>OY720206.1:16822503-19669170 GCA_963082605.1 Rhodophaea formosa
AAAAGGTCACAATCGCACCACGCGCTCTTGAAACTGGCTTCACGCTCATCACCTCGAGGCCTGGCAATCCGTAACAACATGTTTCTCTGGATATTTATTTCTCGCGTGTGTATCAAACTATCTCTGGCATAAAGCTATAACCTGGGTTCCTCCAAAAGATGAGTAAATTCCTATTAAAAGGCCGAAAGCGCTCTGCCAACAACTCTAATATTGCATGACACCTTAATACCAGTTTGTGTCCACTTACAATTATCACTTTCTTGTTCCGTAGGCTCGTCTGCCCGCACAATTACAAAAACTAAAAACAAAACTGTTACCAAGCAACACCACACACAGCGGAACCAATCATCGACATATCGACACTAAATATTGTAAAGTGATTCCTTAAACAGAACCCTACAGCGATCCTTATTGTAGCGATTGTCGCTAAACTAATTAACTTGTTGGTGCAACCAACTGCTTTGTGCACTTTCGGCTCTTTGTTTATGTTTGGTACAAGTGAAAAACGAAACACTATTCAAATATCGCAATATTAGTACATGAATTTACTCATATATTTATGGCTTTAGAATAGAAAACTAACAATTATATTTCCAATTAATTTCCGGTAGATATCCCAAACAAGGGTTTTATTTCAACAAAAATAATAATATGTCTACAGAAAGGATATTATCAAATTTATGAGTTTTGATGGCGGAAAGATTGGGGGCTAAAAACATATTTTCCAGTGGAATTGCATCACCTCACGGCAAATTCGCGAAATAATCAGCAAGCCAGTCACTGCATCCTTAGTCCGGCCGGGACACAAGTCTTCGTTTGAAATGGTCGGTAAGTCCAGCATTTTTTTTTCTTCTGAATAGATCACGATCTATTAGGAAGCTATTCAAATGACACAATATGAGGCGATAAGCTAAATCAAATCAACAGTGTATTGCTGCATAGTTTTTGTATAGGCGTGCCAATAGTGATGGGGAAGATGTTTGCATATGTAAATGAATAATAATATTACAAAGAAGAAAGACTTGATTGTTTGCATTGAATAGGCTCCAAAAGTCCTGAACCGATTTTTTAAATTCTTTCACTACTATAAAGCTCATTTATCTGCGGGTGACAAAATCATGGAAAATTACTAGTATTATATTTTAAAAAAATGAATTCGTTTGCCTGTTATCTTGGGATCCCCGATATTTGTTTCTATTAACTGGTCCCACTTCAACCCACTTCAAAATAAATAAATAAATATATAGGGACATATCACACAAATTGAGCTAGCCCCACAGAAAGTTGTGAACTGGTGTCGCAGGATACTAACTCAACGATACCATATTTCATAACATATACCTATATAAATAAACATCCAAGACCCAGGTCAATATGAAAAAGATCTCTTTCCATCCTGACCTGACCGGGGATCGAACCCGGGACCCCCGTGTCGCAGGCTAGCGTGTTGACCGCTGCGCCACGGAGCTCGACATGGCAGCAGGTCCAAGTTCTCTAATCGCTACTCTGCTTTCTCCTACACCATACAATTGCAAGCATCCGCTGAGCATACCTTGACACCCGCAGCGATTGTTTGACTGTTATTTAAGCCGCTGTCTTTGCGTATTTTTTCCTCAAATGCCCATTGAAACCTACTAAACAAAACAACAAACTTCAAATAGATTCCGCTTACTAGTTAGACAAAAGACATTTCATAATGGACTTTTTTGTGCAGTAGAAATGTGTAAGAATGTCCGAATCGTCAGTAAGTGGACAACTGAAGAGCCGGTTTTGATTATTGAGTAATAAAAAACAACAATATGACATGAGAATAGTAAATAAATATAGCTTTGTATTTTTATAATTTTCATTAAAATTTTCATGCGCCGATTTATGCAATTTTCTGCTTTGCAGATGTGGAGAGTAGCATTTGCACGACCCCAGAAATATAGGTTACTTTATTCCCATCAGAGCGATGCATGACCTATAAGCATTATACATTCCATACTTAAAGCATATCCTAACTTCCTAATCCTAATTCTAACTTCCTAACTAATATCATAAATGCGAAAGTGAGTTTGTTTGTTTCTTTATCATCATGACATTTTGCACACACATAGGTTAGGGTACTGAGAAGGACATAGGCTATATATTACGCGGGCGAAGCCACGGGTAACAGCTAGTTCAATATAAATATTGTTAAAAAATGTTGCCAGTTGTCCAGCAAATTACACATCAAGATTTTTCTAGCTTATATTCAAACAAGTATCTACTCATCTTCAAAACTTTTACCCAATATTAGCAGGATATTCATAACGATATCTATATTTGTCGAGGGGGTGTAACTAGTCCAACAAAAAGACGTTTGTCGACAAGCTGCAACCCAGCCGCACGTGGCAACCGTCCTTTCCGCTGTTTAGCTGCAGGTAAAGATTTTTTATACAATGATTAGTTTGGGAATATTCCAGGCATGCTTTGGTCGCAGTACTTTTCATTCAAGTGTATTGCTTCCCACGCCGAATGTGTCCTGTAGTTGCGTACTGATGGACGCTTTTGACCCAAAATTGCAGGGGAGGGACCGCGGTCGTATTTATTTGCTACGTTTTAAGACTTCTCTGCGGCACATTTTTAAGGTTGCAAACGAGACTTGTTGTTCTCCATAATTCAAAATCATCTTGATTGATAATGATATGACGAGTGATTGCAAAACGCTGGTAACGTTAGATGGTTGACCCAGTGCAATTTCTGATGGTAAAAAGATGAAGAATTTGGAAAAAAAAAACTTTTTTGGTCAAGTGCCACCTGATTCCGTTACAGAAATTGATCTACATCGTTAGAACGATTCTCCTAATCGTGCTAATAATAATTAAGACACCATCAAGTACTTTTTAACACATATACGCTTCCTTTACGGATATAAGGAATTGTGTTCACCAACAAAGTTCATATTATCCGTTTGTATTTTAATCTCCACACACTATCTTCATCCAAATTCTGATGTTCGGACAGCAGACGAAGATTTTTTTTCTTGGTCCAATCTGAAGATGATATTTCCTAACTAGGCGAATTTTAGATTCAAAAGTAAACAAATAAGAGTATCTGTTGTGTTTCGGCTATGGTGCTTTGGAGAGGGAATCTGCTAGTGTTCAATGTAATATTTAGAAAAAGTTATTATGGCTGGTCGCCTGCCTAACGCCAACTCTCCTGAATGATTATATACCTAACTAGCAGTCTGCCCCGGTTTTGCCAGTACCAAGCTTATGGGATAAAATACCTATTTAATGGTGAAAGGGATAACATGCCTATTTAGTGGTGAAAGAATTTTTGAAATCGGTCCAGTAGTGCCTGTATTAGCGCGTTCAACCAAAAAAACTCGGAGTTATAATATTAGTGTAGATTTATATAAAATTGAAGTGGTCTTATTCTTCGGACTAAGAGTCGCACACGTACTCCAATAAACGATATTTAAACTATCAACCGTACTCGCATTTTAACCCAACAGACGCCATTATAATTCGAAGGCTATAATTTTAATTTTAATGCTTATAGCGTTACGGGTGCAACATTCCGATCCCGATTCCCTAATTTGTGGTCCTTTCTTTCTGTTTTATGTTTTTTGCTTGTCGAGGGTGGCGGTTCCTTTCCTATGTTTTTTTGCCACCCTACAAAAGGCTGCCGTAACGGTATCCCTCAGATGGGACTAAGGTTGCCCTTTGTCATTGTATGTTGTGAAAATCTACCTACGATGTGCGTTGAAGAAACGGAGGCGTAATATTGATAAATATCTTGTTGTTGTTCAATGAAGGAGCTAATAACTAACTAATCATTGACAGCTTTTATAACGTTTCATATCCAATAAGCACATGTCATAAATCATGAGAGACGAAATGAGAAATAATACTTAATAGTACCAACATACATGGAGTAGACAGAGATCATATTTTTTTTTTTATAAAAAATAAATAGAATTTAATAATTTTATTGTGCTTATGAATATGATAAATTTTTACTATGGGCCAACTCTGCAAGTCAACAAAACAAAACAGCTATTCCATATATTCTGGTCGAGTCATATTCATATTCGTATTGACAATTTGTATGAAACAGCAGATTTTTTTTTGTCGAGTTTCAGAGTCGGCCCCATGGTAAAAATTGTTCATATTCATAACCACAATCACCACCTAAGAGGTTTTGCGCTTATTCATTAACACGTTGTATATTGAATATACTGATCGTACTGAACAAATAAAAAGGAATATAGATCGAAATATGAAAAGAAATGTACTTACCTCTCATTTAAATCGATCAGTTGATTAGCAATTTTGTATTGGGAACCAAATTTCATGATTCGTCTTGATTCGTGAACTATTAATCCCCTAGAATCAATTTTGAGTGGAAAAAGAAGTTGGTTGAAAGAAGACTGGTATATTTGTTTTTTTTTCCAAAGCTTGACTAGAAATAAATAAGTCTCCCTTATCAATAACATTAAGATTCTGATAATAATTTGATAATCAATGGAGGATTTTCACTGTTAGCTTTTTATGTCAACCTATATTAAGAACCGATACCGTCAGTTGAGTTTCTAAAAATATACTGATCCGGATTAATTTATTTACCTCCGGGAGGCTTACTCGATTCCGATGGCGTCCCGTAGGAGTTTAGCGATCGAGTCCAGACGCGGAACGTTGTCAATGAAATACGGTACCGTTCACAGACTACAGAATATCTCGCGCTCTACTTGAGACGATAGTAATTATTATACTACGTGACAACCAGCTTCTTGCTAGTAGGCAAAAGTCGCATATTCAGCCTATCAGTTCGAACTCAAAAAACGTAACAAATCCCAAAAGATGTAGATCATAATGATAGTAAAAAGGTTAATAAACAAATTTCTAATGTAATCTACATATATCACGAGGATTAGTTATTAGGAGGTTAAGTGGACAAATTCTTAAAATAATAATAAGTGATGCTTTAAAAAATACATACTATTATAATCACAAAACGTACTATTTGTCCGTCGGGATTTTTGAAGTTTAGGTGATTTTACGCTCGGCGCCCTTTTAATAAACGGTACCGCCCCCTGACACACTTGTTTAGTATGAATTGGGCTGAAATGGCGTCTTTAATAGCGCGCGAACGAAAGTTACATTCCTTGCTCTGTGCTTCCGCTTATCAACCGCATCTCCAAAACTAAGTTTGGCTTTCCTAGTCATATATGTATTATAATTAATCGATTTATCGTCTTTAATCCGCAACAGGCACAATTTTCAAAGATTGCTTTAAGTGTATGAAAACTGGAAAGCTAACCTTGCTATCCAAACTATTTAATACCTTAATTTATATCTTTATGTAAATATCCACCGGGTGCTAAGATGAAAGAGAGGGAGACATAAGTTAACCATCGTCAATACGACTAGTAATTTATAGTCTCGTAATAATACCGAGCGATCGTGTCCAGACGCGGAATGTTGACAAAGAAATACGGTACGTGCGACTTGTGTTCTCGTGTACCCTTTGAAACTAATTTTAGTTTCACTTGTCATATATCTATTGTAATTAATCGGTTTATCGCAAATCAGCAAGCAAAGTCTCCAAAGATAACGTGAAGTGTATCTGGTTTAATTTATTTACCTCCGAGACTTTTTCGATTTCGATAGAGTCCCGTAAAAATAGCGACAGGTCGAATACAGACCCGGAACGTTGTCAAAGAAATGCGGTAGTTTCGCTTGTCATATACCTACTGTAATTAATCGGTTTATCGCCAATGTCAACAAGCAAAGTTTCGATGAGATGATGATGATCGATGAGAAAGATCATGTGAAATTAAGAATAACATCTAAACTCGTCATTTCCTAAATATTTCATATAAAATATATGATGGAGTTGAAAGTCCTCTTAAAATTGACCATTACTCCCAAAAATTATATTGCCGATATTACGTAAAACCACTAAAAATACCTAATTGTATTTATTTTCATATAATGAATAACTTACAAAACGTTTTCAGCGACTATTTTTACATCAAAGAGCAGGAAATATTCAATACTTTACAAAATGAAAAATAGTTTATCTTTTCATAATTTACCACAGAAAATGCTTCTATTTCTATCACGTTATATTTTTGTCTAATTGATTGCCCTGATTTTGCGTAAGAACAATAAGCGAGGCGATCCGTAGAAGGCCAAAGGTTTTGGTGGATTCACTCATTATAAAATGGCAGTGTGTGGGTTGATAACACACAAAGCCATAGCTTATGATGCTGAGAAGTTAAAAGTAGTCCTACTGTAAAAGCTTTAGACGCTGCCATATCCAGTGCCGTGTGGTTCCCGGCAGAGTAGAATAGGACCACTCCAAGTCATCCCGTGGATGTCGTAAAAGGCGACTAAGGAAACACAAGCTAAACAAAGCTTATAAACATCAAAGAGACCTCTCCAACCCGTCTGGCCAGTGTGGAGAGTGTAGGCCAAATCCTCTGACTACTCAAGCTAATATATGGCTCTGGTGATGCGGAGAGGGTCGTGCTCCTGCAGTGGGGACTGGAAGGACCTGATGATGATGATGGTATCCAGTAACGATCTTTCTACCGCTGAGATGATGTTGAGACGAGAGCGTCATCATCTTCTATCATATCTGCTCAGAGAAATTCAGTGACCAAATATAGTGTTTACAAGTTTGCGCTCACTGGCCCGACTTTAACAATAGTCAAGAGTAGCTGACTCATTCTAAATTTTTCCATCACTTTTTAAGAAAACTAGAAGTTTCAGACTGTTTTTATTTTTACTCTTTATTTCCAGTGCATTGGACTATCGGAACAGCCAAAATAGCTTTATTAGCTCCCGAATAGACGGCGAGTGATCGCCCCCTAATACTATTTCGAGATTTAGAATGAAATCTACTAAAAATAAACTAACGACGGCATGCGCGGTTCCTGATTGTTACAAAGTACTGTTTATTATTGGTAGTTTGAAAGAAAGAAGTTTATGTTGTTTGTACTAAAGTAGGTGAATAACCTGAAGGTTCTTACAGACAGGATATTTTCTATTTAACTTCCGATTCATTTCGTAACCCACAACAAAAAAAGAGATGTATTACACTTTGTTTACTCTTATTGTTTCTTTGTTGTCTGTGCCATCGTAGCCGCCACCAAGCTAAGTGAAATGAATTTAATGTTGTTTACTTTATAAAGCGACCTCGGCTCTTAGCTATGGTTGCTGAAAATGAGTTCACCTTATGCAGCTAGGTCGGCATCTTCTGCTCAAATGTCAATTAAAATGACAAGGATGCACGGTCTCGACACGGTGGCGCTCCTGGCATGTCCTCGGTACTGCCCTGATATGTGAGGATTGGCCTTGAGTTGTCGATCGATAAAATGATATCTATCAGAAAATAAGAAATTCCATAATTTTATCATAACCAATTTTGGTCGAGAGTGAATTATTTGTTATCAAATTTAGGTTATACTGTATTCCTAATCTCATCGTAAGAAATTCCATACGATGCCATACGATGCGCACCCTTGACTGCTATGATAAATGTAATAACATCAGGCGTAGTATATTTTGACGAGCTCCGTGGCGCAGCGGTCAACACGCTAGTCTGCGACACGGATGGTCCCGGGTTCGATCCCCGGTCAGGTCAAAATGGAAAATGTTCTTTTTCAAATTGACCTGGGTCTTTGTCTAGCTCTGTTAAATCGTTTTTCATACAATATAATAATCATAAAAAAAAATTTTAGGCATACCTATATGCAATTAAAATGATTAGTCTGACAAAATCACCAACCATCGGAAAATGCCTCCCCGTTAATATTTGAAATATGTAGGCAGTGGGTATTTATAGATATTTTCGGCTAGAATCCGGGTGGCGGCCGAGGGTCCCAAGATTTATGGCAGAGCGGGAGAGTCCCATCCAACAGGGCTCCTTGGGCGTATGGCCTAAGTCTAGAGAAAATGACTTCGAAATATCGATTCTGTCGAAGAGCTTACCCATTGGTAAGCTAAGCCATTGGCTTATCAACATATCAACCGATATGAAAACTTGGTATGTTTTTTTTTCAGTGACTGGAGTTTCTAAGTACGACAAGGCTATGAAACTGGTATAATAGTTATATTTGAAATTTGATGACTTTATTTATATGAAATTTGACTATATAGATGTCAATAATCAATCACCTTTTAATTGAGTAATTGTTTTTTTAGTCTTTATCAAGCACGATCTTTAGTAATTACATATATCTGTAATTGAACATTCAAGTAGTTTAAAACAAGTAACTTGTATGAAGACATGGACAAGGGTTTAGGTTAGAAACTTTCATATACAATCGATTTTTATATTTTTGAAAAGAAACCGTCGACTAATGCAATTGGCATTTTCTACAGGCTGCTTGCCTCTAAAAAGACTATTTTTGGATCATGAAACTACCCATTTGGAAAATAAGTAGGCTTATGTTATACTAACGTTTTTTGGAACGATGAATGCTTTTTGAAAAATATTGGGATATTTTTATAAACATAACATCAACTTAAGTATTGAACTGATCATCTTGAATCAGCATCATTGTCAGAGATACGAAAAAGATACATAACAACTAACGAGTCTTGAGCAAAAGGTTTTATTAGGGTTTTTTAATTAATACCTACGAATATTAATACATATTTTCGTCCCACTAGCGAAATACGCTTTTCTACGCTCTTTGCACCACCCGCCAATCTCTCTCGCCTCACACCCTTGCAGGGTAAGGGCAACTCATTTTGCCGCTCAGTACTATCTCTGCTGAGATATTTTTCTTTGTAATGTTATTGTTAAAGAAATTGCCAATGTAAGGTGGAGAAAATTAACCAAGTAAATAACTGTCAGGACTCGTTGTGGCTCTTTTATTCTACGTTGTTGTCAGTAATATTAAGAAAATAGTTTTTCTAACAACAAATTATATCTATCTCATCTCATCTCTCATCATGCTGATGACTACACCTACGAGTACATACATAATCATCATAAGTACAGAATAAACTAAAGGTTAGATGTGCTTCGGTCAAATCCTCTGACTGCTCTGGCTCTGGTAATATAAAGAGGGAAGGACATGCTTCTGCAGTGGAGGCTAAAAAAGCCTTGATGATAATGATTATGATTTGGCGATGTCTCGTGAGGATGATTTGCATGTTAGGTTACGTAGGCCATTTATTGTTAAACAAGTTGATATTTAAATATTCTATAGTTTTATAGAGTTATTCGAGTAGGCTTCGCAATATTGCATATATTCACACAGCACTGGTCTTATCTCGCAGCCTTGTCTCTGTGTAAATAATGAAACATATACAAGGTGACAAAACAATTTAGACGAAATTATATACGGTACAATTAGGACATAGCGGGCAAAACCTAATGGCAAAAAGGTTTCTTGTAATTTATATAGTACCATAAATTATATAAAATTCATGTAAATTATAATACTTGCCAAAATCTGCAATATCTGTCGATTTAAAAAAATCTCCTTTTTTGATTGCTAAGCAAGATCCAGATTATCAATATCAGTCAAGGGAATTAGCGTAAACTTAGGTATTATTATAAACATGTCCCCCGCCACTAGTTGTTTGTAAATGTAATTAATAATAATTTCTTTCATAATAAGTTTTGCATGCTGGTCTGGGAGAAAAAAAAAACGTAGAATGTACCTGCTTCTCTTCCCGCGCAGATCGTAAAAGCCGACCGAGGGAATGGGCGTCAGGAATCATGTTAATAGGCAATGCGGCTAGCAACCCATCACTATTTTGATTCTGTTCTCACCTACAAGCCCACCAACATGCTAAACGAGGCCCTAAAGTTTTACCAGACCTGGGCTCTGTCTACCCTGCAAGGGAAAAAGACGTAATAGTATATTTGAAAGGAATAAATAAACTACGGTGGAAATTTGAAAGACCCTAAGAAAACAAAATTAGTATTTACAGTGTATTACTTTCTAATCAATTTACGAACAACATTCATAACTTAGTCACTTCCTCACTATCAATCATTTTATTCAGCAATCAGGTTTCCAGTCATCATCATCATCATCATCAGCCTATTGCAGTCCACTGCTGGACATAAGCCTCCCCAAGGGCACGCCAAATTGTGCGATCTTCTGCTTTCCTCATCCAACCACTACCAGCGACCTTTCTTAGGTCATCGGTCCACCTAGCAGAGGGACGTCCCACACTACGTTTTCCGAGACGTGGTCTCCATTCGAGAACCCGTCTGCTCCAACGTTCATCGGTCCTACGACAGATGTGGCCAGCCCACTGCCACTTCAGCTTCAGGTTTCCAGTCAGATGAAATAAATACGTTAAATGTAGCCCGTGGCTTTACTCGCTTAATTTTGGTACACTTAAGTACTCCCTCGGGAACACTTAAGTACTTTATTCCGGGCTCAAAGGTAACTTCTCTCCTCCATATGCAAAAGAATGAGTACCTATGCTAAATTCTATATAGATCAGTTCAGTAGTTACAGCGTGAAATCGTTACAAATTAACAACCAAAATACCTATTAGAATAGATAGATCAAAAGCCGTATGGTTCCCAGCAGAGTAGAATAGGACCACTCAAAGTCTTCCGGTGGATACGACATATTCATATACGACATAAGGTGACTTAGGAAACACAAGCTAAACAAAGTATATAATAAATATCAAAGAGACCTCTCCAACCCGCCTGGCCAGCAAGGAGAGTGTAGGCCAAATCCTCGGACTGTTCTGGCTAGTATATACTTAGCTCTGGTAGTACAGAAAGGGTCGTGTTTTTGAAATGGAGACTAAAAAAAACCTAATGATGATAGGATAAATGCAGGAAAAGATACTTTCTATCGCGGACGAAGTCGCAATCTAGCAAGTAGTAACAAGGAAGGTAATTATACTCTCAAGGTATTTGAATAACATATCAGCAATTACATATATGGGTGATCATGTAAAGTAGCGACATGCAAATGTATGTCCTTTTGATATAAACATGGATCATACAACTAGAATTCTATGTCAAGGGCACATCAATTGTGTTCATACAAAGGCGTGTATTATCCTTATGCGAGTATGAAAATCTATCTGACATAATGGAAGTTTATCGCGATATCTTAATACTATTCATACGCCTCGTAGGTGACAAGGAACTATCTGTTCTGGGTGCTAGATGGGGCAATAGTTGTACAAATAAGATTGCAATTTTGGGACAAGTTCTTGAGCTAATTAATACCTACTATATAAAAAGAATATGGACATTCTCAAACATATTGTCGGTCTGGCCGAAGCCGGAGATGTCGTTTTTTTTTTAAAATACATATAATCACGTCTTTATCCCTTGTGGGGTAGACAGAGCCCAAGGACTTGAAACACGATTAGCGTGATAATAGGCAATAGGGTGGAAAGCGGAATCAAAATATTGATGGGTTTCTAGCCGCATCGCCTATTGACGTGATTCCTTAGATTTCACCTAATCCTTTGTTTGTTTTTCGTATGTGTAAGTGGCCAACACTGGTGTCAGATTTTTCAAGCTGCCTTAAGGCATCTGACATAGCTTAACGACTGCCATCAACGATGACAGCCGGGACCAACGGCTTAACGTGCCTTCCGAAGCACGGAGGAGCTCGAGATATAATTATGCCACTTGCGGTCACCCATCCAAGTAGGGACTGCACCAGGGATTGCTTAACATATGTAAGCGCTCATAGAGCTCACACCCACTGGACCATCGGGCTCCTTTGACCTAATCCTTTGACCGGCTTTTAAGGTCTGCGCGGTAAAACAAGCAGCTGGTATATTCTATGTTTTTCCTTCTCTCCCAAACCAGCAGCAGTGTGCAGCCGGCGATTTGTATGGGAACGTCGATTTTTTTGTTTGTTTTCACTCAGACGGCCTAGACGCACATACCGTGACCAGATTGCGGACATTCTTGTCAAGGGGCAAGTCAGGAGTACCCGAAACCGGCGAGCATGTATGAAAAGAGTGATGGATGTAGATGAAGCGAAAGAGTTTTGTAAGGATCGTAGCAAGTGGCGGTCCTTGGTCTCTGCCTACCCCCATGGGAAAGAGGCGTGATAGTATGTATGTATGTATGTATGTATTCAGACTGTTATTTTAATTTAATTCAAGATTCAATCGTTCATTTAATATAGGTTTCTTTGAACACTCATTAAATTGTCATACTTGTGTTTACAATTTATACAACAAAAATTTTTTGTTGACGTCAATAATTACTTACGGCTAAATTTAGGCCGCTTCCAAAGCGGAGTGCAGAACAAACTGCACAGCGCATTTTCTCCAAGCGACGTCAACTCACAATTTTAGTTGGACTTTATATATATATACGTGTGTGTGGACTGAGTGTGCATTGTTTTATACTAAAGTGATCTAGGATAGCCCGTGGTTCCATTTATACGGGTATGCCCCTTTCACTTTGTATATTTTTTCTTTGACTAAAAGTATCAATCTTTAGTTCCTCGAACTCCGTCCCATTCATAGTATCTAGCGCGTCCGTTTTTCCGCCATGTCGTCTCCGATGCTGGGTTTTCGTGAATGGCATCCTGTTGTGAATAACGAAAGGGGATTGTCCTCAGTTTCCTCCCTAGTAGCATTTTCCGTTGGCTTCCATATGCCAACAGTTGGGAACGTATTGGCAGATGGTTAGTTACTCCGCCAACCTCCACTTAAAGTAGGCCCACTGTCATAAACTTGCACTAGTTACCCAACGGGTAGCCAACAACGGACCTACTGCTAGTATTGCTACTGTTGGGTGATTTTTGTTGGGATTTAAGTTATTTAAGAACATCGGGCCAACTAATAAAATCTTTCATTGGGCCTGTTAGTGTTACTCCTACCGTTGGATTATTTTTGTAGGGATTTAAGTTATGGTTATAACATCAGGCCAACTAATAAAATCCTTCATCGGGCCTGTTGGTGCTACTCCTACCGTAGGGTGATTTTTGTAGGGAGACCTTCGAAAGACAGTTGATATAATACTAACGTAGTATTGCGTAGGTTTGTAGTACACTGAATAAAAAAGAAACTGTGAGTGAGTAATGTACTCTGTATTACCTTTTGCCTACCTACATTAGATATCATCTCGAGTCTGTCCAACGAAAGCTGGTTTCATCATCATCATCAGGTCTTGTATAATCTCCACTGCTGGAGCACAACCCTCTTTGTACTACCGTTTTAGCCGGAGCAGTCAGAGGATTTGACCTCTCCACGCTGACCAGACAGGTTGGAGAGGTCTCTTTGATATTTATATTTGTATGCTTTCTTTAGCTTGTCTTCCTAAGTTGCCTTTTACTATATTCACGGAAAAAAATGTAGTGGTCCTACTCTTCTTTGCCAGGAAATACCCGGCAAATAATTATTTATTTAGTCAATAGATGGCGTAAGCCGTAAGTTAGAACGCGCTATTAACATTTTTTTACTTTTGGCTATATACTTCGAGCCGGTATTTTAAAGCATGTGATAGAGTACTAAGGTCGACGTGTTAGTACGCTATTCACAGTCAGGGGTGCACTGCACTTCACAGGGTGATTGGTACTTGACGAAGACCTGTCACATCCTGGAGGTATCCTACTCGACCCTACCGAGTAGGATAACTGAAAATGGTGCAAAGGGCCCCCATATTTTTTCAGCAGCCAATGACCCTTCAGTGTTCAACCAAATTATTGCAATTGGCCCGACGAAATGCCTACGATGGTAGGTACGTTGGCCCTATTACAAGTTGGGCCATCGTATTCAAATCCACGTAGGCCATTAGTTTTGGGCCCAACCCGAAAACTGCGCGCCAATTGTTTGCATTTGCCAACTAACCAGAGGTATGTGGCCCAAGCAAATGCCAACAATAAATGCTACTAGGGCTCTTACCTTACATTGTTTACAAGACTCAAGGTTTCTCAGTAGGGTATGGCCGGTCTTTTTCCCTTGCGGGGTAGACAGAGCCAAGGTCTGTTTAACCTTAAGGCCGCGTTTAGCATGTTGGTGGGCTTGTATGAGAGAAAGAATTCAAAATAGTGATGGGTTGCTAGCCGCATCTATTGACATGATTCCTGACGCCTCTTCCCTTGACCAGGTTTAAGTATCTGCGCGGGAAGAGAAGCAGCTGGTACATTCTACGTTTTTTTTGTTTCTCCCAGACCAGCGTGGTATTATTATGTGATAATAATATTAATAATGGAGTGCTGTGGCATTGCTCTCTCCATATTACACACTGGTGAATAATACACTACTTTGCAAGTGTCCCAAACTGTGTCTGTCTGCCAATGTCCAGTATAATGAGATACTAAGTATCGGTGTTGTACGGTAAAGTTTTTGCAAGTAGCATCAAAGATGGCGTATGTTCTTTGATGCCTCTTGGGCGCAAATCTTCTGGGCTTCTGGCGGCAAATCTATACGAGTCTGTTTATCAGTCCACTTTAACTATTTCACAAATTGTTCATGAGCAGGAGCATTTATCACACCAAACTACACCAATTTTATGTTATAAAGTCCACTAAAATCAATTTGCAAAATTGTCTAAGGCAAACTTCAACTGTACTCCTTGACTTCCCACCACAAACCAGTAGTCCAGTAACCAGCAGTCAGTAAATGCATTTGTTATTCATTTATATATAGATAGTAAAAGATCCGTCACTTACTCATACACAGTTCCCAAAATCCACATACAAATTGAATGAGTAATTTGTGGACGGTCACATTAGGAGGAAATCCTTTGACGTTCCAGCGATTCTCAAAACGAGTACGCGTCATGTTTACGAATGAGCTATTTTAATGTTTTCTTATGTTTTCGCGATTGTTACACATTTAAATAAAATTATTTTAATACGGTTTTTATCGCGTTTATTACATTATTTATACACCTAACGTTTCGAGCACTTTACAGTGTTCGTGGTCGCAGGTAGACTAACTACCTGCGACCACGAACACTGTAAAGTGCTCGAAACGTTAGGTGTATAAATAATGTAATAAACGCGATAAAAACCGTATTAAAATAATTTTATTTAAATGAGCTATTTTAAAATAGTATTTTTTTTTTAGTTTTTATCTGCTGTATTATCTCGTATTTAATCCTTACGGTGTAGAAAAAGTCGTTTAAATGACTATGAAATAAGTTAGCCTATCAAATAAGGTTAAAAATCCATTTGTAATGGAATTCTTTTAACCTTTTTTAATAGGCTAACTAAGCTATTAAATCACACGTATGGCAAAAGGAGTATAGTGTTTTACGAGTTCATAATATATACATTTTTGTTATGGTGGTGTTATGGTATGAGGTGTAAATGACCAAAGATTCTTGATGGATTCGGATGTATCCCTAAAAATAAAATAAGTAAGTTAACTTTTATTTCTATGTTTGTTCCAAAGAAGAACAAGTTATTTCAAAGAAAAATCAACACATGGCTGCCTGCTTGATGCCAAATAAAAGAATAGCCTATGCATTAAGGAAGTATCCTGAGTGACAAAGACTTGTTCCTTTTTGTGAAGTAACGATTTTTTTTATATGTATCGTCCTGCTAAGTATGACCTATAATCAAATAACTAACGCAATTTGTCAAATTATAAGGTCCTGTTGCCATTTAAATGGAATTAGATATAAGATACGATAAATTAATCTATTTCAATTAAAGCGATCCATTATTTATTTCTTTTCTACGAACGATTGCAATTAATTTTGTGGAACATTTAATATTTTGATTGCAGATTAATAGAGCAATTTGCTACTTCAATCAAGCTGGCAAAATGATGGAAAATTGTTATAGGACCAAAACCTGACTAGCTCAGTCACTTTAATGAAAGGTCATAATAATCCACAGACATGAAAAATATATTTTTGGCTTTAAACAGTGAGTATGTTAAACATATTTTTTTATTTAAATAGAAAAAGTGTATGTTTACAATGAAAATGCGTTATTATTATATTTTTTGTCTTTGTTATGCATTGATGCACATTCCGTAAAAAAGAATATTTATATTTTATGGTGTTCATTTATTTGTTTAATTTATGGGTTATTATTGAAAATACACATTAGGCACAAAACCTTGAACTGTAAGAAAAAAAATAATATTTTAAGTTTGAATTTATTGACTTGACATTCGGGAATTAAAGATTCTGGCATGCTATCCCAGCTCAAATGTTGTATATCTGGAAATCGAACCCGGTACCTCTCGAGACGCAGGCTGGCATGTTAACCAATGCAGTATTTCATAAAAAGTATATTTACCTATCGGTGAAATACAAAATTATGTCAGATATTGTTAAACAATAATAATAATTAATGGCAGTCGTTCAGCTATATCAGATGCCTCCAGGCAGCTTGAAACATCTGACACCAGCGTTGGCCACTTACACACAGAAAAAAAACAGCTGTCCCGTCGTATTTTTTTCGAGTTATTCTCACTGCCACTCAAATTGGCGATAAACCTAAGGCGGCCCAGTTTCTTATCGGCGCGTGCGCACCGGAAGTGATCTCAACGGGGCAACAAAATAAAGAATATACAGAATTGTCAATCTTGCAATGTCAGTGTGTGGTCCGCAAATTGTAACTTAAACATTGTTATACCAGATATCTTTTTAAATTAAGTAGACCGATACTAAACAAAAATAAGTATAATTAGTACATAAAAAATAAATAAAATCTAAATGTTTGCGAGACTAACGAAATAAAGCAGAGTAGCGTTTCTTTCTATTCATATAACAGAACTCAATAAGACTAGCAAACTGCCTTATCCTCAACCACTAGAATTCCAAAGATTAATAATTTAAAAGTTTCGCTCAGAATTACAAAGCTGTCTTTTAATAAGCTTACTTTAAAACGATCTTTCTTTTTGAGGTGTTCTCATGGTGGATGCCACATTCTAATGAACAATAAAAAAAACTGTGTTTGCGATTCTGGCATTCAATGTATTAAGTAAGGATATGTTACTCTGCGTACAAAATGTTGCGATTACTTCACACACAATATTGTTTTTTTGAGTTTGATGAAGAAAGCAAGAAACAGGTCTATTACGAAGATGCATTTGCAAGTCTACGTATTCTTATTTCAACATTTTTTTCTTAATTGTTATATTTTGAGCTCGCTGGAAGATGCCCTCAACATACTGGTCTTGAACCCCGATGATCACGAAGATGTTGTTTGATAGTATACGTAAAAAATATCAAGATTTTGGTACCTGTCTATTTTCCACCTTAGTTTGAACGGCAGTATTTGTGAGTATTCTTCCGTAATCATTATATTTTAAGCTCGCCGGAAGCAGCAAGCAGGTCATGAACCCCGATGATTACGAAGATGTCATTTGCAAGTCTCCGTACAGAATGACAATGGTTCGGTTACGCCTAGTAGTGAATGTTAAGTGGCCCATTTCGAGTTATCTAACGCAATATGTCGATTTTGTTTACTTTTTGTATTTATGTGCGTAATAAATTACCTTTGATATCGTTAGAAGTAAGATCGACGTTTCGGCCCTCGGACCGGAACTCTATTAACGGTGTATAGACATGTATCTTGTTGAAAATGAAAGTATTTCTTATAAATAAAGGAGATGATATAATTGTATAATTAATTCACTTAAGCAAATACTTACTTCCGCTGTCTGGATCCCACCTGAGTAGAATAGGACCACTCCAAGTCTTTCCGTGGATGTCGTAGAAAGCGACTTAAGAAACGCGAGGTAAACAACGCTTATAAACATCTAAGAGACCTCTTCAACCTGTGTGGCCAGCGTGGAAAGTAATAAATAAATAAATAAAATAAAAAAATCATTTATTGCCACAATTATTAAAAAAGAATATACATTATGGCAAAGGAATGCCTCAGCTTGTGTTAGCTCGGAGCAAGGTCCGAGCATAACGCTGTTTTCTAGGCACCCCTCTCCCTAAGATCGAGTGCGGGAGTGCATGCAATTCGGGGGCTTAAGTTTAATATAATAAGAAAGTGTAGGCTAAATCCTCTGACTACTCTGGCTAATATATGGCTCCGGTAGTAGGTACAGAGAAGGTCGTGCTCGTGCAGTGAAGACTAAAAAAACCCGATGATGATGATAGCAAACACTTTGTTTTACTTTATACAGAAGAACTAACAGACGTGTGAAATCTCATATCTAAATAGCATCTCGGTTCTGACCAATTACACTACAGCCCCAAAGTAATTTTGTTTCACAGTTAAGTAATATTTTTCAGTTTTGACTTCAAATATAGAATTATTTTTATTAGATCATTCTACTACGAGCACATTTAAAATCTTTCTTCTTTCTTCAAGTTCATTACACTTGACAGTTCACAAGTGTGAGCTAAATAATAATGCAATGAGCGTCGAGACAGTATAGGTATGTTGACGGCGCCGGGCGGCCGGCCGACGGCAGTCGCGCCCTTATTGCGTTCGGGCCTAAAGAGCAGATGAAACAGCTCGTAGAGACTAAGCTAAACTTAGTTAGTTTTTCAATATGTAAACTTAGGAAGCGATGATCTTTGGCGAGAGAGTGGTAGTTCGTTACACTTGACAGTTCACAAATGTGAGCTAAATAAATAATGCAATGAGCGTCGAGACAGTAGGTATGTTGACGGCGCTGGGCGGCCGGCCGACGGCAGTCACGCCCCTTATTGCGGGAGCAGATGAAACAGAGACTAAGCTTAACTTAGTTAGCTTTTCAAAATGGGAATGTATGCAGTTATAATCTTTGTAGAGAGAGTGGTAGAACTATTGAGATGTCGGCAGCTTTCGGCTTTCATAATTTGTGTCTACAACTTAAGTGACTCGCTTACACAAAATAGTTAGCAATAAGTATAAACCAATAGTTAGTTGAAATATAGTTTTAAAGTAAAGTAAAGAAAAAACAATGAGTTCATAATGGGCTATTTAGCCATATTTTACACCCGATACTATAGTGTTATACTTACACATAAACCGAGTTCCCTTTGTATTCTGTTACGCCAATTTATATGACTAGTTTACAAGTGTGTTCATGTTCTTATCCTAAACGAGTAGATGTTGATGCTTGTACGCCGCTGTTTTAATGTTCTACTTACCTAGTGCTGTGCTCATAACAATTATTAGAAACTTACTCTCCATGTATTAATATCATCTGTGGCTACGGTGCGTAACCTCGTTCGATGATTCCTTCCCGGTTAGCCTATTTACATGAAATATATTGTGGACTGGTCGGGCTGGACCTGATTCATTGGTATAAAGTCTTCACAAAAGTCACACTATTGACAACTTGCTGTCAAAAATCGATCCATTTAAAAAGATAATTTTTAGAGAAATACCTTATACCTATTTCTCCATCTCTTTTTAGCGTTTCAAAGCACCAAGGCAGCCTTGGTGCTTTGGAGCCCGGGTTCTGATTTTCCAGCTTTTTCATCTCCACTTCTTACGACCTTTGGCATTTTTGATCGCAAGAGCATTAGCACGCATAATATATCCTCCTTGAAATCAAGCAAGCATTTCGAAGGTTTGTCACTTCTGCCAGGGGCTGGGACCTGGCAGAAATGACACACCTTCGATTGCTTCAAATATTCTTGCTTAGAGTGCTTCAGTTTACAGCGCATTTTCTTTTTTGCTGCTTCCTCTGCACTCCGCTTTGGAACTTAGCAATAAGTAAATTACTATCGTCAACATTTTTAGCTGTGAAAACAAATATGACAATTAATAAGTTGTCCAAGAAACCAATATTAAACAAACGTTTGAATGTTAAATATATCAGTCCCAATTTTGACCACGCCCTGGTGGCTTAATTTGCGTAAGCATTGATAATAGTACCTACGCCCACTGGGCCTTTGAGCTCCTGAACTAATATTAATTTCATATCCAGCAATAGCTTTTAATCTAAAAATAAAATAACTAAACTAGATGAAATAATTTCAACCCGCTGCAATTTCTTTCGTGTCGTCTTGCATACGAAAGGCAAATAAAATAAAACATATGTTTGTAATTTATGATCGAAGTCAAATTTTTACCGTTATCCCTAAAACTATTAAATCAGCCTGTCTAAATTTTCCTATGAGATCAATACTGGGAATTCGAAAACAAAACGATAATTTCAAACAATAGCGTTCGGCTGGCCCGGCAATTTGTATGAAAAAGTCGATTTTTTTGCCCTAACACCTAGTATATCTACTTATTTTTCAACCCTGCCCCCTTTCCGGAATATACTCTACACATTAGAGAAAATTCAATCAAAATCGCCCTAGTAGTTATAAGATTAAGAGGTACAGACCGATGACTGATGTATTGATGTTTATCTATATTATATACCTAAGTGTCTGTTATATAAAATAAAGTATAATTGGGCATAATATCCCACGACACAAATTCCGGCTTACTGTCGGCCTAGTTTAATTTGTGATTTTTCTAAATATACCTTCACCGGGTATTTATTGTAATGGCGAAGGTTGATTGAGTAAATGGCACGTTAGCGTGTTGGTCGGGGTGTATATGAAAAGTGGAATTTGAATAGTGATGTGTTGCTTCGCATCGCTCATTCCCTCGACCGACTTTTACGATCTACGTGAGAAGAGAAGCAACTAGTAGTACATTCTACCTTTTTTTCCTTACTCCCAGAACTACATGTAAGAGAAAATCTGATGCTTAGAAGTATAGTAGGAATTCTTATTACACTTGATATTGTAGATTTTTTAGCCTAAGTCTGATAATTGATACTGTTTCTACTTTTGCATTATATCTTTTAAAGTAGATGTAATAAAAAATAATTTTGTATACCCAGATACACGAAGCAAATTTTAAGTCGATTCTCGCAACAAAAGAAAAACCATTTGCGTCATTTGCTACGTAGAAAATCACAATCACTCAAGACGCTCAGATCATAATTCACCGTAATTGTTTGTTCTAGAATAGCTAAATTAATTCACTACAGCGATATTTATCCGCGACCTTTAAAATGTTAATCTCATCTGGCGAATTACCTCAGATAGATTAATTTATTAATAGGGTCTTAGTAACAGAGGTCGGGCCGTCCTAACATTGACCGTAAGCTTGACAAATAGACATCAGGAGTTACTTAATTTATACGTTAACATACTATTGTGTTTCATTTGTTGTGATCGAAACGGAAATAAGATGATCGGTGGAATCATAGAACATGAAATGTCGCTCGCAAGTAACATTTCCTGCTCTTTAGATGGAAAAGTGAAGATTAGACCACCCTCTCCTATACCAAAAGTTGAAGAAAAACGGACATAAAGACAATATAGAGAGATGTAAAAGAAGCTACCTATTTTAAAGACAAAAGGTAATTTCGGGCCGAAAGATGAGATAATAACTTCAACCAAAACAGTAAGAAGGCAATTTAGGCATATGCAGGTAGACGATGGAAGAGACAGTTCTTAAGAAGGATTGTAATCTAAAGGAGGATGTGGGAAACGTGACCACCCAAACCTATTTTAATTTAGCTGCCTTTTTGCAGCGCAGTGTTCCTCTCGGTCGATTTTGATACCTATAACTTCGAAATAGCTCAGTAAATGAATTAATCCGATCTTAACCGTAGAGGTCGGCTCGTCCTAACAATGACGGCATATCTCAGCTGAGCCTGACAAATTGACATCAGGAATAATCTGGATAGACAGTAACATTGGCTGCATTTTGTAAACAAAGTGAAACATTAATCATTACGAGAAAAGCGAATGCGAAGACAGGTCTAATTAGCACTGCATCCTCTTAGAGTTCGCTAAAAATATCACAACCACATAGCAACGGTAAGAAAAGTCTAGTTATATTTTCATTTCTAGGTGCAAGTCGGGCTTGTCTATACTCACTAAGTAAGTAGGCTGGAATCACCATCATCTCAGCTATTAAAGACCACAGTTGGACTTGGTTGACGGGTTGGTGAACACAGTTTGTTTGGTTTATCTCGGTTCCAACGTTGCTACCCATAGAAACCGTTTTTAAGCGTGTTAAGGGTAGGAGTTTTTTGGGCTGGGGATTGGATAAAGGTATTTGGGAAGTTTTTTGCTCAGATGGATTGGGGATGAGCAAGTAGCAGCTCGGAAGACCGGCGCGCGTGCCATACTCGCAACTATCGGACAGGCAGTAAAGGATGGCACACCAGCAGGCCGATTTGCTAACTCGGTGTACAACGATTTGATTGTCACTTTAGCATGCATTACGGTATTCATATCTTAAATAAAAATAGTCATTCATACTGAAGCCGTAATGAATATTGAAGTAACTATGAAAATGTACAAAATGTACACCGTAGTTGTCAAAAGTTAACGAATATAGGCCTGCTGGCCGTCTTAGGCTGTAATTGACGAAGTTTATATGCAAATAATGTCAGGGGTATCATCAACTGGCTATCCGCTAGTTTTACAGTATGGAATCGGGTACGCGCGCTCGGCCTCCCTAGCTGCTACTTACTTATCCGCAATCCATCCAAACAAGTAGCATTTCAAATACTTTAATCACAGTCACCTCTATTTCAACAATTATTCTACCTACCGAATGCTTGAAAAACCTTTTTTTATGGAAAGCAGCATCAAAACTGAGACAAGCTAAATGATCTTTACTCAGCAAACCGTCTGCCAAGCGTCGTGAGTATGGCATAACCACTCATGATGCGGGAGGCATATATGCAGCAGTGGCATTCTTGACAGCTGAGATGAGATACGCCTAAGTATTGCAGAATCCTAATCCCAACTATCTACCCAAGGAGAGTTAGAGTTAGACAGGCAGCCGTCAGTAAAACAAATGCCAAACCAAATTATAATATGAATGCTATTATAACCGCGGTCTTCGTACTCCGACATACCACAGCTGACTGTGTTAACGTTGATTCATGAGTTGCTATTCCATGATGTAAAAAACTTTAATCCCATGAAAAAGACTCTTACTCGGTTAATAAGAAAGAAATCAGCTGTCACGAGTATATTCTCAATTTTTTTTGAACAAACAAGCATCATATTAATTCATATGCTTCTGTGCTAAGTGCTACGCCAATGACAGTACCCTTATCTACACAAGCAAAACTTCTTGAACTCCACTCCCTTTCCTTCTACACGCCTCGTGTTCTACTCCACAGTCTATTGAAGCTCGACAATCATTGGCAAGCGTTCAAGTACGCGCTGCACTAAATATTTACCTGTCTGTAGCGATTTGGTGTCACTCAGCCGAGTTGCGAGGTCGCCACTCCCCGTTTAATCACTCGTGATTTGCTGCGAGCGTATTTGGTCGGGTGTCGAAGCGAGCTTATTTTTTGATTGCTCGTTTATAATTATAGAGTTGGTGTTTGGCAAACATTTCATTTAAGCGTCACCTTGACGTAAGACGTCAATATTATAAAAGATTGTGTTTTTCAGCAGCGAGAAGCTTCTGTTAAAATTAGGATCTGAGATTCTGTTAAGATAGGTACAGTTTTTGGTCGGCGTTGACACCATACCTAAATAAATAATAAATAAAAAATAAAAATAAATATCTCTATCTAATCAATCATGTTCCATACCGATCCACTACCGCACATATCGTAAAAGCCGATTAAGGGTATTTTGGCGGGATGTTATACTAACCTACTACTATTTGGTAATTATGGTACCTAATTTACGTTTCAGACCGTTTATCACCACAGAATGGTGTCCATATTGTATGTATTTTTTCGAAGTTGCACTTTTATACCTCTGTATGGAGTGATTTGAGACTTCCTGTAGCCTGAACATTTTGTGATTAAATATTAAAGTATTAACTTCCTTAGTAATAATTGGTACTTCCTACTAGTAGTTTTTACACTGTCTCTATTTGTACCTACATGAGTGACTTTCGACACACTTTAGTGTTTATCATAATTAGTGTCAAGTGGCGTTAGATATTCCGAATTTCATGTCGGTGGCCGAGATCAAAGGTAAGGACCATTTAGTAGACCATCAACCCGCTGGTCAGATAATATCGTTCAGATATACGGCAAGCAATGGATTAAACGAGTACAGAACGGATGGGCATAAGCTGGTGGGCTGATCGAAGACGATGTTGATTAGCAACGAGTGTTTCAGTCCCAATCAAACTTTCTGGAGGCTCGGATATTAGAAACGAGCTGGGCAGTACGCAACCCCCCCCCCCCCACCCCGTGAGCGCCCCTCAGAACCTAATATTGTGTACTGCGCATCGACTGGCGCGATGTTCCGAGCCGCTATAAAGTTTCATTCGTACTGCACTTTTACCATACAGCTATTCTGCATATTGAAATAACGGTTCATATTATATGAAACGTTATTTCCAACATTTTCACTAATTTACTAGCACCAAATTCAGCAGGTCAACAGTTCGCCGTCTTAAATTAATTCGCACTGACGTCCAGTCTACCATCACGATCTATTTAAAGCGCAATTAAAATACAAGTCATACAAGTGAAAACAGCAACACGATTTCTTGAAAAGTAAGAATTAGTTGGGCGTTTTCTAAAACCAATACACGATTTAAATTAGTAGGTTAACAATCGAACAATTAACGATGCGACGGACGAGAGCCAAGAAAGTGACAATACATTAATCCACAGTGTTGTAGGGAAAACCGTCACACGAGTTTTGCTCAATTATAGTGCTTACCGCAGAGGTAGAGCCGATGGAAATGTCTTTTGAAATGGACATACTCGCACTTCTTATTGTATTATATATTTTTCTACAGTCCTTTGATTTTTTTCTGTACCTTACTAATTTTTCCGCGACTTTGTCTATGTAAAATAACTCATGTACTCGCTAATAAAAATAACTTTCTTTCCTCTTTTTAATATAACTATAGATTAAAATATTACAGAGGAGCTGACGTTTATGGTAAAAAAAAAACCACCTAGATTTCTGTTTTTTTTTCTCCTCATTCATTCTATAATTGTTTTGAAAAGGTTACTTAGTTAACCTTGCGTGAAAATGTCTTGTTTCTTTTTATTAATGCTCAGATTTAAATTACTAATTCGTAATGGCAATGATGTTTCTTTATTTATTTATCGTGAGTTAATAAGAACTATTGACACAATAAGTAGGTCATGGTTTACTGCACACTTTTCACTCTTTTAAATTGAAGTTCTACCTGTAAAAATGAATAAAGTAATTTATCAATTTCATTTTGAGTATTATTTCTCTCATCTTAGCTCGTTGTTTGTTCCGGATCCTGATTCTGCTTTTTGGATTTATCTATTTCGTTAAATTAATATTGTCATTTATTTTTAATTTTTTAAAGAAAAACTTAGAAACAATGCCCGAAGTTAAGGAAGAAAAAAAAAAACAACAGTTTAAATTCAAGCATGAAAGTTATTAAGCCAAAGCATATTGGTATAATCCTCCTTCATGGACTCATTTGTTAGATTTTTGCAATATCACCGTCTGCGTTTATTTTCACTTATTTCGTCTAATATCCATAAATACTTAATTATACATCGTGTAAATTTACCACCGACAATACCTTGAAGGGTCAGCCCCTCAAAATAAACAACGCTTCCTGAGACCAATTTTGGGAACTCAAAAAATTCGATTTTTGAGAAAACATTTTTGTACGGACAAGTCATTATTATTTAAGTTTTTCGCATTGGCAGAGGAAAAGTTGATGATTTTGACGAGTAAGGTCCCCTTTTAGTGAATGACGGTACTGAATTTAAACGATGTATACAGACACACATGACCAGATAGACAGTAACATGGCCCTCGACATACCCTCGACAAGGGGTAAGGGTATGTTGAGGATCATGTGTCACTGTATATACTTACTCATCCCTCTCCTCGTGCATGCTTCCCGATTTCAGCTCTAATGTGTCTCGATGCTCCTAAGCAAAGTTCACTATCATGTTATTATTATTCAGCTCTGTTGCCGGATTGTGTCTCCAGCGTTTCTCGTGACACATAAGCTTCTTCCAGCATCTTCCAGTTTTTCCTATCTTTTGCTATCCTACTCCATAGCGCTCCCCCAACCATTTTGATGACGTATACTCATCGCTTGTATTGCCTACCTCTCTGTAACTACTAGGTTACAATGTTTATCCACTTGTATCATATTATAGTAACATTTTATATATTGAATCTAAACATACAAATTGTTTAGAAGCTATCACATCTAGTCGCGCACTATCATTTCCACGCAGAGACAAGGCGGCAAGAAAGTGGACTTTCACTTTGTAAGTTGATGCTTGCTCCTTACTCTATCACACCTCATTTCGTTCAAAGGGCTTGTTTTATTCAACTGTAAATAAGTGAAAATAGTTTTCAAATTACATTTGGTTCCGTTTCTCATTATATCTTGGTCAAATAAGCTGTGTTACTTCAGAGACCAGGCGACAACAAGCATGCTGTAAAATTAATTGGGTTTTTAAAGTCAAAACTTAAAGATTTTTTTCCAAAATTGGTTAAATGTATCTCTTTTAGAACGTCATATCTTTTTGCTAAATATACAAAATTGAAAAACAGCTAGCGTTTTAGAACGACCACTGGTGACAAGAATACACCGAAAGAAACTCAACCCAAACTCCCAAACTACACATTCTATCAAAATTCTAACCAACTCAAATGCTTGTCCCCATTTTTAGTACTTAATTTATATTAAATCAAGTGGTCATGTCTTTAAGTCACTTAGCATCTACTCGTACTTAAAGAATGCATTAAAAAAACAGAGCAGTACAACAAAGATCAATGACAGCAATTAAATCTCATGGCTTATATGAAATCATATACATATACACATACCTACAGCCACCAAAGAACCAAAGAATTTTCTCCCAAGCTTCGCTTGCGCCTCGCAAATGATTAAATGGTGCAAGGAGTTTTATTAATAACCGATGAAGAAATAATTGACGTCCATTGCATGACAATTATGAATAGTTTATATTGATTATTTATTAACTAGCCCCGTCTTGTTTGTATTTTACTGTCTGAATTTGTAATTTTTAGGGCTTTCTTCCTTTATTGCTAACATATTTTTTTTGTTATTTTTACTTAATTACGAAGTGTAAGTAATGTCGAGGACACAATGTATAAGATAATAAATATTATGAATCAGTAATAAGAACTAGAAGGGATGCTTTGAGATAAAAATCGGCCAAGTGCGAGTCGTACTCGCGCACGAAGAAGGGTTCCGTATCATTATCTACACAATACACTATTCAGCAAAAACGGAAAAAAAAACATGTTTGTCGTATTAGCCAGTTCAGCGCAAAATAAAAAAAACTTGGCTACTACAAGAGCTGCACCCAAAAAACTAATCCAAGATAAATAACCCCAATTCTTTGCCATCACGACAACAATGCGTTCCACAAAAACAAAATCTTAAATATATCCACGTATGACCCGTTTATCCTTTAAAACATGTATTCTTATTGACATACCCTGTGATTCGACCTTGTCAACCTACATTGAGTCATCTGCGTGGAGATGTCTCTGGGTTAACAAAAACACTTCTTGGTAGGTGTACTCGTCAAGATATTTTTTTTCCAATGATTTCGTCCATGTAATTTGTAGCCAACTAGCTTAGTTCAGTGACTTTGTTCGCGTAAATTATGGCTTATTTTACTCGCTGATACTGTAAATTACTAAATCAACTCGTCAATATTCGAGGTAAACAAACACCTTATTTTTTTTCGAAAATTATTTAGTTGACCTGAATGGCCACACGTCATACCGCAGGCCAAATGATTTCTGAGCAAAGGTCACCTCCTGCTGGATCCCTAATAGTACTAAAAGACTCGGTAGACCAAGACCGTGATGGCGCGATGAGTTTGAAGGAGATACGGCAAGGCCGGACTGAATGGAAAAAGTGGAGGGAGGCCTTCGCCCAGCAGTGGGACACATGATGGCTCAAAATAAAATAAATAAAAATAGAAATATCGTAGTTACAGCGCTTCGCAATTCGGTATTTGCCTAATGTTAAGATTATATAAAATTTGTTTCCAATGATACTAATTTCTATCTAAAAACACTATAAAACACTTTTAATTTGATAACGATTCGTTAAGTGTTCTTAAAGCTTCTTTAAAGTTGGGTGAATAGGACCATTTTTAAAAGTATGAAAATCTTAAATTACAATTATACTTACTGTATTGTAGTCCGCAAAATTTATAGCAACTTTTATTATGAAACCATTACCACAAACGTAATATTTCGTATAGCTACCAAACAAAGTTCTCGCGCCGCCCATACAAAATACAAAGTTGTGACGTCACAAATATGTATCATGTATTTCAGCAGTGCGTTTTCACGTCTAAAAATATGAGTCTTTAAAACTTCTATATCTGAACGAGTTTTTTGTTTAGAAATGTATTTCGGTCACTATTGTGTTTATTTTTGGCAGGTCTTTACATAGCGACACAAAAAATTTTTTAGTCAAGTAGCCAATTCCTTCAATAACCGATAAAAAACAATAAGTAATACGACGAGAAAGACGTCAAGATCGCTGGTTATAATTAGAAGAATTATTCTCATTGGCAGCCTCTCGGAATCATGTGAGCTATTTATAAGCATTTAATTGTTCGTCAGATGATTTGCAACTCGTGTATGTGTCTACCTACTGCAATAATAATTTCTTTGAGAAAAATGTTTGGTTTGAAATATAAGAGAGCGTATATAATCATAGTACCTAAAATGATAGCCATTACGACTAACAGCTAGGGAGTAGTAGTTCGACGATCACTTGCTAAGATACAAGTATTTTTACAATTCAACGTTAACGCAACGTTAACGCTAGTTCTGAAACTAAGTTTCTTTGGATTTTTTAACGCAATTTTAAAATAAAATTTTTACGTACATTTTCTCTATAAACCCTAATCCTAACTAATATTATCAATGCGAAAGTTGTTTGTTACGCTTTCACGCCGTATCAAACTGAACCGATCATCATGAAATTTGGCATACACATAGGTGAGGGTACCGAGAAGGACATAGGCTATATTTTACGCGGGCAAAGCCGCGGGTAACAGCTAGTAACCTATATAAGTAACTAAATGTAAAAAAAAAATGTTAACAATAAATAAAAATGCAAAGTGAAAAACCAGACCAAAAACTACTATGGGATTCGGATTATCGGCCTAATATTGTTTTTCTAGATCGATAACAAAATTAGATAAATAATCATAAAAAGAAATAAAAAGACACTCATTATTCATGTTAGGTACCTACGCTTACATAAAAAAGTCATTATTACGTTACGTGACAATTCCTAGCCTGTCACAAGTTGCAACTGCGCTAAGGAACTTGGTTACAATAATCTGATACAGCTTGTAAATTGACCCTCAACGTACCCTTAAAGGGGTGACTCAACCCGTCAATATGAACAACTTTTTCTATGGGATCAATGATGGTAACTCAAAAAAGCTTTTTGAACTTGGGCTCTGTCTACCCCGCAGGGAATAAAGACGTGGTTATAGGTATGTATGTATCCATTATCAATTTTCCGAATGAATATTTCTACTCAATTTACGATAACCACGAAAAGTGCGTAATCTCAAGACTAGGTCGTTGACACACATGCATAGATAACACGAAAATACAGTTTACTTGATAACGATGGAGGATACGACGCGATGAACGAAAAAACCTCATTACAAACTGTTTTACTCTAAGAACTTCTGTTTGTATTTAATGTCACGTTATTACTATATTTTTTTTATTTACACCACGTCTTTACATTAAAGCCAGAACGTTAGATTGTTAGCCAATACAGTTTTAGTATTCTTTATTCAGAAAAACACCATATGTAGAGTATTCACACGAACAAAGTTTTTAAAATTAATCCTAATCCCATCCTAACTAATATTATAAACGCGAAAGTGAGTTTGTTCGTTTGTTTGTTTGTTACGCTTTCACGCCGAATCTACTGAACCGATCATAATGAAATTTTGCATGCACATAAGTTAGGGTACTGAGAAGGACATAGGCTATGTATCACGTGGGCGAAGCTGCGGGTAACAGCTAGCATAATATAAAATAACGCTTTCTACACATATTATGAAGATTTAAATTCTGGTAGTTATGTATTTTTCAATATTTCATTTACCTAGATTATTGCTGAGCAAATGTCCGATCTCCTTCCATTTTCTCGATTCAGACTCATTTCTGACCAACACGCTAAAAGTGTTAAAAATGATGTGGATATGGATGCGACATCCTCATCATATTTATAATATCCCACGGGATCTTATAAAAAAGCACCAATCTTATAGAAAACAGTCATCTTGTAAGACCACACAAATAAAAACAGTTAGAAAACAAGCCGTACAGCTATCTCAAGTGTGTTTGCAAACAACAATGGTCGAAATGACCCAAGCTTAGCGCGCGTCTATGATTGACGGTATCTATGTCGCGGCGCAAAGAGTTAAAGAACTAGATGACGCGGCAACGCGACAAGCGTCGAAGTCAATTTCAACACAAAAAAAAATTGAATTAGGTATGTCCGTGTTGAAAAAACTGAAAATGATGGTACTCATGAACCTATCTTTATATTTCAAAGCTTTAAAATAACAAGACCGCCTCTGAATTTCCTCTGGTTATCCGTTGCGCCCGTGGAATAGACTTATTGCAAAAACAAATAATTTATATCTACACAAAATATTCCAATGTTTAAACGAAGCGTAGTTTGTGTAACATATTTATACGCAATGAAGTAAAACAAAAAACGTCACAAATTTACGTTCTCGGTAATATCAATTTACCTGACGAGAACTAAACATAGGCGATACCTTTTACAAGCGTCAACGTCAACTTAAACTTTCCTTTTTTTCCTTGAAGCAAAGAGCCCTCATAAGATTACACCATCATCATCAGGCCCTTTTTAGTCTCCACTGCATGAGCATGACCCTCTCTGTACTATCAGAGCCACATATAAGACAGAGCAATCAGAGACTTCAGCCTACACTCTTTTTGATGTTTTATGCTTTGCTTAGCTTGTTTCCTAAGTCTCCTTCTACGACATCCACGAGCAGACTTGGAATGGTCCTTTTCCACTCTTCCAGGACACGACACGGACACGGCAAAGCTTATCTACGTGCCTTTGTACTTTTTTTTTGTTTTACGTGTGTATAAGTTGGCCTATGTATTGCACCATCTATTCTCTATAAATCCACGTGCCAGCATAACGCACAGTCGTGGTCGGAAGGTGAAAGGCGTATCGCTTTCGAATTAGATCGCGTTCTATCGGAGAAACGGCCAATGCGCTCTCCATGTTTACGTACTCATTGACGTATTTACATCTTTGTTCTGATCGTTTAAAGTATTTATGTCGATGTATTAATTTTCTATTATTATTTATTATTGATAAGAGGCTAGCTTGCGGAACGGGTTGTGGGCAAGGATGTTGTTAGTATAATTAAAGATGGCGCTCTAGACATAACAGAACATAGAGCAAAAATAAGCATTTCATCTTGCTCTCTCTTCTCTTTGGAAGACACGCTAAGCCGTTGGTACTGGCTGCCTGCCGATCGTTAATGGCAGTTGTTGAGCTATGTCAAATGCCTTTAGGCATCTTGAAAAATCTGTCACCAGTATTATTGATCAGTTATACACAAAATAAGACAAACAAAAACAAGTATTATACTTCAACTGACATCCAATATCAGCTGATTAATAACAAATTAATGCAAAACAAAACCGCAGACGCTGCCAGAAAGGCATTTATCTCATAAATAGGTCAATTGCCAGCTCGGATTACTAGATCACTATCTTGCCAGTGACGCAGTTTGTATCAGTCATCCAGCGTATTTATTAAAACCTCAAACTATAAATAAATAAAAGAAAAACACATTTATATGGTCTTATGGTTGTCGGCAGGCTAGAATAGGACCACACCATCTCTTCCTGTGGATGCCGTAGAAGGTAACTAAAGGGGGCACCTTGTCTCACATAACTTTCTAACTCCTATTATCGGTAGTCCAAATTTTATTTTCATACAATTTTACATCCTAATGATCACTATTCATATTTTTTGTTAATACTAATGACTGTAATTCATAATCATCGGAATTCATAATATCACAATTCATACATTTTGTTTCTATTAATATTTGTTTTCATATATTTTCTTATACTAATGATCGAAAATCATGATCATCGGAATTCCTAAACTCACTATTCATACACTAATTAATACTAATATTTGTTTACATATATTTCGTAAATCTTTGGGCTATTTATCTATCAGGGTTCGAAAGCGACTGGTTTATATGTATATGTGACTTGGTAACAGGAAGTAGGTTAGGTTATAAGACCACCAAATAAATTATGAGTTAAAACATAAGTAATTCAATTATAAATGAAAAAATTACTACTGTTTGTTATGAAGAAAAAAGTAATGAAAAAAAAATTAGGAGTTAAAACATTTCTTAGTATGACAGTATGAATAAAAGAAATATGAAAAATTACTGTTATGAGTTCCGATATTAGTAATAAAAATTTATGAACAAAAAAATATGAGGGAAAACATAATGAACACAAATAGGTAGTAAAAAAAAGTAGGAGTAAGATTTTTATGTGAGTCAATATGGACCCGACTTATGGAACCACAAGTTAAACAAAGCTTTTAAACATAAGAGCCACTCACGCCCATTCCCTTAATCAGCTTTGACGATCTGCGCAGACAGAGAAGCAGCTGGTATATTCTACTTTTTTTCCTTTCTCCCAGACCAGCGTGGAAGTCAGAACTGTTATATCTTCGCTAAATGCAATGCAAATATCTCTTATCTATTCTTAATAATGGCGCTTCATGACATAAGCATGTGTTAAATGGCTGGCTAAACATACCATGTTCATCTTTAAATGCGTTTCAATAGCAAAATACCTCAATTTATTCAATAGCTCGGGTTAATACGGTCTAAACTTTAGCAATCATCATCATCATCATCATCAGGTCTTTCTTGTCTCCACTGCAGGAGCACGACCCTCTCTGTACAACCACAGCCATATACTAGCCTGAGTAGTCAGAGGATTTGGCCTACACTCTCCACGCTGGCCAGACGGGTTGGAGAGGTCTCTTTGATGTTAATAAGCTTTGTTTAGCTTGTGTTTCCTTAGTCGCCTTTTACGATATCCACGGGATGACTTGGAGTGGTCCTATTCTACTCTGCCGAGAACCACACGGCACACCAAACTTTAGCAAGTTTAGACCGTATTATCCCGAGCTATTGAAATTAAACAAACAGTCCATAGAATTCATCATCATCATCATCACCAGGTCTTTTTTAGTCTCCACTGCAGGAGCGCGACCCTCTCTGACTATCATAACCATTTATTAGCCAGAACAGTCAAGAGGATTTGGCCTACACTCTCCACGCTGGCCAGACGGGTTGGAGAGGTCTCTTTGATGTTTAAAAAAGCTTTGTTTAGCTTGTGTTTCCTAAGTCGCCTTTTACGACATCCACGGGAAGACTAGGAGTGGTCCTATTCTACTCTGCCGGGAACCACACGGCCATATAATTATATAGCTATAATTATATGGACTATTTGTTTGTTACCTTTATGATCTTACGTAGCTGTAAGACAGTTTCATAATCTTTACTAATATTATAAAACTGAAGAGTTTGTTTGTTTGGTTGATCGCGCTAACCTCAGGAACTACGATTTTTTTTTATACCTAGATAGTTCGTTTATCGAGGAAAGGCGGGCTTTATAACATTACGCTGCGACCATTACGGACGAAGCATCAAAAGAAAAAGTTGTAAAAACGGTAAAAAAATATCCTTTTTGAGAGCTTTCCGTTGCGTAAATGGTTTAAGTTGCGCAAAAATTATATATGATGTAATTGTTTCTCTTCAAAGTTACGAGTATGTGTCACTATTGTCAGGGATCATCATCATCATCATCATCAGGTCTTTCCAGTCTCCACTGCAGGAGCACGACCCTCTCTGTACTACCAGAGTCATATACTAGCCTGAGTATTCAGAGGATTTAGCCTACACTCTCCACGCTGGCCAGACGGGTTGGAGAGGTCTCTTTGATGTTAATAAGCTTTGTTTAGCTTGTGTTTCCTTAGTCGCCTTTTACGACATCCACGGGAAGACTTGGAGTGGTCCTATTCGACTCTGCCGGGAACTACACGGAGTTCATACAAAAGAAAAATACTCGTTATGATAACCACATTTTTCTTTTCCTTTAGTTACTGTTTTAATTAGAAATATGATGAAAGAGTCAATATTTGTTTTCTGACAGTCAATCTTTAATTAATGATTTACTAGATTGATTACGCCCCATATATTTTAGATAAGTACGAAATCTGATCATCCGTACTATGACAATTAAATCGTAACGTGAGTGGCGATTTCATGTAAAGATGCATGGCAACAAGAATTAGAAGAAGAAAATGACGCCTCAATCCCATCTATGAAGCTACTAAAATATAGTTAAAACTTATTGGGAACCAATGGGAATTAGGGAATAATCACGACTAGATTTTTTGTCGGTTTTTTTCCCACTCATAACAAACATTACTTTACCATTATCATCATCATCAGGTCTTTCTAGTCTCCATTGCAAGAGCTGACCCTCGCCAGAGCCATATTAGCCAGAGCAGTCAGAAGATTTGGCCTACACCTCCACGCTGGCCATACAAGTTGGAGAGGTCTCTTAAATATTTATAAGCTTTGTTTACCTTGTGTTTCCTAAATCGCCTTCGACGACATCCATGGGTTGGAGTAGTCCTATTCTACTCTGCCGGGAACTACACGGCATAGGCATAACTTATCTAATCGAAATCGTTAATTATACTTTCTTAACATAAATATTATGGTACTTAAAAAATAAAAGTAATTACTTATCAATAAAACTAACAAAAATTCGTAATCATAGTTTAAATGACATTCTTTATGTATTAAGTTTTGACATATTCATGCAGTCCATTGCTCTTAGACTTGGCGAATCTAGGGTTGTCTTATTCATTTGGAAATCACAAGATTCTTGCTAGAATTGCGTAGATTTATTAAACTTTCCGACACAATAGGCCGTAAGATTGTGCCCTTTCTAACATGTTCTAAGCGTTATTTTAAAACCTTTTAAAAACTTTAATTTTTTGCTTGCTTACAAATGAGCAGCCGTATTACGCAGTATTTTTTCTTTTCAGAAAAATTCACCCGCTTGTCATAATAACAGGATGTTTTCATGGAAATACTATCACTCTCACTCATCTGTATGATCTTTATCTTACCTAAGTAGATTTTTAACTAATCTTGTTATCTTTTTAATCCGTTGTTCTCAGTTGCTACTTGGTACTCCTATCATTGAGACTGTAGTTCTTAATCTGTGTAATAAACCTTTCGGTAGGTTAAAGATTACAGATAGAACACCAGTTATTAGTAACTAAGTACTCGTAACCAAAACGATATAAAGATATGTCACCAAACGTTCTGTCTATCTCGGAACTTTCCAGTTTTTCTTCTGACAATTCTTTTTTTCGGTTTAATCTTCAGTTGAAGCACTTTGGAACCTGAGGCGTACCTCAGGTTCCAAAGTGCTCCAACATACTGTCATAATAGCGTACTGTTATGACAGTATAGGTGCATGCTGTGTCGTACTAGATGATATGCATGCCAATGGTCTCACAAAAAATAGTATCTAAGACGAAGTGTAACGTGGATATGAAAAAGCTGAAAATCGGACTTCAGACTCTACAGAAAAACTTTTAGTTTTTTTATGTCATAGGACGGCAAATGAGCAAGCGATTCACCTGACGGTAAGTGATCACTGCTGCCCATGGAAAACTGATCACTGCTGCCCATGGAAAACTGCAACAGAAGAGCGTTGCCGGCCTTTTCTTTTTCCCCCCCAGATAAGAGAGGTAAGGCCTCCTCTCTCACTCACCGAACGAAGCAAAGCAGCGGTAAAGTTACAACTCAAACGTCGGTTTCTGTGAGAGTGTGGTACTTCCCCGGACGAGCCGGCATAATCATGCTACTAGCAAAAGTGAATTTCACCGGTAGCGTGACGCTACCACAACAGTAAGAGATAGGTGCATGCTGTGATATGATCTGACAACCCTATGCCAGGCTTATGATTGCTGTAAACCTTCGCCTACTTAGCTCAGGCGTTATCTTTTCTATTACAGACTCTTTTTTATTTGCATGAGACTAATGGTCATATCCAACATATACAGCGTGTAACATAGCCATAGACATACCCTTAAAGGGGAGACTCAACCCGCCAATATGAACAACTTTCGACATTGAACAACAAAAACATTTCTACATTTCATACAAAAGTGTTCAGCCACCCGGGTGAAAAGTATAAGTTCCCAGCATCGATCCCATCTAAAAGATTGTTCATATTGACGGTCTGAGTCACCCCTTTAAAAAGGTATGTCAAAGGTCATGTTACATGCTGTGTGTAACACTTGATTTTTAAATAATCTATGTATCTGAATTAATTTTTAGGAATCATCATCATCATTATCACCACAGCTACAAGAAGTCCACTGCTGGACATAGGCCTTCCCTAAGGATTTCCAATATGACCGGTTAGAAGCGGCCTGCATCCAGCGCCTTCCTGCGACCTTTATCAGGTCGTCTGACCACCTGGTCGGTGAGTGTCCAACGCTGCGCATGCCGGTATACGTGGTCGCCATTCGAGAACCTTTTTTAAGAATCAAATGAGTCGAGTGAGAGTATTGCAATGAATATAGTATTATAATCATTGCAATACTCTCACTGAACTTTTGGAGCTGAGTCCGCTTTGTAAATATTTTTTCTCTTACTTCCCACCGTTCTTGGTATAATTTTTCAGTATAAGGTATAGTTTTCTTTATACCCATACATTCGGTATGTTTTTTATTTGATTCCCAAGTTTTTAAGATGACTGGAAAAAAGAGGGATATGCTTGCAGAGTTTATGTAATCATCATTGCCAAATATATGCGTTAATTGTGATATATTGTCTCTCTATTTTCAAATAAATACGGCATTTTATGATTTCAAATGGTAAAGTCTTTTTTTCAATTATATTGTGCATATGATAATTTAAAACAATTGAATGTGCAATTATCCAAAGTACTATAATAATTATAATGATTAGATACAATTATTTAAGCGTAATTTTGTATTATTAATTTTGTAGTTTCTAATTGATATAACTGTACTACTACGCGTGTAATATAAGTATGGTTAGGATGTACCTAGTCCAAGAAATTATGTTATTGACGCTAAATAAGTTATATAAGTACAATTTCTACACTGTATAAAGTCTATTATTTTACATAGCTACAACTTTTGCTACTTGTATTGACATATATTCTTATGTGTTTGGCATGTTAAAGTGAGTTTATACATATACATATTGATTTAACGCTCTACATTTTAACAACTCACCTTCACGGATAGCCAAGTAAATTGCATACACGTTATCAGGAGTTCTGAAAAGACAATATTTTTATAGCAATGCTTGCTGGTAGAAGGTGGTCTGCTATATTTTCATATAATAGATAAATATTATACCTATAGGACCACCAATATGCAAAAGTGTTCTTTGGGCCTTGTAGCCATAAGCTCTATCTACTCTTTCGTGACGTGATAACTATGTTTTCACGTGTGTCATATACATATTACACACACATATGAGTGTAATATGTATATGACACATATTACACTCATATGTTTAGTCTACAATAAATAAAACGAATAATTTTGCATCCGCATTCAATTGTCCACAAATAGCCGCTAATACGCGCATCCGGCGCCGATCGCGTTATACACAGAAATGTCAGCGTTGTCGTTAAACTATAACAGAACTGCGCTATCAAAATACATATATCACAGAAGGTTAACTTGAGAGACAATTCATTAATGGGGTACTCATCAATGGGACAAACTGTGATTCAACATCACCAACAGTAGCAGCAGTAACACCGATCGCGTTATACACAGAAATGTCAGCGTTGTCGTTAAACTAAACCAGACCTGCGCTATCAAAATGCAGATGTCACAGAAGGTTAACTTTTTGGAGAATTAATCAATGGTACAATCATTACTGAATTCTGTAATCTTCAGCAGCAGAAACAGCAAACAGATTGCGCTGTACACAGAAATGTCAGCGTTGTCGTTAAACTATAACAGAACTGCTCTATCAAAATACAGATCTCACAGAATATTAACTTGGGGGAGAATTTATCAATGGGACAACCAATTGAATTCTTTCCAAATTTACTATTCAACATCATCAGCAGTAGAAACAGCAACACAGATCGCGTTTAACATAGAAATATCAGCGTTGTCGTTAAACTATAACAGACCTGCGCTATCAAAATACAGATGTCACAGAAGATGATCTTGTGGCAGAATTCTGAGAACAAATATAAAACTGAGATTCATCATCATCAGTAGTAGCAGCAGAAGCAAGGATTGCTTACATAGAAATGTCAGCGTTTTCGATTAACTACAATGCAAAATTAGATTTTAAAAATGCGTTTCTGTCACGGAAGGAGTCGCATTGTACACTCTTTAATTTACGACTGAACTACGTTTTGGCTGCGCACGCGCACAGAAGCGAAATAACAACTCATTACTTTGGATCTGGTAATTCGTTAATGGTTTTATCGATAAGATAAATAAGAAGTGATCGAACGTTAATTGTTGTACGTTATGTAGTTACTATTTTGTTTCGTATGATTGATATTCATAAATGATAGTATTACCGTTACTGTTGATTTCCCTCAATCTCTACATATTCTTAATCTCTACATAGTCAATTATGAATCGAAATCCTAAAAGATGCTACTCTGCCCAACATCTATATGAACAACATCTATAGGACCAATGCCGTCTCGAAACTTTTAAGACATTCCTTTACAAACATCAGTCAGCTTTTTAAATTTGGGACTAAATTATTCCTTAAGGAAGTCAAGTTTACATTTACACGCTTTGTAATTGTGTGAATTAGTTTTTCAATCATATACAAATAAAAAATCTTGCCGTTTATGATACGAGGCTAGGTATGTAAAGCCATACATATGTCAGTGCTTTATATCTTTATTTTTGTCTTGTTGGTATTATTGTCTATTATCTGTTGAATGAAAAAATGCCTGTAACAGATGAAAAACGAATCAAATATTGCCTTGCCTGAAGTCTCAATGAATGAACTCATACTATATATAACGACAAAATTTATACGGTAGCAAAAATATCTTATCCATTTAGCAGAAAATTGATAGCATGACTCGATGTTTCCCATCTTTCTGTGAACCACGCGTTGGCACCGCGCTTCAAAATAATCATAAATTTATTTAAGTACTGCTCGTGGTGACTTGTTGAAAATTCTCTCAATGCCGACAGATCATGATAGTCTGCTTGATATTATAGACTAGATACTTATGTTAGATTTGATTGTTTTTCACTACAAAATATTTCATATAAAGTTAAGGAAAATTGTTACCCAAAGAGGGCCACAAGGAGCCTGCTTTATCCTAAATATTCACTGTCTGTTCCTCTGTAAAAAGATTGAGTTCGAGAAATGGATTGGTTGCATGGATGTTAATTAAGATCACTGTTTTAACTCATTCAAACACTCCGTTCTATTTGTATATGTATACAGGGTATAATGGGAAATACCCGGATATTTTAAACCAACTCATAAAAAAAAACAATAAAAGTTGTTTTTTGGCTCAATGGAATTCATAAAAATTTTCGTAATTTTCATACAAATTGCCGGTGCGGTTAAACATTTTTGTATAAAAATGATTTTTCTTCATCCCAGCATTGATGCCATATGAAAAGTTTTTGTTTATGATGTTAGCTATTTTGTCCAGTGAGATTGCTGCTGATCTGTTGCACCAAGTTCCCTAATATCGTATTATTAGTTCGAAAAGCAACAAATTGCTGAAAGAATACCAAAGAAACAACATACCTATATAAAAGGAATAAGGTACTCGGGAAACTTAATCACAGTAAAGCTATTTTATATGTATACCACCACCATAACTGTCAACTTGCTGCTTTATTTTCGGGATTATTTACAAAATAAACGAAAGTTTCGTACGATTTGAAACATAGTTGAACACTCAAAATATAAAGTATAAAATTAGTGGATCGATTGATAGAAGGTTTTCACCGACTGAAGGTGTTTAAAAATTTATTAAATTAATTATGCATTTTATAAATTTATTTTGTGCGGTATGAAAAAAAAAACAGTAAAATATGTGGATATAACATTTATAACTAATAATTTTTTAATAAGATTTAATGTATGTTTATTCTTCCTGTAAATATTCTATAAAAAAAATATAAATTGAAAAAAAAAGCATTGTTTATTTCAAAACAATGAATAGTTCAAATATATGTACACTGCTAAGGAGAAAGTTAAACAGCATTACTTTGTATATTATCAGTATCACAAATTGTGATTCACAATTTCTATGAACTAAGTATACTTATATGTTTAGCAAACTGCAGGTTATGGTCCACAACAACCTTCTTATGTTCAAAATGTTTTATCATAGACAAATCAGTAGAATACAAGGTCCTTACCTAGTAATGAATGAATGAATGAATCTAAACTTTACTGCATCATTATAACAATTTATAAAATAAAAGAAACAAAAGGCTTTAAATCAACAAATAATATACATAAGTGAACATCGCAATACGTAGTTTCTTCCAGCCAACCTCATAGACTTGGACTGGTACTATTCTTCTACTCTGCCAGGAACATAGATATCAGAATAGCCAGGAAGGAACCACACGGCAGTTCCTTTATGTGCAATATGTTTTATCATAGACAAATACAGAATACACGGCTGTTTTATGTCTAGTACATTGTCGTAAGAGTATACAGAAGTTCACAGTTTGAGTACATTCCCTCCCAACACCGCCAGACGCTGCGTCATATCGCACTTTAGTCTGCCGCGTAGTAAGTATAGCTATAGCGTTCTATTCCAGAGCGGTATTTTCCAACAGCGATGTACGTTGTTGTGTTGTGATATTAACTATTTATAGACAAAGGCGTTTCATTTCATTTGAAATATCATAATTATCTCTTGTTAAACGATTATTTTGTTAATGCAGTATATAGTTTCCTTTAGAGTTGTAACGATTCGGTAGAATTATTATTTCATTGCTCAAAGTAACATTTTTTTGGTGAGTTTTGCATATCACAGAGTTTAAATTAATAGATTCACGCATAGAGCTTTTTTTTATATTAAATAGGCTTCAAAACAGCTTCTTGTATTTTGTCTACCGTAGATATATTTGTATACCGACTTCACATAGGAATAAGTGGGATATGGAATAGAAAAAGCAGACACTAACTAAAAGGACACTTTGAGCAAACGTCATTAAACATTTGTTCAAAGTTTACTTTTAGTCATTCAAAATCAAAAGTCAAAATATTTATTCAGGAAATAAGCCTTTGCAAGCACTTTTCCACGTCAAATCACATTTAAAATTATCGTATTAAGTATTTTGTTTTTTTATTAATTATTTATTCATTTATATACACAGAAAAACATGTTAGAACAATATATATACAGAAATCTCTCCAACCCGTCTGGCACCTCTCCAACCCGTCTGGCCAACGTGGAGAGTGTAGGCTAAATCCTCTGACTGTTCTGGCTAATATATGGTTCTATAGTCAGAGAGGTTCGTGCTCCTGTAGTGGAGACTAAAAAAGACCTGATGATGATGATGATATATAGAAAATGAGTACAAGGGAACTATCTATCTATCTATCAGCCAGTGACGTCCACTACTGGACATAGGCCTCCCCCATAAATTGCCACAAATTGCGATCCTGTGCATACAACTGTGCATACAAGGGAACTACTTATTCCTAAAGAAATTATTGTTTAAAAGCCACTGCAGAGAGAATTTACCGAATACCTACCCGTATCAAACAAACGTAATTCAACCTTTCAGCTAAAAAGACAAATAGCAACAGAAAACAAAAGAGTCACAAGAAACCGAAGCGAAGTTAATAACCCCAGATAAAATATTATATTTTTATTGGTAACCGCACGAATGTCAAAACAAGATTAGTTCGAGTACTGTCGCCAAAACAATACATGTGCCAAAATGTTCTGCTAATCGTATATTGTACCGTTACATGCTGAAACGATAAAATAATGTGGTGAATTTTGTATTGCGACGTATATTTCCTATTTTTTTTGTACTGCGCTGAGTGAAATAGTTAAAAATACAAGTAATAAAGAAGAGAAAAGAAGAGTAAAAGATAGTAGAGGAATAGTAAGAATATGATAGGTTAAGAAAAGCCTATCCCATCCATAAAGGGATGACTCAGCTCATTATTAATTTCACTATACAATTTTATAGCTTAGCTCAGTTGAGTGAATGACTAATATAAATATATACACACATATATATCATTAAAACTAACGTGAGATAAAGACATTATATATGTATATAACAACGCCGCGCGTCAAGCACTCGCCTTGAAAATGGACTCCTGACGAGTCCAAAACTATAGTCGGCAATCAAGTAATTTAATTTTCTTATGCAAAATAGTATGGATTCAGAAAACCAGATCGCCTCAGTGTACGGCCATAGAAATTAGCTCAGAATAGTCTCTAGAAGGTTAATAGAAATTAATTTATGTTCGAGCGTGTAGCAGGACGAGTGCGACGCTATCGGCGTCCTTGTCCGACTTACAACGATAACGAGAAACGTTGATAACAACTAGTAAGCATCACTGCACAGTTAAATTTCTTGGAATTTTGAAGAATGCGTTTTGTTTTAATCGTTTAATGGAATACTAGTCTAATAAGATACTTGATTTTCAAAAATCTTTTGTGATTTCGACTGCTGAAACGATAATAGTATACCAATAAAAATAATAGTAGTAAGTATAATAAACGCATGGCGGAGAAATCCGGTGTCTATCGCTATGGCTCGTTTCTGGTGCAAAGGATGGCCTTAGCAATCCAGCGCGGTAACGCAGCTAGTATTTTAGGCACCTTTGCGCCAGAGAGGCTAAGGAGTGGGTTGTAATTTTATTTTAGTGTAAGTTTGCTGTGAAAAATATTACTGATGAATAAATCTTTATTTATTCATCAGTAAAATTATATGAATAAATAAAGATTTTGAATTATAATAAAAAAGAAAGTACCTATTACAGATAGTACAATAGTTGGAATGAACAATTGGACATGTGGTCGGAATAGGACATATTACGAGAAGGACTTAAGGTGTGAAAATGGATGAAAATAGAAACCGAAGACGACTTAAGGGAAGATAGACATAAAAGAAATTATAGTTAAGAAAGGTTTGTAAAAAGAGTTGTCGATGAAATGGAGATGACAATGGAAGATATTATCATACTGTGCCGACTCTACATGAAAATAAGTGGGATAAGGGCAAGAGCAAGGAGAATCTACGACAATTCAAGTGGGGACTGATTCAAATACGCTTACTTATTGTTTTGTAAATTAAATTTCGGCAATGGCAAGCATGGATAAAATCTCAAAAATTAAATCATGTGTCGAAATTAAAATATCGGATTCCATAAGCTTTTGTACCAGCAGAATATACCTATATAATGTACGTCTTACATCTGTCAATTTACTGTAACTCAAACTAACTCAAATAATTCATGAAATCGTATGGTTATCAACATAGAAGTAAGAATAAGACAATTTTTTTACATCTATGGTTATCAACATGAAGAAAAATTCAACTTCTATTAAAAGAGATAATTACTTCAAAAACCAACTCCTTGATAAAATCCCTATGCAAATACCAGTGCTGTCTGTCTGTATAGTCATATAAGTGATATTAAGCAATCCTATATGAACGTTGTCTAAACACAAAACAAGTTATTCCAAGTAGGGAAGGGAACAGTTACCGTAGGAATGGCCATTATAATAAATACGTTCGCGGGAAATGTTTGCATTTCCTAGAATAAGACCTGCTTTGTAATTTAGTTTGAAATTTATTGTTCTAAATTCAAATTTAAACGGCTGTGAGATGAACGGCGCAGGCGCGTGGCGTGAAGACAGCCGGACAGTCCGCACGCCAATTATCGCGGCGCGTTCACACGCCGCCCGCGCCTCCGATACCCTTCCCGCGTGCCAGTGCCACCCGCGAGCCCGCAGTTAACCCGTCTAACCGCTTACACCCAGTGTTGCCAGGAGGAAACTTTTTAACATTTTGAATCAGTTTTTGACCTCTTGTATTACCTTTGATAAAGTTTATGTTAGTACATGAATACGTACATAGATGTAATTTTACATGAACGTTATAAAAAAGGGACACTACTGTTTTCGAGGTTGATCAATAAGTATTTAAATATTGGTAAATATGCAGCGCGTATTAAATTACCTTGAATCAAAATTATTTCAAAGGATCATCAAATTAATCAATATTTCGTATGGGTCTTTCTTGGAATTCAATATAAATCCATATTTTTATACAATAGTGTTCGGTCAGCCCCACAATTTGTATATATTTTTTTTAACAATACATTTTTATTCTAGATGTCTTAAATCTAAACAGAAAATATATGATACAATGGCTGGACTTGATGTTAGAATCCTTAGATCGCTTTGAGATATACACTCATCATGATTTTTTAAGCCGATTCCGTTACTTTACAGCAAAATGTACTGGCACCACCACACCACCCGTGGAGGACGAAACGTACACGTTCACGTTACACTTGCCGTGGCGTGCCGACTCGCAGTGACTCGATTTGAAAATAGAGAAACTCAAACATTCACCCGATTATCGGGATGGCTGTCGATGGTCGGTCAGTGCGCCGCGTAGCCATAAAATAATGAGTGTACAGATTGCAAAAATTATGAGATTAATTTTACAGGTACGCACTGTACACTAGATGCTGTAGTTTGCTCAAGAATAATGACATCCAGTTTCGCTCCTTGCCGTGTGGTTCCAGGCAGAGTAAATAGGACCACTCCAAGTCTTCCCGTGGATGAGCAGTGAAGTAGGTTATGGGGATTGCCATATGGATCACTATGTTTCGTTTGGTAAAATAGTACTTAAACTAATGCGGTATCTACGTTTAAAATAGTTTAAATATCTTAGGTAAGGGTTGTCATTCTTAACTACAAGTCCGGTGGTTGTAGGTATGGCATAGTGTACGCGGGCCTGGCATCCGAGGCTGCTACGGACTCATTTACTACATGTCAGAAGCACCTTAATTCCTTTGCCTACCTTTACTCATATTTTTTACTGAATGCCGTCTCCCACATATATTTACATTTGATGTTAGGCAGGCTGAACGTACGTCATCATTATCAAGTCTTATTTAGTCTCCACTGCAGGAGCACGACCCTCTCTGTACTATAGAGCCATATACCAGCCACAGCAATCAGAGAATTTCCCGTACACTCTCCACGTTAGCCAGACGGGTTGTGGAGGTCTCTTTGATCTTTAGTAGCTTTACTTAGTTTGTGTCTCCTAAGTCGCCTTCTACAACATCCAGGGGAAGACTTGGAGTAGTCATATTCTTCTCTGCCGGGAATCACACGTCGTATAACTTCAGCCAAATCATATCGCAGCATAAATATTATTTAAATTGCTTGGATGCACATCATTTGGAGTGCCCGCTCCGCATCCTCTATCATTTGTTGCCGCACAGCGCTCGCCTCGCACTATTTATATCGGAAAGAGAGAACGTTTCGACACGTTATGTATGTATGTACCTTTATTTTATTACCATTTGCAGCCGGTTTTAACCTGCAACGATTAGTAAGCATGGTTTATTTTGCTGTGGCTTATGATGCGTCTGCCGAAGGAATTTAGGTTTATATAGTCTGGCCAGTGGAGATCGGTTCTGTTGACTGCGAGGTACGATTCAACTAATATTGTATTGTTGGGACATTGGTTCAATGTCCTTTGTCTTATTCTACATATATGCAGGTATGGCAGGTATTTATTTGTATTTTAGTTACTTGATGCCTTTCCTCATGCCTTTCCTGGTCGTCTAGAAATTAATTCGAATTCTATGAGTCATGGCAATGAACTCTATTTAGGAGAAAAAGAAAAGTATGAACATGAACTAAAATACAAATAAAAATAATCTCCCAAAAAGGTCCCAACTCAGCATAAGCTGGTTGTTCTAAAACTGAAACGATGAGCTATCTGAAGTTTTTATAGGTATGATGACAAAGTTGACATACTTATTAGAAAACAACAGTATACTACCAATGAAAAATAAACATTTAAATGACTGAAATAAAAAAGAAAAATTAAAAGATATTAAAAATATAAATTAAAAAAAATATTTTGTGTGAGTCCGTAAACACAAATAATACTACTTAAATATAAAAAGCGTACAGCACTAACAAGAACTCGAGATAAAAAGTAAACAAAAGTGATTGTTCAAATACCAGTACATAATAAAAAGAGTTGCAGGATCAAAAAAATCTATATTTTAAGATCGTGGGAGCAGTCTCGCTTTGATCCTCCCGACATGGCGGTAAGACAATTTTTTATTACTACCTACCTGCCCTTTTATACAAAAATTAAGTCTTTACGTCTGAATCACCAAAGAAACCGCCTCAAGTAGGCACACGTTCATGCTTGTGGATTTTGTTTTTCAATACACTCACGCGTTTGGATTCCAAAGGTTGGAATGAGCTCTTGTTGTTTGTGGCGACAATATTTAAAACAAACAGTTTTGCAACATTTTGCGACCTGCTCAATTGTATTAATGTTCGGTTGTTTTCAACAGAAACCCTTTATATTCGAACTTATGAGGGCTTATCTTCTTGGTACACATTACTGTGAAATTATTACATCTTCTGGCTTGGGCTTTAACCATATTTTTTTTTAAATCTATGGCTTTAACATAGTATTTCAATTCACGTCTAGATTTGTTATCTATTATTGTTTGTGACTTCTTAAGAGTCGCTTGGAAGCGTATGTCTCCATACAAACGGAAAAAGGGAATTGTGACAATATTTGATAATTTTGGAGTAAAATTAAGCATTTAATCAATTAACCTCATTATATCTACGTACGTTCCTATACAGCTTGGTTAAAATACCAATGGTTTGAGAATTACAAGCCTTTTTAAATTTGTATGGAAATCTTAAGAGGCGTAATAATTCTCAAACTATTGATAATTTAACCAAACTGTATAGGAACGTACGTAGATTATAAGAAGATTAATTGATTGGATGCTTAAATTTACTCCAAAATTATCAAATATTGCCACAATTCCCTTTTTCCGTTTGTATGGAGACATGTGCGTCCAGGCGACTCTTAAGCGTTAGAAGTAGCGCTTTTTGCTAATGTTTAGAGACAAAAATAATCGTGAGCAAAAATTCACTCTGTATTTTTTTGCTACGTTTTGACGACTTGTCTACTGAACTGATGTTTGAGATAGTGCGTGTGGAGCCTCGGGCGAAAGCCAGAATAAAAATTAGGAAAATGCAAGAATTCAAAAAACTATAGATGAGAACGTAGGGATGAATAAGGAATAAACCAAAATGAATAGTTAAATATAGTGCAAAATTTTGAATATTAAAATACAAAATCTACGACAAATGTTCAACTTTTACAAGTTTTGTCAATGGTATAAATTATTACTCATATTAGTTCATATTTATTATTATTTATAGTATCATATTTATCACTAGTTCATATTATAAATTCACACATACATTAAAATCTGCATAACCTGCCAAACATTAGTCCATGCTATGAAAATTGATTTGGATCTTCCTGATTGGCACAGAATGCGTTTATGTCTGTTACGAATAGTACATAAAATATATAGGAAGTTATAATACAATAACCTTGTGATCAATAACTACTTCATCGTCAATATCTTCAAAAACAACTAAATGTAAGTATCTTAATTTCACCCTTTCAGAAGTTGCTTATTTATCTTTTAGAAATAGAAAAAAAAACTGTCAAAGGAAGGAGAAATAATAAGAGTAATATCCTAGATTTTTCTAATTGCTAAACAAATGTGACTACACTTAGTGTTCGCTTTTTCAAGCTGACCAAATACATATTTTCCTTTCAGAGTCGTTAATTAAAAGGTTAATTAATTCTAAAATTTGGCAACTTCGATCGAACGCGCGCACCATGTTACGGGAACTGAAATGCGTAACTGATATAGTGGTTTTAGTAGTGTTGCTTAAGTCTTCGCGGATGCAGGTGGTAGGAGGTCTCCTACCACCTGCACCCGCGAAGTACGGTCATACAGTAAGACGATTTTCGAGCTATAACTCCACCTGTTCATATTTCCTCGGCATTTTGCGCCCACTGGGCCGTCGACGCTCCTTGTAGCCGACCTGCGAAAGCCAAAATATTGTTAGATTTGGAGCCATTTGGGTATTTATAGATAAAAATTATTTAATGAAACGTAAAAAGACTTTATTCGTTACTATTAATTAAGTAAGTGAGTCGCCTAAAATGAAAGTTAGAATGTAAGAACTCAAGTACAAAAATATTCTTCCGTATAAACGTTGCGGAAGGTAGGTTTATTCGCATCACTTGTAACATAACTCTATTCGGTTTTACTCATCATTTATAATCTTATCTAAGAAAGATCACGCAATAATACAAAAACCTAAGGGAAGCTCATTAATTGCTGTATTTATTTATAGTCTCGGTTCAAAGATCGACGACCTATTATGAGGGTTAGGTTCCATTTGGCTGCTCGGGTCGATTGTATGGAAGAAAGTGTGGGTGGAAGGGTTAAACTTTGGATTTTGCTACGATTGACCTCAGCGCATTCTGTTAATGAGGTAGCTCAGTGAAATCCATAAAGATTTTCTCTTATTAAGTGAACATTGAAGTTGTTGTTTGTTGTTTTTCGTGTATGTAAGTCGCCAGCATTGGTGTCGGATTTTTCAAGCTGCCTGCAGGCATCTGACATAGCTTAACAACTGCCATCAAAGATGACAACCGGGACCAACGGCTTAACGTGCCTTCCGAACACTGAAGTTGAAAGTCAAAGTTTAACAATATCGATGCTTCAATTTGATGTCAACTGGTCATCAAAATAATTTGAAGATGCTGTAAAATGTGCATGTGCGAGGATGCATAGGGGGCAGGGGGCTGTTTTAAGAGTAAATGAATCACATTTCATAGTGTGTGTGTAGTAGTGTTTCCAACAGAGTTGTTATAAGAGAGGCCACCAAAATCCGACATCAGGCCATTTTTTTGTCACCGGCTCACATCGCACTGCTTTGGTGGAAACCCAGCCACAGAATTTGTCATATACATACATACATATTATCACGTCTTTATCTCTTGCGGGGTAAACAGAGCCCAAGGTCATAGAAACCAAAGGCCACGTTTTGCGTGTTAGTGAGCGTTAAGGCGGAAAGCGGAATCAAAATATTGATTTGCTAGCCGCATTGCCTATAACGCGATTCCTGGGAATTTCACCCCAATCCATTGTTCCAATCCAATTCTGCAATGATTTAATTACCTATATATTAACTATATCTGTAACGTTATTATTCCATTCGATTCCAATGACAATGTCTTCATTGTTTTAAATAGCTTGTTTCTCAGTACCGCTATGGTAAATTTATCTAAGAATCGTGCGTAAGATCTAATGATTCATTCTCAGAAGCCCGTTGTTATGAGTTTACTCAATTATGTAGTAAGCAATATAACTTAACATAAGTTATGAGTTAAAACAACAAGTTACTATCAATTTTGACAGCCTCCGTGGTCCAGTGGTTAAGGCGTTGTTGACCCGGGGGTCGTGGGTTCAATTCCCACGGGAAGCATACTTTGTTAAGTTGTTTCCAGTTTGGTTAGGACATTGCAGGCATGAATCACCTGATTGTCTGGTAAGAAAGATGATTCCGTGCTTTGGAAGGCACGTTAAGCCGTTGGTCCCGGCTGCCATCTGGTAGTCGTTAAAGAAACCACATCAGAGGCCGAGAAGCGATTCCGAAGAACTCTGACACCAGGGTGTGCATGGTTGACTGACCGTGTCACCTACACGAAATGATGATGATGATGATGAGTATCAATTTACACGCTGTATAGTCAATATACAGCGTGTAAATAGACCCTCAGCATACCAGACTGACTCAGCCCGTCAATATGAACAACTTTTCTTACGGGATCGACGTTGGGATAATTTCATACAAAAAAGTTAAGCCGCCCAGCTCCCAACATAAACCGACAGGAAAATTGATCGTTCATATTGACGGTCTCAGTCACCCCTTTAAGGGAATGTCCGTTTGCACGATGTATAATTCTTGAATAAGTAATTATTTATTCACTAAATAATCGTATTTAAATCATTTATTATCGACAAAAAAAACAGCTATTCCATATATTCTGGTATTGACAATTCGTATGAAATAGCAGATTTTTTGTCGAGTTGCAGAGTCGGCCCCATAGTAAAAATTGTTCATATTCATAAGCACAATCACCACCAGAGGTTTTGCGCTTATTCATTAACACGTTGTATTTAGTCACATTTTCATCGAATTCTTTTTTTCGTTGATTTGTTTTTATCCAACCCAAGAACACTCGTGTCGCAGGCTGGCGTGTTGCCGCTGCATTAGGATTCATCGGAATCCGATCACCGTTCCAAAATGCGATGCTTTATTAATAAATTCTCGATGTTTACTATTGCTTAGTTCGGTATCGAGATATCTGACTAATTATGGGAGTGTTTATACCGAGATTCCTGCCTCGGGCTGCAGAGGTAGGTTCAAAATAAAACCACTACAGAAGAATATCATGTAAGTGCTTCATTTTTCAACCCTTTCGTCTTAACAAATTAAAAACATCGTCTTCCGTGGTGCTTCGGTGCTAAGACGGAAGCTCAGACTTCTCAATATGTTTTTAATTTATTCAAGACCTAAAAGTAATTATTAAAGTTGTTTCTATTGGACTCATTTTTTTTTGGACTTCAAATGACTTATCGACGGCATTTTTTGTGCCGCTTTTCTAATCCATCGCGGCCTTACAAAACAAGTTTTAAACTGTTATTTTCCTAATATCTTCAACTCATAGCTTGGACACTCCATTACTTTCAATTCGATGCTCACCCTCTTGCGCAGGCGTAATGGTTCGGCATCTAAGGTCATGGTAGGACGCACACTTATAAGTCTTCAGACATGTAAAATCTGGTGGATTTTGATGGAGTGTATAAATTTTCAAAAAATGTTTTTTGTTCTTTATGTGTCATACAAGGTAATTCTAAGTAACCTGGCCATATTATAGTAGGGATTCTGATTTCGACATTTAATCCTATATTAGTTAAGTTCTTTTAAAATAGTAAAACACAATTATTACTTTTTTTTGTCGGTAGCAGGTTGTTCAGCGATAGCCATTGAATGCTAATTAATATCAATCGATGAAGGCCTTCGAGCAACACGGCCTCCGTACCGGATGAAGGCCGTTAAAACAAGCTTAAAATTTGTCGACAATACAGACTAAAAATACCAAATACTTTTTTTCGTTTCAATATTTTTTTGACCGAATAAGTAATTTCAACATCGTACTTTTATCTCACGTTATATTATGATCTGTTGATGATAGTGTAAATTGTCGCATCTGCTACTCTCTATAATTTATCAACGGGCTACAAAGGCAAGTTATCTACCTGACCTTCCTGTGTGGTCTTTGGTGAGTGATGAGCTAATGTTCCTTATTCATCTTTAATTGAAAATAGTTTGACGAATACGAGGGCGACGGAGGTTTTGTTGATTCGATTTGGTTTTGTTTTAGCGGGGAGGTCTAATGCTTCTAGGAAATTGAACTGGACTGATGACAAGAAGATCCAAATTTTTCAAGTAACTAATTTGTACCTGTATCACAAAAGGCAATAAACAAGATGACATTTTTAACTCGTAGGTATTTAAGGTTAGACAGATGAGTCAAGCAAATCTGATATGTTGAAACTGGACGGTTAGCACGGTTAACTGAAATGGATTTTGGACGATTAACTGGAAGCTAGTCTAGGAGCAGGTGGCAGGATAAGTTGCTGGCAGACTAAAATCCTAAGTAGAGATTTTGACATTCGATAAACATTGTGGCTTTAACACAGTGATGGGACACTCAAATAGGCCAAACTTAGTACCTCACGCCTATCGAGTAAGTGCTGCGGAGGTTGCTGCCGTGGCTGTTACGGAGGCTGTTGCTGCCCATGCATTACAATCGACGCCTGCTGTACGAAGATCTGCTAGTTTCGTGGCTGCCCTGGCCCGCAGTGAGCTATGGGTTTCCCCGCGTCACCAGGGCTCCCCGACGCCTCGTTGGTCGTTGATACTGACGGTCTTGTGAAATAAATTAATAAAGTTAGTATCCTATATTAGACAAGTTTTGATTTTACTTTGGGTGCTCCATCTGTGTGATTTATCCGTATATGTATATTTAATTATTTATGTAATGATTTTAAAATAATTTGTTACAGTATTTTCGACAGAGTCAGAGGTAAGTTCTTTTCGAAGTAAACATTTAGTACTTAATTTTTCTGATCTGAAATAACAACGGAAATGATGGCATAATATGTTTTCTAAAGAAATAAGGGCTCCAGTATTTTCTTTGTAACTCATGGGCACGCCAATCCAAGTAAGTCCGCGTCCGAGATCACTTAACATGGCGATATACTAGAACTTTAAATTTTGTTATTCAAGTAAGACGTATAGGTCGTTATATATCACACGAGTATAAGGAACTAACAGGTTGTACATAAAACCAGAAGTGTTAATTACAAATGATTAATAAATAACTAGTTTCGGTAAACAGTTAGTGGGTTTCCGCATAACCGAGCTAGCCGACATAGGCTATGCAAATGCTATCAACATCCTGCGACGTGCGCTGTGTACGCAATGATCTACTTAGTGTAGATATGACAATGACTTGTATTTGTGTAGACTGTTATGTTCTTTCTCTCTCATCCAAGCGTTCCTTCCTTTTCGATTGGTTCTTTACTTTTGGTGCTTCCAAACTCAGGGTCCATTATTAAGACAGCATGTCTTTTTCTTCCATTAGCTCAAATTGTAAAAAACAGATCACAGGAATGAACGAAAATGTGATGAATTCTGTCAGTAGATGAACTGCTATATAAAACTGTATAATTACAATTTTTATTCTGTTTTGCAGTTATATGCTCACTAGCAGTTATCCGCGGCTGCGTCCGCGTGATATATAGCCTATGTCCCTGTAAGTATATGTGTATGTAAAATTTCATGATGATCGGTTCAATAGATAGAGCGTGAAAGCGTAACACACAAACAAATACATAAATAAACAAACAAACTCATTTTCGCATTTATAATATTATACTCTTAGTTAGGATTAGGATAGTAAGGATAGGATTAGGAAGTTAGGATCGATGCGCTAAATGTGGCCTTTCAAGTGAGTTCTAATGACCCTAGGGACTCTTTCCACCCCGTCAGGGACAATTCATACTACCGATACTGCAAAATTACTAGGTATGTTCATTTTTATCACGACCAATATCGTTTCCTTGTTTTATATTTATCCTTTACTTACCTTATACGACAAGTTGCTTTACGTGCCTTCTGAAATCCGGAAGAACTCGATATATTTATGCCACTTGCGGCCACCCATCCAATTGAGAACCGCACCTGGGCTGTCTTAACTTGCATAAGCGCTCATAATGCTAAAGCCTACTGGGGCTATCGGGCAATTGTACGACACTAATTGGAAGGGACCGACGAGTTCATTAACAGGCTAGACACCAGTCGGTACTAGTAGACCTGTTACGTTGGAATAGTTAAAACAATTAGCCTATCTTTAATCGCGATATGAACCAATATACCCTGAAAACCAGTTACATTATAAAGATACTATATATCCTGACGATCTTTTATTTAATATTTTTTTATATTTTAAACGGTTTTTTCGTACAAATGCGTCTATCCTGCAACAACTAAAAGTAAAGACCCGACTCTCTTCTATCTGCCTGCAAAAAGTACTAGAGTTCTTTGTTAACATCGCCAGAAAAGGTAGGAATAACCTCAAGCAACTCATGGTTACCGGAAAGGTTGATGGCATAGACCAAGAGGCCGTAGTCCAATAAGGTAGACAGACCAGATCCGAACAACCTTGGACACCAACCTACACGACGCTGTTCATTCGGCCAAAGAGAGGAACAAATGGCGCGCAACTGTTCGAAAGATGATCACCTCACAACAAGGGAATCACGACCCTCAGTAATGAGGATAACGACGCGAAGAGGAGGATATTTTAAACAGGTTTTAAGCTTATCGAATTGAAATATCGAAATCTTCTTGCGGATGTCATTGTTTACTTTTTTCAGTGTTTTAAATTGAAGGGTAAACAAAAACATTATAAATATGAAAAGAAATGGATCACTCATTTATGAAGTCAGCTACAGGCATGTTTCAATCTCATCTTAAGGCGAATGTGTACCGAGATTACGAGCACGAAGTTGTCTGACTTCGTACGCGTGTGGCCCGTATTTTACATATTAATAATGGAAGTATCTCACGATGTGCGAATGGAGCGGTTGCCAAGCACGGCCATTTGGCACCAACGTAGCCGGTGGCGAAAAAATTCCACCAGTTGGCCCACTGGCGATATTTTGGCGCTACTAGAATCAAATTTTTGGAATGGTACACCGTCGTAGTAACAGCCATGTTCTATGACACCAACACATAAACAGGGTATGCACCCCTGTTTATGTGTTGGTGTCATAGAAATATATTGGCTAGGGATGCTAATCTGCAGGACGCATGGCAGTTTGTTCGGATTTTTACGTCTCTCGTCTTCACTCATGATCAGATTTCATCCTTATGTGGTCGATATTTATGCTCAGCGCATTCACCTCTAGATTCATCATCATCATCATCATCAGGTCTTTCTAGTCTCCATTGCAGGAGCACGACCCTCTCTGTACTACCAGAGCCAGATACTAGCCTTAGTTAGTCAGAGGATTTGGCCTACACTCTCCACGCTGGCCAGACGGGTTGGAGAGGTCTCTTTGATGTTAATAAGCTTTGTTTAGCTGGTGTTTCCTTAGTCGCCTTTTACGACATCCACGGGATGACTTGGAGTGGTCCTATTCTACTCTGCCGGGAACCACACGACGTCACCTCTAGATTCACCTCTACCTTTATTATGCGAACTGCTAAGGAATGGAATTCCCTCCCCGCATCACTATTTCCCAACTCGTACTATTTAGGAATTTCAAGGCAAGAGTGTAGAAGCATTATTTGAGTCTGCGTGCACCACCCTAGAACTTGTTGTTTCCCATCAGGCAAGATAGGGGTCAAATATACTCAATTGTTTGTTAAAAAAATTGGCCAAGTGCGAGTCGAGCTCGCCCATGAAGGGTTCCCTTGAAGCCAGCTTAGATTAGCCAAAAACCTCTATAATTCTTTGCCAGCAAAGATAACTATGTATATTTTATAGTGTTTGTATGAATAAAATAAAAAACAAAAAATAAAATGAAAAAAGTTATTTTTGCGGTTTATGAAAAAGTGCTATAACTTTTTAGTTTGTACTTAGTACTCAGCTCTGATAGTTTTCCTTTCAAAATCGTTAATATACTACTGCTGTATTTTTTCACGTATCCATATTATATAATCGTTTAGCAGATAGAGGGGGGGTGGGGGGGGACACTCACCTCTAACAAAAAATTGCACTTTGCTACACACTGCAACCAAATATTTCAGAAACTCTTTGACTCCTAAATCGAGAAATGGTGTTCTCAACCTCACAATATTTTTTTAAAGACCTATTTAATTATACCCCACACTAATAAAAATTTACTCCCACTTTACTTTTTAGGCATGATAAAAATACATACCCATACCAAATTACAGCTTTCTAGTACTTATAGTCTCTGAGTAAAACCGCGGTTGGACAGACAGACAGACAGACATGGCGAAACTATAAGGGTTCCTTGTTTACTACGGAACCCTAAAAAGATGTGCGTATCATCAATTCGCGAAAAATGCGAAACGTCAAGATTTAGGTAATCTTGCTCCATCGAGATCAAAGGGCACTGAAAGTATGAATAGATAGATGTGTGATCAAGGACTATAGTTGCGTAAGCTAGCTAGATACTTTGCGTTGCTTCGGCAGGCACCCAACCCGGACGTCAAACAGTAATGACGATTTTTTTAATGGACTATGTAGCTAGCTCTAAGTGAGCTTCCGCTACTTCACCGGACTATTTGAGGTGAGAGCAGGGTGCCCTCAACCTGTAAGGCGAACATCAACAAAGGGCCCCCAGGAGGGACGGACCTTGGCTTTGGGCGTTGCCTGGATGCGCAAGGCTTGGAAAGACAGCAAACTCTCATTGAGAGTTTGTATGCCTGATGGGCCGCGACTCGCATGCATGGCCTGAAGGGTAGGGTGTCCCGAAAAATTTTTTTTTTTTATTTTTGCTACTCAAGACCATTTAAAAGTTGCGTTATTTGTTGTAGATTACCATAAAAATAAAAATAAAAAAATATATCTTGAGGGCTCTACCAGCAATTTTATTTTTACAAAAATCACTTGATTGGCCTTCCACTTCATGTCGTCTTGTCTAATTTTTTTTACATTATTCCCACTTTATTTCTTTATTTTATTGATAGCAGTACCCTAAGTTATCATTTGCAGGCAATAATAGAATGTTTTCAGTCAGTAATTGGATTTTATCGAACTTGCAAAATTCATGTTTCGACATATTTTTGTTACATTTTCTACTTCTACGGTAAGGCAGTTTGTCTCACTTCTATTATGGTTTTATTTGCTATATGATGTCACTATGCACTTCCTTGTAATAAAATAAGTGATTGTTACATTTTTAATATTTATACAACTAAGTAGGCAACATACAATAATGGATTCAAGAAAAAAGGAGTTACTTGTGTTGGGATCATGTTAAAAATTTGGCGATCGCTATTTACCAGATTTAAGAGACTTATCAAAATCATTTTGATGAAAATAAATTAAAACTACAGAAGAATGGCAAATTTCCTTCCAACAAAAATGTTTTTTTTTCTACCATTTCTAGATAACTTGACACGATTTGGCCCAAAGCTTCGATTTCCATTATAATAAATAAAATAATAAATAAATATATACGGACAAATCACACAGATTGAGCTAGCCCCAAAGTAAGTTCTTAAATAAGACTTGTGTTATGGGATACTAACTCAACGATACTATATTTTTATAACAAATACATATATAGATAAACATCCAAGACCCAGGTCAATCTGAAAAAGATCATTTTCCATCTTGACCTGACCGGGGATCGAACCCGGGACCATCCGTGTCACAGGCCGGCGTGTTGACCGCTGCGCCACGGAGCTCGTCAAAGTCAAAACATGGATTTTGCAAGTGCGATCAAATCCAATTACTGACTAAAAACATTCTATTGTTGCCTGCAAATGATAACTTAGGGTGCCGCTATAAATAAAATAAAGAAATATAGTGGGAAAAATGTAAATAAATTAGACAAGACGATATGAACTTGAAGGCTACTTAAGTGATTTTTTAAAAAAATAAAATTGCTGGTAGAGCCCTCAAGATAAATTTTCATATTTTTTTTATTATTTTTACAGTAATCTACAACAAATAACGCAACTTTTAAATGGTCTTGAGTAGCGAAAAACAAAAAAAAAATTTTTTCGGGACACCCTACTGAAAGGCGTTATGGCGATAATCTTTTTTTTTTATAACTCTGTCTGCATCAAAGAACCTATATACGAAAAATATAAATAAAAACACAAATGCATTGCCATCTCTCAAACAATTTTATCTCCAACTTGATCAATGAAATTTTATTTAATGACATAGGTAGTCTCAAAACTTTACATAAACCTCATTGAGCACGTCATAAAAAACACATGATATCATATAATGGGTTAGTGTTTCTCGAAACATAAAGTAATTACGTCAATGACTTATGCGACATTGTTTTATTACTACAAGAGGTGTTTATTTCCTGAAAACCACATTGACGTAAATAGTAAACGACTCTTGATTATGTAACACATCTTCATTGAATTAATCATTGTACAAAGGCACCAAAATTACCCTATAAGATACAAGTTCATTGTTTGTTTTTCGTGTGTGTAAGTGGCCATTACTGGTATAAGACTTTTTACGTTGCAGCCGGGACCAACGGTTTAACGTGCCTTCTGAAGCACGGAGGAGCTCGAAATATTTTTATACCACTTGCGGTATTCCATCCAAGTGAGGAATACGCCCAGGATAGCTTGATATGCGAAAGCGCTAATAATGCCTACGTCCACTAAGCCATCGGGTTCCGCCTAGGGTCATACCCTGAAGGTTCACTGCCTGTTAATATGTTTTAGGCAAGTCCATCTATGGACTTTTTATTTCGTCTTTGGTACAATGATTTTCAATGAAAATGTTATACGGTGAAGAGTTGTTTACGTCAATGTGGTTTTCAGGAAATAAACACCTTTTAGCAATAAAACAATGTCCAATAAGCCATTGACGTTAAAATTTGTTACTGCTGAATTACTTCAACGCAATAAAGGAAAACATAGTCATCATGCATGCCTTCAGAGCATAATCCAACTTCCCTATTAAGTTTTTTTTTAGTATTTTATCCCTTCAACCATTTCGCAAAGCATAGTATTTTGATCGTACAAAACTAGTCCCCCTCTCTAGTAAAGTACCTAATAAGTCACGGTTCTGTATCTGCGTCTTTGTTTGTGTCCAGTAAATAAAATATATCTAATTACTCGGTGTAATAAAAGAGCGTTGAAGGCTGTCAATCGAGGCGTTGTCTAGCAAAACAGGATAATTTGCGTAAATCCGGCAAGAACGAAGCGAACAGCCTTGATGCGTTTGAAATCTCATTGCGGGCATGAACACGACTCAAATGATATCATACTTATGCCGCGCAATAAAAAAGGGGCAGAAGTATAATATAGTAGAAGTATATTACAATACATATATATATAAATACGCGCGAAAAACATTACGTATACCCTCTTCCTGGCTAAAAATGAAAAAGAATAATTACATGAAGGTATTTATTTTAACATTTATGCAGGATAATCAAATGACGGCGATATAATTGTTAGTTGTAGTAAAGAGGATATTGGATACTTATATCCTCTTTTACTTTCACATGCATATTTACTCAGAACAATATATTTACCACGTACGAATCCCGGTAGACGTTGTGAATTGAACGGAGTGTATTTTTATGAAGTGTCATATTTGCTAATCTCTATAATTTGTGCTTACACTGAACGATTACGTAGTAATCAAACTTCATATTCCGACACGCAATCTTTATCTTAAATTATCAATATTTTACCATACACCGTATCCATTGCTTTGTTAACTATCATAGAATGATAGACATTATGTTTTTGAGACAGCAGTGGATTGCTGTTGTAACGATGTATCGTCAAGAAGCAATGGTCTGGACGGTTATATGAGGATAGCGGTCTACTGATAATTGTTCTCTAAATATTTACCGTTTGCGAGTACGTTGCGAGTAGATCATTGTACTGTCTTAGACATTTTCTGGTCCTAGCGACAGGTATAGCAAGGTTATAGTCAGAGATTTACTATCACAGGACGTCCAGTACTTTGCAAGAGGTCGTTAATATCGGTGTCACTTGGGATAACTCAATATTTCTAATCAAACCCTTGACATGCTCTCAAAGGGCTATGTACAAAAATGTTCAGCTTCTCGAGTAATGAGTATAAGAAAGTAAAAAAGTTCGAAGTCCCAACATCCATCCCATAGTAAACGTTGTTCAAATTGACGGTCCCAGTCATCCTTTTAAAAGAATGTCGAGGATCAATTTACACCCTCTACACATGAACTCTGGAAACTTCCATCATCATCATTTCAGCCGCAAGAAGCCTACAGCTGTATCTATGTCCAAGTCTCTCCTAAGGATTTCCAAAATGACTGATTGGCGTGTGTGAGTGGCCTGCAGCCAGCGTATCCCTGCGACCTTAGTCAGGTCGCCGACCACCTGGTTGGTCGGTGTTCGACGCTGCGCTTGCCGATGTGTTGTCGCCATTCAAGAACATGTCAATTCTGGTCAGGTCTAAAAACTTTACTCTTCTTTAATGGGCAGTCGTGTAAAAATAAGAAATGTTACGAAGAGCATAAGAACGTCCTGCAGCTGTATGCCGCTACGGCATACGAATAAGCACGCATCAACAGTCGTTTCCTAGTGGACTCGTTCGTTTCACAAGGCATACTAGATTTTTTTTTTCAAAACATCAAAAAAACATGTTAATCATGCCAGAAAAAATACAGTTTATGTCTCCATATGTCCAAATCGAGGCATTTAGAAGTTAAAGTGGAATGGAGAAATACATATTTACACGTATATGAACTTTTCAATCAGATACAGTACACTCCTATTTTGGTAGTCATGTGAAAACTTAGATTGAACTTGATTATCATCTAATTAATTAGATAAATTACCAGATACACATCTGATTGACTTACCGGAAATATCTTAATAAAACGTGAGAAAAAAATTGGCGTTATTTTCGGAACTAGCAGTGTGACACGGTCACATATCCTAAGGTCAGTAAAAAGCAGTTATTCTTAGTCTTTGATTAAAGAAAGTCTAGATAGACTCTTATTAACCTAAAAGCGTAGAAAAAAATGGTATCCACCTCATAGAGTATGATGCAAATACTACCTACTATACCTACATACAATCTACTACTATAGCTACCGATTTGATAATTATTATTTCGTGTAGGTGACACGGTCAGACGACCATTTACACCCTGTGTCAGAGTTCTTCGGAACCGCCTCTCGGTCTCTGACGTGGTGACCGATTTGATGGCTTAATAGCATAAGTTTATATGACGCATGTGCTAATACAAAAAGCACAGAAGCTTTAAAAATTGGCCAGTTTTTTAATCATTGAAATAAAGGCATGACGGAGTCTAGATGAGATTTTGTCAAAGTGCTTAGTTATATACAAAGTCACTCAACCATTTGGATTTAAACTCATAAAAAATAAAAGGCTAACAAGCGGTTTTTTGGTCTAGACTTGGCTACTGTTAGGAATAGTCGTAAAATCATTGCCTTGAGTTTAAAACGGAAACGCAACGTGTGCTCTCAAAATACTGAGACATGAAGGTCACAGACGGATTGACACATTGAACGGCGATCAAAATAATATATTTTAAAACAAAGCTTTTGTTGTTGTGTGGGAGATAATATCAAGGAAACAAACGTAATTTTTTTAAAATACGTTGGTGTAATTGGAGATGTAACGTAGGATTAATACTAGTTGTTACTCTTCCCCTGCAAATCGTAGAAACTGGCCTAAGATGGGCGCAAATCGAATTAATTCATATAAAATGATGGGGCTACCGATCCATCACTATTTTAACCCTACCAACATGCTATACGTGGCCTATTTGGTCAGTAGACAGGCTCTATCTACCCAGTGTGGGATAAGACGTGATCTGATTGATATACGTATATGTACGTACTTATTTGTTGCTTGCTAGCTGTATACAGGCTTCATGTGTATATTAATAAATCTTTTCATTCACTATCTTTTAAATGTATTTTCTTACACAAAATAGTATTTTGTAGTTCTCTAACTAGTACTGATTACTAGAAAAATATTGGCTTCCGACTCCTACTACCTACCTACTCCGTAAAGTATGAAAATGAGCCATGTAATTAGATTTAAATAATTAATTAACTTGGTATAATACAACGATTTCCATGCACGTATCGTACGAGTGCAATACACGTGTAACGGGAATGAATTATTATCTAAGTATTCAGTAAATATCACATTTATGATTTTTCCGGGCCTATAAAATCGCAGCAAAGAAGATATACGAAATTACCTGCAACAACGCGCCGTTTCAGTGCACGTGTGCTGCCTATCACGTGTCGAGTGCGCATGCGACCACCATAATGTTTTGCTACGCTTACTGTAACGCCTGCTTTACACGAGCTAACTACATAGGACTAAACGGTTCGTTACCACAAAAATGTCCTCCTTTATTTATCTTACGTTTACGATTTTTTTTTTCGAAGAGGTCAACACTGGTGTCCGATTCAAGGCATCTGACATAGCTTAAAGACTGCCATCAATGATGACAGTTGGGAGCAGCCAATGCTTTGCATGCCTTCTCAAGCACGGAGGAGCTCGAGATACTTTTATGCCACTTGCGGTCACCCATCTAATTGGGGACTGCGCCCGGGGTTGCTTAACATACGGGAGCGCTAATAATGCTCACGCCTACTAGGCCATCAAGCTCCTCGAACGCAATACGCATAGTTAGCCATATGAAGCCAAGGAAAAGCATATCCACGTATCCTAACCCCCGAATTTTAATAATAATCTTAACTAACAAGGCTGTCTCCATCTTGCTATTTTATGTGAGTGTGTTAGTGACCGAACGAAACCTGAGAACGATTTTAGTTAAGATTCCTCTAAGATACCTTTGAGTATTCGGACGTATGTGGTTATTTTATCAATTCAAGGGCATGCGCCCATCATAATGTATTGTTCCGTTTACTGTAAAACCAACAAATAAGCTAACAATTTCATAAGAACGCGTTTTATTTGTCTTTATTTAATAACAGACAAGACCCTGACTCTTAAAAATGTCAGGCTATTTTAAAATATTTTTCGATTTTTTTAATAGGGTGAAGAAAGAGTTTATTGTAAATTTGGTACCGATTTTATACTTTTTTTTATGAAATAATTATTTTAGGGTAGCAAATACAAAATACATTCTTCCGCTTCTTTAATCCATCATTTTTATTATTTGCCTTTTCTCTCTTACTCTGGTTGTGTCTGGCTGTTGGGAAAGAGAAATTGCTGGTATTTTACTGAGCCACATAGAAAAGTATAATATCCCCGTACTATTGGTAGTACTATATATACTATATTATGTGTTTAAGTTAACTTTGTGTAGTTAGTAAGAGTACTTGGGAAAAAACTAAAATAAATTTCGAAGCTTAGGTCACCGTATCAGCATATTAGTACTTAAAATGTCTTCCTCAGTATGGTCATAAAGAATGTACATTAATCAATAAACGTTATTACCCGTGGAAACTTGGCCTATCAAAAGGAAAAAACAACAGCACTTCACCATTACCTATTGTTACATTAACAGCATGGTTTCCATAAAAATCTCTCGACGCTGGATAGAAATGGCATGTCATGACTTCTACCCTTGACATGGTATTATTATGATTTTACTAGCCGATTTTTCTTCACTGCTGGTTTAAAGTGAAGAACGTAAATGTTTCCTTAGGGTTTTGTCAAAAACGGCCACTTTTGGGAAAACCTCAGAAAAACTTCACAATCGTGCTTAAAATTGTAAACAGTGGTTCATACATTACTTTGAAAGGCTATCTAAGGTCCCGTAAAACCAAATTTCGAATGCTAAGTATCTCCATTTCTTTCAAATGATTTTTTTTTAATGGGGCAAAATCGAATCCTGCAAAATTCATGTTTCCCCCTTAAACTTAACAAAAAAAAAATAGTTTAGTTACAAAAAAATCTATTCATAGACCTTCCATACTGGTTTGGGAGAAAAGAAAAAACATAGAATATATATATAATACTTAACCTACTCGTAACACGCTAAACGAGCCCGGGTTTTATGACCTTGGACTCTGTCTACCTAGCAAGAGAAAAACGTGATAATATGTATTATGAATTCATAGTTTGAGTTAGGATTATCAGAATAAATACGATAAGTAGGATTGAAAAGAAATAATTACTCACAGTAAGTACGCACAGCGTACGAGCGTTGTCACATAATGTTCATGTTCACGCAGTCGCAGCCATGACCCCGTCAAAACTCAATGTTGTTACATTGCTTCAGAACAAAATAATAAAAAACAAGTACTTTACTATGTAAACAAATAATAATGCCTACTATTTTTTCACCTTATAGTCTTCTCTGTACTTTGGTGGACCGTTAATATAAAGGGCCAAATATGTTTTCAGTCAGTGTTGCAACTGTAAGGAATAGGACTGACTTAAGTAGCTATTTTAATATTATCAACTTTGGGTCAAATGATTTTGTTTTCTTTATTTCTCAATAGTATTCTTTTTTGTGTTCTTTTTATGTGCTACGTAACACTGCTATAAAATTAAACGATCAATTTATCAATTACTTTAAAATGTCTCAGTCAATCAATGGAGACAATTTTTATTTTTTTTTAGTACAGAAATCAAATCTCTTAGAACTCTTCTATCTCATCCGATTTTATGCTTGTTGTGTAACTGTGATGTGAGGATCCTCCGTGTGGTTCCCAACAGAGTAGAATAGGAGCACTCAAAGTCTCCCCGTGGATGTCGTAAAAGGCGACTTAGGAAACAAGCTAAATATAGCCTATAAACATCAAAGAGACCTCTCCAACCCATCTGGCCAGCGCAGAGAGTATAGGTCAAATCCATTGACTCCTCTGGCTAATATTTCAAGCTCTCTAGTAGAGCGAGAGTGAAGGGTCGTCCTTGTATCGTGTAGACTAAAAAAGACCTGGTGATGATGATGATGAATGATAACTCGAAGATCATAGCCCATTTTTCATTGTTTTGTTTTAAAAAAAGGGGTAAAATCAATATTGAACTAAATTAGGCCCCAAATTTCCGATCAATGGCGACAATTAACGTCCATTGTTAACGGGTTTATTGCTGACATCTAAAGTGTCTTACGATCAGTTCGTTAATACCCTAAAAATAAGCCCCTTTGTTGTTCACTCCGTATTCTTGCCAGGTGCTTAACGTCTCGTTTTATTTGTCTGGCGAAGATGTCAATATCCAAAGACTGAAGGTCCTGGCTTGAGGTCACCTACATTCTTCGAAGCGACTTTCGGTCATGGCCGCTCGAGCGCGTCTCACATCCGACGTAGTGTGGTGCAAGTATCGAGAATATGACGAGAATGGAGATTTCAATAGTAGGGACAACTGAGTAGTAGTACTACTAGTACTCAACTGAATTATTTTGCTACTTGCGAAATGAGTTAGTGGAAAGTTTTCTTAGCTATAATAGAAGGAAAACCAACAAACTAACAAATACACAAATTGTGAAGTTACAGAAAACTGTACTTTTTTGTGAGATACGTACATACATACAAAATACATCTTTCACTTAAAAAATGAAATAAATAATCATGTCATGATATAGTAGAGGCCATAAATATTCATGATGAATAATTATTTTTTATTCATCATGAATATTTATATACTTAAGTTGCAGGCCGCCCCGGCTTTGCCCGTGGTACCTAGTCTATGGCACTCAGGGATAAGGTAAGTATCCAACGATGAAATTTTTTTTTAAATCGGTCCTGTACTATTTGAGATTAGCGCGTTCAACCAAACAAACAAACAATCTCCTCAGCTTTATAATATTATTATAGATCAAAAAAGTAAAAATAGAAGTATTTTGTTATTTTATTAGTTTAGGCCCTACTTAGCATAATATCTTCTAATGATAAACCTTGCAGTTGCACTCTATAATTTAAAAGTTAGAATGTGTTTCGCTGAATATATTGTCTGGTTTTGAAAATAAAATGTAGAAAATATAAAAAATACATAAATATTAATAAAAACCTGGATTATGCATGAGTGGAAAAACAAACTTACGTAACTATGGAAATTTTCCTTGTTATTCTCAAACGATTTACCTATTGTCTTTATATTAAATTACGTAAAGATATTTTTATGTCTAGAAAAAACAACTAATACCTAATTCGATAGAAAATGTATTTTTAAAACGATGTAGACTCGGAATTGAGTGTGGGTGAGCTCAATCATCATCAGGTCTTTTTTAGTCTCCACTGCAGGAGCAGGACCCTCTCTGTACTACCAGAGCCATATATTAGCCAGAGCAGTCAGAGGATTTGTCCTTCACCACGCTGACCAAACGGGTTGGTGATTTTATTTATATTTGTTGCTTGTGCTTCCTAAGTCGCCTTCTACAACATCCACGGGAAGAACTGGAGTGGTTCTTTTCTACTCAGCCGGGAACCACACGGCATCAAGATATTAAAAAAATATTTTTGCAGTAGTAGTATATATTAGTTACGCTCCATATTTACCTTTAGACCACAGGCCAAAGCACTGATGATGGACATGACGCTGACGTACTGTAAACAAACGCGCGTAAACCACAACTTACATAAAAATGAAGATTATCCTTGTGACTTATCTAGAATGTTAACATCCGTCAGAATACCCATGGTGATGAGAAAATGTCCGTACGTCATTTGGTGATTCAGGGATTTACAATTATATGGGTTGACGGGCTAATTTCTGATCAATATAACTTAGAAATCAAGAAGAGGAAAATCGGTGGTCAGTTTTACTGAGTCATAATTCATTTCGATGAAGGTATAATGTAATTAAAATGTTCTTATATTGCTTTTACGTATTCTGATAGACTAAAAATGTAACTAAACATTCTATAATATTACTGCAAAATTCTTCTTCTGTTTTGTAGTATTGAAAAATAAAATAGGGCCAAACAACACAGATTGAGGTAGCCCTGTTGGTTTAGATTGACTTGGTCGCAAGACAAGTCAATCATTTTCTAACTTGACCCAACCGGATCAAAACCGGGCCCTGCGATTAAAAGGCACTTGTGGTAGGTACCACTGAGTCACAGGGTTTTTCTTTCTTAATGAAATTTAGAAGAAGACCTTAATGAAGGGAAATTTCAAAGCTGAGTATAAAAAATCCACCGGAATTCCTTCCTCTCATTTAAAAACCATTGGGGATAGACTTAAACACAAAAAAATGAATATTTATTTTAAAAAATATGACTTTATGAGCAAGTTGTTTCAAATGATGTAGACCTATCTTTAAATTAAATCTTAGTATTATAACGACTTGTATAGTCTATCAAACGTATTGTAGAGTCTAAAGATTAAGTAATTAACGTAGCCGCCAAACTTTAAAGTGAACCTTTAAAGTGTCTAATAATAACTCTATGACACAATCAATATTCCATCCACAATGCATGAAAAGGCGCTATCTCAAGAAATATGTAGTTAGTCAATATTGCAACAGTCTAGAAGTAAAATGGTATGTGCTAAAATGAACCAAATTAATCAGCAAACTTCGGTGTCAAAGACCGATTGGTTTAATTGGTCCGCAAAAACGCGTCTTACCGAAATTGGGAGCGTGGGTGATAACTATCTTAAGAAGACACTTCTGTATTTGTTTTTCTTGTAAAATTGACATTCGTTTACCTATTTGAAGGGGTCACGTAAACTGGTCGAATGGCAGCGTAGGTGGCTATCTGATGATCACGGTCATTGTTAGTGACCACAGGCCTTGCGTCTTAACACTACATTGGAATTAACTCGTTGCTACAGTCGGTTCCGCGTCTATATTTGGTTTAATATGATTTATTTACTGACTGGTAATCTATCTAAAACTAAGATAGCAACTACTGCACGCATCATTTTTATTTACAAACACTAATTCAAAAGGTGATGTTTTTAGAAATAAAAATACTCGGTTAAGTATCAAAGTAACTATGTAGTAAAATATCAGCCATATATGAGTACCTGCTGGTGTTACAAATACTTATACCTACCAAGTTGCAGGTTGCAGACAAAAAAAGTTGTAAATACAGTTATATTCACGAATACTACCATTGGCATTTTGATTATTGTAAATGACGTTCAGACATGAGGATTAATGCAATGCATTAAACTTGTTCTAATACAATTTTTCAGTAAACTAAATAAATAAATATATACGGACAAATCACACAGATTGAGCTAGCCCCAAAGTAAGTTCGAGACTTGTATTATGGGATACTAACTCAACGATACTATATTTTATAATAGATACTTATATAGATAAAAGGGGCTCGTTGGCTGTGCACCTCCACGTGAGCCAGTACGTTCTCGGGTTCTGGCTAATTATCTCTTTATTGCTTGTGATTCGCCTGAACGTTGGAACACTGGCCTGGTGAGCCCTGGGCAACGACAGACAGGAACTATGGAACCATGCTCTGGTTGCAAGTTCCTGCCTGGCGGCTAGGCACAGTCACTCCTCCATTTCTTCCCTTAACCCATGCTCCCACTTCCGAAACCTCTTTTCCCACCCCCCCTTACCTACCTTCCTGTCTGTCCCCTGCGACAATTTTTGTGATCGGGTTGTCGCAGGTATGGAGGAGAAGATCACCCGCGTGTTTTTGCCGTGCGCGGGGACCCGTACGGGTGGATGAAGGAGACCTGGAGGTTGAGCCAAAGGGACTGCGGCAACACACCTCTTCGGCCCGGATTTCACCTCACACGGGCGGACCCTGTCTAGCCAACAGTGGTTCAACCGGCTGTAACGTCCGTCCTTCTGACGACGTCCGGCGAGTACTCCGAAGGATCGTGGCCCGCAGTCGATGGTGGTGATCGGTACGCGTGTACGCGCTGTTCGCACGGCCGTCACCGCCTGGGTTGGTCTCGTGGGTTGCCCTGGAGGAGTACTATATCCCCTTAATAGCCCTAGTGTCTCGCAGACACTCCCATTTTGCGGGCTCCGTGGCGGGTGGGGAGTTAAGGGGACGAATAAAAAATCCGGTGTTATGGCGTCCAAAAATAATAATTTTGAGATTACACACGGCGCAGTAATGGAAGAGAGAGAGAAAGAGGAGAGACAGGATGATTGCGTGGCGGCCTCGAGCTGCCTACAATCATCGAGTGCTATGGCAGGGCGGTATGAGGGCGGAGGTAATACTCAGTCCCAACCACTTGCTGCAGCTCATAAAAGAAATCAGGGGCTGCCAGAGACTGCTGCGTCTGAGCGGAGGGCTATCCCGGATCTGGGGACACTTGGTGAGGCCTCTACACAGGCCCGCCAGGAGGGACCCAGTGAAGGTGATGGACCCTGTGAAGATGCGGTGGCTGAGGCTGGAACCGGTTCAGGGTGGCAAACGCAGCGAGGCAAGAGACTGAGTGGCTCTGCGAAGCGGCGTTTGATGAGGCAGAAGAAAGAAAGGGCTGTTGACTCTGCATCAGCAAAGAGGGACCGAGAGGTCAGTGATGAGGTCGCTGAAGTGGCTGCGGGTGCTAAAAGGGTAAAGCTTGACAGGGCCAACCCCTTTAGCAAGATCGTTGCAGCTACTAGGATGGCCGTTATCCCTGAGGGCTTTCCCACGGTAAAGTTCGAAGGCGACGGGTGGGGTCTTTTTGCACCCATCATGTGTGCCAAGTTGGAAAAGGCAATCGGGTTACCGGAGGCTGAAATGAAAGGCGTAGTCGCTGGTGCCATGCACTTCTCCTGTAATGGAGAGGCGAACGTCAAATGGCTCCGCGACGCTTTCGAAGGTGAGAACATAAATGGCATGAAGGTCAGGGTTATACTTGCCAAGGACCTTCCAAAGCCCGTAAAGATGGCGTGGAAGACCAGGAACTACGTCATCACGGACAATGCAAGGCTTCTGCGACTCTTGCAGAAGTACCATGCGCCACTAAGGACGACTGAGTGGAAGATTGTCGACACGGTGGTCGAGGAGGGGCATGCGAGGCGCATTGTGCTCATGGACCAGGTATCCGCTGACTACATCAAGTCTCGGGGGTACAGGCTATCCAATGGCTTTTGCATCGATGTCTTCAAGGTACTTGAGGACTCGATCGCTACGTCGGCGGGGACGTCAGGACCTAGGAGACAAGATGGGAGTCGGCGGGTGGAAAGTGGGCATAATGTGGCTCAGCAACCGCAGCAGCGGGCGCAGGAACCGGCATCAGTTCCGACTCAACCGGCGGCTGTGCCCGGGCCGAGTGGGGTAGCAACTCCTCAGCCACCGCTTGACCTTCGTCGTAAGGGCCCCAGCGTGCCTGAGCGACCACGTGCACCGTCACCAAGGCCTAGCCTGGTGATCACCAGGCCTTCAGCGAGACCACCATCATCGCTGTCGACGCTAGTGGACGCTGCCGAACAGCTGGCACTGTCGCCAACTACATCGGAGGGGCCGCTGGACCTCGACGCGCTACTGGGGGCGCCTTCGCCTTGTGAGAGTGGCGGCATGGACGCGTCCTCGGACGCGGACAATGAGTCGGTGGCGTAACCGGCAACAACAACAAACGTCAATATGGCGGTTTTAAGGTGCGTACAAATTAATTTACACCACTGCAAAGCGGCCGTAGCTATCTTTGCACGACAGCTACGGTTGGGCAAATATGATATAGCTCTTATTCAAGAACCATATCTATATAACGGCCAAATCAAAGGCTTCGGTAGTCTAATGAGTCGAATGTACTATCACTGCACTACTAATGATGTAAGGACATGTATTTACATCAGGGATGGTATAAATGCAATGCCCTTGAATTCTTTATGTTACAGGGACCTTACAGTGGTCAAGGTCCAACAAGGGGCGGGTGAGCCTATAGTCATGGCCGCGGCTTACCTGCCATATGAGAAAAAGGAGCCAGGCTCGTCGGAACTCGACACGCTTGTGCGGTATGTCGAGGAGAAGAAACTGGAAATCATAATAGGGTGTGATGCTAATGCCCACAACGTAATGTGGGGAAGCACCGACACGAACGACAGAGGGGTGAAGTTAGCTGAATACCTGGTAAGCTCACCTTTATTTATTTGTAACAAAGGTAATAAACCTACCTTCGTAACTGCCACGAGGAAGGAGGTCATTGATATTACGGTGGCCTGTAAAAAGGCTTTAAACAAAATTCAAGATTGGCATGTATCGGATGAGATCTCCTTATCAGACCACAGATACATCTGCTTTAGGTACAGGAGCAATAATACTGCCAAACTACAAACTGTTCTTAAAAGAAACCCCAGGCACACTGACTGGGTTTCCTACAGAGAATTGCTAAAGGTCGAATTAGGAGCTCCAGGGTCTAGGCTGAACTCTGTAGTTGACCTGGAACTTGAAGCTCAGCGTATAACAGATGGCATCAAAAATGCTTGGATGGATAGCTGCCCCGAACGTAAACCTAGGATCCTAAAAGATCCTTGGTGGACGCCAGAAGTGGCAAAGATGCGAATGGAGACAAGAAGACTCTTTAATGAAGCTAAAGCCAAAAAGGACTTTAGTGACTATCATAAGGCTCTCACCGAATATAGCAAAGCGGTGAGAAAGGCAAAAAGTTCTGCCTGGAGGAATCAGTGCGAATCTATCAGTGCAATGCCTGAAGGAATGAGAGTGGCCAAGGCTATGTCCGTCACAAAGGCAAACCCATTATCGACTGTGAAGGATGAGAATGGTTTGCAAACTGAATCTGGATTAGAAACATTAAAGGTGATGTTTAAAACACACTTCCCTGGGTGTATTGAGACGGATTTGGATCGAGCAGATCAGGCGGATCTAAATCTTGATAACCTTAAATCTTGGGAGGTCAGAACCTTTAAAAGGGACTGGGATATGGCTAAGAAAGTCGTTGATGAACAGAGGCTAAAATGGGCCGTGGGAACCTTACAACAACAAAAAAAAAAACAAAAATTTTTATTGTCAAAGGTACGATCACAACGAAAGGTAAACAGTAAGTTATAACAACACGGCATCAGTAGCAGGGCAGAACCGGGCGAGTCAGCAGCGCCAGAACCAAACTAGGTCGAGCCTGTATTTTGGAGGGCTGCCGCCCGCCAGACCCGCTCCACTTCCTAGCCGTCACAAATTTGTACCTTAAATCTAGTGTGTTCAAATAGTAGACGCTTAGTTCCCAAACTAGTAAAACTGTTTTTTGGGTCTAAGCCACATTTAGCATATTAATTCTAAGATGGTACACAAACAATGTTAACGTTTTAGCTATACCTGAGTATTTATAATAAGACTATGGATTACAATCAGTGAAAGGAGTAATTTAAAGTGAAGTGAGTGTATATGTCGTAGCAAGCGACTTAGGAAACACAAGCTAAACAAAGCTATAAACATCAGAGAGACCTCTCCAACCAGTCTGGCCAGCGTGGAGAGTGTAGGCCAAATCCTCTGACTGCTCTGTCGCTCTGATACGCCTCTGGAAGTACAGAGAGGGTCGTGCTTCAGCAGTGGAGATTAATAAAAAGACCTGATTATGATGATGATGAGTGAATAAATATGAGTAAATATATATGGGGATATCGAGACAGCTTTTAAGTTCTAACGATGAGAATAAGAGCAAGATTATATGTGAAATGCGATAAGACTGTAATCATTAAAATCTACGAATATCGATTATAGAACTAGAAGAATAATGTTTGAGCAGTGCTTAGGTGTATATCGGTCCATGTATCTAAAAATAAATAATTATATTAACAGGGGAGGGGTATCAAGTCATATATGAGTCATTGACACAATCACAACAGTTTTAGCACAAGCCATTCTAAGCTAGCTTTCATATACGTGTGCCAACCATCATAAGAGTTTTTTTTTTTTTTTTTTTTATTACATGTGTAGTAGGGATAGGTAGTAGGAAACGATTCCGTAGTTTGTGAGACAGAGGGCCAAGTGTTATAGTTTGCTAGGAAATAAACTCTAAAAGCGATTCAGTTTCGGCATAGTCCTTGGATGATAGCCACGTAAATAATTTAGTCTTGCAAGTATATTTGGCACAAGGATAGATCGTAAGGACTCTGTTGGCTTTGTTGTAGAGGTGACAGCTTATAACAGCAAAGTGGCGCTTGGCAAGCGCTGTCCTGTGACAGACAGCTGGGCAAACGAGATCCGATCGTCTTTTCCGTAAGTAAAGGGTAGGGTCATACTTTAGGGCAACGTGCTTTTTCAAAATGGAGAGCTGCACAAAAAGCTGTCTTACTGTCAGCACCGATGTTAATTTGTAAAGTTGCACGGTGGGATACTGAAATGGTTTGCGATGCATGACTTTTAAGACAGCTCTTTGGGCACGCTCCAGAGTCAGCATTATACTTTTTCCCGCCCCACCCCATATAGTGATACCATAAATAAGGATAGACTGGCACAAAGCAAAGTACACTGTATTCAGAGTGGCCAAATCAGCAATATCTCGAAGGTTTTTAAAAATGAATATCAGTTTCCTTACTCTAGGGACAAGAGACGCAATGTGGGATCGCCAGCTGAGGGTCTGATCAATTAATATCCCAAGATATCTTATGGTGGGGGCTCGAGGAACCACTGCACAATCACAGTTAGCGAAGGGATGGGCACATCTATGGGCTCTGATGATAAAATTGGACTGATCGGGAATGAAGCTCACTTTAGTTGCAAAAGTGATGTAATTTGTTTTAATGATATTGATAGTCAAAAGGTTATCAGAGAGCCAAGCCATGACCATAGATAGTACGAGTTCGGTTCGTTCTTGGACTTCCTTCCAACTGGAGCCTCGGATAACCAATGCCGTGTCGTCTGCATATACGTAAATTTTACAGTGAGGAAGCTGTAAGAGGCAGATATCATTTACGTAAATTGTGAATAGTGTAGGACCTAGGATACTCCCTTGAGGGACACCAAAGATGAGATCACATTCATTACTAACACAATCCCCGATAACAACTGACTGAGTCCGATTTGTGAGATAGTCTCGAAAAATGTCGAGGGCTACGCCCCTTACGCCGATCGCTTCTAGTTTTTGCAATAATATAGGTATAGAAACGGTGTCAAAGGCCTTGGAAAGATCCAAAAACAGGCCCAGACACTTGACTCCACCATCCAAACACTCAACCACATGATCCGCCAATGAGGAGACTGCATCCTCAGCTGAAACACCTCTCTGGAACCCAAATTGATTCTCCGCTATGATGCCCTTGGACTGTAGATATTTAATAAGCCTGTTGTTAAGGACCTTCTCCAAGACCTTTGACATAGCGGTAAGGATAGAAATAGGTCGGTAGTTGCCAACCACATTACAGTCACCTCCTTTATGTATCGGGTGTACTAATGCCTTTTTGAAAATGTCAGGAAACACACCGTTATTCAGGGACATCTGGCATATATGTGTCAGAGGGGGCACAAAAATATCACGCATTGATTTTAAGAGACGAGAGGAAATTCCATCACAATCCACAGCGCAATCATCACGAAGACCAGAAATTAAAGTGTCCACTTCATCACAGTCGACCTCGTAAAGTGCAAATGATTCTAGAGGAGAACACTGTGGCTTGAGTTTATTGGAGATGTTTTGTCGAGATTGAGGTGGTATGTTAGTAGCCAGTTCCTTACCTATATTTATAAAATAATTGTTGACCGCATTGACAGCTTCAGCCGGGTCTGTCTTAATATTAAGCAAGGGAGTGGGTGTAGAAGGCTTAGATTTATGGTGCGTTAAATTTTTGATAAGCTCCCACGTTGCTTTCGGGTTTGATTTAGTTTTTTGTAATTGTTGAGTATGATATACTCGTTTAAGATTCTTAACTAGTTTATTAATAAAATTTCTATACCTAGTGTAAGTTAGTTTGAGTATAATATTGTGAGGGTCATTTCTATGTTTTTTGTGCATTCTATCACGGTTTTGTATACAACGAAGCAGCCCTGGGGTGATCCAGGGTTTAATAACGCGTTTGGAGCGTGAAATGTGAAGTTTAGACGTGTGATTTTTTATTATTTCGGTTATTTTTGAGACTAGGGAATTAGCAGCCAGATTTGCATCACGGGCCTCAATTACAGATGAGAAATCTGTATTACTAATATCCTCGCGAATGGCGTTATGATTTATATACAAACGATTAGTTTTTAAATTTGGAAGTTTAGAAAAAAGTGAGGCAGAAAGCAGCGTGGGACTATGGTCAGTTATGGCGGACTCTATGACCAGGCTTGTAGATGGCAACTTAGTTTTCAGCAAAATGTGGTCCAGGCAGTTTAAATTTCTGGTGGGAAACTTATGGGTAGGCAATAGGCCGTGGCTCGCAGCTAAGTTTAGGTAATGCTCAGAAATTGTTGGATCATCGTTAATTTTGATATTTATATCGCCCACCAATGCTAAGACACGATGTGAGGATAGACTTACGAAAAGTTCATTTAGACTGTTCACAAAATTGTCGGTATTGCGAAAAGCATGAGGCCTGTATATAGCAACCAGTGCAAAAATACCCCCTACCTTACAGGTCATACAGTTAGCATCTCTGACCGTCGTCGATTCACTGACCGTACACTCAAGCAAGGACCGTACATACATCACCACACCATCATTCTGATTATAGTTCTTAGTTGTATGGTGGCTAGTATAACCAGGAAGGTCAGGTATATTTAAATCAGCCCTCAGCCAGCACTCCGATAAAACAATAATATCAGGATTAAGTTTCATGAGGACAAGCAATGCTTGCAACTGGTTGAGATTTTTATAGACACTGCGGATATTTAAATGGAATATTGATATGGACCTATTATTAGACTTAATATAGCTTAGGCATTGTTCAGGCGAGCAGGTGTATGCTTCAGACACACCGAAGTCATCCAATTCAGTTAGGGTATTGTTGATAATATTCATGGTTAAAGTAGGGAATGCATTAGATCATATGTATTAATATATATACACCACGGTCATTAATACTTAACAGTGACTTTACTGAGTGGAAAACAGTGAGACACAGTGAGAGAACATATAGGCATCAGTATAAAGAAAGAAACGAAATAAATCCATAACGTATGTGATCACCAACTTACACTTTCACAAGATCCTTTAAGGTAAGCTCACTTTGTATCCTAATAGATTTAGAGGTGTCGTCCTTCTTTATGTATATTTTAGTATTTACAGTCCAACAGTATTTATATTCGTGTTTTTTGGCAAATTGACGACACAGGAAGAATAGTCTTCTCGCACTTCCTGGCAAGTGTTCAGAAATATATATTAGAGAGCCTGGCTTCCCTAATCCAATGTCAGTGGTGCTGAGCTTATGGTCCTGGTCACGCGATGTATTGTACTTGCGAGCAGCCGAGAGATATTGGAGCTTCAGGGACACCTTGTTGAATTCTACAACTATGGGCCTATTGTTGCTGGCCTTGGCTGGTAGGCGGTAGCAGTCGCGGATATCAAAAGACTCAAAGGTTACTCCTAGGATATTGGCAGTCTTTTGGACAATAGAGGTCAACTCAGCTATAGTCTCTCCTTCCGATTCCGCAATATTCCTAATTTCAATAGTAGACGGGCGGGAAGCAAGTTGGGAATCTTGTCCGTTTTGATCCAACCGAGTTATATAGTCTTGGTGTTCCCTTAGGACGGTTTCTATTTTATCGACCCTGGTCACTACCTCACCGTGCCCAATCGAGAGTTTTTCTAGTACCTTTTCTATCTCCTGATTACTCTTTTGAATTTGCTGATTTTGTTTTTTGATGTCAGCGACGTCCTCCGACAATTTATTAAATAATATATTATTATGTTGTTGGTTTGTCTGCAGCGTTTCAAACATCAATTTGATTTCCTGTTTGAAATGATCGTCATCAAATGAGGCGGACGGCGAACCTTTACAACGTCGCTTATGGCGAGACGTTATATTAATACTGCCCGATTGATCGGAGGTGCAACCAGCTAAGTCTGGATCCGATTGCGACATAGATCTGGTGGCTGGAGGAGGAGTCCTTTTAAGTGGCATAAATGAGTGGTCAAATTAAAGCAGATGTAATTCTCTAAGTCAGTAAAGTTTCGGCGAAGCTGAGGCGAGAAGGCTATCAAATCACTTTGCTATACACTTGAGCGCGACGCGTGCCGGGTACTCCTTGTCCTGATGGCTGCGGCGTAGTAATATAGCTGTCTGTATATATAGCTGGATGCGTGCGGAGAGCGGGTCTCGGAGTGCGGCGGGAGATAGTGTATGCACAGTACGAGATGCGTGTGACGTAAGATCGGGAACCTCCGTAACCATATAGCGATACTATGTTTTTGGATTGGCGAAGCACGGGGGATGCAAGGTCGGTGTGTGTGGTAAGTTATTAAAATGTATTGGACTTCTCTTGGTATGCAATACTGCTTTGATTTTGATAAAAACCGAGGATAGGCAAGGTGGTATAATTAACTGGCAAACAATCGCAGCGCTGCAGAGCCGTAAGCAATGAAGAAATCCTTTACGTAATGTGCAAGCACTGGTAAGTTGTTGTTTTTAATCACTGAATCAACTTATATGCACTGTTTCACTTCACTTAGGTGTAATGTCGTGAGAGCGACAAGGAGCCACCAAATGGACACTGCTTTGTTCAATAAAAACCAAACGTGCGAGACACCGAGCGACAGGTTGAGCGCCGTAAGCCAGAGGTCTCAATGGTTGGTCTTGATGTCCAGCGACCGTAGCCACGGTGATTCAATGCTAAACGTCGTAAGACAGAGGTCTAGATCACTGGTTTCTCAATTAAATTTAGCAGGAACGTGTGAATACGGTGACTCCCCAGAGATGAATGTGACAACCATACAAGGCACCTGGCCCAGATGGCATCTACCCAGTTTTATTACAACAAGGAATCTCCATACTGAGTCCTCACCTTTGTAGGCTGTTTAGGGCCTGCATTGCGTTTGGATACATTCCAGAAACATGGAGATTAGTAAAAGTTGCTTTTATCCCGAAACCAGGGAAAGCGACATATGATGAAGCAAAAGCTTTTAGACCCATTAGTCTTCAGTCTTTTGTGTTGAAGACTCTGGAGAAAATGGTGGATAGATACATAAGAGATGGTCCGCTGAAGAAGCATCCACTACATGCAATGCAATGTGCCTATCAGCCGGGCAAGTCTACAGAGACAGCTCTGCATTGGGTAGTAAGTCAGGCTGAAAAGGCATTGGAGAACAAAGAGCTATGTCTGGGAGCCTTCCTTGATGTGGAGGGAGCTTTTGACCAGACCACTTTCGATTCTATTGGCAGAGCGGCTGTAGAGCATGGAATACCAAGAACTCTCTGCAGATGGATAGAAAACATGCTAAAAGAAGGATAATTCATTCAGAGTTATTAGGAGATGAATTATCGGCGGTAACGACGAAAGGTTGCCCACAAGGAGGAGTCCTATCACCAACTCTTTGGAGTCTAGTGGTAGACTCCCTGATAGTGTCTTTGAATAAAGGCCCGGTCACTGCGGTTGGATACGCGGATGACATAGTAATACTTATCAACGGGAAAGTTCCCGACACGGTGAAAGGGATTATGAATAAAGCTTTAAGGGAGGTACAGGAGTGGTGTACTATGAACCACCTAAGTATCAACCCGAGCAAAACAACAGTTGTCCCTTTCACAAGGCTCCGGAAATTGACGGCCTTGAGCAACCTCAAAATGATTGGCGTTGCGCTCAATTTGTCAAATGAAGTCAAATATCTAGGAGTTACGTTAGACAAAGAACTGACATGGAATACACATGTTAACAATAGTATCATAAAGGCCACTAGAGTATTTGGAATGTGTCGAAATACCTATGGCAAAACATGGGGCCTAAAGCCGTATATACTACGTTGGATATATGAGATGATGGTAAGGCCCATCCTGACCTACGGAGCACTGGTATGGTGGCCGAAGGTAAAACAAGTAACGTGTATTAATGCACTGAAGAAAATACAAAGAATAGCATGTTGTGCTATTACTGGGGCATTCACTACAACACCAACGGCATCTATGGAAATGATCCTTGGGTTGCCACCCTTACATATATATATAAAAGGCGAAGCCTGCAAGGCATTATATAGACTGTCTTCGACTGGTCTGTGGAGCAGGCATGCACCAAGGACAAGGCATACGCAAATTGAGACAACACATGAGCTCGATAGGTTGTTGGACATGGGAAGTGACAAACAGCTTCCCGTATACAACTTCAAGAAGAACTATAGAGTATATATTCCAACAAGAGACGAATGGAAGGAAGAATTTTGCCCTTCTGAACGAGAATGCTCAATCTGGTACACAGATGGCTCCAAGACCATTCATGGAACAGGTGCGGGCATTTTCTCCAAGAATAAACAACTGTTTCAGAGCATGGGCCAGTTTGCAACCGTATTTCAAGCGGAAACATATGCAGTAACTGTCTGTGCTAAAATGAATCTAGAGAAAGGGTTAAAAAATCACCATATCTATATTCTAAGTGACAGCCAGGCTACTCTCATGGCACTTAACTCCGACAGAATCGATTCTAGATTGGTCTTGGACGGTGTGAATGCCTTAAATCAACTGGGTAGGCACAACAGTCTGAGACTGGTCTGGGTGCCCGGTCACGTCGGGGTTGAGGGCAATGAGTCGGCCGATGAGCTGGCTAGGAAAGGGTCAGATACGCCATACATTGGACCGGAACCTTTCTTAGGCCTATCATACAGCGTAATAACAACTGCAATAAATGCATATGTCGTCAGCAGACACCAAGCCGAATGGAGTAATCTGAGTGGACACGTACACTCCAAGGAGACACTTGGTATCGACAACGCCAGTTGGCACAAAAGGTTCTGTAAATTTAACAGAAAACAGACAAGATTTCTAATGGGAGCCCTGACCGGACACTTCGAAAATAACAGTCATCTCTTCAAATTGAAAATTGTCGGAAGCCCTCTATGTAGGGCATGTGAGGAATCAGAGGAGACGATGAGACACATCTTGTGCTACTGCGACTCTTTGGCTGGTAAGCGTTTGGACCTTTTCGGATCGGCGTATCCTGATCTAGAGGACTACAGGCACTACGCACCAGGTGATATCCTGAAGCTTATGCAGTCCTTCTTCGGGAATCACCGTGTGAGTGAGTAAGGCATGGGGTAAGTACAAAATAACCCAAAGGTTAGACGTGCTTCCGATTTATAATCGGCCCCAATGAAGATAAGATAAGAATATATAGATAAACATCCAAGACCCAGGTCAATCTGAAAAAGATCATTTTCCATCTTGACCTGTCCGGGGATTGAACCCGGGACCATCCGTGTCGCAGGCAGGCGTGTTGACCGCTGCGCCACGGAGCTCGTCACATACAAACAAATACATGCTACTTTCAGTGAGAGAAAATTTTGTATCAGCAGTACATTTTGTAATATTTTCTAAATGAGTATTTCTTGTTTAGTGCCGCCTTCACGAAATGTTGTTGCCTCCAACATTATAAGGCGTATATAATCAAACCATTCTTCTTTTGTTTTTTTTCTTACATCATTCGAGTTTTATTATGAACCTAAAATTGCTCGTTGCACTAAAGGACTCGTTCATAAGCTAAGTGATTTCAATAAACATTCCAATAATTTATCGATGTAATTTACATATACTATACTCTTAAAATCTTAAATTTACTACGATTTATTTAATTAAAAACATAAACTGCAATATTTTAAGTTTATTAAACACGCAAGTACATTATTGTAAGGTTGATCAATAAATTTGTTTCTCCTTGAGGTACCTACTTGCTGCATTATTTACATGATTATTGTTACTGAGCATTACTAAGTACATAATGTGGGGCTCATTGGGAAAACAATAATGTACGTTGAATTATTACTAATTCATAAACCGATTCCATTGTCACGTTTATAGACGGATATGTATGTAAGTAACACGTTTTTTCCGATGAGGACATAATTATTGTAAGTCTTAATTAAGTATAAGTTACAAAATTATCTTAAAGAGAAGTAAAACTAGATGTGAAATACCTGAATGTCAAAAGTCAAAGAGTTTAATTCAAAATACACACGTATCTCTTTTTGATCGTCGTATTTTTTGTTCTTTTTTAATTTTTACTAGCCCTCCCTGGCTGCGCCCGGGCATGAATTATACCTATAATGCTTCCTCATGAATTACTCTATCTATTGGTGAAAACCACATGAAAATCCGTGCAGTAGTATTTTATAATATGTAGTGATATATAGTGATAGTGAGTGATATATGCAAAGTTGAAAAACTACTAGCGTTTTATAAGATGAAAATGTCGAACTCTTCTTAGGTCCCTGCAATGATCAAAAAGGAAATGTTCTTTATTTGGACGGATTGAATCACCTCTTCAAGAAAATGTTGAGGGTCAATTTACAGGCTGTAGAAAAATAGGAGCTCTTACATCCCATAATTAAATTTATGAATAGAAGCACATTTGCATCAGTTTATTGACTGGCTCGCGATAGCAAGGGACAGAACGACATGGCGCAGACAAAGGGAGGCTTATGCCCAGCAGTGGACCGCGAAAAGCTGACGATGATGATGATCAGTTTAATAAATCTAAGGGCACATGAAATGATTCAATGTAATCAAGTAGGTATGTGACCTAATTTGGACTTGCAGTCTTGCCATAAGAAACTAGACTGGCTAACAATAATCGAAATTTAAAAAAAAATACCTTTTACTGAAATCTCAGCCATTATATAGAATGTGATTTGATTTGAAATAGAGTGCTATAATTGCATCAATATATTAAATCAGAGGGCACATGATATGATTTAATACAATCAAGTAGGTATGTGACCTAATTTGGAATATTAATACTTACTGTCTTGCCATAGGAAACAAGACTGGTTGGTAATAGTCAACATTAAAAAAAATACATTAAAATTTCAGCCACGTAATAGATTCCTTAATGTATGTAATGGAATTTGATTAGATTTAAAAATAGAACAGTATTCAAACAGAAATAGAGTGCTATAATTGCATCAATGTATTAAATCAGAGGGCAGAGGATTTGATTCAATACAATCAAGTATGTGACCTCATCTGGAGAAACAATGGTTCTCACGCGGCGGCCGGCTCGCTCCCACACTGTTTAGTAGCACTGATTGGTCATAACGGGGCTTGTGTTTATACCGAATTGTGCTTTAAATGTATCTGCGATTCAGGGGCTACATTTTAGTACGTGCTTGAGGAAATTGGGCTCAAAGTCATACCTTTGTAGGTTATTAATTACTCCGCTAAAATGAATGTCAAATAATCATAGTGTTGTCATAACGTTTAATGTACTTTGAGTTAACCCTTATACTTTTGTCGATATTTATCTATTGTTCAACATATTGTTTTCTGTGTCGGCACTACCACACGAAGGGTTCGTCTCTGCTCTCATGAGATTGCTCTTCTGAGTGTGTGTTACAAAGTACTGGTATAGAATGCTCCTTATCCAAAAGGTTTTTTTCCTATTGCATCCTTAGCTTTGGTACTTAGGAGCCTGGGGTCCGCTATGATGATAACATTGATCATCATCATCATTTCAGCCACAAGAAGTCCACTGCTGGACATAGGCCTCCCCTAAGGATTTCCAATATGACCGGTTGGAAGCGGCCTGCATCCAGCGCCTTCCTGCGACCCTTATCAGGTCGTCCGACCACCTGGTCGGTGGGTGTACAACGCTGCGCTTGCATTCAAGAACCTTTCTGCCCCATCGGCCATCGGTTCTTCGCGCTATGTGCCCCGCCCACTGCTACTTCAAAGTGCTAATCCGCTAGACTATGGCGGTGACCTTGGTTCTTATACAGATCTTCTCGTTTCTCGATATAATTTGGCGAAAGTTCTTAAGACCGGCTAAACGCCGATAGCTCCAGAACCGCAGAAATAACTGTGATAATTAATTACAAGTATTTGACCGTGCCGGGACTTGAAACCAATGCCTCTTTTGTTGCAAACTAGCGTGTAACCATTGCAACAAGGAGACCGGCATACTCCTTGTACTCGAATACAATAATCACTACTTGCTGGTTTAAAAGACCATGAGCAAACCACGAGCCATGATTTCTTGACTGGTATCACGGTAAATAAAAAATAGTACGTCATTTTGTAAGGAATGCTATGGTTGTTTTTGTATCATACAGCATTTATTTTTAAAGACGCTTAGAAATAAGTTTTGTGATCAGAAAATATTTCATGCTCATAGTATAAATACAATAACGGTGATCCAGTTTCGAAGTGTTTCCAAAGTTCCAAATGTAACGATTTTAGAAAACCTTGCAGGTTTTTTTCCTTCAACGCTGCTATGCTGCATTCGGTGAGTTAGAGAGTTCTTACTCTCCTCTATAAGCCTCTTGGCTCATTCCCTCTCCCCTCTTTGTTTAGCTTGTGATTTCTAAGGTGCATTCTACGACATCCACGGGAAGACTTGGAGTGGTCCTATTCTACTAGTCTGCCGGGAACCACACGGCGTTTAGACAGAGGCGGTTAGACAGACACACAAACTTGTAGAGCGGTCAAACTTATAACACCACTTTTTGCGTCGGGGGTTAAAATACCTTCCTGAGCATAATTTAAATAATGTTAACTCATTAGATAACAAACAATAGAAGGTTCGGCCCAGATTATGATAACCTTAGATCCGCCTTCACCGGGAGTTGCTGCATCCTTGAGGCAATTCAATTCACGCTTCAATTATATTACAAAACCGCTCTAGGCTAATGAACTGATGAGGTAAGTATTTACTTAGTATAAAAATATTAGCTCATATTAAAATTTATCAGTGTTTGCTCTGCTTTGAGTGAATTGCATGGCTTCTTTAAGCAGTGCCGGCAAATCAAAACTCTGCTCTCATATGCCCTCTATTATTATTCGATTTTGAAATTATTTTTCACATTATTAGTGGGGAATAAAAAAGGGATGTCGACTTATCACATAAGATGATTAAAGACAGAGCAAGTAATTATTAAAAACTAATTTGAATGACGAAAATACGTTAAAATTAAAAAGGCTTAATCCACTTTAACACAGTTTTGGTGTCGATAAAGAATTAAACTTATCACATGCGTAAACTGCCATTTTCGTAATAAATATACTACAGGTATTTTATTTTAACTTCTTTCAATTGATATGCATTAGCAGCAAAGCTAAAGATACCTAAATGCCTTTGATTGAACTTAAGATATCTATGCCTCAAAAATGCTTTAAAAAATAAATAAATAGCATTATTCCGCTAACTAGTACATTTTTATCGGAGCTATTTCTATACAATTTTCTTTAATCCTCAGTTGCGTCTCATTTTATTTAAAAGTTTCTTTATTATAATTTTCATTTTGTAATAAAAACAGTCGAGGGCGTCTTGTCTCACATAACTTTTTAACTCCTATTATCGGTAGTCCGAATTTTGTTTTCATACAATTTTACATCCTAATGATCACTCTTCATATTTTTTGTTAATACTAATGACTGTAATTCATAATCATCGGAAATCATAATATCACAATTCATACATTTTATTTCTACTAATATTTGTTTTCATATATTTTCTTATACTAAGGATCGAAAATCATAATCATTGGTACTCCTAAAATCACTATTCATACACTTTATTAATACTAATATAATATTAGTATTAATAAAGTGTATGAATAGAGAGAAATAACACTAAGACTTAAGAAATATATGAAAACAAATATTAGTAATATTTGTTTTCATATATTTCTTAAGTCTTAGTGTTATTTCTCTATCAGGGTTCGAAAGCGACTGGTTTGGATACGGGACTTGGTAACAGAAGGTAGGTTAGGTTATGGTTACACATAGACCATCTTACGAGCAAGCGACGACTTGGGTGCAAAAGCGAATGGTTTGGTTACACGACTTGGTAACAGAAGGTAGGTTAGGTTATGGTTACACATAGACCATCATACGAGCGAGCGACGACCTGGGTACGAAAGCGACTGGTTTGGATACACGACATGGTAACATAAGGTAGGTTAGGTTATGGTTCGTGGTTACACATAGACCATCATACGAGCGAGCGAGCGACGACCTGGGTGCGAAATAAATTATGAGTTGAAACATTTTTTAGTAATGACAATATGAATAAAAAAATATAAATTGTTATGAAGAAAAAAATAATGAAATAAAATATTAGGAGATGAAAAATTTCTTAGTAATGACAGTATGAATAAAAGAAATATGATAAATGACTGTTATGAGTACCGATATTAGTAATAAAATTTTCTGAACAAAAAAATATGAGGAAAAATAGGTATAATGAAGAGTGATTATTATGAATACAAATAGGTAGTAAAAAAAATTATAGGAGTATCTTACTCCTATATTTTTTTATGTGAGTCAATATGGACCTAAAACGGTCACAACACAATATCCTTGACGTTCTATATACATTCTCCACAGACACCTATCATCATTCTACATACATATACACATTTTTTTCAGCATTAACTTATAAAAAAGTTTCAGTTAGATCAAAATAACCATTCCTAGACGCCAAACAAAAATAAAATACCTCTGTCATTCAAGCCATCAGCTAATTCGCAAGGCTAACGTGCGCACGCGCCGCCTTGGCCGCTAATAATTTCCAACGATCTTCACGCGTTAAAACACCGATTCCCACGTCTTTATGACGCTCTTTACTACTAGTATTAACAATGCCAGTGAGGTAAATTAGTATATGGCCGTGTCCGCGACGTGGGCGGTCTTAGACAATAAGGAAGGTTCAACAGGATACACTAAAATTATTTTCAGGCTATTTACAGGTCTGGAAGCTGACGTTTTGGACGAGATTTATGGAGATTTAGTTTCTTGACTTATGCAGGCAACAAAGCGTAAGAAGAAAGTTCTGAACATGGTTTTGAATATTTTACCGAAAAAGAGGCAAATATGGAACTCATTGCGTACCTGAATATGTTGTTCAGCATTGTGAGGGCAAGTCTAAAAAGTGTTAAATAGATGAACTAAAAGCGTTCCAGCGAAACAGGCCGAAGAAATTGTAATATTGGTGTGATCAGAGAGAAGGAATTTGAAGAGACGTTTGCCGAGCAGTGGGACAACATAAGTTCAATAATATATATTTATTAGAGAGACTCAAACCAAAATACTATCAATTAGAGTTTTAGAAACTGTACACTTAGGGGGTGGGGGTGAAGTTTTACACGGACGAAATCGCGGGAAAATTGCCAATTTATCAGAATCGAACTATTTACTGCAATATTTATTTAAAAACTCGCATACTTTACTATGTCGGTCGCATCAACTTTCGCGATAAGGTTCTATAACAAATCGACCGTGTGATCGAGCAATCCTTAGTAAGTAAGCCAATACGAGTAGTGGTCTGCAGAGGTGGAAGGGATTGTCATCACCAAAGTTCAAGTGATCGAGTAGTACATACATATATGCCGCGTGGTTCCCAGCAGAGTAGAATAGGACCACTCCAAGTCTTCCCGTGGATGTCGTAGCGTAGGCGACTTAGGAAACACCAGCTCAATAAAGCTTATAAACATCGAATAGACCTCTTCAACCCGTGTGGCCAGCGTGGAGACTCAAGGCCAAATCCTCTGACTGCTCTGGTTAATATATGGCTCTTGTAGTATAGAGAGGTCAGTTCTTTTTTACGTCTCCACTGTAGGAGCACGACCCTATAGTGGGGACTAAAAAAGACCTGATGCTACATATTGACCGGAAATGATAACTCTCTTAACTGCTTCGCCGTGCTTGGGTATTAATAAAAAAACCGGCCAAGTGCGTGTCGGGCCACACGCAGTGTAAGGTTCCGTAGTTGCGAAAGACAACTTTGAGTTCACACTATTCACACTCGCACCTTACAGTTTAACGACCAAAAACATCTAACAATGAAAATAGTATGAAATTTTACCAATAAGAAGGTTGCCTATAACTTTTAGTTTGTACTTAGTACTCAGCTCTGATAGTTTTCTTTTAAACTTCAGTATATATACTACTGCTGTTATTTTTTACACGTATCCATATATAACCGTTTAGCAGATAGAGGGGAGACACTTACGTCTAACAAAAAATTGCACTTTAAAACCAAATATTTCGGAAACGGATCCCTAAATCAAAAAATGGTGTTCTCAACCTCACAATATTTTTTAAAGATCTATTTAACGATACCCCACACCATGGGTAAATAGAGAAAAAAAAATTACTCCCCCAATTTACTTGTACGGGAGCTACCCTAAAAAAATTTTTTTTCAAGATTTTCTTCTACCGCTTTTTTTAAATGATTAATATACATACCCATACAAAATTTCTGCTTTCTAGTACTTATAGTCTATGTGTAAAACCGCGGACCGACAGACAGACAGACAGACATGGCGAAACTATAAGGGTTCCTAGTTTACTACGGAACCCTAAAAAAGACAGTATCTTTCACGTAATTTATTCAGAACCGTGCAAAACAATATTGATAAGGCTGCACGTTTTCCCCCAATTATGACTTTGTTAAAATAACCGCAAGAGCCGAGGCCTATCGCGGTGATAGATAACACATAACACTCACGTGTCGCTCGCCAATGTCCTGATAACAATGCTATCAAATAATCGATGCATTATTGGACTTTGCTGACTAGCGGAACGTTACGGTAGACGATTTGAAGTAATTGAAATCGACAGTAAATAAATATGTACGGACAAATCACACAGATTGAGTTAGCCCCAAAGTAAGTTCGAGACTTGTGTTATACAGTATATGTATTATACGTTGTTTAGAACTAATCTCTGAACATATTTTGATAAAGGACTGAAAAAAAACGACGTTATTGTATTTTGCATTCTTTATAACAAATCTCTAAACATATTTTTATATAGGACTGAAAAAAAAACTATATTTACGTTACCAGAGAGAATTTTAATAGTTTTGGTGACTTTATTAAATTCTACAGGGTACTATGAAAAAATCAAGATAGCGTTAAAAAATCAATAATTGAGAGAAATGGAATTATTTTTAGGTTATTGCAGATTTAGCTAAATGAGAAGTCTATTTATTTTCCTTTTTTCGTTTGAATGAATGAATACTCCATATTGCACCATAACAAAAATACTTACCAACAAAAAGTTTTTATTAACAAAAGATAAAGGCCAAATCCTCTGACTACTCTGGTTAATATATTGCTGTGGTAGTACAGAGAGGGTCGTGCTCCTGTAGTGGAGACTAAAAAAGACCTGATGGAATGGAACTAAAGACAACGTTTGATTAAAAGGTCTTGTGCTTTTATCATGTTTTAAGCCATTAAGTCTGTATTGCCTTATTTTGTTTTGTCTTTTTTTCTACCTTGAGTTCTGCATCTCTATTCTAAGATTACCTATTTTAGTACACATAAAAGTAAAAAAAATATTTTAAACGTAACGCCGTTTCAATACGGAAGCAATTACAAGACAAGAGAGCAAAGAACGGTGGTTCTGGTTCTTTAGGTACTTTGAACGATGGATGCTCCAAATTGTCTAGAGAAAGTAAAAATTGATATTGTACTAGAGTAAAAGTGTATTTTTTATTAAATACTGAAATACCAAAACATTGAGCTACCACAGTTAAACGTTTAAATAGGCTAGTGGAAATCGGACTCGCACACCGAGGGTTCTACACAAATAAGATTTTTCTTGATTGGGAACTGGGTTTAGTTTGTATTATTTCGGATGGAATCATACAGGCAATTATCCCTGGCAGGGTAGACAGAGTCTAAGGTCATAACACCCAAAGGCCACGTTTAGCGTGTTAGTGAGCGTTAAGGTGGAAAGCGGAATTAAAATAGTGATGTGTTGCTAGCCTCATCGCCAATAACGCAATTCCTTAGATTTTCGCCCAATCCTTTAGCCGCATTTAACGGTCTTCGCGGGAATAAATGCGGCTAGCACAATCTGTGTTTCTTTTTCTCCTAAAACAGCACGGATGGAATCCATTAATAGCATCCAAAAAGATGTTCATAAGCCGTCCTAGGGTATGGGCGGATTTATGCAGAATTATGCGCTACGCTATTAACAGCTATAGAATGGCTTTAGGCTAGCCGAACAACGAAGGCTTTCGTTGACCCTTTTGTGGTATGGAACCCTAAAATATCTCAACATCTCACGGCAAGTTACTTTTCATTGTCTCGCTATCACTATCAGATTTTACCGCTTAGGTAGTTGAGTGCTAGTTTATCGATATTTTCACGCATTTGTGAGAACTTGTTATTTTATTGTGGTTTTAGTATCAAGTAGATTTACGACCTGTTATTAATTAAAATATAGTACCGTAAAGGCATCTTCTACGAATGTATACGTGCGAACGTTCTAGATCGTTCACTTTTCGCGCTATCTTTGCGTATATATCATAAAATTCAATAAATAAATATATATATACGGACAAATCACACAGATTGAGCTAGCCCCAAAGTAAGTTCTTATGAAAGACTTGTGTTATGGGATACTAATACAACGATAGAATATTTTATAACAAATACATATATATAGATAAACATTCAAGACCCAGGTCAATCTGAAAAAGATCGTTTTCCATCTTGACCTGACCGGGGATCGAACCCGGGACCATCCGTGTCACAGGCAGGCGTGATGACCGCTGCGCCACGGAGCTCGACCAATATATCAATAACGGAAATCAATAAAAACAAACAAAAAACCAATAATCCTTTACTATTACTATTATTCAAATAAGAAATATAAATTTAAAAATATGCTTCGTTGGGCAGTGGCGGGTGACACACGACTTGATAAAGTACGAAACGAGTATTATAAAAGGCTCCTTCAAGGTGACTCTCGTTGTAGAAAAGAAGGCTGAGAGTCGTAGGGGGTTGTTCGGGAATGTGAGGAGCCGCGATGAGACATTCTCCTTAATAAGGCTTTGGCAATTCCTAATACAAGTAAAGGAAAATGAAGACTACTAGCCACACATGGTGTGTGGTGGATAGTTAAGAGTCCCACGTAAAGCCGCAATCTCATACAATCGTAGTTTCGTTTTAGTTTTACAACAGTTAAGCCAATCTCTACCAAATTTCGTACATACGACCGTCTAAGGCATATTGATGTTTATAATCAGATTTCAATTTTAAAAACAAAACCTATACAAAATTACAGCGAGTACAAGTTTTCGATACGAAACTTTAAATCGCTGTAATTTTGTATAGGTATTGTTTTTAAAATTTTATTAGTTAGAGATTGGCTTAACTGTTGTAAAACTAAAACGAAACTACGTTTTTATGGGATTGCGGCTTTACGTGGGACTCTTAATGAGGAAAACGTAACAATAACCCAGGATAGAACGTCCTGGCATCGCAGTACAAGGAGTCCCGATCCCATGTAACTGGAAAAGGCGAGGAAGATGAGGAGAGAGTAAATAAATATTATAAGAAGCGCTTAATGCATTATTGTCATCTCAGCCGCAAGAAGTTCACTGCTGACCATGTACCCCCATGTAAGGATTTCCATCACAGGGGGTTTTCATTCACCACGCTTGACAGACGGGTCGATGAACGCAGTTTATTTGGCTTATGTCGGTTCTGACGATGCCCATCGAAACCGTATTTAAAGCGAGGAAATAATAGGACACAGGACAGTTTTTATCTCTAAAAATAACCCTTTAGAGGTGAGAAAAGCGCGATTGTAAAAGTTTGTGTGGGTCATCATTCCATCACTAACATAATCATTTTTCAAATTATACTCATTCTACGCAGAATAAGTCGCTCGTAACATAATAAATACAACAAAGGCATACAATCTGTATCCCGTGTTAAAGCGATGTATATACGGAATAGTTACATAATCAGAACTAGGGAAGTAGGCCACTGGGATCGGGAACAAATTCTGTTGCGACTTCAAGTTGCAAGTCTGCTCAGTAAGTTAGCCAACAATTTTATATTATAACCCGCATATTTGATGCGGAATCTTTTGCAAAAATAGTTTCATTGTATGGCAAATAGATCATGGGTAACGGCTTGCTATTGCATGACAAAGAATCAGCTGTTATATTTAACTTTTTTTTCTCTCAGACTAACATGGAAGAATGTGTATTATTATTTACCTCTAAAACTTAAGTCCTAGAGTCCAGTATTCACCACAAGCTGAAAACGGGACATAGCGGATAGGAAATAAGATAAAGATAAGATAATAATTATTTATTGTACCAATTAACTATTTAAGACAAAATAAAAACTAATGTAAACAATGAAAAAGACGAAAAGAAAGAATAATACGTCGATCTCAGAAAATTAGTCATGTCGAAACGGGTTGGTATCGAAGTATATTATATCCCTTTAAGGGCATATCGAGGATTAAGTTACAAGCTGTATTTGTGAGGCATAAAAACTGTAACAGATAGAGAAAGTATGCACCATATATGCATAATGCATCAATTATTGTATAACAATATAACCCGTATCTATCCGTTTTCAATAAACAACTTGTTTTGCGTTGTCACTTGCTTTTAAAAAACTTCATTGCCAAAGCGTAAATTCTGCCATAATAACAGAATCTCAGACTCCAGTGCGTTACAGTGCAAACCGGGAAAAAACGTTCAGATGAGAAAGAAAATGCAAGTCAAAGAAAAGACATCTTCAAATTAAGTTAATTATAGAAGGAAAAATATTTAATCATTGTCATCTTCCACGCCGGTGTGGTAGAAAAGAAAAACGTAGAATGTGCCTGCTGTTTCTCTTCCCGCGCGGATCGTAAAACCCACCACTATTTGGATTTCGTTCCCCACCTACAAGCCACCAACATGCTAAACGTGGCCTTTAGGTTTTATCGAACTGGCCTCTGCCTACCCCGTAAGGGGAAAAGACGTAATAGTATGCATTGTCCTGTCCCCTAAACTCTGTAATTGTCGAGAAATGGCGTATTAGGTAATTATAGTATTTCAGAGTTCATGGACTTGTCGGAACTGAGAAACTGGGTCAGCAAGAAGGGTCATAAAGTAATCTTCTTAGCTCTCGAAGGTCCATTCAAAACTTGAAAACTGTGACAAATCGAAAAAATACTAACATACATGTTAATAATATAAATATTAACGGCGAAATAACTGGCGTATACAAATTTGTATGAATCACGTCTATGTACTACGTACGGACAGAGCCTAGGGCTATAAGACCAAACGGTTGATCAGTATTGCATCCCTTTTCGTATATTAATGATGTACTAATTTATTGCAGTTCATAGACATGTCGGAACTAGGAAAATGGGTCAGCAGGGGTCAAAAGATAATCGCCTCTCGAAGGTCCATCCGAGGCCCGCGGCGATGGAGTGATTATTAATAAATACATCGATGAGGCAGGTTGGCATTGTTGCTATTTTTGTCTGCAGTAGCAACGATAACATATTGATATAATGTCACATAATTTTGTCTCCAGAGATACTCAAGAGCGATCCCTCGCGAGCCAGGGTGGAATCATGGAAGACAAAATATCCTAGTCATTTTTATATTAACGAAAGCCTTCCACCTGACTACGATCTGCCCTGGCGCGTTTGGAGATCGCAAAACCGCCTATGAGTGGGAGTTGGACTATGCCAGGAGCTCAGAAAGAAGTGGAGCTTTTCCAATGAAGAGACATGTTCTTGTGGAGATGTCCAGTCTATGGAACACCTGCTCTCGTGCCCTGCGTTTACGGCGTCCTGCTCTAAAAACGACTTGTTTGAGGCTAACCAAAAAGCCATTGATGTGGCCAGTTACTGGGCACACCACGAGAGAAGATGTGTCACAGAGCAAGGAATGTCGCTCGCGCCTTACACGACCATCATTCACTTTCCCTGCCCTGTTCATAGTGTTGTCAAAATCTGAACTCGTATCGTAACAAGACTAAGGAAATTCCCGACACAGCGGAATACAACTGATTATATAGGGTTGATGCTGTTTTTGTTAATGAATATTACCGTGTGCGTTTGACCATCTTGTCTGAGTAGCCACAATGAGGTGTACACAGTAATTCAAATAATGCCTATTTACTCTTGCCTTGAAAATCCCTAAATTCTACGAGTCGGTAAACAATGACGCGGGAAGGAAAATAAATTTTCTACAATTTTAGGCTTAAAGAGTTTTTAAAATTAAAACATCGTAACAAACTAATTGTTGAATACTTAAAAGTAATTTTACAAGTACCTACCATTCCTAAATGTCGATAGGAGTATATTTTCGACAATTTTAGGCCTAAGGGTTTTTAAAATTAAAACATCGTAACAAACTAATTGTTGAATACTTAAAAGTAATTTTACAAGTACCATTCCTAAATGTCGGTAGGAGTATTTAGACGTGATTAGGTAATATTGTAGAATGTGACTTTAAATTATTTTTTTCGTATTTTATCATTTTGTACCTTTTGCTATTGACATCAATGTCTTTAAGCCCGGATACGCCTCTTAATCCAACCAAGCATTTAGCAAAAGGATGCGAAAGAACGTTACACCATCATCAAGTAAGTTCATAAGAAAATTGATTTTTACATCAATATTTTTATGATATGTAGCCTGTGCTATACGTAAGATTGGAAATCTCGTAAGTAGAAGTAAAAGGGCCAGCCATTGCAACAGTCAAGTGCCGACTAAATTACTGTGAGTGGATAGACGCCGTGACATACCGTTTCGTAGCCATTTTTCTATGCAACCTTTGCATTTACAACTTTATACACAACTATTTTCTATATCACATATTCCATTGCTCACTTCGTAAGAAAAACATTATAAAATGCCGAAGAAACGCAGTAATGTATGCTGGGTTGGTTGAAACGTTCGCGCTGTGAACTGGGCTTCTTGAATGCTATACTGGCGCAATAGTACGATGCTCGATTAATTGCATTTTCCTTTTTCATAGCAGATAGCTCTTAAGTGAATGCCATAGAGTTGAGAAAACAAACAGACGCGTTGTGTCATAAGGACCAGAGGTGAGGTGACAGTTGAGAAACTAGGTTCACTGAATTTCGCAGTTATTACAATTTGACCATTATTAATAATGATGAAAGCTATTTGTATGAAGTTAGTGAACAGCAAAACGAGTTTGTTGTGAGCTGTGAGCCAAATATATGAACAAATTAGTTTGATATCATTGCTCTGTTTGTCGAGTCATCAACCAGCCGGGAACCGCACGGCATACTTTATTTCTTACGATGTACCAATTAGCATCCTGGCTCCGCGATCCACCGATTCAAGTGCGGCAAGTTGATATTTGGCTGATCCATCCCTAAAGTAGCTGCAATACTCTGATGTAACAATACCGAGGTGTAAATAATTTTGTACTAGTGTTTGTTTTAAAAGACAAAAAGCGGAGCGAAAAAACCCATAAGTAATATTTTTTTTATGTCATAGGACGGCAATCGAACAAGCGTGTCACCTGATGGTAAGTGATCGCCGCTGCCTATGGACAACTGCAACACCAGGGATGTGACAATAGCGTTGCCGGCCTTTTATTTTTCCCTCCCAGAGGGGAGAGGGGATTGGCCTCTGGCTCTCTCACTCACCGAACGAAGCATAGAAGCGGCAAAGCTACTTCTCAAACGTCGATTTTATGTGAGAGTGTGGTACTTCCCCGGACGAGCCGACCCATTCATGCTACTAGCAAAAGTGAATTTCGCCGGTAGCGTGGCTCTATCACAACTAAAATTACTTAACTAAAATAATATAAATCGGGGTGCAAATTAAAATAATTGAATTCTTCGCGTTCTGCCCTATCGCCATAGACCAATCAACAGTGAATAACCATTTTGTAACCATGTGGACCAGTTCTATGGAATGCCGGTACCATTGCATTGGCACACACAGTTTATTACAATATGAATAGTGTCTCCTAGCCCTTTCTATTTATAATAAACTAATTTTCATAATATTATTCCGCTATTTTGCTTATTATATCAAACATTCCAAAGTAACTTGACTATAAATTTATATTGAATTTACAATATTAAGATATAAGTAACTCACCAATAGTACATACATATTTTGGTGTATGAAAAGCAAATATACATTAAGAAAGAAAGAATTCCCATTAGAAAATAAGATTCGTGCAAGAGGAGACTGAAGGTATGTACATCATTATTGCAGTGGGCATGACCTTCAGTAGCCCTTACGCATATCAAGCAACCCCGGGCACAGTCCCCACTACGATGGGTGATCGCAAGTGGCATGAAAATATCCCGATCTCCTCCGCGCTTTAGAGGGATCATTAAGCCTTGGTCTCGGCTGTCATTCATCATTGAGGGTAGTCGTTAAGCTATGTCAAATGCTTGTAAAATCTATCATCGGTGTTGGCCACTTACATACACGAAATACAAACTAAAAATAACGTATTTTGATGAAACACAAACCAAAACAGGAACCATTGCTAGAAAACCTAGTTTTCAAATAAAATAACGCTCTGTTCACCCTTTTAAGAGCTACGGTGCCACAGACAGACACACCTCCACACTAAAGTGTTAGTGATCAAAACTGGGTCAGAATTTGCAAGCAGCCTTAAGGCATCTTAATAAGTATTAATTGCACTTCACCTTTATACTGCTGCAGCTAGCAATCCTTTCTTTTTACCGAACTTCCTATTCTTATTTGAACACATCTTTAAAAATGTACCGGATTAACTATTATTAAATCACAAAAATGTAAATAACTCTACAACAAACAAATATGAAGTAACATTGACTAGCATAGAACTGGTAACTGAAACTGGCCCTTCCGCATACTGACAATGCAGTAAATAACAGGTTTGATTCGGGATTCCGTTGAAAAGTACAAAATCTCTGACCCGGGTGCACTGCAGCTGATTTCATAAAGGGCGTTCCCCTCAGTAGCGTGCGCTTCTGTAATACGGCACAAGTTACTAACTTTATTACCTTGATTCTATGAGCTGTCGGAATTGTAGTTATTTTCTTTCATTAGGGTTCCGTAGTAAACAAGGAACCCTTATAGTTTCGCCATGTCTGTCTGTCTGTCTGTCCGTCCGCGGTTTTACGCAGAGACTATAAGTACTAGAAAGCTGTAATTTGGTATGGGTATGTATATTAATTATGGGAAAAAAGTGGTAGAATAAAATATTGAAAAAAAATTTTTTTTAGGGTAGCTCCCATACATGTAAAGTGGGGGAGTAATTTTTTTTTCTCTATTTACCCATCGTGTGGGGTATCGTTAAATAGGTCTTTCAAAAATATTGTGAGGTTGAGAACACCATTTTTCGATTTAGGGATCCGTTTCCGAAATATTTGGTTTTAAAGTACGAATTTTTGTTAGACGTAAGTGTCCCCCCCCCCCCGCATCTGCTAAACGGTTATATATAGACACGTGAAAAAAATTGCAGCAGTAGTATATATACTGAAGTTGAAAGGAAAACTATCAGAGCTGAGTACTAAGTACAAACTAAAAAGTTATAGGCAACCAACTTATAAACTGTAAAATTTCATACTATTTTCATTGTTAGATGTTTTTGGTCGTTAAACTGTAAGGTGCGAGTGTGAATAGTGTGAACTCAAAGTTGTCATTCGCAACTACGGAACCCTACACTGCGCGTGGCCCGACACGCACTTGGCCGGTTTTTTTTTTACTTGCATTTGCAGGATTATAGCGTATTAACAAACAAAGATTAACTTCATCAAACACTATCCAACCAAAATAAGTCAACACATCACTTTGATGTTTTTTCCACAGTTTACGCACCAATCGCATACAGCAAATGCAAATGTAAATTATGAGATACTTAACAAATTTTCTGTTTCGAGTATTTCAAACTATAGCTTTCAATTTTATACAATAATAGTTTTTTACATGTTTCCCCCTTTCAGCTTGACATTCCATGTTGTTCATCAAACAATACATCCTATCTAGTTTTTCACAATGTACTTGTTTGTTATAATAACCGTTTTTTTTTCCACAATCGTACCGACACAGATCGCATATGTTAGCCAAAAAGTTACCAACCTTAACTGGGACCGGGCTGAACGTATCTGCCGCATGCCTGAAGATCTGTGGGCCAAAGCTTGTACATGCTAGATACCACGTTACTGTAAGAAAAGGCCTGGCAAGCTAAAAAAGAGACGACTGAGTGATCTTGGTTCCTTATGTAAAATTTGGGCTACAAAAAGTACTCGATCAAGGGAGTTTGAAGGAAGGGAAGCCTTTGGTCTACAGTAAGATAATATAAGAGGCTGAAAAAAAAGAGTACCTATCTATCATACATAGACTTCAAACAGGGGTGTCATCCTCAACTGCCTGTCCGGTAGTTGCTACCGGCCTCCCGAGCACCTACTTTCTCATCCCCAATCCATCCAAACAATTAGATACCACAAATTCTTATTCATACCCCCTAATTCAAAAAACCTAGCGCTCGCCAAATAAACTGCGCTCATCAACCCGTTTGCCAAGCGTGGTGAGTATGGCGAAAACCTCGAATCATGGAAATCCTTGGGGGAGGACTGTGTGCAGCAGTGAACTTCATGCAGCTGCAACGCGATGATGAAAAGACACTTCCGCCCTCAGTACCCGCTCTGCTTCTCCTTTACACCACACTAACATCGCGACGTAACAATTACATAAAAATTGCGTTCACATCGACCGTCGCCGGCCGCGTTTCCTCCTCGATCGTGTAAACTTTCACGAAATCAAACAAAGAAATAGCGAAGGCTCATTTACATCATTCCCACGCGGACAATAGAATGGGCCAATGTGTTTGGCAACTACAAATGATGTGTTACCCGAAATCCTATGGTCACGGTCCGGTGACGTGGAGCGTGTGACAGCAGATTGAAGAGTATGCGATGACCTTCTTGTTCCGAACGAATTTAATTTGCATATGTTTAAGGTCTTATTTGTGTCGTATAAGGATATCAAGAGAATGGCTGAGAACCGAGAGACATGAAGAGTACTCCACCGACAAGAACACAGTTCTTAAATTATAGATAGATAAGGTCTTAAAATGATTTTTTTTCCTATATCTTATTTATTCATTTTAATGACAGTATAATGTTAAAATGCCATTCGGTTCCCGGCAGAGTAAAATAGAACCACTCCGAGTCATCCCTTGGATGTCGTAGAAGGTGACTTAGGAAACACAAGCTAAGCAAAGCTTATAAATATCAAGGGACCTTTCTCATCCGTCTGGTCAGCGAGAGTGTAGATTAAAACCTCTGATTACTCTGGCTAATATATGGTTCTAGTAGTATAGAGAGGGTCTGCAGTGCACTGCAGGAGCATGACCCTATGCCAACTCCCAACAAGACCTGATGATGAAAATGAAGGTCTTAAAACTTAACACCAAGTCAATAAGATCCAAAATTGGAATTCGATTAGAACGAAATATTTGAAAGTTAAATAAGATTAATTGTAACATCTTTTTTTAGGGTTCCGTAGTAAACTAGGAACCCTTATAGTTTCGCCAGTCTGTCTGTCTGTCTGTCTGTCCGTCCGCGGTTTTACTCAGAGACTATAAGTACTAGAAAGCTGTAATTTGGTATGAGTATGTATATTAATCATGACAAAAAAGTCGTAGAAAAAAATCTTTAAAAATTTCTTTTTTTTTTGGGTAGCTCCCATACAAGTAAAGTGGGGGAGTATTTTTTTTTTCTCTACTTACCCATCGTGTCGGGTATCGTTTAAAAAGGTCTTTGAAAAATATTGTGAGGTTGAGAACACCATTTTTCGATTTAGGGATCCGTTCCCGAAATATTTGGTTCTAAAGTGCAAATTTTTGTTAGATGTACGTGTCCCCCCCCCCCCCCCCCCCCCCCTTTATCTGCTAAACGGTTATATATGGATACCTGAAAAAAATTACAGCAGTAGTATATATACTGAAGTTGAAAGGAAAACTATCAGAGCTGGGTACTAAGTGCAAACTAAAAAGTTATAGGCAACCAACTTATAAAATGTAAAATTTCATACAATCTTTATTGTTAGATGTTTTTGGTCGTTTAACTGTGAGGTGCGAGTGTAAACAGTGTGAACTCAAAGTTGTCATTCGCAACTACGGAACCATATACTGCGCGTGGCCCGACACGCACTTGGCCGGTTTTTTTCATAGCCTTTTTCTTGTCGTGTCGAAAGGCTCAAGATTTGAATTTTTTATCCCTCGTGTGAGTGAGAGGCTACTCGTAATACCACACTGTGACAGAGTGGAAGTTGCGTTTTTTTCAGATGGTTAGGCACTTTGGACCTGAGAAAAGATGTGGCATTGTCTGATAACCAAGACCACACTAACATCGCGTTTCTGTTTGGGTAATGGAACTCCTATCCCTTTAAGGTGCACCTATATCGACCCAGCACAGTTTGAAAGCAGTTGCGACACTCCAGCAGGTCTCCTCCACTGTAGGAGCATGACCCTCTCTGTGCTACCAGAGCCATATATTAGTCAGAGCATGAGTCAGAGGTTTGATGTTTATAAGCATTGTTTAGCTTGTGTTTCCTAAATCGCCTTCTACGATATCCACGTGAAGACTTAGATTCTACTCTGCCGGGAACCACACGGCTGCGTGACTGCTGTGAACATCGTTCAGACATTTTCTTTACACCTTATTCCTTTCAATAACCGGTGGGAACTCGACCCTTCAATAAAATGGAAAATCTTGAAACCATTTAAATGATTCCATTACACATTATTTATTTATGGACGTATTGTTTCTTGAGATCGATGTGAATGTGAGACAAGGTCGGGTCAGGTCGAAGTGTACATTGAAAATAAAACTTATATTGATATCGTTAACCTCAATTTAATGTAACTTTTATATGTACATTCGAAACTAGTTTGATTATTGGCTATGAGTCTTTCTAATCGGGTTTGACGCCGAATGCGTAAGCTGTTATGTGGTGTTTATGTAATTGTCCTTCAAATTTTATAGCTTTTGCGCAAAGAATAGAGCTAGGGTAGCTACTAAAGATTGACTTTCAAGTTTGGCGACAACGGCAAGATTCGCGCATTGTATGTGAAAAGACAGGTCGCGCTGCGACCACAGTGTGCCACTGTCATCTATACTAATATTATTAGTAAAGATAAAGCTGAAGAGTTTATTCGTTTGGTTGAACGCGCTAATCTAAAGAATAACGGGACCGAATTCAAAAAATTCTTTCACTGTTTTATAGATACATTATCATTGATTACCCTAGGCAAAGTATGTACCACGGGCAAAGCAGAGGCGGACTGCTAGTCTCACATAAAATGTATGACATTTACTGCTGCCGCCAAACTTAAAAGGCAACCTCAAAAGAACTTTTATTGCCATATTGGACTTTGTGCGACGTCACATAACCTCATAACTCTCTCAATCGCTCTCTGAAGCGTTCCTTCTGATGAGGATCATGAATCCTTCTGAAAATATTGGTGGACAAGTTCTCGCAAATTTTCTATTTCTTCTGAATATCAGACTGCTGTAGTGATAGATGTCCTGAGTTGTTGTTTTATTTGGTCTGACCATCTAATTGGACTTTTGCCTCGAGGTATTTTTCCTTCGACTTTGCACATGACAATTAGTATTTCCAGATTGTCAGATGTTCTGCAGGAAGTCTTTTTTCTTCTACTTTGCACATTTCCATATTGTCAGGTGTTTTGCGGGCAATATGCCTAAAGTACTAAAGAATACGACTGAGGAAAATTTTAGAAAGTCGTGGTTTACGGTCGATATAGAAGAAGCTTTTTAACCATGTAATTATCATTGTGCAGTATGTTGAGTAGTATCAGACATTAACAGCATAAATGCTCCGAGGCATGCTGAGGATGCAACCATAAAAATGCTCGGATAACGAGGAGTTTCGGAGATATGACAGAAAAAACTTTCATACACACGATGGCCAAAATCATAACCGGTCTTTTAGCTTCGCCGAAGTTGAGTAAAAAGACCTTGGCTTACCAGTCCATCCTCGGCCTTAAAAGCAAATTAAATTTGCATAAAAAATACAATAAGCTGTCGAGTGACAACTGATAAATAAGTGTCGTAATGAAAACAATGCGCGGAGAACTTTCTAGTCGCGCGTGCCTCCCTCCCCCCGCTTTCTTGCTCTCCTCTTCCCCCTATCACTGGCGGTAAATAGGTATGGTTAGCAGACGAATGTATGTCTACATTTATATTGTATGGAAAATTGTTTGTCATTGTTTGATTTCAATTAGTTTATTTGATTTGAATTCTATAGTCTTGGTATTGCGACACTTATATTTATTTTATCCTTATTTTATCTATCTAAATATATGGTTTTGTGATAAGTTTTTGTATGCTATATAAAAATGTTATGTCTGTTCCACATAAAGCAACGATAATTATGTACTTACTTCTTTTTTGTCACTCTTTTACTCCGTGCTTCGGAAGGCACGTTAAGCCGTTGGTCCCGGTTGTCATCGTTGATGGCAGTCGTTAAGCTATGTCAGATGCCTCTAGGCAGCTTGAAAACCGAACTGACACCAGTGTTGGCCACTTACACATACGAAAAGAAAAAAAAAGAAGACTCTTTTAATTAGTTAATGAATAGGTAGAAGAATTGTGCCGTCGATACCGTGCTGCCCACAGAGAAAGCCTATGACCTTGGCTAGGCTAGGGCTTTTTTTTGATAAATCACACAGATGGAGCACCCCAAAGTAAGTTCGAGACTTGTTTAATGGGATACTAACTCAACGATGCAATATTTTATTACAAATACATATATAGATAAACGTCCGAAACCCAGATCAATCTGAAAAAGATCATTTTCCATCGTGACCTGACCGGGGATCGAACCCGGAACCTTCAGAGTCGCAGGCAGGCGTGTTGACCGCTGCGCCACAGAGCTCGTCAATAGAGACTTATTTATAGACTATATTTGTTGAATCTTTGCAGGCCTTTTTACACACGTATCGTCTTATGTATAAGGCTACGGTCTCTCCTATAATTTGTTAATGAGTAGCCTTTTTGAATAGATAGCATATTCTGCTATCGGTACCTTGCTGCCCACAGAGAAAGCCTTTGACCTCGGGTAGGGCTTGTTTACCGACCGTATTTGTTGCACTTTTGCAAGCCTTTCGGATCGGTTTACTTGCCCTAATCGTCTTTTATTCTACCTTTATATTCAAGGTGACTTATGCAAACCTCTGTTGTTTACCAGTCTACCAGTTATTAATAGACTTCTTTGTATTCGAGTTGTTCTGCGATCATAACATTGTTGCTTTAGTCTTCTGTATTTAGTGATTAGTAATAAAAAACAATCGGTACGTAGTAATACGTCATTATTTAAAAGAGTTAATTGATTTCGGTATATACATGGCGAAATTTTTATCCGTTCTGGACCCTTAAAGGGGTGATTCAGCCCGTCGATATGAACCATTTTTCCTATGGGACCAATGCTGGAAACTCAAATTTTATTTCGACATTTTCATACAAAAGTGTTCAGCCCCCCGGGCAATTTGTATAGGAATGTCGAAATTTTTTTCGAGTTTACAGCATTTGTCCCGAAAAGTTGTTTATATTGACAGGCTGAACCACCCCTTTAATGGTCCGGAACGATCAAAATTTTTCCATGTATTGTATAATACTTATATTATCTGAACTGTGAATTATCTTCTTACACATGTCATTGTTTACAAACTGTTTCAAGTATCTCCTGTCCCCGTGACTGTATGTCTGTCTGTCTGTGATCAAATTGTATGGGTAAAATTTGACCCACTTTGCGGAGTCCAATTTAAACTGTAGTTTTGTATACCCATACCAATGACATGTTATACGCATGACAGTCCAATATGTCATTGAAATACTATGATGATGTTAGGTGTGTGTGTAAGTGGCCAGTATTGGTGTCAGTTTTTGGTTCTCGATCCTTTAAACGATGATTAAATGGTATTCGATTTGGCGTAAATGACTCGTGAGCCAAATCGTCCAAATCAAAAGGTACCACGGTACCTTGGAGCCCGGGGTTCGCTATTGTGGCACAGTAGTACGTGAGGAAATTTGAAGTAAAATAAACTATTTAAGTCATTAAACGCCGCGTCAGTCTACTCGTATTATCGACAAACAATTAAAATCTATTGGGTTAGTACGTAGCTTTGTGGCTACATCTCAATAAGACTTTGAACAAGTCAATTATACTACTTAGATATATTATGACTTCAATCTCAAAATTACTACTTTGCCAATGCCAATTTTGATAGTGGACTACTTAGTTATGTGATATGATCAGAGTGCGTTTAGACTAAATAGTAATTTGTTAATTATGGTTATGTTACTAGCTGCCCACGGCTTTGCCTATCTATATCCTTTTCCGTTGCATTATCAACGTGTATGCCAAAATTCAAGAAGATTGGTTCAGTAGATAAAGCGTGAAGAGGTAATAAACAAACAAATACTTATACAAACTCACTTCGCATTTATTAAGGATTTATGTCTGCGATACCCGTAGGTAATCGAAGTGTTAAACATTAGGCAGCATTACCTCAATTCATTGAACAAAACTTAACGCAACGCAAGTAAAACTCCTTCAATTTGTCTCCATTCGAATACCAGCTCATTTGAAGATTTAAACAGCGTAAACGCACGGATCCCGTTGGAGCGGTCGGGTAACGGCGCGCAATGAGAACAGACTCAGTTATGCAGATGTCGAGAGCTGGACCGCTTGCCGTCCTTGTCTAACTTAATGTCATGTGGATATAGGAAATGATCGAAACGGTACGTCTAGACACGCATTATAAATTGTTGGTTGTTATTTTGCGTGTGTGCAAGTGACCAACACTCGCGTTAGAAAGACCTTAAGGCATAGCTTATTTTGCCTCTCAAAGCGTAGTTTCTTAAAAAAATGAGATATTGTGTGCTGTTTGTGGTTTTCAATCTACTTGTAAGAAGTTACTCTGTCTCTTTACTTATACTTCCACGCTGGTCTTGAAGAAAAAAAGTACAAGAACGTACCAGCTGCTTTATTTTCTGCGCACACTGGAAAAGACAATCTGAGGAATCATGTTTATAGGCGATATGGCTAGCAAACCTTACTCTTTTGATTTTATCTTAACAGTACTTTTGGGTCTTATGGCCTTAGGCTCTGTCAGCCCCGAAGGGATAAAGAAGAAACCTTATTTTAAATTTACTGAGGTCAGAAAAAAATCAAAAGCACATCTAAGCCTAATCATCTAATCATTCTAAGGTTTTTTTTATTTACGCCATACTTTAATTACCAACATGGTGATTTCTGAAGGACAGCATAAGCTTTAGAATATCCTGGTGCGTGTAGTCTTATAGCTCAGGACAAGCCGATCCAAACTTTTCTAAGGGCTTGCCATCCAAACACGTGGTCATACGTACAGTTCCAACTGTTCTCGTTTGAAATTATTGTTTCCTTGACTCGCTTTTGAACTTCGGATCTACACGGAACCAGGAAAAGCTGTAACGTTTCCGTAATCTACCGAGACGTATCATACACACATCTACGACAAATAAATGTCTTGTGCACAAAACAAATAAATAAATCTGTCAGCACACTGCCGCTGTTTTTGCATAACTTTTTACTTGTTAAAGTCATTGATAGGGCTGTCGGTGGGTAATTATTTTGACAAATTAATGTAAGTTGTTGCCGATTGAGAAGTAATAACCTACAATTTGTAATGTTGTTTCATTCATTGTTTATTTATGTATAGATATGTGTGGTTTTTATTATTGAATGAATTGCAATACTTATGCTGAAGGTAAGCACATTATTGATTTATGCATATATTTTTTCTAATGTGCTAATGTACGCATGTTAAGCAACTCCGGGTACACGGTACCCGGTACCCGTTGGGACAGGTGACCGAAGGTCCCCCCGAATGGTTGCCATCTTGTCGCGATGGGGGGGCTCTAGTAGCCGCGGTCTTGCCACCCGCGGTGAAGCCAAGAGGAACCGGGCGGAAGGCGCTCGAGGAGGGTCTGGGCAACCCACCTAGCGCCTGACGTAGAGAGTACAACCTCTTAAAAAAATTACTGGTGGGGGCCGCTCGCTTCGAGTGGCCTGGCTGTGGGTGAAGGGGGCGAATTCCCCCTACACTCACAGTCGTAGTAGGGGTCGCGGGGGAAGAGGAGTGTCGGTGATAAGGTGCGCCGCTCGCCCTGTCCTCCGCGACCAAGCGTGGCCGTGGCGCTTGGCATGGCATCGGTGGGGCCGCAGGGGAAGAGGAGTGTCGGTGATAAGGTGCGCCGTTCTCCCTGTCCTCTGCGGCCGAAATCTGGTGGGCCGCTGTCAACTTTTTGGTTGTGCAGCTACCCATTAGGGCCAGAAGAGCTGGCTGGAGTCAGCTCCGACCCCTCTCACAGAGAGGGTACCGGAGCCAAGTGGGGCTGCTAAGAAGCAGCCGCCGCGCCGAGGTTGTGGAGCATATAGAAGCACACGGCCCCGGCATTATGCGGAGTGATGATGACACCGTGTGGTTTTAGTGGGTTCAAGCCCCACATACCTGTTCGGCTTCCCGTGGCCGGATGGACGAGACGAAGGTCTTTCCGCACGTTAAAAAAAAAAAAAAAAAAAGGTGACCGAAGGTAGGTTAAATATCTTGAGCTTCTCAATACTGAGGAAGGCACGTTAAGCTGTTTATCTCAGCTTACTAGTAAGCTTGTAACCCACGGAAGATGGGTTTGGACAAATTGATAAGATTTGTAAAAAATGCAAACACAAAATGTAAAATCACTCAACAATTTATACCATTGTCAGATAATGTAACGATTCGAACGAGGTCATTCATTTTAATCTGTTGAGGTATTTAGAAAAATCATCACTATCGTTTTATAAAATAAACGTAAGTATATAAATGTATGAACCCTTTAGGCTCTGTCTACCTCGTAAGAGATGAAGAAATCATTTTATGTTTTTATGTACCCTGAAAAAATTACACTCGTTTTTTTGTTAAAATAGCTAATGACACAAGTCACTGGCACGATTGATTGGATTGAGTATAGTATCATGAAATCTTGATCCCTTCAAATATAGGAAAATGAAATCTGTTAATGTTCTCCACGTTAGTTAACAAAGTGGAGAAGATTCTAATTCGAAAACGTTCAACCCTATTCGCGCGTCGCCTCCATCCAATGCAGCACCGAATCAAATTGCTGTATTATGCAACCGATGCAATATGTCCGGGTCTTTAGTCGTTTGGCACCACAAGTGATTCGAACCGCGGTGCGAAATGCCCAAGAGCCCTTTTTGAATGGGATCTGTCACACTGCGGTACGAATCGCCCAATAGCTCCTTTTGAATGGGTTATTTCACACCGTGTTGCAAATAGCCAAAATATTTATTTGAATGAGTCAATACAATAGTGATTCAATCTGTGATTTTGCCATGTTTAAATTTTATACTTTTTTGTAATATAATCATATTATACTATCTCGCATGTTTTTTTTTTCATTACACATTTTTCTTCTTATCTGTACGAATGAATAAGTGGAATAAGTATTCCACTTATTTTACTTATTTTAATATGAGTCCAAATCGGACCCATGCAAAGAGTATTGGATCGTTGCACCCCGTGGTCCGCATCGACCAATTCCAAAAGATACCTTGGGCTATTTGGCTATTTGCAACGCTCTAACGAATGCAGTGCAAAAGAATCCATTCAAAAACGACTAAAGACCCATATGTCCCACCTTCGCGTCTGGTACCTGGTGCTCTCGCCAACTTCTCTCGAACACTTCGTTTGTTCTAATTTTAAGTCGTCGTCGTCGTAGTAAGTCGTAACATAGTTAAAAAAATCTACTGGATTTGTCTCATCCGAAGACATGCGCACTTGCACAAGTCTCTATGTGTTTTAACGTAAAAAGGATATTAGGCATAAAGATAAAAATTTAATCTGAACAAATGCAATAATCGGTTAGTTCTGAGATGTTTTATTTTAAACTAGCTGTTACCCGCGGCTCCGCCCGCGTGATTTATAACCTATGTCCTTCTCAGTACCCTAACTTATGTGTGTGCAAAATTTGATGATGATCGGTTCAGTAGATACGGCCTGAAAGCGTAACAAACAAACTCACTTTCGCATTTATAATATCAGTTAGGAGTTAGTAAAGTTAGGATTAGGATAGGAAGTTAGGATATAGCACGTAGCGCCATCTTTGTATAGTTAGAGCGCAACTCAACTAGAGTTGTTTGTTGTTTGAAACGTTCTGTGGTAGCCTACTACCACAGGCTGGTGTTAACACTAGCCTACTACAAGGCTCTGACTTTGAGGATGACCCCCTGACTATTATAATGTTTTCATTTGTTATCTTTTATAATGTACATAAATTTTATAAGATTGAATTCCAGTATAAATAACTAAATAAATATATACGGACAAATCACAGAGATTGAGCTAGCCTCAAAGTAAGTTCGAAACTTGTGTTATGGGGTTAAGTAACTCAACGATACTATTTTTTTTTTTCAGTTTTCCAGTACAAATAATTATTGTAACGCCTGAAACACAGGATGATTATCATCCTAGCTCAGGCATCATTCGTTCATATTTCCTTTTATTTATTAACAATGTATTGTAAAATGTTTAGCTCTTAATTATTTGAATAAAGATTTATTTATTTATTTATGTATTTTATAATAGATACTTATATAATAAGATTATTTTCTTCTTGAAGGAAAAACAACACGGTAACAATTAAAAGGTTATGATTTATGGTGGCCTCAAATGGATTACGTAGGTACACGACTCTAGGACAAGGTACATCGCTGCTGAAACGGTGCGGCCGTGGCCTGATGTGTTAGTCTAGGTCACGGGTGAAGGTCTCTTAATCTTTTTGCAAGTTGCGTTAATTCTGTATTATCAAGAAAAACAATGATCTTCTTGAATGTAATAATAGGTATTCGGCAAAAAAAACTATTTCATCGAGAAAATTATTTTCTTCGGAAAAGGTTCTCAGTATGATATACTTAAGAGCGTATACTAGCAGTGTTTTTTCAATATGGTTTCCATACAAATGTATTTCTCTATTTTCTCGCTGAAAACTGATTCTAAAGCCACAATTATTTTTTCATAAAATCTAGTACTAAAATAGGAATGCCCCTATGTTTTATTTCTTCCAAAAAACTGTGTTTGTAATTTTTTTTTTCTTTTAAACAGGTTTAAAAAAAAAACATAGTGACATGCCTATTTTAGTAATAGATTTTATGTAAAAAGAATTGTGCCTCTATAAGCAGTTTTCAGCGAGAAAATAGAGAAATACATTTGTATGGAAAACGCACTGCTAGTATACCCTCTTAAGCGGCTTAGAAGAGCCAACTATCGCCACATACATACGTATTATCACGTCTTTAACCCTTGCGGGGTAGAGAGAGTCCGAGGTAATAAAACCAAAGGCCTTAGCGCCATCCATCACTACTACTTTGATTTACTACTAAAGCAGATCAAATTGAATAACGGTTAAACTTAATATCGTCTTTTTGCATCAGAGAGTTAAAAATAAAACAGTTTCACTTACTTAGTTACAATATTATTATGTCAAATCATTTTTTCTTGCTTTCCTGTGCCTGTGCTACCTTTAAATCTGATCAGCTGATGACTCATCGTCTGTCTGTCACCAGGTGTATCTCTTGAACAGTGATAGCCAGACAGTTGAAATTTCCACCATCTGTGGTAGCAGCGGCCAAAAACAACAAATACTAAAAACGAAATAATAAAATAAATATTTAAGGGAAGAAATGTGATTATTTTGCCATTCTTTGCTCGGTTATGTATGTCGTATACATAATGGTGCAAAACCCTATCGGTTCTTTCGGGTCTGACTCGCACTCAACCTTTTTCATTTATAGAAGAAATTTCTTTTTCAGGAAAATATTTCAGTGTCCAAAAATTACCTACATTTGAAAAGGTTTAACATATAACTTTTTTCAGGAAGGACAAGAAGTTTTTCAGCTGCGTCAATTTTGCGTGTGGTCGGTGCCACAAAATTTACAACCAATCAAACGCCACTGCAATAATGTTGTTAGCATAGCTGCGGTTCATTCTTAGAGAGTCGGCGCGGGAGGAATGCTTTCAGTGACTAATCGGCAGCGGCCGGCATCCAGGGCTGTCACTGAGCGATCATCTAGTTTTCCCTAGCAGATTCAAAAAACATTGTTTTTTCTTATATTATCATCAGGTCTTTTTGACTGTAGGAGCAAGACTTCTCTGTACAACCAGAGTCATATATTAGCCAGAGCAGTTAGAGGATTTGGCCTACACTCTCCACGCTGGCCAGACGGGTCGGAGAGTTCTCTTTGATGATCTCTAAGTCGCCTTTAATGACATCCACGAGAACACTTGAAGTGGTCCTATTCTACTTCGTCGGGAACCACACGGCTAATGACCAAAATATAAATGTACAAACTTTTACTCATATAGAAAGATATTATTAATCTTCCAACTTGCGATGTAGATTGGAGCTTACCCACCTGGAAATAGCAGGAATCATAATCAGCTTACAGAGCTTGATACAATGGAGTCTTTTAAAATACTACCTCCATCATCACCAGTCATCGCAGAGGATGTTTAAGACAAAATGGTTCGTAGTCTTGTTTACCTATTGTTTACCCTGAAAACGAACTTCAGATGTGGTCGAAACATGTCAGCCAGTAGATGATTTTTTACGTAAGTAACCCTTTATTCTATACTTATTAAACTTCCAACTCGTCGAATTGAGGCCCCGTACCCAATATACTGGCAGCATTACTGCGCTGTGTAGCAATGGTGATTCGTTTTAATTCAATTTGAAATTGAGTAATATCTGACTTCTGTTTGGTAATTTTCATCGACCATCACTGTGTTTTTGTGGAGGAAATACATCGCGTGAGAAAAATAACAATGTACGAGTACAAGATGCGTCTCCATTTGCAAAGATCGTGTGCAATATCTGAGGCAGCAATAAATCAAGCCACCTATTACTTCTTTGATTTAATTTTTCACCTAGGGAGCAGCCTTCCAAAGTATTTATGAAAACATCGTAGAGAAATTTGTACTTTAGTAAATTGTCAACTTGTCAAGGCAATGTAAAAAAAAATACACCTCATTATTTTGATTAGCTTTAGCTATCTTGCGTTGGAGGAGAAGTAACAGATACATTCTTTATTTTTATTTGCCCTTCTTCATTTTTGTAAACTTCTTATTCGAAAAAAATTACAGTGTCATGAACTCCGTCATTCAGTTAGTTATATTAGTTAGAGAAAATGAATTTTAAAAACATATTTTACTAAATTTGGCAACCCTGGACCAAAACAATCGACTGTGTTTCTAATATCAACTTAATTTTCACACGAAATGTATTAGTTACTAGGTACTACTTACAATCTCACCTTTCATTTCTTGAATATTGAATAGAGATAAATGCATAATATCTTCTGAAATTAGAGCGAATATAAAACAATTTGTTTTCAAAATGGCCTTCAGGTTGCTCAAACGTATCGACAGCCATGACGAATGACAAATGAATGTATGAATAACGTGCGACTAAAACTACACACATGTTTGACCCTTATTTTGATATAGATAAAGTTCAATAACAGACACATTTAGACGTTATACTATGTATGTGACTGGGAGATAGGTGCTACTATCAGTTTTATCAGTCGATAATCAATACTAAACTATGTATCTTCGTGCGTCATTACAAGTTACAATCGTTTACATAATAAATTGATGTACTTTTATTGTTGATATCGGATACAAATCAGATGTGTCTAGGCGTGAGCACAATGATTTTTTTCGTTTTAATGAGCTTGCAAACAGAATCAATGCAATTTGGTAGCTAAGCTTAAATTTTCCACTTATATAAACGCTTGTAAATTATATTATAACTGTACAAATACTGGCATGTATTTTATACGATTAAATTTGCACAGATCGGATTCACTAAAGATTACTCTATAGAGTAATAATAATAGGTGATAGCTATTTTTGATTTTAGGACCAATTTAGATCATCCATTGATTGTATGGAAAAAATGATACAAGTTCGACACAATAAACCGAAGACAATACTCGTTTGTTATGTGAGACTGTTTGTCTTACCACAATAATACCAAGGGGATAAAATTAACGGTACTAATACCACGGGTATCTTTTTATTCTCTAGTAATTAAACGATTTAATTTTAAAATTAAAAACCCTTAAGAACAAAAATTAAAAAAGAAAGATATTTTAGAAATTGACTTTTGCAACCAATTATTATCGAATTAACAGTATTGATATAAGATTAAAAGTGTCCATAACAGTTTAATTCATCTAGACATTAACATAATCTGAAACATTTTTCAACATATAACTCTTCATCAAGTTCTCCGTAAAAATCTTAGTTAATTCGTGGCGTGCGATTTTCTTTTGTTTAGAGAGATTTTCTATATGTCTGCGTTTTTTTTTTTGTTTTACTTGATTGTTGATTGTTTTTTAAATATTTTTTTAAATCAATTCAACACTATCAATGATAAACAGGAACTTTGTAAACAACAGAATAAATGCTCATTCAATGTTTCTACGGAATGACTGAGCAGCAAAACCATCCTCACAGAAATTTCTGACGTACGACCTGCGAAAGTAAAGTAACAATCGATTTATGAAACAAAAGCGAAAAAAGATTTTAGTGCTATTTTCGTAGCTTGTGATTTTCTTTTGTTTCGAATGATTTTCTATTCTTTTTTTGAATTTCAAGTTGTATTATCCGATTGTCCTAAACTTTAGAATGTTTTCATCAATTCAACACTTATCAATGATAACAGGAACTCCTTCATGAATTGCTCATTCAATGTTTCAACGGAATGTCTGAGCACCAAAACCATCCTCACAGAAATTCCTGACAGACGACCTGGTCCGGAATGCGGGGCAGGTCTGTTGCGAACTGCGAAATTAAAGTAACAATCGGTTTATGAAACAAAAATTGATCTAAGTGCTATATTTTTGACGTGCGATTTTCTTTTGTTTCGATTATTTTTTTAATTTTTAAAGTTGTAGGTATAAATCGATTGCAATTTAACTTTAGATTTTTTTTTTTTATCAATTCAACTCTAATCAATGAAAACAGGAGCTCCTTCATGAATTGCTCATTCAATGTTTCAACAGAATGCCTCAGCACCAAAACCATCTTCACAGAAATTCCTGACGGACGACCTGGTCCGGAATGCGGGGCAGGTCTGTTGCGAACTGCGAAATGAAAGTAACAATCGGTTTATGAAACGTCTCAGCAATCGGGCCGGTTGCACAACAAAGAGTCTAAAAACAAGACTAATCACTCGTTGGTAACCGAATCTGAATATTGGGAACTGGTTTTAAAGGTTCATGTGCGAAAATTGTGAAATTAGACCAAGTGATTAAAGGAAAGATAGACATTGCAAGGTTTGATCTGTTAAAAAGATCTAGATTTTTCTACCTGAAAAGTGCTGGCGTCAGGACGGCCAAAAACTTGCCTAATACAGCATTTATACTGTATTGACAACTGAGGCGTAACCAGGAAAGTGATGATGATACGAAGGAAAATTTAGGTGCTTCATTTTTTTCCCAGTGGAATTTTTGCAATATAGTTCTAGATATTATTGTCAGATAACCTACGAAGTATGGCATTATAGTAATGTGAAAAAGGAAATCTAACGTGCTAAACGTGGCCTTTAGGTTTTATAGAACTGGACTCCTTCTACTCCGCAAGGTGCGTTAGTATGTATCTATGTTAATCTTACATTAAACGCAATTTAAATCAATAACGGCATACATTAAAATTAATATCCCCGGAATTTGTTAACACACAATAACATGATTTAAAACACTAAGCCCTACTAATGGTCATTTAAACGCGCTAATCTCGACTGCGATGACAATAATGTGAGAACCGAGGAAGCTGGTCGTTGCGACTTTCTCCGTTTGTTCGGCCACACAATGACACAGCCGTGGTACAAATATATATGATCTAACAGATACAATCGCCGCGTAGTTCCTGGCAGAGTAGGTTAGGACCACTCCAAGTCTTCTCGTGGATGTCGTAGAAGGCATCTTAGGAAACACAAACTAAACAAAGCTGAACATCAAAGAGAGAGAGAGGCAACTCGAATAATTATAACAATGCCATAGGTATGTGTTCAGACGGCCAGGCTTTGAGTAGACTTTGCATGAAATCGCCGATTTTCTTACCCATGGATAAAGCTACTATTGTATTCAAAATCTTGTTCAAAAGTTTAAAAAAATTGGATGAATGTCATAATAATCGACCATGTAATGATTAATATTATACTTCACAAGCACGAAGACAAAATACAAGGACAAGCTATTTTAATATAAAACGATAACTTTATAGAACCGCGCCTAAGAGTTGGTTAGACGTCACTTATTAGATCATGGCTCGTGGCACAAAAACATTGAATATGTATCTCGTTATTTACGATGTCTCACGTTTATTTATAGCACGCCTTATATGTCACCGTTTTTATTATGTAGTGTTGTGGACAAATAGTAAAAATATTGCTTGGCGGCTTTTCATTGTTGAGTTGACGTATTAGTTCTGTATTGTGATAAACTTCCAGTTACTTAGTAAACCAACACTGTTATCTAAGATCAGGGAATCAGATTTTTTTAAATAAGGAAAAACAAGCTAAACAAAGCTTATAAACATCAAAGATACCTCTCCAACCCGTCTGGCCAGCGTGGAGAGTGTAGGCCAAATCCTCTGACTACTCAAGCTAATATATGGCTCTGGTAGTACTGAGAGGGTCGTGCTCCTGCAGTGGAGACTTGAAAGACCTGATAAAGATGATGATGAGACTTCTTATAAAATTCGCTCTACTGATCGATGACTTTGTACGGGACGTATTTTATTGAACTCAGTGGTTCAAAATTATGCTTAATAACACGTTTAAAAATAACCCATAAAGTCTTTAAAATAATTAATAATAATAATAAGTAAATATACGGACACATTTTAGAATATATTTATATCTACTATAAGAATATTTGAGCTTAAATTTCTAGAAATCAAATGATTGATAATGTGCACCTAGTGACCGACTTGATTCTCTTCTTAGATTTCTGAGGCACACAGAAATTTTAAATAAATACCTTTGTATTAAATTGGCAAAACAAAAAAAAAACATTACTTTATATTAAAATGTAATTTTATGATACTTTCTTTGAGGAGAAAGGTTATTACCTAACTTTTTCCAAATTGTTACAAATATAGCTGGATTCCAGCAGAAGATGGTTTTTTGCCAGCAAGTGAATAAGTAAAAGATTAATAAATAAAAGAGAGTTAATTCATTAACATGCACGTCGTACACCAGAGTGAAGTAAAAGTATCCGCATCCAAACAGCATGACATATTGTGTCGGACTCGCATTTCCGCCAGTTTTTATGTCAACAAACGGTGATAATTATAACAAAATATATTTTTTTCGTAAGTGTAGCACTGAAGTGAATGTCCTACAATACAAATACACTAATTTCTTACCTATTTTTTTTATTTTATTTACCGCACTGGCATCAGATTCTTTAAACTTCTTGAAGAAATCTGACATGGTTTGTCATTTTTTAAAGGAAAAAATTACCGTTTATATCAAATATATAAATACATTTTTTATATTTTTACATAGAATTATATTTATTAACGAACACACATTTACAAAACTAAAAAAACATACATATAATAATAACTATAAACTAAACTAAAACTATTTTAACCTGGAAAATAAATACTTATTAAAAACATAACTACTAAATTATATAAATTATAGGTACTAAATTATACTACATTAAAGGCACATAGTATAAAATAAATATATACATAGTATAAAATAAAGTCACTTCCGCTGTCTGTTCGCTTCTTTTAAAGTACTTAACGGATTCTAATGCAGTTTTCAGCAATAGATAGAGTGATTCATTAGGAAAGTGTATGTGTGTGAGTGGGTATTATACATTCTTGCACGCAGCCGAAGAAGGGTGCTTGTATTTTTGTATAAATGTCAGGTGGGGTCGGCATAACTTATTGACACTCGCCAATTTGAATTTAATGTTTAACTGAATTAAGAGGGTATACTAGCAGTGCGTTTTCCATACAAATGTATTTCTCTATTTTCTCGCTGAAAACTGCTTCTAGAGGCACAATTCTTTTTACATACAATCTATTACTAAAAAAGGTATGTCCCTATGTTTAGTTTTTTCTAAAAACCTGTTTCAAAGAAAAAAAAATTGTACAAAAACAGTTTTTTTGGAAAAAATTAAAAATAGGGGCATTCCTATTTTAGTACTAGATTTTATGAAAAAATAATTGTGGCTCTAGAATCAGTTTTCAGCGAGAAAATAGAGAAATACATTTGTATGGAAACCATATTGAAAAAATACTGCTAGTATACGCTCTTAACATTTAAAAAAATGATTCAACTTCAGCTAGAGCAATACGTGAACACTTTAGATGCATGATGACTGAAGGTAACTTCTGGAGATTTTCGTAGACTCAGCTAATAAGCTTTTCAAAGTTTGTGCGGAAAGGACAATAGAGGAGAGTAGCAGGGTGGGTAACTGCTACGAAGAAAATACGCACAGCTACACCCAATCCCAAAAACACATAAGAACAAGAGCTAAATATTCTTCCATGTTAAAATTAAATCTTGAATACTTGCATATTGTGTAAGTATTTACATTGAATCCTTGAAGCACGCCACTCTCACTTCAAAACTGACTTGCTTTGTCCATCGCCCGGCGGTTACGTAAAGAGATTGTCGAAATGTCGCAAGCCGGTAGATCACGGAGACTCTTTTACACAAAAAGAATAGTTAAATGTACATAGAGGTAGCAAAATTTCTTGGCAGAAGATAAATAAATATACTCATAGCTAGTTATAAAACATATTCCTACTAACTCATCTCGATCAGAGAGTAATTCCACAACTCATCCCACGTGCCTACGGCCCATTTGGGACGAATTGCAGAAAATTTAAATTGATTATAATTTCATTCTGCAATTCGTTTTAAATGGTACAATCAGTAGAAAAAAGTGTTAGTGTAGAAATAATAAACAATAAATGTATCATAAGAAAATGTAATATTACTTACAATTTACAAAAGTGATCACTATTACCATTGTTTACCGTAAAAACTTAAGCGGTCGAAATAAGATTACATTGTATCTACCACTGGTTTCTACGTTCTTTCAAAGAGACCTACCTGAAAGCCATACATTCGAATTACTTGACCTAGTGCAAACAACAGATTTTTCATTTTAAATTTATTTATGAACAAAACCACAGCAACATGTAACAATTCTATTAAAATATATATTTGACCTGTCTCGCTACCAAGCGTTGATAAGGTTTGAAATTAAATACGAAAAAATAATGGGACGAGTGAAAGAATAAAAATATTGAAAATTTTGATTTTCTGCAATTTGTCCCGAATGGGCCGTAGGCATGTGGGACTAGTTGAGGAATTCCTCCGATCAGACAGCCTGTAAATGGGGGCACGGAATTCAATTCCCCACATTACATAAGTCCTTAACTTGTGTGGTCGGATAATTAACGAATGTGTATTTTATAGTAGACTACCAGCAGCCTTTCCCGGCTGCGCCCGGGCATGTATTATGCCAAAAAACCTTCCTCATGAATCATTCTATCTATTGATGGAAACCACATAAAAAATTGTGCGGAGGATTTTGTTTTATAAAATGTAGTGATGATGGTGAAGAAACATCCTAGACAGAAAATTAGTTCAAAACAATAGTTATTGGCTTTTGCTGAGGCGAAAGCGTTACAACAAAGGGATAATACATATGTGTATTGACAGCCTGTGTGGAACATACGATCCTGCAACACGAAAGGCCGGCAACGCTCTTGTCACACCCCTGGTGTTGCAGTTGGTCCATGGGCAGTGGAGATCACTTACCATCAGGTGACCCGCTTGCTCGTTTGTCGTCCTATTCCATTAAAAAAAAAAAAAAAAAAAAAACGAGGTATCCCGAGTTCGGTCCCCGGCCTGATTATGATGGAAAACGATCTTTTTTGGCTTGGCCTTGTTCCAAAAGTTAAATAATAATGTCATGACATTAACCGTGTTTAGTTTCAAAGGGTTTTAATTTTAAATTCTATCAAGCAATGGTACGAATGATGTTAAACTTTATTCAATAATCGTCCCCAAGAGGAAGTTTGCGTCATGAACTTCCGGTAAAGGTGTGTTTAAAAAACAAAGAGCACGGATGACCCTACCGAAGAATTTCGCTAACCGCACCTTACATCCGTGAACCTGTCAGTTGCGAAATAAAAAACCAGGGCTCACGATCATCTTCGTCACGGTCAACCGTTTAATAATACGATGCTTGTGTATTCTTTTTATTTTGCGGCAAGTTTAAATAAAGGTACAACTGTAGGAATTAAGGGAATATCAGATTTTTTCGAGGTCCAGTTTGAATTAGTTCCCATTTAAAATATTTACGAAAAACGGAGGTTTGATTTAAAAATAATTATGTAGATCTGAATACACAGTCCTTTTGAGATGTGTTCTTTTTGTTACTTGGCCATTCTGATATCTTGTCCAAGCAAGCATCCAAGATCCGGGATCGAACAGGGGATCAAACCCAGGGCCCTGCGATTTAACCACCTGGTCGGTATATGGCCAACGCTGCGTACGCTGGTTTGTGGTCACCATTGGAGAATTTTTCTGCCCCATCAGCCATTGGTTCAACGCGCTATGTGCCTCGCCCACTGCCACTTCAAAGACCGTGCAAAAGTTCGGTTTCGGCAAGTTTCGGCTGAAAAAGAGAGTTTCTGCGACAGTTTCGATTTTGGCATAGAATCAGCCGAACTTTTTGATGAATCGAATTGAAAAATCGCGAATTTGCGACATGCGCGTAAATATTCAGCCCAGTCTAGTAGTTCATTGTAGATTTTTATTATATTGACCTCTGTGTAGGTGTGTCAGATATAGTAGATTAGATTCTAGTACGTACATAATTAAAAAAATATATTATTTACTTAAGTTTCGATGACAGATTCGGCTTAGTGGCAATACAGCCAAGGTATACGATAAAACTTGGATATGACTAACTTTTTGATTGAGTTATATAGATGCTAGCTTTGATTTTTTTCTAGGCATGTAAAATATTTTCATCATCATCATCATTATCAGCCTATACTCGTCGACTGCTGGACATAGGCCTCCCCATTGCACGACATCGAGATCTATCTTCATCATCATTCATAATTTCGTGTTGGTCAGTCGACCATGCACACCCTGATGTCAGAGTTCTTCGGAACCGCCTCTCGGCCTCTGACGTGGTTCCTTTAACGACTACCAGAAGGCAGCCGGGACATTGGTCCCGGCTGCCTTCTGGTAGTCGTTAAAGGAAGCTATTGAGCTTAACGTGCCGGAATCATCTTTCTTAACAGACAATCAGATGATTCATGCCTGCAATGTCCTAACCAAACTGGAAACAACTTAAGAAAGTATGCTTCCCGTGGGAATCGAACCACGACCCCCGGGTCAACATGGCAAACACCTTAACCACTGGACCACGGAGGCTTTAATTTATGGATATTGTAAGTTTTAAGATTTTTTCTTATTAATAAGAAAAAAAAAACTCAGTACTTATATTATAAAGAGGATAAATTTGATAAAAATAAAGAGACCCCTTAAAATTTAAAACTGAGATCCAAACTGAAAAATCGTTTTCGATTTTGGCAGAATATCCTGTTTCGATCGGTTTTTATTTATAAATATTTCTATGTATAAATTATTTTATTCCAAGTTTGAGATCCTTGAGCTTATTGTAAAATGCCTCATCATCTGCCATTCCTTGCATGTGCATAAACACTATTTCTGAACCTTTTTGCCGCATTTCTCTTGAATATTTCATTAGTTACTGAGTTATTGTCGCTATTTGGAATTCTTATGTTTATTTCAGAGAACTCGATGGCTAAGTTTGCGTTAACATTATAAACGCATGTTAAAAAAATTCTACTTCATATCGGGAGCGCAGTACTTTCATAGTTCTATAGCCAAGAACCGAAGTCCGTCAGTCATTTCTTCCCGCTCTTTCAATTTACCGGTCTGAGAGAAAAAAAAGACTTAGAATGTACCAGCTGGTTCTCATGCCAGACAAACCGTAAAAACAGAATGGGAGAATATGAAGAAAAAATGACAATATTGCGATATCTATAGCTATGGACCCTTGACGTCATCAAAATGGTAATAAATACATACATATATATTATCATATCCGTATCCCTTGAGGGGTGTACAGAGTCCAAAGTCAAAAAACTTAAAGGCCGCGTTTAGCGTGTTAGTGGGCGTTAAGGTGGAAAGCGAATGGTGATGAATGTATAATAGAAACATAATATTACATATTACAGTATACGAGCCCTTATACACCCACGAATACCTACGCTAAACGTGGTCTATTGGTTTTATAGCCTTAGCTTATATCATCCCTATAGTATATTGATTGCCATGAATGCTGATTTTTTCACGGTCAATTATTTGAGAGACATGTTTCATGACGCCCCGTGAAAACCTGATTAAGGTCCAGTAGCCCTAACACGTAAATTTTTTACAGAAGGTTGGTAATGTTATTCGCACATATTATGCATACTGATATGAAGTTATTTCTGTTCCATTGTTGCCTACTGTGGCTTAAACAGCTTGCCGATTATGAAGTGCGAGGCGACACTAGATTCGTATTCCCCGGCGTGCTATAGGATATGTAACCTCAGCAAAAAATCAGTATGGCGAAAGTAAACTGTCAAAACGGCAGTCAGGATTTTTATAATATAATACTGCAGTATAATATGCAGTGGCGCTGTGTGGTTCTCGTAGATGTCGTAGAAGGCAAACTTAGGAAACACAAGCTAAACAAAGCTTATAAACATCATAAGATCTCTCCAACCCATCTGGCCAGCGTGGAGAGTGTAGGCCAAATTCTGACTGCTCTGGCTAATATATGACTCTGGTAGTACAGAGAGGGTCGTGCTCCTGTAGTGAAGACTAAAAAAAAACCTGATGATGAATACTGCATGTATAACAAAGTCAATATAAGAAATACATTTAACGCAACTGTTCGAATGCATTCCAAAATCGATAGGCCTTCAATCTGACATTCGGTTCCATTAAGGCTCTTCATTATGACCGCTGCCGATGTAATGGTGGTGTATGGTAATTCCTCAATAACACCGCCGACCTTGTTACAGTTGTAAAATGTCAGGCTTGCGTGTGTCGTACTAGCAACGGTACGGTAGAGTAGCTGCCTAAACCACTATTTGTATTGTACAGTGTTCGAAACGTTAGGTGAATAAATAATGTAATAAACGCGATTAAACCTGTTGTAGTGTGTGAACCCAGACGCAGATTTTTCACTCATGCATGTCACTGTCATGTTTGACAGATAGTTCAGTTGTAAGTCTGTAACGGTGTGTTTACCCGCGAATAAAACTCAATATTTCGTCAATTATAATATTTATTATTTCTGCTCCCTGAGGCTTCTTGCTTTCCGCTGTTGCCTTACACAATACCGTATTAAATAAATTTTATTCAGACCCATCACTATTTTGATTCCGCTGTCTACCTTAACACCTAATAACATGCTAAACGTGGTCTTTAGGTTTTATGACCTTTGGCTCTGTCTACCCCGTAAGGTATACAGACGTGATAATATGTATGTATGTATGTTGGGTCTTATGGCTCTCTTTTCACCTTAAAGAATCATCATCTGAACATGAATTCTCGGTTGCCTCCTTAGTGGTAACGCTTCTGTGCCCGGGAACCGCTTCCTTTCTACTTTCTTAATGAATATATCGACACGGTCGTATTGTAAATCCTTGGGCGAGGCCTATGTCCAGCAGTGGACTTCTTGCGGTTTGCGGATGATGATGAATGAATACTTATATATAATATATGAAAATAATTAAGTAGGTACTTTCTAAATGTAAAAAAATATATGTATGTAGGTACTTCTTTATATCCTATGCGGTAGATAGAGCCTAAGGCTATAAGACACAAAGGCCATAGTAGTCAGTGCCTTGACTGGCTTTTTCAATGTAGTTTTAGGTCTGTAGGGTCTCGTGTGTGCAAGAGGTTAACACTGGTTCTTATCAATTATTAGACAAATGTCAACTCAGTCTACCTGTGAGATCTGCGAATATGAACACTGTAAAGTGTTTGAAACTTTTGGTGTGTAAATAATGTAAAAACACGATAAAACCTTATTAAAAGTCAATTATTCAAATAATCCAAGTGTAAACCACGCCTGCGGTTGCTTGACGTGTATAAGCTTAGTAAGCGTTTATATCGCTAGGCAATCAAGCCATCATGCCTCTCATTGCATTCCAACTAAAATGTGTATCAAACACACCACCGTACAAAGGCATTTGTGTCGAAACGCACACTGCGCCGGCGCATATCCCCACAAAGCCGTGACGGATTGGTCACCGTGTCTTTCGAATCATTCTTTCAATTGTTATGAACTCGACTTAATATTTGTGTTACTAAGTTTCTCTGCCCACGACCGTATGTACCGTAAGTGGAATGGTTCACGAGATACAATCAAAATGGACTCATACTTAGAATGAACTTTCTAAACCATATTTCTGTATTGTACACAATGATTCGTGTGTCTCTGATAGTTTTGTTTTCGCGATGGCATTTTATTATGATAATTTCGTGATTAATGAATTTGTTAATAAAAAATTGGGAAAGAATTTAAAGCGTACTAAATGTGGTGCCATAATTGCTTAAGGTGCCAGGATATGCAGAAATCAACAATCAGTAATTTATTAAACTCTAAAATGAGATCACTTAAAAAAATACTTCCTGTACTAATAAATTGCTTGTAGTAGCTTTAGTATTACCTTTCATTAGTTTGGTTTAATAAATTAAGAGAAAAACCGGCTAACGTCATTAGTTGCCACTTATGACTTGATTTTGGAGTAAAATAATAAATAGCTAGGTGGTACTACTATCGCTTAGCCTAGAGCCTTTATTCCCTTAACCCTAATTACCGTCAAAACGGATGGTAAATAACAATACTAGGTTCATAGGTCACGTTTACCAAGACCGTAGACGTAAGGATACAAACGGTTGTAGTGTAGGTCAAATTTAATAACAGGTTGCCAGCTTAATGTTTATCTTTTATCTTCCTAACTAGGCTACTTATGGAGTTCTGTCTATTTATCGCGGAGATTTTAGTCTGTTCAACATAGTCCTAAAATTCCTAAACCCTTATTCCCTCAATCAACAAAATGTGGAAAGAGAAAAAACTTATGTAGTGGAAAAAGGCACAGACTGACCATAGATGATAATTTACGAAATTACGATAGGAATGGAAGCGACACAATATCCTAAAAAGCGTGCGTTAATCTATAAGTAGATAAGTACCAATCTCCCCTACACAAAGCAGATACGGCGGAAAGATAACGCTGGGTAAATATTTCTGTGATAAATGCTTCAGTTACCTGTCGCGACCGCAGCGATTCAATAATAACCGTGATATTGCGATGATACGGACTGGAAAAACTCGTTCGGTGGATGTCGATATCCTTAAAAGTTCACCAGTTTGTCTCTCGTTAACCGTACACATTTGCAATAAACATCATTCATTACTTCTTATCGTTGGCGCTTTGATGTTTTATTTAAACTTTGCGAGCATTGGATGATGTGTAAGTAGAAATGGGCGGTGTTTATTTCGTCGTGGTCGAGCAATGGCAACCATAGTGCGATGCCAGTAAGCATGGTCTCAAAAAATAGGTCTCACCAGCTCGGCAATGCATGCGATTTTTACATTCAATAATAAACATAACCCACGTATATTGTAGGTATTCCCTAATCGATACGACATTGGAACCTTTAAAAAAATTAGTAAATGTTTTCTCAAATGTCCGGCAATGCTCCTGTCACACGCCTAATGTTGCAGTTGTCCATGAGCGGCGGTGATCACTTACCATCAGATGACCCGCTTGCTCGTTTGCCATCCTATATCATAAAAAAACTTCTGTCAAATGGGGAAATAGTATGACTTACACGTGGTGGAGAAAAAAAAATAACAGTTCATAATGAATTTATAGTAAAGCAAACAAGACATAGACAAAAGCGATTCTTATCATAAAATTTAAAGCGTTCATCAATCGAACTCCAAACTTTGAGAGCACTGAAATTCCAGTGGTGCACAAATAATTTTCTACGCCAATACCTGGCGCAGTATATTATCTTACCATGGCGGTGAGCGGCTTTCATTCATGCCGCCGCGGGCTACGTTCCACACGAGATCTCATCTTCCAATTACCGACTGCGTCCGTGTACTCTGCTCTGCGATTTTGTCATTGTTGCCCCATCGAAATTGGTCGGGTTATATGGATTTCTGGATTTGTTAATAGTGAATTTAGGGTAGAACAAAAGCCACCAACATAGCTCAGAGGATAAGCTCCTTAAAATGGCAGTGGGCGGGTAACATAGCGCGCAGAGCGTTTCTATTGATCTATTATCGAATGGCGACCACGGACCAGCAAGTATAGCGTCGGACACCCACCGACCAGGTGGTCGGCCAACCTGACCAAGGTTGCAGGGAAACGCTGGATGCAGGCCGCATCCAACCGGTTATTTTAGAAATCATTGGGAGAGGCCTATGTTCAGCAGTGGAAATCTTGTGGCTGAAATGATGTTGGTGATGAAATTTAGGGTCCTGTAGAAAAATACACATATAACTGGAATTAATATACTTCGACTACATACTCGTAATCCATTATTGTCACGCATCTGCACACGCAAATACCTATAATAATGCATTTATTAATTAAATACAGATGTATTAATATTGATTTAATAGTAACAATTAAACAAAATAAAATTTTACAGCTGTATAGTGTTCGCCAGTTGGCGTGACAAAGGGGACATTGACCTTTGACCATATCTTTGTCACATACATATTTTTAGTGCTGCTTCCCTCACCCCCTTTTATTCACATTTCGGTTTTAATAAGGTACGTACGAACTATCGTTATCAGTCATTACATTACACAGGGATTTTATGCGCTTTATTCTACCAGTCGTTATCACTACCCATGCTGACTGACTACAATGGCTTGACTACCAATAGTCAAGTGTCTAGGGACCAGAACTTTTATTTGCCTTCCCAATTTCTCAGCTCTTCTTTAGCTTAATTATCAATAACTTAACTAACCAAAAAAAGTTGTTCAGCATCACCAAGTGAACAACAGTATAAAACTCGCAGGGCCGATGGCGCATTATGCTGTTACACAAACAGTAAAGCGACGGCGCGCAATCGCTCATTTCACAACCGGGGTCAGCGACCGACACCAATACCTAAATTAATTTTCTTTTCCGACGCTCATTGTTCAATTTGTGACTACGTTTGTGCTTGCGATATGGTTTACGTTATGTCTTTGTATAACAATCAAGCTTATAAACATATAAATAATGATTAATCCTATAAATAAATAAATCTTTATTTAAATTCTTAGGTGGTATAAAATATTACAATATAATACATTAAAAAGGCACAAACTATAAAAGCTTATAAAGCGTTAAAAGCTGTTATGTGACTAAAAATGGTTTACGTGTGGCCTTCGATTACTATCCTGCTTTTTCTCGTCCTAGATCAACACGAGTACTATATAAGACGAAATAACAGTCGATTGGTGTCAAGTAGACTAAAAATTTTGCCAATTAATTTTACTTACAGCGTTTAAATTGTTTATTAAATCACGATAAATTACTTATCATTATTGTCAATAAAAAAATACCTCCAAATGAAAAATAATAAATTATCGACTATGTATTAAAAATATAAAAACTATGTAAGTATGTAAAGTGATTATTAACAAAATATTTGTTGTTTTTAAATTTTAATAATAGGGTATCTTTATAAAAAAAAGTATTGTGCTTAATTGTTGAATATTATTGTAGCTTTTCACACATTCCTGGCTTCCTTTATGTATAAAATGTATCAGAACCTAGATAAAAAAAAACTCAGTCAACATCTACAAAAATAGAATAATAAATATATTTATAACTATATACAATAGGTTGTATACTTATTTGTTACAGTTTAACTACAGAACAGATCAAGAAATTTGTGTTTGAGCTTATTTTTCACGCAGAAAAAAAAGTACTGACATCAAAATAGAAACATAGTAAAGTGAATGAAGCCGCGGACTTAACTAATAAGATAATTAAGACTATAATAAATTGAACATTTAATACAAATGGCAAAATAACTGGAATACCTTATTCTAACTTTTTTGTGTATTATATCCTAATCTTTACTAATATTATTAATGCGAAAGTGAGTTTGTTTATTTGTTACACTTCCACGCCCTACCTACTGAAAAGATCATCATGACATTTTGCATAAACAGGTTCGGGTTGAGAAGGACTGCTATATAGCAAGCGGGCAAAGCCGCGGGTAAACAGCTAGTATTGTAGAACTGATAGTACAAGTAGATAGACTAACGCGTTGAATCCGCTAATACATCGCAATCCTAAACTGTGTTTCACCGCGGGGGCGTAGGGCGAGACGCGTGGGTTCGTAGCTCGTAGCTCGTAGGGCGCTGACGTCCACGCCTACGACCGCTACGAGCGTAGGTGACGAATAAATGGTCTCGCTCGCCGTACATTTTAAGGTCTATTTGGCAAATTAGATATTTTCCATAATTAATATCTGCTGTAATATTGAATAATAATTGGAATTATAGGTACCAAAAATAACAAAATATCAGCCGCTGTAGTAAGCACCCACAACAATACTATTACAGATACTAAGTTATATTATCAGTGTAGCAATACAAAGCTGTATTCCTAGATAAACCATTTCGTAGAATCAATGCGGCTAAAAGTGGTATATTTTTCCTAAATAGCGAAGAAAATTAGGCATAGAAATTTTTATTTCAGTTTAGACTTTAGAACTTCCAAATCGTATCAACAATATATTCCTTAAGAACTTTGTTTTATTTATTAAACAAAATCAACGGAATCGATTAATTAAATTAGCATGTCTTCCTCCAAAACTTATTCTTCAAAAATATGGTGTATCTGTTACATAAGTTTCTATCTCAATAGAAATATGATGTTAAACTAGGACATTGTTTAATAAGATAACTCAATAAACAACTGGACCGTAAAAATTACATAATATAATTCGCTGCACAAGTATGGAAGATAAAATAGAACTGAGATGCAAGGCGAAATTATTGCGCAAGCCAAAATGTTGCGTAAAGTACCAGCTTCCCACCAGAAATAATAAAAAATCAAGATAATTATTATATTTTATAGAAAGTTTGATACTTTACAGCCAATTTGTCTGTTGTCAACATTTAGAATTAATAAATGGTGCAAACAGAGACTGAACAGGGTACACACAAATACATTGCTTCATCATCATCATCAGCCTATTGCAGTCCACTGCTGGACATAAGCCTCCCCAAGAGAGGTTATTGCTTACTATAATTTCAGGGAAATGTGTAATTATTGTAACTTACAGTACATTTAATTTGATATAACACACAACTTCTCAAGGATTGGATATTCCTCTTAATAACATCATAGACCTTGTGATGACTAAAAATCCTACAAAATCCTGTAAGTTGCTATTTCGTATTTATTGGCCACCTTCCAGGAAAATAAACCTATGCAGTATCGAAGAACATAACTGGCTTTGACTATATAACTGGGTATCAGTTGACCATGAAAGCAAGAAGAACGTTTATTTAGCGGCCTCAGGAATCTAAAAGAAAGAAAACGAGTTAAAGATGAGTTTAATTTAAATAAATACTCTATATTTTTATACAAATATTTAACACCTTGCGCTGCACGAGCTGATAATTTACTCGAGCTAAAATATGATAAAACGAGCGCATAAACTTGCGGTGTCATTAACATTTATTTTTGTATAAAAAATTAACTTATTGCCACAAAAAGTAGCGTGCAAGTGTGCGCTTTGCTGTATGCCACGCATTCCGGTCTCGAAACCTGTCTCAGGCGAAACCGAATGCTGAAAGTTGAGTAGCACCCGTTCTGGATACATTGTCTTGGTAACTATCAACGTTTCAACTCGACCGTGTAATAGTTGTGTGTATCTGGGTAAGAGCGAGCGCACAATGGAGACAAAACAAATGTCAAAACGACTACCATCTTCACTTTAAACGTATACCCAGTATGCATGTATTCAGGCTTGCAAATATGAACATGATTGGTTGCCCTACTCTTCGCCTCATAACTTAATAGTTTAAATTCTACGATGAAGATGCCTACTTAATTAATATTAAACAAATAAGTAAATAAAGCCCATAATTAAGTGTTTAGATGAAGGAATGACAAAGGCTAGGGTAGACAAACAAAAAGAAGAGAACTGATATACTGTGCCGACCTTACATAAAAAAGTAGGATAAGGTTTCAAGGAAGAAGAAGATTATAATAAGTGTTTATCAAAAAATAAGGAGCCCAATACTGATCCACAATTTACTGTAGTTTCCAATAGCTTCAGATTTCGTCAGTAGTTCAGTTGACTGGATAAATAAACAAGAACAGAAACAGATCTGACCTATCATAAATAAGGCACTGAAAAAAAACACATAAAAACTTAGGTTAGTTAGTTAAGTGAGGGGAAGGAGACTTGATCCAACACGTTCATAGCATAGCATGTTTACAGGTTACCTTAATATGATTACTTATCTATTAATTTCCGATTGATATATGCCGAAAGCCTGAGCATCTCCAGTACAGGTTTACCGGCGCATGCGCAATGTAAGTGTGCGTGAAACCCAGTGGATGGAAGCAAATGGGCGCGCTCTATGTAAATGCCTACACGCTCGGTACGCTTTCGAGATGCTATCACAGATGTGAATATGGCAATAGACAGAGATGACAATCGCCTTTCGTAATGATTTTTATTCATATAATTTTTGAGAGCTTGTGCATTAAATAAGTTGTAAATTGTTTTCTTTTTATTATCTCCATTAACCCGTATCTTTATTCATCGTGATGATTGGCTAGGTACTTCCTGTAAATAAACACAATCATAACTTCCTGTAAATCTCGCTTATATTTAGTCCCAAGCAGTATTTTCCGGATGTCCGCTTCCTGTACAATATCCTATAACCTAATCATTTTTGTGATAAATAAACAAATACGAATGAATCGCACTAATAAAGTGAGCCCTAAAGCATTAGACTATATAATATTAATTAACTTATAGACTGCCAATCTCATACAAAAATATTGGACTGAATTAAAGCTTGCTAAAAAGTAGGCCGCATAATTAAGCGACGGCGTTGCAGAGTTGTTTTCCACTCGCCACTAGATGGAGTTAATCCGTGTTAGCCTAAACTTGCTAAAACTTAGACGTAATTAGTTAATATTGCAAACATACTGTTTTGGTTTTGAATAAGTTCTATTTCGTGAACAATGCTTTTATTCTGTCATAATATGGTACAGATAGATACAAAGTTGTGTCTATTAGTGGTCCCATCTATGTGCAATGGTCAGAAACAAACATTTATCAACATAACATAAGTTTGAGCCTTGTTTCATGGGACTACATCCACTCAACTTAATTTTTATAACTAATTCATACAACATACATCATACATCCGTATTTGAAAAGATACATACATACATCCGTATTTGAAAAGAGTAATGAATGTAGATGAAGCGAAAGAGGTTTGTAAGGATCGTAGCAAGTGGAGATCCATAGTCTCTGCCTACCCCTATGGGAGAGAGGCGTGATGATATGTATGTAATTCATACAAAGATAGACATCTAAGATCCAGACCAATCAGAAAAAACATCATTTTCCTGAACGGGAGTTGAATCCGGGAGATACGGTGTGCCAGACTAGCATTATACCTACTACGCCACTCAGGTCGTGAAGTAGATAGTTGGTAGGTGGATAGTGTCACACCATACTATCGTCTTTGTTTCTTACAGGGTAAACAGGAGCCAACAGACCGTTTAGTGCTGTCGTAGGTGTATAAGTGTAGGTGGAAAATGTAATCAAAAAGTGACGGATTGCTAGTCGTATCAACTATTGACATCATTTCTCGTATTTGCGCTCAATTTCTAAGACTGAATTTTACGATCTGTTTGGGAAAAGGGGCATCTGGTACATTGTACGGTTTCTTCTTTTTAGTACCCGATCATCTCAGCTAAACTATACAGCGGTAAATCGACTCTCGACATGCCCTTATAAAGGTGACTCAGCCCGTCAATATGAACAACTTTTCCAATGGTATCCATGCTGGGACCTCAAAGATTTTTTCGGCATTTTCATATAAGTGTTCAGCCCCTGGGTTCAGTGGTTAAGGCGTTTGCCTTTTTGACCCGGTCGTGGGTTCGATTCCCACGGGAAGCATACTTTGTCAAATTGTTTCCAGTTTGATTAGGACATTGCAGGCATGAAAGGTACGTTAAGCCGTTGGTACCGGCTGCCATCTGGTAGTCGTTAAAGGAACCACGTCAGAGGCCGAGAAGCGGTTCTGAAGAACTCTGTCACCAGGGCGTGCATGGTCGACTGACCGTGTCACCTACACGAAATGATGATAAACAATTTAAAGTAGACTATGGAATAAATATGGATCTAAAATAAATACGAATGCGCGTTGATTGAACGCTATTTCACTCGCTGCGTTTCGATATCAGTGACTAATGAATGACTGCAGTTTACCACAATACTACTCGTATTATATTTAAACCCTAGCAGTCTTCCCCGGCGGCGCCTGGCATGTATTATACCTACAAACCTTCCTCATGAATCTTTCATCTATCGGTGAATACCGCATGAAAATCTGTGCAGTAGTTTTTGAGTTTATCGCGAACAGACAGACAGACAGACGCGGTGGAAGGCTTTGTTTTATAATATATTTTATAATATATAGTTAGTCTATTATATAATATATATTTAAAGAAGACTACGGAATAAATACGGATGTAAAATAAACACGTATGCGCGTTGATTGAATGCGATTTCACTCGCTGCGTTTCAATGTCAGTGACTAATGACTGCAGCTCACCACACTACTATTATATTTTAACCCTAGTTGTCTTCCCCGGCTGCGCCCGGGCATGTATTATACCTATAAACCTTCCTCATAAATCACTTTATCTATTGGTGAATACCGCATGAAAATCGGTGCAGTAGTGTTTGAGTTTATCGCGAACAGACAGACAGACAGACGCGGTGGAAGGCTTTGTTTTATAATATATATAGTTAGTCGATATAAGTATTAAATTTAAACATATATTTAAAGAAGACTACGAAATAAATACGGATCTAAAATAAATACGAATGCGCGTTGATTGAACGCGATTTCACTCGCTGCGTTTCGATGTCAGTGACTAATGACTGCAGCTCACCACAATACTATTATATTTTAACCCTAGTTGTCTTCCCCGGCTGCGCCCGGGCATGTATTATACCTATAAACCTTCCTCATAAATCACTTTATCTATTGGTGAATACCACGTGAAAATCCGTGCAGGAGTTTTTGAGCTGATCGCAAACAGACAGACAAACAGACGCCGTAGAAGCCTTTGTTTTATAATATATATAGTTAGTCGATATAAGTATTAAATTGAAACATATATTTAAAGTAGACTACAGAATAAATACGGATCTAAAATAAATACGAATGCGCGTTGATTGAACGCGATTTCACTCGCTGCGTTTCGATGTCAGTGACTAATGACTGCAGCTTACCACAATACTATTATATTTAAACATGCATGTGCAACTGTGTGCACGGCCGCCCGATGATTAGTGACCTTGTCTCATCCACTTACATCCATACCTATTTATAGGAACGCAGTTATTTAATCTTTAGAATTCTGTATAGAAATGTAATAACAGGATACGATTACGAAGGGAATGGGCGTGAGGAATCATGTTAATAGGCGATGCGGCTAGCAACCTATCTCTATTTTGATTCCGTTCTCCACCTACAAGCTCACAAACATGCTAAACGTGGCCTGTAAGTTTTATAGACCTAAGCTCTGTCTACACCGCAAGGAAAAAGACGTGATAGTAAATATGCATTACGAAGCCTCCGCTGTCCATTTGTACGTCCGTCCATCCGTCTGTCACATAACTATCAATCTGAACTGACTAAGTATCTCATTGAAACGTAATAGGTAGAAAATTGACAGCAAAATTTGTCATGAATAAACATAGCGACTGTAACAACAAATATACCGTTAAATTAATACATAATTAACGGGGCCCATACAAAGAACATATACCTATTCTTTTAATATTGTATGGTGGTATGGAATCCTTTGTGCAATCTCAACTTGCACTTAACCGGTATTATTAATTTACGACTTCGATGATGCAGTGGTTAACACACCAGGCTACGACACGAGTGGTCCTGGGATCTATGGCGGTCATATCCTGATGCAAATCGATCTTTTACAAATTGGCCTGGGTGTTGGATTTTTCATCTGTTTGTATCTATTATAAAATATAATATCATTGAGTAATTGAGTATCTTACGACACAAGTTCACAACTTTCTGTTAAAACACTTTTTTCTTCTATCATTCTGGCCCGATCTTTTGTGTGTACCAGTGAATACTGAATTTTGAATTATCTTAAATCTGTCGCTTGAGCCCAAAATCGATGCTCTAGCTAGATGATGGTGATGGTTACTCAGGATTCCATTTCTGCCAACCATTAGAAGCATTAATCGCAAAATAAAGTATTAATAACCCTTATTTTTGAACAGAGGTTGAAAATGCAAATAAAAAAACATTAGGTTTATTAATTAATACAAGTAGCAAATATTGCATTACAATCCGTGTTATTGTTATATCCTTTCCCTAGTTGGGGCTTTACCGTTATTCTAAATTGTAATATAGCCCGCAAAGGATTCTAAGTAGAGTTATCATTTCATGGAAATAAATCTGATTAAAACTATTTATAATCATTGTGACCCGTTTCTCACTTTACTAACCGTGAAAAGAAAAAAAACTATGGAAAAGCTGCGAAACAAAAACTTCCTTCCTTTATGAGACAATACTTTTTTATTTGCTAATACGTTCTTGTATTATAATCAAACAGCAGAACTTGAAGTTAAGTTTTTAGAAATCAGTTAATACGCAATTATTACTTATAATTACTTACAACATTAAACATTTTTTGTGCACGCATACCAACAAAAACGTTAGAAATCTTGCATTTACTCACACTGCTATTGTAGAGGTTAAATAACAAAACAATCATGAAAACAATCTAATGAATAAACACCAAAGGTTACTAGACTTTTCCAGACACCTGTCTTTTGCACCTTGAGCGTTTTATTTGTTTATTTTTAATGTGTAATCATATGGTAAGAACATTTAATAATTAATGAACTATGATGGAGAACACATATGTTATTTGTATGACAAATTTCTATAAATAGGCAAGCAAAAATGTAGGTAGAACAAACGCAGGGTAGTAAGACTATCCTACATTAGTTCAGGTGAATTTTTATAGTCAACCTTAAATATATTTAATTAATTTGAGACATTATTGTAAATGTGCGTTTCATAACGTTATTAAGTTAGTTTTTGGCGTCCGTGGCTCAGTAGTTAACACTTATTCCGCCGATGAGAGATTTAGAATTGAAGATTCAATTCTCAAAAAAATTCTGCAATTTGTCTGCGATTGTAAATTTACCCAAGGAGAGTTGACCTTAAGGAGGCAGTTGGCTGTAAATGTTTTTCCGAAATGACATTACATTATGAATATTTACAACATGCAATTACATTATTAAATAACATGTCGTCATTTTGTAACTTCGATACCAAATCTACACTTTTTTGTACTGGATCTATCGATTTTAGCATCTAATTAACAACAATTGCGAACCTTGAACTCTAACGCATCATTACAGAGGATGCAACCGGGAACATTTTCATTTAACAAAAACAAGTGTTACTGCAGAATTTCTAAACACTTTACTAACCAAAGTCACTTCAATTCTTTTAATATAAAAACCGGCCAAGTGCGTGTCGGGCCACGCGCAGTATAGGGTTCCGTAGTTGCGAATGACAACTTTGAGTACACACTGTTTACACTCGCACCTCACAGTTTAACGACCAAAAACATCTAACAATAAAGATTGTATGAAATTTTACATTTTCCAGTACATTTTATAAGTTTGTTGCCTATAACTTTTTAGTTTGTACTTAGTACTTAGCTCTGATAGTTTTCCTTTCAACTTCAGTATATATACTACTGCTGTAATTTTTTTCACGTATCTATATATAACCGTTTAGGAGATAGAGGGGGGGACACGTACCTCTAACAAAAATTTGCACTTTAAAACCAAATATTTCGGAAACGGATCCTTAAATCGAAAAATGGTGTTCTCAACCTCACAATATTTTTCAAAGACCTTTTTAACGATACCCCACAAGATGGGTAAGTAGAGAAAAAAAAATGACTCCCCCACTTTACTTGTATGGGAGCTACACAAAAAAAAATTTTTTTTCAAGATTTTTTTCTACGACTTTTTTGCCATGATTAATATACATACTCATACCAAATTACAGCTTTCTAGTACTTATGGTCTCTGAGTAAAACCGCGGACGGACAGACAGACAGACAGACAGACAGACAGACATGGCGAAACTATAAGGGTTCCTAGTTTACTACGGAACCCTAAAAAACGTCTTAATTATGAATAAATAGACGCGTCTTGTAGAAAATAACACTCCAAAGCTAGAATTTTTCATTTCACTTTAGAAACTCATTATGTAAGTGCCTTCGTACATTTTGTTTCTTATTATTAAACACGCCTTCGTGAATACTGAATAGCAAGAACTAGGTAGGCTTCGAAAGACTTGCATAACATGGACGCACAGCAATATGTCACTGACAAAGAGGTCGGTGTCCAAACGTTTTGTAAAAGAAATACTAAGCCAAGTGCATTCCAATCGCATCCAGTGACCTGTTTTAAGGTTTAAACTAGGCGTGAGGAAAATCAACTTTTTTGTTTCAGTTTTTTTTACTAGCTAGCTATAGATTCAGAAGAGGGACAAAAGTATGTTTGCCCTTAGCCCTAACTAACAGTTAAATCTGCCTTCTGAACCGAGAGGGTCTTAAGATGGATTGCCTCTTCGGACGAAACACATGAAAATCAACTTATTTACTCTAAGCTTACACACTCTGGGCCGGGTTTACCTTTCAATGAAAATGGGACCAGCAAAGTCAATCCCACCCCGCGTGAAGGCGTTCAAGAAAACGGTGATTAGCCGACGCTTAGCGATTGTGATGCGACAAACGGAAAATCGCCAACTTCATCAGATTTATTGCTAATAGAAAAGCTAATGAGTGCTTCAGCGCTAACTCTTCGGAATTAATGCACTGGAGGCGGACCATACATAAAATTATCATAAAACTTGTTAATACAACTATATAAATTGTCTGGGATTAATTTATTGCAGAATCTGTTTACTGATGACTCTATTTTGTTCATCTTTGTTTGAAAATGAAAACATATTAATTTTTATTTGGGCCGTTATTATTGTGATGAGATTTATCATGTGATTTCTATGATAGTTTAATGTTAATTATGCAATGTAACAAGAATTGTTGTTATACAAGTGACATTTGTTTTTATTATCTATACTAAGATTATCAAGCCGAAGAGTTTGTTTGTGTGTTTTGTGGGTTGAACGCTCCAATCTTAGGAAATACTAGATAGATTTCAAAAATTCCTTCACAGTTGGATAGCTTCATTATCTCTGAGTGCCAAAAGCACGACGAAGTATGTACCACGGGCGAAGCCGGGGCGAAATACTAGTAATAAAACATGGGTCCTCCGTATGTACACAATGAACATTATACTTCTAAATCTTTATAACACATAACAACGATTGAATTTTGTAATTTAAAGAAACGACAATGATATAATCTAGAATATGAAAAATATGACAGATTGCTCTCATTTAATTATTAAATACTTATCCCAAAAATTTACGCTTACGTCGACGATTTGCAGAGGGGAAAAATCTAAAATTTGTTCGAATGACTAGAGCTTGAAGAGTATCTATACTAAAACTATTAATTTACTTAATATAATAGTTTTACTAATGGAATATGTGTTTCTTGACCGTAACTTCCACCAAACAAACGTGGAATATCGTACGATTCTTTTTAATTTTAAATAATGACGAAATCGTTTATGGTGGCATCAAAGCGATGCCGCACCGATGCCTCGGTAACTGTGAAGTGGGCATTTGTCGAGCTTGCCGTGTCAATAAACTTGATTCGAAAGTGGAAGACGCTCTGGCTTACATAAGCCAGCAACAATGTGAGCCGAATACGCATAGATTATGAAATTTAATTGTTGTAGAGCTTGGATTGAAAAATTAGTAAAAAAGGGTAGAGCGACCAAATATAATGTTTAATAAAGAAAAACAAGTATCTTTATTAGCTTTAGTGAACATTAAAATTGAATAAGTTTACTCGACGATGCATTAAATATATGTATATATTTCATTGTTTTATATATTATGGCTCTGGTAGTAGAGAGGGTCGTGCTCCTGTAGTGGAGACTAAAAAAGACCTGTTGATGATGATGATGACTCGACGACGCGTTGTGATTAGAAAACGTTTTAATGAATTCATTGAAATAATTCTTACATACATATTTATATTAATCTAAATTAAAAAGTAAGTTTCTGAAAAAAACCTAGAAGTTATATTTGTACATACGTACATGGCACTGCAATATACATCCTTATCCAACCCGTTAGTCACATATTACTAGCCAGATATACATATGTGGGCACATTCCAGTCTGCATATTATAATAATCTTTGCAACATCTACCGAGAGGCCGACACGGCGCGGCACTCTCGGCGTCAGTCCAGTTATTTGCAAAACCGCTATTTATACCAATCCCATAAGCAAGAGATCTTAGACACACTCACTGATCAATTTGCTAGCTTGCTTATTGAAATTGTAGGCCCGGTAGTATACTCGCTTCTAACCGTGCATGAGCACGAGACCAGCATAAAAACAATATTTGTTGTGTATTACTGGTTATTTTTTATAACAAAAATAAATGTCTAAATTATACACAGATATAATTATATTTAATGAAGTGAGCCAGTTTAAAAACAAATATTACCTTTCCTTTTTTTTCCTCTTGTTGACGTTCTTATTATGTGATAGACCATTTACATAGTTAAAGTGGCGTTATGGTGATTTTATATCTTTTTAAGAAGTATTTTATGACTTTTTAAACGTTATCACGGTGTCTTATCTCGGAAATGTAAATACAGCTATGATGCCATGTAGTCCGGTGCCTTAGAAGTTTTATGGAACAAAAAAATGGTCGGGTCAATAACTAGACAAAGAAGATTGTAGGCGCTCTCTGATCGGCCTCAAATACTTTACGGTGGGTTTATTAATTAAGGTGCCCGACCTTGCGGGCCGCGCATCCAAGGAGGTCGGTCGCGCGCGCGCGAGCGAGACGGCCATACTGCCCGCCCCGCCGCCCGCGCCGCTCGCCGTCCCCTCTCCACGCGACCTGACGCCGCGCGCCGTTTCAATCGTCTGACGTCTCCTCATTGACCTTCCGTTATCTGCACTAGGATTGTCGTCGAGTTATCAACTCATTGTTGTCACATTCATTGTTTTATTGTTTTAATTGACAAAATGATTGATTATTGGCTTGTTGTTAAATTTTTCAAATAAATGTTGCATTCGGCATTAATTATAAATACTCGTAAAATTAAAAAGTAACGGCTGTAAATGATGACACGGATATGTGTAATTTAAAATAAAACACGAAACGTATAGCTGCTTTCACGAACAAGGCTCCTATAAATATTCATGTATTCGACCCAATGTAATCAATTCATTAGGTACACTTTCTTTAAAATTCTAACGTAAGAATAAAACTAAATAACTTGAAATAAATCAACGAGAAAAACTAATCAACAAAGAGCTTTAAAAGTCGCTCGGTCGCCAAGCAATTATGGATGCTAAGAGGCGAATCTACAGTAAGCCGGTATACATGACGTATCATACCAACACAAACACAGGCGTGCGCCGAGTAGCGCAGAACAATCGCGCGGGGAGATCACTCGAAACCGCACCTTAAGCTCATTGTCAAACCGATTACAATAAACAAACAGGACAGACGCGGTTGGAATCTTGTCAAACAGGCGAGTTCGAGCGTTGACTTATTGCCGGTAGGGCATTTCTGTGCGCGCGTCTCCCGAGCGAAAACGCACCTTACTCCAAATTAGAGACAGTCCAAAATATGGGAAGTGGTGCAAGTGTACAGGTACGACACGGCCGTCGCCTACGGCCCACGCACACACACAAGCCGCTGCCATAAATAAAAGATTCCTACAGAAACAATTGTTGCGTAGAGGTGAGGTACGGCCTCGGTGAATGTAGCCGAGTGCGGACGGTGGAGTGCGGACTAATCGCCGTGAACTGATCGCGAAAGTAGGTGACCGCTCGTGATTGACGCTCTTGCGAAACCCCGTTCGATGACATTTAGGCTGGACGGACAATGAGTTAAACCCTCGATAATTATGAAATGTATTTTGTTTGCGCCGAGAATGTGTTTCGTAACTCTTAATAGATTTAATCGGCGTTCATCTGTAACAAGTGTTGCAAATATCAATTCACGTTTGATGTGTTAGAAGACGACAAATTGACGCAACTTGCAAAATAAAACGTCAGTTACTATCTACATTTATTTCAACAATAGGAGTAAGAAAATAATGACACGACAATTTTTAGTCACAAATTAATTGCTTAGTCATTACAAAATGCTAAATTACACATGTTACGTCAAAAATTCAAGGTGAATAAGCAACAGATCATACGGCAAATCACTCGACAGTTTTTGGTCTGTCATCTTATCCAATAATCCTTAGGGCTCCACGGAACCTCTGTCCGGAGATAACACCGCTCTACTTAACCTCGTCACACAGGCGCGTAAACGTGAAACAATACGGTACACCAACACTGCCTTAAACACACAACGTTATTTCCGCAGCAAACCAAATTATACCTTATTATTAAAGTAATAAGGTAACTAAGCCTCCGATAAAACCGCTACTCAAAGTTAGGTTTACGACACACCACTACAAATACACAACAAATCTGCGTACGGACTACTACGCTAATGTGTGGGAATGCTAGGGAAATTTATAACACTGTTCATCACTCCAGTGTAATTCACAGTTTTGTAGCGTTTTATAAAGCAAACACTTCTGTATGAGATTATCATTTAATTTATCTGCTGTAGATAGTATCTCGAGTGGCGAAGTTACGTTTGTTTAGGGTGTGCTCGTATATCTTTGGAGGTTATAAAAACATCATCTATATAATTCAAGTCCATGCTTTACTGTTCTAATAAAGAACAATTACTTACGTAAAAGGCGTTTTAAATATCCAAGTTATCTAGCATGTCAGCTTTCTGTTACTAAATATACAGTGAAGGTAATCATTTCCTCGACGTATTTGTCGGATATGTCGAAAACAATCATCATTTCGTTTAGCGCTTGGCAGATGTCAACAACTGGACTTTCTTATGAACCATTTTATTTAACTAAAAATGCATGTATTCACGACCGAGTCAATTAAGTAGAATGTCCAGCAGTCTTGTAAATGTTCCATAAAACCATAATTTCTCGATCAAAGACCTTGGATTATAGTTATGTCCAAGTAAGCTTGTACATATGTTAGTCCTCAAATTCCTACTTAAATGTCAATCGATTGTGAGAAATAATATCACTTAATCAATAATCATTCATTTATCTAATCTTATTTAAGATTAAAAAATATAGTTCAACATTATTGCATTTGAAGAAAAATAATCTTCTAGCTGGTAAGTAACAATGACACTTAATTCATTACCTCTTTATTATTGCCATTCAACGTGGCAATGCTGCCAGTCTTCTGGGCACATTACCGCAGGGTAATGACCTGCGGGACATTTTTTATTTATAGCTAGGTTTTATTTATAAGTCATTTTATTTCTTAGGTAGGTTTAATTGTTAGTTTCTAGTTCTTATAAGTTAGTTTTATTGTTTAATGTATTATATGTAAAATATTATTACCTCTTAAATACATGAAAACCAACTAATTCTGTGAGAACTACAAGGTTTTGTAGAGTAAATACCTAAAACAATAGAAGAAATCCCTATTGATTGTTATGGTTATAAGATCACGTCTCTACCCATAACGGGGTACTCATAGCCTAAGGGCACTGGCCATGTTTACCGGGATCTACATAAGTAGAAATAAAAAGCGAGTATCTGCAATGCAAGTTGTAAATTCTATACACGTTTTTCTTTTTCCTCAGATCAATATGGTACAATTTAAAGTGTACACTTTGAAAATAGAAATTACCGAATCAACCATCAAACAAAGAACGTGTGAAGATTACTATTATCTGTGTCATAATCTCACCTTTTTCTACTGATTACGGCACACAAACACTTGATACCGACAATTTGCTTTCACGCCGGCACCGATTTATTAAAATAAGTAAACTCAAAGCAATAAACAAGAAAGCATGCAGAGAAAACAGAGGCCCGTCCATAAATTCATATCAAATTGAAAGTTTAAGCAAATGAACACGAGTCAGTGGGTGCTTTCTAGAAATTATAATGTAAGTACGAGTATGAGGTGGAGACGCGATATATAGAGGACACAGAAGAATGGGGCAAGTCTACTATAGCAGGACCAATCAACGACATGACATCATACCATCGCTTTAAAACTGGATTTGATCTAATTGCAAGGAATGTGAAAGGAACAAATTTGATAATAATATTAAAACTTACGCGAGATAAATTCATTATGAAAACACGGCTTTACTCACGTTTTATTACGTCGGATCTGCCGACTAGTTTCGGTCTGTTACGAAGACCATCATCGTAACAGACCGAAAGTAGTCGGCAGATCCGACGTAATAAAACGTGAGTAAAGCCGTGTTTTTATAATGAGGAACAAATTTGATTCTCTAAATTTAATCTTGCTAAAGTGTTAGCTCAAGGAAATCTAATGAGTGTCAATAGTTTTTATTTTCATAACAGAAGCTCAATTGACGCACGGGCATTTTTGTCACGTTAATTGCTTGTCGTTTAGGTAAATGTTTTAAGAATAATGTGTTGAACTATCGTGACTACATAGCAAAGAGCAACTATTGCTTCGTATACACTTCCGACTTTAAAATTCGATACCTGGGATTTACGTATGGGAATTCCAGGTTCACAATGCGCGCTGTGCCGCGATGTTTATAAATTTTGACGATTTGCGCTCGACCAGATACTCTTGATAAAAAGATAATCAGCGATCAATAAATACAGCTAACTAGGTATGTGGTAATACTTTAGAAGTGCAAATGCTGTTTTCTCTTTAATGTAGATGAGGTGGAGTGAAGCGGGCATTCGGCTTGGTTTGATACCCATACATGTACGCATCAAGCGAGGCGACCGTCTGTTTGTACTTAGTAGACCGAGTACGCCCACCAGCCAGTTATGTCTGCGCTACACTAATAAATGGATACGGTAAACATCAATGATGTTCTAAGTGTAAAAGTAGAGCTATTTGAAGATCATTACTGAATACAATTGGTCGTTTCATTTTCAAGATCCAGATTAATTCAGATAATTAAAACAATTCACTCTTAAAGCGCATCGCTTCTCACAGAGAACAAATCGAATATTATTTTAAAGAACATAAGGTTTAGAAAATCAACAATAACCTACAACAGAACTTCAATAACCACTTCTATTACTGTATTTTGAAATCCCGTCTTAAATACTAAAAAGTTACTGATTTAAAATGTAGTGCCTCATACAAAAATTAACTAATGTAAATACTTAATTTAATTTTCAAGCTACATAAATACCAAACTCTCTTAATGAATAAATTGAAATATCACAATATTATGACAGTCAAAACACACCACAACGCAATAATTTACACTTAAGCTACTTTAGGCAAGGGTCAAAAGCTATTCTAATCATTGAATCTGTTAATAATTTAGTTGTAAATAACTTAAGTCTTGTGTGAAATTTCTAATCCCGGGCGTAACCATAATAAGCCAACCGGTTTTTAGAATTAGCATCCTTGTTATAATTTAGACATTGCTCTGAGCCCGGTGTGAATGTCCCATGAAGAAAAGATGACCTCTTGCCACAAAAAAATATGTGAGAATCTACAAACAAGTCCGAAAGACTCGAAATAGCCATTTATCTCATTCATCCTGTTTTTAAATTCAAATAGTAACGCAATTTATAACGTTCATTAGTTTGTCTCTAACACGTGTTTGTTTAAAAATATACTGTCCGAATTTCAAATTTGACACATCAACATTTACAAGCTCCGAGTAATTACACTTGATGCAATGCTCCGAGCGGGATGTAAATAGTAACGTTCATTGGGCGCCATTTTTATTACAAAACATTGACACCCACGCTGTTTCGCTGTGATAAGTATACTTGATTTAATTACGAATAATGTACCTAATCATAATATGTTGCATCCACTCTACCCTTGATAAAAACAGAGGACAAGACGTTCACAAAGTTCAATCTTCTCTACAATTGATAAAATGTATTGCACCTATAATGGACAAACAATTAACTAGTAGTCAAAACAAAAGTATCGCAACGATTACATTCTCTTTTTATCTTGTGGATGGACAATATCCGTAAATTATTTTAAGATAAGCCATTTTGTACAAAAGGTCATGGCTACCTCGTTACATGAATAGTTTTGCGACTTGATCACGCACACAAACATAATTAATAGGTGTTAAATTGAGGCTTCGAAAACAGCGGAAATATTTCCTGTTTTAAAATACTCGGATTGTTCATATACTGTTTATGGAAATTTAATTATGCATTTTTCACAAGAACAGATTTCAATCGTTACAAGACGTCGCAGTTCAGCCTTAGCTTTTCATTTGCATAGGTAACTTAACCTGTAAAACGTGCTGTTTGAAGGACATAAAGTCACATGATGTAGTTAGGTGTATTTTTCCTTACTTACGTATTAAATAAATAAACAATGTTTTAATCTTATTCTAAATTCTTATTTTATCTTATCAACACCACGTAACTAGTATAGTGCCAAACTATACAAAATACAGCTAGCTATTAAATAGTAATGAAATAAATGAATAATTTGTAATTTAATGTAATGTTTATTGTTACAATAAAAACAGATGTTTTAAAACCGAAGACAAATCTCGTCACCCATAACATGAGAAAATACTATGAGTAGAACTCCAATTTCATGGCTTCACATTGTGTTCGGTATAGAATTTACGTGCCTAGATTTTTTACCTATTCTTGATGGAACAATCTACGTCAGACGGCCCTGACGACACTTCCCCATTTTTGTGAAGCTACTTGTTACTGCGGCGTAGTTTATACTTGGAATATAGCGTGCTTCTTGCTTAGAAGTTTTGTTTTACATATAGCAACAACATAATTTGTCGATTGTTATTGTGCAATGTTACGTGATGTCATGTGCATGTCAATTTTCGCAATACTTACTACTGTTTCTTGCAAGACTGTTGACGTTTCGTAAACGTCTTCTAGAAAGTTCTTTACAAGAAAAAATATTAAATATATAAAGTATTTTAACTGGAGTCATACTTTCTTTTTTAAATAATGTGAAAATTCTCTATATGTTCAGCAATGTATTTAATGCCTATAAAAACAATTTAATATCTTCTTTAAAGACCCCGTGCTCTGAAGACGAGAAGCAACTGGACATCACGCTCGGATGATGATGGCGTTCTTCTTGAAATAGCTACCTATAATCAGGATATGCCCTTGGAAAATGTAACAGTGACGCACATTAAAATCCCTACACTCGTGTCGCGACACTAGCGCACGCACACATCGGCACAAAAATCCCTACACTTTTCCCCGGTCGAACGAAATGTCAAATTTCCCAAATGTCAAATACATGCTGCACACATGTGACTTGATGTGACGTAAGTTATGCTTCACTTTTGATGTGTCTAATGCCGGGTCCATATTATTCCTAGGTCCATGCTTCCTAATTAGTTTACATATGTCTTTACAAGAAGTTTTACCTACTCTGACTTAACCCAATATTTTTGAAGTCTAACTTTAAATAAAATCCGTCCCTTCTGAACAGGCCGTGACTTGTTAAAAACTACTGAATTTATTTCTACTTCTGTCACCTTGTACTCAAACAAGTCTTTAAATACACTTGCCTAGATATAGCAAAATAGTCGCCACTCAAGGCGCAAAGGAAATAGAGAAAAAGTGAGAAACTGTACTTTTATTTGCTTTTAATATTCGGTAATTAATTATAATTAGGTGTTTTAAGGCATATGCGGTATTTTTATCGGGCATATGTCCGGTTTTCGAGCTGAGATGCTTCTGGTTTACAGTTATTAAGAACATGACTTGTTTGAGTGTGACCCGTTGCAAAGTTTCACCTTGTGACACGGCCAAAGATGTCTCCGACTTTCGTACATCACTTCTTTTCGCAACGCACAATAACAAGGCGATAAACTTTCTTACATTAAAACGGATATAACTGCGGTTATGTTTGTTAGTAAAATAAAACGTATATCCTACTAGTATCGAGTAGAGTATGTTCTAAAATAATATTTTTGATATACAGACTATGTATGATCTTGTGAGACGCGTAGGAGACGGTATGAGCCTCCGGCAAACGCGTAGAATTGGTGGTAGAGTAAGTATACTAGTTACAAAATGATTTTGTTAGTCACATAACTTTAATTTTTTTTACTATATTAGCAGCTTTACTTTCCACTCTACAACCAACTCGACGATTGTACCGAATGTTAAAGACTTAAAGGAAGATTTTTATCAAATAATAAGCTAGGAATAGGAACAGCAGGACAGAATAGCTACATGTGGCGGATAGTTGTGTACTAGTTGGTGTTTTGTAAAAAAAATTGCAAACTGATTGTTAGTTAAGTTATTTACAATTTTCGTAACTAATTATTGGTGGATCTTATAATCAAAAACAAGTTACTGTCAAAATATCTGTCAATTGTTGTCAAGCATATCGTCTACGTTCGTAACATCAACCTTCAAGTACCTATTACATTACATGAAAATTGAATCAAACTGAGATAAAGCGAAATCTACAAACAAATTGTGTGGCCAACAATTGCTATTATTCTTTAAGTGAATAACAAAGCAAACTGGGAACATAAAAGTTCTCAAAACCAGTTGTTACATAACGATGCTGGCGATTATGACATCAGGTTAAGCGACGCTCCGCAAGACGTCAATAGAACCACCTAATTGATTTGGCCAAATTTGGCCCTTATACGATTACGTATGTCATTATGATATAGGAAGCGCATTGTGACATAATTAAGTATGTTAAAATCAGCCTTGAACTCTTGAGAAAAACAATATCGAGTTTTTTTACATGCTCACGTCGGTGCCATTACATACGTACTAATACCAAAGACTAATAAGTACGTATTAATCACGTTTTTATCCCTTGCGTGGTACACAGAGCCTGAGACTGTCACGGTCTTATTAGGCACTACTGGAAATATAAAAAAAATGTCAGTTCCAACTAATAGGTTGTCGATTTTGCAAATATTAAAAAAATATATGAAGTACCTTTGGATTAAATTTCATTTTTGGCCCAGCAACTGGTATAAAAACAATTGTTTAATTTTTGAGTTTTTAGCATTGGTCCAAGAGTAAAAGTTGTTCATGTTGACAGGCTGAGTCACCCCATTAGGAGAATATTGGTGGTTTATTTACACGCCGTATTTATAACTAAAATTACGACTGTCAAGCGAATATCAATATGAATTAGCCTTGAGCTTGAAAAAGCAGATATCGCCTTGTCTTTAAGAGTCTCGTATTTGATTCTTGGTATCCTTATATTAATTAGACTACCGAGAAAAGATAAGACTGTAGGTATAATACAGGTTTTGTTTACAAATTCTTTAGATTCAATATCACAGACACTACAATCATGTGTCTGTAATTTGAGTAAATATTCTGCGAGTAAGTATAGGTAGGAGTTTGTGGTGGGAAGTCAAGGGTACAATCGAAGTTTGCCTTAGATAATTTTGCAAATTGATTTTAGTGGACTTTATAATATGAAATTGGTGTAGTTTGGTGTTATAATGCTCGTGCTCATGAACAATTAGTAAAATAGTTAAAGTGGACTGATAAAATGGACTCGTATAGGTTAGCCGCCCCAAGTTCCCACGAGGCGTCAAAGAACATACGCCATCTTTGATGCTACTTGGAAAAACTTTACCGTATAACACCGATACTTAGTATCTCATTATACTGGACATTGGCGAATCACTGAAATTTCGGTGGAAGCCATAATATAAAACAGAAGAAGAAGTATAGGTAACATAATTATGTCGTTTTTTATTCACCTGCATCTAATTTATAAATTGTTACATACATGTTCTTGTTATTTAATAAATATTTTCTTAATTGCTTTCAATACAGTAAAATTTTATAAACTAGCTTTCACACACCGCTCTGACTACGTTAAGCGCCGTTCACATATTTCCAAATTTCTGCCTTTGACAGAACATCATCATCATTAACATCAGGTCTTCCTTAGTAGCCGGGAACCACACAAAGACGCTAAAGTAGTCGGGTACATACAGTTTGCATGAACTTGTTCACAAATTTCAGTGTCCTGGAGCACAAAACATATGCAAGCAATCTTTTTCCTGTTCCTGATGGACACTGAAATCCAGTACGTTCATCTGATGGCGTGTAGCGTTTAGATAGTTCTTTTTTAATAAAAAACTTTGTTAGTATTTTATATTATCCTAAGTCACAGATAATTTACCTTTCTATAGATGAAAGAATTTTGAAAATCGATCCAGTGTTTCGAAGCATATTAAATGCAAACAAACAAATAACTCTTTCTACTTACATACTATCACGTCTTTTTCCTTGCGGGGTAGACAGAGCCCAGGACTGTAAAACCTTAAGGCCACGTTCAGCATGTAGGTGAGAACGGAATCAAAATAGTGATGGGTTGCTAATCGCATCGCCCATTGACATGACTCCTGCCGCTCATTCCTTCGATCAGCTTTTACGATTTGCGCGGGAACCTTATAATATTAGTAGAGGTTAAGAAAATCTTCTGATTGCTCTGGCTAATTATAGTGGCTCTGGTGATCAGAGAGGGTCATGCTCCTGCAGTGGAGCATAAAAGACCTGATGATGATGATGGAGGAAAGATTTCAGAGTTTACTATACTGCAAGTGTGATACAAGTTTCGTTACCAAGGTCCGTGAGTGACATCAGCGCCGATCACAATCGCGACTATTTACATTGTCATATTGATTTACTGGCTATATCTCGATACTGTTTTGGCGTGTTTAGAATTAATTGGCCACCCATACGACCTGAGGGAACCAGTATTCTCATTCAGGATATATTGCAAACACAACTCCAGTATTTATTTTCTTTAAATAGGTAATTATATGAAATAACTAGGGTTAGAAATATCCAATGACCAGCTAGATTCAGGAGCGATTTGATGCTTATAAATAAAATATTTTATTTAAAACTGTAAAAAATAAATTATTCTTTACGTTTAACTAAATTAAAACCTTACCTAAAATTTGTTCTCATACAAAAGTAGAGAGTTCAAGTTCATTCCATGGATACTCTATTTTTTTTAATGGTACTAGTTGGACTAATCGGTACCAGTAGTGGCATTATTCATACAATAATATAGTCGTTTTCCCACTCGGCCGTTTTAAGGATGCACTGAAAACATGGACGAAGACAGTCACAACCTTATTTGCTTTGACTGTATACTCTCTACGGAGGCCGTGTTGCTCGAAGCTCTCTAGACACCGTCATGTCTTTATGTCAATGATTAAAAAACAGGCCAATTTTTCATTGCTTATGTGCGTGTCAGGTTTGTGTTATCACACGCGTCCTGTCAATTTATGCCCTCAAAATACGTCAAATTGGTAGCTGTGTGTGTGCACGACCGACTATGAGTTGGCCACTAATTTTTTCTACGCTTTTAAGCTAATAGACTCTATCTAGGTTTTATATAATCTAAGCTTATTTGCAAGCTAAATCCGCGCCTCCATACGGTTGTGAAGTAACAGTTCTGGACGTAATTTAAACTAGTTAAGATAATATTTATGGCCGATCACGCGCTTTAATTCCATATGCAATTTATAATGACCATTTTACTATACCTCACCCAACTATTAGCAATTGACTGTATTAACATTTGAACTCGTTGTTGAAGAATAGAGACTAGCAACACAGGGCTTTTACGATGTGTAAATTATAGACAGTGATAAAGATCTATTTATCACTGTCTAGTCAATAGTCTATACTGCTCAGATGAGAGAGAGAGAGAGATGTAGAAGCTTTCTATTGAAGAAAAATGATTACAATCGTTTCAGCAGTTCCAAAGATGACCCTCCCTGTACAAACCAACAACAATCAATGACCAAAAACAACACAACAAATATGAAAATCAAAAAAAGATAGTATTCTGTCGCATATATATTTTTAGACAAATATGTCTGTATCAAATAATAGTGTATTTATAGGCAACGTGAAGGTGTTGTGTAACGATAGTTTGATGATAGAAGCGTGGCTCATGGCTTACCTTTTGATGAACATTTTAAGTAAGTAGGTGTATTATAGTGAACGATGTAATAAATTTTTTATTACTTTAAAATATCGCTGCGCGATCTGTTTCAGTCAATCTTAGGGAACATAGAAAAGAGAAACATCATTGGCATGGTCCAGCAAATAAATTAACCGAAGAGTTTGAATTTCAAGGGAAAATGTAGGGAAAATTGCGTGCAATTCTTATATCGATGTATGCGTGAGCCTGTGTCGCGGGTCGCGACACGTTTGCATGCATTTATATTTGCCACACTAGCTATCCTGATTATTCTTAGATCCATAATTTCAGTACAAAAAGGCCACAGTAAATATCAAAATGCCACCTTTCAGATGCAGGTCGAGCATTTTAACCACATGACCGTCTTCGCTTCAATAATCCTGTTTTAATATCATGTGTACGAAAATATGTCTCCCTAAAAGGGCACAAGAGATTCACGCATTCGCACGGTAGCTCTGATGTTGTAACTCCAGCGTGCAAATCATAAGCGACAGTAGACTATGTCAATGTGGCTAGTCTATTATTTTAGCAGAACTTCCAAATTCTTGAACATATTAAGATGAAGGTGCATAAGGTTTATGTTAGAAACCTTACATCATTCTGAGTGAAAAATTAGTATCAGTATTTGTGTGAAGTGTTCAAAATATTATAAAAGATTTGTGAAACAATATTTAATCCAGATCGTCGGTCGTAGTAATAAAAACTTTTCTAAATGAACCTATGCTTATTTTGTCTGACTAAATTACTTGTACGCTTTTATGCACATTACAATAAAGCTGAGAAAATTACTAGAAATCTAAATCATCTTTATAATATCTACACTACATAGACTCTTTTAGCCTAAAGCATAGAAGAACATTGTATCCAACTCATAGGCTATGATGCAAAGCTACCGATTTGATGACACCGCCAACGCATGTTCTAAGACAAAGCTGTCACGCACACAATAATTGAGGCATGAGGGATGAGGGAAAGGCATGAGGGAGTCTAGAGAGTATATACTCTCTAACTAGACTATATACCTAGTCAAAGCCAGAAATATTTTCCAGTGAAAGAAAAAGAGACAGAGTTACTGCATCTGCGTCATCGCAACCGCCTGCAACTTGCACCGCTGCTGTTGACCGACAATGAAGGCTATCAGAAGTGCTGCGGAGTAACCGGTGTCGCCGGTTCTCGTCGCGTGCGCTCGGCTAACCCTTCGACACCTCGGCTCACAGTTCTTATTGATAACATCTCGACATGATACGCCTGACGTGACATAATTGCTGATGATAGACCAACCGCGTTTGATTTTGACATGATATAACTTTTTACCGCAAAAATTAAACTGCCGAAAATCAAAAATCGATCATCCCCTGATTTTCTACCCTTGGGGATGCACTTTTATTTCAAATTTATATGGGATCAACCCTTTACAATAAGAAAGGAATTATCAAAAGCGGACTACTTTGTAAAAAGTTATGCATGGTCATACTTTAAATACATACGCGTCGACTTGATAACATCCTACGTTTTTTCGTTGGTTGAAAACATATGTCTTTCGAAATGTAATTTCAATATCAGAAACAGGATCATAATATATTACAAAATCCAAAGAAAATAATAAATACGAAAAAAAATAAAACTTCCTTTAAATTTCTACCAGGTGATCGATGAAATTTAATAGGACAGAATGTTTTTTTTGTTACTTTGATTTGAACCTCTTGTGTTTATTGTAATACCCTATAGATAATAAATAAGTATTGAGCTGCCAAAATCCTTTTTTAATAATTGTCGACATTAAATATGCAAAACACTTTTTTAATGAAAAATGTTTTCTATACAAACCGCAACTAACTTTCGAATATTTAGCTCATTAACTTATCATTTCGTATAAAGTGAAGGAAAGAATAGGAGTTCGGATACTACTTGCTCGGATGTATTGGGGATGAGAAAGTAGCATCTCGGCCGGCCGCCTCTACAGGCAGTTGAGGATGGCACCCCTGACCGACCACCCATTCATTTACTCATTATCAATATACTGATCTACTAATCAAAGGCAAAAGCAAAGACTATTATGTTGTAATATACTCAACCTTTGCAAACAACAATAAGACAACTAAAGCGTTACATAGTTTGCAAAGTGCGTCATTAAATGCTAATAACTGCCGGTGCATCTTTGCAATTAGCTGATTGGTTATGAGACTGCAAAACTATGAAAAGGAGTTGGGCAGTGGATAGTATGGGCCAACTGTTCAATTTCATTATGTTTGCTATGTAGAAATGACGAAAAAAGAATGCTATTTTAACTTTTGAGATGAACAGCCGATCTCTAAAAATCATTTTATGGCGATCTAACCTGAGTATCCACATGATATCCACATTCGTGGGCACACTGATACTTATGTCAAGGACTCTTACCACTTCATCAGCTTAATTAAACATCTACAACTAACTGATGATGACACAATGGTTAGTTTTGATGTGCAGTCATTATTTACCAGCCTTCCCCTGTATGACTGTATTGAAATCGTTAAGAGAAGACTAGAGGACCACCAGCTACCTCAAGAATATGCAGAGTTGCTTGAGCACTGCTTAACATCAGGCTACCTTTTCTGGGAGAATAAATTTTACCTACAAATCGACGGTGTTGCCATGGGGTCACCAGTCTCCCCCATTGTCGCCGACATATTTATGGAAGACCTTGAGGAGAAGGCTCTTTCATCCACCCTGGCTATGCCGAAGATGTTCAAACGGTACGTAGATGATACTTTCGTTGTTCTCCCAAAAACTCAAGTATCTTTATTACTAAACCATCTAAATTCAATTAATAACAAAATTAAATTCACCTTAGAAACTGAGACAAATAATTCATTAGCTTTTCTTGACATTTTAATAATTAGAAATCCTGATAATACTATTAGTCATACTGTGTATAGAAAGCCTACCCATAACGACAAATATCTCAATGGCAAATCCCATCATCATCCATGTCAGTTGGCTACCGTTGGTAAATCTTTGTTTCAGAGAGCACATGGCATCTGTGACACCCACCACCTCAAGGAGGAGCTTCAACGAGTAAAATCGGTTTTAAGAAGCAACAACCTCAACCTCCCAAAAACACATCACAGAAGCCGCCCAAAGCCTCACACAGTTGATCGCTTTCCTGCCATCTTACCATATGTAAAGGGAGTTACAGACAAAATTGGTAATATACTTAAGCGTGCTTCAATCAAGACCTATTACAAGCCGCACAAGAAAATAAACCAACTTTTAAGACCTGTCAAATCTAATATCCCGTTACAAGATGCTGGAGTTTATAAAATTGACTGTGAGTGTGGTTTATCATACATTGGGCAAACAAAGAGAAGCATCGGTACCCGTATAAAAGAACATATTGCTGACATGAAGCATAGGCGCTCAACGAAGTCTGCAGTCTGTGAACATGCCCTAGACAAACCCAACCACTATATGCGTTTTGATAATCCTCAAGTCCTTGCAAAAGAAAACAGATACATTCCAAGAATGCTTCGTGAGGCTATTGAAATTAAAAAACATCCTAATTTCAATAGAGAGGATGGTTGGCAGTTACCACCAGCTTGGGATCCAGTCATCAATTTAATCAAATCTCAAGCTAAGCAGAAGACTGCAAAACCTTCAGACACCGTGAGCCAATACTGCGTACATCCGGAACGTTATCAATAAATATTTTAGGCGATAGATTTTGCAGTTCTTATAAAATACTAGACAAATGTCAACTTAGCCTACCTGCGACCACGAACACTGTAAAGTGCTCGAAACGTTAGGTGTATAAATAATGTAATAAACGCGATAAAAACCGTATTAAAATAATTTTATTTAAATATCCACATGAAGTTACATGTACCGAATATGAAATTTTATCATCTATAAAAATAATTAGAACCCAAAATCTAAGTTCTACTGTAATCCTAATAATAGGTTGCTTTTGTTACTTTGCTAAAACAGTGGCCATAGCGGGATAGCTTTTATTAAGATGCTCAACTATTGGCTTTTGGTTATGAACTGTTAGCCCATTGAGACTACACTATGGGTTGGCTCAGCCAAATATCTATATGTGTGTGCATAATAGATATAAGTAATTATAACAATTCCTTTCTGCAACTGCGACATACGATTGTCTTGTATTTATTTACATAATCTATATAGTTCATTTTAACAAACGTATACTTGACCAAAGCTGGAGTGACGCTATGACGTCATTGCAAATTTGAATAAGTTGTTATTCAGAAATATTCGCACTAACGTACAAGGTTATTTGACGACTGTCTGTGTCGACGTCACGCTGATAACAATTGATAAGACGCAAGATGACTTAACGTTAAATTTGAGCATTTTTAATTTATTTGATAATAAATGTAATATTGTAATATAATGTAACATTCATAGTGAAAATAAATAAAATTATGAGAAATCACTACATTTTCATGCTGTTTTCACCAGTTATATTTTTGTCGTGTGCATACGCGTAAGAAGCTAAAACCAGTATTCAAGTTAGTAGCTCATGAATACAACCAGTACCAACGTCTGAATTTGAGATAATTTTATTCTTATGATCACCAATCCATCTCACTAGGATTTTGGACCAGTCTTGGGTTGAATGAAAGTAAGCGCAAACAATGCATACGTCAACTGATCCTCGAGCACATTGAGCTACATTGACCCCGTGATACACCGTTCCTATTAACGTTGTAGGTATTCATCTTATGCATGCATGGAGTGGATCATTCAGGGTAAATGGGACATCGGTCGAAGCGAAGTCGGTCATTCCTTGATTGATTCATTTAGCGACGATTATCCTAAACTACTCCAAGGTATAAATAATGATGTTTATTTCGTTTAGTGAAGTAGAAGCTTCTTCTACAAATCTAGATATTTGACATTTCAGATGTTTCGTGAAATTTTGATAACCTTTAGTACCGACTGTATTTATTGGTCCTAATTTACAATAGCTCTTTTGTACAAAACTAACTACTGCTGATCAGCGTATGCGGATATGAACAAAATCAAAATTTTATTTATCTAATGCGTGGACAAGTGCCAATATTTACAAAGTAAACAATTTTCCTGATGCAGATAATGATCTAGTGTCCGGTTATCTATTATCTACTAACGTAGTGGAAAATTTGTCTTTCCGTCAACCACTGTGAAACGACTCGTTTGTTACTAATGAGTGACCATTTGTTTGGTACTTAATTACTAAATTCCTCGACACACTTCAAAGTGCTATTAAATAGTGCATGATCGCCAATTGTTAGTGACTCTATGAGCTGTAGACCTCGCTAATTTGCCTTTTGATATCTTAAAATCAATTAAATGTGCATCACGCATCCTATAACAAAGACCTAAGTGACGTTTGAAAATATAAAGACAGACACAAATGAAGAGTGGTGAAGAAAGGGCTATGATTAGGCAGAGAGGAGGAAAATAGGCTGAAATAACAATACAATTCCCTGCATTTTTTTCTTAACAACCATCCGCTAAATGGTATAAAATCTATATGACATACGATTTATGAAGAAACCCTATTTCTTCATAAATCGTATGTCACATAGATGTAGGAAGTGCAAAAAAATGATAATGTGTGGACATAGCTAAAGAAGAAGAAAAATCGAAATAGAGTTAGAATCATCTCGATAAATCTACTTGGAATCAAATACTAAGTAATTCAAAATAAATTTAAATTTATGAAAAAAATTATAGTTATATGATACTGTTTGCACACCAGCTGTATTAAACAAAAATTGTACCCATATGATATCAATCATCCCTTCTCTTCTTTCCTATGAAACATATCTATTTGAAACTTAGAAACATTTAAATTTCAAGGAATTATCATCATCATCATCATCATCGAGTCTTTTTCTAGTCTCCACTGCAGGAAAATGGCCCTCTCTGCACTACAGAGCCATATATTAACCAGAATAGTCAGAGGATTAGACCTACTTGGAGACGTCCTATTCTACTATGTCGGAACCACACGACCGTGTTTCCATAATTATGGCAACTATAACAAACACGAAGGATTTGGACTACCAACTCGTATCTCTAATCTCGAGGTTAGATTTACGATATAAATGTCCATATTCTAAGCGTACGCATTATTCGGACCAATTTGCATATTTCCAAGGCAACGCAAAGGATCAATCGTCTGTGAATTCAAGATATTTTAGGCTTTGCCTTTGTTTTTGGCGATCAAGTTGTAAAATAAATTAATACCACTTTTTATGTAGGTAATTCTAACGAAGCCATAAATAGCGTTCAGGATATAAAAATAATTTTGGCTTCTATATGTCGTGTATGGGTCTTGTTAAAATTTTTGGAATATAAAGCTCTAGTTTTGAATGGACATAGACATTGTTTTATAAGGACGTAGACAGAAAATCAATTAAGCACTAGTTTTAGCAGACGTAACAGAAAATTTACTCTCACTCAACACATTTTCATTCACCGCAAGAAAGAATACGGTAGTAGTTGCCTAATGTTAAGATTATATAAAATTTGTTTCTAATGAGACTAATTTCTATCTAAAAACACTATAAAGAACGCTTTTAATTTGATATCGATTCGTTAAGTGATCTTAAAGCTTCTTTAAAGTTGGGTGAATAGTGATTTTTTAAAGTATGAAAATCTTTAATTTCAATTATACTGTATTTTAGTCTGCTAAATTTATAGCAACTCTAATTATGAAACCATTACCATAAACGAAATATTTCGTATAGCTACCAAACAAAGTTCTCATGCCACCCATACAAAATACAAGCTTGTGACGTCATAAATATGTAGGCATTTCAGCGGCGCGTTTTCACGTCTAAAAATTTACGACTAAAAACATGTGTCTTTAAAACTTTTATAGCTGAAAGAGTTTTTTGTTTAGAAATGTATTTCTGTCACTATTGTGTTTATTTTTGGCAGGTCTTTATATAGCAACATGAAAAAAAATTTAGTCAACATGCCCATTAGTCCATAATAAAACAGTCATGTTATAATATCTCTTCGTGTAGTATTTTCACTTGGAATCTATAGGTTACGCGCTTTATTCACGAGCCTTTATCTCTTCTTCTTCTCGGCTATTAATCTCACATGGATTTGGGTCTAGGGTTTCTTGCATTTTTCTCAACTTCGCCCTCTTTTCAAAATCTTGTTCAGATGCATTACCATATAATTTCGCAACACCTATCGCCATCTCGTTTCATTAATTTGTTGGAATGAACAATATACTAATTAAATTACTGACAACCTGTCTGTACGGTTCGACTCACTTTATTTTAGTTAAAAAGGCAGTCAACAATATAATGCTCTTGAATTAAACTACACGTAGGTATGTTATCAAGCCCATCAAACAAGGCTAATGTTGCACCGAGCGTGAACAACGCTCACTGTTGCACAAAATTTGTCTCTAAATTGAGTCTGCATTCCATGCATCGTAATAAATCAACGCTTCTAGCCTGTATTGAGGACAAGTCCGACCTAAGAAAGGTAAATGCTGGTGTACGGAGGCGAGAGGTCGGCCGTTCCAACGCTGTGGCCCCGAAACGCACACTTATTTGCCAATAGTGAGTACGCTGTACGAGTATGATGTTAAATGTCTTTATTTAGGTACTTGCGGTTAAGGACCGGATAGGAACTAGTGGGTAAATATTGTCGCATATAGGGAATCTTTATAGCAACAAGACCGTGTAAAATAGATTTGCTACTTCGATCATTTTGATAGCTTTGAAAACTACAGACTTTAATTAAATAATAAACAATATAACAGGGATTATAATCGATATTTAACTTTGAATACGTCTTTTGTGCGACATAAAAAACAATGTAAATATATCATGTTATCGGCTTATTTAAGAAAAGCCAAAATCTTTCTTTTGCTGATTCCACACACGATTTCGTTAAAAATAAAAAAATGCAATGTGTATATTTTGATACTAACATTTTAACTACATTAAATCCCAATCAGTTTATCAATTTTGCGTGATTGAGTAACAAGCTAATAATTATCAAATCATACTTCTACAAATAAACATACAAACCCTTACATTTATTAAAGTAGTCAATAATTTTGTTCCAAGAAAACGGCATGCTCTTTTTACATTGATAAATTTTCAAGATCTTGAAGTACTAACCGATTTCTTGCCTTTAGCATTTTATTCGCCAACTGCACCTTCATCTTCGTCCTTTCAAATACCCTTGTCAACGATCTCATTTACTTGTTTTAGGACTCGACGCGTGTAATTATCTTTGCTCAAACCATTGATTCAAGGTCGTTTGCTTAATGACAGCTCATCTTGTGGTCTTGCATACCGTCTTCCGTAATTATCGCGATCGCGTTACCATTCGTGAGTCACTCTTTATTTACTAAACATCTGAATCATCGCATATTTTAATATGATTCTTTGTCGGATTATGCTTAGCTGTGATAAAATGTACATACAGCCATGTAAGCAAAGTAATTCAACTCGCTTTCCAGTGGACCTATTCACACGTCAAGTTCATCTATAATTTAACAATGTCACATTAGAAATAATTTAACAATGTCGAGCTCCGTGGCGCAGCAGTCAACACACTAGCTTGCGACACGGGGGTCCCGGGTTCGATCCCCGGTCAGGTCAAGATGGAAAACGATCTTTTTCATATTGACCTGGGTCTTGGATGTTTATCTATATAAGTATATATTATAAAATTATAGTATATATATTATAAAATTATAGTATCGTTGAGTTAGTATTCTGCGACACGAGTTCACAACTTACTGTGGGGCTAGCTCAATTTGTGTGATATGTCCATATATTTATATTTATATTACATTTAATAGATATTAAGAGTCGCCTGGACGCGCATGTCTCCATACGAACGGAAAAAGGGAATTGTGGCAATATTTGATAATTTTAGGGCAAAATTAAGCATCCAATCAACTATTTCATTATAATCTACGTACGTTCCTATACATTTTGGTTAAATTATCAAATGTTTGAGAATTATACGCCTCTCAAGATTTCTAGACAAATTTGAAAAGGCTTGTAATTCTCAAACCATTGGTATTTTAACCAAGCTGTATAGGAACGTACGTAGATAATAATGAAATTAATTGATTAAATGCTTAATTTTACTCCAAAATTATCAAATATTGCCACAATTCCCCCGTTTGTATGGAGACATGCGCTTCCAGGCGACTCTTAAGTATACGTTCATCGCATAATAATAATACTATGTCCTTTTCAAAAGTGTAAATAATCCAAAAGGCATAGAAGAAACTCCATATAAATGCTGCCCTTAACGATTTTGGTTCCACGCTCTATACCCTAATATCCCACCGCTTGATTCTGCAGGCAGTTCCTTTGATGAATTTCATTTTAAATAAATGTTTAGTGAGTATGCAATAGATAAGCGATGGGTTGCCCATAAATATTGGCCGCAATCACCTGTATTAAATTTTTGAATAATTTATTTGCTGTTATAAATTGCAACTATAGTGTGTTTATTAATAAATTTTACGTCATTTTAAAGAAAATTATATGAAGAATTAAGTCTTAGTCAGCCGCGACGTTAGGGTTGCTAAGTACAAACAGGTATATTTTCTACATGAGTCAACTAGCATCATTACATTTTTCATTAAGCCTTAATAAGTTCAGACTTTAAAAAATCTTAAGCTCTACTTCACTAGTAAATTACAAGCAAGCGGGTCACCTGATGGCAAGTGATCACCGCTGCCCATGGATTCTTATTATATACTATCAGCCCACCCCGGCTGCGTCCGGGCATGTGTTAGACCTATAAACTATCTATTGGTGAAAACCACAGGAAAATCCGTAATTTGGTATATATTGCGTAACCCGTGATTGAGTTCATCGCGAACAGACAGACAGATAGTGATAATACCTATATTGTTTAAAATTAAACTATACTCTTCCTTAACTAATTGTACAATATTAATCAAAATACAAATTTCGTATTCGGAATACATTTTAGTAATATTTCCGTTTTTACTTCCTCTATTTGTTACCCGAACTAAATATTGTTATAGGTCCAGTAACCGGTCATCTCAGGAGACCATCTCATACATGACGAGCATAGTTAAGACGTGAGACTCAGATAAAGATTTTCTTGTCCACTCTTCTAACAACACATTCATTGAAATCCTCATAGGCACGTGCAAATCGACGTTTACGGAAGTTATAATTAGGTATATCGACCAGCTTCACATATTGTGGTGTGGCTGTGCGCAGTCGGTCACGTGCGCAGGCGCCGAGGACGCACAAGCGCGCAACTGCGTTTCGTAATCACAAAACTCGATATTGTTCTAGACTGTCTGATAATCTTACTGCAGCTGCATATTAATATCGAATTGTGCGAGATCGATGACAGAAAACTTTGTAATGTAGGATGTCGTTCAGGCCAGCGGAGTTTTTTTTTTTCAGGATTCATGACACTTTTATGCTAGCAAATAAAAATTGAAAATTAAGAATAAGCTGTTTTACTCTGGCGCACATAATAAGTCCTCCACAAAATTAAATGTAATGTATATTTTAGTTAAATACGTTATTTGTCTTTAATATTTTTTGTATAATACTTTTTAAGTGTTTTTATGCATTTATAATGCTATTTTGATTATTTAAATGTGGGGAAAAAATTACATTTAATTTCTTTATTTCAATAAGACTATTTTTTGTATAATTCAATGGAGAGAAATAAGTACATTTTATTATTGTCATGTTCTCTCAAGGTTTGACCTTCACGGAACGTATCCCAGTCCTTTTAGGATTGCATGGGGACATAGGCCCAACACGTAGAGGCCTTGTGAGAGTTTTTACTATAATTTGTGATGAAGCACCTACCAGGACATAACGTAACTGTATTTTTTTCACAAACAGTTCCCAATAAGTGCAGCTCTATGAAAGGATAATGGGAAAACTACATTAGAACTAAGTGGAATTTAAATTGGAAAATGAGCGAAGGGAAGGACTATGACACCTGCCTGATTAATGTTTAGAAACATGGATAAATTAGGCAAACCAACTCTGGGCACCGAAAATGGCTGCACAACGCTAAATGTCAGCAAGAAGGGCAATATTTGTTGGTGGCTAAAGGGTGGAGAGGTTTCACTGGACTGTACACCCACTCGCCACTAACGTTTCACATCCACCATTTAGCTCTCGCGACTCTACTCTAGGGGTACCTGTTACCTCTTCGGTTTCCACTCCAACCGACCTGCTGAAGGTAAGTCAGACAAGAGGAACAGGGACCCCCTGGGCGCATTCAGGTCCATGCAGTCGCTGGGGACTAGCGACTGCATGGTCAGTTCGCCGCAAGCAGCCCTGCGGGCTTATTATCATTATTTGTGTCTGCATTTAATTTTACAAGTGTTACGTCCACCACCACCACGTCTCTGGAGAGGCTTTCGAGGGGATACAGATCCAGCACGTAGAGGCCCTTTGGAGTAGGTAGCTGTTATATAGCGTTAGAAACCTCACTAATAGACAACAACAGTATTTTCATCCATTTTGATTTTCAGAAAAATGCCCAGACGTCAGAAAACTTTTGATTTTCATTCAATTTGCGTCACTGAGTACTGATTTGCTAGGAAGGTTACCAATGTGTCTATTTGTTTACAAAAGTGCGGCTTCAAATAGTGCTTAGTCAGTGCGTACTCATAAGTGATATAATAGAAAAGATTCAAGGTTAGCAGTGAAAGCAAATTTTTGTTTTGCCGGAGTAACGTTTTAAGTATTTTGATTTATCGTTTTGTTTATTTCTTGTAATTAAACATGTTTGCTATTATTATTAAAACTATGTCACCAAAGGGTGACATAGTTCATGATAAAGTGACACTGGCTGTGACATCAAGTCGGGAAATAACGCTTCGTAAGACGAATTATAGAAATTACAAAGTTGTCCGTCATGGGACGAACGGTAAATGGAAACGTCAATGAAAGCGTGGACAATTAAAAAGAACATCACTCCGGTACTGCACGAGTTTTCTCTGCGAAGGTGCGCCAAGTGTTTTACATAAAAATTGAATACAAAATGGTTCAGTGCAGCGGGTGCGTCTCCTCACTATATGGCAAGGTCGGCGGCGCAGGCGCACGCGACAAGCGCAATCACTTTCACCGTACGTCTTACCAAACATCGAGGATGTAAATACGCTAGATATGTTATTGTAGTTAATTTCGCGGGCTCGTTAACCGTTTGGAATGTTCGGGCTCTTTGGATACGTTTTTAAATGATGAATTTGTGAGATTTTATATTTCTAGTTACATCTTTCTTTTTTTAATCGAATCTCGAAAGAGGTCTTAAGTATTATAGCCAATACACTCTGAATAGGCTATGATACTTATGATATATGACAGTTTTTACACACTGAATGATTCAAATGGATTACAAATTCAAATGTTCAAGTCAGACATAGCGGTTTTCATATAGACAAGACATTGATATTTTAAATTACGATTGTTGGTAAGTACTTATTACTACTATTATCTGGGCGTGTCTTCCACTGTATCCTTAGCTTAGCAAGAGTGCTTCATAGCCCGGGGTCCATTGAAACTAAGTTAGATGTTATTATTTATAAAATTTTGCTAAGTAATACTTAACAATTATCCAAATCCTTGCTAAAATCCGCGCTTTTCAAAAAACTAAGACGTTTTATTTTGTCACGAAATTAAATGTCAGTACCTATTAAGTTTTGTGTTCAAATATGCACAAAAAGAAGTTAAAAAGTGCAAACAAGCAAAAAATATTAACCATCAAAATGCAGTCAGATGAGGTGGGAAGTTTGGAATACCTAACAAGCAGGCAGTACGTACCTACTTTATACAAAAATATTACAGAAGTAACCGTGCGAATTCTAGATGATTATAACATAACCCTTTTCTATAAGGAAGAACTAACTTATGTTTGCCAACTAAGTTATATAATAATTACAAAACACGCATTACTTGCATGACCCTTTTATATTGCATATAGGTACTTATTTTATTACAGTTTGCATCACAGAAAAAGATAAAATGCGAATAATTTCACGGAAACCATGACAGATAATGAAATGACGTAGATTTTAATTACAAATACAAAATAAAGATATCGCTATATATCAAAAAGATAATGTAAGGGCCTTATCAAACTAATAAATTATAACGTGTAGGCCCGCGTTAGTAAAGTATAGCACGTCAAAATAAAATTGACAACACGAATATAGGTAATTTTGAGAAAATACTGATCAAATTAAATACATGTAATTAAAAGTTACGTACATAACCTATTAACCAGTTTTTTAGACACAACAGTATAAAATTGAATCTGCTTTATCGGACACGTAAAGAGCAGTTTTGCAAAAATAGATGCCTATTTCTGGATTTGGAACCAATTACTTATGCGAAACACACAAAAAAATCTACATGATCTTAAAAATTTTCCGAGCGGCTGAACACTTTTCGTAATTTTTCCCAACAACAATCCTATAGGAAAAGTACTTATCTCTCTACTGCACCGTTGCACACCTACAAAATCAATTCATCCCAAAAAAAATATATCCTTCTGCATTGGATGACATATAGCCTAAAATTCTACATATAAATTATTCTATAGGTATCTATTGACGAGCTCCGTGGCGCAGCGGTCAACACGGCAATCTGTGACATGGATGGTCCCGGGTTCGATTCCCGGTCAGGTCAAGATGAAAAATGATCTTTTTCAGATTGACCTGGGTCTTGGATGTTTATCTATATATGTATTTGTTATAAAATATAGTATCGTTGAGTTAGTAACCGAATAAGAACTTTCTTTGGGGCTAGGTCAATCTGTGCGATTTGTCTGTATATATTTATTTTAAAAAAATCTATATAATGACTTTCATATTGAAATCCTTGTTCACGCACACATCACACAACACACAACTAAACCTGCTTCCTCTTCACAACGCGTCAACGCGCTAAATTCATTTTAGCTGCTTTCGTAACCAGGCTAGGCTCACGTAACCAATACAAAGCGAACTCGGTAATAACATAAATGAATGAAGGGTTACGAATCTATTTCTTGGTTTACAACTAGGGATATAATTGTTGGCAACTAGTACCAAAAAGTCCTCACCAACCCAAAATTTGGTAGCTACTCTTCACAACAAGACCTCTCTCTCTCGCGGCACCTCTAATTTGCGAAATCGGATCGAATTACACACGTGCGAAAATGACGTCACCTAGTGCGCCGTTCACGAAAAAAATCATTTCTCTGCATCTAAAGCATATTTTTTCGTTCTGTAAAGAACTATTTACTAATGAATAAATTGTCTTCAAATATAAATAAGAAAAGAAAGTAGGCTTATTGAAAAAATATAATTATTCTACAAGGTCAATGTTTACAAACTGTGTCACAGACTGGAATGCCCGAAATGAATATGTACTCAGTAATATAACTAAACAACAAGGGCCTACACTGTCTTTCTGTATAAACAATTCTATGAATAGCTTCAAGATGTTTATAAAAACAACACTTGAAATCAGACCCCCGACGATATAAAAAACTGCTAGTGATGACTCATAATTTTTGTAGTTATATTCGCCCGTAACGCTATATAAATAAAGATCAAAATAGCTCACCACGTCGCCTAGTTGTATTCGACCGTATTACAATGTAAATAAGGATGAAAATAGATCATCACTCCGCCATTTTAGATAGAATAACCACAAACTTTTCGTGTATTTATTTTATGAAATTATTACTTGAAATGATTATGTAAGTGGATAAATCTAATTCAAACCTTATTTCCATTATTTATTTTAGCCATTTTACTGTATTTAGTAACATATTAGCACTATGAACACTGTAAAATCTGATAGTTTAGGTTACCGCATTTGAGCTTGAAAATCATTAATGTTACGATATATTTCTTGCAACATATTATCTAAATTGATTTGATATAAACATATTAACACATTTTAATACAAATTTCTAATAAAAATAAGTTCCGTCTTCATAATAACACAAGAAATGACACGTTTTGACGGTGTTTTGACGTGACAGAAATTTGACGTTTTCGAAGTCGAAAAAAAGAATTTGTGGCACAGATATAAAGTATTTTTGGGTTTTAAACTAAAGCAAATTTATTCTAGTTTGTCTATAGCTCAAGTTCTTCATACAAAAGTATTCTCTATTTTTTGTTATTAAGCTTTAAAGGCGAGTAAGGACGCGCGGCCTCATGAGGCCGCTTGGGGTTTTACGGTAGGTCATGACATTAGGCGCGGCCTCATGAGGCCGGTCGGGGATTGACAGGTTAAATCCTTTTTTTTTGATGTCGATTACGAGTGACTTAGAGCTCGTCGCTCGAATGAAAAGCTACCAAGCTTCTGTTCTGTATGCCTGGAACACCCCACCCAGGATGTGGGCGATGTTGATAACGAAGAAATTTTTTCACGATCCGTTTGGAGAACTCCAGATGTCTTTGTGACTGTATTTCATTCACCTATTTAAATAATTATTCTCAATTTTAAATATATGTAATTTATTCAATTCTAACTAGATATCCGAAATGATTTTCCTTATGACAGACGCAGAGGCATTTTATTTTATCACATGTGTATATAGGTACGTACATATATAACATGAATTGCGTCAAAAGATTACCTAATCCAATTCATACCACGTCAACTAAAAGTGAGGAATTACGGCACTGATAAATTAATTCTAATATTTTGCATTCATAACAATGCGTCATAAGTATATTTTATTTTTCTTATAGCCTTAACCTCAACACTAACTTTTAAACCCCCAACTAAAACAAATATGAGTTGAACACAACTTCACCTATCTCTATACCAGTTGATCAGTTCAACTTGAACTGATAAAGTTTTTAACTACCGATATCATGGCAATTGGATCATTCTCATCAGCCAGCATCGTAAACTTTAATTCAAATAATGTAGGTAAGTATTTATTTCTATACTACCTATCTAGTTGTTTCTGTAAACACGAAGAATTTCTGAACTGATTTACATAACGATACGCAGCCGGCAAAAGGGCGTAGGTTCAAATTCTTTAAGTCTTTATGTTTTTTCTATAAATTCCCCTTCACATATTTTAATCACATACTTAACCATGCAGTATTTAACTAAACTTTGTACTCAATTTCAGTCGCAGGTGTTTTTGACTATTACGTCATACCCGCACCTGACCCGTTGAACCTGTCAATTCTACATCACGGACTGTCATAATATTAGCCGTCAACTTACGGTGGTACAAGTTAGAGAGTTCCGGCAACTAGGACCGCAATCACCGGACCGAGGTCCCAATTGCCGTATAAAAAATCTCAAATCAAAACTAAGTAAAAAAAATATTGTTTAAGCCAAAAACAGTAAAGTCAAATGAAAGAACTTTTATAGTATAGGTATAAACAGCGAGTAAACGAACAAAACTAGCTAAATACATAGATTTTTAAATTTAATTAATGTTAATATTTGGATCCGGCAATCCAATCGCTGAAAACCACCAACATAGCCACGGCGATCGCCTAGTACCTAACTAGGCAAATGCGGGTGCGTGATGTGCAGAGGCGGGGGGGGGGGGGGGGAGGGGGGAGGTTTGGTTACAAGACAGGCAAGACATTTACAACTCACTTTAGTATTCAAAGTGCAGCAATAAAGACTGCTCAGAAAGAAAATAGTAACCTAGTAACCCAAATGGGACGTTTGACAAATCAGACATTATTGATTAAATTATGTTATTTAAATTATTTGAAAAACAAATTTTGCTATAAAATAGTTCCCAGTTCCCACAGTATCGCTGCGAGCTACGCACAATACTTACGCCGAGATGCTGCGTAAAGCGGAAATCGGCCGTTACACATTCACTGACATCATACATGTCAATATTTTGACAGAGATATGCATAACTAAACGGATAATTTCCGCTTAGCATAGCCTCAGGCATCGTCATCCATCAGACTTGTTTAATAGACAGTTAATAGACCTCAGACTAGATCACTTGTTGGGTTGCACAATTTATTTTTACCCTAACTAACGTGAAGCCAAAGAAGGGTGATGATTTTGGCCCACTATACATCATCATCAAAATTTAAGAGCTAAGCTCTTGTCGGTGGAGCTCCCTCCATCTGTCTCTATCCTCTGCCAATCTCTTAACACCCTGGTATGATACACTTCCCACTTTTTCCTTTATTTCTTTGAAGTAACTGTGCCTGGGCTTTCCTCTCTCCCGTCTTCCTTCTATACAAAGATTATAAAACAAATGCGTCATTAATCTTACTATTTATTCGCAGTATAATGACGGTATGATAAAACTTATTAAAATCCATCCGGTAATTCACAAGAAAATACATTTTTAACATCAGCTTTTTTCATTTTATCTTTTATATTGATTGATATTAATTTAACCCAAGTCTGCTAAAATCAATTTGAAAAATCATCTTAGGCAAACCCCAAGTCTCCAACTGAACCCCTTGACTTCGCATCAAAAAATTCAGATGCCTTTAATCTATAATGTCTAGTCTAATAATGTCAGATTTTTCATGAATGGACACTTGTCCATCACAAAAACGAAAAACAAACGAACAGCAGATCGTTATACAAATCGGTCAAAAGATTTACACGACAAATGTATGTCTAACCTAGGAACAGTTTGAGGTAATACTTTGATGACGCTTTCGATGGTTTGTTCGCTTTTCGACTAATAATAAAACGTACTCCTTTTTTATGTCATAGGACGGCAAACGAACAAGCGGATCACCTGATGGTAAGTGATCGCCGCTGCCCATGGACAACTGCAACACCAGGGGTGTCACAGAAGCGTTGCCGGCCTTTTATTATCCCTCCCCAGAGAAGAGAGATGCACCTCCGGCTCTCTAACTCACCGAACGAAGCATAGCAGCGGTAAAGCTACTACTCAAACGTCGATTTTCTGTGACAGTGTGGTACTTCCCCGGACAAACCGGCCCATTCATGCTACTAGCAAAAGAAATTTTCGTCGGTAGCGAGACTCTACGACAACTTAATGATTTAAAAAATTAAGATTTATAAAAGACTGCAACAATTTCTGGAAAGACATTACTACGCTTATATTATTTCAGGCCTTGAAAAACATTTTGAATTGACGGAAAATATTACCTATTTCTGACACGTGCTAAACACAAATATAAAAAAATATGTAAAAAGAAATTTGAGCACTAAATCGTTAATAATAAAGTTAGTAATCAATTGAAAAGTATCGGCGGTCGACATGCTTCGTTATCATAGTGTGTAAGTTTGCATAATGTTTCGATTTTACGTTGAACAGACGCGTTTAAGAATAGGTAATCTGAGAGACGAATTATCCATTTAGACTCTACACCGATACAATAGAGGCTAAAATGGCGTGCAACAGCGCATAATTCTTTAACAGTGAGCGTGGAAAAATCACTGAAGTAGCGTGCGCCCATAAAATTGGCGATAACAAAAGACGTTAAAAACCAACTTGTAAACTGGACACGCGTAACATTTAAACGTTAAATAACTATAGTCAGTAAAACACCATTATGGCGTTTTATTTCCTGTTTTCTTGTTGGGAACACAAGTGACAGAATTTTACAGGGACCATGGCTGTCATTTGAAGTAAAGGTGGCAGCGCAAAGCTAATTGTAGATGTCGCTGCGTACGTTCATCCTTAACAAAAATATAAATATCTTTATTTTTAGATTTTGATGCAATTAATTAGTGCATAAGAATAAAGACAAAACATGAAACCTTTCATAAAAAAATGTATAAAACGCATATATGTTCACTTATCAAAAGATTTTTAAGTATTTTGCAAACATAACCTACATACAATAATATTTTTTGTAAATATAGATGCCAATTTGTGGGAAACTAGCTAGTATAAACAATTTAATAGTTTATTTCACGAAATTTGGTCTGATTATGAAGAAAAATATTGATAAGTGTAAAAGTCCATACATTTGGCAGTTGTATCGGAACAACCCTACTAAACTGTAACGTGACAGTTGCCATCCCCATTGAAAAAAAGGAAAAATAAGTATAATTTAAAATTTAGAATTGGATATTTTTAAATCAAACTTCTATGCTCAGCAGTAGGCGGATGTGTGGCTGAGAGGATGATGAAATAAAACTTCACCGAAATCATTGTTACTTGAAAAAGTTGCTATGAAAATCTTTATGTAATTAGTTACAAAATTTCATACGAAAACCTTAATAACTTAAGTAGGTACTACAAAACAAGGTTTATTATATATTTTAGTAGTAATTTTCACGCGACTTCGTCCGCGTAAATTATAGCCTATGTCACCCGCAGATACAGTAGCTAAGTATGCTATAGATAGGTGAAAGAATAAAAAAAATCGATCCAGTAGTTTCGGAGCCTTTTCAATGCAAACAAACAATCAAATCTTTCCTCTTTATAATATTAGTAAGTATGATAAAGACACTATATAAACCTATTATATATTAATTCCTCAACAAGAATATTTACAAGCGATAAATTGAAACTAGTTTTGTCTAACTCTGACAAACTGTGGCCGACCGTCATTGAATCAATTTATGGGTCGCAACTTTTGATGTCCACCGCACCTCGACAGTGACTCATGCTTGGACCCAAACATGGTACAATATTACAGTTTCCCAGGTTCTCATTTCAAAATTTATCAACATATGTATGGTATAAGAAAAAATTGCCACGATAGATATCCTATAAAACTTTTAAAAAATATGGGTTTTTTGCCATTTCATGGTTTGATCCATGGTTTAGTAAACCAAGTGTTTAATTTTAATAATAAGTAATAAAATACTAAGCATCTGAGTAAATTTTAGCTTAATTATGTTACCCGCTAACAATTTAAATGTTTAAAGCACTGCATGCAACTTTCTACAAATGGCCGACAGGTTCAGAGAGCGCCCAGAACACTTCCTGTGACTATACCTGGCGCAGTATATTATTCTACCACTAACCGAATGTTTCCAAATATGACCTCATACGGTCACATTCAAATTTCAAGAACTAAAGACATCACGGAGGTAACGACTATCTCATATTTGCCTCGTTTTTTGCGTTGTAATATAATCTTTTGTTATCTAGCGTGATTTTCCTTTTGGGTTGTTTGCCAATTTATTGTGTGCGACATCATGTGACTCATTATTTAAAATTACCTGTGTATGATCTCGTAAGGCAGTTACTACGTTATATTTAAATATGCACTATTCAATTGTTGGTGCGCAATGAATCGAGAAAAAACTCAAGATATCCTTTATTAGTAATATCCTAATCCTATCCTAATCCTAACTAATATGATAAATGCGAAAGAGAGTTTGTTTGTTTGTTACGCTTTCACGCCCTATCTACTGAACCGATCTTCATGAAACTTTGCATATACATAAGCTGGGGTACTGAGAAGGACATAGGCTATATATTACGCGGGCATAAACGCGAATAGCAACTAGCTCTTTTTTACATTCTTTTTTACGTTTTTACATTTTTTACAATGTTTTTACATTATCCTACCTATGTCTTAAACTAGCAGGAAGAAAAATTACCGAAATAAAATACATATTAATATACGCTAACTTGGTGCTTAAAATAACCTTTGGTCAAAGTACAATACTACAATGACTTTTTACTTACTTATTATTATCTCTTAATGTAAATTTATACGATCATGACACAATCTCGATGCCATGTCGGTCATGAATCAAGAGTAATTCTTGTTTCGTAATTATTGACATAAAACATTGAAGCCATCGTGAGACAATTGCTGTGATGCGACAGATGTATTCAAAAATTGAAATTTCCCAGCACACAACCAATAACCAGTAAAATAGGAACACACCAAATTTAATCTTTTCGTGGATGTCGTAGAAGTCGACTTAGGAAACTCAAGCTATACAAAGCTTATATATATATATCAAAGAGACCATTTCAACCCGTCTGGCCAGCATGGAGAGTGTAGGCCAAATACTCTGACTGCTCTGACTAATATATGGCTCTGGCAGTATAGAGAGAGAAGGGTCGTGCTCCTGCAGTGGAGACTAACTAAGACCTGATGATGACGATGAATAATCTATTCCAAAAATGTCAGGAATAGAAAAACAAATCTAGACTGGGCATCTTAAATTTAAAGAAAGATGACGCTATACGAATTCTGAAACATAAATGAACAATTATTGATTCACAGAATTATATTAGTTACAACAAGCCAATAGCATGAATAAAAATTTCTTATTACAGATAGTGATAATACTCGTAATAACCACAGAACACAGAAAGAAAACAAGTGTTTACTTGGGAGTTTGTGGTGGGTAGTCAAGGGGTACAGTTGAAGTTTGATTGATTTTAGTGGACTTTATAATATGAAATTGGTGTAGTTTGGTGTTATAAATGCTCGTGCTCATGAACAATTTGTGAAATAGTTAAAGTGGACTGATAAATGGAGTCGTATAGATTTGCCGCCAGAAGCTCCCACGACGCATCAAAGAACATACGCCATCTTTGATGCTACTTGGAAAAACTTTACCATGCAACACCGATACTTAGTATCTCATTATACTGGACATTGGCAGAATCACTGAAATTTCGGTGCACCGCGCACGGTGTCGTCCCAATCCGCACTGATTGGGACAGTGCGGATTGGGACGACACCGTGCGCGGGTCTCAATTCACATTCGCCCTGAAGAAGACCTCCGGATGAGGTTGAAACATGTCGGCCAGTAGCTGACTATACGTGAGTAACCCGTTGTTACGTATTTTTTAGGGTAGCTCTCATACAAGTAAAGTGGGGGAGTCTTTTTTTTTCTCTATTTACCCATCGTGTGAGGTATCGTTAAATAGGTCTTTTAAAAATATTGTGAGGTTGAGAACACCATTTTTCGATCCGTTTCGGAAATATTTGGTTTTAAAGTGCGAATTTTTGTTAGAGGTAAGTGTCCCCCCCCCCCCCCCCTCTATCTGCTAAACGGTTATATATAGACACGTGAAAAAAATTACAGCAGTAGTATATACACTGAAGTTGAAAGGAAAACTATCAGAGCTGAGTACTAAGTACAAACTAAAAAGTTATAGGCAACCAACTTATAAACTGTAAAATTTCATACTATTTTCATTGTTAGATGTTTTTGGTCGTTAAACTGTAAGGTGCGAGTGTGAATAGTGTGAACTCAAAGTTGTCATTCGCAACTACGGAACCCTACACTGCGCGTGGCCCGACACGCAATTGGCCGGTTTTTTTGAAATAATATAGTAAATGAGTAATGGGCGGCAATGAAATCCTGAAATACCTATATGAATATATAACTAAAAATATAAGAGTCATCAATTAGTCGGAAGTAGTTAATATAAAGTAATATTTGATCAATTTTTTATGTTTTATAATAACATATTTACCATTATATTTTGTAGATCAAAACTGGTTGATTTAACATCACCTGAAAATATTTATATCTTTGAAATAAGATCACGGCTACGATAACAAACTTACACAGGACTCGTTAATCTGTTAATTTTATGGGAATGACATTTCTTGCGAAGGTCTAAATTTGCTTTTCAACTTTCCATTAGGCTCAATGCGCACAATTATGTTTAATTTTATCAACCCAATTAGGGGCAAGTGCATAATTTTATAGCTGTAAGTATATCTATCACTTTTATCACAACTTCCATAATTTTTTCCTAGTTCGATAGCGATGGAAAAAAATATTCAAATCAATATTGGATTGAGCTCACAATTTTTATTCAGGCCGGATTCAGCCCGATGTTTGCGCTGAAAAGTGCATCGAGTACGTCAGTTAGCTGCGTCCTTGTCGCACCCGTGCATGCAAGGCTAGGCCGATTGTTATTGTCAAGTATGTGTAAACACGGCGAGAATCACATGCATCGGTGCTGACGCTATATGCGTAGGTAAGTATGTATTTTAATTGCGTACATTACTAATTCAACATCAGGTGCTTTTTTCGTCTCCACTGCAGGAGCATGACCCTCTCTGAACTACCCGAGTCACAATATTAGCCAGAACAGTCAGAAGATTTGGCCTTCAATCTCCACGCTGGTCAGACTTGTTGGAGAGGTCTCTTTGATGTTAAAAAGCTTTGTTTACCTTGTTTTTCCTAAGTTGCCTTCTACGACATCCACGGGAAGACTTGGAGTGGTCCTATTCTACTCTGCCGGGAACCACACGGCAACATTTCTAATTGGTTATTAAATACAATTTTAAAATAAGTAATTTAACACTAACAACGGTATACTACGATTTTATTTATGTATTTTTTATTTAAAATATTTATTGAGCCTTAAAAAAATCTATAATAGGAAGACTTAATGCTACAAGCATTCTCTCAATGCAATGCTACAAGCATTTTGTCGGTTTGTTAAATATTGTACTAAAGTAAGTAGGTACTTACTCAGTTAAACGCAGTGTATAGATAATTAATACACATAATATATTTCCATACAAATATCATAGCGGGTACCTACATAGCTTACTTATGTTATTATAAGCAGAGGAAGAAAAGAAAAAAACAGATATTAATGACCTAAGTTTTGTCTGGCTAAAGCTAATATAATCACGTTTTAGCTTACTTTTATACTGATTAATAAAACATGCCTCTCTAAAAAATAGTACTTACTTGTCACTGTTTTCAAAAGTCTTTATTTTAAAATCAGTATTATCTTCCAATATGGTTTGGGCGAAAAGGAAAAACATGAAATATACCATCTGCTTACCTTCCCGCGCAAACTGTAAAAGCCGGTCAAGGGATTGGGCAAAAACTCTAAGGACACGTGAACAGGCGATGCGACTAGCCATCACTATTTCGATTCCGCTTTCCACCTTAACATGCTATACGTGGCCTTTGGGTTTCATGACACTGGGCTCTGTCTAGCCCGCAAGGGAGAACGACTTGATAATATGTATGTATGTAAAATCAAAATCAATGAGCGATCATGTACAGAATCAAAATCATCTGCTTAGGTGTCAAGGTGACTTATATTGAATGTCAATACAAAATGGACAATGGGCCAATCACCCCAGCCACGAAGACAATGCGTAAGCTGAACGGTGGTCTGAAAGGGACGTACGTCGCTCGATTTGTTGACCTACTAATTCATATTTAATAGAATGTTTAATATATCTCGACGTGTTACTTTTTAGATTTTTTGTTGAAAACTTTTGCTAGGTACTTATGTCGCGGTCATCCCAAATAATATTAAAAAAGCAAGTGAGTTTGTTTGTTTGTTTTATTGAGGCTATATACCTAGCTCAAAAACTCAAGGGTTTTAGGTTTTGTTAAAAAGGCAGAGCTGTTTCGTTTTATATATTTGTAACGATAAGTGAAGGGATAAGGAAATAGTAGATAAGTGAGAGAAGTGACGATTTTAGAAATTAATAAAGGTTCTATATACTTAATAAAGTTCTCTTCATATCATACATAACCAAAATCGCTTACTACCTTAATTTATCTGTTAACAATACATAGTATTTACATATTTGCGTTTATTTGACAAATAACTCAAAGGTAAAATCTGCAATTCGACTACGAGTCAGAGCGGTGCAAAAAAGGGTTTCTGCATAGTTGTGGGCGGAAAATAAGATGAATGGGATGATGTGACAAAATATGTTTGAAGGATATGTTAACCTTGGTTAGTACGTCCTATGAATAAGAATTAAAAAACAAATCAAGGAGAGAAAAAATAAAGTCAAAATATTTTTTTAAATATATATGTCGATGTGTAGGTATACTAAAAGGATCAACAAAGTATAAAATCTTTGGCTATAAGTTTACCACTGTTCTTCTTGTAATTTGCTGAACAAATATAATTTTCTTCTGGTTGATGTGTGTTAGTTGACCAACAATAATTTTAGGTTTTAAAGTTTTTTAAGCTACCTAATGGCGTCTTGGGTTTATACTTCGTGGCTACTCTCATGAAGTACCTATCTATGTACTATTGATATAACATTAGCGGAAGGCTAGTGCAAGAAAGTGCAAGTCAGTAGTGCAGTAAAGTACTTACTTGCACTGGATTTCATTAAGGGTACACTAAAGTACACTGCTGGTAGGTACTACCTTCCTAAAGAAAGGCAGCTTGTTTCAGCAATGTACTGTATACTGCTCCTAACGCTCATGGCCTAAAATTAAAATTGTAAACGCAAGTATGACACTTAATAAGTGTTCAAAGAAACCTATATTCAATAAACGATTGAATCTTAAATTGAATCATGAAAAAGCCTTCAAAAAGTGATGCTACGTCTAGAGAACGCATTGAGATGAGAGAAGAATCTTTAGATGGACAATTATATCCCTGATACTCAGAAGATGTCTGCACGTGTTTACAGCACTTATCCACGATGACGGAAGCCGGCAAATAACATCATTATCCGGTAGGTATGTGTTGTGAACGACATTCATTCATAACCATTGTTATGGATTGCGTGCTTCGTTCAATGTCGCTCAAAGTACGTTTTATTGTTTTGGATATTGTTCACTTGTAGACGGGTAAGATAAGTAACACTTTTTATACTCCTTCATATTTGATCGGCGAATTACTAGGAACTACCCAATTTCTATTTTATTAAGGTACAGATATGCAAATGAGCAAAACATGTAAGTATGTTGCCTCAACGCTATTGAGTAAGAAGATTAATTCTTTTCATAAGTAAAAAAATACATATAAATAATACTATCACATAGCTGTTCCCATTTTGAGACTTGTAAACGACGATCCCACTCTACTAGGTACTTAAAAGAGTAAAAAGAGTTTGTTTGTAATGAATAGACTAAAGCTGCTAAACCGATTTCAAAAATCATTATCAGCATGCTATATTCATAGTCAGCATATAACATACAATTTACGAGAACGAAGTAGCGGGAAAAATGCTAGTTTTATTACAGATTGTCCACGGCAAACTTCAAATGTACCCCTTGACTTCCCACCACAAACCTTCCTTTACCTATGGAAGCTTATTTAAGTATTTGCGTGTGACATTGGCTTAAGTAATTATGCGAACGAAGTAGCGGGAAAATTGCTAGTATGAGATAAAAAGCATTATAGAGTAGTTATTTAAAATTCAGCTTCCGTTTCACTATCCGACGAAGAACTTCGTTCCATATGAATTTTAGGGTGACAGAGTACGTATACATCATTTTGCATATAAATGATTGATAGCGGATGCAACTTATATTTTGCTTTGATAAGGTAAGCTTCATAACTAGGTAATTATATATGTTTTTAACTGAAAAATGTATCTCGTTCTTTTGACATAAATCAGTTCATTAAGGTTTTTTCAACATTATATTATAGCATTGAAGTACCGTGCTCATATATACAATTTAGGGGAAGTACCGTTTCGTGTGTCATTTACTAGATGGAGTTGGTAAATTATATTTGCATTTTAGTTCTATCTATATTTTACATGACACATGTTTAGAGAGTACTTGTGTGTTGGATGTAAGTAGTATATTTACTTTTAAATTCTCAAAAGGCATCTGACACACCTTCATGACAGTCATCTAGAAACCCCCTTTTATAACTTATGCCGCCTAAATTACGAAGTATTAGGTACTTTTATTCGCAAATCAGCTACAGCTTTAGTATATTTAAGTCAATGGATATTATTTCGTAGTTTCAAGTATAAATAGAAAATGTAAACACATAGTTTTAAAGAGAAACTGTGATCTACTTTTGATGCAGTTGGTACATTACACGCGGCAGTGGCGCGTAAGTCGACACCGCTACTTGTCCGCACTATGCAAATGGAGATAATACGCGTACTAGCTAAGTGACCGGGTTGCGCTTCGTACTCCAGCACAATGAGGTTAACACCCGCCCAAGTTGAGAATAAAAACGGAGTAACCGCTGCGCAAAGCGTGAAACTAGCGATGTTATTTAGCCGGGTTTGATCAGAAATCGCGCAGTGCGCATGTGCACGGACCGAATGGGGTAACCCACAGAGTACGGAATGTCGCTCGCACCCTAATAGAAACAAAAGTAATAATAATTCCGAGTGCCAACCCTCGCCCGGCTAGTAGGCGAAAGTCGCATATACAGGCTCAAAAAAAACGTAAAAATGCTCAAATGTGCTATGATATGGTATGATTATAAAAGTAAAAATTAATAAACAAAATTCTGATTTTCCTTATATCACAAATAAGTAGAAAATAGCAGAATTTTGCATTTACCTTGAAACCCAAAACCTCAATAAACGGTACCACCCCTTGACACGTTAGTATGAAATGTGTTGATAGGCGTCTCAGTAGCGCGCGAGCGAGTGACATTCCCTGCTCTATGGGGTAACCTCACCCACATTCCTGCCTTCCGGAATTTCACTCACGTTGACAGTCGCAATGTGATACAATGATCGTGTTGGAGCCGAAATCGGTCGTTCGCTAATTTAATGGGTGAAGCTTAACCGCCACTGGGTTAGCACTCGAGTCACTTCAGTGTGATTACTCACAGCCAGTTACGGGTCATTCTTGAGGGCACTTTACAGTTGCTCGACTAGTTGTAGTTAAAACGAGTCAACTTGTTCCCTTATGTTATTGCCTCGATTGCTGAAATATCAAGACGTGCACAAAATGTACAAACGGAATAGGGTTTAGCCCTTGATATGAAATACTGAAGCTCCTCTAAATTTTTACTTATAGCGTTTATATTTATGAACATACAATGTCAGCGCTAATCACTCTATTTTTCCAGCCAAAAGACCTACTCGTTCGTACTAAATAAGCCGCCATTGCAAGTCATCACCTTTGTTTTGGCCTCATACAGTCAAAGTATTGAGTACTTAGGTCAATTGCCTACTAGGCTATTACTGGAGCGCTATATTGTTACGTAAACTTATTTTTCTAACGATCGTCTACCATAAAGTTCAGAACTACAGGGAAGCCACCTGCTTTTATGTGCGATTGCTTTTATTTTTCCGGTATAAATTTACCTGTAATTAAATACTTATTACCGTTGCAGCGAAAGACATTGGGTAATCTGCTACACTAAGAACTACTTAGCATAATCAGACATAAATAACTTCTAACTAATTATTTTTAATTTACACTACACTAAGGACTAGAATTTTCTAAAATATCTATATTCATAAAGCTTTCTTCTGTAAAGTTTGTATCTAAACCGGTTAAGGTTCTAGCACTGTGTATTAGTCACAGCACAGTACTGTTAGTTGTGAGAATTATTACTGTGTAGTAGCCTAGATCTAAGTATATTAGCCAAGCAAGTCAAACGCATACAGTTGGAAGCCAGTTTGAAAAATCTTCCGTAACAGCACGTGAAAACACGTAGAACACTAGTAACTGCATCACGATTGATATAATACGTGCAAAAACGTGCTATTTTTAAGTCACTCGAGTGAAATTAACGTGTGATAACAAAATACCATCGGAGACCTTATCGCGATCATTTGAAGATATCGTGGAATCGTGACGCCTTCAGCAACCTCTTATCAAGACAATATACATGTTATTTAAAGTTTTCACGATTATCAAATACAAATTCCATTGTCACATTAAAAAGATAACAATAGTACATCATTGCAACTTTCAAGGGTTAAATAAAATCGTCTTGAGGTCGAAAATCGATGACACGCACGTGTAAGGTGATGAAAAGATAATGTCATTCTAATTATATGTGTACCAGGGTTAATGCACTTCAAACTAATACATTAACCCAAAGACCTCTAAACGTGCCTGAAAACTTTCATATTCAGAGCTTACGCATACCAAAGTGCGAGTGGGACTCGCGCACGAACGGTTTCGTACCATTATGCATAAAACTACCTATCAAACAAAACAGCAAAACAATCATGTTTATTGTTGTTGTATAAGAGATTAATGATTAATTTTGTTTAAATATAATTATTTATTTTTAAAGTGAAAGAATATTCTCTGAATCTTTCGAGTATTCCTGTTGCCATTATTAATATCGAGCAAAATACGGCAATAAATCACGTTTGTTGTACGGGTGCCACCCTTAAATAATTATAATATTCTATTTGTAGTATTTGTTTTTATAGTGGCAACAGAAATACATCATCTGTGAAAGATTTCAACTGTTTAGCTATCACGGTTAATGAGTTACAGACTGGTGACAGACGGACAGACCGAGAGATGGACATCGAAGTCTCAGTAATAGGATCCCTTTTTTACCCTTTGGGTACGGAACCCTAAAATAGAAATCCAACCCCTATTAAAATAAAGAAATAAGGTATTGAGAAAAAATTCCACGCGGCCAGGATTTGAACGGCAGTCTTTAGACTTTGAACGTCTAATAAAGCCATACCAAATAGGCCACCGTGCTTCCTATCCTACACGTCAAATTTCTCCACCATATCCCATTCCTCTTTACGCATTACTGCTTGCGTCACCTAACTTACGATATCTACCCCACATTTACAAGTGTGGTATTTGATTTAACTCATTTTACAATGATGTTGAAAATCAATTAATGTAGGAAGCCATACAATATTTTATAGGCGTTATTTTGCATTCACAACGCCATTTTGATTATACTCTTATTAAAATAAAGAAATAAGATATGGGAAAGTATTCCACGCGGGCAGGTTTTGAACTGGACGGCGGAAGTATTTAGACTTAGTACGTCTTGTACGTTAGACGTAGAGTCTAAAGACTGCCGGTTCAGAATTGGCATTGTGAATGCAAAATAACACCTATAAAATATATCTACCTAACCCTCACACACACATGGCTCCGTCGTGTGTTGATGGGAAAAATAAAATGAGACATCATTGTCGTGGAGTATTTAAGCATCTGTAGGTTTTGGTGTATGGGTTGAAACAAAGAATTGCCAATTATTCCACCTGCCCCCGCCGCAGCTGCCCCGGCTGCTCTTTTTATTTATTTCAACGTCGGTGATATTTTTATTGTTCGCCTTCGACTCAATCATAAAATAAAAACTATATAGAAACGACACTCTTGTAAGCACTTTAATGCCACTTTAACTTTGACACTGCAGCACTAGGATTTTAAAAATTTCATAAATGGATAGAGCTAACCGAAATATCATCATCATCACTTCGATCACTGTGTTCACACGGTATTTGACTCGTGGTCCCACCCATTTTGTCCCACGGTTACTTATGGTCCCAATTAACTTAAACACTAGGGTTCGTAGTCCTACACTAGTGGGACTACCAGTCATAGGTATAATGTAGCGCACACACCGATTTGAGTTTTCTATGTACGCATCACTAAAATGCCCTTTATATTGAGTTACACATCTGTAGCTCTTAATTTGTGACTCAATGTTACACTAATGAAATGCAGCGGCGGCGTATGCGCTTTTAAACGAGTGGCGATAAAAAGTGTGCTTTCTTTACTTCTTGTACATACCGAGTTTCATGATTATAGAGCGGCTAGGTCTCTTCATTTTTTTTTTGTGTATTTTTGTGCAAGTTTCAAGCACGTCTGTCACGACCTTTTATTTTGAATTAATGAATATTTAATTTGTAATTGAAAATACTGATATAATATAATAATACTTATATGTGTACAAAAATTTATTTTATTTGAACAATTATTGTTAATCTCGTCTCAGATTTCTTTTTCGTCCTCACTTCACTTGCAAACTGCGCTCAAAAGTTGCATTTCACAATAAAATTATCTTAATGGCATCAACATGCATCAAGTTAAGTACATCAATAAAATCTCATCCGAAATCGTCCGTATAACACAAAAATATAAAAAAAATCGAGCGAGGAGACGGACACGATGCGTCCACATGGTTCGTCGACCCCGTCGATATTTCTCGAAATCCGCCGCGGAATTCGCGCTCTTTTCGCTTTTTAATTGTAAGCAACCAGCTACCCAGCGACAAGGTGATACGTTTCAAGTGAAAAATGTACAGCCGCAGCCTGCACTGGAATTGCTGTAACGGAACGTACGAATTAAGATTTACAAGGAAGCGACAAATTCAAAGGAGGGCGCTCATTTTGGATTATCTTTATCTGATTTTGAGCTATACCTACCGATTTCACTTAGGATACCATAACATTTGTTTATGATTAAAAGTGCAGACTGACCACAAGAGCCATAAATAGATCCAGAAGCAAAATTTATTTATTTTTAACTGTTATTCTTCATCATTCCTAATATTTTGTGAAGAATTATACATAGGCAGTTCATCCTTCTTAAAAGAATTATACATTAAATATAATTGTCAACACTAGAGGTATCTAAATTCTAAAGTACCTAACAGTTTTAGCCAATGATAGTTGGTAAAACATATCTATTTAAATCTCTTTCACTTTCATTACTTATTTTAACCTAATAGAAACTGTGTTAATAATCTTTACGTAATAAATAAGTAAGAACAGTTCCTCGAACAAGTCTATTATGAGATTTCACCGCGATGACCTATTACATATTTAGTTGCAGATGCTAAAAATACTCCAAAAATAAATTAAAAACAATGGAAAGATGGTTTCGTGGTATAATTTAATGTTGCACAGTGCGGAAGCTTTGATTTTCACGCTATAAACCAAACAATGGCAGCACAATCCAATAACGGAATAGAGTACACGCAGAATCGCAACAAATTTAATGATGTTTCTCACAATTCTTTTTTATTTTTTTGCTTTGCTTTGTCGTCTATTTTATAATATCTGTAAATTTTATCTGTGCCTGTTTCGTAGGTGCCTGCCTCTCGGTCTGGCTGGTATCATAAGTACCTACCAAACGTGTGGATTAATTGTCACGTTATTTTGTAGGTTTTGCTGTAATCATGTATTTGTTCGGTTAAAATGAATCATCATCAGGTCTTTTTAAGTCCACTGCAGGAGCACGACGCTCTCTGTACTTCCAAAGTCATATATTAGCCGGAGCAGACAGAGGAATCGGCCTACACTCTCCACGCTGGCCAGACGAGTTGGAGATGTCTGTTTGATGTTAAGTCGCCTTCTACGACATCCACGGGAAGATTTGGAGTGGTCTTATCTTCCCGTTCCCTCTGCCGGGAACCACACGGCTAGACTTAAAAAATGTCAAAACATAATTTTCTATTCATTCATATTGTACACTGGAAGAAAGTTGTCGTAGACAATAACGACTTTCTTCTCTCTATGACTCATATGCTAAGTCAGATTAGAATAAAACCTCCAGAGGTATTAATCCGTCAGCGTGAAGTTCCATACCTCTTAAGATAGACGAAAAATTAATTTATAAACACAGGGATTTATTATAAATATTTTTTTGTAAATTTCGCTCTGGTATCATGGCGGATTTGAACGCGACCACGTATGGTATTTAGAATAACTGGCACACGCCCAACACGATCCGAATAAATAGAGCATGAGTAGGTAGATTAGTTATTATGACACGTGACTTTGTTCAACATTCGCACATTTGCGTCTCGACTCTTATCACGTCGCGAGAGAACGTATCAATTTGTCGCATTTTATATTTGTTGACACGAAATTTTGTGTGAGTTATTTTTTATTCCATGAAAAAAAAAACTGTTGCGAACAGAAGTATCAAAAGAAGTACTGATTCAATAAAATATTGAATGAATATTTTATTGTAGTGAACTATAAGTATAAATTGTACGTATTTTAAAATACCTAAATAATAAATAAATGAGTTTGTTTTACTCTCATACCTAAGCTGCTGAGTCAATTATCATGAATTTTGGCATACAAGTCTGGGATACGGAGGAGGACATAGGGTTCCTTTCATCCCGGACAAAAGTATTGTTTTTGAGAGATCGACACTAACGTGAGCGGACCGGGCGAAAACTAGTTAATAATGAAACGGATATAAAGGTAATCGCAATTAAAACTATGAAATACCTGATGATAAGTATTGATTTAGATCTTTAACATTTCGTTATACATAATGTTCTTGCACAAAATTACCCAATATCGAAGATTTAAATTGCTCTAAAAGTAGTTTCAGTTAATATGTTAAACTATACTCACAAGAAAATGTCAAAGAAGGACTAGAGGTTATTTTTAGCCATAATATTACGCAAATGCACAATCGTCAACATGACGGCAAGGTGCGATGCGGTGAGCGAAGGTACACAGCGGGCGGCGAGATCTGGCGTCAATAGGGCTGAAACTGCGAAAAAATGCGTTTTTAACGGTCGTCATTTCATCACATGGATTAAGATGGCGACTGGCTTGTTTCGAGTGGGCTACTTAACCAAGTCATTGAGGTGCACGGAGAGAGCCTCCCCGTGACGCTTACTCTAATTTATGCGCCCAATGCACCCTGGGCAATGGCCTGCGAAGACAGCAAGACGATAAACAGACTGGATGATTTTTCTACTACGAGTCAGCCCGAGCAGACACACTATTATGACCCGAATGACCCATTGTGAAGGAGGGTAATGTTTTTCGCTCGCGCGTTTGTATGTGTATAAGTACATATACTCGTATCTGTTCCAATGTTTCCTCATGTAGCCTTAACATGTAGATTTGTACAGACATTTAAATTTTGATTTGTGAGACGTCCTTAGATGGCAAAAAATCAATATGTCGTACGTCAATTGTAAAAAGTAAACGGTTTATTTATTTTTAAAATAACGCGAATTGACTTATTATTTTATGTAGAGAAAAATCGCATTGTTTGTTTTGTTTTTCGTATGTGTAAGTGGCCAACACTGGTGTCAGATTTTTCAAGCTGCCTAAGGCATCTGACATAGCTTAACGACTGACATCAAAGAAAAATCGCATATAATAAATTGAATTGTTACTCGTCAGCAAACTTTTTCACACGGTTTTCGCTGCAAATTAATTTCCCGAATTTGAACACTATTAATTTGAATTTCTCGACTTTCAATAACCTTCTCGAGTAGATATTTCAATAATGAAGTATGCTCCTGATGGCAGGTTATCAACTAATACTCCCGGAAGTTATTCTTTGGCAGCAACGGTGTTATGATACATATATATTTGTATACCTAATTAAAGCCTTTTTTATGTGTTATCCCTTGTGGTTTAGGCTGATTTTAACATTTGGACTGCCGTAATCTCGTAAAACTTGAAATTATCCATAACACACAAGTCCAACAGTGGGTACGTTCTTTAGCTTGCGACTGCAGAACATAATACATACTACCAAAACTCAGGTGAATTTTGATCTAAGCTAAAATTTTAAAAGGAAATTGTTACACTCAAAAACTACTAGCCTAATCTTGAAATTTTCCCGGTAACATAGGCTATAATTTACGCTGAAGAAGTCGGGGAAAATAGCCAGAACTTAAAGAATTAATATGATTATAAGTGAGCTCTGTTTTGAATACTTAAATCTATATTCCTCGAAGTTTTTCAACATGGTTGATCCGAAACTGCATTAGAAAAGTGGAGGGAAACGCGAGAGACCTTTGCCCAGCAGTGGAACAGTAAGGGTTAATAATAAAAATAATAAGATATCTTTTACAATTAGGTATGACTAAAAGTGCTCTACGTCATTATAAATTCATTATTAAATCTAAGCTGTAAGGTAGAAATTGCGCGTTAATAAATGCTGATACGAGTGCAACCCTTAGTTACAAACATTCGATGATAATAAGTGCACTGAAATTGATATAATATGTTAAATTTATATAAGAGCAGGTCCAAATCAGCGTTTAGGTACCAGTAGGAAATGAGTAAAAACCACATTTATAAATACTGATTCGAGCGCAACCCTCGATTACGAAACTCGATGATGCACTGAAGTAATCATCATAATGTGTTATATTTATATAATAAGAACACGTTTAAATCAACGTCTAGCTACAAGTAGGAAGTAAGTAGAAACCATATTTATAAATATTGACTCGAGCGCGACCCCCAGTTACGAACATTTTATGATGATTAGTGCACCGAAATAATGATCTTAATTTAGGTTATAATTTAGGCAATAACAGAAGTACAAATTGGAGTCTAGGTACAAGTAGGAAGTGAGTAGAAAGAAACCACATTTATAAATACTGATTCCAGCGCGACCCTAAGTTACGAACACTCGATGATGCTTAGTGCACTGAAATAATGATCATAATGTGTTATATTTATAAAATAAGAACACGTTCAAATCAGCGTCTAGCTATAAGTAGGAAGTGAGTAGAAACCATATTTATAAATACTGACTCGAGCGCGACCCTAACTTACGAACACTCGATGATGTTTAGTCGATTATAATTAGCCGTGCTCCCCGACTCGACGACGCGTGCTCCAAATCACAGGCGGTCGCGATGAACTGAAATTCATAAAGTCGATATAATTTCAATATTTTATTATTTAAAGCTATTTGCTGAAATCTTATAGTGTCGAAATTTTATAGTTTGTCTGTGTAGTCTTAAATAAATAAGCACAAAGCAATTCAGGCTTTTCATTCACTTTCAGGTTTAGCAAAACCCAGCAACCATTATTTTTTTAAGTATTCATACATATGTTAACTATAACGGACACAATTCACTCACTCCTTCACTGTCTGCTCCTGTATTTTTATACTGCTAAAAAAAACCTTTCAATAAAAAATAAACAGATTACAAAAGCAATATTCATTGAGCAGTGACGTTTCTTTATTTTATTTTCGGCAAATACATGCATCTTCAAACAGAACTTCGGACTACTTTAAGCACATACAAGCGAAATAGATATGAAAAAACTTGTTATAAATAAACAACAACATCATCACTCTAGCCGCGGTCCTGCCGGCTGATGGCAATGGCTGCCACGCGCCAGGCAGATGTTTCTCCCGACGACGTACCTGCATGCGACGGCTGTCCTTGAGATGCATTTAGCAGCATATGCATGCTCGCAATAGAAATGACTGATCAGGTATTACCGTTTGATGTATTTATTGTTTCAATACTCAATACTTATTTGCATCACTGATGTAACTATAACTGAGCTTATTCTTATTTATGATTGTAATAATTAAGGACCCTTTCGGGCGCAGCTATTGAAGAGGAGAGGGCGTTAGCTCTGATTCTACAGTGCAATCCAACGAAGACGGACTCGAGTGAAACACCTAGTTGTTATGTGCCTAGCTTGTCTGATGTAAATTCTATTTTTAAAAGCGTAACACATAATCGTTAATTGATCAAAACCAGTTCTTTTAAAATTCGATCTGTTCTGATTTATAAAATTAATTTGAGAAGAAATACCCGTAAATCCATAGAGATGAAATTATCCTGAAGTCCTAAAGTGACAAATGAGTATGATAATAGCTGAGAATATGTTTTCTTGCCTTTCTTCAGGGCCCTTCTCCGAATAAACCTTCGTTTTCCATATTTTATTTAATTTACCTATTTTGGTTGGATTGTGTCTCGGTTCTTTTTAACCAGGTCACTCTGAGACGTAAAACAGCTTGAGTAATGGTTGTGTACCCCATTGCATTGAAAAACACTCTATCTTTATTTTCAATGGTTATTTTGCAGATCGAATACCTTTGTTTATTATAATTTAATTAATAACAATAAAAAGATAAGCAATGAAAGATCGAATTTGCAAAAGAAATCTCTGTAAATAAGGAAAATAAACTGAAGTTACATAATAAATAATGTCCTTACACCGACTTTTAATTTATGGAGGTTCTATCAATGCTAACAATAATTATGACGTATTTTGTGACATTATAAAGTTCTAGTTATCATCAGCATAAAATTTAAGAGCGACGCTTTTATCGATGTAGCACCCTCCATATTTCTGTATCCTCTGCCAAACTCTGCGAATGATTTTTTTATTACTTTTTCTATTAAAAGCTAAATTTGTTCATATTTTGTTGGCCATACAAATTGTTCAAATTGCAGAGACACGATACCGAAGACCGTATATAAAATTTTCAAATTCTTTTGTCATAATAATACTTAGTTGGTTTATATGTTGAATGAAAGCAAACTTATCATGTACTTCTATCGGATATCCAATTATTTTGCCTAAATAGGTAGGTATATCTAAAAGGAAAAGCTATTACTATTATGTTCACTACGGGATGTGACCGCGAAAGCTCAGAATCATATAGGAAAAACTATTCACTGTGACTTATCAGTATGTATGGCTCTCTCTGTGAATACACTTATATTTTTAAAATTATGTTATTAAATTCGTTAGTTAGTTCTCATATCTAACGATCAGAATATAAAAACTTTTTTAAACTTACATGACCCATATACCTACATATTTTCGAAATAATTGTTAATAAGTAAAATTTATTTACAATTATTAGCCATCCTATTTGTACGTTCCGAAGAAACAAAAATATTTTTATTAAAGATGCATATGCTTCCGTATACTAACATAAAACGTAGATGCTACTTTTAGCTACTACGGAACCACTCACGGCCTGAGTCAGTCGAGAAATAATAGGGAATCAGTACTATATTTAGTACATTAGTACTATGAATAGTCTCGCCCACGAAGCGGAGCCGTGTAAATCAACGCTCTTCTAATGTATTACTAACTGGATACACAGCGAGCCGAAACAAAAAATAAGCTTCTTTCATATTTAATTATTCTTTTATTCAGTTGCCGCCATTTAAAACCATTGTACGGAACACTACGTTCATACCTCGATAAGTTTATTTAAGTATACCTACCTACTTGATAAGATAATAAATCGAATAACATACCCATTTCAAAATTGGAATTAATGATATTTGTAAATTAGTAATGAAGAGCTTTAAAGGCTATTATACGAACATTTTTAATTTTCTGTGTGTCTCTCTCACTCTTATATTTAAGAGCAAGGCTCTTGTCAGTGTCACTTAGTGGAGAAAATATACCTTCTATTTTCTATAATATTTATATACTTATCTAGACTTTTTGACTAATATCCTAATCCTAACTAATATTATAAATGCGAAAGTGAGTTTGTTTTATTTGTTTGTTTGTTACGCTTTCACGCCGTATTTACTGAACCGATCATCATGAAATTTTGCATCCACATAGGTTAAGGTACCGAGAAGGACATAGGATATATATTACGCGGGCGAAGCCGCGGGTAACAGCTAGTCATTATATAAAAACGAAATTAAGACAAAAGATTTGCGTTTTTGTGGTTGTTTTGTTTGTAATGGCAAAACTTAAAAAATAAGGACAAATTAAAAATAAAGTCACCATTAGAAAGTTACATTATGTTCGAGTAACAGACTATAAGTATTTTTATTTTCAAAACATTTAGGGATTGTGCGAAAATTGCATTAATGTAAACCAAGATATCAAAACTAAGCCTGTAAACGTCATTATTGGGCCAGAGCGCTGCAAAAAATATGGATGTCTTTGTTACATGTTCCAGGTTACATCCTCAACTTAGATGCTGCGGAACCCGGGCTCCGTGGGCCAAGGGTCGGTCCTGGGGCCCGGATAGACTGCGTGATAAAATCAAAACTCACGAAAATAAAGTCACAGGAAATAGCTAGTATTTTAATAAAAAGGAGTAATCCCACAAACATTAAAGGTTCCCATCGCGCACGGAGTAGCAGTCAAAAGGTAGGTGAATGTAAATAATGGAAACAAATTTACATAAAAATCAGAACATAAACAGTAGGTAAAGAAAACCTTTGACCTAAATGAATAATCCTCAACATCGTTCTATTTTTATACTAATGATCGTTGTCAAGGTACTGTTACTAGTGTGTTGTGAAGCGCGCTTGGAAATGTCAAGGTTCACAATGACCGATAAATGGGACCAAACCATAAGCTTTTAAAAGTCTAAGTGTTAGCTACAACAATAAATAATTCATACATTCTATTATATACTAAAGTCTCTTCGGGATAGATGTATATGTGCCTACATAGTCTATTTAGTACACTTTACAATTACTTTGATTGACGCCAAAAGATGTCCTACGTGTTAAGATATCTTTGCAAAGCCAGCTCGAAATTGCATTAAAAAATATATTTACTACAACTCCTACAAATAAATAGATAAATAAGGACAAATTGCACAGATTATGCTAGCCCCAAAGTAAGTTCGAGACTTGTGTTATACTATACCATACCATAACAATGGTATACTAACTTAACGATACTTACTATATTTTCTTTTAATATAAATATATACCTGTAAATATACATTCAAGACCCAGATCAGTCTGAAAAAGATCATTTTCTATTTTGACCTGACCAAAGGTTGTCAATAAGAATTTATCAACACATGTTATGCATCAAGCTGTAGGCATCAAAGCGTAACAAAGAATCAGACATTATAATACTTGAAAAACATAACCCTCTTTCTAATGCAAATGGGTAAAAAGTGCAAATCGCTGACAATAAATTTTTAATCAAATGAAAGTGATCATTTAGATGTAAATGGTGTTTGAATGTGGCCCGCCAGGAAAGGGCAGGCAGGAGCGATATGCCGACATATGGGCGTCTCACCGCATTGCGGCAATGTTGCTCCTATGTACACATACGTTAACACAAACCACTCGCCACTCGCTTACGCTGTCAATGTTATACACATACGTAACTGGCGAAGCGATTCCGCTATCGGCACGGCGTGTTAACTATTTACTGTAATTAATAATCAGTTTTAAAATCGAGACGCTTACGTCACCCAACTAAAAAAGAAAGAAAATAATTGGTGGCACACCAATCATTTTCTTTCTTTTAGCACTAAATAAGATCAAATTAAAAATAAAATAATTGCTATAACTTTTACATTAATGTCAACATTTCAAATCCAAAAGTCACACAAATCCTTAAATGATAATTAATATTTGTCCTATTTACTAAATGAAAACTAATACTTAAAATACTACAAGTACTTAATTTACTACTAAAGTAGATTTTTTCAATTTGATCTGAGCAGGAGCATAAGAATAAAATGGCGGGAGGCGCTAGTTTCGCAGGTCTAATCATCGCAGCTTCAAAATTGCTATTTTCTTTGTTACTATTTTGACGATATTTCTACCTATGTGCGGAGGCCGTGTTGCTCGAAGATGTGAGCTAATTAGTGTTGAACCATTTTACAACCTCAAACTCTATGTTCTCCGTCATCAACTTATTTTCATTATTAAATTGCAATATAATGATGTCAATGAGCTGTACAATATAGGGTAAAACACGGATAGTTGCCTCACTTTTCAAAAAGTTTAAATTATAAAAAAATGGGTCGTTATTAATAATACCTGATAATGTATACGAAAACATAGGTTCTTCGTCTTTTATAGAAGACCAATTCTGTTAACATAATTGATACTGGTTTTGAGTATATTACGTTTTATTTGACCTCCTAAAAAAGGGATAGTCGCCTACTGCAGCGGATAGTTGCCAAATCTTAAAAAGAATTAGGAGGATACTTGCCGCATAGTCATACATATAACACTTGGTTTCCGCTTATACTTGCGAGGCATTCTCTTTACCTAGAATGGGCACGTGCAAGCAGTTAATATTGTTTTATATTTAAAACAAGTAAGTATAGCATAATTTTTACTTGAAAAAACAATTGAAAATATGTGATGAAAAAGAATTCGCCACAGGTAGGTTTCGAATACATTCATCACATATTTTCAATTTTAATAATATAACGAGCATTGTAATGCTATTTAAAAACCATTTAAGTGACAAAAAAAATATTCTTGATTAAGGAATAAATGGTTATGGATAATTGCACTTAGAGCAACTATCCGCCACAATAAATAAGGCAACTATCCTTTTTGATACGGATAGTTGCCTTTTCGATTTAGAAAATAAATAAAATCTTTTCAACAATAAAACGCAATTAATAGGGCAATTAAAGGTCTAATGTAAGCAAAGAAACAAAATGTAGTCTGAAACCACAATCAATTATAAAGATATCCAACAAAAACGAGGTACCAATATAATTTCGACGTCCGTTAATGTTTCGCAGCGGAAGATTTTTGCTCACACGGACGAAACGCGTGCACCCACTCCAACGGTTTACGTGGCAGTGAGGCCTGCGGGGGGAGTGCTTCTAACTATAATCAAGCAGTAATGCCACAAATGTACCTAACATAGAGAATTCGAAACCGACGCAAGTATCCCCCCGACGCAACTATCCGGGTTTTACCCTACGTATAATGATTTGTCTGATCATCAAAGGGCATTGGGTAAAAGTGGCCTGATTTTCAAAATTTGCGACCACCGTTCAAAGTTTACTCATTCGAAAGATCATATTAAGATGTTTATTTTCATCTATGGCCGTTTCTGTCTACAGTGTATCGGAGCCGAGATATCGGCATTCATAATTAAAAAATAAATTACAATAATGTCGTCTAGATAGACAAAACAGGATCTTTATTTTATTATTTTTTCGTGTAAATATTACTTGATTCTATGATTTATATTATTTATATATAAAATAAAAACAGTTACAGTGGGGTATGCGACATTCATAATTAATACAACAAACATTAATATATTATTTTTATTACGCAGAATTTGATGATATCCTACTTCAGGCACTCATGCATGTGTACTTATATATTTTTACGAAAAAATTGTTTCATATGGCATAAAATGACACGGAAGACATGATAAGTCTCACACACAGATTTTTTAAGCCATTCGAAGGTAACTGATATGTCAGATGTGGATTAGAGAATTTTCTATAACAAAAGACCGAGGGTGAATGTGATTCATAACTTTTAGTGCGTTAAGTAAACAAACAATGGGAAGTTCCTAGAAAGTTGAAAGGCCCGCTACCGGTCGCGTTCATCCAATCACAGCGCAGGGTTCATTTACCTGACTCGGTTAGGCTTTGAAAATCGAGCAGGGTGGAGTGGAGGGGTGAAGGAAAGAGGTGCAGGCGCAGGCAGGATTCACTTCCCGTTTAACCTTTGTGTTGAGTGTGTGCAAGTGCGTTATATACTTTTGATTACCACGACCTTTGCTTTGTTTTTGGACTCTCTCTTTATTATCTTATTTTGTGACCTGGCATTACTAACTGGACTAAGAGTTTGCTGTAGTGATTTGGACTTTAAAACAATATGGATGCAGATAGAGCATCGTGTGTTGGCTGCCATCGAAGTTTGAACCGCATTGGCGGCACTCGCAGGAGATCTATGGTGTTAACGGCTCAACTGATGGAGCAAAACCCATGTTTAATGGCATACTGCATTGAAGTTATTAACATTCTTGAGGTAAGTGATGACATTTCTTATATAATTATTAATTGTTTAACTTTCTTATTTACACTAATATTAAAAAACAGTTGGTTTGTTAAAACGTGATAAACTCAGGGACTGTTGTGTCAAACATTATTTCATGTAGGTACAATATCCCAGTGTCAATTATATTTTGTTTGAAGTACATATCTTAAAGCGATCTCACTCGTCACAAAGCCATTCCTAACTTATTGAAAACTGGCCACTGGTTATATTTTCCCCTTTACCTTGATTATCTTTTGAGTGTCAAAGAAGATTAGTACTTGTGTTTCTTCCGCTTGCTCCCAAACCGGCATAAATGCAATAAGATGCAGTACGTGCCACTTTTTTTTAGTGATTACTATATGTTTGAGACTTGCTATATGTTCGTAAGTCAAGTAAAAGAGGAAATGATTTCATATTTACTAAAAAATAAATAATTAAATCAATTTACCCAGTTAGATTTATCTAGGTACTACGATGTGTTTTAATTATTTTTTACCTATATATGGAGCTAATACGTATACAAATATATTGATTAAGCCTATATTTTGTATTTTACAGTTTGGTGGCGATGAACGGATATGTCGACCATGCTTTTTTCGAGCTCAGCGCTATGTCTCAAGAGATCAACAAGCAGAAGTTGCACCAGACCTACTTGAACAACATGCAGATGATCAAGTATTAGAGCATGATTCATCGCAAGGAGGCAATACAGAGGAATCTGAATCAGATCTTATTATTAATGAAAATATGCGAGACCAACAAGTGCAAGTTAGTAGACCGCAAACGATTGAAGTTCCTGGATATTCCAGAGCACCACTTAATACACAGTTATGTATTTTTGCTGATTGCACCAACACCAATCTTCAACGAATTCATGTTGACATAAGAACCACAATTCTTCAAAATAAAGGATTTTACCTTCCACGGGGTACACGTGTATGTAGAGAGCATTCAGATTCAGGGTTTCAAGATATTGAAACAAGAACACGTCGTGTAATTGCAAGTTTCTCGTCGAAGCAAGTGAAAGACATGATGGATATTTTAAGAAATCGTAGTAATTAGATTTTGAGAGACTTTCTTCCATTAATAATGGAGTCTTTCATTATTACATTGGTTTCTCTAAGGAAAACTTTATGCGAATTCTTGAAGCAACCCCAAGTATCACACAACATCACAAAAAGGCTAAAACAGCCCTTGCAACAGTTCTTGCAAAACTTCACACCGGTGAATCAAATCAACGACTTTCTAGCGTATTCAAAATGACAAGAAAAACTTTTGAAAAAATAATGCGAGAAGTGAGACAAGAATTAATGACAGAGTTTGTGCCACAGAATTTAGGCTATGATCATATTACAAGAGAAGAAGTCATATCACGTTGTCTGACTATCCCAAATGTATTATTTGGAAATCCAAATGCTCCTCTGAGTGAACGTAGAGCCATAATTATATTAGACGGGACTTATATATATTTACAAAAAAGCAGCAACTATTACTTTCAAAGAAAATCCTATAGTCTGCACAAGTTTCGTCATTTACTAAAACCCTTTTTAGTAGTATGCCCTGATGGTCATATAGTTGATATTTATGGTTTATATGAAGCTACTACTTCAGATGCTCGTATTTTGTCTGAGATTATGAGTAGTGAAACTGATACATTTCATTGGTATTTTCGTGAAAATGATGTACTCATTTTAGATAGAGGCTTCAGAGATTGCATTGATGAAGTGGAGTCATATGGATACAAAACGTACATGCCAGCCTCCAAAGACGTAAATGAAAGTCAGTTAAGTGTGCGACAAGCAAATGATTCTAGGAAAGTTACTATTTGCCGTTGGGTTGTAGAAACAGTAAATGGCAGATTAAAAAATCAGTTTCGCCAATTACGTCACCAATACTTTAATGTAGCTGCAAGGCATCTTTTCGACGAGATAAAAATTGCTGCGGCATTATTAAATGCTTTTGGCAAACCCCTAACCGACCACCGCTTGGTGAACGAAATCGTAAACAAAATAATTCAATGTGATGGTGACAGAAACAGGTTAAGTGAATATGTTATAGAAAATAATCTCAATCGTAGATGGGCTCGTTTTCAGTCTATTGATGCGGCTTTATTAGATTTTAATGATTTCCCAATATTAAGTATGGACGAGCTTATTATATATGCGTTGGGAACGTATCAAATTCTCCAAGCCCGCAGTTATTACGGGGAGCATGTAAAAAATGGTTCGTATATAATTGAAATATATAAGGAGCCCCACATAGAAGATTTTAGAGAGCAGAATTTGGATTGTCGGAATCCATGGCTACTTAGAGGAAAAATTCAATCAAGACACGTGACAAGCAGAATTTATTATGTTTATATTTTATTAGAAAGGGAACTAGAAGGAAGCAGCGCAATATTGGGCCATTATTGCTCATGTGTTGTCGGAAAACGGACTCTAGGCTGTTGCTCGCATGTAATGTCCATTATATGGTATTTGGGATGGGGTAGATACCAAGATAATCTATCTCCCCCAGCTCAGTTTTTAGACACAATAATACGACATGATCAAGAAAATGAAGTTTACGATGAACCGGAAAATAACTAAATTGTATAAATCGGAAAATAACTAATCTTGTAAACTAATAATAATGTAATATATTCATATTGATATTGTATGTGCCTATAATAAATGATTTGTTTGTGTGTATCTGTTGCATTTTATTTATCACTAGCAGTCCGCCCCGGCTTCGCTCGTGGTACCTACATAGCCTATTTCACTCCGGGATAATGTAGCTTTCGAATGGTGAAAGAATTTTTTAAATCAGTTCAGTCGTTTCTGAGATTACCCATTACAAACAAACAAACAAATCTTTCCTCTTTATAATATTAGTCTAGATTCCTATCCATAACGACATACTATACGCTTTAATCAAATCATTTTTGTTAAAAAATATTACATCTATATAGACGACTTACTTATTATTTGTCTTATTTTGATATTTGATATTTCGGCTCCGATATAGTTTACATCAATAATGTTTTGTATATTGTTATTCTCAACTATAAGGCTAATTAAAAATACTAGTTATATTAGTGGTCGCTGAAAAAAAAAAATCATGCCAAGGCTCATACAAAATTACCCAAACCCCTTTTAATTGTATTTGCTAAGTTTTTATTCAATTTATCGAGCAAGTACTCTTGAACTTAAACAACTACTCAAAAACCTACAAGATTAAAAGATTTTTTTACACATGTGCTGTGGATCATTGTCCTGTGAATAAACTTTATTTAATGCAATTTATTTCCAAATGGAAACGTCATCTTAGGCTGTTTGTGAAGAACTTCACAGAGACATACTAGTACTTAAAATTACATCTTGAAAATTACTGTTTCAGCCCGTCGATATATACAACTTTTGCAATGGAACAAATGCAGGTAACTCGAAACGACCCATACAAAAATGTTCAGCTGTCTGGTCAATTTGAATGGTAAAGTCAAAAAAATTTCGAGGTTCCAGCATTGGTCCCATATAAAAAGCTATACATAACGGCGGGCTGAATTACCCATTTAAGGGGTTAAAAACGATGAATAGATGTATGAGTATATGTAGATATTATCTTCCTCAGTTTGATTGAAATCCCCAAGACCAATTTGATAGAATCAAGAATTTTGTCCTGTGATAATCATTAGTCCTAATATTTTTCCTGTTCCAATAATAAGTTATAAAAGCCTGTGAACATGCACACAATTTAAATAAAAATATCAAGTGTTGTTAACCATCAACAGGCCATTTATTAGGAGCAACCGTATCATGTGAACCCAAACGGTTTACGCATTGATGATCAGCACTCTTGAGGGGAAGAGCTAAAATGTTCATTTTTACGTTATTCACGATTATCTTTTAACCGCTTTTATAGTCTAGTAGAATTGTCTGAGAAATAAGAGTGTGATTTTATTAAAACTAATGTGAGATACTGACATATACACGTAGAAAACGAGTTATTCACGTTTGACATTCACCCTGAGGAAGAGTTTCGGTTAAGGTCAAAACATGTCGGCCTGTAGGAGACTTCTTGTGTGAGTAACCCGTATTTCACAATATTATTTAAATTGTAGAGAGTTTAGTTACTTCTTTGCTTTCTTATCTCGCCTCTGATTTTAGATTTTTTCATTTCCAACCTTGTAATACTTATATGACTCAGCTACATTATTGACATAACAGCCCGTAGTTTTGAATGGTTCGTTAGGTTTATAAATGACAATAAACGCGATAAAACGTTATTTTATTCTAAAATTAGGTACACATTTATACCGCTATAGGCTAGCGATGTGTTTCTAAGCCCGATCCCCATTTTTACTTGTTAAACCAGCATCTTGACATGGCTTTTATATTTAAGAAACCCTTTATTGTATATCCTGTAAGAGATAATGACGGAATTCTGCATTTTATATCAGCCGTAGAATTGATTTAATTAGTACCTTTGTTTATTCAATGTACCATAATCAACTTACAGCTAGTTGTGTTGCCGCTTGCAATGCAAATGCAGATTCTCCTGCACTTGTTGCTGTCTATCCCGTAAGATATCAAGATGAGGCGTTACATTTATATTTACAACAGAATGCAATTTAATAGAACACCATAGTGGAGTAGATTTGTCTACCCCGCTACGGTGTTCAAATCTTAAGGCTATAAATAATCTTTATGCACCAACATGATAAATATGGCCTCTTCTTTGGTAAAAGTTACTATGCAAGTAGATTTCAATAATTGCTACTGCTTAATGATTTTTTTTTGCTCCCATGTACCCCACAGTAGACAAAGACATGCCACATTGACGGCCTCCATGTCTAGTCAGGTCATGATGAAAAATGATCTTTTAAAAATTGCTCTGGTTATTGGATGATTAGAAAACATAGTACCGTTGAGTTGGTATCCTACGACACAAGCCCACAACTTAATGTGAGGTTAGCTCAATTCGTGATATGTTCAAAAAATAAGAAAATCTTTACCATCATGATAAATACCATAGACAAAGCCGTCCCACTACATTTGTTTTGCACAGAATGCATTTAAACTGAGCAAACCGCAGATGAGTTGGACGCGGTTCTGAGCGACCGATTGAAGCTCGACGGATGCGTGCGATTATAATTAGGATTGTATTTCTGATTCCGACGAAGCTCGGTATAGCGGGCAACACTGAATTCCATCTGAGTCATTGTGCCCGTTCTGTAGCCTTTATTTTCGTAAAACACTTAACCCTTCCCGCGTATCATTGTTGCTCGTTACCTCCGCACCGGGCAATTAAATTTTCCTCGCCCAATAAATTCACGTTATTGTCACTTTGTCACCAACCGGCGTTGATGGAAAACGATGCGTCCTGTACTTTACCGAAGTTGCGTCACTGAAATTAATGTGATTATTGTAAATTATGATGCTCATAGTTTCATAGTGCCCAGGACAAAAATATAGTTGAATAGGACAAAAATATAGTTGAATTGTTAAAAAAAGAATTCTATAAAAATTAGAACATGTATTAAGTACCTAAAGATAAAACAAGGAAGACTTATTTATCCTTACTTTAGTAATTTATATGTCATTTCTTGCATTTGTCATTTTTTTTTGTCTCCTTCATACACTGTAAGCCCCTTTCTTTCTCTATTTTTACTTCCTCGATAACGTTCAAAACTCTAGTAACATGACTTCTAGCAAGAAAAAGAGACGAAATCTCAATAATACTCAATTTGTCATAATACAAATGCGTTTAAAGTGTGAAGAATGTTGTTTTCATGTCTGGCTTTCTCGTCGACGACGACGCGACATCGAGCGGTGAATGCGCAAAGAATGGAAATCATCGCCCGCCCGTAAATAATAAATATAGACACGTCTCACGTCAATGTAGCGATGTGGTGTAAAGTCATGGGCGAATGGCGGAAATCTGTAAGAATGAAAATTGGAAGGTCGATGACCCAGTGGTCGAAAAACCCCGGTACACGCGTAGAGTAGACGGTAGAGTACTAACAATGCTACTAACTATACCAGTGTAAATGCTGTTTACCCTACACTTACACTAAATTGTTACTACTACTCACTATATTACTACTCTATTACGCACTCTACCAATACCTATGTGGTTACCCTAACTCCGTATATACGAAGTAAAGTACTAGTGTCGTCCACGGCGTTCTAACTAGGTATATTAACAAAGCTGAAATTTACGTGTAGACATCTACTCTTACTCCATCACCTACTCTATGCGTGTATTATTTATTCCTAAGAAGCGAATTCACATAATTGAAAAAAGTATAATACGTGATATCATTGTCAGATTATAATGTTAAGTTGATTAAAACTTAGTTTACTAATAAAAATGCATCACTTTATTTGTAATGTTGTTTTATTACTTTATTCTTCAACAGTATTCGTTATTTCACTAGATTTAGTTTAGTGAAACGACGTATCACTGACGGTTAATTGGTATTTTGACATATCACTAGATATTTTTAAGAAAAAGTCGTAAAAAAACAAGAATATTCGACATCTACCGATCGGATTTCGTGAAATCTCTAATATCCTCATTTCCCTGCGATATATACATTACGTAGTAAACATACCAATACATCAATGACCACAATTATTTATAAAATATGTCAAGCTAACATCTGTATATTGGCTTCTCGATTAATATTTGAAACTAATTAACAATGTCAAGATTTAACATTCAATAAAAACTTTCTTGATACTAAATCATTGAGATATTCAAAATGTTTCAAGTCTTTATCAAAAATTTTGAAAAAAGTGCACTATTATTATAGCACAACAAGTGTAATAGAATACTTCTGGCACAGCTTGTGAGAAGTACATATAACGGGATATTTACCGTGATTATTTTGGTTTGCGAGTTTTCTACATTTCGGTCCAGTTACATGGTCGATGATCACGAAGAAATTAAATTTCAATAGTAAAAGCAAAACTAGAGCTGTTTATCTGCATAGTACATACCTCATTTATACGACACCTTTATTTAAAATTTAAATGACCATGACAATTATTAGGAGTGGATTAAAGGTTACCTAAAATTTTAAGTTGACGTCGATTGGAGAAAATGCGCTGTGCAGTTTGTTGCCGCCACTCCGCTTTGAAAGCGGAATTTAACTTGGCAAAAGTAAATTACTGACGTTTTAATGGACGTGACCAATTTCAGTTGTAAAATGAAATATGTAGGACAATTAATAAGTGTTCTAACAAACCTATCTGTACCTATAATATGAAGAAAGAAGATTTATATATATATTGTTTGTTTGCTTTAAATAGGCTCCGAAACTACTGGCATGATTTTCAAAATTCTTTTACCTATGGAAAGCTAATTTATCTGTGGGTGACATAGGCTACAATTTACGCTAAGTAGCGAAAAAATTGCTGGTATTTTTTTCTTTGATGAATGAACTCTTCTAAACATTTAGTTGTTATTAATTTATAAAGCAAAATAAGTATAAAAAATTTACGGCTCCGTTAATAGCCGTCCGGCGTAACTGCTGCGGATTTCCGCAAGCGACGAAGGCCTCTCAGCAGTATTCAAGGCGCTAATCACTCAATTCAATACTAGCTTTAGATCGAGAACATTTTGTTCAGCGCGTATGACGGCGCTACGGTAAGCAGTGTCGTACTCATTCATTATTGTACTGTAAAAGCAAAAAAATCTATCTTTGACATGTCCACAAAGTTTAATACAAACTAGAGTAGAGCTCCAACTATAGACTGATAGCACTACATGCTATATTTAACAATTTAAAAAGCACATATTGCATTTCTTTAGATTAATTTTGTTATCTTTTTGTTACCTCGTAGGTACTCCAAACAGCTGGATGGATTTCGAAAATTATCAGGGTCGTCATAAAAACCCTAGTGTCCGTAGGTAGGTATTGAAAGAGTAGTATTTTTAGGGTTCCGTACTCAAATGGTAAAATCAGGACCCTATTCACGAGACTTCGATATCCGTCTTTCTGTCTGTCTGTCTGGCACCAGGCTGTATCTCATAAACCGTGATAGCTAGACAGTTGAAATTTTCACACATGATGTCTTTCTATTGCCACTATAACAAAAAATATATATTAACATAATAAAATACATATTCAAGACAACATGTTTTTTTGCCGTTGTAATAGATAATAGTACGGAACTCTAAGCGCGCGAGTCCAACTCGCACATGGCCGATTTTTTTTTTTATAGTATTGCTCTTGAGGCATGTTCATGGCAATCCGATAACTTAAATGATATATTTTACTAGGTTACTAGGTTAGCTCTAAAGTAAAAGGAATATTATCCAGATATTGTGTTCACATAAAAAAACTTCAGTTAAAATATCGGCTACATACGTCTTGCCTTTAACGATAAATTCAATATTTGCCAAAGAAATTGTTAAGCGCACCTGTTTGATACCTTTTTATTGGTTAAAGAAAGAAACTGAAAGTTAAGTCGATTTTTATTCTTTGTTGGTATTATATTAAGTAGAAAAAGCCTAGATAGTAGAGATAATTGTCAATGCTGATCAACTGCATAAACTAACCAACAAGTAAATATCAGTATCAACCAATTCGTATCATTCCAAAGAAACTCATTTATATTATAAATTTGTATATCTGAAGATTTATGTATGGATAGATGTTTGTTTCTTCTTCACGCTAAGTTACAAAACGGATTTTGGCAATAGTGAAAATATATATAAATATATATAAATATTTTGACTAAACGTAACATAAGATTACGATAAGACATTCGAATCTTGAGTAACCCGTTGTTTCGTATTTTGATAATTTTCAAAATATTGTACTTATATCAGAATAGAAAATAGTCTATAACATACGTACCAAGTCACAGGAAAAGTCATAATGCGAAATAAAGATGCCAGTATAAACAAAATCTCTGATACAAATCGGCATCCTTATTTATGAAATAATGACTGAATGAAAATCACAGACTATGTTTAGATGGACAACATGGTGACCGACCATAAAGGTAGTAAAAGTACGGATGGACTCGCTCCTAAGTAGCAAAGACGAATAAAAAAAAATCATTTTTTGAAATTTAAATAGGAATTATATATTTACATGGGAAAAACAAATTTTACACATAATAACAAATAAAACAAAAAATAAACATACATAAATACTGAGGAGGAAAAAAAGGAAAAGAAAACTAATATAAATAAAAAAACGAGCCCAGATCGTTGGCCAGGAGACTGATAAATTGACATTAATTTGTGACACTTAATTTCCTATATGAAAATGGAACAAAATATGGACTTTTATGACGTTTGTACAATCGCAAATTGTAAGTGTAAAATATTGACATTTCAAATTTCTGATTGCATGAAAAAATGCGCGATACACCTACGAGCAAGTTATAACGTAAAACGAGTATCCTCCATAGTAGAGAATCCTAGAATAGACCTAGACCATGGTTGTGCGATAAAAATATTCTATATAAAATTTAATATGTTAAAGTAAGTACATATATATCACTATTATTTTCACTACCGGACTAACCGCGCGGTTTTGACTTGACGAAACTCAAAACCAAAAGTCGGTAAATAAGTCCCATTGTGAAAATAATAGTGATAGTAAGCTAGAAGGGTGCCTGAAAGTCATATCATGGCTATGACGAATGAAAAGATTAATTTCCTATCAGGAAAGACACAGTAAATACGAGAACCATAAGAAAAACTTTCCCGAAGGAACATGGGTACAAATATCAAAATCACATTGGACTCTACATACTAAATCGATCAGATGATTATCAGATTTGTATATGGTTTTTTAAATATATATTTCGTCCTATGCTCCTCGGGACAAGTTGTTCAGTATGATCTAGAGTAGGTTTATATTATTTCGAGAATACGGCGAGGTTACAGATTTCCACCTTGTATTTATAAAATGCAAGTGATATGATGAAAGACGAGTTGTGTGCATTTAATAAGGAATGGCAAGACAGGGCACTGGATAGGACTAGGTGGAGAACAGAAGGGGAGGCTTTTGCCCAGCAGTGGGACCTAAATAGCTAGTAAAAAAAAAAGTGATATGATGCGCATTGCGCACGATGGTCATACTATGATTTTTTGTCACGGTTCTTATATCATTTTGCTTCCAGCTTAGGTCTGTTCTCTTTAAAAGATATATGGTTATAATATCTTATGTTGCTTTGAAGGGCGAAACAAGTTTCTTCGAGTTTTAAGAGTCTTGTACATAACAGTTCGCTTGCTGCGCTGCGTGTGCCACTTATGACTCTCTCACAGTTACATCTGTTCTAACGCTCTACATAAGCTTACATTAATTAATGCGCCTTGGATTTAAAAGGTTTTTTTACCTTATCATGCGGAAAAAATCTTACATTAATCTATTAATCAATGCATCTTTTTCATGCACAAATGTTTTTTTTTTCTCTATCGTGCAAAAAATACTCAATTCGTGTCTTTAGAATGTTAAGTAGGTTTTTTTACTTTTTTGTAGTAATATTAAATTGAAATTTTGGAGCATCGATTGAAGTTTTTACTGTAAGTAAATATTATTGACTCCAATTATTGAATTGGTTATTTATTGTGCTCTAAAGGGGTTACAAAAAATTTTTCGATGTCCAGTACTCTTACATTTTTAATAAATTATTTTAATTTATTATTGTATGCTATTTTATAAATAAGGTACTGGTAAATTTGAATAAAGCTTTTCTTTGCATTTTTAGTTATTAGTAGCCGTTTTGCCAAAAAAGCTTTACATTCTCAATAAATGTAAAAAGTACCTAAGTCATATAAGGGTTATTTGATGCCTTTTAACACATATTTTGAAATGATACCAACAATACGTACCTAAGTATTATACTTCAACTAATTTATTTTAAATGATTGCAGCACTGAACCTATAAAAAATCATGAATGGCCTCCTGGCCTCTCACTTTGCGAGTTCGACTTGCACTGGATAATTTTTTTTTCTATATGCATTTTCATAGAGAAAAATGCAAAAACAATAATATTTTCCTTAGCGATACACTAACATAACATGATAATTCAAGGGCATATCGCAGTTACTATGAAAACTACATCATCATCATGAACGTAGAAACAAGGTTTACCGCCTACTTCGTAAGAATAAGTAAAAACGTTAATGGCCCGACTAAAATGTATTTTACTGACAGATCGTAATATGGCCACGTCCTGCCCACACCATGGATAGAATGAAAACACAAGGCGTTACAGAAATAACTGATGCATGTTTGAGTAGGAATATCTGCTTTTTACGACTCCTGCGCTTTGGGCCCGAGGCGGCGCGGGCGCAGGCGGCCGCGTTGCAAAACCGCCGAGTTGACGATAATAGCTGGATCGTAAAATAAACACGGCACCGTGATTTATAACTGTTGTCAACGTACGAGGAAAAACTTACTTTTTAATTCTCCGTTTTCAACGCTTTGATGATGAGCTATTGTTGAACGGCAACCGGCTAGAAACGGAGCGTGCAGAGTGCACGTGACTCAAGTTTAATGTCATGTCACCGCGTTGATTAACGTATGAAAAGCTGAAACTGACACGTTATTGTCTAAAATAATAGATGTGTGTCAACAATTACCGGTTGAAGCGACAAGTCGTTGCAGAGAGCAAGTGCACACATTGTTCGCTTGTTTTCAATCGTGTCCGCGCATTTATGATAGAAAGTAGCTTACTCGTGTGTCTTTTATCTACTGATGAATAATAGTGTAAAGAACGATAGCGGCTGTGACCCGTAACCATGTTTCTCCTTTTCCAACTTTAGAAATCCACGCAATTAAGCACACTGTTTATTTTGTAGTATAAGTAAAGGCTTTAATAAGAAAACATTTTGCGTTATTTTGAAATGTATTTCAATGTAAATTTCATCTTTTAGTTAAATATTAACAAATGACAACCAACAACGTGATGATAACTATTAAATTACCTTTTCACCTCCTTAGGTACAAACCTTAAAAAGTATAAGATGATCCCCAAAACAGTATACGTAAAAGCCAAAAGTTCGCACTTTTTCATATCTTGCCGTAAGGCTGAGTAAACACAACTTCATTAAACTGGATCTTACGTAGTGTGGAGTGATCATATAAAAATTGATTTCTTTATCAACTTCAACAAGCTCCAGGATTTCTTACGGTAATAATGACTGAATATGTATCGTGACGTGAGGTTGCGGGTACATATATTTTATGTACTACGTGCTTCCTTGATATTTTGCTATCGGCAACAATTCATGAATTTTATCTACTGATAAGATCTTTAGCGAAGCAAACATGTTCAAACCCTCTGAACCAGAAGTTTTAAAATTTACATCGAAGATTGGTGTTTTGCGTTTTGTTTAGTTTTACAATTGCTAAGGAAAAGCTCTCAACGGTAATGATGCCAGGAAAACCGAGTCAGGTGGGATTTTCCAGCAATAGCAATTGCAACTGTGGCGCTGCCCAGTCAATGGACCACCTATTGGTGTGCCCTGAATGTCCAGCTTCCTGCACTCAAATAGACCTTAATGAGGCAAATGACCGGGCAGTCGCAGTTGCAAGTTATTGGTCAAGGCAAATATAAAACTAGCCATCTACGACTCGAAAGAAGAAGAAGAATATCAAACTCTGTGAAACTAAAACAAAAACGGTGAGTCTAGAAAACTGTGATTGACCTGCACGTGCCACAATATTGTCCTTGGTCTAGTTAAAAAGGCTAGTTTTATTCGGAAAGTAGCCACTGCGCCATATTAAACGTTGGCCTTATAACGTAAGGAATATTGTCAACAGGCGATGCGGCTAGCAACCCAATACTATTTTGACTAAATCTTCCACTCTTACGCCCAACAACACGCTTATCGTGGCCTTTAGGCTTTAGGCTAGGTCTACCCCGCAAGGTATAAAGTGGTATTTTTTACCGACTTCAACAAAAGGAGGAGGTTCTAAATTCGTCTTTAAGGTTTTTTTTTGTATTCATGTTACGAGATTACTCAGTCATTTATGGATCGATTTTAGTGATTCTTTTTTGTTTGATAGGTAATGCTCCAGAGGTGGTTCCATAACCTATTTGTCGCAATGTATCAAGCATTATTTGAAAAAATAAACAAAGACCTAAAAACTGTTAAAGGATGCCGTTCGGTAAAAACTTATTTGTATTTTATTCTTATGCGAATCAAGAATTCAAGACAAATTGATGTGAACGATTCTTCTCTGTTTTGACTGAACTTCAAAAGTGGTCATATAATTTTTATATCGAAATGTATCCAGCGCTTTTAGAAAAAACCAACAAAAATCAAAAAAATTGTACATGTATGCCGTTTGGTTTAATTTTATTTCTGTTTAATTCATTCTGTATAATTTATTTTGATTGAACTACTAGACCCATTTACGTATAGGGTTAAAGGCGTTGTCCGTATATATATTTATTTATATATTTATATTTACATAAATTGACTTTAAACATTTTTTTTGGGTATCTTTTTTGCATTTCATGAAAGAGCGAAATTTAAAACACTTTTAGTTTAACCTCTGGTCTGACCTAAATTTACTGTCTTCACCAGTCGTTTGAATATAATTTTAATTGACGTTAATCCTGTAATAATGCGTTTTGTATAACACAAGCAGAGGGCGCCACAGTCGCAGCGCAACGGAACGCGGACGAGCGTTTCGCCGCTTTCCCGACTTTCCCGCGCGCGCGTGTCCAACCAAAACTCTATGTACTCTCACTACCGCCATTTACTACCGTCCATGCTTCAATAATTATCACATTAAATAATAACTTAAATCCATTTTTCAAGTGATATACGGTAGTTGCAAGTTTACGTAAAGCAATTTTCCGGGAAATTTCAGCCAATGAAACTCTCGTGTAACTTCGCCAACTATTGAAAACTGCGGATGTTGTTACAAACTTGGGAGATTTAATGTATCAATACGAGATGGAATGGATCTGTTCGGTTCGGTCATACGATTAGTTTTTGCTTTTGTATGAATTTTTATTTAAATACGGATTTTCTTTTAAATCATGTAATATATATAACAAACATATCATAACAAAATCAGGCAAGTAGTACATACATAAATACATACTATCACGTCTTTTTCCGTTGCGGGGTAGACAGAGCCCAGGTCTATAAAACCTAAAGGCCACGTTTAGCATGTTGGTGGGCATGTAGGTGGATAGTGGAATCAAATTAGTGGCGGGTTGCTAGCCGCCTATTGACAGGATTCTTCATACCCATTCCCTCGATCGCCTTTTACGATCTACGCGGGAAGAGAAGCAGCTGGTACATTCTACGTTTTTTCTTTCCTCCCAGACCAGCGTGGACTCGCGAGTAGTAGGATTAAATATTACGATAATTAAATGATGCACTCATCGTTTTCAAACAATTAATACCAGTACCTGCAAGTACTGTAATCGTTTTAGCTCGTTATGGGTCCTCCCTCATTAGGTCGAAATCCTCAGTAAGTCGAAAAAAAATGTCATTCCTTTCCGCAGAACTCCTAATTACGCCTTATCTCGAATTATATAGACTTAGTAACTTTAACAAAATGTTATTACCCTGCGAGGTATTGTACAACTCGAATTGTTAAAAGCCAACTCGGTAAATCGTAGTTCATACAATGTAATGACTTCTTACTTGGGAAAAAAGGAATATTCGGGACCTTTAATCTTTTGTTTATACTTGAACAGGAACATTGAAGTTTATCAAACTTTTTAAGAAACACAGATGTTACGTTTTTTTATTGTTGGTCACTTGGGTTTGTTCAATTTGTAATTTGGGTCTGTATTTATATGGCTGCTGCTTCTAACTTAACTGTTTTAATGAACGTTCTTGGAAATCGCGCCTTTTTATGTCGAGAACAAATAAACTCTTTATTTCTCGAAATTCTGGTTAACTCGAAAACTTAGTATCTCAAAACTTTTGAGCATTTTCCTTGAAATTCAAGCTATCGAGACTACTGTATTAGGATACTGTACTTGGATATTTTTTAAACAAACACAGTTATAGATTTTTTTGAAACATTTGGATATAGTAATCAGTCAATCCTTTTAAATTGGAGTAAAACTTTAAGTTCTTCTATAGATCTTTATGCTTAGCATACAATGAAGATCCCGGGTGTGTCATTCGTATACATCCCTTCCTATGTTTATTTATAAAAGCTGTTGTGGTGATTTCACTGCAATTTCCACTATCATGTAGAGTAACTTTTTTCTAGAATATTTACAATGATGAAAGTGACGTTTTCTTACGAGATAATTTTTAATTTTAATGACTAGTAATGTATTTTTCCACTGCGTGAAAAATATGTCATACTGTTTTACGCACAGGATTGTTTTATTTTTTGCTAGAATTAAAGAAGGAAGAGAAGCAGCTGGAAGAAGGAAGCAGCTTTTCTACTTACACGCTAAACGTAGCCTTTGGGTCTTATCGCCATAGGCTCTGTCTACCTTGAGAGGGATAAAGATGTTATAATATTATACATGGATGTATGAGTTTCTTTAAAACTTACGAAGTAAAATAAATTCATGACTCATGGACTTAATGTCCATGAGTCATGAATTTATTTTTAAATTTGTCCACAAAGATATTTTTAAATTACAAAATAATGTTCTGAAATTAATAAGTTATCTTTAATTGAAATTTGCTACATCCATGTCGCAGTGGCTAACACATAGGTTAAAGTGAAAAGTACACAAGGATAACCGGGAAAATCCTCAATTGAACGAAAATTCAAATTAGTAACAGCCAAGTAAATAAATTAATACATATTCGGCCAGATCACACAGATTGAGCTAGCCCCAAAGTAAGTTCTTAAGTAAGACTTGTGTTATGGGATACTAACTCAACGATACTATATTTTATAACAAATACATATATAGATAAACATCCAAGACCCAGGTCAATCTGAAAAAGATAATTTTTCATCTTGACCTGACCGGGGATCGAACCTGGACCATCCGTGTCACAGGCCGGCGGCAATGTTATAATTATAAAAAAAGGTATTGTATATTTACTTATTTGTTGACTATTTAGAATCATTTGCATGCTCTCACACCTTTAGTACTCCTCAGATCGACATAAAATTTTCACGGAAGGGGTACATACAGAAACGGTTTAAGGGATATACTTAAAGTAAACAAGCGTCAAGCAAAATATAGTCTACTATTTTAATTATGTTTGAAATGGATAAACTCAAAAAACTTTTAATAGATTTGGAGTAAATGATTTAAAAAAATATTTATATTATAAGCGAGTTCCCTACATGGACCTGTGTAGATTCAATATGTATTTTTGATTAATGGTGTATCTTTTTTTTCTTCTGAAGCTATTAAACGGTATATGATTTATTTTAATAAAATTTGTTGACTGCGACCACAGCTGAAATATTTTCATTATTTTTATAATATTAAATAAATACCGTTACCGTCACTGTCGTAGCTCGTAGCAAAGTTGTAGCAAACTAATGAGTAGAAGACCTACGAAATTGATAGGTTTTTTAAAACACTTAATAAATTTATTGTTGTATGTTGCAGATTAAAAAAAACAACCATATTTTATTTCAAATTTGTATTCGTTTTATATTTTCGATATTATTGTTTAATTTGGTACTCTGGGTTTGTATTTACGTAGATAAGGCCTCTTCATTTACTTATATATACCAGACACGAGTAAAATTTGTTTAATTTGGTATTATATTAAATTTGAATTAGTGAAACGTTTTTAATAATGGAAGGTGTAAATTAGAATTTCATAACTACGCAAGTTAATTCATAAATTAACTTGCGTAGTTATTTTATATTTATATTAAATTCTAATTAAAACCTATTTTTCTTTGATAAATTATTAATGATGTACATAATAGTGTTTTTAGGTTTTAAATTTTTTGATTTTTATAACATTAGCGCCTAAATGTCAGACTGTCTTTATGTTGTGTATGCTTTTTTAATATAGACGCCGTGGGTGATGATGAATGACAAAATTTTCCAAAAACACAAGTCTCTCTCTCTCTCTCTCTCTCTCATTACAGCAGGTTTGTGACTAAACCCTCAGCTAAGATGCTTCGGAGCCCAGGGTCTGCTTTCAGACTTTTTTTCCACCTTGCACAGTCTTTGGCATACCTAAATTTCCGGTTAAAAAACAATAGTAATTAACAATCTATTCAAACATCTTGTCTACCTACTTGATTTTCTACATGATGATTCATTTCGAAATGGAATAACGTTTAAGCGTGATAGCAAGATGTCTTTTCATAACATCGCGAAATGATACACAAACAATTAAAACGAACTGTCAAAGACGAGTGCGAAACGGGTGGAGCGCAGCGACGCGTCGCAAGGACATCGCAGGACGAACCAGCGTCCTCTGTCGTCACGGCGCGGCGGCGCGCAGGTAGCGAGTAGCCGCCAGAGGACGACATGCCCATTGTTTATCGTCGCTAATTATTATGCCTCAACGCAGACGCTCGCCGACCGCCGCGTCGACGAGCCACTGCGCAAAAACTCTTCGATACATCGTCTACCTGAGACATACTGAGTTATTTTTATTCATCTCGTCATCAACCTTATTATCAAGTAGATCACCGCACGGGCCTCCTCAGCAAAATTATATTCGCATACCAACATTTTCATAGTCGCCGCTCCTCTTTGATCATTGAACTAATCGCAATGACGACAGAGCGTTGCAACTATCGCACTCGCAGTATCGCGCTCGATTGAGGACCGTTACGTGAAAACGTCGAGCGCGCGGGGCGGGGCAGCGCCGATACAGCGCTGGCGCCCGAGCGCGGCCGATTGCCGAGTGCCGAGACGACGACGTACTCGGAGCGGGGCAGCGGGGGTGCGCCACTTATCGCGGCGAGCTGGCAACGTCGCGCGGGGTGGGAGCGCCCCGCGCCGCAACCTCTCACTCACCGTCGCCGGCTTGCTATCGCCATCCAGTGTTACCTTTGACGGTCGAATGCGCGGTCGTTCGCCGTCAGTGACGTCGCGGTCGACACTCGTGCAACACGTCTATGATGTTTCGGTAATTTCAAAGTCGGACTCGTGAGTGAACGATAACTCGTTGCCTATCAATGCTGGAACACAGTGACACGTACAAATTGTACTACCCTGGATTTGGATGCTTCTGATGTTTTGTGAAAAGTGAACTTTTTGGATGTTTGTGGATTTTGCAAGTGTAGTGGACCACCAAAAAAGGATTGCAAGTGACCAAAGTGACAAAAAAATTGGATTTTGATGGATGTTACCTGGAGTGCACTAAAAGGATCCCTATCTGCGTGAAGTGATAAACAAAGTAAATAAAAGTGCATCAAAGTTTTGCGAAGTGTGTTTGTTGTTAATATTTCAAAAAGTTTCTTAACAAATTCTGGAAATTATACCGTTACAAAAAAATGCATTTTTTAACTTTGCAGTCTCAAAAGTGAGAAAATGAAACTTGTCTGAATTTTAACAACGAGCACATACACCACCTGTCACGCTGGATTTCGCTACAGCTGATCCGAGATGAGGAATCTACGGAACGTTCATCGTTCGTAAAAATTGAATCCCAAAGAAGACTGCCAAAAAAGCATTGAAGTGGATATTTTCATTATTTTATGAGATCATCAAAAAAGTGAAATAAAAAATAAAAGTAAAAATTGTTATCTAGATGTGAAATAAGAAATTAATGATGACAATTACTAAAATGCAAAAAAAAACTGATGAGTGCAGCAAAACAAAACGCGACGAACAAATATTTTGGATTGTGCCTACGTGACGATGAACGTTTCGTCGATTGTTGACGGTCCAGCAACGGATGGTTGCGTTAACGCGCGCCACAAAATATGAGAAACTCGCCTGGCATCATCGAGTACTGGCTGGAGACGTGATAATTTCTGGCGAATTTAAAAAGTTGCTCCAGTGTGGTGGTACAACGAGGTGCATCGTGTTTCAGGGGGAGCTGGCAATCGACAGGACGGCGAACTCCAGTGGCACGTCTGGATACTCCGCAGCCAGCATCGGGTACCAGGGAGCACACGCTCCCGATACTGTCAAACACCACTCCCAGCAAGGGACCATTGGTTACAGAGTCAACACCCCTAGGTGAGTACCCGTGTGATGAATATATACATATTTTCTTTTGTAAAATAAATTGAATTTATTAACATAAATAAAATCTGTGCTAAAAATTGTTCGATAGAAATTTAAAAAATACTTTTATTAAGTACGATAAAAAAATTAAAATAACGATATTTTAGATGCATCAAAATTTTACAAAATTCGTTAAATAAAATTTCAATTGACTTTATGTAAAAAAAAAACAGCGTAAGTATTATAAAACAAAATAAGTACCTAAATCAAGATATGATTGAAAATATAATATTTGTAGTAAAATAGACGCGAAGTAGATACTTGATTTCAAAAAGGTTATTTTAATATTTATTGTGCTACTATAAAACTAATTAGCACACTACTATGTCTAAAATCGCGCTTCTTGGTGTATTTTATCAGACAACCAAAACACGATACCTACTAGTGTACATACTTACTGTTTTTATCTTATCCGGAACAAGTTTGTTTACATTTCAACAAAACGCTAAAACGTGACTCGGCTTACCTGCGCCACCTTATCGTGGTTAACAAGCAATAAAATCAAAAATATACCCACTACGTAAATACCTGACGCTAGAATTGTTTCATACAATGCACAATCTGAAATTGCTAAATTAATAAATTAAGTTTATAATCATGAATCCAGGAACATAATTCAAAATAATCAAGTCAAATTTACAAATGTGCAGCCTAAACTTAATATCTATAAAGGGTGAAAAAATACACAAGTAAGTGTGACATTGTCGACCGCGCTCCGCTGCAATTATAAATGAAATGTGCTCTTCCATTCACACGCACAAACGCTTCAGGGCACCCAGCACACACACAGACGCACTCCACCGCACTCACACCATCACAGGACGCACACACTCGCAACCAAACTCACACAAGTGAGCAATGGGAATGCAAGCGGTGACTGCACTTTAGCGCTTACAATAAACACAAACAAACAAAATATTAGAGTAGAGTAGCATCACTAGGCGCATCTAATTGTCAAACAAAATATTTGAGCATCTAGTACAAAATTATTTTATACTAAAATCGTTAAATAAATTAAAACAATAACCGTTTCAATAATAATTATGAGCCTCGATATTATAATAAAAAAACTCAGAGCAGGTGCTAAGCCGAGGCGCTCAACGGCTTTGTTTTGTAGTCACCTTTACAAACGACATATTGTTGATGGCTGCCTGCGTCTATACAAAACCGATAAGTAAATAATAATACAGCAGGGTCTGGTAACGAGATTGTGTGAACAGAACACAGGAAGTCTACTTCAGTTGAGGGTTGCGACAGGGAGATCAAGCCACTGTTTCCAACGGTTTCATTAGCGATATAAATAAAATCTCAATTTTTGTAGACAAAAAGTGTTAAAACAACCTATCGTTAAACTTTAAAAAAGCTTATTACTCACTTATTATAACTATTAAGAGATGTGTAACAGTCACTGAGTTATCGTGGGAAAAAACGTCAGTTTTCAACGGGCGGGCCGGGGGCGGATGCGCATAACAGGCACCTAAGTACACACGTGCTCAATAGGGTTGAACTGATTCTTACTCAAACGATTCCGATTTTCGAACAATTCAATTAGTTTGAAAACTACATGATTAACCATCAATTACCAAAACAAGTTAATTTTAATGACTTTGTGAATAATGTTGAACGTCAATGTCTAAGCTGTAAGAAACAAAATTAAATCAATAAGTTATATCTTAGTTTAATCCATTTAAAGATTTCGGTTCGATTTCATCGCAGACAAACAAATTATTATCGGCAGCGTCGTAATAAAGCCCCATATTGACGTGACCGGGCCCACTTACCCTAAGCGGGCGACCGGGCGCGGCGACCCTTCCCCACTCATTGTGCCGTATTTACCCCGGAACGCTCGCCTCCATTTGTAACCCCCGGAATCCGCTCCTTGAAGCATGATTCATTCTCTCCCGACCCCGCCGTCAATTGACTAAAATAAGATAAAAATCGAAATATGTAATTAATCAATTACACCACCTTTTGACTCTCTTTATAAATTCTAAAGATGAAAATAAATACCTATAAAACTTTACTAAATCACAATTTATTTAATTCTATAATGAAACCGATAACTTATGGTTATGATAGAAAACTGTTAACAATACATTTCAATTATAACTTAAACGTTAAACATAAATATGTTAAGTATTACAATGAACCTGCTGATAACGTTAATACTTACTTTCTTGCAAGGATAAAAAAGTCAAATCATTAAGTTAGAAATTATAATTTAATTACAGCGGCAAACTGCTAGTAAATGTGACATCAATAATATCAAAGCGTTAACTTTACATAAAGCAATGTGCGCACAAGCCACAATGTGAAGTGGCATTTAAATGGGGGTGACCAACTGTCGTCGAAATATTGGGGTGGAACACGCCATGGCTTCACGCTACCACGATAGTAATCTATACGAGACTCACAATTAATGCCTTATTTAACACTCGACTAGTAATAAGAAAACGTGTTAAGCCATAGAAATTAATCGCTGTAAAACAAAACACCTTGACTTAAGAATTTACAATACAATTTGTTGTATCATTATTAAAACTACTCCACAGTATACGTTGCCTAGCACACACAATGTAGAACAATAGCGATACGGTGCTGTGCCTGAAACGATTGTTAACTGTTTCAATACGAGATGATCTCCACTGCCAATTAACTAAGAATCCGACACGTCTGCGCACCAATCTAAAATTAACTGCAGCCTATGTATCAAAATACCAACGCGTTACTCGCACATCTCTCAATACTATGCCAAACACCTTCCAGCTTCTCGAAATAGCGACATGGCTACTCATTCATATTGATTTATTTAGTTGATTCGTGTCGAAAAGCAAAGTCAACGTATGCGTCCACAAATAGCATGATTTGCCTGCTCTCCTTCCGCGTAAAATTAAAATATACTGAGTTTTGAGCTTCATGTTAAAACTGACATGTTGTCTGTAAGTACGCATTTGCCGAAAAATAAAATTCCACAAAGAGCGAGTTCCAAGAACGAACCAAAAGAAACGCCTGCGACCGACGTTCGCATTCAAAGTCCCAAATATTTTGAACAGAACGTAAGTGATTATTCGGATGTGGTACCACTTTTACAAAAAGTGTACCAGGATACAGAACACACAGATTTTTTGTCGGCTACACATTTCGGTCGGCAAAAAGAAAAAAGCTCTGACAAAACTATAAAAAGAAGTGCAGGTCGGGCCGAGTTTACCTAAGGAAGGACCCTTGTAAATCATCTGCAGTGCCGATGAATAGAGGCGACGTCGAGTTGAGCGTTGTTGACTCGTGTGTTTATTGATTGTCGAAGCTACTAAGTATCTGTTAAGCTATTTACGAGAATACTTAAGTAGCTGAGGAAAACTAACAAAATGACCCTTCATTTTTAAATAATTTGGTGTTGACAGCTTTAATTTAGATCTCCTGTGTTTTAAAGTTTACAAGTATCAATTTCTTTAATAAAATAAAATGTATCGTTAACAAAATATAACGTCATCCATGTAGTTTAAAATCGCGTAAGTGTGTAAATTTGTATTCATTAAAATAATTTCATACAGCTGTACAATAGCCTAATATTGTTGCACTACTACAGACAAGCAATGTAACAATGGGTATCCCGTGCGAGTGTTTGTCGTGCATTTGTCGAAAGGGAATTATTAGGAAGGGCTCCGTGAAGGCTCGGGAATTCGCCCCAAAAGCAGTTCACATGAATCGGTCTCCCACTCCAGCACTATACAAAAAATCAAACACATCCCGAAAGAAACACAGGGGTAACAACGCGTCACTATACGTCCATATTGATTTTTTCTCTCATTGTGTGTAAAATAATAAAATCCCAGTACGCATTAAAAAAAGATCTTGCGTTGATTGAATTTGGGTTGAATATTGAGTCTGGGTTTATTAATAATCGAAGCGTTAACGTGTGGAATGTTCGACTCTGCAAGGCCGCTTGCAATAGAAACTGCTTGTATCGTGAGTGAAATAAAATTAACTAGACCGATTTCACATTAAAACATACTTGTTCTTCTACGTGTTTACACGTTGCTCACAGGCACTTGTGTAGAAAAGTAAGCATATTCTATTACAAAATAAACAGCGTTATTTGGTTTGCTACTTAGAGGTATATTTAAATTTAGTAAACTCGAACTTTAATATCTTCATAGTAATTTGTCAAGTACGAAATATCGCAAAAATTAGGTAAAATCTATTCTGCTGATAAAATACACCAACTTTTAAAACTGGCTCTGAAATCATTGCCTTCTTTTAGAATCATAGAAATTCGAAGGTATACTAAGGGTCCCGGGTTCGGTCCCCGGCAAGGTCACTATGGAAAACGATCTTTTTTAAATTAGCTTGGGTCTTGGATATTTATCTATTATAAAATTTAAGATCTTTGAGTTTTTTTTTTATCCAACGACACAAGTTCACAACTTGGTGTTTGGCTAGCTGTCAGTATGATTTGTCCCTATATATTTAAACTTAAGTTTAAAAGTAAGTAAATAGATTTTGTAATGTCTTATTTTTTTCTTTTTCAACAGCGGCTATGGGTGCGCCGGCGGTCCGGGCGCGATGAGCGGCGGGGGCGAGAACGCGCAGTTCGGCGCCACCGCCGCAATGGTCGCCGCGGCCACCACGGCCGCGATGCAGGACTCGCAGCCATTCTCCCAGGTAAGGAACACCAATAATCTGAATATGAAATATGATTTTCTTTTTGCAGTTTCTTGTTTATGCAGTAAAGATTCTACAAAATATGATTTTCTTTTTGCAGATGCAAAGCAACATGACTATGGGCAATCCCCAATATGGCGCGATGAACGGCTACGGCCAGCAGCGCAGCCATAACCCGGCTATGACTGGCATGGGAATGGGCGGAAACGGCGGCATGAATGGCATGACTGGGATGAGTCAAATGAGCAACACTGGTATGAATGGCATGAACCCCATGGCACAGATGGCTAATATGGGTATGCACGCTAATATGATGCCCTCACAAATGGGCCCTGGTCAAATGGGAGGCTCAGCGAAAATGGGGCCTGGATACCAGAGGCGACATACGCCGTATCCCTCAGGGACCATGCTAATGGGTCAGAGAAAAACTCAATACATGGGCGGCCAGCCAGGTTTTGGGCCAGGGCAATACCCAGCAGGATATGGTGGTAGACCGGGCTTCCAAGGCCAATATCCTCCCCAGCAACCACTTGGCCCATCAGGGAACTTTGGAGCGTCGATGAGGGGAAGCATGAGACAAACAACACCGCCATACTCAAACCAAGGGCAGTACTTCAACGGTGGTGTGCCTAACCAATTTCCTCAGCACCAAGGTGGGAATGGGCAGTACGGTGGCCAATATGGTGGACAATTTGCGCAGGAAGTAGCTATGCGCACCAACATGAGCTACCAGCACAGTCCCGTTCCTGGGAATCCCACGCCGCCTCTTACGCCAGCGAGTAGTATGCCGCCATACATTAGTCCTAACGCTGACGTCAAACCCCACTTTAACGAGCTCAAACCACCTATGAGCATGCAAAGTAAGTTTATGAAAAAGTTCGAAGAAACCTAAAATTGTTCATTAATAGATTATTAGACAAATACGTCGTAAACTAAGATGGTGCGTATCTTTTTTCAGATGACGAGCTCCGGTTAACATTCCCTGTAAGAGATGGTATAATACTACCACCATTTAGATTAGAACATAATTTAGCGGTTAGCAATCATGTATTCCAATTAAAGCCCACGGTCCATTCAACGTTAATATGGAGGTGAGTGTTATTGCGCTTTGTTTCAAAACCAATATTACTAAACGCTATATAGTCACGAATATGACATTTACGTTATTTTCTTTCTGTTACAGGTCGGACCTTGAGTTACAACTGAAATGCTTCCATCATGAGGATCGGCAAATGAACACCAACTGGCCAGCGAGTGTTCAGGTGTCAGTCAACGCTACGCCATTAGTCATAGATAGAGGCGAGAACAAAACTTCACACAAACCGTTGTACCTGAAAGAAGTGTGCCAACCAGGCAGAAACACGATACAGATCACCGTCTCAGCCTGCTGTTGTGTAAGTATCTTCATTATGTCGCACGTTATATAATGACACGCTTAAGCTCATTGCTGAATATACCCAATCTTCCGAACACTTGTTACAATAACAATTTAGGAAAAGAAAACGAACAATTGAAATTTGACATTCTTTTGTTTCTTTTCCAGTCACATCTATTTGTATTACAATTAGTCCATCGGCCGAGCGTCCGAAGTGTCCTTCAAGGGTTATTACGGAAGCGGTTGCTGACAGCAGACCACTGCATTGCAAAAATAAAGATGAACTTCAACCAGACGCCGGCAAACAACAATGGTTCGAATACAGGAAATGATAGGGACAGTGTAGAGCAAACTGCACTGAAAGTATCATTAAAATGTCCTATAACGTTCAAGAAAATAACGTTACCTGCGCGTGGACACGAATGCAAGCACATACAGTGCTTTGACTTAGAATCATACCTACAACTAAATTGTGAACGGGGATCGTGGAGATGTCCGGTTTGCAAGTAAGTAAAACGTCGTAAATCAAGTACTAACATCTTAATCACCTACTTTAAAACTTATGCTAATAGATTTTTGTTTAAATTACAGTAAACCAGCGCAGTTAGAAGGCTTAGAAGTAGATCAGTACATGTGGGGGATACTCAATACGCTGAACAGTTCCGACGTTGATGAAGTAACTATTGACAGTGGAGCTAACTGGAAAGCAGCTAAGAGTCCATCGAGCACTGGGATCAAGGTAAACATATAATAAAGAATGACCTCTGGGTTTAGAATAGTATTAAATAACTTCAATGTAACACGCGATTACATAACATTACATTTTACATAGAACCAAGCATACAATGGAGGACAGTTTTGAGTATTTTAACTAATATTTAATTATTAATTTGTTTTTCAGCAGGAGGACGACAGCAATGATAACAGTGTAGGAAAGCGAGGCAAAGCGGTTTCGCCAGGTTCCATGAACATGCCAACGATGAATAATTGGGATATGAACCAAGCGTTATCTCCATACCTTCCTCCTGACATGAACACTATTGCCAGTGGTTCCATGATCTCTTCCTACAACCAAAGTACACAGAACAGAAACTCGGGCTCGAACAGCCAGAACTATGACTTTGGGATGAACAACGGGCCTGGGAGCAACGAGTTCGCCGGTAACGGTCCTCTGTCGCACTTGAACGATAGCGTCAATTCGTTAGATCCACTCAACGCCATGGAGAAAAGTCTGAACGAACAGGTACGTATTTTAAAATTGTATCGAGTGCTAGTATATCCACAACTGGGGACTAGTTTAACTCTTAATGATTTTGATCTTTGTTTTCACATCTTATGACGGCAAAAGTTACAATAAAAAATTGGTTCAGTTCGTCTTCAGTAATAATTTGAACCTGGCCATTAGCTGATAACAGTACCTTTTTCAATGAAGCTAATGCTCAAAATTATTATTTCAACATTAACATTACTCCATCTTCCATTTCATATAATCGTAAAATTTATTTCTAGGTGATGAAACACACTAGACAAAGATTAAAAAAAAATAGCAATGTCTGGGAAGACACGAATAGTAATGCGTCTCGAATCTTTACGTGTTCTATAACAAGGCTTCCTCCTTCCAGATGCCGCACACCCCGCACACACCGCACACTCCCGGGTCAGCGCACACGCCGGGAGGAGGCGGTGGTGCCCACACCCCAGGTTCCTCACACACGCCGGGCCCGCCCTCGGTTGGCCACCACAGTCTCAACGAGGTAGACATCCCGGGAGATCTCAACTTCGACCCTGCCGCTGTCATCGATGGGGAGGGCACCGATAATCTCAATGTAAGTGTCTCTATTATACATTAATACTTTAAATTTGCTATTTTGGCGATCTTACATTCTTTATCTTTTTCTTTCTCAAATTTTACTAAATGGGCTCAGTGTTAAATAATTATATTTCGGTCTTTCAACTTTTTTGGATTTGTTATTATTTTATTCCTAATGATAAATGTAAACTCTTATCTTGCTTAATACCCTCTAAATCCATGTATTTTTCTATCTGTATTACCACAAATATTTTAAATTTGCTATTTTGGCAATCTTTAATTCTTTATCTTTTTTCCCCCAAATTTTTCTTTATGGGCTAAATGCTAAATAATTATATTTTGTACTTTCTCCATTTTGGATTTGTTATTATTTTATTCTCACTAATAAAATGTAAACTCATATCTTGCTTAGGTACCCTCTAAATTCGTGTATTTTTTCGTTTTCTGAACTGTTAAATACAATTAGTATAATATTTGGTTATATATTTCAGCTGTTGCCAGAAACGAGCGTAGACCCAATGGAGTTGCTCTCGTATTTGGACGCGCCTGCACTTGGCGAATTACTCGCGACGCCGCCGTCATCATCGTCGTCAGCTGGATCGCATCCTCCTCGAGCACCCTCGTCAGACGACTTGCTAGCGTTATTCGAATAACTTATCGCAATGCAGATCTCAGATACCATTACGTAACGAGAAACACCAGAACAGGCAGCGCTGCGAAAGAAGCTTTCCCACCGCTCTATGGTATTTTAAGTTAACTGGCAAAATTGTTTTTAAGCTGAGCATTACTTAATGCTCTTAACAATTCTGTGATTATTCTATCTTCTTTCGTAGATATTTGAATTGCATTCAGTCAATTTACTGAACTGACAGTATTATGAAAATGTTCCTCTGGTTAGAGTCAATTCTACTTTCTATTTTATTCGATTCTCGTTGCGTGATTAGTTCTGATGCGATTTGTTCATCCTTAGGCTTAGTGAGGCGTTGGTTTAACTCGCTTTCAGGCCAGCGAAGCCCGACATTGTGATACTAGATTTTAGTTCCTTCTCCTTTTGTGGTAATGTTGAACATACATGTTACGAGTATATCTGACGGAATCTCGGTGACCTAAAGGTACACATGTCTATATAATGGGCCTGTAATGTTGAGCATTATTGCACGAAACATCGACCGTTGATACGTCGGTGACGGAGAAAATTTTAGTATTTAGGTAAAGTATTGAGGCGGGGCGTTCGCCGCGCCGGCCATATACACTGCGGTGTTGTGCATGTATAGTTCCTCGCACCGCCGCGCAAACGGTGGCGCTACTGAGCTCCTTATATTCTAAACTCTAGCATAAACTACAACACAAATCATAGATAAATTCAAGTTCGTATTCGATATGATATGATAAACTACTAGAATCTTGATTTGTGCCACTATTTGTGGATAGTTGCCGAGTGTATATAAAGAGGAGTAATTTTATTTGTGCTAGTTGTTTTGGTACTGCGAGCGGAGTCGCCGGTCGCTGCGACTTGTACATATACGATAATGCGCCGCGCGTCGCCCGCTTGGAGGCATTATGAATCTTATAGTTCCTATTCGATGCGAGCGAACTATAATGTTCAATTGCCATTTACTGTAAAATATTCCTTGACGTTTTCGCATATTCTGCATTTTTATGGTAAGATACGATAGGTTTAGTGAGTATAGTGCTACTCGCATAATGGGTGATATAATTAATCTAAATGAGTTGTTCGAAATCAACAAATAAATGGTAACAAATTAGTTACAAAACTATATTGTAAATGTGAGTGCAAAAATGAACTCTGTTAAATTATTTTGCGTTAAATGTGAAGCGAAGAATGATAGAAATATATTTTAATTTCTATATAAATAGTAATGAACTGTATTATTTGTAAATATGATCCTAATTAAGAATATTATATTACCTAGTTATATTTTAGGACAACATGGCAGATACTTATATGACGGCCAGTTTAGTATAGTATTACTAAAATTATAAAGTCTACACATGGTTTTACATGTACATAATACAAAATACTGTATTATACAAGGCTACATGCGTTCAGAGTACAGATATACCTAAGTAAATCGTTGAAAACACTTTATTATGTCCTCATTGAAACCGTTCTGTTTAAAACAAATATATATCTAGTACTTAATAATCTAAATTCCTTTCTTATGAATAGATGAAATGTTAGATCAATTATTTAGTGACGCCATGTTCAATTTCGAAGGCGTTACTCAACTAAGCTTAGTTCTGTGCTCTGATACGCTTCTCTAATCACAAGTGCAAATATGCCAATATACATATATTAGTAAATGTCATAAGTCTTTGCTCATCTTAATTTTGTTTCAAGTTTTCAGTGTGTGTACAGATCATCTATATAAACTCAATACAATCAAGCAATAATGAAAGAATAATACTAACTTATATATGACTTTATAAATTGAGAGAATATATATGTATATCATTGTTGGTTATATACTAATATTAAATTGAATATAAACAGTGTGAATACAAATTGTGATGAGCATTGCATTGACTAAGTCTTGTTTCACATATTTTCAAATGTTTGGTTTAATTTTTGGCGTTTAGGCGCTATGTTGAAGTAAAGAATAATCAAAATTATTTTTTCACTCAGTTTGATCCATACCGACTATTGTGGAAATTTCTAAATGGAATTAAGTTCCCAAATTTCAATCATTAATTACTCTAAATTCATTTAGGTGTTGTAAAATTTTCTGACATACTTTTAAAACTTTATAATAACAGTTAATATCTCTAACTTAGAGTTGTATGTAAAACTGTCGATCCTTTCACTAACTTATGTAAAAATTGGTGATTTGCGCATCTTTACTTCATGCTATGAATATGGACGCCTCTTTAGAGTTAGTCAACTATTACGAAAACAATAAAATTAGTATTATAAAAAGCAGTGGTCAATTACTCAGACAAGTGGAAAGACGTCTGCGTTTGACAATTTCAATTAATGGTTCTCAATGAAGAAAAAGAGAGTAAAGAAAAATTGTGTGTCTAGTTGATCACAGCTTTAACATAAAAATACATACTTATAAGGGACCTTCAATTCCAGTTAGCTAGTTCTATTTATTGTAGTAAATATTGCTATTGGGCGGATCATCATAACGATTTTTGTAAGACCAAATAGTACTTTTTTACTCGTATACCTGTTTTAGGTAAATAAAGTAACGAATTTGTTTGTATAAAATCAAAAATATCACAAAAAATGTAAAGCATATCACATGAAAAAAAAAATACAAAAATCGAGTTGCGTGATCTGTCCAAATGAGTAAATGATTACAATATATTTTGTTGAATATTATAATGAACTGCTGTGGAGTAGATTTTGTGCTCGTACAAATAAGAGCATTTGGAAATAAGTGAAAGAAGAATTCTAAATAAGGTAATGCAGCCCATGACCGGAGTTCATGAACGCCAAACTGTAATGTAGTATAAATTTTGAACTTCATCTGAACATTTTAGCAATCAGGTTGATGCCCTCTGAAATTCATTTTGAAATGTGTAAAATTGAAAAAAAAAACATAACATTTTTATGTTATTGAAAATAAAATGAATTTAAAAATTATTATTGTCTTTTATTTAGTATGTTATATCACTGTTAAAAGTACTGAATATTAAAGTTACTGGAAACCAGAAAAGGGGCAGGCCAAAGAAAAGATGGATGGAGTGTGTGAAGGAGGATATGGGGAAAAAGAAGGTAACGAAGGAATAGGCTCGAGATAGAGCAAAATGGAAGAATGCTGTCCCGACTCCATATAAAGTAGGATAAGGTGAGGAAGAAGAAGATCACTACTGAGTGACTTAAGCAGATCCTGGGGCCTGATGCCCACACACTAAGGATGCAACAGGGAAAACGAGAAAATTTACACTAAGTAAAGTGAGAGAGATTACTTTGAATGTCACTGCGTACTTGGAGGGAGCAAATTCAAATAAAGTTATAATTCTTAGTAAGTAACAGACAAAACAACAAAAGTTGAAAATATAATGATAAGACAACATGATGCTAAAACAAAAAATGATGAGTAGCTTGTACATACACAAGTAAATATTTGTTTGACCAACTAGTGATACACAAATTTGTGATTTCAGAAACCTACATCTTCTTTTCTAAAAAAAAAGGCACATTTCACATATTCTTTTTAATTGCCTTCTGGTAAATAAATATGGGTACTGTATAGAGTTACTTACTACTTTTATAATAAAGGTAAGTAAAGTAGGGACCTAGGTTATTAGTGCTATTTGAAATACTTACACATTTTCACTTATCAAACTAGCGGACTTGATTCTTCGCCTTACTCCTCTTTCTATTGTCTCGTAATCTCTACATAAGATATTTATATATAACATTTCTGCATTATTCAATCCAATTCTTACTCTAAAACTTAATAGTTCTACGTAATATAGGTAAATAATACACTAAAATTAGAGATAAAATCTTAATTCAGAACGATGACCGAGCTCAGAAGTCACCAAAACCGGCTGAACCTGATCTAAGTTATTTATACCTAATTACAAAATTAGTATGGTACTCACCGAGCTCTAAGAAATCGCGCAACAACTGCTCCTTGTGAAAATCAGGTTATGCTATTTATATTCCAAAACAAAACTTAAACCAGCTCGATGGACCCAAGAGTATTCTTTGAGTGTAGACCTGAGGTGAAGACTGAAGAAGTTTTTTTTTCTTCCAAACTTCCAATCGAATTTGTTTTTGTTTTGAATTTTGAAGATTTTCAAACTTTGAAGTTTCATTTTGTGTTGCCACTGTAATGGTCCGATTTGCTTCCAATTAGATTATATTGTTGTCTTTAAAAAAATAAAAAACTCCTGTGAAAAAAAATAAGATTTTATTTATAGAACAAATCTTCTGATGTCTATGAACAAATCCCATAATTCTGATTACCGATTACGTACCTACCTATTGAATCAGCAAAAACGAAACGATAGCCACACGCGCTACAGTGCTGCCTCTGAGGAGCAATTCTTGAACTAAGGGTAAGCACGCACCGCGACGCGATAGTCGCGTCGCGTCGCGCGACAGAAAAAAGCAAATCGTGGGTGCGCGCACTGCGATTCGGCAGTCGCGTTTTAGGGATGGGGCGTTATGACTTTTCGTTTTAAGAGGCTTATCACAAAATAGTGCTCTGAAAGATTAGGCTTTTATGCACGGCGACCACACGGTTGGGGTCACGAGTTCACGACGCTATGCTGTTGCTACAACGGCACGATTTTGATACTTTTCATATTCTTTAATTTTTTGATATTGGATTTTTTTATTTTGTAATATTGTTAATCATGACAAGAAATTTCCACATACGTTCATTTTTAGGGTTCCGTAGTAAACTAGGAACCCTTATAGTTTCGCCATGTCTGTCTGTCTGTCTGTCTGTCTGTCCGTCCGCGGTTTTACTCAGAGACTATAAGTACTAGAAAGCTGTAATTTGGTATGAGTATGTATATTAATTATGGCAAAAAAGTCGTAGAAAAAAATCTTGAAAAAAAAATTTTTTTTGGGTAGCTCCCATACAAGTAAACTGGGGGAGTATTTTTTTTTCTCTACTTACCCATCGTGTGGGGTATAGTTGAATAGATCTTTGAAAAATATTGTGAGGTTGAGAACACCATTTTTCGATTTAGGGATCCGTTTCCGAAATATTTGGTTTTAAAGTGCAAATTTTTGTTAGAGGTACGTGTCCCCCCCCCCCCCCCCCTCTCTATCTGCTAAACGGTTATATATGGAAACGTGAAAAAAATTACAGCAGTAGTATATATACTGAAGTTGAAAGGAAAACTATCAGAGCTGGGTACTAACTGCAAACTAAAAAGTTATAGGCAACCAACTTATAAAATGTACTGGAAAATGTAAAATTTCATACAATCTTTATTGTTAGATGTTTTTGGTCGTTAAACTGTGAGGTGCGAGTGTAAACAGTGTGAACTTAAAGTTGTCATTCGCAACTACGGAACCCTATACTGCGCGTGGCCTGACACGCACTTGGCCGGTTTTACGTACATATTATTGTTGGCTAAAGATACTTATATCAGCGAAACTAGCGATACCCGTTATTAAATTCTTGTACTCTGAAATAAGAACACCTTGAAAAAATCTATGTTAGTATTCACTAGTAAAGTACATTTAGTATTTTTAGTATAAATTTTCATCAAAATCATCATTTGAGATTGAGAGATCTACTCATTACCGCTAAAAGTGGCCGCTTTTGGCGGTAATTAGTAGTTCTAGTATTTACATTTACTATCTTATATTTAGCGAATGAAAAATAATAAAAAGTTATACCAAAAATACTACAAGTCATTTACTGACGAAGTACTTACGTAGATTTTTACAATTTGCTCCTATTTAGCAGTCATATCATCATTTCGTGTAGGTGACACGGTCAGTCGACCATGCACACCCTGGTGTCAGAGTTCTTCGGAACCGCCTCTCGGCCTCTGACGTGGTTTCTTTAACGACTACCAGATTGCAGCCGGGATCACCGGCTTAACGTGCCTTTCAAAGTACGGAATCATCTTTCTTATCAGACAATCAGGTGATTCATGCCTGCAATGTCCTAACCAAACTGGAAACAACTTAACAAATTGTGCTTCCCGTAGGAATCGAACCACGACCCCCGGGTCAACAAGGCGAACGCCTTAACCACTGGACCACGGAGGCAGCAGTAAAAGAAATAAAATGAGGGATAGCGCTAGTTCACTGGTCTAAGCGCCTTAAGCTCTTTAAGTTTTTGCCAACATTTTATTTACAACCTGCGTGTAATTTTGGAATATTTTTTTAGGGTTTAGTACCTAAAAACGTAAAAACGAAACGTAACGTTGGTGTTACCCTGTCATAACCATTTGCTACGAAACTACTGAACTGATTAAGTTGAAATTCGATACTTATATAAGTCTGTAACCCGAAGATGAGAGATCAAGAGAGTATGACGTGTATAATATTTTTCTCAAACATGCTTGGAAATGTTCACATTATTTTGACAACCTTGTTTGGGATAAATCAATATTGCTGTACTGGCCAATACACGGCAGCAAAGTATGTATGAAAATCCCAAGAAAATCCATATCTGTCGTGTTTTAAAGTAACTATGAAAATTCATATCTGTCATGTTATTTAAAAATGGAACGACGCGTTTGCTGCGAAATAATTCAAGTATGGAGGTTACAAATTCGAATTTAAAATTTTACCAGGCTAGTAAGAAAAAAGAAATTAAAAAACTTGAGATTTTGGCGCGATATTTTCTACATATTGTTGTTTATGAACATTTTATGAATATTAATTGACATATTTACATCAATATTTCATGATGGTCTAGGATAACAGAAAAATCATAGAATATACCAGGTGCTTCTCTTCCCGTACAGTCTGTAAAAGCAGGCCGAAGGAGAGGGCGAAAACCTATGCAGAAGAATATGTCAATAGGTGATGCGACTAGCAACCCATCACTATTTTGATTGCATTTTCTACATTAAAATCCACTTAACCCTAAACATGGCTTTTGAGGTTCGTCTCACCTGTAAGGGTAAACACGTGATAATATATGTATATTTGTTTGTCTATATACTATTTTTTTTAATTTCCGTGCAATATTTCATAAAAGTACTACACAGGCCTTGGCCGCAATCAGGCATTGATGGACTCATGTATGTGTGCCTCGGCTCCGCCTCGGCCCACATTCACACGTTCGTCCATCAATACCTCTTTTGCCGGCCGTTGCAGTAATGTACTTTATTGGTAAATTAGATATTTACAAAAAATATATCGTAATCGTATACATATGTCTGTTGACGATTTATATAACAAATAAGTTGAAAAGTATTTGACCAAATTAATTCAATAAAACAAATAAGACATTTTTACAAACATGATATTTATTATTTGACTAGCAGGAATTGGTTTTTTGGCTGACCTAAATAATTAAATATAAATATATACGGACAAATCACACAGATTGAGCTAGATTTTATAACACATACATAATGACATAATATGTATATAGACAAACATCCAAGTCCTAGGTCAATCTGAAAAAGATAATTTTTCATCATGACCTGACCAGAGTGACCGCGGAGCGAACCCGGGACCATCCGTGTCACAGGCCGTGTGGTGTTGACCGCTGCGCCACGGAGCTCGTCGTCATAATCATTAATTACAATTTTACTTAATAAAAATAAATTGGAATACTATGTGCCTCAGTGGCATGTATCTGGCTTAGTTAGTCGCACTATACGCTTTGCACTCAATCGTTTGACGAAGAAAAATTCGGCATAGGTCCGCCGTCGACAAGCTCTCGCGCAGTACTGAGTTTGAGCGGTCGACGCATCGAAATATATAGTAATTTGGAGGTTGCAATTACGTTTTTTTATAGTCATATCTTTAATTATTATTATTTTAAAGTACAAAATTTTAATTCCTTATGAACTTACGTTTATTCAAGTACATATTTCATGTAATAATATTACTGTAGTAAGGAGAAATTTGCAGTTGATGTTTTAGAAATTTCGTGGTTTTACGGTTTTGAATGGATATTTTTTACTAAATATTCCATACATATTTTAAAATTCCGATTCCGCTATGAACTTTAGCACTATTAAAGAGATATTATTATATTTTTTTCGTTTTAATTCCGTCTGTACAGTTGTTCAGTTTTGAGCACGAACAAGGGCCTCGCCCTCTTTTTGTGTAAAACATGCTTCGGAATTTTGTCTTTATTTTAATTGATTAGATAAAAATGCAAAAAGTGAAGCCGCTATGAACTTTACTAATAACTATTCTCCATTGTTAAATAGATTTAAGTTGTCAAATCTTTCAGTTTCTTAGAATTTGAATGCCAAAATCGCGGTCAAAATGTGATAGGCCTCTGTTATTTGTTTCTTGTTGTAGGTTGTTTACTTCTTCGTTTACTTTTAGAATCGATAAGAGAGATTTTTTCACAAAAAAAAAAAGTATTAAGATCAACAATGAGAACTTTAAGACAAACCTATTTGGCTATCTTGGTATTGAACAAGAGGTGTGTGATACTATAGACATTGATAGAGCAATGAAAGAGTATGTTTTTTTTAAAAAAAGGAGACGTATATACATTAATTGAAAGTTTGAATTTTCTTAGAAGTCCGCAGCGTCTTCTCGTCCAAAATACCTCAGTGCGTAAAGTCGAAAGTCTTCGACCAAGTTTTGTTTCCAGTGATGACTTACGGGTCTGAAACGTGGTCCCTTACTATGGACCTCATAAGAAAGCTCAATCAAGGTCGCTCAAAGAGCTATGGAGAGGGCAATGCTTGGTATTTCTCTGCGAGATCGAATCAGAAACGAAGAGATCCGTAGAAGAACCAAGGTCACTGGCATAGCCCAGCGGATTAGCTCTTTGAAGTGGCAGTGGGCGGGACATAGCGCGAAGAACCGATGGCCGATGGGGCAGAAAGGTTCTCGAATAGCGACCACGTACCGGCAAGCATAGCGTTGGAGCTCCGTAGCAGGGCAGAAATTTTGTATGAAATTGCATTCCAGCCCTGCTAGCGTTCTTTTGTTTTTTAGCAGTGAAAACACAAAAGTCAAATCTTAAAAAGGTTTTTTTATCAAATAATTAGATAAAAGAGGTGGGATGTTTTTGTTTGTTCTCGATTTCCAATAAAAGGAGGCGGGGAACTATATTCATCATAACGAAAAAAAAACAAGCGCACAATCGTTTCGCGTAAATCGTTGTGTTTTGTTAAATTTTGTTTTTTTATTAAATTGATTTTATATTTTGTAATAGTAACAAAATACAAAAGCGTTCTCAGAAGACGTCCTATTATCATATTTTCGAGAAAAAGCTTCGTGGCAAAAAGTAAGTCATTATAACAATTTTAATTAATATAAACTTTTATTGAAGAAAAATTGTCATTTATTTTCTTCGTAGGTATTGTATAAAGCACTATGTATCACTCGAGAGAAAGCTCTTTTTCTGTGTTCTGAGTTTCCTGGAAACATACTCTTGAACAGAAATAGATCGTTTTCTCCTCTTGATGTACAAATGTATTTCAAGCGAACCGAAGTAAAATATTTTAAGTATTAATAAAATTGATAGTAAAACTTAGATAAACTTTTATTTGATTAAATCTCATGTGGATAATCCAAATTATGACCACTGATTTTGCCGAAAAGTTCTCTTGAATTAATGTATATAGGTATATAGGTAATGTAAAGTATAAATGAAATTGAAATATCTAAATAAGAGGGCGGCAAATTATGTACCACCCCGGTCGGCTAACGCCCATGCTACGCCGCTGCGTCTACCACCAAGCCTTTTCTTCCGAGTCCGAACTCCGACCATAGAATAGCTTCACAGCACAGCTCTGACTCACACATACGCAACCTCACGAAAACACGTGCCCTACCTATCCTATACAGCCTCTACCTATACAGAGACAGAGACAGTCGATTAGTCGACGGGTTTGGAGCAGGTATCGCGCCTTGCCTGCTCTACCGGTTGAACGACAACGATCGAACGAACGTCCCATTAAAACGAACTTTATTGTAGGTATTCTAAACTCAAAACACAAAAGAACATTTTAAGAAAATAAAAAGATATGTGCGAATAGTGTGACTAACTTCAAGTTGTAACTTTATGACATATCCGTAAGTGCATAGCGGTATCGCAGAACCAGATTTTGAGTCTTCGATGTATTGAAAGTTGGTTATATATTTGTTTAGTAAGTGTTGTTTTGTGCTCTGACTTGAATTCTTCTATGTCTCATCGGACCCAGCCTAAAAGTAAAGGTAAGTGTATATCACTGATAACTTAGTGCTCAAACGGAGCTTAAAAATAGCTCTGCTTAGGTGGTGATTGTTATCCTTTGGAATTTATGTATTTCCGATGCACCTTAAAAGGGAAAGAGGACCTCATATCCGAAAGCTAAGCTAGCTATCATTCTTTTGTGTTCAAATACGTATAGCACTCCAGAAACTTTATGAGGACACCTTGAAATTCCTAACATTATTTGTGCAATATTATTTTAGACTTTGGTTGAAATTTAGAATCGTGCGCCCGTGTGCTTTTCTGCCCTCAGTCGTTCCGGGTGGTCATAAAAAAATAACCAGAACCTAACTTCTTTTCTGCCCTAAGTCGTTCTGGGTGGTCATAAAAAAAAAATAACCTGAACCTAACTTCTTTTCTGCCCTCAGTCGCAATTGGGGCGCACGATTCTAAATCCAAGCCTAGACTTTTTCCTTTCATTCATTCCTTTTTCTATTGTTGTTTTTTCCTAATCCGAGTAACCGTAAGTGTTGTTTGTTCCTAAATCAGGTAGTAACAAAATACTACCTGAGAAAGAACATGTGCAAATTTTCAAGAAACACAACTTTCATATGGATATTTGGTCCTTCGCAAGTTCATATGGGTACTTACTTGGTCCTTCGCAAGAATTCATGCAATAAGTAGGTATGTACGCGCGTTTGTTTTCAATAAATAAACCATTATTCATTAAATTATTTATACTTGGCTTCTTTCCTGATGATACCTTTTTCAGTAGGAGTCAGGTGAGAATCAATGTGATCTACTAAGAACCTTATAGCATCTTTAATGCAAATTAATTGACAAGTTAAAAGACAAAATCGTACTATTAGGTACATAAGTAAAACCTTATCGATCTCAATCGTGAACCCATACTTTTTTGAATTCGGCAACAGTATACCTACTCCAGTCTTTCGAGTTAGTTCCAAGAAGTGCTAAAGCAAAGGCCACTCCACTGCTTATCTTTTTAGTAAACGGAAGGGCAGGTTCCGCTAACTCCGCAGGTAACATTTCCATTCGCCTTTAGCGATAAGCGGCGTATATTGCAAGGTGTTAAATGAACTCTATTACATTCAAAATAGAGTCGAAATGTAGCCGAAGTGATAATGAATGAGTTGTACATAGGTATTCTTTATTTGGAGTATTGTATACAGTTAGGTTTACATAGCTGGTTGTGCTACGTTCTAAGCATGGTTTTTATTAGGGTTCCGTAGTAAACTAGGAACCCTTATAGTTTCGCCATGTCTGTCTGTCTGTCTGTCTGTCTGTCTGTCTGTCTGTCTGTCCGTCCGCGGTTTTACTCAGAGACTATAAGTACTAGAAAGCTGTAATTTGGTATGAGTGTGTATATTGATCATGGCAAAAAAGTCGTAGAATAAAATCTTGAAAAAAAATTTTTTTTTGGGTAGCTCCCATACAAGTAAAGTGGAGGAGTATTTTTTTTTTCTTTATTTACCCATCGTGTGGGGTATCGTTAAAAAGGTCTTTGAAAAATATTGTGAGGTTGAGAACACCATTTTTCGATTTAGGGATCCGTTTCCGAAATATTTGGTTTTAAAGTGCAAAATTTTGTTAGAGGTACGTGTCCCCCCCCTCTATCTGCTAAACGGTTATATATGGATACGTGAAAAAAATTACAGCAGTAGTATATATACTGAAGTTGAAAGGAAAACTATCAGAGCTAGGTACTAAGTGCAAACTAAAAAGTTATAGGCAACCAACTTATAAAAAGTAACTGGAAAATGTAAAATTTCATACAAGCTTCATTGTTAGATGTTTTTGGTCGTTAAACTGTGAGATGCGAGTGTAAACAGTGTGAACTCAAAGTTATCATTCGCAACTACGGAACCCTACACTGCGCGTGGCCCGACACGCACTTGGCCGGTTTTTAATCTGTGGTGTTTCCCAATACAAGCTTGCACAGCGATAAATGAGCGGATCCTGTACGTCAATGAAGGTTTGTTTATTCTTCTTTGATAGTCGTTAAACTTCAAATAGTTTCGAAAATTTGGGGACTAATCGAGGAATATACCCAGTTAGGATACGAATAATAAACAGTACCTACCTTTTTTAATGTGATGAATAGCTGTTTCCTCTCATCTCTATTTTAAAATCATATTGGTATACCTATACGCATGTTACAGCTAGTCATGTATTCTGTATTTATCTGTCAATAAATCGATTTGTACAACAGAACAGAGTAGGTAAACGTGATATTATTTCAATTTAAATGTAAACAATAAATGGCTTACTTATCAAATCAGTAGGTAGGTTGTTTGTTACTTTGTTGTCAGAACCTAACCTAGTTAGGTATGCGTTATGAAATATTCTATCTAATCTATCAAAAATTTATGTTATTTATTACATATTATCGATTTTAAATATTTTTGACTAGCATAAACCCGCGGCTTCGCTTGAGTTTAAAAATAACCCTCGAGAACACTTATTCTGGAATAAATGTGCCTACCTACTTACTTAGATAATTGATTCCAATACCGAATTAAAAGTAATATTTGGTAAAAAAAAAAAATTATCGTACCAACAAATATATTTCTATTATTTTTATATATAGTAAGTAGGAACTTTCACAATTATAATATTTGCAAAATAATTTATCTTCATGTCTTACATTACATTAAAAAATGTCACAGACTACATACAAACTTGTTGCCCCTATTTGATTGACCCCTTTAGCGGATAAATTTTCAACAGTCCCTTCTGTAATCACATACAAAAGGAAAAGAACTTCGAGAGATCGTCGGATGGTGTTGAAGGAGACTTAAAGAGTATCGGCGTAAAAAACTGAAATCAAAAAGCCCGAATAAGATGCGAATGGAAATATTTATTTGACCAGGCCCAGGCCCACTCGCGGCTGTAGTGCCTTGGAAGATGATGATGATGATGTCTTTAGTACTTAGATGATATGTCCTTAGATAGTTAATGTTTTATAATTCTAGTAGAATGAATAATATCTCCAAGAATTAGCAGCATATTAAAACGATTTACAAATAGTAGGAATGTAATTATATATTTTATTTATAATAATAATTAAAATGTTTCGTTAGGCGTTGCCATTATTCAATGCACCCAAATTAATAAGTAATTTGGGAAAATTTAGAAATATGCAATGAGTTGCATAAATTTTCTTAAATAAATAATTATTGCATTTCTGCGAATAAAATATTTATACTTTTATGCTATCGTTATTTGTAAACAAGCATAATAGATACCAATTGGGTGAATACATATGGTAAAACTGGCAAACAATGCTAAATTAAGTTATTTATTAGGTACCTTTTGTCAAAAAATCGTTTGATAGTATATGTAACAAATTAAATTTAATAAAATTACCAATTGGTATCTTGAAATATTTAATTTTATTTTACTTAAAACATTAACAGGTATAATTAAAATAAAATAACTACTATGTTCGTTATCTAATTACAAAATGGTTAACAGTAATTTCGATTTTATTTTTTAATTTTACAGGGTGTATGGTGTAAAAAAAGGTTTACGTGAGAAAACATTTCTTGCGTCAACAGCAAATAACAAGTAATAGTGTGGCTACAAAAAACCCCATATTTTGCGTACATTTCACTGATCTGCTAATTTTATACTATTTAAATGAATTTATTTTTAAATATGTATGACACATAATTAACATAATTTAATTCAGTTCAAAGCGTTTAGGGTATTTTTTTTAATTGTGGTCTATTAAATTACTTATCAGTAGTCTTAATGTGAATTATAGATAGATTTTATTTAAATGGATTCCAATTAATTTAAAAACAAACAATAACTACATTACTTATTAGTTATTATAAAGAAGTACCTATGCACAAGTAGGTACTTTGGCAATCTTCTGTAGCAAATTAATTTAACCCATTTCTTCCAACTCTGCCTCTGTCACGACACAACAGATTTTCAAACGGATTTCTTCTTGTTTCTCCTTTGAAAGTCTATTTATATATTTTCCCAATTCTTGGCAGAACGTTTTTGTGTCTGACCTTCGATGTATATCAAATGCGGTCTCCATATCGTCCGATTTTTGTGGTGGTTTTTGAGGCACTGGAATAGACATAGATGCAATAGGAATTCTGGAGGTGTTTTTAGTTTTATCCAGGGGTGGGTTTGGAAATGCAAGGATAGCATTTCGTAAATTATCTGATGAAATTTCTTCGTCCGTATCGTCGCCTTCTGGTGACTGAGAGGCGGATTGGCAGTCGGAATCGTCGTCCAATTCTATAACATCAGGTGTGTTAATCTCAAATGGAGGACTATTGGACGTCTCAGATGCACATATTTCGGGTTCAGTATCTCTTTCCTGCGTCTTTATTTCATTGAGATGTTGATTCAAAACCAACGTTTCTTCTATTCTTTTGGAGACGATAGAGAGAATTTCCTCCATCCTTGCCATCTCGATATCTTCATGCTGTTCACGTTTCAGCAGAAGCTTATCGATAATTTCTAAATCTAGCACCATGAACTCTTTGTCACCATCACCTATTTCTTCGTCTGAGTCAATTACCATAACGTCATATATAGCTGGAGAAGGTGGAGAGACATCAGTCTGTTGAACATAAAATTTATCTAAAAATGATAATTTACCATCTAAATATTTTGATCTTACCGGCGGATTTATTTTATTTATTTTTATTTTAACATATTTACTCTTTAGCATGGACCATTTTTTCCGACAGTAGTATGCTGAAACAAACGAAAATAAGTAATTAAGTAGACGAACTCAAACACAGATTTTGGACATGCTATAAATATGTATAAATTCATATAGGTACCTTCGTATACTCGTATAATAAGTCAAATTTAAAATTCATACAATTACCGTCCTTAATAATAATTGAGGATGAATAAGAATAACTATACAATATAAAAACATATATCACATCAAAAAGTTTTCTAAAAAACGTACCTGGCAATCTCACTTCATTTGCTATATTCAACCATATTCGATTGAGATCTGCTGATGTTCCTTTGTACTGCGGCGAACAGAAAGAATGGTCTTTCCTTACAGCTTTTATAAGTCTTAATTCTTCGTCAGTCCACTCTAAGACGCTATGTTTTGTTTTAGAATCCATTGTGTGATCGAAAATCGACAACGTTTTGTTTCCATCAAGTCCGTCGGGTGACTGAGGCCGGGAGGGAAGTGTGGTGCAGAGGGGAAGCGAGTAGACGGGCGGCGGGGCGGCGGGCTGGTAAATGCCGCGCCCCTCACTTCACCTCCACGCTCGCAGTTGTATTCGCCTGTGCTATTTGAATTGACTGACTGACACACAGTATTATTCTGATATCTATGAATGACACGTATCACTAAGGAGCATATAGGTATACGTTTGAACGTAGTTAATACTGACTATTTTCATTTGACCTTATATCATCTATGTAAGGATTTAACGCACAAAAATTCGGCAATTTCATATTGAAATTTTCTTGAAGACTAATATATATTTCAATATATATTAAAATTGCTCCCTCTGAACGTCTAGATACTTAAAATCAATTCAATAAGAGATTTCGAAACAATAAAAACACGCCTGCTCTGCTAAAAGAAACTGTCTGTATGTCTCGCTTTAAAAACTACAGAACCGATTTAAATGAGATTTGGTAGAGTCATGGTAGAGTCTAAAGCCTCAGAATGGAGATAGGCCTCGGTCGCGGGCACAGCTAGTAAAATAATGTTACTGTGGAAGGAGTAAGGATTATCGATATCCCAAACACTGAAATCCGTAGAGGTATTTAGTAAGAATAATTAACCTATGTGTAGGTAGGTATCTACATGATGATCCGTTCAAACAAACAAACTCACTTTCGCATTTATACTTAATATTAGTTAGGATTAGGATTGGGACAAATTATACGAATTGCGATTACCCCACAGTAAGTTGTGAACTTGTTAGGATACCAACTCAAAGATACTAGGTATATTTTATGATAGAAAGAAAGAAAAAGAAAAAGACAATAAGGAATAAATATTCGTAATCATATAAAGCCCTTCAGGCGAGTAGGCGACCAAAACTGTTGATAAGAGTTTCTTTCGGCGTTTCTTCTCTGCAGTGGTCGGTTCCACAGGTCGGTTCCGAAACGCTAGTAGTCTGTAGCTTTTGAACAATTAATAAATATATATTATCTAATAAGATAATTTTAAATATGATATGACGTGAAAAAGTGCCTGCAAAGGCCTATTTTCTGAATAAACGTTTTGATTTTGATTTGATTTTGATATACCTACCTATATATAAAGATAAATAAAAATAGGCCATTCTGAAAGAGATCGTTTCTAATCATGATCTGATCGGAGATCGAAGCGAGCATCCATAGTCATAGTAGAATAAAGAAAGTACCTATATATGTAAGTACATACCTAAATACATAACATCGAAAAATAGTAGTCAATTTTAGGCCGTTGTGTAGAAACTCGCGTGTGGTGTGGTTCCCGGCAGAGTACAATAGAGCCACTCCAAGTCTTCCCGTGGATATCGTAGAAGGCGACTTATGAAACACAAGCTAAACAAAGCCTATAAACATCAAAGAGTCTCCAACCCGTCTGACAACAGTTCACGTCCAACACGTCTCTCCGGCGGCGTGGAGATAGTAGGCCAAATCCTCTGACTGCTATGGCTATAGTAACACTGAGAGGGTCATGCACAGAAGTTCTGTGGGGTCATGCTCCTGCAGTAGAGACTATAAAAAAACCTGATGATGATGATGTATAGAAGTGATTACGCACTCTGCAATTTTGCATCTAAACCAAATCATACAAATCCCTGTCCATAGTTCGTCCGAATCAGCGAAATCCTCAGCACTTATTGCCAGCGTGGAATTTTTTCACCATTTCTTATTTTATAAATAAGGTAAAATAAATGTCATGCGCGTAAAATAAATAGATGCCTTATAGTAAGTTCTTACGTACAATTATCCTATTTATATTTAGGGTCATTTATTTAAAAAAGATAATAATAAAAATGCTACTACACCACTTAAAAACAAATATACTTATAACCAGTATCACACAAGATAAATTAAGGATTCTAACATAGCCCTAAATCCTAAATCTAAATCCAAAGTAAATATATATGTACAAATCAAAGATATTTAGATCATATAACAGAAATTAGGATAACTACAAACAAAGCCCCCGATAGTTATTTTTGGGCAGTCGGTTAAAAATCTTTGTGAGATTACAATTCAAAAACAAAATAGCATTGTGAATGCAAAATATATCCCAATATAAACTTTTGTATGGCTTCCTACACATTAATTTATTTTCAAAAATTCATTGCAAAATGAGTTGAAATCAAATACCGCACTTGTAAAAGTGGGGTAGTTGTGTTGGGTGACGCAAGCCTTGATGCGTGTAAGAGGAATGGGATATGGTGGAGAAATTCGGCGCCGGGGTTTGAAGCGCGGTGGCTTAATTGGCAACGCATAGATCGTACAGAGATCTAAGACGCAGTTCAAGTCCTGCCAGCGTGGATTTTTTTCACCATTTCTTATTTTCTTTATTTAAATAATACAATACCGTATTATGTAGTAAAATGTATACGTATAATACCTAAAAGTGCATAGGTAAGTATATCTAAAATCAAGTCGGTGCATCGCCGTGACATTATTCCTTAATTTTTCACTAAATCCCTTGATCAGCTTTTATGGCCAGAAGAGAAAGAGAAGCAGCTGCTTAGTCTCTTCGTTGTACCTATCCATTGCACTCTACTCAAAATTGGGTGTCAAAATCTGAAGAAGGTATACATAACTTTATTGTTTTTTTTTTATGACAAGGTTAGTTTAAATTAGGGTTTAGAAGATATTTTTTATGTAAACATAAGGTTTTTTTAATATACTCCTAAAATAGTATGGAACCCTCTCCACGCGAGTTCAACTCGCACTTGGTCAGTTATTTTTTAGTTTCAGTTCTATGTAGCTATAGGGAGTTTATTTTTTAATTTTTGTTTAATAATCAGTGTTATTTATTGGTGTTTCGAACATTTTTTTGCCTTATGTTAATAACAGCGCAGGTAGACTACTCACTTAAAAATAAATAATTCAATCAGAATAAAATATTTAAGGGGGGCTCCCGAGAAACAAACTTTTTGTCGGATTTGCCCGATAGATAATGTTGTATAGATACCTAATGGTACGGAACCCTTCCTGCGTACATCTGACTCGCACTTGGCCGATTTTATTAAATCAGTCAATCTCTACCTACCTAGGTATCGACAGTATGTATATAAACGTAAAGCATTATCACAGAATTATTAATAGCACCTAACGTAGCATTATGACGAATCGGTCACAAGCCTCATGTTAGCATAGTATCACGTGCAGAATATCCTTGGAAATCTTTAAACCAATTTTATATGCATCACAGAAATGTAAACATGTTTTTTGCTGCCCTGTAATTCCTTCCTTATGCCCTAGAATTATTTTCTTATTCCGAATGATTTAGGCTATAAACTCATTAGAAAATTAAGGAAATAATTTTAACGAAACAAAACAAATTCAAATCTGCTAAGAAGTTATGGTGTAAATAAGAAACTCATTTAAGAAGGTATTTAAACGTACTTACATACATACTCTGAAAACCAACTAACAAACACTCCTTTTGGCAGTCGTGTATTAAGTAGGTAAGAAGCTATACATAACAACAACTAAAAGTCAGAAGAGTAAGTTCCTAGTAGTATTCACTAGGCAAGCACCAATCGTTTTATTCCTAATACTTTACAAATAGAATGAAATTCAAGAATGTTAATAATATAAGCTTTAGTAAAGAACCTGAAGTATTTTTGGAATCATGTTTTAATCTTATGAGAATCAGTCATTTAAAGAACTACTGATAACCGCGGCCGTTTTTGGTGGTAATCAGTAATTCTCTTAATGACTGATTCTTATAATATTAAATATAAAGCCGTTTTTGGCGGTAATCAGTTCTTCTTATAATATTTAATGTAAATATATACGGACAGATGATTCCAAAAATACATCAGATTATTAACTAAGGCTTATATTTATATTCTTGAATTTCTTTCTATTTATGAAGTATGAGGAATAAAATTATTGGCGTCGCTAGTGTGCCTAGTGTGGGGCCTTAAAGCTAAAATGAAAAAAAGGGATTTTCCCGCGAATTAGTCCGCGTAAATTATAGTCTGTATATTCGGCAGATAAATTAGCTTTCTATCGGTGAAAGAATTTTGAAACTCAGCACAGTAGTTTCAGAGCCTATTCAATTCAAAAAACAAACTATCAACAGGGACAAATCAAACAAATTGAACTTGCCCTTAAGTTAAGAATTTGTGTCGTAGGCATGGTAGTAGGATACTAACTCAACGATACTATGTTCTATGATAGATACTATACATATAGACAAACTTGCAGAACCCTGGCCAATCTGAAAAAGATTGTTTTCACCATGACCTGCGGGCCTATTTGCTAACTTTTGACAGCTACGGTGTACATCATTCTCATGGTAACTCCAATATTCATTACGGCTTCGGTATAAATGACTATGTTTATTTAAGATATGAAATCCGTAATTGATGCTAAAGTGGCAATCAAACCATTGTACACCGAGTTAGCAAATCGGCCTGCTAGCCGGGGAATTAACCCGGATCCCTCAAGTCGCAGGCTGACGTGTTAATGACTGAGCTACGGAAGCTGTCCTATTGAAGAATTGTTTTTTCGAATTTCCAGTATTAGTTCCGTAGGAAAAGTAGTTCAGTACAAAAAAGGGTGATAAAAATTCGCTTGACGAATCAAAACCATTTTCAGGCTTGATCAATCATACATTAACTAAATCATATAAAGGGCTGAGTTGCCTAGGAACGAATTGGGTTCTATTATAGTGCCAGCGGTAGGTACGCCACCAAAAAAAGCTGTTCTCTACTACTTACTAAAAGTCGTGAGAGTCGTGCGTTATTTTTCATGGCAGAAACATTTCGAAAGCGAAAATTTGTCATAAGATACTCGTAAATGGGTTTTACGCAATTTTGTATCGGCCTTGTCGGAGCAGCTACTATGAAATAGCAAATTAATCTAGAAGTAAATTCCAATATATGTATATCAAAAAAACTAAGCAGGTACTGAAAAAATATAAATATGTTTTGTCTAATAGGGATCTTTCTTACATACATCAGTTTGTTTTGTCATTGTGCTAACTATGTAAAGAGAAGAGAAAACTAGTGAAAAAAAATACCTTGCTAACCCAACATGAAGGTTACAATTTTTCATCTCGACGTAAATGTACCAACACAAAATAACAGACAAGTGACGTCACATCTTTAGCATTTTATATGGGCACTGTCGGACTTGTACTTATTTACCATTTGTACAATATATATAAATAAATATATAGGGACATATCACACAAGTTGAGTTGGCCCCACTAGCAAGTGGTGAACTTGTGTCGTAGGAATATAAATTATTAATAATAGATACCTATACGTTCAAGACCCAGTTCAATCCAAAAAAGATTGTTTTTCATCATGACCTCACCGAGGATCGAACCCGGAGCCCATCGCGTTGCAGGCTTGCGCATGCGCACTGCGCCACGGAGCTCGTCAATATTTATATTTACACTCTTTACTATCTAAACATGCTATTTATAATTTAAAATGAATAAGTTTCATTCAAATTATAGGTTTTATAACATACTTAAACTAAAGTTAACTAAAATAAGTATTAAATAAAAAAAGTAATAATGTTGTATATTAAAAACGTTATGATAGTTATTCCATGAATAAAACGGTTTTACTAAAGGCTATTTTACAACGCAACACAACCCTCTCTGTACTACCCACAGTTGTTGTTCTATGGTACTCTCAGAGCCATATATAATAGTCTGCACGTTATCAACTGAGTCGGACGGCCCTAAACGTCAATATATCAATAGGGATAGGAAAGTGCTGCACCAAGACATGTTATCGATACAGGCTGAGCCCAACTTTATTACGAGTCTGATGTTAGCTGCGAGCTGCGCAGTACGCGGCCCGCCTCCCCGCGCACGCCCCGCCTTACCTCATATTGTGTACTGCGCACTTAGAGACTCACGCGAAGTTCGGACACGCAATAAAGTTTGGCGCGGCCTGTACCTGTGTCGATATTAGCTTACTTAGCACATGCAATCGATGAATCACTAATAAAAGGAATGATATTAAAATATCAGTATTATACGTATTCAGGAATAATATTTAACATAAAAGTACAAATTACCTAATCTTAATAAAAGCTTTTGCAAATTAGATGATTTATTTTTGTTGAGTATTTCCCTTATCGGTATGCGACAAGTCTTTTAAAACTGCCTTTCCGTGAATACTTACTTTAACGATATTGCTAACTGTAAACAAGACCAATTAGATAAATAAACAACAGTGTCTCCAGGATATTTAAATTAACAGAAATTATTGGAATGAAACAACAAAAAATGTTATTATAGAACTGACACTTATAATTATGTAAAGGGCGACAAAATGATCGATAGATTTTTTTCTTTTTCGTATGTCGCAGTCAAATAGTTTAATTAGCCATTTGATTGATTACCTAGACATTTTGCGTTCCGTCCGCTTAGGAAAACAGCTAAGCAAACTTGGACCAATAACGTTTTACTACTTGTCTAACCATTTTTAAATAGTTCAATTTTAATGTCACCTAGCGCTGCTTATCGCAAGTAATCACTTTAAACATAGTTTCTTCAGGAGTCAAGTTGAATTAACTAATTCGGCTGCTAAGTTCACCCAAATGTATTATGTTCTTTTAAAGAAAGTATTTCAAAATATTGTTGTCAAATTATTTAATAAAATAAAACATTGTTTTTGCTTTTATTTAATTTACGTAACTTAAACCAATAGTTCCTCACACTTCTTTTTTCGTTGCATTGTTACCGTGTTGTATGAAAGTAAAAAGGATAAGCATTAGCCAGGCAATTCATAAAATGTTTTATTTCGGGCGTTAGCTGAATGTCATTTAGGCAGTTAGTTGAATAGCGCCGTTTGGCGTTTAGTAAAATAGCTTGGCAGTTAATTTAACGGCTGAATAAGCTATATGACTACGACAAATACATATTGACTATATTATCATTGAGTAGTATACAAGAGTACTTAGGCAATCTCCTATAACAAATAAGTCAATCCATTTCTTCTAACTCTGCCTCCGTCACCACACAACAGATTTTCAAACGGATTTCTTCTTGTCTTTTCTCCGAAAATCTATCCAGGTAGTCTCCCAATTCACGGAAAAACTTTATGGTATCCGACCTTCGATGTATATCGAATACAGTCTCCATATCGTCAACTTTTCTTGGTGGTTTTTGAGGCATTGGAATAGACATGGATGCAATTGGAATTCTGAAAGTGTTTTCAGTATTATCTAGAGATGGGTTTGGAGATGCAAGGATTTCATTTTGTAAACTATCTGATGCTATTTCTACGTCCATGTCGTCATCTTGAGGCGATTGGGAGGCGGAATCGTAGTTGGAACTATCGTCCAATTCTATAACATTAGGTTTGTCAATGTCAAGCGGAGGAATATTGGATATCACAGATGCACATGTTTCAGGTTCGGTAACTGACGCAGATGTTTCAGGTTCAATAACTCTTTTAAGCGGCATATTGACTTGACTCAGGTCTAGATTCAAGGCTAGTGTTTCTTCTATTCTTTTGGAGACGAGAGAGAGAATTTCCTCCCTCCTTGCCATCTCGATATCTTCGTGCGGTCCACGTTTGAGTAGAATATTATCGATCATTTCTAAATCTAACACCGTAAAGTCTTTTGCTTCTTCTACTTCTTCATCTGATTCAATTACCACAACGTCATGAATAGCTGAAGAAGGAGAACCAGTCTTCTGACCATAATATTGATCTAAAAATGATAATCTGCCGTCCATATATTTTGTTTGTGCCATCGGTTGAGTGTGTTTGAACTGTTTGTTTTGAATATATCTGTTCATAATGATGGACCATTTTCGTCGACATGTGGATACTAAAACAATGAAAATAAATGATTAAACAGAGGACATCTCTAAAATACATTTTGAACACAAAGTGCCAAAATACAAAATGTCTCATTGACATGGGTCAGTGGGTGGTTATGTGTAAGTGACTGCTATGGTAGTACAGAGAGGGTAAAGTCTAACCAGTCAGTGCGTGCGTTCAACCAAACAAACAAATTTTTTAGCTTTATAACATAAGTATAGATTTACCCAAGATATGCTAAGCGAAATAATACATAGGGTCTTTCAAACACACAGGTTGCAAAATTATAACATTTTCATAGTAATTTGCAACCTTTATTTGACCCGTTCAAGAAATTATCTAAAAAAAAACCGGCCAAGTACGTGTCGGGCCACGCGCAGTGTAGGGTTCCGTAGTTGCGAATGATAACTTTGAGTTCACTCTGTTCACACTCGCACCCGACAGTTTAACGACCAAATACATCTAACAATGAAAATTGAAAGAAATTTTACATTTTCGAGTACATTTTATAAGTTGATTGCCTATAACTTTTTAGTTTGTACTTAGTACTCAGCTCTGATAGTTTTCCTTTCAATTTCAGTCTATACTACTGCTGTAATTTTTTTCACGTATTCATATATAACCGTTTTACAAATAGAGGGGGGGGACACTTAACTGTAACAAAAATTTGCAATGCCAAATATACGGATCCCTAAATCGAAAAATGGTGTTCTCAACCTCACAATATTTTTTAAAGACCTATTCAACGATATCCCACACGATGGGTAAGTAGAGAAAAAAATACTCCCCCACTTTACTTGTATGGGAGCTACCCTAAAAGAATTTTTTTTTCAAGATTTTTATCTACCACTTTTTTGCCATGATTAATATACATACCCATACCAAATTACAGCTTTCTAGTACTTAAATTCTCTAAGCAAAACCGCGGACGGACAGACAGATAGACAGACATGGCGAAACTATAAGGGTTCCTAGTTTACTACGGAACCCTAAAAATCATGCTGGTCTGGGCGAAAAGAAAAAACGTAGAATGTACTAGCTGCTTCTCTTCCCGCGCAATCCGTAGAAACCGGCCGAGGGAATGGGCGCAAATCTAAGGAATCATGTAAAAAGATGGTGCGGCTAGCAACCCATCACCATTTTGATTCGTATTCCATCTTTAAGCCATCAACATACTTAACGTGAACTTTCTGTATTATGGCCTTAGGCTCTGTCTACCCCGTAAGGGATAAAGACGTGATACTATGTATTTAGTTTTAAGTTAATTTTAGAATTTCCCGAAGACGAAAAAATAACGACTTTCAAAGCGATGAATTGAAATATAATGAAATATCCATAGTTATTATCAACCCTTTTTAGGGTTCCGTAGTAAACAAGGAACCCTTATAGTTTCGCCATGTCTGTCTGTCTGTCTGTCTGTCTGTCCGTCCGCGGTTTTACGCAGAGACTATCAGTACTAGAAAGCTGTAATTTGGTATGGGTATGTATATTAATCCTGGCAAAAAAGTGGTAGAATAAAATCTTGAAAAAAAATTTTTTTTAGGGTAGCTCCCATAAAAGTAAAGTGGGGGAGTAATTTTTTTTTCCCTACTTACCCATCGTGTGGGGTATCGTTAAATAGGTCTTTAAAAAATATTGTGAGGTTGAGAACACCACTTTTCGATTTAGGGATCCGTTTTCGAAATATTTGGTTTTAAAGTGCAAATTTTTGTTAGACGTACGTGTCCCCCCCCTCTATCTGCTAAACGGTTATATATAGACACGTGAAAAAAATTACAGCAGTAGTATATATACTGAAGTTGAAAGGAAAACTATCAGAGCTGAGTACTAAGTATAAACTAAAAAGTTATAGGCAACCAACTTATAAAATGTACTCGAAAATGTAAAATTTCATACAAGATGTTTTTGGTCGTTAAACTGTGGGGTGCGAGTGTGAACAGTGTGAACTCAAAGTTGTCATTTGCAACTACGGAACCCTACACTGCGCGTGGCCCAACAGGCACATGGCCGGTTTTTTTTTTCCTATACGTGCTTTTTAGGGTTTCGTAGTAAACTAGGAACCCTTATAGTTTCGCCATGTCTGTCTGTCTGTCCGTCCGCGGTTTTACTCAGAGACTATAAATACTAGAAAGCTGTAATGTGGTATGGGTATGTATATTAATCATGGCAAAAAAGTGGTAGAAAAAAATCTTGAAAAAAAAATTCTTTTAGGGTAGCTCCCATACAAGTGAAGTTGGGGGAGTTTTTTTTTCTCTACTTACCCATCGTGTGGGGTATCGTTAAAAAGGTCTTTGAAAAATATTGTGAGGTTGAGAACACCACTTTTCGATTTAGGGATTCGTTTCCGAAATATTTATATATTTATAGGTAAGTGTCCCCCCCCCTCTATCTACTAAACGGTTATATATGGATACGTGAAAAAAATTACAGCAGTAGTATATATATACTGAAGTTGAAAGGAAAACTATCAGAGCTGAGTATTAAGTGCAAACTAAAAAGTTATAGGCAACCAACTTATAAAATGTACTGGAAAATGTAAAATTTCATACAATTTTCATTGTTAGATGTTTTTGGTCGTTCAACTGTGAGGTGCGAGTGTAAACAGTGTGAACTCAAAGTTGTCATTCGCAACTACGGAACCCTACACTGCGCGTGGCCCGACACGCACTTGGCCGGCTTTTTCTTTTTTATTGATTCGATTTAGATTAATTTAAATAAATTTAAATGCCCCGGGTATTTTTTATGTAAAGAAATATGAATATTTACTTAGATGCTCATAACTTTTGTTGTAAGCAATATTCTTATATATCATATTTTATTTCATAATTGAATAAAAACCTTATTTGATTCGTTTAAGGGATGAATTACGGAAAATGTTATACAAAATGTTATTTGTTTTATCCTAGATTTCTAGACCTATTGTTGCCCCAATTTAGCCATTTCAGAGGATTAATTGCCAAAAATCCGTTCGAACTGCTCACAACTTTCAGCTGTGCATTGATATATCAATCGCCAATCAATGTTTCCTTTTATATACATAAAAGTGATTTCGAACAACCATGCCATATTTTAATTATGGCATATAATATAGGTATGTACATAGGTACACACGCAAGAAAAAAAAATGTGCGAGTAGAACTCGCGTGGAGAAGGTTTCTATATGTAACAAAAACACAGTCACTCACTGTCGTAGGCACTGTCATGCAAACAAAAATACCTGACAATAACTAGTTCTCTTACACGCTGGTCTGGGAGAAAAGAAAAAACCGTAGAATGTACCAGCTGCTTCTCTTCCCGCGCAGATTGTAAAAGCCGATCGAGGGAATGGGTGTCAGTTATCATGTCAATAGGCAATGCGGCTAGCAACCCATCACTATTTTGACTCCGTTCTCACCTACAACTCACCAAAATGCTAAACGGTTTTACAGATCTGGGCTTTGTCTAAACCGTAGGGGGAAAAGACGTGATAGTATGTATGTATGTAATAGCAAGTTAAATTGCAGAGGGATAGCTAATAAAATTTCCGATAGGTCATTAATAAAATGAAAACTTTTTATAAACAATAACAACAAAAATATAGCTAGGTACCTATTTAAGATCTGTGTCAAACGGACGGGCGGACAGACGCGCGCACGAGTGATCTTAAAAGGGTTCCATTTCTTTTTTATTTTTTGTACGAATCCCTAAAAATATAAAAATGGACTTTCCACAGATTTTTTTTTCTTTTAGTGTTTTATCAGGAATACTGATTCAGACAAAAATATTGCCAGGTTGTTTAAAATCATCTTGCATAAAAGATACAGAAAAGTAGTTATGGAACCGTGACACCTATAAGTAGGTATTTAAGTAAAATACCTAACTGTATTCATAGATTTTTATTAAAAGCCAAACCCGACCGTATTCAGTAGGTAAAAAAATGGTATCATGTATGATTCATGATAACATTGACCACATTTCTTTATCTAAAAAAAATCCCACCATCTTATCTCGAAGAGACACCATGTAGGACCTGTCACCATAGTCAAAAATGACCAAAAAGAATAGATGAATAGATAATAACGTATATAAATTAGAAATTATTAATAATTATTATTTATTTTTAATTATTACGTAGGTAGGTACCTTAGTAAATTAAGCGACACAAGATAAAAATAAATAGTTGCAAATTTACGAAGTCAAATATCTATATTAAAACTTGTATAATATACATTATAGGTACAAACTAGGTAGGTACCTATATCAAAATAGCTTTCGGGAAAACGTACCTGACAATTTGGTTTCATTACTTATGTTGTTCCATATTCGACTGAGATCTGCTTTTGTTCCCGAGTAATTCGGCGAACAGAAAGAATGGTTTTTCTTCACAGCTTCTATTATTTTCATTTCTTCGTCTGTCCATTTCAAATGGCTATAGTGTATTTTCAAATTCATTGCCCTGCAATAAAATACAAAATATGTATGGCTTAACTTTCTGCTCAAAGCAAAAACGATCGAAAATGCCCCTATACTTACATTAAAGTCACATTAAAATGTGTGACCGGCAGCACGTATTGTTACTATCGAGTCCGTCGGGCGACTGATTCGTGGCAGAGAGGGGAAGGGGGCAGAAAGGCGATCGAGTGATCGAGTCGTTGGCCGCGCCCCCCGCTTCACCTCCGCGCTCGCAGTTGAAAATACTTATGGTCCAACCCAAAATTCGCAGCATATCTTCTGTTGTCTGTCACCACTGCCAAATAACTGGCTTAATAGATTTCAGGGCCTATATATTGTACCTATTCTCTTTGGTTAGGGCATAGAACACGCGGTACCTACGTAGTATTCAATTGACAGCTAGGTTTTTGAAAAGGTTAACGGTGGCTAATAAGGGCTAGTTAGTACGGAAATCTTATTATTTTGCACGCTATCGCTATGAAAGGCGCTATGTCTATATTATCTTGGGTAAATATATATTATTATTATCTACCAATTTATCGCCTTTAAAGTCAGTATTGTAATCAAGTAAATTCATTGCAGAAAAAGTGTTCTCGAGGGGTGTTCAAAAATGCAAGCGAAGCCGCCGCAAAGGTCAAATGGAAAACTTCCTTTTTTGAAGTCAATTCACACAACAAATCACACAGATTGAAAGGGACTTGTTTCATGGGATTCTAACTCAACAATACTATTTTTATGACACATACATATATAGATAAATATCCAAGACCCAGGTCAATCTGAAAAAGATAATTCTTCATCTTGACTTGACCGGGGATCGACCCCGGGAACATCCGTGTCACAGGCGTGTTGACCGCTGCCCCACGGAGCTCGTCGCTTACTAGATAAAAATGATGACGCACTCAATAGGCCACAACGCCACACTATTCTATAACTGGGATACTTACCTCACTTGACTAAAATCGATGCATCGCAAATTGATATGATTCCTTAATTCACCCATTCCTTCAACCGGCTTCTACTTCCAGACAGAAAAGAGAAGCAGTCATTACATTCACTCTCCGTTTTCTTAATAAATCCAAGAGTATAATGGAAGAAATATGCGCAGATAAATTAACTTTATGTAGGTGAAAGACCAGTAGTTTCGAAGTCTATTCAATGTAAACAAAGAAAAACCAAATATTTCTTCTTCATAATATTAGTAGGTTTGGATAATGATGAATATCTGCCGCAAGTTTCTTTCCCTACCAATGTAAAAATCAAAGTGCATGCATACCTACCTATAGACAGTAAGTAAACGTAATGCATTGATGACAAATCGACCACAAGACTCCCGATGGCTTAGTCATACATAAACAGAATATCCTTGGAAAAATTTAAAACAATTTCATATGCATTACAGACACAATTGAAAGAATTCGAAGTAAATGACAACATGCTCAATGAATTTATAGCCTATATATATGTCACTCAGAATAAAGAAAGAATTATAACGATACCTACCATTCAAATCTACTCAGGTAAATAAATAAAAAAACCGGCCACGTGCGTGTCGGGCCACGCGCAGTGTAGGGTTCCGTAGTTGCGAATGACAACTTTGAGTTCACACTGTTTACATTCACACCTCACAGTCTAACGACCAAAAACATCTAACAATGAAGATTGTATGAAATTTTACATTTTCTAGTACATTTTATAAGTTGGTTGCCTATAACTTTTTAGTTTGCACTTAGTACCCAGCTCTGATAGTTTTCCTTTCAACTTCAGTATATATACTATTGCTGTAATTTTTTCACGTATCCATATATAACCGTTTAGCAGATAGGGGGGGGGGGGGGGGGGGGACACGTACCTCTAACAAAATTTTGCACTTTAAAACCAAATATTTCGGAAACGGATCCCTAAATCGAAAAATGGTGTTCTTAACCTCACAATATTTTTGAAAGACCTTTTTAACGATACCCCACACGATGGGTAAATAGAGAAAAAAAATTACTCCCCAACTTTACGTGTATGGGAGCTACCCAAAAAAAAAAAATTTTTTCAAGCTTTTTTTCCACGACTTTTTTGCCATGATTAATATACACACTCATACCAAATTACAGCTTTCTAGTACTTATAGTCTCTGAGTAAAACCGCGGACGGACAGACAGACAGACAGACAGACAGACAGACATGGCGAAACTATAAGGGTTCCTAGTTTACTACGGAACCCTAAAAAGGTGAATAAAATGTATAGTTCTGTGTTTACACCATTATCAAAAAAAAATCGCGGACTAAAATACAAACATACATCCAGTTATGGCACACTGTGCTTAGAAGCTGAAATAAAAATCGTGCACGTGCAATTCTAACAAAGAAAGTCAAAGATGGGCACGATGGGCTGATCTAGAAGCATACTTATTCTACGCGGTGTTAAGTAACTTTATTCTGTACTTTCTTCTCCATTTTGCAAGTTCTAGGCACTGCGCGCACCGGTGACTTTTGTCGCCGTGACTTTTTTGTTTCCGTCACCCTGTCCATGGAGATGTATGGAGGTGCGCGCACGAAGCGACGTGACAGTGACGTGACTTTTTTGTCCGTCGACCAGCGAACAAGCCGGCGACAAAACTTTTACGATAGACATTTTATGTAGTAGAAGGGCACGCACGGGTGTCAAAATTGTTACTCTACGTGGAAAAAATTTTGTTATAAAAAATTTGACCGATTTCAGAAAGGGATTATACTTGAAACCAAAAAATAAACTGAATCATTTATTTATTTCAACGGACACGAATGAGCGATTTTCAATTAAATCAAATACTTCACTCAGTAAACAACCTATCTACCAGAGACAATATATTAATTTATTCATTTATTATATTTTAATATATTTTTCCTACCTAATATTTCCTGATCTATTTAAAGACTCTGCTAAGCCAAAAATAATCAGAACATTATTACTTACATACTAATTACTATCACGTCTTTTCTCTTAAGGGGTAGGCGGAGCCCAGCCCCCTTATTTACTAACTCAGATGACAGGTGTCGATGCCTATCAATCTAGGATTTGCTGTTACAATGCGGTTTTTGTATTCCGAATAAAAAATTAGAGCTAACAAAACCCGCATTGTAACAGAAAATTTTAGATTGATAGGCATCGACACCTGTCATCCGAGTTAGTAAATAAGGGGGCAGGTCTATAAATTCTAAAAGCCACGTTTAGCGTGTTGGTGAGCTAATATGCAATGAACGGAATCAAAATAGTGATGGGTTGCTAGCCGCATCGCGTATTGACATGATTTCTAATAATAGGCAATAGGGATCTATCTAAACTTCCAACATTCATTAGAAAATATTTGAAAAATTTATTTCCATGTTCTTGAGTTTTATGAAACATAGTATAGAACTTTCAGTGAAATGTTTTATACTATGTTGACCGACTTAGTGAAGTAACCTGTCACTCCAAAGAGTGGGGTACCCAGCATTCTTTTTTACTTTTCTTTGGCAAGAGATGAGTTCGCAAACAACGACCGTCTGTTTGAAATCCATGCCGAAAAATGACCAAAGAGAATTCAAAATAACACGTAATGACTCTTTGATAACTAAAAAGTTTTTTCATAGTTTACCATAGTTTTGTCACTGTCGCCTACCGTGCGCGCACTCCGCTTGGGAGACATTACGGAGACACCAGGAAGACGTGACAAACACTTTTTTGTCACCGTGACAAAAGTCACCCGTGCGCGCAGCCGTTCCTTGATTGTGAAATTTCAAGAAGTCCGCATTTTTTGCTTTGTCCTAACATGTCTAGTTTTTTCAAGAATTGCCTTTTGCTATGTGATTTTTTTATGAGCTACGAAGAGTTACAAATAAAACCTCTTGTGACCTTTATTAATTTAAAGAAAGGTGAAAGGTGATAAGTTGATATGATAACTATTAATCTTTGACAATAAACTTAGTATTTTACATACCCGTGTACCGTGTATCATCTTCCATGCTGGTTTAGGAGAAAAGGAAAAACATAGAATCTACCAGCAGCTTTTTTTCCCGCGCAGACCGTAAAAGCCGTTCAAGGGATTGGCCTAATAAATCACGTCAATAGTCGGTGCGGCTAGCAACCCATCACTATTTTGATTCCACTTTCCTCCTTAACGCCAACGTGGCCTTTAGGTTTAATGACCTTGCAGTCTGTCTACCCCGCAAGGGTTAAAACCGTGATAATATGTATGTATGTGTATGATCAGACCGCTCACAGAAGTGACACGTCTTATTTTTGAACGCGACTGGTTGAAAACCTTATACTTTTGTACGTAAACATCGTCGTCTCGTAAAGTCACTGGCCCCTGGAAAGATGTTGTGATTGTGATACAGTTTTCCCGCGAGACCCCCGGGTATAATAGCCGGGCATTGCTCCAATAATGAATATTCCATTAGCATTACAGCGAGTCTCCTGGGACCCGATCCATAGATAGATGACGCAGTGTCGGCGTGTTGCGTCACGGTTCATAGCACAAGAAATGCAATTAATATCAACTGCTGGGTCTAATGAAATCTGGGCAGGTAGGACATGAATAGTCTATGCGTGTATAAGTAACTGGCTTTTTGACGTTTTTCTCTCCTACACCCAAAAGCTTTTAGGTTTTACTTTCCTAGTAACATGCACTACATTATACTTAGCTGCATTAGAAATTGTCCATAAACTTTATTCCTATTTTGTATAGCTATCGAACAAAGTTCTCACATCATTCATTACTATTTCTCTACAGTATAATTTTAGACCTAAGCTGAACTTACCGTGTAAAGCTCCAGTTAATTTTGATAGAATCTAAGCCCGTAACAGTATATGCAAATCGTTAAGCTTGGCTTACAGGTGCTACTTTCACACATCCTCTTGCTATTAATATATTTTCTTAGAGGGAAAGTACCTCGTTCATTGGCATCAGAAATCGTTATAGAGAGTGAAGAAAATTCTCATCGTGAATTTTCTAGCCTAATAATTAACACACTAAGTACCTTGAGTGATCCGAATCAGTGCGCACTTACAATGCAAGATATGAAATGGGCATGTTGACTAAATTGTTTTTCATGTTGCTATGTAAAGACCTGCCAAAAATAAACACAATAGTGACAGAAATACATTTCTAAACAAAAAGCTCTTTCAGTTATAAAAGTTTTAAAGACACATGTTTTTAGACGTAAATTTTTAGACGTGAAAACGCGCCGCTGAAATGCCTACATATTTGTGACGTCACAAGCTTGTATTTTGTATGGGTAGCGTGAGAACTTTGTTTGGTAGCTATACGAAATATTTCGTTTATGGTAATGGTTTCATAATAAAAGTTGCTATAAATTTTGCAGACTAAAATACAGTAGGTATAATTATAATTAAAGATTTTCATACTTTAAAAAATGGTCCTATTCACCCAACTTAAAAGAAGCTTTAAGATCACTTAACGAATCGATATCAAATTAAAAATTTTCTTTATAGTGTTGCTCATTAGAAACAAATTTTATATAATCTCAACATTAGGCAACTACCGTATTGGTCTTTCATATTTGAACGGAAGAAAATGTTTTTTTCTTTGAAATAATAACTCTTGTGATAAGATTTTATTATAGGCGACTCAAAGTGCTTGCCAATATAAATCAAAAAAGCCCAAGCGCAATGGAAATAATTCCCAATAAGAAGATAAGCTTTAGCTTAGACATGTCTAGGGCCAACCTCTAATGCGTTTGATTTGTTCTGACGATGGCACAAAGATGACGCTATACTAGGTTGAATAACAACTTTTTCTTCTTCTTCCTCCTTGCCTTTTCCCTTTTGGGGTCGGCTCTGTATGTCAACTCTCTCCAAAGTTTCCTGTTACCAACCATATCGGCACTAGCTCCCCGTTCCTTCATATAATTCCTTACACATTCCCTCCACGACTTTCTCGGCCTTCCCTCCACGAATTTCTCGGCCTTCCCTTTCCTTTAAGTCCTGACACATTTAAGTGCATCCTTTCAGCCAGGTGATCGGCATCCCTTCTCTCGATATGGCTATACCAGGTTAAACGATGGCTCTTTATTTTTGAATAACAATGCATAACAAATTTTTATCCATCATAATTTGAGGAATACTTACTTTAATTATGTTTTGTTTCGAGATTTTTTTTTCATGTTTCAATTAGTTATTCTGATATAATCTCTCTGCCTATAACTCTTCATTCTTAAACCGCAGAATCAAATGTCGTAGAAAAGATTTGGTATGGTAGTTTGAGGCCCGAGGAATAGGGTTCTTTCTATTCATCCCGGATTAGTAGCATACATAATTATTGTTTATTTATTCACCAACAGACGATAGAATATTACATGTAACAAACAGGTTTATTCCAAAAAGTGATACATGAGATCCAAAATTTGAATAAATCCTATTCATTTCATTTCCAATTGTTAGACCAATTATAGGTAAACCCAAAAATTTAGTAACATGCAGAAATATTAAGTACAATAATCAAAATTGTGGCACGAAATTTATTCATAGATAAGTTATGAATGTCAGCAAAACCACTGATCCTGTTGTAGAACCTGCAAATTCTGGGTACAGTTGAATTTCTTCCTAACTCCATCATTAGAAGAAATAAGAATAAATAAGCTACCTATACTACCAAGGTAAAATCAAGTAATCCCACTGTCTGAAAACCAGTACAAATATCAGAAGTAGCCGCAGCTCTTGCATTACGTATGCTACGCAGGCCACATGAGGCAGGACATTGCACCCGCCGCCGCTCCCTTCCTACGTCTTGCCGACCAAACGGGCTCTAGCTTTGTCTATATTCATCTTTTTAATCGATTTCTCTTCGGTTTTGCTGTGTTCTATGCAGTGAGGTAGATGATATATACTTAATTAGTATAGCGAAGGTGTAGTTTTCGACGTATACAGTTTGTCCTTATCAGATCCGGTAACTACAGCCGAAAATCTGATTTCTCTTTGATTTTACTGTGTTTTATGCAGTGCGGCAGAGGAAATTTAATTGATATAGCAAAGTGTAAGTTTGATATGTTACAATTTTCCCCTTCAAATCCGGTAACCACAAGCGAAAAACGGGGTTTATGGATATTAGGGCATTTAACACGTGGTTGGGGAATGATATTAAAACTTGAAGAAGCCGTGTGGTTCCCGGCAGAGTAGAATAGGACCACTCCAAGTCATCCCGTGGATGTCGTAAAAGGCGACTAAGGAAACACAAGCTAAACAAAGCTTCTTAACATCAAAGAGACCTCTCCAACCCGTCTGGCCAGCGTGGAGAGTGTAGGCTAAATCCTCTGAGTACTCAGGCTAGTATATGGCTCTGGTAGTACAGAGAGGGTCGTGCTCCTGCAGTGGAGACTAGAAAGACCTGATGATGATGATGATGATTAAAACTCAATTTGTAATCTTCCTAAGGTCATTTCGATATTTGTCTATTGTCCCCATTGCCTCGAGAAAACAGAAATCAGTCTGTCATCGGATACTTGTATAATAGTATATTCTTCGTAGTTTGTGCAGGTAAATATTATTTTAGTGATTCTGTTTAATTCTATGAGCGTAAAGCAATCGTTCTTTTTTGTTAGTTTCTAGTACTGATCTAAAGCAAAAAAAAAAAACATCCAATGTAGTCAGAATTCATTCTATATGTTTTTATTAAATCCTAAAAGATATAGCAAATTGTGAAAACCGAAATGTTTTGTAGACTGGTTGTTTCTAAGTTATTTTTATTCGGTATGCATCCGTTTCCTCCGTTCCTTAGTCGAGTGTTAACTTAGTAAAATAATCTTACTACCAGGTCCTGTCTGTACCTTGACTATAAGTATACGTGTTTTGAAGAACCTGTCTTGAGACCACCTAAGAGACAAATGTGTTTTTTCGCTAAAGCGAAGTTAGTGAAGTAAGGCATTATTTATGATCTTAGCTTCAAAACCGGTAAATAGTAAAGATGACGCTATTTCATAATGTAATGCTCTTTAATTAAAATTGTCTTGCGGTGCGGTATTTCCCAAAAATGCAAATAAATGTTTGAAATTTATAAATACTAACACAATGCAAGTCCTAATAGATTTATCTATACATAATACCCACTTTGAACTTTTTGTCAATAACATAAATGTCTGTGTCGAAATACTTTACCTACTACTCATAAATATACATATTTGACTCAAACCGGGACCTATCATTTTATAATCTATAAATATAATGTCCTAATAGGAAACCCCTAGACTCCGAAGTATATCAGAGCTGACGATGCCACCGAGAGAGCAGCTCGCTCTATAGAATAAATTAATTTATAATAACGCGGCTACGAAGCTAAAGATACAATTAATAATATTAGAATTTCTTCGAAGGTTAACCCAGTCAAAGTAAACGTAATAAAATGTTTAGAATGACAACTATTTACACAAATATTTGACCAAATAAAGGCCTGGTATGCTGCATAGTTAGACAAAGACGCTGTAGATGTACTAGATGTCACTTAATGACTTCAATCCGGGTTAGCCTAAACTTGCAAAGACTATAAATTATACTATATCCAAAATTATCTTTTAATTTTAAATAACATTTATTGATACTAATTTTATTTTCTCATAAGGTCTTACAAAGTTGTGAGGCTGCCAGTAGTACCCTATGTGCAACTGCCAGAAAAAAATCGTATCAGTTAGAGGTTGAGACCACGTGTCCTAGTAAACCCACACAGTGTACCTTCATAATAGTGACGGTACAAGTACAGTACAGTTCGGTTATCACTTTGTCTCTATAAACCGTTAGCTGTCGGAACACAAACTTCCTGTTTTAACTCACAAGTAGCGATTGATCGGGTGTAAGGTGTCTTTAATAATTTCAATTACAAGACACTTTCATTCACACAAGACAAAGAATCTGTACTATTATTGAAAGAAGAAAGGTTTGAGTGTTTCTCAGAAATAGATAAAACCAAAAACGACTGAACCGAATTTAATATTCCTCGACTTGTAGTAAGCTACATTTTTCAACAAGGACACATAATTTAAGGCGAAGTCGCGGAAATAAGCGATAATAAACTGGCTATTGCTGGCGTTCATAAAGAACAGCCCAAAATATTTGATATCTTGGGATATAACTGTTAAACTTAACAACTGGGCCATGAACAACATTGACAGAAGTCATCGATCTTAGTAACTTGAAATAAATTCTAATTGAAATAATGTTCATATGCATTGCAAAGACCTCAAGTCTATTGATTGGTTTCGCACATTGACCAATGTCTACTTGACAAATACTTATACGAGCTCCGTGGCGCAGCGGTCAACACGCCAGGCTGCGACACAGATGGTCCCGGGTTCGATCCCCGGTCAGGTCAAAATGAAAAACGATCTTTTTCAGATTGACCTGGGTCTTGGATGTTTATCTATATATGTATTTGTTATAAAATATTCTATCGTTGAGTTAGTATCCCATAACACAAGTCTCGAACTTACTTTGGGGCTAGCTCAATTTGTGTGATTTGTCCGTATATATTTATTTATTTACTTTTAATGATTTGACTTGCCCTTTTTCAGTAATATCGGGATAAACATTTATTTTTTCATACACAAACCAATCACTTCCCTTACGGGACCGGTACAATATAATTTAAAATATTTTTAACAAAAATCAAAAACAGACTTCAAAATGTAATGGAAATAAGTGTAATTCGAACGGCATACCTGTAAACATTTTTTTGGTTTTTGTGTATTTTTTCTAAAAGCGCTCGACACATTTCGATTAAAATTTAATGGGACCATCTGTAAAGTATTACCTGTCGAACAAAAAAAGAATTTCTTAAATCGGTCCAGGCGTCTTTGAGAAATCGGTGAACATACATCAAAAAAACAGTGGGTTAAAAATACAAAATATCTTTATTGCGCCATATAGTAGGTAACATAAAATAAAAATAAAAAATAAAATAAATACATATGGACAAATCACACAGATTGAGCTAGCCCCAAAGTAAGTTCGAGACTTGTGTTATGGGATACTAACTCAACGATAGAATATTTTATAACAAATACATATATAGATAAACATCCAAGACCCAGGTCAATCTGAAAAAGATCGTTTTTCATTTTGACCTGACCGGGGATCGAACCCGGGACCATCCGTGTCACAGCCTGGCGTGGTGACCGCTGCGCCAAGGAGCTCGTCAAACATAACTAACATAATTTATTAAACATATGACACAATCAAAGGACACAATGATTATTGCCGAGCAATATTGTCTAATCCATATTCATAGAGTATACTAGCAATTTTCCCGCGACTTCGTCCACGTAAATTATAGCCTATGTTACCCGCAGATAAACTAGCTTTCTATAGATGAAATAATTTGAAAATCGGATCAGTAGTTTCGGAGTCTGTTCAATGTAAACAAACAAACAATCTATAATCGTTCCTCTTTATAATATTAGTATTATATTTTACCTAAATGTGTGTAAAATTAATATATGCATCTCAATGTAAATTTTAAACGAAAACTAGTTTATGCGAGATATAGTCACTGATTTTTGAGATACAGCATACTAGCTGTTACCCGCGCCTCCGCCCGCGTGATATATAGCCTATGTCCTTCTCAGTACCCTCACCTATGTGTATGCAAAAATTCATGATGATCAGTTCAGTAGATAGGGCGTGAAAGCGTAACAAACAAACAAATAAACAAACTAACTCACCTTAACATTTATAATATTAGTTAGGATAGGATTAGGATTTTCATGAACCGCAAATATAACTTTGTCATTAATACAAACAAAGTAATTTTTACTGGCATAAAAATTTTGTGGTATGTTAGTTAGATGTAGGTTAATGGATACTCAAATCTATGCTTGCTACTACGGAACCCTACATGGGCGAGTGCGACTCGCGCTTGGCCACTTTTTTATTATATTTAAATCATAGATAGAATTTCTAATCATAGCTAGAACTCCAGGTAGGCACTCCACGTTAATTAAAATATACATTTCATAACTACATCGGCCTACTGGCTGCTGACCCCTCGGCCTGAATTTCCGATGAGCTGTACTTTGCGCCTGCGCATCACGTACCAATCACTTACTATATTATTTGACACACTAATTTCAATATGCAGAATAACCGTTAGCAGTTTTTGTAATTGTTATTGTCTACATCTGAATAATGGAAAGCAATGTTTGTGTTTTTATGACCTAGATGGCCTCAGTTCTCGTTTACCAAGGTGTTTTTGCAATTTTTGAATCAAAATCTGTATTTATAAGTAATAAATGTGCAAGTTGTATGATGATGATGATGCTTCATCATCATCATCAGGTCTTTTTAAGATGATGATCGAATTAATCATTCGCTAGATAGTGTTCCGGACTCTTCCGGTTCCGGAGCTTAACGTGCATTCCGGAGCATGGAATCTTTAGTATTTAGGCATAATATCTCTGGGTTTTGTTTGCTACCCATACTCTATCTATTCTTATTCGAATAAAAAATGAAAGTAAGGCAAATCAGTTTTTGTCCAAAATTTGAAGATTTAATATCATTTAGCCACTTTTTGCTAACCGCACAACAAAATTTCAACTTGACCTCTTTATGTCAGATACGGACTCAAATTGCAATTGTATCAATAAAAAGCTGAGCTCTGCACTACTTAGCGCGACAATTTGACATTTTTAGATCACGTTTTCGTTCTTATGTGACCCTAATGTCAGAATATACAACTATTCGCCTTTATTGTGCCGCTATTATGTTACAATGTTCACGATTCTTCGAAGAATATTTTAGGTAATACAGCCAACTAGGTACTTTCTTTTTATTGACTTAGGTAAGGTTCAGATTTAAATAAGCTAGAAACTTATTTTCAAAAATTTATTTTTTGCGATATACACAAGCTTAAATAGCATATACATACTGTAAAGTGCATTTTCAGACAAAGAAATTAAGCTTAAACACAATGAATGAAGTTTATCTGGTTTAATAAAGAATTTTTATGTATGATTTTAGATTTAAAAAAAATCGTGTTTAACTTATGAGTTCTTATTGCCACTTTCCGACTCCATGAGCAGAGAAACTTATTTACTTCATCATCAGAACAACGCGTTGACTTCATAATAGTATGTTGTCATTCAATTTACACAAGTATACACAATTTCAGCTCAATTCGTTGGGGTAAGGAAAACTGATTAAAAATTGACTTACAAGATTATTTTGTATTTATTTAAATTAAAAAAAAAAACCCCGAACAACATACGAGTTACATACAGTTACACACACTGTAAGTTAAATATAGATTTTTTAAATATAGGATAGTTTGACTGCCTAGAGGAAAAAGCTTGCCCTACAAAAATTATGCTATGTTATAAAATATCCCAGTGCAAGAAAAATTCTGCGGATCAGGTGGATATAAGCACGTTTGCGCTAAATTGGAACTTATAGCAGAAAGTGGCATGAAGTGTATTAATGGTTACAATTCAATTATTGCATTTTGAACCACCACAATTTATTTATTGAATGTTAATTTCAGGTGCATCAAGCAAATAGATAAAATACTCATTATCTTTAAAATCTATAAAAGAAGAAGATACCGATGTACATACAAACTTATTAATCTACCTGTCTTCCGCCAGTATACTTAGTTCATTAATTCTGTTACCTTGGATATGTAGCGGACCCCGGGCTATGTAGTGATCTGAAGCGTTTCCTCTTGAAATGCAACCTTAATCTGAATAAAGTGAGTTTTTGTATTTGTTTGGATGATTGTTACCTCTTCACTCTTTATCTACTAAACCAAACTTCTACAAAAGAGGACATAGGCTATATTTCAGAGCAACAGCTAGTGACGAGATAAATATAAAAAATAGGTACTTTTTTATACGCAACGTACGATGAAGCAGACAAAAATATGTCTGCATAACGAAAAGCATAATCCGATAAGATGCAGTCTAACAAGTGGTACATACCGTTATTTCCTATACATAGTCTCGCATGTTAACATGTATAGCCGATTATAATACTGCCAAAGTGATTTCATATTTATACTTTTAGATTTAAAGTATATAATTGATCCAATACAATACAATAAATTTTACAAAAAAATATCCTTCGGCATCGCTTACATTCATTTCACATCCTATGTTAAGATACGATGATTATTATAAATTTCAAAATATTGAACTTTTCATATCATATTTTCATAGCATATCATCATTTTCTGATTATATATATTTTAGTTTTTGTTTATTTTAGTATATTAACATGACTTTAAGTATGACTTATATAAGTATTTATAGTTAAAGCACTACTTAATTCAGATAAATATAATAATATTTTAGATTACCTTTTAAAACTAAGTATGTATGTACATAATATTTAAAAGGCACATGCTCATACTTCAAACCGATTAATTTTATTCCTTGAAGTATTTTTTGCATTTATTTTACACTTTATATGTAGTGATTTAGAATTCCCCCTGTATAAATACTCCTGATTTAGATCTCGAAATCAGTAAGTTTCATTCTCACTGATTTATATAAATATCCAACACGATAACAGTAGTGTAACCTTTTTAAATCTAAAACATTTGCCAATGATGTAAAGATTCCAACGATACTCCATGCATTCAAATCAGTTCAGGGGTTTTAACACGCATTGTTAAATACTTATGTACATAATGAAAATCAATATTAGATTCCTTATTTTGGACAGTCGTGTAATAATTAAGTGATTGAGCAATATTCTACATGGGAGTAATAATATTATTTTTAATGAATATATGTACATCATTAATTAATATAATTTTAAAAATATTGTTACTTATACTTATGTATAAGCATAGCCCTTCAAGCATGTAGGGACCAAAACTGGACTGAGTTTCTTTCGGCGTATTCTTCTGAGCAGTGGTCTTTCCGAAATACTAGTAGTTTTTCGATTTTGCAAATTTAAAAAAAAATATGACATTCAAAAAGCGGTACATGATATCCAATTTGAATAAAAAAAAATCATTTCATTTAGATACAATAAAAGGAAAGAAAGAAATAAATATAAATATAATCATACAAAACCCTTCAGGTGAGTAGGCGACCAATACTGTTGAAAAGAGTTTCTTTCGGCGTTTCTCCTCTACAGTAGTCGGTTCCGCAACGCTAGTAGTCTGTAGCTTTTAAACATGAATTAATAATATAACTATACTATATATAATATAACGTGAATAGATGTGAAAAAGTACTTGCAACGGCCTATTTTCTGAATAAATGTTTGGAATTTTGAATTTTTGAATGTTCTCATATAAAAACTTTGGCTATATCGATTTCGTAGCCTGCACGGTACCTGTATAAACTTTGTCAACAAAGTATGTGCTAAGATTAGTACTTGTGGTCACTGAATCATACACAATGGACCCGGCAGCGGTAGAAATGACGGTGCCAAATAAGGCCAGTTTACACATTAATTTGAACGTCTTAATATGGCCACCTTTATTGCTACAGACTTATTTCTAGAGGTCATCGATAACATACAAAATAATTGGTACTATATTTACTTATTGGTTGAAAAATTGAGTTCAGAAAAGATCGCGCAATATCCCACATCCACTACCAATAAACAAAACAAAATCTAATTCTGACTAGGGTTACCTACCATTTAGTTATTTGTTTGAACTACGTTCATACGCTAGTCTTCAATGCGTTGTATTATACCAGACTATTGTAGTGTAGTTGTGAACGCATGGCTAAAAAAATCTATACTTGATCGTTCAAAAGATGCCTTACAAGTAGAATAACCGATAACTGATCGAAAAGTTCTAAAGAATTCTCAAGAAACAAATTTTCTTTGTTCCCTTGTAAGAGACACAGGCTAGATCTAAACAAGTACTTACGATAATTTGATTCGTATTAACTGGATTGTGTTTTAATTACACTGCTGTTGATCTGGTGACTTTGAGGTCATGATTTCAATTAATACACCATTTAAACGACGGTACGTCCGGTGAGGTGCATAATTTGCTGCAATTATTATTATGAGGAATCGTATTAGTCAGTGCCGGATTATAACAGAGCAGCAAATACGGGCCCCGCGCTTTGAAGGGCCCACACTTTGAAGAAACAATATTAAAAACTGATCAGCACCTCCTGACCAAATTTTAGTGGCGTCTGTTCTCTTAGCCCATTCAAATTACGGGTTTATCGGAATGAAAGATTGATATACACTTTTTGTCATTCTATAAGCTCTTCTTAAAGTCTTATAAAATCTAGTGCCCTCCTGTGATATTTATAAAAAAGATCAGTTTATTGCAATTATTTTATTGTCTATGTTTCGAATGGTTTTACGTCTATACATGAAATGTAGAGCATAATATAAATTTATTTTGTCTAATAACTACATTGTTTACTCGTATTAACTAAACTGCGGAGATTCTCATCTTCCAGCAGGGAAGCGACCTCCTAAAACGCCCGGGTACTGCGCATCCCTTGAAACCCTGGGATAAGATTGCTCTGCTCCTCAGTTGCAATAACTTGATTTAGTAGTACTTTTACCTGATTGAATCAAGGATGCCCTGATCATATTTGCCACGGGCCCCCAGATTAAGCCAACGCTTAATCCGGCTCTGGTTATAGTCCTTATTTATAGAAATAATTATCGCCAGTTTGATGGGCTAATTAGTCGAACGGGTCTTGGAGACGTGATGGTAGTCATGTTACTTTAATCAAATTGATTCATCCGGTTGTTACTTGTATTACTTTATAGGTGTAGTCAAATAGGTATAACATATATTCCACATTTCTTTATTGATTTAGAAAATTATTGCACTAAGAGCTAAATTGTTCTGCTTATCGCATTATAAACCACAAAAATATTTTCAATCAGATTGTCATCTTGTACGTCCCATATGATTCATATAACCATGCATGGGTGGTAAACATTTGCTTATTTAATTATGACTTTTTCCTTACCGACTTTAATCACACAAGTTTTAAAAAATCTAAATCAGTAATGTTATTCAGACTAATTAAACATGTGCCAATTAAGGTTCTTGTTACCACTAATTCAGACTTCCTATTATATAAATTTGCATTTTCATTGACTCTTATTTATCTCGATGGCTTGTATTAACATAGGCTAACACCTAGACAACGAGCATTAACCGGTGGTTCTGGATATCTAGAAACTTAAATGATCTTTGTTAATTTTATGTAGGAATTGCTAATCATGGTAGACACAGACGGCTTTTTGAAAATTCTTTATATCACTAGACATTCTTCATAAGAAATAATTAGGCGTCAGAAAATTCATCTTTATAATTAACTGGGGAAAAGTGTTTCTCTTACTAAGCAGTGTTTTAGGGAAATTCGTCATCAGGCGATTGCAACGATTATTCTGAGGTTTACTACTTTATATTTTTGATTATGTTTGTGATTACTTCATTGCTTTTCATTTTTTTTAAGTAAGTTAATAAGACACATTGCGATACATTTGAAACAATAATGCTGAATTAGGTGGAAGTACCCTTTTACATTAGTTCTTAGTAGGCAATAATAAACTTAGTCAACTGTCCAGATTAGGAGCTATAATTTAAAATATAATTCAAAAAACAAAAACCGACTTCAATTTGTTTTAATAAGCATAAGAAAAAATGGAAATAAGTGTAATCCGAACGGCATTCGTATATATTTTTTTTGTTTTTGTGTATTTTTTCAAAAATCACTCGACACACTTCGAAAAAAAAATAATGGGACCATCTGCAAAGTATTATCTATCGAACGAACAAATAATTTCTTAAATCGGTCCAGGCGTCTTTAGAAATTGGGGAACATACATAAAAAAAAGATTACGACAAATTGAGAACCTCCTCCTTTTTTTTAAAGTCGGTTAAAAATATCAAACTGCAAATTGTATATAAGATTTATAGTGAGCAGATGCAGATATACGGAAAACCATCAATGTCAAACAGATTCTACTCGACAGATGCACAAGAACAATTGATTAGAGCAACAACGTAAGAAACAATGGGCAAAACATCTGCTCTTTGAACTATTTACATAACTGTTAGATCGAACGTGATCAGAGAGTATGAGTGCAAGTTACATTACGAAATAGAGTTGAGATATTACGGATTAATGTCAAGCTGACAAGCACTTTCTATGTAAATCTCAGTTCAGAGTGAGCGAGTCTGGTAACCAGTGCATTGGGTAGATGTAGGAAATTTCTAATTTTGTAAATTTCAATATTTTGGTGAGAATTTTGCATCAATGTTATTACATAATATGGAAATCGTGAATCGTGATATGATCGTAATTGCACGCCTCACAACGCGAAGCGTTTGAAGTTGTGCATTACTCTCGACTTCTCAAGGCCAACCCATTTTTTGCATTAATTTAAGTTTATATAAAATCGAGGATTTTGTGGTACAGAAATGGTATACATTTTAGTACCTTATAAGCTTTCCACAAAATTATTAAACTGTGTCATAAATTCATCGGATTCAAAATAAATAAACCATTATCAAACGCCATTAACCAATAAAATTTCATCACTTGTGCTAAGGCGAATTATTAATAGTCGCATAACATTGTCTTCCTTGGCAAACTACGAGTATTTATAAGTATTGTGTGAATGATATTAGATCACTTATTCAACTAAATCCAGTCTAAATACTCAATCACTTAATATACTCTCAATTTCTCTCGTAGCACACTCCACTGGGCCAGTCTGAACTACTTGTTGCAAGACAAACCGCCCACGACGTCTGGTAATACAAAGCTGTCAATTGCTCGGTCGTAGGCCTATGGCGAAACGTTGCACTAATCGGAACATAATGGAATTACGGTAAGCTTGTTTAGTTTAATCTCAAAACAAATCAGAGAAAGGAAATTGGCAGTTTATGCTACTATTCTAACACTTCGATTGCGTCGAATAAAATAATATTGACTTGCTGGGACACAATTTTGGGCTAAGTAAGTACAAATGCAACCCTAAACTGAAATATAAAGAGGTCTTCTTTTTGTGCATCTTACATTGGCCTTGAGGAAAATCCAATTACTAATGGGAACTATGTATTTTGCTGATGTTATTAAAAATCAAATTAAATCAGGTACTACGATTATTACTACGGGATTAATTAATATTATCAGCTTTATACTACAATGGAGAAATAACAAATTTTCAATCCAAAAAAAGAATTTTGATGGTTCATAAAATTTGAATAAAAAAGATGTAATGTTTTTGAATACGTATCTACCTAGATACCTGAATGATTATAAATCATCAAACGTATTTAAAACGTCATTAAATCATTTTTAAAACATTTAAGATTATACTAAACACAACCACACAACAATCAATTCGAAACCAAGCAAGTTATGTTTGGTCAGCTTTGGTTCAAGGTCAGACATGCACTCGGGCGGGTTCAAAACAGGATCCTGAGACCAAAAAATTTGATAATTAGAGCCGTGGTCCAAATAACCTTGGCGACAAAAGTCATATCTAGTTCGATATTGGTGACTAATTGCTCTTAGAAGGTATTTAATCAATCAATGTCTTTGACAGTAATTGGTGAGACATTTGGGATAGTATAAAAACTTGTATCTCGAATGTATCTCGATCTATTTCAAAATTCTTTTGCATGAAATGTCAAATGAGTAAATTATCAAATCCTATCCTCGTATAGAGTTTTTTATTGATATGATGTCTATTACTTCCTCGCGTAAAACTACTGGATGGTTTTTAATAAAATTTCAGCGTTGACACATTAAGAGCGTATACTAGCAGCATTTTTTCAATATGGTTTCCATACAAATGTATTTCTCTATTTTTTCGCTGAAAACTGATTCTAGAGCCACAATTCTTTTTTCATAAAATCTAGTACTAAAATAGGTGCCCCTATTGCCCCTATTTTTTATATTTTCCAAAAAAAACTGTTTTTGTACAATTTTTTTTCTTTTAAACAGGTTTATAGAAACATAGGGACATACCTATTTTAGTAATAGATTGTATGTAAAGAGAATTGTGCCTCTAGAAGCAGTTTTCAGCGAGAAAATAGAGAAATACATTTGTATGGAAAACGCACTGCTAGTATACCCTCTTAAAGAAGCACATAGGCTTACTAGTAGTAATAATGCAAAAAATAAAAAAAGACTACCCTCAATTTTATTAAAAAAATATTTTAATAAGGTTTTCGAGACAAACCTAGCATACATGAACTGTCAGAATCCAATCAGCCATTTGGAAGATACGAGGTAATAGAGAAATAACAAAATACGCGCTAAACGCGTGATCCTTATTATCAGTCATGTAAAACAATAGATGTTTGAAGCTTTTAGAGGAGTGAAGTAAAGAGTAGGGGGCCAAATCTAGGGTTACAACAATAGATTTATTTCGTTGTTAGTGAGTTTCCAACATAATCACTTCTGCTAAGGCTCAAATTTCATGCAAGAAAGACCTGACCTTTGGTATTGTGACATGATTGATGACTGCAGAATGACGAATTGTTTCCTTGACGACAGCCTGTGATTGCTCGCCAAAAGTATGTAGGTATCTTTAATTTTTTTTTATACTGCCATTTATTTCTTGTACTTTAAAATTAGGTTTATATTCTTGATAAGTATTACTACTCACATTTATGTACATTTTATCCTAACTATATTATTATAAATGTGAAAGTGATATTGTTTGTACATTTATTTGCTATGCTTTCAATCATCATAACTTTATCTTACCCCGTTCTAAAGTTTGTATGTTTGTTACCATATATACATACAATCACTCCCAAACGGCTGAAGGGATTCGTATTAAATTTTGCACACAGTTTATTACCTATATTAACACATAGTCTACTTTTCATCTCGAACAAAATGTCATTTTTCCCGAGGGATTGCCATCGTAAGCGGAGCGAACGGGCGAATTCTAGTAATATTTAATTTTGCTTTTATACTAGCTTATCACTTTTTTATTCCTTATGGGGTAGTCAGAGCCTTTAACTGAAGACCCATATGTAGAGTGTTGGTGGGCGTAGCGTATAGGTTTGTTTGTGTTTGTTTTTCCTGTGTGTAAGTGGCCAATATTAGTGTTAGATTTTTTCAAGGCATTTGACATATAGTAGAAATGGAATCCAGAATCAAAATAGTGATGGATAGCTATTAGTATTAATTAACAAATCCTAATCCTAACTAATATTATAAATGCGAAAGTGAGTTTGTTTGTTTATTTGTTTGTTTGTTACGCTTGCCCGCCGTATCTACTGAACCGATCATCATGAAATTTTGCATACACATAGGTTAGGGTACCGAGAAGGACATAGGCTATATATATATATTACGCGGGCAAAGCCGCGGGTAACAGCTAGTATAACATAAATTATTATTGTAACCAACAAATCAGGATAATGGTTAAATAGAAAGTGTAAGTAAACCATGCTACTAATATTCCTTTCACGATGTATTGGTTCAAGGGAGCTAGTTCACTTTCGCTGGTCGGGGGTCGGAGTTATTGGACGATTTTAAGATTTAACAAGCTTTGGGATATAATAACATTTTTATAATAAATACTACTTATACATATTTTTTTCGTGGCCCAGTATTGCCCCAATTTGCAATAAATTATTTAAAAAAACGTATAATTTAAATATTTAAAGTAAGAACGTAAAGCTTTTATTAGCGTCTTGGACAATGTTGTTTATTTGTTTGTAACTCTTCAGAAGTTCGCTATGTGAGGGATTATTATGATATTTTACTTTGATATTTTGAAAGCTGGACTAGTGAGTTACTTATCTCTTCGACAGCAAAAATCAAAATTTTTTTTGATCAAATGTCTTTCTTTCAATAGTGTATCTGTAAGTAAGTATTGTTAGAAGTAAGCGTGGAGGAAGGATCCTTCATGCTTACTCTTGACAATAAACACTTCCTTTCCTATTGTTTAACTGATTGTAGCATCCATACCAGCAATAAGATACCTATTCAAGGCTATGTTACGTACGCCATCCATTCTCTTCGTTATAATCATACCTAGACCGTGATAATCTAATTGGCTTTATAAATGGAACGTTTAATAAAATAAATGTCATCAATTCCACTTGAAATATACAATTTTACTAAGTTATAAATGTATCCAAAAGAGTAAAACGTTGGCATTTAATAATGTGTTCTGCGAAGCATTATACACCTATCTGAAGTATCACTTAAAGATAAGTATCGTCAATATGCTGACAGCGTGTGAACGTAGGTGTTCGCACCAAAAAATATGACATTTCACAATACAGGCTCACATTTATGGATTCAAGCACGAATTTTAACAACTCTCAGTTTCATAAATTATACTTAAAATAATCTTTTTAACCTCAGCACCCTAAGTAAGAGACGGTTTCACAATTATAAAAGCCTGTTACGTACAGACGTATGTACGTATTTGAAAAGGACACGTCATTTTGCAGACGATTCGGAGTGCAATTTTTGAGTGCACCTTTTTATAGTCTCTTAAAATGGAAGTTCAAAGACTTTTCAAACATTCAAATAAGGGCAGATGTACATACGTGCGTAATATTTTTAGCAATAAACAATAACCACCTTATGACTGAAATCGTACTTTATTTTAATACGAGACAACATTTAAATTAATACATTTATAGTTAATAGATAAATATGTTGTATACTTAAATAAAGAACACTAATTATAGGACAGAATAAATATTAGTTATTAATCATGTTTTCTGCACATGTTTATTTAAATTCTGTGTTAGGAAAGCACTTTTATTTTCTCTTTTATTTTTAGGTATACTTATGTTTTTAAGGAAAATAATTTGTGGGCGTACTTATATTTTTGTCCATTTTAAGCTAATGGTATCATCTTACCAAATCTGATCAACTATAAAAGAGAAAGTAGATAAAAATTCTGAATCGACAAGGTATCTAGTTACTTAATTTCTAAAATAGGTTTACACTCCGTTCTTGTATTTATTCTAAAGTTATTTTAAATAAGATTTTATATATCAAATTGATGAAAAGGAAAACTTGATTAACATAATATGTATATACATATTTATTAATTGGGAATATATAGACTAAGGGATTTTTGTCAAAAGGGAAGACATTTAATACTCACAGTAATTTTCTAGCCGATTTGATAAATACTTAACTGATGTATCAAATACTTGCCATCTGATCAAACACATCACAAACGAAAGGCACGTACAATGTACATTACCTTACATAACTCGCCGAAGGCACGTTTGACAAAGTACACTGTATCTCACAGTAAACGTAACATTTCAACCTTTGCACCGCTCGTATTACTTTAGAAAAGTGTTTGTAAAGTTCCAAATGTTCCAATGTAATTTATATACTGCTGTACAAAAACCCACACAGTATTGTTCTGTCACCTCTCTATGAAAAGCAAGGCTAAAATTCAATGTAATTATTAATTATTGAAATTGAATGCGTATTTTTTATTGCGAAGTACTCAGGTCATACGGTTATGCATGTCGGCTTGTTTAAAAGCTTCCTGATTCATTTATAATATAGCGTAGAAATACATATTCAAGATAAAATGTTAAATTGTGCGATCTCGCATTAAGAGAATTAAAAAAAAATTAAGAACGTTAAAGGTTAACTTCTTGCTATCTATTTAATGGAAATGTATATGTAATTGCTAGCTAAATTATTTATTTAAAAACCTCACCAAAGTGATTTACTTTATATATTCACGTTAGGAAAAATACAAAGCATAAATTTCTTAGTACTCGTATATCATGTATTTATTTTCATTGTTAATAAGAAGCCAGTAATTTTTTAGATAGACGTTACTTAAAGAAACCATCATGCTTGGGTGATAATCCTTAGTATCAGCATATAATTTTCAAAATCTGGTTCTATGGGTGCTATAGTTCAATGAGCCGGAAAATTTCAAGATATCGTTTTTCACCGTGACCAATTACTTAAAAACCAAAACTAAGAACTTTTTTAAGACTTTAACTTTAAGAAATTAACTATTTTAACCTCTTTGGACAAATTAAAAGATAACACATATGTAAGAACATATAACTAGTAAATACCTGACTAAGTGAATAAAATCTAGCATCTCTGTATTACCTACAGGAAGCAATCCATTTCTAGGTGATCAACTCCATGACGATCTTGAAGTATAAAAAGTACCTACATTTAAAACAAGAACCGTCTACAATGCTTCTATAGACCATTGTCGGGGTTTTTCACACCTCGTTAACTCAATGCCAAGTCAGGCGTCGCAATTATATCAAATTATAATCTAGGAAAGCATTTTTAGTCCCGCCTTTTTCGACTGTCATCCATTTTAGATGGATGTGCTCAGATGCACTTTCTTACGGAACAGATTTTATGTCATTTTAAACATACAATACATGCTGCTGAGTCTGCATCTATTAATAATTATAGTCAAGATGAAGATAATGTCTTAGTTGTATTAAAAAGCTTATTCAAACCATACTCGCCTACACTGGATGAATTCCTTATTATACCGTAAAATACCTACGCATTATGGGTATGTTTGAAATAAAATATGTAATTTCAGTTTTTGCAAGAAATCTTTTGAAGATTATAATTATTCTTTAGTTGGACACTGATCTTTCGTTTAGTAATCAAATAATGGATTAAGAAGACTCTCGGAATAGAATTTAACTTTTTATTACGGGTACCTTGTACTTAGTTTTGATAAATTACTCTTGCGGTCATATTTGCCATGGTGAAAGACTCCAGCAAACAGGTCGAAATCAAGTTTTTACCCAAGTGCTCTACTAACAGAACGACATTTACAATAATCAGCTCATTGCAACACAACTTAAAAATAAACTTCTTGCCCAATATAAATTACAGTAAGGTATACACATGTAAAAGCCGGTCAAGGGATTGGGCGAAAATCTAAGGAATCACATTGATAGGCGATGTGGCTAGCAACCCATCACTATTTTGATTCCGCTTTCCACCTTTACGCCTACTACGATGCTAAACGTGGCCTGTAGGTTTAATGCCCTTGGGCTCTGTCTACCCCGCAAGGGATAAAGACATGATAGTATGTATGTATGTATACACATGGTTGAGTTCAGCGATGGCTGATCCACACGTCAACTCGTGAACGGGTGCTGTCAGGGGGGACTGGTCTGCTCGGCCTCTTTGAGACTACTTTAAGTATCATATGTTGTTTATTATCTTTACACACTCGATCGTTAACATAAACATGTTCCAAAAATAATAAATCTATGTATATTGAAATTGTAACATGAAAACAGAAAAAAAGAAAGAAAAAAGAAAAGAAAGAAAAAGACAATAAGGAATAAATATTCGTAATCATATAAAGCCCTTCAGGCGAGTAGGCGACCAAAACTGTTGATAAGAGTTTCTTTCGGCGTTTCTTCTCTGCAGTGGTCGGTTCCGAAACGCTAGTAGTCTGTAGCTTTTGAACAATTAATAAATACATATTATCTAATAAGATAATTTTAAATATGATATGACGTGAAAAAGTGCCTGCAAAGGCCTATTTTCTGAATAAACGTTTTGATTTTGATTTGATTTTGATTTTATTTACTAGCCTTTCATGTAGTTTCATCGTCATAATCGAACCTATATATCAGCAGTTTTCGACTCAGCTGGAATTCTACATTTTAATTGTTTACACTGTAATAAAAGCAGTTTTCATTACGGAAAACTCTTGAAAATCGAAAAATTTACAATACAATAATAATTCGTTGTTAAAAGCTTGTAAAAACATATATTACGTTGTAATGTTTATGTCTTAATTAGGACCAATTACATAAACAGAGGTCTCAAATGTTATTAGGAAGGAATTAAAAGTGATTTTTTTTTAGTAGATTTTATTAGTTAGTAAGTAGTTAGAGTTTTATTTTTATTTGTTGAGACTGCCCATACTAGAGAGTGCATCAAGTAAACTAAGTTTACCGCGGAAATTGTTTACTTAACTTTCCCAAGCAGAGTCACCTCGGCCTAAGTGGTTTTGTGGGAAAGTGCGTCGTTTTTACAAGCATACTTAACCTCGGACATACAATCACCATGTGTACATTAAAAGTATTATCATCATCATCATTTCAGCCGCAGGAAGTCCATACTGCAGCAGCTGTCCACTACTGGCCGGTTCCAAAATGGGAATTCCAAAATGACCGATTAGAAACTGCCTGAATCCATCTTTTCTCTGCGATGTTGGTCAGGCCATCTGACCTCCTGTCGGTGGATGTCTGATGCAGCGCTTGCCGGTATACGTGGCCACCATTCGAGAACATTCTGATCTGACCCATCGACCATCTGCTGAGCTATATCAGTGACTTTCATTCTCCTACGGATCTCCTCATTCCTGATTCGGTCTCGTAGAGAAATACTGAGCAAAGTCCTCTCCATTGCTATTTTGGCAATAAAAAAAAATATGTGTTATCTTACCAGTTTTTCCAAAACTATTCAATAGTAAAGTACTGAAAGTAAAATTTGGTTGAAAAACAAACGAGGTAAAATGATTTTACGAAATATGTCTATCTCACTCGCGAAAACACTATTTTAATGGCAAATGTATACTTGATATAAACCTTGACGTCACTAGTCCATATCGGACTTCTCTTCCTTATTTAAACTTTAAAGTATCACATCTTCGTCGCTAATTAAAATATTTTAAAAGTTCTTTCATATTTTTTTACTGTGGTTATTAGGGATTACACTAAATAATAAAAAAAAAATACGTGCATATTCTCTATTGAAAAATTATTAATGCCAAGAAATGTCAACTTATTTGTTTCTTTTCATACCACTGCATTATTACAATAATTGTAATCAAGAAGCTGGCTTGTAAGTATCAACATTCAACTGTACTTTGTTGTACTTTGAATAGATACATTTGTTGGTAGTCGGAATACCTGCCTGTCAAAGGTAATCATTGATATATTATTACAGAACCTAGGTCTTACGGTCGCTGGCCCAGATAGCTAAATGACGTCAGAGTGAATGCTAACATTACGTTGGACAAAAATTGGGACCCAATGGTATTTGTTGTACAGAAACCTTCGAGCAACACGGCTTCTGTTACGGAAGGCGTGTTGCTCGAAGACAGAAACCTATTTTGTCCAGAAATGATTCATAACTTAGGATTTCTACGTGGATGAATAACTGAAAACTAAATCCTGAGACTTTGTAACAAATGTAGTAAATTATTAACCTAAATATTTACTTGAAAAGGGACCTTTCCCCAGTAGTGGGACACACAGGCAAATGAAAAATAAAAGTAAAATTATCTTTGAATAGTAGCTGCTTTATAGGGTCGTGTAAATCTGAGCATACAAGAGGTATAGCGCCCTCGGGTGGGGCGGTGTGGTTTGGTGTTTCAGCCTTTCAGGTGATGCAAAAGTTGGTTGGTGCGCCAGAAAATTTTCGCCCGCGCCCGATGTCGTAAAACAGCCCCTTTTTAGGGTTCCGTAGTAAACTAGGAACCCTTATAGTTTCGCCATGTCTGTCTGTCTGTCTGTCTGTCTGTCTGTCCGTCCGCGGTTTTACTCAGAGACTATAAGTACTAGAAAGCTGTAATTTGGTATGAGTGTGTATATTAATCATGGCAAAAAAGTCGTAGAAAAAAACCTTGAAAAAATATTTTTTTTTGGGTAGCTCCCATACAAGTAAAGTGGGGGAGTAATTTTTTTTTCTCTATTTACCCATTGTGTGGGGTATCGTTAAAAAGGTCTTTCAAAAATATTGTGAGGTTAAGAACATCATTTTTCGATTTAGGGATCCGTTTCCGAAATATTTGGTTTTAAAGTGCAAAATTTTGTTAGAGGTACGTGTCCCCCCCCTCTATCTGCTAAACGGTTATATATGGATACGTGAAAAAAATTACAGCAATAGTATATATACTGAAGTTGAAAGGAAAACTATCAGAGCTGGGTACTAAGTGCAAACTAAAAAGTTATAGGCAACCAACTTATAAAATGTACTGGAAAATGTAAAATTTCATACAATCTTCATTGTTAGATGTTTTTGGTCGTTAGACTGTGAGGTGTGAGTGTAAACAGTGTGAACTCAAAGTTGTCATTCGCAACTACGGAACCCTACACTGCGCGTGGCCCGACACGCACTTGGCCGGTTTTTTAACTATACACTAAAATTATCATATTCGTCGATCGATTGAAACTGGTTGTAGTGACAACATTCTGACGATATTAGATTTCATCGCTCATGTTCTGTAGCAAAAAAGGTGGTTGACATACATTCGCACAAATCTATCTACTCGAGTTTCAGTTCGAATCATAAATAAACCAATGACCTCACAATAATATAAAGTCAGACAATAACAGATCAATATTTTTTGTTATTTTAGGAAATACAAGCTAATCAAAGCTTATAAACATCAAAGAGACCTCTCTAACCCGTCCGGCCAGCGTGGAGAGTGTAGGCCAAATGCTCTGACTCCTCTGGCTAGAATATGGCTCAGGTAGTACAGACAGGGTTGTACTCCTGCAGTGGAGGCTAAAAAGACCTGATGATGATGATGATGATTCTTTTAGGGTTTCAAACGGATCCTATTCACTTAAGTCGTAATGACGGACTGACAGACAGAACTCTGCCATTTTCTCTTCGTCTGTTAAAAGTGCTGTACTGGAATTTTAATGGCATAAAGAAAATGAACAGTACTGGGTACTTAGACAATCACTGTAAAATTATGATATTGATCGTAATCCGTAAATCACGCCAAAATCAAAGAAGTTACCAATTCCCATACAAAAAACGGAAATATTTATTCTGCACATCTTGACGTCTTCGTGTCTCAAGTGTCATGAGAAAAAAACACTTCAGTAGTGGCATTGGCAAACGATATGTTGCCAATGGCACATCTGAGTAAAGTTTGATCAGCATATCTGCCAAACATTACGACATTTCGAACACAAACACACACTGACTCCAGCAATGCTGATTCAATAAGAAATTAACATCGTTATTTATTATGAGAATGGTCATGGAAGAAACTGTTGACAGCACTAAATTTTTAATGAACTCTGCATTTGCACAATTTTCTCGCGCCTATGCATTCTTGGCAGTTTTTCTATATACCATTTTAAGCTTTGGCCTAAACGAGTAAGCGGGTCGCCTGATGCTAAGTGATTGTCGCTGCCCAAGGACAACTGCAACAACAGGGATGTGACAATAGTGTTGACGGCCTTTTATTTTTCCCTGCCTAGAGGGGCCCTCCAGTTCTTCCGCTCACCAAACGAATCATAGAAGCGGTGAAGCTACTACACAAACGTCGATTTTCTGTGAGAGTGTGGCACTTCACCGGACGAGCCGGCCTATTTATGCTACTAGCAAAAGTAAATTTCGCCGGTAGCGTGGCTCTACCACAGCTAAAATGGCCTATAAAGGTTCCAGTGTCCTCCTTCCTTGTAATGAAATATAGTATAACTGTATAGGAATAAACTGATCTAGCGGCACCCGCTCTGGCAAGTCTCCAAAACTCACCAATAGATAGCAGGAGATCCACTGCTAGTTTACTAGACTATTTAATTTAGAATGTGTTAAAGGGCATTGTTAATTATTCAACTAAAGATGCCACCTCTGTTTGACTTTTTTGCAATCCATTAAGATCTTGATCATAGTCAACAATAGAGAGCGGCAAGATTAGTTGATTTTTTTGCCGGCCCAGATTAAAAAGCAGGGCCCTTAAGCTCTCGGTCCCAGCATGGTCAGGGCAATATTCCAGAGGTTATGCGTCGAGTAAGGCAAGTTATTCGTTATCTGCGACTGACAAACACACATTATTTTATATTTATAAGAATAACTTTAACTTTTTTATATAATTTGGATATCCTCTCAAATCTTGATTAAACACGTTATAAAATATAATGTTCATTTCCTAAACTAATCCATTGCACTCACGCACAACACGTTTTGTTATGTAAAACCCGCCAAGGGCACTTCACGCCGCTTTATATGGAGTAAACACGTTAGATGAAGACGTGAGATTGTCATGTATTTCCATTACTAATGGACTTGTTACGCTAACTCGTTCGGATTCCGCATTATTAGTATACGGCACAAATCAACTGACAACTCTTTGTTAGAGGCATACATAAAAATTGGCGTCAGCCAGACGGCCGGCTATATCAGCTTCTTGCATCTTCAAACATTTTGTGCCAGTTTATCTTTGTTCAAAAGGGTGTTATTAAGATTTAAATAGATTTTAATAGTCACTTCAAGATCGTCTGAGAAATCTTTGTCCTCCAAAAAATTCTAAAGTAGAGTTTTATCAACCATCATCATCATCATCAGCCTATACTTGTCCGCTGCTGGACATAGGCCTCCCCAATTGCACGCCATCGAGATCTATCTTCGGCTACTCCAACTTCTGCCAGCCATCTTGCGCAAATCATCACTCCACCGTGCCTGAGGACGTCCTACACTACGTTTCACTCAAGAACTCGTTTGCACCAACGGTTATCGGTTCTTCTTCTAATATGGCCAGCCCACTGCCACTTCAGCTTGCTAATCCGGTGGGCTATGTCGATGACCTTGGTTTATTAAACGGGATGTTAAACTGCTATTCAACATTTATTACGATAATACCTATCTAGACCTAAATCTATTACTAGATACCGTTAAGCTTGACTGATCAATTTCTTGTCTCTCAGATACCTAATTAGGTTAATAACATCTCAAGCTGTAAATAATTAAGATAGATACACATTAACGTTATTTTTAAGTCGACAAAATTTCTGAAGTATTTCCATACATAGGATATGTATGGAAATACTTCAAAAATTTTGTTGCTGTACGTGCTCACTGTGGACTTATCACTTTTCTAATAATCCTCCGATCTCTGTCTTTCTCTATTTCTCTTTCACGGGCTTACCATTCCGTTACACTCCCTAGAACTTAATTCATTTTTTATTGCCAAAAAATTTATAAGATTTTAATCTATTAAGAGTGTCTCATATATTAAAGGATATTTCTCTCTACATGTTAGGACATAGTCGGCCTTTGTATGGAAACTTAGTACCAAGGTTCTTCCAGATTTATTAAGTGACTCAGTCGTGTTGTATACCAAACATCATACCAATCAACATACCAGATAAGTACCTAATTAATACGAGTAAGACTGATAGGAGTTAACTGAAGATATTGCAATCTTTCCGAAATCTTTTGTATGAAATATAGAAGGGCACATAAGCTGTACTGATATTATTAGTCTTTTAAATCTAAACTAAAAATTATATTCGCTTCGTCCTAGATACGGCGTGACAAGGCTAGGCAATCACGCAACATTGTGCTCTACGCGGGATAGATACCTAGTTGTGGTAATAACCGTCATTATTACTTCAAGTGAGTATTTTATAAGAAGCACTGTGACAGCTTAATGTACATCATACAGTACATTTAACTGCCATGTCGATTACACTGTGTAAAAACTAGGAAAACGTTAAAGTGCGGTAATATCGGAGTCTCTTTTCTTGCATAGCGATTATTTGTAGGAAAATATTAGTCTGCAGTGCAAAGTCACGGAAAATATAACGCAAACATCGTACCAACTGCTATTGCAGTTAAATATCTCCATAGTTACAAAACCGTTAATATTGTGTCAAGTACCAGCTTCAGAATGACTTAAAGCTATACTTTATATGGGATTTTGTTTTGCATTCACAATGCTATTTTACCTTATTTATTAAATAAAGAAAATAAGAAATGGTGAAAAAATTCCACGCGGGCAGGACTTGAACCTGCGTCTAGATCTCAGTATGATCTATGCGCTATGTAAAACGGTTAAAAGGCAGCTTAAACAATCTAACACCACTGAATAACTACGGTGACATTCAAAAAGAATAAAAAACTGTTTTTTTTTTTTTATAGAGAAGAGAACAAACAGGAATTTGAACAGATTCATGACGAAGCCCCATTGACCAGTTTGTTATGCCCCTATATTTAATTTAATGACTACTGGTTTCAGTTTCTATTTCAATTGCAAACCCTTATTAGTTGATCGTTACAATTTTTAACCTCCTTCAAACTTTGTATGCAAATCACTACTCACCAGGCATATGAGATTAGGTTCTCTCCAAGCACGCGAACACTTCCAAAGCCGAGGTCTGTCCCTCCAGATCCTCCAGGTCCTCCTTTGATTCTATTCGCCTCAGGTTAAGAGCACTTCTGCCCTCACCTCAAAAGTTCGGTGAAGTAGCGAGAGCTCACTTGGAGGTAGCTACACAGTCCTTTAAAAAAAATAACCCCGGCATGAAAGATGCTCTCTTAATTTAGTTAATTGTAGAGCTAGTTCTTATAATATTTGCGTGGAATTACGCACAGCAGGCCCACTCATTGATCAAGTCGAGGTCATCCAAATTCCCAGCTTTCTCTTAGATAGAATTAAACGTCCGACAAGAAAATGACACTGCAGTTGGCAAGTCATATGAATGTATAATACGATAACGCTTGCCATTGTCTCTGCCTGGGAAACCTGAGCCCTCGGTCGTTATGGGAAAGCGAACTTGCCATACTTACACCGGGTTTTAATCGACCTAACTGTACTTTGAGTCTATTCAACACCTTGGCTCCAGGAAAAAGAAGAAAAACTGTTTTTTTTCGTGATAAAGTAAGTAGGCGATGTGTACATTTTTAAGTTATTTGATATTACAGTCGAACGTGATGACTCTGGACTGCTAAGCACTCCAGTTGACGTTCCGACCGGGAATATGCTCAGATACGAGAGAGAGAGAGGGGTAAACGAAACGACAAGCTTATTTTTTCACATTTTCATTTCGTGATAATATTTTTTATGAGTGTTTTATACTGTAAAGTGCATTACGACACAAATCAAATGAATTTAAACACAGGGTTTATATCATTAGCATTACCTTCCGACTGTATCATCAGATCAACTCCATGGTACCATGTTGTATTGTCATACAACTCATAGTAACCTAGTAGGTACTAGGTGACTATGAGTTGTATGATAATTTATTTTATTTATTAATCATTAACAATTTTTACATTGTGTTTGATATAATTACAATTTTAGATATCTAATTAAAATTCATAAATATGAGGAAAAATAACACAATATCATAAAATTATATACATTTACACACTATTAAAATACATTAACAATTATTAAAAATACATGTCAAAATCGAATCAAATCAAATAATAATAATAAGATGACTTCATCAAAATGTATAAGTTGCAGGTCAGGTAAAGTATTCGTTTACAGAGTAATAATTTTTGTTCAACAAGTACGCCTTCAGTTTCGTTTTAAAGATCTTAATACTTTCTATATTATTGAATAAGTTCACAAAATAACGGTTTAGGATAAGTGCGTCAAAATTAAGTTATAGATAGGATATTTTGAAGCGCATACCTTGCCTAAGCCTATACCTTTACCATTGCAAGTTAACAAAATAATGAAATTTCGTATAGTATAAACCAAATAAATAATTTAAAGTTTCAAACGGAGAAATAGTTGATGTGTACATAATCTTATTTGTTTTACTAATCATTTAAAAAGTATATGTTCAAACGCACGCAAAATAGTCATAACTGTTTTTCTTATAAAATTACAATAATACGTTTTATTTTCACCTTATATTTCGTGTTAGTTCTAATAACGCTGTAGTTAATATTTAAAAGATAGGATCTCGGAGAAGTCGCTATTAAAATATTTATCTTTTTACTAAAAGTATGCTTTAGCACTCACGAAATATAAATTATACTTTCTAGTATGTAGCTTTCTTCTCCGTTTATGTCGCAAGGTACTCTACACCCTTTTCTGCGCCCAAGACTACGCATATGAAAAATTAAATATAAGCAGTTCAGTAGTAAAGGGGTTAAATCGTAATGAACAAAGAAAACTAAATATCGCATTCATAATGATTAGTTTTTAAGCAATATTTATGGTGTTTTCTCTACATTTAGTTACATCTCAATGATGATACGCTATCGCTAGTTGCAGGAGATACTAATCTTGACAGGCTAAATTGTTTCCCATTTATAGGGATATATTAAAAAATACAAAATAAGAGACTAATTTTCGCTATTGTTTGTTTGTTTTTCGTATGTGTAAGTGGCTATTGTGTATTTTCGCTATTATAACATTAGATGTGATGCAATATTTGTGGTGTTTTCTATACATTTAGAAATACATCAATGACGATACGCTATCTCCTGTAGTAGGAAAAGATACGCATCTGGATAGGCTAAAGTTTCCCATTTAAAGGGGTATATAGAAAAATACAAAAAGGAGAAACTGATTTTTGCATTTATAATAGAAGTTCTTATGCAATATTTGTAGTGTTTTCTCTACATTTAGTAATACCTCAATAATGATACGCTATCGCTAGTCGGAGGAGATACTCATCTCGATAACTGTTTTCCATTTTAAGGGGGATATTGAAAAATACAAAAAATGAAACTAATTTTTTGTATTTATAACATTAGATGTAATGCAATGTTTATGGTATTTTCTCTTCATTTAGAAATACATGAATGACGATACGCTATTGCCAGTTGCAGAAAAATATACGCATCTGAATAGGCTAAATTGTTCCCCAATTGAAAAAGGTATATTGAAAAATACAAAAAAATGAAACTAATTTTAACTCATATAATATTAGATTTCATGCAATATTTGTGTTGTTTTCTCTAAATTTAGAAATATTTCAGTGACGATACGCTATCGCTAGTTGCAGGAGTACGCATCTCGATAGGCTAAATTGTTTCCCAAAAGGTATATTGAATTTTCGCATTTATGATATTAGATGTGATGCAATATTTGTGGTGTTTTCTCTACATTTAGAAATACATCAATGACGATACGCTATCGCTAGTTGCAGGAAAAGATGCGCATCTCGATAGGCTAAATTGTTTCCCATTTAAAACGCATCGAGCTCGGCCTAAATTGCGCTTGCGACAGATCCACTGATAGTCTAGCCACGACGCTTAAATGTTAAGACTGCGTAAAAGTTTATTTCAACATCCAAGCAATCATGTTTACGTTCATAGGATATGAATATAGGATGTAAATAACCAGTTAGTCTAGTCAAAAGCGGTATTTCTGTCGCAGCCGTAAAATGCGCCGTAGCCGTAATACAAAAAGTCGCGCCGGATTAAAATACGTCGTATGGTAATAAGAATCGCGGATAAATAAATAATTGAAATAGGGATATTTGTTTTGTTTAAAATATTTTTGTGTAAGTTGATTACAAATGTACTACAATGATTCAAATTTTTTTGCCTATCAGTTCTTGAAAAAATATTTTAATTATATTTCTAATGTATATTTGTTTACTAGCAAAACAGCTTATTTGGAATAAGGATAAATACATAATAATTAAGTTTTTTGAAAGCATTTTCTGCATAAGTCAGTTAAAACCTAATTACAAATACATTTGCTTTTTCAACATGAGATGAAATAAATTAATCAAACGGACAGATACATATAATTGACATTTCAATATATTACATAGATCAGATAAATTTAATTAAAACTAACTATTCTAACAATAAAACTAACTAAAAATAAAATTAAAAGCCTAAAAATACAAATAGACGGACAGATTAAATATAATGACGATTCGCGCAACTGCATCCTCCGGCCTTTAGTTGAATCGTGATTCAAAGCCATGATCGTTTCAACCTAGTTTTTTTTTCTTTAAAAGGTTCATATATACTTTCACTTTTTTTGATTAATTCTAATACTTAGATGCTGATATAAAAAAATAATTAAATAAACAACAAAGTATTACATCCTGTCATTAGAAACTGCAATTATTCACACGAATTTTTTATCCAACTTCATTATTATTAAAATAAGTTAAAAATATTAAAGTATGCCGATGCAGTTGGACGTATGCATCTGTGAGTGTCTATAAAGGATACATTATCTAGAAGCTATGAATAATTATTTATTATTTAGCTTTGAAGTTTGAAGAAACGCCTGAAAAACGTATATCATCTGAAAAACAATCCTTCCATAATTTCCTTTTCTGACCTACCACCTAGGGCAATGAAACAAATGCACTAATTCATATATATCGTCAGGATGTAATTAGTACGAAAGAATGTATGACTTAACGGTTACGTTATCAAGGTAAATGAATATCTTTATGCAAACTTAATCAACCTTTCTTTGTGCATAGTCGTGTACGGACGGCACATAAACCAGTCGCGTTTACAAGTCTGCTGAGTACAGACGTTGGCAGCGCGAGACCGTGAAACGCGACCTTAACTTTTTTTTAAACCTAATCTGTGCACCGTTGAGTTTTGCATACAGAGTATTTAGTCGATGTTTAGTGCCAGTGTTTTATCAGTGAAAAACAATTTCCTTATCGGTGTCGTGATTATTTTTGCAAGATAGTGTGTGCTTGTTTTACAGATTAGTTCAAATCTTAATGCTGGTTAGATAGCATTTCTTCGGTTTGCGGTTTCAGTAAAGGTAATGTCGTTTGGTATTACAGTGAAATTAATACTCATTTCCGCCATTAATATTCTGCATTCTGCACACTACCTTATAATAGAAAATAATAAAAAAATGCGATTTTTTTATTATTACTTTGCTGTTGTAGCTACACCAGACAAGCTGCCAGAACACAATAACATTGTTACCTCTTAAAATTATCATATTTTATGATAATTTATTTGCATACAAATGTATTCTACATTAACACACTTAAATTCTTTCTCACGACTCACACGTCTATAGAAGTCGGTAATTTGACCTAACTTGCAGCCTGAAATCGCATACTAGCAAGTTTTTTGACCCGATGGACAACTTAATAACTAGTTGTTGTGTGAGCTGAGACCTCATGAGTCTTTGATAGGATTTCGAAATTTCACCATTTCGAAAATTTGACATAAAACTAAGACTATGGAATTTTCAGACCAAAATCAAAATTTCACGCGAATCGGTTGACAAATGCGACATGTAGAGCAAAACAGCCGGACAGACACACAAAAGAATTATTTCAACTCATATCAACATAAAAAAAATCAAATTTGAAGAAAAAATGAGGCTGAAAAATAAACATAATTTAGCTAATAAATTCATTATATAATATCAACTTGCTTTTTTACTAACCCAATCTTTACTTTATAACATAAATATTATTATCACTAGCCGCATGGGCATTATTCTATATATTTGCAATAATGTCTCAATGAATAGGAGTTTAAAAAAGACATGAAAAATATTAAATTGTAAATGATGTTGTTGATATATCTACCTACGTATGGTGCGAGGTGAGTATCCCCAGAATATTTTGCCGCTCCTATTACTGATGTATGGAATGGATGTAGCGAAAACATAGGTACCTAGAATATTACACTTCCTTACGAGGCAAAAACTATGCACTTTATGAGAAAGTACCAACGCGCAATGGCGTATTGCGCAATGATAGCAAATTGAAGCAAATACGTGTAAAAATATACATTTAGGATAATTTCGTTACTATTAAAATTAAATTGAATTATAGAATCTTTTCTTTCTTCTTTTTAATTATGGCTTCCACCGAGATTTCAGTGATTCTGCCAATGTCCAGTATAATGAGATACTAAGTATCGGTGTTGTACGGTATGTGGCATCAACGATGGCGTATGTTCTTTGGCAGCCTCGTGGGAGATTTTGGCGACAAAACTATACGAGTCCATTTAACAGTCTACTTTAACTATTTCACAAATTGTTCTCGAGCACGAGCATTTATAACACCAAACTACACCAATTTCGTATTATAAAGTCCAATTAAATCAATTTGCAAAATTGTATAAGGCAAACGACAACTGAACCCCTTGACATCCCACCAAAAAAAAACCTATAGAATCTTTAAAATCTTATATCGTCCCTGACACTACGTATGAAGTTGGCAGTAGTGGTTTTTCAAATTATAATATTTAACAGAGTTCAAAATAGGTATGTAAAATAGGTATCTCAATAGCATAATAAATGAGATCTGGATGTAGATAGCACAACAGGTAGTAAACTGCAGTGTGATGCAAAGAGATAACATCACAATGGAAGTCAGGGTCACCTTGCTCGCATCGCTGCATGGCTGTTATAATTGTGACGCCACTAAGACCAAATGCCACCGCGTCAATTAGCTTGAAATCTTCATCGAAGAGTAAAAGGATTCAAAATACAAAGATTCAAACTTTTAGTCAGAAATAAGTCCGTTGCAGTCACTTTTTACATGACTGTCCCAAAGAAGAGTAATGTTTCAGTTTTCATGTGTGTATTCATTTTTAAACTTCCGCGCTTCAAACACATAATTATTAATTTGAACAAGACTTAGCACGAAAACAAATATTTATTTATTTCTGCTAACGTTTCTATGGAGTTAATACATCGTGGTCGCAGCGACTACGAATCCGTCAATGTGTTTTTAATCCAACATTACTTCTAAATTCCTAAACAGATTTAGATATGTGAGGTATCGTTTGAATCCTTGTCTTATCGTAAGTGACATAGGTTTTAACGTTTTTGCAAGACAGTCATGTTTTTATTTTTCTTTGAACAAAAATTGTACAATTCTGCCCAAATTTAAAATATTCATTAGGTATATGTAAGTTAATATTATTTAATGTTAATATTAGTTAATGTTGTTAATATTAGTTAATTTTATTAGTTTATGTTATTTAGATGACGTAAAACAAAAATTTAATATTTTGACTCCAAAAATTAGAATAGTAAACAGTAATTCTCTTTACCTTTTAGGTGCTCCAATTTTTGATGAAACTATTTCTGAATATATGAATAATTCAATTACTAAATTTCAAAATTCTGCTGACCGTCTCGTTGAAATAAGTCCACATTATGCACTTTGCATCATAAAATTCTGTCTTTTCGTCCCAAAATTTACATATGTGCTCCGTTGCTGCTCCTTTTGGAATCACCCAGATCTTTTGACACAGGTAGACGAGTTAATAAAAAATAGCTTAGAATCAATTCTTAATATGCAGCTGAACGAGCAATCTTGGACCCAAGCATCCCTACCCATCCGTTATGGTGGTTTAGGGATTCGCAAAATTTCCAGTGTCGCTTTACCAGCCTTTCTATCTTCTGTCCATAGTTCAGCAAATCTCATAAGTAAAATTTTAAGGGCATCCCCTTCAAACTTTGAGATTGCTGGTTTGGAAGAAGCTAGAAATGCTTTCTTAATTGCATGCCCAGGTCAAAATTATCCAGTTTCTCCAAATTCACAGAGGAGCTGGGACGACATAAACTGCAAATTGACATTTGACAATCTTTTGAGCTGTAGTACAGGTTCGGCGCGTGCTAGGCTTTTGGCCGTGGGTGCGCATGAGGCCGGCTACTGGCTTCACGCGTACCCTTCGTCAAATACAGGAACTTTTCTTGAGCCTGACACGCTGCGGATCGCAACCTGTCTACGGCTCGGGGTTCCGGTCTGCGCTCCCCATAGATGTCCCTGTGGCAGTGATGTCGACAAGCTAGGGCATCACGGATTGTCATGCCAAAAAAGTGCAGGCCGCTTCTCGAGACATGCCGCACTAAACGATATCATACGCCGGTCCCTTGCCACTGTCAACGTGCCAAGTCTACTTGAGCCGACTGGTATCGCAAGAGACGATGGCAAGAGACCGGACGGTATGAGTTTGATTCCATGGAAGATGGGCCGGGTGCTAGTATGGGATGCAACCTGTTCAGACACGCTGGCCCCTTCCCATCTACATGGAACCAACAACAGAGCTGGTGCGGCTTGTGAAGCGGCTGAAAAAGCTAAAGCATCTAAATACAGGGGTCTAGGCTCCGAATATGATTTTGTCCCATTCGGTGTCGAGACCCTTGGTCCGTGGGGTCCTAGCGCTACAAGCCTTTTTAAGGAAATATCAAAAAGGTTAGTCGACATCACAGGTGACCGAAGAGCTGGCAGCTACCTCGGACAAAGAATTAGTCTCGCTATTCAAAGGGGGAATGCTGCCAGTATCTTTGGAACCTTGCCTAAAGGGTCTCCTTTTAATAATATATTTTAGGTATTTTATCATATTTTTAAGGTGTTTAGTTTTAGGTTAATTTTTCATAATTATTTAATATGTAATTAGTTAATATTGTTTATAAGCAACAAACTATACGTGCTAAATAGATATAGTGCTAGTAAAGCACATGTCCAAAACATTTTTTTGAGAAATGAATGAGCAGGACCAGTTTGTAAGTTTGTATGGTAGGTAAGGTTCCTGTGAGCCGCATGCATAAATATAATATTATACTACAGACGAAATTGCGTCCAGAAATAGGTACCTATGTCATTCAGAAAAATTCTTCTGCAGAAATGTGAACACTTACCTACTACAAGAATAATTTTTCGATAGAGTTAGTTTAGCTAACTGGGTACAAATTTCTTTCAGTGGCAAAAAAATATAACTACGTATTTTTTTCTGTAATGTTAAAGTATGTATCTACCTAAAAAATGTTTTAAAAAAGGAATTTCCAGTATTCCGTGTTATACTTTTACTTTTTTGAATGTCCCTTTAAATAAATTCAAAGTTAAGTTTATATCATATCGTAACCACTTTATTACATGCATCGATGCATATCTTATAGACACTTTAATTAGGCCTCTATTTACGAGTAGGTATATGCCTGTTGCTACCGTTGACAAATTGAATATATATATAATATATAAGTACATATTTCAAGCCAATATTGGAGTTTTTTTTTTTTAATTTCATATTTCGAACATAACATAACGACTCGCTCGAAATACGATGAAAAAAAGTGCGTGCCAAGTGCGTGTCGGGCCACGCGCAGTGTAGGGTTCCGTAGTTGCGAATGACAACTTTGAGTTTACACTGTTTACACTCGCACCTCACACTGCTGTAATTTTTTCACGTATCCATATATAACCGTTTAGCAGATAGAGGGGGAGAGATAGCACTTACCTCTAACAAAAATTTGCTATTATTTCAGAAACGGATCAGTAAATCGAAAAATGGTGTTCTCAACCTCACAATATTTTTTAAAGACCTATTTAACAATACCCAACACGATGGATTTGTATAGAAAAAAAATATAACTCCCTCTTTAATTGTATGGGAGATACACTAAAAAAAATATTTTCAAGATTTTTTTCTACCACTTTTTTGGCATGATTAATATACATACCCATACCAAATTACAGCTTTCTAGTACTTATAGTCTCTGAGTAAAATCGCAGACAGACGGACAGACAGACAGACATGGCGAAACTATAAGGGGAACTTAGTAAGTACCCTTATACTACTATACTATAAGTACTTAGTTTACTACGGAACCCTAAAAAGTAGCCCCTACATTCCATATACCTACTTAATCCACCTTAATTTAGTAGGTGATTCTCGGAAGGAAGTCTTCATTTTTGGAGTAGCCTTCATTATTCAGGAAAAGGACATTTATTTACACCTTATTTCATAATAACGAGTATTGTTTTTCAAATTCATTAAAATAAGAGCGTGCTTCAAGATGGTGCTAAGAGGAGCATAGTATTTTTTCCCGTGTTACAAGTATTAACCATTCATCATTTCTTGTTGCAGATCTCACCAATGTTACGATGCAGACAGCACGTGAGTCGAGCCGGCAAAAACGCTGTAACAAACGCCGCAACTCACGAAAGAAGTCTTTATCCCCGTCAGACTTAAAATGCGCCCGAGGCGAGCCCAAACCCGATAGCAAATTAGGAAAACGCTCCTTATCTGAGGGATCAGTGAAAGTGAAACACAGGAAGAGTAATATTCGTAGGACTTTAACTCATCCCTTTACGGGATCGGATGAGATTAAGGATGTGACTATGATCGGAGTGTTCAATCGTGAGGTGAAAGTAGACCCTCCTCCGGAGAGTGACGAGTCGAATTTGCCTCCGACGAGTAGTGATAGGGATACTGAGGATGACGGTCGCGTTCGGCCCAAGCTGACTCCGCAGTGGTCCAAGTGGGACTCGGGGAGTGAAATGGACTCCTTGGTGTCGACGGTAGTGAGAAGAGCCTCAGCCAGACGACGCAGGACGCCAGCAAACCCAGGTAAGAAGAACTAAGATTGCATAGACTTTTTCAAGACCTATATTCCTATTACTAGAATGACTAAATACCCATAGAAAGCAATAAACTGCTTACACATGCAATTGTATAGAAAATATTGATATAGGCAGGTACATATATATTATAATATACAATTGCATACGTGCGAGCAGGACTCCAACCTGTAGTATTTCCGTCCATTTCTATGCCAAAAGTTACTATGGGTATTGAGTCCTACTAATTCTCTATCAAAAATCTTTGCAGAGCATTATGCTCTCTGTTACAGAAACAACAAGGGTAAATATCGTATATCAAAAATTGAAACAGTTATATCAGGGTACTAAGGAGAAGACGCTTACTATAAAGATGTTCAAGACAGGATCAAATATTGTACACTCCGTATCAATACGTCATATAGTCGTATGAATGTAAATTTCTGACGTCATGTATTTGCGCCCGTATGCTAAATACAATATGATGTCTAGATAAACTGTAACCTTGTCGCACACATTCACAGTTACAGGAAATTATGAATAAAACTACTTTTACTGTATATTTCCATTGCTACATCCATATAAAAATAGTATATCTGCAAAGTAACCATGATTATTTTAAAAACCAGGTCATCCATTTAAATAAACGTAATTTTGAATACACATACAATCATCATGAAATTTTGAATACACGTTGTCTGGAGTATGGAGATGGACAAAGGCTACATTTCAAAGTAATTTTTAAAAAGTAATTTTCCCGAGGGATCAATTAACGCGAGTGGAGCCGTGGGCGAATGCTTGTATATTTATAAATATTGCTTAACATTCTGAATAACGGGACTTCGATTACGTTATGCCTATGAACATTGCATATTATGCAAACGATTTCCATGAAAATATCGGACCTATTGTCGAGGTCTCGCTAGAAATTGACCGGTTAGGGTCAATGCTCGGCGGTCCCAACACTAGACTTACAGCCGATGACAAAATCTAATAGGCAATAATTTTTTTAAAAACTAACGTATCCAATGGACGAAGATACTTTATTGGAGTGTACTTCATTATTCATCATTGATTTAAAAAAATAAACTAAAGTACTAAGTATATGTACACATGGATCTATTTAATACATTTCTGTCGTCTATTATTAGATATATGCTTTTATTTCGTCTATTATTAGATATTACTTGACGAGCTCCGTGGCGCAGCGGTCAACACGCCGGCCTGTGACACGGAAGGTCCCGGGTTCGATCCCCGGTCAGGTCAAGATGGAAAATGATCTTTTTCAGATTGTCCTGGGTCTTGGATGTTTATCTATATATGTATTTGTTATAAAATATAGTATCGTTGAGTTAGTATCTCATAACACAAGTCTTTCTTAAGAACTTACTTTGGGGCTAGCTCAATCTGTGTGATTTGTCCGTATATATTTATTTATTTATTTATTATTTATTTATGTACATATAATTAGATATGGGATAAAATTCCACGCAGGCAGGATTCGAACTAAGGTCTAAGTCTTTATTCGACGTGTAAGACCAAGTCGCGGTAGCCGAATTGGAAAAGCATTAGTCATATAACGACTAAGACGCAGGGTCAAATCCTGCTCCCGTGGATTTTTCCCCATATCTTATTTATTCATTTAACAAAAATATATCAGCATAATGCATAAAACACCTACAGAAATATTGTATTGCTTTTTAAATATTAATTGATTTTGAATCAGTTAATTGAAAACCACACTTGTAATGGTGGGGTAGTATGTTAGATAACGCAAGCCCTAATGCAAAAATGGAGGAATGGGATATGGTGGAGAAATTTGACGTGTAGGGTCGAATCGCAGTTAGTCGTATAAAGACTAAGACGCTGTTCGAATCTTGCCCTTATTGAATTTCTTCCCTTGTCTTATTTCTTAATTTAATAAGAATATATCAGAATAGCAATTTGAATTTATAAACACACCTACAAACTTTAAAGACTTTGCTTCTTCGAATGTAGTTTTGTGATTAAATGTACGTAGGCGAAGAATGTAACACTTGTCTTCGTCAAATTCGCAATAACTAGTTTCATGACAGCACAATACCCGCCTCATTGCAATATAGATTAGAAAGCGTCAGGACAGATCACAAAGAGAATCTAACAAGATTTATTACTAGTCCGTACTTATTCGTAGATGACTGGAAATTGCAGCATTGCAATAATACTAGTATGATCCCCCTTATTGCATTATATATGAGATGCCGCCAAAAACAATTCTTGTAAAAAAACAAGTCTCGCAACTCAGTTCTTCTACCGTCAAAAGGTGTGAGATCCACGTAATACACAGTCGGTTAATGTTTCAAATAAATAGAATGACTTGGCCAAGTTATACGGCCTCAAAAATGGCCTAAAGTGCTTCGAGAAAATTTCGGACGTACCATGCCGCTTTTTTGCTGGACTTGGGGGCGCACTCCCATGCCCCATTTTATACTTGTTTGGGAGAAAGGAAAAAATATAGAATATTCCGCTGCTTCTCTTCCAGCGCAGACGGTAAAAGTCGTTCAAGACATTGATCACATCAATAGGCGATGCGGCTAGCAACCCATCACTCCATGTCCCATAAAAAATTGTCACTGTTTATCTAGCACATTGTGAAAAAATAAACAAAAGCCAAAAAAATTATTAAAGTATGCCTTTCGGTTTTAACTTATTTGTATTTTATTCTTATGCGAATCAAGAAAATTCATGATGACGTTACTCCTCTGTTTTGCCTGCACTTCAATGGTGGTACTATATTTTTTTTTGAAATGTATCCAGTGCTTTTAGAAAAAATCTACAAAAAACCAAAAAATTTACAAGTATGCCATTTGGTTTAATTTTATTTCTGTTTAATTCTTTCGCGATTCAAGATAAGTTGATGACGACGTTGTTCCTCTATTTTGATTGAACTACCACACACTAAAACTTAGTTTTTAGTTCCAGTTAGTTTTACGTATAGGGTTGAAGTCGGTTTTAGTTTTTAGTCAAAAATTATAATTATTTATTCCCGACATTAGTACTAAAGTTGTTTATTTTGACGAGCTGGTTTGTTAGTTTGAAGGATAAGGGTTTTTTTTGAGCTGCAACTTGTGTAAATAGCCTTATTTCATTTTTATATGTAGACTAGCTGTATTCCGCGAGTTCGTCCGCGTGGGTTTCGGTTTTATCACACAGTTTTTTTTTTATTAAAAAGTAGCATATGTCCTTTTTGAGGCTGTAGACTATCTGTGTACCAAATTTCATTTAAATCGGTTCAGTAATTTTTGCGTGAAAGCGAGACAGATAGACGAACAGAGTTACTTTTATTATAAGGGAGGCATTTATTATTATTAAATTAGTATGGATTGTATTCACCTAATAGTTTATTACTTTTACGAGATTGTGTAACTTTAAAGAGACATTATTATATAAAGAAGTGCAAATTGCTGGTATGTGCGGTGCGCTCAACTCAAAAACACTAACACGCACTCTGTCGAAGGCGTTGCAGACATACACTGTTATTAAAGCTGGTTTTCACATTGCGGGATGCAACGTGAGGTGAATTTTCGCAAGCTGCATTATATTATACTACTTTTCACCCGCAGCTCCGCTCACATTAGTGTCGGGAATAGTACCTACTTCTTTCTGGGATGAAAGGTAGCCTATGTTGTTCTCTGTACTCCAGACAACGTGTGAGCTAAATTTCATGATAATCGGTTCTCCAATAGAGAGTATGCACGTAATTTTTTATTTGCTTAGTATAATCCTTAATAACCACAGTAAAAAAATATGAAAGAACTTTTAAAATATCTTAATTAACGACGAAGATGTGATACTTTGAAGTTAAAATAAGAAAGAGAAGTCCGACGTGTACTAGTGACGTCATTCTCTATGTCATGCATACATTTGCCATATAAAATAGTGTTTTCGCGAGTGAGATAGACATATTTTCCTTAAATCATTTTATCTCGTTCGTTTTTCGAAAATTTTTTATTATGTTTTCACTTTCAGTACTTTACTATTAAATATTTTTGGATAAACTGGTAAGATAACAGATATTTTTTTCATGCATATTCCCTATTATGCCCTAAAAGCGTAAGAAACAAACAAACCCGTTTTCGCATATAAATGCGAAATATATATATAAAAATCTAATATATAAATACATACTAGCTTTCGCTCGCGGCTCCGCTCGCGTTAGTGTCGATTTTTGCGGGATGAGAAGTAGCCTATGTCCTTCTCTGTACTCCAGACAACTTGGATGCAAAATTTAATGATGATCGGTGTAGTAGATAGAGCGTGAAAGCGTGATAAACAAACAAACTTACTTTCGCATTTATAATATGAGTTGGGATAGTTGGTATTCGGATTCGGTTGGGATGGGATGGGATGAGATGTGACTATGATGAGGCATTTTAGATTATTTCGTTGACTCCACTGCAAGAGTATGTGGTCAGTGGTGGGCTCCCTGTACGTGAGAGTACGGGCTCCGGTGATCTTGAGCCGGAACGTGTAAACGGAACAAGAAAAAAAAAAGGACGTAGGATTGATGACTTCATGTTTTGAAAAGTACAATTAAAATTCTATGCAGTGTAGTAAATGTATTTATTTGTGGTAATTTGACGACAACGGTTCCTAGGTAGGTAGTATTCCGTGGTTGATGCAGAACCGAAGGGAATATGAACTTTTTCCTAAGAAGAAGATTACGCATAGTATGTTATTTAATGTAAACTTATGTAAGGACATTTATAATGTAATGAAAACTAAGTTCAACTTTAAATCAACTTTTATTATATATTGTTACAAATTTCTTTCTCACTATTGAAAAAATGTAGTCAAATGTATAATTTTTTAAAATAATCAAAGAATAATGGCATTTCAAAGGTTTCCTGGGACATGGCGGTCAACAACTTGTTCTCTATATTTTAGGAAAATTATTTTTATTGCTAATGCTTCTTTTAATGTTCTTTCATGTGCCTTCACGAACCTTATGAAAGATTCTGGTGGTGTAATCTGTCCCACTGTCTGCCTGAAGGGGCTGTATATATTATATTCTTTATAATACGTATACAAAGTGTCTCTAGATTATTATCTATTATTTCATATTAAAATACTCAATAATTTTGTGACACCCATGTTTCGCTATACACTTTCCTAATAAATAGCCTGTAATATTTTCTACAGCATTTTTTATAATCGGTATTTCCCACATTTTTATGGGTTGGATGTTTACTTCACTTTCCTTCTTCGTTGCCACGTCGCTTGACAACCTGACATAATCGCTGATTTTGAATAAGACAGCACTCCAGTCATCTTTACATTTACCGACCTTTGTGGGTTTCAAATTACTTTCAATCATAGGTCTAAATATATTCTGATTCTGGATATTTTTACACTCCGCTGTCAAAGCATAACCTAGTGGTTGTTTCCTTTTTACAAACATGACATAAGCCGTAACTACAACAGCGTTTTTAGCGGGGATGGATGACGCCACATTATCTATTTCATGTAAGCCGTGCATTTTATCTTTACTAGCTTCCTAACAAAGATTGGTTTTTAGGGTTCCGTAGTAAACTAGGAACCCTTATAGTTTCGCCATGTCTGTCTGTCTGTCTGTCTGTCTGTCTGTCCGTCCGCGTTTTTACTCAGAGACTATAAGTACTAGAAAGCTGTAATTTGGTATAAATATGTATATTAATCATTATTATTAAAAACGGTTGCACTCACGTTATATTTAGTCGGTATTGCCGACCGGGTTTCGGCCAATTCAGATGGCCATCTTCAGGGCGAGTATCAAGGTCGTCGCGACGCGGCCGTTCCTTGAGCACTGACGGGATCCGCGCGCGCCGCCCGCCTCTCCGCGCGACGCGCTCGTGCCGATGCGTTGGGTGGGGGGTCAGACACCCCCGAAGATGTTGTGGCTGGTACCAAATCGACCTCATATGCCTCTGATGGTTGTGAACGGCTCATGTGCACAGAGCTAACCGTGTCAACTCCTTGAACTAAAATGTCCTCGTTGCATTGTTCAGCTTGAAGTATTGGTTTCCAAGTTGATGGCAAATTCCAACCTCCGTCACGATTAAAATTCGGACGCCGCCCTATCTCTATTGCCTCGAGTACTTTACGTGGGACGAACTATAGTAGTAGTAGTACTCGAGGCAATAGAGATAGGGCGGCGTCCGAATTTTAATCGTGACGGAGGTTGGAATTTGCCATCAACTTGGAAAGCAATACTTCAAGCTGAACAATGCAACGAGGACATTTTAGTTCAAGGAGTTGACACGGTTAGCTCTGTGCACATGAGCCGTTCACAACCATCAGAGGCATATGAGGTCGATTTGGTACCAGCCACAACATCTTCGGGGGTGTCTGACCCCCCACCCAACGCATCGGCACGAGCGCGTCGCGCGGAGAGGCGGGCGGCGCGCGCGGATCCCGTCAGTGCTCAAGGAACGGCCGCGTCGCGACGACCTTGATACTCGCCCTGAAGATGGCCATCTGAATTGGCCGAAACCCGGTCGGCAATACCGACTAAATATAACGTGAGTGCAACCGTTTTTAATAATAATAATTATGTCTCGCGTAACATTTAATAATTTAATATATTAATCATGGCAAAAAAGTCGTAGAAAAAAATCTTGAAAAAAAATTTTTTTTTGTGTAGCTCCCATACAAGTACAATGGGGCAGTAATTTTTTTTTCTCTACTTACCCATCGTGTGGGGTATCGTTAAAAAGGTCTTTGAAAAATATTGTGAGGCTGAGAACACCAATTTTCGATTTAGGGATCCGTTTCCGAAATATTTGGTTTTAAAGTGCAAAGTTTTGTTAGAGGTACGTGTCCCCCCCCTCTATCTGCTAAACCGTTATATATAGATACGTGAAAAAAATTACAGCAGTAGCATATATACTGAAATTGAAAGGAAAACTATCAGAGCTGGGTACTAAGTACAAACTAAAAAGTTATAGGCAACCAACTTATAAAATGTACTGGAAAATGTAAAATTTCATACAATCTTTATTGTTAGATGTTTTTGGTCGTTAAACTGTGAGGTGCGAGTGTAAACAGTGTGAACTCAAAGTTGTCATTCGCAACTACGGAACCCTATACTGCGCGTGGCCCGACACGCACTTGGCCGGTTTTTTAAGACATAACATCTACACATATGGTACATATTTTTTCTTAGTCATTTATTTGTGACGTTTTTAGGGTTCCGTAGTAAACAAGGAACCCTTATAGTTTCGCCATGTCTGTCTGTCTGTCTGTCTGTCTGTCTGTCTGTCTGTCCGTCCGCGGTTTTACGCAGAGACTATAAGTACTAGAAAGCTGTAATTTGGTATGGGTATGTATATTAATCATGGCAAAAAAGTGGTAGAATAAAATTTTGAAAAATATTTTTTTTAAGGGTAGCTCCCATACAAGTAAAGTGGGGGAGTAATTTTTTTTTCTCTATTTACCCATCGTGTGGGGTATCGTTAAATAGGTCTTTCAAAAATATTGTGAGGTTGAGAACACCATTTTTCGATTTAGGGATCCGTATCCGAAATATTTGGTTTTAAACTGCGAATTTTTGTTAGAGGTAAGTGTCCCCCCCCTCTATCTGCTAAACGGTTATATATAGATACGTGAAAAAAATTACAGCAGTAGTATATATGCTGAAGTTTAAAGGAAAACTATCAGAGCTGAGTACTAAGTACAAACTAAAAAGTTATAGGCAACCAACTTATAAACTGTAAAATTTCATACTATTTTCATTGTTAGATGTTTTTGGTCGTTAAACTGTAAGGTGCGAGTGTGAATAGTGTGAACTCAAAGTTGTCATTCGCAACTACGGAACCCTACACTGCGCGTGGCCCGACACGCACTTGGCCGGTTTTTTTTGTTTTAGTTTTAAAACTCTTAAGAAATGCTTTTGATAATACCTGTAGAAATTAGAATCTGCATCCTCTGAAGTTTTCTTCTTATTGATGGTAAATGAAGAAACTGTCGTAGAATTCGGTAAAGCTGGGGACTACAAAACTAGATTTTTTTTTTGTTAGCCATATGTGTCCTACTGCTGGGCAAAGGCCTCCCCTCCTCTCCTCCACTCATCTCTGTCTTTGGTCTTTTCCATCCAAAGCTTGTCAAATGCCCGCAGGTCATCCGACCACCTCGTCTTAGGTCTTCCTGTCTTCCTATGTCCGTCCTTTGGAACCCAGATTGTTGAGATGTGAGCCCATCTTTCAGAGTGCATACGGTATATATAGATTTATACAAAACTAGATATGCAATGCAAATAATTCAGATTCCATAGTATACGTATTACCTTTGAATTTGTCAATCAATGAAATATGTTCACAATATTTGTTATTTTTTCATCGAGAACTTGGTCACACCGTTCTAAATACCTTCTTATGTTTCTTTTTTGACAGCTACCTCGGCAGCTTTGACCTCTTTCTGTTCTAATGTTTTTAACTTTTCCTTTGATTTCGTCAATTCCATTTTCAATTTTCTTTTTCTTGGCGTGTTGATAGTTAAAGAAAGCGATGATTGACTTAGATGTGAGGTAGATGAATTGAATTGAAGTTCACTGAATTCGGTCTGACTTGATGAATCCTTCTTTTGGTTTGTTAATATTTGAGTTGAGTCTTTTTTTACTTCCCAAAATGTTTGTGTAAATACGTCTTTCATTGTTTGAGTTGAAAAGTCTTGTATGTCTAATGGTGTATCATCGTTTGATGTTGATGGACCAGGTTGTGGTTCATTTTTGATGGAAACTGGTAACTTCAAATGTGGAATAGAATTTGGTTTTAACTGTGTAACGAATTTAAAATTTTCTTGACCGAAGTGATCACAACAGACGCGCTGATGTAATTTTCCCCTTAAGGATGCTTCCAGTAGATCCTCCCGCTGAATCAAAGACAGCCATACTGCTAATCTAAAAACAAACATATAAATGTAATAAACATATAATGGTAAGTCACTATCTTCTATTGTCGAGCTCCGTGGCGCAGCGGTCAACACGCTAGCCTGCGACACGGGGGTCCCGGGTTCGATCCCCGGTCAGGTCAAGATGGAAAAAGATCTTTTTCATATTGTCCTGGGTCTTGGATGTTTATCTATATAAGTATATATTATAAAAATATAGTATCGTTGAGTTAGTATCCTGCGACACAAGTTCACAACTTACTGTGGGGTTAGCTCAATTTGTGTGATATGTCCCTATATATTTATTTATTATTTATTTATTTCTCTATCACTACATAGTATATCGCTCTCCGCCTCTCTGTCTGATTCTAAGCTTTTCTATAAGTCACGTTGCGGATTTTGACGCAGTTTTTACTGTCATTGATTAAGCAAGTATTTGTATAACGAAATTAATTGTACCTATATCATAGAAACACCTACTGACAAAATAGCCCGCGAGAGCATACAAGTATCTGTCTGTATATCATGTGTGCATGGTCAACTGACCGTGTCACCTACACGAGATGATGATGATTATGACTAGATATACCTAATTTAAACTCTATAAATAGAAATTAATTCATCAATTCAAAACATAAATGTCTATCCTTGTCAAGCCGGGACGGTCCACTAGTATGTATGTACCATATACGGACAAATCACGTAGATTGATCTAGCCCTAAAACAATTTAAGTTCCGGACTTGTGTTAAGAATATTTATTCAACTATACTATATTATATTATTTAAAAAAAAAACCGGCCAAGTGCGTGTCGGGCCACGCGCAGTGTAGGGTTCCGTAGTTGCGAATGACAATTTTGAGTTCACACTATTCACACTCGCACCTTACAGTTTAACGACCAAAAACATCTAACAATGAAAATAGTATGAAATTTTACAGTTTATCAGTTGAATGCCTATAACTTTTTAGTTTCTACTTAGTACTCAGCTCTGATAGTTTTCCTTTAAACTTCAGTATATATACTACTGCTGTATTTTTTTTTACGTATCTATATATAACCGTTTAGCAGATAGAGGGGGGGGACACTTACGTCTAACAAAAATTCGCACTTTAAAACCAAATATTTCGGAAACGGATCCCTAAATCGAAAAATGGTGTTCTCAACCTCACAATATTTTTGAAAGACCTATTTAACGATACCCCACACGATGGGTAAATAGAGAAAAAAAAATTACTCCCCCACTTTACTCGTACGGAAGCTACGCTAAAAAAAATTTTTTTTCAAGTTTTTATTCTACCACTTTTTTGCCATGATTAATATACATACCCATACCAAATTACAGCTTTCTAGTACTTATAGTCTCTGCGTAAAACCGCGGACGGACAGACAGACAGACAGACAGACAGACAGACAGACAGACAGACAGACAGACAGACAGACAGACAGACAGACAGACAGACAGACATGGCGAAACTATAAGGGTTCCTTGTTTACTACGGAACCCTAAAAAGCTGAAATGAGTTTGTAAATTATCGTTAGAAGATAGATTTATGGCATCGCGTATTTATTAAAATGTTTATACCTACCTACTGAATACTACAAACATCGATGAATGATGAGTACCTACCTACCTCCTAAGAACTAGGCAGCATAATCATGTAAAACGACATTGTGATTTAGGTGATTACTACGTGTAAAACGGACGGTACGGCACGCACCCCGTACCTACAACTAGGTAACAGAAAATAAATATAAAGTAGGTACTCACTTTTCTGGTTCGCTAGGCAATGAGAAGAAGCTTCTATCATTATTATTTCTTTGATTATTGCCACAACCATAAACACAACAATAAGTCCCACCACGGGGCATGATTATTGTTTAAAACGCGCAGGTAATCAAATCACTTGCTACTCACTTGCGTCCGACCTGTGCGAGAGACGCAAACACAACTGACACAGCCCTCGACCAAGCCAGTTCCGTGGCGGGCGGGCGCGGCGGGTCGTTTAACGCCCCGAGCGCCTCTCGCTGCCCCCGCACACACAGAATAACAAATACATTAGAAGTGTTATATTATAACGCGTGATTTTTATGAAAACCAGCGTCGCCTAATTTCATGCATACTACTAACGCATCATAATACTTATAGTCTTACGCACACTATTAGCAAATTCGAATGCCGCTTCGTGATTGCGGGATAGGCGTCACGTGACATTTACTAACTTCCAATCACTTAGAAGTAATGCATCCAGCACTGGCAAACTTGTACCACTATCATTACGTAGGTACTGGACTTTTCGAACGTAATGTATTACATTGAGCGTTTACATCGTTACTATCGAAAGTTAGACGAGTACATTACCCGCATTGTATATTTTTTGCAATTTAATTTTTAATAGGTATTTTCGTTCCGTCGCTATGTTGGATGAATAAAACCAATTAAATATCATATCAATAAGTTTTCTGATTTGGCGGTGATAAGAAACACATAATTTGGTCAAAGTTGCACGGGCACTTGTCACTTTACACGTTACAATAGTGCACGCCGGCATATTTTTGTTTTTTTCACATGTCAATGCACTGTTGTTCCTGTGACGATTGCGGGACAAACTACTTAGGTGATTCGCGGGGTCGGGGTGAAGTGCGATGATCGAGCGTAACGTAGTGTCGGCGCGCGGGCCACGTTCTCTTGCCATTTCTAATGTGTTTGTTGTTCTGTGCCCGCACACGTCCTGACACCAACACATAGCCCTTAACGATCATCCGCCGTGGAACTTCGGCCGCGTCATTCTTGTTTTTTTGACAGGTGACATATTAAATTCTTTGGCATGACCCTCTCTATACTACCTGATCCATATATCAGCCAGAGCACTCAGAGGATTTGACCTACACTCCCCACGCTGGCTAGACGAGTTCAATGATTATAAGCTCCGTGGTACAGTGGTTAAGGCGTTTACCTTGTTGACCCGGGGTCGTGGGTTCGATTCCTACGGGAAGTATATTTTGTTAAGTTGTTTCCAGTTAGGTTAGGACATTGCAGGCATGAATCACACCATGTCTGATAGGAAAGATGATTCCATGCTTCGGAAGGCACTTTAATCCGTTGGTCCTGGCGGCCATCTGGTAGTCATTAAACGAACCACGTCAGAGGCCGAGCGGCGGTTCCTAAGAACTCTGACACCAGGGTGTGCATGGTTGACTGACCGTGTCACCTACGAAATGATGATGAGCTTTGTTTAGCGTGTTTTGTAAGTACGAGTAGCTTTCTACGACATCCACGGGAAGACTTGGAGCAGTCCTATTCTAAACTGCCGGGAACCACATAGCAGGCAGCAAATAGCATAGTATATAAATAAATAATAATAAATAAATATATACGGACAAATCACACAGATTGAGCTAGCCCCAAAGTAAGTTCTTAAATAAGACTTGTGTTATGGGATACTAACTCAACGATACTATATTTTATAACAAATACATATATAGATAAACATCCAAGACCCAGGTCAATCTGAAAAAGATCATTTTTCATCTTGACCTGACCGGGGATCGAACCCGGGACCATCCGTCACAGGCCGGCGTGGTCACCGCTGCGCCACGGAGGATTATAGGATTAAAAATAATATCAGTTTTCATATGTTAGCCTGACAGCTCGTTATTCACATGACAAGTGTTACGCTCCGTCTAGTACGCAATTTAAATTGATCGGAGACTGTAATCGGTTGTCATTGACACTAATACTAACAGCGACAGGAAATTAGGCATCGTAGAGTCATTTCTTAGCGCCTTGTTATGAAATAAACTTACTTAAAGTTTGATGCGTACGTTTAACGAGTACTTTACCATGGGGATAGTTGTCATACATTAATCTTGTCCTAAGTAGTTAGTTACCATGTAAGTTAAGCTTCCGTTCTTTTTGCCGGATCTGCTGGTGGTGCAGTCATGATGCTTCCCACCCACTCTGATAGTTCCCACCACTCGAGATACAGGTTTAATCCTAGTTCGATGGTGGGCTGCGGAATGATGGCACCTTTCACAGATTGAGGCCGGGATTGCTGTGAACTGTTACTTTGCCATTGTATTGTATAAATTGTAAAACAAGGCAATAAAATATTTTTTATTTATTTATTTACCATTGTTTAATAATTATGTTAAGTATACTTCATCATTACTTAGTAGTTACCTATTACCGTTGTATGATATACATACATAGTATCACGTCTTTATCCCTTACGGGGTAGACTAGACAGAGCCTAAGGTCAAATATCTAAAGTTCTCATTTAGCATATTGATGGGCGTATAGGTCAAAAACGATATCAAAATAGTGATGGGTTGCTAGCCGCATCGCCTATTGATATGCTTTCGTAGATTTTGGCCCTCTAGGCCAGTCAATATTGATATTAAACACTGCAAACGCGTATGTAATGGAGATTTTTTAATATATTGTAGAGACCACTAAAAATACTCTACAACCAAATTTGCAACTTTCTTAACACTGTGCTACTCCGAGAGGGGCCCGAAAGTTTGGGCCTTTTTCACTTTTTTCGAAAAAAAGACCTGAAGGATGCTTTTTTCGGGTATCTTTATGGTATTATTTTATGAAATTGAGTCGTCTTGAGTCATAGCTGCTTATGCCATGGCAATTTTTTCCCAAATTTGGCACAATTTGCTACAATTTTGCTTTCCGGGCCGTACCAAAAAAACTAAAGATCACACAGGAAAGTTGTAATGAAATTAAAGAGAGGAGACTATGTAAGCTTTAAAATGAGTTTAATTTTATCTCTCACAGACTCTCAAGAATGGTCCTTTCGACCGAAGTATGAAAAAAGGTTAGTTTTTAGCTGATCGGTTGAGTAGTGACTCAAACAAGGGTATCAAACAAAATTCGTATTACTTTGGTCCAAATGGAGACTATCCAGACCACATCCCACATCAATTTTACTCTTCGGTCGCAGAGACCCATTTTTAAGAGTCTGTTTCTCTCATGTTTCTCCTCTGTTTCTCTATGTCATGACTGATTCTACATGTCAACGCAAAATTTTACAAATGATGTCTTCTACCTTTCTGCTTCGAGCAACACACAAAGCACACGTAGCGACATCTGTGCTTACATTCTATTAATAAACAACATATCAAATCAATTAATCTTAATTGCGATTAACTTTATTTACAAAAAATAACATTCTTTCAAACTGAATTAACGGGCTTATTTATTATGTCACGTGACATAATAAATAACTACGTAAGTGTCAACAACTTACACTAAGCAGAGCCCTCTATTGCAAACTTGAACAATATAATAAATGATATAAGCTGCGAAGGCAGGTTCTGTTATGGTGTCTTAAGTTATAGATAGATGGCGCTAGGAGTCATTTTGGAGTTGGTTCTTTCGAAGTTTATCTTTCATTTATTCATTTCATTAAATAGGTACATCAAAGTTATTAAAGCGGTGAGTAGTTTAATAAATATTGACTTAGGCGTTTCGTTTCGGAAGTCAAAGTTACGTTATGCACTTTGATGTAAATTTAATTTATGTGTTTCCACTACCCAGTTAGTTAATGGAAACTATTGCTGGCCCCTAACCCTCTTTTTTACTGTTCCGTGCCCCCAACCACAGTTACCCACTACTACAGGAGATGATGCATACAACCCTCGCCCATATCCCTGCATCCGTTGAGGCTGCAGTAGCATCATGCTCGCAATATATGTGTATTCGTGTATAGCCAAAAAACACGTGTCGCAAACACAATGTCTAATACCGCCAAATATACATTTATTAGTAACACAAATAAAATGTTCTTCAGAACCGGCCCGTTTTCCTTATATTACGAATTCTATTGAAGGAGGTTTGACATCAGGCAGGCAGGCGGCCGGCCGCAACGACTATGCCAAATCATATTACGGCATAAGTGCTGTCACAAAAGGGGACCCCGGGCTCCAACGCGTCATAGCTGAGGATGCGACCGAGCAAATGTCCAGATGAGTGACAGAGATAGAGATGCTCTACCACATAAGTAGAGGCATCAAGACGAGATTATTATACATCATACGTGTATTAGAGCGTCAGTTGCATATCGATAAATATTAGTTTATAAAAATAGAGTCTTTGTACGACTACCTACTCCAATAAAATAAATATATTATGTATGTTTTCTTATTTCTTAATTTAGTAAGAGTATATTAGAGAAGCATTGTGAATGCTTACAAAAACCTATACAGCGTGTAAATTGATCCTCGACATACCCATAAAGGGGTACTCAGCCCGACAATACGAACAACTTTCCTACGGGATCAACACTGGGAACTAAAAAAATTCTACATTTTCATACAAAAGTGTTCAGGGCAAATAGTGTGGAAAAAAAATTCAAGTGCCCATCATAGGTGTCATAGGAAAAGTGTTTCATGTTGACAGTCTGTGGCATCCCTTTAAGGGAATATCGAGAGTTAATTAATTTACACGTTGTATAAATGATGACCCCTTGTTTATACTGATGTTTGAATCAATCATCATACTATTTTAATCGTAAGAAAGGCGTGCGGAAGGTCGGAAGTGTATAGGCGGCGTAGGCTGACGTTGAGTGAATGATGCCAATGTCAAATATTTAACGGAACAATAACTATGTGGGCGGATCCGACGAGAGGGAAGGACAGCGTGACGTTTAAGAGCGTATCCTAGCAGTTTTATTTTATTTTATGTTGTACGTTTCTTTATTTTCTATTCCCTTATATTTTATTTTCTTTTTCTAAAAACTGTTAATTTTTTTATTGGAAAACCAGTCTTTTAGAAAAAAATCATAGGGCCATACCTATTTTAGTACTACATTTTATGAAAAAATAATTGTGCCTCTAGAAGCAGTGTTTAGCGAGAAAATAGAGGAATACATTTGTATGAAAAGCATATTGAAAAAATACTGCTGGGATACGCCCTTAACGGTTTTTTAATAGCCTCAATGAGAAATGATATTTTTTATGTCTTATTTTAATATTGATCTTGCAGCTCTACTTTTGCACTTAACGGAGTTCCTATAAATGTCGTGTGAATTCAATACAAGATTAATCCACAAGGAGTGATATATTCTACAACGTTTAATGAATAAGCGCAAAATCTTAGACACCCCAACTTATTTTTATTATAAATTAATTTTATGAATTATTAAATTTAATATTCCCGAATTATTTACGAAGATATAAGCTCTTTTTTGTATTTGTTGCAAATTGAAAGTCTATGGTAATTACGCGCGATCTACATTTTTAACACGGTGTAATTAAAATATATTTTTGTTCTTGTATAAAATTTGAACACTATCTTTTATTTGTGGAATCGATTTTACTCTCGATTCTGATCAAACTTATTTCAGGTTTTGCGCTTTTTCAATGTATTCTATTTTTCTTTTATGGCTTTCACCGAGGTTTCGGTGGTTCTGTCAATGTCCAGTTTGACGTATTGTACTTAATTTGCAACAAACAAGTTGCAATCAAAGATAGCGGAAAGGTCCTTTGATTGCTTAATGGGAGTTTCTGATAAAAATTCTATAGAAGTCCATATGACAGTCTACTTTAACTATTTCACACACTGTTCATGAGCACGAGCATTAATAGCATCAAACTACACCAATTTCGGGTTTATTTGAGACAATTTTACCTCTTACATAGTGCACACAAAATTGCAAGTTATTTAAGTTTATTTTTTATAACCCTGATTTTTTTTAATACAATGCCCTTTATTGCACAAAAAGGAACAGTTTACATATATTTCGTTTTATAATTTACAAAACGTGTAAAAGGCGGCCTTACCGCAATGTAATGCAATTTCATCCAGGGAACCTTGAATGATTCTAATACAAACTGCTCTTAAAAATAGCAAGGGATCAGAAAAATGGTAACTTTTTAAAATATCTGTGTTGTTTTATTATAAAAGTAACTTTACATTTGTAAATGTTTTAATGAATTTCGTAAGACTCTTTTAAAACTACTAAATTAATAAGATTAACCCTTATTAAATTAAGAAATAAAATATCACGCGAGCAGTTATTTTTCTCACATCTTATTTCTTAATTTATTAAGAGTAATGGCATCACTAAATATTATAAAACAAAATCCTCCGCCGCGTCTGTCCGTCTGTCTTTTCACGATAAACTCAAAAACTACTGCGCTGATTTTTTATATCGTTTTCACCAATAGATAGAGTGATTCATGAGGTAGGTTTATAGGTATAATACATGCTCGAGCGCAGCCGGGAATGGTTGCTAGTTATGAATAAAAAACCTGTAAAGTACTAATAAGATTAAAAATAGAAGTCAGTGCCCGGCGAACATAACTGTCCCTATGTCGTTGAAGTCTTTTGTACGGCTTCCGCGAGCGGCAATTTGGGGCTCTCGGCTGCGGACGGAATTGGCACAACCGAGACTACAATGGAAGATAATTGTTTCTTTCTAATAGTATTAACGTTCGGATGTTTATTACTTCATCATCATCAGCCTATACTTGTCCACAGCTGGACATAGGCCTCCCCAATTGCTCGCCATCGAGATCTATCTATTACTTCTTCACTATTACTAAATTGTTTAGAAAATTAACACCACATATTATTTAGAACAGCGGTTTATTGATTCTCTAAAAAAATTAAACGTCTATGTCAACGCAATCAAAAATTTGGTCGGCAATTTAAAAAAAAACAGGAGCATGTCCCTCCTTGAACTACCAGAGCCATATATTACCCAGAGAAGTCACAGGATTTGGCCTCAATCTTCCCGCTGGCCGGACGGGTTGGAGAGATCTTTTTGATGTTGATATGCTTTGTTTAGCTTGCTTCCTAATTAGTTTTCCACAACATCCACGGGACGTGTTTTAAGGTTAATTACTATTAGAATTCTTCTCTTCTTAGTCGTACACTCTTGACAGAGTGGTCGTGATTATGGATTGGGTTCTTGGTCCATGGCCGCTGCTCTTGCGATTTTTCTCCACATGTCTCTATCTGCAGCCTTCTTGGTGCATTCCGTTGCTGGGCACTTTGTTACAGCTTTGACAAGATCTAGCCACCTCGTTTGTCATTAGAATTAAGGAGTGGTTCTATTGTACTCTGCACAACCAAGCACGGGAACCGCAGGGCAAGGTAATTAATAACTTGAAATAATCATGAAATTTGGCAAGAAGCAAGGTCTTATAGCACAAGTTAAGGAAAAAGAATTTGTTGTTGTTGTAATAAAAACCAGCAATTTTTTTTTATGTATCCCTCTATATCCCACAACTTATACTTGGCCGGTTTTTTTAAATTCATCTTCATTTAATGCCAAAGAATAAGTATTCATAAATAAATAGGCTCGGATTAAATCACAAAGATTATAAGTCGTCTATTAAGTTCGTTGCGTTACTCACCTCGTGCAAACTTTTTACATCAATTGTTGATAATTTCATGACCTCCAAACTACAAGGCTTTAACTATTTTAATTGACAAAAACAAAATTACGACAAAAAACCTCGGATGTAGACTTTTTATTAATAAAAACAGTCACGGCTGTAACTTGATTACTTTAAATCTGCAAAAGTTATACAAGAGCTTATGTTTTAGAAAACATGATCATTTGCCGGTCTTAAATCTGTTTTATATTAATACCATGGTCATTCTCTAATAGATCTTCTACGCTAATCTTTAAGCAAAGAAGCGTAGGAAATACAGTTTCTTTTCTTCCCATGAAGATCGTAGGATTCGACAAAGGGAATTAATTTTTAATATATTCGCGGCGTTTCATTGCATAATAAAATAAAAATAAGCATTTTTATTTTAAAAACAGATGATTTCGTAGAACCTCCTCAGTATCACTCAGTGAAGTGAGAGTCTGCCCTTATGAATGCTGGTCATTTCTACCGTACTGTATGTGTACTATGTTAGCTAAGATTCCACACTCAACCTGTACAACATTCACATCTAGTGTATTTATATTAAAGAAAATTTTAATTAATTATTCCTAGAGTTTTATTCCTAGATTTACCTAGCATAGCATGAGCTATATTGTACTTATCTAAATCGTTTGTTTAATTTTTCTTTGTTAATACATTCACAGGAGATATTTTCAATACTTCTATTATAATTATTAAACTTTCTTACTCTTTTTGTCTAATCACCTTTGGCTCCTGACCACATTTACCTACTTGATACTAAATCTATTTGTAAAATCATACCTTTACGAGCCACTATAGAACCTTTGTCAGCTCTATCACAAGGTTTGAAGCAGCGTGAAACATATATATGAAATTCGTATCTCCTTTGATCCCGATGGACTTTAATATTGTTATTTATTTAAACAAACTTTATAATTAAGTTACAGAAAATCTTAACTGCTACAATGTAACAAAAACCTTATATTAGATTTGAACGTACACTGGCATTCAACATCGAGCATCCAAAATAATAATTGTCTATATACAACAATTATAAAACTAAACGTAGGTATTTTGTGCTGCGGCTATGGTGCAATGGTGTTGATTTAACAAGTAATATAGTTTTACCATTTCAAGTATCATTTCCGTACTGCTGTAAAGGTATAGTGTAGGAGAGCCTCCTACACAACGTAAATGTATAAACAAAAAGCACAACCATTCTTTCGTTCTATATTCAAAACTTTAACCGCGCTGTTTGGTCTACTTGGCTCCAAGTTCATTGTTCGAACCAACCAAATTTTAAGGAGACGTAAACGCCAGGCGCTTTGTGGTCATTTTTTGCCTATGCTCCTCGACTGGGTGGAGCGGGGTTTTTGTCGAATGTTGCCGGTCACTTACGTCATTTTACTCTTTGGATACGTTTTGTTGTTGGCGTTGAGACGCGGGTGAGTCACGTTGTTAGTTGACGTAAAAGTCGATAGTTTTTATCGATATGCGAAGCTTTTTCAGTGGAAGTATGCACTTTGTAGTAAGAGGCTTATTATTGTTCCCTTTAGTAAATCCATGTTTAACTTCCAGAGAATCTCAATTATATTAAATTTTACTTGGAGAACTATATTTTCTTCTTTTTATCAATAAAGTAAACCAGTAGTCTTACAATTATTAAATTAATTTTACGTCATTTTCGTAGGTATTTTTCACAATGCTATTCTAAGGTATGGGACAAAATATGGAATTTATTCCCATATCTTATTACTGATTTAAAAAGAGTTATTATATATATATAAGTTACAATAAGCGCAATCGGTTAGATATCACTTCTTAATTAGAGCTGTAAGTGAAAGTACAAGTCCTAACCAGCATTTCACTTAGCATCTCGCGTGCGCGTGGAGAAAACAATGGGTTACCATAGCAATATCGATACGTAAACAATCGAGCTGAGCACAGCACTCATGTGGTGGCGAACGCAGCAGTCAGCCGGCCGGCTCACGCTCACGGTTCCCTCCGCACATCCGCTTGCGCGTTCTGCCCCGCGACCGTATCTCAGCCCTAGACGCGAAAAAATTAAATTCAAAATTCGAACAATTCCTTCAAATTTACAAGTGGCCAGTTTCATTACCGTAACAATTTGTGTTTGCCATTTAATTTTTCATTCAAGAAAAAGTTTCTAAACAGCCAGTACAGTTAAACAATAACAGTCCTGTTACTCAATTTGGTGGTTCGTGCAATAGTTCAGCAACAATTGTGTGAAACGTGAACTTTGAAAGCCTTCGATGAAGCCGTATATGGAAGCCTTTTCAATTACGTTGACTAAAATGTAAGTGCCATATCGAATATCGCCGGTAATTGGATAAAGGGTATTACTGTTTATGTAATATTATGTAATTTTCATGTGGAACTTACTTCATGGTAGGTTGCAGGATGTTCTTTAAAATTTAATAATCGTAAACAGATTATATTACTATTCTTATTTATTAAGGTGTACCCATATATGTGGTTGTAAGATTTATATCAATAAAGAAAACACTAGATTTTTTAAAACTGGAGGGAAATAACAATTGATGTATGTATACACTTAATCTACCTATAGGGTATGCCTTCGTGTTAAATATATGGTAAATATTAAGACTCATCTCTGTCAACAATTACAAGCCAATCAATTGTAAGGCCTGTATATCAATCAATCAATCAATCTTTGGTTGCATGTTCACTCTTTCAATGATAATTGTAGGATCCCTTTCAAGTAACTACTGCACAAAGATTAATCGCCATACCACTGGTTTTGTTTTTCCTCAAGTTTTCTTTGTTCTATGAACCAAACTAAAGAGCCTCGCCCTCTGAAATCATTCACCCACTTTTCATTGTTAAGTTAGTAATTAAATATAGTAATTAAAATATTGCAGTAAATTGCAATTAAATCAACATACATCTAGTCATGTATTTTTTCCTTGCGGGGTATAAAACCTAATGGCCACGTTTACCATGTTGGTGCTGGGCTTATACATAGGTGGAAAACGGAATCAAAATAGTGATGGGTTAGTAGCCGCATCGCTTATCGAAAGGATCCCTCAGATATTCGCATTCCCTTGATCGCTTTTTACGATCTGGGCGAGAAGAAAAGCAGTTGGTACATTCTATTTTTTTTTCTTTCTCCCAAACCAGGCCTAGAATATATACAATACAAGAAAGTTTATTTTTTTAAGTAGTTTTGAAGTTTCTTTCCTTGCGATCTCGGCTTGCGATCTCGGCTTGCAATCTTCTCACTAATACGTGAAAAATCATTAAAGTAATAAGCTGATCTATTTTGTCAGTATTCTAATTCCTGGTTGTTGTCTAAGGCGTTTGCCTTGTTGACCCGGGGTCGTGGGTTCGATTCCCACGGGAAGCATACTTTGTTAAGTTGTTTCCAGTTTGGTTAGGACATTGCAGGCATGAATCACCTGATTGTCTGATAAGAAAGATGATTCCGTGCTTCGGAAGGCACGTAAAGCCGGTGGTCCCGGCTGCCATCTGGCAGTCGTTAGAGGAACCACGTCAGAGGCCGAGAGGCGGTTTCCGAAGAACTCTGACACCAGGGTGTGCATGGTCGACTGACCTCGTCACCTACACGAAATGATGATGATGATGCCCAGCATTATCGACATTTTATTTCCCAAAATAGTTTCCTTAAAACAGGTTAATTCTTAGTTCTTTTACGGCTCCTTCGGTAATAGGCCGAATCGATTTCGCACGGTTTTTGTAGGATGACGTAGGGTAGCTGCTACGCTCCTGGGTTAATAATCTCAGCTCGTGAGGGTCATAATGGTGGCGATGACCATAGTACTTTGTCCATTCAGGTCAGGTACCTGTTTATTGTATAATATTTTCGTTCACATTTATAACATTACTGGTATCAATACGTATGAACGTTAATTATATATCCATAGACCTCCTCGGCTGCCCTCGAGCATGTATCAATACATATTAAAAAACAAAGTCCTCCGCCGCCTCTGTCTGTCTGTTCGCGATAATGCAAGTTATACATATATAAATAAACCTTCCTATTGAACCACTCTATCCTTTAAAAAACCGCATCTAAATCCGTTGCGTAGTTTATAAGATCTAAGCATACATAGGGACAGACAAACATCAGGAAGCGACTTTGTTTTGTACTATGTAGGGATAGTGGTAGTGTATCTACCGTAGAATTAGGTCAACAAGTTTTTTCAAAGAAAAATATAACACGAATGCCCATGCAAAAAAAGTATACCATTACATATCAACATGAATATATAATACTCTTTTTTTAGGTAGTCATGTAAAAAAATCCCAAAATGGATATTATATAACATATTGGATTCCTTTGAATTTTGCATTTATTCACTTGTTTACCTAAATATGAATCAAAGTACATAATTGATATTCCCTAATTTTCTAGGTGTCTGTCATTTCTTCATTTTCATTCTCTGTGATTTAACAACTTCTCACTTAAAATTACCGTAATATAACACTTAGTTGTTAATTGGACAGAGATAGAAAATTCATAAGACACCTAATATGAATTCATCATTTTTGGTAATTTAAAAATACAGTTACTTTACCATTTCGTAACGATGGTGTTCCTAACTCTATGTTCGTATCGTGGTCATCGAAGCGTTTGCACACAGATAAAGTAAAGACTACACCCTATAGCTGCGATATCTTCTTTACTTCAGTATCGCATGCGGTTTTTTGTTAATTTATATAGGTGCTAAAATAGCATGCGTTCTTTTCTGCGATAGTATTGATAAATCTGCGATTGTTATATAGCTATAGCAGTAGAACGTTGCTCTACGCAATTCTGTTGTAGCTATTTTACTTTTTCTTGCGTAATTTCGATTTATTTTCCGTGTTTTTTACATAAACACAACATGCACACACTTAAATAACGTTTTGTTTTGAAATCGTCTTGATGTGATAATATTTAAATTGAGTTCTAGAGGCAAGCAATGGCCAAAGTGAGCTTCGCTATTGTGACGAAATTTTAAAAATATTATCATTCCACCTTATATTTGCACCTGACACACCAACACTTGAACAAATAATCAATGTTCTATTACACAATATTTAATCAATTGCCTTTAATTTAAATGGTGATCAATTGAAGGCACAATTCCACTTCCACCAACTATAGCGTAGATCCTAGCCCGTGCCATATCATGTTTCAAATAAAGACAATCGCATATTTATGTCTACGTGTTTGGTCGCTGCGATGCCATGCACAGATATACACGCAGACAGACCCCTCTTTTGGACACGGGATAAAAAGTAGTACTGCGGTAAAGATAACGGGACGCATAATAGCAATAACATTAGCGATTATATCGGGCGTTACATCGCCGCTGTGTTGTAGAGCCATAAACAGTACAACTAGAAAGTCCGAATCGATAAAATCTGCTCCACATTAACATCACCTAGTCTATGGTGTGGTTAAAAACAATAGGGCGTATCTGATGCGGTACAGTACAGTTTTGCAATGAATCTAGATTATAAAATTAGCGCTCTGATACCTGATTTTAGTGTAATAAGTGGTTATGTTTGTTTCTCAATAACGCAATTGAGCAGATAGATTGGGTAGATTTTGGTAAACATTTCTGACTACGTTAGCGTCTAGATAAAAAATAGACAGTTAAGCATAATTTATGTTGGCATGTCCACTTTAAAAATGAGAGTAAATTAATAAAATATTATAGTATTACCATAAGATATCCCTTTAAATTTATAGTAACTTTTATTATGAGGCCTTTCCCATAAACGCAATATTTACCACACAACAAACTTCTCATATCACCCATACAACAGCAAGCAAAGTGTATGACGTCACATGCATCTCCTTCTATCAAGGTGGACAGCGACGGAATTAAAAAACTCGTTCAAAAAAATATATAAATTTAACGTTAAAAATTAAAAGAAATTTACTTTTCATCGTCTACGTCGTTGTAGGTCTTTCCGTAGCACAACGAAACAGATAATGCGTCTCTCTATTCCTGAATCAGAGTTGCCTAGTTTAAGTTTACGCGTTTTTTGTCGTTCATAATTCAATCAATTGTAAATGTTTTGTGTTAGCTACAAATATCGGTAAAGAATCCCTTTCCTCATCTATCTATCCCAATTACCACTAGAATATTAGGAAGTTTAAAAACTCTGGGATTCCTAGATCTCGTTAAGTCTTGATTAGTTAAAATTAGCTGGTTAAGATTACCTTAAAGGTGTCCTAAAGCAATCTTTGTGAATTAATTACCTGCGTAAGTTTATTTTCTTCAATTTCGAACAATCATTAACTAAAGATCATTTTTTTAATAATAAAATGTTATCAAACATTTTTTCAGTACTTAGTTGAATAACTTAGTTTACTTTTTTTTCGTTGGTTCGTAGGTCTTTGTTAGTACAATTACATTTTGAATTTAATTAAAGGAGAGTCTAAGGATCCCTTCAAGCGTCTCTCTAATAAATGTGGGAAATGTATGTCAATGCCGTATTACATATCGACAACTCTCACAACTCAAATGTTGTGTTTCCGTTAGCCGTATATCATTAGCTTCACTAAATATCCTTAAGTGTAGCCTCATTGTAATCGAATCACCATTCAATCGGACAATGAAAGTAAGAGCGCACGTTGGCGCCGATTCAAGGCTCCATTGCCTAAGTCGTAAGTCGTGGGATGCAAGGAGGAGAACGAGGTCGTATAGGTTCGACTCCTTTGCCATGCGACAACTTATTTGGCGATTCCAATTTTGAATTGTGCGCTGACGTCTCAAGGATACGCGCCTAGCAGGTAAATGGACTATTCTAATTTTAAATTTGTCTTTAATGGGTATTGACAATAGATTTAAAAAAAAATATTCCTGCTTCTAGACGAAAAAAAAATTTTTTTAATCTATGGTATTGACCATAGGTGTTGACAAAAACAAAACCTTTACCATTTTGAAAAGTTGCAAGCAGAATATAAACATCTAAGTAGCATAACTTAATTTTTTTCTTACATCTGTCTATTTGGATAATTAATTACTATTTTGCCATTTTAATCTTAATTTAAAAGGTTATGGCTAGCTCACAAAACAAAGCTGTCAAATAAATGTCCTTATTTAAAAGATTTATAGTCTTTTTAATAAACTGACCATAATGAGCTATAGTAGCATTGACTAATTTATTAAGGTGACTAAATTATATTTGGGTGGGGTAAATAGACTATTTATAAGGCAAAGAAAAATGTTCTCATTATGCTACGCCTGTTCGAGTAGATTTTGATAAATTAATGGACATTAAAAATACACCAATTTGGGTCAAAGCATAGTATTATTCTTTGAAGTCGCATTAATTTACTGCTGCAAAAAATACTTCATCCAAGGTTTTGCAACATTAATGTTCAGAGTAGGCTTGACCATTACTTTGCTTCTGCAGGATTGTCCAAATTTTTAAGATAACTTATTAAAGGTAAGGTAAACTAGAGATTTCTTCTTCCGAGCCGTAAACGGCTTTATAAATGTTTTAACATTGCGTCGGTTGTTTGTAGAGAATTTTTCTAAAACTGTAGAATGCTGCTTGTATAAAGATACAAGCATAAAAGTATTTATACCTTATACTTCTACACTGCACGCCAATGTGTGAGTTAACAATTACGGTCGCCACCGCAGAATGAATTAATAAATGAACAGCGCATTACCTGAGTGAGACTCGCAAAAGTAGCAGCTAAGCCTGTTCTTCAACGCTGCCAAACACATTCGAGAACGGTCTAGAGGTGCTACCATATTTCGGGAAACGGTGAGGACTTGTTCACAGAACAAAAGTTTTTCGGTTTAATGTTGAGAACGTGAATTTAAATTATCGCTAATTTAATACCAATCACATTGTATAGGTAAAGAAAAGCAATGAATTTGTCACTATTATTTGCAACTGCAAATACTGGTGTAAATTTTTTTAAACTGCTAAATGTCATAGATGGCAACAGGCCTTCCGTAAATATCAAAAAGAATTGAACTGTCACTGTAGTTCCTTTAAATAAAGAGTGTTGAAAGAAAGACAAATAAAAAGAACCCGATGCACATCAATTAATCCAGGAGGGTTCGCAGGAAGCCCACTTCCCGTGAACAACCTGCCCCTGCGACTTGTTCATGATTCGACAGGTGGTCGACCTATCAAGGGACAATTATTTCGTTTAACCTAAATTAAAAAGAGGGATGCTGTTATTCGGGTATCTAATTAAATAATATACACATATACTAATATTTAAGAGGAAAGATGTTTATATTTTGCATTGAATGTTCCGAAACTATTGGACCAATTTTTTTTTTTCACCTGTAATAAGCTATTTTATCTGTGGGCAACATGGGCTATAATTTATCCGAAATAAGACGCGGGATGGTTTTTAGTCTCTATATAAACAAATACTATCTCTAGGAAAAAGAAAATAGTTTTGAGTAATCCATTCATTAGGATAAAATACATAACTTACTGATTTTACGAGAATATTCTTTTAATTTTTCAAAACAATAATTGTGTATGACTATGACCTACGGCATATTATTTTATGCATTGCGAGTTTTGATTTTTTTTTTCCATAAAAAACATATTATGATGTCTAGGTGTGTGATCGTTGATGTCTTTCGTACGCCTTTGAATGTTATATTGTCAAGTAGTCATCCATTGATCTTTTATTACATCGGTAATCATCGCAATACCTATAAAAATATTAGCTTTCATTGTTGGCAATGTAATTTTGTAGGTGTTTTGTACTTCTGTCATTCACGACTTTTTTTTCCCGGCCAAGAGGTCGATTACCAACGCTACGCCCAAGCCGCTCCATTCGATTCGCTTATTTCTTGAATTATTATTTTGCCAGTTGTTTTATTGGCTTTAATGACCTTGTCTTATATGCGTAGAGAGAAAGTTATCAATGAAACTCAAGGCAATTAAGGCAAGGCATTAAGCTTGTCCTATCTGTCTGGCCAGCGTGAAGAGTATAGGCCAAATCCTGCTCTGGCTAATATACAAGTAGAACTAAAAAGACCTGTGATGATGATGAAGGCATTAAGGGGATACACGAGTTTTTTGGCTCACAGTACTGCCACTATTTGAAATTAATCGTTAGACAGAAAACGGACCTAGTGGTTTGTGAATATTATTAGCGCTTCCGCATGTTAAGCAACCCCGGGCGCAGTCCCCACTTGGATTGGTGACCGCAAGTGGCATAAAAATATCTCGAGCTCCTCCGTGCTTCGAAAGACACGTTAAGCCGTTGGTCCCGGCTGTCATCATTGATGGCAGTCGTTAAACTATGTCAGATGCTTTTAGGCAGCTTGAAAAATCTGACGTACGTAAAGTGTCAAAAACGGCAGTCCAGCTTTTTATTTATTTAAATAATGCAAATTGTTTGCTTGTTCGAAAGCAGATAGAGTGGTGTTCGTTCAATTTTAATTATCGACATATTCCAGTAATTCCTATAGATCTTACGGAGCATATGATTACTGTGTTGTTATTGGATTTGCATAGATTAATGTCAATAAGGCGTGGGTGTAAATGGACTTACAATAATTGACTCACTCTAAGTCGGTTGAACAAAGTTGAATTATTTAGAATACAACAAAGCTTTTTTGACGTTTTGATTTAAAAGTTTTTATTTTCGTTAGTAAATTGAACAAGATTTAATTAAAATCAATACAATTCTACCTTCTAATAATATAATATGATAAATTTGATACGATGCGCCTAGCAATCAATCATGCTAATTACTCCGTTTGCCACCTACAAGCCCACTTACAGGAAACTTTACTAACTCAGGCTCTGTCTACTCCATGAGCTATAAGAGACGTCTTTTATGTTAGAAGAACCAAACGTTTCAAGGTACTCTCGCTTCATGAAGCGCTGAAATAAATAAAAAACTTAATTATAAATAGATAAAAACGGTCTTTGTTCAGTCGCAGAAGACCATAAACTCTAAGCTTATCAATTCAGACCATGAACTGGTCTTAAATTAGCATATTCTTATACATAATTAATCACGGAACATCATTTATCGCATGTCATTGTAATGTTAAATCGATGTCACGTTTTTTGAGTCTCATCGTCATTATCAGCGTTTTTTATAGCTAGTCTTAGAACCTATCACCCCATCGTTATTTAGCAGTAACAGCCGGGAAGGCTATTTTTAAATAGGTGACTGCTCGAAAACGTATGATTTTTTATAAGATGATATTGCTGGGTTTGTAAAGTCACCGGTTTCAAAATAGTACCCCGAGAAACCGGGAGTAACGTCCTATAACAAGCTATTCTGTGTCATATTAGCCTGGTTATAACGTCAATTGAGGTGCTTCGCAATATGTCCATTCCATACCAATATGTTAGCTAGGTACTATTTTTCTTCTATTTAATAAATAAATTTCCCGTGAGTTTATGCAAGGGCTATTCTGAAGTGTCAGATAAAACATTGTAAAATTTCGTCAAATTCCATCCAGTAGTTTTTTCGTTAAGCTGTTACGAACAATCTCACATCCGTACAAACTTTTATAATATAAGTAAGTTTTACTTTTTGCAGAAGTTTAACAGCTGGCCATCAGTCAGTCGCGATAACTACTTAGGCTGTTCATGATATTTTGGTGTTGAGGTATACGTGAATTTTCCAAGGTCCATTTGAAATAAATTATTTGAAAGAAAAAGTATTGCGAGGCCACTTATTGTTGAATTTATTATTTGTTGTTAAAGCGGCAAAATAATACACATTCTGTGAAAATTTCAAGTTGGATACGGAAACGGAACCCTAATAATGTGTACTGTTAATGAAGGTAACAATAAAACACCCGTTTGGAGTCGATAATATTAAACACTGATTTATTTGGATTAAACAGTTTACAAACTTTAAGTAACACAAATCATCATTACATTTTCCTAAGTCAAATAATATTATACCTATTACGTATTGACCATTCATATAAAAATATGGGACCAAATCAAGACCTGCCTCTCAAAGGCCTCTGCCACGGCTGGCTCTATTGCAGGCAGGTTCGGCGCTGCAGTGCCTTTTCTAGTCGTCACTAGATGGCGATACCCCGCGTTAGCCTAAACTTGTTAAAACTGAGAAAGAATTTTAAATATTCTTTTTTTCTTTCAGTAATTTTCGTTAGGGCTTCTATTTTCTTGAAATATGTTGGATACAAGTTGTGATGCAATAAATGGCGTTATTTTTGTCAGAACAAATCGTACAAATTAGTTTTGGTGGGAAGTCAAGGGGTTTTGCCTTATACAATTTTGCAAATTGATTTAAGTGGACTTTATAATATGAAATTGGTGTAGTTTGGTGTTATAAATGCTCGTGCTCGAGAACAATTTGTAAAATAGTTAAAGTAGACTGTTAAATGGACTCGTATAGATTTGTCGCCAAAATCTCCCACGAGGCTGCCAAAGATCATACGCCATCTTTGATGCCACATACCGTACAACACCGATACTTAGTATCTCATTATACTGGACATTGGCAGAATCACTGAAATCTCGGTGGAAGCCATAATTAAAAAGAAGAAAGAAAAAGAGGTTGGGACCACATGTTTAGGTTATGTAAACTAGATAATCGTGCTACATTCAACAAGTACTTACAAGTAGGTATATTTTATGTAGGACATTAACGAGGGTATGTCTTTTTTGTCTTCATAGGTACTTAGGTATCCGTGGTAGGTAACGCAAAAGATTTTTTTTGCTTTTGTCTACTTACATAATTCTGAACACTAGGTCTAAATCATAGAGCACATGTGACTGTCTCTCGCACGTTACTAGAGATGTCTTTTTAACTCATTGCATTCGAAAAAAACCCGTCCGGGGCATGGATCTAAGAATAATCAGGATATGCCCTTGGAAAATGTAACAGTGACGCACATAAAAATCCCTACACTCGTGTCGCGACACTAGCGCACGCACACATCGGCACAAAAATCCCTACACTTTTCCCCGGTCGAACGAAATGTCAAATTTCCCAAATGTCAAATACATGCTGCACACATGTGACGTAAGTTATGCTTCACTTTTGATGTGTCTAATGCCGGGTCCATATTATTCCTAGGTCCATGGTCCGGGGGCGGTACCGTTTATTGAGATTCAAGCTTAGATTATACATATAAAACCTAGATAGACTCTTTTGGCTTAAAAGCGTAGAAAAAACTAGTGTCCAACCTATAGTCGGTCGCGCACACTACAGCTACCAATTTGACGGATTTTGAGGGCATAAATTGACAGGACGCGTGTGATAACACAAAGCTGTCACGCACACAAGCATTGAAAAATTGGCCTGTTTTTAATCATTGAAATAAAGGCATGACGGTGCCTAGAGAGTATATAGTCAAAGGATTCAAGGTAAATGTAGAATTGCAAAAATCTGCTATTTTCTACTTACTTGGGATAAAGGTACGTCAGAACTGTTTATTAACCTTTTCGATATGATAATGATACCATATCACAGGACATAGGGGCTTTTTTGCGTTTTTATAAGCACGAACTGACAGGCCAGTATGCGACTTTCGCCTACTAGCCGAATGCGGGGTATCACTCGGTATTATTTTTACTTTCTATTTCGTATTACATCTAGAAGGGCGCGAGCTATATTCTGTACCTTGTGATCTTAATACTCTAATGATGAAATAAACATATGTAAATAAATCAGAATCATAAAAAATATGCCTGAAATATGAAGTGAAATAGTGCCTGAAAACAGAAAATAGGCCATTTCTATTTTCTGAATGAAATCTTTGAATTCAGTTAGACCTTCTCAGTAGCTTTATTAGTTCATGGTAACATAAAAGCTTATCTCACTGCTGCGCTTAAGCCGTTCGTCTTATAATTGTGTCGCAGAATTCATAAATGGTCGCCACTTCCTTCTCAGCCAGATGTAAGCGTAGATACACGTGATTTGAATTGATGGATACTAAAAAAACATAAGTATTCTAGCTACATGCGTACGTACACCTGTTTAAATTTTATCGGGGACTCTATAATACATAGGTACATATACAATAACAACAAGATAACCTAGTAGGGTTAATTTTTGTAATTTGAAGAAACTAAAACCCGACTATTATATTAAAATTGAAAATATGTGATGAAAAAGAATTCGCCACAGGTAGGATTTGAACCCACGAGTCTTAGGTCTGCGCCCTAAGTGTGTTACCAACTACACCACCGTGACTTCGAATCACCGCGTCGAATTCTCTCATCACATATTACCCCGTAGGGTATAACGCATTCAAAGCATGCGTATTTCTTCAATACTACCCACTATTTAGTAGTGTGGTATTCTACTTCATTCGTTTTTTTGAATCGTTCAAATCCTACCTGTGGCGAATTCTTTTTCATCACATATTTTCAATTTTAATAATATACCGAGCATTGTAATGCTATTTAAAAACCATTTAAGTGAGTAAGAGCTTTCTTCAATTTAATCAACTTTCTATTCATCTGATATGAATGAAGTAGAATACCACACTACTAAATAGTGGGTAGTATTGAAGAAATACGCATGCTTTGAATGCGTTATACCCTACGGGGTAATATGTGATGAGAGAATTCGACGCGGTGATTCGAAGTCACGGTGGTGTAGTTGGTAACACACTTAGGGCGCAGACCTAAGACTCGTGGGTTCAAATCCTACCTGTGGCGAATTCTTTTTCATCACATATTTTCAATTTTAATAATATACCGAGCATTGTAATGCTATTTAAAAACCATTTAACCGACTATTATATTTCGGGACATAATTATGGCTATAGACAAATATAGTTTTTGCTATGGCATTAGTGTTTAAGATTTCGAAGCCAATATGGCGCTAAGCCCTCGCTGGAATGCCATGGCTGATCGCAATCATGCTAATACTAGAAAGCACCACGGATGGATGCCGCTGCGCGTGAGTCGAAAGCGAACACGAATGTCTCAGGGTTTGCCAAGATACAGAAAACACGATTACTGCTCTTGGATTTTACAATTATCACCCTATAGCTAAATAGCGGGGTGTTGCACTTTCTAAATTAAAAATTAAAAACATTGTTATGCAGCTCCTAACTTAAGAAACCTAGGTACCCATTTCTGTTATTCCTTTTAAATGAAATTCAAATGAGTATAGTAGTAAGATAGCTTGTACCTACATTTATATAAGATATAAAAATTAAAGCTAAATATATAAAAAAAATTATAAAAGCTATTTAAAAACCTTACTTAACAAATGAAATGTAAAATTTAAAAGATGTCCCGCAAATAACTGCCCTGCGGAAGGGTGCCCAGAATGCTTGCAGCATTGCCACGTTCTATGGCAATGTTTATTTGTGCAGAGAAATTAATCATAAATAAATAATTTTAAAACACGTTTGTAATTAAATGTAAGCTGAGGGCCGCCACGGCCCCAAGTTTACCCTCCAAACGATAAAAGGACTTTATTACTAAATTGTCAAAACTAATCATAGTTTGTACTATGATAACAACGCTCATTTGACCATATTGTAACTTTAAACAATATTTCATTGTTCAATTAGATACCAAATGAGCGTTTTTTCTAGAATTTTCCGAGTTTTAAACAAAGCTTATAATAGGTACATCACTGTCCTCATTCTATCCAGTCTCAGTTAAAACACTAAACAACATATTATCAGAAACCACAAAGTATTAATTAAAACTTGAAGTTGATAATAATTCATACCTAATTTGGGTTTTAAGTAATTTATCATTGAACAAATTATTAGTTATTTTTAATCACGTTAATAATATTTTTCAATAACTTGTATAATACAAATGTAAGTTATTGTAAGTCGGATGTATAACATAAAAGGTCGCAAAAGTTATAAGTTATAAACAATGTGTAAGACTGCAATGTAATCAAGTAAAATATTAATATATCCACAAATAATTTTAATACTTGTAGAAAAGATATTTTTAAAATCAAAATTTTGTAAAGTACTCATATCGTACACATTGCACCTATTAATTACAACGTACATGCTTGTATCGATGAAATCTGTAGAGGTCTTTAAATTGGATTTTTTGAAATAAATATATATTAAGCATGCTTGTACCTACATAAAACTTTTTGGATTCAATGAAAAATCATTAAGTCATTACTAAAACCTAAAAATTCTAGTAAAATAAAAGTCTTAGGTTCTCAGCCATTCTCTTAACATCCTTATATGCCACAACCCATGCCTTTTCCTTTATTTCATCCAAATATGCCCTCCTTGGTCTACCTTTCCCTCTCCTCGCCTCAATTTTTCCCTCCATAATACTTTTAATGAATTGATCGTGCCGTATAAGGTGACCAAACATCCTTCCTCTTCTTATTTCAATCGTTTTCAGTAGTTTTCGTTATTTTTTGACGTAGTATAAATATTGTATAATGCTTTGATTATTGAGTATTAGTCAAAGGTAAAATGTAAGCGCCTTGCGTATTTTTATCTGCAAACTGAGACGTGGTTGTAATGTAACTATGTTTCCAAGGCGATAAGAGCCTTTTCTATGTTGTCTAAGTTACACATAAGCGCTCGTTGCTTGTTGGAAATGTAAGGCGTTACGTCAGATGTTGTTCTATTTTTACATATCATAATATATATAGGATTTCTTTTGTTTAGCATTTAATCTAGCATAATAAAATATACCTGCTATAAAATGAATGAAAACCGTTAGCTTAAATAGTTATTTTACAATTACTTCTTGCGTTAAACCTATAAAAATACCGTTACGTACTTAAACTTCATGTTATATCTAATTATAATTTGCACGTTGCTATATCAATTAGTGTTCTACGTTTTGTTCTATTTACATTTATTGCGTTAGTCTGATTGATATTTACATACATTAAATACATACCATTTATCACGTCTTTATCCCTTACGGAGTAGAGAGAGCCTAAGGCCAAAAGAGCCAAAGGCCACGTTTAGCTTCTTAGGGCACGGAAAGTTAGAAAACGGAAACAAAATATAGTGTTGGGATGATAGTCACATATCGCCTTTTAAAATGATTACTTACGTTTTCGCGCATTCCCTAGACCGGCTTTTACAGTCTACGCGGAATGAGAAGCAGCTGGTAAGTTTATTACTGACCGGCATAGAAAGATAACTGGCAGATCTGATGGATTATAAAATATTCTATTATTATATATTTAAAAGTATTTTACAATGACTAAATAAATTAACAAATTAAATAAAAAATAAAACCTATATATAAATAAATACCCTGAAGGAAAATTTTATCACAACCCGAATCTCAGCATTATTCAGAAGTGCGATAAGATGACGACTCTACTCTAAAAGTTTTTTAAAGAAAACTAAAACCAATTGTGTGTTTAGTTTTCTTTGGTCCGCCTAAAAAATATAGCCTGTGTAACTCGGAACGTTGTTAGGCATCGTATGATATCATATACTAAATGGGATTGGTTTGGCATTCAGAAGTTTTTGTTTTCAAAAAGAGCTTTGTAGCTCTTGTCGATGGAGTATTTAAAAGTTATTGTGGAATAAAGTAACTCACGTACAAACTTACATATTTACATAACGTACATTGAAAATTAAAAGACAATCCTTTTTAAGCTATCGTGTAAAAAAGATATATTGATATAACATAACTCGTTTTATGAAAGATTTTTAAAATATTGTTTGTTCACACCCAAAAACACACCCAATATCAATGTTTATTATTATTTAAGGATTGTTTCAGAAAAAATCATTGTTTTTAACCATTTACTTATCTCTATTTCCAGAGTGGGGCGTCAGTGAACCGGGCGAGGTGAGCGAGCCGGAGGCTGGTCGCATGCGTCCCGAAGACTACCGCCTCGTGTTCCTCAGCTCCGACTCGTCCTGCCGCGAAGACACGGAGGACTCCTCGTCTACCGCTTCCTCCGCCGCCCCGCCCGCTCCTGACGACTGTGACTGGGACTACTTCGAGCCGGGCGCGGCGGCACCACCTCCTCCCAGACACACGCCACAAGTCTGCCCGAGACCCTGCTCTTGTGGGGCGGAACCACGCATCGTCGCCGTACCAGTACCAGTCCCGGTCCCCGTCCCAGCCGCCCTCTGGCCCGCGCTACTCGCCTTCCCGACACAAAACCCACCGCCGCCACATTGGAACACGTACCCCGGCTTCCCGCCTCTAGATGCCGCGGCGCTCGCTCGGCTCACCACGGCCGCCGCCGTCGCCGTCTCCGCCGCCGCCTCTGCCTCCGCCACCGCTCTACCGCAAACACAGCTCGACATGACTCCCGAGAGAACCGATAAAGCGATTCAGTCTGAAACGTCACAACCGCCCGATAACGATAACAATGATAATATTATTGAACAACCAGTCGAACGCGAGGCGCCGGACGGAATTAAAGTGATCGCCGAGGAGGACTCTTTATCCGTATCATCGGAACAAGCGGACGTCATGCCGGAGCACTTGGAGGCGGAGAAAGCTTTTCCATCTTCTAATGAATCTGGTGATTCTAGTGACTCTGAAGGAGGAGTTGCCCGAAGGAGTTATGACCTCACGAGCGGCGCACCAGACGAGCCCGTAACATCTGATGAAGATTCTGACGATTCTGGCGGAGGAGGAGGCCGATTCTCACGAGTTTTCGTGGTCAATCCGGCAGACTCATCTTCAGATCTAGAGGATAATGCCGACAGTAGTGGCATCGACTGTGACGATTCGTTCGACAAAAAGTCTGACAGTTTAGAAATAATTGCTGTTGAAGTTGCTATGCAAAATGAAATTAATATTAGTGCGGAACCAAACGACAATAGTGAACAAAACAACGGTAATGGCAACGTGGTGCTTTTGGATTCCTTAAATTTTACAGAAGAATATCCATTGATTCCATATGGAAATAATATAACCGAAAATTTATGTGATAGTGATAATGCCGAGAGAAGGTCCAATTTCATTAAATTTTGCGATGAAAATATGCTCCGAAGCGAAACCTGTGAAGAATTTAATAGTTTTAATGCAAGCTGTAGCACGAGTAGCGATAATTCAGATAATAAAAATAGCAATGATAATGGGTTTAATCAACATCAAAGTATGTCAAAAAGCAGCGACTACGATTTATTAGATAATACTTTCAATACAGAAAGTGATATGAAAGTAAAAGTCTCGGTGGAGTTGCCTTATGAGAAATGCAACAAAGAAGAAATAATTTCTAACGAAATTCCAAGCGGGCTATTACGGAAATTAGCACCTTCGCCGGAACCCGGTCAAAACAGCACAAGTTCATCGACCGTGGAAAAAATAGACTTGTTCAAAGGTATTGAACGTACACTCAGTGAATTATTGAAGAAAGAATTACTTGAGGAACAAGAGGAGGAGAAATTGCACGCTGCGCGGCCGGTTTGCACCGCGGAGGCGGGGGGCGCAAGCGCACCTGCCGCGACAACAGTTTGCCGCTCGCGCAGCGCTCGAACGGACGGCTCCGCGCGCTTCACGAGTCGCGTTATGATAACGCACGACCGCGTCTCGGTCGTCACGTCGGACACGACGCGGCTCATGCGGGACATAACAGTGCACCACACGAATTCGCAAAACGAACCGATATCCGACACACAAGACGAAAACGAACCAAGTTTGGCTTCGGACGACGAAGCGCCACAGCCTTCGGGCGGAGTGACTGTCGTTAGCAATGCCGACACTCTCTCGGCGGTCGTGTGCCTCGAGGAGGGGCTCGCAGACGACGATTCGTGGGTCGAGGACGTCAGCCATGACGACGACGAGGCCACCACTGCTTCGGACTCCGAATCGGGGGATGAAGCAACCCTGCCTGCTCGGGGAGACGATTTCGCATACTGTAGGCGTTCCATAGACTTCACTTTGCACACGATAGTCGAAGAAAGTTGCGAAGAAAGCGAAACGGAACACACGACGAAGAAACCGCGACCTGTATCAGCTACGGAATTAGAAAAATACTTTTTCTTCGGTTTGGGAGATGGACGGAATGTGCGTGACGACGACGAGCCGGTGTCGGAAACATCTAGTGTGTGCAGTGAAGGTGGTGAATCCATTGTGGATAGTGAGCAACCGAAAAGGAATAGCAGTGATAATGATGAACTTGCGTCTTCGCGTTTGGAAAAATATTTCCTATCTGGATTTATGGGATTTAATCAAGAAAGGCGTGATTCAGACGGATCTGGTAGTGTAGGCAGTGACAGTGAAGGTAGACAGAGTCCAGAACAGAGGCGAAAGAAGTTAGTTCGGGCAAGAGGTACTCCCCGGTCACATTCTTCATCGTTAGATAATTTATTGACGGGGGAAGAGCCGTCACAAGAAACTCTAGAGGTTTCAGACGGATCAAGTACAGAAACTGAGGACAGGCATGATTCATCTGAACGACTCGATGTGCAAGGCGAATCGAAAAGAAAAAAGCAAAGTAAAAAAACACGCGGGTCACCTGCGGACGAAAGACGCCAATCAGCTGAGTTTACTGAAGAAACTCGTGACGACACAAGGTCAGTTTCTGAGGGCGAAGATGGCAGATCTACGCCTCGGCCTGAATTCCCACCGCTCGGATCTGAACTCACTGAATCTAAAAAACAAGCTAGTAGAGACAGCGGCTTCGTTGGCAGCTGTGACGATTTATTAAGGAATGGTGATTCGAGTTCAGAATTCGGTAGATCTCACGAACCTAAAATAGAATTAGAAGAAATAATTGAAGAGATAAGGCCCGATATAGAGGAACGCTTAGAGGGCCCTCCGTCAACTCGTCCACCGCCAAGTCCCTTAACTCGTAAAGATAGCTTTAACAATTGGTCCTCTGATGAGGAAACTAATCTTATGATGACGAAAATGAGACAATTCTTCAAACAAATGATCAACTCAGCTAATGTTAGAACATCGACACCGGCATCACCATCATCAAACTCTGAAAGCTCACGACCGCCAAAACCGCCACAACTACTTTATTTTGAAAGTGAATTGACTAGATTAATGAAAACTGTTCCCGGTATAAGAGATGAGGAAGTTCGGGAAATTGTGGAATATTTATCAAGTGAAGACACGTGGAGCGATTCGTACGATTCCTCAGATTATGCAGGTTCCGATTTAGAAGGCACTGCAAACCGTTCCGCACTACGGAAACAGATATCTGATAGTTGTCGTGAAATTATTGACGAATTCGACCGTGGTAATAGTGAAGCAGGGTCATTAGAGCGTGACGCGGTTGGGGCATATCAAAGATTAGCTGCAACGTTAGGGAGAGCCGGCGAAGGATCACCTCCTTTGTTTGGTAAAGTTATGCGGCATATAGGAGGAAGATTAGTGGCGTTAATGCATGATGTGTCGGCGGGAGCATCACCAAGTACTGATGAAGACAGTGCGTCTGAGCCGGGCGCATTGGCTCGAAGTCGTTCTCATGATATACTTGAGGCGGCGGCCAGTAGGGGAAGTGTGGCTAGTGATTGTGAGAGGTTTTCGTGGCGTGGTAGTTTTGAGTCAGCATTGTTGGCGACGGACTCTCGTGGCACCTTGGGTGGCCCAGGAAGTGAGGCAAGGAGGTCTCCAGCGGGCGCTGAGTTGGCAGCTCAAAGATCACACTCGAGAAGTTGTGGAGCGATAGGTGGCAGTGAGGATCGATTGTGGCGAGGAAGACGGAGAGCTTCTGCGCCAGATGCAGAGGTAAGAATCTTGAAATATATAAATTTTATCTCCAACTCAATCGTATACAAAATATTAGCGTAAAAACCTGCTACGAAACTATTCCCGTGACTATGTAATCAATCAATCTACATATTATGTACCTACTTGGGTACTTGATATAATATCATAACATTCAGTTGTCTAGGATGATATATTCAAAGTATGTAATGTCAATGCCAGTCGCATAGTGACGAAACACAATCTTATCGTTTGGTAATCAATGCATCAATCTAATCTAACTTTCAAACGTTATACAGACGAAGGCTCCCATAGTAAATAAAAACTTCAAACAAGTTTTGCTAATTCAGCTGAGTTTCTAACATATTAATAAGGGTGCCTCTTATATCAATCCTTCCATACTAATATTATAAATGCGAAAGTAACTCGGTCTGTCTGTCTCGTTTTCATGACAAAACTCCTGAATCGATTTAAATGAAATTCGGTACACAAATAGTCAACCTGAAAACGAACAAGCTACTATTTAAAAACCCACTATTCTACGCGGATGAAGTCACGGGCACAGCTAGTATATATACATACATATATAAACAGCAAGTTATTAAGCAACTAAATCACAGAATTAATAGTAGACTAAATGACGGACGTAAGTAACTGTAATTAAAAATTCAGTAGTTACGCAAGCATTTCTCTCAATAGAACGGCTAAAATGATCGATCAGTAATAATTATATCAGTAACCGTTGAATTGCAAGCATTTTACCATAACGGTTGCGGCAAGAATGAGATTCTTTCACATAATTTTCTGCTATATTGTGAATTTAAATTACTAGCTGATTTTCTGTGACGTTGAATTATTTCCTGGGTAATTATGTCCAGCAGTCGCTCATCCGGTTCTAAGATACCAAGCGAGTCGTTTCTTTTCAAAGTCATTTGACGTAAAGATATCATATAATTGTACGCTTTACGTCTTACTAGCGAGGAAAAAGTCCTTTCTCAGGCTAGGGACTATCTGTATATCAAATTTTAGTTTAAATCGGTTCAGTAGTGTTTGGCGTGAAAGCGAGACAGACAGACAGAGTTTCGCATTTATAATATAAGTATGGAACTATCGATTGGGTACTATGCATTGTGAGTTTAGATTATATCAAGTCTAGATAGAATTTTTTAACGGAGAAGAGTAAAAAAATATCCAGCTCATGGATTTGATGCAAACACATTGCTACTGATTTGATGCCAAAAGTTGCACGGGATCCATGTGCTGACATAAAACTGTCACGCACACAAGCATTGAAAAATTGGCCAGCTTTGTTAATTAAAAGGTATGATAGGAGACTAGAGACTACTAGAGAGTATATTTAAAGTCAAGATTGTGAATTCAAACAAATGTGCGATTTTAAATACTTATTGGTCACTTACCTACTTCTAATTTCCGGCCGCAGTTTCCTATACTTAGATCTTTTACATAAGTTATTATCTTTGTAATTCTTTGAATAGTTAAATATCTATATACTTCCTATTTTAGTAGGCGCGGGTTTTAGCTTGTTTACCTATATAAGCATAGATAATAATAATAAGAGAGTTACTTTACTAACTTGACAACCGAACATCGAAACAAAATACTCTATGTCCCCCCATGTCATTTTTGCACATCCATCAAAGGAATCTATCTCTGAAAAAAAAGAACTATCCATCTATGTACTATAATATACCAGTGGCTTCCCCTATTCGAAATCTAATGCCGATCAAACATGATTTGCTCGAAAACCTATACTCGATTTTCCATGACCACTATAGTTTGCCACATAAATGCATCAAAATCTCTAACAATTACAATATGTAAACGCGTTTTCTCGAAATATTTTAAACACTAAGTATAGTATTTTAATTATTATTTTGCCAATCAAATCTTATTGCACAAATGATTGCAATAAGTAATAACGCGTAAAATATAAAGTTAGTGTCAACTTATAACTCTCCTCTTTATGTCGTTAGTTTGGTTACCCAAAAAAACAGATACACTTCATATAAGTCCAAATAAGAAATTTATTTTCGATCGATTGCTTGAATTTTTATCAAATAATTTAGAATAGAAACTATAGAAGTTTGTGAATTACACGATACGATCTGACGATATTTAGAGACTTTGCGTTTACTTATTTTAACCGTTAGAGATTTTGATGTAGCAAGCTATAGAGCACATTGATTGTAGGTCTTATGTTTGATTAGATTTCGAATAGGAGGAGCTCTCCCAGTGTACTACACAGTATTAACATTTCATAGTCTCTTTTTCCTTCCGTATTCCACATGTAGTATCATAGTCAAACAGTTTGACTATAGAATATAAAATTTACCAACAGTCAGAGGAAGAGCAACGCGCAGGCTCTCTTCCGCGCCTACCTTCCATCACCGGCACCAACACCGTCCCAGCTGGCCCCGTCAAGTCCGCCCGGTACCGCGCGCCAGGGTTCCGTACCGCTACCAGAGCGGCGTCAGCCCCTGGACTCCACGCGCCCAGGAGACGGCGACCACCGCCGACACCGCACTTGCCACCGCCCGCTGCTCCTGCCTCCGCGCCAAGTCTTCAAGGTAAGTTTCTGACCCTAAAACCTTACAAATAATTAGGTCGTTTTCATTATGAATGTGAGTCGTCTTGTATGCAATAAGTTTTTTTGACGTTGTTACTGTTGTACTAATACTGTAAGTGGAACTCTATGTACCGTTGTATTTAGTTATGAATAAATAAATAAATTATAAATAAGTCAGAAAACGCAGTGATCTAAGACAAAATTATTTGAAAAGTTGACGAAATTTCCGATGATGTGATGTTGTTACGGCAGAGATATTGATTGTTTGAAGAATGGGTATAGTATTGATAGTAAACAATACGAAAAAAATACGTCTTTCGATGTGGTAATACTGATGATTGATATTGAATCTACTAATGTGCTTCCTGAACCATAGGGTCCTATTTTTTTAGTTAATACATTAAAAATAGTATTAAATAGTTGGAGAGCGATTATAAATTGCAATGCAATGCGAGTCATAAACTTCTTGAAACGCCCATTATATTTAAGCCTCGCAAAAAAAGATAAAACCAACATTGTGACATTATTTCACAACGCTAAAAAATACAAGAGTATATCGAGTACGCGAATGTTATTAAAATATCGAAATGAACCACTTTCAACAACTAATAAATGCGATAACAGAGCAGAGCTAACGCAACGTCGCTATCGTCACGTGCCACTTGAACCAACCTCATAAAACGGTGTAATTGTATGCAATAGAATGAAGTAACCAGTCCACTTCGATGGTACGTCTTCCATTAGCAGTTTCTTTATTTAAAGCAGAAAGTCAATGCGTGTTCTTTCCCGGAAATATCACTTTTATTGTACATTGATTTGCACTTTTCCATATCCTGAATTGAATATTTAACTTTTAAGGCTTTTTATATCCTTGTTTATATTAAGTACTTATTTGTTCTTATATTGCTTCCATGCTCGTTTGGGAGAAAATAAAAAACATAGAATATACTAGCTGCTTTTCTTCCCGCGCAGACCGTAAAAGCCAGTCGAGGGATTGGTCGAAAATCTAAGGAATCACATTTATAGGCGATGCGGCTAGCAACCCATCACTATTTTGATTCTGCTTTCCACCTTTACGCCCACTACGATGCTAAACGTAGCCTGTAGATTTTATAACCTTGGGCTCTATCTACCCCGCAAGGGATAAAAACGTGATAGTATGTATGTACTTAATTTATTCCTGTTACATACTGATCCGAAATCAAGATATTTCCTGTGTTCGGACCTAAATATCCTAACTAATGTTATTTATACTTGCGAAATTTGTTTGTTTATTACGCTTATCATGTTTGGCATACGCCCTGTCTCAGATGCGGATTAGAATATAGGTATACCTTTTATCCCGAAAAAAGATGAACCTATTCCCCGAGGGATCGACATCTACCCGAGCGAAGCCGCGGACGTAAGCTAGTATTGTAATGAAATCTTAATTAGCACTTTGTATTAAGGATAGCTATTATCAAATGACGCAAGCATTCCGTAGAATAATCCGTTCATTAAAATTATCTAGAAAAAAAAAACTCCAAATTTTTGGTACTTCTTTTTATTGTAAGTAATAGGCATTTCATAAGGTCCATGTGATAAGTTTGGTATATAATATACTATCACGTCTTTATCCCTTGCGGGGCAGACAGAGCCCAAGGTCATAAAACCTACAGGCCACGTTTAGCATCGTAGTAGGCGAAAAGCGGAATCAAAATAGTGATGGGTTGCTAGCCGCATCGCCTATCAATGTGATTCCTTAGATTTTGGCCTAATCCCTTGACCGGCTTTTACGGTCTGCGCGGGAAGAAAAGCAGCTAGTATATTCTATGTTTTTTCTGTTCTCCCAAATCAGCATGGAAGCAATATAAGAACAATTAAGTACTTAATATAAACAAGGATACAAAAAGCTTTAAAAGTAAAATGTTCAATTCAGTTCCTTATTTTTTTTTATCTTCCAGTATAAGAAGTAGGTATGTATTTAAATCATACTAGAAGTATATTCATCATCACACTATAAGACTAAGCTGAGATTGAGTCAAAATAATTGCTAAATTTATTCAAATGGTAGATTTGCAATGATTGCAGTAATTGTTATTTATATCCAAATTGACAAACGCACTTCAGTTTTAACACGTTTTAAGTACGCAAGTCATGACCGCGACCAATTGCTTTTCTATAGCTATTTACAATTTGTATTCCTTGAGATCATGCTGTTTAGCCTACAAACGTACTGCGTGGCCTACTTTCTTAAGGACATGACAGTTACTTTAAATACTTTTGGTACTTCTACGAGTATTGAGTTTACTTTTACTTACAAAATGAGATCAGACTCTTTTCATCGTCAATATAAAAAATCTTTATCTGTTTATGCCTCTTATACATGAAGAATTTTAATAACGACTTGACAATGACGCTATCCGATGGATTCAGCTAGTAACGCTGTCACTGTAATACATAAATTAATTTGGACGATTGTTAAAACTGTAATAGGTACATAAATTAATTTGGACGATTGTTATTTGTCATACGGATAAATAAATAAAATAATGAATAACAAGTATTAAATATTTAGGACATAGCCAATAGACTGTCTCTATGCTACCCTACACCGTGAAATAAACAAATTCTCTGTAATTTTGGAAATGGGTCTGTAGGTTTTGATAAAATTTAGTATGTGGTAATTTTGGGGGCCAGAAATCTAGCTAGGTCAGTTCTGGGAATCCCCGGAATTTTCAAACAAAGTTCAATCGCCCAGATATGTTACATGGTGACTATATTACTATAACTCTCTTATGAATTAACACTCCCGTTTCTTATTCTGACTGCGATAGAACTATTACCGTCAATAATCTTCGGTAAAAAAAAAGAAACAAAAAACGCAATAAATTAATTTCTAATTACACAATTAGTACGGATATGATAGATTAAAATCTATGTACCTACAAAAGAGGTAACATTTTGTAATCGTAATTCATTTTGGATTGGCAGTATCATAAAATATTTATTGTTATACGTAATAACCTTATAACGATTGCTCGTAAAAAAAAACACCTATCCAAATGAGACTTCCTGGTTCAGCTATTATCTATTACCTACATAGTTTGTAATAGTTACAATACCGGTTCTAGACATTTTATTATAGAAGTATCATTTGCAACCATTACCAAATTTACCAATATTAAAATCTCTTGAATTAATTCAAAATCTATTTGCTCGCCTTACGTAATAGTGTATTATGATGCAAGTTCGGTAACTTGTTTAAATAATAAATCGATAACAATTATAGCCAGCTTACTGACTACGAGCATCATACGATGTTTTTCACTACATTAATGATAAAATAAATTGATCAATCTTGAGTTGTGTAAGGAATAGGGCTATAAATCTTGATATCATAAAAACCGTATTAATAGCAAATGCATTCAAAAGCATGTTACCACTTGTATGAATTATTTCATAAGAGCGGCACTCAGAATACAGAAATCTCAAGTATACTACTACACTCGTCCTTTGGAAAGTCTAGAGAATTGGCCTCTCTAGTCTTTCCAATACAATTCCGCCCCGTCTGCGTGTATGTTCGCTTTAAACTGAAAAACTACACGGATACTGCGCGGATTTTCATACGGTTATCACCTATGTATAGTTTGGTTCAGAAGGAAGGTTTATAATTAAATACATGCCCCATTACATACAGTGAAATAATAAAGTTGGTCAAAAGTCTTTCTAAAGTTGGTGATTTCAGTATGTAGCGTGACAAGTATGCAAAAGTGATCGCCTTTCGTTGTTGAGGTGTGTAAAGGAAGCCATTTGTACAACTTTCACCGGTATTTGTCAGCAAATATTTCTGATCTTTTGAAACAAAGAAATTTCTCAGTTCAGTATGTATTGCATTCATAAAATACGTGTAACGTTGTACATAGGAAAAGAATTTGTCCTCTTTTCTCAATTTTGTGTTTTTACCCGACAATATGCGTAAAAAATATGGTTCCTTGTGGGTAGGTCACCCGTAAGGAACCATGTTTTTCGCGCATGTATATGTATGTATGTAAGTATGTAAGAACAAATGGTCTTTGTTGCCTCCTGTAACCGATTGACGGATTTTGAGGTGTGAGTGAGGTGTCATTAAACTTGTATTCGTCCCCGGACTAGGCTATGTGACGTCAACAAAAACTGCAAGTTTTTTTTTTTAAATATTGCTATTTGTTGTTTATGTATGTGGCCATCACTGGTGTCAGAATTTTCTAGTTGCCACAAAACATATATCAAAGTTGCCATCTAGTAATCATAGTCATTAAGTAATGAAATGGATCGAAAGCTTAACGACCTACTCCTTATTACAAGCTATTATGTATTGTGTGTTACAAGTAACAAGTTATCACCAAAATGCTAATCTACTTCTAAGAGGGCCTCGGCTACGTATACCGTATACCTATAAAAAAAGGTTAGTTCCTGGTGGCCAACGCACGCTTGGCAAGTCCGGTCTTAAATGCGTCCATACTCGTCCATATGCTACTGTTACCGCTTTCCATCTGTATAGCTGGTTGAGAAACGGATAAATTTTATTCACTTTGACATTATAAAAGCTATATGTATAAATTAGGATTTAGCACGAAATATTCTCGTTACAATGTAAATTAAAAAACATAACTAAAATACCTCATCGTTTATAGAGGTGAGTGCAGATAATTCATAAATAATGATCGCGACAGAAGCTTTTATAAATCAACTGACAGACTAGCAGAACATACTCATATAAAGTGATCAATTATAAATTTTATTTTTTTATACCTGTGTGGAAAAGACTTGAGTATATTTTATTCATAAATTAATAAATAAATATATACGGACAAATCACACAGATTGAGCTAGCCCCAAAGTAAGTTCTTAAGCAAGACTTGTGTTATGGGATACTAACTCAACGATACTATATTTTATAACAAATACATATATAGATAAACATCCAAGACCCAGGTCAATCTGAAAAAGATCATTTTCCATCTTGACCTGACCGGGGATCGAACCCGGGACCATCCGTGTCGCAGGCAGGCGTGTTGACCGCTGCGCCACGGAGCTCGTCTAAATTTATTAATAATGTAATAAAATTAATGAAGTAAACACGAATAAAGAAAAGTGTAAACACAGTTTTCATGAAAAAGATGTTACTCCTATAGCAGCTCCAAGCTCCAAATTGATTAACGAATTTAGTGATTTGGCGAAATTTCCAAAAGTCGAGGTGAATGAACTCGAAATAGACTCGAGCCAGTTCGTCACGGATTGCGGACCCACCTTGAGGTTTTGCCTTTTAATGAATAAGGCACACTATTAAAACTACTTAAATAATATATCCATTACAAATGTTATGTTGAGAATATTATTTTAATTAGGGGTCCTACTTCAAGATTTATTCAAGTCAGTCGAAGTCAATTTTATGAAACTCCGAAGTATTTAGCTCAAACACTAAACAGAATAAAATTAACGAATTTCAACTCACATTGTTTCGACTTTCGGTTAATTTTGTAAGACTGTATAATAAGAGCATTACACAAAGAAATATAGAAAAAAGTATTCGGACTTTTACATAACATAATTTTACTCTCTAGTGCCTAAAAAATTAAAATATAGAGGGTGTTAGCAAAAGATTGTCAATTGGCAGCGATTATCCAATTGTTGACGTTGTCAGACTGACTTTCTCTGGTGGGATATAATGGATTGGGCTCTAGACCTTAACAAAGATAGTTTCTGTCTGAAGGATAAACTAAATCTTTGTAAAGTTAAATTATGCTTCTTCTGAATGAGCTCGCTCCATCTTAGCTTATGTCTTCACCTCTCGGCTAGATGACTGTAAATAGTAAATCCATTTTATATAAGTATGGCTTACTTATGATTCCATTTTGAATGAAACAATAATCAACATAAACTTAATTAAATGGAATCCAAATTTATAAAATATGCTGTGTCTAATAAAGTATATTCCTATGTTAAGAAGCTGAAATATTGAAAACAAAAATTGCAACTCAAAACACCGTGTTATTAGAACTAAACATTACTTCATAGCATCACCAAGTAGATCAGAACCGTGTCTAATTTAAACATATTTACTTGTTACTACTTGATTGCAATGTTCCACGTCATTAATCTATTCAATAAGCCGCCCATCTTCACGAACATGGTGGAAAGTGGACCATAGACTAACTGTCAGTACTCCTTGGCTCGTGGTTCGTGACTCCACAGTCACTGCGACCTTAATGTCTTTTGTTTTGATAACTGTGTGTTTTAGAATTATTGCAGTATCCATTTCAGTGGTGTACGTGACATTACGAACGCTATACAAAATCGTTATATTACGGTCTGTTTGTAGTTCTGTTACGATCATCATCATCATTATGTCGATTAACCAGTCTGGTATCTTTTGCACATGGTTCTTCCAAATTCAGTCTTATATTTGGTTGGTTCAGGCGCAAACTGACTGGGTTATTTAGATTGCATTTAAGTGATTTATATTTGAGTTTTGTTTTATTTTAAAAATTTTGATATTCGTACTTTAAATTTATATACTTTGGATTTAATTTTGTTTTTTCACATGCTGAGGTGGAAATAATGGATTCAGTTTAAAAATGGATACAGCATAGTAGTGCTGGGTCGCCGTTTTTAACGCGGCTGCTTAGAGAAGTATGATTTTCCATAGAAAATCGCTTGTCTTGTGAGATAGCTGCACGAGCGGGAATGGGGAATCCCAGATAACAAATATTTTCTTTCTGTGTCACGTGCGAGTACTGTTATTGGGGTTTTTTTTCTTGTTAATCTTTTTCTGTTGAGATGAACTAATGTTTGGGATTTAGCATTTATCCGGCCCATTGTTTCCAATTTTTTTTTACGCTGCGCGCTGAAACGTAATTGAGCATTCACATAGAGTCCTATACATTCGCAATCAAAATAAAAAAAAAAAACAAAAATTACATCTTCCACCTCTAAATCGTTATCTCAAAACAGTTGCAAATCAGTGTCGTAACAGACATGTTAAATAGCGTCTAATATCGATACTTGCCATGTCATACGTAATACGCCTTCACTTCGGAACCAGTTGTCGGCTTCCGTCTTAACACGGACGTAATAGGGACATTTAGATTTCCAGTTGGGCTTATTGCAAATCAAAATAACGTATACTGGAAATGACGGCAACAGATTTCTTTTGTTTTTAATCAAATCGCGCATGACGTGAAACTAGGCTTTAGGGTTTCCTCGGTCTTTTCTTTTTCCTCTATTGCTTACCTTAAGTTATTTCACATAGCAAAATGACTGCCATCAATGATGACAGCCGAAAGTAACGAATTAAATTGCCTTCCGAATCTCGAGATATTTTGTGCCACTTGTGGTCCCATCTTACTGGAGACAGCACCTGGAACAGATGTGCCCAAAAAAATAACCGTCTTCATGACGTGTTGGTTTTTCGTTCTTGTGGTGTCTTAGCCCAATTTGATTCTATTGTAATTAAGGCTTGTACATGCGCTTATGACCTTCAGGATATGGGTCGTCCGCGCGCATTCAAAATATTAAATAACGTAAATTTAATATTAAAAAGAAGAATAATCTGTAAAATAAAATTCCTCGGGAGAGTTTGTAGGTTAATTGGTATTGTATTGAACATAAAAATTGCGTGACTCTAAGACAAAGAGTTACGTAGTTAATGAATATTTGCAAAAAAAAACGATTTACACGGTACTTTTTTTTCTAAAAAACTATGAACTTTAGAAAAAAGTTCTCCTCAGCAAGTTGTTGATGTTTGACCATTTTTATAGAGGTTAAACATAGTCGAAATAGCCAAGGAGCACCCTTAAGAATAACAAATTAATAGCTTGGGAGGCCGGTCGCGGGATGATACCCCCTAACCCGCTAGAACATGAATTGATCCCATAAAATGATATGATTTACATAAAAAAATCCATATACAGTGTATGAAGTAAGAACATGTCAGGTCGGGGATAGGACATCAATTAAAGTAACGATTATTAATTAGTTAATTTTCATAAAATCACTTGATGATGATTATTATATAATTAAGTAGGTAAATCATTTAAACAAATGAATGTCTAACTAATGAATACTTCCTGAATTAGCAAATTATAGAAAGCCATGAATTTATAATTAATTAGTGCATATCCTTATAATTATTAACTTTCTATATTGCCAATTAAAATCTAATTATTGCAGTGGTAAATAAAATCTTGTTTAATGTGATTACTGATTTGTTATTAAGTGTTTGTAGATTAGATAAACATGAAACTGATACTTAAACACAAAATTATATGATTCATAACGTCCAATATTCAAAGTGGTGCTTTATTCATCTAAACTATTACATATTTAAAGAAAAATAATGTTGTCTGCAAATAGAGTAAAGAAACTGAAAATGTCCCGTACCGATTCAGATAATTGTTTCACAAATATACTGATAGGCTATGATATACGCGAAAGAAGTTATAGACCCTATATATTCCTATAAATTACATCCATTACTGCTGACTCTGAAGAAAAAGAGTATTGAGAAAGCATACATACATATTATCACGTCTTAACCCTGGCGGGGTAGACAGAGCCCAGGATCATAAAACCTTTAAAGGCCACGTTTAGCGTGTTAGTGGGCGTTTTAAGGTGGAAAGCGTGTCAAAATAGTGATGGGTTGCTAGGCCCATCGCCTATAACATGATTCCTTAGACTTTCGCCCAATCCCTTGACCGGTTTTACGGTCTGCGCGGGAAGAAAAGGAGCTGGTATATTCTATGTTTTCCTTTTCTCCCAAACCATCATAGAAGAGCATTGAAAAAGATTTTTAAACGAACAATAATTTATTTAAACATCTCCATTACTTAAAATCTCATAAAAAAATTGTGAGATAAACCTCTTTATTAACTAACTAGCAGTCCGCCTGACTTCGCACGTGGTAATTCATAGACCATAGACTATGGCACTCAGGCATAAAGTACTTATTCAACGGTAAAAGAAATTTTGAAATCGGTAAAGTAGTTCCTGAACAAAGAAACAAACTCTTCAGCTTTATATATTAGTAAGTAAGTACAGATAATTCGTACAAGAAATATTTTTGCAATGTATAAACACAAAAATTATTGCATATATTTCAAAAATTCTTGTAGTTTTAGATAGCTTAATTAAAGCAGGTAACAAGGGCTTCAAGTAATACACTTTTCCAAAGCGACGAATGCTGTAAACTCAAAAATAAAACGATCTTCCCAAACAGATTGAACGAGCAGCTGAATATTTTTGTGTGGAACAGTCAATATTTATTTTTAGTTTCTAGGATTAGTCCCATAGGAAAAGTTGTTCATATGAAGGGATTGAGTCACCCCTTTGAGGGTTGTGAAGTGGCGAGAAAGGGCTTCATATACTTATCGCAAGGACACAACTCTTTGAAGCCTACGAATTGTATTGTGGCTGCTTCAAGATGATTGATGTATTCAGAGTACCGAGACGTTTGCGTAACAACGACCTTATTGTGGACGAGCCGCACCTTGCCGTGAACCGGTTATTATTTTATTAATTAACCAGCTCGAAAACATGTTTCGTAATACTAAAAGAAGGAATAGCTAAAGAAAAAAATACGATTACTTAATTTAGTTCATATTCTCTGCTTCTTCTTCGGCCTTTCTCGACAACTAGGGTGTAGGCCTATTTCATATTATGCCATTTTCTTCGATCTTGGACAGATTCGATCCATTTAGTTCCAGCCATTATTTTAATATCGTCGTACGAACGCATCTGTGGTCTTCTTCGTGGGCGTCTCTTGTCCCACGGTTGTCATTCTACCACTGCTTTGCACCACGAGCTTTCCTTCCGAGCGACATGGCCTGCCCACCCCCACTTCAACTTCGCAACCCGTTTAGTTACGTCGCTCACCTTGCTCTTTCATATTATTACCGCAAGTGGCATAATTATATCTCGAGCTCCTCCGTGCTTCGGAAGGCACGTTAAGCCGTTGGTCCCGGCTGTCATCGTTGATGGCAATCGTTAAGCTATGTCAGATGCCTTAAGGCAGCTTGAAAAATCTGACACCAGTGTTGGCCACTTACACATACGAAAAACAAACAAATTACATCTTTATCCCTAACGGAGTTACGGGGTAGATACAGCCAGAGGCTACATGGCATAAATAAATAGAGACTAAAAACACGGATTGTCCTCTCCAACCCGTCTGGCCAGCGTGGAGAGTGTACACCATATCCTCTGACTGCCCTGTCTAATGATGGCTCTGGTAGTTCATAGAGGGTCATGCTCCTGCAGTGAAGACTAAAAAAGGCCTGATGATGATGACACGGATTGCGCAATTTACGTAAATTGTGAAGTTGTGTCGTGAGATTCTAACTGAACGAAAAACAAAAAAACGACACCGTTCACGGTGATTCCGGTCATCTATTGTAATAAAGATTTAATTGTTTGTTTGTTTGTTTGCATTGTATGGGCTTCGAAACTACCGATTTTCAGAATTCTTTGACCTATAGAAATCTAATTTATCTGCGGGTGACGTAGGCTTTAATTTACGCGGATGAAGTCGCGGGAAAATTGCTAGTCTCAATCCCATCCCAACCCCAACTCATATTATAAATGCGAAAGTGAGTTTGTTTGTTTATTTGGCTGTTACGCTTTCACGCCGTATCTACTGAACCGATCTTCATGAAATATTGCATACACATAGGTTAGGGTACAGAAAAGGACATAGGCTATATATTTTGCGAGCGAAGCCGCGGGTAACAACTAGCTTCATACAAAATGCGCGACGCTTGCCGCTATCGCCGTACTTCAAAGTCAACCTTAAGTTTAAAGCAAGGTTTATAAGACAATAGTGGTAATAAAATGTCGCGTACGATTAATGACCTGGCCTTGGACTGGACTTTATTATATCTTGAACTAAATGGCGAATCGAATTAACATACAAAACAATATGGACTCCATATAAAGATCTATGTTTAGCTACGAATATGGTGACACAAAATAGCAGAATTACTCTTTTTTAGGGTTCCGTACAAAAGTTGAAAAACGGAACCCTTATAGGATCACTCGAGCGTCTGTCTGTCCGTCCGTCCGTCTGTCACAGCCGATTTTCTCCGAATCTACTGAACCAAATTAGATGAAATTTGGTAAGATAGTGTAATCCTATGACCCAAACACGGATGTGCAAAGTAAATAAAGATTTTTTTTGAAATAAGGGTCATTTTGAGGGGCCCAATTACAATATTTAAAAAAAAGTTTTGCAAACCTTACTGTGTCATATATCAAATGAAAGGGCTCATTATGAGGATCTCAAAAATATTTTTTTTTTCGGGTAAAATCATTACTTTTGATTTTATTCACGAAAAAAGGCAAAAATTGACCATTCCCCCCCCCCCCCTGATCTCCGAAACTACTAAGCCGAAAAGGTTGAAAAAATTACAAAATTAAAAACATTCCTTGAAGATTACAGGAAAAATAATAAGAATTCTATCACTTAAAAATTAAGTGGTAAACTCACAATAATAAGTTCATCTAAGGAAATAGTTCACTAAAACACCACTAGATGGCGCTAGTCGATTGAATAAAACATTTTTTGCACATTGTGTGTGTGTTCACGAAGCATATTGTACGGAACCCTCATTGCGCGAGTTCGACTCACACTTGGCCGGTTTTTTTTTTCAAAAGTGTCGCCACTCCATTTTAGGAGACAAACTAGGCGAGCGTCCGATTTTATAGTCATTTATACTAAATTAAGAATATATTCTGGTTAAACATAGAAATTTATCGAATAGCATGTTTTCGATCGAATTTCCTAACATTTCATAGAATAATATTACATTTCTATGAAAAGGTGGGGAAATTCGACAGAACTGACTGTGATTGCAAAAACCTATCCGTGACCGTAGGTACGTTATTTGAACCTGAGTACATTAATCGAACATAATTTAATTTAATATATTGTAGAAACAAACTACCTACATACTTACCTGGTGTATAAATTGAAAATTGTTACTTTTACAGCAGATACCACTGTATGTTTTTAAAGAACTCTAAAGATATTTCTCTCTTAAGTCTTAGTACCATTTGACTTTGTACTGTTCCTAAATACTTTTTTCATTGAAATTAAACAATTACGATTTCAACACAACAAATCGATTTACCGCCTGGGCCGTTGAATGGTGGCATGCGGCATGGCGTTCTTAACTCGGGTATGTCCACTCTAATTATGTGATCTTTTGCAATACGAAATAAAAATGGAAACATTAAACAATATGAACAAGTATAGAAAAATATATCTCAGCACAAATATTAATGTTTCAGGCTCATTAAGATCTGATTACGCGAAAGAATACTGCTAAAATATTTGTTTACTATGAAACTAAATCGTTATTTAACATCATCATCATCAGGTCTTTTTAAGTTTCCACTGCAGGAGCACGACCGTTTAACATATGCTCGTTTACGTAACTTTAAGTAATATGAAAAGCAATGATCAAACGATAAAAAATCAAAGCTTTTTCGTTTTATCCGTTCCCTTCCACTGGCAACGGGTCATATTATATGAGTGGAAAAACCTTTGTTTCTCAACGGTTTCACGCTTCACGACCGCTATTTACCACTGTCCGGTTACAAAAACTGTAGTGACAGACTGGCCTCATGTTTTGTGTCCGTTTTTTACTCAACAATGGTCAAAAATAGGCCTAAGGCTATTGAAAGAAACGGTTTTCTCAGAGCAGATTAATTAGCTAAATGCTTTCAAAAAGCTCTGTCTGATTCAGATTTACATTACATAAATAAAGTCAGTGGTCACGCGTTTCTTCTTTTCGACACCATGTCCTTGGCCATTTATATTTATACTAATCCTAACTATCCTAATCCTTACTAATCCTAATCCTAACTAATATTATAAATGCGAAAGTGAGTTTGTTTGTTTGTTTGTTTGTTACGCTTTCACGCCGAATCTACTGAACCAATCATCATGAAATTTTGCATACACATTGGTTAGGGTACCGAGAAGGACATAGACTATATATTACGCGGGCGAAGCCGCGGGTAACAGCTAGTATTATAAATGCGAAAGTGAGTTTGTTTGTTTGTTTATTTGTTACGCTTTCACGCTGTATCTACTAAACCGATCATCATGAAATTTTGCATACACAAAGGTAAGGGTACTGAGAAGGACATAGGCTATATATCACGCGGGCGGAGCCGCGGGTAACAGCTAGTATATTATAAAGAGGAAAAGATTTTATTGTTTGTTTACATTGAATAGGCTCTGAAACTACCGAATCGATTTTCAAAAAGCTTCTACCTTAAGATAGCTAATTTATTTGCGGATGACATAGGCTATAATTTGCGCGGATGAGATCGCGGGAAAATTGCTCGTTGTTGAATCAGAACGTATACTTATAAGAAACACTGAAATTGCGTGATCGTACCCGGACCGTTCCTGCAAAAACCAAGTTTTCTTACAAGCTTCTACAGTTCTCCCTAAGTTTTTGTTAGTTAAGTATATAAAAGACACTGAAAACAAAGTAATAACTGGAATAATTGCAAATCAACTCTGTCTAAAGATACAACAGCTGTTTCTCAATTAAAACAACTTGCTTTCTTCAAGTAGGTGGCAAAAGATTGCGATACTTCTGCAGCGCAAGGAATATTTGCTTAACAAAATAATATTGATTCAACTGTTTATCGCTTGGTCTATTGCAGCAATATGAACAAACCGAATGTACTGATCTAACACATGAGTAGCGTTTTGAAATGAGCAAACTGGAAGCGGTTTTTGGCTAGTCAAGGCCGGTTTGATTCCTGCGTGGGTTTTAATCCTTTATTCTCATGTTAAGAGAACACAGAAATAAAACCAGATTCTTTCTCCTTATTGGTCCTTACATGTGTTTATTAAAATATAAATTACTCCCTTGTTTCAAATAATGAGCTTTGTTTAGCTTGTATTTCCTAAGTCGCCTTCTACGACATCCACGGGAAGACTTGGAATGGTCCTATTCTACTCTGCCGGGAACCACACGGCTCAGCAAAGAGGGCTCTCCAACCCGTCACAGGCCAGCGTGGAGAGTGAAGGCCAAATCGTCTGACTGGTCTGGCTAATATATGGCTCTGATAGTACAGAGAGAGTCGTGCTCCTGCAGTGGGGACTAAAAAAGATCTGTTGATTATTGATGATGATGATGTTTCAAATAATGAGGGTGTTCTGAAATAATCGCCGACAGCATTGTCCTTCTTCTATTTTATAATGTGGCTTCCACCGAGATTTTAGTGATTCTGCCAATGTCCAGTAAATTGAGATACTAAGTATCGGTGTAGTAAGTAAATTTTAAACAAGTAACATCAAAGATGGCGTATGTTCTTTGAGGCCCGTGGGAGCTTCTGGTGACAAATCAATACGAGTCCATATAACAGTCTACTTTAACTATTTCATATAAATTCTTCATGAGCACGAGCATTTATATTATAACACCAAACTACACCAATTTCATATTATAAAGTTCACTAAAATCAATTTGCAAAATCGTCTAAACCCCAACTGCACCCCTTGACTTCCTACCACCAACTCTTGTCAATTATTATCCAATAACTGCAGCTTATCGAGGTAGACATCTCAGTACTGCTACCTTATAGTGAACTTTTTTGAAAACCCTCATTCATTTCAATAAAAAATGGAAAGGGAAGTTTTACCTAGGATAGGACTAGCTTCATTCTGAATAACTTCTTTGTACAAAGTCAGTGTATCATACATTTCTTTTTTGGATCTTCTAAGGAACATAAATCCAAAGACCGAGTATCAAAATTATAGGTGTTCTCTTTGTCACTATATATACTTATATATTCTATCTCATCTAAATTAATATGAATTAGTCGTCATCATAGGAAAATTATTGGGATGTATAGCTGTCAGTAAGTCGTATAAAAATAATTTAACATACAAAACAGAAATCAAATACTTCTTCGAGAAAGGACAAAAACAGGTGTCACAGAACAGGCGCACGCGCCAACTGCAATATTTCCATATAACATACAACTTCGTGCTATAGAGAAATTACAATCGGAAGCCATTGTTCTTGGCCGCGATTTTTTATCGATACCATGCAACTCGATGACTCTATCGCCTTGCCTGTGCTAAGTATTGCTTTCACTCCGTCTTTCACTAGTGTTTCTAGATAACTAATCGTGTTTTGTAACGTGATGTTGATGAGAAGTGCCAACAAGTTGATTATTCGAAAAAAATATACATCTTTCAAATACGCTCTATTTTGTATTTTTTCACAACTTTGTCTGTGAGGTTACTACACATATATAATATGTACACCCTTGCGAAATTACACCTTTCTAGCACTATTAATCTCTGTGCTAAACCGCGGTCAGACAGACAGACATGGTAAAACTATAAGGGTTTCTTGTTTACTACAGAACCTAAAAAATATCAGAAACACAGATAGAGTTACAATACATGCCAGCCTGTGACACGGGGGTCCCGGGTTCGATTCCCGGTCAGGTCATGATGGAAAACGATCTTATTCAGAATGACCTGGGTCTTGGATGTTTATCTACATAAGTATACGTTATAAAATATAGTATCGTTGAGTTAGTATCCTGCGACACAAGTTCACAGCTTACTGTGGGGCTAGCTCAATTTGTGTGACATGTCCCTATATATTTATTTATTTAATACTTATTCGTAAGATACAGGTTATATCCATGGATATAGCGGATTATTATTCAGTATCGGTACCATAGCCGATCTATTTCAGTGTGGTTTGTAACAATACAAGCCAGATTCAAAATTGAAATTTAGTTTTGATTACTTTTCACGTGTTTTAATTGGATATGTATAATTTAACAGCATCAATTGACGTACTACGAGTACGTTCACATAATAGATAATGCATCACCGATCATAATCGAGTGACGCGAACTACCATAGTTGTTATAGTACCAACGTCACATCAGCTAATAGAGTTCGTCATGGTCACAAAACCAAATAAACGTATATGCACTGATTTAAAGAAATACGCGTTTCGTATATGTATAACTGTATATAAATCCTCTGACTGCTCTGGCTAATATATGGCTCTGGTAGTACAGAGAGGAATGCTCCTTCAGTGGAAACTAAAAAAGACCTGATGATGTTGATATGTATAACTCAAGTAACACCAATGTTGGCCACTAGTTAGCAGAAAAAAAGCATAATCACAAAATATGCTCTGTAGCTTTTCATCTTTTAGTCGTCAGTAAAAAAATGTTTTTTATTCGTAAATTTTTATTTGTGCGAATTTGAATGACTGAAGTCGATACTTCTTGCGTTCGCACACTATGCAATGCATAGGCAACTGATTGTAAATTCATTGTCACGTTATATTCCATATGTTGTTATTTGTTTTGTTGCGAACGATACATCAGTTGATTTATCAAGAATTTCAAGGACTTCATAGGTATTAACTACTAGCAATAAATTGATAACACACATAGTCGTAGGTACAATAAGCAATGCACAAGTCTTTAGACGTCCCTAACTATGGCCATGCAGATGGGTCTTTTGTTCTTTGGGCAACAGCGAAGTGTGCATTCAGATTGCAGACCACTCGTGTATGAATTTTACTCATAGATAATAGACGCATAAAAAACAATGACATTTAAAGATGAGGCAGAACTTTCGGCCCTAGTAATAGTAGCGCAGTGGTTAACACGTGAGCCTACTACGCGAGGGACTCCGGATTTGATTCCCACCGCAGGCAAATACTTGTACTTAATTTTCACAGGTAAACTACCTGTGAGAATGAAGTACAAGCATTGGAGCTACCCAAAGAGAGTTAGCGTAAAGCAAGCAGCCGGCCCTAAAATTGTTATATAGCATAAACGCTGTAATTTTTTTTTACGGCCGGCTTATATCTGACCCAGGTCTCCATCGAGCTGTAGATACAACTGAGAAATGTCTCAGATGAGCAGGAAAGTGACGTATGAGGATAAAGAGGATCTAACGTCTTCCCAAACTTGGACAATCCATTCTGATCGCAGTTACATCACCATAATTCAAGTCTCGCGTCGCAGTCACGACAGTCAATGGAATGCTATTTGCAATTTAAGCTGGCAGACCTTTGTGTTAGGCCTCTCTTGCCATTTCGAAACCGTGACGAAGGATTTGATCAACTGATGTGACTTAATCTAATACCTGTATCACACCGAAAGGAGATTTGACCTGAAAAATTGCCTGCAAGGGCCTGTTTGATGAAAAAACGTTTTGAATTTTTTTTTTTGGAGTTGTTTGTTGTTTTTCGTATGTGTGAGTGGCCAACACTGGTGTCAGATTTTTCAAGCTGCCTTAAGGCATCTGACATAGCTTAACGACTGCCATCAACGATGACAGCCGGGACCAACGGCTTAACGTGCCTTCCGAAGCACGGAGGAGCTCGAGATATTTTTATGCCACTTGCGGTCACCCATCCAAGTAGGGACTGCACCAGGGGTTACTTAACATACGTAAGCGCTCATAGAGCTCACACCCACTAGACCATCGGGCTTTTTTGAAGTTCAAAGTAGTCATTGATACATCTTTCATTATGAAACAGTATATTTAGATGACACCTAAATGATTTACAGCAATGGTCTTACCATTTGTCATTACTCTTGTTTTTTCCGGGTTCAGTTATAACCCTACCTTCTCGCTTTCCGTTGTCAGTTCGTTTATCATTTTTGTTATGTCTTCCGGGGATCTTGCAAATAACACAATATTATCTGAAAATCTCAAGTGAACAAATGAGACACCTTCTACATTGATACCGAGATGGAAGATAAATATACTAGGTACATAAATATTAAATTTTTATAAAAAAATAACATTTTGACATTACCCTCCATATATATTATAGAGATATGCACATTTGTAAGACAAAACAAACATCTTTTTAGACAAGTAAAAGACACTCACAAAAGAAATACACGACACAAGGATAGGTTGGATTTACCGGTGTCTACGTAAGGCATGTATAGCCACGGACCTTATGTAAGCGCAATTAAAATATTTAATAAACTGCCACAAGAAATACGTTTGCGAGTTTAAATTATAAAATATTCATAAAAAAATTAAAAATATTGTTGTTATCGAAGGGCTATTATTCAATCAAGGAATATCTGAATGAAAAATTATAATTTTTTATTATATTATTATTATTTTGACATTGTAATTTTTTTCCTGCAAATTTATTTAATAATACCTATAATTCTTTTAAAATTAATGTAGTATTGACTTTTTAATATTGTATAAATTTAATTTGACTTTTATAACTAACATATTATTCATGTATAATTTGATTACCTACCTAACTACTTAATTGTTTTTACTTAGCAATGAGACATCGCAACACCCTGCCAGGGTTCATACCTTCACTGACATATATTTCACCACCTGTTATATATAACATATATTTCATCATCTGAGGAGCCCGATGGTCCAGTGGGTGTGAGCTCTATGAGCGCTTATGTATGTTAAGCAACCTCTGGTGCAGTCCCTACTTGGATGGGTGACCACAAGTGGCATAAAATATCTCGAGCTCCTCCGTGCTTCGGAAGGCACGTTAAGCCGTTGGTCCCGGATGTCATCGTTGATGGCAGTCGTTAAGCTATGTCAGATGCCTTAAGGCAGCTTGAAAAATCTGACACCAGTGTTGGCCACTTACACATACGAAAAACAACAAACAAACCACCTGTTATAATGTTCATGTACATGTAGCGAGAAATAAAGAAATATTTTTATATGCTCCCCTGCGTTCACTATGTGCAACATAAGGAAACGCTTTTTCCAGATAATTGTCATGAAATTACAGAGGAGTGATCGCATAGCGTGCAAGATTTCTGTGGCATTGTACAACAAAAGATTATCCGATGGCTGCATGTAAAGAACTGAACATTTAACATACTTGGACTTATCTGATTAGTAAATATTTGTGTAATAACTAGCCACCTGGTTTACTCCTATACGCATTGCTATAATAACTACAAATGTATTCAGTAGCGCAATGTCGACACAAGTTTTTCAAAGAAAGATCCTGACAGATAATAATATGTCTAGTGTCTAGTCTACGCAAATATCCTACAAAATATTCCAAATCTATTCGGGCACCTAATGACCCGGATGTTGTGGTTAAAAACCCACTAGGAGCCATACTTAGCCATTGTTGTGACGATATTGTAGGCTTGAATCACATTATCCGAAACATGATTTCATAACTTAGCACTGCTCGTTAAAGGTTAAAACAATGCAAATAACCTATCAATTTATGCAATTTTTATTCCGAGACAATTTTGATAGCAAAAACAAAGTATCTCAAGGTGTTGAATTCACCTTTTTCATTTTTTTCCAGTTTTATTAATGTCAAGAAGTACACTCGATACAGTTCGATAGGTACTTGAACTTTACGCAATAATCATCTTCACTGACATTTGCAGATCGATTCAAGTTTTAACTCCGCATACATTTTATGTAATCGTTTTCAAACAATCTTTAATAAGATATCTTGTACCGCCATACCATACTCTTTATTACAACCAATAAAAACAGAAATTATTCGTTAAACAAAAAAAAACAATTAATAAAATAATTTTTCACATCTGCTATACTGTTTTACAAATAAAACAGTACGGCCTACGTTATAATATTTCCGGTGGCAGCCTCACGGAAAATACACCTTGCAAGGTTTTTAATCTTGAGCTTCTTACTTTGAATCGTATCTTTTTTTTAACAAAACAAAGTTTCTCGTTCTAACTTTAAAATAATTTGAAGGGCTTTTAGAGCCTCAAAAAACAACATGTTAAATGAACTCTCAATTTTTTATTTCAAATAAAAGCCCTAGACCCCTAAAAAGTCATGTAGGTCTTCTAAATGTAACTTGTCGCACTGAGCCAGTTATGTCTGTATATGCCTATAGATAATAAAATATAAAGCCATTATTAGCCATACTATCGTAGTGATAACTTGATTTCCTATAGGTACCTATATCAAGCCTGACATATCTTGTGGTTCTAGTTCCTCTTAGATCGCCGAGGCCAGCGCCTAGTGACGCAACAGATGAGTTCACTCCGACAATAAGTTACCTTCGCCACAAAAACTTGGTCACGATTCAGAGGCATTCAAGATTCCTGCCATTGTGCAGTCACTTGAAAAAATGATATAATTGTACGTAACACCGGAAGATACTATCATTAATATTATAGAAGAACATGCACGATATGTTTCTATAATACTTGTATGTGAAATAACACAGTAACATAGTGGCGCCATGCATAAAAAATAAACCAAGATATGTAACTTAAATATTTTACACATATATGTTGTTTTATTGTTGTCACGAACCATTAATATAACAATGCTTGGCATATAATATATATAACTTAAGTATGTCAGTTTATAATATCAACAGTGTCTATATACAACATATTTAAAACTAAAACTAACTAAAATTAAAAAAGTAATAATTAAAGCTAAAAATAACAATAATATCTATTTAAAAAAAACTATAGATAAAAAATGTCCCGCAAATCACTGCCCTGCGGAAGTGTTTCCAGAAGGCTGGCAGCATTGCCACGTTGTATGGCAATGCTTAATCTTTGTGCAAAGAAATTGCCAGCCCTCTGGTCATTGGACAAATAATATTAAATATGACAATTTATTTTCAACAGGTGAACTACTTAAACACGCACAATATATTTATAATGGGTTACAAACAACATGGCTAAGAATTTATTTGCTATAACTATCTACCACAAGCCTTTAACAAACGCATGTATTCTACCGTCGACCTTAGATAACATCGTTGAGTTTGAGGGCCAAGAAATGGCGCCACACGCTGCCATATTTTGATAGCTAAAACTAACAGCTAAAACCAATTAAATAAAATTATTTTAATACGGTTTTTATCGCGTTCATTGTCTAGTGTTTTACATAAAATACTAGACAAATGTCAACTTAGTCTACCTGCGACCACGAGCACTGTAAAGTGCTCGAAACGTTAGGTGTATAAATAATGTAATAAACGCGATAAAAACCGTATTTAATTGTGTAACAATCGCGGCAACATAAGAAAATATTAGCTAAAACCAACCTAAGATCTACTTCTTTCAGTAGTTTTATCACGTCTTCTGGGATACTTAAATATAGTGGAATTTCTGTAAACGGCTAGACACATTTTCAAGTGTGAGGTAACATTGGAATTTGTCTTTGTATGGGTCACTCACTCTTGAAAATCTGTCAAGCCGTTTACAGAAAGCGACAAAACATTACATACATACACGCGAAAAACATTACCTTCGTGGGTCAGTCGGATAAATAGGTTAAATACTAATTAACCGTTTTTTTCTCTTCTACTTCCTCCGGGATCTACCAAGAGTGACCAAGAACTTTTTTGTTATTACTTGTACGTATATTGTATTTCTTATTGCACGCAATTCTTTTATTTACCTTCATTTCATTCAGTTCCAAATTAAAACGGTGGCCATGAATAAGTAGGTTTATAGTAAAGGCTAAGGAATATCGCAGCATACAGCCTATTGTTGCTTGTTGACACAGCGAGTATCTCGGGCGAGTTGTGTAATGTTTTCCGTGCAGTACGCCCACGCGGCTTATCTCATAGTAAATCGTGCAGTGTGGTGCAACGTGGGTTCATTCTCCTTTACAGCTTAATGAACTTAACTATTTAACCCCCGTCCTCTCTATTCAAAGCTCCTTTGTTGCCATGGAAACGAGCCTTGCTCGTCTTTCATGAGTGTTACTTACCACATACTGAGACACCACTCCCACAGAACGAGTATGAGTATTTGTTCTGTTCATTTGACTTGCTTGAGCCCGCTCTATGCATGACTTTTAACCGCATTTTTCAGAGGTTCCTTGCTATTTTAGCAGAAGTACGAATATCCTAAGCAGCCAGGGTAGGATGGATCGAAGTTAATATTTAATAAGCAAGCACTTAAGCTATTGTTCAACTTCATAGAATGATGTCCAAGGTTGGATAAAAGATATTCATCAACTACATATTTTCACCAACGGGGACGCATGTAATTATTTAATCTTGTTTTCAAAAGACTTATTATCTAGACGATTTTTTTAATCTGTTTAGTGAAGTAAGGCAATAAATATTAGTTTTGATGATAATATGCAAATATCATTTTGGCCAGCACTAGTGGTTTACAAGGCCAAATACTAATATTGGATTAAAACCGGTATTGTTAGGCGGTATAGGTAAGCACTAAGCAGCAGTGATTATCATTTTAAAAACCCAGGGGTAAAATAGGCTACAGTTACTGAATGTAGTAAATAATTAAGACAATAGAAAATTATATCGAAAAAAAAAGCTTGCAAAATATTACACGCTTTAGCAATAAATTAAAAAGCAATAAAAGCTGATACGGTTAGAATTATTGTAATGGATCAAAATCATCAAATATCAAAATCAAAAAAATTCATAAAAAAACATCACGTGTGATACTTTCTGACTTGTCTACCAGTACCGATAAACTGTAACTTTTTACACCAAATAAGAAATATCCCTTAATTTGGCCATCAAAAGTAATTTTATTCGCATCAATCAAACCGTGATCTTAAAAGGTGTGAACCTTGTTTCCCACAGTTACGTCAAGTACATTAGAAAGGGCTTATAGATCCATTTTTTCGAGGTGTTAAACTAATGATTGTGTAGATTTTTTTGACAATGGTTCTGCTGAGATGAAAACAAAAGAGAGCATGCAATGTTTTCCATCGTCAGATTCATACTGTGCTGAGCTGAGAATGAATGCCACATAAGGCGCACAAACTACGAAGAAGATACTATTACTAGTATCAGACGACCGACTGCCTTATTTTTTTTTCTAGGCAATAAGGATCATAGGCAAATAATGGAGTGAGGGTGAAAATATGTCATACAATTCCTTTTAAGTTTCTATAGGGGGCCACAAATTCAATCTCAATTGACGTGTGTTCTATGCCCTAAATTCCGTAGAGTCAATTTTTCGGCAGTGATAAGGCGCTTAGACCAGCCAACTAGCGCCACCCTTGGTTTTATTTCTTTTACTACTAAATAAGATCAAATTGATAAAATCGACGTAAGTAAGTACTTCAATAGTAAATGACTTCTAGTATTTTTTTGTATTGCTTTTCATTATTTTGCATTTGGTTAAGAACTACGCATTACCGCCAAAACTTTTATTTACCTTCACGACCACTTTTAGCGTTAATGAGTATTTTTCAAGTCGATTAAGAGTTCTAATAAATAATAATTTTCATATAAAAAGTGATAACTCTATAATAGATAAACATCCAAGACCCAGGTCAATCTGAAAAAGATCATTTTTCATCTTGACCTGACCGGGGATCGAACCCAGGATCATCCGTGTTGACCTGATATTGATATTCTGCTTATGTAATACATGAAGGGAATAAAAATATAGTTTAAAATAATGGTTTTAAGTTGCGAGTATTTTCCTATTGCCTTTTTTATCTAAGCTCGTGAACGCTAGACATTGATAAGCAAATCTTCCGTTTGTCACAATCTAAGTACGGCATTGTGAAGATGTTTTTATGTCGTCAACATAGCATAAAGGTTAACCGCTCGACCACTTTCTACGGCGTCATGGGAAACCACATTCATCCATGTTAACACTATCTTACTTTCTACAAGTGACGTTGTAAACTTTATCTGGGAATATAAACACGCAACTGATAAACTGGATGTATTTTAGGTATCTATTGAACATTATTGATACGTCATAAAATGTATTTATTACTTTTAATAAATTATATCAAAATATTTTTTAGAAAACTCAGAAAAATGTCGTTTTGACCGAATACCAACTATGGTACTATAAGCATTTATAGCAACTTAGGGGGATGACACAGTTAATAAATAAATAATAAATATATACGGGCAAATCACACAGATTGAGTTAGCCCCAAAATAAGTTCGAGACTTGTGTTATGGGATACTATCTCAACGATGCTATATTTTATCATAGATACATATACATATAGATAAACATCCAAGACCCAGGCCAATCTGAAAAAGATCATTTTCCATCTTGACCTGACCGGTGATCGAACCCAGAACCATCCGTGTCGCAGGCAGACGTGTTGACCACTGCGCTATACAGAGCTAGTCAAAGTTGTATTGTAAGATTTTTAAACTGCAAAACGTGAGTCATTTAAGTATTTTAAACTATAAATCCTACTGTGTAGAGTTTCAATGAGCATTCCACGATGCGTTTTGTGGCGTAATTTTTCTATACTCTTACTTATCCATGTGTTGTTTTGTTACATCCATTGTTCAAAACCGCTCAAAACCACGAAATTAAATTTTTTGCCGCTCTGGTGCGTTACCGACATACCGTCTTTATGCTCACCTAACAGTACATACTTATTTAAAGGTCATTGGCAGGATTTTATCGCTTTATTCAAGTTTTATGTGACAAGAAAACGAGATTTTTAATACATATATCAAACGTTATGAGCAAAAAATACGCAGCGTGCGTGTCTCGGAAAAAAATCTCATATAACATGCGGCAACTGTAGGTGGGTACTAGAAAAGAAAAGTATTATATGAAACTTACGTTCAATTATTAGTATCATAAGTATTTACACTTAGGATGTGATAAAAATACCCGTAAAGCTGAAAAGGGTATAAAATGTCCCTAGTTAAGAGTCTATTGGTAATGATAAAACTAAAGTGACTAGGCATCTACTCAAAATAAAAGTACTTACTAACCAAATTTCCACTAAAATATAAATGACTATAACCAGAAAAGGCTACTTGATTATTTTCAGTAATAAAAAATTATGTATTATAAACATAATATTTTGTTGATGGGGAATTATGTAACATGTTGTATATTGCAGTTGTTACTTAATTAATATTTTGTACCGGATACATTTAGAGAAAGGTATGGTGTAGTTGTTAGATACAGAAAAATATTCTATTTGACCGGATTCATTATTGAAACACGTATAATGCGCTTATTTAGATATTGCGATATTTAAAAGGTAAAGAATTAAGTATATAATGTATAGTATTTCTGTTTGACCGGATTCATTATTGAAACACGTATAATGCGCTTATTTATTGCGATATTAAAAAGGTAAAGAATTAAGTATATTATGTATAGTATTTCTATTTGACCGGATACATTATTGAAACACGTATACAATGCGCTTATTTATTGCGATATTAAATAGGTAAAGAATTATGTATATTGTGTACCTATTGTATATTCTATGCCTTAATCTTTTGAGACTTGTGGACAAAGTGTGCAACTGTGTGTTGACAAGCATTTTTTTCTGATGGGTTAATCTTATGTATGTAAAATGGTAGTTATCGGTGTATACCAATAAACAAATAAAGAAGTTGGAGCAAATAAAGAAGTTGGAGCAAACTGTTTCTCTAATGCCTTCATGATTATTGCAGATGATAATGATAATACAAAATATTTTCTTTCCGATATGAGAGTGAATAACTTCTTGTAGTATAGGTACGTACGATTTACTGCGTCTTTCTCTAGCAAAGCGTAGAACCTGTCTCCTTTCTCCGGAAACGATAATCATTGAATATTTCGATTTCTAACAGCATTACGATTCTTTTTGTAGGAAATAATCATATTTGTTGATGGAATAATTTATTTTAAAACATCATCATCATCATTATCATCAGGTCTTTCTAGTCTCCACTGCAGGAGCACGACCCTCTCTGTACTGCCAAAGCCATATACTAGCCTGAGTAGTCAGAGGATTTGGCCTACACTCTCCACGCTGGCCAGACGGGTTGGAGAGGTCTCTTTGATGTTATTATAAGCTTTGTTTAGCTTGTGTTTCCTTAGTCGCCTTCTACAACATCCACGGGATGACTTGGAGTAGTCCTATTCTACTCTGCCGGGAACCACACGGCGAAATAAAACATACATATAACTAATATAAATGTTTGGTAATTGCATATCCGCAGTTACTTTTGTTAGATCCAAAAAGTGTTCTGTATCGGTAAATCGGTACTAGTCATAAATTATCTTACAATTTTAAAGTTTATTTTGGGAATTCTATACAACCGGTTAACGTTGTCGTAGATAAACAAATAAAATAAAGAAATTGAGCCAACGCAATAATACAGTGACAAAGTTTTTTTATGTAACGAATGGCTAGTATGATTGTTTGGGTACCTACATACTAAAACGTTCAGTTGAATGTTATGTATAATATAATTTTAAAACAGTATTGTAAGTTCACATACCATTGATAACAATCCGAGTGAGGTACATTTAAGTAGATACAACAAAGTAATTCGTAGTATGATAAAATAAATCGGATTACATAGTTTCTTGATCAAAAAAATCCATGATTCTACATTAAGCTCAATAGTCATAAGTAGTCATCAGTTTCATTTCTTCTTAAAGATGATTATGGCGTTTAAGTGGAGTAGTTTCTGTAAATACATAAGTCTTGTGGAGTGTACCTATGTACTACTCAAAGAAAACTTTTATTTTTACTTTAAAAAAATCAAAGACACTACAAAAGCAAAAGAGACCCGAAATACTTAGATGTGTCCAACGACTAAGGAAAGGCCAAATCGAAAGAAAAACCTGAAAAAATACTTCTTCTTCTTTTCGAGTCAAAAAGGCTTTATTTATAAATCATATATTATATTAGACCAGAATTTGGCCACCTGGACGGCGCGATTGTTAGCCTCCAAAAAATCCTCTACGGTGCAAGAAGTAGGACAGATGGGGCAATTTATGAGATGGGTCATCGTCTGAACAGCGCCGCAGTTGCATAGATTGTTGCTAGAGAAACCCCACCTAACCCGGTTATCTCGGCATCTTCCAACACCAGCCCTTAGTCTATTTAATGAAAAAATCCTAAAATTTGTTTTATTTTAAATCTTCATATTACTGGGATATAGTCTAGACTGGTTTTAATTTGCCACCGTAAAATATCTCCATATTATATTATACGAGAAACAAGATGGCGATAATTGATAAACAGAGTACCTAATTGTCGCGCGTGCCATGCTACCGCGGCGACTGATCTAGTTTTTGGTCACAATCAGTTGGATGGACGGAATATGTTTCATTAATGAATCGTAATACTGTCGAATATATATTTATTCCAAAAATTATACATTTTGACTACTAAGTAATCAACAATTTTCCTAACACAGTTATTTCGAATTTGACCAGTCCAATTCACTTAATACGACGTCGATATAAGTAAGTATTAATCTATTTTTGTCATTCGTTGTTCAATGATATCTCATATCCATAGATATCAGAATATTTACTAGGCTCATATCGATCGAAAAGATAACCAAACGAATTATCAATACAATGTCATTAAATAAATAAAATGAACATCGAGACCATCAGACTGACTTGTAGCGCCATCTAGCGATCCTACAACTTACTAACTCTACAAAGTATGGTAATCAAAAAGGAGGACAAAGTAAATTATAAGCAGTGTGCATGTGAAATATCTTGTTTAATTTTAAAATTGGTGTTTCGTAAAATAATACTGGTAAAATATAATCAAACCTATAAAAATCGAATTCATTTTTATAGCCAGGCAAATATTTTAAGGTAAGGTAACTGGTCAATCGTGTCCGTAACATTTATTCAATGAGATATTTTTATCCTTTTTTACATATTTTGTACGTGAAAGACCAAAATAGGCAAGGTGCGCCACTTAAATAAAATAAAAATAGACACTCAAAATAGGTAAAACTATAGGTAAAATTATTTTACAGATTTATTTATGTGCATGCATATTTTAATTCTATTTACAAAAACTATATTATTGTATCTTCAGTATTTGATTTGGGTAACATAATAATATGAAAACTAAGTCCATGCCTGGATCTGATCCTTATTTTTTTGCTACTGTCTTCATTAAATCAATCAAAATCTCACTAATGCCGCGCCAAACAAAATGCAATACAAGCCTACCAAAAAAATATCACTGGGTAAAGGAAGGATTCTCTCGAAACCTCACACGTCCAAATCTGCTCAGCCATTTAAAGTTATGGTATATTACAGAAAATCACATACATACTTACATACTGTTTTGGGGAGAAAAGAAAAAACATAGAATATACCAGCTGCTTTTCTTCCCGCGCAGACCGTAAAAGCCGGTCAAGGGATTGGGCGAAAATCGGACGAATCACATAAATAGGCGATGCGGCTAGCAACCCATTACTTGATTCTGCTTTGTGTCTTATGACCTTAAGCTCTGTCTACCCCGCACGGAATAAAGATGTAAGAAGTATGTATATACATATACTTACATACCTAACCAAAAAGACTGTGCAGCTGTTGTAGTTGTGCACATTGTGTTCAGTCGAGGTGGTACTCGTGTTATCGTAGGTTGCTGCGTTTTGGGGCCAAGGTTCTGCTCACTGTTTAGTAATTGGCTGAGAGAAATAGAGCTTAATGAGGTGTGCCTACACCCATATTCCCTTTGTACTTACTACATAATGAGATACGTACGTCTTATTACTTAAATTCTGTTCATTATTTAAATTAAAAGTAATACTTTAAGTGTAATTTAAAGTTTGCGTTCAATCAAAAACCATTACAAGATGGTGAAGCAAAACGAAAAAATGAAAATATTTAGGTACAGAATGCGACTTTTGCAAAATTACACTATCACTCTAATATTCTTTTTTTACTCAAGACGAGAAAGATGTATTTCATGCCATTTTTCGTCATACACAAACATCATCCACACTAAACATTTTTTCGTTTCGAAAATGTGATTTGAGCCGTGCGGTTCCCGGCAGAGAAGCATAGGACCACTCCAAATCTTCCCGTGGATGCCGCTTATAAACATCAAAGAGACCTCTCCAGCTGGCCAGCGTGGAGAGTGTAGGCCAAATCCTCCGACTGCTCTGGCAGTACAGAGAGGGTCGTGCTCCTGCAGTGGAGACCAATAAAGACCTGATGATGATGATGATGATGAATTCATGTCATGACATTATGCGCCAAGTTATTTTCTGCGTCACAATCAATCAACATGCTAAAGTTATTATGCACCTAAGTATCTACTTAGAATGCATTCTGTGGTCCAATTTTGCGTTGTCGGTCAATAGAAGGCGACGCTGATGACGTAGGTATTTTAGTTCCATTTTATGTTTTTTATAAATCATGTCGGACCGATCAAACGCGTTTTAATGCGTTATTAATTACGAATTAATTGCCAACCCATTTAGCATTACGTACTAGATATCGACTAATGTCTTTTCGAGATTCTTTAATCACAAAAACTAAATAAAAAAAATATTTAGGTTAATATTTAACTTTCCTTCCTATTCAATAGCATTTCTTTAAATACGGTTTTATCGCGTTTATAAGATTATATTACACCTCGAACACTTTACGTGTTCATGTTCAGGTAGACTAGGATGACATTTTTTTTTTCAATTATGTGATAAGAATTATGCAAAAGAAAACAGATTTATTTGAAGAATGCTTCGCGAGGCGATTGATACATACGAGTACATACAAACTATCACGTCTGTTTCTCTAGCGGGGTAGACAGAGCCCAGGTCTATTAACCTAAAGGCCACGTTTAGCATGTTGATGGGCTTGTAGGTGGAGAACGGAATCAAAATAGTGATGGGTTGCTAGCTGCATCGCCCATTAACATGATTCCTCATGCCCGTTCCCTCGATCGGCTTTTAGATCTGCGCGGGAAAAGAAGCAGCTGGAATATTTTAGGTTTTTTCTTTTCTCCCAAACCAGCATGGAAGATACTATATTAATATTTTGTCTATTGTATAGCTATTGAAATTTTTTTATTCCTGATTTCAATAGAGATGGATCCAATCATCAATCTAATTCAATCTCAAGCTCAGCAGTAGACTGCAAGACCTTCGGACATCGTGACTTAAGAAGATCGACTACCTGTAAATTTTCACGCGGCTCATCAGGCATATGAGAGTTTGCTGTCTCTCCAAGCCTTGCGCACCCAGGCAACGCCCAAAGCCGAGGTTCGTCCCTCCTGGGAACCCTTTGGTGATGTTTGCCTTACAGGTTGAGGGCACTCTGCCCTCACCTCAAAAGTCCGGTGAAGTAGCGAATGCTCACTTGGAGCTAGCTACGTAGTCCATTAAAAAAAAAAAATGTAAATTTTCATACAAAAGCGATAATGCTTCCCACCCCTTAAACATAGTCCAATTTCGATATTATATTTACACATTATTGATAAATTGAAGAAGTAGGGCTGTACGTTTTGATATTTAAGATATATTGCTTACAGCAAAAGTTATGAGCATCTAAGTAAGTATCTATATTTTTTAATTAAAAAATACCCGGGCCATTTTTTTTACAGTGATCTAAGCCGAATCAATAAAAAAAACGTTTACCTAAGGTGTGCTTAATCGAATGACACCAAAATTTCCTCATTTCGTAAAGGTTTAGGGGGGTGAAAGAGTTAGTTTTTTGTATGAAAATTTACAGGTAGTCGATCCTCTAGATCGTTCTGCTTTCGTCCGAAAAGTTATCATAAGAATTGTTGGCGCTAGTTTAGCATAATTCTAGACAAATGTCAACTTAGTCTACCTGTGAACATGAACCCTGTAAAGAAGCACAAGAAATATCACAAGTCAGTGTACAAATAATGTGACAAACGCCATAAATTATAACAAAACTGAATAATATTTTCTCTTGTGAACTTTATATTTTCTATTGATATACTCTTTAAGAAAGGTGGACTTGTTCAGACAATTTGCATTACAAAAGTATTTTAATAGAGATTGCATTATATTTGCCAATGCACCCAGCATTGCCTGCAGCAGCTTAAATATCTAGAGAATATTGGGAAATGTTGCATGTATACATTTTCCAATGATGGGTGCCAAATATATAGGGAAATTTAGATTTCCTCAAATAATAAATAGCAAAGTGATAATTTTTTACATTAATTACATTTAGTACTTAAATAGTCAAAAAAATTATTCATCTTAAAATATTTTAAATATCATTTGGTGAACGTCAATTTACATTTGCAATGGGTTTACAATATTATGTTATTGTTGACGTCAATAATTTAGTTAAAGCTAAGTTTACACCGCTTCCAAAGCGGAGTGCAGAAGAAGCGGCAACAAACTGCACAGCGCATTTCCTCCAAATGACGTCAACTAACAATCGAATCGACGATATACGAGTACTACTTTGAACTAATATGTGGACGTGAGCTAACATTGTTATGTGATAATTTAAAATTCTATGAGAGATATCAAATAATGATTTTCGCAAAAATAAATTATTAAATAAATGTAAGTTTAATGTCAAATCAAAATATGATAAGTACAAAACTTACATGCCGAATCTCGTACAAAACATGTGGGTTAATTACCTCTTGATGGTGGAAAGTGTCCACTGTTCGGAACGTCACCACCGATGGTCATGGTCACCAGGTACCAAGCGACTAAGAGGAAATGAACTTTATGAATGAGTAATAAAACTTAAAATTGCATGGCTAGTGTCGTGTTCTTATGACATTTGAAACTAGTCATTCATTGTCACAATGTGTGGCTGTGCGTATATACACGGCAAAATAAAATTGTTATTTCAAAAGCTTTATGAAATATCGTGCACTAGCAAGATTTAGTTTAGTAGTTTGGTAAAAAATACTATTTAGGTATACAGTGAAACCTAGAGCCTCCTCTCTTCTTATTTCTATAAACTTCGATCTTTTTAAAATTTTGATTTACTAAACTAAATCTTAGAAACAAAAGTTTTTATTTATAATAAACCGTTAACATTCACAGATCAGCTGGTTGATTTTTTATGGGCAGCACTAGTTTTATTTCGTGCTTGGCCGGTTTTATTTACCTACGATTCTGCATTCAATTGTGATCTAACTTGAAATTAAATTTTAATAGAGGGTTACATACAAGCAACCTGTTAGCAGAATACCTACAACGAGCATTCTACATCAAATTATTTTATTTTCATTATATTTATTTATGCTTTAGATAAAAGATTGGAGTTTTCATTGTGATGTAAAAAGTATACTGTTTTAAAATATCTCCTCATAAAATTGCGCTAACTTTATACAATGTATGTGCCGTAATGCATATATTCACACAGCGCTTTGTGTACACTTGATTATAGCTCTCACTGCTTAGGCATTATCAAACTCTCACTTTTCTGAATAAAACTGTTATTATGCATTTGTATACATTTAAATATAATAAATTTTTAATGTTTATATGTATGACTTCTTTAAGTATTCTTTTAAAGCCACATTCCTTAAACTGGTTTTAACCAAAAACGAGTCTATTTATATCACGGATATATTATGTAACATCTTATCTTTAACAAGGACCTAAAAACTAACCACAATTTTTTTGTTAGTGGGCGAGAATATGGCATAGATACAGTCTCATTAAAGTATTCGCTTAAAGAATAGAACAAAAACTGAAATTGATATAGGTAAGTATAGTTGGACATTATAAAATTCTCAAAATAGGTACATCATGAATCAGAGTACTTACTTAAAAAAGCGACACCTATTTGACAAATATTTTTAGGTTTTTGCCAGCCCTAGAAACAATAGCAATTAATTTATTTGATCTTATGACCCATCTGACATGAAGTACATTGCCTGATCTGATGTGCATCAAATCGGCATGACTACTATAATCTTTTTTTTTAAACTTAACCAATTTTCAAAAATATGGTGCAAGTTTGAGTTTGGTATTACAACAAAACGACTCGTAAAGGACGATTGGCTAATTCGCGTTATATTTTTTGCAAGGACGGTCGATTGCCATTATTATACAATCTTATTGGTCACAAAAACTGTACTTTTTTATTTCATAGATGTTTCTGGAACCATAATACAGATACTGTATGTATTGCATAACATTTTGTCGGAATTTATAAAGGTCGCGCATATTAAGTCGTTTAAAACACGTTATGTCCGAACCTATTATACAATCTTATTTAAACAGTGTCGACTCTTTATTAGGTTTAGTCGATCGTAAATTGGACTAGAGATAAGTTACATCAACGAGAATGGTCAGTGATAAAAACAAGTCGAAAAAAAGTGAAAAGGAAGTGTCGTGCTGGAATTGTTTTTCGTCGGAAGATGAACGAGATGTGGAACCTGTTCCCTTATCGAAAGTGCGGAAGGAACATAGGGAAAGGCTAAAGTTATATTCGTTTCTGGCGTCTGAACTTTCGAAACCTAAAGCTGTGTCTCTTAAACAAAAAGTGAGTGAAAACTATGCTTTAAGTAAGAAAATAGAAGAAAAAATTGCAAAGGAATCCCAAAAAGTGAATGTTACCATAAAAAATGATACAAATTCTAGTAGTGTTGCAATTGATGAAACAGACGGACCACATGTAAATGAAGATTCAGGTAAAAAAAAATCTATCAAAACCAGGCCTTCAAGTGACATTGAAGAAAATAAAAAAGAAGTTATTGATAGAACAACGCAAACAGATACTTCATTAAAAAAACTCGAGAAAGATATCGAGATAAATCGTACGTATGATGAAGACATTGTGATTTCGCCAAAATATGTGACCAAAGTAGAACTCACGCCTTATAAGCGAATAAACACAAGTCCCATTAAACCCAATATAGAGAAAATTATAATTGTACCAAAACCTGAAAAGATGACTCAAACACATATCGTGTTAAACAGAAAACGAGATAATGTCACTCCCACCCCTGCAAATCGTCCTAAACTATCAACAATTGCCGATACTGGTGAAGAACGCAATATTGATGGCAGGAGTGATGTACTGAAACAATATAAAGAACGTTATAATCCATCAAAGGAATTATCAAAAGAAAAAGAGGACCAATACATAATACATAACGTTCAAACTGAAACATTCACACCGATTATAGAAAATGATGAAACTGTTAAAACGTTGCCTCCAATTCTAAAACAAGTTGTCCCTGATGAAGAACTTATTCCAAATGTTTTGGCTGAAATAGATAAGAATGATGATGAAATAGAGAAAATAGTAAGAAGAATTGAAAGGATTTCATTACGCAGCAAGGAAGAAACAGTACCTGATACTAACAGTTCCAATGGTTCTGAATCTGGTTATGCTGGATCTTCGTCTACAGTTCGGGATATGAATGAAGTTGAAGTGGAAAATATACCAAAGAAAGCTGATGAAAGTATTGAGATAAAATCTGACAGCTCTGTGCCCGCATCTCCAATTCTACGTCCAAACTTCAAAACGTCGTTACCGGCACTTAATATGACTAAAACTAGCATTTTATCAACGTCAACGAAGTCTTTGTATTCAGAATCTAGCAAGAAATCAAAATCTCTAAGATGGAGCACTCTATGCCTAGATCGTAGTTTACCCCCAGTGGATGGTAAGTTTTCACTTTTCTTTTTACCAGAATCAAATGTTTGACACTACCTAGAAGATTTTGACAGCCGTTTGGTTATAAAAGCGTGATTAAGGTTATGTAAATAAAAAAAAATGTTATTTTCAAAATCCTTGTCTAAATTATAAAAATATTCAGATAATGCCGTAAGGTGGGTAGATAACGATGTCTTTAATGTTTTGTAACCGGTTTAAGATATCGTTAATGGAATAAAGTAGAACACAAAAAGAAAACAATTTATATTGATTATATTCATATCAGTTTTATTTATTTAAAATATTGTTTTACTAAGTGCCAAATCCTAAGACAAAATCATATAGACAAGAACACAATATTAGTTTTCCTATACATTTGACTCATGCCATTGAACAACTGATATTTTCTCTAAACTAATGGAATTTATTTTCTTTTAAGTCGATCATATTCATTATATATTTACAATAACCCCTTTCCGCTGGATTTACCCTCTTTGACTAACTTTAAATAAAAAAAAATGTGTCATTTCAATATGCGACATGTGAAACCAATTTCACGTACATTTGTGTGATGTCCAACGGTCACCCAGACTCATTTAGTCAGACCCGTCCAACACTGACATTGTGTGGTATCGTTAATACCTACCGCAACAGGAAACAACAGCGACAAATCACAGTACAGGATACGATAAAAGAGGGATTTTGAACATTAACATAAAATTGTTTTAATTATATTCATGCAGTCGTGTTTTGTGTTGTGTGTTACATAGAAAATGGCGTTGATTCGGCAGAATTCCGATCTTAGATATTGCTCTATAGAAAACAGGGATTCATATCACCCTGGAGAATCCTCAAGTAGAAACTACCCTGTTAACGTTTACAGCACGAACACTTCAAGAACTGGACTGGTCGATAAAGAGCGGACGTTTTTTGATTTTCTACGAAGGTGCTGTTGTTGCAAGAAGTATGAAAGTGTAACCGAATCTCCAATAGATGATCCCAATTCTGCCCTGTTTGGACCGTTGCGAAAAAGTTACACATTAAATAGTGAAACTACTAACCCCAAACCTGTGCCAGCAGTGACTCCCTTGTTTGATCCCAAACCACTATCACCTGTACCTGAAATACCAGTGATACCTGTACTAAAAGTCAGTAAAGTGTTCGATGAAGAATACTGTAAATCGTCTACTCAACTTTTTCTCTCTAGTGAACAGGAAGATAGTGCGATTAATTTGAGTGAGAGTGACAGAGTGAAAAAAGTGAAACCAAATGCGAGTGAGAACACGGAATCTAGCAACAGTACTCTAAAATCTGGTGAGAGAGCCTTCATTCGAGAAGTTATATCGTGTCGGGACACCTTTTTGAAGGCGCTAGAGTGGTGTGACAACTCACTCACAAGGAGTAAAAAATGTCGTAAAGTCAAAGCTGACGAGTGGCTCGAATTACATAATGAGGGTATAGGAGAACGAATCTGTTGTGGGCACAATTACATCTTAGCAAAAGACTCCGGCACTTTCTTCTTAAACTGCTATTGCACAAGATTTAATCTTCTACGAAAAAAACACATATTGCTGCTGCTATTCATTTGATATTTGCACAATTTTATTGGAAACGTACCACTTGTTTTAAGGCAATTCTTACTTGTACCCAAAATCATACAATTATTTTTAACCATAAAACACAGCGTACACTCTTTTTACACTACCAAACCCCACATTTTCCGCCTTCGTCATCAATATTTTAGGTCCGTAAATGAAAGCGATAACGTTTACCATTAAGTGACTGATAGATAACACATGGATAACAGAAATGGCACTATTAACGTCGGTTTTTTGTTGTTTCAGATGAAACATTTATATCAGAGAGCCTGTCGCCGGGGCACGCGACACTGCCGCGGCGGTCGAACTCGCCGCTGCCGCATGAGAGAGACATGTTGGACAGAGATCGGTTCCCGATCAACAGGAGTGGGCTTCAGGTAAGCTAGAATCATATGTACTAAATGTAACCGTTTGGAAACCAAATTTACACATGAGGAAATTGGTTCGCTAAGTGGAAATAGTTTATTCATGGAGGCTAAAAAGTGTGTGATTCGGATTACGTTAATTTTTTTTTTATGCATACTTAGCTAACTACGAAAGATCCATGCGAAGCTACAACGCTCAGCCTAGCATTTTAAAAATCATATGACTATATTTATACTATCCATGAATCCATCATGAACTTTTAAACGGCTGTCTGTTTTACACTTAGGTATGGTCATTTACAAGCTCTTTTAAATTCACCTGTCACCGGTAGTATTATTCCCTGTAGAATTATAATATCTATGGTATTATATTGTCTTTGTGTCGGTACACTCTATAGTATACCGGAACAGACACGCGTATGTACCTAATTATATCAAGCAAGTCGCAATTTTGACCGACTTCCCGGTGTCCAATTGAGTTGAAATCTTGCATTCACATGTGAATCAGATGATGATGAATAAAGTTATGTCATCGAGGTATCGAGGAAGTCTGATGAAGGAGATCTCTTCAACGTTGATTAGCTCAATCGCTAAATTTTGCAGTACTGATTTGGTTCAAAATAAGCACTAATTTTTTACCTCTTGTTTAAATAAGTATGTATAGATTCTACATATTTGTTTTTTTTTCTCGTGTGTGTAGTGGCCACCGCTGCTGTAAAAAATTTTCAAGCTACCTCTTGGCATCTGCCATAGCTTAACGGCTGCCATCAAAGCCGGGACCTACGGCTTAACATGTCTTCCGAATCACGGAGGCGCTCGAGTTATTTTATGCCACTTGCCACACCCATCCAAGTGGGGACTACGCCCGGGGTTTGCTTAACATGCGAAAGCACTAATAATGCTCACGCTCACTAGGCCATCGGGCGCCACAATTTTACGCATTAAAAAATACAGAGTTTCCAAAACTTTTTTTCCCGGCTGCCACATTTCAGAGTAAAACCGTAACTTCTCAGTTAGTGTAACATAGTAAGTCCATTTGACCCTTTCCATGATGAATGCGAACCTGCTGGAGTCAAGCAAGCGTAGAACAATATTGTCTCCGTCCATTGTATTATGTTTCGTTGAGAGTTGCGACACGGTCTGCGAGCAACGGGGTTTTGCAAAATAAGGCTGGTTTACACTTCTCATTTTAGCAAATATTAACCTTTAACCATATTTTTAATGACAATAACCCACAAACACTTTTCTCAGGGATTCATGGGGCACTAAACCCTATCACAGATTCAGACCCGTATTTTTGTAAATCGTTTGCTACGCTTTTCCTCCACTGAAATTCAGCGGAGGATACCTTAAGTTGATGGTTTGATAGTTGTTTTACCACTTTGACTGATGAAACGTCAACGATAAGTCGAACTATGTTTTACTACTAAGAATACCTATGTTAATTACTGAGGTTGTGTCGATCTGAGAAGTCTTACAGCAGTTTATAATGATGGTTGGTCTAACTCTACCCGCCCCTTATCAATTCCCTGTTGTTGTTCGTTCTTGACAAAAAAAAATTAAACATAAGTTATTCTAATTTGCTTGAACCGTATCAAGATGATAGATAGTTTTTTTAGGGTTCCGTACAAAAGTTGAAAACGGAACCCTTATAGGATCACTCGAGCGTCTGTCTGTCCGTCCGTCCGTCTGTCACAGCCGATTTTCTCCGAATCTACTGAACCAAATTAGATGAAATTTGGTAAGATAGTGTAATCCTATGACCCAATCACGGATGTGCAAAGTAAATAAAGATTTTTTTGAAATAAGGGTTTTTTGAGGGGCCCAATTACAAAATTAAAAAAAAAGTTTTGCAAACCTTACTGTGTCATATATCAAATGAAAGGGCTCATTATGAGGATCTCAAAAAAATTTTTTTTTGTTCGGGTAAAATCAATACTTTTGATTTTATTCACGAAAGAAGGCAAAAATTGACCATTCCCCCCCCCCCCCCCCCCTGATCTCCGAAACTACTGGGCCGAAAATTTTGAAAAAATTACAAAATATAGTTCATTCCTTGAAGATTACAGGAAAAATAATAAGAATTCTATCACTTGAAAATTAAGTGGTAAACTCACAATAATAAGTTCATCTAGGGAAATAGTTCACTAAAACACCACTAGATGGCGCTAGTCAATTGAATAAAACATTTTTTGCACATTGTGTGTGTGTTCACGAAGCATATTGTACGGAACCCTCATTGCGCGAGTTTGACTCACACTTGGCCGGTTTTTTTTCTATATAAGTAGTTATAGCATTATGTAAACAAGTTATGAAAAATTAAACATTTTGAGAAACCGAAGAACTCTGACACCAGGGTGTGCATGGTCGACTGACCGTGTCACCTACACGAACTGATGAATAAAACATGCGTAAGAATCATTGCAAAAAGCGGTCAAACTTTTAAAACCCCTCTTTTTGCGTGGTTTTTTTTTATATGCGTTTTTATTTAAAATAAACTTAACTGTTTGTTAATTAAATGTTTTTTGCGAAAACCTACGACTACAAAACTTAATCTGTCGCCCACGCCCAGTGCAGTGTGGTGTAACAGGTGTGCAAACAGCCTATACTGGCGAATATCTCAATGCATTATTCTCGCTGTTAATTTATTCCAACAAAGACTTTGTCTGATGTAATGTTACACTTTTGCCACATGGATGCAAACACCTACTTTTCTTCGTCGATTTGCCATTGGCCCACTTTCATAAGCGCCTATAATCTAAGTATATAAGACGGGTTGGAGGGGTCGTTAGTCGTATCGCACCACTAGCGATTCGGACCGCGGTGCGAATCGCCCAACATCTCTTTTTGAATGGGTTCTTTCGCACCGCATTCGTTGGAGCGGTGCAAATGGCCCAAGGTATCTTTTGGAATGGGTCGATTCGGACCACGGGGCGAAACAATCCAATACTCTTTGCATGGGTCCGATGCATTAGAATTATTTATTTGTACAGATAAGAAGAAAAATGGACAATGAAAAAAAAAACTTGCGAGATAGTATAATATGATTATATTTCAAAAACTATAAATTTAAACTTGGCCTAATCACAGATTGAAAAATATTTGGGCTATTCAAACGCCCGCCGCGGTGTGAAATAACCCATTCAAAAAGAGCTATTGGGCGATTCGCACCGCGGTGCGAAAGAGCCCATTCAAAAAGAACTCTTGGGCGATTCGCACCGCGGTCCGAATTGCTAATGATGCGAAACGACTAACGACCCGGTTGGAGAGGTCCTCCAACAGATCATTGTTGCCGTGTGGTTCCCGGCAGAGTAGAATAGGACCACTACAAGTCTTCCCGTGGATGTCGTAGAGGGCGACTTAGTAGACCCAAGAAAAAAAAAAGCTTATAAACATCAAAGAGACCTTTCCAACACGTCTGGCAAGCGTGGAGAATGGTTCCCCATTAGGCATAAAGCTAGTGAAAAATAAATTCTTAGCACATTTACGAACTAAATATCAATTCTCAAAATCGTTGTTTATGCACTGAATGTGGTAACATTAATCCCTTATAAGAGTAGAGTGGGTAGATACGATAAAACATTACTCAATGCCATATGCGGTCGGCTGGCCCGTTTCACATGCCCGCTGTCTGTGGTATATGGTACTTGATATCATGCCACAGTATATGGCCGACTATGAAATATTAATATTGTCAGGTTTGTTACGCACGCGAGGTACAAATATTATAATATGTTATTAATTTGTTATAGGTAGTAATAGTGAGCCTTTTTATTATTGAAAATAATATAAGTGTCGCCTTAATTATTTTTATTAAAGCCAGGCATACGAACAACAAGCTCCTTTAATTAAAGAAAATTTTAAAATCATGACGGCTCTTTGTAAAATAAATGTATAATAGTATACAGTGTTACTTTAACCTCGACATTCCTGTGGGGTGATCCAGACCGTCAATACGAACAACTTTTTTTATGGGACCAGTGATGGGAACTCAAAATTACCCTAGTTCTTTATCTAGACACCCCGGAGCGTGTTAAGAGGATCGACTACCTGTGATTTTCACACAAAAAGCGATAACGCTTCCCACCCCTTAAATATAGTCCAATTTAAATATTTTTTGATTGAAAATTTACAGGTAGTCTATCTTCTTATGCCAAGTTCTTCTAAAATGAACACAAGTTGCCAATGTCACATACTATTACAGCCCACATTCTTTACGAGATTACGTACCGTTATGTATGAATGGGTTTCCGTGTTGTTGCTTACGGTAGCTTGTTATTAATTTTATGAACTGCTAATTAACTGCCGGGTGTGGTCATCAATGATAATAATAACATTTAAAAGTAAAAATATTTAGACTATAATGAAAAACAAAAATCAAAACAAAGGCGACTAAGGAAATTGACGAGCTCCGTGGCGCAGCGGTCATCACGCCTGCCTGCGACACGGATGGTCCCGGGTTCGATCCCCGGTCAGGTCAAGATGGAAAACGATCTTTTTCAGATTGACCTGGGTCTTGGATGTTTATCTATATATGTATTTGTTATAAAATATAGTATCGTTGAGTTAGTATCCCATAACACAAGTCTTTCTTAAGAACTTACTTGGGGCTAGCTCAATCTGTGTGATTTGTCCGTATATATTTATTTATTTATTATTTATTAATTCTAAGAAAATACAATGCTGCGCTGTGCGATACGAGTAGATAGACGGGTCTATAAGCCCGTGTGGTTTCCGGCGGAGTAGAATAGGACCACTCCAAGTCATCCCGTGGATGTCGTAAAAGGCGACTAAGGAAACTCAAGCTAAACAAAGCTTATTAACATCAAAGAGATCTCTCCAACCCGTCTGGCTAGCGAGGAGAGTGTAGGCCAAATCCTCTGACTACTCAGGCTAGTATATGGCTTTGGTAGTACAGAGAGGGTCGTGCTCCTGCAGTGGAGACTAGAAAGACCTGATGATGATGATGATAAGCCCAGCATCCTAAGTCTTGTCTTCAGGAAAATAGCTACTTATTAGCAAGGCATTTTTGTAAGTACCCATTAGCCGTTCACTTTTGATCAGGAACTCACTATAAATAAGTAGGTATGTACTGTGCTACAAATTTTCAAATATGTATAGTTTCTGTAGACCTAACTTACCTTCAATATAAAATAAAAGTGCGGCGCGTGAAAACACTTGCCCCTACGTATTTTTAACTATTTCATTGGACCATTGCATACGCAGTGACCTGATGCCTGCACATTCTTTTATTACCATAGCAATTGGCATACCTTACGAAAACTAGGTACTGCAATGTAAATGTATGCAAATCGTTTCATAAGGCGAGTAACAGGCAATTATTAAAGTGTGTCGCTGTATGTCGGAATGTGTATCAAATAACGCTAGATAAAGAAAAACCGGCCAAGTGCGTATCGGGCCACGCGCAGTGTAGGGTTCCGAAGTTGTGAATGAGATCTTTGAGTTCACACTGTTCACATTCGTACCAAACATCTAACAATTAAAATTGTATGAAATTTTACATTTTCGAGTACATTTTATAAGTTGGTTGCTTATAACTTTTTAGTTTGTACTTAGTACTCAGCTCTTATCAGAGCTGAGTACTAAGTGTTCTAGTAAGTTTTCCTTTCAACTTCAGAATATATACTACTGCTGTAATTTTTTTCACGTATCCATATATAACCGTTTCGCAGATAGAGTGGGGGACACTTACCTCTAACAAAAACTTGCACTTTAAAACCAAATATTTCGGAAATGATTCCCTAAATCGAAAAATGGTGTTATCAACCTCACAATATTTTTAAAGACCTATTTAACAATATCCAATACGATGGGTTTGTATTGAAAAATATTACTCCCTCTTTACTTGCGGGAGCAACGCCAAAAAAAAATTTTTATTTCAAGATTTTTTATGCCATTTTTTTGGCAACCCATACCAAATTACAGCTTTCTAGTGCTTACAGTCTCTGACCGCGGACGGACAGACAGACAGACAGACAGACATGGCGAAACTATAAGGGTTCCTAGTTTACTACTTACGGAACCCTAAAAATGTAAAAACAATGGATGGCTGTTTTCATGACTACAATACGTTGTACTCATTGTTATTGTGCGTTGTGTTTAATCTAACTTCGCTTAGATTTTCAATCGTTTGATCATCGAAGTAAAGGTGGACTGCCACAACATTCGAAGGTGCGCTCCGCAAAGAAATATTCATAAGCGATAATAAAATCCTGTGTTGTGTTTGGATTTGTTTAATATGATTTGATATGAACTGAAAAATTAACAAATGAAAATGTTGGATTGAGTGACGAATATTAAGAATATAATTTGCCTTCTTCTACTTCTGTTTGTATAGGTAAGCTTTTAGTTATCTTGGTATGTTACACTATATGAATGTGTGTGTAGATAAAATCTTAGAGACTAAATAATAACCCTTCCTCGTTTTCGATTGAGCCAATATTTTGCAAAATTACTAATAGCTGATTATGCAATATGGATTAATAAATAGCTCTATTACCTACTCTATATTGCATCATCAGATATTAGTACTTTTGCAAAATATCGGCTCAATCAAAAATCGATTCTGAATCAAGAGATAGGCTTAGGAACTCATACTTAGTTTTTTTCAAAAATATTTTTTTTTTCGTTTTGCTAAAATCTTTCTAGATGGAGTACGAGTGGGTACTTGTTTCTGTTATTTCATATTGGATCATTAGAATGATTCATTTCAATAACTGATACGAAAACACGTTTTGTAACCTGTGTGTGTAGGTATTTTAGGCCCTTTAGTTTTATCATAATTTTTACATAAATTAACTCAATGTTACATAGAGATACCATGAAATATATTTAATTTTAACGACTACCTTGACAGAGTAGGTACACAAACATATAACTTCCTAAGACTACATTATACAGATTACGATACAAGTTATTTTATAATAGCTACAGTTGCGTAGTACACATAACTTGTTTGTTTTAAATAAATCCTTTTTTTCTTTAAGTTTTTTTTATAATGTAAATATGACACATTTTCTTAAACCATTTTTTAAGTTGGCTGCCAAAGCTTCTGTATAGCCAAAGACTATAGCGTATCCAATGTGTTTTAATTTAGAAGTACGTAAATTTTCAAGAAGTAGGTAGATAGTAAAGTAGATCTGAGTAAAATAGGTTCAAAACGACTTCCATATTAGCGAATGCATTTTTCCTCAAACTAATACAATTTTAAAACGATTGCTATTATTATGTATATGCATCAAAACCTGTTTACTTATGCGTTTGCCTGCTTAGTTGTTTGTAAGAAAAAAACTAACAGAACATTATGAATTTTTCAGGCTCGTTCGGAATCGATGGCCTCAGTCTACTCCGGAGCTGGTGAAGGAACCCGGGGGAGCGTGACAGTCAAAGGGGAGGTCCAGATCTCCTTGCTGTACAACTACCGCCTTGGAGCCTTGGAAGTCGGAGTCAAGAAGTGCCGGGACCTAGCTCCGGTGGACACCAAGCGGAACCGGTCCGACCCTTATGTTAAGGTATTGTGTTAGTAGTCTATTTTGTAGATTAACTTAATGTTCTACTTTTATCGACGTTAAGAGGCTGTGAGAGGTGAGTGACTGTTTTTTAGTTGGGCCACAGCAACAACAGAGATTTATTTGCAGCAAAGATAGTAATATAGGTACCTACCCAAAGGTTGGCTGGAAGATATTGCGTTATGTGATGAGTTCCTTTATTTGTTATTTTTAATGTTTGACGGCAAACGTGCAGACGAGCTACCTGATGGAAAGTGATCATCGTTACCTTTGGACATTTGCAACTCCAGCGAAGGTGCTGATGTGTTGCTGACTCTTAAGATACCTGTGAACACGTTTTTTGAAGTACCCCAAGTCATAGCACGCAGGGAAACTCTCGGGAAGTTTTATTAAATTCATGTATTGTTTACTTTAAGTGTTGGAGTAATAAACTTCATTAATTTAATAAAAATCTGTCATATTCCAGGTGTACCTCCTCCCTGACAAATCAAAAACCGGCAAGAGAAAGACGAAGGTGAAGAAGAACACACTCAACCCCGTGTTCGAGGAGACGCTGAGCTTCGTTCAGCCGCTGGCCTCGCTGTCCTCGCGGACACTGTGGCTCAGCGTGTGGCACGCCGACATTTTCGGCCGGAACGACTTCCTCGGCGAGGTGACGCTGCCGCTGGCCGACGTCGTGTTCGACGACCCCGCGCCCACGTGGCATAAGCTGCATGAGAGAGTGAGTATTTTGTACTCACATCCACATAAGCCCACCGCTGAACAGAGGCCTAGGATTTCCAACGGTGGCCCATCTGATGAGTTGCCTTAACTGCCCCGCTTTTGGTACTGCGGCGGACCTAGTTGAGATAAACGATCGTCCCAGAGAGCTGGCCCAATTTTGGTCAAGACTAGTGTAAATTATAACCATTTTGACTCGAAAATGATTTCTAAAGTGACCGGTTGGAAGCCTGAATCTAACGTTTTTCTGCGACATTGATCAGGTCGACCGACCATCTGGTCGGTGTCGAGATATCTACGAGACATCGTTTAAGGTCATATCAAAGCCGTTTTATTTTCACGTTTTATTACAAAAAATAGGACGCTGTCCCATCTTTTTTAGGGTTCCGTAGTAAACTAGGAACCCTTATAGTTTCGCCATGTCTGTCTGTCTGTCTGTCTGTCTGTCTGTCTGTCTGTCTGTCTGTCTGTCTGTCTGTCTGTCTGTCTGTCTGTCTGTCTGTCTGTCTGTCTGTCTGTCTGTCTGTCTGTCTGTCTGTCTGTCTGTCTGTCTGTCTGTCTGTCTGTCTGTCTGTCCGTCCGCGGTTTTACTCAGAGACTATAAGTACTAGAAAGCTGTAATTTTGTATGAGTATGTATATTAATCATGGCAAAAAAGTCGTAGAAAAAAATCTTGAAAAAAAATTTTTTTTTTGGTAGCTACCATACAAGTAAAGTGGGGGAGTAATTTTTTTTTCTCTACTTACCCATCGTGTGGGGTATCGTTAAAAAGGTTTTTGAAAAATATTGTGAGGTTGAGAACACCATTTTTCGATTTAGGGATCCGTTTCCGAAATATTTGGTTTTAAAGTGAAAATTTTTGTTAGAAGTAAGTGTCCCCCCCTCTATCTGCTAAACGGTTATATATGGATACGTGAAAAAAATTACAGCAGTAGTATATATACTGAAGTTGAAAGGAAAACTATCAGAGCTGGGTACTAAGTGCAAACTAAAAAGTTATAGGCAACCAACTTATAAAATGTACTGGAAAATGTAAAATTTTATACAATCTTTATTGTTAGATGTTTTTGGTCGTTAAACTGTGAGGTGCGAGTGTAAACAGTGTGAACTCAAAGTTGTCATTCGCAACTACGGAACCCTATACTGCGCGTGGCCCGACACGCACTTGGCCGGTTTTTTTTTATTACGTACCTACCATTATAAAATTATGAATGCCATTACCATAGAGTGAAAGATAGTGCTGCAATCTATAATGAAAATGATTTTGCTACGGTCACGAAACTGCTGAAAGTTAACACATGGATTTTACATTAGTTTTTGTAATTTCTTTCTAGACGGAGCAATTCGATGAGCAACAAGGCACTCGCGGGGACCTCATTGTGGGTTTGAAGTTCGAACTCCACGAGAGCGGCGCGATGCGCGGCAAAGGCACGCTACACGTGCTGGTCAAAGAGGCGAAGAACCTCGTCGCTTCCAAGCCGAACGGATTGGCTGATGTCTTCTGCAAAAGGTAACTAATAATAACTATTATAATATTAAAACTTACCCGAGATAAATTCATTATGGAATCATCATCAAACAGACCGAAATTAGTCAGCGGATCCGACGTAATAAAACGAGAGTAAAGCCGTGTTTTCAAAATAACTAATAGCACTTGTAATAGTTCGTTGTTTTTAGGGTTCCGTACCTAAGCTTAGAAACGGGACCCTATTACTGAGACTTCAATGTCTGTCTGTCACCAACTGTATCTCATAAACCGTGATAGCTGAGAGTTGACATGTTCACAGATAATGTATTTCTGTTGCCGATATAACAACAAATACTAAAAGCATTCTGCTTGCAAAATGAACATTTAAGGGGGGCCATACAACAAACGTGAATGTCATTATTAATAACGGTTACAGTTAGACGCATGAAATATTCGCAGAATATTTAGTTGTATATTTACTTTAAAAATAAGTAATTAAATCATAATTAAATAAATATTTAAGGGGGCTCCCATACCCATACAATAAACATGTTTTTTTTTTGCTGTTTGTGCTCGATAGTCTAAGAATATGGTACGGGACCCACTTTTTTTTCTATGTTTTTATACATCTCGAAATAGGTAACCCAAATTTTATTTTTAGCTATCTCCTCCCCGAGCGTGGTCGCCTAGCGAAGCAGAAGACCAACGTCGCCCGGCGTACCCTGAACCCCCGGTGGGAGCACACGTTCACCTACCGAGGGCTCAAGATGCAGGAGCTGGGCACTCGAGCTCTGGAGCTCAGTCTGTGGGACAGGGACCGACTCGCGTCCAACGAATTCATGGGAGCAATCAGATTGTCGCTCGGGACAGGTTTGTTTAATTTTATTGTATAGTTAAATTGTAGTTATTTTTTACCCGACTGACACACCTAGAGGAACGGTGATGTTTTTCGCTCATATGTATGTAAGTATGTATTTCTGTTCCATTGTTGCCTCCTGAACCCTTAACGGCTTGACAGCAAGTGAGGTAACGTAACGTCTGCAAAAAAAAAAAATATGGTGGGGTAAACTGTCAAATATGGCGATCGGGTTTTTATTTTTATGTATAATGCAAATTATCATTTTGTTCCTATAATCTTTTTAAAGACACAAAATAGATACACAATTATATAGTACTTTCTTAAACTCAAAACTTCAGACTTCTTTAGTTATTTTAATCTAGTTAACTGCAGTAGACCTACTGCCATCTTACGGTAAATTTATGAAACTTAGCTTGCCAAAGCGCGTCCCTGCGGATGAGATATCTATACCTGTAGAATTATAATACCCATGGTATTTTAAATATGAGCCACATAACATAAAGTTATATTTTAATATTTACAGGTACATACATGGGCGCAAACGTCAACTGGATGGACAGCGTAGGCAAAGAAGTCACTCTCTGGCAGACCATGATGCAGCGACCTAACTTCTGGGTGGAGGGATCGCTGCCACTGAGACCCCACCTCAGCAATTAATGTTCATCAAAACCCACTCATTTTTATGTGCATATGCACTTTTTACTCAACTAAAGTAAGACGGTACCTATTTTTACAGATGGGGTCTCGTTTGATAAATCTACTTAATAAAAACTTTATGAATTACTTACTTATCTTCAATAAAGGTAAATCATTTTATTCCTAATACTTTACAAATAGAAAGAAATTCAAGAATAAAAAAAACATGATTCCAAAAATACTTCAGGTTATTTACTAGTGCTTATTTTACATTCTTGATTTTCTTTCTATTTGTAAAGTATTAGGAATAAAATAATTGGCGTCGCTACTGTGCCTAGGGTGCCCCCTTAAAACTTAGATACAACGACTTTATTAAAAATACTCTAAATTATGTTTATACTTTGAAACTTATCTTCTTTTCTTTCTTCAACCCTACTTATATCAATAAGTGCCAACGATAATCTAGACTGTATTCACTTTTTATTAAGATACTAGAATTACATATTTTATTCTATGCAAAATAAATTAAATTTGTTAGGTACATATATTCTATATATAAATGAGTACTTGATAAAATATCTACTACACACCAATATGATATATTTTATAATATACATTCCTATATGTGATGGAAAAATATAGATATTTATATTTTCCGTTAGATTTTAAGATTTATATGACAATACCTTACAGTAAGTTATCAACTTATAACTGCCGTTAAGTTGTAAGTGCCTAAATGTAATTAAGTTAATGCATTTAAATTAGAGTTTATTATGTACAAATTAAGTTCACATGAGTTAAGGATATGCTCATGCGTATTGTGATTTAATTATGATAGGTACAGTATAGAGAAATTTCAGAAAGAAGTATTTTGTATACTTAACGTTTTAAAGGGTAAATGTGAATAATGGGATTGTAAGCTTTATAGGTACATTTAACGATACGAAAACGTCCATAGTTTGTAAAGTAACTTAAGATTCTACGGGAATCTGAATGATTCAGATCATATCGTCATAACATTTTTATATAAAATAATGAAGTATGAATTAAACGTGAATAAAAATACATTTTCAGAATAATTACGTGTATTTTCTTTTCCTAAAATTTTATATGAGTTGGGACTTTTGTCTTTCATTGGGAGTTTGTCCATTATGAGTCATTCATTGGGAGTTTGTCCATTGCTAATCAAAAGTATAACAGAGCACGGTATGTCGCCCAGGTGCGAGCGCGGCAGTCATATTCCCTGCCCTGTGAAAAATATTAGGTATAAACTTTGAATAAACTAGCTAGCTAGTGGTGAAACACGGAGGTATCAAAAGTCTGATCGTTGGCCTGCAACTTGCAGCGTAACTGCTGAACAGTAAACATGGTGAATAATAATCAGTGGTGGCAGCTGGAATCTCAACGTCTAATTCGTAAGATTTTAAAAATACTTAAACAAAAAAAGCTTTCCGCGCTAGTTTTGGAGAAAAGATAAAACGTAGAATGTACCAGCTGTTTCTCTACCCGCGCAGATCGTAAAAGCCGATTGACATGAATCACATCAATAGGCAATACGGCTAGCAACCCATCATTATTTTGATTCCGTTCTCACCTACGAGCCCATCAACGTGCTAAACGTGGCCTTAGCTTTACGGACCTGGGCTCTGTCTACCCCGCAAATGAAAAAGTCGTGATAGTATGTATGTTTGTTTGAGTGTTAAACAAAAAAAGAGTCATTTATTTTCATACTTTAACAAACAAAAGAAGGAACTTTGAACAAAAGAAGATCCTGTTTTATGAATTCTTGTGGCTCTGTGGGAAATCTTTAGCAGAACAAGCTGACTTTGATGCTGAAGCTGAAGCAGGTGGTGCCAGGCCACGTGCTGTAGGAGGCTAGAGGCTTAGTCATTTTCTGGAGCAGATTTGGCCGACGGCAACGAAACCAAAGCCGTTCCGAGTGTGCAAAGTTTGTGCGGATATTGGGAAGGTCAGAACGGATGTCAGGGGGAGGAAAGAGACCATGCTTCGATGTGATACCTGCATAGTACCTCTCTGTGCCTATCCCTGCTTGAAAAAGTACCATACCCGACGAGATTTTACACAATAAATGGTATTTTTCATAAGTAAGGTGGCTGTCGGACTACGTTTTGAAAAAAAAAGAAATTTATTTAAAAAAAATTAAGATATAGAAACAAATTTCTTTGTTTTATTTTCATATTCTAAAAAGAAAAAAGAACTTAATCAAATATACAAAAATGAAAAACAAGTTATATTTTTTAGTTTAATACTAGCAGCCCTATCCGGCTGCGCCCGGGCATGTTTTATTACCAGAATCCGCATTGGCGTATAAAACTGAGGAAGAAAAAGATACGCTCAAATGACCTGAGATACGCTCATGGATCGTCAATTGACATTTGTCATGGCGGCCGGCTAACGTGTCGGCGCTCTTCAATTTTAATTTAATTATGCCGTCGTGTGCGGTTCCCACATGCAGAAATGCAACCAGACGTAACAACAAAAATGACGGGATCACATTTCACGTATAATTAGAACATTTACAAGCTATATAAATCATTTACAGATTTAATTTTACAAATAATATTTTGCCAAAGACAATGTCCAGTCCATATGACGTTCATTGTAAAGTGTTGCTGTTCTATAAAATATTTTTACCCAGTATGTGAGAAAAACTGTATTTTATGATTAAATTTTTGGAAGTAGTATACTATAATATACCTAACTAATTATTACGTTTTAAGGCATCATGCATTTAGTCAATTTAGCTATTTAATAAAGAAAACGTTAAGTAGGTAAGTATTGAAATTAAGGTTTTCATTATATATTTATGTTACCGGCCAAACCCGATTTCAAGACAAACTGTCCTGGGCGTGTTAGGATAAACTAGGTTTGTCCTGAAATCTTTAGGATAAACTGAATTTGAATATTATTAAAATCTTTTTAGTAGCTTTAAGGGGGCGTCGAGCACCATAGAAACTTCATTTTTGGAATACTTATTGAGGGACAAGACTTTTCATAAAAAATAGACTTGGGTGGAGTTTTATAGGTTTTTGTGGTGTAGAATTCAAAAATAACGTCAGTTTTGGAATCCAAGATGGCGGAGGCGACTTCTCATGAAAAATTGACATGGGTGTCGTTTTACAGGTTTATCGAGAAGTAGATTTCGAAAATGACGTTAGTTTTGGAATCCAAGATGGCGGAGATGATTTTTTATGAAAAATTGACATGGGTGTAATTTTACAGGTTTTTCGGGGTGTAGATTTCGAAAATGACGTTATTTTTGGAATCCAAGATGGCGGAGGCGACATTTCGTGAAAATCGACATGGGTGTCGTTGTGTTGGTTTTTCTTGGTGTAGATTTCGAAAATGATGTCAATTTTAGCATCTAAGATGGCGAACGCTACCTTTCATACAAAATTAATATGTGTATCGTTATACGGATTTTTCGGGCAGAAGGTTTTGAAAATGAAGTCAGTTTAAGAATCCAAGATGACGAAAGTAACTTTTCACGGCAGTTTGAAACTCCCGAAACAGAGGTTATTTTCGAAATCTACACCGAACAAAAAACAATACAACGACATCCATGTTGCTTTTCACGAAATGTCGTGTCCGCTATCTTGGATTCCATAAATAACGCCATTTTTGAAATCTACATCCCGAAGAACCTATAAAATGACACCAATGTCGATTTTTGATGAAATGTCGCATCCGCCGACTTCTATTCCAACACCCGAAAAAACCTATAAAACGACACTCATGTCGATTTTTCATGTGAAGTCGCCTCTTTGAATTCTACACCTCGAAAGCCCTACACAACTACACATATGTCGATTTCGCATAAAAAATTAAGTCCGCCATCTTGATTTCAAAAATGAGGTCTTTTAGTCATCTTTACTCAACTACTGGCAACTAAACAATTTGAAAAAATATTCAGAAATTAGTCAATCTTAGGCCAAACTAGTTTGCCCCAAAGATTTATGACAAAATAGTTTGTCTTAAAATCGGGTTTGGACAGTAACATTATATAAGGGAGGCACTAATCAGATATTATTTGGCACAATAACACAAACAATTGGGCATATAAAAACAAACAAATTAACTCAGGTGTTGTTAATGTGGTTCCCAGGAAATGTTGTCAGGTAGACAGAGCCGAAAGTCATAAGACTTGGCCACTTTTAGCATCATAGTGGGCTTAAAGGTGGAAAGCGGAATCAAAATAGTGATGGGTTGCTAGCCGCATCGCCTATTGATATGATTCCTTAGATTTTTGCCCAATCCCTTGACCGGCTTTTACGATCTGTGCGGGAAGAAAAGCAACTGGTATATTCTGTTTTTTCCTTTCTCCCAAACCAGCATGGAAGAATTTTTTTTTATAAATAACTAAATATTATTTTATAGGATTTAGATGTTTAATATTATATTCTTGGTTCAAAAAAAATCACATTAACTTAATTCAAACAATTACACAAATATTTATATTTTTCCCCAAGTGTATGTTAAAAACTTATAATCTAGCAACACTAAGCGGGTGTGAAACGCGCGGGCGCGGGGGATTATGCCGCGTCTTTGGACACAGTTCGATGCTTAAAAAAATGACAGAAGGCTCATTCTGGATATTTATTATTCTGAGTTTATACCTTAAGCGAGCTCCACACTCATGCGTGATTCACAGCGTGAATTCGCGGCGTAATTTTGCCGCGAACTCGGCGCCAAAAACGTGTCTCTCCACATTCACGTTCGTTCACAGTCTAGTTCGCGCGGTCATCTAGGATGGACGCCGAAACATGCACTGCTATATGGCCGCGTGATGCTCTGCGCTCACTATAATTACGTGATTATGTATAAAAGATAAAAAAAATTAAAAAGAAATGATTTGTTTTCAGAATCCTTGACCTTTTTCTCTTTTTTTAACTCGGTCACTTCAATGTTCATTAGGTACTTATGTCTTTTATTCGCATCCAAGCGTCATGTAGGTATTTTCATTTTATTTTTATGATCTTTTGTGTCTTGCATCCCATAAGAGGGGTTCGGCATGGTAGCATTCAATTAAAATTAGTTCCTGCTCGTTTGTCCAACTAACAATTATTTTGACACACCGTCCGTTTGACAGTAAAATACTTGCGAAATCTGCAAAATACAACCTCACGGCACCGAGACTCACGTGATTCTGTTTTCACGCGCGAATGTAGATACGTTCGTATTCACGGGAGTTTCGCGCCGCGAAATCCCTTTGTCGCGGGTGCAAATACCGACACCGATCGGGGAACACGGCGCGAACAAGCGCGAAGCCCGCGAACGGCCGCGAAAGCCATCCACATTCACGGTTCGCGGCGTTCGCGGGTGTTCGCGGCGCGAGTGAAGAGCCCGCTTTACAACCTTCCTCGTGAATCACTCTATCTATTGGTGAAAACCGTATGAAAATCCATGGAGTAGTTTTTGAGTTTATCGCAAACAGACAGACAAACAGACAGATAGACGCGGCGGAGGACTTTGTTTTATAATATGTAGTGATGTAGTGATAATAGGTAGTGAGTCTCAGAAATAGTGCGAAATTCGCTGGCTGACATACGGGTACCGGAAGTAATTAAATAAATGGGAATTTTAGCGGACTAGGTAAACGATGTTCGATAAAGATTAAGTACCAAGGATTAGTCATGGTGCAGCCATGGACCTAATGGGTGTAGCTGTATTGAGATAAATTTAATGGGGGCAAGTGGTTGTCCGCCTGGCTGCGACGTCTATAAATTAAACCATTGGATTCTTTCGTCTCCGTTGAATCAACGAAATAAATTACGATGACATGAGGGGAGTTCTTGGCGGGAATTTTAGCGGATTAATACACGGTGTTTGTTTGAAATTGTTTTGCAAATTGATTCTAGTGGACTTTTTATTGTGAAATTGGTGTAATTTGGTGTTATAAATGCTCATATTTATGAACAATGTGTGGTATTACACATAATGAAACCAGTGGAAGTGGATTTGCGAAGAATTGTCGCCAGGGCACAGAATTAATAATAGTATGGCCAGGGGCTCCATCAAACAAACGAAATGAATCACACCATCATTTCGTTTGAATAACTCGCCAACTGGCGAAATAAATGAAGAATGGCTCTCAAGGATTCGTATCCAAGGCCGTAAAACAATTATTTAAAAAAAATATGACATGACATAATGTAATCCCTCATTGCCAGAATTTTACTTTGTAACGTTTTTTGTAACTTTGAGACCACTTGCGTTACATAGCGCTGGCGCAAAGCGTTATAAGCGTGCGCTTTCACACCATCATTTCGTTTGAATAACTCGCCAACTGGCGAAATAAATGAAGAATGGCTCTCAAGGATTCGTATCCAAGGCCGTAAAACAATTATTTAAAAAAAATATGACATGACATAATGTAATCCCTCATTGCCAGAATTTTACTTTGTAACGTTTTTGTAACTTTGAGACCACTTGCGTTACATAGCGCTGGCGCAAAGCGTTATAAGCGTGCGCTTTTTTACTTTTATGAATTCCTTTTAAAGAACTCTCGTATCACGCGCTTTGCCTTTCCCATTTTACCAGCCCCCTAATCATCGTAAAAATTATAGGAAATTCTAATAGTAGGAAGGTAACTTCCATAACTAAGCTTCGATTTGCAAGACCCCGTCATCATCATGTAATTATTGGTAGGTATGCCGTTTTAAAATAATTTGCTCACCAGCAAAGGTAAAACAGCCTATAAATCATTTGGCCAGCATACAACTATTTTGTAAACAATAATTAAAATGAAGCTGCAATTCTTGATCAGCAAACGTTGGATTAACTGTAACAGACGTCGTATTATACAGAATTTTCTTTCAAATATTTTTATTAAATACCATGCTTAAAAACATTAACCTACTTGTACCTTTTCTAGGAAGGGGCGTTTACTAGTAAAAATAAAGAACAGTTATGTCTGCGAGTACGCATCAGACATAATAACCAATCGGAGTGGTTTCTTTTACAAAATTTGGATATTAGGGGTGTGGTTTGAAAATCGGCAAATGCAGGAATTAAAGAAGGCTCGGGAGACGGGATTAGGCAGCGCGCGCGCACGGTTGTTGACGTTGACAAATTATTATTAGTAAAATATACGGATTAGACCAGTCGCAAGTACTATATTCGGTACCTATTAAAATTTATCCTTGCGTAAAGTTCACTATAAATAAAGTGTCTCGTGAGACAGGGGCGAACTATCATCACTGCGCTGTGAAGATTCGGTAATCCATAATTATAACAACTACATACAAAGGTCGTATAAACATTTTCTTTATTATTTCTTGTATATTCTATTTGTACTACTATTACTTATTTTATATACTTGCATGAGAATTTAATAATACAGGAGACATTTAAAGGCGAGGTTGTAAGTCCAGTCGACGTTGTATAGTGGGATTTATGTGTCGCTGAATGTATTTATCTAATATGTTTGTAGTTCCTAATAATGTTTTGGTATTTTGGTAGTGAAAATGCCGATGAGATACTAGGATTTATAAAGGAGTTCGATAGGGACGTACATTCACCAATCTGTTACTCTAACACTTGTAAATTAATTAGTCAATGTTTTCTTATATTTTAGTAATTAATACTAATGTAATACTGATAGACTGGACCTACCTAAAATCTGAATAATATCCTCATTACTTTAGAGCGTCTGGTGATTTTTGTAGACCTGTACGGTAATTAATACCGTCTCTATTCTACAGTAAATTGAGGCATATTTGTTTTGTGATAAACAACTCAACGCCACATCCTGCGTCTAGCTTGGGTATAACCCACACCATACTATACTTTAGGGAAATTTTGTCGGAGGAATGTGGTATTGAGTTTTAGTATGATAGCAGTAATCATTAACAGTTTAAATTCTCTATGATGCATTGACACAGTCTTATAATATCGGGTTCGCCCGCGCCGTGGGAATCAGATGGCAGACGCCATCCTAGGGAAATTCATGTTGATGGCATCATGGAAAATGGTAACTGGTGAATAGTTACTTTAATAGATAGTAAGATGATCTAGAAAGGTCACCAGCGTCAGACTCAGGCATAGTAAAATAAAGTCGTCTGCAGACGAAGTAGGATAGGTTATAGGGTCTAGGGCTTAGGTTCTACGGTCGGCTCTAAAAGGTCGTAAGGACACTGATAGTCAGGTGCGCGTGGAACATCTGCACCCTCCAATTCTGCCTTGGAACTGACTATAGTGAGGACGGGTTGCTAGGTTGGATGGGAGACCCGGATGTATTCATTTTTTATAGGAATTCTACAGGTCTTATGACCTGCCCTCAATAACATAATCTAAGGCGGAGTCCAGCAGCTCGATTGGTCGTTATGTCTAACTTTAAGTTAAGATATTATATATTTTATTTTCTTTACTTTCACTTTCTTTTTCTATGACCTGTTAAAACCTAAAATACTACTATTATATGAATATAAACTTGCGGTATAAACCTGTTTCATGCGTGAACGTGAATCGGGACGTCCCCGTGACGACGGCGGCGTAGGCGAAGCGACAATAAACGCGGCGTCAAATCATCGTGCGAATATTCTGAGAAACGCGAATTAGCATCGTGGAGCGACGACATCAACAGCAGTTCTAAGCTAAGTGATAGTTTTAATCAAGCCTTATATTTTATGCTCAATTTATTGTATTGAACTATCAATTAACTCTTCTGTAACTTTCATATACGTATCATAACGTACGGGTCCTTTTAGATAAATAGACGATCACATTTTCTGGCCATGTGGACGATTATGTTTTGAAAGTTAGTTTTCCATGAGGTTTAGTGGGGTAGAGGGTGGTAGGAAAATTAAGATAGGGGTAGGAAGTTTACATAACCAACAAACATTGTCATGTCCATTTCTCAAGCGTCCCATATTTACGACTAATTTATATGGAGATTCACAATTCCTCGCATTGGGGGCATGACAACTGATATAAAGTCTTGCGGTCAAACGGTTAGCCAGGTCAAAACATTATAAGATACTCACACAACAATCAATAGCTACTTACTATTATAGACATTAATATTATAGAAATGTTAATAATACTGACTATTTTTGCAATCTTGATTGCTTAAAATCTTTTAACAACTCATCACATTTTTTGGTCAATAAAATACGAATATTCTGTTATGCGTTAAGTCAGAATAGTCAAATGCGTTTAAATAACACTCAAACAGTTTTGGTACACTTTGTATTACTTTTGAGGAAAGTCGACTGGCAACATTGTCATTGATGTCTGTCATATAATTTAATAATGTCATATAATATATAAGTACTAGACTAGCTAGACGTTTTGTTTGACTTGGGTTGGGCGTTGTATTGATCGGTTGTAATTATTATTTTCATTAATTTTCTATTAATTACTTGTGATATTGTTTATTAAAATAAATTAAATCATATCTTTATTGACGATGAAATCACAAAGCAGTTTATTACTATGCGTTATATTTACGCTAGGCACTCTAAAATCCGGTAAGTAAACAACATTATTTGAAAACATTGCTTCTGTTTTAGTTTTTACTTATTTGTTATTATTCTTTAGTAAATTCGATAAGCTGCTACCAGTGCTCTGGGACGGACTCCGATAATCCCTTTGAGTGCAACGAGTACTTGGATAGCAATTCAGGATTGGAGCCAGTAAACTGCAGCAATATTCATGACGCTCAGTACTGTATAAAACATGTAGGAAGAAACGGAGGTGAGACCTTGGACCTCTGGGGCTGCATGTAGGCCGAGATGATGTTAGAATTTAACAGGCTTATGGGATATGTTATGAGATTGTCCTTAGTTCTAACCAGTAGGTTGTAGGTTAATTAATGGCATAACACTTTTGGTGACACTTTACTATCTGGACTAATATTTTAAAGAGAAAACACTTTGTTTTTGTGTGTGGGTTTGTAAGGGTTATCCATTACAAACCAACACACAAATACAAAGTCTTTTCTCTTTTGAGTTTTTACTCGTAAACTGCTGGCCTATTTACTTGCATCCATATAATTGAAATGTATTAGTGTCCCCTAAGTTGTTAAAGAAAAAACTAACTTTCAGTATAAAAGATTTTAAGCAATCATGATTGCAAAAAAGGCAGTATTATTAACATTTCTATAATATTAATGTGGGGAGCATTAAGTAAGTAGCTATTGTTGTGTGAGTAACTTATAATGTTTTGACCTGGCTAACCGTTTAACCACAAGACTTTATATCAGTTGTCATGCCCCCAATGCGAGGAATTTTGAATCTCCATATAAATTAGTCGTAAAAATGGGACGCTTGAGAAATGGACACGACAATGTTTGTTGGTTAATCCAACATTTGTGGTTAAAAGGTTATCATTAGAACTGATTTGGACATTGGACTTGTATTTTACTATTCATATTTGATATGAGTTTAACATTTCAACTACAACAGCAAAAACAACACTAACATTGTAGAATAAAGCAAGCTTGATACAAGCAAGTCCATTTTCAGTGGTGAAAGTGTTAATAAATGTTAAATGTGCTTGTATCAAGTAGTAAGCATAAATGTTTTTAACATCTAAAATTGTCGATACTAACATTATATCTAGGTCTAGCCATAGAGTGCTATCAATGCAACTCGTCAGCTACGATGGAGTGCGGAGATGGTCTCATGAACTTGGATGGGGGTGTGCTGGCGGCCACGTCTTGTGAACATGTGCATAATGCTCAGTACTGCATTAAACTAACAGGTTAAGAGAATAGTTGCTGTGGGGTTTGGTAATATTGAAATATAAGCTGAAGATGTTTCAGAGACAAATGTATAAAAAATTATGACACGATTTAAAATTTTTAAATATCTCCAAATTTAAGTACCCAAAATCGTTGTTTAACAAAATGGAATAAGTACCTACTCAACATACATATGTGATAGAATTACATAAAAATAAATCTTGTTACTTTTATAACTGTCACAATCACAATATTCTCAGCTTGTATTCTCTTTTATCTTGCAAATAATGTCAAAATTATTAACTATGTTTCTTAGATAGTTAATACAGTAATGCACAGCATTTATTTATTTTTTACTTATGTGTATTGGGCACTGGGTGTTTGAGTATTATTTCAAATTATTATAAGAACTATTACATATGTTTCTTATTCAGATTATTTCACTGTATTTATTTATTATTCACTAATATTGGGCACTGGGTGTTTGAGATTTATTTCAGTTTCGCACAAGGCACTAACTTATATTTAGCCAGGACACAAAAGGTGAGTAAGCATGCTGTTTTCTTTTTCGTTCGAATCACATCATTATAGCAAGAGAATTTTGCTAGAATTGTTTAAAAATAAACTTAAAATGTCTGAAATGTATAAAAACTGACTCGACCGTTTGAACCTGATACTATTCTTGAAGAAAAAATCATCTTCTCAGAATCTAACTTGTGCTGTAGGTCATAATATCCATTGCTCTTATCAACCCTATAAAGGGCAAAATGACTGAATAGCAGAAATTAATTCAAACTTCAAGTACACGTTTCTCATTGTCTCATCTTCATCAGGTCTTTTTAGTCTCCACTGCAGGAGCACAACCCTCTCTTTACCACCAAAGCTATATTAGCCACAGCAGTCAGAGGATTTGGCCTACACTCTCCACGGTGGCCAGGCGGGTTGGAGAGGTATCTTGATGTTTATAAGCTTTGTTTAGCTTGTATTCCCTAAATCGTCTTGTACGAAATCCACAAGAAGACTGGGATGTGTCTCATTGTCTAATGGCAGTATAACATGGGCACTGCCAATGAATACAGACTGTGATACAGGTTACAAACTCTAGGATCTTCATTGTTAGTATGTCATACAATTGCACCAAGTATATATAATACAATAGCCAAGGGCGTCGCAGATTGCTCGAACGTGACGGCTACTTATCTGATAGTGTCAGGGATTAACCAGATTAGTTAGTTCCTTTTTTTATTAGAAAAACAAAGTCCATTTCACTTCACCACCTCTAAAACAGTTTGAACTGTTATCTAATCCCAACTAATATTATAAATGGGAAAGTGAGTTTGTTTGTTTGTTTGTTAGCTTTCACGCCCAACCTATTGAACCGATCATCATGAAATTTTGCATACACATAGGTTAGGGTACCAAGAAGGACATAGGCTATAATACACGCGGGCGAAGCTGCGGGTAACAGCTAGTTTTATTATAAATGTGAAGTTTGTTTGACGCTTTCACGCCCTATTTACGGAACCGATCATCAGAAATTTTGCATACACATAGGTTAGGGTACTGAGAAGGACATAGGCTATATATTACGCGAGTGAAGCCGCGGGTAACAGCTAGTACAAATAGATGTATGTTACAAAATAATATTTTATGATGTGGGGCAACTTAGACCGTAAATTATAGAATTTATTCCCATTCCCGTAATTATAGTAATTGAATTCGTGGCGGCTGGGAAAAGGCGTCTTCTCGTCCCATTTGCCACTATTGGGGTAGTCCCCAATAAGGACTTCTTCTTCTTATTTAAGAGCTTTATAGCTCTTGTCGGTGGAGTATGCGCCAAACTTCTCTCTTCTGCTTTCATGACACCAGCCTTTTTCTTTAGTTGGTCAACAAAACTTTTCCTTGGTCTCCCTAGACCTTTCTTTCCTTTTACCTTACCCTCCAGTATGTTTTTAAAGAAGGCATCATGTTGTATCAAGTGACCAATCATCCTACCCCTACTATTCTCTATTTTGTTTATCAGTATTCTTTTCTCTCCTACAATTTCCAGCACCACTTCATTACTTTTTCGTTCTGTCCAACTGAATTTTTACATTCTTCTCCAGCACCACATCCTTCTCCAATGAGGACGAATGTAAATATCTCCATGTGGATTGTTGATTGGCTTTCATTTCATGAATACTTGCAACGCACCTTTATAGCACTTGAAGTGGCTGCAAATCATTCGTTAATAATTTTGCCCTTGCTTCCAGGTGGAATCAGTACACTTCGATACTGCTCATCTCTAGATCTTGGGAACTACTGCAACTATGTCCAACAAGCTGGTGACAAACTAGAATACAGGACATGCATTTACACATGCAGCTCTGATGGATGCAACGCTGCTACTAGTTTAAAAGTACCACTATTCTTAATAGGGTCACTTATTTTAGGATACCTCCGTATTTGATATGACTACTATGTGGAGGACTAGGAATCTCATTTTCACATTGCCTTTTGTATTTTTTGTATATTCTGTTTATATTTAAGATTTCTAATGAATTTCACTTTAATCAAGTAATTTCCACATAGAATATATGTAGATTCGAGTCTTTGGCATTGCCTTTTACAGCTTATGTATTTTTTGTATAATTTTGTATATGTTTTATAAAAACTAATTACCTATTTAAAATTAATGTATCCGTCCATCAATGTTATCCACTTACTTTATAAGTACATACATAGATACCTATATAAGTAATGTAGAGTTACGTGTATCATGACTAAGATATTATTTTATCAATATGACATTCCAATAGAGCTTTTATAACCATAGACTGATTAGTTAATTGCATAGGTAAATGAGAAAATCACATAAATATTTGTAATACAAATAAAATAAACTTTTTTACATAATTTTACCTTTTTGACTTTTGATATTCGTGTACCTACGACGGCGGGCCAGCTACAATAATGAGCAATAGGCATAGGAACTAAGTATTTTTTTATCGTGTTGTTAATTTGCTATGAAAAGATATTCCAAAATAAAAAATATAAACGCATTATTCACAAAATTTTTTGTCATTAAAAATTTGAACAATATTTTTGGCATTTTAAAATAACCCCCTAGTTTTAGTAAGATTAGGCTAACGTAGATTAACGCCATCTAGTATCGAGTAGAAAGTAACTCTGCAGCGCCCTACGTTCGCCTAACTTAATTTGGTGTAGTATTTTTGTATTAGGTTGGCAGTCTAAAACGTTAGTATTATATTGTCTTTGCCTATACATTTGAGACGTCGGGTGCAAATGAGAGTGGACTCATGGATCGCCGTACCGTACCTAAAAATAATATACATACGAGGCAATATACCAGTCCCATTTTCTGCCAGAAGCAGATGGGAATGTAAACAGACAAATTCCCATACGGTGACACTTAAGGCGAATGGGAATTGAAATCAGAGTTTGTTCTATTTGCCTCCACTGGGGACAAATGGGACTGCGAATGATTTGCCATTGCCACTCGCCCCCAGTGGGGGCGTCGCCAGTGGTGTCAATTGGCACAGCCAAAATTAAATGAGTCTCATACGCCACCAGTGGTCGCCGCCCCCACTGGCGGCGAATGGGATACATATACCCATTATGTCGCATTGAATGTGAGTCACCAACTGTACTATTTTTCATATATAATAAAAAGCAAAATATATGTACTGTTCAAACATTTATTGAATATTTGTGCTACATAAGCATGTTATAAAAATACATAATAAATATTAACACCGACTTAGCCACATAATTATAATCCAGCTAATGCACAATAATACTTTCATTTTCACTTACCACGCTAACATTATGCTTTAATTAATATGGAATGTCAAAAATAGAATTATTACATACGACATAGCTATGACTGTATGTTGTGTAAAGTCCGTTTTCTTAGATAGTGTCACTACGCCTGAACATAATGTTCACTTGACCTGTACTCTTTATTTCCGCAGAGCGACCATAGGGAAGTCAGATCGACATCGCACTGATAGCGATACTATCGAAGTAAACTGACTATATCTCGTACATACTCAAAATATGAAGAATACTATGAATTGATTACCGAATGGATTCCATCCAAACCGTCGCTAACTCTTCATGAAACGTTACATACTATTAGTCATAAAGGCTCAAGCACCCGAGATCTACCTTAGATGCTAGCTCGAAAACCTAAGCCCTATTATGTACACAAAAAGTTCAGGTAACTTTTTTGTACAATTTCCTTTAATACCGACCTTCCAAAACATCATTATACAAAAAAAGTAAATGCTTTATATATCATACAAAACACTTGAAAACTATTTCGTCGTTACATAAAATAGTAAACACAAACACAATTCATAAAATAACAGGTAACACAAGTTTACACAATAATGTAAATCAGACTATTCATAATCACTAACAAGATGTCAACTAAATCCATAAAACTGGGAATATAATCCAAACGTGCTTCAATAAAAAGGTGCTGCCAGCAAACTGAACAACTTCAAGCGCGTATCAACTCGGGGGCAATTGTCGGAACACATTTATTTCTACCGCAATGGCAATGATTGAAAGGGATTTGCAAGTATAGGACAAACAAGTTATTTTTTGCGTTTTTTTGCATAACATTTGTCCCCCAGTGAATACATGCTATTAAACTATAAAATAATCAAAACCCTGATTTTCATTGCACAATAATAAAAACATTGAAAATAATTTTCATACAAAATACATTGTAACAAAATATTTGTGACAGAAAGTACATGTCATGGGTTTATCACAATTTGCAAAAATATCTTAAATCCTTACACATATCCAGAAACTAGGCCTGTTGATAATTAAATCCTTAATAAAATACACTTTATTCATACAAATTATGTACCAATTTGGCAACTCACTAAATACATAAGGCAATGTCAATTTTAAAATATTCATCCGGAATGTCTACTTTTGATCCCATATTAAATCCAATACTGCGAACTAGCGGAAAGGCCTTATTTTATGATGAAATTGAGCATTCACTCGTTTGTGACAAAAGATTGAGACTGCAAGGCATATGTTAACTAAAAAAGCTTCTATATGGCTACAACTAACTGCTTTACAATATTTTTTGTATGCACAATTCAAAGACTTGTAATACTACTTAAGTAGGCTTGATCAAACTCTTATTTTGCCGTTAAAATTTCAAGATATAATTCATCACTTAAGTTCATAATTTTATATACTTAAGCTATATGAATGCGTCATCAATTAACTCTCACAAAAGCCGCTATCGAAAGCAGACATATTTTCAATAATAATATGACGTGAAGATCCCACATTGAAATAAAAATATGAAGAAAATACAATCGAAAAATACTCAGATCATTATCACGCCTGCCATAAACATACATAAAGTATGTTAACCATTAAAGAAAAAACTCATAAGCAACTGAATAGAAACAGCTATGCGGGGCGGCAACATTTTTATCACTATCAGCTACCGAATTTAAATTGCCAATTCTGGCTTCTGGTGGGTCTGTAAACATATCAGGCCTCAGTAAAAATAACAACTCGATACCAACTCGCCGGGAAAATAGGATTTCATTATGAATGCAAATAGGCCTAATTCGAGTTGCTGTCGTGTTGACCTTATAATATTCAATCACAATAGCCGAGTTATGTCACAATTAGCGTCGAAGCCATGTTGGCCGCGTTTTGGCGCCAAAGCGAAATACGCCCAAAATATAGACAACTCATTCACATTGTGACCACGAACTGATATAGAGGTAGGAATTACATAAAGTGGCCTACATACGTGTTTAAATTAAAAAGATGCATAGCGATTTAAAGTGTGATGGATGAGTAAACATCGCTGTATCACCAAATAAATAGATAAAATTAAACAAAAACTAGAAGTTTACATCACTACATATTATAAAACAAAGTCCTCCGCCGCGTCTGTCTGTCTGTCTGTCTGTCTGTTCGCGATAAACTCAAAAACTACTCCACGGATTTTCATACGGTTTTCACCAATAGATAGAGTGATTCACGAGGAAGGTTTTAAGGTATAATACATGCCCGGGCGCAGCCGGGTAGGGCTGCTAGTTTCATATAAAATTATACAAATGTGTCTCCACCGATAAAGATCGTGTATCCTCATCTCACCAGCTGTAATATGAGGAACTCATTACTAAGTAAATAGATGAACTTCCCTATATTCCTAAATCGCTCTGATGCTGATTACATCACACTTATCTTCACTTCAATACAGATTGATTCAGTCTTCCCTTAGACACATCTTATTCAGGTTATTGTCGTTCCAAATAAAGTCAATATCCAACACAATTAAAGTAATTAGGCACCGAATTCTTCCATACCAGTATCACGTGTCGCAGTGTTGAGGGTCGTCCCGCAGTGTATGGAGTAACTCCCATCCGGCCCGGTAACGGGACGGTTGGGAAGAATTGATTCATTGACCCCGGTAGATCGGCCCCGTCGACCAATGGGGTAGATGGCATAGATGAAGAATCAACTATCCCGGTGTGTGTTTTGAACAAGATGGCTAGCACAGAGTGAGTAGCATACGGCCGGGTAGTGTGAATAGCGGAAAAATTGTGTATTATTATTGAAGTTTACAAAAAGTTATCTCGTCGCAACGCTCACATCTAGGGTAGGTAGCTCACAGCTAGATATGTTTTAGGAAACGACATTTACTCACATTGTCTCCTTACATCGACTCACAAGGCCGGATGTTACTCCTAATTCGGTGCCATCTACCCCGTTGGTCGACGGGGCCGATCTACCGCGGTCGATGAATCAATTTTTCCCAACCGTCCCGTCACCGGGGCAGGGTCACCGGGCCGGAGCAGAGTTACTCCAGTGTAAGGGGCAGTAAGGGTCGCCCCGCAGTGCCTAGGGCAATCCCGCAGAGTAAGGGTCGCCCTGTAGTGCTTAGGGCCCGTCGCGGGCGAGGCGCGCCTGCAGCGCGGCCACGTGTTGCTCGAGCTCGCGCACGCGCTGCTGGCTGTTTTGCAGCTGGCGCTTCACGATGCGCAGCTCTTCGCCTTGTCGGTTGAATGCTAGGCGCAGCTGAAACAAAGCAAAAAATAATATTAATCATTTACGTTCATTTAATATGAAAGAAACCTTTCTTTGAATAGGTACTTATCGATTTGATATCACAAGTTCACAACTGAGAACTTTTTACGTCACTAAGTTTAATGCCGCTTCCAAAGCGGAGTCCAGAAGTAGTGGTAACAAACTGCATAGCGCATTTTCTCCAAGCGACGTCACCTACTGACGGTCACCCATCCAAGTGGGGACTGCGGCGGGGTTGCTTGACATGCGTGAGCGCTAACAAAGCTGTATCACCTCGTGCTCGGTGCTGAACACGTCGCCCTGGTTGATCTGTTTGTACAGCGGCACGGGCTCTGCGTCGCCGCTCTGCTTGCCGAACATTCGCTGCAGCTGGTGGAATTTCGTGTTCTGGTTCGCGTTCGTCTTCGCAGACTTCTCTGTTATGGGGGCCTGCAACAACGAATATAATTGTTCACGCATTTGTTTCCTTTTTTAAAGGAAGTTCCTTAAGAGCGTATCTATGTTATTAAAAAAAAATTAAAACCATTTTCCTCTAATTTAGTACTAGATTTTATGAAAAAAGAATTGTGCCTCTAGAAGCAGTTTTCAGCGAGAAAATAGAGGAATACATTTGTATGGAAAAAATACTGCAAGGATACGCCCTTAAGGTGGCTTGCGAGCAATTGAGAAAAAAATCGTCACGTAGCAACAAACGACAGGGTAGTTATAAAATTAAAGATGAAAAAAGTATGATAAGTTTTTCATCTTGTGCTAAGAGTAGCAGCACACTTTTTCTTGATTTTATAGTTATTGCTCTATAATCAAATTTTCTAATTGAATATTGACTGAAACGGTAGTGGTTCAGTTCAGTTTCATATAGACGAGCTCCGTGGCGTAGCAGTCAACATGCCTGTCTGCGAGACGGATGGTCCCGGGTTCGATCCCCGGTCAGGTCAAGATGGAAAACGATCTTTTTCAGATTGACCTGACAAAAACATGTAATGCAGAGTGTGTATAGGTGCTGGGTAAATGAAATTATGTTGTAAATGATTTGTTTACGTTTCCTAACCTAACCTAATGAATGCTTGTACTAAATTTGTTTTATAACTTTTTATTAATATTATGAAAAATTGAGAGGATTTTACGAGTAAAGTACGCATTTTAAGTGTTTTCCCGAAAATTTTATACTTATAGAAGGAATGTTATTATAAATAAAAATATTGAGGATATATGTACGAGGAGTGTATATTTTTTTAAGTAAAATATATAATTAGTAATTTAGGTATACCTTTCAAAACGAAGCAAACATAATAAGGTACCTGTCTTGGGAAATAAATGAAATACGACTCGTAAAATTAGATACCTAAACGAAAGGAGAAAACCTTTGAAAAAAATTTGTTGTACAGTAGGCCAAACATCAAGTTTAACATTGCATTACGAAAAACGACTTTATTGTCAAAATAAAATTGTTACATTTGATTGAATGCCCACTGTACAATCATTAGTTCCAATTTTGTTCACCAGAGAAGTTTAGTGGCTAGTTGCCGTTCTAAAAAACATTTTTCTGATTTTCGTTTTAAGCGCATATATTTCACAATTACTTAATATCTAATAAGTGTATTTTAATGTAATGTGTTATATTATAGCTTATTTTATTTATGTAAATGATTTTTATAATTATAAAACCTATTTCAAAACATTATCGATGAGTTACGGTTTTTTATTCTTTAATGCGGTAACATTGACCCCAATATGATTCAGAATATGAATTGAATTGTAGGCGAATTGGGAGATTTTGTGACCATTTTACCAATATTAGAGGAATTGCTAATGATCTGCTGGGAATTCATAATACGAATTCCTTTACGATGAATTGCGTTAAGTGGCCATTTTAGACCCACAGGTCTTTCTAGTCTCCACTGCAGGAGCACGACCCTCTCTGTACTACCAGAGCAATATACTAGCCTGAGTAGTCAGAGGATTTGGCCTACACTCTCCACGCTGGCCAGACGGGTATCTAGTAAGTATCTATTATAAAATATAGTATCGTTGAGTTAGTATCCCGTAACAAAAGTCTCGAACTTACTTTGGGGCTAGCTCAATCTGTATGATTTGTCCGTATATATTTATTTATTTATATAGTCTTCATCGCCATCTAGGTTAACCGTCGCATCGCTCTGACGGCAATTACGAGTACAAGAGTCTAAATCAAATCTATCATGTAGAGTAGGTATTCCAATGCTAGTTGTCTGCACCTTAGCACGTGAAACGATCGCTGTTGTTTCTAGACTCCAGTCAGTTGTCGTTGGGCGGCCACGGTTATTTTTTCACTCTCGTCGCAAGAGACCATGCCCTATTAAGGAGTAATATACCTCCTTTATACTGACCCTTTTGAAACCTGACGTTTGAAACCTTACGTATGTAAACAGACTGACTTTTACCGGCGAGGTGTCGTTGTCGTTGACGTGGTTGTCGTTGGGCTGCCACGTGCCCAGCGGACGATAGTTGGGCGTTGTCTCTCGCGACAGGAACGCCATCATAATTATATAGTTTGAAACCTTTCCCCTTTATAATAATACCGCAAATAAACTGACTTTTACCGGCGAGGTGTCGTTGTCGTTGACGTGGTTGGGCTGCCACGTGCCCATCGGACGATAGTCGGGCGTGGTCTCTCGCTACAAGAACGCGAACATTAACCTGTGTTTGAAACTTTTCCCCTTTATAAATAAAAATAGACTGACTTTTACCGGCGAGGTGTCGTTGTCGTTGACGTGGTTGTCGTTGGGCTGCCACGTGCCCAGCGGACGATAGTCGGGCGTGGTCTCTCGCGACAGGAATGCGAACTTCTTCCTGTTGTTGGCGTCTTGAGGCTGCATCGCTGGGGCGTCTTTGCTACTTGTGCGGGGTTTGTGTGTTGTTATCGTTACGCCTAAAACGTTACATACATTTTCGTTAGAAGTTCGGAAAGCCAAGAATTGCGACTATACAAAGTGTAAATCTGTATCCTAGCTATATCCTCGAACGTTCTTATACTTATCATAATGAACAACTCTCCCTAAAACATAGGTCGGTATGAAAAGAAATCGGACATCTCATACTCAATCGATCAGCTGATTAGCAGATTTGTATGTAACCCAATTTTTTTTTCATATTCCGACCGATTTTCCTTAGGAAAAGTTGTTCAGTATGATGAGTACAGGTACGTTCAAATATAGCAAGGTTACACATTTACACAGTATATACCTGGTCTAACACTTATTGCCTAAAACATACTTAGATAGTCAGGACAGTGGACGACAATTAGGTATGGACATTCCAACAATGACATACCTAATTATCATCCACACATTGCTTAGTGTTTATTTGTAAATCGAAGAACGAAGATTCAATAATAAGTTCATCCATGTCCATAATTAAAAAAACTAAGTATATATTTCACAAAATCCCATTCATCATCATCATAATCAGGTCTTTTTTATTCTCCACTGCAGGAGCACGACTCTCCCTGTACACCAAAGCTATATTAGCCAGAGCAGTCAGAGGAAGGCCAACCCGTCTGACCAGCGTGGAGAGTGTAGGCCATACACTCTCCACGCTGGTCAGACGGGTTGGAGAGGTATTTTGATGTTCATAATATTTGTTTAGCTTGTGTTTCCTAAGTCGCCTTCTACGACATCCACGGGAAGACTTGAGTGATCCTATTCTACTCTGCCGGGAACCACACGGCAAGTCCCATTGCCTAGTACATATTGTTACAACGGACCTGTCTTCATGCTGATGAGTAGTGGTGGGGCGTTCATGCCGCTGAGCCAGTCTTTGGCCGACAACGCTGGCAGCGGCGCCGCTGTGTCGGGGTATAAATCCTCCTGCAATATACATACATAATTAATAAATATATACGGACAAATCACACAGATTGAGCTAGCCCCAAAGTAAGTTCTTAAGTAAGACTTGAGTCATGGGATACTAACTCAACGATACTATATGTTATAACAAATACATATATAGATAAACATCCAAGACCTATGCAAAGATTTTTGGTATAGAAAGAGACGGAAATACTACCAGGTTGGTGTCCCGCTTGCACAAATGCAATTGTATATAATATTCACATACCTATGTCTATAGTTTTTATATAACTGCATATGTGCGAGCCATGGATCTAAGAATAATCAGGATTTGCCCTTGGAAAATGTAACAGTGACGCACATAAAAATCCCTACACTCGTGTCGCGACACTAGCGCACGCACACATCGGCACAAAAATCCCTACACTTTTCCCCGGTCGAACGAAATGTCAAATTTCCCAAATGTCAAATACATGCTGCACACATGTGACTTGATGTGACGTAAGTTATGCTTCACTTTTGATGTGTCTAATGCCGAGTCCATATTATTCCTAGGTCCATGGTGCGAGCAGGAGCAGCCGTCTCTTTCTATGCTAAAAGTTACTATGGGTACTCAATTCTTCTATCATATATAAGGTCCTCGATTTGAGACATAAGGGTATCGGGGGGGCCGTGTTTGACCTCAACCGCCTGTCTGGTGGATGCAAGTATTGTGCAGCGCCAGGCAATCCGAGCTGCTACTTTATCATCCCTAATCCATACGAGCAAGTAGCATCCCAAATACCCATATCCCGTTCTCCCATTCCAACATTTTTTTACCCTTACCTTGCTTGAAAAAGACTTCGATGGGCAGCAGCTTCAGAATCGATATAAACCAATCAAACTGCGCTTACCAACCCGTGATCACAGATCACATCACGGACCGACTGCATTCGGTTATAACTTATGCATTTTTGGAATGGACATAGAATAATAAATAAATCATCATCAGGTCCTTCCAGTCTCCACCGCAGGAGCACGACCCTCTCTGTGCTACTAGAGCCATATACTAGCCTGAATAGTCAGAGGATTTGGCCTACACTCTCCACGCTGGCCAGACGGGTTGGAGAGGTCTCTTTGATGTTAATAAGCTTTGTTTAGCTTGTATTTCCTTAGTCGCCTTTTACGACATCCAAGGGATGACTTGGAGTGGTCCTATTCTACACTGTAAATACAATACGGTACAATAAATAAATATACAGGGTAATTTGTGAAACACGCATAACCTCGCAGGATTAGATAGCTTACATCATAAAAAAACAACTTTTCAGAATGGGCCAATTCGGTATTTGCCTAATGTTAAGATTATATAAAATTTGTTTCCAATGATACTTATTTCTATCTAAAAACACTATAAAAAAACATTTTTAATTTGATATCGATTCGTTAAGTGTTCTTACAGCTTCTTTAAAGTTGGGTGAATAGGACCATTTTTAAAAGTATGAAAATCTTAAATTACACTTATACTGTATTGTAGTCCGCAAAATTTGTAGCAACTTTTGTTATGAAACCATTACCATAAACGTAATATTTCGTATAGCTACCAAACAAAGTTCTCACGCCGCCCATACAAAATACAAAGTTGTGACGTCACAAATATGTAGGCATTTCAGCAGCGCGTTTTCACGTCTAAAAATATGTGTGTTTAAAACTTCTATATCTGAAAGAGTTTTTTATTTAGAAATGTATTTCGGTCACTATTGTGTTTATTTTTGGCAGGACTTTACATAGCGACACGAAATTTTTTTTAGTCAAGTAGCCAATTCTGGGAATGAATCCGTATGAAAACTTGTTGTTTTTAATGTTAGCTATCTAATCCTGCAAGGTTATGCGTGTTTTACAAATTACACTGTATATTAATTTATTTTATTTAGTGTCCTTTGTCCTCCTTGATGTGTCCGTCAGCTATGAACTGCAAAGAGAATATTTATAAAACACATTTACCTGGAAACAGTCAGACTTCCTGGGCACGATCATAGATATAGGCTCGCAGAGGCCGCGCGACGTGTGCAGCTTGTAGAAGCGGAACACTTCGCAGACCGCTGTGTTCACGCCGCGTTTCGGCATGAAGCCTAGGCCCCTCTGAAAGGAATATTACATATTTTTCAATACATTAGCTATTACAGTCCTTTTGACATCAAAAGTTGGATCTTTATGTAGTATTTAACTGACTTTTTCTCTACACCAATCACAATTGCTCATTTTATTTTATGGTAATCACACATGTATTGAAATACGTCGTAAGATACTCGTACTGAATTAGCTAGTTGTCATCGATTTATCACAAGCACTCGGCTATAATATCCAGCTTATCGTACTTGTATCATAATGTACTATTATGCAACAGTACTTTATTCAGCGTTTTTTATTAACAAATTTTTTTTATATTTTATGGGTTTCTTATAGCGTCCCATAAGAAAAGTTGTTCAGAAATTCCCTAGGGAATATCAAGTTTAATTTACACGCTGTATCAAAGAAACAAAGTGAATAGAAACTGATATAAAAATCAAATCAAGCAATGCAACACAAAATCATATTTAACAGACATTTTCTATATCTTTACCTGGGGGTTTCCAGATAGGAACTGATTGAGAAAATGCACGTAAGGAGGCTCATCGACCACCTCGTAGTACCGGATGTTCCCGTCGCCCTTGCCCGCAAGGTACACCTGGAAACAATATGTGGTTATTTAGAGTACAACCGAAATAGGGTATTCTGCCGAAATCAATAAAAAACCCTTGGTTGGGGTCTCAGTTTCGGCCGAATACAGAAGTGAAGCTTAGTTAAGGATGCGCTAGTCGGGAACTCGAACTCGTCAGCGCACGTGGCTAAAATGCGTGCTATTTCGCTGAGAAATGGATAAACTCGGTTTTGAACAGTGCGGAACTATTTACACTGATGTATAAGCAAATTTGAACAACAGTCTAGTGTGTGCAAACACAAATATTGTTGAAAATCTAAATCTTCGTCGTCTAAAAATTCGCGAGTATGCGTTTGGGAGAAGTGTTCTTGTGATAAAACAGCTGAATGTTTTTATTAAAAGTAAAATAATTTATATTTTTTAATAACCAAACTATGCTTGTATGAATTTTGTTTTAGAGATTTTATACTCCTTCCGGTATTTAATTGTGCCCAAAGTAGCGTTAAAATTACGTGTTAAAACGGAATGTTTTGAGACTCATAACTTTTAAAGTACTTATAATTTTACAATTATGATTCCATACAAGCATAGATAACGACAATACAAATCGATAGAATTAAAAACTTTAAACAGACGATACCGAACAACGGAGTCATCACCCTACAGAATTTGTATGGCGAAACACTTGACTAGCGCACCCTTAAATGTGTGAATAAGAAGAATGATGTACTATCCACTACATATATTTAACACACACAATAAAAGTTAGATATAATTTAAAAAAACCGGCCAAGTGCGCACATACGACTGGTAGAGAATGCCTTATGGCATTAAGTCCGCCAATTGTACTTTTATTTACTGTGCAATAAAGTTTAAATAAATACTAAGGTTTCCCAATCACTACATATTATAAAACAAAGTCCTCCGCCGCGTCTGTCTGGTTGTCTGTCTGTCTGTCTGTTCTCGATAAACTCAAAAACTACTCAACGGATTTTCATACGGTTTTCACCAATAGATAGAGTGATTCACGAGGAAGGTTTTAAGGTATAATACATGTCCGGGCGCAGCCGGGTAGGGCTGCTAGTAATATTTAATTACAAAAACCGTGCTTCTTGTGTGTGGACTCAAGTGTGTGGATAAAGGACGCATGAAAACAAAATTGACATTCTAATACAAGTATTCAGCCGGCCGGGCAATTAGTATAAAAATGTTTTATTTTTGTTTCTCTTTTTTTCGAAAACGATCAAAGAATGTTTTGTTAACATATTGCATAATTTCTATAAACATCTGCCTGTCTGGTGAATGCAAGTGTGGTATCACATATGCGCAACCGGCCTCTCAAGCTGCTACTTTCTCATCCCCAATCCATCCGAGCATGTAGCATCCCAAATACCTTTACCCCGTTTCCCCAGTTCTAATTGTAGAACTGGGGTAACAGGGTTTGGCAGTCAAGCCAAACAAACTGCGCTCATCAACTATCAGCCAAGCGTGGTGAGTATGGCAAAACCATGATGAAAATCTTTGGGGCAGGCCTATGTCCAACAGTGGACTTCTTAAGGCTGATATGATGATGATATGTTTATTTTGTTTTATTTTGGTTTGCCGTGTGGTTCCCGGCAGAGTAGAATAGGACCACTCCGAGTCTTCCCGTGGATGTCGTAAAAGGCAACTTAGGAAACACAAGCTAAACAAAGCTTATAAAAAGCAAAGAGGCCTCTCCAACCCGTCTGGCCAGCGTGGAGAATGTAGGCCAAATCCTCTGACTGCTCTGGCTAATATATGGCTCTGGTAGTACAGAGAGGGTCGTGCTCCAGCAGTGGAGACTAACACAGGCCTGATGATGATGATGATGTTTTATTTTATTTATTTATAAGGTATTTATTATTATTATAATAGTAGGTATATGTTATATGGTATTTATTTATAATAGTATATGTTCTATTCTTTTTAAAGAAATCCTACAATAAATACATACATACCATATTAGTATCATAGTTGTAGTATGGGAACTCGACACCCAATTAACTATCAATAGTTTCACACACGAGCGGCTTGGACCGATCATGGTGGTACCCCACTGCATATAAAAAATTATAATATATTATATCCTCTGACTGCCCTGGCTAATATATAGCTCTGGTAGTACAGAGAGGGTCGTGCTCCTGCAGTGGAGACTAACAAAGACCTGTTGATGATGATAATATATTAAATTGCATAAATACCATGTTAGTATCATAGTCGTAGTATGGGAACACGACACCCGATGAACTATCGATAGTTTCACACACGAGCGGCTTGGACAGATCATGTTGGTCCCACACCGCGTACTGCCGATCGCTGTACCGTGAGAACCCGGTGGTCAGAACTTTGCCTTGGCTGCCTAGGAATGTGCATTTTGACGCTTTAGTGCCTAGGTGGCAGGGGCCTTCCTGGAAGTAAAAAAAAGTCAAAGTCAAAGATTTTTATTCAAAATTGGATAATTGTATCTCTTTTTGAACGTCATATTTTTCTTTGTTATTATTTTTAATATACAAAATTGAAAAACTACTAGCGTTTTGTAATGACCACTGGTGAGAAGAATACGCCGAAAGAAACTCAATCCAGACAACAAAAGTTTTTTGGTAAAGAAAGGTTACTTGTCTGGTGTTGTTAAATTTGAAAATCGATTCATGCGTGTATAGTCGCAAATATATCTTTATATTTGTGTTATTTCTTGTGCTACTAGAAAAAGCGAGACGGACAAAATAACAAGTAAGACCACCCAGATTTCAATTTTGTCTATGGAAATTCTTCAAAATCAACCGATTTTTTTTTGCAAATTAGTAACGGTTACAAACATACATATTATTCGGATTTGAAATAAAAAGAATATTGAAAATAAACAAAGGATATTCCACAACATTTTTCAAAGCATAACAGGATCTCTGCATAATCAAGAAATTTTTATCGCTCATATTGTATATGTTTTATACGTACTCTTATATGATGAAGTTGATACTTACCGAAAGTACGATCCCTCTCCTAGGCTCAATAACCCTCAGCTTCTTATCCTTGCATGTGGTAGCCAGCAGCGAGCCATCGCGGTTGAAGGACATGCAGTATATGACGTCACTATGGCAGTCGATGACCTTCACCGCCTCGCCTTTGCCCACGTCCCATACGAAAATCTGAAAAAATAATATTTTTAATAATTGTAAATAGAAGTGTGTACCGTAGAAGAAAATTTTCATACCCGGTGGAATATTTAGGCGGTTTGAGGAGAGATTCAGCCAGTCGTTGTGAATAACTTAATCTATAGGCCCAATGCTGGGATCTCAATTAGGCTGGTTTCAGAGTGACTCTGGCGGCACTCTGAAACGCTAACTGCAAGTAGACGTGCTCGGACCGCGCGTCTCACCAACGGCACGTGTGAACTGCGTGACTTTGAAACGCTGCTACGGAAGCGCGCGCGTGTCGCCGGCGCTGGTCAAACGCATCCCTCTGAAACCAGCCTTACTTTCAACCTTTCCTTACGCTAAAAAGTCACCCGGTCAATTAATATGGGAATGTCAAAAAATCTCGAGTTCCAAACATTGGTCCCATAGGAAAAAGTTGTTCAAATTGCTGTCAATTTGAACAACTTGCTAAATATTTTTATTTAATATTTACTTCTTTTCGAGTCGTTATGGTTATATTTATTCAAAGATCATATTGATTTTAACCAATAAGTGTTCACGGTGATACCTTTGTCGTATTTTTACTCATAGCAAATTATGAGTATGTTTAGGTATGATATAGTTCAACGCTACAGAACATCACTACTACGTTAAAGTATAGACTCATTAGATCATGATTGGGACATCGCACGCAACGTGTCAAGTCATGACAAAAAAAAACTCATAAATTGCGTTGTATGTATAATCGAGCAGACATCATTAATTAGCTTTCACTAATGGAGCGTCTAGACTTGTGATATCAATAATCTAATATTAATTAGGGGAGTATCATATATTGAGTATTATGTATGATACTATTTTAATAATAAGTGTATTGATTTCAAATATCCATTTGCACCATGGCTTCCCATGCTGCAAATTTTTGTTAGACGTAAGTGCCCCCCCCCCCCCTCCCTCCCCCCTCCCTCTCTATCTGCTAAACGGTTATATATGGATACGTGAAAAAAATTACAGCAGTAGTATATATACTGAAGTTGAAAGGAAAACTATCAGAGCTGAGTACTAAGTACAAACTCAAAAGTTATAGGCAACCAACTTATAAAATGTACTCGAAAATGTAAAATTTCATACAATTTTGATTGTTTGATGTTTTTGGTCGGTAAACTGGGAGGTGCGAGTGTGAACAGTGTGAACTCAAAGTTGTCATTCGCAACTACGGAACCCTACACTGCGCGTGGCCCGACACGCACTTGGCCGGTTTTTTTTCTTCTAGCTTATCTGTATCAACGTCACTGCTAAGCATATTGGAATGTATATTGATCCTTATCACAGCACAGCACGAAACCTGTCATAGTTATATGAGACCATTTGCATTTCGGTTCTCGCAAACTACATGTGCACACCGATGGGTAGGATCGGTGGGGGGCACGGTAAGTCGTTGTTTCTAATCACCATCTTCTAATCAGAGTATATGAAGTGACTTCTAGCCGCATTACAAGAATTAAGGTCTATCCCCACACATCCGGGCCATACCCGGGACGTGGTTCGTCAGGAGTGTCGTTATTAACATTATTTTTTTTATAGATTGGATTATACCCGCCACACGGAGCTTCAGTGTCTGAGCCAAAGCGCAAATATCTATAAAAACATGATGCCGTGTACCGATGCACGAAACGAGGGTTTTCAGAAATCCAGGTGGCGACAATGTGTCGAGAGGTATTTTTGACAGCTGCTGTCAAAACCCACCAATCATGTTAAATCATAAATTTTATGTTTGGTGGATTTTGACAGGTCGACCTCTCGACACAGTGCCGCCACCTGGGGGAATAATCAATTCTGAAAACCCTCAACACTGATATTTTCATCACACACCCACTCCTAAACGGTGTCAATAAATGCTAGCATAGTGGGGTGGATATTATATTATTACTAAAAGAAAAAAGTAGGCATTAATAGAAGGCTGCTCCGTCTATCACAGCCCGGTCACTGACGTGTGTAAACAGACGGGACACGGAAGCACGGTCATGTCACGGTGACGCTCCTGCCACGTCCCGGACACGGCCCGGATGTGTGGGCATAAACCTTTATAGACCCCAATTACAGCACCGCACGCGACCTGCCAAACTGACGGGACCGTTCGCATTTCGGTTCGCGTGTGATCACAAACCGTTTGATCGATGCTGAGTACCGGAAAATAGGTCGATTGTTCTCGTTGTTTAATTGCTCGGCAAATTAAACTTTTATGTAGGTAGGTAATATTTATTTTGTATTTTTACTTATTTGAATTTTTTATTCCTTACAGCTGTTTTATATGTTTTCTTTGTTTCACATGATTATTAATTGACATAAATATAATTGTAAATTCTATAAATATTTCATCTGTAATATGTATCAGCGAGTGAATGATACTTAAAGCTGTATGAAACGAATAGGCTTTGTTTGAACTACCTGTATGGATTCTTGGCTGTATTTCAGACATCGTATATTAAACATCAAATTTGGGGGTATACCAATATCCCATTGAGGAAGTTACAAGTGGTTACAAAATTCTTAGCTGCCCACAGTTTGGATGGGATGTCCTATTTTATTCATCACTGTATATCAATAAATTTGCACAGAACGACACATTTAAGTTGAAGAATGGATTCGTATCTCGAAAAAAAATAAGTTTATGACGTAACGTTCGTATATCTGCGTGTGCAATTATTATAACCAAAGGGGCTATAGTAAAAAAGATATCGGTTACAAACGAACATCAAAAAACTACACACCACGTTCAAATTATTACACAAATCTCTTTTATCTATTCCTTATTTACGTATGTTACGTGAACTCGCGATTTATCTCCCAAAAAAAGTTACAACCCATTTATTACAGATTGTTAACGAGTGATTTGCAAAAACTTATTTTCAAGTTTCGCCCATCATTGTGATGCGGTGTTGACTAGTCAATCAGAAGGCTTCCTTTCACACGATATTAAATTAGATTTTATCTTCCGCTGCCGCCAATTACGTAAGGAGCGTGCAAGTAATAACTATAAGCTATGGAGATTAGAGAAGAATAACTCGTCATTGAAGAGGTTAGGCGCATTTGGCGCCACCTTGCATTATATAAAAGCTAGATACTCTTTTAGCCTAAAAGCGTAAAAAACTAATGTCAAACACGTGGTCGGTCGCGCAAACACAGCTACCAATTTGACGGATTTAGAGTCATAAATTGACAGGACGCGTGTGATAACATAAAGCTGTCACGCACATAAGCTTTGAAAAATTAGCCTGTTTTTAATCATTGAAAAAAAGGGAAGACAGTGTCTAGACAGTGTATATCAATTGGCGCCACTTGCAGGCATCAATCAACTGCGGTAACATACATATTCATCATCATCATCAGGTCTTCCCAGTCTCCACTGCAGGAGCACGACCCTCTCTGTACTACCAGAGCCATAAAACTAGCCTGAGTAGCCAGAGGATTTGGCCTACACTCTCCACGCTGGCCAGACGGGTTGGAGAGGTCTATTTGATGTTAATAAGCTTTGTTTAGCTTGTATTTCCTCAGTCGCCTTTTACGACATCCACGGGATGACTTGGAGTGGTCCTATTCTACTCTGCCGGGAACCACACGGCTCTCTGCCGGGAACCACACGGCTCATACATATTATGATGTCTTAATCCCTTGCGGGGTAATCAGAGACCGAGGTCATCACACCCAAAGGCCACAATTAGCATGCGTGTATGTAACTGCGGTAACCGCTTTCCATCTAGTGAACCTCTGTCGAACCGCCATTAGTTAATTTCCTACTGTTTGATGTGAGTAAAATTACCATGATAAAACACTACCTATATTTATGTATACATATAAAAGTAGTGCATTTTTCGGGACATCAGTATTACTCAGGACAACGTTAAAGCAGTACTCTAGTTATTGAGGAAAATTACCGACATAACGATCTCGGCAGTCTTATGTTTAATTTGTGATAACTAGGCAAAGAACACGGAAGGAACTCCGAAAACCGTTTACACAAGAGGGGTGCTCTTGTACCTTGCGTTTCTAGATTTGTTTTTAACTTCTTTTTGGCGGTCTGAAAGTGACGGTGAGTAAAGGTATAATTTTCGTAATCTCGTTATTTTGTGTTACAATTCAAATTATCACTGTAAATAATCACATTAACAGATGATTTGAGCTTTTAAACCTAGATCACGTTAACATTTAACTTTAAAGTGACAAGATAATGACATGACACCATAGTCTAAATTGATGATGTAATGCGATATTTATTAAAGCATAAGGTTTTCTCACCAGGTAATCGAAGCCAGCGGACCAGTATGTTTCCGGCAGCAAGATGCCACTTGATGTAGGTATTGAAACATGACAATGTGAGCATGTAGTGTCTTAATGAGTCGGTAAGGTGCATAGAATAACCACTATCGTAAATGTCTATTTTGGACCTTATCATGGCGACATACGGTTTATTCTCACCGGAAATTTTATTTTATTGAAGTTTTATTCTCGCCAGCGCTGAGCAGTATGTTCTAGGCAGCAGGATGCCACTCGATGTATGTATGAAACATAAGCCGATGTGAACATGGTAGTTTCTCCATCAGACGGTTTAGTGCATATACAGTATGCTCTATTTTGAACCTTATCACAGCGGCATAAGGTGCATACATAAGGTGTATTCTCACCAGGTAATCGAAGCCAGCGCTAAGCAGTATGTTTTCAGCAGTGGAATGCCATTCGATGTACGCCACACGATGCTTGCGACCATGGAGTTACACCAGCCAGTCGGTTAGGAACAAAGAGTAATCACAATCGTGTTTGTTCTATTTTGAACCTTATCACAGCGACATAAGGTGTATTCTCACCAGGTAATCGAAGCCAGCGCTGAGCAGTATGTTCTCGGCAGTGGGATGCCATTCGATGTACGCCACACGACGCTTGTGACCGTGGAGTTCCACCAACCAGTCGGTTAGGTGCATGGAAAGCCCACCGTCGGGAATGTGCCATAGTTTAACCTGTAAATAAGGATGATATTAACAAACTAATAGATTAAATATGTTAGTTTTTTTATGATATAGGACGACAAACGAGCAAGCAGGTCACTTGATGGTAAGTGAAAAATGCAGAGTATTGTATCATCATCTCAGACCATCCTCACGTCATTGCTTAGCATAATCACCGTACAGATATCTGTTCTGTGGAATAGTTCTACTTCTTAATTTCTTTACATTTTTAAACTTGTCTTTGGTCTGTTTTAATTGGTACGAGAGGAACAATTAATTTATTTCAAACTTTCCAAAGACAAACCACCGAGGGAGGTCTACCGCTCATAGAGCCACTAGTAATAATGTTGCCGCCGTTACTCCAACTAGGTCTCCTAGGCCGTAAACCAAGATTGACTAACGGCGCTCCGTTAACGACCTACGAACTGGGTCAACGGGCATAACAATTAACTAACATCGCGTAATCAAAATGAGAAACAGACCTATTAAAAATATTGATGAAAGGCTTCGTCATCATCATCATGAGGTTTTTTTTACTCCCCACTGCAGGAGCACAACCCTCTCTGTACTACCAGAGCCATATATTAGCCAGAGCAGTCAGAGGATTTAGCCTACACTCTCCACGCTGGCCAGACGGGTTGGAGAGGTTTTTTTGATGTTTATAGTTTTGTTTAGCTTTTGTTCCTTTTACGACATCCACGGGAATACTTGGAGTGGTCCTATTCTAGTCTGCCGGGAACCACACGGCGGCATTAAAGGCTTGTATTCTGGTATTTTATTTTATTAGTATCTGCCATTATTTAGCCGTGTGGTTCCCGGCAGAGAAGAATAGGACCACTCCAAATCTTCCCGTGGATGTCGTAAAAGGCCGTCTGGTCAGCGTGGAGAGTGTAGGCCAAATCCTCTGACTGCTCTGGCAGTGCAGAGAGGGTCGTGCTCCTGCAGTGGAGACTAATAAAAACCTGATGATGATGATGATGATTCTGGCATTTGTATAATAAACTAGTAGTCCGCTCCGGATTCGCCCATGGAACATATGGCACTCACGGATAATGTACCTATTCAACGGTGAAAGAATTTTTGAATTCGGTCCAGTAGTAAGTACCTGAGATTAGCGCGTCCAACCAAACAAAGAAGTTAGTTTTATAACATTAGTACATATAGATATACGATTGATAGTGGTAGTCAGCTTCTGGGGTGCAGTGGATAACACGCAAGCCTGCTTAACGAGCTACCGGGTTCGATTCCCGGCGCTGGCAAATACCTGTACTGTGGTTCAGGAACTACCCAAGATGGGTTGGTGTCAGCAGGTGGCTGGCCGAATCATATTACAGCATGAAAAGAAAATGTCATAATAGCGAATCCGACACACCACATCAAAGGAAAACAAATGCAAATGTACATAATGTTTGATTAGGAAAAGAAAGAAATATGTTTAGGTACCTATAATGTTTTTAAGTAATAAGGCATTGTTATAGTTGCCCCAATGTTTGCTGTGCCCTTGCAAGGCGTCGCATGTACGTTTTTTTGTATGTAACATCTTTTATAACCTGTGGCTTGCAATGAAATTTGAATCTTGAAACACTCAGATGATTCCGTGCTTCGGAAGGCACGTTAAGCCGGTGGCCCCGGCTGCCATCTGGTAGTCGTTAATGGAACCACGTCAAAGGCCGAGAGGCGGTTCCGCAGAACTCTGACACCAGGGTGTGCATGGTCGACTGACCGTGTCACCTACACGAAATGATGATGATGGAAATGCAAGTCAGTGACAAAGACAGAATGTTCAAATATACCCAGAAAATAGGATATTGTATAAATACACTGAGCGGACGTGGCTTTGTTTACAGCATATACATTCCTTATTTGAAAGGAATAATCAAAACAAAGAATAGGCATTATTTGAGTTGTTGACATCGTTGCTTCGGATCAGGCAAGATAAAGATCAAAGGCAGTCAAACAAAAAAATATATAATTCACTTTTCCCTATAGAGATTTTTTTCTCTTAGAAGATAAAACAAATCCAAGAGGGCGAGATAATGTGACAAGCATGTGGAAATTTGAATTAGTGATAGCTTATAAGTACGACCCTAAATTTTCCTGTAACCGACTTGGAGACGAAGCAGCTACCCTTTGCTTTCAGTCAAACATATAAGGCAGGGTTACACCAAGGAAGCTAGACAATATAGATCATTATGCCAATGACGTTCGAACATATCAATCAGTATTCAATTGGCGTGCTTCAATTCAATCTACAGCCACGATTGATATTGACAAAAACTCTGCACTTCAAACCGGTGTAAACAATGGAAATGTAGACGATAAGGATCGATATGCGAAACAATTTATAATATAGGTAGATAGTGGGTATCCGTCACAGAATACATAATAGTACAAGGTATCGGTCACATATTTTTGCAGTAACCGAGTCATGGATGGGTGTTGAGTGGCTATTTTTGTGTGTTCCACTTGTGGGCAAAGAATTAGCTTATATTGGCCCCGGTGGCGTGGTGGAGGATGGGTGACCACAAGTGCCTTTGTGCTACAGAATACACATAAACCGTTGGTGTCGGCTGTCATAATTATAAAGCAGTTGTTGCATTTTAAATGCATTGAGGCGGCTTGAAAAATCTTTGCTCACTTACAAAGGGCAAAAACAAACAAATATCTAATAGCAACAAAATACAGCTTCTACTATTGGGTCCTTACCTATGAAATAGGCGTTTTTTTCCTGCTTGCTATTTTGTTCCTAATGACAATAATTCTCAGGTAATCACTTTTTTTGTATTTAAACTTGAAAGTGGCCTATATTATCAACATTCTGCATGCATTAAAATTTTTGGTTTTGTCAATTTAATTATTGGAAAATGCTCATGGAAAGAACTCGTTTGTCCATTTTAATCAAAAATGTAGCCAATTTTCTAATTATTTATTAATTTTATAATGTCTAAATGAGGAATACTGTTACTTACTAATACTGAATACTTTATACTGTCCGTAATTACATGCAAAATTTCACTTTTGTTGAAACCCGAAATAATACTAAAAACGTTAGTATAAAAAAAGCACTTTGCTAGAAATCTATATAGAAAAAGCCAATTTCATAGGTTAGGATCTAATATTATACATATACAGGGTAATTCTGAATTCTATGAATATTGGAATTAGAATTGATAGTAGAATAGAGAAGAAAAATTATTAAAGCGTTATCTACCGCAAGCGAAATTGGACCTACTTCTACTTAATTTTTACTTTTCCTGACAGCATTCATTCTGTAATATAATTTGGCCTCATTTATTACAGCTACAGGCATACAAATACCTGTGATAATGAAGTACAACTATAACGAGAAATCGAACTCAGTGTCACCTTGTGGAGACGCAGGATGGCGTGTACCATGGACACATTTACCGTCTATATGCATACTTCACACGTAAAATCCACACTTTCATACCAATAAAAACCGTCAAATTGGTCAAACGGAACATCCCAAGCTAATGGATGATTTCCACGAGTAAATTGCGGGCTTTTGAAAAAAGAACGCAATGAAAAAATTGGCACAAAACTAAATTACCGTGCAGTCATCGGAACATGATGCGATGATGTTATCGTTGAACGGATTCCACTTGATATCTAGGACCGGGCCTTTGTGGCCAGTCACACGGCTCGCGTTGAAGTCTAGCCGGCCAGTCTGAAATTTAAAGAAAGATTTTAAAAAAATGCTTTGGGAATTTTCGCTGTAATAATGTCGAACAGACGTAAATAAACTAAATATAGAAAACGTCAGGCTTGATGCAGAATATGTTTTTCGCAATGTACAGTCGGGGGCAGATAAACCTGACCAATACAAACAGGGGGTCAGGTTATCTGCCCCCGACTGTACTTACATGTAATTTTGGAGAATATTTGTGAATTGTACTGCGTTTAACCTTCATACTGCTTTTCTGTTAGTGGTACTACGGTATTAGGTTTTCGCCGTGGTAACTGATAGGTCAATCATTAATCTCTGTCTAAATATTTAAGAGTTAGGCTTTTGTCGGAGTTCATTTTTGATGGATAACCTCCATTCAATTTCATACTGTCTTTCTATTAGTAGTATTACTACAGGGGTACCATCGTTATTAAGTTTTCCTCCTAGTTACTGGTAGGTCAATCCCCATTCATATAGATATTTGACTAATCCTTAATTTTGTCAATATGTAGTATGAAGAATGAACTAAAGCTACGTTGTTTGTTCCAGAATAGACAAAATATGCCAAGATAGAACTAATGCAACGTTTTTCTATACCGATTTTTCTAACCGCTTAAAGGGATCACAAACAATCAAAGTTTGTTCGAGAATAGACAACAAACATGCCAACAAAGAACTGCTACGTTTTTCTATACCGATTTTTCTAGCCGCTCAAAAGGAATCACAAACAATCATTGTTTATTCCAGACTAGACAACAAATATGCCATTGTTTTACAACCTATTTCGAAACAAAGGCCGGCATTGTCAAGCATAACTTCATAAAACGTACGCTTTACGCGTAATCCTACTCGCTGTCCACCCACCACTACTTAACACTAATTCACTTTCCGGGTACAAATTAAAGGACTGTCACAACTAAGTAAGTGATCTCCGTCCAGGAGTGCTATTTTTGAACGTATGACACTCGTCTTCGAACGATTTTTCCATACAAAAATCGTTCGAAGACGAGTGGCACGCGTTCAAAAATAGTACCCCTGATTCTTGTACGGTTTAGTCACATGTTTTGCGTAAAACCGCTTCGATATGGACTCTATGTTTAGGTAAAGTCGGCGGCGAAAATAAAACGTTACCAACTTTTGCCCACGGCTCCGCTTGCGTTAGTGTCGATCCCTTGGGAACAGTACTTTTTTCGGAATGAAAGTTAGCCTATGTCTCCATACTCCAGACAACGTGTACCTATGCAAAATGCCACGATGATCGATTCAGTAGATACGGCGTTTAAGATTAAGGAACCTAAATACCCAGTGTAACTATTAACTTTACGCTCAGCGCGTCAATATGAACAACTTTTCCTATAGGATAAGACCATTCTTGCAAAAACGAAAAAACTATTTACTTTTTCATTCGTATGTAAGCTTCGTTTTTTTTTTTAAATTGCAACCATTAGTTCCATAACAAAGGTTATTCATAAGGTTCAAAAGGTTAAATCGCTACTACATCGAGGGAGGGTAATTAACCTGGCAACTTAAGAGTCCCACGTAAAGCCGAAATCCCATACAAACGTAGTTTGGTTTAAGTTTTACAACAGTTAAGCCAATCTCAACCAAATTTCGTACATAGGACCGGATAAGGCATATTGATGTTTATAATCAGATTTCAATTTTAAAAACAATACCTATGCAAAATTACAGCGAGTAGAAGTTTTCGATACGAAACTTATACTCGCTGTAATTTTGTATAGGTATTTTGGTTGAGATTGGCTTAACTGTTGTAAAACTAAAACCAAACTACGTTTGTATGGGATTTTGGCTTTACGTGGGACTCGATAAAAGTTGAAGGAATCAAGAATTCGCAACGTTTAATCAAGATCCAAGTTTGTTGAAATTAGGTAAATCATATCAGTAGTTGAAAGTTTATACAACTGAGCTGGTTCCTTTCAAAAACAGTTATAACCGTATCAGTTACCTCTATAGAAGGTGCGTGCCATTTAGTAATATCGTAATCCATACGCGTGTCAGTTTCAGACTTTTTGTTATGTTCATGAGAACACCAGAAAGTTGAAGGTGTACAGAAGCAATATTGCATATCTTTGCAACTTGTATAAAAATCTTAAAACATATGGTTTAGGGTTTAGGTTACACTACTATAATTTACAGACTCAAAATTGTAAACTCTTTTTAAATACATTTGCTATTAACACAGTCCATATGACATCAAAACTTGGATCGTAATGTTGTATTTTACGGACTAGGCCATTTTCTAACACCAATCAAAATTGCTCAATTTATTTTATAGTTATCGCAAATGCATTGAAAACGTCGTACGATGCTTGTAATCAGTAAGCTGACTATTATAGTCATCGGTTTATTAGAAGCACTCGTCTTAGCCTCGTGCCTATATAAAAACCACGACTATAATATCTAGCATACCATACTTGCATCATAATCTACTATTTCCTGTTGTCACGCATAGAGACGCAAGATACTTAAATTCTCTTAAAATATAATTTTTCAGAATATAAACAGTGGATATAAAACCATTTATCACATTTTTATTTGTACGGTCAAATGATGCGTGCGCCGTCATTTCGCAAGTCAGATCAGATCAAAAAACTTTTAGCAACCGTTACTTAGTTGCTCAAAAAATAACAATGTGACGTTACGTTACATCTCACGCTATTGCCAACAATTGTAACGATTTTCTGCTGGAATCACGTTAATTAGGCTTTTCTGCCCCCGCAGCAAAAAATCGTGATAAGAATTATCGACTATCGCTATCTTGTTAGGTAATAATAGAGAGCAAGATGGATATACAACGAGTAAAAGACATTATAATACTAGATCATCATCATCATCAGGACTTTTTTAGTCTCAACTGCAGGAGCTCGGTTTATTCCACTTTGATCACCTAGGTGATATCACCTGGGTGAACAAAGTACACTTTTTTAGTCCACTTTGTTCACCTCGGAATTTGAGCATTTATTTATTTATATCACCTGGGTGATCAAATGCGACTTTTTAGTGTACTTCGTTCACCTCGGACTGAACTGCCTCCGTGGTCCAGTGGTTAAGGCGTTTGCTTTGATGACCCGGGGGTCGTGGGTTCGATTCCCACGGGAAGCATACTTTATTAAGTTGTTTCCAGTTTGGTTAGGACATTGCAGGCATGAATCACCTGATTGTCTGATAAGAATGATGATTCCGTGCTTCGGAAGGCACGTTAAGCCGGTGGTCTCGGCTGCCATCTGGTAGTCGTTAAAGGAACCACGTCAGAGGCCGAGAGGCGGTTCCGAAGAACTCTGACACCAGGGTGTGCAAGGTCGATTGACCGCGTGTCACCTACACGAAATGATGATGACCTCGGAATCATATCACCTAGGTGATCAACGGCGACTCTTTTTGCCCACGCTAGTGGAATTTGATCACGTGACCTAGTTGCTCAAATTCCGAGGTGAACAAAGTGGACTAAAGGAGTGTACTTTGTTCACCCAGGTGATATCACCTAGGTCATCAAAGTGGAATAAACCCAGGAGCTCGGCCCTCTCTGTACTACCAGAGCCGTATATAACCCAAAGCAGGCAGAGGTCAATCATACTAAATAGAGGTCAATAACAGAGTATAATTGAATTAAAATAAACGGTAAAAAAACCAAAAAGAAAACGTTTGAAAACAAAAGAAAGACATTGCCCATACAAATTGCACGAGCGGCTGCACACTTTTGTATGGTAATGCAGTTGTTTTTTTAATTGACTGTGATTTTAATTACATTGTATGTATATAGGTAGTTGCTCTGGCTAATATGTGGTCCAGTGGTTAAGGCGTTTGCTTTATTGACCCGGGGATCGTGGTTTGATTCCCACGGGACGCATACTTTGTTAAGTTGTTTCCAGTTTGGTTAGGACATTGCATGCATGAGTCACCCGATTGTCCGATAAGAAAGACGATTCCGAGCTTTGGAAGGCACGTTAAGCCGTTGGTCCTGGCTGCCATTTGAAAGGAACCGCGTCAGAGGCCGAGTGGCGGTTACGAAGAACTCTGACACCAGGGTGTGCATGGTCGACTGACCGTATCATCTACAAATTTTGACTCGAAAAGAAGAAGAAGCGTGTATGGACAAGTGGATGGGGCTAACCCTAGAAAAGATTTTGTGATGAACCTCAAAGTTCACGTCTGTATAAAAGCTATTGTTTTTTTTTTACGTAGCTTGACCCACAGAGAGTGCAGCATGTACCTTAGGTACATTCTTCACTTATCTTCGCCGGCTTTAGTGGCTAAGCCCTTGTGAATGAAGGCTCTAGATAACGTTTTATAAAACCATTACTGATGCCAATGTATGCAACTTCATGCCTTACTTTGAGCGAGTATTCGCAAAGAATGACATGTTTATGTATGAAGGTACAGATTTACAAACAACTTTTGTAAATGCAAATATTGATTTACGACAACATTAATACTACGCCAGATGAAAACCATACTTCGTACTTACAAAGTATTTGCAAAAATGACAAGAATAAAAAAAATAGTCTTCCCGTGGATTTTATAGAAGGTGACTTAGGAAACACAAGCTTAACTGACGGCTCTGGCTAATATATGGCTCTGGTAGTACAGAGTCGTGCTCCTGCAGTGGAGACTAAAAAGCCCTGATGATGATTATGACAAAAATAGATGAACTTTTAAGTTTAACGTGTTACATATTGGAACATCCCTGATAACGCTGATAGTGCTGCATCTTCAGAACAATGCCCATTGTCCCCCGGTAGCAACTCCGCAGGTTCCGAGCTCCGAATTTCGTTAGAAATCATTGAATGACATATTGTTAATTGTTATATTGTATCAGTATTAATTATAATTCATTTCGATTCACTTCTGTTACTAATATCGAACAGTCGACACATCTTCTTAGTTATAAATCATATAAATGTAATCTTTAACTTTTAAATAAATAAGTCAAACAAGTTTTGGTTTTTTTTAAAGTCTGCGATTGTAGCCTACGTATCTGGCGCAGTCGACAGGATAGTTAGAGTCAGTGAATTACGTAAACTACTCGCTATCAAGAACCTACGAGTGCTGCAGTCGCCGACCGACGTATCCAGACATAGATACACAGAGACCAGAATATGTTCATGTAAGTACTTTAGAATTCATTTTCTTGAGTTGCTTCCTTTAATATCCTATAATTTTTATTTTCCTTGTTGTAATTTTCCACTTCCAAGATTTTCCACCCGAGAGAATCAAGGAGCCCTAGGTTAGATTCTAGGCTTTCTCGTTTTGACGAGAACAGAGAATTAAGTACCGATATGACGACTAGTACTAGTACCGATAATATTGATAGGGTTTATAAGGCCCTCCGCCTAGTTCCTGAATTCGACGGGAACCCGAACGTGCTGACACGTTTTATAAAGTTATGTGATCAGCTAGTAGAGTCATTCTTATCTCCGCAAAATGATTTAATTACCACTGTTCTAATTAATGGTATTCTTAATAAAGTTACTGGGCAAGCAGCTAGGTTAATAAATTCAAACGGTATTCCGGAGAATTGGGCTGGCATCCGCAAGGCATTAATTAATAATTTTGCAGATCAAAGAGATGAGACCTCTTTGTACAACGATTTAGCACTACTTTCTCAAGGCTCAGCATCACCTACCGAGTTTTATGAGAGATGTCAGAACCTATTTAGCACTCTCATGACTTACATTACACTTCATGAAACTATAGCTAGTACAATAGAGTCGAAGCGTACTTTATATCAGAAGTTAACACTTCAGGCGTTCGTGCGCGGCCTTAAAGACCCCTTAGGGTCACGTATCCGCTGCATGCGCCCAGAAACAATAGAAAAGGCTTTAGAGTTCGTACATGAGGAGATGAATACATTGTATTTGCAACAAAGAAATTATCACATGCCCGACAAGAAACATATTAATGCACCATCTAATCCATTCAAAGTTTTTGCCAACCCTATGCAACAGGGTTATAATTTGCCCTCGCAACCGAAGCCTAGTGCTTTTAATATGCCCGGTCCATCACGTGATAATTTTCAAATGAATCCATATAGGCCCCCAGTTATGTGGCGACCCCAACCTAATTTAGCCCCACAATTTAGAGGTCCAACACGGACACAACAGATGTTTGCTGCACCGTTACCTAACCATAATCGTAGCAATGTATTTAGACTTCCACCTAAGAATCCTAACTTTAATCCTAATCTTAACTTCAATAATCCTAAACCTAACTTTAATAATGCCCCGAGGCCCATGAGTGGAGTAAGCCACTTTGTTCCCAAAACGCTGCCACCTAGTGGTCATGATTGGTCCAAATTTGGCAACCCTCCACCAACTAACTATTTTAAGACAAGAGAGATGAATATGAACGACTGTTATGAATATCAGGTTCCAGTGGAATCATATGGTGAATATTTTTATGAAAATTATGAATCTCCATATTATTTTAATGATGAATCGGAAACAAATCCCCAACCTCAATTCAATGAAAATGATTATTACTGCTCTGCCCCATGTGAAGATATGCATAACGGAGCTGATACGTCTAATGATGAGGATTTTCCCAAAATCACGGAATTAGACAAACCCGTATAGAGATAAACTTGCAGACCCAACGTCAGCTACCATACATACAGATAGGCAACCCACCTCTTAAATTTCTAATAGATACAGGTGCTAATATGTCTATTATAAATCCTGAAACGGTACAAAAGTATTTTTCACACGTACCACTTAAATATGATCCATTTGAAATAACTAATATTCACTCTACTATTCGTAATGATTATTCAATTACTTTACCTTGCTTTCCGGAAATGAATGATGATGAAAATACCTGTACATTCTTTTTGCATAAATTTCATAACTACTTTGATGGATTAATAGGTCTAGATATATTAAATCAGTGGGATTCCAACATTGATTTAAAGAACAAAAAGTTAATAACTCGCAACAGCAGTAATCCAATAGTCATGTACGATTCTCGGAATTGTAACTTATATGAAGATATAATTCCCGCTAACTCCTCTAAGGTTGTAAGAGTACCCATTAATGGTAGAGACGGCGAGGTCTTCATAGCAGAACAAACTATATCCAATTGCATTATAGGAGAATGTTTAACTTTAGTAAAGAATAGTCGTGGATTTTTAGAAATAACTAACCCTACACAGAACGATGTTATATTTAGCATGGATAGGCCCGTTAGCGCTGAAATATTTAGCATGGAAAGTACACCAACTTACACGGAGTATTCGGATCGTACTCAGCAAGTTCTGTCTCGTTTAAGAACAGAACATTTGAACGAAGAAGAAAAAGCTAACCTAGAATTGTTATGCGCTCAGTATTCTGATGTGTTCTATCTAGAAGGAGAACCGCTTACATTCACTAATAGGATTAAACACAGAATCCGTACTACCGATGAAGTACCCGTATATACAAAAAGTTATAGATACCCGTACGTACATAGGCAGGAAGTCCAGGAACAAATTTCAAAGATGCTAGACCAAAATATTATCAGGCCATCAGAGTCCGCATGGAGCTCACCCATTTGGGTAGTTCCCAAGAAGCAGGATGCATCCGGTAAAATGAAATGGCGTATTGTTGTAGATTTCCGTAAAGTCAACGATAAAACTATCGATGACAAATATCCGATACCTAATATCAATGATGTTTTAGACAAATTAGGAAATTGCCAGTACTTTACTACTTTAGATCTAGCTAGCGGATTTTATCAAGTCGAAATGCATCCTGATGACATCAGCAAGACCGCTTTTAATGTAGAACACGGTCATTTTGAGTTTTTGCGCATGCCGATGGGTCTTAAAAACTCCCCGTCCACTTTCCAACGCGTAATGGATAATGTCTTAAAAGATCTGCAAAACACTATTTGTCTAGTCTACCTAGACGACATAGTTGTATTTAGTACCTCCTTGCAAGAGCACATAACTAATCTAGAGAAGGTTTTCAAAAGGCTCAGAGAATCAAATTTTAAGATCCAAATGGATAAATCAGAATTTCTGAAATTAGAAACCGCTTACTTAGGTCACATTATAAGTAAAGACGGAATAAAGCCTAATCCCGACAAAATTGCTGCTATAAAAAAATTCCCAATCCCTAAAACTGCTACAGAAATAAAACGGTTTCTTGGTCTATTAGGATACTATCGAAAATTCATACCTGATTTCGCTCGATTAACAAAACCATTAACTCAGTGTTTAAAGAAAGGTTCTAAAATAGTGATAGATAAGCCAGAGTACATCAACTGCTTTGAAAAATGTAAAACGCTCTTAACAAATGATCCGATATTACAATATCCTGATTTTAGTAAGGAATTCATTCTTACCACGGACGCATCAAATTTAGCAATAGGCGCCGTACTATCACAAGGATCCATAGGTTCAGATAAACCGATTGCATATGCCTCTAGGACCTTAAATACTAGTGAAATAAATTACAGTACGATAGAGAAAGAGTTATTAGCTATCGTTTGGGCTACAAAATACTTTCGCCCGTACTTATTTGGAAGAAAGTTCAAAATTGTAACGGATCACAAACCTCTTCAGTGGGTAATGAATTTGAAAGAGCCTAGTTCTCGATTAACGCGCTGGAAACTTAAACTCAGTGAGTATAACTTTTCGGTAGTGTACAAGACAGGTAAGTGTAACACAAATGCCGATGCCTTATCACGGATTGAAATACATAATGAAGAGACTAGCTCTATACAAGTAAATATATCAGAAAAGCCACGTTCGGTTGATGGTTCTACTACAGTCACAGCTCATACTAGTGCTGAAAACCCGATTCTAGAAGTACCAATATCCGAAGAACCACTGAATAAATTTAATAGGCAAATAGTTTTTACAATAGTTAGTAGTGTTAAAAAGAGATCCACAGTTTCAAAGCCTTTCGAAACTCACACTAGAACTTGTGTACAATTATCGGAATATAGTTTGGAGGAAGATGTCGTAAGCGCTATAAAAGAATATGTTAACCCCAAAGTAAGAACTGGTATTTTAATAATTCCTCAGATGGATATGTACAGAATAATACCAATAATTCAAGATAAATTTAGAAGTTCCGCCATGAATTTAATTTTGACAAAAACTGAGCTAGAAAATGTTAAGGAGTATTTGCGCCAACAGGATATCATACAAAAATATCACGACGGTAAAACAAACCATCGTGGTATTGCTGAGTGTTACCTAGCTTTGTCACGCAAGTATTATTGGCCGAAAATGAAAGAGCATATTATCAAATTTATTAACTCTTGCTCTGTTTGTGGTCAAGCCAAATATGACAGAAACCCGGTAAAGCAGAGGTTCTGTATTGTTCCACCCCCTACTAAACCTTTCGAAACAGTACATCTTGACTTATTCACAATCCAGAATGAAAAATATCTTACAATAGTAGACTCATTTTCAAAATATGCGCAGGCCTATTTCTTAAAAGACGGTACAGCAGTAAGTGTAATCCAGGCACTTTTAATGTTCTTCACACACCACGGTGTCCCTCTCACTATCGTAACCGATCAGGGAACTGAATTCACAAACCAAGTCTTTTCAGAATTTCTAAAGACTCATAAAACACAACATCATAAAGTTCTTGCGCATGCGCCCAATGACAATGGGATCGTTGAACGGTTCCATTCTACTATCTTAGAACATTTAAGAATCCTAAAATTAGAACAACGTAATGAACCTGCCGTAAATTTAATGCCTTACGCAGTTTTAGGTTATAACAGTTCAATACATAGTTTCACTAAATGTAGGCCTATAGATTTGATAACTGGACACTTCGATCCCCGTGACCCAATAAATGTTGATCTGTCAGAACATTTATTACAAAATTATGCAGTAGAACATCGGAAACGTATGCAGCAGGTATATGATATTTTAAACGAAACCTCTCTACACCATCGTACCGAATTGACAGAAAACAGGAACAAAGATAGAGAACCAGAAAGAGAATATACCCCTGACCAACAAGTATTTATTAGGAACCCTATTGCAGCTAGGCAGAAATTGGCCCCACGATATACGCAAGACACAGTTTTAGCCGATCTCCCTATACATATACAAGGTGACTGGTAAGAGCTATATAAATCGAAAAGTGGTATGTAAGGTATCATATCGACATGCTAGATAAAATAACATCTTGTAAGAAAAGCGTCACAATACCGAGTTAATTAACATTTCATAATTAGACAAAAATCTTAAGGTACCAACCCTACATCAGCTGTTGTCATTCATCATTACGAAAATCTACAATTTTTACTATCATTTGACCAATGACCTAGAATACCAGGAGCTAAGAAATTACAATTACAAAGACTAAACAACGACCATAACGAATAATCATTGCCTAAGATCCTTGTGTCTCTGAGAGACAGATTTTTAATTTAAATGGTAGTTCAATCACTAAAATTTAAAATCTGTCAATTAGTGATTATCACTAAATGAAATAATTTACTTACGTAAACCATAATCAGCAAACTGCATCGTAATTTTTAAAAATAATTTAACGGCGAATCAAACAAATGGATTTAATTATGCGTGGATTTCTGACAAACTTGCTAGTTGGTTTTGATTTTTATTACATATCAATAACAATAATAATAAAAAAATCCTCATAATGTCACTGGTACACTCACTCTTACAGAGTAGAAGCCCATCATTAAAAGTAAAAACAGCTGATATCAAATCGTAGGTATGTAAACTCTTGACATAAATTAATGCTTGAATTAACAATAAACAATTAAATTCTATCGACTTAAAATTAAATTTCAAAAGACAAAAAAACATTCATGTAATTTCGAAAGTAGAAACAATTTACCGAGATGCAATGCATTATCTCTTCTGCGAATATTATTCATCTTCATGCACGTAATTTTCTGTCTCGCTCTCTCATTATTCGCTTTATTTTTTGATATTTTAGGCTTGGTTCCGTATAAAATTTTTTAAATACCGTTTTTTGCTATCAGATAAATAAGTTTTCTTTAACTGTTACTGGAACGATGAACTAAATGTTAACTTAGCTTTGTAAAACATTATTCGTACATGAATTGAATTAATTAAAATCCTTGAAGTGGCAGTGGGCGAGGCACTAACGCGCAAGACTGACAGCCATTGGGGTAATAAAGTTCTCTCATAACGACCACGTACCGCCAAGCGCAATGTTGGAATCCCACTGACCAGAAAAAGCAGTTATCACGAATTATTATTTTTAGTTTTTCGCTCTTCACATAAAAACATTTTTTTAATAGGATTTGTTTTGCACTAAAGAGAATACCGATTCATAAATAACAACAGATACCTCAGATACAAAAAAATGCGTAAAGAAGTTGTAAGATTTTTCACATCTTCAAAAGATTTTTGATATCGCAGCTGCTGTCCAAAAACTTCGGTAAACACGACGGTCAGTTAGACTGGAAGTCTTTTGTCTAATTAAATAAATTACTTTATCCACGTCAAACGCACTTGTGGCGGTTTAGAAACTCTGACACCAGGGTATGTGGGGTCGTAAGACCTTACCTAACTTACCTACACGAAATGAAGAAAAAATACTTTAAAAAAGGTTTTTCCTTATTGCATTGCGGAACCATAATTAAGTAGGTACTAGGCATACAGGATAGATGAAAGAGGTCACTTTGATGTCGCCGCTTGCGCTTGTATCGGAACTCGGAAGGAAGTCAGTCGATCGGTAACATTCTTAGCGAAAAGAGTGATTATCTCACGCGTTCGTGTCATCATTACTATCGACTTTTTCGAACATGAACTACTCAAATTCGGAGTATTATGATATGGTTATGTGTGTGGGGTCATGCGACGGCAACCTGGCGGCTGCTCGTCGTTTGTATGAGGATCGCTACGTGTTGGGTAGGCCCGACGCCCGTCAGCTTCCTTCCTACGCGTGCTTCAGGAACCTCGTGAACCGGCTGCACACCACCGGCAGGCTACAACCGAGCCCTGGCGAGGGCCCACCGCGCGGGCGAAGTGACTTGGAAGACCAGATCCTGGACCATTTTTCGGCGGACCCCACGACCAGCACACGTCGCTGTGGAGCAGTATTAGGAGTGTCACAGTGGAAAGTGTGGAAGACACTGAACACTGATGGGCAACACCCTTACCACTACCGGAAGACCCAGGAGCTCCTGACTCGGGATTTTGCCTCCCGTGTTCAGTTCTGCACGTGGTACGATCACGAAGTCACGAGGGACCCGACGGTGGCCATGAACATTCTGTGGACAGACGAGGCGTCTTTCACAAGAAGGGGCCTCTTTAACTGCCACAACGAGCACGTCTGGGCGCACGAGAACCCGAAGGCTTCCCGCGTGGCAAGTTTCCAGCATAGGTGGCGGATTAATGTGTGGGCAGGCATTATTGGAGACAGGCTCATTGGTCCAATTTTTTTGCCGGAATCCCTTAATGCCGAAAATTATTTATTATTTTTAAGAACTGAGCTGGAAGAGATGTTGGAAGATCTTCCAGTAGCAGCCTACAGGAGAATGATTTTCCAACATGACGGCGCTCCCGCTCACTTCGCCCGCGAGTGCCGAGCGTACCTGGACCGGCGGTTCGACGTGTGGATAGGTCGGAGCGGTCCCGTGGCGTGGCCGCCACGATCACCTGATTTAACCCCACTCGATTTCTTCTTGTGGGGTTACATAAAAACAAAAGTGTATGCCGTGGAATGTGAGAGCCCGGAAGAAATGCGTGGGCTGATACTTGCGGCGTTTCAATCTGTCCCGGTGGATATGCTTTTGAACGTCGTAAGCTCAATCCAAAAGAGGGCGCAATTGTGCAGAGATCGTGGTGGAGGACACTTTGAGCCGGAAATTACCTGAATTGTGTACCTAAATCTAAGTGGTGATACATGTCGTGCTCGTGTATGATTCTTAAATTTTCATTTAATCCAGTTTAAAACTCGAGATCAGTGTTTTTTTTTAACGCAACAGATTTACAACCTTCGATAGAAGTACATAAGTGTCAAATTTGTGAAACAATGTTGTTGCTAAGTTCCGCAAAGCGTATGCCGCAAAGGAAAGGCGGCTTCTTTGAAAGAGCGGCGCGGCGGCCGGCGCGGTGTCAACAAAGAGGTAGGTGTCTGAATTGTACTAGGCTGGCAGAACATAGCAAGAGTTCGAAATGATCTCAGCTGTGTTTGTGTTTAGAAATAAATTGCTATTATTAGGATGTGTCTACAAAAGTACTAGGAACATATGACATACAAGGGCTTTGCCGCAAGTAACGAAATTTATCAATGAGTCTTTCTTTTCTTTCTAATATTATGCATAATTAGGGGTGTGACCAAAACAAAAAAAATATGTTTTTCTACTTTTGTATGGAAAATATCTTAACAAGATTTTCGTTTCTTTTCACCGCCATATGATTTTCATAACCCTCGGGGTATGGCCTTGTCACGGCTTTATATAGCTTTTACAAGTCGCCTTGTATATACCAAAAAGAAACGCGGCCCAGTAGCCAAGTCACGCCTGAAAAGGGCCCCTAACGAACCCCATTTGTTGCAGGATAATAGCGGTGCTACTGATCCAACTGACCCAGGCGCAGGACGTCACGCTAAGTAATTTGGACGATGGACCTGGTATACTCCCCTTTAAATTAGGCCCAACGAAAGTAATATCTCACTATCATTCCTTTCTGCAACACGTAAACTTGATTAATATTCGAGAAAAAGTTTATTCGGTACAGTCACAGTTAGATAAACTCAGACTAGAATTTAATAATGACACTTACTCCCTCTATGAACCCCACGTATCCTATCTTAGCGATAAATTAAATAAAATTTCTGAGCAACTCCATACTTTTGAGCCGAGTCGTGTTAAAAGAGGCCTCATAAATGGGTTGGGATCCATTATCAAAAGCATATCAGGAAACCTTGATTATACAGATGCAATCAGATATAACGATGCCATCAAAATTCTCGAAGATAATGATAATAAATTAGAATCAGAATTCAATAATCATGTTAGCCTCACAAAAGAGTGGATGGCTCATCATGATAGCGTCATAAATAGCATTGTTGAAAATCAGAACAGACTAGGTAAAGCAGTGAATTTACTTATTAAAGGTGACGCTTCTACAGACAAGTACGCTCACCTAGCACAGTATCTTTTAATATTAAGTGATAACATAGATAACTTAGAAGATGAGTTATATAAGTTAAGTAATACTTTAGGTTTTATCAAAGCTTCAGGTAGTTATCATTCTAGCATTAATTGTGTGTCTATCGGAGACATGTTGAATAAATTAAGAATTTTATAAGATAAGGATGAAATTTTAGAAGTAGAAAATAGGGATTATTATGATGTAATGAAACTAGGTTACTATTATATGGATAGCAAAATAGTCATAGTCTTTCGGTTACCCATCCTTCTTCCTATCACTTACAATCTATACAAGCTTTCCATTGTCCCAAACAAAAATCACGAAGTCCTTATACCTACCTTACCTTTTATAGCAATTCATGAATCTAATTCTATGTACATAGAGACAGAATGTCCGAAGACAAATCCCTGGTATCTCTGTGAACAGAAAACTGGTAATAAAATAGAAGCACATCCGGACTGCATTCACACACTTATTACTGAACAAAGACTTCTGTCGACGTGCAACCCTATTCCTGTGGAACTAACTAGAGAAGCAATGGAACAACTAGACGAAAAGCATTATACTCTCAGCTTCCCGGAGGAAACGAAGATTCGCATATCCTGTGGAAATGAACAGTACAAAAAAGTAAAAGGAAGTTATCTGGCTGAAGTCCCCCAAAACTGTTTCCTGAAGTCATCTGAATTCATCATATCTAACATCCAGGAGCGAGTCAAAGGTCAAGCATTAAGAATAGTTCAACTACCTGAAATGAAAAGGAACTCGAACGATGAAGAACGGGCGCATATTACACTTAACTCCGTGAACTTGGAACACCTTCATGCTAGCAACACTAAGATATCTTTGCAATCTCCAATAACTCTGAGACACATTTATGATAAAGGACTCTATCATACAACTATACCACTCTACGTGATCCTGTCCCTGATATTTATCATTGCTGCAACAATAGCTGTTTGGAAGATCTATAGAAAGAAACAAAATTCAGAAGTACTGCAATCTGTATTAGATCTTGATAACCAGGCTTCTGAGGACAAATCTAGGGTGAGACCTTGCGAGCTGCGAATAGATCCGATGAATATATCAGCAACCCTCTCAAGAACTTTCGAATAGTTGCTGATCTATGGGGGGAGGTGTTACATATTGGAACATCCCTGATAACGCTGATAGTGCTGCATCTTCAGAACAATGCCCATTGTCCCCCGGTAGCAACTCCGCAGGTACCGAGCTCCGAATTTCGTTAGAAATCATTGAATGACATATTGTTAATTGTTATATTGTATCAGTATTAATTATAATTCATTTCGATTCACTTCTGTTACTAATATCGAACAGTCGACACATCTTCTTAGTTATAAATCATATAAATGTAATCTTTAACTTTTAAATAAATAAGTCAAACAAGTTTTGGTTTTTTTTAAAGTCTGCGATTGTAGCCTACGTATCTAACGACACTCGTCACAATAATAAGTAACAAAAACACATTAATTGTATTATACCTTGTAATATCTTTTTAATATCATCATTAAATGCTTTTGGGTAGCACACTATCTCACTCTCTCTCATTTGATGAGAAGCTTGGCAGCCCGGAAACCGCTGTCCAGCTCTTTTTTATTTGGCACGGTCTTCGGCAGCCTTGATTGATTGGGAGACCACGCGTATCATATTTATTATCAAAATGAAGGCAGTAGCAGCGAACTGCATTTTGACATCAACTAGCAACCCTACCCGGCTGCTCCCTGAATATAAACCTTCTTCATTCTATCTATTAAAAAAAACCGCATCAAAATCTGTTGTGTAGTTTTAAAGATCTAAGCATACTTAGAAGACAAACAGTGGGAAGCCACTTTGTTTCCTTATTAAACCTTTAAGTAATTTATTTAATTTACGTTTTAATGATAAAAGTCGGTCGTTTTCGTCATATTATATTATTAAAAGAAATTATAAAGAAAATTAAGCTAATAATAAAAATTATAGTGTTCATCACAATCGAACCCAACGAGTATCATCAGTATGTCGAATTAATCACAATCGAACCCAACGAGTATCATCAGTATGTCGAATTAATTTTGATTGAACATTTACGTCCCTTTAACAACTACTCTACGACTTATACGCCATAAACATAGTCTATTTAAAAATGTTTAATATGCTGATCGATGGTGTTCTCATGTTTATGGCACAAACTCTATTATCTATGGTTGGCCATGTTATTAACTGTGTTATGATGAGCTCATTCACCTTGCAGCCTTGGAATATGATCGCAGAATTACATCATTTTACTGATTAGTGGTTTGACTAGTTTTAATATTCTGTCTTATTGAACATTATTTAAATATAAAAAGTTTTTTCTTTTTGTTTCCATAAGAAACTCTTGTAGTGTTTCATTGGACTGAAAGGACCTGAGCCATGGTTTAGAATTTGAGAATCTATTTTTAAATTGAACAATAAAATAGCGCCTACTGAAAATTAAAAGGAGAAATGAGCTAGGTAGATCTTAATGGGTATACTTATGAATCAAATAAATAAATATTGATGAAAACCACAGAAATTGAGCTAGCTTAATCGTTGAGTTAGTATCCTCCGACACAAGTTCACAACTTACTGTGGGGCTAGCTCAATTTGTGTGATATGTCCCTATTTATTTATTTAGCTCAACTCAACGATACTATATTTTATAATAAATACATTTACATATATATAAACATCCAAGACCCGGGAAAGACAGTTTTCCATCATGGCCTGACCTAGGCTCGTACTTGGGACCACTCGCATTGCAGGCTGGCGTGATAACCTGCGCCACGGAGGTCGTTGAAATTAAGTAATAAATAAATTATAAGTAAAACCAATCCACAAATCACTTTAAAGTATTTTGTGTACCCGAAATGAATATTTTAAAAGATAAATGTCTTTATACTACTGTGAATATTAAATCGGATGAATATTTTAACACTTTCCAGACACAGATTGATTGCATTTACGCCAATAGGCTGTAGGATTTGCAATGACAAGTCAAGAAAAAAAAACTAGTCAATTTCGTGTAATATTAATATAAATACATTGAAGATTACATCAATTATGAATACAAATTTCACTAATAAATAAATAAATATATACGGACAAATCACACAGATTGAGCTAGCCCCAAAGTAAGTTCTTTAGTAAGACTTGTATTATGGGATACTAACTCAACGATACTATATTTTTATAACAAATACACATATAGATAAACATCCAAGACCCAGCTCAATCTGAAAAAGATCATTTTCCATCTTGACCTGACCGGGGATCGAACCCGGGACCATCCGTGTCACAGGCCGGCGTGTTGACCGCTGCGCCACGGAACCATTTATTAACCAGGACAGTCAGAGGATTTGGCCTACACTCTCCACGCTGGCCAGACGGGTTAGGAAGGTCTCTTTGATGTTTAAAAAAAGCTTTGTTTAGCTTGTGTTCCCTAAGTCGCTTTTTACGACATCCATGGGAAGACTTGGAGTGGTCCTTTTATTTATTGATGATAGTCAGAGAGGGTCGAGCTCCTGCAGTAGAGACAAAAAAAGACCTGATGATAATGATGATGATGAACTTAAATCTAACCAAAACTCAATCGGTGTCAGGAAATTGAATGGAAGACCGACCGGCGGACTATCATCGCGAAAGTTAACTCATGCTACTCAATCAAACAATAACTTCCGACCGGAAATAGAACATAAGTACGTACGACTTATGTCCTGATACAAGGGTTGTACTTTTCAGTCACCGAAGGATAAACACAATGAAAGCGCTAAGTCGCAGGCAAAAGCTAACAAGGCTTAAGGGGGCTCTGAACGCGCATATTTCCGTACAAATGGAAAAAGGGTACCTTGGTAACTTGGTTAAAATATTAATGGTTTGGGAATTACAAGCCTCTTAACATTCGTATAGAAATATTTCTCTTCTCTATCCCAACTAATATTATAAATGCGAAAGTGAGTTTGTTTGTTACGCTTTCATGTTCTATCTACTGAATCGATCATCATGAAATTGGGTATACACATAGCTTAGGGTACTGAGAAGGACATAGGCTATATATCACGCGGGTGGAGCCGCGGGTAACAACTAGTTAACTATAATTTAAAAAATCTTACTGATTTATCTCGATGAGACACCCTGTAATATATTATCTCAATATAAGAACTTTAATCATGCGATTCAGTTATGTCATTAATGTACCCGACGTAGCGGCTTTTATACATTACGCTGACCTTATAAACAAATAACTGGAATAGAATGAGCTTAGCCAACTAGGTTTCACTTCTGACACTATCATTAAAGTAACGACCAAAAAACGGAAGACAGGCCCATTAGTAAACTCTTGGCGAAAGTTGTGAACGACACGACTTTGTGTGAAGTAGTTTTGTTTTTGACAGAATTGGTGGATGTTTGAGGTAGACAAAAATAAACAATGGTTTACAGTTATCTTAATAAAAAAGTCTGATCAGAAAAAAACTCATCATCATTATCATCATCAGGTCTTTGTTAGTCTCCACTGCAGGAGCACGACCCTCTCTGTACTACCAAAGCCATATATTAGCCAGAGCAGTCAGAGGATTTGGCCTTGGGTTGGAGAGGTCTCTTTGATGTTTATAAACTTTGTTTATCTTGTTTCCTAAGCCTTTTACGACATCCCTGGGAAGACTTGGAGTGGTCCTATTCTACTCTGCCGGAAACCACACGGCTAATCAAGAAAACCACACAGCAGAAAATACTAATCTTTTTCAAATAAGCTTTTCCTAACTGTTAGCTTCACTGCAAAGCTTTGAACACCTTGTTGAGCAGTAATCTCAACTGCTGTATTTAGTTCAAAAGTGATTTATCCATGATTATAAACTATACGAAACATTCATAGTGTAAAGCTCCTTATATTCGTACACCTCAATGGCACTGACAAGGCAAAAACTTACAATTTGAAAACATTGGCAGCTTTCTGCATTGATACAGATACTTTCAAATATGCAGAAAAAATATTAAAAACATTCAACTGCTGTACTCTACGGCTGAAATGGTGCAGAGCGATCCTGAAGAACAGTTATCATCATCAACAGGCCTTTTTTAGTATCCACTGCAGGAGCACGACCCTCTCTGAACAATTAGCCAGAGATTTATTATTTATAGGATAATAAATAAATATATAGGGACATATCACACAAATTGAGCTAGGCCCACAGTAAGTTGTGAACTTGTGTCGCAGGATACTAACTCAACGATACTATATTTTATTACATATACTTATATAGATATAAACATCCAAGACCCAGGTCATTCTGAAAAAGATCGTTTTCCATCATGACCTGACCGGGGATCGAACCCGGGACCCCCGTGTCGCAGGCTGGCATGTTGACCGCTGCGCCACGAAGCTCTAACAGATATCAATTAATGTAAAATCGGAATATTCTACGCTGAGTTAGAAGTTTTATACAAACTAGAGTTGCGCTATATGTATTTAATAGTCATTAAGAATTATAATATCTATGCTAAAATTAAAGATCTGCTCCGTGGCGCAGCGGTCAACACGGCCTGCAACACGGATGGTCCCGGTTTCTCCCAGGTCAGGTCAAGATGGAAAATGATCTTTTTGAGATTGGCCTGGTTCTTGGATGTTTATCTAATATAAGTATCTATTATAAAATATAGTACCATTGAGTTGGTATCCCATAACACAAGTCTCGAACTTACTTTCAAGCTAGCTCAATCTGTGTGTTTTGTCCGTATATATTTATATTTATTTGTAACTGTAGTCAGGTACTTACATGGTCCAACGGTAGCACTAAGAACGCGCCACCACCAGCGACCTCCGTGACGATAGCCACAAACTTGGGGTTGACGGCGCAGAAGTTGGAGTCGTGCGCATTCCTCGTGATCTTTATGTTGTCATAGCATCGCTCCCGTTTGAATGACACGCCGTAAACATGGCGGAACTTGGAACTCCTCACGCCACGGAACCATACCTGAAAATTTAGGGTTTTGTGAATGTTTTTCGATGATAAATGCACCTACAAAGTAAATAGAATGCCTTTTCTAGCACTAAAATTTTAAATTACTTTTTATGTAAATGTATAAAAATCGCCAAAAGATTAGAAAACACTAAAATGTGATTTTAAATATCTTTGACTCCTCAGCGTTGCGTTTATCCTGGTTGTAGCGTCCAGTAGCAGACATCTATTCTGTCAGATACGTTACAATCTAGCATTTGAATCAACCTGTAACTTGCAGGATGGTGCGTTTTTTATTTCAGAAGAACAGAAGGATGCAAGATTGATTGTTGCATTGAATTAATTAGGTAGATTCGTTCAAGCAACAACTTAGTTTTGTATCTGTCTTTTCTTATTATAAAACGCGGATATTAGATTGGAACTATCATTGCCTTTTTGAAAATTAACAACTGTAACATTTTCTGTCTCTTTTATAAATAGTGTGAGCCTAGTTAAAACATTTTCCAGTTTATAATCGCCGAGTTACAAGTTTGATTTGCATTACTATTAATTGCATTTAATAGCCAACGAGAACTTAGACAATTATTTTCACGTTATCTCCAGCAAGTTTTGGGTAACTACAGGGAGTTATATAAGTTAACAAAACTTTCATTGTAGCGGGTAAAGATTATGTGATATTTTGTTATTGGTGGATGTTAGTTTCTATTTTGTAGTAAGATTTCTCGCAACTTCGACTGTGCATTATGAGTTTTATGTATATCTATTACTTGAAAAATAATTGATTCCCCATACTAATTTCTACCCATAGATCATAGATAGGTACTTACATACTTATCAGTAAACCAAGATTCTTTCTACCTATTCAGTGTTCCCTTATTATTTTTATCATCCCTTAGGATGATTTCTGGGATATTTCCTAGGATCTGAGAGTAACAAAAATGATGACATTCGCAATTTTAATACACGCGCTATCAAGGCAAATCTAATGGGATATCATTTATCGGCACATATCAAAATCGGTTGAGTCGTTTAGTAATTACGGGACAGGATAAACGCACACAGGAACGTACTAATACAGTTCGAACAAATAACCCTTCGAGCTTCGGCGTAATAGGGTAAACAAATAATTTAGCGATGTACCTATTCTAGAGCAGACTACGCCTAGTCGGGTCAGAGCAATAAAACCTCACAGTAATAAACGAATGTACCGTAACAATCTAAATACAGTTAGCCATATAACTTCCAACGAGATACGATCGATTTTATTGATACCAAATTCTTTTTGTATCGATTCAATCAAAAATACTGACGTCAGCGCCAATCTGATCACTAGGAAGATACCGGCTACCAAATTAATGTTCCAAACATCTATTAGTTATGATGATTCCATACAGGAGTGCTATTTTTGTTGATGTGTCACCAGTTTTAAAACTTAAATCGCACTTGCCTTCCAAACTTAACAAACTTCTTAACAATGATCTAACGTTATACCAAATTCACTAAAATCGGAGTTTTTGATTTTAGTGAAGTGATACGCGCACAGTCGGTCAAGAATTAATAAAATAGGCGTTTACGCATAGCCTAGTAACGATTTCCAAAAAATATCAAAATGCAAATTAGGTCCCGCTTCTGTCTTATAATAATGTATACCTATTTATTATAGACGTATATTATTACATAGATTATACTTTTTGCGATGACAACTAAACGATGTTCATAATAAATCATTTCGCGTGCAAAACTGAATAGGAAATTTATTGCCGCCTCTACCATGTTCTCGGATCAACACGAACTATATAATTTTAATTTATTTACTCGCGTTAATGTACTCAAAACAGCAGGTTAAGTTACCTTACACGAAGCCTTTTACAATGGCAATAAATCTGAACTGCATTAAATGCAACTGAATTGCATTTAATTTGGGTAGGTTAATGTGCTGTTCTTTTACACAGGTACACATAGTTTCGATTCGACCGAAAACTAAGTAAGATTTCATGCATGGCTTTCAAGAATACATTTAGAAATGTAGAAAGTACTTGAAACAGTTTATTACTAAATTTCATAATAACAAAATCATAAAGTTATCTAAATTCTACACTATTTAAGCTAAAATAATAAAAAGAAAATATTTAATTGTTTGTTCGTTTGTTTGTGATGGATACACTCAAAAACTACTTTTTCAATACATTTGCTAATAATACGGTTCTTATGACATCGAAATCTGTATCGTAAAGATGTATTTACGGCACAAGTGCTTTTTACTTTACACCAATCACAACCACTCAATAGCCCAAAAGAGTTTCAAGTTCAGTCAGCATGAAAACTTTTTTCTGATTCGTCAGATGTGATTTTTAACTGACTTCGAAAAGGAGAAGGTTATCAATGTACTTTTTTGGAGAAAATAATCCAGAGTAAATGTACATGATTATTATAAATGTATTTTTACAAACTGCTTTAGTTCCTAACTTTTATACATTCCTTATCTGCTGAACTGTAATCTTGTTTTAGTTTATGGTAATCGCAAATGTATTACCTATACCTATAATCAACGCGGACGAAGAAGCAGGAAGATCTCGAATATTATCCAGTTAGTAAAAAAAAATCTGGTTACAAGACAAGCACAAGATTTCTGAAAGTACTATATTTCTTTTTCCAAACGTAATTCAATACGTCTATGCTTTCATGTCTACAAGTCTACATTCAGTCGAAAAGCATTTAACCTCTCGATGCATTAATTAAAAAGTTAATTAACAACGACCCATAAGAGAAATGGACGTGACTTCATGGCCTGATAAAAATGTTTATGCTCCACTATACCACGGGAATTGGAGCCAATTATCATACTTACGCAATGAATTTTAAGTATATCTCATACTTGGTCTACATTTAGACAAATTGCACTTGATAGAATTTAATTGTACTGTAATCGTCGTTGTATCTCGCTGTAATCTGGGAAATTGTAAATTACGAGGCCTAAATTCGTTGAGTGTAAAGAGTGTTTTTGATGATGACGATTAGCTCTTATTATTTTTTTATTTGAATCATTTGGCAAATTGTATAAAAAGTTTAATTGCACTCTGACTAATTTATACAAAAGAAAGTTAATCGATTAACTGCTTTAAAAGATAGACATTTATTATCATAGATATCATAAACGCGTTGATTTATCGCATATTTGACGTAACATATAAGCGATAGAATTAAACCAACCTAAGAAGAAGGAGGTTCTCTATTTGATGACATATACTTTGCACTAGTAATTGTAACTTTATTTGTAGACTTTTTATGAATCAATACTCCTGTGCCACTGCTGACTGTGAGGCTGCTGCTGATGTTTCTCTCACCACTTAGATATTGGAATATCTTTTATCAAGTTTTTTTACGTAAATAAAGCCGACAGCAGGCATATTTGCTAACTTTGTCAACTAACTACGGTGTATATCGATTTGATGGTTTTACGGATTTAGTCTGCGGATTGACCTTTTATTTAACATTTAATGCGTAATGGTTTTTGAAGAAGCCATCAAAACGATGTTAGTTATCAAATAGTCCTGCTGATATCATCATCATCATCAACATCAGGTCTTTATTAGTCTCCACTGCAGGAGCACGACCCTGCTGATGTATTAAAATGTTATTATGGACTATCACGACGTTCAACATCATTGAACGTATATCCATGGATTTAAATGTACTTTAAATAATAAAGTTTTAATTCAAGGCTCCTGACTAAGATTGATTGATTGAAGAAAATACAAATAGGTAAGCTAAAACTAAAAATGTGCAAATAATAACAAAATAAATACCTGTGAATTAGTCATGTCGCCGCTATTCAGGTGCAATATGAAGGCATGCACTACTTTACGTACAGGCGAACTTCCAAACTATACAGGTTTGTGCATTTTACAAATAACCATGTACACAAATAACACAAGAATCAGCTGCCCACCACATGACGCACTGTAACTTAACACTGAAAGTAGCAAATAAACAAAATGGATGCATTAAACATACAAAAAAAAAAATAAACAAACATGTGCGCAAGGATACAAACGAATGTTCACTGTATTGGTGGTGATTCGTTTTGAAATAATCAAGAAATAATGATGTGTGATTATCACAGAGCGGTAGAGACGCGTGTCTGAGTCGCGGGCGAAAAAAAAGTGAAAAGATACTTGTTATAAAGTCGTTGCCGCCGCACGCTGAGAGAAATTCAAATCCATTGCCTATTCTGCTGTCGATACAACATATTTGTTATATGCATAAGAATAGAATCAACAGTGATGCAACTGTTGCGTAACTATTTATTTAAATATCAATGGACTGGTCGGCAGATAATCTTTTTTCATATTTAAATCAACTCCCAATATCCATCCACTCAAGTTAGATGTATTATATAGGCATATTTAATTTAAATGTATTTTCTTTACGTCTGAATTTAATTCTTAAATTCTTTACGCCAGAAAACACGATTCGTAGCTCTTTTTGTATACAAAAATCTTTCGTATCGAACAATAATCCGTTAAAAAAATTGTACCTCTGCCTGCAGGCCTATTTGCTAACTTTTGACAACTAAGGTGAACAATTATTTGATGGTCACTTCAACATCCATTACGGTTTATAATCCTCAATAAAAATAGTTAAGCACAAAAAATCCGTAATGGGTGTCGAAGTAATCATCAAAACGTTCTACACCGTAGTTGTCACAGAGTCACAGTTTGCAAATGTTCTCCTACAGAGGATGTCAAGTCCAAATGTCTTGGAGACCAGCCCCCCTATTTACTAACTCTTGATGACAGGTGTCGATGCCTATCAATCTAGAATTTTTAATTACAATACGGGTTTTGCTTGCTCGAACTTTTTATTTGAAATACAAAAACCGCATTGTAACAGCAAATCCTAGATTGATAGGCATCGACACCTGTCATCTGAGTTAGTAAATGGGGCAGAACTTAAGAATTAAGAACTATCTTGCCTGTAGTTTGCACTGTTTAAATACAGTGTTCATCTAATACAGTATATTACATATATACATACATACTCTACAATATAGTGTTCATCTAATTTAGTCCACTGATATATAATAGAAATAAGAGTGTAGAAAAATGTAGAGGATGTACCCAATCCACACAGAATGAATGAAAATAATGGTCCCTAATTACGAGCCAAAAATTATAAAGACAATGGGGCACTTACAAAGCAAAATTACTAGAGAGAACTACAAAAACAAACGCTTAAAATCAGCAATAGTTAGTGTAACACTTTCGCTCTTCCACGTTCAAGATAGCATTACATGATGGTCAGCAAAGCGAATCAAATAAAAAAAAATACAGTATGTAACTCCACTACCGCGTACAACTTCAGATAGTCGAAGTAGCACTTATGTCACGGTTCGCAGTTTTAAAATGCAAACAATTATTATGTACTTCGCAAATTATACAACTTGTGAGCGCAAAGAAAATTACGATTTTATTTCTGACCATGATATTGTGATGATTTCATTTGTTACTTAGCATTAATCTGGCTTATCTAGGCAAGTAGATGTTGGTATTTTATCTACAAGAGCCAATGCATATGTACATAAATAAATCAAATACAGATACAGTATCGCATGTAATTCCCTTTCACGATAATGCACTTACAATACTGAAAGCGGAAATAGGAAAGAGCTGGTACGTCGCCCGATTACAAAAATTCTTAGCACCCATTCTTAGCATTATTTTACTCCTGAAATCGGCGCTCTTTGTATTTTCAGTTTGTGCTCCCTAGATAACCCTTCAAACTACTTTTAAATACATTTGCTAATAAAACGGTTCTTATGACATCGAAAATTGGATCGTAATGTTGTATTTACGGGACTAGGCTTTTTTACTTTACACCAATCACTACCGCTCGAATACCACAGATGCAAAATTGAAACTTTTTCATAGAATCTAAGCAAAGAGTTTTAAGTTCAGCATGAAAACTTTTCTGATTCGTAAGATGTGATTTTTAACCGACTTCGAAAAGGAGAAGGTTATCAATTCGGTTGTATGTACTTTTTTGTAAAAACTAATCATGAGTAAATGTACCTTGCTGAACTGCAATCTTGTTTTAGTTTATTATGGTAATCGCAAATGTATTGAAAAACGTTTGATGCTCGTAGGGTAAGCTGTCTATAATAGTCATCAGTTTATTTTGAGCACTCGGCTTCGCCTCGTGCCTATAAACACCTCGACTATAATTTTCAGCTTACCGTACTTGCATCATAATGTACTATAATTAAGAACTACTGTTTACAAAAGTTGCCGTTTTTGACAATAACGCTAAGAAAAGCTACAATGTCTCACTTTTAACTGTGAACATTATTCATAGTTTGAAAGGTTATCTAGGGCCTCGTCGCAGAACAAAATTTCGAATTATGTCTCTGTTTTCTTTTAAATGGGGGTAGCACTACTCCAGTGCTTAATACCTTTGAAATCAGAGCCGCGGTCCCGCAGCTTTTTGCACACTAACTATATAAGCTTTAAGATGATGCCATAGTTTTTCGAACTTATACCTACAACCTAGCTACCATTTGACGGCCGTTGATATTATCCGTAAAATTGTAAACATGTAATTTATTTATACACGTCGTTCAAAACTATCGTTTAAATTTAAAATGCCAGCAATAACAATTAGTAAAATTATTTTATTTATTGATTAAAACCGCGCATCGCCCATCACATTTAATAATTTAAATACTTAAATGGTGAAAGCTGCACCAAAGATGTAAATTAAATTGCTTGGGCGTGTTAATAAACTAAATGTTAAATAATAAAATGAATATACCTATCATCATAGTGCGTGTTGAAAAATGAGCTGTAATTCCAACTAACTATCAGTTTTTTTTAGTAGAGGTCTTGTGAGATGCGTTTCTTGTTTATTTTATTATAGTTTTAATTTAATGATTTTTTAAACCATTCCTTACTCTAAGAAAAAATGTTTTTCTGTAATTATTTGAATTTAATAAAAAACCGGCCAAGTGCGTGTCGGGCCACGCGCAGTGTAGGGTTCCGTAGTTGCGAATGACAACTTTGAGTTCACACTGTTTACACTCACACCTCACAGTCTAACGACCAAAAACATCTAACAATGAAGATTGTATGAAATTTTACATTTTCCAGTACATTTTATAAGTTGGTTGCCTATAACTTTTTAGTTTGCACTTAGTACCCAGCTCTGATAGTTTTCCTTTCAACTTCAGTATATATACTATTGCTGTAATTTTTTTCACGTATCCATATATAACCGTTTAGCAGATAGAGGGGGGGGACACGTACCTCTAACAAAATTTTGCACTTTAAAACCAAATATTTCGGAAACGGATCCCTAAATCGCAAAATGGTGTTCTTAACCTCACAATATTTTTGAAAGACCTTTTTAACGATACCCCACACGATGGGTAAATAGAGAAAAAAAAATTACTCCCCCACTTTACTTGTATGGGAGCTACCCAAAAAAAATTTTTTTTCAAGGTTTTTTTTTCGACTTTTTTGCCATGATTAATATACACACTCATACCAAATTACAGCTTTCTAGTACTTATAGTCTCTGAGTAAAACCGCGGACGGACAGACAGACAGACAGACAGACAGACAGACAGACAGACAGACATGGCGAAACTATAAGGGTTCCTAGTTTACTACGGAACCCTAAAAAAGAGCTTGCGGGTCACGCGCAGTGTAGGGTTTTGTTCCTAGTTGAAAGTCATTTTATGAGTTGGACACTTTATAATTCTTTGACTTTTGGGCCCTAATGACTGATTATAGTTTTTCTTAGATAATTTGTTTTTTTTTTGTTTCAGAGCGATCACTGCTGAGAATAATACGCCGAAAGAAACTCGACCAGTTTTGGTTATACAGGTTTATTTGTAAAACACCACTAACCTCGCAAGAGTAGGTACTTACATCTTAAGCAACAATGTTTATTCTACGAGTTTTGAAATAACTCAATACATGAAATAAAAATAATTTTTCAAGTTATTATTGTCTTGTCATGAAGTTTGTATGTCTATGTTTCATTCGTATGAAAGGACGACGCAACGCTAGCGCGCGCCTTCGCTTCGCGTAGAGTAGCAAACATTAACATTAATCAGAAAATTCAATAATGATTTATTTTTGTATAAAAGTAAAATCTAACAAATTATCAAAAGTCGTCTAAAAACAAACATTGTTTATGAAGTTAGCCATCTACACCTGACACTGGTGTTTTACAAGTAACCATGAAGGTATGTGCAGGGCAGTACCCAGAATATTTTCACGTATTCATAATTAACCATTTAGCTTAATTTCGCCATTTGAAGCTTAATATTATCCAAATGGGTTATTGTTGATTCGTCACTATAGTTAATTCGTCACCTAATTAAAATTCCATACAATCAAAGTTAATAAGTCACTTGCGAAAAAAGTATCTGTAAATTCGTCACCAGTACTATTGCTGTAGTAAATTCGCCATCAAAGTTTTTTTTTAATCAGTACAGATAGCAATGGAATTAAAACCCGCCAAATATCATATTAATTACTTCGTTTTCATCCTTTGAATCATCACCATGAGAAATGGTTGAACTGGGGCTTTGATGTTTATCTATAAATGTATTAGTAATTATAATATAGTACCATTGAGTTAGTATCCAATAACTCAAGTCTCGAACTTACTTTGGGGCTACCTGTATCTGTGTGATCTGTTGTCCATATAATTCTGAAACTGTGGTTGTAGTTTAAAGGTAGTAGTTACATTGAATCTACTTTATTTCTCTTTTACTTTTGTTGCTGTCGGTACGAAAAACCTTAGGTGACGAATTAACTATACTTGATATATCCATATAAGTGACGAATTTACTATAAAAAAATATATCGAGTGGCGAATTTAAGCAAAGTTTTTAGGTGACGAATTTACAATAACCCATCCAAATTGTGTTTAGACATCAACAATATTTCTAAAAAATAAATTAACAAAAATATTCAAAAACTGTGAAATTCTGACAATATCATCATCAACAACATAAACAGGTCTTTCTTAGTCTCCACTGCAGGAGCAGGACCCTCTCTGTACTACCAGAACCATATATTAGCATGAGCATTCAGCAGATTCGGCCTAGACAGACAGGTTGGAGAGGTCTCTTTAAAGTTAATAAATTTGTTTAGCTTGTGTTTCCTTAGTCACCTTCTACGACATGCACAGGAAGACTTGAATGGTCCCATTCTACCCTGTCGGGAACCACACGGCATTCCCGGGAACCACACGGCATTCCCGGGAACCACACAGCATTATATAAATACATTTTATACAGGTTGAAATGATAACCCATTTTTTGTCGGTTTTGAAAGTACCTATGTTTTTTGTGTATTTTATTTGTATTTTTTCAAATTCTTTATCACCGATCAACACTTTAAACTACAACAATATATGTGATAAGAAGTGAAATGCCAGGTAATCTTGAGATAGGACAGTACATTGAACTTAAAAAAAAATCAGTAGAGTAAAGAATTAATTTTCTTTTCAAAGAAAATAAAAATGTGTTTATGGGTGCACAGGTTTAGTTTACTTCCTACAATTTGTGCATTTTTCCTGAGTAGTCTGGAGTTTAACGAGGGTCAAGACTTGATTAACACAACTTTGAACTTTGAGTGACATGGTCAACTTTGACATGATTGGCATTTAAATTTTTACCCGACTGCCAGGAGGGTTATGTGTTTAGCGCGTATCTTGTATGTATGTAATATTCTTTATTACCTTGTATCTCTAGAACCGTTGAATGGATTTTCACATTTGAGGTATCGTTAGATTTGTCTTAATAGCCCGAGTGTTCTTAGGTAGGTGAAATATAAAATAATTGTAGTTATCCATGCAGGCGGGTTTTTTGTTTTTTAAATTATTAACTTGTTACATCATTCATATGAAATTATAATATTTGTCTACCAAGGTAGCTCGCATTTACTAAAACACCTTGGCTACAGAGGATAGATTAAGTTCATAAGGTTTCCTTGTGACCGAAACAGGAGTGAGAGAAGCAAGTGAGCAACACCAACTTCAGGTAAAACTCCAAATATAACAAAAACAACTTAGGCCCCCAAATTGTTTTTGTTATATTGGGAGTTTCAAAATAAAAATTCAAATATGATGTCCAGGCTTGGGAGTTCTTCGCAGGAATTTTAGCAGACTACACAGTGTTTATTTTAGATTGTTTTGCAAATTGATTCTAGTGGACTTTATAATGTGAAATTGGTGTTATTTGGTGTAATAAATGCCAATATTTAGGAACAATGTGTGGAATATCTAAAATAGACTGTCATAGTGTGACTGTAGTGAGATTTACTAAGCAGGTTGGTGGTTGTCCGCCTTGCTGCATCGTCAATGATGAAACCAGTGGATTCGCCAAGATCACCACTACCATGGGCTCCACGAAACCAACGAAATGAATTACACCATCATTTCATTGATAAACAAGAATAACTCGCCAACTGGCAAGAAAGGCTCTAGAGGACTTGTATCCAGGACCGTAAAACGATTATAAAAAAAGGGGTCCAGGCTTGGCTTATTTTGGCATGGGAGACGAGAGGTGTGGAGGAGGGGTGGAGATTATGTCAGCAACATTTAATTAGCCAATATTGAAAATAAGATGTAATGGAAGGGTCAGTTGACCATGTAGAGAAAACCCTTTATTTACTGTTTTAGATGCAGTTGTTGAGGTCTGGTTTTTGTGGTATTTTGAATGCTGACGTACACAGTAAAAGCTATCTTTGATAAGGCCTAAATATTTATCAATAAGATAGTCAATATCAAGCTTTATTTATTTGACTAAGGAAATATAAAGAATTAATAATTCAAAAGTTTTAAGTACCTTAGTATTTATGAAAATGATTGTAACACAAATAACACATAAACATAGCATGTAAATGCGAAAATAAACGATTGATATGAAAATAAACGTAAAGCCATAAAAAACCAACACGTTCACACCGCTACCGCTTTGTGAAATCGCCACAGTGCATACGAAAAAAAACTAAGGACTATTCTAAAATTTACGTATTGGGTAATTTATTAATTACAGCATTTATTACTAATCATTTAACTTACCTTCGAGGCAGGTTTGTTGCACGCTCTCACATCAACCAAAGCGCTATTCTTTCCGGGACTCTTTTCGGAAATATTTATGATTTCCAAACAATTTGCTTCTCTTATGGACTCATCCTTTACGGGAGGCATAATCCTTTTATGATTCCAATGCAAGAAGTCGTTTACACAAGTCCTTTGTTTCAAAAGAAGAAATTAATAAAATATCAAACAACACACAAAACACCACCTTTCCGCACAAGCAAAAATCGAAATGAAGTGAATGGGAATGAATGAAATGTCAACGCCAATGAGTGAATGAATGAGATGTTTCAATGAAAGAAAAGGAACGTAAAGTAACTACATCATTCAAAACATTTCATTCAAATAACATGGCGTTATTTTTACCCTACTGCTAAAAGAGGGTTATGTCTCTCTCTTCAAAGTCTCAATCGAATGTGTAATTTATATCGATCTAGACCCGCGGTAGCGTGTCAAGCCAAGTTCAAGTAACAGAAATGGCAAGCAGCACCTATAGTTAAAAACTCTAACCCAGTTCTAGATGACCTAGAAAGTTCAAATTTAGCATGCAGATAGTTAATTAGGTAGTGCAGAAACTGGTAATTTTTTATCATTTAACCCTTAATTAGGCGCGCCTAAAAAGTTGCACAAGAGGTCGCGTGGGGTGTTTGGTACCCCAAATTAGTAAATTAAAATAATATATGAAATACATGCAAATACATAATTTTATTAATGAGAACATTTGAACTTGGATATAAGCTAACTATTTAACATCTGTTTAACATAATTAACATTCTTTTATCGTTACAAATATTTTTTTCTTAAGTACCTGTTTTCATCGATACAATTTTGGCCGACTATAATCACATGATCATTACACACATAGTTATAGTACTTAGAGCATTCAGTCTTTGTTTTCCTATTCTTAGTTCTTGGAAATATATGACACCTGTATTAGACATAGATTTTGGGTCTTGTGTGTCATGATGCCTTTTTTAGTCGTTTTTGCAGCAGTCGTGGTAATATAGGTATGTTGGCTCTTGTTATTTGGTGAGATTTGAATAAATCGACAGCTAGGCTCTTCAAAAATACTCTTCGAGTATATTGAATCCTATTTAAGACTTAATATTACTTATGATACCTGTGAATTACACAGACAAAAAAAAAGTTGGCGAAACTTTGTAAAGTGAGCTCGTTCACACTTCTCCACTAATCAATCAATTAATTTTCGCTTTGCTACTAATGTTTGTTTGTATTTCGTGTGTGTAAGTGGCCAACCCTAGTGTCAAATTTTACAAGCTGCGTAAAGGCATCTGACGTAGCTTAACGACTGCCATCAAAGATGATAGCCGGGACAGACGGCTTAACGTGCCTTCCGAAGCACGAAGGAGCTCGATATATTTTTATGCCACTTGCGGTCACCCATCCAAGTGGTTTGCTACTATTTATTGTTATAGTCACTCACTAATGTGTTCATGATCGATAGTTTTCGATGCACTAATGAAAGCCTCTTCATCTTCACTTCACTTTCACAATTTCTCGTTTATACAGTATTTGACTGCTAAAGACGAACAACATAACGTCAAAAATATAATTCATCATCATAAAAACTTGTTATTTGTCAAATTGCAATGGTTTTAAACTAAAATAAATAAGTTGACAATTATTCACTTACACGCCATTTAGATTACGCAAACGGTGTGACCGTTTGCGTAATCTAAATGGCGTCACACCTGGGGTGTCGTGCACCCCAAATGCGCTCTCCGCTCAAAACCGAGTGCCGTTTGCAACTGAATTGTGTACCTACCTTATACTTGTACACGAAGCTACCTAGACGACGAGCGCGCTAAAATCGTTTATTTTAAAATTATAAGCCTGCAAACTTGCTTTGGGGTGTATGACACCCCACGCGACCAATTAAGGGTTAATTATATAATTTCTCACTTAATTGATTCTATTAGGAACACTTAAATTAAATTTTACAATAGCAATAGAACTGGCGATCAGCACCATGTGTAAATAGTGCGTGCAACTGCAATAATATATTTTTTTTATGTCATCGGACGGCAAAAGAGCAAGTTGGTCACCTGATGGTAAGTGGTCACCGCTGCCCATGGACTAATGTAACACCAGAGGTATGACAAGTGCGTTGCTGGCCGGGGGATGGGCCTCCGGCGCTCTCACTCACCGAACGAAGTATATAAGCTGTATAGCTATTACTCAAACGTCGATTTTCTGTGAGAGTGTGGTACTTCCCTGGACGAGCCGGCCCATTTATGCTACCAGCAAAAGTGATTTTCGCCGGTAGCGTGGCTCTACCAAATTTATATACAAAAAGCAATAATATACCATCAAAAACATAAATGTGAATTGAGAGCCAAGGTCAATATTTTGATATATGCCTTGGTTGTTGACGGTTTTTCCACCCGCGGTGAAACGGAACCGGGCGGAAGGCGCTTGAGGAGGATCTGGGCCACCCACCTCGCGTCTAACGAAGGGAAGGATAACCTCCTTAGATCTTTGTTCAAAACCTGTGACAACCTCTTCAAACACTACCCGGAGGGAGACCACTCGCTTCAAGTGGTTTATCTGTGGGTGAACTCATCCTACACTTACAGTAGTTGTAGGGGTCGCGGGGTAAGAGGGTGTCAGTGATAAGGTGCGCAGCTCTCCCTGTTCTCGGCGACCAACGTCACCGTGGCGCTTGGCACAACATCGTTGGGGTCGGAGGGGAAGAGCCTCTGTTACCTTTGGGTTGCAGAGAGGCCAATTGGGTAAAGGAAACGGAACCCGCGGTCACTTGACAAAGAGGCCCTCGGGTGGAAGGCGTGTCGGTATCAAGATGAACCCACCCCAGCAGGCACAATTTAAGACCGATATGACTATTTAAAGTCGCTAAACATTTAGCAATAATAAAGTGGATAATAATAAAATATTGTTATTTAATGTGTTTATTACTGTGCCCAAAAGGTAATTGACAATATGTAACTATATGCCCGGTTAATTTGATAATTTGAATAATTATTATCATATTGCACGGTCATATTGGGCATTTTTCATTACTGGGCATTATGTCTATTGCCCAATTTTTCACTTGGTCCATAACATATATAATCTTCTGCTTCTGAATATCTATGTAAGGAATTTCACGCACCCAAGTGTGTCCAAAGCACACACAAGTCAAAACAAAACAGGAATTACCAGTTTGTAGCTATTAGTACACATACGTTTTTATGATGGGGCGATAACCCGCTATCAAATCGGTCGTCAACTCGTCACATCGGTGTATTAAAGTAACAAACAAGCTAAATTACAAATACGTACATGGGCCGTGTGCTGTGTGCCGTGTGGTGACACGGCCGACACACAGCACAAGCGAGGTCTCCGAGTACGGACGGAATAATAAATAGTATCACACGACCCGCTGTGCTGTGCACTTGTGTATATTAATTGTGACTCATTGGTTTAATTAAGAATGCCTAGTAAAATACATAATTTTGGTGCTGGACCAGCCAAATTACCCGAAGAGGTAAGATTTTTACGAACTTTTTCTTATTTAATTTGTGTTTTGTTAAAAAAAAACTTGTTTTTAACTGGTTGTTGCCTTGCAGGTGTATGAAATTATTAAAAATGAACTTACAAACTTCGAAGGCACAGGCATCAGCTTGTTGGAGACCAGCCATCGTACAGCTCCGTACTTAAAACTGAATAAGGATGTTCAAGATGTTGTTAGGAGATTATTGTAAGTGTTCTGAATAAAACAAAAAACATGTTGTTCATTTAAAATCGTGTGTAGTTTTACCTTAGATCATTTAAGGATTTAAGCGTATTACAAAAGTCAAATAAGTAATTATTTTTTTTATGACTGTTTGTTTGGCGGTTACGTTACATTACTATTCGTAACTCAGTAAGTAATATTGTTTAGTTCAAGGTAAAATTTATGTTGTATTGTTTTATAATTTGACGACTTTTGTGGTTGTTCATAGCCCAATCTTCATGCATGATGATACTTAATAGCAGGTGATGTTGGAGATATAGTGGGATGTTTGTTGCCGATATTTGTACCAGTGACTTGACATACAAAGAGTCAAACATTCGATGACTGAACATAGCACGATCTATTTACTTGAAGACATTTGTATTACCTACTCGCCTAAAGACCAATTTAAAATAATAATTGAGCCATGCACCGAATATGCACTGGCAAAATTAGCAATTCCCAAAATATACATAAATAATAAATAACATAATTATTGAAAAAACAAAATATTTATTTCTCATTGGATATTTGAGAATAATAATTTTAGTAACAATAAAAAAGGCTAAAATTTTTTTTGATGAAGTGGTCATATTGCAATTTATACGAGAAATGCATTTCTGGCAAATTTCAGAAAATTGCAAAAAGCCCTAGTGGTAAAGTGCACATGTTGAAAAGTGCACCCAGCGAACTGCTCGTTCTGCAAATAAAAATAACCCCTTCAGTCTACTCTACACTTGCTTGTTGCCAACTGCGTCCATAGTACATATATCTCCATGTGCGTCCATTTCCTGATAAAAGAACCAAAACACTTCCTGCCCCCCTATTTACTAACTCGGATGACAGGTGTCGATGCCTATCAATCTAGGATTTGCTGTTACAATGCGGTTTTTGTATTCCAAATAAAAATTTCGAGCAAGCAAAACCCACAATGTAACTGTAAATTCTAGATTGATAGGCATCAACACCTGTCATCCGAGTTAGTAAATAAGGGGGCTGTAATTAAGTGAATAGTTACGAAAACTTTTCTTCTTCTTTCAACAGGAAGAAAGAAGGAAAGGAATGAGAATATTTGACATTTCATTCATTCATTTCGTACTCGTCAACAGGATTGCCAACCGTACGAGGTTCCTCGTACAAATACGAGATTTGTGGGCTTCCGTACGAGGTACGAGGACGCTATCAACCTCGTACAGTAATGTACGAGATTTTGATGATATTATGGCCATGCGATTTTTTTTTATTGGATTATGTAGCTGGCTAGCTCAAAATGAGCTTTCACCACTGCACTGGACTCTAGGCCTTACCGTCATTTTGGATCACTATAATAAATTAGTGAAAACTAGTGCCATCTATCTAAAATAGTAGGAACTTCTTACGTTATAAATTGCACTGCCGGGGATTTCCCGATTGACGGCATAGGTACCATAGACAATCATCACGTATATGGTAGTTCAACCGGAAAATCCGATTAAGAATATCGTATCTTTGCACTACGTTGTGTAGCAAATTGATTATTTTCTAAAAATTAAGATTTCTATTGTTTTTTCTATTGTTTAGTGATGTATTATAAGTAATAAGTCTCGTTATGAGTGATAACGAAGAAAATAGTGACCGTAAGTAGCGCCATTTGCAACATTAAAGCATAATAAATTTTTATGTACGAGGTTTGAAAGTCAATGTACGAGATTTTCAGCTGCACATGTACGAGGGACCTTATTTTTTTGTTGGCAACCCTGCTCGTCAAAGAAAGAGTAGGTAGTGAGTGTACCTACTATACTACTGTTCCTTCTTGCGTAGATTGTTTGTTGACACGGGATAGGGGTACCATATTTATTATTTTTACTATAGCCTTGTTGTTTAGATGAGATACATTCTTCATTATTTTCAGTTAATCAATTAAGATTAAAAGGCTGGCACTTCCTTTGCAATACACATACATAGGTAGTTTTAGTAAAAAAATGGGAAAATTTACTAAGTGTTATACTTTTCAGAGATGTTCCCCCGAACTACAAGATTTTATTCCTTGCTGGCGGTGGTCAAGGACAGTTCGCAGCAGTACCTCTCAACTTGATATCCAGGACAGGAACAGCAGATTACGTTGTCACTGGTATGTGATTTTGACTATATTTTAAATGTATGTACTATCAATGCAAAATATTGGGTCAAAATGTTTCTCAGTCCCACCCTGTTCTACTCTAACCGAACTTTATTCAATCTATAGGTGCATGGTCAGCAAAAGCAGCAAAGGAGGCTAAGAAGTATGGCAAGGTGAACTTAGTCTTGCCTCCAACTGACAAATACAGGGACATCCCTGATCAGTCCACATGGAATCTGGACCCTAATGCCTCCTATGTACACATCTGCACCAATGAAACTATTCATGGTAAGTGTTTTAAAATCTTGTGTGGTTGAAAAGGGAATATGTTAATGACAATGTATAATCACACTTGTTTCTGTACAATCCTTGGGTATTAAAGGCTTAGAATATGGCTAAATATAGTAGGTATACCCATAGATATTATAATTCTACAGGAATAGATATCTTAACTGGTGACACACGCTCTGGCAAAGGCTCCGAAAAGCCATATCCAATTCATCATGTTAGTTATCTAGACTAAATAGAATGTGTAAAATAGATAATAAAAATATCATTATTATTGTTATTTATCTTTATTCTTTCTTATTTTTAACCGGCCTCATGAACTTCTTAATAATCTGGTTATTGTTTGTGTTGCAGGTGTGGAATTCGACTTTATTCCTGATACAAAGGGAGTGCCATTAGTAGCTGATATGTCTTCCAATTTTATGTCTAAAAAGGTTGATGTTTCTAAGGTAAAATGCACATTCCACTCAATATTAAAAATTTTTTTTTAAGTATTTTAACTAAGTTAAATAGGGTCTTTCTGCCAACACCGTGTGTAACTGCAGTCCTGTCCAGTTAAAGAGCCACCTCTTAAATGCCCTAATTGCCCCATTCAGGCATAAAAAAAAATTAGAGGAAGCAAATGATAAGGCTTGTTATTGGATGGGTAATGTGGCTGCATGTTAGGCTAAATTTATATAATTTACTCATAAAGACATTATTAGAAGAATGTTCACATTGAATTATAGATCCTCTTATAGCCATCTATCTATTAATTTAAATTCAGAATATTACAATTAGGTAAAACAATGAAAAATAAGGTATTATAAAAATAAAAAGATTAGCAAACGCCACAACACAAAAAACTCTTATCTAATAAACAACTGAACTGATTTTGTTTAAATTATAGGTGAATGCTTGAACAAAATACTTGCATCTTAATTAGTTAAGCCATCTGGAAGCTACAGTACCAACCAACACACAATGAAAATAAAATATTATTAATGAAATTCAATTCAAATGAAAGCTAATACTCCTGCATTACTCATAGTAATGCAGGAGTATTAGCTTTCATTTGAAAATATTTAGAACAAAAGAGTCGAACACTAAAGTTATAAGGACAGCCTAGGGCAGATAAACCTGACCCCTACAATCAAAATTCTGGTTGTAGCAGGTTATGTTTATCTGACCCCAACTGTACTTTAAATCAATGTGGTAAATTACAGTCAACATGAAGAAATATCCTAGCAATCTAATATTTATTTAAATAGGAAGGAATGGAAAGAGTTTGAGAGGGCTTTTACCCGGATGGGATCCAAACTAAAAGAATGAAATAACATTCTTACCTTGACTAAGATTAAAAACTAACAGCACTTGGAAACTAAATTTAATTTTTATTTGAAAATAAAAAAAAAGGTATATTATTTAATATTTATACACATTTTATTTACAGTTTGGTGTTATCTACGGAGGTGCCCAAAAGAACATTGGCACGTCAGGAGTGGCCCTTGTAATTGTCCGAGAAGATCTGCTGAACCAAGCTCTGCCGATCTGCCCATCAATTCTCGACTGGACTGTGAACAATAAGGCTGATTCCATCTTAAACACACCCCCTATGTTTGCGTAAGTTTTTAAAAACATATTGATCACGTCTTTATTTCTTACGGGGTAGATTAGATAGCCTATACAGAAAGAGACTAAAAACTACATTTACTGTTAACTACAGTTGGGTAGAACTCCCTCTCCAACCTGTCTGGCCAGCATGGAGAGTGAAGGCAAAATCCTCTGACTGTTCCGGCTGATATATGGCTCTGGTAGTACAGAGAGGGTGCTGCTACTGGTGTGGAAACTAAAAAGAGACGTGATGATGATGATGATGATGTCGAACTAAGAATGAAAAGTTAAGGGTGGCTGGTCGCATTGACTATGTCATTGTTTAGATTTTTCAAAGAGGGATAATGACTCACACTGTTATCCTGGCGTAGTAAATCTCTGATATTTTCGTTTCCAGTACAATTTTGCTTGATAAGCGGATAACTTATCAACAGAGTAGATGACAAGTGGAAGAATTTGTAACAATCCACAATATCATTAGAAAATGATATCAATATAGTAATTAAATGTCACCAATGCATGGAAACTTTTTATTAATAAAAAGGATTTTGGTAACATCCACTGTGTTGGTAGGGAGGGATTGATGGTGGTTGTGTACCTTTATGTTACACTAGCAAATAAAATCGGTCCAGTACTCCAGTGGTTTCAACGCAAAAAGCAATCAAATTTTTACTCTAATAGTTTAGATTCGTTTTTGACAAGCTTACTCCTGTTTCACCACCTTAGTGAAAAGGTTAATTTTGGAAAATCCTATGTTAAAGTGAATGATAAGAACTATCTTTATTAAATACGTGCGGTCCGCATGACAAGAAAAGAGTCTTTGGTTGGACTGGCCTGAAGAAAATCTCATGCATTTGAAACTCTTTGGAATATGAATAATGTGATTGTATTGAGACTTTTATTGCGAACAAAGCAATTAAAAATTAAACAACATTTTTTCTTGTTGTGTTTAAGGGCAAGCCATGCATTGAACTTAAATTAAATAAATGATGACGTCAAACTTGTTTTTTACGATGTCTGAATAAATCAATGAGAAACAAACAATCTTATTTACATAGCAATAAAGGCAAATATCTCATCACATATTTGTTTGGTTTACATTCGCACTGATGTAATTGACCTACATGCTTATTGTTTATCTATTATTTGCTCCACTGACTTATCTCATTGCAGTATTTACATAATGGGAAGAGTTCTCCAGTGGATCGAGAGGCAAGGAGGCCTCGATGTCATGGCTCAATTGGCTACAAAGAAAGCGTCATTGATATATAACATTATAGAAGAATCAAATGGTTTCTACTGCGCTCCGGTGGCTAAGAATGTGAGGAGCAAAATGAACATTCCATTCAGGATTGGCTCAATTGATGGGAATGATGCGTTGGAGAAGGAATTCTTGAAGGGCGCTGAGGAATTAAAGTTGATTCAACTGAAAGGTCACAGGTAATGCATTTATTTGGGGTACTAGTTTTTCCCGCGGCTGCGTCTATTTTAATTATAGTCTATGTGAGTCATGTAGAGTTCTATGATTTTTATGAAAGTTGATTTTTTTTTAATCAGTTTTGTAATAAAGTAGTCTTAGTTTTTGAGTTTATATTCACGAAAAATATATATTTATTAGTGTTTTCTTTGTTTCTATGCCATCAATGAGTGACTGTGTTTATCTCTGGAACTATCATTGACACAAATGACAGATAACTATCTTATCTAATCTTGGTTTGTTACAAGTCAGTGATAAGTTCATTGTTTGAATAAATAAATAAATTGAATTATTACTGATTTGTTATATTTTATTTCTTGTTTATGTTGTTCAAATGTGAAAATTATTTAATAATTATTCGCAAATACCGAAAGGTTTAATGTAACATACATTTTATGTGAATAAAAAATATGAATATGAGCTTAATAATTCTCTAAACCATTGGTTCAATTTTAAAAATTTTTATTTTTAGGGTTCCGTATCCAAATGGTGCAAACGGGACCCTATTATTAAGACCCCGATGTCCGTCCGTCACAAGATGTAACTCAACATTTATATTCACAGAGACGTCGGTGGAATTCGCGCGTCCACATACAACGCAGTCACTGTGGAGGAGGTTGAAGACTTAGCACAATACATGAGGGAGTTCTACAAGAAGCATAGCAAGTGATTTCTTGAGTATTGTAGCTATTACTATATAATGTGTAACGAAATTAACTAAAGCTTTATGAGTAAGTTTGGCCCATGCTACAGGTCGCTCCAAAAACCGTTTTGCGGATCGGATATTAGCTGGAGCTGCGCTGTACGCGCCCCGCCTCCCCGCGCGCGCCCCGTTAACCTAATGTTGTGTATTGCGCATAGACTCGCGCGATGTTTGGAGCTATACCTACTTTAACTTCTTTTTTCTATTGATGTTGATCATCTGATTCATCTCTTATTGCTATTTATTATAACAAGCTTTTATTAGTCAGTTTGTCTCACTTATCTTGAGCGATTGAGCTGAAATTTTGTGTATTTAAGTAAGTCGGGTGACAAAACAATTTTATGGTACCTTAAACGTGATCTGACGGCGTAGTTGGAAGGTGGTCATAGGCACTTTTGAACTGAAGGCAATAAAGCCATCGTGTTTAAGCTCATTTCGTTTGTCTTTGCAAGCAGTTTCAGTATCGCTCATCATATTTATCGATTTTATTACATAAAACAAAATATTTATTTCTTTTTTATCTTTACATAAGTAATTTTAATTGGTCAGTTAAATGGGGCTTGCCTGCACTTTGAGTTCAAATGGCTTCAGTTATTTTGTTACACCTGTAGATATACGTATCGTATATACAAGTGCTTTTGTTATTGGCTGTGTTAACTTTGATATTTTAAATAAAAAATATGCTCTACTATCTATGTATTTTATTAAGTTGTAGTTATTTTTGTTTTGTTTATTCCATTGAAATATGGAGTTCAAATGAAATTTAAGTCAGTGTTAACATTTATCTCGTCACTGTGCTGCCACATAGAGAAAAAAAAACGGCTCCCATAACCCTTATTGGCTCTAAAATCGTGCGTTATGACCCCGTATTTTTTTCTGATGGGATGAGGTCCCATCAGAAAAAAATACGGGGGTAAAACAGTGTCGAAATGACATTACCAACTCTATGCATTTGGGTTCCTAAATGGCGGTGCCGCACTTAACGTCCGTCCGAGCAGGACAGACCTATAAACATAAAAGAGAAAAACTTACAACTTTCTCTTTTACGTATATAGGTCTGTACCGCTCAGCTATTAGCAAGCCTCCTCCACTTTTCAAAGTTTTTCGTCACAGTGCTGCCAGCTGGGTAAAACCGATTTCGATAACCATAATAACGTGGAAAACAATACTTACTGGTTCAATACGCTCAAGGCAATAAGGCTCCGTTCGTTTGATATTATCGAATAATTCAGTTTCTGGATGATTGCTTGTTTAACCAACCGTCATGTAATATGCTAAATATAGTATATTTCCTACGAATACTTCGTATATTTCCGATATTTGCGATAAACAAAATAATGATGTATCTTATCATGTCTTTGCTTATAGTGCTTCTTATCGTTAACATTATTTGGTGATCCCCTGACTGATAATAATTCGTACTCTGTTACCAACAGGATAAAAAGGGGCGTTCATTTCTTTGTATAAAAATATGCTACTGTTACTCGCTCGTGGAATTACGTGAGTACAGTGCGAATTAAACTTTATGGCAGCTCGGATATCAGCTGCGAGCTGCACAGAACGTGCCCCGCCTCCCCGCGCGCGCCCCGCTGAACCTAATATTGTGTTCTGCGCATCGCCTCGCGCGTTGTTCCAAACCGCCATAATCACAGGCCATAATGTTTGATTCAGACTGTACCAGCGCAAATTATTTTCCTCGTAGTATTGGTAGGCCAATCGACAGTACCACGGGCAACAAACTAATCTTGGTTCTCTATTGTGAGATTTTATTTTTTCCTTGCATTATCATTATCACCACCTTATCAAATTATCACCCAATAAAAGCTGTTGATTTCAATAGTTGCATTGCATTATTAACCGAGAGGAGTGTTCTCTCAGATCATATATATGTTCTGAGAGTGTACTGATTACTTTTTTTTTAACATAGATTACGGAAACGCTTTTGAAATTAATCAGTTAATCGGTACATTTTTATAGGATGACAAAAATTGTGTACATACATACTATCACGTCTTCACAGACAGAGCCCAGGTCTATAAAACCTAATGGCCACGTTAAAATAGTGTACGTCGTATATTACGAAAAGCTTACCTATGTCTTCTTGTTCTCGGCATTACTTGTTGGTTGACTGTATGGCTTTAAGTCCGCGTATTACATGAGTGATGGAGTGCTTTGGAGCCCATTTTGACACCTAAATCGCGCTTTAGATGAAATTTGGGATGTACATATATCGTCTTATTATAAAACAAGAACTAACTTTAGTACCTGGTTTAAACCATTATCCACCCAAAACGAATTGACAATGACAGTTGTGGAAACGTCAAAGAGATATCTGTTGACTTAGTTTGGTCGGATAATGGTTTAAACCAGGTACTAAAGTTAGTCCTCGTTTTATAATAAGACGGATATAGTTTTAACCCGTAAATTATCACTTTTGGCATGCACAAATGGGCGTGGAACTTTGCAATCAATTCAATTTACAGCCTCCGTGGTCCAGTGGTTTAGGCGTTTGCCTGTATGACCCGGGGGTCGTGGGTTCGATTCCCATGGGAAGCATACTTTGTTAAGTGGTTTCCAGTTTGGTTAGGACATTGCAGGCATGAATCACCTAATTGTCTGACAATAAAGATGATTCCGTGCTTCGGAAGGTACGTTAGGCCGTTGGTCCCGGCTGCCATATGGAAGTCGTTATTAAACGAACCACAGCAGAGGCCGAGAGGCGGTTCCGAAGAACTCTGACACCAGGGTGTGCATGGTCGACTGACCGTGTCATCTACACGAAATGATGATGATGATCAATTCAATTCCAAGCAACATGGAAATTAATCAAGAACCTTTATGGTCGGAAGAAAAAGCCGCTTTCGGCATTTGCCGAAAAGGTTTTTCCCTCCACTTGTGTAATCCCAACTAATATTATAAATGCGAAAGTGAGTTTGTTTGTTTGTTTGTTTATTTGTTTGTTACGCTTTCACGCCGTATTTACTGAACCGATCATCATGAAATTATGCATACACATAGGTTAGGGTACCGAGAAGGACATAGGCTATATATTACGCGGGCAAAGGCGCGGGTAACAGCTAGTTTATTATAAAAAATATAGCACCAGATGGGTACTAATTGTTTATCATCATAATGACAACGAATTAAGATAAGTTGCGCTAGGTTTATTTAAATGACTGTGTTGCATCAATTGCTTAATGAGGCACGATGAACGAAGTTCAAGCTTTATCTGAAGTTCAAAAAATATTGTAATATATGATGCAAGTACGGTAAGCTTAATCATACATAAATTTTAATATAAAAGCCCTCGCTTATTTGATCTTAACAGCCGATGTAAAAAAATTAGTTTGACTGCTAAGCGTGTGTCTGTCTGTGGTACTGTAGCTCTTAAATGGGCGATCGGATTTGGATGCGATTTTTTTATTTGGAAGCAGGTTTTTTATTGTCATATTTGTTTCATCTGAAAAGCTAGCCCTTTACAATATAGACGGAAGCGTGTCGGGGTTACTTTTTTTAGGGTTCCGTACAAAAATTGAAAAACAGAACCCTTATAGGATCACTCGTGCGTCTGTCTGTCCGTCCGTCCGTCTGTCACAGCCGATTTTCTCCGAATCTACTGAACCAAATTAGGTGAAATTTGGTAAGATGGTGTAATCCTATGACCCAAACACGGATGTGCAAAGTAAATAAAGATTTTTTTGAAATAAGGGTCATTTTCAGGGGCCCAATTACAAAGTTTAAAAAAAAAGTTTTGCAAACTGTCTCATATATCAAATGAAAGGACTCATTATGAGGATCTCAAAAATATTATTTTTCGTTCGGGTAAAATCAAAACTTTTGATTTTATCCACGAAAGAAGGCAAAAATTGACCATTCCCCCCCCCTGATCTCCGAAACTACTAGGCCGAAAACTTTAAAAAAAAATATTACAAAATGTAGTTCATTCCTTGAAGATTACAGGAAAAATAATAAGAATTCTATCACTTGAGTATAAAGCGGTAAACTCACTATAATAAGTTCATTTAGGGAAATAGTTGACTAAAACACCACTAGATAGCGCTAGTCAATTGAATAAAACATTTTTGCACATTGTGTGTGTGTACACGAAGCATATTGTACGGAACCCTCATTGCGCGAGTTTGACGCACACTTGGCCGGTTTTTTTTAAATTACTGTCCTGGCTCAGTGACCCAAAATGAGTCTTGACCTCCGGCACAAGAGCACGCCAGCGCTTTCGGTCCTGCGCTAAATCTCGTTCATAATATTATTATAATATGTTTATAGTTCCGAACGGGAAAATATTTTAGTAGCTTTTATTTTCTGTGGGGTGTTAGTGTGTGGATTATATTTCGAAAGCCAAAGAAGCACCTTCTGACGATCGATTTAGCTGAAAGTTGCATACTTATGTAATTCGGATGATAATGCAATATTAAATAGTGTTGGAGGTGGTCTTATGATAAAGTCAGAAGGTGGCCATAGAAACTCCTAAACTAAAGGAGATAAACCAACTGAATAATTTGATTTCTCTTGGCAAGCATGTACCACAGAACATGTCAGTACCACAGTCATACATTCCATATTTTATCAATTTTATCGTTAACTTGTCACAAAAATGATTCGTTATTTTATCAAAAAACTTATTTCTATTTTGTTTCGTTTTTCAAACCATTCAATTTACATATATTTTGTAGAAATTCTATGTTATTTACATAATGGTTGTAAAAACAATAGATAATAGAAGTAATATTGGGGAAATTTACAATGAAAGCCTTGTAATAAAATACGTATTAAATTTATTATTTTATTAAAATTTTGTAAAAAATATTACTGTTAAACATAATCACTAACGTGGTAATAAATTGTGATGGGATATTAACCACCTACGGACAATGCATTGAGTATTTACTTTAAAAGATTTTTTCACTTGTAAGGTACGAAGGTAATATTACTAAAAGATAGTATAAAATGTATACATACATTATTATAATTCGCATTTTCGTATGTACTTTTGGTCATTAAGTAAAATTATTTCATAAATTATTATTATGGAAGTCTTATTATTTAATACGTGTACTGATATGATACATTTATGTAATTATTTAACTAACTCATATAACGTGAAGCATTCTTTACACCTCATACAATATACATTCAATTCATTCACTCGCACATACATTGTTAGGTTAAAATACAGTACAGTCCTGTTTATAATACAAAGATAAACTTGACATTCAGTTATCAACATTATAGCTCTTAAACCAGTACTAACAAAATGTACATATTCGATAAATATTGTGTAAAGTTGGAAATTTTATCATAATGCGACTTATACTACACCCGGTCATCGCGGCTTAGCATAAATATACAAAAAATAACATTAATATTTACACATAGGGTCGAAATGGATAAATGTAGACCGAGGTAAAAGTATAATCATGAGAACTGCGATTAAATCATTTGTGACAATCCCTTTTAAGTTTTACAAATATTAATAATACCTACGAAGATATCGAAAGTTCTCGTTCACACTTACCCACGATTGATTTACATTTACTCACTGACTAAATTTGATTGGAATGTCATTGGAATGTACGAAATTCGCAGAGCCCTGCTTCCGATATGGCATGATTCGCCTAAATACTTATTTGAGCATTTGTTCGTTGATTGTAATCTCAGAACATCAACACATTCACTGTTTCACGGGAAATATCCATTTTGGATAAACTGTTTCACTGAGACCCTGTCTGAGGAATGCGGGGGACGGGGGGAGACAAATCGACGACGGAATTTTTATGCCTCGTAGTTTATATTTAATTTAAATATGACTTACACGGTATTGGTACTCTATCATCGAAAGCAGCCTAGGCGTAGTACTCGGTAGCTGCGTGTTTCCCTTTTCCTCATTTCTCTCAAACAAGATTTAAGTTAGACGGTTTACCGTTCGTCTACGGAAAGTTATATAAGCCATTTTATGAATGAAATTATAGTAAAGAAATATTTGGTGGGGCTGTAACGATTAAACAGTGAGTGTGTTAATACACATTCGTCAAAATTTTAACCTAGTTCTTAATAATAAAGCTAACAGAATACAAAATTCTATATACGCACTCTCGGTTGTTGCTTTAAAAGCAACATAATCCCCTATACAGATATACATTATCCTTTTTAAAATTGCCAAAAATGTAAACAAAAAAAATTTTGGTCAAAATTCAAGCAATTTTGTAAACCGTTTTGTGCATTTAAAATAAAATTATATACTACTTAAAGTTTATGATGGAAATATTAGATGTCGTCGTGTTTACATTTTCAGCAATTTAACAAATATTTTACAATAATATGACTATTATTGTCACACCGAGAATTGAAACTAGATAGTATTATGTAAGTTTGACCAGAATACGACAAAACGCAGTCCTTCGATACGCTTACTGACCTTCACTGTCGCTGTCACTCTTATCTGAAACAAACAAAATGTGTTAGATTGCATCATTTTAATGCATGACTTAGAAACGTGTTATCGTATATATACAGTCCGTTCGAATCGAACGTGCAGTGTGAATTTATTTGGTCGTATACTATATTTGGTAGTAGGTAGTTTTAAGTACAAAATAACCCAAAGGTTAGACGTGCTTCCGATTTATAATCGGCCCCAATGAAGATAAGATATACCTATACTTATTCGTAGCCTACTAGGTATAATTGGTGCATTTCTTTCAGATGATCAATTTATTCTCGAAGCTATTATGGCATGGCAACACATTAATTTGGTTATCATCATTTATATACCGATGACGATTGACGGGTGCTGGCCCATCAATCGACATAATTTTATCGATTTATTTCCCTTTATTGCACAATCGTAAAGGGCGATCGATTGCCTGGGATACAATTATTGTCGTCGGCTTATCTATTTTTCTATATCGCACGGAAGAGCCCTTTGACTAAGCGTTTTTTTTTTCTTATTTATAGATATTAGCTATTTCCCGCGACTTCGTCCGCGTGGGTTTCGGTTTTAACATAAATCTTTATGCAATCTTTTTGTTGACATATCAATTAAAAGGCTCTAGACTATATTATACAATGTAATATGCCAAATGTCATTCAAATCTGTTCAGTAGTTTTGGCGTAAAATGGTGATAGACAGACAGAGTTACTTTTGCATTATGGATTTGTTTATCATTTCAAATGTAACTGACAGTAATAAATCGCTGAGTCAAAGAATTATATAAGAATTACAAGCGTGGTTTAGTATCTACAGCACTACATCTAAGTTAGCAGCGTGTCGTGTTCGCATAAAACAAGCAAAAAAGAAAGTGCGCACTAATCTATGTGCCAAAAATACTGACCTTTCTTACCCGGATACGCATGTCTCTTTAGTCTGTCATATAGATCTTCCTTGGTGCCGTATATACTGGCGTTTGACCGCGCCAGGCTGTTCATTTTGCCGTTCATGCCATTGTGTAGGCTCTCCTTCATGTAGGTTTCGTTGTAGAAGTTTGGCATCTCCCACCCGTCTTCCTCGTCGTCATAGTAATGTGCGTAGGTGGAGTGGTGTGAGGGAGCGATGGATTCCGCGTATGGGGTGTGTGCTCCGTAGTAGAAGTTCACTTGCGAACCGTTTTGGTCGATAGCTGGCGTTAGTGTCTTCTTTGGTTCCTTCTTCTTTGTTGATCTGGAGAAAATAATAAAATTTGTTAGAGGAGCTTCTAAATTCAAAATGATTTTTATTCGGACTTGGGTACCGATTCCTTATCAATTGTCCCTAAATATCATAATTATGTAATATGAAGGAAAAAGAACAATAAGAAGGAGAAAAACGATATCTTTTAGAATTTTTAATATACCAGCAGGTAATATGTTGAAAAAAAAATTAAAGTTCTTTAATTTTAATTTCTTAGTTTTTTCTTTAATATAATAAATAAGCAGAAGTCGTTTGTGATAAAAATACAGACTAAATTAGCAATAAATTACTACTAACTGGCCAGCTTGCAGGTTTTATATTTGCGTAGATCAATTTCATGAATTCGTTACCATAAGCAATTTCACCAGAAATTGTACCATTATTTTAATTTTATAGCAAAATGGCGAACGAAAAGAATATGCGAACAATCTCTTACAAAATTTAATTTCGGTATACCTGTGCCGCAATTTTAAATGGTTCATAAGATTAAAATATTACTCAGTAATAACCACCCCATCTCAGCCTAACTTGACACGGGCAAAGGTCGCTCCCCTGGGGTACGCAGATACCCGGAATAAATTTGACTCGACTCCTTATATGTATGACTCTGTCCCGTGGGTCATATACTTAAGGAAGTATAGATTTGTTTTATGAGCCGAATATCTTTTGCGAGGATATATTGTTTTCCGGAGTTCGAAGTAGCTAACTTGTTGATTTATGATGTTCGACCATAGATCGTAAGTCAATGTGTTCGACATTTAGGCCCGTTTGTAAAAAGATTGAATTTTTATATCTTATTCAGTGTCCGTCCAGCCAGTAGGCCTGTTTGCTAACTTTTGTTGATTTAGACCACGGCGAGGGGGCCCTGGTGACCTGTTATACAAGTTTTTTAAACGTACCATAGGCACCAGGGTCTCACAAAGACGGGTGAATTTAATTATATATAATTTATCTACTGTATCTTAATGATTTAATATAACAGCTACTTTGTGAAGGAAATAAACAAATTTTGAATTGAATTGACTTTTGAATTGAATTGAATTTTGAATTGATTTGTCAACTACAGTGTACAACATTTTGATGGTAATTTCAACATCCATTACCGTTTTGTATATCTTAAATTAAATGAATAAATATAAATTCACATTATTCTGTGCATTATGTAAATTGAGAAATGATTTTTAAAAATTATTGCTTTTTTATTACGTAACTTCATGACTTGCGTTATTTTATTATTTATGTCTAAGATTGGCTTGAGTACCTAATATTAACCTCCCACTCGGCTCTTCTTATATGAGATAGGTATACATGAGGATAAAATATTGATCATGTAACGTACGTAATATTATTTCCTCTGTATTATCAGCAATATAAAACGATTATCAAAACTATGATACAAGAAATGTCATGTATCCCGTTTATTTCAATATTTTTACACCTAACACTTTACAGCATTCATCTTAGCTGCCTGCGGATATGAACACTGCAACCTGTTCCAAACTTAGGTGTTAAAATAATGCAATACAATAAAACTGTATAAAAAATGATCTTATTATTTTCATCTTCGAAAGCACATACCTCGCGCAGATCATCCATACAAGCAGCACCAGGAATATGATGAAGATGACGCCTCCGGCGACTCCGCTGGCGATGTACGCGAAGTCGGACTTCTCAGTGCAGTTCCTGCCGGTGAACGAACCCATGCATCTGCAGGAAGGCTCGCCTCGCGTGTCCTTGACGCATTCGCCTCCGTTGTCGCAGAAGTTTAGGCAGACATCTGAAAATATTGAATATATTATTAAATCTTTGTCGCTGCTTAAGCTGAGTCAAGTTGTATTTCCTGATCTCGGGATATTTTAGCAGCTGGGCCAAGTACAGTGGGGACAGACCTACCTAAACCCTATAATTTAAAATCAGTTCTTAGGTGTAAGGTTTATCTGGTCCCGACTGTACATGGCGCAAAAAATAAACGCTATTCAGAATAATAAATAATCTGGTTAGTAATCTCTTAGTCTTTCTAATCACATATTAAAATTGTTTTGTTTCAAATACTCGATTTAATCACTGAACCGATCATTTAATTGGCACACATATTGTCTGCAGCACTGACTGTATATTTCTGTGCAAAATTTCTGTGAAAGTAGCTTAGGGCGGAAGTTAGTACTTAATACTTAAATGAATATCCCATCTTATAATCTATGGATCTTGGATGAGAATCGTTCTTACCAACACAAACTTTGCCGGTGCCGTTGTACCCTGGCTTGCACTGGCACTTGAACTCGCTGGTCTCCGGCATTAGAAGGCAGTATGCGTTGACGTCACAGTGCATTTCGGGGCCGCTCATCTCGCATGGGTTCGTGCAATCTGATTCTGAAGTCTGTAAAAAAAAATATTTTATTCAGAACTTTGCCAGGAATAGCAACCTTATTTGTAGGTACATAGTCATAAAATTTGATAAATATTACTTACTACCGTAAATTATAGCCTTTGTCACCCGCAGATTAAGAATAATTTTGACGAGCTCCGTGGCGCAGTGGTTACCACGCCAGCCTGCGACACGGGGGTTCCGGGTTCGATCCCCGGTCAGGTCATGATGGAAAACTTACTGTGGGGCTAGCTCAATTTGTGTGATATGTCCCTATATATTTTTTTTATTTATTTCATAATGAAAATCGGTCCTGTAATTTCGGAGCCAATTCAATGCAAACAAACAAACAAGCAATCAAATCTTTACCATTTGATTGTTTGTTTGTATGTTTACCTACACAATCGATAATCACCTCTCCTTTTCGTTCTCTAGAAAATAAGGAATAATTGGGATCGCAGGTTTTGATTCCCGGACTAATACTTGTACCTCATTTTCACGGATATTCTGTGATACTGTAGATACTTAAGTTTCGCATCAGACAGGCAGACCGGTCGAAAAATCTTTTACTGATATTATTTTATTATTGTACACATACATACATGCAATCACGTCATTTTCCCTTGCGGGGTAGATAGAGCCCAGGTTTTAAAAAAACCTAAAGGCCACGTTTAGCATGTTGGTGGGCTTATTGAAGGAGAACGGAATCAAAATAGTAATGGGTTGCAAGCCGCATCGCCTATTGACATGATTCCTCACGCCTATTCCCTCGATCGGCTTCGTATTATTGTACACTTATTTCTATTTTATTATTGTACACTCAATTGAAAAATACTTACAGCGCCTGCCTCCCTGGTACTGGTGTTGATAGGACATGGCACACAAGCTGTTTGCTGAGCTTCTGACTGGTACATTCCCTTCTTGCAGAGAATACACGTGTTTAGAGTCACGTTCAAGTACGATCCTGAAAAACAAAATGAATAACCTATTTTAAAAATTCAACTCTTTTGTGACGTTCATGTCCAAAAGTTTACCATGTTAAAAGTTTTAAGTCATCTTGTGTGTCGTCATTGTAATGATAAAATATAAAAAAATATATTTTTGAATCGAGAATAAGAAAGTTTAAAAACTACTCATAAAAAAATAATGCTCGTAAAAACTTTGATACCTATATATTTATAGCTATACAACATGCAATGCTACTTGTTATGTCGGAACGTCAGGCTCCAAAGCATTCCAGCTAAGGGTGCAACCGGGAACACTCTCAGGACAGATGAGAGAGTTAACGTTACTTTGGCAAGGAGTATTGGTCATCAGATGCAGACCGCCGGCCTGTAGCGTCATAGTTCCCGGCGGGCATGGAGCACAACTGGACCGACAGAGTCTACACGAACTTCCGCGAACTAGTTCGCATCTACCATCACTGCTGACTCGCTTTCCAGACATGATGTACCAAAACTGCAACGCCCCAAGGCTTTCGACATCAACTTACCAGGTTTGCAGACTGGTAAGGAGCATTGGTAAGCAGATGCAACGCCGGCCTGGGGCGTCGTAGTTCTCAGCGGGCATGGAGCACAAGTGGTCCGACAAAGTCTACACGAACCTCGCGAAATGGTTCGAATCTGCCACCACTGCTGACTCGCTTTTTAGACATGATGTACCAAAACTGCAACGCCCCAATGCTTTCGACAACAACTTACCAGGTTTGCAGACTGGCAAGGAGCATTGGTCAGCAGATGCAGCGCCGGCCTGTGGCGTCGTAGTTCCCGGCGGGCATGGAGCACAAGCTGCTCCAGCACCCTTCAATCTCCACGTGCCTCGGGGGCACGGCTCGCATCCACCATCACTGCTTAGCTGTTCTCCTGGTAACATTAAATTAAAATTTTTATATCTGATTGACAAGTGTGGTAATTTTAATCGAGGTTAAAGTCAACATGGAAAGAATTTTCGATTGAATAACATCGCTCGGGCGATCATAATGTTATTATAATCTCGTTCCATTCCGCATGTTTAAAAGGTAAAAGTTCAACAAAACAGAAATCCTTCTTGTCTTCTGTCAGCAAACATATCGTGATAAAAAGGGAAGTAAAAAGTTATTTTTTAGTTTATCCAAATTTGGTACAAACTAACAAAGGCCATGTTGTTTTCTTATGTTTTCGCGATTGTTACACATTTAAATTATTTTAATACGGTTTTTATCGCGTTTATCGCATTATTTATACACCTAACGTTTCGAGCACTTTACAGTGTTCGTAGTCGCAGGTAGACTAAGTTGACATTTGTCTAGTATATATGTCATAGCAGTTCTTATAAAATACTAGACAAATGTCAACTTAGTCTACCGGCGACCACGAACACTGTAAAGTGCTCGAAACGTTAGGTGTATAAATAATGTAATAAACGCGATAAAAACCGTATTAAAATAATTTTATTTAAAAGGCCATGTTATTTTCATACAGAAGATTTTTCAGAAGACTTTATTTATAAAGGTTTTCTAATAGAATCAGTCAGTCAGTAACGGCTGCCTTATATAATACTTATATAAGGCAGCCGTTACTGACTGACTGATTTATCGGCACACAGCTCAACACACTTAACAGATTGCGCTTAAATTTACACACATAAGAAAGAATGTAAGTATGCAAAATTTCATGATGATCGGTTCAGTAGGTTGGGCGCGAAAGCGTAACAAACAAACAAACTCACTTTTGCATTTATAATATTAGTTAGGAAGTTATGATAGGATTTAGATTGAATAATCAAAGGAATAAGAAAAATAAAAAGATACCTATTCCAGGTTTAAAAATGTTAACATCTAAATTTTACCTAGCTAGTATTCAAGTCGACATCCGTAGATTTCAATCCGCTGGTGCGAAAGATTAATGAAAAGCTTCTATGCTGAACAAAATAGTGAATACGGTGTTTGTGTTTCAGCCATTAATCTTTCGCGTAGAATAAAATTTTAAGGGCGGGAACTAAGTGTGTTCTTTCGTACCTACATGGTTTTACCTACTAAAATTATTGCTCCGAGCTAAAGCAAATAATGTTCGCTAAATAAAAAGAGGCAAAGCGCAAATCTTTTCCATTATTTGATGTGATGGTAATGATATCCTAAATATATCTTAATTAGGTACCAAGAAATAAGTATGTCAGAAAAGTTTCCACTGATACCTAGTACTTAACTTATCATCTAGTGCATACTGGTTATGAGCAGTTCCATGTACTTACTATGAAATGTTTTATAGTCTCCAAAATTCATACCCTCCAAATTTAAACTCAGATACACGAGATTCGTGAAAGAATAGGTATATTAATAAGGCAGCAGGTATGCATACCATACCTAAATCTAAACTAATCCAATCAATTAAGTCATAATAATACTTTGTAGAGATATTTTCTACTATGTAGAGCCGGATTAGCAACAATTTTAGCTGCCCATTTAAAATCTTGTGCTCCGGTAATCAGCCTTTGGGATACTTCACTCCTCAATCCATCTTACGAATTCGTAGCTTCTTTTATCAAAAGTAAATAAACATACCTGAAGAGCAGTCATCCCGGCATTCAGCAGCAGACACTGCCTCCGTGGCCCTGGTGGTCTGACCGCGAGGGCAAGCGATGCACGAGAACGCGCCTTCGCGAGGCTGGTATGAACCGTGACCGCAAGGCCTGCAGAGTTCCGCTTCGGCATCGTAGAACTTGCCGGCAGCGCAACGTTCTGGAATTAAGATATGCAAGTATTTTTCATATTACAGAGATGGGAATTGTATTGCATCTGTATTGCCTTAAAATATGCTGACTTTAAACAGATAGAAGTGCTGAAATAAGACAATAATTGTAGCTGGCACTTGCAAACTTACGGCTATGTGTTCCTACCTAAACTACTTACTTTCAATGAAGATTTATATTAATTAAACTAGCTTGACCGCCTTGTTATGATTTAGAGCGATTTTACGATCCAAAAGTTTACTAAAAAAAAAAGTATTCTCAAAAAAAAAAACTAGCATATTTCCCGTCGTCCGCGTGGAAAAAAGCAGCCTATGTCCTGTCTCAGGCTCTAGACTATTTGTGTACCATATTTAATTTAAATCGCTTCAGTAGTTTTAGCTTGAAAGTGAGACAGACAGACAGAGTTACTTTCGTATTTATAATATTAAATTAATATATAATATATAATATATATATTAGGGATGTCACCCGCACATAAATCAGATTTCTTTAGGTAAAAGAATTTTGAAAATCGGTCTCGTAGTTTTGGAGCCTGCATGCAAACAATAAAATCTTCTTTTTTAATATTAGTCAATAGTCAAAATTTTATTCATCTTAAGATATTTTAAATACCATTTGTTGAACGTCACTTTACATTTACAATTGGTTTACAATGTTATGTTATTGTTAACGTCAATAAAAGACTTAAAGCTAAGTTTACACCGCTTCCAAGGCGGAGTGCAGAAGAAGCGGCAACAAACTGCACAACGCATTTTCTCCAAATGACGTCAACTTACAATCTACGACATACAAGTAGTAAGGATGTACGTGAATGTACTAAAAATGAATTGTTTAGTACATTTGGAGAACGCACTCTGCGTTTCTCGACAAACTTCTCCAAAAACTCCAAATTTCTGTTGTCTGCTATTTCAAGATATTTCCTAATAAGAATATTACTAATAATTTCGCTTGAAATAAAGTTGTAATCATATCCCATAGGTACCTTTACAATCGGCAGCACTGCGGGCGCCACTGGCCTGCGTGACTCCTGTCTGTCCAGCGATGGACGGGCAGGCCGTGCACTGCAGCTGTCCAGCCTCCGACTGGTACGTGCCCAGGGGACAGGGCTTGCAGGTGTCGCTCGCTGAATCTAGGTACGTTCCTACCGCGCAGGCCACTGAAATAAGGGAAACATTATATTTCATGTAGTGAGACTACAACTGATAGTTACCGATGGTTTTTCTTCTACTAGCTATTTAAATCTACAATATCTTTTTATTGGCCTTGTAGACTACGCAGGCTATGCTTTAGTAATTTTTGTTGCTCGGCTTTTGCCGTAAACACGAAAAAAATACGCGTATTAGCGTAATATGAAATTAACTTTTTTTTTTATTTGTACTTCTTGCTACGAATCAAACAACACAGTTTCTTTTGATTCTGGAGAAACTTATGAACAAGAGAATGCAAGATAAAGCAAGTTAGAATCTATTTCTACATTTCTAAGATGTTACTATCCACCATTAACGGTGAATATTAACATTCTGTACACATAGAAAAAGTAAATGCTATCCTTTAGACTATATAATTGAAGCTTTAGAGCATCAAACACCTAAGCCCGTCAAAATGAAAAACTTTTTCGATTGTTCCAATACTGGCAACTCAAAAGTTTATAGTAATACACATACAAATAAAAAAAATGCGATTGTAATGTTATTATTTGTATTATTTATGAAAATAAATAAAATGTGCCAATTAAATAAGTCAAAAGGTACATACCACAGTCGGTTCCCATAACGACCTGTCCGGTCGGACAAGCATAGTCGGACACGAGCTGCAAGCTAGCCGGATCCGGCACGGTGTTGGGCAAGATGCTCCGGACGTCGAATTGTTCGTCTTCGAGGATTAATTTCTCCAGTAACCGGTGGACTGACGACCGTTCGTTGGTACCACCGTGGATTACTGGGTCGCTGTAATTTTGGAAATTATTATAATATCATGTATTACTTTTTTAGAGTAGGATAGGACCACACCAAGTCTTCCCGTGGGTTAAGTAGAAGACGACTTAGGAAACACAAGCTAAACAAAGCTTATAAACATCAAAGAGACCTTTCCAACCCGTCTGGTCAGCGTGGAGTGTTTAGGCAAAATCCCCTGACTGCTCTGGCTAATATTTGGCTCTGCTAGTACGGATATTTCCTGCAGTGGAGACAAAAAAATGATGACGATGATGATTTTTTGAAAATAAATTCCAGACGGACGTCTATGTTAGATGTGTATCCAACTAATGGTATCTATTGGTTAAGAATGTCAGCAATAGTTGTAGCCATTACTAATCTAAGTCCATTCAGTTGTCCCAGTCTAATTTTGATATGCTTATTTAACTTGCCCAATTTGTATTGGTTTTTTGTCAGATTTTTTGGGCCGAATCTTCTTGTCCTAGTAGTTAAATTATTACTTATTCAGATTTTTGTTTTGGTTTATTGGGCCTCTATAGCTGTTCAATTTTTATGAATTTGTCCTGAAACAACTGAGCTGAATACTAGTGGAAGTCGCATTACATTTAATTACGAACCCTAATGATGGAGTCAGAAGGCGGCCGTAGTAAAAAATCTTCTATCAACAATTAAATGTTTGCCTTAGCTCGATTCCAAATCGCACAATTAGGTATGCAGACATCGCTGCTGGGTCTAATTAACTTAGAAACGTTCTTTAAATTATTAGATAATTTGGTCAAGGAAGTTAAAAACTAATTTATTGATAGGAATTTGCCGATACTGAGCACAGATACTGAGGGTTTATGCCCTTAGTATATGTGTGCTTAACTTATGAATAATTATATGAAAAGTACGGGTTACTCGCCAGGGAATCAGTGCGAATAGCGACTTCGTGCGTGTGTCTCAATTCACGTTCGCCATAAGCCAGATTTCCGGTTGAGCTAGAAACTTAACTCGTATTTTCGTTACTTGGAAGTACACTGTTGGACATGGGCCGCCCCCAAGTTGTCATACATACCACGCTTGGCAGAGGCGTCGGTGAGCAAATGTCAGTATTTCACGTTACTTTCAATGATAAAATAATAAATCAACCATCATATTATCTGACTGCTATTTTATTTAAATCCATCATCATTAGCATTCAATTCCAATCAATGGCACAAAAGGTTTAATGGACCGTTCAATTATCGGAAGCAAAATGTTATTTAAGCGTAAACAAAATAACATTTAATCGACAGTGTCAATAAAACTAAATTAGCTATCACAAACATTTGGCATTAGGCTGCAATTACTAGGCAGACCGCATCTGATGGAATATGGATGTATTTTGTTTATGATCGACTGTCTCCGTGGCGTAGTGGTTAACACGCAGCCTGCAACACAGGCTCCGCATTAGATTTTCGGCGTGGGCTTTATTTTCATAGATATTTGTCTGCGGTTCTTGAGATATTTAATAAGGAGGGTTGGCGTCAGGCGAGCTGTGATAACTTTCGCCTAATTATATTACTAAATGATTGCGGCCAGCGGGCTCTGACGCATCATAACTAAGGGAGCAATGCATCATCATGTTAATGCAAAACTAGGACTTTTATCCAATATCAACAAGTATAATTTTCTAAAGTTTGTGCCCTTTTTTATTTTATTTTTTGATTTTTTTAACTACTGAAAAGTGCTTGTCAAGACAAATCTAATAAATCCAAACATAATGAATGTATCTTGTTTAGTTTTGGAGTTTCTATGGTGACCTTTCGACTCCATTATCAGATCCAGCTCCGCATGGTACCGAATATACGCAAAATAGTCCAAAGTCCTAATTTAAAGCCAGTTGAACGACATGAGTCGTTCTGTGTTAGTTAATAGTACATTACTGCAGAGGCCGGGAAGTAAGGGATTGCCGGACGAGTATAGTTTCAAGGCCGAGCGTCAGCGAGGCCTTGACAATAGTTACGAGTCCGGCAATCCCTTTCCCGCCGAGGAAAGTATAGAGATTTTCTCAATAAATGTGAGGAAATTTAACTTAAAGTTACACATAAACTTACATGCCTTAAATATTTCCCCTTACTAGGTATTTGCCGGTAGTAATTTTTCCACTTTCAAGTTTCAAATTAGGCGAAGTAGGTACTTAAAATCCATTGCAGTGTTGCTTTCATCACTAAAACTCATTTTGAACCGTTTCATTTCGAATAAATAACCAACTTTGCACATATTTACCGAAAACAATCAATGTCAATCAATTACTGCAAAGCGTTAATCACAAACTACGAAGAAGATACTATTACTAGTATCAGACGACCGACTGCCATATGTTTTCTCTAGGCAATAAGGATCATAGACAAATAATGGAGTGAGGGTGAAAATGAAAAAAATGCCATACAATTCCTTTTGAGTTTCTATGGGGGGCCATAAATTCAAAGTCAATTGACGTGTGTTCTATGCCCTAAAATCCGTAAAGGCAGTTTTTCGGCAGTGGGTGGCGTTAATCACTACGGGTATAGTGAAAATAACAGATCTCCCGAGTTTTTAATTTTTTTATTTTCAGTTGTCAATTCCAGCAAAGGAAACAATGCCCATAGAGCCCAGTCATATTTTTCACAAAAAATTTAATAGATCACAGATTATTGTTTTCTTCTCTCGCAACGAAAATTAAGCATATTTTCGTATGATCACATATCGATATTTTAATGAAATTGTAGTTATATTCACGTATTATATGCATTTTTTAAAAATGCAGTGGTAGTAAACTGGCTGTATGACAAGTGACATAATTTACGTTACATAGATTAATTAAAAAGTTTTGAGCAGCGGCCGGGAAGTAATTTTCATACTTATTTCCTGGCCTAGGCCGGCAATGCGATGAATGAGCCAAGAATTACAAACTTCCGGTCTTCTTTTTACTACAGTAATGCCTACATTTCCGAGCATGTTTGAGAAATAGTACATTACTGCAGAGGCCGGGAAGTAAGGGATTGCCGGACGAGTATAGTTTTCAAGGCCGAGCGTCAGCGAGGCCTTGACAATAGTTACGAGTCCGGCAATCCCTTTCCCGCCGAGGAAAGTATAGAGATTTTCTCAATAAATGTGAGGAAATTTAACTTAAAGTTACACATAAACTTACATGCCTTAAATATTTCCCCTTACTAGGTATTTGCCGGTAGTAATTTTTCCACTTTCAAGTTTCAAATTAGGCGAAGTAGGTACTTAAAATCCATTGCAGTGTTGCTTTCATCACTAAAACTCATTTTGAACCGTTTCATTTCGAATAAATAACCAACTTTGCACATATTTACCGAAAACAATCAATGTCAATCAATTACTGCAAAGCGTTAATCACAAACTACGAAGAAGATACTATTACTAGTATCAGACGACCGACTGCCATATGTTTTCTCTAGGCAATAAGGATCATAGACAAATAATGGAGTGAGGGTGAAAATGAAAAAAATGCCATACAATTCCTTTTGAGTTTCTATGGGGGGCCATAAATTCAAAGTCAATTGACGTGTGTTCTATGCCCTAAAATCCGTAAAGGCAGTTTTTCGGCAGTGGCGTTAATCAATACGGGTATAGTGAAAATAACAGATCTCCCGAGTTTTTAATTTTTTTTATTTTCAGTTGTCAATTCCAGCAAAGGAAACAATGCCCATAGAGCCCAGTCATATTTTTCACAAAAAATTTAATAGATCATAGATTATTGTTTTCTTCTCTCGCAACGAAAATTAAGCATATTTTCGTATGATCACATATCGATATTTTAATGAAATTGTAGTTATATTCACGTATTATATGCATTTTTTAAAAATGCAGTGGTAGTAAACTGGCTGTATGACAAGTGACATAATTTACGTTACATAGATTAATTAAAAAGTTTTGAGCAGCGGCCGGGAAGTAATTTTCATACTTATTTCCTGGCCTAGGCCGGCAATGCGATGAATGAGCCAAGAATTACAAACTTCCGGTCTTCTTTTTACTACAGTAATGCCTACATTTCCGAGCATGTTTGAGAAAATGTATTTTATAGGTGTTGCGTTGTAAGGCGTCAGTCGTACCAAGACTAAGACGTAGTAGTTCGAATCCTGCCCGCGTGGAATTTATTCCCATATCTCTTCAGAATCAGACGGAAAACCGACTGTTCCTGTAACGGTTCCCTTTTACCTTTGGAGGTACAAAGCCCAAAAAATAAACTAAAAAATCTTGAGATAAACTATGTGGCTCCAACAATTTAAAACCTTAATATTATATCTTTTATCTCTTTGTACACTGTGAAATACAGCTGAGCTTATGGATAAACGATTCGTCTGAAAAACTTGCAGCCCGTCAAACGCAGTAGGTAACTTCTCTATTTCCCTCCAAACGGAAACTACGCTCGCGCTAAAACTTTTCCACATTCCAAGCGTCTATTGAATGGGAACAAACAAAACTGTTTACAAAAGAATGAATAACGTAGTGCTATCTGAGAGCATGCAACTTACTTGACGGCGGGGAAAGCGATTTCAATGCTGTAGGTATCTCCCACTTGTCGGCCCTCTCTACTGCTTCGTGTCCTAAGTGCCAGACAAAATAACATGCAATGTGTTGGAAGAGACATGCCATGTAAAATATTCAAGTTTCAGTTCTAACAGTGCAGCTGTGTTAGGGCTCGGCTAGACTGCCGTCGATTGTTACGGATTTAACAAAAGAAATATGGGAACTTTAATTAAATATACATCAATTTTAAAAGAGTTTTTGTTTTTGAATGTTAAACAAATGATAAGTAGCAATATTCTTTCATACTTCATATTCAGGATGATTTTGAACCCCCTGACTGTATTAAGATCTCGGAATCAGAACAAAAACATAATTTAAGAAAAAAATTAAAAATTAATAAGACCGTCCATACAGACATCCAATCAGCTGGGCAAATTAATATGCGAAGACATTTTTTTTTAGTTTTTTCTCGCAATTCTGAATTACCTTTGGGATTCTAATTCCAAGATGAAAATTTGGTCAGCGAGTTTACAATCCGCTAGTATTATGCTAGGGAGGGTCATGTTTCTGCAGTGCAGACTAAAAAAGACCTGATGATGATAATTCTATAGACTAAGAAGTGTTATTTTTCTCAGATGTTTTGATTATCACATGGCGTGTGTTATCCAAATTTGCAACACATTATTTTTCTTTTTATTTAACGACGCCAGTGTAGCCGCACCTTAACATTTTACATTTTATTGTTCGCTTTGTGCGTGTGTGTTACACATGCTTCTAGTAAACTGTGCTCTACAAATACATTTAAAATTCTCTTTTAGTGTGCGTACCCACACCTTTCTAACTATGGCCAACTGCGAATATTTCTTTTCTACTATCGACTCTAAGTTACCTACTCTTATATTTTCTACGAGATTAATTTATAAAAATGTAATGCTTACTCGTCCACTGGTATGATAGCGTCAAGAACGTATGCGTCTTCAGATTTAGCCGAGGGTGGTGACGAGACCTCCCTCGTTTGTCTATTATTTGCTCGGTGATCGCATTTTACATTGATGTCAAGTTCTTTGCATTCCCGAGTACCTGAAATAAATAAAAACCGGCCAAGTGTGAGTTCAACTCGCGCAATGAGGGTTCCGTACAATATGCTTCGTGAACACACACAATGTGCAAAAAATGTTTTATTCAATTACTTCAAGGAATGAACTACATTTTGTAATTTTTTCAAAATTTTCGGCTCAGTAGTTTCGGAGATCAGGGGGGGGAATGGTCAATTTTTGCCTTCTTTCGTGAATAAAATCAAAAGTATTGATTTTACCCGAACAAAAAAAATATTTTTGAGATCCTCATAATGAGCCCTTTCATTTGATATATGACACAGTAAGGTTTGCAAAACTTTTTTTTTAAATTTTGTAATTGGGCCCCTCATAATGACCCTTATTTCAAAAAAATCTTTATTTACTTTGCACATCTGTGTTTGGGTCATAGGATTACACTATCTTATCAAATTTCATCTAATTTGGTTCAGTAGATTCGGAGAAAATCGGCTGTGACAGACGGACGGACGGACAGACTGATCCTATAAGGGTTCCGTTTTTCAACTTTTGTACGGAACCCTAAAAGGCTGATATTTGTCGGCAAAGTTAAGACAATAATGTTACCCATCTTGTCTCTCCATCAATGTCTGTCACTTGTTCAGGCTATTATGTTTCATGTGTTCTTAAAAAGGTATATTGTAATAAAATCAATCAGTATTTAAATGGTTATTAAAATGGATTTTAGTGCAGACATCATTGATGCAACGATGTTGATAGATGTCTTACCGTGGACAGCATAAGAGCAGAAGTTCCAATCTCTGTTGAGCTGGTTGATGGCAGTGCGCACTTTCTGTCGCAAGACTCCTTGGCCGGCGTCATTGCAGAGAACCGAACTTGGGAATAACATTGAAATTTTAAATACTCGTTGTGCTGGTTGGGCCGCTGTAACAAAAACGGTTGTGGTAAGTGAAAAAACTTCTTACAAACGTGAAAGTACCCATTGATTGTCTGGCTCTTTACAGTGGAAGAAACATCCATAAAACTTACGTGAGCAAGCAGGATAAACAAATGGCAGAGTAGGATCAGCCGTTGGGCGCCAGAAACCTTCAGCCCCGCAGGTATAGAATGGTGGCACAGGTTGTGAGAAGCCGAGGTCCTTGCCACAGCCAATCTCGCAGACCTTGAATTGACTGCCAGCGCCCCAATCACGGCAAGACTGATATCCACCGAGAGGATCCGCCAATGGAGGACAGAATTCAGCTGGAAAAAATATTATCAATAAATATTTCCCCAATATTCATACAACAGTATCAAATACAAAGTATATTGCGCGCTCTTAGAGCCCAAGTTGCGTTGCTCTAAAATCTTACCTAGTACCGTAACCTTGAAAGTGCAGGTGGCTGCATTACCAGCAGCATCATACGCGACGTAGGCGATGTCATACGCTCCCCAAGCGAGATTCTGTCCAGGCTTGTGGCCAGATTTCTCTGAAATCCTAGTTACCCCAACATTGTCGCTGAACTGTGGAGCGTCCCAGTTTACAATCGAAGATCCGTTCTTGGCGATCACCCATAGGTCTCCTGGGCAACGATCTACCGTCGGTGGCTCTTTGTCTACCTGTAGTTGCTCGCATTTATCACCAGTGTAGCCGTTAGGACATACTCTCTGTCCGCAGTGAGTTGGCACTATCCTTTCTACTCCCCCAACTAAATCTTCGTAACCAGCCCAGTTGAGAGCCAATCCGCTGTAAAGAACTGGTTCAGTTCTGCAGTCGCGAACTTGTTTTTGAATATCATTGGTGACGTCAAGCGCCCGGTTCCAGATTTGTACTTTGGTGAGGTGGCCTTGGAAGCCAGATTCAGTGTATGCCTTTTCATTATCAGATTGCGGTTTTCCAAGTGTTACCCAAACACTGAAAATAAAATATTAACCTTATGTATTTTTTCTTTTAGTATGGCTGCGATAATGAGCTCTTTTGACAGTTGTTTTAGTATAAAAGCAAGAGTTACCTACATGTTAAAAAATATATATGGAGGCGTTGTTGAAACAATTTCATATCAAGTGGTTTATAAAATGAATTTGACGCCATAGAAAATCACCGTTCGCCTAAACGCGTAATAAAAAACGTCAAATTTGCTATTTATTACGGACGTACAGTAATGAGTGAAATATTCTGATCTACTCAAAAGTACTTTAAGTTACTTACTACTGTGGCAATGTTCGACCGCTGCCGTAACCCGTTTTCTTGCTGGCGATCAAACCTTCAGTGATAAGCGTCAATTCTCCACCATTACTGCCGTCCCATACCAACGCCACGTGATGCCATTGTCCATCGTTCACTGTTGCGAATTCTCCGAAACTCAAGTATACTTCTTGGAGCTCAGGGAACAAAGATACTTGGACTCCATTGGAATGAGCCTGGATGATAACTCTTCTGTTCAGAGCAATGTGTGAATTGCTGTAAGAACAAGGGTTATGATTGTTAATTCACATCTTATGGTATGACGTAACGATGCCTTGAAACAAAAAAAAATCTTTGAGAGATATACCTGACGCTGTATGCTGTGAAGAAAACGCCACCTTCATCTTGTTGCGTGTATTGTACCCACATAGCAATGGTCAAGCTATCGGTTGAGCCTGAGTCGAATGGAACAACTTGAGCAGCACTCGATCGCAGCGGATCGCTGAAGTAAAGATCGTAATCTACGCTAATAGCTTTTCTACAATCGTCTCCGGTAAGGTTGAATGGACATTGACAGTAGAATCTGCCAGGTAAGTCAATGCATATTGCTGATGGTGGGCATGAATTCTCTTTGCAGTCAATAATATCTTCATCGCAGTTCTTTCCTTTGAAACCTGGAGCGCAAATACAAGTGTAGTCTTCCCCTTCATCAATACAGGTGGCACCATTTTGGCAGAGACCGGCATCACAAGCGTCAAACTCGTATTGACAACCAATGCCTGTGTAGTCTGGAGAGCATGTGCAGTTTAGTCCTGATCCGAAATCTTGGCACTTTCCACCATGCATGCAAGGACTGCCAATACATCTCTCAGGCGCTGTTTCACATTGTTTTCCGTCAGTTCCACTTGGGCACCTGTAAAAAATAAACATACATTGATAAATGTATGTAATTAAGAATATATATATCTTCTACCAAAATTGACATAATGCTAACAATATGTAATGTCAATACTAATTTCTGTTTATATGTAACATGGAAACAATAAATATATGAATTGAAATGCCATTGTTCAAATACTTACACGCAGAAGAAATCTTGGAATAAATCGATACATTTAGCATTGTTCTGGCATGGTCGGTTCTCGCAATTGCCGATATCCCTTTCACAACGTTTGCCTGTCCAGCCTGATTGGCAAGCGCATTTGTAACCTCCGATTTCATCTTTACAAGAACCTCCGTTGAAGCAAGGGTCAGAAGCACAATCATCAATATTAGTTTCACACATCTCTCCCGTAAAACCTTCACGGCATACACATTGGTATTTGTTATCGAGATCGAGGCAACGATCTGTACCAATCGGGTTGCATGGTTCTGTCAAACATTCGTCAATAGCGGTTTCACATTGTAAGCCAACAAATCCTGGTCGACATTTGCAAATGAAACCTTCTAATTGGTCAACACACGAGGCCCCATTCTGACAAGGGTTAGAAGCACAGTCATCGATCGTGTGTTGACATCTTTTACCGGTGTAACCGGCTTCACAGTTACATGTGAAGTCATCGATACTATCGATACATTGACCTCCATTTTCACAAGGCGATATGACACACTCATTGATGTTGATATCACATGATGGACCTGACCAACCGGGATCACAAATACATTGATGTACGAATAGCTTGTCAACACATATGCCGTGTTTGCATGGTTCATTAGAGCAGAGATTAATCTTTTCATGGCAACGTTTTCCAGTGAAGCCTGGTGGACAGGCACAACTAAAGTCATTAACTAAATCTGTGCACGGTGCTCCAAGCAGACAAGGTTTCTCGATACAGTCGTCAGTGTTAATTTCACAAAGCTGTCCTTCCCATCCTGGTAGACATTCGCATTTGAATCGCCCTTGTTGTAAGGCAATGCATGAGGCGCCATTCGAACATGGATTGCCATTCGCAGTGCAAGGATCAACCTGAAAATTAAATATATTTTATCACGTTATTATGAAATATTTATAACATTTCTGTCTTTATATAATTTAGGCTACATAAGTTACAAAAAGTAATGATATAACATACCGTAATGTCACATTCAAGTCCTGTGTATCCTGATCTACATAAGCAAGTGTAGTTGTCAAATCCAGGTTCATCTTTGCACATAGCTCTCTCTGGGCACGTCTCATTTCTACAATCTGATCTTTCCTCTTGACAGTTTATGCCACCGTAACCCGTCGGACAAGAGCACCTATATCCTTGAGGTAGGTCAGTACAGGTTCCACCATTGTAACAGGGCTGACTCGCGCACTCATCGATGTCAATCTCACACCTGCGACCCGAGAATCCAGCTGGACAGTAGCATTGGACACCGTGTCCTTTTGGCACGCAGAGACCGCCATGTTGGCAAGCGCTGTTTGAGCATTCTACAGGAATACATTCCTCCAAACTGGTAGCTCCCGTTCCGACTGTTTTCATGTTTGTGGGGCATTCCATACATAATGTTTGGCCAAGCAAGTTTTGGTAGAAGTTTCTAGGACATTGAGAGCATGGTGCTAATCCTGTTGGTGAATAGGTACCTGCAGCACATTTTGCTCTACATTTGTCCCTTCCTGGTGCCGCTGGTTGATACGTGTACGTGTTTACTGGACATGCTTGGCAGTCTTTAAAACCTCCCACTGGTGGTTCTCCCGTATAGCTGTTTCTGGGACATTCTAAGCAAGGAACTAAGCCTGTAGGAGAGTATGTTCCATAACCACAAACTGGTACACAGTCAGTAATATCTTTAGAGCCCTCTTCTCGTGTGAACGTTCCCTGAGGACATTTCAGGCAAGCTCCTTGTCGTGCTTGGTTCTGGAAGAAACCGCGTGGGCACATTGTACATGCCTTTTGTTTTTCGCCAGCGAAGGTTCCTGCCGGGCAGTGTACTGCAATAAACATTACATGATATTAATCTGTGTTTAAGGTCAAACTAAGAACTTTACTGAAATACCTTATTTTATTACTTATACATATACTTACAACATCTGGGTACATCGTTTGTGTCCATATTCAAAACTTCACCAACGCTGCATGTAAATCCTCTCGAAATAGAACTTCTAATTGCTCTTAAAGGTGGACATTGGTTTCCAATAGAGGATACATTCAACACGGGTTCAATGAGAGCACTTGCATAAGGCACTGAAAGATCGAAGATGAGGTTCAGAGTTGAACCGCAGAGATCATAAAGTTGTGTCTGTCTGATAGCTGGAGTGATTGCCAGAACGAAGTCCATTTTCACGACATTTTCGTCAAGGAGTGTTGGCATTGCTTTCACAAATGTTACGTTGATGTTAACGTTCACAGCTGAACAACGCTGAGACAGTCTTTCGTTGAGGATATTGTCGTATTGCGCTAATAAGTCCTTGTATTGAGGTAAACATGCGTTAGAGACGGCTCCTAAAGCACGGTATTGTACACTAGCAACAACGTGGTAAGCTGCCTGTTGAGTATCTGAAAAAGTGAGAAAGTTTGTTAGTAGTGCAATAAAATTTTAACATTCATTTGTAAGGGTTATTCATAGTTAAAATGTACATACTTTCAGAAACACAGTCAGGCACTACAGCTGTAGGTGTCCATTGACGTTTTGTTTCACAAACAAAGGTCTTCACTGGTTCTCCGTCAGTAAATCTAAATCCAGGGCTGCAAGTAGCTATGCATTGAATTCCTCGGTCACCAGGGAGACAGTTTAGAGCTCCGTGTGCTGGAGGTTGCAGTTCCCAATCCACGCAAGGAGTTGCTTGTACAGAAACCTTTAAAATATTAATTTATAAAATTTATCATATGAAATAAATATGGAACAATAAATACTCAAAAATATTAAAACAAAGATGTTACCTGGAAGTTACACTGGGCTTTGTTGCCATATTTGTCAGAAGCAATAACTGTTACATTTTCGTATCCACGTATGGGTATGACAGCTCTCTCAGGAATAAATTTCAAGAAGACCTCTCCTGATGCATCTGTGGCATTAATCCTTCTCCTGGTTTCATTGAAGTTCACTGCATAGCTGTCCTGTTTGTCTACAAGCTCTATGACATAGCTTTGTGGGCAGCTTAGTCTGGGTGGGGTATAGTCAGGAACAGTTATGTTAACTTCGCAAATAGCGACATTTCCATCGAAGTCAAATGCGACATATCGTACAACCATGTTATGGAATACTTGGATAGGAGTTCTGAAATGTTGAGGTGTTACTTCCAATCTTGCGATGGCTCCTGAATTGTCCATGGCTGTAGGTTCAGTGAAATTCACAGGTAGAAGTCCACCGTTTACGTCTGTTTGTACGATAATAGGTTGTTGTGGACAATTTTGGAATACTGGTGGCTCATTGTCTGTAATCAAAATATATACATAAATTTATTTTGCTCATTTTTTAAAACGACGAACACAACGACATATACTACATCTGCTTTCAAAGTTAACTTACCAACACAAGGTGAATATCCGTAGTCGTAACCAAGAAGCGGTTCTGTGGCAGGTTCGTCGCAACCCATCAGTTCAAACTTCAAGCAGGCGTTATCCATAAAACTGACAATACCCAAAATAACAAATCTAGCTTCCACGTATTTAGGAAGCGTAATCATAGCTAGTTCACCGTAATTACCAGGGTCTCGCATTGTAAGGTTGAAGTTAGGGAAGTAAACGACGTAGTTTTCTTTTTCAACTTGCTTATAGAAGAATCTGATTTCAGTTGGGCGTCCAACGATGTCTGAAGTTACAACGCCTTTTACTAAAATAGCCTTTACTCTGTATACTTTTCCTAAGTCAACGCTAACATATGTAAAAGCTTCTTGTTTTCCACACCATCCAGTTACTGAGTTCAGTCTTACATTTCTAGCTTCATAGTTAGGTCTTTCTGATGTGGCATTGATAGCAGAGTCGGGTATTCTTCCTGATGCAAGTCCTAGAGGTTTAATGACTTTACACTCTGGCTCTCTGATACAAGTGATAGGCCTGGGATTGATTAGAATGTAGCCTGGTCTTGAGCATCCGAATAAAACTTCTGATCCTTGTTCATAACTTCTGGCAATTTGGTATCCATCAGCAGGTCTGCCTGGATCTTCACAAACTGGTCCCTCGCATCTCAAGTCACCGAAGTCCCAAATACCGTTTGCTTGACATCTAACAACGTTATCGTGTTTGCTTGTTTGTCCAGCAAGTTTAAAGGTATTTTGGCAACCAAAGAAGAATGAGCTTTGATATCGGGTATCCAAATATTGTCCATATTCAGCTCCTGGTGTTGGCATTGGAACTCCGCAATCTTTTCTTGGACATTGAGGTTGTGCGCCTGATAACCAGTAGTCAGGAAGACCCTAAAACAGAATGTAGGTAAAAAGCTTTGCATTTTATAGTTACTTTCTAGTTTTTGTTATTCATACGGTTTAATGATTGGATTAATGGTTTCGAAATGTTGTAATTAATGTATTTGTACATATACTTACAGGTTTAGGATCGTAAACACATTGTCTAAAAGATGATGTGACAGTATTTCTCAACTGCCTTCCAGGTGAAGTACAAGTTATCGTGACATTGTCTCTGTATGGTAACAATACGCTTTCTGGGTCTTCTCGTATGATCCTCAAACCATCGTTCTTATCGTCAGAAAGAGTTACACAACGTGCATCTGAAAATAGATTACAATTAAATAGATGATTCATAATTACGTTCATTCAGGTTTTTTATTCTGCGATGTTTCTACTTACATTGACATTCCGGTACTGTTCCGTTCCATGTGCCACTAGATGTGCAAAGTAATGATGCGAAACCTGACATTACATATCCGAAATCACACTGGAATTGAACAATATCTCCAAAGTGATATTTATTTTTGGTTGATAGCAGTTTTCCGTTTTCAGGAGAAGCAAGTGGTGGGCACATAACAGGCACGCAAGACTTGTTCCTTTGGTATGTGTCACCATCTCTTTCACCGGTTTCAGATAATTCGATTGAAAATCCAGCTGTTCCATTGCTGGAATATAACTCGTAACCAAGATTACAAGCACACGAGAAGTTACCAGGACTGTAAAAAACAACAACATATTATTAAAGATAAAGGTATGAAAAAAAAAATTGAATGCATTGAATTGTCGAAAATATTGTTAAAACTTACGTATTGATACATTTCTGGTCACATCCACCATTATTTTCACTGCACTCGTTAATGTCAGCACAGTCCAATCGGGCGCATCCCATGATTTCAAGTTTCAGACAAGGCGCTCCAACATAATCTTGAATCTTAAATTTGATATACTGCGCTTCGATAGGAACAGGTAAATTCAGGACTGATAGAGTTGGTTCTAGGATACGGAATTCTACAGCTGTGCCGTCTGGATTAGTGTAGTCTTTAAAAACGTCTGTCAAATCGTTAGTGTACTGAATCCTTATGGCTGAAGTAAACGCAATATTGCCGTCAGCTCGCATGACGCTCATTGTCCTGAATCCCCTAATAATAGTAGGTGCTCTTAAATCGATAAGAACCCAATTAGCTCCAGCTTCTAAGTTGTTACCACACCAACCTCCTCCATTGTTCAATCGGACCATCTGCAAAGTAGATAGAGATTATTCGTTTAGTAATTTCGTTTTCATTTTAATAGGACACCTTACAATTAATATTATATACCAACCCCTTTGTAATATCCAGATTCAGGAGCTGAAGTCGTAATAGATTCGTCTGGAATAGCACCATTAATTAGACCTAAGTCTCCAACAGGTCTGCACTCTAAGCTCGGCGAGAATCCTGGACGACAAGGGCAGAAGAAGCCTCCTTGTGTATTTTTACATTCAGTAGATGCTGTGTCGCATTGGTTACTCAGACATTCGTTGATATCGTCGCACGTGGGTGCTGCGTCGAATTCTTGGTTAGGGCCGCATTTAAGGACGCTAGGTCCATTTAGTTTATAACCTGTGATTCAATAGTTTTTATTAACATGTGTTAAGTGTTTACTAAATTACGTGATTGAAAGACAAATGAGTACATAAGAGGAAGTATGCAAGTTGCGCCAGTAACCGAAATGTTGAAAATATATTGTGTTGGTATGATCATGTGATGAGAGGGAGACAAGCCATGTAGATGAGACGGACATTGTAGATGAGAATGGATAGCACATACGCCAACGAAGACCTAAGAAGAGGTGGATAGACCGTAAACGAAAATATGGAAAGGAAAGTTTTATGAAAAGTGATGGCCTCTGACAGAGTGGAATTAGAAGAAACTAACTTACCCCACATGTAAATAAGTGGGATAAGATGTAAAAGTAATATTAATAATATTATTCAAACCTACGCTATCATTTTTATATTAAACAAAACGGTTTCACTCACGTATTTTAGTTGGAAAATGCCGTCAGTTTCCACCTAATCAGTACGCTATCTTCAGGGAGAACGACAAGAACTTTCCGGCGCCCCCCGTGTACGAACACTGAGTGTTCATCGGATGGAAAATAAAAAGTATCTTCCAACTTAAAAATATACGTGAAACCGTTTTGTTTTAATACATGTTTTATACACGGATCGATTCTAAACACGAGAAAACATTAGATTAAAAATATTGCTTATTATAAGAGAATCATGCATACCTTTAAAGCATTGTACACGCGCTTCGTCGCCAAACATGTAGATTCTGGACTGGTCTACGATAAAACCGTTTTTAATCTCAGGGAACTTTGGGCACAGGGCTTTTGTACAGGATGGAACATCTCCAGACCAGGTTCCGTTGCTCATACACAGTAAGACAGGCTGTCCGGATCTTACATAGCCCGGTTCACACTCATATCGTACAATTGTTCCGTAGCTCCTTCCCCCGCCGTTCAGGATTGTCACATTTGCATGTGGGACATCGGAAAGTGCAACACATTGAGATGCTGAAAATTAAATAAAAAGAATTTAAGACAATAAAGGAAAACAAATATTTACCTAAATAATGGTAAGATGGAAATAAATGTAGCGTTATCAGGTTTATCAAAAGTGATTCCAGTTAAGTGTTTTCCCAATTCCAAAACGATTGAGAATTGATTTAAATAAGAACTGGTGTAATAGAGTTCTAGAGAGTATATATATATGTTCTACGTAAGGTCGTCTATGAAATTCGACTCACCCAGACAGGTAGGCGTTCTTTCCCACCGACCGTCGGCCAAACAAGAAATTCTTTCAATCGGCTGTCCAGTCGGGAACGCGAATCCAGCGTAACATTGGTAAGTAGCCACTCCTCGGTATGTCACGTTTGTGGATCCAATCGAGAACCCGTTGTCGATTTGTGGAACGGGACCACAATACACCTCTGGAAATAAATTCACGCAATTATCGTTTCATACCATTTGTGGTAATTTGAAAAGAACTTGCTTGTATTTGTATCGGTTTTTAATTATACATAATAAGAGTTCAATGTCAGATTATAAAATAGTATCATGATTCAAATGTAGGTTTTTATTGGTCGATTATAATAAATAATAATAAATATATAGGGACATATCACACAAATTGAGCTAGCCCACAGTAAGTTGTGAACTTGTGTCGCAGGATACTAACTCAACGATACTATTTTTTATAATATATAATTATATACATAAACATCCAAGACCCAGGTCATACTGAAAAAGATCGTTTTCCATCATAACCTGACCGGGGATCGAACCCGGGACCCCCGTGTCGCAGGCTGGCGTGTTGACCGCTGCGCCACGGAGCTCGACTCCAACATGTCGACATTATACAAAAAAAAATGGCTAGTTGTGTTAATTACAAGTAATTTTCCAAATGTTAGTGTTTTGAAAATATACCTTGACAACTGGGAATATATGTTGTCGACCAATTTCCGCCTTCTAAACATTTGGTCGTGATTCGAGGCTTTCCAGTCGCGAATTCTTGCCCAATTGGGCAGGAGAATGTGCTAACAGTTCCAAAAGCAGTGTCTCTATTCGAGGCCAGCGCACCCACGCCAGACTTCAGTGGCGGACAGTCTGGAATAATAAAATTAAATTATTAAAAACTATTTCTCAACTTTATATGCACTTCAGATTTATTTTGTTAGAAATAAGCACAAACGATTCAATTTACCTGCAGAGAACGTCGCATTCCATCCTTCTTCGTTATGTAATGCGTCAGACACAAATCGTATTAACATTTCTCCGCTGGATGCAGTTAATGTTATTCTGGGCTTTACCGTAAATCCATTTTCTGAATGCAATCTCAAGCTACTAGTGGTTGAGCCGTCGAATACTTGCACGACGTCGGATGGATGAATTTTAAAGTGATCGAATTTCAATGACAATGGCCCACCGTTAGGATTCTTTATTCTGTATAGACATTCCTGATTGTTTGGATAGTTGCTTAAGCCGTACGCTGGTGATGATAATGTTCCATTTGCTGCAATTATCGTGGCCCGGCATCCTTGAGAGTATCTCATATTAAAACCTTTCTTTGAATCGCCAAGGCTAGTTCGGAAATATAGATATAAATGATTCGTTGTAGAAATAACTACTTTTTGGTTTTCTTCAGCAGGTCCTGTTAATCTTGCAAGGACTGGACTAGAAGGACTGTTACCATCTTTGACTACAATATAATCTCTGTTCATTCCTAAATCTAGATCTTCAACTTCCAATGACACTATTCTGCCTGGTTGAGCTTCAATTATGTACATGCATTCTAAGCCTCCTGGGAATACATTGGGATAACCAGGCGAGGTCAATACTTGTCCTTGTGGTGTGGCACGAAGAATACCACCGCAGTTTGAAGATTCAGTCTTCCAAGATGCACGGAAACCCTTCTTTTCAACAGATCTGTCTGTGCTGAATTTAATAATCATGAAGTTAGAAGCAGATACAAAGAGTTTGTTGGATAAGTCCTGTTTTCCAGATAGAGTTGCAAGATTAACGGACTTTTCCTCAGTCCTGCCGCCTACTAAAATTTGAACAGTGTCAAAAGACTTTTCAGTTTCAAAATCTTGGAACTGTAGAACGATATTTTGACCTTGTGGGCCCTCAAGTGTCCATTTACAATCACTGAAAGGAGGGTATTTGTGTGGATAGTTAGGACTCTCTACGACATCTCCACTGCTCGCCATGTAGAAGTGGCAATCGGAAGCGCAGTCCATTTCATCGGACGCATCACCACAATCGTCTTGCTTGTCACATTTGAAGGCCGCGTTTATGCATCTTCCGTTTGAACAATGGAAGGTTCCTAAAAAGAAAAGCGAATTGTAACCATTGTGTTAACAACCTTAGCATTGACTTTCGACTTCCTTTCTTTCAATCAAGCAAAGTAATCAAATCAGTTAAGCAATTATAAATTACGAAATTACCTGCAGGACAGGCGTCAGCTTTGCACATGAACGGAAATAGCGTTTCGCAAGTAGTGAGTTCCCATGACTGGTTGTCAGATGTGACGTGAACGTCGACACATTCGCCGTCTTTGGGATTTGGCTGCCGCAAATCCCAAAACCCTGCATATTGCGACACTAAGGACCTGGCAGCGGACTCTAGTGTGTTAGTTCTCAGGTCATCGACGGCTGCGAGTCCCAGCCAGTAACGGTTATTGCTGGGGCTAGCTGGCACCATATTGGCTGTTATATTGTTCTCGGTGTAGCTCTCTACGACCATTAGCTCGCTCCCGTACCTGTAAATAAATGTTGTTGTATTCCAGTAAATTAGTGAATAATACTGGATGTGTTGTTCAATAATTGTAAACGTTATATACTACAATAATTTCCGTATCTGATAGAAATATTAATCCTAAATAAGTGTGTATGTTTTTTTTTCGTGAAATATTTTAATGGCATGGCTATAACCTGGCATTTATTAGAAAAATATTGTAATCTATATCCATAGTGTTAACCACTTTTACATTCTAACTTTTAAAATATGTTTCCATGTGTACTAAAAAAGACTAAAATATTGTAAAAGAAGAAATTACCGTCGACATAGTTCTGCTGCTTTTTCCCAAGAGTGTCTGATGTTGAAAAATTTGTAACAATGTAATCCTTTCAGTTCCCAACCTGTAACAAAAGAAAAAAATATTAAGTAACTAATGTTCACTTTTGTACTCTGTCTCATTAAAAAATCCTTAAGAGAAACCGGCGCTACAAAGTATGTTTCCAATAATTGAGCGTGACAAAGTTCTACCTTATGCAATGGTTTTCAATAGAACGGTTACTACATTGCTGGCGTTACTTTGTGAATGAAAAGCTTTTACTTTATTTGCAGGCTGGTGTTAATTTGTTTGGCGCTTGTACAACATTCGCTAACCATTGTTTAACTTGTAACCCTCAATTTTATATTGAAGTAGTATTTTTTTCTCGAGCTTTTTAAATGTTTATACCAATAGATTTTTTTTTCTCCAAGTCTTTCAATATATATCTAAACGATTCTTTTAGAAATGCAATGCAACGTATTTTGCTATTGAAAAATTCTGTACGAGTAAATCCCTAATATAAATGAATCTGCGATTATCCTTCTAAACATAAACAACAACATTTTCCTCATCTCAGAAATTAACACAAGTAAAGAAAACAAGCGGAATGATAACAATACAATCTGCGAGGCATGAGCTGTCAGTAAAATTTAATTTGTGTCTGTTTGTGTTACATCTATTTATTCATGACTGCTCGTAAGCTGTTGACACAGCAAGCAAATCATCTACGTAACTTCCTAAATGAATTACTGCATGTTTAAGTTGAAGCACATGGTAGGCAAATAACTTTCTCCTTTTAAGCGTTTAGGCTGTGATAAACGCAAGCGTAACTACAATGATATGTACGAAAATAAACCACCTTTGAGTTAGAAGATAGTGTAATTTAGCAGAAAATTTGCAATCAAACAACCTACACCGTTTATTCAAGTTTAAATCAATACAAGTTCTGAGGAAGTATTAGCTTGACTTATATGAGTTTCATTTCAACACATACGTTTTATAATCGTAATTAGTGTCTTAACATACATGTGGACATTCAATAACCGGTTGTTATAAAATTAAAATTAGTAATAAAGATTTCATCGGGAATATATAATAATCTCTCTAAAGATATTTCAAATCCGTTTATAAATGACGAAGTTAATTAAGATATAACCATAGAAAAGAGCATACTGGCGGAATTAGAACCTTTACTTTATGTCGGCTAAAAAGAACTGAGTAAAAAAATGCTGGAAAAAAAGATTTAATTCCGATACGTGCTAAAATGTAAAAATGTACAAAAAAATAAGTAAATTCTCCTCTGCTATACCACATGTTTCGATGTTGTAATATATGTTCTATCAATTTACAATTTATCAAAGGCTACAAAATTACGTTTGTTCAGTAAGATTAAATGAATTTAACCGTCCTAATTAAATAGGCTTAACATTTATGAATTTAAACTCTGAAAGCCACAGTTTAAACAATTTAGCACAGACTCATTAGTGTCCACGTATGTACCTATATACTTACTATCTATTCACACCGGTTTCACCTTCAAGGAATCCGGCCCTAAGGACGATGTGGAAAGGTTACCCAACACACTAAGTATTAAGATGGGACAGAACAAGAAAAAGTTAAATTGTTTGATTTAGTAAGCATGACTTTAGTTTGCAGCTAATGCAATGAAAGTAGTCAACGATTAAAATATGAGATATCAAATATTTTTATATAAAGTGCGTCTAGAAAATTATTCACTGTTGTAGTAATTTTAGAGAAGCTTGGAATTTTTAACAGGTAAATTTAGATTTACGCTCTCACGCACCATAGCTAAGTATGCAAGCAGAAAAAAGGTTAGGATGGTTATGCTTTTAAATATTTTTGTTCTCGTGACACTTATTAAGAGAATCTGGAGTAAGTAAACGAAATAGTTCAAAACTTACTTCCAAATCCCACGGGCAAAATAAGCAAGTTCAATTAGTGAGAAGAACTTCTTAAATTTATATGTTAACATGGTCACTTCTACTTTTTCGTAGGGTCAATATTGACGAGGTCAAGAACCTCGAGTTTTGGGAATGTCTCCTTAGCTTTACAATAAAAGCAACTGCTATTCAATGTACACAATTTTGTCTATTCAATCGATAGTCCAAAACTCATTTACATCATTTTTAAAAAGTAAATTGTTATGTATCTATTTCTTGTAGGTTTACTTAGATTTTTTAAAATTTAAATCAATTGTGTAAATACCTATTGAGCAGAAAGAATAGTTTTATATGTTTACTTCAGTTTAATGTGACTAACGTTGTTAAGATGATCAGTTTCATGTAAGAGCGTTTTATGTACAGATCCAGCAACAATAGCAGTATATTTTAACAATTGTGGCTAGTCGAAGTAGTAACTTAATGTATACAATTTATTAGGCACATTATTTATAATAATCTGCCGTACAGTTTACAATTTCTGTCATAAATTAGGCTCTGTGTAAGCTGCGCTCGCAGAAACTAAAACCACACTAAACCTTTGCATATTCATGACCAATTCATTACAATTTTGACAACGAATAGAAAATCTTTAAACACTAGTATATCAAAACTAGATTGGAATGTAAAAACAAAATTAATTAGTCTGAGAGACTTTCTATCAAGTTCTATGTGATTTACATAACATTTCGTAAGCATATACTTTCACGAGATAGTGCATGCACGTGGCGTTGCACTACAATTGGCTATAATTAATGCAGATTGTACCAAACGCGGTCTGCGTTGTAGATGTTGATACAAAGCGCATACAAACAGCTTCGGAAAATTGAAACGGAGTTGAGTGGGCGATTTCAGCGTCTGGATTGCTAGAATCATTTTGTTAACAAATTGATACTGAATCATCCTGAAAGGCGAAGGTGTTTGAAAGGGTTTACTTGTGCAGTTCAAATGCTTGAAGCGTCAGACCGTATTGACTGGATTAATTCAGTCCTAGATGTGTAAGAGATTGGATGTAGATGATACTGCGCGCTGAGACGATATCACGAAATTTTGCATAGACTTTTGTTAAATACGTAAGATTCCATTTAACCAATGGATTGTACCCATCCTCTAAATGACAACCTATTAACAATTTTAAAAGATATTAAATTAACTTAAATACCTGGTTTGATTGCATTATTATTGTAAGCAAAATTTTTCTCAAAATCGAAGATATAAGTAATATTCAATAACACAAATAAGGAGCAGCCAATTTGCTGGGTTCTGTTATTACAAACCCTCTCTAGTGTAATAAGCGCATCAGGCTCACTTGCCAAAGTAAATTGAATCGAAGCTTGTTTACTATTCCCGCTGCGTGCAGACGGAAACAATTTCACGAAAAATTTGCACCCACTAATAAGGTTACCGCACCCCAATTTGTCAGGCGGTAAACGGCGGCGGCGGATTACAGCATTGATTAGGAGATTCTCTTTTGTGATGTGTTACTGCTATTTACGAAAAAGCCTATAAAAAAAGAACTTTAACACTAGTTTTCTGAAACATTTCTTTGGAAAAGCTTTTATTGTGAAGGAATCACTAGTGCACGATTTCTCATTAGGCAATTGAATAGAATTTCAGAACTCAGCATTGAGGAGTACGTTAAGTATTATCTGCACCATTAGCACACTGACATTATTACATGACATTTGTGTTATGTATTGTTATACGATTTACATGTGTACTTTTACCTACATTAATTTGAAAAAAAGCTTGAAAAAGGTGGAGCTGGTTTAGTATTCTGAAAATCGAGTTCACTTTTTTTGCCTAGCTTTTCTATTAGTAAAGTTAAAAAAAGCCGCTATAGATACTTTTTTCTTCTAAATTTAACTTTACTTATTCTATTACGAAATACTCATTTGTAACAGTAATGGTTTTCCAATGGCCTGGCAATAGCAAAACAACTTTCTTTGTAGAATGTAACAAAACAGTCAGAGCAAGAATTTAAAAGAAATAATTGTTCTTCTTGAATGGGCCCGTAATAGAGATTGGTGGGTGAAAGTGATGAAAAATGACTTGAATGAGGTCTCAGTGTCAAAAATTAAAATGGCTTTTAATGATTCTGCAAATCATTTTGATGTTTGTATTAGTTGAATGTCTAAAGGTCAATCTTATAATATTAGGTGTGTGTACCTATTTATAAGTGGATGTTTTGTGTTCTTATTTTTCTGCAAGCGTAGTACAATAACAATCATGTATGTAAAGTATACAGAAACAGACGTTAAATCACAATTAGTTAATAAATAAATAGAGACGATGAAGTCTTAAATCTGTAATTATTTTATACAACTCTGTGGGCAAACAGGCATACGGCCCACGTTATGCAAAGCGGTTACTGAAGCCTAAGGACTTCTGCAACACTAGGGGTGCCGCAGTTGTCGACTTTGCAGAAATTACTTATGTGAAACATATTATTCGTTATCAATGCAATAAGCTTGCACAAATACTTAGGATATGCCCAATCTCGCAACTTCCAATATAATAGAAGGGCGATCAACCCTTGCTTTATAATGAACCAATATCACGCCTAATAAGGGATAACAAAGAAATTTTTTGGCCGCAATCTTGATAGCATTTTAGTCGCAGATTGTTAACCAAATCGTGGTGGTCATAAACTTGACTTTGATAAACTAATAAGAAATTGGAATAAAATAACATTTGAAGCAATGGTTGCAAAGCCGCAGACTGTGGGTGATTTCATACGTACGTGCTATCGATTCTCCATCAAATTCTCATACGAAAGAAAAATGTAAGTACGTGTGAACGTCCGCTTTTCAAGCACGTCGCGTGCGGCGGGCCAAATAAGTAAATAGTTGCAAATAGAGCGTGCGAGGCGACCGATCCGCAAATCAAAGAAATTATAGATGCTACTACAGAATAGTTGTTGACTGGCGACTATACCTATAAGCTATCGCTAGATGCCTATTTGTCAGAACTAAGCAGAAAAATAAGACTTCACCATAAAATTAAGATAATTCCAGTGGATGACGTAAATTACGGGTGTAGGTAAGGTACTCTCTGCGTTCTGCGGACTATATATATAATGGTTAATGATTTTCAATAGTAATAGTTCTGAAAAATCTTGCGTTAATTTTGGATACCCATATCCCTACACTAACCCGTATAGGTAGTTCATTATCATAAATTTAAGAACTTTGTTCTTGTCGGTGCAGTATTTTCAACCTTTCTCTATCCTCCGCTATCTATATGTTGGCATTTTAATTTTAATAGGTTGTAAGTAAGTACGTAAATATTTAGAGTGTGAGTTATGTTTTCTACATTGTTATTGTGTGTGAGATCACAAGTACTACTACGATTTGCTTGACTCCGACCTGTATATCTGAAGACTGTCCCGTATTGCCCGTACTTTGCTGGCTGATTTTGAACCGCGTGAGCTCTATGAAGCGCTTTTTTTTACACCTAATCCTGTATTCGATTCCCTCATATTGATTCCAAGATTTCAATATAGCTCAGAGGTTCTTAATTTCAAAGAGAACTCTTTTCCTCTTAAGCTTAGCCTCAGCTAAAATAAAATGAATAAAGTGTAAGTATTGAAAAGAGCTACACTTCTGTTAATCTTTCTGTTTTGCGACCGATCGGTGGATGCATGCCTGACTGCACCGAGCCGCAACTTCATGCAACGTGACCCACTTATGTTACGCGATGCAATTTGCTGTTTGTCTTAACTTCGCGTTCAAATTAGAAGCAAATATTTGGTTCGAACTTCTGAACTCATCTTTGAGTTCCTTTCGAATTCCTTTAGTATTGTTAGTTACGCATCAGAAGTTTTCTGTTCGGTAAGGTATCAGTAGATCTTAAAGGTGTCGTTGGCTGAAGGGAGTTTTGAACGACTGAAGAATTAGCTTAAAAATTTATTCTGAGATGATCTACGTATATATTGCGTACCACCTAAATAAAAATTAAATGTTTAGTATTGTTTGAAGGTATCTTTTCTCAACAACCCTATTTATAATTACTCGTACCAGGTGTTAGTTACGGCAGCTAATCCGTATTAACCTTGTCAAACAAGAAAAACAAAATGGAGCTTAAATTGGCTTTAGTACCTATATTAACATGTAATCGGATTTAATGTTCATGTCAAATGATGATACAATGAGACATACAATATAATCATATAGTATGCTCTGAACAAAAGAAATCTTTATTTAAACAATTTACCCAAAGGTGTTTAGTTACTAAAATTCATTGAAATCAATTAAAAAAGCCCTTAGTACATACTTAAGTAAAAGTGTGCGTAATAATTCTATGCTTGTGGAGTACCAAAATTGTTTTACCTGCCTCGCCTACGACACGAAAAGCACCGGGTTCACCGCGCCGGGTGTCGAACCCAGTGCTTTTACGTATTTCGTAATCATTTTTTCAAGGCCTGTGGTCCAGGAGCTATCTAGGCGTAAGACAGAGAACGTAGATGATGATGATGATGACGCGGCCTTTGGGTCTTATGGCCTAAGGCTCTGCCTCCGCCGTTATTATGCATATAGTTCTTAATTCTCTCAAACTTTAATACGTAAAATGTGAAAATTTCCGGTCCAATGTCTATAAAAAAATCGATGCTCGATGAAAAACCATCGCGGGAGGTATCGTTTCCGTATCGTTGACCATCTGTGTGATGAAGTAAGTGCTGCTGCACATTTTCTCATGCGAGTGTAATTATTACGTGCGCACTGCGCACACTGTGGACATACGAGTAACAATAGATTGGACACGAACTCTAGGACTGAGGATGAAAATGTGCACTAAACCTAGTGTCGAGCGTTTGAACAGATTTGAAAAAATCCGAGGTCTGCATCCTAGGATAATTTAAAATCTTATGGACAGTCGGTTAATAATATAAGGGATGGTGTTATTTTGATAAGATTGTGTTTAATTATCGAACTACTTAAGCAATTAATTAATTTAACCAATTACCTACGTAGTAGTTGCGTCTCTAAAATATGTTTGTTTATTTGAAAATCTTTATTGAAAACATACATTATAAAATTAATATACAAGAAAGTACAATGTAATCCAGAGGCCAGTTCCTTTTTGCTTAAATGTCATCAACATAAAAAAAAATTGCGACCATTTTACTTCAATGCCGTGAACCTACAATTTTGTTTTAAAATTGGATTAAAATCTACATAAAAATATTTAAATGTACAAGGGATGTATGCAAGTCAATACATCCGCAAACAACAGGAAATTAAATTTGAAATAGGTATACGCTATATCTTCACGTTCATCCTACAAATTACGACTTCGCAACATCGATGCACAACATCTCAGCAACAAAGTCTTCTAAAGTGGCGAGCATAAAATTCTTTACGATTTGAAAACAAGCGAAATTCCAAGCTTTCAAATTAAATAGGCGGAGTGGGCAAAAGTTTTAAACTTCAAGAGAGCAATGAGCCTTTTAACTGCCAAAACTTACTGTAAAGTCAAAGCTGAATTTAAATCTACCTTCTATACTTTGACTAGCAATATTCTCGATTGCACAATTAGATATTATTTAATTTATAACTAGAAATGTATCGCTTCCTTCGCGAGGTTCTAAATATAACCGCAGGAAATCAGTTCACTAGTTCAAGGGTTACTGCAAATCGAAGCAAATACGTATGGTCTATGTGGTGTGGTCTATGCCGGAAAACCCAGAACATGGTCTTTGCAAACTAGACGATAACAAGAAATCAATAATTACTATTATAATGTTATAAATGTGAAATTTATGAGGATATAGGTATGTTTAGTTAGGTAAAATAAAGTAAATATAGGTTTGTGATTCCTTTAAACAAAATCTACACGACGGATTTTGCTGAAACTTTACAATGTGAAATTATGTTAATGCATTATGTTAACTTCAGAATAGCACATAATATACGCTAATATACGGGGAAAATATGATATATTACGTAAAATTTTAGATAAAAGCTAGCTCATGCGTTCTTCAAAGACTTATTAGTTGAGCCACTTTTTAAAAATACGTATTGAAATTACAAAAGTATAGAAAGTTATTAGTAATCAACTAATACAGTAATAGAAAATAAATTCTGTTTCAGATTCCAAAGAGATTAAGTGACTATATTAGATAGATCCTCCCATGAAACAAGAAATGAAACCTGATGAAAACGTCAAAAGTATTTTCTTGAAGTCGTAAATGATACAAATAAACTCGTTACTTCCAAGAGCTATCTGTAATGGATGTTCACTGAGCACGATATTCTGTGCCACTGACGTAAAAAATACTGGCGTTACGATCATAGCTGTGTTCTGTGGTTACGAAACGATCACACAACAAAATGACACTAACTTTTTGGAGTGCTGTTTTGGAACGATGACTTTTCAAAATCGAACGATTTGAAATTCGTTGTCCTGAGTTTTGAAGTGAAAAATTGAAGTGAAAAATATTTTTATTTATGGTATATTCTCTTTGAACGCGTCATCAAAATGCTTGACATGCTCGTGACGTGATACTCCTTGTCTTAAGTTTTCACTTCTGTCGACAGTCCTTACCTATGATAGGCTATTTTGTTGCTTGTTTACATAAGCTATATTTTCAAAAACAGGAAGAATTGTTTTTAGATACAGGTATATTATCAGGTTTTTTTACGGGATCGACGGGTCAATGCTTGCAAGACCTACTACGTTTAGCAAATTGTCAGGCTTGAAGATGGAAACAGAAATTAAATGAGTATATATTTTAATTATACTAAATACGTAAACTTCGAGAATATTATAGGAAATGTACTCATGAATGTATTCCATTTCCTATAATATTCTCGAAGTTTACGTCCATTTCCTTGATCAACTTTTACTAACTGAGTTACAGGTATACGAGTAACAACTAGCAAATTAATGGTTTTACGTGCTCTAGTTGATCGTCGGCATACGAGTACATATCTATGATTCTTATTTCCTCTGTTCAGTCAACACCAATGTTCAGATGGAAGTATCTTTACTTTTGCAATCATTGCTATGTTCCCATGACGATGTTCATAGACGACTAGGTCGCACTGTCGAGAGGAAAGCTGTTCTGATGTCCAACCAATTGTGTTGAGAGCACTCTGTGAGCTACCCGAGGAGCTACCATTCAATGATTCATGTACCTGCTCCGGAGATTAAGTTATGACGCTGTCTCAGAGGGCCTTTAGGAAATGGTCAGACTGTTATCGAAACTTAAATTTAATACTTGATGAATTATTAAATTTGAGATCCTTTATCTAGATGTAAGTGTGGAGACGAGCTCTGTGGCTCAGCGGTTAACAGGCCTGCTTGCGACACAGATGGTCCCAGGTTCAGGTCAAGATGGAAAATGATATTTTTCAGATTGACCTGGGTCTTGGATGTTTATCTATTGTAAAATATAGTATAGTTGAGTTAGAATCCACATTATTTAACACATTCATCCACATTTACTATACATATACAATCATCCACATTTACTTTGGGACTGGCTCAATCTGTGTGATTTGTATATATTTTTATTTATTTATATGGTGGTTACCTATTTCTTTAAAATGTTGATCTTAAAGGTACACAAATTATGATTATGAAAATTCCAAATTAATCAGACCTTGTGGAACATGATAAAAGGCACTGTGCTTATTGAGCAAAATACCTTTATTCACAATAGCGAGAGCTCCTTGATGCTTACAAAGGCAAGTTAAGCTCGTCTCGGCTGTCATTTTAAGCTGGTCCTAGATGGAGGACCATCACATCTACATCTGACATATCGTTAGGTCGCAGAAAAAATCTGACTCCAGTTCGTCCCCAACATACACCAAAAAGAATACGTATCATCCGTCTTATTTTTGGTATGGTAAAGGAAAAATCTATTTAGTCCGACTTGTATTTTTTGCTTGGTTTGTACGTCGAAGAAAGAAGAAAAATACCGAAGTAGATATATCGAAGTGTGATCTCGCTACGTCACGCTATTATCCATGACACTAAAAAAAAGATACGCATTCAATATTTTTTATTAATCTATCTGACGGACAACAGCAGTGCGCCAACATAGGTGATGATAAAACCCAGCATTTGGTGCATCCCATTCTCGTCTATCCACTCTATATCCATATCTCTTTGCGTCCGTACCATGGTTGTTTGGGAGATTTAGGGATTACTACAAACCAAGCTGGCGCTTTGATAATTAAAGCGGTTCTCATATTTTCAATGGAAAAAACGGAATATATAATTCCATACATTCATTGAAAAGCCGGTGTCCCAATTTGCACAGGCCCTTAACATCCTTTACCTCGTACCAGCTTTAGTTTCAAGCGAATATTGAATGCATCTGTTGTGTAGACTAACCACGTGGATCGTTTGATACGGTCTTGTGCATATCGGTTAATTTTTTGTAATGAAGTTTGAACTTCGTATTATTTACTTCAATATCAAAGATTGAGCTGCGAAATTACATTTCGAGGAGTTTTTAATTTTATCTCTATACTAATATTATCGATTAACTGTAAAAACTTAGCTACACTAGGTTTAGTTATTGTATACTTAATATATATATAAATATGCTCCGCACTGATGATTATGTATTAGAAAACGGTTGCTCTTGAACTGGCATTGAACGTGAAAAGGATTTGTTGAATGCAAATGACTGTAAACTAGATAAAACAGGTTTTGCGAAAAGAAATCTGTATCATCTTAGTTACATAAATAAAATTCGCACATAAATTAGGATTTTCTAACGATGGTGGACGATGAGTGATGTTGAATTAATTCTGCGATATCTATACCTTCTATACATATTAATAGAATTATGCTAAGCAGTTCCGTGATTGACTGGTCGGCTCAATATATTCCGTGTCAAAGATATCTTATCCTAAGAGCTGGCGCGTATTCGGTATTCCGGCCTGAGGCTGATTGTAGCTACTCATTGTGGAAATGCCGCTAGTTTCTTAACCCAAACGATCTGGGCTCGTTATATATATGTATGGATGTGAGGCTTGGACCATCAAAGCAGACCATAAAAGACATTCAAATGCAAAGCTACCTGAGACAATATGATTTAAAACTTATAAATACAAATCTAGTTTCCCGCATAGATTTTACTTGCGGCAAGACACTTATAATAAATATGTTCAGATGCGTAAAAGCCAGAAAAAAATCGCTTGCCAAAATCCATTATTGATGATGTGCTGCCATGGTATATCGTTTGGGTATTATAGCATATATTATATAGGATATTATGCGCTATAACAAGGCAGAAGTTCATTAATAATGCAATGCATAATGAAGATCACTTGATAAGTTAGCTAGATGACATTAAACAGTTTGATAAGTAAGCGATCGAATACTCATTTTATATAAAATCTTTTTCACGTCTCGTTGTCCACATTGAGATAATTAATTACCAAGCGATAAAGAGACTGAACGAAACATAAGAATGCCATTACTTAAAATGCTTTTGAGTATTCGGGCATAATCTCCGTAATCACCCATAAATCACCTATCCAAGGGCGGATTTAATCATGTCGAGGCCTCTAGATACTTTAGGTCCCGGGTTCCGTCCAGCCAACTCATGGGAGTCATGATATACAATGAGTATGTTGGCCTAGACAAACCTTATAGCAAAAAAAAAAACTGTTACTATCAGGTGGTCCACCTATTTTGGCTGGCCTATACTTAAGGCCCCGGAAGTCTTGGGTTCCGTCCGGCCAACTTATGGAAGACAAGATACTTCGCTGCTATCGACAATGAGTATGCTGGCCCAGACAACCCCTATAGCAAAAAAAGCTGCTACTATCTGGAGGCCCCCCTATTTTGGCTGGCCTATTCTTTAGGTCCCGGAGGTCTTGGGTTCCGCCTGGCCAACTCATGGGAGACATGATACTCGCTTCTATCTAAATGAGAAGGCTAGCCTGGACAAGTCTTATAGCAGAAAAAGCTGCTACTATCAGGAGGTCCTACTCTGGCTGGCCTCTTAAGAGCTTGCCTAGTGTGACTATGGTGAAATACCGCTGTACCTGTTCCGTCTTGATATGCCGGCCTAATTATAATACCAAGTACCTCAACATACATACAAATCGTCTATTCCATCGATGTGACATGGTAATGAAATCTCATATTATAAGTTATGGGTGAGTCACGTTCGGGCTATGTGTGCCTTTCACTCATTAAGGCTCCAAGGCTGTTCGGCTGTTTGCCGCTCAATCGGCTCTACTAGCACAAAGCTTATTGTCTTGTCTATAAAAAAATATACAATCAATAGCTGTATTTACTGTGCCGTAAAAATAGGATAAGTAAGAGTGGATTGGATGGCAGTGCGTAAAGGTTTCTGAGTAGGGTTTACGTTTGTTTATTTTTCTGAGGTTTCATTGGCCAATTCTCTGGGAGTTAAGGTTTTATGTTAAGATACCGTATTTGTTTTATTTCACTCAAATGAATGTACTTATACCTTTTTCCGCATTCCCTTCGTATTTCAAACATTATGCAAGACTATAATAGTACCTTCTATAGTATCTAGATATATACTTTAGAATGTTAGGTTTTAGGAACTTGATTGCCTGCCTGATTACATATTTTGACACATAATATTAATTCAAAGTTGCTTAACAAGCGTACGTAAAAGCTTTGTATGAAACAGTTTGATCCACTTTGATGTAGCCAAATAGAATTAGAACTTCAAAACTCGCAAAATTATTCTATATCATCCGTGATATATACGTGATGTTATAAATAAAAATAACCTAAATTCTGAAAATGGCTTGAACTTGAGAAGTTGAGAGTGATGCACAACCACAAACGCTCCGCGATATAATGCGTGCAATAGTAAAAGAGTACGCTGCATCAGAATCAAAGCTTACTAACAACTAGCCCAAATCACAGGATTCATCTTAAATCCTTTCGTCACGAGACTCGTGTAGGTACCTAAGTTAAAATGTAAAACATTTATCTTCATCATCAGGTCCTTTTAGTCTCCACTACAGGATCACTACGACCGGAACCATATATATGCCTGAGCACTACGAGAATTTAGCCTACACTCTCTACACTGGCCAGACGGGTTGGAGAGGTGTCTGTAATGTTTATAAGCTTAGCTTGTTTCCTAAGTCGCCTTTTAAGACGTCCACGGGAAGTATTGAAGTGATCCTATTCTGCCCTGCCGGCCTCACACGGCTAATCTATACACATCTATGTTTCCCGTTAAATTTTTCCTCGCACTAAATACTCGTGTAAGCGAAGGCAGCTTATTGAACAATTTGGACCGGCATTGTCAGCCTCCGCGCCGGAGCATGCGAATCAAGTCCGCCTTACTAAACAACTGACCCAGTTTGAGCCGCTCCAAATGTCACAGCAGATGCGTGCCAAGTTTTAAGCCATTTTGGTGGTTGATTCTAACACGCGCTGTGTTTGGGATGATGCTCGCGCGCATACAATATTTGTTTGCCTAATCTATACTGATATTAAAAAGAGGAAAGATCAGATTGTTTGAAAATCGTTTCAGTAGTTTCGGAGCCTATTTAATACTAACTTAACTACTGGACCAATTTTCAAAATTCTTTCACTTATAGAAAGCTAATTTATCTGTAAGTGACAAGGAAAGTGAACGCTTATAAACATCAATGAGCCCTCTCCATTCCATCTGACTAGCGTCAAGAGTGTAGGCCAAATCTTCTCAGATGGCTAAGACCTGGCTATACCATATATGGCTAATATATGGCTCTGGTATAAGAGACGGCCATGCGAGGTATTGGAGGCTAAAAAGAGTTCTGATGATAATCATTTAACGGCGCATCGCGTCTCATTGAGAATCGACCCTAATACATGTACCTGATTGACGCATGACGCAAACCATGCGTTAATCTAAGTTACAAACGTAGAATTCAAGGCATTTTGGCTTAAGTGAGACGAATTTGATTTTAAGATAGAGCGTAGGAGCGCAAACGACTTAAATGGTGCGGAAGCCCCAAAGAAGCCGTTTATCAGCTGCTCCAAATAGGAACTGGTATAGCAATGTTTACGAGATAACGTCATGTTTATTTTAAGGGTCTGTAGAAAACTTTGTAGAGTAGAAAATATAATATTATCCATCTTAATTATATCTACTTAAACTTAGGACTTAGCATATGCTTAGTTCGGTATGCCGTGTGGTTTGGTACTCCAAGTCTTCCCGTGGATGTCGTAGAACGCAACTTGGGAAACACAAGCTAAACAAAGCTTATAAACATCAAACCACCTCTCCAACCTCTCCAACCAGTCTGGCTAGCATGGAGAGTGTAGGCCAAATCTTCTGACTGCTCTGGCTAATATATGGGTCTCTGTACTAACAGAGAGGGTCAGTGGAGACTAACAAAGACCAAGGGATGATATTATGCTTAGCTTAGATATAGGAAGCTTATGCATAATTTTGTCTCGAAACGGTTCTAATGGATTGAAACGCATTAACAATTCTTATTTAACAATGTAAACATTGAATCGGATACAATATATAAATAGCATATAGGTAGACACGTTTTATGTTTTGATTGAACAAGTAATATAACGTTTTGCGTTTTTGCACCTGACACCCATGAGAAAACTATGTTATCTCACAATAAACAAAGTTATACGTTTCTAATGCGCTAGAAATGTCAGTAAAACAGCACCGCGTACACATTAGGAGAGCACAGAAGATCATAAAAGCTCAGGAGGTTAACATGTTAAAGGTTTAAATGCAATTACAAAACACAAACGCGGGAGAAGGTCGCTTTGAGTACCTGCTTGCAGAGTTTACGATCGTGGGTGACCCGCACACAACAAACCAGCAACATAATAGAAGATCTATGACAAAATAAATGTCCTCTCCCACATTTGAGACTGAGATAATTGTTGTCGTTGTTGGTGTTGTCGTGTGCAAGGAAACGCACAATTTTGATGTTGAATATTTGAGTTACAAATATTGGATGATGTCTGTTTTTATTATTTTCCCTTTAAACACTATTATAACAGTTATAAGTCGCGTTTATTCAGCTCTGAGTTTGTAATTCAACCTTGCTTGAGCTGTGTATAGAAATCATCCAACCATCACTTGAATCATGGAAAATATTTGAACTTTACGAAGGAAAAACACGCAAAGACTGATAAAATTGTTACTCTGGATTTCACGTTTTCAGCAGTACCTATTATGAAAACTAAAAAACTATAAGTGGACTACGTCTACGGTCGTCTACGAACGAGTACCTTTCATTATTCATTCGAGAATCGCGATAAGTACTAAGAACGTGTCGCCTTGAAAATGGGCTCCTGACGAGTCCGAAACTATAGTCGGCAATCCCGACAAATAGCACGTGAGTGACCCGTTGATATATATAATACTAAGAACGTTACTAGGTACGTATCGTCCAAGTGATTATGTGCCTTTTAAGTAGAATGAAAGTTGTGGAGGTAGATACCTACAAACTCTACCATTGACGACTACCGTTAAGATTATCTTGATAACTTGTGGCTTAGATTGTGTTTCCCAAAGTGGTGTATATCGACCCCCAAGCGATGAGGATGTTCAAGGGGTCCACGACTTTGAATATGGTTAAGGGGTCTGTAAGATGCGATCTAGGTTTGGTAAATTATAGTCGCCACATGCGTAGCGTTATTTTGCCTACGTATAAGGTACGAGTATTGTATATTTTATCAAGAAAACAACTTTACTAGTTCGAAGTGGTTTTATTGAAAAAAGTTGTCGATATCCTTACATTTGTATAGCGTTATTGTGTTCTGTAGGTACTTATCCGCCAGAAATCAGCAGCAAAAAGTTTAAATTAGTGGTAACTAGCAGCTCTACCCGGCCCAGGCATGTATTATGCAATACAAATTAACCTTCCTCTTGGATCACCCTATCTATTAAAATAAACCGCATCAAAATCCGTTGCGTAGTTTGAGAGATACATACATAGGGACTAACAGATATCAAGACGCGACTTTATTTAATACATATACTTATATAGCGATTATTTATGACTCCTGATAACCCTATATACAAAAACCATATTTAGTATTCTTTTCTACACTTTCGCGCTTCAAACACTATTTAATAAATAAGCAAAAGGTTCGCGCTAAATCCTGTCACTTTTTTTAATAATTCGTTATAATCATGAACCTCATCGAGTGTCGAAAGATTGGGAACCTCTGGTCAGACATCGCAATCAGCACGTCTTGCGGCCAGCTGTGATATTGGATCTCGATATCTTAAAAATGTAAATCTTCGTGCAAAATGTTCAGCAGAGTCAGGGATGAATTTAAATTTCGTGACACCGGTTCTTGCAGATTGGCTGGGTAAATTGAGATTGGTCAGTGTTCAAATATAATCTGAGGTTCAAACATAGATATCTGCTCGATGTCAGCGATGAATAAAGTATGGCTTGCTAGAAAGTCTATAAAACGTCATAGGAAAAAGTTTATTAAAAAAAAAAAGGAAAAAGTTCGAAATAGGATTGCTTCTAATTTTTAACTATCTAAAATAGCAAGTACAAGAGATTATTTTTAAATAAAGCATATAACAGAGAAGGGTTTGTAATAGTTGTAACTCACTTAACTTTACAATTGTGGTTGTTTGTTTTTTATTAGTTAACTAGCTGTTACCCGCGGCTTCGCCCGCCTCATATATATAGCCTATGTCCTTCTCAGTACCCTTACCTATGTGTATGGAAAATTTCATGATTAAAGGTTCAGTAGATTGGGCGTGAAAGCGCAACAAACAAATAAACAAACAAACTCTCTTTCGCATTTATAATATTAGTTAGGACTAGCAATTTTCCCGCGATTTTGTCTGCGTAAATTAAGTAATAGTTAAATTTAACCTATATTAAATAATAGCCTATGTCCCCAGCAGATAAATTAGCATTCTATAGGTGAAAGTATTTGAAAATCGGTCCAGTAGTTCCGGAGCCGATTCATTACAAACAAACAAATCTTTACTCTTTATCATATTAGTATAAATGACTAAAACTAAAAGAGTTAGGATCAAAGAGTTAGGTACTAACTGACACGTTTATATCTGTCAAGCTGTCTTTTCATGACCAGCTATTAAATGAATAAATAAATATATACCGACAGATCGCGCAGATTGAGCTAGCCCCAAAGTAAGTTCGAGACTTGTGTTATGGGATACTAACTCAACGATACTATATTTTATAATAGATACTTATATAGATAAACATCCAAGACCCAGGCCAATCTAAAAAAGATCATTTTCCATCTTGACCTGACCGGGGATCGAACCCGGGACCATCCGTGTCGCAGGCGTGTTGACCGCTGCGCCACGGTGCTCGTCAAATGACTATTAACACTTTCCTAGACACTATCACCAGTAGACATAATTCTATTGTTATTTCTATGTCTAGTCTAGTGTCTGTTAATGAGTTAACTATAATAACATTTAAGTATCAAATACTAATTGCACATTGGAATTATCATTTTCATAGGCGAAACTCGAAAAGCTTTATTCGAAACTAACGAGCTTCATTAATTTGTTTCACGTTGATTCAGCAATGTGAAAATTTGAGTTATTCCGGTCCGATCTACCAAACGGATCCACTGTTAATTATTAACTAGCTGTTACCCGCGGCTTCGCCCGCGTGGTATATAGCCTATGTCCTTTACGGTACCCTAACCTATGTGTATGCAAAATTTAATGATGATCGGTTCAGTAGATTCGGCGTGAAAGCGTAACAAACAAACAAATAAACAAACAAACAAACAAACTTACTCACTTTCACATTTATAATATTAGTTGGGATTATTATTACTTTTCTCCGGTAGGATCTAAGGGTAGGATCCACTATAAATTTGTAACAGTCCGGTCTCGCTCTAGCTTTTTTTCATGGGTAAGTAGAGTCGTAAAACAGTTGTTAATGAAAAAAATTATCAGCTTTCTAGTAGTAACTGTACAAATACTTAGTTACTGATTGTACCTAAATATAGTTAGGTGGTTAGGAATAAAATATTTAAATAAAATTTCTGATTTTGTGGACGAAGGATCAGACCGGAATAAAAATAATTATAATAAAACGTATCTACTAGGGTATCAGATTATGGGGATCCGACCGGAATATATCACGAATTCGCCAGTTAAAGCCGTTGATATAGCAATGAATATCGACTTCGTAACTTTCGCCAGAATGTTATCATCTAGCATTCAGATAATAAATCCAACCTCCTTAAAACTAACCTTATGAACCCAGGGCCTATTTTACCTTAATATTTTGGAACTGAAAAATTGGTCTAGCTAGGTCTCAATCACGAAGGCTTTTTTTTCAAGCAGAAAGCAGTCACTCAACTTAGATTATTTAAATCATCATCGATGATGATCAGGTCTTTTTTAGTCTCCACTACAGGAGCACGACCCTCTCTGACTATCATAACCATTTATTAGCCAGAACAGTCAGAGGATTTGGCCTACACTCTCCACGCTGGCCAGACGGGTTGGAGAGGACTCTTTGATGTTTAAAAAAGCTTTGTTTAGCTTGTGTTCCCTAAGTCGCCTTTTACGACATCCACGGGAAGACTTGGAGTGGTCCTATTCTACTCTGCCGGGAACCACACGGCAAATCATTCAAGTACTTATGCTCCCATGCTAGTCTGGGAGAAAATAAAAAAAATATAGAACGTATCAGCTACTTCTCTTCCCGCGCTTAAAAGCCGATCGAGGGAATTGGCGAAAATGTTTGGAATCGTAACAAATGGTGATGTTAGCAACCCATCGCTATTTTGATTTCGTTTTCCACCTAAATGTCTACCAGCATGTTAACGTGGTCCAATAAACTGAGGCTCTGTCTACCCTGCACGGTCAAAGACATGACAGTATGTGTTTATGAAACTACTAATAAATTGTAACAAAAAACGGCTACACATGTTCATTCATAATTTTTAATACAGCAATATTGGCCTGAGCAGTCATGACGATCAAACACCCTGTTTGGATCGGTACATTTTTCTTCAGTACATTCCCCACCTTTTTTCTCGCACTTTTCTCCACTAATTCCGTATAGTCCTAATAGATAGAAATAATAATTTTAATAAAGTAATGTAGGTATACAAAGTGGTTCTGACTAACATAGAAATATAAAACATCAAAGAAAAAAAGGTGAAAATTAACAAAATAAATTGGACCTGTCATACAAATTCATGAATCAGCTGCTAAAATTTCTATTGGAAGTTCATATATTTTTTAGGTTTTCACCTTTTTTTCTTGCGTATGGTACGTACATTGTTAAAGGGATTCAGATTCCATCATATAAAATTGCCCGGTTGTTCAGAATCACTCACTTAGAATGAACTTAATTAAATATTTTTTAATTACCAAATTAATATTTTTAATGAAAAAGAAAGTTTTATAAAGGAAAGAATATTAATTATATATCATATTGATATGTAATAGGATTACAAGAATTTTCTTTCTTTTCGAATCTTTCTTTACGCACCTCTTCTCTCCGCTATTTTTATATGAAGAGTAACAAACTTTTTCCCGCAGAAAATAGTCGCTGTAAGACTATCAATTGTGTTTTTGATGGACACAACAAGCTTCTGTTCTTCTGTAAAAGTTAGTAAAAAGATAATTTTAATAACACAATGCTCTAAAACATGATTGTTTTATTCGGGATGACCGGCGGTGTCTTACGTTCACATTTAAGTATCGTAATAATCTTAGAGTATCAAATTTATACTCTAAGGTAATAATATAATAAAGGCGCGTTAGAATATTATAAATATGCGAAAGTGTGCAAATTATTATATTTAATTTACTTATTTTTTTTGTTTGAACTCTCTTCTATGGAATTTCATTACCAGGTCAAAAGAGCTGATAAATTAAGAAATGTATTTTTTTACATTATTCAAAGATAACTATTTACATACGTATTTATCCCCTCATATAAGTGCTCTTAAGGGTAGCTTGACGGGTTTCTTAAGATTGCCCCACCGCTTATCTCCGACGCCGGTGATAATAGTTTCGTGGACTAGGCTAGGTGCCTTAGGTCGACACGGCAAAACATGAGAGTTGCTGTTATCCAAAGACTTTGCCATTGTTTCTAAAATCGGCCCTTCAGGCTATGCATGCAAATCGCGGTCTATGAGGCATATGAGAGATTGCCGTCTCTCCAAGCCTTGCGCACACAGGTACCAAATGACTAAGGCCGAGGTCCGTCCCTCCTAGGGGCCGTTTGGTGATGTTCGCCTTACAGGTTGAGGGCCCTCTGCCCTCACCTCAAAAGTCTAGATAAGTAGCAAAAGCTCACTTGAAGTTAGCTACATAATCCTTTAGGCTAGGTGCCATTCGCCCAGACGCTATTCGGACGGGTGCCCTAGCACTAACTTAATCGTTATTTCTTGGTTACTTTACCATTTAGTCCAATTTAAACTTACCATAAGCACAAGTAGCCGGAGATACTAAAACTATCCCGGCAATAAGTAAAGTGAACAGCCACATATTTTTAATCTCCTAATAATGACTACGACCGAAGAAAATTTTCAATTGCTTTTATACTGAGTTGCTTGAATGAATTTCACACCCATTATTAGAGCATTTTACCTATTAGTCTAGGCTAATGAAATACCATTTGATTAGTTTTGTCGTATATTGGCTATTTTAACCCCCGACGCAAAAAGAGTGTGTATGTCTGTCTGTGGCACCGTACCTCTTAAGCGGATAAACCGATTTGGATACGGTTTTTTATTAAAAAGTAGGATTTCAAGTAATCAACTAGTACATACATCTTACAAACAAAATATATGAATTCGAAAAACAATAAACTCCATTTTTGGCAGTCGTGTAAAAAGAAACAGTGCTTAAATTATACGACGCATCTGGCCGCTTCAGAGATATTAAAACGTTATTTTTATACGATGGTATTATATTGCTTGACAAAAACATCTATTACAATATAAAAGTTTACGAAATAAAGCTTTTCCCTTAAATGTTATAGTTTTGATGAAAACTAAAATGGCTGCTCTACTTGGAAACGTAATATTACTCAAGTTTCTTTTGAGAAACTTAATAGCGTTTTCCTGTTTTCAAGACGTATGTTGGGAAATTAAGTTTTAAAAGCATTAGTGCTTATTGGGCTTTACGACCGCCTTATAAAGTTCTAAATAAAATGTACTTTAAAATTGTGTAAGAAAATAATTTTATTTTAAATTTTCAAGTTGAAAACAGTTATGGATGTAGATGAGGTGAAAGAGGTTTCTTCGGATCGTAGCAAGTGGAGATCCTTAGTCTCTGCCTGTCTCTATGGGAAAAAAAAGGAACATGATAATATCTATATATTTAAATCACTGTGCCCAAAAAGAAGAATTAGATTATTTCTATGCATTTTTGTTAGGTATGTTGTAAAAGTATGTTGTTGTGTTATTTTTGTTTTAAATTTCTCTTTTTGTGGTGAAACTCATATTTTACTTGTTGTGGCTTCGGTCCTGTGAAAAAGCTCTAAAATATATGCTTAGATAGGTACATTATACGTAGATAATTAAAATTACATTCACAAATGGCGGAAAGCAAGGATGGTCCGTTATCATAGCTCCCATAAATGAAAGGACCTACGCCATCTTTGATTGCTACTTGTTGACTGTATACCTTAAAACACCGATATTAAGTTTATCTTTTAACTGGACATTGGCAGAATCACCAAAAACTCGGTCGAAAACCATAAAATAAAAAATAGAATAGAAATAGGATTGTATTCCGCTGTGTGGTTTCCGGCAGAGTAGAATAGGACCTCTCCAAGTCTTCCTGTGGATATCGTAGAAGGCGACTTAGGAAAGACAAGCTGAACAAAGCTAATAAACATCAAAGAGACCTCTCCAACCCGTCTGGCCAGCTTGAAGAGTGTAGGCCAAATCCTCTGACTGCTCTGGCTAATATCTGACTCTGGTACAGGAGGGTCGTGCTCCCACAGGGGAGACTAAAAAAAGACCTGATGATGATGATGATTAGGATTGTATGCGCTTTGCTTAATGTTTGTATTTTCTGCCACAACATGGTGTCCCTGATGTCGTTGTTAAGTGATGCCGCAGGCAAGTTCGGTACCGATTGAACCGTTGGCCGGCTTTACAAGTAGTTTGCAGAACTTTAGCGGAAGCACACAAAGTAATCTAGGCTGAGTGCTAGTAATTTCGAAATACTCAACGTACTCAGTAGCCGCAAATTAAACGTATAATTTTAAAGCTGCATGCTGCAATATATGTAGACCGAAGGTTATTATAGCATGCATTTCGACACTATTACTGATTTTCTCCTCAATAACAAAGACTTCAGTTGCCATAGTATGACCGACTCTATACTCGTATTTATCGCCCCTGTGCCTGTAGCTTAGGCATTTTAAATATGCGAAGACTGAAATCATCAATTTAGAAAAGGAAGAAAGTATACCAATAATATAAATAAATATTATGCAAATAAACAACTAAATCAAAAAGAAAATGAAAAATACTGAATAAATATTTTACTATTGCCATATCATAGCGACTCACCGAAAACCAGATAAACCCTTCGAGGTTATGGTGATTGGTTAGCATTTCAATGTAACTATATCTATATACTTATATTTTAATGAATTTCAAATAAATTACTAAAACAAAATATTTAAAAATTATTGCCAATAACCGGGAGCTACAGTGCTGATTTTCAGCTGGTGCAAAGGAAACGTAGGTTAGATGGCTAAACTACAATGTTTTGAGAATTTGTAGTAGGTATATCAAGAGCTAACAGATATACAAGCAAGATCTTGCATAAACTGTCTCGTGGGAACACAAGCAAATCTAGACCAAAATGCATGTAATTTCGATATACTCAAAGTACCCACTGTAAGATAAAAGTGGCAACACATATTGTGTTCATAGTATGTCAGATTAATGTTTTTCGAAATAACACAGACTTGAGGTGCCACTGTACTGACTGTATCTACATATGCCGTAGGTGAAGCTTAGGCATTTGAATATTTGAAGACTAAAGCCATCAACATTTGATGATTAGATGCGGGAGCACACAAAGTGTACAATCCGAAGCAAAGTGCATGTAATTTAGTCTTCCTACCCAGTAGTTACAAGATTAAACGATAAACATATAATCTTAAAGCTGAAATGCTGTTATTAAGCTTGCAGGTCAGGAAACGCTGCGCTAAACAATTATGCATATTCTAATTGAGCTATGTTAATTTTCTCTTAAATAACAAAGACTTTAGGTGTACCTATACCAATGTATTTACATATGCTGTGCCTGTAGGTCAAACCAAATCATATTACAGCCATATAATCAAAGATACAGCCATATAAGAGCATACATTTAAACACTCTAACATAATAGCTGACCCTGCTCTCTTAAGACCACAGTTGAGGATGTAACCAAGAAAATAGCCTAAATGAGAAGTATCTAGCAAGTGTGAAGTACTATCAACCAAAGTGCATGTAATTCTGACATCCTTTACCCAGTAGTTACAAGATTAAACGTTCACTGTATAATCTTAGCTGGAATGCTGTTATTACACATGTAGGCCAGCCAACGGTGTGCTAAACATTTATACATTGTAGTAATTAAGCTATTTTGATGTTTTCCTAAATAACAAATTTAAGGTTTACCTGTACGATCGTATCAACATAATTATGCTGTGCCTGTAAAGGAAGGTCAGCATTAAGCACCCCAAATCAAATAACAGCCATATTACAGCATGAATTTAAAAATTAGGACATAATAGCTTACCCTGATCTCTTAAGACCATAGTTGACGACAAAACCGAGAAAATAGCCTAAATGAGAAGTATCTAGCAAGAGTGAAGTACTATCAACCAAAGTGCATGTAATTCTGGCATCCTTTACCTAGTAGTTACAAGATCAAACGTTCACTGTATAATCTTAGCTGGAATGCTGTTATTAAACATGTAGGCCAACCAACGGTGTGCTAAACATTTATACATTGTAGTAACTAAGCTATTTTGATGTTCTCCTAAATAACAAATTTAAGGTTTACCTGTACGATCGTATCAACATAATTATGCTGTGCCTGTAAAGGAAGGTCAGCATTAGGCACCCCAAATCAAATAACAGCCATATTACAGCATGAATTTAAAAATTCGGACATAATAGCTTACCCTGATCTCGACGTTGACGATAAAACCGAGAAAATGGCCTAAATGAGAAGTATCTAGCAAGAGTGAAGTACTATCAACCAAAGTGCATGTAATTCTGACATCCTTTACCTAGTAGTTACAAGATTAAACGTTCACTGTATAATCTTAGCTGGAATGCTGTTATTAAACATGTAGGCCAGCCAACGGTGCTGAAACACATATTATGGCAGAAACCGGGAGCTGCAATTACCACAGATCGATAACGTAGCATTGATGCCAGAATGCGACCGTTTACACGTGGCGATTTATCTGTGTGGCATTTTATCAAGAGGCTTATATCAGCGAAACTAGCGCCCCCCGTCATTTTATTCTTTTACCGTGAAAATCAGATCAAAGTGAAAAAAACTAATTCAGCATTTTGGTAGTACATTACTTCTAATATTTTTCATATTGCTTTTTATTATTCTGCATTTCGTAAATTAAGAGAACTACTCATTACCACCAAAAGTATACTTATTAGTAGTGACCACTTTAGGCGGTTATATATGAGTAGTTCTCTTAACTGGAAATGATGATATTAATGAAAAGTAATGCTAAAAATACTACAATTAATTTACCACCGAAGACTTAATTAGATTTCTTTTTGAATTTGATCTGATTTTGAAGGCAAAGAAATAAAGTAATGGGTGGGTGGCTGATAATAATAATAATAATAATTTCTTTATTGAGCCATAAAATACAATACAGTAAAGATGGTACATACAGGTAGTAGCAGTTTTGGTTAGTTGCATTGTACTGAGTCCCTTGATCCAGCCAGTTACAAACCATCTCTGAACTAGACGATAATCTGTCTCTGATATATGCCTCTTAAAATATAGAGCTTATTGCCTTAAGACTCAAAGGGCTACTTTTACTGCGTTGGTGGGCGTGGTAGTTCTAATGCAGGTACTAGTAGAAATGGAAATCTAAGTACCTATCCCTAGTAGCATTTATTGTTGGCATTTGCTTGGGCCACATACCTCTGGTTAGTTGGCAAATTCATACAATTGGCGCGCAGTTTTCGGGTTGGGCCCAAAACTAATGGCCTACGTAGATTTGAATACGATGGCCCAACTTGTAATAGGGCCAACGTACCTACGATCGATGGCATTTCGTCGGGCCAGTTGCAATAAGTTGGTTGGACACTCATCAAGGGCCATTGGCTGCTGAAAAAATATCGGGTCTTCTTCTCGACCCTACCACCTCCAGGATGTGACTGGTGGACCTCAAGTTCCAATCACCCTATGAAGTGCAGTGCACCCCCGTCTAGCGTATTATCACGCCGACTCAGTGCACGCTGTCACTTGTATTAAAATTCCGGCTTGAAGTATATAGCCAAAAGTAAAAAAATGTTAATAGCGCGTTCTAACATACACCTTACGCCATCTATTGACTAATTAAATAATTATATATTATAAATAAAAAACTCCTTTTAAACCAGCTTTGCCGGGTAGCACAAGTTTTTCCGTGGATATAGTAAAAGGCAACTTAGGAAACACAAGCTAAAAAAAGCTTATAAATATAAATATCAAAGAGACCTCTCCAACCCGTCTGGCCAGCGTGGAGAGTAAAGGCCAAATCCTCTGACTGCTCTGGCTAAAATGGTAGTACAAAGAGGGTTGTGCTCCAGCAGTGGAGATTATAAAAGACCTGATGATGATGATGATGATGAAACCAGCTTTCGTTGGACAGACTCGAGATGATATCTAATGTAGGTAGGCAAAAGGTAATACAAAGCACATTACTCACTCGCAGTTTTTTTTATTCAGTGTACTATACAAACCTATTTTATTATTTATGTAGTCTTTATTAATTGTCTTCGAAGGTCTTTCCCTACAAAAATCACCCAACGGTAGGAATAGCACTAACAGGCCCGATGAAAGATTTTATTAGTTGGCCCGATGTTATAAGCATAACTTAAATCCCAACAAAAATAACCCAACGGTAGGAGTAGCACTAACAGGCCCAATGAAATATTTTATTAGTTGGCCCGATGTTGTTAAATAACTTAAATCCCTACAAAAATCACCCAACAGTAGCAATAGTAGTAGTAGGCCCGTTGTTGGCTACCCGTCGGGTAAGTAGTGCATGTTTATGACAGTGGGCCTATTTTAAGTGGAGGTTGGCGGAGCAACTAACCATCTGCCAATAAGTTCCCAACTGTTGGCATATGGAAGCCAACGGAAAATGCTACTAGGGTACCTAGTGACGGGTTGATAGCACATGGTCCATTGACACGATTCCACAGGTATGCGCCTCCTATTCCTTCGAACAACTTAGTGCAACGTGATTGTTCTGATGCATCTACATAAAACAAACAAAGAGGCCTAGGAGACACTTACTCTTAGCCTCCCTGGCTGCGTGCGACCGAATATGTATTATACGTATACCTAATCATCTCTCATGAATCTCTATCTATTGGTGAAAACCACATGAAAATCCATGGAGTATTTTAGAATTAGTCACAAAAAGAAGCGGCAGAAGACTTCGTTTTATAATATGTAGTGAGTATATGATAGTGATCGACGTAGAGATATAAAAAAAACATATATGGGGCCTTAATCCCTCAAGGGGTAGACAGAGCTAGGTAAACGTTTTGGGTTGCTTGGTAGCCGCAATCTTAAAAGAGAGGCAGATAGTCCGGGTGTTTAGTCGTTTCGCACCACAAGTGATTCGGACCGCGGTACGAATCGCCCAAGAGCCCTTTTTGAATGGGTTCTTTCGCACCGAAATCGTTGGAGCGGTGCGAATGGCCCAAGGTATTTTGGAATGGGTCCATCCGGACCACGGGGCGAAACGATCGAAAACTCTTTGCATGGGTCTGATTTAGACTCATATTAAAAATTAAAGTATTCGAAATATTTATTTGTACAGATAGGAAGAGAAATGGACAGTGAAAAAAAAAGAACTTGCGAGATAGTATGTTATGATTATATTTCAAAAAGTATAAAATTTAAAGATGGCTCAGATTAAATCACTATTGATTGTGGTGCGAATATTTTTTTAAATGAGTTAACTCATTTAAAAAAATAACCCATTCAAAAAGAACTATGGGGCGATTCGCACCGCGGTGTGAAAGATCCCATTTAAAAAGGGCTCTTGGCGATTCGCACCGCGGTCCGAATTGCTTGTGGTGCAAAACGAGTAAAGTCCCGATGGTCCATTTTACGATTTTTTCTTTTCTCGCAGATTAGGGTTGACGATTGTTACAAATTAGATAACTTCCAATAATAAAACCCGTGCGGAAGCGTATTGCGCGGCCATATTCACATTCACAGTCGATCAAAAATTATGACTGCGGTTACCGGTTACGGCTATTGAAAAGCAGAGCCGACAATACTTGTCAAGTAGATATTGTGGTTGCCCAGGTATACTGGCTGTTACGCAAGAATGCAAGCCAGGCAAGTTTTGTCATTCAAAGCTAAATACTTCCGAGGAAAGAGCGGTGCATATGCGCCTTATTGTGTTACAGACTCTTGATATTCGAAAGCCTGTTTGCGGAAGTTTAAATTTTATAATACAAACAGACTACGATTTTGCAAGAAAGAGACGAATAATATAATGAATGATGAGTACGCTTGGTACGATGTCACATTTTTTGGCATTGCATTTTTTATTTAACCCATTTTGGCCCACTACTGGGCAAAGTTATCTGTCTTTGTTCCAATAAAATGGCAATGGCTGTAGTTTGACTTGGAAATCTAATCTTCCATGCTGATTGAGGAGAAAGAAAAAAAACCTAGAATGTACAAGCTGCTACCCTATCTACGGTCTGTTTAATCTTGAATAGATAAGGACGTATTACACATAGGTACGGTTCAGAAAAGTTTATGGTTACGACAGATTTTTAATTTTATTTTGACGAGCTCCGTGGCGCAGCGGTCATCACGCCTGCCTGCGACACGGATGGTCCCGGGTTCGATCCCCGGTCAGGTCAAGATGGAAAATGATCTTTTTCAGATTGACCTGGGTCTTGGATGTTTATCTATATATGTATTTGTTATAAAATATAGTATCGTTGAGTTAGTATCCCATAACACAAGTCTTTCATTAGAACTTACTTTGGGGCTAGCTCAATCTGTGTGATTTGTCCGTATATATTTATATATTATTTATTATTTAATATAAAGATCTAATAAGATTTTTAAATTAAAAATCCGTTCAAAGAAATATTTTAATGAGATTATTTTTAATGTAATTAAAAATAATCTCATAAATTTTTGTACCATAGAGATCAACTATATGATACAAAAGAACTAACTAATGAAGTCGGTTAGAAAGGGTTCGGATACTGCTGAAAAAACAGAATGTATGTAACATAAAACTATAAATCACACGTACGCCAGAATACATTTAAGAAAATAGGCAGAGGATAAACAACGTTTTTATTCCCCGTATTGACGGCAGAAAAACGCTACGTTCGCGATGTTTCGAGTGGGCGGCGTGGTGACGTCTGCACAAAACCTAATGTCATTCTGCTTGGAATTTATGGACAACAAGACCTCCTTTATATGTACGAAAGGGCCGTAGAAAAAACAGCTACTTTTACTGTCTTTTTTACTGTGCGGTTTGTATTGCAATTCCGTCCGGTACGGAGGCCGTGTTGCTCGAAGATTGCAATACAGCAGGAATGGTAATCAAGGATTCGGTTGTCATTGATATATTTATTGTTAGTTTATTAGCAGAATATAAAAAGAAGAAAATAAGTCAAATTGATCCGCTAAGAACACATACAGGCTGATTCCGAACAACCAGGCAATATTTGAATGACTGAATTAAAATATAACGAGCTCCGTGGCGCAGCTGTCAACACACCGGCCTGTGACACGGATGGTGCTGGGTTCGATCCCCGGTCAGGTCAGGATGAAAAATGATCTTTTTCAGAATGACCTGGGTCTTGGATGTTTATCTATATATGTATTTGTTATAAAATATAATATCGTTGAGTTAGTATCCCATAACACAAGTCTTATTTAAGAACTTACTTTGGGGTTAGCTCTATCTGTGTGATTGGTCCGTATTTATTTATATTATACCTCTAATCGAATATACATAGGCAAAAAAAGGTAAAAAATTAAAAAACAAAGCATAAAATACTTTTTTCAATAATTTGACCAGCAGATTGGTGAATTTGTTTGAGAGGTCAATATTTTATCTTTGTATCTTGCGGGTCTTTTTTCTATTAAGAATTCTGATTCCGACATTTGTTTAGAACCATTCAATGAAATATACTAAATTCATCTAAGTCACTTTCATTGAAAAAAAAAAGTATTTATCGTTAGATAAGGCAGGCGCCAGTAACATAAAATATTTACGTAGAGTAATTGTCGTAAAGGTACGAGTAGATAGCCAAACAGAACAGAAAAAAATAATTGTAAGAATCGTAGCATGTGGAGATCTATATACGTACCAATTAATACACACATAGATACAATCTTTCCTTTGGGCCAAAGGAAAGAGGCGAAAACATGCAAACATATTTGAATGGCTGGGCTTACTGCATGTCTATTTCACGCGAGTGGTTGAAATGAGATTGAAATAAAACATTATCAAAACAATTCGTCACCCAAATAAACTACCTTTTAATTTTTATTAAATTAAGAAAAAAGATGTGTTGTGATGTGAAAAATTCCTCGCGGGCACGATTCGAACTGGCAGCTTCTTCTTTGTCGTTAAATGAACCACGTCAGAGGCCGAGAGGCGGTTCCAACGAATTCTGACACCAGGCAGGGTTTGCATGGTCAACTGACCATGTCACGTACACGAAATGATGATCTTTTACAACAAGTGCTTTGGTAAAGCACTTGTTGTAAAGTGAAAAAAAGTAAAAAAGCTACAGTGCTTCGATTATCATTTAATTTTATAAGCTTACTACAAAATAGTATTGTGAATGCAAAAACACCCTTATAAAATTTATTTTGATTGGCTAATTAAACGTCCATTAATCTCAGCCTAAAATGTTCCTTTGTACAAAGGAGATTTTTGAAAGTTCTCAAGTAATAAATAATTGAAGTTAAAGTCGAACCTTCGAAGTTTACCACGTTATTCTATTAGCTTGATAGATTTCTAAGAAAATTAAGATTGATTATCGGCCTCTTTAAATTCTGAAGCTTTGAAGCAAAGTTCTTAATAAGTACTTACATATTTATAAATTGAATTCAAAGTTAAAGTTCTAATAAAATAAAGTATGAAAGAGATGTTTCAGGGCAGATAACTAAGTTTCAAAGACATATTGAAGACAATCTGTGTCTGGAATACTCAACACTTCAAAAATAAATATTTATACGACAAGCTCTTTTTCTGAAGACTTTTTTTTTGTGTTGTATTGCTCTACATAATATACAAAATTGTGCAAATATCATAGAATGGATGGTGTATCAGGTAACACCATTGCCTGCACTGTACATAGTAGAACAAAGCTAACATCCTGCCATTTTAAATCCGGCTCCACCGTATATAAAGCGCAGCAGAGCCAGCACAGCAGAGAAATTTGGTTCGGAAGACCAATGGAAAGAGTAAATGTACTACTTTTTACTAGTAATACTTTTACTAGTATTACTTTTGTTGTTTGATAGATATGTGTTTTTATTCAGTAACAGAATTTATTAACAGACGCGATAACTAAAAAAAAAGAGACATGTCATTCTATATTGATATTTTTTTTTTGTTGATATAATGGACATCATTTTGACTGGAACCGTTTGACTGGAACTGTATAATATATTCCTGCCTGATAATAATTTACAAATATTTTCTTTAATTTAATTCATAAATATAAATTAATTAAATAATAATGTAGTAACAGTATATGTATAATAGTAGTTTTGACCTATTTCTATTTAATATTTGCTCGCCACTCTTGGCAAAATATGTGATACTTATAATTATTTACTGTACCAACTTTGTAACCATATTTTATGCAAATAAAATTCTGATTCTGATTCTGATTCTGTACCTAAGTTCTACGATTGGCTTATTTATCGATCGTAAAGTAGTCGTGCGTCGGAACCACCTCGTGGGGTTTAAATCTGCCAGAAATGTCTGCTGCATTTATCCTTAGACGATCTAAGGCTTCATAACTCGGGCGGCGAACGAATTCCTTCCTTTTATCTTGGACAGTCGTGCTTTGTTGGTTCAGCAGTTCAAATACCAAAATTCCTTGAGGTCACATGTTGATAATATTTTTTTTAACAAAAATGAAAAAAAAAGAACTGCTATTACAAAAAAAAAATATAATGCCACTTTGGAGATTGTAAGGATTCAAACAAAACCCCTTGCTTACATATCCGTTGGCAAGGTATTTAGAAGTAATGGTGGAATAAAGAAACTCAAATCCATACTTACATACATATCTACATACATTAGAAAACAATACCTACGCGTATTTTTTGCAGTTATATAGTTAAAAAAAATATTTGATTCAATGACTAAATATAATTAGCAAAAAAAGGTTTAAAACATTATTGGCATATCTCCTAACCGAGTTTGTTCTTGAGGTAGGAGCGGTGTGTTCCTTTACTTTGATTACAGTCGGGCGTAAAGCGAGACACGTCGGACGTCTGACACGTCATGTAAAACGTCACTCGTTATCCCTCCCGTACCGCTCCCATACCTCAGGAATAGACTCAGTTAAGCGCATATTTACGTTCCTGCAGATAAGAACTAACAAATTAAGCAGTTAGTATTTTTTCTTCTTTCGCAGGATGCAGGCCGCTTCTAACCGGTCGGTTTGCAAATCCTTGGGGGAGGCCTATGCCCAGCAGTGGACTTCTTGCTGCTGAAATTATGATGATGGTGGTGATTTTTTTCTTCTCTACTCTAAATGTCATAGTCAATTTGGTCTGCAAATACAATTTGTCTAGACTAGACCGATATTTTGGGACCGTACCGGCACTTAAATCCTTAATTTTAGCAACAAACCAATATTGTGTAATTTGAAACTCAAAAGTTTATAGCTTATTTAATGATTGGTTGATAAACAGATGTAGAATGGTGTTCTCTAAGTATTTGATTTCAGAGGCTGTTAAAGTATTTTCATTCTTAATTAGGAACATACTTATAGTGTCAGGTTTGTATTTGCTTTAGTATTCAAGTCAATGAACCTATTTAAGGGTCATTAGTAAATTCTCGTAAATACCGCTTCTTATGTATAGGTAGTGTGTTGGGTAGACACACAAAGAGATGCGTATCTTCACAAATCAATTATTTAGCACCATTGATCTGCACCTTTTGATCGAAACTTTCTTTGTCTACAAACTAATGAATACCTTCTTAACTCCTAGATTAGTTTTATCTTTTTGACGAGCTCCGTGGCGCAGCGGTCAATACGCCTGCCTGCGACACGGATGGTCCCGGGTTTTTAATAATATTTTTTTAATATACACGGACAAATCACACAGATTGAGCTTGTGTTATGGGATGCTAACTCAACGATACTATATTTTATAACAAATACATATATAGATAAACATCCAAGACCCAGGTCAATCTGAAAAAGATTATTTTCCGTTTTGACCTGTCCGGGTTCGATCCCCGGTCACAAGCCTCGAACTTACTTTGGGGCTAGCTCAATGAGCGTGATCTGTCCATATATTTATTTATTATCCTTGTCTCCGTCAGGTGATCCAATCCAGTTTGAGTTTGGAGTGATCTTGCAGTCTCGACGGAATATCTTGTGTGAACGCAATATTGAGTGCCTGTTTCCAATGTTAAGACGATTAAAATAAATACAGGTTGAGGTGACATTTGAGATTATTACTCCAATAACCATATAATTTTATTTGAATTTTAGAATAGTACATCATTCCAAAAACCGCTGGAGATATTGAAAAAACAGTTAAAAGAAAATCCTAAGCCCGCTAACCTCACAAATTTTCAGTTATTCCCAATTTATTTTATTCATATCTATCTGATGAGCCCGCGTATAATATTTTTGAACCTCCCTCAAAACAAGCATGTTACGTATATAGTTATTGGATGTAATACGTGTCAACGGTCCATTATAAAGACCGGCACATTACGTGTCTTCCTGGGCTTGAAGGATCTTAAAATAAACTTCAAATAGTGAACTTGGGACGGCCCCACTTTCAAATGGAAGACATATTAATGCACTTCGGAAAATATCGTATGTTTATTGACAATGGAAACTCCATAAAATTGGAATAGTGTACATGGGATGGCCCCACTTTCAAATGGAAGACTAATTAATGCATTTCGGAAAATATCGTATGATATTGACAATGGAAACGCGTCAAAATTGGAGACAATCAGTATGCAGAATGACAGGAGAGTTGAATGGGCCTCCTCGCTGACTCAGGTTAGGTAGTTCGGTGCGATGCCATAGGGTAGTATATTGAAGCCAGATTGATCTGTTTATACGTGATTCAGTTGCGTATTGACTACTGATTCTAATAGAGTTACATATAGGTGTGAATTTGATTACAGCAATCGTGAATGTTCCATAGATCTACGTAAATGTACGTAAACCACAATAAAATTTACATACATATTATCAGTTCTTTATTCCTAGCGGGGTAGACAGAGCTAAAGGTCATAGGACCTGGCCACATTTAGCATCATAGTGGGCGTAAAGGTGGAAAACGGAATCGAATTCGGATCAAAATCGGAATAAAATTTATACTAATATTATAAAGTAGTAGTATTTTTAAATAAAATTAGGTACACTTCAGATCATAGGCCACTGCGTACTACTATCAAATTAAATACAAAAATTGAACGTTTTAGACTCTTTCAAAGTAAGAATAATCGACTGAAAAAGGAAATCATTTTAGATAACTTTAACCAATTCAATTTAGAATTAAAAAATAGTTTTAGCATGTTAGATGACAACAACGTAACCCACATTGATACACAATATGAAAATATTTTAAAATCCATAAAAACAGCAAGTAATAAAATATCGTATTGTCAAAAACCAAATAAAAAATTAAGCCAGCAGACAATGGATCTCATTCAAGCTCGAGAAAACAATAGAAATTTAGATGAACATCAGTACAGACTTCTCGATAAGCAGGTTAAACGTAGTATACGTCGTGATATCAGACGTCGGAGTACAGAACTTGTAGAGAAAGCACTTCTTAAAGGCACAGGACTAAAAGCCGCTAGAGACAGTCTTTCAAGAAAAAAATCCTGGATTGCTCATCTGAAAGACAACAATGGAAAAAAACAGAGTAATCAACACACAATCTCTCAAATCTGTACCGATTTCTATAAGTCACTGTACTCTGATCCTTCACGTCCAGCGATTCCCAAAAAATATTCCTACGACAATTCTGTGCAACCCATAACAACTAACGAAGTTCAAACAGCTCTTAATACTATGAAGTATAATAAAAGCCCTGGACCAGATGGTATAAGCTCTGAACAATTAAAACTTGGAAAAAGCATCTTAATACCTAAACTAACACATCTATTTAACACTATATTATTTACAGGAAAGCTACCTCATAAATTTTGTCACTCTAACATATCATTGTTATTTAAAAAGGGCGACAAATCTGAAATAGGTAATTACAGGCCAATAAGTCTTACATCTCACATATATAAATTGTTTATTAAAATTATTCAAAATCGAATTGCTCCACAACTGGATGAATGTCAACCGCCCGAACAAGCTGGTTTCCGCCCCAACTACTCTACCACGGATCACCTTCATACACTCAACCAACTGATAGAGAAACAAATAGAATTTAAGGAACCTCTTTATATAGCATTTATAGATTATTCGAAAGCCTTTGACAGCGTTAAACACAACTCATTATTCACCGCTCTACGAAATCAAAATATTAACAACACCTACATTTACCTTCTCCAAATTATATACTACAATAGTACGGCCTCCGTTCAGACACAAAAACCAGGAGCAGCGTTCAATGTGGAACGAGGCATAAAGCAGGGCGATCCGCTGTCTCCTCAGCTCTTTACAAGCTGTCTCGAGGAGGTCTTTCAGAAACTGGCAGTCTCCTGGGAGAGCATGGGCATTGTCGTCGGAGAGAAAAGATTAACAAATCTTCGCTATGCCGACGATATTGTTTTATTCTCGCATTCAGCTTCCAATTTGCAAAAAATGCTCCAAGACCTGAGCGCGGCAAGCCTTGAGGTTGGACTGGCGATGAATCAGTCAAAGACCAAAGTCATGACAAACAGCACCAAAAATAAGATTGAAGTGAGTGGGCAGGTTTTGCAGTATGTTAAGGAGTATATTTACCTGGGCCAAGTAGCATCCTTCGAAAACAGGCAGGAACAAGAAATTGATCGTCGTATCAATAATGCCTGGAAGAGCTACTGGTCCATGAAGGAGTTAATGAAGGGTAGCCTTCCACTCACACTTAAAAGAAAGCTCCTGGACATCTGTATCCTGCCTATTCTGAGCTACGGCGCACAGACGTGGTCTTTGACTGAAGCTCAAAAGTCCAGACTCAAGGTATGCCAAAGAGCAATGGAACGTAGCATTTTGGGCTTGCGCCTCATAGATAGAGTGCGCAACACTGAGCTGCGTTCTCAGACACAAATAGCAGATGTGGGGGCTAAGACTGCCAGACTGAAGTGGAACTGGGCCGGACATGTCTGTCGAATGCCACCTGAAAGATGGGCAAAATCGGCTACATTTTGGATGCCGGATGGTCGTCGCAGTAGAGGCAGACCAAGGTCGAGATGGCGGGACGACCTGGACAAACTTTTAATAGACTGGCAAAATATCGCAGCAAACAGGGACGAGTGGAAAAATAGGGGGGAGGCCTTTGCCCAGCAGTGGGACAGTACACCTACAGGCTAATAAAAAAAAAAAATTATAAAGTAGAAACATTTGATTGTTTGTTAGTCGTAAATAGTTATCTTAAAATGTATTCAACCAATTTGCAACGTATACGTCGTATGATGCTCGTACTCAGTAAGCTACCTAATATAGTCATCGGTTTATTATAAGTAACATCTCGACTATAATATGGAGCTTACCTTACTCGCATCAAGTATTATGAACCATTTTGACGATATTATTTTCATTGATGTGCGTTAAAACGCACTTTTTTAAACGAAAATGTTAAAATACATTCCCAACAACCAGGTGTTTAACCAAAGCACCTAACCTTTTAAACACTACTCACCATAAATTTCCTCGTATAAAACCAATAAAAGAAAGACCCCAATAAACGGATCGTAACGCGAAAGATATATTGATGGGCTAAGCTTTCGTACAAACAGAGGTCGAAGTAATTACCATTACCCTTTTGTCCGTTGCGTAACGATCCGTCAGTGTGAAGGCTATAATCCCACGCAAATCCGCAAATAACTTTCATTATATGTACGAGGAGCCCGATGGTCCAGTGGGTGTAGGCTCTATGAGCGCTTACGTATGTTAAGCAACCCCTGGTGCAGTCCCTACTTGGATGGGTGACCGCAAGTGGCATAAAAATATCTCGAGCTCCTCCGTGCTTCGGAAGGCACGTTAAGCCGTTGGTCCCGGCTGTCATCGTTGATGCCAGTCGTTAAGCTATGTCAGATGCCTTAAGGCAGCTTGAAAAATCTGACAATAGTGTTGGCCACTTACACATACGAAAAACAAACAATTATATGTAGGCATTGTAGGCTGTTTGGAGATTGACACCTGTGCTCGCACAAGAACAATAAGGAAGTTTTAGGTCAATGTCTTTGTATATTTTATTTTTTCTATCCACGCGTGATAAAGGAAAAATTACGTTTTTTCATTTACTATGGAGCCATCGGTTTGGATGTATTCGTCTTTAAAGTTTCAACTTACTTTGCTGAGCAACTGTTTCGCCTGGCGATGGATAGAGAAGAGTTTGGGAAGCTGACGGCCAACCTCCAGTAATGGAGTGGCATTTAAAGAAGAAGAAGAAGAACTTACTTTGGCGGCATCTGCATGTGTCGCGCATTTGTTATGAAACGACAGGTCGCACTGTTATTTCATACAAAATCGCTGCCAACGAAATTCAAAGACAAACTTAACACGATGTATTTTTGTAACAAACAAATGCAAAGATGGAAATGTAATTAGTTACTGACCTAAGAGTACGATAACTAAGAAAATGCACAGTAAGTGTCAGTTCAAATATTATTTTATGCCCCATAAATAAAATTACTACCTGATATAACAGCTAACACCTTTTAATTTCGCTGAGTGCCGTCTCTAACCCAGCTACTAAGTTCCTCTACTGCATTAATAGTAAGAATAGCTACCATTGTTATTCGATGAGTTATCGCCTTGGCGACAATGTTGAGAGTTTTCTTTCAGTTTTTGTCACTGCAATCATCTCGTTACTTTAACTACCTCTCTTTCTTTATGACAGTGTAAAAGGAGTCACCACCCAAATGTCAATTTTTACGAGGTAATGGTTGAGATGAAGAATAGACCTGGCCTAGGTCAAAAACTTGAAATGTAAGGTGCGGTATCCGATCTTTTATAAAATACTAGCTGTTCTCCGCGACTTTGTTTGAATGGTTGGCCCCCGGGTTTCGGAACTTGATCAAAATCATATTTTTTGCGCGTAATAATGACATTTATAGAAAAAAAATTGATACCTTTGGGTTCCCTAGTTTTTTAAAATAAAATCTAAGCATTGTTACATTCTGATAATGTAGCTACCTATTGATGAATTTTAAAAATTTCATCCAAATACAAAAGTCTTTTCTTCTTTATAATATTCGTCTAGATGATTTCGTTTGATAGTCAATATGGCCAATTGTGTACAGTATAAAAACATATTTGAAAAAAAAAAACTACATGAGCGAGTAAAATAACACTTTTTAAATAAATATATGTGAAAAAGCTTTCAGTATTACTTTTAATTTAAACAGTAAATCGTCTTTTAAAACGTGGACATAATCAAATGCAAATGCTTCTAAACCTCCATAAGAAATGTGTGGGTAATACAATCGACAATGCTCCAAGAATTTGCCGGTTCGCACTCCGTCATTAAATTACAATCGGGGAAAAAACGGAAATTGAATAATTTATTGCGTGAAATGGATTGGTGAATAATTTCTTCCTGATTGATTTCTTCCTGCGATTGGAGCGAGATTGGACCTTTTGTCAACAATTTGTCAATGAAATTGGATGGGATCACTTTTTTCGGGATTGATAGGCTTCTTATTTGACGTGTTAACTTGGAGTAGACTCTACCTATATGAGAACATATACAATCTTGTATTATTGATCGCTTTACTTTGATGAGATGGATTTAAGAAGAGTACCTACATAGCAGGTTACGTTATCAATTTTCGTATGGTGTAAACCGTATAAACTATAAAGATGGCAAATGACTGTACCTAAATAGCGTCATTGTGATGATCATGTATATTTCTGGGAGGATTTCTTATCTACCAAACGTGGCACTGATAATTTTTAAAGTTTAAACGCCCACGATGAAATAAATAGGTAAGGCTTTCTATCAGATTTCCTATCTGGTAGACTTTCCAACAGAAAAGTCTACTTATCATCTAATTAGATAAACAACTTATTTTAACAGTAATAATAATAAATAAATATATTGGGACAAATCACACAAATTAAGCTAGCCCCTTGGTTCGCGGTGTAATTGTATCGTAGGATACTAACACAACGATGCTATATTTTATAAAAGATAAATATATAGATCTAAGTCCCAGGTTGATCTGAAGAAGATCGTTTTTCGTCTTGACCTGACCGGTGATCGAAACCAGGCTCCTCGTGTCACATGTTGGCATGTTAACCAATTCGCAAGCAGGAAGAAGAAGGATATCAAAATAATAACAGTAATAGATACATTTACATGGTAGGTGATGTGCAACATAGATTAACTTGTTCGCCGGCGAATAACGTAGATTCAGGAGCACACACTAATTCAGAATCCAAATTAAGTCAATCTGTCTACACCGACATTTGAAACATTCTTGGTTCAAGTCGCTGTAAACTTAGATTGCCACTTTCTGCGGGCTTGCAGGCTGGATCTGACTTGGGATCCGGGATTTATGTACATTTCATATGCAGTGAGGCTTGTTTTATGGCTTTATAAGTAGAATCCATTTAATTTTATGGTAGAATAGTTTTATGGACAAGGCGAACTTATAAGGAATCACGTTATAGGTGATGCAGCTAGCAACCCATCACTATTTTTTAATTCCATTTTTCACCTAAACACCCACTTACATGCTATACGTGTATTAATGTATAAACAGTTGTTATAGGGATTTTCCGTTTCTTCTTCCGAACGTATTAAAGTCTAAAGAAATAACATCACGTACAAAGGTAATAATTTTTAGGCCGGAAAGGACCATAAAATGTGTGCCTAATTATTTAAAGTATTCTGAAGCACCAAAGCTGAAGATGCAGTCGAATCCTATTCAAATGAGAGTGAATTGACTTTTTGTTGTTGATTACTATTGACTTAAATGTTGTTATAATGTCATAGGTGTAAATATTGGCATCTTTAAAATGGATGGTTTCTTAAAGGAGGCCTTTATAAAAACATACATTCGTAAATAATATCATCTCTTTATCCCTTAAGGGGCCTTAAAACCCAAAGGTCATGCTTATCTTGTTAGTGGGATTCAAGGGTCCCCTTTGAAATCCCAAAAAAAGGTGAATCCCATTCCCTAGGCCGGTTTCTACGATCTGCACGGGATGAGCAGCACGGGATGAGGAGCCCGATGGTCCAGTGGGTGTGAGCTCTATGAGCGCTTACGTATGTTAAGCAACCCCTGGTGCAGTCCCTACTTGGATGGGTGACCGCAAGTGGCATAAAAATATCTCGAGCTCCTCCGTACGTGCTTCGGAAGGCACGTTAAGCCGTTGGTCCCGGCTGTCATCGTTGATGGCAGTCGTTAAGCTATGCCAGATGCCTTAAGGCAGCTTGAAAAATCTGACAACAGTGTTGGCCACTGGCACTTACACATACGAAAAACAAAACAAGCAGCAGCTGGTACATTCTAAGATTTTTCATCAGGATCAGCATGGTTAACATAATGATGAGTGTACTTATCAATGAAAAGGCGATATTATGTCTGGAAGACATTTCATACTTTCAGTTACTCTGTTTATACGTCCAGCAATGAGCGTTTTCGTATGATGTGATTAATGTACACTACTCATGGAGACATTTCTGGTGCAGTTGTATAATTTTAGAAGCGAATTTTCGAACTCTTTCTTTATTATAGTACCTATTCAATTCCATGGAGAAAAAATGATACACATATATTGTTGTCTGATTGAACAAATACTTAAATAAAATTATTAATAGCCTTCAACACGGAAATTTCCAATTCTATAAATATTTTAGGTAGTTTTTTAACTATTTAAAGTAGATGTTTGACTAAATAATAGACTCTTCGTTTCCTATAATTGTTCCATAAGAAGTTTTTTCTAGACTCTTAAGTTTTATCATACATGCTTTTACACTATTGTAAAATATTGTTAAATCGTCTTCAAAAATGACGAGCCTATTTATGCTCGTCATTTTTGAAGACGATAACATTGGTTAACTTAAAATTTTGTGCCGCGAACAGTAACATAGTTAAACCTTCCTACTGGTTTAACTATGTTACTGTTCGCGGCAGCGACTTGATGATTGGTTAAACGAGTAACCCTAGTGATTACAGAGGATGCCATGTGTGTGACGTCGGGGCAAGGGCGGATGCAGCTTTGGCTACAGGAGAGGGTCAGATAAACATAATTTAATTTTAATAATAATATATACAAGTAAAATCAGCCAAGTGCGAGTCGGACTCGCGCACGAAGGGTTTTTATTAGTCTATCGGAGCAAAACACGGCAAAAGTCACATTTGTTAGTATAAATAGTATTTATTTATTCTGTTTTCAGTACTTGTTGTTATAGCGGCAACAGACATAAGTCATCTGTAAAAATTTCAACTGTCTAGCTATCACGGTGTATGAGATAGTCTGGTGACAGACAGACGACATCTATGTCACAGTAATAGGGTCCCGTTTTTAACCTTTTAGGTAAGGAACCCTAAAAATGAAGAAATTTTATTAATAAATGTAATTATTGTACTTAATTATACCTACCTATATTTAAATGTGTTATCTTTCGGTGCCGGCGACTTCGTCCGCGCGGGTTTCGCTTTTATAATACTTTTTCGAGTCCTGTGAAAGCACCGCTTTTGGCTAGTGTTTAACAACTTTAATTAGGGGTCTACCTAGGTTCTGAACCCAGTCCAGGAGGAGTCATGACCCCCAAGATCCCCCCTGGATCCACCCTTGCGTCGGGGCAATTTCCCGCCGTAATCATGTGGCGACTGAAAATCAACGACATGCTATTTTGGTCGAAACTTTCCAGGATGCTACGGATATTAATCCAGGTGGAGGGACAATTAACGTGTAGGTCCATTAAGTACTTCAGTAAAATAGACTACAAGACAATACGAGAAATCACGTTAATATCAACTGATTCCTGAAAGCAAATTTAATGGGAAAATAATTAAATAAATATATTGGGACTCTTCACACAGATTGCTCTACCTACACACAGATAGTCTAGAGCCTAAGAAAGGACATAGCATAGGCTTTTTTTATGATTCGAAAAAAGGCTACTTGAACTCACTATTCCATATAGACGAAGTTGCGGGCACAGCTTGTATTCCTTTATTTGAGAGCTCTTTTCATAGCACAAAGAAGTAAACGTGTCCCCATTATGTGGCTGTGACATTTGTAAAAAATAGGTAAAACAGATAGCGCTGGCTCTTGCGTCCACAGCATCGGTGCTTGATAGCCAGGGTACGCTTTAAAAACATGATAGTTTATTCTTTTCTTGCTTTTGTTTAACCCGTAATTACTGTAATTTTCCTAAAACCTATCAGGGAATTCATTAGTTAAAATTAAATCATCAGCGTAAATGACAAATTGTTCGCGCCGCCTGGCTTTGATGGCGCCCGCCTAATAACACTTCCGTTCATGATTATTCCTGCTCAAATTCAATTTGATGTTATCCGATAGATGATAATTTGAGCGATATTGCTTGCTATTTTGAATTATTGAAAAGTAGTGAAAATGCAAAAAAGGCAGAAGTTTTGTTAAAATTTAAATTGGAAAATGAAAAATATGTATGTATGTATGTATATTGTAAAATCGTTAATAAGCGTTAATAAGCATTAACAGACGTGTCTAAGCCACGTCTAAACGTCAGTTCAGGTAGGTCATGACATGAGTCATATCTAGACGCGGTGTGAAATGGTGTCACAGCTCTTAGCGGTTTTGGTTTCTAATGAATGACCTTGCTGGGATCATTTATGAATGATTTACGAACATTATGGAAGAAGTACAAGATTGAGAAAAAGATAAGAAACATAGGTCTATACCTTATATCTTGTACCTATGTACAGTCCAAACTTTGTGGCAGCTCGAAACATCGCGCGAGTCGATGCGCAGTACACAAATTTAGGTTTAGCGGGGTGCGCGCGGGGAGGCGGGGCGCATACTGCGCAGCTCGTAGCTAATATCTGAGCAGCCATAAAGCTTGATTCGGACTGTACAATGCATATAAATAACCATAATTGGGCATAATTAAAAAGATGTTATCATTGTTTCCCTGACATGACCACCATCCATTTTGTCAACAGGCATGACGATATTCTTTCGTATTATCATCGTTCGAGTATACAGAAAGTTTCGCCTATCTAGGATGTAATCGAAAAAAAATGTAGATGTAACAACTTTTCTTGCGTTTACACTGGTTTTCTGTAATACAGGCCCTGCCTACATCAGACTCCAGGCTCCTCCAATCTGTGTGTTCTCGCAAATTTATGTCATAGATTGTTTAGAGAAAAATAAATATATATTTTTTACACTAAGTTGATAGTAGTGTACCGGCATAAAATATTATGTGTATATTTCGGCGACCTACCTAATTTGGTGCTGTTAAGATAAAAAAAAATTCACCGATTTTGGCAATTCAGTCCTCATTTTTGGTTTTTATAAATAGTAATGCCCTCTATCAAAGTGTTTAAGGTATTATTTGAGATTTACATAAAATTTAAAAATGTTTTATTTATTTAAAAGTAGTCTTAAATCACTTTGAATCGTGGTCAATGAATTCAAAAACAACCTGTAAAGGTATATTGTCTGTTTATTAGGTTCAAAATGTTTTGTATAACGTACTAATCTTTACTGTATCATTAGAATAACTGTACTTTAGATTAAAACTATCTCATAACGTAATACTAATATTTCAAATTATCATTCATTTAGAGTCATTGTAAGTCATTTATTTAGAGCATACATATCGGAATTGAAAAAAAATCGTATTCAATATTAGATGTTAAACATAGACAATGACATTTTCATATAAGCAAACCCGTGTACCAACGAAATGATATAATTGGCTAGTCGTAGGAGTGACCTGTGAGACGATTCGCAAGAGTGTCGACATTGTATTGTCTTTGGTTACAATTATGTGAAGTGAAAATGTATTTTGAAACCGAGCATTTTGTGTTTTATTCGACACCTCGAAAAGTTACGATTATTTAAGACTTTATTTACCAGCAAAATTTACACAATCGATCAATCATTATGACAAAGAATTCATTAATATGATTTTTATCTATATTTTTTAATTGAATGCCTTACGAATCTTAATTATAAAACTGTGTACAAATCTCATGAAAAAATAACCACAAATATTTAAATAAGATTTGAAATTTAGTTATTTGTAACATCAAAAAAATTTATTGCTAATGACTATTACACTTTCCTCCATAAAATTTTAATTGTGTAGGTTTTATTTTGTACAAATAAAACAACAATATAAAAACTATTTTAATTTAAATGTTTATCTAGAAAACATTAGAATTAATAAATAATAATATAACCCTAGTATATCTATGTTTAATAAATAAATGTTTCAAACGTCACTTCGACACCAATCTGAGAATAAAGGGCTGGAAACCTTTTAATTAAAGTCTACATCACGTAGATCAAAGTCGTACAACAATTAGCCTTACGTAGGTTTTGCGTAATTTCACTGTCGGCTTGTTTATGCCCACGTTCCATTGTAACACCCACGATCAGTACGGACCAGCCTTTATGTAAATATCTTACATTCTGTTCTCTTTTCACGAAATGTCTTGTTGATTTAAAACGTAATGAATATGAAAAGATGTTTTGAACAGATACGAATAGAGCTAACTCGTAATAGGAGAAAATATAAAAAAAAACTTACCACTCGGACATGTGAAGAGATTCTGAAAAAGAAAACAAATAATTAATACAGGTTGAAAAAAATTACTGCTAAGAATTTTTTTAAGTCTCAATTAGGTTTTTGAATACAAACAAAATCCTATAAAAGATTAGTTAAATTTGTCTGACCTTCTAAAACGTAATTGAATTATTTCAAATTCAGTTATTGAAGTTGATTAATTCAAACATTTAAGTTCTTAAAACTCTTTGACTTATCCAATTTAAATAGTTTTGAGAACTAAAATATTGTGGAATCAACTAATTTAATTACCTATACCTGCGGTCTGCGGAGAACAGTCGCAAAGCCAAATTTAATTAAAATTAAAATTGGAAACAGTTAATGCAGAACACAGCTGAAAATATATTTGGAACATTGTTTTAGTTTCGCCCATATAGCGGAAAGCCAAATCTGCGGCGGCGACGGTTTCCAATCGGAAATTGATATACAGTGGTTTAGGTCACGAATGAAACATCGAGTGTAGTTGTTGCCAAACTGAAAGTGAAGCGAGAACCGTACGCTCAATACGATTCGTGACCGAACAACAGTATCTCTGGTGAGATTAGTTCATATGCTTTGTATTTAGGAGCCTTTTATATCAAACATGATTTATACATAATGAATAGTACCTATAGAATTTGCATGCAGACATTAAAGTACACGAGAATGATAAAGGGCGCTTTATTCCAGAATTATCGGAGATTCTATAGAGATGTTTAAAATTCTATTCACATGTTTACGGACGATGACATTGTTCCTAAAATGTAATCCGTCTTATTATAAAAAGCGGACTAACTATTAAACCATCTCTAAGTCGGTTCCCTTAGCGCTCGGATCGCGCACAAATGTGTGCGCGGTACTAACGCCACCCGCCGGCTCGGAGCTCGCACACATGTGTGCGCTTACGCTACCAACTTAAAAAGTCCTTTATTCTTTGTTGTCCCTTTCTTTTTTGTACGAAATGTCTATGGGAGAAACAGAGACAAAAAAGTGGCCTTCAAAATGATACCCTAACCTTTCAGTCGTTCGAAATAAACCATCGAAAAAAAAAGTGTTGAAATTCAAATTTTGCCCGCGCGTCCTGTGGATTTGGTGCTCACGGATTTATTGTGATTTTTTGTGGTTTTAGTTAAAGAAAAGGTAAGTTCAGTGTTTTTATTTATTCTTTGTAATGTAATAAATACATAGACATATAATTTTTAGTCTGAATATGTGATATAAAATATAAAATGAGCTTCTAAAATGTAAACTGCCTAGATGAAGATGTTTGCCTATAGTAATAACTTGAAATAATGATCAATAAAGCTATAAAATAGGTTCAGTAAAGCAAGATAATTGTTAGAAATAATATGTTCTTTGAATATTTCATTTATATTACAACTCAAGTATTACATATTCTTTGAATTACATCGAAATCCAAATAGTCATTTGAATCAGCCGCCATTTTCTGTTTGGATCTAGTAGGGCCGTCTCGGTAGTGAAAAAGTGCGTATCGATAAATTTATCGATAAATTAGTATGAGGAGCTGTTTTGTTAATTTTAGTTATTTTGTTTTTAATGTTTGGGTAAAAGTTAAATATGAAAAAAATAAAAGCCTATGTTCGTGGGAGGTTTGGAAAAATCAATTATCGGTTTTACAATGTAGTGATAAGTTGTTGTCATGATATGTTTTGTAATATTTTTTGTTGTGTTTGTAGAATGAATAGAAATAGCAAAATCACTTGGCAACCGGGCAACCCTTTGCCTCGTGAATTTGAAGAGGTCCTCTTTGATGACGATGAGGAGGACTTCAATGACGACGACGTCCTCCTCGAAGAGGAGGATGTTGAAGATGAAAATAATTTAGGAGTAAGTAATTTATACAATTTAACTGACTTTTAAAAAGGAGGTGATTCTCAATTCCGACTATTTTTATACAACTGCCGAAAAGGAGTGTTATGTGTTTAGAGTTCATGTATGTCTGTGTGTTTGTGAGTTCACCATAACTTCAAAATACCTGAACCGATTTTGATGTGTGAGATATTTTTAGAATCATCATGTTGTGGTTTTAATTTTTTTATACTTGTTTATTTTGTTTTTGTTTATATTGTGTTTTTTTTAGCCGGACTTGCCTGTATATATTCAGGAAGACGATGGGTCTTTGGTGCCTTTGTCCCCCATTGATCCCGAGGAGGCAGATCCACCTCTGTATGTATTTTTTTTTTATTTCGTAACAGTAATGCATAGCTGATGTTTTGTTATATAGCTATTTAAATATTACTAATTATGATTTTTGTTTTAGCGTGAGCGATTCTGATGATGAGGCTGAACTGACAGCGGTGCGTCGTCGCATGGTAGACGCAATAAGTCCACTGTGAGTTATAGTTTTCATATTATATTATTATTTTTAATTGCCGCCATATTTTTAGACAACTGCCAAAAAAGACCGTAATGTGTTTAGAGTTCATGTGATGGTGTGTGTAAGAAAGTGACATAGGGTATATTTTTTTTTCATTTACTTATTCCTTTTTTTTTCATTTTATATTGCAGAACTGTACGGAACTCCTCTCCTGACATTCCACCTGCGACACTGGAAGCCCCTGCGCCAGTCGAAGTGCCAGTGCCAGAGAGGTTCCGTATAGAGTTACTGCCGCCATCTTCAGCCAGAAGTAGAAGAGGTGGAGTATCGGCACGGGGACGAGGGCGCGGCCAAGGTCGAGGACGGGGACGTGGTCAAGGCAGGGTAACGGGTGAAAGAGGATGGATGCGAGGTGAACCGTTGCAAGAGAGATTTATTGACGACGCGGAGCTCCCAGAACAAATCCGGCAAGACATTAGTCGCATTTTGGCTGCTAGAGTAAATTTGCGACGTAGAATGAATGTGGAAGAAAGTGGTGACAATGTGATAGGGGAAGAAAATTTGATGATGAATGATGATGAAATGAATGAAGGATTCGTATGGGGACCGATGAGTGAGTGGAATGGTGTGAAAGAAAGTTTCTTGCCGGAAACAATAGGGCCGACTCAACAATTCGGTAATGCATATGAGGCATTATATTCATTTTGGTCGGATGATATAATGACTCATATTGCTGTTGAGTCGAACAGATACGCCCAGAGTCTTTCGGCCTCTCGACCAAGATTTGCAAGGGACTGGTATGAGACGAATGCCGACGAAATATGGGTGCTGTTCGCATTTTGGATGATGCTTGGCATTATTAAAATGCCAAGTATCAAATCATGTTTTACTAACATTCAATTACTGCGAACAGACGTATTTCGTCGGCTGTTTTATGAAAGCAGGTACTGGGACTTGAATGCTGCATTCCATCTGGTCGAGGGGACGGACGCAAATAACCCCTTGCATCCGATGGGCCCAATTATAGATCATTTGAATAATAAATTTAAACAAATGTACCGGTTGGAACAAAATATATGTATTGACGAATCCCTAACTCTGTGGAAGGGTCCAGTAGCATTTAAGCAATATATAAAGACCAAAGCAGCACGATTTGGTATTAAAACGTACCAATTATGTGAATCCGCGACCGGGTACCTATGGTCATTTTTTGTTTATATCGGTCGCAGCTCGGAGCCGGCGTCTGTGTGTCCGGCAAGTGTAAAGACTGTGTTGAGACTGGTGCAACCTATTTTAAATTTGGGGCACGTCCTTTACATGGACAATTGGTTTAACTCCCCCTTGCTTGCTCGATGGCTGAAGCGGCATAAGACCGACTGCGTGGGGACACTCCGTGCATCTAGAAAGCACGTGCCTCTAGAAGTACAGAGATGTCCTCTTGCAGAAGGTCAATTTATTGCCCGTGCATCTGAGGACGTCATGGTAATGGCCGTTCAGGACCGGAAGAGGGTGACTTGTTTGTCCACTTATCATGACGTCTCTCAGGTGCACAAACAACGTCGACCCGGTCATCCTGGGCAGTACAAGCTGCATCTAATAGATGATTACAATAAAAACATGGGGGGAGTTGACCGGCTCGACCAAATGTTGGAGCCATATTTGATAGAACGTAAACAGTGCCTTAAATGGAACAAGAAAATGTTTAAACATTTATTGAATATTTCTATTCAGAACGCTCGAATATTGGTAGAAAAATCCACCAACACTAAAATAGACGCATTGGCGTTCAGGTTGGCGATTGTTCAAGAAATTGTTGACAGGCATTTATCTAAAATTCCAAGGAGGCCACAACGTCAACAACAATCCCGACCTGAACGCCTCACTGAGCGCCATTTCTTGCGCAGGATTATTATAACGGATGAGATGCGAGAAACAATCAAACATCGCTCCAACCTAGGCCGTCGCAACTGCATTTGGTGTACCCGTAATGGCAGACGCAACACCAAAACAGTTTACGAGTGTACAGAGTGCAACGTACCACTCTGCCTCGAAACATGCTTTAAAGAGTACCACACAATAGAATAATCATTTTGTGGTGTAAACCACATAATGATATTCTTTTTTCTTTTTGTGTTTAATCAATATACTAATATTAAAAATAGTGGAGTTTGATGTTTGTTTGGTTGAACGCGCTAATCTCAGGAACTACTGGGCCGACTTAAAAACTTATTTTTGCGTTGGATAGTCCGTTTATCGATGATGGCCATAGGCTATAGTCTGTAGCTTTTGAACAATAATTAGTAAATGCATAATACTTAATAAGATAATTTTAAATGTGATTTGGCGTGAAAAAAGGCCTGCAAAGGCCTATTTTCTGAATAAAGGTTTTGAATCTTTGAATCAACTTTTGCAAAGTGTCTTGACGCAATTTATTGTACTGTTGGTGTGCCTTTTCCAAATAAATAAATTCTTCTGCACCTGTGCTTAGTCATAAGTAAATTTCTAACGTCAACATGTGCGTCAACACGTGTAGCGATATTGACTACCGGGTCTTCAACACTTGCGCTTTGGAAGGGAGATAAAGTTAGTTGTAAGCAAATTCTGATATCAACAATTATCGTGCTACTTTGGCCTTTATATGTCGTTTTAAAAAGATGGCCGTTATTTAGTGTTCTGCAGTTTATTTTGTTGCCGGTTTCTCTGCACTTGCGCTTTGGATGGGCGTTAAACTTAGTTATTAGTAAATTTCTGATGTCAACCATTGTCGTACTATTTTTTAAGAAATCTATGAAAATATAATATATTATTCCAACCAACTTCAACTACTTCCAACAAGTTATTTTGAAAATCCTTGTGTGTTATTTAAGTGGATTCTGGGTCCTGATAATGCAAGTAGAAAAGCGTTCAGATGAGAAAGAAAACGCGCTGAGGGAGAGAGAGAAAGCTGGAAGCTCCGTGGTCTTATTGAATGATATGTGTGATTCTGAATGAAAGCTGTTATACAAGGAGCGTGAGCGATGAAGAATGTAAGTATATAATAAAACGGTTCTGGGTGGTGATGCAGTGGGCAACTTGGTGCGGTGATGGTACTGTGGTGATGGTGGTGTCTATATATTTAAATCATAAACCATAACACAATACATTTGTGGTATTTACGACTTTTCTAATTATAAATAACATAGGTAGTCTTAGTCGGATCCATTGCCATATGTTTTTATTTATTACCTGTATTGTGGTATTTGTATATCAATAATATACCTTAATGATACAAAATAAATGTTAATTCATCTACATACATACTTATACACTTTTTATTTTTGCTTTATAGTTTTTCTATACCAATATCAGATCCCTTTGCATCAGTAGAAATATCGATAAAAATATCGATAAAAATTATTATTGCGCTGCGTCACTACAGTGGCTCATATTTTTTGCGCGTATTTTTTGTTACAGTTTGTGTCGGATTTCAAGTGGTTATTTGCTTGTAATAATGTAAACAAGTGTAGAGATACGAAGGATACTATGTTTCTTTGTTCTGTCGTGATATATTACTTCCTCTAAGCTTGTGGTTGTGGTGAATTTGTAACCTAAAATTGGTGGATTGGTTTTGCGACTGTAATGGCGACTTCTTCTCTTTGCATGACAAATTTTGTGGTTTCCAGGTATATTTTCATGCAAATCTTTGTAAATATGACTCGTAATAAATATTTACAACAATATTATTGTACTTTTATTTCAATTCCGTAATAGAAAAGATCAATTACAGCCGTCGAAAGTTGAGGTTATAGAATGAAGTACCGAAAAATTCTTGTTATGTTTCATTCAAGATTTTACAAAATTTTGGTTTGGACGAAAGAAACAATAGATACAATAATGATAATAATGTATTTCATTATAAATCTACATACATTTATCAAAGAATAGTCCAGTAATATTTTGGTTATCACAATTTTTATATGAGCATGTAGGTGAAAGGTGAATGTTTTGGTCGAGGCTCAATTTTAGTTGCATATTTCTATATTATTTATTGTTTGGACACGTCTGTAGATGCTGTCAAATAGTTCCTTATATATTTAGGATGAAACCCACGTAATTTCAGCAATTATATCTGCCTAAATAAAGCAAACAAGTTAGTTTCGTAACTTCATACATTTTTGCAACATTTCGCCATGACAGTTTTTTTAGCAAAGTGAAAGTACCTATAACGTCATGGCGGAGATTCAAAAGGTTAAGTCAAGTACAAAGGAAAATCGTATTATAAAAAAAGGTTTATCGCTTAAGTCATACATGATCCTAGGTCAAAAGATAAACCAGCATTTCACTAGTTTAACTCCAGTACAAACTCATTTTGTAACCTCAGTTTGTAACTAACAAATAGGTTTTTTTACTACAAAATTATATGTTGGTGCTAGAATCTACGTGAAAACTCGATACTTACTTATTTTACAATGAGCGAATACTTAATAAATACAAAGGAAGCAGTAAAACTATCACAAATATCCCAAATTATTTAATTATTTGAAGATTTATATGTTGTAAATATATTATATTAACACTTTCAACACTATTATTGTCATTTTTATTTCACAACAACTAGAAAACCATGCTTGGACACCTGGAACCATTGATTTATTAAACATTTCACAATCGTAAACAAACTTTGAGGTTAATTTCAACATAATTATCGGCGATCCTTATCAGCATCTACAAAACAATACTTTTTATACACACGACCACGGCTCCTTTAATTCAATAAATTTGAATATTTACTTTTTACAATCTAATAAAAAACAATTTTCGAGGTTACTATTTGGTTTCTTTGGAAAAAATACGATTTGTTACGCGCGCTCAGTTACGTTCCGTTTCAGGTTTTTAAAGTTACCGACAGTTGCGTAAAAAAAAATTTGCAGGTAAAAAGTATGATTTATAAATGTAAAACCTTTGAAATATCATTTTATAACAAAAATATATATCTTTCATCATTTCAATTTTATTATTTTTAAATTTTATACTATTTCAATCAACAAATATTAAAAAATAATTACAATTATCATGAAGATCGGAACGATGTAGTGGAATGATTGAATGAATGAACGAATGAAATATGTTTTCGGGGGATCGTCTCAGATCTAAGTCGATCGTGACTTAGTTCACTTTTTATAATGAAGCGAAGTTTAATTTCCTAAACTATACTTGATTCATCACAAGTCCGAACTAAGGTAGAACAGGTTTAAACCTATTTTTGCCGTTTTTTTATAATAAGACGGAATGTGTTTTGAGGTCATTAATTCAGGAATAGAAGGGAAAATAAATGGTGTGAAATACGAGTTTAAAGGTAATAAGTTAAACTTATTAGTAAGACTAGGAAATTATAATACTCTCCGGTTACAGAACATAACCCGTACATAAGGAACGTAGGTACCCAAGTACATAAGAAAGAGCTCATTCCGGTACCGGCCAATGGTATGAATTATATAGGGTTAATCATTTATATAATTATAATTTCGAAAACGTCTTGTGTTATAAAAGTACCATTGAATTCCTCAAAGAACTTTATTTCTTTTAATAGTTGAAATCTGAATCTGAATATAATTCTCGTATTGACATTCAGTAGATTCATCGCCTGCAAAATTTTTATAAAATTATATTAAGAGGATCACGTATCTATATATCTATGTATATTTTCGTACAAAAAGCGATAACTCTTCCACCCCCCTAAACCTTTACGACATGAGGAAATTTTGGTGCCATTCGATTTTAAGCACACCTTAATCTAGGGCTAATCGATTTTTTTATTGATTTGGTTTAAATTATTAAAAAAAAATGCCATGGGTATTTTTTAAATGATTAGATGCTCATAACTTTTGTTGTAAGCAATATATCTTAAATATCAAAACGTACAGCCCTATTTCTCCAATTTATAATATAATGTGTAGAAAAAATATCGAAATTGCACTACGTTGAAAGGGAGGGAAGCGTTATCGCTTTTTGTATGAAAATTTACAGGTAGTCGAAGGGCCCACACTAGCCACACTAGCGACGCCAATAGTTTTATTCCTAATACTTTACAAATATAATGAAATTCAATATAAGATTAAAACATGATTCCAAAAATACTTCTTATATGATTTACATTCTTGAATTTCATTCTATTTGTATTATTAGGAATAAAATGATTGGCGTCGCTAGTGTGGCTCCTCTCTCTACATCTAAGCGTTTTACTCGCTGCATACTCAACAACTGGTGCGTTGGAGAAGTTATGGAATATGTTAGTATTTCATGCTGAAGGTAATATGATTTGGCACAGTCTTTTACAATTTACTGAAAAACTATAAAGCCTAAATAGAGACTCAGAATCCAATCTATTACATTATTAGCTGACACTATCGCCTGAGTGTGTTTCGTTACAAGTATACTGGTAACGAAACACACTCAGGCGAGTGGTATAAACTTTGCTGGAATGAAGAGCATTTGATTATTAATTTAAATCGAGCCACGCTAGCAAAGCCACCCAATCAATTCTTGTTTGCATAAATACAACGTGGGTAATTATGTACAATGCAATTTGGACATTGCTTTTACCAAAACCAACGTGTGGAAAGTGCAAACTCACGCCAATGTTTACAGATGAGAAACACGGCTTTCATTGGACATTTCGTAAAATGAAAGTCGGAATAAATTTTGGTTTCAATAAGTGCCAAACTTTAATGCGATTATTATCATCATCAGGTCATGTTAATCTCCAACGCTGGAGCACGACCCTCTCTGTACTACTAAAGCCATATATTAGCCAGAGCAGTCAGAGAATTTGACCTACCTTCTCCACGCTGGCCAGACGAGTTGGAGAGGTCTCTTTGATGTTTGTAAGCTTTGTTTAGCTTGTTTTTTCTAACTCGCCTTCTATGACATCTACGAGAAGACTTGGAGTAAAATATCGATTTCCATCATGACCTGACTGGGTATCGAACCCGGGACCACTCGTGTCGCAGGCTGGCATGTAAGCTGCACCGCGGAAGTCATCATCTCTTTAGAGTGCCAAACTTTAATGTGACTATGTGACTTCTCAGTTTAAGTGGCCAAACATGAGAGTTAGAGCGTTATGGCCCGGCCAGATGTGACTACCACCTTTATGAGATAATGCTTAAACGTCGTAGTGATAATCATAATCAGGTCTTTATTAGTCTCCACTGTAGGAGCACGACCCTCTCTCTGGTGCCGTGTGGTTCCCGGCAGAGAAGAATAGGACCACTCCAAATCTTCCCGTGGATGTCCTAAAAGGCGACTTAGGAAACTCAAGCTAAACAAAGGTCATAAACATCAAAGAGACCTCTGCAAGCCGTCTGGCCAGCGTGGAGAGTGTAGGCCAAATCCTCTGACTGCTCTGGCAGTACAGAGAGGGTCGTAGTGATAATAATTATTATTCATTACTATTGAATTGATTCAGGCGTTACATTGCGGAAGTCAAAGTTACATGCATTTTGAGAGTTAAATTCAGTTGTGTGCTTCCGCCACCAGTTAGTTCATCATGCAAACTATTGCAGGCCAGTGCCCACCCACTACTGTTTGTCCCTCATGCCCGCCACCAATAGTTTATGCATACGACCCTTGCCGACGTTGCTGCATCAAACTTCAAAGTATCCGCATCCGAAAAGGCAGCTGCAGCCTAAAGGGATGAATGGATGGAAACGGATAATTTGATGTTATCTCGGCAGGGCAGTCTAATAAGATTAAAGTTTGTTATTTGGAGAAAACGGTGCAAGTACTACTTACCCACATATACATAGGCAAACTTTAAGACTACGTTAAAATATATTGGGAGTGTCTGTAGCCCTTAATAAGATGAACTTATTTTCAACAGATCTTGAATTTCTGAGTCCGGACAAACAATAGAGTTAGATGAACAGACAAATCGACAGGCGCAAACAATGGTTGAATGGATATATTAATTAATAATTACGCCAAACTACTCTGGTTTTGACATTGAGATGTTAAAACAACATTTATTGTATTCAATGCATAATGTTATAAACGTTAAGTATCCAGTTTTAATATAAAACAATGCTCATTTTATTTAATACTAGCAATTTTCCGACTTCGTCCAAGTAAAACTTCACCCACTTAGGGGTTGAATTTCAAAAAATCCTTTCTTCAGTGCTCACTTACATCATGAAAGGAACCCTGTACCAAATTTTAAATGTCTAGGTACAGTCGTTTAGGTTGTGCGTTGTATAAGTCACTGAGTTAGTCAGATAGGCCTTTTATAAATCGGTCTAGTAGTTCCTGAGATAAGCGCCTTCATTTAAACAAACAAACAAATAAACTCTAATGCTATAACATTAGTTTAAATTAAAACAAAAATCAACTTGCCAAACAATAAAACGATCAATTAAACATCCATCTAAACAGATTCGTTTTAATCTGAATGGCGAACCGGATGTTTCCTCTTCTTCTCAATCATATCGTTCTCATTGTATGGTAAACAAAACAAAACTGAACTGAACTCATTGCGCGGGGTTTCGCAAGGTATTGTGTACACATCAACTTTCCGATGCGTCGAAATTCAAATAAATAAAATCGCTCGTGCGCGACATGCTAACTCTTTCATGAATTAATTAATACAAGTACTTGCTAATAGTCAATAATAAATAGTCAAAACTTTTATTCATCTTAAGATAGTTTAAATATCATTTGGTGAACGTCTATTTACATTGCAATTGCTTTACAATGTTATATTATTGTTGACATCAATAATTTACTTAAAGCTAAGTTTACACCGCTTCCAAAGCGGAGTGCAGAAGAAGTGGCAACAAACTGCACAGCGCATTTTTTCCAAATGACGTCAACTTATATAATAACATACATACATATTATCACGTCTTTATCCCGTACGGAATACTAAGGGTTCTTTAATTTTTTGAACTTGTCCTATAATTATACTTACCTATGTATTAATATTATTAAGAGGAAAGATTTTATAATGTGTTCGTTTGTTTAAATTGAATAGGTTCCGAGACTGGACTGATTTTTAAAATTCCTTTACCTATAGAAAGTTAATTTATCTATGGGTCACATATGCAAAATTTCATGATGATCGGTTCAGTAGATACGGCGAATCGTAACAAACAAACAAACAAATAAACTCACTTTCGCATTTATAATATTAGTTGGGAAGTTGCGATTAGTTGGGACTAGATAATTCCCGCGTCTTCGTCCACGTAAATTATCTATAGTTATCTATAATTTACGTGGACGAAGACGCGGGAATCATCTAGTCCCAACTAACCCTAACTATCCCAACTTCCCAACTAATATTATAAATGCGAAAGTGAGTTTGTTTGTTTGTTACGATTCGCCGTATCTACTGAACCGATAATCATGAAATTTTGCATATACATAGGTTAGGGTACCGAGAAGGACATAGGTATAAATTACGCGGGCGAAGCCGCGGGCTTATAACCATCATGATGAGTATAAAGTAGTTATTTTCAAATTAATGTTCAGATGTTTACTAGGTCTGTAGACAATTCACGAGTTACACATACATACATACTATCACGTCTTTATCCCTTACGAGGTAGACAGAGCCCAAGGTCATAAAACCTACAGGCCACGTTTAGCAGCGTAGTGGGCGTAAAGGTGGAAAGCTGAATCAAAATAGTGATGGGTTGCTAGCCGCATCGCCTATCAATGTGATTCCTCAGATTTTCGCCCAATCCCTTGACCGGCTTTTACTGTCTGCGCGGGAAGAAAAGCAGCTGGTATATTCTATGCTTTTTCTTTTCTCCCCAACTAGCATGGAAGAGACGCATTCCCACTATTTACGAAAATATCCTTAGTTATCGCGTCATAAACATCGCTATTGGCACAAATGGCTGGAGGAGATGCCAAACCCCTTAATTAATAGTAGGGGTCGGTATGCTAATGAGACACTTAGAAAAAGGTCCTTAAGAGGTCGCCGATTAGGACCACTGCCAAAATTATATCTCATATTTTACTATCCTAGAAATTGCCTTATTATTATCTACTTTATTTCTTGTTCTAAACGACTGGGGCTTTATTTTAATCCAGATAAAACTGGTATTGTTTTAGAATATTCCTGAGGAGTTTTTGTACGAAAGCCGTTGGATTTTGTTTCTTTTGGTGTTATCTTTTTAGGTTGTTTTTAGGGTTGTAATGCGCGGCTGGTTATTTGTAGAGATAGCATTAAATAATGCTCTATTATTAATTAAGCCAATATATGGCTCTGGTAGTGTACTACCAGAGCCATATATTAGTCCTCCCTGTAGGGAGGGTCGTGCTCCTGCAGCGGAGACTAAAATAGACCTGATGATGATGATGATGATGAATAATAAGGTTGCATTGAAGTATCTAGTTTGGTTGTGGCAATTAAATATAAATAAATAAATATATACTAACTCAACGATACTATATTTTATAACAAATACATATATACCTAGATAAACATCCAAGATCCAGGTCAATCTGAAAAAGATAATTTTTCATCTTGCCCTGACCGGGGATCGAACCCGGGACCATCCGTAGTCATTTTATTTCTGTAGAGTAGAAGACACATTTCATGGTTCGGCACGCGTCGGACAAAATTTAAATCAACTATAGATAGATCAGGAAAGTCAATCAGAGAAAAAAATACATAAATACCTACCGTTGTTTTTGACTACAAATCAAGTAAAAAAACAATTTTTGTATTTTACCTCTGATTTATTTTATTGACCTAATTGTTTTTAGTGCTGCCTGCCGCTGGCTTTGCCTCAATTATGTCACTTGGAATCTTATGTGCTAAGTCTAGGAGTATATTCAAAACTAATTCCATGATCTCAGCCCCACTCGCGCTTTGATGTCGCAATATTTAAAATAAAAGGGCATTGTGAAATTATTTATACCCAACTCAGGGAGTTGTCTGTAAATTATCGTGCAAGTTTAAGGGGTATGAACCCAGCAACATAAAATATAAAACTTACCTCTGAATAGGAGGGCGTGGCTATCACAAGGAGCACGACGGCACACAGTGCCGCCGGACACCTTATCAGCATCGTAAATCTGTGGACAAAACGTCATACTTTAGCTTTCGTAGGAAACAATGTAGAACGAAATAGCCGGACTTATTCTATGTAATAAAGTAGGAAATTCATGCTTTGGAATGGCGAAAATTTTGTGAATGTTAATATCAGAGCACTGTTATTATTTCTTATCTAGGTTTCAGCCTGAGTAAGCAGGATAATGACATTCTTACCAAAGTTAGTATGCATGTATTGATTACATACATATTATCACGCCTTTTTCCCATAGGGGTAGGCAGAGACTATGGATCTCCACTTGCTACGATCCTGACAAATCTCTCTAGCTTCATCTAAACTCATCACTCTTCCCATGCATGCTCTACGGGTTCGGGTACTATATAATACATCTCCTTTCATAAGAACGTCAGCAATCTGATCGCAGTACGTTCGACGAGGTCGACCCTGGCCAACTATCCCATTCACACTGGCTTTATATATATTCTTTGTTACTCTTCTTTCATCCATCCTTTCAATGTGGCCAAAACACCTTAACATTCCTTTCTCAATCTTAGTCACTACATCATCTTTCACTCCACATCGCTCCCGCACTACGTCATTCCTTACCCGTTCTTCAAAGTTATACCACACATACCTACTATGTATTGATTACTACATGGAAAAACTATAGCTCACTGTTTGTTGTACTTATAGGATCTACTATACTATTTATTACAGGTACTGAAGGTATTTAAGGTAAGGAGAAAAGGATAAAATATGTGCACATATATGTTTTTCACGAATAACACTAGCCTGAAAGATGTACTTTGGACTCAACAAAGCAGAGCGCCTTTTTTAGGTTTTATGATCAGTACATACTTTACTAAAATATATCCAGTGATTATATACCTAATATAAACTTTTTAAAGCAAAATCCGAAAAAAATAATCATCTCCTGTTTTTTTACCCTTAGACCGACTTTTATCCTTTCCAATAAAAAAAGAATTATCAAAATCGAAAAAAAATAATTATCTTATGTTTTTCCACCCTTAGGATTCGTTTTTTTTTCCAAATTTATATGGGACCAAGTTCGGGGTATATCCTTTCCAATTATCAAAATCGGAATACCTACTCTGTCAAAAGTTATTTTCAAGTTATTTTTAGTTAGATCATTCATAAAAAAATATATACGCGTAGATTTGATAACCTCCTATCCGTTATGTTCGACATATTTGTACGCACATACGTTCATATTAATCCCTTCCGGAGTAGTTGTACGATAAACTCATGCTCAGTTTATTCATGCACTATTTCAGTTCAATATGAGTAAAACCGTTTCAATCGAGACTCTTTTAAATCATTTTTCTCGAACCCCGAGGGCATTCAAATCTCCAATCGCGTTGATAGACAGATGTTTGAACTATCAGAAAATCCAGCACAAAGGAACTTAGCACGTCGCTTTCCGTGAGCAGATATGGAGAGGTTTTAACAGATTGCATTATTACCAATTGCTAGTAAGTAACGTCTTCGATTTAGTGATGCTTAGAGTTCTTATTCATTTCCAAAACGAATTTTTGTCCTTCATTATGAGAGTTTTAGCCAACTGATTTTGCAGAGCAAGTGGTAGATTGGTGAGAGGTGTTTACGGCTTAAATTTATCTATCCTAATATAAACTAATATTATAAATGCGAAAGTGAGTTTGTTTGTTTGTTACGCTTTCATGCCGAAATTTACATACACATAGGTTAGGGTACTGAGCTGGACATAGGCTATATATCACGCGGCCGACGCCGCGAGTAACAGCTAGTACTATACGAGTATAAAAGAGAAAAATTTTAATTTGTTTGTTTATTTGCATTGAATAGACTTCGAAAACTACTGGACCGGATTTTTAAATTCTTTGACCCATACAAATATTAATTTATTTGAGGGTGACATAGGCTATAATTTACGCGGATGTAGTCGCGGGAAAATTGCTAATTAAAAATAAATCGACACCTATCTATGTTGGATGAAACTGTGATGAAGATAGTTCATTTACGACTTTTCTTTACAAGAAGGATCAGATTCAACGGTTTTATTGGCAGCCACGAAAAATAATATTTTTCTTAATGAAGTTTCTGTGTGATACTTTACATTCAAGTAACTGTACTATGTTAAATCATTGCTTACTTCTTACTTCTACTTCCTGCGGCGCTACAACCCTTTATGGGTCTTGGCCTCTTCCACAAGTTTCTTCCACCTGTCACGCTCCTTTGCCTCTTTCTTTCAGTTATTATATTTTCCCATCTTCTTTAGGTATTCCACAACGCAATCCATCCATCTCTTGTTTGGTCTGCCTCTAGGTCGTTTCTGCTGCGGCGTCCATTTCGACAAAACTTTGGGAGCCCTGTTATTCGGCATACGCTCCAGGTAACCGGCCCATTTTAGCCGTTGCGACTTACAGATCCTGACTATTGTTTCTTTAGACAGAAGTACGTCGAGTTCATGGTTCATTTGGAGGCGGTATGCGCAGTCCGGTTCTCTCACAGGACCCGCAATTGTACGTAGCACTTTTCTCTCGAAAGAGGCTAGTTTTCCTTCGTCTTTCTGAGTGAGGGTCTCACAGGCGTATGTTAAATCATTGCTAAAGCAAATATTGACAGTGTACGAGCTCCGTGGCGCAGCGGTCAACACGCCTGCCTGCGACACGGATGGTCCCGGGTTCGATCCCCGGTCAGGTCAAGATGGAAAATGATCTTTTTCAGATTGACCTGGGTCTTGGATGTTTATCTATATAAGTATCTATTATAAAATATAGTATCGTTGAGTAAGTATCCCATAACACAAGTTACGAACTAACTTTGGGGCTAGCTCAATCTGTGTGATTTGTCCGTATTTATTTATTTATTTACCTTTGCAATGAACGTTTCAAGGAAAATAAATTCTGCTTTGATTTCCCCTTTTCCTTGCTTTACATCTTTGAAATAAGTAATTCCCCACAAAAATGGAGTCAAGAAGCTTTTTAACGGTAAAGTTCGATATAAATTCATGGGTACATTGTGAATATTTTTCGTAAGTACATAGGTACATTAAAACAAAGGCAAAATTAAGTCAACATTTTTATTGCGGCTTAAATAATGATATTATTAATTATGTATATTGAACCTTTTATTTATTTATTTTAAATTAATGGTTCGTGTTTATCACATTTATAATATACAATAATTATGTGTATGATAATATTAGACAATAATAGTTAGATTTGGTCCTACTTCTGTTTGTCTTGATATTTCTTATTAATCCATTCCACTTCTACGTTTGTGACTGTTGTTTATTAATAATGTATGTTTATTTACTTCTTTATCATTAAACACGTAAGTAGTGAGTGAGTCATTGATGGCAGACAATCAAGTTAGGTTAGCCTTCATCGATGTCGTAATTCTTTTTATATGAATGGCTAAATGACTCATCATCATGTTATTGCTTACAAGCAATAACTGTAAGATATTTTATTTAAAAGTTATAATAATAATATACACCAGAGTGAGTAAATATTATGTTGATCTATTGAACATTAGGTAGTAGACCCTACAGGACGTACTGTGAATAATAAACCCTAGAGAGATTAATATCACAACAGCATTGAATTTAATCTTACAAGATTTGTAAAATAAGTACCTATTTTCAGTAAAATGATATTACAGAAACTTGCATAACGCAATTGACTTAAAGATAAAAAAAATATTTTATGAATATTTCGTACTTATCGCTATTCGCGATCTTACAATAAATTTAAGTTATTTTCATCAGAAGAACACGTTCCGTTTTTCCGAGAACTACTGAGATAGTATGGCACTAGGAGTCGTTGTTCCTTCGTCACGTACGATCGAAACGAGCAAATAGAAGTCGAATTCACTTCTCGATCGGAAACTGGGGCGAGGGCAAACAGCTGAATGTCTTTGAGATCTAAACAATGTCGTGACGTTTTTGTTTCGCATTCGAAATCAAATACGCCCGCGGTAGGCCGAAAAGGGAAAGGTGATATGAAGTTGAAAATTCGAATTGAAATATTTGAAATTCAATATTTGAAGCTCTTCTGATTCGAAATTCAAAAATGTTTGATTTCTTAATTTGTAAATTTATGTCTCTGTGAATTTTTAATTAAAAGGAAAGTGTATTTTATATCTACGTAAGTAAATATTTATATGATGAAGAGATTATGCATGTCTTTTGATAAGAATTGAGAAGAATTTAATTTAAAATTACGATGGGTAACAATTTTCGAAAATATCTCCGATTGTGTTAAAAGAAGGGAATAGTATTAATTGGAAATATTTTAAATTAGCAAGTTATTATGAAAGTTTTAAACAATTTTGTATTATTAATAAGAAAAGAGGTTCAGTTCTTCCCAGGTCATGATCATGAGTGTCAGTGCTAACAATCGTACACACGTTCAAATGTAATGTTTGTTGTTGGCAATGAAATGACATAATAATGGGCAATATACGGTAGTATAAACAGTTCGTTGCCTCGGAGACCTTGAGGAATGATGCATGTTTTAATTAAGTCGTAATGGAGTCAACAATTTAATGTCTTTTACATCTTTGCAAAATATGTACCTTAATGACTACATTAATTAGATAACTCATATTTATTAAGAAAATCTCCGAAAAAAATAATAAGAAATGAAATTGTTTGAAATGAAATGGTTTTTGGGCTGGGCTTCACAATAACTTAGCACTAACTTGGATGTTCTGCGAATTACAATCGATAAAACTCACTTTGCTCTCACAAAATAACCATAACAAAAACAAATTAGTCGAGTTCCGTGGAGCAGCGGTCAACACGCTAGCCTGCGACACGGGGGTCCCGGGTTCGATCCCCGATCAGAAACCTGAGGAAAAAGATCTTTTTCATATTGACCTGGGTCTTGGATGTTTATCTATATAAAATATAGATAGGTATATTATAAAATATAGTATCGTTGAGATAGTATCCTGCGACACAAGTTCACATATTACTGTGGGGCTAGCTTAATTTGTGTGATATGTCCCTATATATTTATTTATTTATTTACAAAAGGTAGGTTAGGTTTGTAAGGTTTCCTTGTGATCAAAAGAGAGTTTTATTAAAATCTGCGCGCTTTAAAAATCATATTGTTGAGAAAAGCAAAGCTATTTCTAAGATTAATCCTCAGAAATTACAAATTCGTGCTAAGCTTTTCTAAAGCTTATATTTTTTCTAGTATAAGCAAGTGTAGCATTTGATTTTTAAAAACTTAAATTAGTACGTATTGTGAAAAGTGGTAAAATCCATAGATGCTCCAATGAATTCATCAAAATCAACGTTTGTTTTTTGTGTGTGTGAGTGGCCAACACTGGTGTCAGATTATTCAACTAAATAAAAGAATCCATCGTTTAATTATAAGTATGCGTAACCTTACTCGTACTGTCTGACATCATGCCATTCCGGATCTCACGGTGAACTGTTTGATCGTTACGATGACGTATGCGCTTTGAAATGCATTTTTTGGCGCGTGAATATGTATATGCTATGCAGTTTTGGTACATATTCTTGTTTTATTATATTTATTGCTTGCATATGGCAAAATAAATATATATTTATTTTGTTATATGAGAAAATAATTTCTATGCCTTTTTTGTCTTGGACTTTTGTCTTTTTCATCTTTCTAAAACTCGTTTGTGTTCTTAGTTTCGTTAATAACAAAGATTTCGTCTACACAGATACTGTATAAATAATTTCTTCATTAATATTCTTCAATCACTGACTATCAAGAACTCCTTACGCTTCAAATAGAAAATATGGAAACATTTCAAGAAATAAACTCCGTCATAGAGCTAAGATTAAAAAATATTTAAGAAAATTAAAAGCAATCAGCGTTTCGCAAGAAAAATCCCTGCTAGTTGCCACTCGCTACTCAATTGCATTTAATTGAGTAGGGAAACCACTTGGAGAATATTGAAGTGAAATAAGCATTTAATTCTTACTCTAATAAACTGCATAATATAGCTTACTAGCTGTTACCCGCGGCTTCACCCGCGCGATATAGCCTATGTCCTCCTCAGTACCCTAACCTATGTGTACGCAAAATTTCATGATGATCGGTTCATTAGATAGGGTGTGAAAGCGTTACAAACAAACAAACAACTCACTTTCGCATTTATAATATTATATATTAGTTAGGATAGTAGAAGTAGAGATAGTAGGGATAGGGATAAGAAAGAAAGATTCAAAACGTTTATTCAGAAAATAGGCCCTCGCAGGCACTTTTTCACGTCAAATCACATTTAAAATTATTAACTAATTATTGTTCAAAAGCTACAGACTACTAGCATTTTAGAACCGACCACTGCAGAGAAGAGAAAGAAAATCTCTATTCGACAAAATACATAACAACAAATGAATCATTAGCAATTACTTTATCATTAGTTTAATATTATTTTATCATTAGTTTGCCTAAGGATTATTCTTTTGGCAGAACTGCTATTTACAACTAAATTAAACTATTTCGTGCTACACTACTAATATTTATATTATTTATTTATACTAGTTTACCTGCGACTTTTTCCGCATTGACCGCATAGTGCGAAAAGTACTATTCTATTTTTTTATTTTGTGGCTTCCACCGAGGTTTCGGTTATTCTGCCAATGTCCAGTTTAAAGAGATACAAAGTTTTGGGGTTGTACGGTAGACAGTTTTAACAAGTAGCAAAGACGGCGTAGGTCCTTTGATTGCTTTATGAGAGCTTCAGCTGACAAATCTATACGAGTCTATATGACAGTATACTTTAGCTATTTCCTACATTGATCATGATGACGAGCATTTTACATTGAGCTACACCAATTTCATATTATAAAGTCCACTAAAATTAATTTGCAAATCATCTAAGGTAAACCCCAACTGAACCCTTTGACTTTTCACAAAAATAACTGCAAGGCCTACTCTATTTCTTTCTCAATTTATCCCACTTTATGTGGGATCGGGACAGCATGTAAGTTTCTTCCATTTTTACTCATCTGGGGGCTCGGAAATGTCCCTCAAAGTCGAGCAAAAAAGCGGCACGGCCATACCATACTTTTCCCGAAGCACTTCATGATCAATTATTTTTCAAATTTTAACAGATGAGAGGTGATGCAGGTTAATAGGCGATTCTTGGCGCGTCCAAATACTTGTAATAACATGATCCACATACACGAAACGGTCATGACCATGCACAAACACGATCAGTATTAAAAAGCATAGTCCCATTTTCATTATTGGTGTGCGTACAAATAATTAAATTATAATTTGGTACTTACGTGACCTATGTAGTACGTAAGTACTCAATTCTTAATACTACATTGAATGTGAAAGCTGTCAAAGTAAACATTCTGACATTTGATTTGCATACAATGAATAGGACATCTAAAGGTTTTTATTACGAGTCCATAATTTGAATAAGTGTTTTGCTGGCCTGTCTTATGAATATAATTCTTGTAAATCCCAACTAATATTATAAATGCGAAAGTGAGTTTGTTTGTTTGTTTGTTACGCTTTCACGCCGTATCTACTGAGCGGACCATCATGAAATTTGCATACACATCGGTTAGGGTACTGAGAAGGACATAGGCTATATATTACGCGGGCGAAGCCGCGGGTAACAGCTAGTTTCTCAATAAAAATGGACTGCTTACAGACAGCAAAAACATGATACAGACGACCTCCGTGGCGCAGCGGTCAACGCGCCTGCCTGCGACACGGATGGTCTCGGGTTCGATCCCCGGTCAGGTCAAGATGGAAAATGATCTTTTTCAGATTGACCTGGGTCTTGGATGTTTATCTATATAAGTATCTATTATAAAATATAGTATCGTTGACTTAGTATCCCATAACACAAGTTTCGAACTCACTTTGGGGCTAGCTCAATCTGTGTGATTTGTCAGTATATATTTATTTATTTATTATTTTTAATCGAGGATAGACTTAAGTCCTACTCATAGTCATTTCTGTCAGTATCACATTATATATATTACGTTTGATATTTTATGCAATTTAAAATATAAGTATCTACATACATCAGCATCAAAAGTGCCAACATTTGATTCTCAATTGAGTCGTGGGCTGGCGGTTTGAAGGTGATTACGAATAGTCGAATGTGTGGTTAGTAAACAGAAACCGGCGACTGCAATTCGCAAGTTTTAGCGTGGGTCAATCAATACTCTTTTAGATAACGTTTCAGAGTAAAATGAATTTCCTGTTCATATTTTATACATTAAAATAACGTTAAACAGCTACAAAAGTTATTTATGCAAAAAAAAAACAATCAGAATCCAAAAGTTTATTTATTACTTAAGAGATTAGCGCGTTCAACCAAACAAACTTTTCAGCATTTTATACTAGTATAGACTAGTATAGATAAATACTATAGAAGTATAAATTTAGTAGGCACAAAATTCGTTTGGATGATTTATGGTTAACTAGCTTCCGCCCACCGTTCCGCTCTCATTAATGTCGATCCCTCGGGAACAGTACTTTTGTCTGGGATGCAAGATAGCCTATGTCCTTCTCCGTATTCCAAGCAAACGTGTATCCAAAATTTTATGATGACCGGTTCAATAAATAGGGCGTGAAAGCGTAACAAAGAAACTAGTAGTAGTAGTAAATTACTAGCAGCCCTACCCGGCTGCGCCCGGGCATGCATTATACCTTAAAACCTTCCTCGTGAATCACTCTATCTATTGGTGAAAACCGTATGAAAATCCGTGGAGTAGTTTTTGAGTTTATCGCGAACAGACAGACAGACAGACAGACGCGGCAGAGGACTTTGTTTTATAATATGTAGTGATTTGGGATGGGATGGGATTGGGATATGAAATGACACTGGTTGCTTTAATGTTGGTATAAGCTGTTTCAGTAACTGTTATAGAGGACTAGCTGTTGCCCGTGGCTTCGCCCGCGTGATATATAGCCTATGTCCTTCTCAGTACCCTAAACTATGTGTATTCAAAATTTCATGATGATCGGTTCAGTAGATACGGCGTGAAAGCGTAACAAACAAACAAATAAACAAACATACTTTCGCATTTATAATATTAGTTAGGATAGGATTAGGATTTATAGTACGAGTATAGATTCCAACATTGATTCTCAATTTAGGAATGGGCTGTTGCCAACGTAATTACGTATATTCGAATGTGTGGTAAACGTAATCCGGTCGACTAATACTCGTGCAATTTAGCGTGTGTCAATACGCTTTTAGATCAACGTTACTGAGTAAAATGCAATTTCCTGAGCACATTTGAAACATTTTGCTTATATCTCTATTAATTTCGTAATTTACGACTTCATAAATGGGTAGGATTTCCTAAGATGTACCCGTTAACATGGTTTGGAACTTTGTAGGTAAGGTTATTTAGAATGTTGAGAAATTTTGGCTAAAAATCAATGCACGAACTATTTACTTATTTATTTTTGCTGACGTTTCTATTGAGTTACATCCATCGTGGTCACAGCGAGACTGGATTGGACTGGACTGGAGAGATTAATATTAATAATTATGTTTTTGAAGCGCGAAAGTTTAAAAAAGAATAAAAATCAATGCTTGTACAGTAAGTTTGTTACGCTTTCACGCCCTATGTACTGAATCGATCAATTTTGCATACACTTAAGTTAGGGTACTGATAAAGACATAGGCTATATATCACGCGAAAGCTGCGGGAAACAGCTAGTTAGGTATAAAGTTTTTACCACCAGGTGCCTGTTTAACACCAACCATTCTTAGGTACGTATAGAAGATGATAAACTTACTATTTACTTGATATTTTTAAAGACAGATAATCAGACCAACAAAACAAATAATAACAAACTGACAACCGCAACATAAATTAAAATCTGATTATCTGTCCCAGTTTTGGGCAAAGACACGGTAAAGGTCTCTCATTGTTTCTCGTTACAGCTGAGAAGTGTTATAGTAAGCGTATAATTATTATCGTGGAGACCGCAAACCCAAATTATATTTCAATTGAACACAGGCTTATATCGCAATCGTGTGTTATTAGCATTGTATTCGCCTGTTTGCTTTTGGTTAACACTCTTGGATGTATTACAAAAATCAATATAATGATCCTATTGTATACTATTTAACGAGCTTTCTTGTAAGTACTTGTGTCGCGTAGGTTAATTTATTTGTAAACTAACCACCCCGGCTGCGCTCGGGTATGTAACCTATAATTTTTCACAAGGATATGCTTTTACATAGTAAAAAGAACCAACGTCAAAATCGGTACACTAGTTTACACGTAATGAAAAGCCATTAGCGTACCTAGTTACGAGTAGGTATATTATCTCCTCTGGTAACTTTCCGAGCAAAGCTACAATAACGTAATACTGTAATATTACAAAAAAAATGCAGTCAGTGCATTGTAATGTCCGTTTTAGAAAAATACAGTATTGGCCACTTAACATACCAAAAACAAAACAAGTGTTATTTTGCAGATTTCTGTTTGTATTTTTTAAATACAGCAAAAGGGTATAAAATACCTTTCGACTTTTGAAAACCAGAGATGAAAGTAAGCAACACTCGTCGGAAGCCCACGAATCGACATAACATGCCCTCGTGGCCTATTCTCACGGGCTCGATTGTGCCCGATCCTCCCCCATTGTTTGTGTTTTAGGGTTGACGACAGCTTTAATTTGCCGCATATATAAAAGTTAAAACGATCATTCAATTTTTTTGCGTTTTGTATCAAGAATGAGTCAAAAGAACATTAGATGTATAAAAAGTGGCTGCCAGTCGTATAGGTCCTGGTAGAGTAGAATAGGACCACTCCAAGTCTTCCCGTGGATGTCGTAGACAGCGACTTAGGAAACACAAGCTCAACAAAGCTTATAACATCAATGAGACCTCTTAAAACCGTCTTGCAAGCGTGGAATGTAGGCCGAATCCTCTGACTGGCCAATTAATGGATCTGGTAGTACATAGAGGGTCGTACTCCTGCAGTGGAGACTAACAAAGACCGGATGATGATGTTATGATTTTAAAAGAGGTTTTACATACAATATTTTCCCATCCCAGCCCGTCAATATGAACAACTATTTTATGCTTGGGAAAGTTCTCAGTAGTGTAAAGGAAAAACCATAGATATCAGAATAGTGGGAAAAACTCATACTTTTCATTAGGATAATATCAATTATTTTTACTTCGGCATAGCACCTTGTTATTTTTTTTTGGATTTGTTTCGTGCTTCTTATTTAGTATCGCTGTATGGTTGGCAGCCCTACTGTATACATTGATGCTATGCGGATAAGCGTTACGTTGTTCGTGCTTTTACATTACACTCATGCACAGATAACTCATAATTTAAGTAAATTGACAAGTATTTTAGAAGCACCTTCACTTCTCTCATGTCCAATGCAAAAATACACCTTATACTTAGCGACATAGTTTGGTATAATAGTGGTACTCACTTGTGGGATAAAATTTATCACCTCCTCCACTACCACCCTTGTGAACCAATCGACATTAAAAAAAGAAAAAGCACCTAGGCTAATTTCTACGTGATACAAATTATATAAAGCACGCTATGTATATATGAGGTATGTTTAAAGGACTGTCATAAAGGAGTGTAGTTTTTCGAGTTCATGTATGTAAATAAGTAAATACCTTTATGTATATTATGAATATCTTAATTGACAACTTCGAAGAAGTTATGGTGGAATTGTACGTCCACATTTTTAGATGCATTTGACTCAACATATGTGTACGTATGAGTTATCGTTAGAATCATGGAGATATATGTACTACGTGTTAGCATCTTTCGAGTGGCATTTGGACTTTCAAGTGGCTATAAATTAATTGGGCACATGGGCAGGGCAGTCGCCTTTTTTTAAATTACAATAACCATAGATAACAGATAACAAAAACTGGCAGGAGTAATAATTGAATAATGTTTTTCTGTAACATTAAAAAAAATAACCTCATCTAATAAAAACCTGAATATCTAAGGAACCTTCATAAAAAGTACTTAATTTCTTAGGTTAATTATGAATCAAAACAAGTAAAAAATTCCAACAACATTTATTACGAAGTTTAACACGCTTTACTTTTGTTTTCTTCCTAAAACAAAAATTTCCCGAAAAATAAAACTTTACCAACTCATAAAAAATAAAATCCTTTCCATTAGCCATTGGAAACTTTTTACGGGAGGCTTTGGTGCGAGTGGTTTGCGTTGAAATTGTAATTTTCTTTCCATTTATTATTCAGTGTCTAGTTAGCGACTTTCCTCGATAAATATTTATGATCGTCATTCATTGATTCACCTCAAGAGTTGCATTACGAATATCAATTTGCAAATTGAGTTATGGTTTCTACTTGCAGGAAAACGACGTATCTACGTCACGTGCCTTTGAGCATGGTAATGAGAAATGTACGTTAATTTTAAGTCGAGGTGATCCAGCTCTTATGTCCTATATATCCTCAATAATATAAATAAATATATACGGACAAATCACACAGATTGAGCTAGCCCCAAAGTAAGTTCGAGACTTGTGTTATGGGATACTAACTCAACGATACTATATTTTATAATAGATACTTATATAGATAAACATTTAAGACCCAGGTCAATTTGAAAAAGATCGTTTTCCATCTTGACCTGACCGGGGATCGAACCCGGGACCTTCCGTGTCACAGGCAGGCGTGTTGACCGCTGCACCACGGATATAATGCAAAGACTTAAAATAACTAAACCATTTGAGTCAGTAAATTGTAGTGATAAATAACAACATAATAGTGCAGTAAAAGTGCGAATAAAGACACACGAGCAAAGTGCCTCTCCCTTAATAGAGACAGTAAGAAAAGCCGATGGACACATTGTTATTCAAACTTTCTAGGATAATTGTAAAATAACTCATCAGCCAACTAATAGGCTAGTTTGTATTAAGCGCGTATTTGAATACTCATATCGCGAAGAGAAGAAAAAAAAGGAATAGAGCTCTTTACTTCCGTAATGTTTAGGGTTACTTTTTAGGGAAACAACGCTACCTTAAGAACAAAAATGCCTACTTAGCCTCGTCTAGATGTAATATCTTACAACTATTTGCCGAGTGGTTCCCGGCAGAGTAGAATAAGACCACTCCAACTCTTCCCGTGGATGTCGTAGAAGGCGACTAAGGAAACAAGCTAAACTAGCTTCTAAACATCAACTTACCTCTCCAACCCGTCTGGCCAGCGTGGAAAGTGTAGGCCGAATCCTCTGACTGCTCTGGCTAATATAGCTTGGTAATACAGAGAGGGTCATCATCATTTCGTGTAGGTGACACGGTCAATCGACCATGCACACCCTGGTGTCAGATTTCTTCGGAACCGCCTCGCGGCCTCTGACGTAACTACGTTAAAGGAACTCCTTTAACGACTACCAGATGGCAGACGAGATCACCGGCTTAACGTGCCTTCCGAAGCATGGAATCATCTTTCTTATCAGACAATCAGGTGATTCATGCCTGCAATGTCCTAACCAAACTGGAAACAACTTAACAAAGTATGCTTTCCGTGGGAATCGAACCCACAACCCCTGGATCAACAATGCAAACGCCTTAACCACTGGACCACGGAGGCAGACCAGACAGAGAGGGTAGTGCTCCTGCAGTGGAGACATAAAAGGACCTGATGATGATGATACTAAGTAAGCAACTTAGTTACCGTTTACATTTTCTTTTTCGATTCGAGTCTTCGGTACCGCAGATTGCTAGTTGATTATCTGATTTCATTGTTTTTGCCAACAACCGTTGTTTTGTTTAAGATAACCGTCATCAAGTCATTCCGAGTCATTGCCCCATGCGGGCAAGTTATTGTTTGTCACATGAAAACTCTCTACTTGATAACAAAATGCATATTGAAAAATATGATTGCATAACACTTCTTTAATTTTGTACCTATTACGATTTCTATTGACGATTTGTTATTTCTTTTTTGTATAGCTTTTCATCAATATCATCGTTTCAATTTAGGAGAACTTAGTGGTCATTTTGGCGGTTCTGAGTATTTATATTAATTAAGCAAACACAAATTAACATACATACTATCACGTCTTTATCCCTTGAGGGGTTGACAGAATCCAAGGTCATAAAACCTATAGGCCACGGTTAGCATCGTAGTGAGAGTAAAGGTGGAAAGCGGAATCAAAATAGTGATGGGTTGCTAGCCGCATCGCCTATCAATGTGATTTCTTAGATTTTCACCCAATCCCTTGACCGGCTTTTATGGTCTGCGCGGGAAGAAAAGCAGCTGGTATATTCTATGTTTTTTCTTTTCTCCCAAACCAGCATGGAAGAAATTACACAAATAGTACAAATTAACGATAATACCAATTATACTACAAGTAATTTACTACTGAACTACCGAATAGATAATTTCCATTTGATCTGATTTTGGAAAACAAGAACAAATTGAGGGGTGGCGCTAGTTTCACTGTCTTAAAATATTTAAATGCCAATTATGGTCACCAATCAATGGTATGTACGCTCAGGGTTGCTTAACAAACTTGAGTGGAAATTATGCATGTGACTGGACTATCGAGCTTCTATATCATATTATCATACATAAAATAATAATACATTATAATATCTATGATAATTACTAACTTTTGTACTAAAATAATGTTTTCGCGATTGTTACACATTTAAATTTAATTACTTTTCGCAATTTTTTCATAAACAATTTAATCAATGTTATTAAAACATGTTTCCAAAAATACTTTAGGTTATATACTAAAGCTTATATAATTCAATTCTTAAATTTATTTCTATTTGTAAAGTAATAGGAATAAAATTATTGGCGTCGCTAGTGTGCCTAAATAATTTTCTTCGTAACTAGTACTTGTAGACATTTTAATTAATAAATAACTATAATTTCAATAGTGAAAACGAGTTGTGAAAAATGTTTCGCTATGGTGGGAAAAATTAAACAGTTTTCCTATGCGCGCGCATTGCGATCGGCCACAGACTAAAGGGATGAGATTTTTTTTTTATTTTCCGCGCAAAGGATTTGCTCCTATTGTGCCACGTACAAAATGGGGAATTTAAAGTTTTCTTTTATTACAGAGAAAACAAAAGTTATATTTGAGTGAAAGTTTTATTTATTAAACTCGTACGAGTTAAAATTATCTATTTAAATAAGAAGTTGCTTGAAATGAGCAAGCAATAGGAACATTAATTTATTTGTTCTATTGAACACGATCTTTTTTTAATAAAAACTTTTTTAAGAACAAAGCAACTCAACCAATAAAATTAAAAAAAAATCTATAACTCACTAGTGAGTTATAGCAATGAAAAAGTCACAGTTTGATTATGGGTGTCATTCTGTGCCTAATTGCAGTGACCATAGAGCCACTTTATGAGCAAGTGTGTTGAAAAATATTTAGTGGGCCCTTAATTGTAATTTTTTATTGCCGATTAATATGATGTAAATTACTATTAAAACATTTTCATCGTGTTTATAATTCAACTAGAATTTTCGTTTCAAAACAATATTTTTTTTAAATGCCCATAGATCAAGTTGCGCATATGCGCACAGCATTGTGAACAAAAGATGGTAATCTTTCATATTTCCCATTCGAGCTCGGTTTTGGGCGTTTCTCTCACGGGCCGTTACTAAAAACCGGGCCGACGCGTCTAATTGACCATTGTGACAATGGGAACTACGACTGACCTGCTTATGATTACCTTCTGTAATAGCTGCTTTTCGAAACCGTCTCACGCCTGTTGTAACTATTTCGCAGCTTCATTGAATCAACTCAGTAATTGTTTATTGAGATTAAAGATGGTATACGGTCAAAATATTTTTCTAGAACCTATGGATACTATTACATACAACTATGTATTACAATTTTGAAGTAAAAACTTTTTAAGGCGCTTTGAGCACTTTTTGGGTGAACAAAATCATGAAACTCGCGTTATCGTCACACAACGCTTTGTACTTTTGGGTGAACAACAAGTTGCTTAGTTTTTGCCTCTATCGGCAGTCCCCAAAGACTACCCCGCATGTTTTTTTTAGCTTGTAGAGTTGTCAATTGACATCTGTAGAACGGTGTCTTCATAGAATATAAAAAATTAAAATAAGAGGTGGGATATATCCTAGCCATGAGTATATTACGGTTTTTACTTGAAAAGTTATTTAAGTAAAAAATCATCTATCATCACAAATTTTAACTTTCACTTCGGCCGAATATTTAACATGAAAATAATTATATTTAAAGGTACTTCATCTAATTGAACTAAATTTAGGCACCCATTTAGCATATATTACCAAACACGAATGTTTAATGTTAAAAATCAACAGTTGAAGTAGTACGACCGGGTCATAAAATACCAACTCAGTGAAATTATCTTGACCTCTGGCGATTGCGTAACTTCGCGGTTACATAAAGAACTATTGGCCAGATGGTTTCGAACAGCCGAAATTGCTTTATAATGAAACTTTATTGACGAAGTCAGGCCTTTTCTCATGCCTTTTTGTCACTTGTTTGCCATTTCGCTCTTATTAGATTCTCAGCCATATAAGCATTATATTTTTGTACATCGGCTTGTCTTAAGGTCATATTATATGAATTTTCGGGGTCCAGTCCATTCCCCATTTGAAATCAATTATTTGAGAGAAAACAGAGAGATCATTAAAAAGTTGGTTCTGCAAGGCCTTAGATACCCGCTGAAACTATTTTATAAACAGCTTTTTTTTACGTCATAGGACGGCAAACGAGCAAGCGGGTCACCTGATGGTAAGTGATCACCGCTGCCCATGGACAACTGCAAATCCAGGGGTGTCACAGGAGCGTTGCCAGCCTTTTATTTTTCCCTCCCCAGAGGGGAGAGGGAGATGGGCCTCCGGCTCTCTCACTCACCGAACGAAGCATAGCAGCGGTGAAGCTACTACTCAAACGGACGAGCTACTAGCAAAAGTGATTTTCGCCGGTAGCGAGGCTCTACCACAACTAAGACTGTTTATAATATACTGTAATAACGCGAAACTTATCTTAGCGTTTTTGTTAAAAACGGACACTTTTGGCGAAAACGCTAAGTAAAACTGTAAACAGAAGTTCATAAAATAGTTTGAAGGGATATCTAGGGCATGGCAGAACAAAATTTTGAACTATCTCTGTTTTTTTTTTCAAATGGGGGTAGCACTGGACCCCGATCAATTCATGTTTCACCTTAATAAAAATGCTCACGTGATAGGATTAGTTACATACAAATACATAATATACTTAAATTAATATTGCTCCGATGCATTAGGATTCAGCCAACCGAAATTTACTTTATGAAAACGTACTCGTTTAATTATTTACACACCCACCAACACTTCATTTTGCAACAACCTAGAAATAACATTATTTGAGTTTAATTTGAACAGATATTGGAGGATCATTAATAAATTGAGCGGCCACATACGAAAATAAACACACAGCCAGATACAAAGATTGCTGGCATTATATTTTTTTTCTGTAAATCCAGCGCCTCTAGGTTTTTGTATAATCACTATTATTGATTGGCAGATACCAAAACAAAACAAAATGGGTATCCGCAGTTGTGACCAGCTCATCGGGTAGTGATCCATTCAAAAGGAATTTTCTGTTGCGAAAACCGGTTCCGAAAAATTTACTGGTATACGAGTATAACGGAAAATTTTAAACTGCCTTTGGAGAACGGTTTCATGTTTGAGCCTTTTATTGAATTTGTCTACCTATATTGTTCCTTGTATATCAAAGTATAATTTTAGTGTCCAAGTATGTTTGAACATACATACAAACATCACGTCTTTTTCTCTTGCGGGGTAGACAGAGCCCAGGTCTAACCTAAAGGCCACCTTTAGCATGCTGGTAGGCTTGTGGGTGGAGAACGGAATCAAAATAGTGATGGGTTGCTAGCCGCATCGCCTATGGACATGATTCCTCACGCCCATTCCCTCGATCGGCTTTTCGATCCGCACGGGAAGAGAAGCAGCTGGCACATTCTAGGATCTTTACATTTCTTTATTCATCATTACTCCCCACATCCAAAACCCGGGTACCGTTTTGATTTTTTCCTCTAAGTTAGACTTTTATTTTTTTTGGAAGAGTAGGAAGTGGTTATTATATAAAAAAAACTGCTCAGGATCATGGACCTAGGAATAATATGGACCCGGCATTAGACACATCAAAAGTGACGCTTACTTTACGTCACATGTGTGTGCATGGGGTGACCATGATGGCAAAAATTACCCAATAAATGGGGTGAATAAATTGTAAGTGGTACTGACGCTTTGTAGTTCTTACTTCTTCTGAGTATAACTTTTTTGTTTTTTTTTTTTTTAACTAAAAGTATTATTAGTATTACAGAAGCATTTTATATTTATTATTTACAGCATTCTATACTAAATAGTCGTTGTGTAGGTTTTTCGGGGTGTAGTTTTGAAAATGACATAGGTTTCGTTGTATAGGTTTACAGGGGTGTACATTACGATAGTGACGTCAGTTTTGGAATCCAAGATGGCGGCCGCAACTTTTCATATGAAATCAACTTGGGTGTCGTTGTATAAGATTTTCGGGGCGTAGATTTTGAAAATGAAGTTGGTTTTGGAATCCAAGATGAGGCAGGTGAGACTATCTATGAATTATTGATATGAGTGTTGCTGTATAGGTGTTTTGGGACGAAGATTTCGATAATGACGTCAGTTTTGAAATCCGAAATGGCGGACGCGATTTTTTATGCAAAATCGACATGGATGCCGTTTTATGGGTTTTTCGAGGAGGAGATTCCAAAAAACGGCCTCAATTTTAGAATCCACGTGATTTTGTTCACTGGACTAGTTTGTTGGATATAGGCTAGTATAAATATATTTAAAAAAAAATTCCGCTTCTTTGGTATTTTTTATTGAGATAACTTGTGTAAAGAAGATAATCATAAAAGTCAGATTTCAAAATCTTTGGAATCTACTCCCAAAACCTACAAATCAACATGCATGTCTATTTTTTATGACAAGTCAATAGTAATACCCGAAAAGCAACGAAAACGTCGAATTTACTTGAAAAATGGTGGCGGCCATCTTGAATATCGAAAGTTCCCTCATTTTTGTTACCTACACCCCAAAATACCTCGAAAACAAAACCCAAATCGAAATTTAAAAAAAAAGTGGCCGTAATGGTTTCCAAAATACCCAAAATCCGTATTAAAATAATTTTATTTAAATGTGTAACAATCGCGAAAACATAAGAAATTTCCAGTATTATAAATCTTGCACATAAAAGCCGGCCAAGTGCGTGTCGGGCCACACGTAGTTTATTTCAGAAATGGATCCTTAAATCGAAAAATGGTGTTCTCAACCTTACAATATTTTTAAAGACCTATTTAATAATTTCCAACACTATGGGTTTGTATAGAATAATAATTGTTTTTCAATATTTTTTCAACCACTTTTTTGGCATTATTAATATACATACCCATACCAAATTACAGCTTTCTAGTCCTTATAGTCTCTGAGTAAAACCGCGGATAGACAGCCGGACAGACAGAAAGACATGGCCAAACTATAAGGGTTTCTAGTGACCCTAACCCTAAAAATGACCAACATCATCAGCTCGCTTCATTCATACATTGATTTTCCAAACTTGTTCATAAATAGTTAAGTTATGACTTATGAAACATGCAAAGGAACACACAACTTCTTTTTTTGAAGTCGGATAAAATTTTAATCAGGCCTTACCTTTTTTGAACACGCTAACTTTATCAAATGATGATAAGCTCTTTTTGTTATATAAAAATCACTTTCATCGAAATGTTTTGAACAAACATGTGAAAATTTTGATGGCAGCCATGATGCATCATTTCTATTTTACCTGATTAAATCAACCAATTTTTTTTAAATCCACATCACCAATGGGGAACCTTAGAAAAGTGAGTCATAAAAAAAAGATAAATGGGAATCTTGAAATCTTAGTATGGCAACACTTACAGTCCAACATGGCGCGTAAATTTATTTTGGTGCAAAAATAACAAAATCATTTTAGCTAGTTTACTTTGAAAATAATACTTTGAAAAGACTTAAATAATTACGTATAATAAATAATATCACTATCCAACTTTATACATAACGGTACTGTGGTGTTGTTTCAGTGTAAATAAACAAAGATAGAGTTTGAGTTAAATTCTTACTTACATATTCTTGTTGAGTGAAATACCTACATATTCTTGAAAATAACAAGAAATGCTTACGTACTTACTGGTAATAAGTGATACCATCTTCCTATTTATGTGTTTTTTTTTCTTAAAATAACAAGAACATTCAAGAAAAACAACTTACTGGTGATAAGTGATACCATCTGCCTTATTGTGTGTTTATTCTTGAAAATAACAAGAAATACTCAGTACTTACTGATGATATGTGATACCATCCGTCTTGTTGTGTCTTTTGCTGTGGTTTTTACACTCTTTTACCACTCAGCAGGAGGATATATGAATATACCTATTCATAGGACGTAACTTCGCGGTAAGTACTCATTTGACATTTGGGAAATTTGACATTTCGACCGGGGAAAAGTGTAGGGATTTTTGTGCCGATGTGTGCGTGCGCTAGTGTCGCGACACGAGTGTAGGGATTTTTATGTGCGTCATTATTACATTTTTCAAGGGCATATCCTGATTATTCTTAGATCCATGCTCAGGATTAACATTTTTAGAATTGAAAATATAGGTTGTCCTATATTTCGAGTAATTCTGGCTGCTGTGCCGGAAACAGTGTACACATAGGGAATTTGATGCTTGTTTTTTATCCCGACTGTGTCTCAAACTCAAATGTTTACTTAGGACATAGGTCCTTGCCGACAAACGTTCACATTAGAACCCTACAAAGCGGCTTCTTTCTTTTGAGTCTACCACAAAATTAATATAAGAAGATTTATTACTACTTGTAGTTATGAATTTACTGGACGCATTACCGAGAATAACGTAATCCATTGAGTAAGAATCCAGGGAGACACGAAAAGATGGATTAAGCGATATAGAGACAAAAAATAAAGTTTGTTCAGATGGCTTAGGATTTCCGTTGATGATTATATATATATATATATAAATATAATAAAATAATGATTAACTCACAATTGTGTACACATACACAAAAACCGGCCAAGTGCGTGTCGGGCCACGCGCAGTATAGGGTTCCGTAGTTGCGAATGACAACTTTGAGTTCACACTGTTTACACTCGCACCTCACAGTTTAACGACCAAAAACATCTAACATAAAGATTGTATGAAATTTTACATTTTCCAGTACATTTTATAAGTTGGTTGCCTATAACTTTTTAGTTTGCACTTAGTATCCAGCTCTGATAGTTTTCCTTTCAATTTCAGTATATATACTACTGCTGTAATTTTTTTCACGTATCTATATATAACCGTTTAGCAGATAGAGGGGGGGGGACACGTACCTCTAACAAAAATTTGCACTTTAAAACCAAATATTTCGGAAACGGATCCCTAAATCGAAAAATGGTGTTCTCAACCTCACAATATTTTTCAAAGACCTATTTAACGATACCCCACACGATGGGAAAGTAGAGAAAAAAAAATTACTCCCCTACTTTACTTGTATGGAAGCTAACCAAAAAAAAATTTTTTTTCAAGATTTTTTCTACGACTTTTTTGCCATGATTAATATACATACTCATACCAAATTACAGCTTTCCAGTATTTATAGTATCTGAGTAAAACCGCGGACGGACAGACAGACAGACATGGCGAAACTATAAGGGTTCCTAGTTTACTACGGTAGGAACCCTAAAAACGAGTGGTATCCTAGAAATGGCAAACGAAGTTTTCGAAAGAATCCGGCGGCCAGTAGCCCAGTCAATATCGACATCAACATTGCAAACGAGCATGTATCGGCGATTTTTTTATATGTTGTGGAGACCAGTAAGAATAGTCTACACCCAAGTTTGCAACTTTCATAACAAGGTATGATTCAATAACTTTAAGTCACTGAGAGTTTAAATTATACTCAAACAAACGGTAGATAATTTAGTGTATTTCATAAAAGCATACAACATAAATACCCGAAAAAAGCATCCTTAAATTAGTTTTTTTGTAAAAACTGAAAAAAGTCCCGTACTTTCGGGCCTAAGTTGCAAACTTGGGTGGAGGCCATTCTTAGTGGCCTCTACAATATATAAAAAAAATCGCCGATACATGCGCGTTTGCAATGTTTGACACTTTTTGTGTCGATATTGACTGGCCTATAGGTGGATCGACGATATTAAGACCATTACTTGCAAGGACCGGCTCGCGCTAGCAAGGGACAGAAAGGTATGGCACAGACAAAGAAAGGCTTATGTGCAGCAGTGTACCGCGAAAAGCTGACGATGACGATATTGATGAACTCACAATGTAGGCTGACAATAAAATGCTAGCCTGCCAAATATGAGGATCGGGGGCAATGATTCGACCAGCCGCCAAGACCAGCCGTTATGTGAACAACGCACCAACGGAACACAGTTGTCCTGAATGTTAATTCATTGTCAAATAAAATACAAGGTGTGTTTGCGCACATTATGGAATGTTTTGCCGTTACAGGAGTAAATATTTCCGATAATAAGTTCAACCTTAGACAGCAGCTAGCGTTCTTGGCACCATGCCGGCCGGACAGACCCTTTTAGACTTTTAGTTTAGGTTAATTAAGTTCTTTTACCCATCATGTTTTGTTTATCCAATAAATTATGTTCACAACCTTAAACTATAATTTCGACATTCGAGATATTTGTAGATAACTAGATACTAAAACCTTCCTCGAGAAACATGCTATTCATTGGAGAAAACCGCATGAAAATCGGTTCGGTAGTTTTGGAGTTTATCGCGAACAGACAGACAGACGCGGCGGGGGACTTTGTTTTATAATATGTAGTGATAATCAGAAGTACTCGTATGTATAATATAATAAATATGACAAGCTTATGTATTTTTTTTAGTTGTATAAATTAAACTAATAAATAAATAAAATAATAAATATATAGGGACATATTATCACACAAATTGAGCTAGCCCCACAGTAAGTTGTGAACTTGTGTCGCAGGATACTACTCAACGATACTATATTTTATAATATATACTTATATAGAAAAACATCCAAGACCCAGGTCAATATGAAAAAAGATCTTTTTCCATCTTGACCTGACCGGGGATCGAACCCGGGACCCCCGTGTCGCAGGCTTAAAATTTGCTATGACCAAAAAGGACAATAAGACGTGCATTACCTAATTAACATTCTCATTATGAAAATAAATGAATATGATGAACGGCACTTGGAAGTCTTTGATGATGACATAAATATGCCACTGTACATTGTTGTTTAACTCACAAAAGCTCAAGAGTTTTCTATCCAACGCAGCAATGTACAGTGAATCGTCGTGATGATGGCTGATCATCGGCGATTGTGTAGAAGCAACCACTCAGATGAGAGAGAGATGACTTTTTAACTCTAGTTGCTTTTACTTACTCACGGTCGTTAACACGTTCCCGTTGAACAATCAGGAAGTACGCAATTCATGAATACAGATTCCTGTTAATCAATGTGGATTATTCATTCAGCAATTTATAGTAACACGTCGGATTATTTATTAATTTGGTTAATGGGATAATCGATTTACAATTACTGCAAGTTGTTTGATATTTGGTACATCATTGAATATTATGAGGGAGGAGGGGCCAAAAGTGGTTGATTTGACAAAAATGCAAAGTAAAGCTTAATGTTCACACTTTGAACTGTTGGAAAGTATTCATAAAATAGGTAGTTTAAACGGTTTTCTAGACCCTCATATCTCAAAATATTCAATGATGTCTCCGTTTTCTTTCCAATGATTTATTTCAAATGGTGGCAGCACTGGACTCCGTGTATCATCTTAAATCTACTTCTCTTGTTTTATTGACGACCTTTGTGGTTTAGTGACGATCATGCCGGGAGACCCGAAGGTCCCGGTTTTGATCCCGGGTTAGGTGAAGGTGGAAAATGTTATTATTTTTGATATAAATTTGCATTTGTTATCAAATATTATTTAGGTAGTAAATTAGTATCATTGAGTTAGTATCCCATAACTCAAGTTTCTAACTTACTTTGGTGGTAGCTGAATTTGTGTGATTTATCCGTATACAATGAGTCCCGACAACTGTATCGGACCTTTAAAGGGGCAACTCAGTCTGTCAATATGAACAACTTTTCCTATTAGATCAAGCATTGATCTAATAGGAAAGGGAACTCGATTTTTTTTACTCTTCCATACATTTTGCCCTGGTGGCTGAACACTTTTGTAGTAAACCGTTGAATGTTGTTTTTTTGAGTAAAATATTGCATTATTATTTTTTATGAACCATAAAAATAAATCTTAAATTTCATGAGCTTCACTTCAAAAATGAAGAAGTTTCAAACAAACTTTCATCCCCCTTTTTACCCTTTTTGGGGTCGAATTTCCAAAAACGCTTTATGCTTTAGACTTAGCGGTATTGGTTGTGCGTTGTCTGTCAGTCAGTAACGAAACAGTTTTATGTTCAGCGATAAACTGAGATTTAAGCAGACTAGTTTCAAAAGTTTCAGAATTACCTAATAGATTTGAGAAGGCATTCTTAACGATCAAATTTTTTTCCTAGTTAGAAATTTACGGAACTGTATCATTTACAGAAACAATCTGTTTATGTCCAGAGACTACAAAATATTTATGATGAGCAACTTACACAAAAAATACGCATGGTTTTAAATGGAAAATAACTAAGAAATTTACATAGCTCGAATCAATTTGTGATTTTAAAATTCCTAGTTTTATAACTTTTTTTTAAGAATTTCGAAATCACCGAAAGGTAAAATGTATTATAATCTCGTTCTACCGGAAAAAATACTCATAAAAACGAGCTTTCGATTCTGCGAATGAGTTACTCATTTGTATTTTCCAAAGGCAAATGAATGAAGTCATGTGCCTACAGGTGCCCGCGGACGAATTCCGGTTCCATTACGTATTTCATAAGCGATTTAATTGGAAAGTTGATTGACAATCCGACAATCGATGCCAATAACTATGCGAGTGCGGTGAGTGAACGCATCGATGTAACGTACTAGTATCGAATTTTAAATATCGATATTTTGATATTATGAAAATTCATTTAACTCGAGTTTAGAGTTGTTCTAAACGTTTAAGAAAGTATCGAACTAAGTTTTGTTTTTATAAATAACTAGCTGTTACCCGCGGCTTCACCCGCGTAATATATAGCCTATGTCCTTTTAGGTACCCTCACCTATGTGTATGCAAAATTTCATGATGATCGGTTCAGTAGATACGGCGTGAAAGCGTAACAAACAAACAAACAAACAAACTCACTTTCGCATTTATAATATTAGTTGGGATTTTAGTGCGGTTGATATCTATCTTGCCTGATGGGAAACATCGATGAGGTCTAGGGTGGTACAGGCAAACTCAAATAATGCCTATTCACTATGTGTCAATGTTAAGGGCCCACGCTATGCACACTAGCGACGCCAATAATTTTAGTCTTGATACTTTACAAATAGAAAGAAATTCAAGAATGTAAATCATATAAGCCTTAGTAAATAACCTGAAGTATTTTTGGAATCATGTTTTAGTATTATGAAAAACAGTCATTAAGAGAAGAACGGCCGTTTCTGGCGGTAATCTGATTCTCATGATCCTCACTGATTCTGATAATATTAAACATGATCCCAAAAATACTTCAGGTTATTTACTAAGGCTTATATGATTTTTTTTTATTAGCCGTTTGTGTCCCACTGCTGGGCAAAGGCCTCCCCTCGTTGTTTCCACACATCCCTTTCCTTTGATATTATCTTCCAATCTTTCTCAAACTGATTAAGATCGTCTACCCATCTCTTTTTCGGTCTTCCTCTTTTCCTACGCCCACTTGGAGTCCAATGTGTTATTATATAAGCCCATCTTTCCGGATGCATTCTATATATGTGACCCGCCCAATCCCACTTCAGTTTGGCTGCTTTCTTTCCAACATCCGAGATTTTTGTGATGGAGCGCAGGGTGGTGTTCCTCACACGATCTATTCGCTTGACACCTAAAATGCTACGCTCCATAGCTCGTTGACAGACCCTCAATTTGGACATTTGAGCGTCAGTGAGAGACCATGTTTGGGCGCCGTAGGTAAGGATGGGCAAGATACACATATCGACGAGTCTCTTTTATATGATATACATTCTTAAATTTCTTTCTATTTGTAAAGTATTTGGAACAAAATTATTGGCGTCGCTAGTGTGCCTAGTGTGGGGCCTTAAGACCAAGGAATAGGCTGGCCTCTAAAAAAAAATGAATCCCTGTATCTAATATAAACGGATCAATTTTTTTAGAAATATTTTATTTTAGATATTGATCACTTTATCTAATACAAGGTAAGGTGGGATAAAAGGGATCAAGTTTTGAGTGGCCAAAAACATATTTATTAGGTAGTGTATTAGAGTATATTATTAAAAACTTTATCCTAGAATGCTACCTTATAACCTGCACAACGAACGACACACTGAGTTTTTTTGAGAATTCCATTTTTTAAAATTAATTATTAATATATTTTCAACGTGGCAATGCTGCCAGTCTTCTGGGCACATTACCGCAGGGTAATGACCTGCGGGACATTTTTTATTTATAGCTAGGTTTTATTTATAAGTCATTTTATTTCTTAGGTAGGTTTAATTGTTAGTTTTTAGTTCTTATAAGTTAGTTTTATTGTTTAATGTATTATATGTAAAATTTTGTACTATGTCGAATAAAAGTAACTTTATAATATAAATATTTGGAAAGAGCCTATTTTTATATCCTAATTCCGAGATTTAAACATTGCTAGCGGTGCAATATCAACCTCTTTGTTGTGTTTCTATAAATCGATATATACGTGTCGACATTTTGGTACAAACCTAGAGTCGGTGTGTCGGTTAGAACCTCCTGCAGTGTTCACTTTCACACATGGACCGAAATCTGGCCAATACGAAAGTGAGAGGCGGCTTTTTCTTTGTACAAAATATTTGCAGTTGTAACTTGAGAATGGGCAAAGAAAAACATATTTTCACTTCCCTTAATGGCTCGCGGCTACGTGCCGGCGTCTTATCTCAATGGAAATTACCTGAAAGAAGAAAATGATGTTGTTAGTAAATGTTATTTTACATACAAATTGCCTGGAAATGGTTACAAAATATATGTTGCTCTTCCGTTGTAACGTGAGTAAATTTGAACCAAAAGGTTCAAATTTACTCACGTTGCTTATAACATTTTAGATTACTGATTTAATTAAACCATAGATAACAAATATGTATGTCGTAAGAATTTAACTCAACAACAACGAGGTTCAACAAAAAAATAAATGAATCAGTATATCAGTACTGCACATAGGTCTACTGTTCTATAAGTTCTAAATGATAACACGTATTCAGCCTTTTATTGTGATTAAACAGACGATTATGGAAATCTTTGGGGAGGCCTATGTCCAGCAGTGGACTTCTTGCGGCTTAGATGATGATAATGATGAAAAAGACAATCGACCGAAACTACCCTGCGATCGATCGACCAACCGAAAGAATTTTCATCTAAAATTACTGCTGCATGCCTTGCTAGATAAAATAAGATCAAGGATACCAATAATATCAATCAATCTTTAATTACGTTAGATACAGATCGACTGTAGACTAGCTAAGTAACGGACAGTGTGGCAATGCAGGCCAGGCAATGCATTAAGAGGCTTACATCAGCGAAACTAGCGACAGCCGTTATTAAATTGAAAAAATAGTCGTAAGTACTTCACTAGTAAATTACCTATAGTATTTTTAATATATATTTTCATCAATATCATAATTTCTGATTGAGAGATCTACTCATTACCGCTAAGAGTGCCCGCTTTTGGCGGTAATAAGTAGTTGTCTTGATTTACTAAATGCAAAATAATGAAAAGTAATACCAAAAACACAACAAGTTATTTACTAATGAAGTACTTACGTAGATTTTTCCAATTTGATCCTATTTAGTAGTAAAAGAAATAAAATGTGGGGTGGCGCTAGTTGGCTGGTCTAAGCGCCTTAAGTGTTGCATGCTTGCAGTCTTGCACCGCGGCACATGGCTTTGGTTTATCATTCAGTGACAGTGTCTCTGACCCAGTTTCAATTTTATGTAAGGACTAATTGAATTTGTGAATGAATATCATAAAGATCATGTATCGATTCATGTTCATTTTTTTGGCAATGCGGGCCAGGCAATGCGTTAAGTGTTGCATGCTTGCACCACGGCCCACGGCTTTGGTTTATCGTTCAGTGACAGTGTCTCTGACCCAGTTTCAATTTTTGACCCAGTTTTTCTAATTGAATTTGTGAATGAATATCAAAAAGAAGAAAGAAAGATCGTGTATCGATTTATGTTCATTTTTTTTTAACCATTATGCAATAAAGTAATTTCAATTCATGACTGAGTTTGATGGATTATCTTTAAATATTCTGATATCTATAATTATCTTAATCTTAGTGAATGAATATCACAATGGTCTTGTTTTGATTCGTGTTCATTGTTTTTTCTTGAATTTTTAGGTTTAGGTAATTAAGTCATTTCACTTCGTGACTCAACTTATCATTTTTAAAAAGAAGTCCTTTATGTCCATAATGGTCTGAGAAAAGAAAAAAAAACGAAAAATTAACCCGTTTTCACTCTTCCCCCAAAGATGAAGAAATAAGTAAAAGTAAAAAACTTTTGCAACCCATCAAGTTTTTTTTCGAATTACCTTTGGATATCTGTGTATTCAGTAAATAATATAAAGACGGGAATAGGTGTCCGCGCAGTTGTTTTCATGTTTATTAGTATTACCATAAAGTTTCCTCCTCAGTTCACAGAACTCCAAATCCAAGTCAGTACAATGCCAGGTTTTCTTATTAAGGCTTATTTTGTTAAGAAATGCTTTGCATAAGTTTAAACCGTTCCCAACACCGACCTTTTTGCTTCGTCCTTAAAACCTTTCATGTTAATTTCTCATACATATTCAAAGATTGGGATTGGCTACAAAACTTTTACCTAAATTTTATGGCTCTTCATAAGTAAGTATATCCATCAATCTTTAACTTGGAGCTATCGATCAGTACATAAAAGATGGCGGCCTTTTGATCGTTTGGGTGACCAAAATGCAAAACCTTTTTGCGAGAAAGCTTAGCGAGTCGTGTGGGGGACGTAAATGCGAGTGATTTCCGGATTTTGCGACTCAAATTGTTAATATTTTTCTGCTTAGTCGACTTTTTCTATTAAAGTGTAAAGAACCCTTTTTGGACGCATCTATGCGAAAACATATATGTTTTGGAACTAGTGTTGCGGGATTGGCCAGTTGCGTAGGTAGTTGTTTCTTGACTTGGAAAATTTTACTATCTAGCGAGGCCGTACTTTTTTAGGAATGTAGATATATGTATGTATTTTGCCTTATGTATCTAAATTATATGCCTTTATTTCTTACGGGGTAGACCGAGCCTAATAAGACCCGATATACCCAACAGCCCTTAAAGCGTGTTGTTTGGGCGTATCGTATAGGTCGAAATGGTCATAAAAAATCTAACACTTTTTTTAATTAAAATAAAAAACACTGCGAGCGTGAAATTATTCTGTTACTTAAGTAATTATTATTCACAAAAAACCTTTTAGCTATGTTTGTTGGGTATTCAGTATTTGAAATGCATTTAGAAATTTGATCAGATGATTGGCTTAAGAAATTCTTTAGGAACTTTACAAATCTTTCGCTTTACTTAATGTTTGTTAGTAAGGGCTATGATCAGCAGTGTAATCCTCAACTGACTGTCCAGTGGTTGCAGCTATGCCATGGTCTCCCGAGCTGCTACTTTCACGCCCCGAATCCATCCGAGCAAGTAGCATTCCAAATATTGCTATCCCATTCTCCCAGTCCAACAGACTGCTACCCTTCCTTCGCTTGAAAACGATTTCGATGGGCTGCAGCGCGTTACCGATATAACAAACAAATTGCGCTCACCAACTTGTATGCCAAGCGTGGTGAGTATGGCCAAACCCTTAGGGCCTATGTCCACAGGACTTCATACAGCTGAGATGGTGATGATGCAAGTAAGGCTTGTTTTGAGTATATTTTTACAACAAAACCGATATAGTTGCATAGAATAGTAAATACCGTTGCATGTTGATCAAGATGTGAATGATCGCTAAGTTATCGCATTAGTTGTCGCTTCGTTAATCAAGCTGTTCGTGTAACGGAACGCATCACCGCAAGATGGCGGACGCGTTGGATTACCCACCGGAATGTGTTACGGTTTTATCTTTACGACAAAATACTCCGCTTATCTGTTATTGCTTTTAACAGGAGACAATAGCTGCTTGTGTTTTATTTTGGTATGTTTTTATTTGCCGGAAGTGGCACAAAATATTTTTGAAAAGGAACGGGAGAGACCTTTGCCCAGCAGCGGAGAATGTTAGTAAGAAAAAAAATTATTTTATCTATCGGACATGTTTCCATAGCTGTTTGTTACTACACTTACGATACTGGTCACTGTTTATTAAAAAGAGATCTGATTGTTTTGTAGTACAAATAATATCTTGATTAACATCATCAGGTCTTTTTAAGTCTCCACTGTAGGAGCACGACCCTCTCTGTACTACCAGAGCCATATATTAGCCAGAGCAGTCAGAGAATTTGGCCTACACTCTCCACGCGGGCCAGACGGATTGGAGGGGTCTCTATGATGTTTATAAGTTTTTTGTAGCTTGTATTTCCTAAGTCGCCTTCTACGACATCCACGGGAAGACTTGGAGTGGTCCTATTCTACTCTGCCGGGAACCACACGGCTTGATTAACAGTGAGCAAATAAAGTTATGTTACTTTTTTAGTTTAGTCTACAGATTACGAAAGTTTTGCTAGATGGTATTTTATTTTTTTGTCGTACTAAGAACCTACAGTCAGGATACCTTTTTAAGACTAGTCAAGCAGTTCCTTTATTTGCGGGAATCTTGAAGCATGATTTATTTGCATTTTAAGGCACCGCAGTAGACTTATTTTTACTCTGAACTGTTAGGAAATGCATAATAAATTCTTATATATAGTTTGTGCCATGTTTTAAGTAAATATATATTTTTTACTCTAAGATACACATCAAAAAGAAAGCCGCACGGGCGAAGCTGCGGCACTGAAATAGTAAAAAAATAAACTAAAGAAACCTCCATGATTCATCTGTTTGTGATGCGCTGGAAAGTCGGTACGTGTCTTCGCCGGCAAACGGCACACGTACGAAACATACGTGACGGTAACCTAAAACGGAACGTATTCATGGCCAGTGTCACTCGACCATTGACTGTTTTACTGTTACCACCTTTTTCTATCTCCCCTAGATGGGCGCGGACGCGACGTCCATATTCATATTTCACTGTGAAACACCGACCCGCTGCGCTTGAAAGGAAATAGATTTTTTTCCTCCTTTTCTACTACTGGATGTTACGCGGGAATTACACTTTTAATATTGAAAGGAGAGTAATATCGTTCGAAAAAAGATTGTCATTTAAGAATCGCTGGAACTAGTATCCTAGATAATCTTAATATTATTTAATGAAGAAATAAGTGGAGTGAAAAATTCCACATGTGCAGGATTGGATCACGGTAGCTAGTTGGCAATGCGTAGGTCGTATATAGACTTTTAAGGTCGCCGATTCATGCTCTGCCGGTGCAAGTTGATCAAGATACGAACCCTCGGAGTTTTTACAAGCCTTGTTAAATGGTATTAAAATAGTATATCAAATAGAAAAGACATAATTGTGCTGTATTACGTATCTTTTTAGTATATGGATCTAAATGGCAATGGTAATTACGGACCCTCCGTTTTTACCATTGCCATTAACACGTTCAAGTTAAGTTTATTCGACAATATACATGCCTTTTGCTTCACTGTAGTAGGTTAGACAACAATTCTCTTTTAAGTCTAAAGAAAGAAATTTGTTACAGGTTTCTATCCGTGCCGATATCTTTGGTCCCGAGTGAGTTGTAAGGTCATCGTTTAACGTGTCCAACGAGTAATTAACCTCGAGAAAGGCATCGCTGGCTGCAAGTAGGTGTTTCCGGTTCCTGACAAGACCTTAGACTTAGGTTTAAAGCTCTTTATCGGTTAGTGTGTCGTGCAACTTTCTCACTACTTGTATCTATTACGAAATCCACTTGTACAGGATAAAGATCCGTAGAATTGAAGACCTTTTTGATTTTAAGTATATATCATTAATTCGCATAATGATTGTTACACATAATATTTCTTCTTTGACTATGGAAAGTTAAGTAGAATAATCGTTAGGGTTATTTTTATGTCAAAAAAATCTATTTTGCGTATTAATATATTTAAAAAGTCAAATATAGAAATACCTAGAAAGAAGTATCTACTTAAATATGAAAAATAGGTTCGACTTTTAGCGGAAGATGGAAGAAAATTTCTGCGTTTTACATTATATTATATAATTTTTTCCAAATAGTTGTATTTTAGTTAAAACTTGTGAAGTATTACTTACAAGCAGATGAAAGGTAGACGCAAGTCAGGTAGATAATTAGTGAGAAAGTTATTGGCGTTAAGAATTTCAATTGTTTAGTCAGATTTCATCTCGCGGCTTTGATGTTTGGAACTTTCTGTTTACCTTTGTTTCTACTGAATGGTACGCCACTAAGAATTTCATTTCCGTTTTATATTAAATAGCTTCACAAATATCCTCATCTTTCGGTAATTTTAAAGAAAATATAGTAAAAATTCCTAAAAATTGTGTAAACTGCAGGATATTTCGAAATGACTGGAAACCTTATTTTGGGTGTTCCTTAGTGTTATTATGAATATAATCTATACTATCTATACCAATATTATAAATGCGAAAGTAACTCTGTTTGTCGGTCTGTCTGTCCGTTTTTACGCCAAAACTACTGAACCGATTTAAATGAAATTACACTGAGCATGAGAAAGGTCATAGGCTACATGGAAGTGTGGAACGAAGCCTTACTTATTCTCAAAAATGCGAATTATGAATGTTTTAATGCAATCACAAAAGACGTTAACGAATTCAGTTTAAACTTGGCAGAAATATTATACGCAAAATAATTTCTTCTCGCTCAAATAGTGTCACGGGTAAAAGCTCGTGTTGAAATAAGGAAATGAAGTACTGCAAGTGTAGTGTTGAGGAATTTTCCACTCCCGTTGTGTGCATCGAAGCAAGGCCTAGTCGACTTGAGAGTTGGCATAAAAAAATCTCGTTAGAAAATGGGAAGTCAACATTGGAAACGGCCAGTTTGACGAGCACACAAGTAAAAGTATTTTTAATAGGTACAAGAATTGTAGAAACGTTGTGAATTGTAGTCATATATTTTATCTGTTACTCAATCTTATAAATAACATTTTTTGTAACACAATTCGTGCATTCAACGAGACACGACTTAAAAAGTAAAAGTCTGGTTACCGAAAATGAGAAACTATACTCGAACATTAAATCAGCAGGTCAATTTGCTAACTTTTGACAGCTACGGTGTACAAAGTTTTGATGGCCACTTCAACATCCATTACGGCTTTGGTATGATTGACTATTTATATTTTAGATATATAAACCGTACTGGGTGTTGAAGTGACAATAAAAAAAATAGTACACTGTAGCTGTCAAAAGTTAGCAAGTAGGCCTACAGGGCACTACAAACTTTACGTAGACGAAGTTGCTGAAAAATTGCGAGTTAAAAATAAAATCAAAACTTATTTACCAAAAGTGCTTTCTGTTACAGCAAAAAGAGTTTCAGGTCGTGACATAAAATCTGTGTGGACGTTGGTGGGTTGAGCACAAAAACCCAGATTTGAGCTCACGTATGAAACGAATTTTGCGGTCAGCCGGGAACATCATGTAACTGGGTTTTACTTTTTATTTAAATTTCATTTTCAACTCCTGGCTCATTGTTTATGTTTTGTACGGGTTAACGTCTTTACGTAACATTAGGCAGCCATTGTGCCAATTTGTTTCTCTTGTTTACAACTCTTTGTTCGAAGTTGAATTTTATTTGTCTCATAATGAAGTTTATTTTTATGTCTCTCGTCTACGTACTTTATTTTGAAGTATTTTCATATAATGATTTTAGACGCATTTTTTTTAAATGTTTGCTATGCGTAATAGCTTGCGGTGTTTTTTTGTGGTTAGTGATGCACCGAATTTTAATACGAATATTCGTATTCGCAGAACAGCAAGTATTTACCGAATATTCGTATCCATAGTCGCTTCAGAAAGATTATTTTCGTCGGCTAGGAATTAACAAACAAATAAAGAAATCGCCTAGTGCCTAAAAAGTTGCAAATGTTGTGATTTTTAAACAAAAAAATTGCTAGTGGCAAATTTTTATTATTAAATCTCACAAAAAACTGTTTTCATATTAACTCGTATTCGCCGAAAAGTAGGCTTGATAGTCGCATTCGTTAAAGTAGTATTCTTTGCATCACTAGTTTCTGCGTTTTAATGAGAAATACCAAAATTGTATGACTCCACTGTGCCGCTATCAAAACATATCTATCTATTGTCACTATCTCTAGCCTCCTATTTCGGTAATGATGCTCCAAATAAGCCTGTCCACTTCCCTTGCAAAGCAGGTGGTAATTATTATTACCAGCGCCACTTTCCGTCCGTTGAACTGACACCGTTACTCGGTTTACGCATTTAGCTCGCCACAGGCTAACGACATGACACAAATAACAATTGGCCAATTGGTAACCGATTCTCTTAGAACTAGTAGCTGGTAACTGTTAGCTGACCTGTGCTAGAAGTAACACGTGAAGATGTACATTATTTAATTGACTGCAATGATACGCTTCGATTAGCAGGTGTAAGAGATGCTATGCGGACTTAAACGCTAGGTACATTTAATAATTTACATACAATACGCATATCTAGCATATTTCTATCGAGTTAAAGGATTTTTAGAAGGTATATAGTTAGTATAAAATAACAGTAATAAATTCAGAAAACATATGGTTGGTCATATCTGTACGTTCATCTATACTTATTTATTTGTTTGTAAATAGGCTCAGAAATTACTGAACTGATTTTCAAAAACTCTTTCTCCTAATTGATAGCTAAATTATCTGCGGGTGACATAGGCTACAATTTACGCGGATGAACTTGCGAAAAAAAAAATGCGATAAGGTTGTTTGGTGAATGGTAGTACAGCCGAAAGGAACGCAACTATTTCTTCAGCTTCAACGCGAAAAAGAACAAAACCTCACCAGAATCCTATTTGTTGGTATTATAGATTATTGGAAATATATCGTGGTATTTATTAGTTAGACGCTTGGCCGTTAATCAAATGGCTATCATCTATTCATGGATAAATGGACTTAATAGGCTCTAAGAAATAACAAAGAGACTATGACTGAAGAGTTCGATTTCGGTTAGTTTGACGATCAGTTAATATTAACGATGATCAGAATAAAGTAAAAGCAAGATAATGCATCGTTTATATTCCACATTGTTACTCGAACGCATCCGTGCTCTTTGGCGCCATTTTTTGCGACGCCATCTTGTTTTCCGGGGAGGTGTGCACGGAACTAGGCTTTATTGCAAAAGTGAAAATGTCAGTGGTGGTTGAATGACACTTGCAGCTAACTACGAGTGAAATGTGCGGGTTATAGTGCCTTCCGCACCCATCCTACCTAATGAATGCAGTTGGTTGACGTGTACTTATGAGCACTATGATATCCACACGAGTTTTATGGTTCACTTTTTTAATTAAAGCTGTGCTGATAATTACACTTGTGCAGAGAGTAAATTCTTTGACTGCTCTGGCTAATTTATGGCTCTGGTGGTGTAGAATAGATCGTGCTCTTGCAGTGGAGACTAAGAATGACCTGATGATGATGATGAGAAAGTAATCGCAAAAAAGGAAGCTTGCCTTTTAATTTTTGACGCCATGCATCATGAAATCCATGTCTATTCTTCCATATCCATACTGATATACCAATATCACTACATATTATAAAACAAAATCCTCCGCCGCGTCTGTTTGCAATAAACTTAAAAAGTACTGCATGGATTTTCATGCGGTTTTCACCAATAGATAGAGTGATTTATGAGAAGAGAGCTGGGGAGGGCTGTAAGTGTATTATTAATGCGAAAATAACTTTGCTGTCTGCTGTCTGTTACCTCTCCAAACTTCAGACACAGAACCAAATTGTACAAAATTTTGTACGGAGTTAGTTTGAGGTCTGGGCAAGATATAGAATATCTACCATTCCGGAGATATGTACTGTTCCCGAGGGATCGACAAACACGCGAGCGAAGCCCAGGGCAAAAGCTAGATTATTTTAAGTATGTCACTTAATACATGTACTTAAAAGCATATGCGATATCGTAAATACAACATATTCACGATTAATAACAAATTTTCTTATCGTTGGGTCTGAATCTGCGTTGAATTTCTGAACTTGCCCGTTTATTATTTTCAATTTACTTTTTATCTCTTGCCTCTGCATTTACTTCCTAATGATCTTAGCGGCCCATAATATTTATTTACATCATCACCATATTTTATCATACTGACGTAATTTATACGCACATAAACTGATTTTTATTAGAAATATCAAGCCAGCTGCGGCATTGCAATCACGAAGGTACTATAACCGGTATCAAATTCAATTGAATTGCAAATTAAGCTATCACAGGCGTTTGATGTGTCTTGTAACGTTGAATTAGCCAATTTCATAATAGACTTGTCTATTATTAACTAAATTGATTATATCTATTAATATTACAGATGAATTTCATATAGATACCTAACTAGAATGGGATTCCAAGATTTTATATGAGCTGCGTGAATTGGACCATTTATAATTATAAAGATGATAAACAGAAGTACAAAAAAAAAACAGGCCATTAGAGTACGATTCGGTGACAGAGAGTTCCATAACAAAGAAAAGTTTTTCGTGAGTGATAGATTAGTTATATAATAACATAACAATTAAGTAAAAAGTAGTAATGATAATAAATTGACAGAAATATTTACAAAATTTCGGTTACTTAGTTGTCTAACTAAACTGCACAATTAACCGTCAAAGAGCAGAACTGTAGTAAATAGGTCTTGTCGAGTTACGGGCGGTGTTGACAAAAAGCCAGACTTGATAAGTTTCGCGCTTGTTAGCGGAAACGATTTGCATATTCGCCGGAGAAGAGTCCAGTTTGCATTTATTTTGCTGCCGAGCTATTTGTCACCAAACGGGCGAATTGTGGATATTTGAATATATACTTACATACTTAGTGAATATATACTTACATACTTACTATCCGAAACCGGCGAGCATGTATGAAAAGAGTGATGGATGTAGATGAATAAGCGAGAGAGTTTGTGAGGATCGTAGCAAGTGGCGGTCCTTAGTCTCTGCCTTCCCCTTGGAAAAAACCGGGCAAGTGCGTGTCGGGCCACGCGCAGTGTAGGGTTCCGTAGTTGGGAATGACAACTTTGAGTTCACACTATTCATACTCGCACCTTACAGTTTAACGACCAAAAACATCTAACAATGAAAATAGTATGAAATTTTACAGTTTATTAGTTGGTTGCCTATAACTTTTTAGTTTGTAGTTAGTATTCAGCTCTGATAGTTTTCCTTTCAACTTCAGTATATATACTATTGCTGTAATTTTTTTCACGTGTCTATATACAACTGTTTAGCAGATAGAGGGGGGACACTTACCTCTAACAAAAATTCGCACTTTAAAACCAAATATTGCGGAAACGGATCGCTAAATCGAAAAATGGTGTTCTCAACCTCACAATATTTTTGAAAGACCTATTTAACGATACCCCACACGATGAGTAAATAGAGAAAAAAAAATTACTCCCCCACTTTACTTGTATGGGAGCTACCCTAAAAAATTTTTTTTTCAAGATTTTATTCTACCACTTTTTTGCCATGATTAATATACATACCCATACCAAATTACAGCTTTCTAGTTCATATAGTCTCTGCGTAAAACCGCGGACGGAAAGACAGACAGACAGACAGACAGACATGGCGAAACAATAAGGACTGCTGCTTCTCTTCCCGCGCAGATCTTAAAAATTGATCGAGAGAATCATGACAATAGGCGATTCGGATAGCAACATCACTATTTTGATTCCGTTCTTCACCTACAAGCCCACCAACATGCTAAACGTGGCCTTTAGGTTTTAAAGATCTGGGCTTTGGAAAAAAGACGTGATAGTATGTATGTATAGGTGATAGTATATATGTATTTAAGTACATACAACTACTAAATACTCAAACACAACTGAAGAAAAACGTGTTCATGGTAGTTATATACCCTAAAAACGTGTCTCGTCTGTTGTCTAACAAGATAAAACTGCACAAGTAACCGTGCAGGACTGACAACTATAGAAAATTATAGGAGTTGTAGAGTTCCGGCCGATCGTGTTGACAAAAGCCAGACTTGATAAAGTTTTGCGCTTGTTAGCAGAAATGATTTCTCTGTTCGGCCCTTCAGGCTATGCATGCAAATTGCAGCCCATCAGGCATATGAGAGTTTGCTGTCTCTCCAAGCCTTGCGCACACAGGCAACGCCCAAAGCCGAGGTTCGTCCCTCCTAAGGGACATTACGGTGATGTGCGTATTACAGGTTGAGGGCGCTCTGCCCTCACCTCAAAAGTCCGGTGAAGTAGCAAAAGCTCAGCGCAACGCAATATACACTATTTTAGTCCTGCATTTTGCGTTTTTATTATTCTCAATTACCACTAATTGTTTTTTTAATTTTCTTAAACAATAAATAAACAACCCTATTATCGTTAGAAATCATTACGTTTAGTCATGCACGCATGATTCATCAAATATTTTATTCATTAAGAGATTACCGTGACTCGTTAACAGGTATATTAATTTTATTAATACTAAGAATTGAGGATTTAGTTTTGTTAATGAATTTACCAAATAATCGCCAACACTGAATCATCTTTAATACCCTCGAGGGAAGGGAAAATTAATGTACGTCATTAACACAAGATATGTTTGTCTATGGTTTTCTATAGTTTTAGGTGTGCTGTGCAAGTAAATTAATATTTGTTTACGTATACGTCTACCACTAAGATTGGGTCGTTTACTGTCCGTGTATGTTTATTTTATTTAACAAACAGGCCTTTAAATTGGCGGACTCAACGACCGAGGGTAGCTAGTGTGCAACCAAATAAACCTACACTCATTAAAAGAGGATATTCAAAAGCAATGAACCGATTTCATTTATAGAAACTGAAAATCGAATGAAAACTCTACTTTTTCTACAAACACGAGATGATATATGAAATATTGTAAGCAAAGCCACGTGTGTTAGCTGTTAAACATATAAGTGCTAAATACCAGTTACTCTATTTCAGTACCGCAAGTAACTGTTTTTCGATTATTATGAATAGGTACAGCTGCCTAGAAATAATTCGCGACAGCCGTTGTTACACCTGACAGGCCTCGGACCCCTCTTCCGTGTCGCTTGGTTAACAGACGTTCATCGGAGACACATTGAATGAAAGATTGGCAAACAATATATTGGCAGACTAACTGTTTCCATAGGTGAGTAAGAGGTGTGGAAAGAAATGGGGAGACCTTTGCCCAGCATTGGGACAGATTAGGTTAGTATAAAAAAGCTGGGTGGGTTCAGCGTGAGTTTTAGTTTCATGACATATCCTACTCGAGAATCTCACAATTTACCGAAGTATCTTAGGTTAGGATGTAACCGGATACGCTTAGATAACAGAGATATTAATTGTTTTTGTATCGCTCTCCCAATAATAACTTTTAGATTTTTGAAATTTTGGGTTATATTTTAACTATCCGTTAGTAAATAAATTTTTGCGTCTATGCATTACAATCATACATATCTTTACAAAAAATAATTAAATTGTACGATGATATACTCTATAGTTTACCCCTTAGAATCCAAATCACAACTTTAATGTATGAAATAGGTTTGACTCGATGGTGGAAATCTTATACACTAATGGATTTGGCTTTATACAGTAGCCTATCTTTGACACCCTTTCCCTAGGTCGGTAAAGTAGTGCAAATTAACTAGCTGACGTTTCATAGTCAAGATCTCTCATCTCAGCTTTTTCCCGGTTGCATCATCGCCTGTGAAACGTTGGAGCCCGGGGTCCGGTATTATGACAGCATTCATGCTGTAATACGGTTTAGCATACTTCTTTAAAGTATAACGGTCGGCCACCTGCCTATCGCCAGCCGTCCTTGGGTATCAGGACCGCTTAGTGACTTAAATATGTTTGTTATGGACTTGTACGTGTAGAAGTGATGGGTCCTAGTCGGCCGTGTGTATAAACTCGCTCGAGCCTAATGAACGCCCGTGGACATGCAAAGCACAGGTTTTTGCATCAATAACTGCGAGACTGGTTTGAGTAACAATTCTGTAAAAACTTCCATATGCGAATGTCCTCTTGTAACTGTTGCCGTTTCATTAACAGCTCTCTACTTTGTGCAAAAAGCTGTACAAGATTAACCTTTAAGATTTACTAAAGCTTTATTGCCCGGCCTCAGCTGATATCTATGAAACGTTTTATATTTTAAAGCGATCGTCAAAGATTTATAAATATGTCCTAATTTGTAACTATTGATTTTTTTGCTGTCAATCTATCTTCTCGTTTGAATTATCATCGTTGTTCTACAAGTTATGATTGGTTAGTAATTAAATATTGTCCAGTTACAGCAAATCGGTGACTGCAGTAATCTAATGATCTGCTGATTGCACTAATAAGCCTAATCATTATATATCTTAATGAGTAATTTTGACTTTAATACGACCGTTCACATGATTGCCCCCTAAGGTTTTAGATCCTTGGTAACACACAAAAAGTTGGATTATATAAAGCGTAAGGGTGTAATTGTACTTATTTGTTACACTTGCTGATAAAAATTTCCAATACTTACGTATATAAAAGTGGGTCGCTTTAAACCTGCTTTGGCGTTGCCTCAGTGACTACTCAAAAATTATGTTTAATGACTCGTGTGGATTAATAAAGCTACTCGTATAATATAAAAATGAATCGCTGAATGTGTTGCTAAGCGCAAATCTTGAGAGCAGCTGAACCGATTTCTCTAATTCTTTTTTTAGAATATTCCTTGACGTACGAGGATGGTTCTTATAGAGAGAAAAAAATATATGTATCACGGGCGAAGCCGCGACGAACTGCTAGTAGTCAATAAATGTATGTATGGTGTTAGACGGTCTAACGTAAACATGTAAACAAATAAGTAAATATATCTTTGGCAAAGAAATACACTATTTCAAAATAACGTTTTGAGAGGGAGAGGGAGAAAGAGTAACGTAGACTCTTATACAAATTCTTTAGGGAGTACAGTTATTCATATAAATAACGAACAATTTACAGTTTAATTACTTTGAATCCGTTTCATAGTAAACTAATTCAGGAACTATCGTCCAATCGTAATTAAAGTTACGGTTGTTTCTAGTAGGTGCCTCATCTATCAAGCTGTTACCACTCATAAACCATGGTTATAAGGACGATATTGCCTCAATCAAAATATGTTCACTAACCTTAATGATAGGACAAAGAACAAAGTATCTTTTTAATGGAAACATATTAATACCGCTACCTAATTCCCACACAGTGGAAGTAGTGGAAATATGAATATGTTTCTTACTCAATCATGAGTAAAAATTGAATGGGTTTGTATAATAGGCAAATGGAGAGCGACGCAGCTACAATGGCCACCGATTTTTCCATTTTGTGAGTTAAAATAAAAACCAAGGGAATGAATGGTAACATACGGATATTTCGGTAAAAAAAACGTATTCCCTCTAATTCCTGATTTTGTGTTTAATTATTAATACAACATGTAATTTTAAAAGTAGTTACCTACAGGTTCTTAAGCACCTTAGAATTTTTAAAGTCTTAATACAAGGACAGCAGTAATAAAACAGTTACGTGTAGGTAATATTATTCTCATGATAAAAGCACCGATGGAATAAGTGAAATGAAAAAACCTTTAGTAATATTAATGGATCTCTTTGTTTAAAATTACAGGTTAGAGTAGATTTCTCGGGAAGCAGGATATACGGCTAACTCGTTATTTATTCGCTCGAAAACGACAATACCTTAAGGTGGCCAATAATAATGGCGTGCGATGATGGCATGGTGCGGACCATAAAGCAGGTTTTATTTCCAAACAAGTGATTTATGGCAACTTTTCGAGATTTCTCCCAAACTCGGATAATGGCCGGCCTTTCTTACTGCAATTACCATTTTACGGACACGGTACACGGTATGCGAGACGGTGAATACTGAGTTTGCATTTGTGTGTGTGTGTGTGTGTGTGTGTGTGTGTGTATGTGTGTATGTGTGAGGTATAGCTACCAAAAACAAAAAGCGAATAATGAACACTGTTCGGGACATACACCATAACAAAACTTTTTGAGGCAATGTGCCAAAAAGTGAACCATTATATGGTACTAAAATTTTCCCCTGTGTAAATAATAGAATATGTCGACCGCAGATAAATTGGCTTTCTAGAGGTTTCCATCTGTCCAGTAGTTTTGGATCGTATTTAATAAAAACAACCAAATTTTCCCTATGTATAATATTAGGTTTGTTGACTAAGCTATTCAGAGGTTATGTTTCTTTATCATCAAACCAGCTCGTTGACTGTTGCACTGCCTTCCGATTATGTGTATGCAAAATTTTGGTTCAGTTGGACACCTGGAAATACATCAAAAACTTGCAAGATTTGAATACAAACAGACGAAAATGCGATATATATATATAAGAACACATCTTGTAGCACTCCGTTGCACTGTTTATCGTCGACGGTTAAAAAAATTATTTTACCTGAGTCCCTAAGACTCTGACTCATTATTTTGCCCGTGTTAAGTATAATCCTTGGCAAATAGATACCTGCTGTGGAGTTTTGATGAGCTTATTTTTGATGTGAATTCTTTCTATTCAAAACCCTCATAAATATTACTTAATTGTTGCTATTAGTTTAAACAGATTAGGATATTTTTTAGAAAAAGACTTTTTATATCATGTTATATATATTTCACTGATAATTTGTCAAAGTCAAAAAGTCAAACATTTTTATTTTATATTGGATAATTTATCTCTTTGAACGTCATATCTTTGTTAAATACTTTCTTTGATAGAGTAAGTTTCATAAAAATAGGTTATTACTACGCTTGATGTGCGATTCGAGCGACTACTGTTCACAATAAAACAATGACACATACTTATAATGATACAATGTTAGAAGTGAACTGAAGAATAAATTCGTTCGTATCTCTTACAAGTAATAATATATAATTAACAACCACTCAAAACCGCATATGTCGTATTTTATTTTTGTCTATGATTGAAGCATCGCCTTGAAATCGAACAAAGGCGTAAGTTAGATTGGTTATTAGCATTTTTTTGTTCAAAAAAATCATTGAGCTTTGTTCAATTATATTCAAATTATGAATAATTTAAATTGTAGTTCGATCGCGCAGGGAAGTAAAGGATTGGGAGTGCCATTTTTTGAAAAGGTGACATAACACCCGGATTTTAGATATAAAAAAGTTCGTTTTCGAACAGTCCACCAAAACTTAGAAGGTGTTGTATTGAAAAATCGATTGCTCGTTGAGTTCAGGGTGTTGGGATCCTTTTTAGGGTTCCATAGTAATTTGAATATAGTTAAATATTTATTACCTGTGATTAAGTTATGATATAAAGTAAAAAGTTCAATATTTAATATCAGCTGCCAATATTTTCTACAATTTGACTAGTCTCACCGGAAAACCTCTGACTAAAAAAACGTAGGATCTTAGGTAATTTTTTTCAAAGTGAACATTATTTTTCAGCTTTTAATATATCTAAACTGGTACAAAATGTAAAAATATATTAAGGCTCGTTACTGAACAGCGCAAATAATTCCAATCATAATTACTGAGAAAAACAAACATTTAACTAGCTCTTTCTTTAATGCACATATAAAAAAGTTATGCCTCCATTGACCTCTGACACTTGGAGTCAACAATGGCAAGACCAGTAAATTTTAAATTCCATACAAAGGATACCAGCCTGCTGCGAGTACAAGGCCGACTGGTTCTGTTTTGTTGCTTTATTATGCCTCCTGCAGAATATACGGCATCTTCATATAATAAAATCAAAATACAGATTTATATAATAGTTAGTTCCGGCAGTTGCAAACGTTATAAAGAATTTCAGAAAAGAAAATCTTTGTGTAGATTATTATTTGATAATACTTTAAGTGATTACCATTTGCCCGGTTTTTCGCCTACCTATATGGTATTTTATTTTGTTAAATTGTTTTTTTTGCAACTATTGGTTTATTCATGTAGTCACACGATATTGCGTTATTTGATAAATATTTACAGGAGAAGAAAAAAAGGGGATGAATAAGGACAAAGAAGACAAAGAAGGAAAAACTTCTGCCCGTGCGGCATGGTGGCAAGAACGTTGTCAATTATCCACATTCTGATTAATAAGATTAATTATCAATTCAAATGACGCAAAGACGAATAGAAGAACGCCATTTTAGAATTCTAAATTCAACCTGTATCAGTACATCGCAAAACCCTTCCAGCCAGTGAAAAGCGAAAATAAAAGAAACAAAACAAAGTCTGCAGACTCAATGGTCCTAACGACGGACGCCGGTGTTTTGCTCGCGAATCTTCACTGTTACATTTTAGCTCACTTTTGAGCTTAATTTTTCCACTCGCCAAGCATTTTTTTTTATTTACAGCTGCAATTTATGGCCCGTTTCAGCGCTCTCTCCGTTCTCAATTTGCTTTATATGGACTATGCATAATTTTTGATCAAAGTTCCCTATCTGTTTCAAAGAATCTTTCAGTGCCTGATTTTTCAGTAGCCCACCTTTGTCCGAGAGCAGTTTTATTTGTTTTTTAGGCTGCTTTGTGAATATTTGATTTTTACAGCATACGACGATTAAAATTAATTAAATTTAAATAAAATTATTTTAATACGGTTTTTATCGCGTTTATTACATTATTTATACACCTAACGTTTCGAGCACTTTACAGTGTTCGTGGTCGCAGGTAGACTCGAAACGTTAGGTGTATAAATAATGTTATAAACGCGATGAAAACCGTATTTAAAATAATTTTATTTAAATGTGTAACAATCGCGGAAACATAAGAAAACATTAAAATTAATTAAAGATTAAATTGACACTGGTCACGTTATACGCGTTTTATAGCGATTTAAAATGTCAAACCTTGACTTACGTCGACAATTTTATGAATTAGAAAATGCAAGTCAAGGTGTTTGGTAATTTAACTGGTGGTTACGTAAAACTAACGTAATGAACAAGTCGATCAAGTTTTGAAGAAAGTTGATGGAATTTTAATCCAAATTATATTTAAAACAGCTTTTTATTGCTACGAATGCAGTTTGTATAGCACTATTTAAGTTTATGTAATGAATTATAATGTTGAAAAAATAAGAATGCATAAATTGATTATCGAATACTTATAATGTTTTAAACGTTATCATATGTATTTAATGTTATTTAAACGTATTCATCCGAATAAATTTTATTGATTTCTAATGCAAGAACTTGTAGATTTCGTGCTAAATGTTTGCTTTGGATATTATTCGTTTACCTATTTGATACTAGCTGTTACCCGCGGCTCCGCCCGCGTAATATATAGCCTATGTCCTTCTCAGTACCCTAACCCATGTGTATGCAAAATTTCATGATGATTAGTTCAGTAGATTCGACGTGAAAGCTAACAAACAAACAAACAAACTCACATTCGCATTTATAATATTAGTTAGGATTAGGACTACAATTATGTTCCCGGATGCATTCTCAGTTAAAGTGCTTCGGAGCCCTAGGTCCGCTGGTAAGTTTGCAGGTTAATTGCATGAATAACCTTTTTAAAAATTAGTTTAATAAAGACTAATTTATTTCATCAAAAGGTTGCCTGTAAGAAATTGCATAGCGATAAGGCCGCCTTTTGCACATTCTCTAGTAATTAAGTTGTATTATTTCTGTATTGTATTTTTCCTTTGATGTGCAATAAAGGGTTTCTATTCTATTCTATGCTAATTTTTAAATAGGTTAGTACAAGATAGATAAGAACTTCTATTATTTTTTTCAAAATAAGAAAATAACATTTTTCATGTGAATATTTATCTGTTAAAACGTATATACTTAATTGCATTACTTCAAGTGTACATCAGTCCGACATTTTAAAATGACCCAACGATCGCGAATGCAATGCTCCCAAGATAAAGTTCAAGGCCTAAAGATGCGAAACCAGTACCAACGGCTGCAAAAACAAGATGATTATTTTCGTCTCAAGTCTATATGCATACATATATTTTGGGCTTGAAATTTTCCCCGATGTCATCTTTGCAAAGAATTATAAAGCTGAAGAGTTTGTTTGTCTATTTGGTTGAACGCGCTAATATCAGGCACCAGGACCTATTTAAAAAATTATTTTCCGTTGAATAGGTACGTTATTTCTGAGTGCCATAGTTTATGTATGTACCGCGGGCGAAGCCGAGACGGACTTCTAGTCTTTGCTAAGATCCAAACATGCAAATACAACTTGTCACTTGCTGGAAATGTTTCAACAATTAGTCGACGCGGAAAGAATGTTAATAAAAAAACGTTTCGTTTTAAAAATTAATCATTATCATAATAAAATAGGCCAAAATTGATTGCTATTGCTTGTCAAATCACTTTTCCCATAGAAACATACTTATTGTATATCATTGAAACTTAGTAAGATAAATACATTAAAAACGGGTCACTCATGTGCTATTTTGCCGGAATTGCCGACTATACTTTCGGACTCATCAGGAGTGCATTTTCAAGGCGAGTTCGGGATGCGCGACGCCGAAGTATCCCGGGTCATTACTAAGCTTACTTACTAGCTAAAATATCACGTGCGTGACCCGTTTTGGAACATAATACTTATTGTAGTTTAAAATATACGCTTTATTAATTTTGTAACAACGAAGTCGGTGAATTGTAAAAATATATCTCTCGGGTAAAAAGTCTAAAAACTATATGATTCCAATGTTTCAAAGAACGCCAAGTTCAAGATCACGCGTAGTATCATAACAGTAACAGTTTTACTTGATGAAGATAACTTGACGTTACGGTTTCGGTTAAAAAGGGCGGAAAGTTCAGGGCCGCGGAAAAAGTAAATGAAATGGGCATTATTCATCACACGCTTTTTGTTGGCATGCCGAATTTTAGTAGCGTCTAGGCGTTTTTAGTTAGAGATTGTAAGAACGTACTATACAAAGTTCGTTCAAAAGTAAACTGGGTGATATAAATAGGACAGATAACTGTAAAGAAGGTTATTTCGTTAATGTAAGGATTTTTGGTAATGAGTCTTAATTAAATAAATTATTATATAGTAATGTTGAATTATATTAGTATTATATACAAATCATGCACCTTTAATACGTGGTACTTTTGAACCACCTAGCAATATTTTAGAAGCAGAATCTCTAATAGAATACCATATCATAAGAAGTAAAATAAGGCTATATTTTTAAGAGAAGTATAACAGCATTTTTGACAAAACATTCAAATAAGCATATACTGATATGATAAAGAGAAAGGTTGAATTCTTTGATTGCATTGTTGCTTCAAAACTACTGGACCGGTTTTAAAATTTATTGCACATGTAGAGATCTATTTATCGGCCTGTAACATAGGCTATAATTTACGCGGAAGAAGTCGTGGGAAAATGCTAGTATCAATAAAATAATACATATGAATTTCTGCATAATCGGTGCTGTATAATTTAAACTACAGTGGCAGTTAAATAAACACAGTGCCAAAGTTCACACACCTATTTTATATTTATGATGAAAAGGCACTAAATATTTATACAATCATACACAATACAGATTGTTATCGAATCTGCTGACGCTGCTCAGCCTTGCAACGTGCATTTGCTGATGTATGCAAAAGTATCGATGCATTGTTTTATTTCCTTAAACAGTAGTTGACACGTTTTTTTTAAACACAACATTCTCATGCGTATGTCTATTCTATTCCGTTTTGGTCTTCAATGCTGGTCTGTGTTTTTCCTGCGTAAATTGTATAAACCGATTGTGGTTTTAGTGCTTGCAGAATTTGTCGATCTGACTACGAGGTTTTGTTTATGCATTTTTAGTCATTTCTTTATTTTATTCCGAATGGAAAATACCCAGACAAACTCTCAACGGAACTAATGCTTTAATGTACCTAAAGTAATAACTTTAGCTTGAATAAAATGATACTTTTGTGACGATACTTTTTATGATACATATTTCCATTATCGTTTGTATAAATTTTTTCATGACAGACAATCTAAACATCTAATATTCCCAAAAAGTTAGTTGAAAGATTTTCAAAAGTTCCTTAAAAGCTATGTATAACGATATAAAACGCTATATTAACAAATGATTTTCACAAACATATTTCAATCAAGAATGTCTGTGATGGTTTTTTGAAAAACTGGGCTTTTTAGTTATTCAACCCCTAAGGGGGTGAATTAGGAGGTGAAGTTTTGCTGATTTTATATAATACTACAAAACCGTTCTTTCTCCTACGTTTTCATTTAAAAATAAAAGCTAACTTCACCACAATGTCCTTTCTGAACATAGTCACAGCGTGTATCAGCTTGGCGTCGTGCCTTAGCTGGAATAACAAACGGAGAGGAGTTTATGTTTCGAGTACAATGCCGCTGATCGAGTGTAGAAAAGAGCTTAAAGAATTCAGGCGCACAGTCAGCTTTGTATTCTTGAAATTTTATTTTTGTTAGAAAGGTAAAACAGCGAATACTAATACCAATTTCCGAACTACATATATATTAATACCAACTAATATTATAAATGTAAAAGTGAGTTTGTTTGCTGGTTATGCTTTCATATCATGAAATTTTACACACGTCCTTTGGACTACGGATAAGGACATAGGCTACCTCACATCCCGAAAAAATATACTGTTCCTGAGAGATCGATATTGACACAAGCAAAGCCGTGGGTGAAAGCTAGTAAAACCATAATTACAGCTAAGGCACTAAGATAAGAAAAGATGGTTACTTCGATTCCCATATCGTGACGGCATGTGATTTGAACGAAACCATTCTAGCCTTGTTGATGAACCGATAAGTCATTTGATACGGTTTTCACTGAGTAACAACAAGTCGAAGGGAGTGGAATGAACTATGACATAATATGGCATATGTCTTCGTGTACAATAGGCATGGCGAATTTTTTTTATATCTTTGTGCTTGGTAAGACTTTCCAAAACAAGCTGATTAGTGAATCATAGTATACAAATATCTTGAATTTATCTGGGTCCAGTGTTTAATTTTTTGAAAGAAAACGGAGGGTTCTTTAAAGTTTTGCACTACGATGCTCTTTATTCAAACTATTTTATAACCTACTATGAAATTAATGCTGGGAGTATCGATTCCATACCAAAAGTTTTTCATACTGTCGGGCTTCTTCTTTGCGTGTCGATGATACATGTTAAATTTTAGCGATCCAATAACCGGCCACTTTGATAGCTCTATCATTTGCCGCGATTAAATCGTCGTGATTGCAGGTGTTAGGGGACTCGGGATAAATGAGTTAGTACGCCATAGTTTGTGAGGAGGTTGACAAACATTGACCACATTGACAGACATTTCGTGATGCGTCAATTATTCCCCATCTGGCCAAATTATCTTTGGAACGACCCACTTGTTGTCTATTCAGAGACTTCCATGGCAGATTGTGGCCAGAGTTCCTCTCGCGGGGTAATGAAGTTAGCTGCAGTGTGATTCCTCCTCTATAGGTTTATTCTTACTGTTTCGACGTCCTCAGTTAGGGCGAGCAGGCTTTTTAGGAATTTCTGGCGACTTTTAATCTTAGAAGAGCCGAACAGTAATTATCGGGCTTATTCAACGATACCATGTCGAGCGTTTTACACGCTGTGGAGGCTCTTTACAAAGTTTCAAAACTTAAATCGTAATAGTTATTTTTCGTACTGACTGTACAAATGAAGTGGTGTAGTCTCGAATTCGAGACACGATTGTCAACTATAGGGTTGCTACTTTAAGGATTTAATAAAATTTTATCTCTTTAACACGTTTTGGGCCAGCCAGATCTTGATACTGTTATCCGATATTTTAGTTAGAAACGTGGTAGGCTCTTAGCCTTTTTAACTTGATAATCCAGACTCCCACTTACATGATATCCATACATAAACCTAGCGCGGAATCAAATATAATTAAGTATATCGTTTTAGACACACATTTTATATTAAATTTAAATAAAAAAGCCTAAAGTTCAGGTTAAGTTGACATCATGTAGGTACTCGCAAATTAAAACCACATATAAAAACAGTACTGAGTAGAAGAGTAGCAAGTATAAAAATGCAACGTTAGCGATGTTATTATTTTGTAAACTTATAGTTTTATTTACGATAGCATGCACCTTCTTGTAGAGATGATTTTCGCCTTTCTGTATAGAAACGGTCTCCCAAAGAAATGTATACGTATATAAACAGCATTATATCCTGTATATATTAATTACCTTATATCTTTTATTTTATCATGTTCTATTTAAAGATCACATGAACATTACCAATGATTTATTGATTGATCAAGGATAAGTGTCATTTTGACCAAACGAGTAGCATTTAGAGGTTACAAAATCAATTGTGTTTTTTACTATAAAAACGACACTGTCTCAAGGCTCCCAATACACGCAACTGCAGTACAGCTTTTTGTGCTCTACGTGCAATACATTTTCAATGGCTACAGCCTTGCGGACCCTGCAAACTTTGGCAATCTGGGCACATAGCAAGCTCGCAAATTGGATAGGAGCGGCTAGAATCTGTACTTGTTATTTACACAATTCCACAACGTGATTTACATTTTGAGTTTCATGTAAATCATTACCGGTCTTATATAAATCAGTTGGTTTATTATCTCGTGTTTGAGCGGCCTGTTTCAAACATGCGCGGACATCCTGTATAACCGGAACTTACATGGCGACTGAATTATTTTTAACTGCAATTATTATAAGAATATCTTACTCTTTGTTAATAATGTCTTCATTATGTTTAAATTGTAGTCCTTAAAACTATCTGACAGACATATTTTTTCTTCGCAAGAAACACTTTAAACCTGAATGTGGCTTGATTACTTGTGGATAATGTCTCTCAACTTTGTAAAAAAGAAAGATGTCGTAAGGTAAGGTGAGTAGAAAATAAAACTTCGATTATTCCTAACATCTAAGCACTTCTTTATTATACAGTTTAAATAAAAGGGCACTTTGTATTCCATAGGTGTTGGAAAGTGGTCATACCTTTAGTTTCTTTAGCGAATGCTTTTGTTAACGTTTATTATTCCAGAAATGGCCGAAGCACGATAATAGAATAATAAAAAGATGGAGGCATATTATGACCCCCTCAAATCTGAGATTTCAACAATAAGTAAAAGAAATTGTGATTCTAGCAGCGCGTTGTAATTATGCGCCTTTCACTAGACGACTGTGGTGAGAATTTCTTAGTATGAGGGTTATTTTATTAAAAATATACGGGTATAATATAAAAGCAACATTTGTTACTGATACAAATAAGAGGTGAGTAAAGATATAAGATTTCTTGACTAACACTTTCCTTGTATTCTCATTTGTACCAGTAACAAATGTGGCTTAATGTTTTTAGTATGTAGCGAGTATCTACAGATAAACACGTAATCCATATTAAGGTTAGAGGTGTTAAAAATACAAAAAGCTACCATTTTGAAATATTATGCATTTAGTTTTTATCCACTTATTGACAAATTGAATGTCGAATAAATTGTTGAAAGCATATGTAGATATTAATTATTCATGAGAGGTAAAAAAAGTAAATTTTTAGATCAAAGTTTAGATTAAAAATATGCGAGTTCACCAATATTATTTCTGAGATATATTTCCCGATTCAGGGAATAGGCCCATGATTTACAAGACATATTCCCGATCATATCCGAATAAATCCGTAAGCACGTATGGATGGCAGTCACGTATGAGTAAGGTGTGGTTTAGCGTTTCTTTATCAGATACTCGAGAAATGCTCCAGGAATAGTGCGATTTTCTATAGTAGCATGAAATATACTTTGGTATAACAGATTTTGCAACGACATGCAAAACGCAGTGAAACTTCTCGGTTGTCTCGAATGCTGGCCAGAAATAATAAAAAATATTTAAAAATATAATGTTCTCAAAAAAAAATTTTTCGAGATCTTTGTACGTGACAAACTTAAGTTGGTTGTCGGTTGTTGCTATTATTGTAGATGTAGGTATATTGTGTACGATTTTAATTTGAATCAACGTGGAATCAACGACAATTTCCTCTTTTATTCTGACAGAGTTTGAAGCGAAGATGCCCAGTAATAGGTTTCTTCGATATAGGTATTATATTAAAATACTTTAAGAACATCTTCGATGACAACTGCCTATGATGAGCGTAAATTGCTTCCATATTGCTTCGCAGATTACCTAGTTGATGTTTTATCGGGAATCGTTCGATATTGGCGACACTGAAGTCGTGGTAAGTATTTTATTTCTTTTTCTTAAATAAGACTTCCTCGCACTCTTATGCCATTGTGTAAATGCACTAATTATTTTTGGCAGGAATAAGAGTGGTTTGCGATTGCCTTTAGAAAACCTGTAGGTATTCCACGTGCTTTCTAGTGATAATAATTCGTTGATATGTTTAAGAAATTTGTTCGTATCTACGAAATAGCAATATTTCAAATTTCATAAATACCATATAAATATTAAGAACATAAGCACACTCCTAGACGAGACAAAAATTTACATGCTACGTTAAGAATCCACGTACATAATACAATATGCATGTACACGCACTATAACATTGTCAGCTGTATTAAGATAGAACGCAGCTACGTGAGAAAATTTGATTTGGCTCCCAGTTTGCGAATTGTGAAATACTTGTAAAGTGCGTGTCTATTGTTACTTCCCTAAAGCGGAATCACATTTACGTGCTATCACGTAATAGTTAATAATGGGAATGATATACACGCACAGATGTGACCCAGTATTACGAGCATGTGAAAGGTTTTCGATTTTGTTTTATGAGAGAAGTTTTATTTCAATAATAAAACTTACGCCAGATAAATTCATGGAAACTCGGCTTTACTCACGTATTAATCACGTGGTAAGCGTAACCGTCGTGTCGCTACCCCTATTACTCGCCCCGATGATGGTCTTTGTAACAGAGCGAAACTAGTCGGCGTATCCGATGAAACAAAACGTGGGTAAAACCGGGTTTCCTTGGTTGAAGTATTATTTCCTCGAAATAGACAGTGGAAGGAACTTTAGTAAAGAAATAGCGTATTTGTTTTAAAGTGTCGTTCCTCAATTAATTTTAAACTTCCCGTTTTAAATTTTGATCTTTTCTATTTTAGAATGCAGTTTGTAAAAAGCTATAATTAACGCATATTAGCATATGTTTTTGCAACTCCACGTTATACCACTGGGTTCATTTACTATATTGTAAATAGAAATATATATTACTTAATCAGAAAAAACTAATCGTCTAATATTTCAGGTCTACTCAGGGCACATAAGTCTGCCTAAGGACAACAAAAGTATTATACGCAAATATTTCTGTAGGCTGGAATATCTATTATTGCGTCTCATGCCTACAAATGAATCACACTTTTTCTTAAAAAGTATTACATAGTCGAAAAGAAAGTAAAATTTCGAGTCATTCATTAACGAGAACGCGTTAATTAGTGGATTTTCACGTTAACGTACATCGTTGTTTAGAAAATTATTAACACATTGAACTTGATTTACTTTTGTTTTCTTTATTAAGTACATATGCTAGTCAGTAATGCCATATTAATCAAGTACCAATTACTTCTACGGTATTTATGATTATTACTTATATTGAATCAAATTTGAATAGTTGTCACTCTCTTATAGATACTGAGAAATAGTTTCGATAAATCTTACTCATGTTAAGGTTTTTAACATCGCACTTTACAGTGTTGATGTTCGCAGGTAGACGTTACTACTAAATATTATTAAAAAAAGCCTAAAATATTTATTGGTAATGTTGCGGATGTACGGCAGTATTAGCTCATGGTGTCTGAATGTCATGCAGTCTTCTGCTTAGCTTGAAATTGATGACCGGATCTCACGCTGGTGGTAACTGAAAACCATCCTCTCCATTGAAATAAGCATGTTTTTAAGCATTTCAATGTGTAACAATCGTGAAAACATTACAAAATATTATCCGAATCGCATATACCTTATTTACCTATTAGGTTCACGTACAAAATATAATGAATAATTATTTAAAATAAAAACTATATCTAAGCAATTTAGTAGTCTGTGAGCTGCCTACGAATAAACTCATTGAAAATATGAAATCTTACCTGATTTCCACGCTAACTTTTTCCGTCAATTTAGTTACTTTTTCAGTGTAATTCTGGCCAGATAGTAGTTTTACTGTGACTTACTTTTTCGACAAGGTGTTCAGTATGATTTCACGACCGTTGATAACAAGCGTTCAGTCTACAGTCGCGATTTGTGATTTGTAGATAGTTTTAATCGACTTCAAAAAGGGAGGTTATCAGTTCGACCCGTATGTAAGTACATGATATTGTTAGAATTGTCCAGTTTTTGTATATGTTAGTCTTCTAGCTACTTAATATGTGTGCCAAATTTTATTAGTATTTGCATTTTTGTAAATCTGCCCGCACGTATCTCAAAAATTATAAGTCTTATTGGTAAAAATCTATTTTGGTTTGGCTAGGAAAATCTAGGTTGAACAATACACATTAGAGAACAGTGCGAGTTTCAATTAAAATCGCTTTAGCAGTTTTTTGGTACAGAAGTCAGTTTTAATAAACAAAAAATATGAACTCACGAGTAAGTAATAAAGATATCAAATTAAAATATGTTTTCTTTATGTTGTCAGGACGAAGGAGAAACCTTTCTGACCGGAAATAAGTATTTTGAAATTAATGCGAAAGAAAGCGTCAGTAAAAGTTGGTCAAAAATAAAAAAAAAACCTAATTACATACTGATCGGGATCTAAAACATCGTAACTAACATCATGTACCATAGTTACGTATACTTAAAGTTGATTGAAGTGAGAACATACCGCATACCGCGTAATAATTTTGTGTGGTATTGCCTTGAGATTTCTATGCATATTAACTATGATGCACATATACATGTAATGCAAATGTGCACCCTAATATCTTTGTCTTAAAAGCTACGGCAGATTACGAAATGAACTGGCTTTGTCACCGTATTGAGATATAGTGAGACAATGGTTGAGTAATAACCATTTAATATTATGTAGGTAGGTACCTATAAGATTTATGTTTAGATGTATTTTGCAATATACAAAAATTATGTTTTTGATCGGAGTCATGTTTCTTTCAAACAATAGTATGAGTAAACACTCAATTGAGTGTTTTCTGAAATAAGCGAAGGTATCGAGTCGGTAATGTAGTTGCCTCGGATACAGTATCTCTTTTGGGATGAAAGTTACCACATGTCGCCTTTCCCAGGCCTTATGCAACATTCATCCCAATTTTCATCAAAATCGGTTCAGATCCTGAATCGTGAAGAGGTAACAGACAGTCATAGCTACTGCGGAATTTATAATTTTAATGTTATATTAGATTACGAGCTCCGTGGCACAGCGGTCAACACGCCGGCCTGTGACACGGAAGGTCCCGGGTTCGATCCCCGGTCAGGTCAAGATGGAAAATGAACTTTTTCAGATTGTCCTGGGTCTTGGATGTTTATCGATATATGTATTTGTTATAAAATATAGTATCGTTGAGTTAGTATCCCATAACACAAGTCTTACTTAAGAACTTACTTTGGGGCTAGCTCAATCTGTGTGATTTGTCCGTATATATGTATTATTTATTATTTATATGGTTTTTTACCTGAATTCAATAAACAGAACAGAACAAATTAAAATCGCAACAATTAATAAAAAAATTGAAAGTCAAGTTATAACTAATTAAAAGCACCATAACTAGTTCCGTTTTAATTTCAACTAGTGCCATTGACTAGAGCCATCATTGAACCAATTAAATCTACCATTGGTAATTATTTTGCTAATATACAACTCGTTATAGGTACTTTCTAACTAGTCGACCTCAACGTGGAATGCTGTAAGTGGTGGGAGGTATTGCGTCAATTGTCATCTGTAATTTGGATTTGTAATTCTAATTGATGACGAATGTAATTTTTACATAACCTACTTGTTGCTTTTTATTTTTAATTAGCTGTTCCCTTGACAGTATCCGCATGTGTTTTGGTTTTATCACATAGTCTATATATGCATCTCCCGGAATTCAGGTTCAGGTTAACAAGCCTAGCGATTCAACGTGGAAATGCGGCTAGTCTCTTGGGTACATTACCCTGTGATGACAACGATCTGGGCTCCATCTTTTATTTAGTTTAAATTTATGTTTTTTATTATTCTTTCTTTTCATTCCTAAGTACTTATATATTTATTTTGTTTAGTTATAATTTGTCATTCAATTAAACGTGGTTTTTCGGTTCAGGTTGAATTGGATCGCGGGTTCCAAAGCAACTCAGGTGGGGATGAATCGTTACCACAGGAACACCCTTTTGATGACGGAGACAAATTTATCCAGTCGTTCTTGGCGCCCGGGCTGATTTCCGTATCTCGAACCTCGGGTTTCAAAGCATCTCATGTAAAGATGTAACTGGGAGTACACTTAGATGCAGACACATCAATTTATCTAGTCCGTCCGGGAGCCCGGGCAGATCCCTGGATTCTGGAAATGGGGTTCCGAAGCATCTCAGGCGAGATTTAGCTGGCAACATGCTTAAATGGCAAATCACAAATATTTTTTGCAGCGCTTGCCGAATAATTACGTTTACTAGAAATTTTTGATATCTTGGGTAAATAACCCAAGATATCAAAAATTTCTAGTAAACGCAACCCAAAATGCAATTTTCGTACATGTCCTTAATTTTTTAACACAAAATATAGCTTAAGATTTTTGCTTCGAAATAGCAATGTTAACTCAAAAACTTAAAAAATATATTTTTTGGAATAAGAAACTACATTATAGTCGAGAAGCATAGGCTATAATTTGCGCGGACAAACTTACGGGCAACTAGCTAGTTCTTTATAAAGAGTGAAAATTCAAGAACTTGAGAGAAAACGAAGTAGGGAAATGTCATATATATCACCACTAGTAGAACCCCTTTTTTATTTCGCCCACAGAAACAGGAAGACCAAAAAAGTGACGTAAGGATAAAATATCTCATTTTAGAAAGATTAGAAAATGTGACTACAGGGGTTTTTCTTCATCAGTGGAATTATAGGTATCTCTAAAATTGCCAACGCAGATATTACGAAAACTAGAAATATTCTTTCAGTACGCAGAAGATGGTTTCAAATTATTTTTGGGAGTTCTTCAGTAGGAAACATGAATTTCCTTATCACACATTTTTATCAATCGGGTTTGCTTAATCTATTTTTTCTTGCAGTTGTTTGTTCGTGGTTTCATAATGGAAATCAATCGGCATCCTTATACAGCAGCAAAATCAGATTTTTTTGTGTGATTCATCCTTGGAACGGCGGAATTTTCGACGAAAATCGTACGAATAAAATATTTCCGTTAACGTTAACTTCGCGGTAGAAATTGTCGATATCCCTGAACTTACCGGCTACTAATTATACGTTTATCCGTTTGCCAAGTATTCATCTTTAACAAATAGGTTCTCATTATTTTACTGCAATGAAATTTTACGACCACTAGTTGTTTTTCGGTCACTTCATCCGCCTTAATTATAGCCTATATTACCTGCTTATGATGTAGCTCTTTATCGGTGAAAGAAGTTTTAAAAAAACCGGCCAAGTGCGTGTCGGGCCACGCGCAGTGTAGGGTTCCGTAGTTGCGAATAACAACTTTGAGTTCACACTGTTTACACTGGCACCTCACAGTTTGACGACAACAAAAAAAAAAACATCTAACAATGGAAATTGTATGAAATTTTACATTTTCCAGTACATTTTATTAAGTTGATTGCCTATAACTTTTTAGTTTGCACTTAGTACTCAGCTCTGATAGTTTTCCTTTCAACTTCAGAATATATACTACTGCTGTAATTTTTTTTACGTATCCATATATAATCGTTTAGCAGATAGAGGGGGGGGACACTTACGTCTAACAAAAATTTTCACTTTAAAACCAAATATTTCGGAAACGGATCCCTAAATCGAAAAATGGTGGTCTCAACCTCACAATATTTTTCAAAAACCTTTTTAACGATACCCCTCACAATGGGTAAGTAGAGAAAAAAAAATACTCCCTAACTTTACATGTATGGGAGCTACCCTAAAAAAAATTTTTTTTCAAGACTTTTTTTACACCTCTTTTTTGCCAAGATTAATATACATACCTATTCCAAATTACAGCTTTCTACTACTTATAGTCTCTGAGTAAAACCGTGGACGGACAGACAGACAGACAGACAGACAGACAGACAGACAGACATGGCGAAACTATAAGGGTTCCTAGTTTACTACGGAACCCTAAAAATCAGCAAAAAAGGCTCAAATCTTTTCTTTGTATAGGTAATATTTGTGTAAATAAATTGAAAATCACGATAAATCAGAGGCTTTTCGCGGTCACAATCACTATTATTTTCACTACGGGACTTACCGCGATTAGTTTTGAGTTTCTTTTGATATTTCAACAACTTTTGATATTTAAACAACATTGCAGCATTTTTACAGTCTTTACTGACTCACTCTGTGATAATATTAGTCAAATCTAGTCGCGGTTAGTTCCGAAGTGAAAGTAATAGTCATCTGTGGTAGATCGAATGCAGCTTGGTCGTTTTTTATCATATAGTGTGTTTGGTTATCGACTAGTGCCATTGAAAAAAGTATGTAAGATAGTCAATTTTATCGAAAAAACACTCTTAGTACACCTGATTCGGTTCCGATCAGAATCTAGGTAGATTTTTGACGCAAATTTAACTTTTGACACCTTTTTAAACATTTTATGTGATAAAAAGTCCGCTATGCCTTTCTCCGTACCCTACAAACATGTTTGGGGTAAATAGTCAATAGTCAATCATTTTATTAATCGTAAGATATTTCAATATCATTAAGTGAACGTCAATTTTGTCATAATTACAATTAGTTTACAAATATATATTATTGTTGACGTCAATAATTTACTTACGGCTAAGTTTACACCGCTTCCAAGGCGGAGTGCAGAAGAATAGGCAACACAGCGCATTTTCTCCAAATGACGTCCTATAGACAAAGGAATGGAAAAAGGCATGATGATTGCCAGTAGTTAAGGCGTGAAAATATAACTATCAAACAGGCATATAAATGTAAAGAAACTCGCTTTTTCGTAGTTCTAATTAATAATATTAGTTAGGTGGGATCTGTCAACGTTTTACAATTAACAAATAGTTCCTACCATGGGTACCCCAAAGTGACAAGCTGCCAGACAGTACATTTAGGATTAATATCGGAGTTCGTCAACATAGCTGCATAATGCGCATTCCATCGAGGTGAACGACAGAGCTTGACAACGCAAGGCCAGTTGTGAAGGGAACTGTGCCTTTGTATATTTCTATATTAACACCAACTTCCTCGACACCGAAGCCATAAGTTGGGAACAGGTTTAAACACTGTTTTGAAACATATGTGAGATATTGGAACTCATGATCATTTTTATTTATAAAGACGCTTATATTTGTTACGATAACATGTATTTTTAGAAATATAATGTTTAATAATAAGGTATGAAAAGAATTAATTGTTTTGCCATTGCATTCTCAGTGAGAACGTGGGCATTTATTTTTTAATAAAAAGGAAAATAGATTCGTGATTAAACAATCTAATGGCGATAAGATGACATCACGTACCTATAAAATATTAGGACAGAATTTTTGTGAAATTATACTCTATTGACTAATAGGAACTGAAAGCCATTTGGAACATAAAATTTTATTTTTACAAATTCGTCAAAATAATTGTAAGTTACTTATGTATGAGTGAAAGTCAAAGATTTCAAAATAGGAAACATAATATCTCTTTTCGATTGTCATATTTTCGTTATTTTTTTTTTAATATGCAAAAATACTACTAGCGTTTCGGAACTACCACTGGTCAGAAGAATACGCCGAAAAGAGTTCAATCTGTAACTTAGAGAAGAAAATATCTACTGGCAAGTTTTGGATAAGCACTTTTATATTAAAAGGATATTAACAGGTTCCAAACTACTTGCCAAGCATGAGGTGTAAAAATGCGCGGGCCATCACGCGCACAACCTGCGTGACAGGTTAGCCGACCGTTACCGAGATTCCACGATTCCTAAATAACGTGGACGATGCAAATTAGCAACTTCACCAATGGCGAGGCATGTTGAAGACTCAGGTTGAAGAAATAGCTGGTTTTTAGGAGTTTCTGGGAGGTTTCTGGGCTTTTTTGAGATGGTAGTTACTATGTCATAAACAGAAACCTACGGTAATACGTATACAATGTCAATATACTGCCATTATATTGATTTTAAGTTTGTTTCGGTTGGCGATGACCGGTTAGCCGACCGTTACCAAGATTTCACGTTTCCTAAATAACGTGGACGATGCAAATTAGCAACTTCACCAATTGCGAGGCATGTTGAAGACTCAGGTTGAAGAAATAGCTGGTTTTTAGGAGTTTTTGGGAGGTTTCTGGGCTTTTTTGAGATGTCAGTTACTATGTCATAAACAGAAACCTACGGTATTACGTATACAATGTCAATATACTGCCATTAGATTGATTTTAAGTTTGTTTCGGTTGACGATGACCGGTTAGCCGACTGTTACCGAGATTTCACGTTTCCTAAATAATGTGGACGATGCAAATTAGCAATTTCACCAATGGCGAGACATGTTGAAGAAATAGCTGGTTTTTAGGAGATTCTGGACCTTCGAGATAGTAGTTACTTTGTCGTAAACATAAACCCACGGTATTACTTATGAAATGCTACCAATATCTTGATTTAAAGTTTGCTTCGGTTGACGATGACAGGTTAGCCGACCGTTACCGGAATCCACGTTTCCTAAATAACGTGGACGATGCAAATAGTAGCTCACCAGCCCGTTTGATAGAAAAATTGCTTTTTAGGGTTTTGTGGTTGTAGATGTTACAAATAACGAAACAGATCGATGCCTTGTCAATGTATTCAGTCATTGATATATGTAAACTTTGATCCTGCATTATATTACCATTATACAAACCAACAAATTATATTTTACATAAACATTTTCTGAAGTGTTTTAATGCTCCACACACATTGCCCTGTTCCAATATTTAGTAGTAACAAACTACAAGTGTATTCATTAATTTAAATTAAGTATTGGAAATTAAACCTACGTATATTTCATAACAATTTCGTCAGGCGCATTCCCTCGAACTCCGGAGATTTAATTACAATATATTACGCCCGCGATATTGAGGCGTCTTTCACGCTAATCTGCCCGCATCATGTATTTTGAGTAATTTATACATATTACAATCTCAAGGGAATCACGGATATTAATACCTCTTAGGATTAACATAATTCTGATTACATTGTATTAAAATTCAATTACTAATTACTTTTTTAAATCAAGCTTATTTACGAGTATGTACGTATAGGTGTTTTTTTGGTTTACAACTTTTATATGATGTAAGCTCTTTTTTGACAGGAATTTAACCTTTTACGAAGCAAGGGTCTTGAACTCTGAACATTTTATTGTTAAGCCCATCACGTGTGAGTATATTTCGCGAAATATCTCGCACTATGGATTGAATATTTACAAAGCTCTAAGCGCGTATTCAACGCGCTACGAGTATGTTGCGTATTCGTTGGATTATTTCGTGAATGTTTGAAATATTCTTGCAAGCAAATGTAGAATGTTATTTAATATAATATTTATGAAAATATTCATATTTCATTCTCAGTATGACTTTATGTTATAGGTGCTTAAAAAATAATTTGCCTCATTCACGTATGAAGTCCAGTCCTGCACTTCATACTCGGTGAAATATTTTATCGTTTTGGATCCTTTATAGTGTGATTCAGCCCGTCAATTTGAACAACTTTTTCTAGGGACGAACGCTTGGATCTCAAATTGTTTTTTGCCTTTTCTATACCAAAATATACAGTCGCCTGATCAATTTGTATGGGAATGCGAAAAACCTCAATATTTCATGAATCAAAATTTCATCTTGTTTCAACTTTACGTCCAATACTAAGCTAAATGTGGCCTTTGGGTCTAATGACCTTGGGCTCTGTCTACCCCGCAAGGGATAAAGACGTGATAATATGTATGTACGAGTATGTATGTAAAATTTCATCTTGTATAATAGTAGTCTTTGAGACGAACGTTCCGTGTCGCCAAGGTTTCACTAAATCTCCTTCTATCGACAAATTACCTCCAAGTAACGTGCCTGTGAATAAGTACATTAAACTCTATTGAAGCATTATTTTCAACCTGGTTTTAACATTGAAAAGGTATGAAGAAAGTTCCGTTAACTCCTCGTATGCCAATACAAAGTTCTGAAGCATTGTTATTCTGTATAACGATACCAGGTTTCAAGAAGTTAATTAATTAATAAAAAATATCAAAAAACTTTAGGAGTTTAAAGACATGTACATACTTATTTTGCTTGCCCATTTTCAAAACAGTTTACTTGGGAATGCTGATCAGTGCCTGAGGCGACTTTAGTGGAAGTACAGATGTTTTCTCATGATATTTGCATTTCAATTTGACTGGTCCTTTTGCCAATGTAACAGTGTTCGGGCGTGGGCGGTACTTGAAAGTGTAATTCTCTTGAGTCGACAGCAGGGATGCCAATGTTTGGTATTTTACTAAGATCATTTTTTAGGGACTAATCATACAATTTGAGCCAAGTAGCCTCAGTAAGTTGTGAACTCGTAGGATACTAACTCTACGATACTATATTTTATGATAGATTAGTATGTCGATAAACATTCAAGAGCCAGGACAATCTGAAAAAGATTGTTTTTCATTATTTAGAGTTTTCGCATTTTTTTTTAAATTAAAGTTTGAGGAAAATGCCTAAAAAGTTTTAACATTTAAATTAACTTCATCAAGTGTATATGAGACAAATTTGTAATATGAAGTTTGCGACTAGCAACAATGTTGCATTTACAGGTATAATTATGATGTGACAATATATTTGACTTTTTATAATATCAGGAACAATATTAAATCTTTATCCGTTATGGGGTAAACAGAAAGAAAGAACAACTGGAGAAAAGGCACGCATATGATAGAGCGTACTATGATTTTTTTAATAAATACTATATCAAAAATAGGAAAGAGGCAAATTTAATTGGCAACCCTGGCGTGGCATTTTAATTCGGAAAAGCTGGAACAAGAACGGTTCCGGATCCCGGTGGATAATCGAATTCATTAGCACGTATTGTACTGTAAATAGTGCGGAAGGGCTGCTCACTGATATATTAAGTTATTGAGAGCAATGTTCACCCACGAGTGAATACGAGGAGTTCATCTCCAGTAACTTGCTCTTTGAAATTGGATCGTGTTTGACATCCAAACAGCTCTCGTGAGCTTGCAGACGATGTTATTAATATCTTTACAAAGGAATTTAGAAGGGGTGCGCTTTAGAATAGCGTAGCACGAATTTAGATATTCTGCGGATTGGAATCAGTAGAATTCACTTTTATTTTCATCAAGAAAACATTTTTCGTTTACAAATTATAATCTCTCAGCCTATGTCTCTATGGTACCAACAATCTTATTTTGTTAAAATCTAATTCAAATGTTTAGTTTGGAAGAGTCAGTCAATACATAAAAAAAAATAGACACTTGAACCCGCTTCTAATTTTGTGGTGAAATAACTTTCGAAATTCTCTGTGGTATACAAAACATATGTATAAAGTTGTATGTTTAAGGTATTTCTGGTATTCAGGTAAAATACCATGATGTGCAGACTAGCAGCAACGCCTGTTATCATAATTTCTCTGATTTTCGCCAGTTCTGATTTTTCCAAGCAGTTTGATACATTTTTTTTTCCAAACACGGAAGTTTACAGACTACGAGTACTTGCTATTGATTGAATTATGAATTCAAAAATGATTTCTCTAACATAAAATATATATAAAAATGTAGCGTGTGCTATCACAGCTAACTATGAATGCAAATACGTGTCCTAATTCGCGTACCCCACGGCATTTCATCGAATGCCTGACTCCGCTTGAAAGTGCGCACGCGACGGCGGCGTATGACCCCCTTAGCAGTAACGGGCTGGTAACCGTTGGCGTGTATCGCTTTGCGGTATTAGACGTTATATAAGCTAAATATTCGATCGACTCCGGCTAGGAAAATGAATGATGAATTCTAATCATAATAATAGTAATTACTAGTTTTTGCAGCTCAAAATGACAAACGGTGTTTTAGAAAAAAATTTAAAACAAGAAATTAAATCTCGTAAAGGTTTAATTTCTTGTTTTAAATTTTTACACAGGTTGCAATATCCTCTCGAATAACATAATATCTTTTTAGGCAAAGGTCATACTTTTAGATATACATACATTTTAATTGTCCGCGAAAGATTGACTTTTAAAAGACTTTGGTCAAATACAGAATAGGCGTAGGATTTATAGGCGCAAGACTTCTTCGTTTTTGGTATGATTTCGGGCTAATATCACAAGAAAAAAACACCGGAGATATTCAATAAGATTCCAATTGAAATAATGTTTAATTGGATAAACTTCCGAATCAGTTGCTTTGAAATTTAAGCCTTATCCTTCCTGATTAAAATCCTTATTAACATTTTTTTTAACATTTTAACATTTTAACTTTTAACATTTTTGATATGACCCTGAGAATATTAGTGTAATTAATTTTTTTTTACTATTTAAGTGTGTAATAGCTGTTATGATAGATTATTTATAAAAATTTATGGCTTTTGAAATTAACAACCATTAGAGAACATACTCGAATGGTTGTCAATTTCAAAAGATATTTTATTTTTCTTGGTATTATTCCTGCATGTGCACAGTAACCAAATAGTGCTAGTTATGACATACAGACAAAATGTAGGAAATACGGATAAATACAAAAAACCGTAAGGTAAATGTGCCTGTATTTCCTAGGAACTGATTTCTAGTTCAAAGCCAGCCCTTAACTGGAAACATAAATCAGAGTTTGGTGTTTCGAAAACAGTTAGTTTCTCATATGTATGAATATGTTAAAACTTTGCTACGATACTAGACTTGAATAAAGTATAAATTACAAACTTGGTAGAAAACGAATAAAACATTATTTTGATGACATAATGTAAGGTATTTTCATATTTTGTTGTTTAATTTAATTGATGACATCCATATTTGTTTCGTGTAAAAAAAAAGTTTTACGAAAAATAATAACACTTAAGTAAATTTATTTCCGTATAGCAACTAGTTCATCATCAACATTAACATTTTCATCAAAAAGGGTTACTTGGGCATGTGATAGTATCGATGTAATGATCTTTCTTGCCTATGCTCGCTCAGCAGTGGGCGAATGATGGGCTGAGATGACAATTATGATGATCTCGCCTGTCACCTAGGTTAACTTTATTTTTTCTACATTAATAATTTTTCTGCATGTCTCCAAATTGAATGAAGACAAGGTTTCATGAAGAAAGTCAGGTACAAGATATATTAAATAACGGTACCTATTTAAATAAAATTATTTTACCTAGCGGGGTAGACAGAACCTAGGACCATAACACCCTAAGGCCATGACAATTTACTCTTTTCGAAATTGAAGTAGTTTTTCGATTTTTCAAATATAAAACAATAATAATACCAAGAAAGATAAATGACGTTAAAAAAGTGATACATGAGATTCAAAATTTAAATAAAATTATTCATTTCTTTTCATTTCATTTACTCATTTAATTATAGGGATATACCTTATTACGTTACACATTAGTAATTAAAACAAAACCAACATTTGCAAAATGAGTATTGCCATTATTTACTGGAATATCATCGTATAGCTATTACAACTCCACAGTGGACGAATTCACGGTTTGAATAATGAAATTAACACCAGTTTAGCAACACTAGATATTAGTTAATAGAGTATGTCCAATTGTCCATTTCTATTATTGGAAATAAGACTTGTTTTACTAGTTGTTACAATTACTTAAATTTAAGCAACTTTATGAATTGAATCAGTGTTTCTGCGTTTAAAAAATAATGTTTGTTGACTAGAATCTTTTATAGAATATTTTAAACGTATTGACGTACGAGGTAGATGAGGACATTTAGTAATCAGAATGAATGAAGCTTAAAATTTTTTTGTCAGTATTGGCCACTAACACACGAAGAATACCTGAATACTTGAACTAATCTGGGCCGAATAGATTATTTCATGGATCAATTCTGTCAAACTGTTTTAAGATGTAACTTAATCATATATGCACTTCCTTACTATATTTTCTAGATTTACTCTTATAAACCAAAATATTTTAAATAACTTATTGTCGCTATGTTCTGTACATTATCATCTCTAACATCTCCATCATCCCTCCCGATTCCTCTCCGGCATCCCTCTATTGTCACATTGTACATGTCAAAATCATCGTAATGTTATATTATAATACAGTACAATGGGTTTGTGGTGGGAAGTCAAGGGGTGCAGTTGGGGTCTACCTTGGACGATTTTGCAAATTGATTTTGGTGGACTTTATAATACGAAATTGGTATAGTTTGGTGTTATAAATGCTCGTGCTCGTGAACAATTTGTGAAATAGTTAAAGTGGACTGTTATATGGACTCGTATAGACTTGTCACCATAACCTCTCGACCACGAGGCATCAAAGAACATACGCCATCTTTGATGCTACTTGTTTCAACTTTACCGTACAACACCGATACTTAGTATCTCAATTTATACTGGACATTGGCAGAATCACTGAAATCTCGGTGGAAGCCATTTTATAAAACAGAAGAAGAAGAATACAGTACAATGATAAGAAATAACCTCAGTATTAACAGATTAAGGAACCAGGAATGTCTTGAGCTTCACAGTTTAATTAATGTTTCTTAAAATGTAGGATATTACTAAATTTTAAAATCCCAGGACTGCAGTTACGTTACACCTCGTTGAATCAACTATATCATATTTACATAACCTGCCATAGTCATACATAAATCATTCTCTTACACTTTGGCAACAGAATTAGTGGGTTTATTAACCCAGCAAACAAACGTTAAGCAATTCTTGAGATGGTGTCGGTTCAGAGGTCATTTTGTTACTTTTGAAACGTTGATTAACCGATCTTTGTGATTTAGGTCAGCTAACCGCAAAAACTTAAACGAGAGGTGATTATGATGATCTTGATATTTTTGAAATTACTCTTATAACTACTTACCTGGTTTTTTTCAATGCATAGGTATGTTATGAAGATACCAATCAATTTCAAGTAAGATTTTATCATACTACCTATAGAAGCTTCAAGCAAAGCTTCTTTTTCGGTCTTTGTTGGCTGTTTGTTTGCAAGAATCCAAGTTTGCAGGAGCTTTAAGAGAAAGCTAATCTAATTCTTAATTTGTTACTTTTGTAGTCCATATATGGTTTTGGATCAAAATGTTGTCTGCCTCGTAAAGAAAAAATAATAAAGTAGTGTTGTATACTATGCATAACATAAGGGATTCTAACACTTCTTCTATCTAGTAAGGTACAAGAAAGTCGAAGAAGCAGTAGCAGAAAAAAAACTTAACTTTTCAAGATAGTCTCACCAAGAATATGATAGCTCTGAAAATATTTCTATTTTATTTATTACTTATGACATTCTATAGCTTACTTCCTTGAAATACCAAAGATATTTTTTTTTGCATTAACTTAGATAAAGTAGCGCTTGGAAAAGAAATGTACATAATCCTAGAACGAATATTGTTTTAATGTTCACACTCATAAGACAGAAGAATATCTCGGAGAAAGTCTTACGCGTATTTAGTATTGAAATGCAGCCATGGGGGATGCAGCCAGGCGCGTCGCGGGCGCGGGGGGCGCTCAACCGGTTCCGACTCAAGATAGTAGTCTGTCCTCGTTTGCCTTGCCTCTTGTTGTGAGGCTTTCAGTACTGTACTTATCATTAGTATTCAAAAGGAGTCCTATTCAGGATTTTATGTTTTTTAGTTTTTGCTCAAAAGTAAGATCCAAATCAGGGTCAAATTATTTTAGCAGCCTTAAATTTGACTTGCCAGTTAGTCCAAAGCTCTTTTGAAATTTGCATTCAGTTTTATGATAATTTAGTTGCAAGCTTTTTGAGTCAATGTTTAAGGCCGCCTCAATAAGGTACCCATTAATTTACAATAACTAACTCAACGAGCAAAAGGTGATTCATTCTTGTATAGCAGCAGAAACTGAAGCTTTAATTTAATTCATAATGATCGTCACACTATAAACTGTAATATGCTGCAAGCCTGCAAACGCATAAAATTAAACGGTCAAAGCGCCAGAGTATCTAAAGATCTCGACAGCGCGGCGCGTTGATGTCTTTAAGTTGATGGCATAATCTTCCGCTTTCTTACCATACGGGTTTATCAACGCTTACATTAAACAGAGCATCAAAGCGGCTGATAAACCATCGGTAGTAAAATCTCGGAGATGAAAGAAAGTTGCCCCACCGAAAGCGGTCCCGCGAGATCGGAATTTTGGTCCAAAGAATCACTGACACAGACCGGCGCGCCCACCTGTACCACACCTGAGCCAAAAGTGTGTCAACATAGCCGACTCCTCGAACGCCGATCGATCGTCACAACTTTCACGTTACCTTAAATTAACACTCGTAGATTACAGCCAATCAAAATAAGTCACCCACCTTTCGTGGTCCCTCGCGTTCCAATGTAAAAATCCGGTTATACACTATCAGGGGTTGGGGTTAACGCACGGGCACTGTGCTGTAACACAAATTCACCACACTTGAGTCACAGGGTCTGTCACATTGTAGGCAGGCCGGTGCGGTCGCTTCGGCCGCCAAGTCAGCACTGAGGCTTTCTTCGAGACGACTCGCGCGGGCGCAGGTAGGAATGAGACTACGGTGCTTACACACCACCACATCAACAGCCTCTGTGTGCGCCGGTCAGGTAGCGGCGAGACTTGACTGACAATGAATTTTGAAGTCAAAGGAACGTTCAAAGCACGCGCTTCGTCTTTTCTTTTTTCCAATATCTCACGCCATCTTTTTTGTTGCGCAAGAATTGTCACAATCAATCAATAGCCTTTCGATAAATCGTAGTTGAATGTCATAGGACAGTGTGTATTTATTTTAGTATTTGGCTGTTTTGTTACATTACGGCAGCGAGTTTTTCAGATCCATAAATAACTGGACTTAGCAAGAACATTGTGCACCGGATTCACAGTAAATAATTACAGGTTCCAACTTTCCATAAATTAAATGGCCCTCATTTTTCAACCTTTGTTGACTATTATTTTATAAATCTAGCTGAGTATGCTCTGCTAAGTCATAAAAGCCGGAAATCATAACTAAATAAATCCGGGCAAATGAAAAACTTGAACTGTGGTTTAACACAAACACACACACATCGCCCTTGAAGTTCTCTTTGCCCCGGATGTTCTTTGAGTCATAATTTCCTCAATAGGCTTTTATGATTACACAGAGCAAAGCAGAGCCAAGTTACTCTCTCAAAACTATGATCCTTGTAATATTAATATACAATCTTCTTAACGCTGTGATATTTTTTAAGCGTCAATGCGTATCATCTTCGCCCAAAGACCCTTTTTAGATGGAGTCTGTATATTTTCTTATGTAACTATTAATCAGTAGTCCTATCATTCTTGTGTTTACTTAAATAGGTTGAGATTGATGTAAAAACTAAAAACGTATAAAACGTGCACATTCGTATATCTATAAAAATAAAAACTATAAATAATTCAAATGAAACGTTTTTATTCACACAATTTTAAAATTCAAATTCTGCAAAGGATGCAAAACAACAGCCGTGTCCTGCTCCTGAGCCATAAAAAAGTTCGTTATAACACATAACTCTCAACATACGTGAGGCACATCTAAATCCCCCTAAACAACAACGGTACTACACCATGTATAAGCAGCACCTCATAAATACGGCGCATATTCGGTATGCCTATTTGAATTTCTATGTCAGGCTTTCCAGAAATGTCAACCAGGTCGCCTGATACCGTACTAAGCATTAGGGTTTAAGCGTAGAGGCACATCAGGCGAGGAATAAGAAATGAGTTGGAAACAGGGGCTGAAAACGGTAAAGGTATAAGGGTATAGTACCGGTATAAAATTACGATACACCTAAGATTTAGAGGTAGAACCAAATCGGTTGACAATTACGGTTGTGATACAGCTAAATAAGAATAATATTTTTACGGTATTTATACATTTACGGTATCGTTATACCTTTATAATTTCTAGTACCTTAACTGAAATATTTTCAGTACCGAAAAAAAGATGCGACGAAGAACATTGAGGCGAATCATCGGCGTCAAAATTCAATGAAAACCTTTATTTCATAATTCTAATATCTAAAAAAATAACGATGCCGCAATATTACCATACCCAAATTGTACAGGTACCGTTTCTGTTAGGTATAGTAATTTGAAGCTACCATTATTACAAAGGTATGATGTCATACCGCTTACCGATTTAACCATATTTTTTTCTGTAATTCAGTCCCTGGTTGAAAATCCTTAATTTTTACTTAGGAATAAACTACATTAATGATTGATCTGGTTTGACCATTGAGCACCACTTGAGCCGGGCGGTGCAAGGCAAGTAACTATGGGTAGAATCCAGATGGATGTCAGGATTTTATCTGGTTTCAGGAGGATTCTCATACGGTACTAGACTAAGCCATGTAAGTACCACGGAGTATTGCATACTGCGCGCTTGGAAGATTTGACAATAGTTCATTGATTGATGATTGATATCACATAGAGAGCATTTTTATAACCCTAAGAGATACTTGTTTGTGTTATTAGGAGGAAATAAAAACATTTAATCACTATTTTCACAGGATAAAATTCATGACAATTCTTATTTAGAAAAATGTTACCTATTTAATTTTATTTAGTTTGTTTGTAGGTCCCCATGCAATATTTTTCTAAGTTTAATGTAGCAAAAGTGAGTATCAGAGCAAAACTTCTATGATTTACAAAGCTGTCTCATACAATATATTAATTACATTAAATTCTTTGCATTGACAAAATCGCTAAAAGCAACCGATTGTATGTGTGTGAAGTGTGAATCCAAAAAAAAAAACTGTAGGAGAGATAAAATAACCTATAATTAGCTTCGTTAATCCCTAATTCTCTTCATTAGTGAACCATCTACAGACGATCTTTCCTTGTGTAAAGTCAATTACGGCTTAACTTCGCTAATTGCAGGAAATGCAATAGCGCACTAAGTTGGTCTACAACTCTGCAATATCTGGTGTGTCCTCACCCGATGCAAATCAGGGTACTCTCAAGCTCAGCAAACGATATCGGATATTCTAAAAATTATTATAAACTGCTGGTCTGGGATAAAAGAAAAACGTAGAATATACCAGCTGCTTCTCTTCCCGCGCAGATCGTAAAAGCCGACCAAGGGAATGGGCGTCAGGAATCATGTTAATTGGCGATGTGGCTAGCAACCCATCACTATTTAGATTCCGTTCTCACCTACAAGCCTACGAACATGCTAAAAGTGGCCTAATGGTTTTACAGACCTGGGCTCTATCTACCCCGCAAGAGAAAAAGACGTGATAATATGTATTTATGTATATGTATGCAATAGTGCACTAAATTGGTCTACAAGTCTGCAATATCTGGTGTGTCCTCACCCGATGCAAATCAGGGTACTCGCAAGCTCAGCAAACGATATCGGATATTCTAAAAATAATTTTATCTTGTATTACTTACTGAGGAATATTTTTCACGAAGACTTTAGTGCTTTATCCCCGAGTCTCGATTGTGATCTGGATGTAAAGTAGACGTAATACGTACTTCCATATTTAGGAGACTGTTTTTTTCTCTTTGAAATTGGACTGAGACTTTATTGGCGTATTCTTCCTATTGGTTTTTTAGTAAAATATTTTTGCAGTCAGTTTGTTTTACAGTCGTGATATGTCTATCTTTAGCTATGGCTCTAACTATAAAGATAGTGTCATGGAGGGAGTTCAAATCAAATTTCAAGAACTAGTTCGCAATACTGAGATCCGACGTCGAACGAAACTCCACGATCTGCTCTCAAGGGTAGCAACTGTAAAATGGAACTGGGCAGGGCACCCGGCTAGAAGGCACTATGGTAGGTGGAGAAAGGCTCTCGCAAAGTGGCGTGCCAGAAATGGGAAAGAGAGCTTTGGACGTCCAGCAGCTAGGGGGTTTGACGACATAAGGCAAATAGCTGGAAAGAGCTGTATTGCGATGGCTAGATATAGAGGGATGGCGCAGACAACAGGAGGCTTATACCACCACTCGAAAGGTGATGATGATCTGTATATAATTTTTACTGATCAATGTGATAATTATTATTTATTGGACTAAAAATCTGTAGGTATTAGTTTTGCTCTAGAATTTTTTCAGACTTTCGATATATCTGAAAAATTTGAGTGACGTGTTTTATTTAGTCCGCGACGCCGTACGAGTTGCAGAACATAGAACTGAATAGCGGGATATAGTACAAAGAAAAGTGTTGCATAGAAATCACGACCCTAATGAGGATTACGAAGTAAGGAGGTTTTATTTATAGCTTATACTAGCGAAATAAAGTCGCGTTGTAAAGCTATAAATAAATAATGAATATTCATACATATACTTTTACCTTACACACATACATACATATTATCACGTCTCTATCCCTTACGGGATTGACAGAGCCTAATGTCATAAACCCCAAAGGTCATGTTTGGCATACCTTAAAGTCACTTTTTAAAGCTAGTAAATATATAATGAGACATGTGTATAGTTTTTCCTTAGCAACAGATGTACCGGACAATCAGTCAAGAATGTGTAACTTTCCCCTTGCACGGTCACCAGAGCGACGTCACCGACGAGTCACCCGAAAAGGATGTCAACGTACATGAAACAGTTTTGCGACAGTTTGCATATTTTGACCACAGATTTGGAACGATACGATAAATTCCCAAAGATATTGGCATGTTTGAGTCATGTTTGTTTTTCATATTCATTTCTTCTTAATTTTATGACTTTTACGCGTATAACTGAATCGCCGAATATACTTTGCGACTCGTAAGGAGACGATTTTTAAGACGAGTCGGAGATGCTACATTAATGCCGGCTGGTGTCTGGCCCGTTTTTAGGGTTCTGTAGTAAACAAGGAACCCTTATAGTTTCGCCATGTCTGTCTGTCTGCGTCTCCGTCCGTCCGCGATTTTACGCAGAGACTATAAGTATTAGAAAGCTGTAATTTGGTATGGGTTGGGTATGTATATTAATCATGCCCCATACAAGTAAAGTGGGGGAGTATTTTTTTTTTCTCTATTTACCCATCGTGTGGGGTATCGTTAAATTAGTCTTTAAAAAATATTGCGAGGTTGAGACACCATTTTTAGATTTAGGGATCCGTTTCCGAAATATTTGGTTTTAAAGTGCGAATTTTTGTTAGAGGTAAGTGTCCCCCCCCCCTCCATCTGCTAAACGGTTATATATACCTAGATACGTGAAAAAAATTACAGCAGTAGTATATATACTGAAATTGAAAGGAAAACTATCAGAGCTGAGTACTAAGTACAAACTAAAAGTTATAGGCAACCAACTTATAAAATGTACTCGAAAATGTAAAATTTCATACATTTTTCATTGTTAGATGTTTTTGGTCGTTAAACTGTGAGGTGCGAGTGTGAACAGTGTGAACTCAAAGTTGTCATTTGCAACTACGAAACCCTACACTGCGCCTGGCCCGACACGCACTTGGCCGGTTTTTTTCCATAATGTAACCTCTACATCTTACGCGTTATAGAAATCCAAAAGTGATGGACTATAATCCACATTGCCTATTATGTAGCGTCTCAATTGACCCTCGACATTAGCTTAAAGGGGTGACTCAGCCCGTCAATTTGAACCATTTTTCTATGGGATTATCCTCAAATAAAATTATTGACATTGTGTTCAGTCGCCTGTACAATTAGTATGAGAATGTAAAATAAAAATGGAATTCCCAGAAAAGAATATTGGACTGTCATATTGACCCCTTTAAGGGAATGTTGAGGGTCAATTTACAGGCTGTTTATTTTTTTGAGCTTCTCTCTTTCTTTTGAATTATTTTCGAAAGATATATCAATGATATCTGTAACTAACGGATCTATTTATTATAAGTACATTGCTACCTTATCAATATGCATAGAGAATGGCCTTTTGCGTGCAGGCAACAACACTGAATAATGTCACTGTACTAAGCTTAGTAAGCTGGCAAAAGCTGCACACTTAAGCTGCTTTGATGGCACCTATTTAGAGCTTAATTATCTGATTAACTCCTGTGAAATGGCGCCAGTTTTTATAGTTTTAAAGGGACAAGTTGGCCCGCTAATACGAAATATTTTTTCCATAAGACCAATGCTGGGGACTCATTTTTTTTTACATTTCAATACAAAAGGCAATATGTATATGAGGGTTGAAATTTTTCCTAGCATTCGCCCTATAGAAAAAGTTGTTCATATTGTTGGGCACCTATTGTGAGCTTTGTCGTGGTAAAACATGAGTTAAGTGTTTGGTCCTTTCTTATAGGTACTTCAATTTATTTATTTGCAAAGATCTTTGTTACATTTACACAACTATTATAATACTATCATCATCATCATAAGGTCTTGGTTAGTCTCCCCTGAAGGAACACGACCCTCTCTGTACTACCAGGGCCATATACTAGCCTGAGCAGTAAGAAGATTTGGCCTACACTTTCCACGCTGGCCAGACGGGTTGGATAGGTTATAATACTATACATCTACATACTCGGCTACATTTCACCTTTCAACAAGCAAAATAAACTTACATAATTTCATCAGCAATTCTTAAATTCGTCACCCCCCCCCCCCCCCCAGCTGCTACTTTCTCATCACCAATCCATATCCAGTTCTCCCAGACCAACAAACTAGTATCCTTCCGTTGCTTAAATAATAATTTAAGATATTTTTAACAAAAACAAAAACTGACTTCAACACTATCAGATTATTTAAATAAGCGTAAGAATAAAATTTAAAAAAGTGTAAACCGGACGCTCGTCATATTTCGGTAAAAATTTAATGGGACCATCTGTAAAGTATTACCTATCGAACAAAAAAAGAATTTCTTAAATCGGTCTAGGCGTCTTCGAGAAATAAAGAAAAAAGATTATGATGCATTGAGAACCTCCTCCTTTTTTTGAAGTCGGTTAAAAACTGTTTTCGATTGGCAGCAGCGTCAGAACCAAGATAAGCCAATCAAACTGCGCCACCAACTCGACTTTCAAGCGTGGTGAATATGGCTAAACCACCCTATAAAGGAAATCTTTGGGGGGGGCTTATATCCAGCTGGACTGTCAGAATGTTATAAGTTATAACAATAATACCTAGAGCAAGACATATAATAATGGACATGTCTTGCTTTAGGTATCCATTATTATCACCCTTACCCAATATGCAATAAGTGATAAACAAGTAAAAATATGTTTTTTATATCGACATTTGTTGAATTAAAATTCACAGATTGCGAAAAACGAAAAAGTCAAACTCCTATAAAAAACGACTGATTCGCTGGTCGAATTGCTATAGCCAAAAAGTATTTCGTTTTTCGATATATTTCAAAGGTTGTTTGGTGTCAAGAGTAATGAATACATTCCTCTCTTGAATATTGCTACTATTGAGATCAATATGTACGTATTGGACCCTTTTGATAAACCTTCCCATTGTGCTATGAAATCGAAATACCTTTTGCAACGGTTACAGACCAGTTCATCATCACCATCATTTCGTGTAGGTGACCGGTCAGTCGACCATGCACACCCTAGTGTCAGAGTGCTTCGGAACCGCCTCTCGGCCTCTGACGTGTTTCCTTTAACGACTATCAGATGGCAGCCGGGACCACCGGCTTAACATGCCTGCCGAAGAACGGAATTATCTTTCTTATCAGACAATCAGGTGATTCATGCCTGCAATGTCCTAACCAACCTGGAAACAACAAAGTATGCTTCCCGTGGGAATATTGACCCGGGGGTCGTGGACCCCCGGGTCAGCAAGGCAAACGCCTTAACCACTGGACCACGGAAGTTAGAATCCTATTAAACCTTAAGGTTATATTTGAAAATTTCTAAATTCGATTCTCTTGTTGCCAGACTTGTTCAAAGGAGGAGGTTCCCCTCCTAATTAGCATTTTTTCGAATGCTTCCTCAGCATAACATAGTGTATGGTTTTTTTTTTATTGACTATGTAGCTTGCTTAAAATGAACTTTTACTACTTCACCTGCTCCCACTATCAAAAAATATTTCAATACTTACTTACTTATTGAAAGATTTTGCTGCCCGACTGTGATCATTGATGACAGTAGAGCTATGTCAGATGTCTTATGGCAGCTTCATAAATCTAACACCATTGTTACTTACTAACACACGAAAAACAAAACTAAAGAAACAGAACAACAGATTTATTTGCAAAAAAGTTTGAAGGAAAATGCGATAAAATCTTATGGTCTCAAAGGACGACCCTAGGCGGAGGACGGCGGATTTGTCCCGGATTCCCACGTGTTGAATATGTAATGTTATTCCATTCTAAAGGGGATACATCATATTGAGATGTAGTCACAGTGGTGGCACTACCTGTTCGTAAGAGTTCACGCACCGGTGACCTTGAGCCGGGGCGTGTAAGCGCTAGGGTTGACACCAACGCAGAACACATAGCGTAGGTAGTCACTCACAAATTATTTCGTACTGCGGTGTGAGCTGTTCGAGAGACGCAAACACAACTCACACTGCCCTCGACCAAGGCAGTCGGCACCGGCCCGTTCCTCACCCCGCGCTCCTCTCGATGCCCCTCTCTCCACGCACATCCAGACACCCACACATCACAAGCGATTTTACGTGCACACATGTTTATACCGTGTGACTCGACAGAGTAGAAGGTAATAGGACCACTCCAAGTATTCCCGTGGATGTCGATGACGGCGACTTAGGAAACAAGCTAAACAAAAGCTTATAAACAACAAAGAGACCTTTCTAATCCGTCTGGCCAGCGTAGAGACTGTAGGCAAAATCCTCTGACTGACAGCCCTGGCCAGTATATGGCTCTGGTAGTACAGAGAGGGTCATGCTGCTACAGTGGAGACTAAAAAAGACCTAATGATGATGATGATTAAATCTTTATTTTTTTCTCAGATCTCAAGTTATGTAATATATTGAAATAAAACTCTCATTCATTAGAATTCCAATATCCCTACGTCAATTCGTCTACTTATTTAATGCGTTATTACCAAGCAAATCACGAGTTAATTATCAGAACGTTCTCAGCGACCCCATTAGCGACTGGTGTTACCTGTTTCGCGATTATGCCAAATTTGCTAATTGTACTTCCAAACTTCATAACTTTTACTTAGCTTTGTTGATAGAAAAACTCGTTTCATTTATAAATCTATCATCTTTATTTTGAGTCTTATATAGTTAGTTATTTGGCAACAAGAATAGTTATATATATTTTTAATAATCTTCTCCTTGTATTACTTATTGACGGCGTCCGTGGCGCAGTGATTAACACGCCAGCCTGCGACACGACAGGCCCCAGGTTCGATTCAAGGTCAAGTCATGATGGAAATAGTTCATTTTCAAAATGGCCTGGGTCTTGGATGTTTATTTATAATACAAAATATAGTAGGTATCGTTGATTTAGTATCCTACAAGTTCACAACTTACTGTGAGGCTAGCTCGATTTGTGTGATTTGTCTCTATAAAAAAATCTTGAAAGTCACACTCTCATATAAAGAGGAATCGAACGAGGCCACTCAAACAAAAATTGATAAAGCGTTTAGGCTACAGAGTGTGCCAAATAACTCAACTCTTAAGTACATAATCTTCCTACTGGCGCAGTTGGGTAAAATAGATTACAATTTTCTCTAAGTTCCATCAAATCTGTACGAAAATAATATCGCCAATAATAGTACGGTTTCATATTTTCTAGTTTTGTTTAACACAATAATTCTTTATAATAGAATCAATTCCAAGATGAATATTAATTCTTTACAAAAATAAAAAAAAGATACTAGCAGAACTCCGTAAAAAGTTATGAATAAAACACTATCAGTAGTTAATGACGGCATACCTGGTACACTGCGTTTCTATTCCAAAAGCAAATACATAGTTATGATATACATATTCCATCCGATTACTCTAAGTTTAAATCTGTATTCATAGTGTTGGGATGACATAGTACTTAAGCTGCTGGCTATTTCTCCACAGACATCCGCTTTGCTTACGTTGCTTTGTCAAAGGTCTTCGCTACGAATTTTGCTTTGATATACAAATCTCGGTCATATTTCGGCCTTTGTATTCTGTCTAAGTGGTCATGCTGACTAGAATTGTGTGTACCGTATGTGGTTCTTAGAGTAGTCTTTTTATTTTACTTCACGATCCTTGAATATTTTTTTTTCTGTTCGTCGGATATTAACTGTTAGTGTGGCAGAATATCAATACTCAACCAATATAAATAACTTAAATACTGAGCCACAGACTATTTGATTCACTGAAAAGCACGATATACCTATATTAAACACATACATTTTTTCGTTCTTGCTTTATGGTTGTGATAAGTCAGCGTATATTAATTTATGCTGTACTAGATGATGACCGCGACTTCGTTCGCGTATACTTTATGACTCCGGCGTATAATACGAACTAAACATACTTAAAAACTACTTGTAGCAGTGTTATAAAATTGTATGGCATTGCATTGGCTGTTGCTAAATACTGGAGGGATAAAAATATAAGATTCTTTTAGACGTTTTGAGCCACCGAGTGAGCTTGAGCTACTTCACCAATCTTTGAGGTATGGCCAGAGTGCCCTCAACTCATTGGACATCTCCAAAGGGCCTTCGGGAAGGACGGACCTCGGCTTTAAGTGATGCCTGTGTGTTCAAGGTTTGGAGAGACAGCAAACTCTCATGTTTTGCCGTATGGGCTGAAAACTACGTTGCCAAAAGGGGGACCGCTGGGCGGTCACCAGTAAAATGAGCTAATCGTAGTCTACGCACTCTATCCCAGTGGAGAGTGTGACTCTGTCAAATTTTCGATATAAAACATGACATGGTAGTGTATCAGATGTTATAAATCTGCGATTTTCTTACCTGAACAGAAAATACTAATCAGGCTGAACAACTTTTGCTACAGCGTCATTTTCATACTTTCTATAGTTTACCTGTACCATTATGTTTCTGCGTCAGGTGTCCAAAATCTTCAAATTAAATACCTTAATAAAAAATGCTCATCAGGTTGAATAACATTTGCTACGACGTCATTTTTATATTTCTCATAGTTTACCTGGACCATTATGGTTCTGCATGAGGTGTTCCAAATTTCAGACTTTTTATACCTCAACAAAAATGCTCATCAGGTTTAACAACTTTTGCTAAGGCTCCACTTTTATATTTCCTATAGTTCAGCCGGACCATTATGATTCTACATCAGGTGTTCCATTTTCCAAAATTATTTGTACCCTTTATGTTGCCCCGGCCTAATAGCTATATAGCAAGAAAAGTTTCATTCGAATCCGTCCAATATTGCCGGAGATAAACGTGATCATACAAACAGACAGACAGACAGACAGACAGACAATAAATTATAATTTTTTTTTGCTTTCTATTATTCTTTTTAAGTGTCCCTCTATCCATTTCAGTCAAAAACACAATGTACAGACAAAATATTTTTACTGTTTTATTATATGTACAGATTATAGGTGTGTTTCATTCATGAAATTAATCATTGTCTATGACAAAGCAGTGGCTGTCTTATATTTACTATTCTTACAAAGACGAATGCCGTTTTTATTTAAATAAGTGATAAAAAAACGAATATATAGTGAAACAGTGTACTCGCATGTCTTTAAATATTGCAAGTTATAAAAATTTACCGAGTTTCCGGCGTTTGATTATCAGGTCTTTATTCCTAATAAAATGATTAACTTGACATTTGCATAAAAATATAAATGAGATAACAATCGAAAAAGACACTTGAGTATTTGTAATTTTGAAATAATGCTACTTGTTTAAAAACTGGTTTTTAGTCTACAAATACACTTATAAGTTTGGGAATTGGAACAATAAAGAGTTTTTCACCTTTAATAGACAGTCGCTAAAAATCGTTACGGCGGTTTTAATTGGCCCTCAAAACGCGATTGCATAACGAAAGCCGAAGCCGACACGCAATATTGGATAATACTGCAACAAACGATTTAATTAAATAATAAATTAACGAGAATATTTGTACCGGTTTTTACTCATTACGAGTAGTGTAGGTGCTGATGTTGAGCATCGTGATCATTCTTACTTTTAAAATGCTTAATTTGTAAAATGTTATTTGGTTGAATCTTGTGATATAAATTGTAATTTCTACCATTTACCCTACTGAGATGACATGTAACACTGTTTAAGTTCACTTGTAAAGACAAATTACAATTGAGTATTGAGTATTTAAATTTTTACATAGAATTTCACGAGATCCAGTGCTGCTCCTAAATAAACTACTTGAAAAAAATAATTCTGCGAGTCCCTAGATAAATTTTCAAGCTATATTTATAAACTACATTTTACAGTTTAAAATATGAATGTGACGCTTTATTTAGCGTTTCCGCCAAAAGTGGCCGTTTTTAACAAAAGAGCTAAATAAAGCTTCACGTTTACACTATAAATTGTAAACAACTCAAACAATTATGTAAAGTACTATCTAGGTCTTCGCAGAACACAATTTTATCTCTGCTTTCTTTCAAATGATTAATTTCAAATGGGGGGAGCACTAGATCCTGACAAATTCATGCTTCCCCATAAGTTAAGTTCAAGTATTACTAATTTAAAACTACTAAAAAATTAGACTATATAAATTGTACTTAGTAAAATCACAAATTTTTGGAAGATTGAAAATCTGAGACTAGTATGAGGTGCTTACACATTAAAACATAACAAATACTTTCGTCTCCTCTAAAGAATCCCGGGAAAGTAACACTACAGAATCTCTAAATTTCTACGAAATTAAGGCTGGAACATAAACCATCGATTAACAGCAGTTTTTAGGAAGCAGGTCAGTATTGTGAGGAAAAATGTGTGATCCGAGTAAAACAATGAGGAACTAAATTGAAGCATAGGCCCATAGACCATTTAAGTTAAATAGAGAAAACATGTAGATTTTGTAGCGCGATTGAAGTGTAGCGTTGATCAAAGATGATTGTACGATTCCATCAAGTATAGAATTAATGATTCTTTTATTTGAGAGAGCGAACGAAGCGTCTCTGTCTCCCTCAACTTCAAATTGTCAAAGCCTCTTTCATCTTGGGAAAAATGTCTTTGGTATGTCTCTGCGGTTGTTCTCTTCTACAAGCCGTATTTCTCCGCCAGTTCTCGCGAAATTTTGGGAGCAGTTTTAATATCATAATTTTTTTGTCGAATCAAGTTTTTGTAATTTTTTCAAAATGTCGCTGTTGACACAAAGGATCTGATCGACACCGAGGTTAGTGAAGCTTATGACCACTGTAAGTTTACGGTGATTTTAAACAAAACGGGATGTATATTTTATGGTTAGAGCCCTTAGTATGGCTATGATGGAAATCATTTTTTTTATTATTAATTATAGAATAAGGCATTTGTCTCCCATCTCACCTGATGGTAAGTGACATTGGAGTAAGGGCCATGTACAGCTAAGGACTTCTTGTGGCTGAGAGGAGTAGAATATAAATTTCAACTTTTCATTCATCATCATCATTTCGAGTAGGTGACACGGTCAGTCGACCATGCACACCCTGGTGTCAGAGTTCTTCAGAACCGCCTCTCGGCCTCTGACGGGGATCCTTTAACGACTACCAGATGGCAGCCGGGACCACCGGCTTAACGTGCCTTCCGAAGCACGGAATCATCTTTCTTATCAGACAATCAGGTGATTCATGCCTGCAATGTCTTAGCCAAACTGGAAACAACTTAACAAAGTATGCTTCCCGTGGGAATCGAACCCACGACCCCCGGGTCAACAAGGCAAACGCCTTAACCACTGGACCACGGAGGCAGTTTTCATTTATGTCAACTTTTTGTTGAACTTTGCATCGCTTCTTAGGTGGAAGTACAGAATTTTGATAATTTATAGCGATTACACAATGGGTTGAAAGTTAGAGTAAGTCTATATTTATATTTGTCTTTGGTACGCCAAGCAAACAATGCCGTAACGTTTCCTAGTCGAGTCTCCCACGAAAATAAAGTCGATTGTCACGGGTTTTGTAAGTATGGGTAATTGGCTATAAAACATACGGAACATATTTTTCTTTTGTTTTGGGGCAAATTTTTAATTCAGAGGCCAAAACATGGGTTACGCTAATTTGTGTGTGTGGGTTGGTTTATTTTATTCAACATAATAGTTTTGATGCTAGTGGTGTGGGAGAAAAAAAAACGAAGAATGTAGGTACCTAGTAGCTGCTTATTTTCCCGCGCAGACTGAAGAAGCTGATCAAGAGAAAGTGCAAAATTTAGGATTTATGTTAAAGGTCGGTAATCCATCACTTTTTATTCCGTTCATACGTAGGTGGATACCAATACAATACGCTAATAAAGGGGAGAGAGATCCCCGTAACGCTAATAAAGGAGAGAAATCCCCGTAAGGGATAAAGTTGTGATAATGTATGTAAGTGTGTAATAATTTTCAGAAACATATTAAACAGACGTATTCGTTAGGTATCTAGGAGATTGTATAAATCACAGTTTTTTTAATAAAAGAGAAATCAAATCACTATTGTCGTTCCAAAATTTAGAGCAGGCACTATTTATTGGTACTTTAAACTTCCAAGTCTATTCAGGAATTTAAGTGTTATAGCGAAATAAACTCAATGATGGAAAATAAACGACTCAGTCCGTCGAAAATAAACAACTTTTAGAATGGGATCAATGCTTGAAAGACAAAATTTTTTCGACATTCTCATACAAATGTGTTCAGTTCGCCTGACGATTGAATGGGAATAAAAGAAATTAAAATCGGAAAGTAAATTAAAAAAAAATATATCGAAAAGGCTAGTTTCCTGGGTCAACATATTAGTAATAAAATTAGGCCGTCAATTAGACAATCAAAAAAAAATATTGGACACTTATTTTTTCTTTTGTTAGTTAAACAATAAATATCAAAGATAAAGCGTGTCAAAGTTCATGAGTGGGGGCTTGTGACATCACAGGCCACTAAAACGTGTACTGGCTAGTGACGTCACACACAATTTTAACGAGCTATATCTTTGTAATTTTTTGTTTGATTGACAAAAGAAAAAACACGTGTCAAATGTTTTTTGATAATCTAACTAACGGACTAATTATATTTTTTTAGGAAAATAGTCCATTCCCTGCGTTGATCACGAAGGAAAAGATGTTCATATCATCAGTCCGAGATTGAGATGAAATTTAATTTACATCCGATATGGTGCCATTTTTCTTGAATGTTATGTAAGTAAAAGTTTTCTTTTCGCCTATTTAATAAACAAAATCTATTCTGAAAGCTCATAAATCAATCAAGCAGGAATGAAGCGATCGACGATCCAAATGAGTTAACAGTAACTAATTAAATTTTACCCTTTATAATTACAAAGTTGGCTTATTGGTTCCTCGCCATATTGTATTCGCCTGGGAAATTCGATTGATGAACGAGAATTTTGTTTTTACGGATTATGTCATCGACCTTTGAGCTTCCGACATATTGCCACTTTGACGCAGAGCGCAGTGAGCCCAATAAAAGGGAATTAAAGGTAAATTGGCACTGGTTTTTGTGTCGCTACGTAAATGCGACATAACGAATTGCACGTACGGTGGTAAAACATTTTGATTCTTTTAATACTGATAGCCGACTTTAAAATAAGAGATTCTTAATTTGTGGGAATAATTTATGAATTTGATAAATTAATTAAAGGGAATGTATCACACTCTCACAGAAAATCGACGTTCGAGTAGTAGTTTTACCGCTTCTATGCTTCGTTCGGTGAGTGAGAGAGCCAGAGGCCCATCCCCCCCCTCCCCTTCTTGGGAGGAAAAAATAAAGGCCGGCAACGCTCTTGTAACACGCCTGGAGTTGCAGTTGTCCATGGGCAGCGGTGATCACTTACCATCAGGTGACCCGCTTGGTCGTTTGCCGTCCTGTGACATAAAAAATAATAATAATATTCATAAAAACTAAAGTCTGTTAAACATGTTCACAACTGATGCATGTGCTTTATTTTGGCAAGCGCTCCGTAAATATTCTTTGGAGGTATGTTTTGACTGTAACATATATAATATTAAATCCTTTAAGAGGGGTGCGTCCTCGGCAACTCCCTGAGGTACGCCAGTCTGTACGGGTTCATTTCATCCGCCGAATTTACGACTTGCCGGATATATACATACCTTTATAGCGCTCTGGTTGTGAAAAGAAAAATGAGAGAAGCCTCTTTGGATTGGCGTCTTATATGAATGGTATGTAGTATGTGTGTACTATAAGTATACATTTTCTGACGATTCAATAATAAATATCAACGCGATTGTTCAAGTTTTAAGGCGCTGTGGTATCAGACTTCTGTGTTCTGTTTATCAGACGATACGAGACACTAGCGCCACCGTGCGATTAATTCGATAAGTCCTTAATCATATCAAATTTAAAAAATCTAATAGCTGAATGCCCTAGTAAATTATTTTAGTATTCTTGGTACAAGTTTTCACTATTTTTAATTTGATGAATTAAGAGAATGCATTGTGAAAAAAAATGGCCTCTTTTGGCAGTAATAGTTCGTTCTCTTAAACTTAGATTATAATATCTATGAAAAGTAATAAAAAGAATACCTACTACAAGTAATTTAATAGGGCAATCAGCTATTAGATTTCTAAATTTGATTTGATTTAGGAGTAAAAGAATTAATTGCTGGGTGGCGCTAGTATTTCGTGTCGTCTGATACCACAGCGCCTTAACTTCTATCGGCACTCACGGAGTGCCTATGTTTTTTTTCTTTGAAATACGGGTACCCGAGAAACTTTATTTCATCAATACATTATATTTATACTTTGTTGTCTCGCATTTATTAAATCACCATCTAAGTATACTTAGGAATAATATCTCCACGCTAATCAACAGACTAAATGAAGGCGCATACTTAATATGAATTAATTGAATAACTATAAGTACCAATCAACCTGTCGCATCTTCTGAAAATTCTATTTTGAAAAGCCCTGTAAAAATATTCACTAGCAAGTTGCTAGGTGTGTACAATTTATAATAGTATAATCCTTTCACAGGAGAGCGCTCTCCGTAACGCCCTGCCATCTATATCGTAAGCGTCTTCTCCGTAGTACCCTGATAGAATAGTTTCAATTTTTGGTATACGATATAATTTACCCTTAATAATCTTTAAATATAGAACATAACTCTCTGTAAAGATTTATGGTTAACCGTGAGACGGAAATACAACAGTTTGGTGTCCCACTCGCACATATTCAAATTTATATAATACACACGTACTTACCTATATCTATAGTTTTTAGTTTTTACCTGTAGTATTTCCATCTCATTCTATACCAAAATTTTCTATGAGAACACAGTCCTTCTACCCTATGGTCCTTCCTTGCCATTCCCTAGTTTGTTTGTAGGTACGGGTTCGTTTCTTCCGAAGAGTTTATGACTTTCCGGATATACGGGTAACTGCACCTTTACAACCTGTATCTTATCATCCCTGTTTATGTGAAGAAAATTACAAAAGGCTTTTTCGATTGTTTTATTACTGGGATGTTTATTTGGTTAAACAGCCAAATAAACATCCCAGTAATAAAACAATCGAAAAAGCCTTTTGTAATTTTCTTCACATAAACAGGGATGATAAGATACAGGTTGTAAAGGTGCAGTTACCAGTCTTTCAGTAAATCCTTTGTTCACTAAAAATATACTGTGTGTGTAACCTAAAATATAAACAGATATTACCCTATTTCTTTATCTTTTTACAATATTTTTATTTTTCGAAGTTACTATGCTATCCTTTCGTTATATCACTAGCGTTTACCCGCAGCTTCACACTGGTGAAATTTTGAATATCCTTATAATGTTTACGTTGTAATAACTATATGCGTGTGAACTTTAAGGCCAATTTAAATAGTGGTTTGAGATGTGTGTTGATAGATTAGTCAGTAAATAACAGCAGCCTTTTATACATACACAAATACAGACTAATCTCGTATTAAATTTTTTTGATTTTTGTGTTTGATTAAATGAATAAAATTTATTAAATTGAAATATGTAGTACTAGTTTCATCACAGACTTCTCTCTCATCTCAAGTTTAAATTAATTAACCTGATGCATGCGCTGAAAATGTTCTACGTATTTGTGAAAGCGCTGGTTAAATATTCATTGAAGGAATGCCTAGTCTCTTCCATTTATAATATTAAAATCCTTTCAGAGGGCCACATCCTACGTCGCTCCATGAGGGATGCCAGTCTATACGGGTTCATTTCATCCCCCGAGTTTACGACTTCCCAGTATAGATACACCTTTACGGCGCCCGCCTTCGCTGCGTATACAATACTAGCAGCCCTGCCCGGTTGCGCTTGGACATGTATTATATATATAAACCTTCTTCTTCCATCACTCTATCTATAAAAACCGCATTAAAATCCATTGTATAATTTTATAGATACATAGGGGAAGACAGATATTGGGAAGCGACTTTGTATTATACTATGTAGTGATAAGGCATAGCTCTTTTGATAGTATTAAGCAAATCGCTTGCTTACAAAAGAAAGCAACTGTTAAATTTCTAATAGACATTTTGTACCATCACTAACGTTCGCAGATATCATACCTTTAGGTTAATTAACCTAATGCATTAACCAAAAGTTTATTTCGTCAAGCATTGTATAAATATTCACTGAGAAAGATGTTTTGATTGTTTCCTTTATAATATTAAAATACTTTCAGAGAGGCGCGTCCTCAGCAACTCTCTGAGGCAAGCCTGTGCGGGTTCATTTCATCCACCGAGTTTACGACTTCCCGGAATACAGACACACCTTTACGGCGCCCGGCCCGGCCGCGTAAGGAAAATGAGGGATGCCTTTTTCGATTGTTGAATTAATTTTATTTTTTTGTCAAATGTGAGGGACTAATTGTATTATCACAAATGTTCACAGATATCACACCTGTATGTTAATCAACCTGATGCATCAACCAAAAAGTTTATATTGGTCAAGCGTTGTATAAATATTAACCAGGAGGGATGTTTAGATTGTATCCTTTATAATATTAAAATCCTTTCAGAAAGGCGCGTCCGCGGTAACTCTCTGAGGCAAGCCTGTGCGGGTTCATTTCATCCACCGAGTTTACGACTTCCCGGAATACAGACACACCTTTACGGCGCCCGGCCCGGCCACGTAAAGAAAATGAGAGAAGCCTCTTTCGATTGTTTAATCAATTCCAAAGTAATCGACAGTTTTTATGATCACAAAAGTTCACAGATATCACACCTTTAAGTTAATTAACTTGATGCATCAACCAAAAAAAAAAAAATATTTCTCAAGTGTCGTATAAATATTCAACAGGAATGATGTTTAGATTGTATCCTTTATAATATTAAAATTCTTTCAGAAAGGCGCGTCCTCGGTAACTCTCTGAGGCACGCCTGTGCGGGTTAATTTCATCCGGCGAGTTTACGACTTCCCGGTATACAGACACACCTTTACGGCGCCCGGCCGGAAAATGAGGGAAGACTCTTTCGATTGTTTAATTAATTTTAGTTCTTCATCCAAAGTAATAGACTAATTGTATCATCATAAATGCAGATGTCGCACATTTTAGTTAACTAACCTGATACATCAACCAAAAGGTTTATTTTGTCAAGCGTGGTATAAATATTCACGGAGGGATGTTTAGATTGTATCCTTTATAATATTAAAATCCTTTCAGAGAGGCCCGTCCGCGGTAACACTCTGAGGCACGCCTGTGCGGGTTTATTTCATCCGCCGAGTTTACGACTTCTCGGAATACAGACACACCTTTACGGCGCCCGGCCCGGCCGCGTAAGTAAAATGAGAGAAGCCTCTTTCGATTGTTGAATTAATTTTATTTTTTGTCAAATGTGAGGGACTAATTGTATTATCACAAATGTTCACAGATATCACACCTTTATGTTAATCAACCTGATGCATCAACCAAAAAGTTTATTTTGGTCAAGCGGTGTATAAATATTAACCAGGAGGGATGTTTAGATTGTATCCTTTATAATATTAAAATCCTTTCAGAGAGGCGCGTCCGCGGTAACTCTCTGAGGCAAGCCTGTGCGGGTTCATTTCATCCACCGAGTTTACGACTTCCCGGGATACAGACACACCTTTACGGCGCCCGGCCCGGCCGCGTAAGGAAAATGAGAGAAGCTTCTTTCGATTGTTTTATTACTATGTTGTTTTGTTGTTTTAACAAATCTCTAAGCTCTAGTTATATAAAGTTAAAATTAAGTAAAAGAAAAACATTTAAGCATTTTGAATTTTTGATTAATATTTTTTATAAATTGTGTTCTTTTTTTACTTACGATTAAAGAATTTTGGCTTTGACCTTAAGGCTCAAAGGCTAAAGGTAAGCGGCGAGCACTTACACTGTGATAGGATTTTAAGCCTTATCTGGTAACAGAAAACGACTATTGTCGCGTCAAAAATTCGTCTCCTCCTCTGGCCGCTCGAGGCGGGGTTGTGTGTGGCATCTTTTGACCGCCGGCGACGAAGGTTTTTCTCGCAATGTTAGTCATTTAAGCATGAAAATAAGGCTTAAAGCATGAAACACAGTGTAAGTGTTCGCCGCTTCGCTTCCGTTTCGGTGTGAATTGAGCCTAACTTATCCAAACTACATACCACGTCTAGGGTGGGTGGGGGCGTCAAATTATAAGTTACGCTCTTTTGTTTCTCTTTTTAGTGAATCATCATCATCATTATTAACAGGTCCTTGCAAGTCCTTTTTTAGTGAATATACAACAATATTCTGTGAATATACCAAACGTTTACATGTTATTAAAATAAAGCAAATAAGAGGAAAAAACAACTTCATTGTATGGTAGCCCCCTCAAAAATTAATTTTATTTTACAGACAAGCAGACGGACGGAAGGAAGGACATCGAAATCTTTGTAATCAAATTTTTACGCTTAAAATAATTGGAATAAAAATAAAAAATAAAATAAATCCTAAAGAAAGTTGACCAGCTAATTGATGAATATCCAATAATATATAGGGGCCCAATTTTTTTATCTTTCACCTATTGTTCATGGGTGGTCTATCTACATTCTGTTACACACACACTGTGGGCAGTGCCTAGTGTGGGCCCTTAACAGAATGTAGACTTAAACTTAACAGAACTAGCAACGCCAATAACTTTATTCCTAATACTTTATAAATAGAAAGAAAGTCAAGAATGTAAATCATGTAAGCCTTAGTAAATAACCTGAAGTATTTTTGGAATCATGTTATATATAACATCATTTATTAAAGTCATTAAGAGAACTAATGATTATGTTTTTGGCGGTAATCAGTAATTCTCTTAATGACTGATTCTCATAATATTAAAACATGATTGCAAAAATACTTCAGGTTATTTACTGAGGCTTATATGACTTACATTCTTGAATTTCTTTCTATTTATAAAGTATCAGGAATAAAATTATTGGCGTATTGCCTAGTCGCTTTGAATCACCTGTATGAGTTGAGTGTCGAACATTTATTTATTTACAACTTCATAGATAGTAAGGAATGGAACGCGATTTCTATTTTGCAAGTTCGGCTTCGTGGCGAACACTACGGGAAGTTCCGAAGGACGAAACTTTTAGCAGACTTTGTAAGATCGTGTTTCCAGGAACGATACAACTTGGATTTTGTCTGATTCCTTTGCGATTTAATTTTGTTATATTCTTTAATTGTTATGATGACAATTATAATTAAAATTTTAATAAATCGAATTACTTTATTAAAATAAAGTAATTCGATTGATACCTATTTATTACAAGCAACAAAAAGAATGGATTCGTATTTTAAATATATCGGTAACCGACTAGCTCTGGGTTTAAATCAGGTACTATTTGTTTAGTTCTGCTTGTGTGTGTGTCTCTTCCATGCTGGTTTGGGAGAAAAGGAAAAACATAGAATAAAACTGCATGATTTCTCTCGACGCAGACCGTAAAAGCCAGTCAAGGGATTGGGAAGTCTAAGGAGTCACGGTATATGCGGTGCGGCTAGCAACCCATCACTATTTTGATTCCGCTTTCCACTTTAACGCCCACTAGCCACTACATACGTGGCTTTTGGATTTTATGACTTTGGCTCGGTCTACCCCACAAAGGATAGAGGCGCGATTATACAAGGCGAAATTTTGATCGTTCTGGACCCATAAAGGGGTGATTCAGCCCGTCGATATGAACCATTTTTCCTATGGGACCAATGCTGAAAACTCAAATTTTATTTCGACATTTTCATACAAAAGTGTTCAGCCGCCCGGGCAATTTGTATAGGAATGTCGAAATTTTTTTCGGGTTTACAGCATTTGTCCCATAGGAAAAGTTGTTTATATTGACAGGCTGAATCACCCCTTTAATGGTCCGGAACGATCAAAATTTCGCCATGAATATTCTGTTTGTGTTTTATGTGCTTTTTGTGTCTATCGGACATACAACTGTAGCTTAGTGTATTTAGTAATTTTAGGCGTCGTTTATTTTATTTTAAGAGATTACTGTATAAAGTAAGGAAATAATTTAGCTGTTAACAAGTTTAGCTGGGCGAAATGCAAAAAAAATGTACATGTAACAAATAAGAAACAAAGAATTTTTTTTTTGTCGTGACAAATAAAATAACAAAGATGAACTGTAAGACCTAGTTCATATTGTTAATTTTAAATAAAAGGAAATAAGGGAATATTATTCATTAAACAACATTAAATTGTGTATTTTTTTATTAACGAAAGCTTTGCTAAATTAACTAAAACTTTGCAGTACTTACAGCCAGTTACACTTCGATTTTTATTTGAACTTAATTAATCTTACATTCTTAAACATCAAGTAATTCTTAATTTTTATAATTCAGTTCTTTGCGAAGGTAGTTTTGTTACCGACATGAAGGTTACTATCATAATTTGTTTTACACATGATATTTGGTAAATCAACCTTACAATTTACTTTAACTTTTAAAATGATAATTTAATATTAACTAAAAGTTATTCTTAATAATAAATCAATGAATTAATGAATATGAATTGAATAATTTTATGTAAGCTTCAAACTACACGGAGAAGTCTAATATTACATTTTATACTTGAAAATAATTGGGATTTTTTAACAGGCAATGCCGCGGGGCATATGCTATCATATCTTACACTATTCAAAATGTGAATACGACTTTACTTCATATTTGTTATTTCATGTTTGTTACGTCACAAAGAAATATAACAAATTCGTCACAAATATGAAACAAAACACGACGTGTAAATAACCTAAAAATTTGCAAATACAAATGGCAATGCCTTTAAACAGAACTGTCTCTTTTTCTTTATAATCCGTTAAGAAATCTTTCAATACATAAATAAAAAGAAAATCATCCACTTAGCAGAATGTATAAAACTATGATCATCAAGATGAAACACTTTTTGTGTATTTTTCTTCGCGCAATTCAGTAAAACGATTGCTCTTCTAAACTGAACCCGAACAAAATGGCCGTCGTACAACTCATGTAGCATCTACTGCCGTTGCCTATGGTGATAATGTTTCCAGCAGTAAAAAATCGTTTTCTATTATTTTTTTCTAAACAAAGCTGAATAACAAATATGAATGAAATTACAGACGGTGCCAAAAATAATATTTAAATTAGTTTTTATCAAAGAAGTTTATTATATTTTTACAAAATATCAAAACTTACGATATTCTTAAGACAGTTAAAAATATATTAACTGTATAAAATAACGATTACTCTTTTTTCCCATTTCACAAAGTCGAACACGGGCGAATAGGACACTTTTAAATGTATGAAAAAAAAACGGACGTCTATTGATAAATTAATTCTTTTTCAATGTTTTTATGGAAAATATATATTTTTTTTATATTGGGTTGTTGACTGTATTAGTTTTTTAAAATATAAAAATATGTTCAAAAATACAAACCAATTCTAAACAGTTTTCCTAGCTTAGGACGTTCAACTTTTGTGAAATGTACAATTTTTTTGCATTTCGCCCAGCTACTAGCCCTGTGGAACATTCCAAAGGACGCAACTTTTAGCAGATTGGAAAGCTCGTGTCTTAGTAGGAACATTCTACTCGGATTTCAGTTTCCAATCTAGTAATTTTCAAGTTTGGTTGACTCAAAAGTATTGCCTACGTTTCGCTCCGACAAAGTATTTTAACACAAATAAGTTAAATTTGTTGGGAAACATTTTTATGTCAGCAGTAATATAGCTTTTTAGTCCTGTATCTTAACTTTTCTAAATATTTGATCTATGTATTTATTTCACATACATACATAAGACTGAAGGCCACGTTTGGCATGTTGATGGGCTTAAAGATGGAATACGGAATCAAAATAGTAACGGGTTGCTAGCCGCACCGCCTATTTACATGATTCCATTTATTTTAGGAATTAGAATCTTTTTTTTATGTCATAGAACGGCAAACAAGCAAGCGAGTCACCTGATGGTAAGTGATCACCGCTGCCCATCGACTAATGTAACACTGGGGGTATGACAAGAGCGTTGCCGGCCTTTTATTTTTCCCTCCCCAGAGGGGAGTTGGATGGGCCTCCGGAGCTCTCACTCGAACCAAGCATAGAAGCTTTAAAGCTACTACTCAGACGATTTTCTGTCAGGGTGTAGTACTTCCCCGGACAAGCCGGCCCATTCATGCTACCAGCTAAAGTGATTTTCGCCGGTAGCGTGGGTCTACCACAACTAAATCCAATATACATAAATCCAAATAACTATGTTAAATCACGAGGGGAACTTTTTAACTAAACAAAATTTTATACCGTCGGTTGTTTTCAACATAATGCAAAACAGAATTAATAGCTTGATTGTTTGGGGGTCCAAACTTGAACTTATACTTATTATAAGTTCAAGTTTGGACCCCCATACAGTTAATAAATAGCTATTACTTCTCTGCGGTACTAAATTAAATGCATATAATTATTTTAGCGATACAACTTTATACCTATAATTGTTATAGTTATATTTAGGAATGTCTCGGACTGAGACACGACGACTTGCAATTCAAATGTTAATATTAGGTCATGTGTAATGATGACATAACTAAGGTTTATAACAGCAATTAGCTTTGGATTTATTTGCATATATTTGACCCGAGTAATAAAATAATGTGATTATAGAACGTAGTAGGTATATATTATTCTTCAGGCTCTAGCTGACGTATGGTTTTGATTTGCCAGCTTTTTCTATAGTTAAATGTATATATATAAAAATAGAAGGTCAAACAAACAAAGTAATTATTTTTAAATATTATTTGTTAATATATACTTATATTTATGCAAATGTTGATATTCTGTTTAAAATGCTGACTAAACGCATGTTTCTGGTGTAATTTAATTGAGTTAGGAGACTTACATAAATGCACACTTCATTGGAAAACATAATAATCTAATTTGTCACATTCTGATAGTAAGCGTCAAAGTTTTCTTTTCTTTTTCATATCTCACAAAATTTATATTTTACAGCTAGATCATCAAATACAAATAGAAAATAGAGTAACCTATAATACTTTTAAAACTTACACGAGATACATTATAGAATCACGGTTCAAGTCGTATAATTTTGTCCATTATGTGACGTCAAAACACCTGTGTTGCCACTAGTCGGCAATTCCGACAAGTGGTGACACGATTTTAGGCGTGACCTTAAACGTAACTTTAAAAAGAAGTTAAAAATTTTAGGTTGGGAAATAGATATCTACTCAATACCCTTTCGATTTTAAATAAATTGTGAAAATATGCATTGCTTTTTGGGCGGTTGTGTAACAGCATATTTAAAGAAGCCTATTCTGTTGCATCCTTATTTTCTCCCCGGTTTTATCTCCAGCATGCCTCATTTCATAAGACCGTACCGTCGTCACATATTATACAGAGTAATCTAAGACCACGTTAATTGTGTGAGATATTCACTGGGTGTGATAATGTCTCTTTTAGCGTGACAATGGCACTTTGAAATGATTGTATGAAAATTTTGTGGTACCTATTTACTTGAGTCGCGGCAAAGACAATATAATAATAACGTAATAGACTGCCCATCTCATACAAAAATATTGGGAAAAGCAGGCGAATGTATGGCGTAGGAAAGTTGCTTGCTACTCGATACTAGATGGCGGTAATCTGCGTTAGCCTTTAACTAAATAAACGGTGTCATTTTAAAATATTATGCCTAAAATATTGTTTTGATTTTTAAGAAGATATATTTTGTAAATTATGTTTTTATATTCTTATAATACGGTAGATACATTGTTGTGTAGTTTCGAGTGGCGCCATCTATGCGAGTCTCTGAGAACAAATCGAACGATTAAGGCGTCGAGAGAGTGAACACATGGTCGCGGGTAGGTAGTTACGAAGTCGCGGTAAATAGCTAGTTTGATATAAAATAGATAAGTGCAGCGGGAAAATATTTGCATCTACAATTTAAGGCTTTTGGTTTTAGTACTAAATCTTGAATGAAAGGATGTACATATGTCTTGAAAGGTTGCCTAGGCTTTCAGGGAATAAGATGTAGTAGCGCGTTTTAGTTTATATTATTGATCACTGACGAAGCACATGATTTAAATTAGCTTCAAATTTGGTTTTTTCATTACTCACCAACAGCTTGCCTCAAACTGCCCTGCGGCCACAATTAATATTAAACCGAGTTTTTGATTACAAAAAAATTGTAAGAAAAAGTTTATTTAACAACAAACTAAAACAACTTTGTTGTAATACTTACACCATTTCGCTTGAATAGGTACTATTCATTGCTAAAACTCTAATTTTGCGCGGTTACTAGATGAGTCTAATCTTTGAAGAGAATTATTAAAAGTTTACCCTTTACGTGCTATTGTTAATAACAAGCGATAGGCATCGCCTTTCAAAATAAACAGAGTTCTACTTGCGTCTGAACTTGACGTGACTTTGCGGTCTTGTCACGCTTCGACGTCGAGTACATTGAATTAATTTTAAGAATGAACTTGAAACTTTTATGAGGTTCAATTTAAGATTAGCAATAACCAGAGAACTCTAGTTGAGAGATTTGAATACATTTTACGGCTTGATTAGTTTGCTTACGGTTTAAAATATATTAAAGTAATTATTTTCGAAAAAAAAATCTATATTGATTTCATTGTAAACTTTTTTAAGTAAACAAGTTAAAATTTTCTTTCTGAAATTGCTGCTTATTAGGCTTTATAAAATCACTTCATAGTCGCCGATCCTTTAGCTAAACTAAATAAATATTTTGTAGCTTACATCGACGGCTCTGCTTGCATTGACGTCAATCCCACCCGAACAGTGCTTTATCCTGGGTTGACAAAATTTCATGTAGATTCAGCGTGAAAACGTTAAAAAAAAAAAACAAGTAAATAAACAAGCTAACTTTATCTCATGGATAAGAACAAAATAGCCGTATATTTTTGCAACAAAAATGTTGGAAAACCACTTCATAGCCGAGTACTCGTATGTTACGACGTAACCAATGAAAAGGGATAATTGCATATACGCTTCCATTATTTTTCTCATTTCATCTCGTACGAGCTGTTTATATAGCTAAATTAAGTTTTAAAAACTCGTCCTTTTATTATTAGATTGCGTGATGTTGTTTCATTCACTCGTTTTTAGGGTAGAGCTGTGAAAGTAACGGGAAATTTAGTAAATTCGTTACTGAATAATGAGAGTCGTTACATCGTCTGGCCGCATTGAAAAACAGAATAAGCCCGTTGCTTCTCTTTCGCATATATTGTCGTTAAGGTAAAAGCACCTATTCCCGGTAGTGTCCCGGTTACCGGTAATCTAACATATTTTTAAATTTTGCACTATTTTACGAATAAATTTACAATGTTTCTATACAAAAAAATGTTTTTAGTTATATTTTGATCAATAATAATGGCAACAATTGCCAAAAAGTATGACAGCTTCACCACAATAAAATGTCAAAAGTTTGTACTCCAACATTTTTACATTTTGGCTGTGTGCAGTTGCTGAACGAATCAACGACATGTTCGTAATATTAACTGTGTCATACTCATACGAGAAGGAGTTTGGTAAGTTTGTTTATGTATTTAACAAGTTAAATAATGTATCTTTCAATACAAACTATAAATTTTAGTGTGTCTTTTAAAAAAGTGAATATTTTGGGCTTTTACATTTATTGGTACTCAAAATTCCCTACTTGACCTATAATCCGGCAAAAATTTACCGGCTATTGGTACACGCATCAGTCCAGTAATATTTATTGTACCTAAACCCATTTTAAGACTTTATTGCAAGGGAATAAGTTTGATTTTCCTTTGAAATACTGTATAACGTTCTTACCGGATTCAAATTAAACATAAAACAATGTGCATCAGGGTGGAGGGTCAACGTATGGTGAAAAATTTTACTATAAAACAAATTTGAATACCTCTTTCAAGTCGCATAAGGGTAAGATAATCACAAATCCATACTAATATTATGAATGCGAAAGTAACTCTATCTGTTTGTCTGTTACGCTTTTACGCCTTAATTATCTTTAATGTTCTCTAAAGTACGGAGAAGGACATAGGATACATTGCATCCAAGAAAAATTAACTGTTTCTGAGGGATCGACATTAACGCGGGCTAAGCCGCGGGAAAAAGCTAGTACATTAAAGGTAAAGGTATCAAATTCAAATTTATATCAAATACATCATGTAATGATTTGACAACTTTTTTAAGTTCATGCTTGACTACAAAAACTTAGAAAAAAATGCAAGTTGGTACGGATACCTCAGTGCGCGAATCAGACTCGCACTCCACCAGTTCTTATATTTCATTTTGTGGACGCAGTTCTCGGATTAGGTACATTAAGTATAAAATAAAATAAAGCAGGGCAGTAGTCCGACCGTCCAGACGAACATGTATAAATGCTGTTTTTGTAAGTCTTATGCTACTTATAATAGAATTCAAAATCGTGGTGTAGTTTACTGGTTTCTGGTACAATATAGTAACGGTTATTAGTACAAACTTGCCGGATACTGGTACAATCAGTCCTTTTTTATTTTAATTTGTAATAACAATAAGTAATGTTTATAATTTATTTCATAAAATTATTTACGTCAAGACTACTTTAAATTACCTACAACCACGTGTATATATCATCATTGTTAGACTAATAGTTTTAACACAAGCGACTTGCAAAGTCAGGAAAGTTCAAAACTTCACGGCTATTGGGACGTTTACCTTATTGAGTAAAGGAATATGGACATTAGTATTAACACGAGCTTTTACTTAAAATGCTTTAAAAAAAGGGATTATTAATTTCTGCCTTTTTTTATTCAGAAATGCTATATTAATTACTCGTTTTCTACCGCCTATATGGTAAAAGTGGCATCATACATAGGCTCGTATATCAAGTATGGAGTAAAGACGCAGTATTAGTACCATACTTTTTGATACAAATGTATGAATCAGAATATTGATCAATAAGGCCCAAAGCCTCACACAGTTGATCGCTTTCCTGCCATCTTACCATATGTAAAGGGAGTCACGGACAAAATTGGTAATATACTTAAGCTTTCTTCAATCAAGACCTACTACAAGCCGTACAAGAAAATAAACCAACTTTTAAGACCTGTCAAATCTAATATCCCGTTACAAGATGCTGGAGTTTATAAAATTGACTGTGAGTGTGGTTTATCATACATTGGGCAAACAAAGAGAAGCATCGGTACCCGTATAAAAGAACATTTTACTGATATAAGCATAGGCGCTTAACGAAGTCTGCAGTCTGTGAACATACCCTAGACAAACCCAACCATTATATGCAATCCTCAAGTCCTTGCAAAAGAAAACAGATACATTCCAAGAATGCTTCGTGAGGCTATTGAAATTAAAAAACATCCTAATTTCAATAGCGAGGATGGTTGGCAGTTACCACCAGCTTGGGATCCAGTCATCAATTTAATCAAATCTCAAGCTAAGCAGAAGACTGCAAGACCTTCAGACACCGTGAGCCAATACTGCGTATATCCGGAACGTTATCAATAAATATTTTAGGCGGTAGATTTTGCAGTTCTTATAAAATACTGATAATAATAATGTGAGGTGCGAGTGTGAACTCAAAGTTGTCATTCGCAACTACGGAACCCTACACTGCGCGTGGCCCGACACGCACTTTTTCACTCTCGGTATGGTAACAAAAGTAGCTGGTACATCCAACATTTTATAATTTCTAAATTCAATATAATTTTACCTTGATGTTACATAATTAATATGAATAACGTGATAAAGAAAGTTATCTTTGAGTCAGACGCTGTACCGCTGACTCCGTTACTTGATACATCATAGTAAAAAAAAGAGATAACATAAAAATGTAGCAAGAATGCTAACTTAGGATTTTTTGTCAACACTGGTTTTATGAAGCTTAGGTTGTTAACGTTGACTTATTCACACTCTATCAAACTCTAGCGCCACTCAGCAATTATTAATTCTTATATTCAGCTATTAGATTTTTTAAATTTGATATGATTTAGGATAAAAAGAATTGATTGCTGAGTTGCGCGAGGTCTCATACCACAGCGCCTTAAATAAGCAATATTATGCTTAGTAAAACACTGTTTTATTTTCAGTTTCTACTCATGCACAGCATATCTGGCCAATAAACTCATGGTTTATACTGCTTAATACTCGTTTGAAATTAATAAAAATTCATAAGGATTTTCATCAGATCACATTAAAACTGTCTTACTTACTTAAAAACTAAAAGTCATGTCTTAATAACATTTTTGTAATGAAACAATAAACTCATTACCGTCTCAGAACAAAAGCTTTTTAACAAAATTAACAAAACAATTACATTTTTGTCCAACAAAAGTAATGCCATTTTCCCGGCCAGTTTATTAAGCGTCCGCTTGCGATTTTTTTTTTCATTTCTCATTTGAGTTCTAAGTACAGATTAGCTATCTTCATAGATAAAGCAAGTGCACTACAGTGCAGTAATTTGCTTGATATCAATAAATAAAATGACTTTAGCTGGTTCAATGAATAAAACGGGAGGTTGATAAACTTCCACGCTGGTCTAGGAGAAAAGAAAAAAAAACCGGCCAAGTGTGAGTCAAACTCGCGCAATGAGGGTTATGTACAATATGCTTCGTGAACACACACAATGTGCAAAAATGTTTTATTCAATTGATTAGCGCTATCTAGTGGTGTTTTAGTGAACTATTTCCCTAGATGAACTTATTATAGTGAGTGTACCACTTTATTTTTAAGTGACAGAATTCTTTCACCTAATTTGGTTCAGTAGATTCGGAGAAAATCAGCTGTGACAGACGGACGGACAGACAGACGCACTAGTGATCCTATAAGGGTTCCGTTTTTCAATTTTTGTACGGAACCCTAAAAACGTAGAATGTGCCAGCTGCTTCTTTTCAGATCGTAAAATCAGATTGAGGGAATGTGTGTGAGGGATCATGTCAATATGCGATGCGGCTAGCAACCCATCACTATTTTGATTCCGTTCTCCACATAGATATCAGAATATAGTTCTCCACCTACAAGCCCACCAACATGCTAAACTCGCCCTTAGATTTTTACAAAACTGGGCTCTGTCTACCTCGCAAGGGAAAAAGACGTGATAGTAGTACATATATGATAAACGTCGTGTCAAAACCAACAACCAAGGTTTGCTTTCATAGCTATGGACGATTCGCTAAACAAAACGTCGCTCGACCACAGACAATGTGTTGCTGCGGAGTGACGCCCGATTAAACGTCGCCAGACGGACGTGTCGCTGCGATATGACCTCTGTTTCTGTCTGCTGTCAGCAATGAATTTATTTCTTCTCTGTATTAGTCGGTTCCCAAATGCTACTAATCTGTACCTTTTAAAAAACAATTGATAAAATGCATAAAAATTAAAAAGATAATTTTAAATGTGCATATGATGCGAGAAAGTTCTGAATAAACGTTTTGAATCTTGTATTTAGCTAAACTATTCTACACTGAAGAGAAACAAAAATAATTAATATTTGTAACAGTTTTTATTAGTGAACAACCTGTCATCTAAGTAGTTAGATAAATGTGTATTTGTTAGATAAATACATAATTATACTTATAAGCATGTTTACTGTCTATTTCTAAACATGTCCACGATTCTCGGCAACTTCAAATTACTCTCATTAACTCAGGACTTAATTGCCTTAACGAGTGGCGACATCTCTAATTTTTATTCGTTCGAGCTTAAAAGATATTGATGCTGTCGTATAATGTTTAATACCGAAAAATGCGACAGATAAGGTTAATATTGAAAGATTGGACACGTAATCATTCAGGGAAGAAAGCTTTAATTCTACTTTAGAAAAATGATAAATGAGAATTTCTATGCTGTTATTATGTTATCAAGTATGCTGTTATTATTATGTTATTGTTAACAGCGTGTAAGGGTAAACACTGTTGTCCCTCATACCATCAAATGAGCCCGTCTAAATGAACAACTTTTCCTATGGAACCAACGCTGGGAACTTATAAAATTACGACACTTTTCATACAAATGCCGGTTTGTGAGAATGTGACGTTTTTTTCGAATCGTTGTTTGGTTCTTAATATACTATTTAGCTTAGTTTACTCATAATCAGGCTTAATGTAACTTTCGGATCTTCGTATAAAGACAATACTACCTAATAAGTATTTACACTTCCACGCTGATAGACTTGGGTTCTGTCTATACCGCTTATGAAAAAAGACGAGATGTATGTAGTCGGAATGAAAGTATTATAGTTAAGTAAAGAGAGTGACTTTTAAAACGTTGTAGCTGAAGGAGGATATCGAGGAGACTACTATCCTAATCTAACTAATATTTAAAATGCGAAAGATGGTTTGTTTATTTGATCCGCTTTTACGCTTTATGCATTGAACTGATCATCATGAAATTTTGCATATGCGGTGTCTGGGATACAGATCACATTAGCTACTTTTCATCCCGGAAAATGTAATATTCTCTAGTAGATGACATTAACGCGAGCGGAGCCGTGGGCGTAATATTTTAAAGATGACATCAACATCATGATCATCTCAGCCGTAAATGGTCCAAACCTCAGTGTACTCGTAGAATGAATGCAGAAACCTGATAGATGTTTTTAGAGGTACCTAATTGCCAGCAATTCCCATTTAAATTCGATGGAGTCCTTGGAATTAGTTGAATCTGGTCGGGAAGTCCGATTCGCACGGAATAATAATGGCATCTTCGACACAAATTGTCTAAATAATGGACATTAGACAGCGGCAATCGGCGAATGATTAATATAGGTCTGACATCGACTCATTTGTAAATGGCTCGTTACTTTTCTAATAAAGTAGTCGATTCTGACCCCCAATCCTATAAACATTCTCTTTTTGAACGTAGTCTAAAAAGTCAAAACGAAAACCCATATTTCTCAGATTGGTGTGGACCTTGGCTGTTTATTTTTTTATACTATTTACTCATCAGGCATACGAAGGGCATACGGCCCATCTGATGGAAAGCGGTTGCCAGCCCTGAAGAAATTTTTTCACGCCCTTTTTACAACTTTAGCGTATGTGGAAGAAAGTTACTTTCAAAATGTACTGTGCTCAACAATTTAGGATCTAAAAAGTGAGAATATTGATAATTTATCTACGAACTTGTAATCCCAACTAATATTATAAATGCGAAAGTGAGTTGTTTGTTACGCTTTTAAGGTGCAACTACTGAATCGATCATAATAAAATTTATCTATGCTATCTTTTATCCCGGAGAAAAGTATAGTTCCCGAGGGACTGACGAGCGGATCCGCGGGTAAAAGCTAGTAAATTTATTGTTGTGATAAAATAAAACAAGTCTTGCACTAACTTTTGGTCTAGTTCAATCTGTGTGATACGGCCGTATATATTTATTTATTTATTTTGGCATTAAGTATTGTAATGTAAATTTATATATTTACATGCTCTTGTACTGACTGGAAAGGTTGTTAACATAATTGAAGAGGATTCGAGGATAGCCTAATGGACCTCCTGGGATCGGCAACATTGTATCACGTCTAAAATTACTGAATTAGTTATCAGATATGAAACCTTAACGCCATTGTAATAAGAGTTACAAACCATCAAAAATATAGGGATATAACATTTTGACGTATTTACAAGTGCTAAGTAAGGGTCACTTTACTTGGATTTAATTTTACCCAAGTGACAGAGCAATTGTTTGTTCAAATATGAGTTCAGAATACGTGTGGGGTGGCTGAAATGTAAAAAGATTTGAGTAGGTAAAAATACTTTTATTTGTGAAAACAAATAATATGTGCCTGAAATATTTTTTATGAATATGAATCACAAAAATTTATATATATTTAAGATTCAGTACTAATGTACTGAATCTTATATGTATAATAGTACATTATTATGCAAGTACAGTAAGCTGGACACTACAACCGAGGTGTTTATAGGCATGAGGCGAAGCCGAGTGCTTATAATAAACCCATAACTATAATAGATAGCTTACCGTAGGAGCATCATACGACGTTTTCCAATGCATTTGCGATTACCATATAAACTAAAATAAGATTGCATTTCAGCAGATAAGGAATTTATAAAAGTTTAGTAAAGCAGCGTGTAAAAATACATTAATAGTAATCAGGTACAATTATTATACCTATATACAACCAAATTGATAAACTTCTCCTTTTCGAAGTCGGTAAAAAAACCACATCTCACGAACCAAAAAAAAGTTTTCATGCTGAACTTGAAACTCTTTGCTAGGATTCTATGAAAAAAAATATTTTTTTCATCTGTGGCATTAGGCAGTTGGGATTGGTGTAAAGCACGGAACAGGTGGTGTAAAGTAAAAAGGCCTAGTCCCGTAAATACAATATTACGATCCAAGTTTCGATGTCATAAGAATTGTATTAGCAAATGTATTGAAAAATATTGTATACTTAGATATTCACGCAGTGTTAGAAAAAATAAATGGTAATATAAATAAAAAGTAAAAATGATCAACATTCATCTTAATTTAAGTTATCGTATTGATGATTAAAAAATTTATGACATGATGGAAATGTTGACATTATTTGGTAGTTTGTATTGCATTTGACTACAAAGAGGTTAAAATGTTGGTAGAAATGTAACCTTTTTTTAAATATTTACCTTGATTTGCAAACTTCACTTACAAGCAAAAAACGGTTTCGATGGGCAGCAGCATCGGAACCGATATAAACGAAACAAATTGCGCTCACCACCCAGATTGCCAAGCGTAGTATTTCAAATCTCTCCCAATGTCAATCCTTGGGAGGCCTATACCCAACTGAGATGATTTGTTAAGAATGAAATATACTCTGTATCCTTTTTAGTAACTGTGATATCATTGTCTTAGCAAAATTTCACCATTATCGGTTTAGAAGTACAGGCGTTATCGTAACAAACAAACTCACATTCGCCTTCATAATATTAGTTAGAGCTAATGCAAGCTTGTTCTTTGCAGGGTAGTTATGTAGTTCAACTTGTGTCATCTTCAGATAGCATCGCGGAAACCCATTTGTTATTTGCTTGTTACAAATGATGTAATTTGAGTTCAATAGAGACGTCGTTACAGATATCGTTATGCAAGTTTCTCGGTAGGGAACTGATTAGTACTTATTATTGGAATTCTTATTCCGTGTATTCCTTATGGGATAAATTGTACGTTAATGGCGTGTATGTAAAGTAAATATTCGGCAGCTAATGCGATTAATAATATTTTTTGAAGAGTCACACAGATTACCTTCAAGCTATAGAAGATGATGCACAAATGTTGCTAGGACATGAAAGACGAATCATGTTGTTTAAAATTTTTTTCATGTTGCTATGTAAAGACCTGCCAAAAATAAACACAATAGTGACAGAAATACATTTCTAAACAAAAAACTCTTTCAGTTATAAAAGTTTTAAAGACACATGTTTTTAGACGTGAAAACGCGCCGCTGAAAAGCCTACATATTTGTTTCGTCACAAGCTTGTATTTTGTATGGGTGGCGTGAGAACTTTGTTTGGTAGCTATACGAAATATTTCGTTTATGGTAATGGTTTCATAATAAAAGTTGCTATAAATTTTGCAAACTAAAATACATTATAATTGTAATTAAAGATTTTCATACAATTTTCATTTTCATAAAAATGGTCCTATTCACCCAACTTTAAAGAAGCTTTAAGATCACTTAACGAATCGATATCAAATTAAAAGTGTTCTTTATAGTGTTTTTAGATAGAAATTAGTCTCATTAGAAACAAATTTTATATAATATTAACATTAGGCAACTACCGAATTGACCTATCTAACAATGACTGCTTCTGTGGTTCAGTGGTCAAGGTGTTTGTCTAATAACCTGGAGGACGTGGTTCTAACTCCACGGGAAACATAGTTATTTCGAATCCAGTTAGGATATGTAACGAAGTTCCCTGAAACATAACGATTATTTCTCTATAATAGGCACATGTATAACTATACATGTGCCTATTTAGACTTATTCCAAAAACAAATCATAAGTAGTATTAAAAATGACATATCAAACATATTTGAGGGATTCATAATATCACATATTAATTGTTTTCATCAATTGAAAGGTTTTAAAACTTTACAATAATATATAAAAGACTTAACACAATACCTTAATTAGAATACATAATTTATAATTTCGAAATCGTTTTACATTTTAATTAAAATAATGTTCGGGAAAGCTGCAGTCGGGGAATTTCTTCTGTTAAGTCACGAAAGTGATTTGTTAGGTTTAAGTAGTATTACCGAGTTGAAATTATGAGACGGCTGGTCTAATGAAATAATGTAATGGGTAGTGCGATGGTTTTAAGAGCGTATACTAGCAGTATTTTTTCAATATGGTTTCCATACAAATGTATTTCTCTGTTTTCTCGCTGAAAACTGATTCTAGAGCCACAATTCTTTTTTCATAAAATCTAGTACTAAAGTAGGATTGCCCCTTTTTTTATTTTTTCCAAAAAAACTAGTTTTGTACAAATTTTTTTTCTTCCAAATAGGTTTTTAGAAAAAAATAAAACATAGGGTCATACCTATTTTAGTAATAGATTGTATGTAAAAAGAATTGTGCCTCTAGAAGAAGTTTTCAGCGAGAAAATAGAGAAAAACATTTGTATGGAAAACGCACTGCTAGTATACCCTCTTAATGTTTTAAATGAATACCTTGGTTTTATGAGGAGGTACCATGCTGGTTTTAAAATTAGCGCGATCTTAGTAGTTAGCTACTAGACTGCTAATAGCGTGTTAGCGGGAGATTTATGACGTCTGCAAGGGCTCCTTGATATTTCATCATCACTTGTAATAACTACAGGCTAACTAAAGAACAAGAAAATTAGCTAAAAATGAGCAAACAATGCACTGTATGTCGGGAACGTATTCTAAATCGTTCCTTTACAACCTTAAATCGGTTAAACGGGTATTCTTGATTATTAATTAATAATCGCTCCTTCTTCCTACATTTCTGTCAACGGATAGATCGACTTTAATTAAATATGTCTTAGAAAGACTGACTGGAAACCTGATTTAAAAACCGCATTCGACTTGGTTCATCTGTTTAAGAACTACGGTGCCAGAGACGGACGCACACACATAGCAATCAAACGTATAGCCCTCTTTGTTTTTGCATCGGGTGCTAGAAAGGTTCTTCAACATATGACGTTACCTAAGTAATATGTTAAGTCGTAATAAAGAAATAAGCAATGAGTTACAGTATTATGCATAAGAAAATCGCGTTAGGACGACGGTCTACGAAGACCGTGCAGAGTGGAGAAGAAAAAGGTGCAAAGTAGACCTGGGGCTCCGAAGCACCTTGAATAAGGGAAAACGCTCAAATGAGAGAGAAAGAGAGAGAGTAGGTAAATATTCTGGACATGTAGTTGAAGAGCTGACACGAAACTTGAGTGTTTTCTGAAAGCTTTTATTCGTGTCTACACTATAAAGTGTACTACGTGTTATTAAAATACGTAACAACGGGTTACTCACGTAAATAGTCAGCTACTGGCTGACATGTTTCAACCTCATCCGGAGGTCTTCCTCAGGGCGAAAGTGAATTGAGACGCGCGCACGGTGTTTCGAGAATAATAATAGAAGTTTCCACGCTTCTTCTTCTAAGCGTTTCGATGGCAAAAACATTAAATGGTCGCGCGGCCCAGAAATTAGCCACCCCAATTGCCTTGTCGGTAGCATTAATTAGGTGCTGCTGCGTGCAGTTGTTCGGGCACGCAGAGCACGAAGTCAGGTGGGCCATTGTTTGCACCAAACAGCTCAAATCTGTGCCATTAGAAAACCTCCATCTGGACATATTTATTTTCTTTGCTCCGACCGACCTGTGTCCGAAGTATATTTGAAGGCTTCCAGATCAGCCATGGTAGTTTATGGCCAGAAAGAAGGCTCTCCGCTGGTGGAACAAATGGGTTTGGCAGAGAGACTCCTTCACTCCAAAGCCACGCTACCTGATGGTGATGCTCAGCCGATGATACAAAACATTGACGGGGAATTTTTCGTGCCCGACTGATCCACCCAGAAGGAGGGTACGGTTTTTCGCACGTATGTATTTATATATCTATGTAAGTATGTCTGTTCTATTGTAGCTCCCAGTAGCCTAAATGGCTTGACCAGTTTTGCAGTGTGAAGTGTAATTAATAGATTTTTATTCTTGCCCGGAGTGTTATAGGCTATGAGTCTTCATCAAAAAATCAAAGACGTAAACTGTCCAAAAGAGTATTAGAGTTTTTTATTTTATTTTTGAATACATGCTACTTGTTTGTTTTAAAGACGCATTCTACCCTCAAAATACTGTGAATAATTTTGTCAGTCTTTCAACGCACTAAATTTTACAAGTATTGCTTAGATGTTTACATTTACCCAAGACTTTTACGAGTCCGTCCATACACTGGTGGATTAAACGAATTTACATTTACAAGTAGTAAAACTCTGCAACAAATTCGTATTAGCTACTAGAAAGTTCCGCTTTACGGTCGCCGGAAACTCTTGAAAGGGAAGCATTGTAACCTATTTATTTCCTTTAGACCAACAAATTAGATGGATGTTTCTTACGAAACTTTGTTTTGAAGTTAACTCAAATACAATAGGAACAAGAGCAAGTGTTGAGTGGTCTCGTTCAAAGAAGAAGAGTTTTTGGTGTGTTTCGATTTTTAGGAGATGTTTTTGACGTTATTTAGAATATTTGTTAACGGTATCCTGTTAAGGGGGCACACTAGGCACAGTAGCGACGCCATTAATTTTATTCCTAATACTTTACAAATAGAAAGAAATTCAAGAATGTAAATCATATAAGCACTAGTAAATAACTAGAAGTATCGGTAATCTGATTCTCATAATTCTCACTGATTCTGATAATATATATACATGATTCCAAAAATACTTCAAGTTATTTACTAGTGCTTATATGATTTACATTCTTGAATTTCTTTCTATTTGTAAAGTATTAGGAATAAAATGATTGGCGTTAATACATGGCGAAATTTTGATCGTTCCGGACCTTTAAAGGGGTGATTCAGCCTGTCAATATAAACAACTTTTCCTATTGGACAAATGCTCTAAACTCGAAAAAAATTTCGACATTCCTATACAAATTGCCCGGGCGGCTGAACACTTTTGTATGAAAATGTCGAAATAAAATTTGAGTTTCCAGCATTGGTCCCATAGGAAAAATAGTTCATATCGACGGGCTGAATCACCCCTTTAAGGGTCCAGAACGATCAAAATTTCACCATGTATATGCATCTAAAATCCGTCAGTCTGTCTAATTAATATGTGTTTCATAATGTTGTAGGTAAATATCTTATGTTTAATTTATGTTAGATTTTTGAACGTTGAATTTTGCACGTTAAAACTTGTCACGGTGTTTTTAATTTCTAATTAAAATGTGAATAATGGCTAGCAAAACGACAAATCTAATGTTCAAAAATGTAATGTATTCTAAAGTTTTCGCGATTAATACACATTAAAAAAAACACGTAACCAAATAGTTTTGCAAAGTTCTCAATACATCTAGACAAATGTCAACTTAGTGTACTTGTGTACAGGAATATATGTATGATGCTCGTATAGTAAGCTGTCTATTATAGTCATCGGATTATTATAAGCACATCTAGTTTACCGTACTTGCATCATAATGTACTATAATTTCACAATTTTATATATAATTTTTCTATTAAAATTCAAAACTTACCTGAATGTACGGTCTTATAGGGCCGATTAGGGGTAATTACTGTAACGCTACTATTTCTGGTCGAAATTAATGCCAAAATCCCTCTGACATATCCTCAAGGAAGGATAATCCCTCCCTTGATTGCTTACCATGTCTATTTTATGGTAGGGGAGCTCCTAAGTAAATATATATGAGTACTTACTCGTTATTAATGTATATTTCTAATGATAAATAAGGATCTGCTAAATACGAGTAGATATTAAAATAAAAGGAAAGAAAAAACAAAAAAGTGTTTTCTGGCCTCAGAATTCTCTAGTAGAGACAGAATAGTTCTCTAGTAGAGTAGTAACAGAGAAAAGACCCTTATTCAAGTAATGTAGCGATGACGAGTATGAACGGCTTTATATTCATATGTATTGTATAAGGCTTATGTATATAATACATATCTATTTAAATCCATTTATGAACGATTATTCAGATACTCCCCACAAAAAAAAAAAAAATTGACGCGACAGCTCGTTTTATACGACAAAATTTTTAAATTAATTTAGTGGTAAAATTTTAAAGAACATGGTTCATTCTATACTTACCGATACTTTATTTTAAAATAGTTAAATTTAAAAATATATCATCATCGTCATCATCATCAAATCTTATTTTAGTATCAACTGTAAGAGCACAACCCTCTCTGTACTAACAGCAGAGCATTCAGATAATTTTACCTACACTCTCCACGTCGGTAAGACGGGTTGGAGAGGTTTCTGTGATATTTGTAAGCTTTGTTTAGCTTGTGTTTCCTAAGTCGCTACGACATCCACGGGAAGACTTGGAGTGGTCCTATTCTACTCTGCCGGTAATTACACGGCATTATTATATAATAAATTATATTAACATCCAAAATCCAGTTGAAGCTGAAAAGATCGCTTTACCTTGCCCTGGCCGTGAAATAAAAGCAAATCATCATCAGTTCATTCTTTAGTCTCCACTGCAGGAACACGACTCTCTCTGTACTACCTGAGCCTTATAAGCCAGAGCAGTCAGAGAAAGTAAAAACACGACCTAATAGGGTGTATGCACGTAATTTTTTTATTTGCTTAGTATAATCCTTAATACAGTAAAAAAATATGAAAGAACTTTAAAAATATCTTAATTAACGACGAAGATATGAAACTTTAAAGTTTAAATTAGAAATAGAAGTCCGATATGGACTAGTGACGTCCGTCATAGTCTATGTCATGCATACATTTGCCATATAAAATAATGTTGTCGCGAGTGAGATAGACATATTTTCATAAAATCATTTTACTTCGTTCGTTTTTCAACCAAATTTTATTCTGTTTTCATCTTCAATACTTTACTATTAAATATTTTTGGATAAACTGGTAAGATAACAGATATTTTCTTCATGCATATTTCCTATTGAATTCGGAGAGTTCTTGGCGGGAATTTCAGCGGACTACACGGCGTTTTTTTAGGTTATTTGCAAAATTGATTCTAGTGGACTTTATAATGTGATATTGGTGGTATTTGTTGTTATAAATGCCCATATTTTAGAACAATGTGTGGAATAACTAAAATAGACTATCATGGTGCGGCTGTAGTGAGATTTACTTAGCGGGCTGGGGGTTGTCCGCCTTGCTGCGTCGTCAATGATGAAAGCAGTGGATTTGCGAAGAGTTGTCGAGTTGTTTCCGTGAAACCAACAAAATGGATTAAACCATCATTTCGTTAATAAAAAAGAATTACTCGCCGACTGGCGAAATAAATGAAGAAAGGCTCTAAAGGACTCGTATCCACGGCCGTAAAACAATTTTATACTTAAATAAAAAAAAAATGAATTCGTAGAAGAGAAACAAACAATAACATTAGTTCCTACCCGTCATATTCGGGTGGGTTCCCTCGCTGATGACAGGATTTTGATCAACATGTCGTATCAGGACGCAGATTTCCCCCGGGAGCGGCCGACCATAGCCGTTACGATTTTTGCTACAGTTTGGAAAGCCTGTTATCGGATATGAAATGATATGAAAACTTAGATACGTAGTATATTTTTGTTTCCAATAAATACTAATATCCTAACTAATATTATAGACGTAAAAATGAGTTTCTCTGTTTGTTTTGCTTTCAAACCTCGACAACTAACCTGATCGTCTTAAAATTTTTGTTTTAGTGTTTCTTGTTGTCATTGTTTCGATGAGGAAATAGGTTTTTCGTTCCAGAAAAAGTAATGTTCCCTAGGGATGGACACTTTTGCAAGAGGAGTTTTGGGAAAAAGATAACTTATATTTTTTATTTCATTCATCGCGGGCTTGAAACTCACGTCCATTTATTTAAATCTCCCTTTAATCATCTCACTCAAATTACTGAACCGATTTTGTCCACTTGAAGAACTTGGAAATTTTACTAATACCTTACTAATAATGTGAAATATTAATAGGTAATTAGTATTTTTAATTCGTAAACATAGCTTGATTTGAAAACCTTGCTCGTTTTGCTTGCCCGGACAAAAATATTTGTTTTATTTACCTACACAATTCTTAATATTTTATTTTTCTTAGATAGGTACCTATATTTAAGTAGTTTCCCAATAGACGAGAGAGAACTTTGCTTTCAGACGAAAATAAATAGCGATCAATGAAAACTACCTATGCGAATCGGCGTCTTCTAGGCTGGCTTAGTAGCCAGGGTAGAAGATAGTAGATCACTGGTGTTTTGCACAGCCTATCTACTCTAACTGAAATGGAAAGTCATTATCATCATCATCTCAGCCGCATGTCCACTGCTGGACATAGGCCTCCCACAAGGATTTCCAATACAACCGGTGGAAGCGGCCTGCCTTATCAGTGGGTGTCCAACGCCGCGCTTGCCGATCCGTGGCGTCATTCTAGAATCTTTCTGCCCCATTGGCCTTCGGTTCTGTGTGTTTTGTTGGAAAAAATGTAAAAGTATGAGAAATTAATAATCATCATCATCAGCATCAGGTCCTTATTAGTCTCCACTGCAGGAGCACGACCCTCTCTGTACTGCCAGAGCAGTCAGAGGATTTGGCCTACACTCTCCACGCTGGCCAGACGGGTTGGAGAGGTCTTTTTGATGTTTATAAGCTTTGTTTAGCTTGAGTTTCCTAAGTCGCCTTTTACGACATCCACGAGAAGATTTGGAGTGATCCTATTCTATACCTCTGCCGGGAACCACACGGCTAAAAAAAATTAATAATAATAACATACATTACCTACTTACCTTATAGCGATTCACAATAAAAACCCTAGGAGGAGATGGAAGTTTGACTTATGATATGTTGTTTTCTCGGAAAAGTTTTCCTTCCCAGCGGGACTCATGGGCTAATGTGTTTTAGTTTCATTACGCCCAGAACATAGATATCAGAATATTGCCCAGAACGATACGAACTATTATATTTCCAAATGTAAGTTTTACGTAACAGTCGAATGTTGAATAAACATATTTTCTAGTAATTACTATTTTTTCAAGTTCAAATTGAAAGTAAAAAGTATTGTTTTTAAAAGAGTTCTTTAGTATTATTTATTAAATAAAGAAAATAAGAAATGGAGAAAAAATTCCACGCGGGCAGGACTTGAACCTGCGCATAGATCGTACTGAGATCTAGACGCAGTTCAAGTCCTACCCGCGTGGATTTTTTTCTCCATTTCTTATTTTCTTTATTTAATAAATAAGGTACAATATCATTGTGAATGCAAAATAAAAATCCCATATAAAGTTCTTTAGTATGTTAGCAGCTCAGCCGCATGGTTCCCGGCAGTGATAGGACCACTCCAAGTCTTCCCGTGGATGTCGTAGAAGGCGACTTAGAAACACAAGCTAAACAAAGCTTATAAACATTAAAGAGACCTCTCCAACCCGTCTGGCCAGCGTTGAGAGCGTAAGCCAAATTCTCTGACTGCTCTAGTTAATAAATGGTTCTGGTAGTACAGAGAGGGTCGTGCTCCTGCAGTGGAGACTAAAAAAGACCTGGTGATGAAGAAGAAGAAGTATGTTATATTATGTGTTTCATTTATTCCTATATTTCTATCCCTATTACTATTCCTATAAAACTTCCTTATACTAATCCTATAATCACGCCAGCCTGCGACACGGAGGTCCCGGGTTCGATCCCCGGTCAGGTCAAGATGGAAAATTATCTTTTTCAGATTGATCTGGGTCTTGAATGTTTATCTATATAAGTATATATTATAAAATATAGTATCTCGTTGAGTTAGTATCCCACGACACAAGTTCACAACTTACTGTGGGGCTAGCTCAATTTGTGGGTTATGTCCCTATATATTTAAAAAAAAAGATCTAAATGCCTCAACAACTTTGGATGTATCGAGTCTTTTTAAAATCTATATCATATATAATACACCCTCTCGAGGGACATAAGCTATATTTTTTCGGCAGGACAGTTGTGTTTTTATTTTTCTTTGAAACAACTTGTCAATAACTTAGCTTAGAAATTCGCACCCAACTAGTAAGTTGGAGTTGGTAACTCAATCGATATTCGCGACTTGTCCGATCAAAACGCGGATACAGATTAAGTTGTATAAGTTCATGCGAGTTCACAATTGATCGTACTTGGTACGGAATTAGATAGACTATTACGAAATCCATCAATCTTCTCAAATAATATAATTGGAAGTTTTTGTTACTGGGTAATTTATACATACCTATTAGATACTGATGCACGTGAACTCCTTAGTTATTAAGAGGGTATACTAGCAGTGCGTTTTCCATACAAATGTATTTCTCTATTTTCTCGCTGAAAACTGCTTCTAGAGGCACAATTCTTTTTACATACAATCTATTACTAAAATAGGTATGTCCCTATGTTTTATTTTTTTCTAAAAACCTGTTTAAAAGAAAAAATATTTGTACAAAAACAGTTTTTTTGGAAAAAATTAAAAATAGGGGCATACATATTTTAGTATTAGATTTTATGAAAAAAGAATTGTGGCTCTAGAATCAGTTTTCAGCGAGAAAATAGAGAAATACATTTGTATGGAAACCATATTGAAAAAATACTGCTAGTATACGCTCTTAAGCTTTCTAGACTGTTCTTAACGGAGTTCATGTTTAAGGTCTGTCAAATTTAGTTTAAGAAGCTGACTGAACAATTTCAGGTATTATAATTTCTTTCAAGAAACAGCTGTGGCATATATTGTTGCTTAGGTTTTAACTTTTAACAGATTTTATGTCACTGCATAAGCCAGTAGTGTTTTACTTGTCAGCACACTATGGTATCCATTGGTGGTACTGAAAATACTTAACAACCCCACTGTCGTCTGAATTGATTGGTCTGAACTTCAATAAAACTAGGGTGTTTCCTCGTGGTTACATGACCATTCATTTCATTTCGAGCCATTAACTGTCCCACTGCTGGGCAAAGGCCTCCCTCCATTTTTTCCATTCGGTCCGATCTAGGGATAGATTTCTCCAGTTGTCGTGGAGCTTGTCGATTTCATCTCGCCATCGCATTCTTGGCTTACCTGGTCTTCTTTTAGATGTTGGAACCAAACATGTGGTGGCCTTTGCCCAGGAGTAGTTTGGCTGACGTTGTACGTGTCCAGCCCTGTCCCATTTCAGCCGTGCTGCCTAAAGCTACGTCAGTGATTTTGGTTCGAGAACGCAGTTCGGTGTTACGGACTTTATCCATCAACTTGACACCCAGGATGCCTCATGGCACGCTGGCAAACCCTAAGCTTGGACTTTTGAAGTTTAGTTAAGGACCAAGTTTGTGCGCCATACGTCAATATAGGAAGGATGCAGGTGTCCGTTAATTTTCTTTTTAGGGAAAGTGGAAGTTGTCCCTTAAATATTGAACCCATGGACCAGTATCCTTTCCATGCATTGTCGGTTCTCCTTGTGAGTTCCTCTTTTTGCCTATTCTGGAAGGATACCAGCTGGCCCAAATAGATGTAATTCTGGACATACTGCATCTCCTTGTTATGAACTTTAACCGAGCGCTTCAAACTGTTTGTCAAAACTTTGGTCTTCGACATGTTCATCCTCAGTCCAATCTCAAGGCTTGCGTCGCTTAGGTCTTGTAACATTGTTTGTAACTCTGCAGCCGAGTGTGAGAACAAGACGATATCATCAGCAAATCTAAGATTTGTTAACCTTGTTCCACCAATATCAATTCCTTTTTGCTCCCAGGCTGGAGACAGCTTTCTGAAAACTTCTTCCAGAGCACAGGTAAATAATTTCGGCGACAATGGGTCTCCCTGTTTAATACCTTTTTGTATTTTAAAAGTTGATCCTATTTTCGATTCTAATTTTAGAGCGGCGGTACTGTTAGCATATATTTGGTGAATTATTTCTATAAACTGTTGGAATAAGTGTTGGTTATGGAGGGCGTTAAAATGTCTTTGTGATTGATACTATCAAACGCCTTAGTGTAATCCACGAAGGCGAAATAAACAGGTATGCCACCTAGATAAAAGGATAAGGCAGTATTTTAAAATTATATGAAATCATAAGGCATAAAACTTTTTTCTGCCTTAAAACTTCACACCCAACTAGCAAGTTTGAATTAGTTACTCAATCGGTGTGCCGAGACTTATCCGATCAAAACACGGAGTCAGATTAAGTTGGATAAGTTCTTGCAAGTTCACAACTTAGCGCACTTGGCACGGAATTAGACAGAGAGGCTTCGCCATTACGGAGTCCAGCAATCTCAGCAAGTATTGTAATTTGATGTTATTGAAACTCGTCATTATTTAGGTGAAGTACTATTAAATTCCGTCCACTAATTTCTGTGTTCAAATAGCTGCGATATCTTGTGTCTCGGATTTAAAAGATTTTGTCACCAAGCAAGCAGTGTATTATTGGGCAGTACTTTTGGTGTCTTATTGGGCAGTAATGATTGTACTTGGCACGGATTAAGGCGAATCCGACAACATTATGAAGTGTTTTAATTTAATGTTAATTAAAGAAACCTTTGAATGAAATCAATTTTGGTTTAATTTCCGCAATAAATTATCCCATTTAGTAAATAATTCATATCTTTGAAGCTTTTAAAGTTTTGCTAGAGAGGAGAAATTTGCTTAAAATTAATAAGCGTGTTTCTTGAAAGTTCGTTAATCCTTTCAGTGGCAACAGAATTACGATCGATTGTAGCGGTAGCCTTTGTAAATGTAGAGTTTCGTCGAAACACGTCATAGCGAAGTCTAATGCACTAGGCGTATCATTCCTTTATCCATAGAAGATTTAAAGCATTCTCTTGGAAACAGCCGAAAATAAATGAACAACACAATATACGAGAATTTTAAGTTTTTTGTATTTATTTACCATGCATAAATCTTGAAATGAATATGTAAAATTTGAAATGTTTTTGTATTTTACCATGTTTAAGTGAGTAATCCAATCCAATGCAGGTCGCAATCCTTATCCTTAGGTAACGCATAGGCGTTACCTAAGGATTTTCAAAATAACCGGTTGGAAGCGACCTGCATTGAATTTTGTAGCAATATTGTAGTATTTTTTTGCATAGGCCCAGCCGTGGACTTCATGTGACTGTAATGAAGATAATGATGATGACTGTTACAAAGTTTAATGTAGGTATGTGCTAAATACGCTTGCTAAGAAAAGTGTTGTCTGTATCAAAATATGTCACTAGATTTGTTGAAATTGAGAACTCGTTACGGACTTACATTTAAATAGTAGTTAACTGCACTTGAGCTTCATATTAATCATTACCGCAATAGCAAAAGCGCAAGGCTAAAAAGTACTCGTGGTTAATACGCTGCTTTATAAGGGAAGCCATTTTATGACACGGTATGTTGAAAAATATTTATGGTGGTTTATCTAGAGGTTAGTAGCATTTTCTGTTGGCTTCCATATGCCAACAGTTGGGAACGTATTGGCAGATGGTTAGTTACTCCGCCAACCTCAACTTAAAATAGGCCCACTGTCATAAACATGCACTACTTACCCAACGGGTAGCCAACAACGGGCCTACTACTACTATTGCTACTGTTGAGTGATTATTGTAGGATTTTAAGTTATTTAACAACATCGGGCCAACTAATAAAATCTTTCATTGGGCCTGTTAGTGCTACTCCTACCGTTGGGTTATTATTGTAGGGATTTAAGTTATGGTTATAACATCGGGCCAACTAATTTAATCCTTCATCGGGCCTGTTAGTGCTATTCCTACCGTTGGGTGATTTTTGTAGGGAAAGCTTTGACCTTCGAAAGACAATTAATATAATACTAACGTAATATTGCGTTTGTATAGTACACTGAATGAAAAAAAAAACTGCGAGTGAGTAATGTTCTTTGTATTACCTTTTGCCTAACTACATTAAATATCATCTTGAGTCTGTCCAACGAAAGCTAGTTTCATCATCATCATCATTATCATCATCAACATCAGGTCTTTTATAATCTCCACTGCTGGAGCACAATTCTCTTTGTAATACCATTTTAACCAGAGCAGTCAGAGGATTTGGCCTTTATTCTCCACGCTGGCAAGATGGGTTGGAGAGGTCTCTTTGATATTTATACCTATTACAAGCTTGTGTTTCCTAAGTTGCCTTTTACTATATCCACGGAAACACTTGTAATAGCCCTACTCTTCTTTGGCAGGAACTACCCGGCAAAACTGGTTTAAAAGGAGTTTTTTTGTATAATAATGTATAATTATTTATTTAGTCAATAGATGGCGTAAGGCGTATGTTTGAACGCGCTATTAAATTTTTTTTACTTTTGGCTATATACTTCGAGCCAAAATTTTAACCCAAGTGACAGTATACTGATTCGGCGTGGAATTACGCTAGTCAGGGGTGCTCTGCACTTCAAAGGGTGATTGGTACTAGAGGTAGACCAGTCTCATCCTGGAGATGGTAGGGTAACTGTTAAAATATTTTTTCAGCAGCCAATGGCCCTTCAGTATACAACCAACTTGTTGCAAATGGCCCGACGAAATGCCAACGATGGTAGGTAAGTTGGCCCTATTACAAGTTGGGCCATCGTATTCAAATCCACGTTGGCCATTAGTTTTGGGCCCAACCCGAAAACTGCGCGCCAATTGTATGCATTTGCCAACTAACCAGTGGTATGTGGCCCAAGCAAATGCCAACAATAAATGCTACTAGATTTAGGTACAAAAATTGTCTTAGATTGAATTTCATTGGAAGTTAAATAAAAGTCTGTAAAGTACCTAATTCTTGATTTTTACTTTACAGATTTTTATTTTTATTGATTATTGTTTGCAGGTTATTCTTCAAATGCCAATTTTGCATTGTTTCTTTTTCTTTTGCAAAGTTAATTTCTCACTAAATCCGTACCGTTGGTTTAGGCAATAACGGCGTGGATATCGGGAACCACATGCTGTGATAATCCGCATAAAGTACCTTTGGTCCTCAGTTAGATAAGAAGTTTCGAAATTATCGATATTTATTGCTCGGGATTGCCACAGTGTTTATAAGTGTTTCATTTACAAATAATATCAAAGGCATGTGAAAGTAAATACTTTCATATGTTACTCATATTTTTATAAGGTCTTTGGAACATTTTAAAGAAAATCATGTGTACTCAATTTTAGCACCGCCCAACATCCAATTTATTTTTCTACGAGTTAAATAAGCTCAAATTAAAAAAAAAAATCCTTTTTTTTCTTCGGGTTTACACTGAAATAGTATTTAAAGTATCACCTATCATCATTATCATTATTTCAAATTAAATTATTTCCTTAAAAATAACAATTTTTGGCGGTAAAATATTACTAAATGCAAAACAATGAAAACTAAAACAAGAAATAATAACTATCGATAATTTACTACCGAAGTACAGGAATAGACTTTACAATTTGACCTGATTCCTAAATCAGGTAAAAGAATAAAATGACGGGTGGCGCTGGTTTCGTTGATTTTTTTTTTTTTATTGGACAAATCACACAGATTGAGCTAGCCCCAAAGTAAGTTCGAGACTTGTGTTATGGGATATGCCAGTTTTGTTGCCAGTGTTGTTGATTACCAGTTGATAGTTTTCGTTGATGCCTTTAACAAAGTTCATTTCTCACTGAGCCACTTAATCAGTACCCTAACTACTATATCTTGGGTTAAACAACGTCGGCGTTTGTATCAGGACCCATGTGATGCGGTTAGCCGCATTCAAGTGTCCTCAGTCCTCAGAGGGAACTTGCGAAGAGGTCGCCCCGAGATTCTCGACAATTTATTACTCTTGATTGCTAAAGCTGTACTACTGTCTCAGTAGTGTTAGTTACTTGTTACGAAACTTGCTGATACAGTTTATAATAAATAAAGTATAAATATAGATCGCAAAAATGATTTAGTTAAATATATTTAAAAATTAAGTTGCTATGATCGAACCTGGGATCTTCCTATACAAGCACTTACCACTTACGGTGAAACTGAGGCACAGAGGTCTTCGAATACCTGTTCTTTATAAGAGATATTCTTAACAAGATTCTTTTTCAAAAATACCCTTTTACTAAATGTATCTGTCGAGCTCTGTGGCGCAGCGGTCAACACGCTAGCCTGCGACACGGGGGTCCCGGGTTCGATCCCCGGTCAGGTCAAGATGGAAAAAGATCTTTTTCTTATTGACCTGGGTCTTGGATGTTTATCTATATAAGTATATATTATAAAATATAGTATCGTTGAGTTAGTATCCTGCGACACAAGTTCACAACTTACTGTGGGGCTAGCTCAATTTGTGTGATATGTCCCTATATATTTATTTATTTATCTTTCTCAAACAGTTAGCCATTCCTAACCCTTGCTACTCTATCTTAGGTTAAGCAACGTCGGCGTTTGTATCAGGACCCACGTGATGCGGTTAGCCGCATTTAAGTGTCCTCAGCCCACAGAGGGAACTTGCGAAGAGGTCGCCTCGAGATTCTCGACAATTTATTACTCTTGATTGCTTAAGCGGTACTTCTGTCTCAGTGGTGAATTTACTTATTTCTGACGAAATTTGATGATTTCATTAATAAATTATTAAATAGTATATAATAAATAGATAGATAATATACTGATAAATATCGCTCTTTCCCATTTAATAACCCATTTCGTTTCCATCCATCGTTTCCTATCAGGAAACGATGGATGGAAACGAAATGAGATGGCCTTTGCCCAGCAGTGGGACACCAAAATAGGCTAATAAAAGTAAAAGGGCAGATAAAAAAAAAATACTGAGGTAAAACATTGAAAAAATTAAGTTGTGAACTCAACAACAATTTATAATGAATAAATACATCGAGACTCAGTTCGATTCGAATAAGATTATTTTACATTTTGACCTGGCCGAGGATCGAACCTGGGATCTTGCTATACAAGCACTTACCACTTACGGTAAAACTAATTCACAGAGGTCGTCGAATATACCGGTTCTTTAAGGGGTTTTTTTAACAAGATATTTTTGCAAAAAGACCTTTTACTAAATGTATCTTTCTCAAACATTGAGCCATTTAATAGTAATCCTTGCTACTCTATCATAATTTCGGCAATAGTGACATATTGATGAGCTCCGTGACCGTGACGCAGCGGTCAACACGCCGGCCTGCGACACGGATGGTCCCGGGTTCGATCCCTGGTCAGGTCAAGATGGAAAACGATCTTTTTCAGTTTGACCTGAGTCTTGGATGTTTATCTATATAAGTATCTATGTTTATAAAAAAAGTATTGTTTTGAGTGAGTATCCCATAACACAAGTCTCGAACTTACTTTGGGGCTAGCTCAATCTGTGTGATTTGTCCGTATATATTTATATTTATTTTATTTAGTGGCGTGTGTATCGGGAACTACATGCTGCGGTAAGCCGCATCCAAATGCCCACAGTCCTGAGGCAGAACTTACGACGAGGAATCTCGGCATTTGTTGCTCTGGATTCATAGTTACATTACCGACCGCTAAAACACGACAGATATGAATTTTCATAGATACTTTGCTCGCCAGTACAGCAATATCGATTTATCCCAAACAAGATTGTTAAAATAATGTGAGAATTTCCAAGCCTGTTTGAGAAAACTATTATAGTTGCACATTTTTTGTCTTTTTATCAATAAATCAAAATGCAGCTACATCAGGAAACTTGTGTGTACAAAAACGTAATTTTCATACAACAGGCCGGCTGAACATTTTGTGTGAAAATGACGATTTTTTTCAAGTCATCATCATATCGAGTAGGTGACACAGTCAGTCGACCATGCACACCCTGGTGTCAGAGTTCTTCGGAACCGCCTCTCGGCCTCTGACGTGGTTCTTTTAACGACTACCAAATGGCAGCCGGGACCAACGGCTTAACGTGCCTTCCGAAGCACGGAATCATCTTTCTTATCAGACAATCAGGTGATTCAAGCCTGCATTGTCCTAACCAAACTGGCAACAACTTAACAAAGTATGCTTTCCTTTTGCTTATTGCTTTTTTTCAAGTGTTCCAGCATTGGTTCCATAGAAAAAGTTGTTTATTTTGACGGCTGATTTAATGGTTGGAGTAATAACGGTTATTACTCAAACATCTTAAATTATATAAAAATATCACACAGATTGATCTATAATAAACTTTGGTTATAATTTAATATAAGCTTTTACGTTAGAGGCTGAGAAGCGGTCCGAAGAACTCTGACACCAGGGAGTTATATTGTCTTTCATCAGGGTGTCATGGTCGACTGACCGTGTCACTTATAGGTAACACTATCAGTATATATACGAAATGATGATGATTTAATATAACTCATCTGTGTTGTGCAGAGTAATGAAGCCACTCAGTTCGATTTCATACATTTGAAAACATTGTTGTTGGATTATTTGTATTCAGGATCTAAAAATTGAAGATATAACAGCATAAATAATGCAAAACTATCGATAAAGTAATTTGTCGCGACTTACTCCGCGTCAATTATAGCCTATGTCACCCGCACATAAATTAGCTTTCTATAGATGTTTTTTTTTAAATCGGTCCAGAAGTTTCGGAGCCTATTTATTCAAACAAACAATTAAATCTTTCCTCTTTATAAATATTAAAATAGACAAAATATCCCAAAGGAATCAAAGAGTATATGTAGATACACATAAAGAATAGATACAGGGCATTAAAGAGAAGTGTGCTATTCGGCACTGTTCGTAAGTACCTACAAAGTTTGTGGATTATGAGAAGGTTACAGCCTTTTCCCAATGGGGATTACTGGCTACCGGCAATGTTGCTCTAAGAGCCTTTAAGGCTTATCTATAGGTACTTATTTCTTTATTTTAGTTATTAATATTTCCTTAAAGATTTTACTCACAGCTTATACAAATAGGTTAAGGGAGGCCTTTGCCCAGCATTAGGATACAAACGGCTGACTTAAAAGAATAGGGTTAGAAATAATAATATTAATTATTATTATTTTGAAATAACTTTATGAACATCAAAAGCAATCGAACATTAATTACCACAGCCACATTTTTGATTTAATTTTCTTGTAGTCAAAATCCTTTCATATATTAAAAGAACATCTTAAGGCACACATAATAACCTAGCTACGAGATAATAGTTACTCTGTGAGCTTTACCTCGCGAGTTTTATAACAGATATTCCGTTATTTTGAAAAAATTCCAAATCACTGAATCGACAAAAAATTAAATGTTATTTTCGAACCTGTTACCACAATTTCACAAGCACCTGTTAACACATGCTGCAATCTGTAGTGAGAACAACTGAACAGATATACCAAATGAAAAAATGCCCAACCTGAATCAGAGACGCTTTGCGCTCACTCGATCAATGACTAAGTATTTTTTATACTTATGTATTAACCGTGTGGTTCCCGGCAGAGTGGAATAGGACCACTTCAAGTCTTCCTGTAGATGTCGTAGAAGGCGACTTAGAAATCACCAGCAAACAAAGCTTATAACATCAAAGAGACCTTTGCAATCCGCCTGGCCAGCGTGGAGAGTGTAGGTCAAATCCTCTGACTGCTGTGGCTAAAATATGGCGCTGGTAGTACAGCTCTCTGTACTTTTTTAGGGTTCCGTACAAAAGTTGAAAAACGGAACCCTTATAGGATCACTCGAGCGTCTGTCTGTCCGTCCGTCCGTCTGTCACAGCCGATTTTCTCCGAATCTACTGAACCAAATTAGATGAAATTTGGTAAGATAGTGTAATCCTATGACCCAAACACGGATGTGCAAAGTAAATAAAGATTTTTTTTAAATAAGGGTCATTTTGGGGGGCCCAATTACAAAATTTTAAAAGAAAGTTTTGCAAACCTTACTGTGTCATATATCAAATGAAAGGGCTCATTATGAGGATCTCAAAAATATTTTTTTTGGTTCGGGTAAAATCAATACTTTTGATTTTATTCACGAAAGAAGGCAAAAATTGACCATTCCCCCCCCCCCCCTGATCTCCGAAACTACTGAGCCGAAAATTTTGAAAAAATTTCAAAATGTTGTTCATTCCTTGAAGATTACAGGAAAAATAATAAGAATTCTATCACTTGAAAATTAAGTGGTAAACTCACAATAATAAGTTCATCTAGGGAAATAGTTCACTAAAACACAACTAGATGGCGCTAGACAATTGAATAAAAAATTGTATGCACATTGTGTGTGTGTTCACGAAGCATATTGTACGGAACCTTCGTTGCGTGAGTTTGACTCACACTTGGCCGGTTTTTTTTTCTAGCTCTTTGTACTACCAGCGCCATATATGTATTAGCCTCTACCATATGCCATTTATTAGCATGACCCCTGGTTATGCTCCTGCAGTGGAAAAACGACCTGATGATGATGATGACAGATATGCAAACTTTGTGAAAAATTTAAATGTCTCCTATTATGTACGGTTCAAAAGATACAGTCCTTTGAGAGTTTAATGGAGAAAAATATGGACAGCACAGGATAAGTACTAGTATTAGGGTCCCATGGTACCCTATGGGTTCCGTACCCACAGGGTGCCATGGGACCCTAATACTACCCAAAAAAAGAATCAAAAATTCATGACCAGTCTTTATTTTATGATATATTATTATCTCTGTTTTTTGCCTATTCAATTATACCTTACATGTTTAATTATCAAGTCGAAATCAATATCACAAATATAATACAAACCATAACCTCCCATACAAATTCACCTACCATTAGCTCGTTGTACTTCAATGGGAAGTCTAAAAAATGTTTGTTTCTTTTTCTTATGATTAATATTAATATGACCCTGATTGAAATATTTGCGGAGAATACCTACAAAATCCACCTCTATTGATGGCAAGAACATAAAACAGTTCCCTCCCATTATGCCATGAGGTACTTATTTATCACATTCCTTAACCCAAACAAACTTAATGCTTATTTTTTACCCTAAAGTTATTAGGATGTCTTCTTACAAGTTGTTTGGTCATCCTTAAAATGGCACTGTAAAAGTTGCTGGTTCTCAACTGCGTGTCAAACTTTTCGCAGTGTTCTAGAAGGATCGGGTAGAGGTATTTTAGTTCCGCGTGGTCCAGCGTTGGGAACAGGTGGTGGAGAGTATGGTCACCGAAGCGTGTGATTGCCTTGAAGTGATTGCCAGCGTAGTCCATTCTTTCTACGATCGTGCAGGTCTGGTGGATGCCCCAGTCTATGATTTCATCCCTGAAAAGCAAGTCATGCAGTAAGTGCTAAATCATAAAAGTATGTGGTTATTAAGTCAGTTCCGTTTCTGTCTTTTTAACCTTTGAGGTGGTGAAACCGGGTCCAAAGTTTGTATTTAACGCGAGCGAAACTATGGGACAACGCTAGTACCTAATACATTCGCACCCCGGGTTTCGACGCACCACATCTGAGAATGCAACCAAGAAAGTATTTAGATAATGATGATTAAATGATTAGTGGCTTACTCAATTTAACAAATATTTTTAGTTTCTACTAAAACGAGTTTCGAATATGTAAATTAAATTGACGACCTCCATGGCGCAGTGCTTAACACGGCAGCCTGCGAGAGCAATCACGGTTTCGATCTCCGGTCACCCGGCCAGGTCATGTTGGAAAATGATCTTTTTCAGATTGTCCTGGGTGTTGGATGTTTATCTAAGTATATATTATAAAATATAGTTGAGTTAGTACGACACAAGTTCACATCTTACTGCGAGGCTAGCTGAATTTGTATGATTTGTCGCTTTATATATTTGCGATATTATTAATAACTAATATTTAGAGTTTGAAGTCAAGGAAGTACATACAACATTGTTAAGAAATTTAACTTTTATATATAACATTTACCAAAACAATGTTACTCACACATCATTTAAAGTTGCTCTTAGTAAACGGAGTTTACGGCTCCTGGGAGAGCTTTGTGCATTATCAACTTTTAAACAAACATACGTACCAAAGTTTTAATTTAATTTACATACCGACACGAGAACAGATGATAAGCACCTTTCCTTGTACTCCTCAAGTCGGGTAGTTAAAACTATCATGCTGAATAAATGTATGGAGCAAACTTTTGCATTAAACTTCTACTACTGAGTCGGGAAACTTGGAGCGAAATATAGTTTTTTAACGATTTCCGAGAAGTTTTTCGAGAACTTCAATGAAATCTTTTGGCTTTCTATCAGTTTAGTTGTAAGTACGCACATTTGTTATTTTGTAAATGCAAGTTAGTAGGAAAATATAGGTATTTTAGTCAAACTCAAATTTCACTTACAAACTATATGATAAAGCGCGTAAATTGATCCTTGACATTTTCTGATAAGAGTGACACAAACTGACGGTTTGTGTCAAAAAATGTCAATGTTTTTTTTTGTGTAAAAATGAGAAGTATATACCTGGGCACATCTCCATCAAAGAAATTTGTGTGATCGTGGTGTCCTGCAGTCAACCCATACACGACAAAAAAGAAGCTTGATGCCATCAACGTAGCAATCCATACGGCCAGCACCCAGGGCAGAGGCAAATCGCTTAAGAACCACATCCAGGTAGGAACTAGCAGAGGAATGAGGTGACACCAGCTTAGGGACTTCCCTTCAAATTTCAGGAGCGATACAATATAACTGAAAAACAAATAATTATTTTTAACAAAAAAGTAAAACCGACTTCAACCCCATACCTAAATGTACACAGTGGAACAAAAAAATAGAGGAACAATGCCGTCATCAACTTGTTTCGATTCGCGAAAAAATTAAACTGAAATAAAATTAAACCAAGCGGCATACTTGTACAATTTTTTTTTTGTTTTTGTTGACTTTTTCTAAAAGCACTGGATACATTTCGATAAAAAAATTATAGGACCACCTTTGAAGTTCAGTCAAAACAGGGAAGTAACGTTCTCATAAATTTGTCTTGATTCGCATAAGAATAAAATACAAATAAGTTTAAACCGAACGGCATACTCTGACAATTTCTTTGGGTTTTTGTTTATTTTTTCAAAAAATGCTCGATACATTGCTACAACAATTTTATGGGACCACCACTGGTGCATTGCCTTTCGAACAAAAAAAGAATCACTAAAATCGATTCTTAACTGTCTGAGTAATCGCGTAACAAACATACAAAAAAAAACATACGGACGAATTGAGAACCTCCTACTTTTTTGGAGTCGGTTAAAAATATGCTATGATGATTGTGTATCTCACGTCAAAACAAGTTGAATCCTAATCCTAACTAATATTTATAAATGCGAAAGTGTGTTTATTTGCTTGTTTGTTATCTACTTTATCTACTGAACCGATCATCATGAAATTTTGCATACACAAAGGTTAAGGTACTGAAAAGGACATAGGCTATATATCACGTGGGCACAACCGCGGGTAACTACTAGTTGTTTATAAAAATACAGAACCCTTCTGCGGATTTTGAAAGTTTATGTCCGCCATTTTGATTTTTGGTGACGATGACGATCATAGCCGGGGAATACACTTCAGGGAAGAAATTATGAATCATAATAATACTCACACTTCAAAATCAGTCAAGCTGCAATTTTAACACAGCTATTATTGCTAAGCCTGATAAGAAAGGACAAACTGACATATAGAATTTTAAAACTTCAAAAAACAAGGTTTTCAATTCGACCCGTAAAGGTAATAAAAGCAAGTCAATGGTCACAAAATTAATGTGTGATAATCACGCCTATTGGGGAGGCCTATGTCCAGCAGTGGACGAGTATAGGCTGATGATGATGATGATGAATCAAGCAAACATTTTTGTTCCAATGTTTGTGGGCTGAATATTCTGCGTTAAGTATGTATATTAGTTCTTCCCAAGACTTTTACCGTGTAGTTGTAGTAGTTAGTAGCGAGTATAAAGTATCTCTTTTCAGAATGAATCGTTCATTCTGTCAAACCTCTCATTCTATTAAAAATATTATCCATGCTAGTTAGGTGAAAGTTACCTCATTAGCTTCCAAAATTAGCCTTACAGATTGATGTTTTCAAACTTTTCAATATAATGTTACTTGACTGTCAGTATTATCATAAAGATTCATATTTTGTAAGTAATACCATTGTTTGTAAATGAATGCCATGTAATATAGTCAAAGCAAGGGTCAAATCACACAGATTGAGTTAACCCCACAGTAAGGTGTGAAGTCGTGTCGTGGACTAAGTAGTAATCAATGATACTATATTTTATACATGGTGAAATTTTGATCGTTCTGGACCCTTAAAGGGGTGATTCAGCCCGTCGATATGAACCATTTTTCCTATGGGACCAATGCTGGAAACACAAATTTTATTTTGACATTTTCATACAAAAGTGTTCGGCCGCCCGGGCAATTTGTATAGGAATGTCGAAATTTTTTTCGAGTTTACAGCATTTGTCCCATAGGAAAAGTTGTTTATATTGACGGGCTGAATCACCCCTTTAAGGGTCCAGAACGATCAAAATTTCGCCATGTATAGATATATAAAAATATGTATAAATGACACGTTTTTCATATTTACCTGAGTAAATAAATACTTAACTAGATTCATTAAGTACTTTTGATCCGAACATACTTTCTTTTCTTTCTTTCTTCTTTTTAATTATGGCTTCCACCGAGATTTCAGTGATTCTGCCAATGTTCAGTATATTGAGATACTAAGTATCGGTGTTGTACGGTATGTGGCATCAAAGATTGCGTATGTTCTTTGGCAGCCTCGTGGGAGATTTTGGCGACAAATCTATACGAGTCCATTTAACAGTCTACTTTAACTATGTCACAAATTGTTCTCGAGCACGAGCATTTATAACACCAAACTACACCAATTTCATATTATAAAGTCCACTTAAATCAATTTGAAAAATTGTACAAGGCAAACGACAACTGAACCCCTTGACTTCCCACCAAAAAATCCCGAACACACTTTATAATGGCATGTTTTTTTAGATTTTGAACTGCTTTCAGTACATGCGTTACCCCATTCCTGTCAGAGGCTTGCGTGGGGGCTTCCCCTACTTGAAATATAATGCCATTTGATCGAGCATGATTTGCTCAAACACTTATACTCGACTGTCTATAAGACCTGCAATCAACGTGCTCTGTAGCATTCTTATTGTAATAAGTAAACGCGAATTCTCGTAAAATCGTCAAACCGAATCGTGTAATTCACAAAGTACTGTATTTTTATGCTACATTATTTGATAATAATAGTTTAAAAAACAAAAAACACACTTTTAGCAGGCACTAAAAATTACAAAATAGCTAGTCATGTATTGTCATCAGAACTCAGAGCGTGTGCAAAATTTCATCCTAATCGAAGACCGGGAAGTGGGTCAAATTAAGATTCCAAGATTTTCTTAGATACACAGTTAGTTACAAGTAAAGCTAATAAAAGCGTGTTAAAAAAATTCAAACAAAACGAACGATCGATCGAAAATAAATTCCAACTCGGCATTTGAAGTGTATCTGTTTTTTGAGTAACCAAACTAACGGCATAAAGAGGAGATTAAAAGTTGATGTTAAGTTTATATTTTACGCGTTATTATTGCAATCATTTGTATAATAAGGTTTGATTAGAAATATACATAATTGAAATAAAATACTTAGTGTTTTAAACGAGTTGATCTTACGATATTTTGAGTAAATGCGTTTACCTAGGTATTGTAATCGTTAGAGATTTTGATGCATGTGATGATGATCAAACGGCATTAGATTTCATATAGGGGAAGCTGCGTGGGGGGGATATACATACTCCAATAAGTGATGATGTCATGATGTCTCTTGACGAAGGTCTCTTGCTAGAACCCGTTCCTAGATTTACAAATATGTATGATATGCCCATGGACAGGTCTTGTACGGAGAGGGAGGGATATTGAACGAAAAAATAATTATTGTACCTATATATGTCAATCAGACATTGGATAGGGTATGAATTATATCGGCTTACCGAAAACAATAAATAATTACTTTTCATTTTGTTGCTTGTTCAAGAAATATCGATATCCACAACCTAGTACGTGATGCCACATCACTAGATAATTACCACGACATGTCGCGAACTTTACATACACTATAAAAAAAAAAACTGAAACCTAATAAGTACCCTTTTTATATGCGACAAGCGTTATTATTATACAACCTCTATGATCTCAACATAGATCAAATGTTTGGCCTCTATGTTAAGGGCCCACACTAGGCACACTAGCGACGCCAATAATTTTATTCCTACTACTTTACAAGTAGAAAGGAACTCAAGAATGTAAATCATATAAGCCTAAGAAACTAACCTAAAGTATTTTTGGAAACACGTTTTAATATCATTGATGAAAGTCATTAAGAGAACTACTGATTAGTACAGTAATTATCTTAATGATTCTCATAATATTAAAACATGATTCCAAAAATACTTCAGGTTATTTACTAAGGCTTATATGATTCAAGTATTAGGAATAAAATGATTGGCGTCGCTAGTGTGCCTAGTGTGGGGCCTTAAGTAATGTTTAAATCGTAACCAACCTAATCCTAATTAATATTATAAATGAGGACGTGAGTTTCTTTGTCTGTTACGCTTTCGCACTTTAACTACTATAGGTACCGATTTTCATGAAATTTGGCATAAACGTTATCCGGAATATGGAGTAGGACATAGGTAGGTATATAAGTTAGTATTATTAATACCTACCTATTCTCCCTACTAAAATAAATATTCTCCTGAAAAATAACTCATCCTAACTAATATTATAAATGTGAAAGTGAGTTTGTTTGTTTATTTGTTTGTTTGTTGCGTTTTCACGCCGAATCTACTGAACCGATTACCATGAAATTTTGCATACCCATAGCTTAGGGTACTGAGAAGGGCATACGCAATATCGAGCTCCGTGGCGCAGCGGTCAACACGCTGGCCTGCGACACGGGGGTCCCGGGTTCGATCCCCGGTCAGGTCAAGATGGAAAAAGATCTTTTTCATATTGACCTGGGTCTTGGATGTTTATCTATATAAGTATATATTATAAAATATAGTATCGTTGGTTAGTATCCTGCGACACAAGTTCACAACTTACTGCGGGGCTAGCTCAATTTGTGTGATATGTGCCTATATATTTATTATTTATTTATTTATTATATTTTTTTTTTAATATATCACGCGGCAAAGCCGCGTGTAACATCTAGTGTATGAACCTTTACTTTAAGCCATAAAATGCCGTAGTTATGTAGAAATTATTAAATAAAGAGCGGCAGTTAGCGTGTGCTGCGAAGCATGAAGCGGTTGCCAGACAATTTCAGCAAAACGCAACTCATCTGAAACATGCCGACTAAGGCCTCCGTAGTTCTTGGCATGGATAAATGGATTACTTAGCAAATCAGAGAATTGTTTAAATTATTACGATGGTAATAGAGATGCAGTGTCATGTCTTTTCACCCGACTAACCCACCCAGAAGGAGGGTAATGTTATTCGCGCGTATGTATGTAAATATGTACGTTTGTATGTATGTAAGTATGTCTGTTCTATGGTTGCCTCCTGTAGCCTGATGGCTTAACGGATTATGAGGTGTGAGCTGTCATTAGATTCGTATTTGTCCCCAGAGTGTCATAGCCTATGTGACTTTAACAAAAATCAATTTTGCCAGAAAATAATAAAAAGATAAGTATCATTTAAATAAAATTAATTTTTCATACGATTTTATCGCGTTTATTAGTACACGCCTTACGTTTTGAACACTTTACAGTTTTTGTGGATGCAGGTAGCCTAATGAACGCGATAAAACCGTTTTAAAAGTAATTTTATTTAAATGTGTTACAATCGCGAAAACATTAAACATTAACTACTTATTCCTCATCTTTTTTTATTAAAATGTTAAAGATGCAATAGCATATCATCAAAATTATACTAAACTGGTTGTATAACGTAGAGTTCATAAAGTTTTCAGCTCGCAAGATTGTCAGAGACAGATAGTCCTAAGGGAAAACTAGACAATAGCCCTAGATGTGCGAGTTTTCAAAATGGCTCTCGAGACTTAGACTGTTATTCCACCTCAATTTGATGACGATGCTTTTCAGTCATGAATGTACCTCACTGAAATACGACGTCATCTAATGTGCTCTGTCATGCTTAGTGCAATATTTTGAAATAATATTAGATTTGTTTTTCATTTTGAATTGACTATGTAGCTGCTTAGTTTACAACCGGTGCCGTGTGGGTCCTGGCAGAGTAGAGTAGTGGAAGACTTAGAGTAGGACCACTCTAAGTCTTCCCGTGGATGTCGTAGAAGGCGACTAAGGGAATACAAGCTAAACAAAGCTTATAAACATCAAAAGACCTCTCCAACCCGTCTGGCTAGCGAGGAGAGTGTAAGCCAAATCCTCTTATTGCTCTGGTAGTGCAGAGAGGGTCATGCTCCTGCAGTGGAGACTAAAAAAGACCTGATGATGATGATTAGTTTATAAAATTTTCTATCATACATTATTGTAACATACGCAAAGGCGTACGTAACACAATATGGCATGAATTTAGTGTTCGATTATTTTTATATTTTGAAACATATTCTATCACAAATGGTTAACATATGATAAGTCTTCGTAAATTTTAAAGCGAATTAAGTTGTAATATAAAATAACTTACTCTTTGAACATGATTGTCGAAGCCGCGAATGCGAATACTACTGGGAAGTAGAACGCGCCCATTCGTGCCCAAATCGGCTTATTTCTATACGGCATGAACTGAAGGAAGGGCTCGATCATGCTCAGTTCGATGTCTTGGAATGTGTTGGTGTGCATGTGATGCGACATCGCGTGGGAAATGCGCCAGTCCCTGTAACGTGAAAAGGAAAAACACTGTGATTATATGAGAAATACGATATGAAGTGACAGTCGTAAGTATGATATTTTCGTGTACTGAACGTAGAATGTACCAGCATCTCTTTCCCCGTAGACTGTAAAAGCGGCCGAGGGGCCGATGAGCGAAAATCCAAGTATTTAGGTAAGTAATCGTTTTCCACCAACATGTTACCCACACCACAAACGACGAAGAAGACACTTTTACTTGAGCTATACGTAGCTATGTGGTCTCAACCCCTTAATCGTACGATTTGAGACTCGCATAGATGGCGCCACTCGAAACTACACAACATTGTATCTACCGTATTATGAGAATATAAAAACATGATTCACAAAATATATCTTATTAAAAATGAAAACAATATTTTAGGCATATTATTTTAAAATGACACCGTATATTTAGTAAGTTAAAGGCTAACGCAGATTACCGCCATCTAGTATCGAGTAGCAAGCAACTCTCCTTTGCATTCGCCTGCTTTTCGCAACCTTAATTTGGTCCAATATTTTTGAATGAGGTCAGGCAGACCGTCTATTACGTTAGTATTTTATTGTCTTTGACGTAGCTTTCAAGTTATAGAGACCTGGTTTCTGTCTACTCCGTAAGTTGTCTACTCGTCAAAAAGATGTAATAAATACCGGATCATTTATAGAAATAAATAAAAAAATTACTTACGAATACGACAATCCGCCAAGATTGAACAAATACATTCGCCAACTGCCTGTTCTATGAAAATAATTATGGGCACAACTAACCAAGCTGCTCAATACAAAACCATTCAATACTGTCAAAGATGCCCCTAAGACATAACTCTTAGTCCACGCCCAACAGCTCAAAGGACTCAACACAGCACAAGTTATGAGTAACATGTCTGTTACTAAATCACTCTTTTTCCTAACATCCTTAGGAATCTCTATCAACTTGTCCATAACTTTTAATTTGAGAGTCTTATAAAATCCATGCTCTTCAAAAGTGAACGGGGAATTTCTTGGTGCTTTGGCTTTCCTTACAAAGTAATTAGGTAGTATTCCTTCGGCTATGCCTTTGAGATGGTGAGTTTCAAACTGCTCTGTGATATCGGTTCCCTGAAAGCAACAAAAAAGTAATATTATGCCTTCAAACATTTTTTTTATTGAAAGTGAACAATAAATTCTTTCGAGTGACTTTGATATTGCAGAAGTTAATTAGAAAGCATTATAAGCTTAAAAGTAACTAAAAACCTTTAGAAGTTTCTAGATTTTGTTCGCACTTTAGCACGACTTATTCAGGCTTTTCTTTTAGGTACCTACGTCAGATGCCTTAAGGCAGCTTGAAATTAATGTTATTTTTCAAAACAATCAATGAATAAGAAAAACCGGCCATGTGCGAGTCGGCGTCACATACCGAGAGGACCGTACAAAAATATGTTTATTTTAGATCTAACTAGCTGATGCCAGCGACTTCGTTCGCGTGGACTTTATGACTCCGGCAAACAAATTTCGTAAATGTAGAACTTTAACCTGACCTTTTAGATTTCCACATCAGATGATCCTCAATTTTTTGTAAACACATGTTTTAGCAAATAAATAGGTACTAGGTATGGGCAGAGTGCCTTCAACCTATAAAGCGCACATCTCCAAAAGGCCTTCGGGAGGGACGGACTTCGGCTTTGGGTGTTGCCAAAAGGGCATATCTTAGTTGCGAGTGACTCGGGACCCCTGGGTGGTCAACTAATATGAGCTAATCGTACTCTACGCACTCTATCCCAGTGGAGAGTGTGACTCTCTAAAATTGGCGATATAAAATTCGACATGGTTCTGTATCAGATGTTCTAAATCTTCGATTTTTATACCTCAACAAAAAAAACTAATCAGGCTGAACAACTTTTGCTACAGCGTCATTTTTATATTTCCTATAGTTTACCTGGACCATTATGGTTCTGCGTCAGGTGTTCCAAATCTTCAAGTTAAATACCTCAACAAAAAATGCTTATCAGGTTGAATAACTTTTGCTAAGGCGTCATTTATATATTTCTTATAGTTCAGCTGGACCATTATGATGCTGCATCACATGTTCCATTTTCCAAAATCATTTCTACCCTATATCTTGCTCAGGCTTAATAGCTATATAGCAAAAAAAGTTTCATTTGAATCCGTCCAATATTTCCGGAGATAATCGTGATCATACATACAGACTGACAGACAGACAGACAGACAGAGTGACAGATGACAGACGACAGACAGAGAGACAGACAAGAAATTCCAAAAATTATTTGCTTTCTATTATTTTTTTTAAGTGTCCCTCTATCCATTTCAGTCAAATATACTAAATGTACAGACAATAGTAGATTGTTGCACTGAGCAGAAAGTAAGTTATTGCTGCACGAGTGATTATTTGGAGCCCGAGCGCCAGCGAGCGCTCTAAAAAGCACGAGTGCAATATAACTTACTTAATGCGAGGTGCATAATCTGCTTTTCTTTCAACTACTGCAATAAAAGTAAGTGAAAAATAAAACTGAAGACAAATTACAAAAGTTAAAAATTTGTTGTTTACATTCCCACCTTTTTTCTTTATGGCCAGTATTTTTTTTAGGCAATACACACGTCCCTTTGTAAACTCCATACGGCCGTTAGATTGGCCAACCTTCTTTATGACATGTGACAACTATTGTCCCGCAATTTAAAAAAAGAACTAAACAGTGCAGTAAAGGATTTCCATACACTTGGTATGGAAATCCTTTACTGCACTGTTTAGTTTTTTTTTTTTACTTCTAGTGCAGCAAAGTTCCGCTTTGTGCTGGATATGTAGTGCAGTTATGATAGAATTGCTGCGTAGTTGGAAGAAAAATATTTTTACTGTATCATTATATGTTTAGATTACTAGGTTACCGTTTTTAGATTTTTCCCTTAACTGTGCTGTACTGAACTGCTGTAAGACTTCCTTTATGCCAAATTTCATGAATCTTGGTCAACGTGAAGTACGCTAGGTAAAGGTTTTGATTCCCTTGCGTTTTGAGCAAATATACGCAAAATTTGCGCAACGGCTTCTTTGCAGATTTTGACGAGCTCAGTGGCGCAGCGGTCAAAACGCCAGCCCGCGATACGGGTGGTGTGATTTGTCCGTATTTATTTATTATTTATTTATTTAAAAACCGCAGATTGAATATGTTATATTAATTTTGACTTCCTGAGAAAAAGGTCTTGACCGACAGACGGACTAATGACTGATCCTAGTAAGGAACCACACAAAAGTAGGGAGACGATTTGTTTATTGTATGTGGAATAATTGAAACCATATAATATTGATGTTCTAGTTAAAACACACTTGTGTATTGTGTATCTTGCACATTATAAAGTATTTTATAACAATGTAAGCAAAATAAGCGCAATATGTTACGGTCCTACTGAGTTTTACAATTGTTAAGAAATCAAAACTGCAAAATTGGATCTTACTCCACTGCTGATTGCAGTTGATGCAATAGCATTAAAATAACACGTTTTTATAAGACTATTTTTCGTGGCTTTGTAGGTCAGATCAAGTTGCGTCAATCATAACACGTTTTTGGTTCGGAGTATATTAAAAATGCGCTTCATTTTGTGTCTCATAATCAAGACTTCTTTACATTTTTGTAAAACTATGTGTAGACTAGGTCGGGGCGCCATCCTAAACTGATTTACCGGTGTTGGAAAGTACGTATATCATGGGGTACGCGCGCCCGGCCTCACGAGCTACTACTTTCTCATTTCCAATCAATCCGAGCAAGGAGCATGCCAAATATCTTTATCCCGTTTCTCCAGAACAATAAACTCCTACCTTTCCCTAGTTTAAAAAACGGCTTTGATGCAGCAGCGTCGGAGTAAGTATGAAAAAAACAATGATGGAAACACTTGGGGAATTCAGTCTATAATTTCTTCATTACCTTTGTACAAATCAGCCACTGTGATCCTCCAGGATGTTTTGAAATGAAGTCTGTAAAGTCATAGAGCTTATCGTGTATCCTCCACAAATCCTCGGCTCCGTCCTGGATTCGTTTCCCCTTCAACCACTGCTGGGCTAGCTTAGGTTCAGCGTCCCGAAGAATGGGGTACTTCACCTGGGGGAAACTTGAGTGTCTGTCCGTGTTTGGAGGCATTATCTGTAAAATTATGAAAAAATGGTGATTAAAATAAATAATATGGCATAATTCTCTGTATCGTATTTGCTGTTACTTTTTTTTTAATTACTTAGGGTCTTTGAGAAAAGAAAAAAAGTTGAACCTTCTTTAGTCTAGTAAACTAAAAATAGAATGCAACCATGTGCAACGAGATGGACAGAAAAAAAAACCCGGCCAAGTGCGTGTCGGGCCACGCGCAGAGTAGGGTTCCGTAGTTGCAAATGACAACTTTGAGTTCACACTGTTTACACTCGCACCTCACAGTTTAACGACCAAAAACATCTAACAAGGAAGATTGTATGAAATAAATTTTAAATTTTCCAGTACAATTTATAAGTTGGTTGCCTATATCTTTTTAGTTTGCACTTAATACCCAGCTCTGATAGTTTTCCTTTCAACTTCAGTATATATGCTACTAAAAATTTACACTTCAAAACCAAATATTTCGGAAACGGATCCCTAAATCGAAAAATGGTGTTCTTAACATCACAATATTTTTCAAAGACATTTTTAACGATACCCCACACGATGGGTAAGTAGGGAAAAAAAAATACTCCCCACTTTACTCGTACGGGAGCTACCCAAAAAAAAATTTTTTTTCAAGACCTTTTTCTACCATTTTTTTGCCATGATTAATGTACATACCCATACCAAATTACAGCTTTCTAGTACTTATAGTCTCTGAGTAGAACCGCGGACGGACAGACAGACATGGCGAAACTATAAGGGTTCCTAGTTTACTACGGAACCCTAAAAATAGGACAAGTGCGACAAGGATCATTTTGCACTAGGATGACATTGAAATGGGATGATGAAAAGGAATAATTTAAATAATAAGCGATTACCAGCTAACAAAATCTCCTTAGTTTAGAATTAAAAGCACGAAATATCCGCACGAAACACTAATTCGAGCTATAGTGACGCCTTACAAGATGACGGCAATGGGAGCCACGGGCCAAATGATCCTTGTAGCACTTGTTTTTTTTAACTAATTTGTGATACATTCCTAAGGGGAAGCCATTAAGAGTCCCACGTAAAGGCGCAATCCCATACAAACGTAGTTTCGTTTTAGTTTTACAACAGTTAAGCCAATCTGAACCAAATTTCGTACATACGACCGGATAAGGCATATTGATGTTTATAATCAGATTTTAATTTTAAAAACAATACCTATACAAAATTACAGCGAGTACAAGTTGTCAATACAAAACTTCAACTCGCTGTAATTTTGTATAGGTATTGTTTTTAAAATTGAAATCTGATTATAAACATCAATATGCCTTATCCGGTCGTATGTACGAAATTTGGTTCAGATTGGCTTAACTGTTGTAAAACTAAAACGAAACTACGTTTGTATGGGATTGCGCCTTTACGTGAGACTCTTAAGGCGCTCTTATAGTAACACTAGCGCCACCCAGCAATTAATTCTCCTAATCCTAAATTATATCGAATTTTAAAAATCTAACAAGTACATAACTAGTAAATTACGTGTAGTATTTTGGTATTCATTTTCACTAATATTCGTTTGATAAATTAAGAGAAAAACAGGTTAACGCCAAAAGTGGCCACTTTTGGCGTTAACCGATTTTCCTCTTTAAATATGGCACTAGTAAATTACTTGTAATAAACAAAAAATACTACAAGTAATTTACTAGTTTCGTACTTGTTAGATTTTTAAAATTCGATATTTTTTAGGATTTCATGAATTTAATTGCTGGGTGGCGCTAGTGTTACTATAAGAGCGCCTTAAGTATAATGCGTTCACTTTACTTAGGCTATGACGAATACTTTTAATTGTTGTTCCAATGAAAAACAAGTTGCCTTTACGAGCGAACTTGACCGTTCACTTGTGGCGATCGCGTTGTAAGTAAGTCACGGTGAGACCTTATACAAATTATATTCTTCATTCGTTGCCTTACTTTATAAAAAATATATGCAGTAAACTGGTTTTTAAACGTCTAGATTGCTTTTGGACATATAAGACCCATGGAAAATACGATGACGGTAAAGTTTTTTTGTGTCCATTAATTGATAATAATGATCAAGATGTTCAAAACATACATTGTAGGTAGTTTCTGGAACTTTTATCACTATGCTGATTAATTTTACAGGCTTAGCAAAGTAATAGAAGGTTTTCATGTAGGTTGTATGTAATTACTTTAATACGGTTTTATCGCGTTTATTTTTTATTTTAACACCTAAAGTTTCAAACACTTTACAGTGTTTATGTTCACAGATAGTCTAGTGTGACATTTGACTATTATGATCGGCAAATACTGTTTATGTAAAACTTTATAAATATCTATCTTCTGTATGTTATATTCTGCCTATATTCTTGCTTCCACAACTTGTAAAACCATTGATTCAAAATGTGACCATCGTCGCTGAGTTCATAGTAACATTTATCTCAGTATTTATAAGTCTCTTTACTGTTTATCTACTATGTACTTGTTTGTGGTCCATGTTAATAAATAAAAAATAAAAAAAATGATATGACTATGCAAAACTACCGCCTACAAAATTTATTGTTAGCGTTAATGTATGTAAATTATATTTCTGTTGCGACTATAACAACAAATGAGAAATAAAAAAATAAAATTCAAAACAGGAAACGTTTGGTACCTATACGGAATACTAAGTGCGCGAGTGCAACTCGTACTTTCCCGTGTATTTTTTAATTATATTGATGAGATATTTACAAGACTGGTTTGTGAACTAGCCGCTTGATGTCAGGACTACGATTCTGTTTTTTGGTTTTTAAATTTAATAAACAAGTGACTAAATATTTTTATATGTATGTATAAAATTTTTTGCATTAAACTTATTATACCAAAGTAAAAACTATAGTTCCAATAAAAGTGTTTTCTCATTTTAATAAATATACCGTCGAAAAAAACAACCGTAGAGAAAAATATGTATGGTATACTGCAATCATAGAGAAATCATCATCATCATCTGAACGTATTCCCGGTTGCATCTTTATCGGTAACGCTTTGGAGCCTGGGGTCTACTAGCTTATCCTGGGTGACTTGACGCGGTTAGAGCCACGTTACCAGCGAAAATAACTTTTGCTTGTTGAATGAATACCACACTCTCACAGAAAATCGACGTTTTAGTAGAAGCTTTACCGCTTCTATTTTTCGTTCGGCGAGTGAGAGAGCCGGAGGCCTATCCCCTCCTTTCCTCAGGGGAGGTTAAAACAAAAGGCCAGCAACGCTCATGTCATACACCTGCCCCCCTATTTACTAACTCAGATGACAGGTGTCGATGCCTATCAATCTAGAATTTGCTGTTACAATGCGGTTTTTGTTTTCCAAATAAAAAATTAGAGCAAACAAAACCCGCATTGTAACAGAAAATTTTAGATTGATAGGCATCGACACCTGTCATCCGAGTTAGTAAATAAGGGGGCAGGTCTTAATGCAACACCAGGGGTGTGACATGAGCGTTAGTCCATGGGAAGCGGTAATTTCTTATAATCAGGTGACCCGTTTTTACTCAGAGTGACTACCGTCTGACCTCCGTAACCAAAAGGTAGCCTGGAATCAATACTAGAATGTTTGTTTTGTTTTTCGTATGTGTAAGTGGCCAACACTGGTGTCAGATTTTTCAAGCTGCCTTAAGGCATCTGACATAGCTTAACGACTGCCATCAACGATGACAGCCGGGACCAACGGCTTAACGTGCCTTCCGAAGCACGGAGGAGCTCGAGATATTTTTATACCACTTGCGGTCACCCATCCAAGTAGGGACTGCACCAGGGGTTGCTTAACATGCGTAAGCGCTCATAGAGATCACACCCACTGGACCATCGGGCTCCTCATAATTATAATAATAATAATACTAGAATATATTAATACTAGAATAACATAATTATAATAATACTAGAATAAGTTTAAACAAACGATGGCGTTAGAGAGCCATAACTTAGGTGCCACCACGCACGGGATCATCTTTCTTTTCAAATAACAAGCCTACAATATCCTACCCAGACTATAAACAACTTCTACAAAGTTTGCTACCCAGTGTGATTCGAACCCACGACCACCGTGACATTAGACGAACGGACCACAGAGGCAGACTACAATCATAGAGAAAAACACTGTTTTGTTTTTTATAACTTAGTCCTATACAAAGAATTCATACATCATAATGTTATTAGACTTTATGCCAAAGTGGCGTCATCAGAATCATCAGTCTCTTGTATAATTTAACAACAAGGTAAATAGGAGTTCCACAAACATGTACCTTAATTACCTCGGTCATTTTTTTGTCGGGGTTATTATGGAGAAATTCCGTTGCAAGTATAATTTCTTCAACAAGCAAATGTTAAATAATCAGCAATGCACATTAATTGTACGTGTTTGTTTTTGCTGTTGCATTAAATTTCAGTGTTTATTTTCATTTTTTGACCAGAAATTATTTAAGCTTATATAAAATGCGGTTGGTATAATTTAAATTCACGTAGTCAAAATGAATACGAACAACTTTTGTTCAGTGACCAAATTAATGGGCTGTTCCATAGTATATACGTTGAATATTCACAGATCCAAAATGTATGGAGCAATTGTTTTTTTTTTCTTTAAATTTCATGCTTGTTCACTGAACAAAAGTTATTCATTTTCACGTTGAGAAAGTGAATTTAAATTACCGCTATTTCAATGGCAAGCACATTTCCTAATTTTACCGAAATGAAACTGTTGTATTTCTTAACATTGAATAAGTATACGTATGAGTATGATTGTTCATAGTCAATGTATTATTATTATTTTATTAAATAAATCGCGTCCATCATGCTTATGAGAGTTTGCTTCTCTCCAAGCCTTGCGTGATCGGGCAACGCCCAAAGCCGAGGTCCGTCTCTCCTGCCTGTGGGCCCTTTGGTGATGTTCGCCTTACAGGTTGAGGGCGAGGGTATTCTACTCTCACCTCAAAACTCAAAAGGTCCGGTAAAGTAGCGAAAGCTCACTTGGAGCTAGCTACATAAAAAAAAAACAATATATCAAAATAGCAGTTTTTGCACGCAATTTCATCCGCATGCGACGCGGATTAAATGTGTTCTAAATCAAGTTCACGGTTAACCTATGTGATGTGAATAATTGTCTTAATCCGTTTTACCGTTGGCCCAGGCAGGCTTGAATAGAGTTCGAAGATCTTAATAACCACACTTATAAAAATACGAACGACATGTTTATAAAACCCTGTCCGATTACAAAAGGGGCGACTTAGTCCGTCACACAAAATTCATCATTTTCATACAAATTGAAAATCACTTACATACCTTAAAGCAATTAGTCCAAACTCAATCAACAAACGTAGTAATAAATAAGCAGATTGCAACACTTATAAAAAAGATCACTATTTCACAACCACAATGAAAATGCTTTTCCTTCAGGTTTGTTTTATAAAACTTATTCGTAACTTTTGTATTGTGAGTAAATAAAAATGTTTGTTTTGCGCACGCGCACAGCCATCCCAAAACTTTAACTGATATCAACTGGCCATGTGCGCGCATTCTTTGTATCGCCACGAACTTGATACATAAGGCTCTTCTCTCATCGCTCTACTAGAGAACTGACTCGTATTAATGGCGTGCCTTGCTACAACAACGACCAATTGAATTATATGGCCAATTACTTACAACAGATACTCAAAAGAGTTTTGGCAACTGGAAGTTGGGGGAAATTGTGTAATTAAATATAATATGGAAGACTGTTACACATTTAGATTTCCGTCTCCGATAAAACGTATCTATTTATTTATAGCTGCGATATAGTTTGATGAAAATTGCATGTGAAACCAAAAGAATTTTTCAAACTAAATTAAGTTGTTGAAATGTGCGTGGACAAAAATTTAAAAAATATGTCGGTACAAATTTATTACAATTTTGAAAAAAATACAAACATGTAGGTTGTATTGATAACCATTACGTCGAATTGATTAAAAAAGTTATAATGATCTTTATATTAGAAAATTTATTATTTTACAAGATTCACAAATGTTTTAAAGTGATATCTTAATTTTCCATTTATTTCGTTTTTAATATATCTTTTATAAGTAGCGTAAGCACAAATAATAGTTAAAATGAGTCATAATAATATATATTTCGAATGTGACAAAACAGCTTTTGACTGGAATGAGTATCCAGTTTGTAATTGTGACTATTAGCTTTCAACTAAACAATAATTATCGCATCATTATCGTTCTGTGAGAGACGGGCTTACTAACCCAATTAAGCATCAATTGTACTATGGCCGGATTCTTACTATCGTCACGGAATGATAGGCATTATTCCAGTTTGTTTTACATTTTAGTAGTGCAGAAGTACTTAGTAGTAACAAACATAAGTCAGTTGCATCATTATATTGTCTTGGGTAAATGTATATTATAACGTGTTAATGAAAATGCGCAAAACCTCAGACACCTCAACTTATTTTTATTATAAAAGACTTATAAAAAATATTAAATTAAATTTTCGCAGAATATTAAAGAAGATATTATCTTAATTTGTTTTCTTGTGTTCGTTGCAAATTCAAAAGTCTATGGTAATGACGCGCGATCAAGGGCAGCGTTGCCACTTCGCGTACCGCCGCATGATAGAGTTAAGTAATGATCAAACGCGGCGTAGTAAATTTTTTTTTGTTCAAATTCGAACACTATTTTTTTTTGAGGAATCGATTCTTCTCTTGATTCCGAAGAAATTAGTTACAGTTGCAAATATTCTTCAAATATTTGCAAATTTTATTAGTTTGGGATTTCATTCACTGATACACAAAGCGTTATATCTATAATATAAAACAAAGACGGGTTTGTTACAACACTTATAACTCAAGATCTGCTGAACCAATTTTCATGGTTATTGATTCGTTGGATTTGTCTCCGCTCCGAATAGCAGAATACATCTTAAAAACAATGAAAACTCGATATGTGTAATGAATACTTATTCATTGACAGTTAGGCGGTACGAAGTTCGCCGGGTCAGCTAGTTATGAATATAATTTATGTTTAATTTCGACAAATAAATGTTTTAGGTGTTGCGCTTTTTCAATACAAGATTCAGCGGGCTCAATTATAGTCGGTGGAAAATGGACCTGATCGAATAGCCAGGATCCTTTGACTAAATATTTAACTTTTTGTTATGGTGGAATAAAGAATTTCACCCTTACCACAGGATACATAATCCCTTACATACATAAACTTGAAAAACAATACACTTCCATTTTGGCAGTCACGTAAAAATAAACAAAACGAAGCATTAAATATAACTCAATATCAACGAAAGTGAAGGGCTGCAAGGGTTCGCCATTAAAAAGGGACCTTTCGACGGAGATTGAGTATATTGACGTAAATCAAGCCCGCACTCGTTTGTAGTACAAGTAGCAAATATATTAAGCAAATACGCTAAATTGCTACCAGGAAAATGAGGAAAACTTTTCATTGGGGTTATTATGTCTCGTCCTGTGGTTCCCAGCAGAGTAGAATAGGACCACTCCTAGTCTTTCTTTAGATGTCGCAGAAGGCGACTTAGGTAAAACAAGCTAAATAAAGCATATAAACATCAAAGAGACCTCCAACCCGTTTGGCCTGGTTGTCTACAACTTTTTAGTTCGTACTAAATACTCAGCTCTGATAGTTTTCCTTTCAATTTCAGTATATATGAAAATGAAATGAAAATGAAAAAATATTTATTCAGTATCTTTGTTTACATTTCCATAACAAATGGCAAGGGTCACCTTTTAAGTAAAAGAATACTTGTGTTAGGATACCCCGCCCCCTCCTTAACAGATTTGTTTGAAGATACTTATATTAAGTTTAATTTTATACACACCATAGAACACATGAATATTTAAAAACAATTATTATTTTTTATGTAGATTATATAAAATTACATTTAATAAATAAAGTAAAAAAGGACAAATTAATATTAATATTTAAAACAATTATATCGGGAAACATATAGGTACAGACAACACTTAGAAACAAAAGCCATGTAAGCGCATATATGTTTATCAGGTTCAAAGAAGGATTCTAGAGAGTAGCTCCTCAATCTCTTCGTATTTCCTTGCTCTTAACCAATTTTGTAGGGTTATTTTGCAATTATGAGAATTCATTGGATAGATATTAAGTATTTTATTTACTTTATTATATATATGTACTGATTGACAAGTGAATTGCCGCATAGCATAGGTGGTTTTAACTTGAACAGCTGGAGCAACATTACCAATTCGTCGCTTGTTGAGTTTGCTGGCATCAAATGGAAGTTCTTTATGGAGTTTTAGAATTGTATTTAAAACATAAAGTTGTCTGACTGACAGAAGACCACTCTCAGCGTAGAGACACTCGGTGGGAAATTTGTACGGTTTTGAGTAAATTAATTTAAGCAACGATCTTTGCACTCTCTCGAGTTCTAGGAATTTAAGTTTTGTGGCACCACCCCAGATTGGAATGCAGTAGTTAAGTACTGATTGTGCCAATGAAAAATAGACCTGCTTTAGCAAATCTTGGTCAGCAGCTTGTTTTAATATTTTAAACACCCACACAAGCTTCCTTGTACGAGTCATGAGCAAGTCAATATGTGCATGCCAAGACAGGCGTTGATCTATCATAACACCTAGATATTTTGTTTTGTCAAGTCTATTTATTGCATCACATGAGCATTTATCATAACTCGTATGAGGTTCATGGCAAGTGTGGATTTTTATTTGAAAGCTTGCGTCAGGTTGAGTATTAGTATAATTAGTAAAACAAACATAATTTGTTTTCTTAATATTTAGTGTCAGTAGGTTACAATCCAACCAGTCGGCAACCTTGGCAAGCCCTTTTTGTGCACTAATTTTCACAGTTACTCATGTAGGGCCTGTAAAAACCACCATATATAAACTGCTGTAATTTTTTTCACGTATCCATATATAACCGTTTAGCAGATAGGGGGGGGGGGGACACTTACCTCTTTTTGTAGACCTTTTTAACGATATCCCACACGATGGGTAAGTAGAGAAAAAAAATTACTCCCCCACGTTACATGTATGGGAGATACCCTAAAAAATTTTTTTTTGTACGGTTTTTATCGCGTTTATTACATTATTTATACACCTAACGTTTCGAGCACTTTACAGTGTTCGTGGTCGCAGGTAGACTAAGTTGACATTTGTCTAGTATTTTATAAGAACTGCAAAATCTACCGCCTAAAATATTTATTGATAACGTTCCGGATGTACGCAGTATTGGCTCACGGTGTCTGAAGGTCTTGCAGTCTTCTGCTTAGCTTGAGATTTGATTAAATTGATGACTGGATCCCAAGCTGGTGGTAACTGCCAACCATCCTCTCTATTGAAATTAGGATGTTTTTTAATTTCAATAGCCTCACGAAGCATTCTTGGAATGTATCTGTTTTCTTTTGCAAGGACTTGAGGATTATCAAAACGCATATAATGGTTGGGTTTGTCTAGGGCATGTTCACAGACTGCAGACTTCGTTGAGCGCCTATGCTTCATGTCAGCAATATGTTCTTTTATACGGGTACCGATGCTTCTCTTTGTTTGCCCAATGTATGATAAACCACACTCACAGTAAATTTTATAAACTCCAGCATCTTGTAACGGGATATTAGATTTGACAGGTCTTAAAAATTGGTTTATTTTTTTGTGCGGCTTGTAATAGGTCTTGATTGAAGCACGCTTAAGTATATTACCAATTTTGTCTGTAACTCCCTTTACATATGGTAAGATGGCAGGAAAGCGATCAACTGTGTGAGGCTTTGGGCGGCTTCTGTGATGTGTTTTTGGGAGGTTGAGGTTGTTGCTTCTTAAAACCGATTTTACTCGTTGAAGCTCCTCCTTGAGGTGGTGGGTGTCACAGATGCCATATGCTCTCTGAAACAAAGATTTACCAACGGTAGCCAACTGACATGGATGATGATGGGATTTGCCATTGAGATATTTGTCGTTATGGGTAGGCTTTCTATACACAGTATGACTAATAGTATTATCAGGATTTCTAATTATTAAAATGTCAAGAAAAGCTAATGAATTATTTGTCTCAGTTTCTAAGGTGAATTTAATTTTGTTATTAATTGAATTAAGATGGTTTAGTAATAAAGATACTTGAGTTTTTGGGAGAACAACGAAAGTATCATCTACGTACCGTTTGAACATCTTCGGCATAGAGAGGATGGTTGGCAGTTACCACCAGCTTGGGATCCAGTCATCAATTTAATCAAATCTCAAGCTAAGCAGAAGACTGCAAGACCTTCAGACACCGTGAGCCAATACTGCGTACATCCGGAACGTTATCAATAAATATTTTAGGCGGTAGATTTTGCAGTTCTTATAAAATACTAGACAAATGTCAACTTAGTCTACCTGCGACCACGAACACTGTAAAGTGCTCGAAACATTAGGTGTATAAATAATGTAATAAACGCGATAACAACCGTATTAAAATAATTTTATTTAAATGTGTAACAATCGCGAAAACATAAGAAAACATTTTCAAGTTTTTTTTCTACCACTTTTTTGCCATGATAAAAAACATACCTATACCAAATTACAGCTTTCTAGTACTTATAGTCTCTGAGTAAAACCGCGGACGGACAGACAAACAGACAGACAGACATGGCGAAACTATAAGGGTTCCTAGTTTACTACAGAACCCTAAAAAGATCTTTTTTAATTTTAATTTTACTTTTGTGACTTATGTACTCTGAAGGTTAGGAATATGGTTTTAGAAAGGAACTGGTTAACGGAAACTAGGGATAGGTTGCGATGAGCGAAACGACGAGCGTTAGGTTCTACATAAACCAAGCATGAAACTAAAGTGCCCCGTTAGTCTGAAGTGGATGAATTTTTTTTTTTTTTTTTTTTTTGTTTCGCGATGTTTGTATTTAAATACATACATACGCGAATATTATTACAATCTAGCCTATTAGTTGGCTAATGAGTAATTTTACATTGACCTAGATTATTACGTATAGAATAAGAATGTGTCCATCGGCACTTTTCTTACTGTCTCTATTAAGGGGAAGGCACTTTGTTCATGTGTCTTTAATCGCACTTTTACTGCACTGTTTTATTGTTTTTTATCACTACACTACACTAATTCAAATGGTTTAGTCCTTTTAAGTCTTCGCACTATGTCCGTATTGTCAAGGAGCTGGATCGCCTCGACGTTCACATGATGAAGCAATCTATGCTCATGTGCTTCAGCGTATTTTTTGATCATTCTATCAACGAACTGTATGTTAAGGTCCCGATGCAGGTCGTCGTTTCTTATGTACCAAGGTGCGTTTACAATAGCCCTCAACACTTTGTTCTGGAATCGTTGAATAATGTCTATGTTGCTCTGTTTGGTACAGCCCCAGAGCTGTATGCCGTAAGTCCATACTGGCATGAGGACTTGTTTATATATAAGTAATTTGTTATGTACTGATAAGGTAGAGTATCTTCCTAGTAGCCAATACATATTTTGGAATCTTAATTCTAACTCCTGTCTCTTCTTTTTGACGTGGGCCTTCCAGCGGAGTTTCGCGTCAAGTGTCATACCTAGGTATTTTGCTGTATCTTCGTGTGGTATTCGCTTATCATTTAAATATATAGGGCAATATCTATCACGTTTGTTTGTAAAGTTCACGTGAATAGATTTTGACTCATTTAGCTTAATTCGCCATATTTTTGTCCAGTTTTCAACTTTATTTACAGCTATCTGGACCTTTTCTGCAGCCTCTTCGTGTGTGTCACCGACAGCCATTATGGCTGTGTCGTCAGCAAAGGTCGCAATAGTGTTGTTTTCTAGTTCAGGAATATCACAAGTGTATAATAGGTACAGGACCGGACCTAATACGCTACCTTGAGGTACCCCCGCTTTTATTTCTTTAATTTCTGAATATGCATCTTCTTGTCGTACTCTAAAGACTCTATCCGATATGTACGATGTTAAAATATCAGTGTAACTTTTAGGAAGCATTCTTTTTAGTTTAGTGATTAGTCCATCGTGCCAGACCTTATCAAAAGCTTGTGCTACATCTAGAAAGACAGTAGAACATACTTTTTTTCCTTCTAGTGATCTTTCAATTATATTTGTTATTCTGTGTACTTGGTCTATTGTCGAATGTTTTTCTCTGAAACCAAACTGATGTCCTGGAATCAGATTTCTTTCCTCTATTATAGGTTTCAATCGTTTTAGAAGTAGTTTTTCAAATAACTTGGATATGACGGGCAACAGTGAGATAGGTCTGTACGAAGTAGTATCATTTGGTGGTTTCCCCGGTTTTGCTATCATTATCACTTCTGCTACTTTCCACAGGTCGGGCACATATTTCAGCCTGAGTGCAGCATTTATGAGATTTGTTAACTTTACTAAAGCCTTCCGTGGTAGGTTGTGCAGTATTTCACCTGATATGAGATCAAAACCAGGAGATTTTCTTGGGTTAATATGCCGTTTTATTTCTCGAAGAACTTCTCGTGGTGTTACTAATTTTATTGGTTCATTATTGTTACTGTCATTATCCCTAAGGTCATTCAAGATAGCAACATCATCAGTTAATTCATTTTCATTAGGTTTAAAAATGTCTCCTAAGTGTTCTGCAAACTTTGCTGCTTTCTGTTCGTTGGTAATTGCCCACCTTCTAGGCCCGATTTTCAAGGGCGGTATTTGTTTCATCGGTTGGTTCATACATTTCGTTGCCTTCCACAGAGAATAGTCTGTGCTGCGTTCATTAGTCAATTTTCGAAGATATGTGTTTGTGCTGTCGTCGATGTGCTTTTGTATTGCTCTTTTAAGGTTTTTAGTGAGATTATTTAGTATTTTTTTATCCTCAGGAGATCTTGTTTGGTGCCATACTTTTCTTTGCTTTCGTTTCTTGGTAATAAGTTCTTTTATTGCCAATGGGTACGTATTCTTAGCAGTTCTCTTTTTAATCATTGGAGTATTATTCCAAGCAATTTGTTGTATTTGAGAAACAAATTTCTCTAGATCTGCATTTAATTGATCTTGAGTTTTTAGGGGCACTTTAAGATCTATATTATTATCTAACTCTATTTTAAAACTAGTCCAGTCCGTATATTTATTAACTAAGCTTAGGTTGTTATCCTTATTTATAACTTTATCGTTTATTTCTAAATATATAGCTGAATGATCCGAGCTCATGTCATAGCTTTGGTCCGTACTCATATAATTTGAGGATATATTTTTGTATATAAAAAAGTCTATGAGATCAGGAATCTTATGTGGGTCCGTTGGCCAGTATGTAGGGGATCTAGTAGATGCGACATCACATTTAATTTCTGCAATGGCATACATAAGCTCTTTTCCTTTCTTATTTGTTAGTCGGGAGCCCCAATATGTATTTTTAGCATTGAAGTCCCCTCCCAATATGAATCTGTCGCCAAGCGATTGCAAGATCTTCAGGTACGCATCTTTGCGTAATTTATGTCGGGGCGGGCAATATATTGCAGCAACAGTTAGCCGGTACTTGCTGGTATTCAGTTGTACTGCTGTACATTGCGCCTGCGGAATTTCATGTTTGATATATTCTTGGTGTTGAATATTTTCTTTAATTATTACCGCACTGCCACCTCGTCCTTTGTTTGCTGGATGGAGCGCATGGTAAACTTTGTAGCCTTTAAATTGAATATAGCATTGTTTTGTGAAGTGTGTTTCTGATACCAGGCACAGGTCAATTTTTTCCATATCTAGGATTACTTGCAACTCGTTCTTGTGTTTGAGTAATCCATTACAGTTCCAAGCCATTATCTTTAGTTTATCCATAATTTTTTATTATTGGGGGTAACCGTCTTGGTGGTTCTTTCGATTTTCTTCAATCGCTCGTCGAATGATGTCATGAGCTTGAGAATTTCATCTAACTTATTTTCATTTTGAGAGGTTTGTTCTTTGCGTTGAGTACTTATTGAATTTTTAGCAGCTGTCTGGGCGTAGGTGGCTACGCTTACAGTTGGTGAAGGCTTAATACTTAGTTTTCGCTGTATAGTTGCGTCTTTTTTTTCATTGCTTTTTATCGGGTTATTAACAATTTTATTTCTTAGTTTTTGCATTTCTTTAGCGACCATGCAGCCTCTGTAGTTAGCTGGATGTGCTTCACCACAATGCACACACTTTGGCTTTTCCGTGACTGGTTTTTTGCAGTCTTTTGTTAGGTGCCTTCCGGTACATTTCACACACCTAGGCTCTTTGGCGCAGTACATGTGTGTATGTCCATAGGCTTGACATCTCTTGCATTGAGGAATGAGTTTAGATGATTTCAAGGGTTGAATATCAACCACACACCCTAGAATCGATTTTATTTGGTAAACTTTGTCTATTTCCTCTTTGTTGTTGAAGGTGAGCATAAACATGTTTAATGGCTCCTTACTTTTCCAACTTAGTTTATTAACAGCACTTTCAATTTGAAGACCCTTGGATTTGAGGTCTTCAACTATTCTCTCAGGCTTACAGGTTGCTGGAAGTTTTTTTGCCATTACTCTGATGGGTCTCTCCTGTTTATTTTCATAGGAATGCCATAGGCAATTATTTTCCGATAATAGCTTGGTTAATGATCTATATGCTTCCTCGTTAATAGCATTTATCTTGATGCTGTCACCATTCAGCATTTTAACCCTGAAGGTACTGGCAGACTGGTCCTGCGACAAGAAGTCGTAGAACTTTTGATAGTCATTCACTCCATCTACTACAATGGGAGGTGGAGAAGGAACTTTTTTTACCTTTTCTAGCTTAGGGTTTTCCCTTTCTTGAGACGAGAGTTCGGGTGATAAGTTCAATTTTCTTTTTTTTCTTGACTTCGTTCTTATCCACTCAGTTTCTTTAGCAAGTTCTTCCTCGTCCGTACCATATTCAACATGCGGCGCTGGCGTGGGAGTTTTTATAATGGAAGCTGCTGGGGTTGATTCTTTTGATTCAACGGCACATTGTAATTGCTGCTGAAGAATTGATATTTGTTTTTTTAAATCTTCAATGAGGCTCTGTTGGTTAAGCCGTTCTTGTCTCTCTTGTTTATATAGGTCATACAGATGGTGTTCAGTTTCAGTTTTGAGCTGAACCGTTTTAGATGGCGTATTCATTGTTAAGGCAGATGAGAACGTCGCCTTAACAATTATTCGTCGTACGTAAACATACCGAACGCAATGACTAACCGATCTAGGTCATCGCGGCCCGGCTGCTCGTGACGGCGGTATTGTTGTGATGCGTCTGCACTTTTACACTGTTTCACTATGTGACACAACTGTCCTAATCGAAGATTGAACGATCACTGAAGTGGATGAATGATAATTTCAGATTTTGTTTATTTTATGAATTTTATACTTCGGTATTATAATGTAAGATTAATTGAAAATTGAATATTTAGAGGTTTGGTAGTTTAAAAACTGGCATTGTGATGTTTTGGTATTTCTAATTCTGGCATTGTAAAGTAAGCTGTCGTCGGATCAGATATTTTAAATCTTAAGGTATTTTGTATTTGGGTATTTTAGGCTCGTACATTTTTAAATAAGGGTGTTATGGTTTTTGATATTCTGATATGTTATTGAGCAGGTTGTATTAGTAAAAAATAATAAAAAATTTGGCTGCTATTTTTCAGTTACATCGGCCATATTGATTTATGAAATTACGATGACTATGATGAGTGACATCATTAACCGGCAGAACCACGGCAGAATACGTCCAATAATACCCACACTTCAAAATCGACGTTTAGGGAGGCAACAATGGAACAGATGTCACTCTATGTCTATCACTGTCACTACATATTGTCACGAGAGTGGGTTGGGGATAGGAAAGAAAAGGCCGATCTTATGAAAATGCCTTTATTTAAGTGCCAAACGTGTACACACGGCACACACTCACACGCGGAACCGACACGGCACTGTACACTCACGCGGAACTGTCACTTGCGCGTAACTGTCACTTGCGCGTAACTGTCACTCGCGTGGAACTGTCACAGCACTGTCACTCGCGCAGAATTGTCACTTGCGCGGTACTGCTACTGCACTGTTACTTTCACTTTTCACTTCACTTACTACTCACTATTTTTCTTTTTTTTCCTCTTCCCTCTTTCTTCTTCGGATTTCACTTTTCAACTAACTGCCTTACGCCGCGCTTAGTACTGCTTATATACCCCCCGAATTCGAACAAAATCGCACCATCAATGTTCTAAATTCAAACCATAAATTTTCTTTCGCCTTCTCTTTCTTTCCCTTCCATTTGGTCTGGAACAATCCAGAAATATCTTCAAATAACCCCTTCTCTCTCACACATCTTCTGTCCTGTATTTTCACTTCTATTTAATCTAGAATAGCCTAGAAAATTCTTTTAAACTTACAAGACAGAGTAACATGGGCTGTGATTCGCACCGGGGACTTCCGATTCCTAGCCCAACGTCTAGACCGTTAGGCCAGAGATGTTCTGACGTCAATGTTGAAATTTCCCTTTGATGAATTCTTTTTCATTTGAATTCATGACGTTGACATTGTCATTCAGCGTGCTACGCGACAACATTATAAAACAAAGCCCTCCGCCGCATCTGTGTTTCTGTCTATTCGCGATAAACTCAAAAACTACTACACGGATTTTCATGCGGTTTTCACCAATAGATAGAGTGGTTCATGAACAAGGTTTAAAAGTATGTATAATTCATACCCGAGCAATGCCGGGTAGGGCTGCTAGTGTATTTATAATAACAGATTGTCGCTGCGACCACGATGGGTATAACTCCATAGTAACATTAGCGGATATAAACAAATAAGTTTCGTGCTATGTCCTGTTTATTAATAACTAGCTGTTACCCGCGGCTTCGCCCGCGTGATATTTAGCCTATGTCCTTCTCAGTATCCTAACCTTTGTGTATGCAAAATTTCATGATGATCCGTTCAGTAGCGTGAAAGCTTAACAAACAAACAAACTCACTTTCGCTTTTATAATATTAGTTTGGATTAGGATATTAGTTAGGATAATAAGATGCGTGTAGTTTTGCAAACTCATTGTATTGAATACGGAGAAGGACATCGGTTACGTGCCATGTGGTTCCCGGCACAGCAGAATAGGACCGCTCCAAGTCTTCCCGTGGATGTCGTAGAAGACGACTAAGGAAACACAAGTAAAACAAAGCTTATAAACATCTAGAGAGACCTCTTTTACCTCTCTGGCCAGCGTGGAGAGTGTAGGCCAAATCCTGACTGCTCTGGTTTAAATATGGCTCTGATAGTACAAAGAGGGTCGTGCAGTGGAGACTAACAAAGACCTAATGATGATCATCATCATCATTTCGTGTAGGTGACACGGTCAGTCGACCATGCACAACCTGGTGTCAGAGTTCTTCGGAACCGCCTCTCGGCCTCTGACGTGGTTCCTTTAACGACTACCAGATGGCAGCCGGGACCACCGGCTTTACGTGCCTTCCGAAGCACGGAATCATCTTTCTTATCAGACAATCAGGTGATTCATGCCTGCAATGTCCTAACCAAACTGGAAACAACAAACAAAGTATGCTTCCCGCGGGAATCGAACCCACGACCCCCGTGTCAACAAGGCAAATGCCTTAACCACTGGACCACGGAGGCAGTGATGATGATGATGATGACATAGGTTACATTTCATCAGGAAAAAGAGTACGGCTTCCGAGGGAAGGTCGGTAATGTGAGTGAAGTTGCGAGCAAAAAGTAGTTTTAAACAAGTAATTTAATTTAAAAAATCTAAAGAACCCGACTGACCATTAGCAATATTTACGTCTGGGATTTTAGGGTTGAACATGTTGAAATACTGGACTGGAGATTCAGCTCTCCATTTGGATAATTCACAAGATGGTAAATTTGCTGATATAAATGTGAGTGGAGTCGCGAACAAAAACTAGTTTTGAATAAACGGAAGATTTCGAGAATGCAGTCGAAATGTTTACAGCAAAATGTTCTCTTTTCCATTTACTTGAACAATTCCAAATACTTTCTGAATATCAGCGGTTTATCGTCCACTGATTCCTACTCTACATTTTCTTTGATAAAATATTTACATGTATTACATTACAACTACTTATGAAACATTTTTTGGACATACGGAACTGACTCATAGTTATTATAAAGATGGTATAAAAATGAATAAAAATCTTCTCGTATTCGTACGTTAGTTCTTAAATATATTCTGCGGTGGTGAACTGATTGTCAACACTCACATTGATGTGTGTACGGATTTAAAGTTTCGTTTGTAGTTGTACTAGGCATAAATATACTCCACTTGAATGAACCACCGTACCTGTGAGTAGACATAAAAAATATATAGACACAAATCACACAAATATAATTGCCCTTGCCTTGGATATTTATATATCCAAGGCAAGGGCAATCTGTAAAAGAACATTTTCCATCATGACCAGCAGGCCGATTTGCTAACTTGGTGTACAACGATTTGATTGTCACTTTAGCATGCATTACAGTTTTCATATCTTAAATAAAAATAGTCATTCATACCGAAGCCGTAATGAATATTGGAGTTACCATGAAAATGATGTACACCGTAGCTGTCAAAAGTTAGTAAATAGGCCTGCTGGCTGACGATCAAACCGGGACTCCTCGAGTTAATTTGCTTTCTACTTGGAACGCTTGCTTGTTAACTACTGCGCCATGGACGCCTTCGATAAATGTTTATGCCCTTACATAGATAAACTTTTCCTTTTTTTTTCGTCGGCATCTATGGCAGTAAAATCAGCTTAAGTATATATTCTATTTCTTAGAGACATCTATTGCATACTCATAACATACATACTATCACGTCTTTATTCCTTACGGGGTAGACAGAGCCCAAGGTCATAAAACCCAAAGGCCACGATAGCATGTAAGTGGGCATTTAGGAGGAAAGCGGAGTCAAAATAGCGATGGGTTGCTAGCCGCATAGCCTACATCGTGATTCCTTAGATTTTCGCCCAATCCCTTGACCAGCTTTTACGGCCTGCGTGAGTAGAAACGCAGCTGGTATATTGTATGTTTGTCCGTTTCTCCCAAACCGGTATGGAAGAGATCTAATTGCTCTCATCTCAGCTTATCCCGGTCAAGCCATCATGCTTCAGGCCCTAGAGTTCGTAATTGTATCGGCAATTTGGCATACAAGTTATTCTAGATGTAATTTGATTGGGAAAAGTTTTTACGATCGGCCGACTGCCCTGTGCCGATTCTCCTTGGGCAAAAAATTTGTACATATTGAGCTAAAAGTTGAACTCCGAGCCTTTTATGATGCAGAATACCATGCACAGTGGCTGCCGTTCTACAATTTCCCGGATACAAGAACGTATTCGTAATAAAATGTAGGCGAAGGATCGAGGAAGTTTATTTGAGCGAAGTACTTTGGCTAAATTAGCTGTCAATAAGGTACTTCGACTCGAATATCGTTCGAGATTTCCTTGATTTGGGGAGAAATTTATTGGAAAATGGGCGCACAAGCATACATCATTTGAGTACCCACTAAATTCTTATAGGGAAATTTATTTAAATTAATTCAATGGAATACGTTTGATGTCAACAACAGAATACTCATTCTAATAAATTGGTAATTTTTATTATGCTGAATTGATGTTGCTTACGGGAAAGATGGGCTCAAAGCACAAAATTTATTTCTTCCCTTAAAGGCAATTTAACTGTTAGTACAGTTCCGTTTATTCGTACGTAGGCCTAAAAGCCTAAAGGCATTTGAACAACTAGATCGCCTCTATCTCCTTATGCTTTTCGTATGTCTAATTGGCCAACACTGGTGTCAGATATTTCAAGCTGCCTTAAGGCATCTGATATAGCTAAACGACTGCCATCAACAATGACTGCCGGGACCAACGTGCCTTCCGAACTACGTAGCTAGCTCCAAATGAGCTTCCGCTACTTCACCGGACTTTTTGAGGTGAGGGCAGAGTGCCCTCAACCTGTAAGGCAAACTTCACCAAAGGGTTCCCAGGAGGAGTACGAGATATTTTTATACCACTTGCGGTCACCCATCCAAGTGAGGACTGCGCCCGGAGCTGCTTAACATACGTAAGCGCTCATAGTGCTAACACCCTCACGCCATCGGGCTCCACTAATGCTAATTAACTTGTGAAGTTCCAGTTGGTTTGCTAAGGCCTGCTGAGACGTTGCTTCTAGTTCTTTAACTACTTTTTAACTCTGTATGATCGACCTTAAAAAATGATCATTGCTTTTGAGAAATTAAGACATAATGAAAGATGTTCCCATATTTATTTATGCATAAGCAACATGAAGATTCACTATTTAATGTATTTTTTTTTAGTTTTGTTAATTCTTAGAGTATAGTTAATATTTATACTCTAAGGGTTAATTAATAAACGATCTATGGCTCTTTAGCTTTGTATCACATCTTTGCTAGCAATCGCTATATTTTAAGCTAAGATTTAGCATATTTTTGCGTTTTTGTATAAAGTAAATCACGAATTGTACGCTCTTTATGTTCAACAGTTTTCTTAATGCAAAATACGTGTTGCCAAATTTTATTACATTTCTGCAAAATAATGCGAGTAAAAGTAGTGCCTGAAAGAAACGCGTACGAACCGTGTTTACCTCCTCCGCATCTCATTTTCTTGTTTCGCCACTTTTGTTGGAAGTGGTAATTTACATATATTTCAGTATATTCAAAATCAATGAACTCTACAATACGACAAAGTTTCATAATCAGAATAATTAAAACAATGTCGATGGCCTGAATAAATTTTCTACAGTAAATTTTTAAAAAAGGTATTTTATTTCGTTTAAACGAAATCTTTAAAACACAAACAAACGTTTTATTACAATTTCAGTGAACTTTTACCCCCCTAAAATCCTATAAGGGGTGTTATTAACTCTACTTCTTAGATTTATAATAATAAGTGCAAAAGACATCAATTACATTTAATTATTCCCAATGTTCCCGAAGTCCGCCGTGTGGTTCCCGGCAGAGTAGAATAAGACCACTCCAAGTCTCCCCGTGGATATCGTAGAAGTCGACTAAGGAAACAGTTAAGCTAAACAAAGCTATAAACATCAGAGACCTCTCCAACCCGTCTGGCTAGCGTGGAGAGTGTAGGCCAAATCCTCTGACAGCCCTGGCTAATATATGGCTCTGGTAGTACAGAGAGGGTCGTGCTCCCGCAGTGGAGACTAACAAAGACCTGTTGATGATGATTCCCAAAGTAAATCCGGTAACGCCAAAGCCAATCACTAGTTTTCGTACTTCATTCATAACGGAATTGTTCTTGTATTGATTTTCGACAGTAACCTCGAGACTCGTTTCAGAAAATGTTAAAGTATCCTTGCCTTGAGAACTTTATCTTAAATGAAAGGAAACCGCACAATTGCTTCAAGTTTATCACAATTTTGATACTCGAAATCCTTTCTTCAGTTGAGAAGTTTCGTTTGTCTTAGAAACCCTTTGTTTTATTCTCGTTGGCTCTTTTTAAAAAGGATTAGAGCCAGAAAGACAGTAGGTATTTAAATGTAGTCTACTTTCCGAATGACATTTTACTTTCCATGCCAATTCTTTTTTTTTATTTACAAACATAGGAACATGATTAAACAAGTTGAATGTAAAAAAAAACCGAGTGCCGTATCTGATTGCCAGATTGACCTGGGTCTTGGATGTTTATCTTTATTAAGTATCTATCATGATATAAAGTATCGCTGAGTTAGTATCCTATAACACAAGTCTCAAACTTAAAACTTAAAGTTACTTTGGAGCTAGCTCAATCTGTGTGATTTGTCCATATATAATTGTATATTATTTTATTTGATTTTGACAGGAGGCGTGACATTCGAACAACAAAATTTGTTATGATACATAACTTGTATCAGTTTGTGTTTATAGTTACAGCCAATGTCTTTTCTCAAGCTCTAGACTAGCTGTGTACTAAGTTTCATTTAAATCGGTTCAGTACTTTTGGCGTGAAAGCGTACAGACAGACAGAGTTACTATCGCATTTATAATGTTAGTACGGAAATACGTATTGTTTGATCACGGCGGGGCCAAATGGGAATACATCAAGCCATGGTTTGATCTTGCAAATATTGTATTATGGAAATGTCTGGAGGTTCAAACTGAACGATACAATCGCTTTGTTTTTCGTAATGCTGAGAAGGGATTATTTTGTTTTGTTCTATAATCTTTCCTCCATTTTTGTTCAATGGTGGATCAGGAGTAATGTTTTATACTGTTTTATTATAGGACCAGATTGTGCCAGCTTATCTCTTCCCAGGCAGATTGTAGTCAATCAAGGAAATGGGGAGCTAGAACCATCAAGCATTTTATATCCTTGTTATTATTTATATCTGTAAGCAAACCTACATATATCCACTTGTAACAAAACATGTTTATAATCTTCCGACCTTAGGCTTTTCTGCTTGTAGTTTGTATTTTTTTTTTCGGGACTCAAAGCTTTAACTACTGAGCTGTTATGATGAAATTTAACTTGCACACTATCCAAGGCACTTAGAATATAATGTACAGACTTGCGCGCAAAGGATTACCATTATAGATAATTTCAATTCATATAAAACAATTAAATTCAACATTACACTATCAAGGAGAAAACGGCAAAAATCACGTTTGTTAAGAACATTCATTACATTCTGTTTTCAGTATTTGTTGTCATAGCGGCAACAGAAATACATAATTGTTGAAAATTTCAATTGTCTAGCTATCACGGTTTACCAGATACAGTTAGTAGGTAGCCCGATGGCCCAGTGGGCGTGAGCATTACAGCTCTTTCGCATGTTATGCAACCCCGGGCGCAGTCCCCACTACCTCCTCCGTCCTAAGGAAGGTACCTTAAGCCGTTGGTCCCGGCTATTATCATTGATGGGAGTCGTTAAGCTATGTCAGATGCCTTAGACTGCTTGAACAATCTGACACCAGTGTTGGCCACGTAATATACACACGGAAAACAAAACAAAATCGGATACAGTCTAGTAACAGGTAGACAGACGGACGGACAGTCAAGTCTCTTAAAAGGGTCTCCGCGTTTTGGTTCTTTGGGCACTGGGCACGGAACTCTAAAAACCGGCAAAGGGCAAATCAGACTCATTAAAGATATTTTCCGTAAAAAAGGGATTATTTTTGGGATGTCAAAAGCTGCAAATTTATAGCTTTCCGATTTAAATACGGATACTTTAGTAACCTATGTATCTAGCAATCAACTCCTCTATTTACTAGACTTTAAATAATAGTTTATTTTTACGAGTTCAATCTCAGTTTGCGGACAACAAAGACAGTTTTAACTGACAATATAATTATTGAACTGATAATTATTTTCCATTGTCATGTTTTAAGTTTTGGTGTTTTTGTAATTAGTAAAAAAACACATTTAGGTATGTGTCAATTACCTATTAATATTTGTATATACTCAACTTCAAGTCTTTCTGTCGAACATGTGTCAGGTATAGACAATTTATTCATTGTTAAACTCTTGTTTTTCTGTAAATTCGAAGTGTAAGAATAAAGACTACGTCACAAATAATAAGTACTTACCAACAACATGAGATCACATTTGATATTATAAACACTATTATTATGCATGACGGAGGTCGGGGGTTGAAATAATTAATATAATAGATAATAAAGTAGGTATCATTTGCAGTTATTAATAGATGATACTGTCAATTTTTATCTTTATCACAATATCTAATTAATTTTGATAATTAAGTTTTTAAAATAATTCTTTTTTGCAGCAATCTTCAGTTTTACGTGTATATACACTGATGATTATTATAAATGTATATAAAGTTAAATATAAATAATAATAATAAATAAATAAATACTTATATATACGTACAAATCACACACATTGAGATAGCCCCAAAGTAAGTTCGAGACTTGTGTTATGTATGGGATACTAACTCAACGATACTTTATTTTATTATAGATACATATATAGATAAACATCCGAGACCCAGGTCTTTCTGAAAAAGATCATTTTCCATCTTGACCTGACTGGGGATGGAACTCAAGACTATCCGTGTCGCAAGCAGGCGTGTCGACTGCTGCGCCACGGAGCTCGTCAGCAATAATAAAGCTTGTTGCATAAATCAATCTTTATATGTTGGTAGTGTATTCTTAATACTAGCTTAATAAGTGCTTTTCAAGATAAATCTAATGAGCTCAAATACAATGGATTTATCTTGTTTAATTAGGTGATTTTTTGACCACCTTTCAAAACCATCATCAGAACTGTATATTGACTCCATAATTTGTATTGTCTTGTATCTCATGGTCACGGGCGTAATCCACAACTCCTAGTCTAGTGGTTGCAAGTATGGTATCGGGTACGTACTCGCCCTCAGTTATCGTAGCTGCTGGAGTAAGTAGCATTCCAAATTCCTTTTCCGTTCCCTCATTCCAACAAGCTCATATTCTACCCTTTTATTGCTTGAAAAAACGGTTTCGATGGGCCGCAGCGTCGGAACCGATATAAGCTAAGCAAAACTGCGCTCGCTAGCCTGTTTACCAAGCGTGGTGAGTATGGCAAAACGCCCCAATGATTGAAATATTCGGGACAGGTGTACATCAGTAGACTTCTTACGGGTAAGGTGATGATGATGATGTGTCTGATACAAGTATAAAATATTTCAAATCAAGAGATTTAAGAAAATGGCTTTAAAGTTTAGTTGCAAGATTCGTCCCGAGCAAATACACACGATATATTATTTGAACGCTAAATTAAAACTTGCAATAAAAAAAAACTGCTTGCATTAACAAGGTTTTCAGTTTTTGACTCTAATTTATAAGGCTGATAATCGTTAGAAAATGAAAAATATACAAATTTAAAAAAAAAATTACATCATAGCAAATATTTTTGGAAAATTCTGTTTTACTTACAAATGTCATTAACATTCACCAAATAAATAAAATAAAGTATATAAAATGCTATTTATTTTTCCTCTAATCGATAGAGCTAATAATTAAAAACATCGTAAATAAAATAAACCGCAGCCCACTTTGATCCCGAATCGCAGTGATTGCGTCCAATAAAATGGAAACGGGACTTTCCACGAATTCCCACCTTATTTACGGTTTATTCCTGATTGTCCATAGTTTTCATTCCCTATGCTAAAACATCTCAAGAAAACGCTCATATCGTGTCTGCTGTCTCAAGTGCATAATTCATTTAGGTATTCATTAAATATATGGGAGTCAAACTCAAACTCAAATATTTTATTTATTGTAAGACATTGTAAATATCATTTTGTGAACGTCAATTTTAATTACAAATTATTGTTGATGTCAATAATTTTAAAGCTAAATTTTGGGTCACAAGAATGCAACCACAACGCATTTTAAATGATTTTTTATTTTATTTGTTCTATTTAGAGTGTAAACGTAGAATACGTAGATACTTAAGGATTATTTATATACGTCGTAAAACTTACCGTTACATTTAAGATAAGAAGACTAAGGCATAGTTTGTATTAATAATAAAACAGGAGCTCACAGTCTTTCAAATTTGATTTGAAATTTCGTCAAAACTATCTGAGATGTGATCTTAATTAATAAAAAAAAAATCCTCCTTTTTTTGTTTAAGAAATTGACGTGGTAAACCTACACTCTAAATTATTTATTACTAGCTGTTACCCGCGGCTCCGCCCGCGTGATATATAGCCTATGTCCTTCTCAGTACCCTAACGTATGTGTGTGCAAAATTTCATTATGATCGGTTTAGTAGATACGGTGTGAAAGCGTAACAAACAAACAAATAAACAAACAAACTCACTTTCGCATTTATAATATTAGCTAGGGTAGGATTAGGAGTAGGATAGGATTAGGATAGTTAAGATTAGGATTAGGATAGTTAGGATTACTAAAAAAACCAAAGTTAGTGTGGTGTTTACTCGTACATCTGTTGTGAATAATATATGACTATGAATATGCTAGGATAAATGTTTTATTTGGAAGAGATTTTTGATACGTTTTAACACTTTTTTTGTTGTATGAAACTTTTTCAATGAATATTGATATTTTCTTTCATGTTTAATGATTAATGTATACTTAGTTAGTTTTAACGCCACTTTATGTATAGCATGGAGAACAGGAACTGTAGCAAATTGGGAACAGGACTTATTTACAGTGTTTACTGAATCCCCATCGCTACGGTATTGATGAAGGCGAACAACAATTGAGATTTACACCACCTACCTTATTGAATTTGTTCTCTATTCCCTTCACTGAATGGCTACTTCTGACCTCTTTTGTACTGGGACACCGTGCTGTTTCACAGACGTTCAAAATGTTTGTGCTTACATTGGATAATAAATTGTAGTCTATTTCAAAATTAATAGGTAGGTGGAGGTGACTTTGTGGATACATGTCACAATAAAATATCTATTATGTCAATCTTAACACTAATAAACTGTCATTTACTAAGTTTGCTTTGAATATTTATGATGTGTGATAAAATAAATTATACGCAAATAGATAAAAATTTATATTTTATTTAAATATTATAAAACAAAGTCTTCCGCCGCGTCTGTCTGTCTGTCTGCCTGTTTGCGATAAAAACAAAAACTACTGCACGGATTTTCATTTGGTTTTCACCAACAGATAGAGGGATTCATGGGGAAGGTTTTAATCTATAATACATGCGCGGAGGCAGCCGGGTAGGGCTGCTAGTATTTTATATATTATTGGGAATACATAAGTACATGACATATTTTTTGAAGGCGATTGAAATATAAATATCTATGGTGAAAGTCGCCGTGTGATTCCCGGCAGAGTAGAATAGGACCACTCCAAGTCATCCCGTGGATGTCGTAAAAGGCGACTAAGGAAACACAAGCTAAACAAAGCTTATTAACATCAAAGAGACCTCTCCAACCCGTCTGGCCAGCGTGGAGAGTGTAGGCCAAATCCTCTGACTACGCAGGGTAGTATATGGCTCTGTTAGTACAGAGAGGGTCGTGCTCCTGCAGTGGAGACTAGAAAGACCTGATGATGATGATGGTGAAATTATTTCAAATTAGATGTAGTGTAGATTATGTCTATATAATAATCAAAGAGTGTGGATCATATTCCTATAGGTATAAGTAGATCTAATTTGTCTATGACCTCTGATATATTAAAAAATTAGAATAAAAAGATAAAAAAGTTGAAAAGATTATTTAACAAGTTAATAATTTAAAAAACAAAAAACCCGCCTGCATGGATAACTACAATTATTTTATATTTCACCTACCTAAGAACACTCGGGCTATTAAGACAAATCTAACGATACCTCAAATGTGAAAATCCATTCAACGGTTCTAGAGATACAAGGTAATAAAGAATATTACATACATACAAGATACGCGCTAAACACATAACCCTCCTGGCAGTCGGGTAAAAACCTGACTGCCTTGACAGTTTTGACAGTTCACGTACCAAAAAATCAATATGATATATGATTTTTTGGTGACATAAAATGCGATTCTAATGACACCAGATACTTCCAAACGGCTGTGCCGTTTAGGCTACAGGAACAGTCCGTTCGTCCCCGCTGTGATGGCAGTCGTTAAGCTATGACAGGCTTGAGGCAGCTTGAAAAATCTGAAACCTGGCCACTTACACGTACAAAGAACATCATACTCTCGTCGTGCTCTCCTCTCACGGGGCTGCTGGAAGAGATTTTAAATGAAGTAAGCTTACCTAAGCGTACTTACAGTACCTTTGTACGTGAAAGCTCTAGTTTTAAGTTTTTTCTGTATATTTTTCCTCCGGGTACATAAACTGTTAAAGAAATAAATAAATAAGAACAAAAAGTACATGATTGCTTTCCATAGACTACATTCAGCATCCCAGTGAAACATAATACAATGTCTTCTGTGTACGCCGACGCTTGCACTGCCAATTCATTTGTAAGACCTCTCTGAAACATTGATGTAATGATATTGCTGTTTCTACTACACAATATTATACTCTATTGTCTAGAATATACGACTCAAGGTCCTCTTTTTGTGCTCTGAGGGGAGTAAATTTATATCGGTCTATATTTATTGTGGTACAGTATTATAATGCCGTTTGAGCCGCAATTGTTTCAGATGTAGACCTGTGAATTCGATGTGATATAAATAATGTTAGTGGTAATTGCTTTTTTTTGCAGTAAAAACTGAAAACTTTATGAGTTGTGTTAGTAAACGGTAAAATACTCCTTTTCTACGCCGGACTACATGTCTGACGCCATTGTTTTTTAGGTATGCTTTTTGCAACAGTTTTTTAGTATCAGACGGCTCATATAATATGTAACATGCATGAGAAGAGACGGTTGATAATAACATGTATTGTTAACGTATACATACATACATATTATCACGACTTTATCCCTTGCTGGGTAGACAGAGCCCAAGATCATAAAACCACTAACACGCTAACCTGTAGCGTGTTAGTGAGCGTTAATGTGGAAAGCGGAAGCAAAATAGGATTGCTAGCCGCATCGCCTATTCGTGTGATTCCTTAGCCTCCCTTCCCTCGACTGGCTTTAACAGTCTGAGTGGGAAGAAAAGCAGTTGGTAGCTGGCAGCTCTATGTTTTTCCTTTTTCCAAACCAGCATGGAAGGTTGTTTACGTATAATTATGTATATAAACGGGCCTTAACAGACTTTTACTTATTTGTTTCCGTTGACATTTGAAAGTTACATTAATTATAATGTAATAGCATCGACCGCGAAGACTTAGAAAAAGAATATCCTTTACGTATTTGTGTTGTACTTACTTACTAGCCATATAAGAACGGCTTTGTAGCCCGTCGTCCCTTGTTAATTCACCCATTATTTATTTGCACGATATTAATCTTTTCATAGCGCGTTATTATAAAAAGAACACAAAAGCAGCTATATTTCACTTACCGGGATACTCGTAAATCTGTTGGAAGTTGTTTGAAATTAAGTGCACTTTTGTTGTTCGTCGGCTTTCGTAAATAAAACATGATGGAATTTTGGCCTTAGAAGGACGACCTGGAACTAAGGAGTTGAGATGCCAATGGAGTGGTGTATGAGGCCCTTTGAGGTTTGAGTTGTGGTAGAGCCACGCTACCGGCGAAAATCACTTTTGCTGGTAGCATGAAAGGGCCGGCTCGTCCGGGGAAGTATGACACTCTCACAGAAAATCGAAGTTTGAGTAGTAGCTTTACAGCTTCTATGCTTCGTTAGATGAGTGAGAGTGCCGGAGGCCCATCCGTCTGGTGAGGGAAAAATAAAAGGCCGGCAAAGCTCTTGTCACCCTGGTGTTACATTAGTCCATGGGCAGCGGTGATCACTTACCATCAGGTGACTCGCTTGCTCGTTTGCCGTCCTATGACGTAAAAAAAATTTTAATGATTTTTTTTATAGACTTATTTTTATAATTTCATTTTGTTAGTTGCTTTTAATCTGTGGTAAGTAATAACTGTACATAACTGGTGGTACCGCAACTGCCTTTGAATGTGGGTTTTCAAAAATGACAGACGGCAGTACTGAGGCATCGACTTCGATACACCGTTGTCATTGGATAATATTTAATAAGCAGCAACAACTGTTATTGTCTGTGTTCTATATACTTTTATTTTATTTAGATATATTGGTGCAATAAAGTGTTTATTCATTCATTCATTCATTCAACAACTGGCACATTGTGGCCCAATCACAGCTTACCAGACCCGACGCGCCAGTGCTGCCGCCGCTTATTTTAGAAGACCCTCATTGCAGAGTTCCTGGTTTGATCACCGGTATCAGGTCTACCTATAGATGGCAAACGATCCTCATAACGCGGAGCGGAGCGTCTGAAGTTGTACAACTTTCGAAATAAGCAGGTCTATTTTGTAAGTGTTGACAACTACGGTGTACATTGTTTTGATGGTCACAAAATGCGTTACCTCCATTCTTCGATAAACAATTAAAAAACGTTTTTATTTAACTAGTAGTGCAAATTTAAAATGCTTCTCAAGATATTTTTCTATTTAATACTTATTTACCGACATGGTGATTAAGAAAAATATTTATAAACGACATAATTATAAACATTATAAAGTTTGGCATTTTCTTTGAAAAAAGTCAAAAAATTTAAATTTTTTATCAAACGTTTATTACTTAGTATCTTTTGATTTTTAGGAATGAAAAAATAGTCCAGTATAATAATGTATCCTCTAATTCAATCAAAATCCAGTTTCTATCCTAGTCCCAAGGTAGCTTGTCGATTAACACAAAATATTGTATGAGCGGCAAAGTGGAAAAAATAAAATTATAAGGGCATTAAACTGTAGGGAAACGTCTGATACATTAAGAGACCTGCAGGCTGTGCTACATAAGAATATTTTTGTTTCATATACGCGTCGAACTTCCATTCGTCTCTAAGCTCCTTACTGATTCATTTTGTCGCAACGTGCTAGATAACGCCTACTCATTTTATGAGGCAATATCGCTCAGGCGTCTGTATTAAATTTATTTTAACTGGCGTCATTATATCTTTAGAGGTAGTAAAAAAAAACTCTTATAGTTTCGCCATGTTCATCTTCTGTTGATCTGTTTGTCCGCGGCTTAGTTCAGATAGTATACTTAAGTTCTAAAAAGTTGATAGCTAATTTGACGTGGGTATAGGTATGCCTATCCCTGGGCTCCCCCAGGCCTCCGCCTATGTCCAACTTTGGACTGCTTGCGGCTGATGATGATGTTATAATAGGTATGTACATACATGTTAATCACACTGACAATAAAATAAAAAACATTTTTTTAAATGTGTATATTACTTTTTCCTCGTGAATTCCTCGTCGGGCGTATCGCTTGATAAGTATTTTAAAAATAAGTACAGTCAGTATCTGAACAACATTTTTATTCAGGAATCCGTTTGTGATATACCTATTAGACGAGCTCCGTGGCGCAGCGGTCAACACGCCTGCCTGTGACACGGATAGTCCCGGGTTCGATCCCCGGTCAGGTCAAGATGAAAAATGATCTTTTTCAGATTGACCTGGGTCTTGGATGTTTATCTATAGGTATAAGTATCTATTATAAAATATAGTATCGTTGAGTTAGTATCCCATAGCACAAGTTTCGAACTTACTTTGGGGCTAGCTCAACCAGTGTGATTTGTCCGTATAAATTTATTTATTTTATTAAGCTTTGAAGTGCAAATTTTTCTTGGAGTCAAGACAAGTGTTCTTTCTTCTCTGCAAATAAAAGCAAAATAATTAATATTTCCAGTGATGGCTTCCGGCTGAACACTTTTGTATAGAAACGTCAATTATTGTTTCGAATTTCCAGCATTAATCCCGAAAAGTTGTTCTTTTTGATGTGCTGAGGCTGAGTGGCACCTTTAAAGAGCGGACAGGGTTCTATTAATATATTGTTAAAGTCTAGCCTTCGTCGTATTTTCGTGGAAATCCTCTCGAGATAGAAGAACTAATATTATGAATAAAAACTGAGCAAACTTATTCTTTTCCCAACTTTGGCATGACTTGAAGTTGGAAAAAGAGGAAATTTAATTATCCAGTCCACTACGATTTTGTATGAAAAACTTGTACCTAACTTTACTTTTCAGAGACTTTTTTCGTCTGGGCTTAACTAGATTAATCACGGTTAGTCTCTAAAAATATAAGGCCAAAGTTTAATATTTTTGGAAAATTTGCGTTATTTTTTTTGTAAAATCGCGTCAACTTTTATTAGTTCGCAAATTATCAAACAATTTTCCTGACACTTTTTTCGCGTAAATTATAAGTATGTTTATTATTGCTATGTCTGTAAATTTACGTTTATATGTACATTGTATTAGTATTTATGTACGTATGTAAATTATAGCCCATGTACACTGTACAATAATTAATTTTATTTTAGTTTAAAGTATTGTTGTGGAGAAAAAAAATAAAGTATATTTTTTTATGTCATCTGCATATGAAGTAGCTTTTTATAGGTGAAAGAATTTTGAAAATTAGTAGTTTCGGACGCTATTTAATGCAAACAAACAAGAAACAAACAATTAAATCTTTCACCTTCAAAGATAATCCAGCCGAGTTAAGGCGCTTACAACAGCCAACTAGCGCCACCCATAGTTTTATTTCTTTTTTACTACTAAATAAGATCAAATTAAAAAAAAATCTACTTAAGTACTTCACTAGTAAATGACTTGTAGTATTTTTGTGTATCGCTTTTTATTATTTTACATCTGGTAAATCAAGAGAACTACCCATTAACGCCAAAAACGGCCACTTTTGGCGGTAATTAGTAATTCTCTCAAACTGAAATGAAAATATTGATGAAAAGTTCTACTTAAAATACTACAAGTAATTTACTAGTGAAGTACTTACGTAGATTTGTTCTTATTATGGAGAACGAGAATTAAATAGCGGGTGTCGCTAGTTTCGCTAATGTAAGCCAAATAGATCAGCTAGCGTAGCCCCCGTATCTTATATATTATCCCAGAGTCCATAGGGAGTCGCCGATTGAAACGGTTTATTCCACTTTGATCACCTTGGTGATATCACCTGGGTGAACAAAGTACACTCTTTTTGGCCACTTTGTTCACCTGGGATTTTGAGCACCTAAGTAGGTCACGTGTCACATACATAAGATTCCAAGGTGAACGAAATACACTAAAATAGTCGCATTTGATCACCCAGGTGATAATACCCATAGGTGATCAAAGTGGAATAAACCATTGAAACGCCCTGTGACTTCGAGGTTGGACTGCTTTCTTCACATTCTCTGGACTATCGAGCTCCTCATCCAATGTTGATAAGGCACTTTGATTTTCCAATTCGACTTTAACCTCTATGACAAATCAAGTGCCAATTACAAAGTCCTTTAGTTTACCTGTCGGAAATTAACATTCGTCGGCGCTGATTTCAAGTGCCACTTTATTTCGTGTTTACGTATGAAAATTCGGAGATACCACCCAAATTCCGGGACCCGATGTAAATTCCCTTAGGGCGAGGAAGTTTTCCTGAAATTTGAATTGTAGATTATTACAAATAAGTTTATAAAATAGCCGCTTTCGGGTATCTTGTTAATGGACTCTCAAGCTCACTCTCGCCATTTTGTTGTTAGTTATCAAAAGGTGCTCCCCTAATTATAATTTGTAATATTCACATAAACCTTGTAGCTAAGTTCTCAAAGGTGGTTCAGTATTTAATTGTTAATTGTTATTATATTCAAAGAAAAATACATTGTGAAATTAAATATCAAACAATCAACAACGTGTTTCGGCAATAAAGTTACACAAACGCATCCGCAACAGGCTTGGTTAAAAAAGTTACAAAAATGCATCCAATACATAAGCTTCGTCAGAATCTATATAAGTAGTTATTATTGTTTTAGAACAAAGTTGTAAATGTTTGACTAAGTAGAGTGATTCTCGAAAAAGCATTACGTATCAAGCAAAACGTAAAAAATTTGCGATTTTGAATAATATTCTAAGGACTTAATTTTTATGGTCTACCTACGACCGACGTGTCGGAGTTCAGGATCTCATGCTATAATAATATTTGGCGATGTTTCTTCTCCAAAGTCACCCAAGGATATATATAACCTGTAAAAATTAAGTACAAGTATTTAGCTTCCCCTAGAATCGAACTCGGAGCCTGTCATGTAATCCAGTGCACTAAAGGAGGCATTCCAATCAGATTGGTGCAAGATCTTTTGAAATATTTCAATTAAAACAACAAAGCATTAATTAATATTGAACCTCAAACGGATTACAATAGTATCTTCACATTTACGAGTAGGTATAACATCTTTAATGGACGAAGGTTCATAAAATACTTATTGTAGAGATTTTACGGCGACCACCGATGGTTCCATTTTTATATTTCATTCTTCGCTCCACGGGACACGTTAATTGAACTTTCACCAATGATTTTACGTTAAAAAGGGATAGATGGGTTTTCCTGGCGCATAGGACATATTTTAAATATATTTTATACACAAACTGTCGTGTTTTCTTCAGTCATAGCATTAATTCTAGTGCTATGATTTCGGAGCAAAAAAAGTAGAATGTACCGGCTGCTTCTCTTCCCGTGCACTCCGTGCAGACAGTAGAAGTCGGTTAGTGGAATGGGCGAATTCCATGCAATCATGGCATCAGGCGACGCAGCAAGCAACCTATCACTTTTTAGATTCCGCGTAAACGCCAATTTGCCCAACCAAACGCTAAAGGTGAATTTTGGTCTTAGGCTCTATCTTTACCGTCAAGAAAAAGGATGTTATATGTTAGTCTTTACTAGCGCGGAAAAAAGTTACAATCATTTTTCTATTCAGGGTTAACAGTGAAAAATACTGGAAGACATAGCCACGTTTAGCAATTTACTAGCTTTAGTTTTAACTTTAATAAAGAAGGAAATAACCGCTTTACATAAGTCCCCAGCATATTTATGAGAACCTTCAAAATAATGCCCATCCGTAATGGGCATTTAAAATTGGGAAACACTGGTGTACAAGCTACTAAATTAATTGTGGCTGACTTATTAATTTAGAAAGCAATGTAGATTTTTAAGTGGCAAATGATGCTTTTAAAAAGAAGCCTGTTAAATTAGTACCCTTTAAAATTTATGCAAAGGAGAAGTCTCTGCCTCTTTGGAATACTGTTGGAATTCCCAGCAAAATTCTGAGTTCATTGGGAATTCCAGATATTTAAACTGAATTTGTTGGACTATTCCAGATACTTAAATTCCAAAACATTTTGTACGGTACACCATCTTTACTTTTCATCCTTGATTTTAGCGGTCCAAGGAATGGAACATTATTGACTTTTGCTAAGCACACATTCTGAATTGTACGGGTTGGGTTTGGGTTCTATATCAATACAGAGTGACATGTTTGTTTACTTAAACTGAAGTCCCTGATGTTTCAGTACAAACGATCGTATGATTTTTGGGGATTATTTACTACACTACTTTTACCTCTGTGTATTCAAATGATTTTGCTGTGGGCTATGCAATGGTAGAGCGTGAAACTTTTAGTTATTTATTTCTAACCACAGACAAAGAGGGGATGATACAAGTGTCACACTTTAATCTGGGTTTATCCAAGGTATTTTTCGTCGGCAAACGGGTTGATAGATTTCTAAGGGTTTCCGTAATTTAAAACTTAACAGGCCATGTTATTAGGACAGACTTTTACAGGTCAATTGTATATCCAAACAAAACCAGCTATTGAGGTGGTCATATTAAATAGCTGTAGGGGTATGTTGACTACACAATGACTACACATGTGATACCTACCTACATTTAAATTTTAAAGCACCAAATTATTACCATGTTTATAGCAGTAAAGCTAATTTCATTTCATATCAGGTTCTCAAGTTATCACAAGGTCATTTACACAACCTATTACGCGAATGATTTTGAATTGCGTCTCGCTATCAACTCTAGATCTTAATAAACATTATATTAACCACAATTCAACTGAAATATTGGATATCCAAATTATATTCTCTACAGCCACAGCAGCTGTCTTCATGATAAGGTCATATGAAAGACCCGCAAGTTCACTTTACATGTTTCATTTGACTGAACCTGAATTGCGTATCTTAAGATCTAATGCGTATAAAAGGATTGGGGAGAAATGTGTAGAATCGAAGCGATGTGGCCAGGTTAGTAAGACGTTGGTCGTACAAAAACTTAAGACTGCTGGTTCAAATCCTGCCCACGTAGATTTTCTTCCCATATCTAATTACTTAATTTAGTTAGAGTATAGTACAAGCTGTTGTGTCGGACCACGTAAAATTTATACATGTTTACGGTTTTAAATCTACATGCATATTATTTGTATCCAAATTTCTCATCTCAAAATGAAAGCCCATCAAAATAACAATAGGGCAGCGTAACGGGTGGAGTGTAAATCAGGTTTTTATCACAAAAGGCGAGGGTACTCACATGCTCTCAATTAACGGCGGATCGGCGCCATGATGGTTTTCAAAGTAATTAATTGTAAAGTGCCTGCCTATGAGAGCTCACAACACGCAGTTTGTAAGGTATTTTCCACTACAAGCTATGAGATATACACGGTAAATTTACACCAATATTTAAAACTGGAAACAGAATCCCTTATGGACTACAGCAGGAAGAGGGACATCAAAATCAGAGTGTAGAAGGTGATTTTGAATGGATAATTAATTTATGTAAAATGCGGAAAATTTACATCTCAAAGCTCTAAATCTATTCTTTTTCCAAACTATTTCCAAAGTCCATTATTTACCTTAGTTAACAAGAAAATGACATAAGGGTACTGGTAAGTTCTATACGTAGTTGAAATTAATATTAGAATTGCCATCACAATAGTAAAAGTTTATTTTGTCACACTTTATATAAGCTGGCAAAAATCTATACGCATATTATGTGTATCCGAATTTCCCATCTTAAAATAAAAGCATATGGTATCGTAATCGGTGGATTGGAAATCAGCTTTTTATAGCAAAAATAGAGGGTACTATCAGCTGTGTGATAAGTTTCAAAGTAATTAATTATTAAGTGCATACCTATGAGCACAGCATATAGTTTTGGGACGGTATTCCATAGCTTTCAGCGAGCTATGGGAGCTTATTTATTAAATAAAGAAAATAAGAAATGGAGAAAAAATTCTACGCGGGTAGGACTTGAACCTGCGTCTAGATCTCAGTACGATCTATGCGTATATGGGAGCTATTTATTTGAGGTAAGTATTGTCTTGGAGTTAAGGAACGTTCTCCTAGTGTTGACTGCAAGATGGCCTGTTGTCAGAGTGCTATTGACTTAGCCCTCTGACAACAAGAACAAGAAGAGAACTCAAAGTTTTTTAAGTGGTTTCATATCAGCAGTCAGCACCCCTGCCAAAATCAATAATATACTAAATCTGTGTGAAGTAAATTGCAGTGTCTTTCACATAACAAAATTAAGGTTTCATTTGTCAAGATCACCTTTTAAAAGTTTACAAACCGAAGTTTCCTTTTTCCTTAATATATGCACTAATCTGTCGCATTAACTTTAATTCCTACCCATAGGTACAAATACACATGGTACCTAGTAGCATGCTTCCGTGCTAGTTTTGAGCACGTGGATCGATAAAAATAAGCATGCTACTAAGTAGCATGTATATCCCACACAAATGTGGGTAGGAATTAAAGTTCCATCATCCATTAGGTCTTTTAGTCTCCACTGCAGGAGCACGACCCTCTCTGTACTACCACAGCAATATATTAGCCATAGTATTCAGAGGATTGGCCTACACTCTCCACGCTGGCCAGACGGGTTGGAGAGGTCTTTTTGATGTTTGTAAGCTTCGTTTAGCTTGTGTTTCCTAAGTCGCCTTTTACGACATCCACGGGACGGCTTGGAGTGGTCCTATTCTACTCTTAGGACGTTCCTTTACTCCAAGACAATGAACTTTGAGATGTATCATGTGAGATTGTGAGTCTTCCGCATTTTACCTAAATATATTTAATCATCCATCCAAAATCACCTTCTACACTCTGATTTTGATATCCCTCCTCCTGCTGTAGTCCATAAGGGATTCTGATTCCGCGATTTAAACATTGCAAACAATGGGCATGTTGACTAAATTTTTTTTCATGTTGCTATGTAAAGACCTGCCAAAAATAAACACAATAGTGACAGAAATACATTTCTAAACAAAAAACTCTTTCAGTTATAAAAGTTTTAAAGACACATGTTTTTAGACGTAAATTTTTAGACGTAAAAACCGCCGCTGAAATGCCTACATATTTGTGACGTCACAAGCTTGTATTTTGTATGGGTGGCGTGAGAACTTTGTTTGGTAGCTATACGAAATATTTCGTTTATGGTAATGGTTTCATAATAAAAGTTGCTATAAATTTTGCAGACTAAAATACAGTATAATTGTAATTAAAGATTTTTCATACTTTAAAAAATGGTCCTACTTACCCAACTTTAAAGAAGCTTTAAGATCACTTAACGAATCGATATCAAATTAAAAGTGTTCTTTATAGTGTTTTTAGATAGAAATTTGTCTCATTAGAAACAAATTTTATATAATCTTAACATTAGGCAACTACCGTATTGAGTAAAATACCCGAGACTAGATTTCAGTAAGTACTGCTTTGGTGAACGCGCGCCTTTTATTTTATAGAGATGCATTAGACTTTTTGTAGCTAAAAGCATTAATCCCCTATTGCACTCTTTTTAAAGTGCTGAATTTGTACTGCTTTTTATAGAACAGCTTTTTTGCGATGAAAAGTACTAATATTTTTCAGTAATCCTGATATATTTACTAAAAATTAACGCACACTGATATGATAAGTGTGCCACTTTCACATCCATTGATCCTATCCTCTTTGGACTCTTCCATCCTCTGTGGCCTAGTGGTCGTCTTGCCAGGCGGTCACATCGCAGGTCTTTCGATTTCCAGTCAGGTAAGGATGACTTTTTTTGTCAGATTGATCTGGGCTTTAGATTTTTACTATAATATATAAATAAAATAAATAAATATATACAGACAGATCACACAGATTGAGCTAGCCCCAAAGTAAGTTCGAGACTTGCGTTATGGGATACTAACTCAACGATACTATATTTTAAAATAGATACTTATATGCATAAAGATCCAAGACCCAGGTCAATCTGAAATAATCATTTTCTATCTTGACCTGACCGGGGATCGAACCCGGGACCATTCGTGTCGCAGGCAGGCGTGTTGACCGCTGCGCCACGGAGCTCGTCATATATTATGTAAATGTTATAAAATATAGCATCGTTGAGTTAGTAGGTGTTCCATAACACAAGTCTTGAACTTACTTTCGGCTAGCTAAATCTGTGCGAAGACATGGATTGATACTACTTACATAAATAAGATATATGGTTGTTATGTAGCCTTAAAATAGAACTATACATTTTATCAATCATCATCATGATCATCTGAACGTGTACCCGGTTTTTTCCTCATGACAGCTTATACGTAGGAGTCCGTGGTTGGGTTTTGTGACAGTATTCAAAGTCAAAGTCAAAGTCAAAGTCAAAGATTTTTATTCAAAATTGGATAATTGTATCTCTTTTTGAACGTCATATTTTTTACTTTCTTTCTTTCTTCACGATGTAATATGATAAGGCGATTTATTTTTATTAATTTCTCATTAACGCGGAACCCACTTACGGTAGCTTCAGAACCGCAGATGAATACCTATGAAAATGGAGTACAAGTATTTGCCCCCGCCGGGAATCAAACCCGCGTGTTGCATGTGTGTTAACCACCGCGCCACGGACGCCGACCAAACATTGCATTTAATATAATGAAACAAGTAATTAATTAAAGGGCAGTGATCCCAATTAGAGAACTATAATCACTCGGGATTTGTTCGCAGTTAACACCGATGGAGAGATTACGTCGTATGTTACGTTGACCTTGCGGACCCAAGACGACGGCAGATTGTACCCCAAGGAGCGATTTTCGTTGACTGAAACTCAAACTCAATAATTGTTTACACATAATCTTTAAAATTGTTAAAATTGTCGAGCTCCGTGGCGCAGTGGTCAACACGCCAGCCTGCGACACGGAGGTCTCGGGTTCGATCCCCGGCCAGGTCAAGATGGAAAACGATCTTTTTCAAATTGGCCTGGGTCTTGGATGTTTATCTTTATAAGTATATGTTATAAAATATAGTATCGTTGAGTTAGTATCCCACGACACAAGTTTACAACTTACTGTGGGGCTAGCTCAATTTGTGTAATATGTCCCTATATATTTATTTATTATTTATTTATAATAACTAAATTGAAAATAAATAACAAAATTAAGTTTGTTTCACTACTTCTCATTCGTTGGAAAGCTGATGGAAAAAACATTATTACACAAGTAATACAAGTATCTAACTTATCTAGGCCATGCCAAAGGAAAGTGATTTTTCAAACCTCTCGCTTTTACCCTTGATTAAATTATTACTAACAGCTACAATCTTAAGGGTTACTGGTCTCATTTTGAATACAAATCCCTTAAGATTAGTTTGCAATTATGCCAGAGAAAAGTGTAAAACTTTACATCTCATCAAATTATAATAAATGCAACAATCGGGTTACTGAATTCATTTTGAACTCAAACCCCTCAAGATTAGATTGTTTGTCGAGCTCCGTGGCGCAGTGGTCAACACGCCAGCCTGCGACACGGAGGTCCCGGGTTCGATCCCCGGCCAGGTCAAGATGGAAAACGATCTTTTTCAAATTGGCCTGGGTCTTGGATGTTTATCTTTATAAGTATATGTTATAAAATATAGTATCGTTGAGTTAGTATCCCACGACACAAGTTTACAACTTACTGTGGGGCTAGCTCAATTTGTGTGATATGTCCCTATATATTTATTTATTATTTATTTATAATGACTAAATTGAAAATAAATAACAAAATTAAGTTTGTTTCACTACTTCTCATTCGTTGGAAAGCTGATGGAAAAAACATTATTACACAAGTAATACAAGTATCTAACGTATCTAGGCCATGCTAAAGGAAAGTGATTTTTCAAACCTCTCGCTTTTACCCTTGAGTAAATTATAACTAACAGTTACAATCTTAAGGGTTACTGGTCTCATTTTGAATTCAAATCCCTTAAGATTAGTTTGCATTATGCCAGAGAAAAGTGTAAAACTTTACATCTCATCAAATTATAATAAATGCAACAATCGGATTACTGAATTCATTTCGAACTCAAACCCCTCAAGATTAGATTGCAATCAACATCGACGGACAGATTATACGTCACGTATGTTACGTCGACCTTGCAGAACCAAGAAGACGGCAGATTGTACCCCTAGGGAGCGACTCTAGTCGTCTGAAGCTGAAACTCAATAATAATGAGACATGAATACTTAATTGGAAATAAATAACAAAATTAACTTTTCTCATTTATTAAAAAGCTGAGAGAACACACTTCATTACTGTATGTAATAAATAAGTCTCATAAAATCTATACTTTCTCTAAGTAGTTCAAGTAAATCACGTAACAAGGCCATGCCAAAAGAATTGATTTTGCAAACATTTTACACTTCAGTAAATTATACAAACTGCAACAATCTTAAGGGTTGCTGATCTCATTTCAAACTAAAACCCCTCAGGATTAGTTTGCAATCAACATCGACGGACAGATTATACGTCACGTATGTTACGTCGACCTTGCAGACCCTAGAAGACGGCAGATTGTACCCCAGGGAGCGATTCTAGACGTCTGAAGCTCAATCTCAATAATTGTGAGACATGAATATTTAATTGGAAATAAATAACGAAATTAACTTTACACTAGTTCTTCTCATTTATTGGAAAGCTAATAGAACAAACATCATTACATAAAGTAATAAAAGTAGTTTAATAAAATATTTTTTAGACAAGTAATATGAGTAAATCACGTAGCCAGAGAATAATGTAAAACTTAACATCTCATCAATTTTAATAAATGCCAAAATCTTAAGGGTTATTGACCTCATTTTAAACTCAAACCACTTAAGATTAGTTTGCAATAAACATCAACGGACAGATTATACGACATGTATGATATATATGCAATACAAGATTATACCTACGACATACATATACATAAATGACATACTTAACGTTGCAGTAGTTCTTCTCAAGTATTGGAAAGCTGATAAAACAAACATTACTATAACATGATAAAAGGAGTTTCATAAAAAAATATCCGAGTAAATCACATAGTGAGGCCATGTCATAGAGAAGTTTCGATTTTGCAATTTAACGCTTCATTAAGTGTAAATATAAAATGCAGCAGTCTTAAGGGTTGCTGGTCTTCTCAAACTCGAATCCCTCAGGATTAGTTTGCTGTCTTTTACTATTTGCTATTAACATCGGACGGACAGATTATACGTCACGTATGTTCGTCGAACTCGCGGACTTGAGACGCCAGCAGATTGTACCCCAAGGAGCGATACTGGCTGACTGAAACTCAATAATTACATTCATGTCTCACATGAATACTTAATTGGAAATAAATAACAAAATTAACTATGCATTAGTTCTTTTCATTTATTGGAAAGCTGATAAAAAAAAGCAATACTTTAACGTAATAAAAGAAGTCTCATAAAATATTTCTTAGGACAAGTAATATGGGTAGATAAATCAAGTAGCGAGCCATGCCAAAGAAAAGCGATTATACAAACTATTTTCATCACATTAAATGAGAAGAAATGCTTTAACCCTTAAGATCTCATTTCAAACAAGAATCCCTCAGGATTAGTCAGCAATTAACATCGACGGACATAGTTATACGTCACGTATGTTACGTTGACCTTGCAGACCCAAGACGAGACGGCAGATTGTATACTCCAGGCAGCAATTATGGTTGACTAAAACTAAAGGTACTCCCACACAGCAGTTATATAACGTTATGTAACAATGCGTAACAACGATAACATCCTATAACACCATACAATATCAAGAATGTTATTGTGTTACACATTGTTATGTAACGTTTTATAACTGCTGTGTTGGGAGCACCCTTAAACTCCGTAGTTGTTAGACATTGATAGAGTTAATTGGTACGTATGTTATCTAACAGCGACTTAAATTTACTAAAAAGAGTTATTTAAATTTACGATAAATATTTTAAAATAAAAAAAATGTCGGATAAACGTTTTCATTTGACCTAGTTACACGAATACAATATCCAAGTGAATTTGAAAACGTGTTTAAAGTTAAACTCTCTTTTTTACACCCGATTTAAGTTATACTAGCTAAAATTATGTTAAATGTTTGCAATTAGAACTTTTGTCCTAAGGGAGTAATACCAAGGACCGGAGAGTAATACCGAGGTATTACTTTTTATTGGGGGAGAGTAATTCTAATTGATAGCACAAATTAAAGTTTGTAAAATATTGATATTAATACAGACTTTCACATATTTAGTGAAGAGTCTTCGTCACTAATGGCTAGATAGAGCTAGAGAATGATCGCCAAAGATCACAGTATTATGGCTGTTTTATATTATGGCTTCCACCGATATTTCAGTGATTCTGCCAATGTCCAGTATAATGAGATACTAAGTATCGGTGTTGTACGGTAAATGATTTTAAGCTTTCGCGGTCACAATCACTATTATGTTCACTACGGGACTTACCGCGATTATTTTTGAGTTCTGTCTGATATTTCGACAACATTGCAGCTGCCATTTTCACAGACTAACTGAAGAGACTGCGGTGGTGGATGTTGAGCTGTCAAGGGAAACCGTATCGGTCTACCCTCTTTCTTTGTCTTTTATTACACAGGTTTTTACACACAACACTGACGGTGTCCATTCGGGAATTGTTCACTGATGCGCGCGTACACTTTTTACACAACTCAATCACGGGATTCCATGTACCCGAAAGCTTGAAACCGTCTTCCCGATTGAAATTGGGATGCTTCTTAATTTCAATCGCTTCCCTAACTAGCCGGGGTATAAAATGGCGTTCAGTTGCAAGTACTTTTGGCTGGTGTAGCTCGATCCAGTGATTGGTCTCTGCTTGTGATAGATGCTCCGCTATGGCAGACTTCACAATATCCCTGTTTTTAACTGCGGTTATGTGCTCTTTGACCCGTTGAGCTATAGCCCTCTTAGTTTGTCCAATATACGAGCGACCACAACTACAGCCAATTTTATAGACACCAGATTTTTCCAAAGGCGTGCTATCCTTCGGTGACCGCATATAACTTGCCATTTTCTTGGCTGGGGTAAACGTGGCTCGAATAGAATATTTTCCTAATACTTTGCCGATTTTGTCTGTTACCCCTCTGACGTATGGTAAGTAAGCTGGCTGCCTGTCTACCGTCGGTGCTCGTTCACGCTTTGATGTTGGAGGTTGTCGGATCTTACCATCATAACCATTGCGTCTTAAAACCGCTTGCACATGCTTCAGCTCTCCCTCTAGGTGTTCCTGGTCACATAAATCATGAGCTCTTCGTACGAGAGATGCAGACACTGCTTGAAGATGTGAAGGGTGATGGTGAGAAGTCGCATGCAGGTATTTGTCCGTGTGAGTCGGTTTCCTGTATACCGTATGACTCAACGTCCCATCCTGGCGCACTGATATTTTGACGTCCAAGAAAGGCAAGCTCCTACTAGACTCCATTTCGAGAGTGAACCTCAGTTTTTCGTGAATGGAGTTTAGATGATCGAGGCAACGTTGAACTCCATTATTGCTACCCTCCAATATACAAAACACATCATCAACATACCTCTTCCAGATTTTCACTGACGTCGGGGCAGAGTGTAAGGCTAACTCTTCCACGTGTTCCATCCATAAATTGGCAACAACTGGAGCGACAGGACTGCCCATAGCCACACCATCAATCTGAAGGTAGTACTGACCATTGTATAAGAAATAGCTTGAGGTTAGACAAAATTCCAGTAACGTTAAAATATCCGTCGAAATATTATTGTCGATTAATTTCTCCTTTATGACATTTAAGCACTAATTACGAGGGTTGAAGCCGGAGGGCGCAAAAAAATATAAGATTTGGAAAATTAATTTAATTACTGAATAAAAATTATTACATTATCTTATAAAATATTGGACGTGACAATTGATCGATGTGAGATACAAAAGTGACGAATACGTTTCCGAAGATCGGGCGGTGGCCAGGTGCATCGAGGCGGGGCTGCTGCGTCAGCGACTCCGCAGGTGGTCCGCGATCGGGCGATGTTCCGATAAGTTGACTAATCCTCATGCTCGTGACGTATCAGCAAAAGTAAGGGTGGTACTACATGTAACACCTCCCCCCATAGATGAGCAACTATTCTCGAACGTTTTTGGGGATAGTTGCGGGGATATTCTTGAAGTCTACCCTTATCTCATTAGGGTTGGTTGCTCTGGGCGTTATAATTGCTTCGTTCTTATTATGTAGATAGCGTCTTCGTAGGCGGTAGCTTGCTGCGGCGGTAGACAGCGCAAGACCAATCAGAAGTACCACGTATAATGGGATTGTGGTATGATATAGTGATTGTTCGGCGACTTTGTTCAGATGTACTGGAGCCTGGATAGATATCTTCCTATTTGCAGAATGTAGGTTTTCTAGGTTTATAGAGTCTAACACGATGGATGGATGATCCAGTTGCCTGTGCTCATCATACAGAGGCATTTCCATAATCTTCACGACGTGTCCTTTGATATGCTCGTTCATATTAGCAATAGTGAAACCTGGTGCTTTCAGCTGGCAGTGCAACGGGATAATGGCTAGGAAACTTCCATGAAGAGTCTTATACTGTTCTTGTTCACAGGAAATTTTGACTTTAGTAGGCGTAGGGAAGTACATAGTGTAGTGCTTGTCGTCTAGCTGCTCAAGGGCTTCTTTCATCATGATGACTGGGGTCTGCTTACAGGATTTATGGAGTTCCTGCTTAACGATGAGGTGTTGGATGCAGTCAGGTTCATCTAGGAGTCTATCATTGGGCTTCGCTTGGCAGAGATATGACGAGTTAACTTTCAGACATTCTGTCGCAATGTACATGTAATCTGTTCCAGATATTGCTATATAGGGTAAGGTAGGTATTAGGACATTTTTATTTTTATTAGGGACTATGGAAAGTCTATAAAGGATGTAGGAAAGAGGATAGGCAATCGGCATCTTAATAACTACAACTACTCGCCTATCGGTATAAAAATATCCTAACTTAATGATATCATAGAAATCTCTGTACTCGATGTCAGGGATTTCATCTTTAGCATATAAGGCCTTAATTTTAGAGATTATATTCTTAAGATTATCTAAACTAACCACAGAGTGTGGAGTGCTCGATGCACGGATAAAGGCTAGAGTATTCTCTAGTTTAAATAGTTCTTGAGATAAATGTTCGATATTATCTCCTAGTATTAAGAAGTATTGCGCCAGATGGGCATACTTAAGTAGCACTGATTCATTTGAACTATCATTTTCCAAAACCGTATTAAGTATTTTATTAAGTTTTTCTTGGTTTTGAACTATGCTGTCTAGAATTTTTGAATTGTAAGATATCCATTCCTTATTTAGAGTAACGTGATTATTAAATTCTTTTTCAAGTTTCAGTTCATTATCCTGGAGGTCCTGAATGGCTCTATCATATTTAATTGCATCTGTGTAATCTAAATTTCCAGAGATGCTCTTAATTATAGATCCTAAACCGTCGATGAGGCCTCTCTTAGCACGGTGTGGCTCAAAGGTAAGTAATTTATCAGATATATCATTAATTTTAAGGTTGAGATGCTCAATGTGCGGGTCGAATAGATGTAAAGTTCTATTATTAAATTTAGTCTTAATTTCAGATAGTTGTAGCCTAACCCTATCAACTTGGGTGCGAATATTATCGAGGTCTACGTAATTTAGGAAGGAATGATAGTGAGCTATAATTTTCGTAGGTCCTAGTTTAAACGGGAGTAAACCTGGTCCGTCGTCCAAGGAGTCAATCGTTACTTCTTGTCCTCTCGTCAGCTGGAGTAGTGTCGTTAGTAGCAGTAGCCTGTAACAATGTCGGGTCTTTAGGACTACGTTTCAGCCGAGATTTTGCAACGGGCCCACGTTTCTTTTTAGTATAAATGTGGATAGGAAGATCAGCGAGTACTGTATCCTGAGTATATCTAGGTGCCAGTTTTTGTCTATTTGCCATAGGGTTACGTACAAAAACTTGCTGATCGGGGCTATACTCTTTTTCAGGTTCACGGTCTTTGTTCCTGTTCTCAGTCAGGTGAGTCCTGTCATGTAGTGAGGTCTGATTTATAAGGTCATATACATGAGTCATTCTATTCTTATGTTCTTGTAAATATTGTTGTAAAAGATGTTCAGTGATGTTTATATCTAAAGGATCACGTGGATCAAAATGACCTGTGATCAGATCAAGGGGTTTACATTTAGTAAAGCTATGGATAGAGCTATTGTAAGCTAATACTGCGTATGGCATGAGGTTAACTACAGGTTCATTGCGTTTTTCTAGTTGTAATATTCTAAGATGTTCAAGGATAGTAGAGTGGAAGCGCTCGACCATGCCATTGTCGTTGGGAGTATGTGCAAGAATTTTGTGGTGTTGAATTTTATGGAGTCTTGTGAACTCAGAAAATAGTTGGTTGGTAAATTCGGGGCCTTGGTCTGTTATGATTGTAAGGGGAACACCATGGTGGGTAGAAAATTTTAGGAGGGCTTGAACTACGCTTAAAGCTGTTCCATCTCTAAGGTGATATGCTTGAGCGTATTTGGAGAAAGCATCGACTAGTGTCAGATATTTCTCGTTTTGTGCTGTAAACAGGTCTAGGTGTACTATTTCGAAGAGTTTTGATGGTGGTGGTACTATGCAAAATCTTTGCCTAATAGGGTTCCTATCATATTTAGCTTGGCCGCAAATGCTGCACTCATTAATATATTTAGTTATATGTTCCCTCATTTTAGGCCAGTAATATTTAGAAGATAAAGCTAGGTAAGTTTCATTGATACCACGGTGGTTTGTCTTACCCACGTGATATTTTTGAATTATTTCCTGCTGTCTCAAGTACTCTTTGACATTCTCTAATTCTACTTTGGTAAGTACTAGGTTCATAGCAGAGCTTTTGAACTTTTCCTGAATAATAGGGATTATTTGGTACATAGCAAGAGGAGGGTGGATTATAAGACCTGTTTTAACCTTGGGATTCACAAATTCTTTGACAGAATTAATGACGTCCTCTTCCATATTGGACTCAGATATTTGAATAACTGTCCTTGTGTGCGTCTCGAAAGGTTTGGTCACTGAAGGTTTTTTCTTAATGTCACCTACAACTACTAGACAAATTTGGCGATTGAACTTATTAAGAGGTTCATCTGAGATAGGAATCTCTAAGATAGGATTTTCGGCATTAGTGTGGGCTGTAACTGTGGTAGAACCGTTAGCAGGAGCCGTTACAGTGGTGGAACCAGTTTCTGAAGGAGGTTTCTCCGAGACATTAACTGCAATAGAGCTGGTCTCCTCATTATTAATCTCTATTCGGGAAAGAGCATCGGCGTTGGTATTATGTTTGCCTTGCTTATACACTGTAGTAAAGTTATATTCGCTTAGCTTAAGGCGCCAACGGGTCAGTCTAGAATTGGGTTCCTTAAGATTCATAACCCACTGCAAGGGTTTATGATCTGTAACTATCTTGAATTTTCTGCCAAATAGGTAAGGGCGAAAGTACTTGGTTGCCCATACAATTGCCAAGAGCTCCTTTTCTATGGTGCTGTAATTTATTTCACTTGAATTTAGAGTTCTTGATGCATAGGCTATCGGCTTATCGCTACCAATCGTTCCTTGTGACAAAATAGCACCAATTGCATAATTTGATGCATCAGTCGTAAGTATGAAATCTTTGCTAAAGTCAGGATACTGTAAAATCGGGTCATTTGTGAGTAGGGTCTTACAAGTTTCAAAGCTGTTAATATAGTTAGTGTCATTGTAAGTAATTTTAGATCCCTTTTTTAAGCATTGTGTCATGGGTTTAGTTATACGGGCAAAGTCCGGAATGAATTTTCGGTAGTAGCCTAATAATCCTAGAAACCGTTTAATTTCTGTAGCTGTTTTGGGCAAAGGAAACTTTTGAATCGCTTTAATTTTGTCTGGGTTAGGTTTTATACCGTCTTTACTAATTATGTGTCCTAGATATGCTGTCTCTAATTTTAAGAATTCTGACTTATCCATCTGAATTTTGAAGTTGGATTCTCTTAATCTTTTAAATACCTTTTCTAAATTTACCATGTGCTCTTGTAAGGAAACGCTAAAGACTATAATATCGTCTAGGTAGACTAGACAAATCGTGTTCTGTAGATCTCTGAGGACATTATCCATCACACGTTGAAACGTGGACGGGGAGTTTTTCAAGCCCATAGGCATACGCAAAAATTCATATTTCCCATGTTCTACATTAAACCCTGTCTTCTCTATATCTTCAGGATTCATTTCCACTTGATAGAAACCACTCGCTAGGTCTAGGGTAGTAAAATAGTGACAGTTACCTAATTTATCAAGTACGTCAGCTATGTTCGGTATTGGGTATTTGTCATCTATCGTTTTCTCATTTAATTTCCTGAAGTCTACAACTATGCGCCATTTAGTTTTTCCAGACGCATCGGCTTTCTTTGGAACAACCCAGATGGGAGAGCTCCATGCTGATTGGGAAGGCCGAATGATACCCTGAGATAACATTTTAGAGATTTGCTCTTGGACTTCTTGTCTATGAATAAATGGGTATCGATAGGATTTAGTGTAGACTGGTAGCTCGTCAGTTGTTCTGATACTATGTTTAATTTTATTTGTGAAGGTAAGAGGTTCTCCATCAATGTAGAAAATGTCAGCGTATTGAGCACAAAGGTTTTCTAAGTTAGCTCGCTCTTCAGGATTCAAATGGTCTGTACGTAATCGAGAAAGGACTTCAGCTACGCGATCAGGTAAGGTTTCAGAACAATTGGATTGAATGTTAAATAGTTCTGCACTAGCTGGTCTATCCATAGAAAAAACTATGTCATGTCTAGTCGGGTTAGTCACTTCTACTATACCGCGATTATTTTTTACAGTCGTTATACAGTCTTTAATAAAACAATTAGATATCACTTGCTCAGATATCATAGCTTCACCATCATGAAAGTTAACTGGGATTCTAGCCAATTTAGAGGAATTAGCTGGGATAATGTCTTCATAGAGATTGCAATTCCTGGAATCATACATTTATAAAGGAGCAGAGGAATGCCGTGTAACTAGGATCTTATTCTTTAAATCAATAGTAGATTCAAATTTTTCTAGTAAATCTAAGCCAATAACTCCGTCAAAGTAGTTATGAAATTTATAGATAAGTAATGTAATGTCTTCTTTTTCGTTAAATTCGTTAAAACATGGTATAGTTATTGAGTGATCACTACGCGTCGTTGCATGTATATTCGTAATTTCAAAAGGATCGTAGTTACATGGTACATCCGAGTAAAAGGTGCCTACAGCTTGAGGGCTGATACAAGACTGATTAGCTCCCGTGTCTATTAATAGTTTAAGAGGTGGGTCTAGTATCTGTACGTAGGGTAATTGCCGTTGCGTTTGTAGGTTAATTTCTATTTTAGTTTTTCTAATTTCGGACCTTTCTGAAAATCCTGATCTGGATTGGAAGAGTGAGGGACTTCCTCATGAGCTTCTTCAACTGTAGCTGGTAAGTAATCTGGAGAATATGAGGACTGCTCATATGAAGGGTCATATGTATAGTCAGAGTAATCGTAATAGTCTTGGCAGTCACCATAGTAGTCACCATAATATTCATTATAATAGTCGTAGTCATAGAATTCGTTAAAGTTAAGTTCTCTAGTCTTGAAATAGTTCGAGGGTGGCGGATTCCCTGATTTGGTCCAGTCATGGGGCGTGCGAGGCGAAAAAGGCTTAGATACATAGTGACTGACGCCACTCATCGGTTGTGGGGCATTTGCGTTACTAGCATTTGCGTTACTACGGGGTTGAAAATGAGGCATTTTAAAAACGTTACTTTGGGGTCTATAATTAGGTGGGGGAGCCGCAAACATCTGTTGAGTACGGGTAGGACCGTTATGGAATGACGTTTGGGGTCTCCAGAGAGGCATAGGCCTCTGCGTAGGGAATGGCCTGGAAGGGCCAGGTACACCAGGCATATTAAAGGGTTTCAATTGACCGGGCATATTTAAATTAAATGGCTTAGGCGGGATAAAATTAAAATCTTTTGGGGTTGTAAACGCGTTAGTGGTGCTGAAAGGAAATTTAGGCTGGTTAAATGAAGACGTAGACTGCAACTTCCGGTGAGGCAGGTGTTCATTGCGCTGCTGCATGTATAGGGTGTTCATCTCGTTGTGAACATATTCTAGGGCCTTTTCCATTGTGTCAGGCCGCATGCACCGAATCCGAGAGCCTAGTGGGTCACGAAGCCCACGTAAGTATGACTGAAGGGTTAACTTCTTATATAAGGCACGTTTAGCTTCAATGGTGCTCGGTATCGTTTCATGCAAACTGACATACGTCATAATTACGCTAAATAGGTTTTGACACTGTTCATAGAATTCCTGTGGGGTCCCTGAACCTTGCGTAAGAAGGGAAAGATCATTGTACAGTGAGGTCTCATCGCGTTGATCGGCAAATGTATTTATAAGAGTACTACGTATAGCCTCCCAGGTCTCGGGGATACCATTGGAATTTATAGTGCGGGCCGCGGGCCCAGTAATCTTATTAAGGATACCGTTAATAAGTGAAAGATTACTTAACTCGCGTCCAGCCTCCTTTGAAATATACTGTGAAACTAACTGATCACATAGGTGCACAAATCGGGTTAACACGTTTGAGTTCCCATCAAACTCCGGAACTAGCCTAAGGGCCTTATAGATATGATCTACGAGAGGTTGTGCCATCTCGTTAGATTCTAACTCTTCTACTTCCTGAATACTACCTAGATCTCTGTTTGAGTCTAGCGCTAAAGATCTATTACTAACACTAAAACTAGAAAACCGAGATTGCCGTGGGTGGAAAATCTTGGAAAATTTAAAGGAAATCTTAAAAGGAAAGGAGAGCAACACTAGAGAGATTCTGATGTACTCACATATGCATCTTATATCCTTCTGCCGTATCGATGTCTGGATACACCCTCTGGACTGCAACACGTAGATTCTGGACCGTCGCACACGTCACTGGTCACTGACACTATGTCTATGATTTATGAGTCCCGACGATCCTCCAAGACTGCGCCAATTACGAGGGTTGAAGCCGGAGGGCGCAAAAAAATATAAGATTTGGAAAATTAATTTAATTACTGAATAAAAATTATTACATTATCTTATAAAATATTGGACGTGACAATTGATCGATGTGAGATACAAAAGTGACGAATACGTTTCCGAAGATCGGGCGGTGGCCAGGTGCATCGAGGCGGGGCTGCTGCGTCAGCGACTCCGCAGGTGGTCCGCGATCGGGCGATGTTCCGATAAGTTGACTAATCCTCATGCTCGTGACGTATCAGCAAAAGTAAGGGTGGTACTACATGTAACACACTCAGATACGGGTACATTGGTAAACAGTGATTCGACATCAAAACTCACCATCACTTCCTCGCCCTCAATTCTGGTTTCGCTGATGATATCAATAAAGTATCGAGAATCCTTGACGTATGATGTAGATTTGCCTGTCAAAGGAGTCAACACCCTGGAGACATACTTCGCCAACTCATATGTCGGAGAGTCTATTTGACTCACAATAGGTCGAAGTGGGACGCCTTGTTTATGTACTTTAGGCAAACCATACAATTTCGGCGGCTGTACATTTCTTGGAGCCAACAGATGTTTTCTCTCGGATTCTGAAAATATATGCTGTTTGTCCTGTATCAACGTCCTTGTTCGACGTGTAATCCGAGCTGTGGGATTGTAGTCGACCTTTTTATACGTTGCCTCGTCACTCAGTAACTCAAAAATAATCGCGGTAAGTCCCGTAGTGAACATAATTGTACGGTAAAGTTTTTACCAAGTAGTATCAAAGATGGCGTATGTTCTTTGATGCCTCGTGGGAGTTTCTGGCGGCAAATCTATACGAGTCCATTTATCAGTCCACTTTAACTATTTCACAAATTGTTCATGAGCACGAGCATTTATTACACCAAACTACACCAATTTTATATTAAAGTCCACTAAAATCAATTTTCATAATTGTCTATGGCAAACTTCAACTGTACCCCTTGACTTCCCACCAGAAACTCCTTACAGTATCTAAGTGCAACGACATTCGAACGATTTTTTAAAATTCTATAATAAGAGTTCTTAAAAAGTTTAAATACGTAAATTTTTATTGATAACAATTATTATAAATCTGATATAATTTATTGAAAATTGTGGTGCAACCGCAAATGCAGTGAAACTGAAAGATAAACTTGCAATGTAATTGTCCCTTAATTAAATACATATAATCACGTCTTTGCCGTTGTGGGGTAGACAGAGCCAAAGGTGATTATGCAACACAAAAGCCACATTTAGCGTGTAATTAAATCACATAATCATAAAAATGTATATTAACACTCCGTACCAAAAAAAATTGCCGGGGTACAAACAATGTACTTACGTAAACAAGTGGAAATTACTGCTCTAGCTTTCCTCTTATCAGATTTGACATAAAGGTTAAATTTGTACTCGCAAGTGGAAATAGCGCCGCCGCTCGTATCTCCAGAATTTATGTATTTAGCTACATAAATTTAACTTTCATAGCGCCGTCGTAATTTTTTATTTAATATCTTTATGGTTTATGCAAATCATACAAAGCTGTATAAGTTAGATAAATGTAATTAAATCTTAATTTATAACGGGCGACATTATTTAAAGTATTATAGTAGAATTTGTCTACTTCAAATTCAACTTTTGTATTATACCTATAAACCTTCCTCATAAAACACTCTATCTATTGGGAAAAACCACTTGAAAATCTATGCAGTAGTTTTTGAGCTTATCGCGAACAGACAGACAGACGCAGTGAAAGACTTTGTGTTAAGATATCTAGTGATTTACAGTTATTTACTAGCTTTTGCCCACGGCTCTACTTTTACAATAGTAAACATTAACGTCTCTATAAAAATAATTTCGTGAGAATCGGTATATAATAGTAAACCTGGAAATACCGCGAGAGTTGATAATAATCTTTTTACAAACAAAAGTTACATAAAAGGAAGCTACAAATGTCTAATTGGATAATTTTAATTTAACATCCGTCTGGAACAAATGGAATAATAAAAGTCGGCCAGCATTTTTATTTCTTTAGCATTCATTGAAATTTTTATTAGAAAACTCTGAAAGCAACATCACACGGCAATTGTGAAACACATTATACACGGTGATGTTTTAAAGCGGGCACGAGCGCTATAGGGAAAACTTCCGATACACTGATGTATTGCAATAGAACTAACAAAGTAAGATCTTGTTCTTGTTTAAAATTTCACCATTTTTTATGTCATTTCATGGACTTTCGAAGATTGCGACAGTTGCCGCGTGAGTTTTGTTTTTATTTTGCGTTAGATACGGAAACTACTAGCTGCAGGTGCTACTAGGAAACTTTTGACAATTACGTGCAACGTTCAAAGTCATTCCTTAGAAATCCATTGTAGCTAGTAAAGTCACCCGTCGCCATGACAGCTATTGCACGACCCTTGCCGCTGCCGCCGGTCACTGCCGCTGAACTTCTTGGTGTCGATACCTGTAGTTATATAGTTTGTTATATAAAAAGGCTCTAAAATGTCATCATATCAGCCGTGAGAGGTCCACTGCTGGACATAGGCGTCATCCAAGGATTTTAATCATTGGGGTATCACTGTAAAGTTTTTTAGTAAAGAAGTTTAGACTTTCAGCGTTTCTTCTCTGCAATGGTCGGTTCCGAAATGCTAGTAGTCTGTAGCTTTTGAACACTAATTAATAATATTAAAATATTTCAAAGTAAATTAGAATTATTTAAATTATGAAATGACGTGAATAAGTGCCTGAAAAGGCCTAATTTCTGAATAAAATCTATGAATTTTTGGGAGGATTTTTTTCATACTTACCCCGCTGCTGCCTATTAAAGCAGTTTCTTTTAAGCGAGGTAAGAGTAGGAGTTTTGTGTACTGAAGGGACGGGACTAGGATTTTTGGGATTCTACTTGCTCGGATGGATTGGGGATGAGAAAGTAGCAGCTCGTGTGTGCGTACCCGATGCCAACACCTGCAACTACCGGATAGACAGCAGTTGAGGATGATATCCCTGACTCTAAAATGTACTAAGTACTTAACCCTGTAATTACTATGCACGAAAGTGCATAGTAATTACCACAGTCAAGACAGAAATGTCTTGACTGTGGTCTTGCAATTTTATGGGTCTGTTTACCCTGAATGTCTTTCAAACAAGTGCATTAAGTCTTCTTTTATAATGTTGCAGATCTGTTTAAAAAAAAGCCATCTCCATATTAATATTATCTCAATATTAAGAAACGTGAATTTTTTGCCGTATCATCTCAAACACGCGAAAATTGAAAGCCACAAAAGTCAAGGGATGAGTTGGTCGGAAACTACATGTCAGACTGAGCGCCGTAATAATGCGATGAGCTTCATCTAATTCCCACAGATTAATTTATATTGTGGCAAAAAAAAAATACAAGAAGACGTCTTATGTTGGCACTGCACGACTTTTTCACGACCTATATAGCTTTTATGGACGGCCACCCCCTTTTTTATTTGAAACGTTGTTATGATAGAAGAACTAGTAAGACCTATGTACTGAACCTGGGAATTCCATCCTGGGAATTGAATACGTCAACACGTTTTGATACCCTAGCACTCGGCCTGATAATGGTCTTAGTAACAGAACGAAACTAGTCGGCGAATCCGTCGAATAAAACGTAAGTAAATTGGGTTTCTATAATTAATTCATCTCGCGGAACTTTTAATATTATATTGTAGATACATACACATATAAAATTGGCTTACATGTTGAGAAATTGGTATAGAACCAAAGCTCTGTAATTCCATATACGAGTTGAATTGATAACCTGTTTGTTTCGGAAGTTGGTTAAAAATATACAGAAACAGAATTCATAAAGTATAAGGTCACCATGGATTGGTATTAAAATTATATATGAGACATTTGATAGTGACAAAAAAATTAAATTATATCAACAATATTAAATTGATTTTCATTACGCAACGTCTTTATTTCTCGGGTTGCGGTCGGGAAATAAAAATTCGGAATAACAAACAGGTGTTTAGTCGTTTAGAAGTTCCCGCCGGGTCCTCCCCCTATCCCCTCTTTTATTAGCCGCCTCCAGCTCGTTTAAGACGCTAACTCTACTGTATCGTATTCGGATGCGTAGGCATCGTAAACGCGAATGCGGTGAAATTGAAACTTTAGGGCTTTACGCGTGTGTAATTTGAGAAAAATCTGCGGTTTATTGAATCATGCAGCGTGTAAATGGCCCCTCAAAATTTACTTAAAGGGGTGACTGTAAATATGAACAACTTTTCCAATGGAACCAATGCTACGAAATCGTTCAATTTTTACTTTTGCATACTAATTGCTAGGGCGGCTTAACACATTTGTATAAAAAGGTTGATTTTTCTTTAGTTCTCGTCATTGATCCCATAGGAAAGTTGTTCATGTTGATGGACTGAGGCTCCTCTTTAAGGGTATGTAGAGGGTCTTGATATGAGGTGTTCTTTGCTCATTGTCATGTTTTTAAATTTGACACCTTGCTAATCATACTATTTTAATCTGTTGATTAGCAGAATATACTTGGCCAGTTAAACGCCACTTTGAATAAAAAGCCTAGCGCAAATCGGAGTCGCGCATGAAGGGATCAAAAAATGGTTACCTTTTTATTGACACAATATGAAATTTATGATTTACAGTTTTTCTTTGGTTTTTTCAAATTCTTACTTTTGTCAAATTTCATAATCTAGATCGACGGAAACTAAGACTACTAACTAACTGGAAGTTTTTAACTCCTTGTGAATCTAAGGAAATTTTAAGAAAGAGATGGAATTTAATTTTTTGATAGTTACTTTCACACGTTCTTGACCAAGTGATCATAATAAGGGTTCTTTTTATATTTTGGGGTACGAAACCCAATTGAAAAAAAACTTGCTGTCATAATATTGAAACATACTATTGCATACGCTATAAGAAAACAAGGTTAAAACAATGGACTTTAAAACTCTAGAATTAGTTAATTAGTAGATTACGACTTGTGCGAAACAATACAATACAACAAGAAAGAATCTTCTTCCTTGGCAACGAAAAAGGTAAATATTTTTCTAACTATTTAGAAATCCTGCCTCCTGCCAAGACAAATACGTACTAACAAGGCTTTATGTGACGATAACAGGAAGCAATTACCCTGCTTATTTATGAGCAATATTTATTATTCTTCGAAGAAATAACTTATTAGTATAAGTGTGAACGGAAAAATGTGTAGTGAGAAACATATTCTGTTAGTTACAGATTAAGAGATCAATTTCAATTTTTTATTTAATTTATTTATTTCAAAAACACATATTAGAATAACTGGTAAAACAACAAACAACAAAAGTACTTGGTATACCTACCTATGTATGGTATGGACACCGACCATACTCCCCGGAAGACCACCTCCGAACTAGACGTAATAGTCTGTATCTCATGAGCGACCTGTGGAATACTGGAGAGTGTCTCACAATTATACAGCTTCGTAATTGCATGTTATTTTATAAGTTGGTCGATTAAAGCACTTTGACTAGTGTGTGAAGGGTTAACGTAACTGTTATAGTTTTTCTTTTAACATCGTTATAAATATACTACAGCACTGAATTTATTCATACATTAATAAGCAGCTACATAGTCAAGATTGCAAAATCATGTGCAAAATGAAAATATTTTTGTTTTGTACTCGAATGACTATAGATTATATAGACTTAACAAACGATCTAAAATTAGTCGTTTAGATCGTTTGTTAAGTCTATATAATCTATAGTCATTCGAGTACAAAACAAAAATATTTTCATTTTGCACATGATTTTGCAATCTTGACTATGTAGCTGCTTATTAATGTATGAATAAATTCAGTGCTGTAGTATATTTATAACGATGTTAAAAGAAAAACTATAACAGTTACGTTAACCCTTCACACACTAGTCAAAGTGCTTTAATCGACCAACTTATAAAATAACATGCAATTACGAAGCTTCTACTGGAGCACACAGTTCCTACTGGAGTTTAACGAGAGAGTCGGTGTACTTCTTTATATAATTAACTTAAGACGATTTTACAGTAAGAAAAATGAATGCTTTAACAATTTCCATATAAAGGAACTATCTCTGTAACTTGATAAAAGTACCAAGGAAATAATTCACAGAAAATAGTACATTAACACTGGTAGTTAACCTCCAGACGTTAACGTACGTCAAGTGTACCTGAAATGGGATTTGACAAATATGTGTTAACTGCTCGAAGGTGAAAGGGATTTTATGGTCAATTAAATTTAGTGGTCGTATTTACGCAACGTGGAGACAACGAATTCCCTGGATTTCCTGAGAAATGCCGAGATTCCCCGGGATAAATGAGCGCCTTCGCCAGATTGCGAAGTGAAATATCTAATTTATCAACTCGTAGATTCTGGGCGATAGGAATTAATTGTGTTATAGGCATTTTACGCGTTATTTAATGTTGGTATTTTATTTAATACCGGCGACTTGCCTGGCACTTTATATATTTGCATATAAATTTAAACAGACGAAGGCTTTTGAGGAATTTGGAAAATTTGGTTCTTATAGTATATTTTGAAGTCGTTCATACACTTGACCGAAAAAAATCTGTATGAATACCTTCTTATGTATCTCCGATTACATAAAAAAAGTTATTGAGCTGATCTGACGATGAACTGAGATCTCCTTAATTATGTTTTTCAGGACAAAATGGCAGATGCCTTAAGGCAGCTTGAAAAATCTGACGCCAGTGTTGGCCACTTACACATACGAAAAACAAACAAACAACAAACAAAAGGACAAAATTCTTCAGTAGAAAATCGTGTATATGAATGCTATCGCTTGACAATAAATTTATTGTCAAGCGATAGCATTCCATAATAATTTAATCTTCATAATATAATTAAATGTTTTAATAAAACGTATAAGTTCAATATATCTTGCCGGTCGCCTCCCCATTTAGAGCAGAATTTAATATTTTTTACAAAGTTATTAATCTTCCCTGCTGCAAAAATTGGCAAATTCCGACGTGTGTCGACGTACAATTTCCTATCGAGATTCCCGTCGCGTTTTCTGCCAAAAATTTATAGGACACAGGCCCCTAGGAGCAGTCGAGAAAATGTAATAATATCACTTTTCCTTCGAAAGAATTATTGCCTTTTACATCAGGTATTAGATATTAGGACATTTTTCCCAAAAGATCTTTATAAAATCATCATTCTTAACATTTTAGCCACAAGAACTCTTCTAATACGACCTGTTAGAAGCGGCCTGCATCTAGCGCCCTCCTGCGGCCTTGGTCGGGTCACTCGATCACCTGATCGGTAGATGTCCAACGCTGCCCTGGAACGTGGTCGCCTTTATACCCCATCAAGCATCGGTTCTTCGCGCTAATATAATATAATTATAAATAATAATAATTATCGCTCTCAAACACAAACTAATATCGGACAAAACAGCTTATTACAAATATCAACCGCAAACAATCCTAGATAATGCGCAGTTTAAAATGTACTGGGATAGAACAATAATTACTGATAAAACTATTCACCATAACAGACCTGACATAACTCTCCTTGACCAAAACAATAGAACAGTATATCTTATCGACATAGCTGTACCAAACACCCACAATCTTGCAACAACCCACACCGAGAAACTTAGTAAATATACAAATCTTTCCATAGAACTTAAAACTCAATGGCGGGTAGAAGAAGGTTAAATTAAAACTGTACCCATTATCTTATCAGCAACTGGCGTTATCCCCAAAACTCTACACAATAGCTTACAGACCCTACAAATACATCCACAAATATACCTTCTTCTTCAAAAAGCAGCAATCCTGAACACCTGTAGAATCGTAAGAAAATTCCTATCCCTTGAATAAACTTTCTTTTTCTTCAATATTTTTGCTTGGCTAAAAGCCTAATGAATAAAAACATAATAATAATATTTATTTATCTCCACACATAGTTTACATAAATCTATAAAACACAAAACATTTGGTAGAGGGAGCAAAATGAATGAAAATAAATCATGTACCTCTAGTCCCTACACTAGGCAGTGCCTGTATTGTAGGCAACTAGTTTATGACCTGAATTCAATTATTGTTCAATACAAAGAAAAAATGCTATGTATGTATTGTGTGTCCATAAAAAAGATAGGATAACAAAATATGTCAAAGTCCCTCAGCTTGAAAAGTAAGTAAGAATCTTTGTTTTGTCAAGTATGACGGCATTCTTTTTTTTAATTTGGATGATAAATATCCGCCCTGTAATGTTATCTCTTGATAAGTCGAGCTGTTTGGCGAAGAATAACATATATCGACATGGTTTATAAGTGAGCGTAAATGCACTTCTTCTACAGTTTTATCTACTGGACTCGTTCTTAAACGTAACAAATACAGAATAGAACAAAGTAGGTACGTACTAACTTCTTTTCTGTTAATACCCCAGTCTGCGATACTAGTGGCTAGGTTATAATGGATCAGTCAGATTGGCCTGGGTCCTAGATGTTTATATTATATATGTGTATCTTTTATAAAATATAGTAGTTGTTAAGTATACGACACAAGTTCACAGCTTACTGTGGGACTAGCTTAATTTGTGTGATTTTTCCCTTTAAATTTATTTAATAACTTCTAAACTTGTTCTTAAAAACCTAACATGTAGACAATATAACATATTACGTACTATCCTCATTACAACGAGGTAAGCGAAAATTTTCAAATAACTGTGTTTCAAGCATCCCAAAATCGGATCAATACGGTCATACAGTAATTTATGGCCCCATATTTTACACAGCTACTGAGGCCCATAGAGGCTACCCTTGCGGCGACCGCGCTGTATCGTTGCGGAGTGAGATATGACACACCTGCGTGAAATGCGATTAAGGGAGTTTCGAAAACCATATGTTATGGTATCCTCACCTCTATTTGATTTTCCTTTCGTTGGTAAACTTTTTTTACTTTGTAACAATACTAGCTGTGCCCGCGACTTCGTCCGCGTGGAAAAAAGTAGCTTATGTCCTTCCTCACGCTCTAGACTATGCGTGTACTAAATTTCATTTAAATCGGTTTAGTAGCTAGCGAGAAAACGAGACAGACAGATGACTCTGACATGATGACATTGACGTGGATGGTCCCGGATTCGATCCCCGGTCAGGTCAAGATGGAAAATGATCTTTTTCAGATTGACCTGGGTCTTGGATGTTTATCTATATAAGTATCTATTATAAAATATGGTATCGTTGAGTCAGTATCCCATAACATGATTAACACAAGTCTCGAACTTACTTTGGGGCTAGCTTAATCTGTGTGATTTGTCCGTATATATTTATTTATTTTATATTTTATTGGTCAACACATATTCAACTCAGATAACAGTACATAGTGTGCGTTGTATATGAAGTAAGATGTACGATAGGGTAATTTTCCTTGGTTTTTAGAATAATCTTATGCGTTACGTGACGTTAATTAAAAAAGCGACATTGTGACTTCACAGTCTTTTAAAGAGATGCAATGGACTCGCCAAAAAATTTAATTTTCTGTTTCCAATTATTTTGAATTAACAAGGTACTGTTTCTCTTTAATACCTTTTTTGGGTCTTAGTACAACGAAAAAGATGCATGGTCTATACTGATACGATAAGTGTAAATTGACTTTCGAATATGAATAACTTTTTCTATGGGGTCAAAGATAGGAACTAAAAAAAAAATATATTTTCATACAAAAGTGTTCAGCAGTCCAAGCAATAAGTATGGAAAAGTCAAAAATATTTCGAGTTCCCTGCATTCAGACACGATCATTGAGGAGCCAGACTAGCAGTCAAAGTGGTAAAATTAAATATGTATGATTGCATTCAGAGACATTAAGCCACATAAAACATGGTCATTAGGAGCCAAAGCGATAAAAAAAATCGGTACGTGCCTATTTATTTAAAAAATGCAAAGACATTACAGCCCATCAGACATCAGTTAAATAAAAGGCGTAATTATTCCAATACGCGCTTGTCAGAAACTCTCCTCAATTTTCCATCTTGGCTAGGTTTGTTTGATATTAAATAATTTGTTTTAAAAAACTAAGTATCTATTTTAAATAAAAAAGGTTTAATTTTAAAGATTTAGATTCGTGTTAGTATTATTAGAATATATATGATTTATGTATTCAAAGATTCTAAGCCACAAAATAATAGTCGTTAAGAGCCAAAACGATAAAATCAAATACGTAAGTTTTTATTTGATGAATTTATAGACATTAAAATCCATCAGACACGTTCGCTAGGAGCCAAAGCGGTCAAATTAAAGGCGTAATTATTCCAATACGCGCTCGTCAGAAAATCTCCTCAATTATCCATCTTGGCTACGGTTGATTAGTATTAAATTTCTGGTATCACAAAAATAAAGTTTTTTCAAATGATGTGATTAAAAACCATTTAGGTTTCAAGATTTTGTTTAACGTAAGTAATTAGGTATCTCAATACGCGCTCGTCAGAATCTCTCCTCAATTATCCATCTTCGCAACGGTTGTTTCATATTAAATTTCTTGTATCACAAAAACAAAGTTTCTTCAAATGAAGTGATTAAAAACTCTTTAGGTTTCAAGATTTTGTATAATGTAAGTATTATTAGAAGCAGCAGTGGCTCAGCGGTCAAATAGTGCAAATTGTAAGCGAAAGGACAGTGCTCCGAACGTTTTACTGAATCACTCTTGATCTATCTATCGTTTCCAGAAGCCACGACAGTAGAAGTCATTATTCTCAGATATCACGCTTCATCGAAGTTAATTTTAAAAGTATTTTCATTATTATCGATCACTATCTGCTTTTGGCGATGGAAAAGATCGTAATGCAATCTGCACACTAGCGGATTTTTCACTACTGTGTGAAATGACGAATGCCATGGCAAATCACTCTGTTAGTTTTGCCAAAATAGTCACTGTGTGAGTTTTTTTCTACACTGTGATACCAACAAATAACTTGTTCTAAAATTTTACTCAGTGAATGTTAAGACTCATGCTTAGAAATATATAATTCTTTATGTGGACAAAGAGCAGTAGAATAGTTTTAAATTTTTACATTGTCTTATAAAACACCTAGCATAGCCCTCTATCTATATAGTTGAGGATGCAGAATCGATTATTTTGGGAAGGGCACAAGTCCATTTTTTTTCGAAATCGAGTTAAGTATGTGGCAACACTTTACATGAAGAGACGCGTGTTTTCACCGAAAACGGCTCTAATCCAACGAATAGTTCATTGAAAAAGCCACTATCATTTTCTGTGTTTATTTTGAGAAGGACACTAGTCCGGGACTAGTGCCCTTCCCAAAGTCAATGTCATGTTGTTACAAAAGTTCAACGTTATAACCCATTACTTCCCACAACGTGGTCATTCGTTCCTGCCAAGTGACAGGGACTTTGGCCTTGTAAAAAAAAAGATACGAAGACATGATCGTGTTTACTTGCCTGAACAATACGAAGAAATGATTACTCAAAGTACCAATTCAGACAAGTTTTCAGAATATGAAGTAACAACTGAAGATATAATAGATTACAAAACTTGGTGGTGTAGGTACTATAAAAAAAACTGCCTGGCCATCCAATCCCTAGGGAAGAAAGTCCCTAGAGACAAAAAATGAACTTCAATGTATCTTTGTTCAGTCAATTTCATTATGACTCCCAGAAACCAGGGTATGTTAAAGTGAGGGAGTTTATTGATAATAATGTCACATATGACTTCAAGTTAAGTCACGGAAGAGAAGATGTAGTCTTGCCTGTCACAAAGGCCTATATAACATGTGTGCCTATAAATGAAAAAAAAATAGAAGATATAAATAAAGTGTTTGTTCACATTCCATCAAAATATCAGGAATTTTATAATCTCATTACAAGTTGGCCCACCAAAAACACAGAAACTATTGAAGAAGATGCTCCGTAACAAAAATAATTGTATTTTTTACCATGATGGAGGTTTATATCACAATAAATCCCGTGTTTTATAATAAATAATGTAGTTATTTATTTAAATATCCTTGTAAATTTTGGTAAGGGCACAAGTCCAGCACCTTCTTTTGCAATTTTCTGTCCCTTCCAATAAATAAAAACAAAAACAAGAACTCAGGCAACCTTGTGTTAGATAAACCTATAAAATTTTAATAAACTGTTTTGAACCTTACATACATTTTTTTTCCAACAGAAGGTTTTTTGTGCCTCCTGTAAAGTTTATTCAGCTGGACATGTTCCCTTCTCAAAATAATCGATTGTGAAACACTGTAATTAACTGTCATTATTTTTGATCCTTTCCCATTTTTACCAATATCTTGCCCTATAGAGATTTGTGACTCTTCATACCCCAAAAGGATAAAATGTGATTCTTATTATTAGCCATTGAAATCAACGTACGAGTATTATTTAGGTAATGACAAAGGTTATCAAAGGTATTAGTCACACAGACGTGGTCGTCAGACATCAGTTTAAATGCGTAATTCTCTCAGCTCAATGCTGATGTAATTAAAAACGGGTGCTAATTAAACAGGCTTCTTTTTAATAGCATTATTTGCCTCTTAAAATCTACATTGCCATCTAAATTACTAAGTCATCCACAACTAACGAGCATCTGAATAATACTATCTTAGCCACTAGTTATTTTATTAGAAAGCCACTTTAAATACAACTCAGTATGGTGGTTATTTTTAAGCATCTAAATTAATAACATGCATTCAAGCAGTAAGCTTCTAAAATATTAATATACGGCATCAAAAAAGATATTAATTAGCTTCTATTTTTTTTACTTAGCACTGTAAAATATAACTCATCCCCCATTATTTAATCGGCAAAATATAGCTAAAATTGTCAGTAAATAGTAAATTATTATAATAATAAAAGTAAATTAAGAGCCGGGTGGTTCTTTTTATATCTATGTTTGACGGTAAATGAGCCATCTGATGGAAAGTAGTCACCGTCGCCGGATATCTGTAAGACCAGAGGAGGTGCTGATGCGTTGCCGACTCTTAAGATACCTGTAAACACGCCTTTTGAAGGACCCTAAGTCATAGTACGCTGGGAAAACCTTGGGAAGGAGCCCATTCCACAGTACTTTTTTTACGCGTCATCATCATCATCAATCGTATAGATAGTAGAACACACACAGAGAGCCAACGTCTCTCCAGAGACTGCTGACTGTGGGAACGTCGATAAACGACGAACGTCGGCGTGAACGTAGTCAAGACCAGACCAGATATGTTTTTTGAAAAATCTAAGTATTTGTGTACAGTAATTTCGGCTATTTTTGTCTCCCCATGGCGAGATGTTGTAAAATTTTGACGCTACCACTTTCGTCTCCCCTAAACCACACGTGAGATTTTTTGTACCAAACTTTGTTGGAAATTCACTTTTTTTTAGGTACGCAATAATAAATAGGTATCAAATACAAAAATGTATATTTTTTATGATACAGACTACGAATATTGAGGTGAAAATTAAAAAGAAAAGGAGTTTGCTTAGACTCTTCTTCTCCCCAGCACCTGAGATTGGGTTAGATTCACCACGAATCCAACCCGAACACTCGACACGAAATTTTCCAGTGGCTATTTCAATGATAAAATAATTTGAAGTTTATTTTAGATGCTGAGTTATAATATATGATGTTATGTATGGAGGCTTGAAACATATTTTTTGAGGACCTTGTGTTGAAGCTGTAAAACGTAAAATGGTGACCAGATATAAAATCCGTGGCCGAGTTAGTAAATTAGGTGGCATTATATAAACATGAAGGACAAGTCATAATAATTGATGGTCTTTGCTTGATGCTTTCTATAGAATATTTAGTTGGCGTTGTAAAAAAGACAAATTAGTTTATTAGAGGCTAGGTCATTTTCCCGTTGCTTAGTTATAAAATTAGAAGCTTGATCAGGTTGCCAATAAATAATTTTGTGGCTCGACTTATAATTTCCCATTAAAAACGGTTTAGGTTTTAACATTCATTAGATTAAGTCTTGTTAGACTTTCTAAAAGAAGAATTTAATGATAACGGTACGTTATTAAAAAAGAACATGACGACGTAAGGATTTTTATTAATTATTCAAATTTATGCACTTTATAATCGTGCACTTGAAACTTCAAAGCTTATAGGATAATAATAATGCCAATAAATTCACAGAAAAGAGACACAGTATAAAACTAACATGATGTTTTAGTATTTCACAGACCCCTCGCATGAAGCTGAGGATATAATTGTGAGAGGCTAGCTAACCGTCAATATTTTTCATTCCTGTCCCCCGGTTTGAACTCGTGTAGCTCTGCTTATCCCTTAAAGTTAAGAGTCCCACGTAAAGCCGACATCCTATACAAACGTAGTTTGGTTTTAGTTTTAAACCAAATTTCGTACATACGACCGAATAAGGCATATAGATGTTTATAATCAGATTTCAATTTTAAAAACAATACCTATACAAAATTACAGCGAGTAGAAGTTTCGTATCAAAAACTTCTACTCGCTGTATTTTTGTTATTTTTATAAATTTGTTGTGGCTCTTAAGAACTTAAACTAGTGACCTTTATTACTACTAACATTTAGACTAGTGAATCTAGTGCTTTATTTTAGTATTGCAAAAAGATGTAAAATAGCAATAAGCCAGATTAAATGCGGTCATTAGACATCAAATTAAAGGCATTATCGCAGTAACGCACTCATTTAAGAAACTCTAGTAAATTTATTCATCTTGCTGAGTTGCTACGTTTGTTTGAAATTAAATTTCGTGATTTACAAAAATAAAGTTCATCCAAATGATGCAATTTAAAAACGTTTAGATTTCTTAATTTTTCATAATGTCTCATTATACTTACGAGGGCGGGCTAACCCACTCTCATGGTAAATAATTAAACTTATTCCAGATATTATTATGGTCACTACGGGACTTACCGCGATTATTTTTGAGTTTCGTCTGATATTTCGACAACATTGCTTCCATTTTCACAGACAAAAAAATATTCCAGTTATTTCAAATTTATAGGGATGTAACAGGGTCCAACTGACATATACCCTAAGGTATTCGGATCCCAAGCCAACCTCACCTGCACGTGGTGCATCCTGCTAAATAACGGACGAGGCTCTGGCGACCCACCAACTCGCACTGGACCAGCGCGGTGGGTTATGGTCTAAACCCCTTCTCAATGTCTAATAATCCCTCGAAATGGCCCCAAGTGCCCGGCGGCTCCTGCAGTTGCTCCGTTCAAGACGGAGAGGGGAGCAACGCAGAAGCAAGGGGTGCGAAAAATCCCCGGGTGAGATCATCATACCGTCAAACGACTCAAGCTACGAAAATGGATTCCGATTTGTTAAATATAATTACATATAATGTTTGCAGACTGAAGACAGAGGAAAGATTTGCAGAACTAGAAAATGCCTTGAAACATATAAAATGGGATATTGTAGGGTTAGCGGAAGTAAGAAGAACAGGTGAACAGATTGAGGAGAGAGAAGATTGCATATTTTATTATTATGGTGAAACTGAAAATCTATATGGAGTGGGTTTCATGGTCGCCAATAAATGGAAAAATAATATTGTTGAATTTATAGGGTATTCAGAGAGGATCGCAGTTTTAAAGTTCAATATTAAAAATGAAAAAACTTTAACAGTAATACAAGCTCATGCGCCAACAAAGACACATAGCGATGAAGCAATAGATTCCTTTTACCATCTTCTAACAAAAGCTTACAATGAAAATCGGAGTACGTGGAACATTATCATAGGTGATTTTAATGCCAAGATCGGCCCACGGCAACTTAGTGATAATGAAAATATATTAGGACCTTATGGGTTAGGGAAAAGAAATGAACGAGGAAAACGTTTTATAGAGTTTGCTCTTGGCCTAAATATGCGTATACTGAACAGCTTTTTCCCTAAGAAAAGTCAGCGCCGATGGACATGGATATCACCTGGTGGATATAAAAATGAGATTGACTATGCTATGACATCGAGCGATCTCACTGTAAAAGACGTTGGTGTCATAAACAAAATCAAATTTGATTCTGACCATAGACCCCTCCGTACAAAAATAAAAATAAATGTAAAGCAATACAGAGCTTCTTTATTTAAAAATAGAATTAATAAACTCAGTAAAGAGATACTAGTAAACAGATATGAAGAATTTAATCTCGAACTCAAAAAATCATTTAATAATTTAGAAACAGATAAGAGAAACGAAAACAATAAAAAACATTTCATTAATGATATAGATGTTAAATACAATAAAATAATTGAGGCAATACAACAAGCTAGTAATAAGTTTAAGCGTACAACAACTAAAATGAAAAAACTATCTAACCATTCAGAACAATTAATAGATGAAAGACAAATGCCGTAAAAGGTACACCAGAGTACATAATTTTGGATCGGAAAGTAAAAAGAAGTATAAGAAAAGACTTAAGATGCCTAAAGACTCGACAAGTCCAAACAGCCCTCGAAACAAACAAATCTTTAAGAGTTTTAAAAGATGGAATTATAAAGAAAAAATCTTGGATAACAAGTCTAAAAGATTCGACAGGCAAAAAGCAACGTAGTCAACGAGCAATATTAGAAATTAGCACACAATTTTATAAAAATCTTTATGCTAGATGTAGTCAATTCCCTAACATAGAACCATTCGAGTACGTATGCCCAGATACCATCCCATCAATATCAGAAAAAGAAATAGAAACAGCTATCCAAAGCCTTAAATTTAACAAGAGCCCTGGAGAAGATGGGATCTCTACGGAAGTTTTAAAACTTGGTGATAAAATTTTAATACCGCACCTATGCGAACTTTTTAATCTAATTCTGCACACTGGTCAGTTACCTAAACATTTTTGTCATTCCAACATCATTCTGTTGCATAAAAAAGGTGATACTAGCGATATCAATAACTACCGTCCTATTAGTTTAATTTCTAACATTTATAAAGTATTTATTAAAATTATACAAAACAGAATCACCACACAGTTAGATAATCAACAACCACCTGAACAGGCCGGATTCAGACCTCTTTTCTCTACTACTGACCACCTCCATGTACTTAACCAAATAATAGAGAAATTCCTGGAGTATAAAAAACCATTATACATAGCCTTTGTAGATTATAATAAGGCCTTTGACAGTTTATATCATCAAGCTATTTTTACTTCTTTAGAAAAACAGAATATAGAATCAACTTATATCCAACTTATCAAACTTATCTACAATAACAGTTCAGGTGCAGTAAAACTTCAATCGCCGGGAGTATCGTTTCCTATTCAACGTGGAGTTAAACAAGGAGATCCTTTATCTCCAAAATTGTTCACGTGTACCCTAGAAGAGGTTTTTAAAAGTTTAGCAGATAAGTGGCAAAATATGGGCATTGTCATGGGGGAAACTAGGCTAACAAATCTACGTTTCGCCGATGACATTGTTCTTTTGTCTTCATCTCCCGCAGAACTACAAAACATGCTAAATGACCTAAGCGAAGCGAGCCTCGAGGTTGGACTCAAAATGAACAGATCTAAGACCAAAGTAATGACTAACAGGGCTAAAATTAAAATTAAAGTGGACGGGCAGGATATACAATATGTTAACGAATACATCTACCTAGGCCAGATAGCTTCATTTCAAAAGAGACAGGACAAGGAAATCGAGCGGAGAGTTCAAAACGCCTGGAAAAGCTTCTGGTCTATGGGTGATATTATGAAGGGAGATCTTTCTCTTACCTTAAAGCGCAAACTTGTGGACATGTGTATCCTGCCCGTACTTACGCATGGCGCACAGACATGGTCTTTGACGTTGGCACAAAAGTCCAAACTCGGAGTCTGTCAACGGGGCATAGAGAGAAGCATCCTTGGAGTGAAGTTAACAGACCGCGTACGTAATATTACTATTCGTTCCAAGACCGGGATTATGGATGTAGGGGGAAAGGCAGCTAAACTTAAATGGGATTGGGCAGGACATGTGTGTAGGATGCATCCAGATAGGTGGGCTAGGATTGTTACAGACTGGGTATCTGCTGGCTGGCGTCGTAAAAGAGGCCGCCCAAGGACAAGATGGTCTGACGATCTATCGGCTTCTGATCCAAATTGGTCATCAATCGCAGGAGATCGAGATGAGTGGCGGAAGAGAGGGGAGGCCTTTGCCCAGCAGTGGGACAGTATAGGCTAATAAAAAAAAAAAAATCAAATTTACTATGTAATAAACAAGTACACATAGTAACTTTACCATCGATGTAACGATTCGAAAATAAAAGCGATCTCATTCAAAGAGGTATGTCGAGGGTCAAATTACACGCTGTATACTGGTAAAAAGAAAAGAAAATGAATATATTATAAATAAAATAAATTGCAACAATTCTTTTTCTAATCCTATTCCTAACTAATATTATAAATGCGAACGTTAGTTTATTTGTTTGTACTGAACCGATCATCATGAAATTTTGCATACACATCGGTAAGGGTACAGAAAAGGACATAGGCTATATATCACGCGGGCAAAGCCAGGCTAAGAGCAAGTGAATAATAATTGCTTCATATAATTGAAACCTGAAGTCTAACGGAAAAGTCGTGGACGCGTAGGAAATTCATCGGCCCACCGCATTTTCTCTTTTACTATTCCATTACCGCGCTTAATTATACAACCCTCGTTTAAACGAATGTCGCTCGTGATTACCAATCGCCTTACCGAAATTGGTTTTATTGTAACCCTGTACGTGATTCTTCATCAACATAACTTATTTTTCATCTGAAGATTACGAATATTTAAATAGGTCTGCCAAAACCATTTTTTTTAAATATTTACTTTTAATTGCTAACTTCCACGCTGGTCTGGGAGTTGAGAAAAAATCATAGCTGCTTCTCTCCATGCGCAGATAGTAAAATCCGATCCAAGAAATGGGTGATCTAAGGAATCATGGTAATAGGCGACGCGGCTAGCAACCTTTCACTATTTCGATTCCGTTTTCCATCTCCACACCTGCTACCATGCTAAACTTGGCTTTAAGTTTTATAAACCTGAGCTCTGTCTACCCTACAAAGGAAAAAGACGTGACAGTATGTGCATATGTTTACTTTTAAATATCATACACTTCCCACACAATAAAATTCTGGTTTTACCTATAACTAATAGCTGGATAATACGCTGGATTTAACATTATCAATATACTTTCCTATTTCATGTTTGTTTGCGTTGAATAGGCTCCAAAACTACTGAACTGATTTTCGAAATTCTCTCACCTATAGAAACCTTTTTATTTGCGGGTGACACAGGTCACAATTTACGCGGACGACATCGCGGGAAAATTGCTAGAAGATTATAAAGCGGTAGTAACTCCTTGGTCTAAAACGTATATACATATTAACACGTCTTTATCCCTTGCGGGATAGACAGAGCTCAAAGTCATCAAACTCAAAAGCCACGTTTAGCGTTTAGTGGGCGTTATGGTGGTAAGCTTAATAAAAATAGTGATGGATTGCTAGCCGCCTAGTGAGGCATGATTGTGATTTCTATAATTTTCACCCAATGTCTAAACCAGCATTTACGATCTGAGCGGGAACAATAGCAGCTGGTAAATTCTTTGCTTTTATGTTGTTTTATTTTCTTCCAAACCAGCATTGGAAGAGAGTTCTAAAGAGAGTTGTCTAAAAGCCAGAAATTTTAATACAAATGAAAGGTCGCGATTAAATCTCTCTCCATTTAAACGTGCTAACTAAATTTCGAGAAAATTGGTTGAGAAATGCAACCCATAGAGTGGAACAGCCGAATAAACACACTAAGAACATTTTACTCAATTTAAAACAGAGACGTTTTGCGCTCGCTCTGTCCGCTAAAATTATTTAATTTCCCACATCTAACCAACTTTTGATTTCGATGTAAAAATATTCAATGCGTATTAAATAATTCAATTGTAAGTAAACAACCGCTGTAAATCCTTTACCAAATGACGGCGATGTACTTGTGCAGTTCCAAATGAAGTACTTGATTTATAACCAAGCGAACCCTCTTCAATGTTGGGACAAGAGCAATCTATAAGAATAACTAAACATTTCGCCTCAGACCGCTCGGTGAATGTATAACCCGTCTGTCCCTTGTCTTTGCCCCTTTAGAATATGTAGGGTTGGATCTACACAAGAGCTTCTTGGGCTGCAGCCTAGAGTAACATCACAAATACAAAATAATACAAATACAAATATCTTTATTGTGGTACACAGGTATAAAAGATAATAGCATTTATTGGTCAACATTGATTTCAATTTATTTTTAAATAATCTAAAATTAAGCTTTTTAATACTATCCGGCAATTTGTTCCTTTACAATGTCTTGCTAGCGTGGATAGTATAGACTAAATCCAATTATTCGGCTCTGGTAGGCTGGTTCTCCAGCAGTGGAGACTAAAAAAGACCTGATGATGATGATGAATATTGTGTCATCTGATTGACATAGTCAAATTTCAGCTCCATCAGTTAAGGGTGAAAGCTTCAAATTTGAGTGCGACCGGAATAAAAGCTTGTATTCTATTTAGGGTTCCGTAGTAAACTAGGAACCCTTATAGTTTCGCCATGTCTGTCTGTCTGTCCGTCCGCGGTTTTACTCAGCGACTATAAGTACTACAAAGCTGTAATTTGGTATGGATATGTATATTAATCATGGCAAAAAAGTGGTAGAAAAAAAACTTGAAAAAAAATTATTTTTTAGGGTAGCTCAGCTCAAGTAAAGTGGAGGAGTAATTTTTTTTTCTCTATTTACCCATCGTGTGGGGTATCCTTAAATAGGTCCTTAAAAATATTGTGAGGTTGAGAGCACCGTTTTTCCATTTAGGGATCTGTTTCCGAAATATTTGGTTTTAAAGTGCATAATTTTGTTACAGGTAAGTGTCCCCCCCTTCTATCTTCTAAACGGTTTTATATGGATACGTGAAAAAAAATTACAGCAGTAGTATATATACTGAAGTTGAAAGGGAAACTATCAGAACTGAGTACTAAGTGCAAACTAAACTAGATATCTTAAATTGTAATTATATCAAACACAATGTAAAAATTGTTTATGATTAAATAAATAATAATAAAAATAAAAAGTTATAGGCAACCAACTTATAAAATGTACTGGAAAATGTAAAATTTCAAACAATTTTCATTGTTAGATGTTTTTGGTCGTTAAACTGTAAGGTGCGAGTGTGAACACTAGTGAACAGTGTGAACTCAAAGTTGTCATTCGCAACTACGGAACCCTACACTGTGCGTGGCCCGACACGCACTTGGCCGGTTTTTTAAACTATCGCGCTTCAGACACATAATTATGAATATTAACACGACTTAGCACGAATATTTTATTTTAATACTTTTAATAAAAGCTTGCAAAAAGAAGTACGAGTATGACCTTAGAGGTGAATGAGCCCGTCACCGGCGGGTAGTCAAATGGAAAGCTTTTTAGAGCCGCTGACCCGAATGGCCGTAGAATAGCCGAGTTTTGTTACAGTTTCAAATGAGTTTGAAACCACACTCCTGGCTTCTGCTCTGTCCTTTTATTAGAAACTACTTGGCAGACTATTACGTGTAACGAAATGACGAAATAAAGGGCTTAAAGTTGCTGGAGAAACTTGTTAAATCATAGACTGTTTATGATGAGAAAAATACAAATACAAAATTCATACATACATACATACATACTATTACGTCTTAGTCCTTTGCGGGGTAGAAAAAACACTGGTCTATAAAACCAAAAAGGTGCTCCCACAAAGCAGTTACATAACGCTATAAAACAATGTGTAACACAATAACATTCTTGATATTATATGGTGTTATTTTTGGACGCAAGTTGATAGTGGCTGACTTAGTAATTTAGAGGATAATTTAGATTTTTACGTTACAAATATAAAAAACATAATAACAATAAAGATAAATGAAGTTCGAAAAGTGATACATGAGATCCAAAATTTAGGATTATTTTCAGTTTAGTATAATTAGCACCAAAATTTAATGTATGAGTAAAACCCATTGATTTAATTTACAAGCTTTTGAAAGCTATTTCGACCACATGCTTCTTTTGGGATTCTAAATTTGGGGTAAAAAAACGTGATGATTGAAGAATGATTATAAATAAAATAAATATAATTAAAATTGAAAATATTAATAATATACCGAGCATTGTAATGCTATTCAAAAACCATTTAAGAAAATAAATATATACGGAACAATTAAACAGCTTGAGCTAACTCTTAAGTACCCTCAAGACTTGTGCTATCGTATACAAACTCAAGGATACTATATTTTATAACAAATACACAATACATTTAGATAAACATCCAAGACCCAGATCAATATGAGAATCATGTCCAAAGATCAAACCTGGGACTGAGGTGTGACTGGCAAGATGCTTCGGAGATAATATTAGTTTATTTTCTTTGAAGTAGGCATATATTTTTCATCTTTCCTTACATCACGTACCTATACTGTAAGTGCGTGTGCGTTTAACACGGTCCACAAAAAAGCAAATAAGCAATTAAATTACTTTCCTTTAGCGACAAAGAAATAAGCCAAGTAAGTTATTAATTAACTCAAAACTTGGCGTTTATTACAAGACCGTTCGAATTTTCGAGAAAATCATAAATTGTAAACGAATATTTTTTAGTAAAAGAACGTTTGAGATTTAGGGAAAATCATAAATTCAAATCAAAAGCTTATTTTCCCTTATTTTTAAAAGCATTATTGTAAATCCTTTCTCAAAACGTGTCCCTTACTCATTCACTCGCCACTCCAGTCAACGTACTCCACATTTTCACGAGTTACATTAAACGAAGCTTTCAACCGATGAATCCCAACACACTCTCTTCATATTGAAATATTTATTTGTCTGCCGTCGTATTCAAATGTTTGCGTCGCAATTCAAGCCGTCTGTAGCTCAGAGACTTGTAAAATGGCTCCAAGTATTTTCCCTTTAAGTTCATTCAGGTATTCAAATTGGTTATCAAATACAATCTTTTGATACAGTCTGAAGGAATTAACAAGCGAAGCGGGTGTTACGCAAAGAGATTGTGTAGCTTTTTCGCACTTCATAAGGCTTGAGTAGCACTCCTCAATTGAAGGCAGTTCTTTGAACTCGACTGTATAAAGCTGTGTTCCTCAAAGGTTTTTCTTTTCCGCAGGCAGCCTCCGTCAAGAATTGTGGGAATGAAGACAATTTCCTACATTTGACGCGAATGTTTTTAGTTTTTTTCGCCCGCGGCGGTGAAACGCTGTGTGAAATACATATTTTATTCGGCACTGACTTGATTGGAATTCAAGCTACGTGCATATTGTATTTCATTTCCAGGACAATTTACATGGATGATTTTATGAAGTGTTCAGTTGAAAAATGTACGATAATAGTGAACAGAGAGCGTTGCAACACAACGTTTATTACTTGATCCTTTATCAAAGACTTCACTATAACACAAAACAATGGCTTATATACTAACTTATAGTCAGGAACCAGGATTTACCGGAAGATGCGTTTTTACACGTACTTCATATTTTAACGTGCAATTAATCTTCATATAATCACGTTACCACACCTCTGAAAACGTTGGGTTCCCTGAAAAGAAAATTATCCTATTAAATTTTTTGTCCTATTTTTATTTACTATTAAAATTACTTTTATAATTATACTGTCTTAAAAACCTTTGATTTTGTTAATCTACGAAACGCAAATATTCAATTTGATATTACCTATGCGATTGGAGTAATATTGTTTATAGACCGATTGGTACTGGATCAATCTCAATTGGATGCCATTTCTGCAGGGCCGTAGCACAAACATCGAATACGGGAAGTTGCGAGAGTTATCTCCCAAATAAAAGACAATATATAGTAGTGGTGAACACAATAGCAATGGATTACAGTAACTGAAATTTCGTGTTCGGTGTTGCTCTTATTGAAACCACTGCAATATTTATTTAAAAGTAAAATTACATAGTTTTTCTTCTTTTCTCTGTAATCTTCATCATCATCAAGTAATTTTTTTAGTCTCCACTGCATAAGCATGACCCTCTCTGTACTACTAAAGCCAAAATATTTTAGCCAGAGCTGAAGTCTCTTTGATTTTTATAAGTTTTGTTCAGGTTGTGTGTCCTAAGTCGCATTCTACGACTTCCACATGATTTGGAGTGGTCCCATTCTACTTATTAATATACTATTGGAACCTTTATGATACTTACTATATTCAATGATGCTGGACGCAGGCCGCTTACAACCGGTCATATTGGAAATCCTTGGGGGAGGCCTATGTCCAGCAGTGGACTTCTTGCGGCTGAAATGATGATGATGATGAAATGATAATTAATTACCATGCTGCATTTAAAAAAGTATACCAGCGACAAAATAGAGCATTTCAAAATATCCCCAAAGGATAACACTGACGTAAATAAATACCGAACGAATGGATATTCTAAATTCATTTCATTGATACCGGTTTACCATCTTAACGGAAATTACTTTTCCCGATTGTATTCAGTACAATATTTATTTTTATTAAAACTGGTCTTTGGATATGATTGAGGAAAATTCTGATCGGATCCCGAGATTCATTTTCATGATAGCATGCAATCATGCTGTGATATGGTTTGGTGAAAGTTTTTACGAGCGGCTTCCTGCTTCCCCGAAACACTTCCCTTGCAAACCCCTCTTTCGAACCAACCAAAGCCGGGCTCGCCTATTCTCTCTATTAACTGAGTGTTTTCTCGGTTGTATTCTCAGCTGGAGTGTCTTGGAGCCCGAGGTCCGCTTTCCGACTTTTTCTTTTCCACTTCGCTTGGTCTTCGGCATCCTTGGTTGTGAGGCCATTGGCACGCATAGCCTTAGCATAGCGAATGGGTCGCTGCCAGCAACGCATACCTTGCGTTTTCAAGGGTGGTTCAAATATGCCACCAACTCAAGGTTTGCGTTTTGGACAAGCACAGATAAAACCCGTCTTTTTTGTTGTTAGGTTTGATGTAAATCGATAAATTTTGACAGTTATCCAAGCTAAATATATTTTCTCGCTGGTAACACCGATAGACATCAGTCAACTGAAAAAAAAGTATAAATATCACAATGTTTGTATGGCCTCGAAACCGGTGAATTTGGTTTTGAAAATTTGTTCGTATAAAGTGAACATAATTACTCGTTTTTATATTATAACGCAATATTAGTATCTATATTATTTAAAATTCATATAGTTCACTAGTTAACAGTCTAATTTAGATAACAAATAAGGGTAGAAAATGTTAGTACTCAAATGGTGCGTTCAATGGCACCCACCAACAACAGTCGAATTGGACGGTGTAGTACAGAATGTTGTAAAGTTTTATCGTATGAGGAAATTGTGGTATTATATCTAGATACACCACAGTTACTGTTTTTATTTCATTAGTATAAAATAAAAACAGCAACATGGTTTAGCTAGATATATATAAAATTTAAATTAGATATAAAAACCTACTAATGAAACCTAGGCAACATAATTCTGTTGCTTGCTCTGGGTATAAGTAATGGCAGCATGACACCATCCATCAAAAGTGCGTTGTCGGATCATTGCAGAAAATATTCTGACTGTGTGCCACCAACGCACCATATATGTTTAACGTATTTTTTATATTTTAGAATATTATTTAGATTTTTTATATACTTTTTCTAGAATATACATCCAATTTAGAGTCATATTACATAAAAAAAAAACAAAGTGGACCCTGGTGAAAATATTGCAAAATATAGAGGCAGCGAACAGCATCAAACCAGCATTTCTTGGGCTTCTCCCTTCTTCTGGGGCCTGGTGGAGGCGGCATAGCCAAAAATTTATTACAGATGTAATTTGCCGGTTTTCGCAAAACGTGACCGTACACCATAAATAACGATCGTTTCGTTTTTCGTGTGTGAAAGTGGCCGCCTTTGATGTCAAATTTTTCAAGCTGCCAATAATGCCTAAACAAATTTGGTCAACGATGTACATAAATCTTTTCTTTATTTGGCGGATTAAAAGTAACCTACCATTATCTGGCTAAACGCCCACGTCTTAATTGCCACTAGGTGTAGCTACCCTTGAACAAAACAAACGAAATACAGAAGTAAAACTAGTTATTATAGCAAATAATTTAACATATTTTTTTACAAAAAAAAAAGAAACCTACTTCAACCCTATCAATTTGTTGAAATAAGAATAAAATTGAAAAAAGTGTAAACCGAACGGCATACTTGTAAACGTTTTTTTGTTTTTTTGTGTATTTTGTCAAAAAATGCTCGACACATTTCGATAAAAATTTAATGGGACCTCTGTGTAGCATTACCTATCGAACAAAAAAAGAATTTCTTAAATCGGTCCAGGCGACTTCGAGAAATCGGGGAAACAAATTAAAAAGAAAGATTCCGACGAATTGATAACCTCCTCCTTTTTGGAAGTCGGTTAAAAAACAGTTTCGCTCGTGTATTTTTAGTCGGTATACCTCACGAATATCTGACAATACAGGAGGCCAATTTCAGGGCAAGTGTAAAAGACGTCGAGATGCAACAGTGACTTCAACACTTGGCTGATACTTGTCGGTGATACCAATTAAAATACCCGTAATGAAACCGTTTTTGCTGTCAATAATATTCAATCTATTCACTTTGGAATTGACTTCCAAAAAAAGAGTAAAAAGGACATTGAGTTATTCTTCTTCGTTTCGTTTTCGGACGAGTTCCGTGGCGCAGCGGTCAACACGCCTGCCTGCGACACGGATGGTCCCGGGTTCGATCCCTGGTCAGGCCTTGACCTGAAATCTAAGGAATCACATTGATAGGCGATGCGGCTAGCAACCCATCACTATTTTGATTCGCTTTCCACCTTAACGCCCACTACGATGCTAAACGTGGCCTGTAGGTTTTGATGACCTTGGGCTCTGTGATTTGTCCGTATATATTTATATTTATTTCGTGTCAGTGGCAAACTAGTTATTTATTCCTCATCGTCCGGCGCACCCTGGGCAGTCAGCAAATAGAGATATTCATGAAGATATTCATGAGTAACGTGAATATATTCGCTGATTGGTAGATCCTTCCATCACGATGGTTTGTGATGACGTTGTATAGTATCGAATATTTTGGTCTGTTCTAAATGTTATCCAATACCAAAATAGAAATTAAGTGTGTGCTTAAGATTTGTCTAAATTTCAGTAATGGATATGATGACAAGATCAAACCTCCTACAATATCAAGACGCGAGTGCTTTCTAGATCCACATGTTTGCTTTCCATACATCAGGAGGTTACAGATAAAATCGGCAAATAATGCAATGTTGTCGAAAATCTCGAATAAGATCGTTGCAAGCACTTATTTTTTTTAATAGTTTCAATAGAAATTAAGTATCTGTAATTTCTCTATTTTGAGACTATAATAATGGGGCTTCGAAGATTCACGCGATAAAAAAATTCAATTAACATTTCAGCATCAATCCTGCATGCCGGAAATAATTCGTGGGTAGAATTTCATGGTTGTTGGCCGATAATGAAAATTGTTTCGAGTTTCAGAATCATGCTTTTTTTGGGGTTCAGTACATGCTAACATGAACGTGTTTTTTCTTTTTACGAAACCCTTTTTGTAAAGAGTCCTAGTATATTAGTGAAAAATCTCTAGTAATATTTTTTTAGAAAGCGATAAGCTTTGGTTGCTGTTATTTTAAAAATGCCACACAAGTATCTGACAAATAAAGCCGCGAAACAAAACGCACAATGCGTTTTGTTTCTATTTAAATTTCTTCCAACTTAGATAAACTTAGTCGTTTTACTCCACTAAAAACAATAACTATTATACAGCATTTGTCTGCGGAGCGTCCTCTTTTGGTACATCTATAAAAATGAATTACTGAATGTACCACGGGCGAACTGCTAGTTACATATATATATATATATATATATATATGAATATACATAACGTGGTAAACTAGTTATATATAACTAGTTTACCACGTTATGTATATTCCCTAAAATATTTCCTCTGTGTTCTGTAGACGTGAGTCACTCGTCTTCGTGCTCCGTTTGCTAATCGTATAGCTCTGTACGCCAACAAAAGAACACTTCACATTTTATTCGTTCCTCGACTGAATACAAGGCCTTCGCCCAAAGTTTGAGCAAAAAAGTAATAATTGTTTTCGAGCCTTTTATTGAATTGAAAATACCTAGACTTACGAGGCATACGTTACTCTCAAAGAAAGAATTCTGTACTTAAATAAAATTACTTTCAACACGGTTTTATCGCATTTATTATATCATCATCATCATCAGGTCTTTCTAGTCTCCACTGCAGGAGCACGACCCTCTCTGTACTACCGGAGCCATATACTAGCCTGAGTAGTCAGAGGATTTGGCCTACACTCTCCACGCTGGCCAGACAGGTTGGAGAGGTCTCTTTGATGTTAATAAGCTTTGTTTAGCTTGTGTTTCCTTAGTCTCTTTTTACGACATCCACGAGATGACTTGGAGTGGTCCTATTCTACTCTGCCGGGAACCACACGGCCTTTATTATATTATAGGTATCATTTACAGTGTTCGTGTTCGTTGGTAGACTCTAACTGCGAACAATCATGAAAACAGAATTATGTAGTTATCTAATGACTAACATGATAAAAAAATAATATTACATTGAAAATATTTGTGTATTTGATCGGAATGGTGAAACATATTTTGATCAGTTATAAATATTATATCGACCAAGTTTATCTGGTTTAAAGGCTTTCCATAGCTATTCAAAGGGGAAATTCCGCTGCAGTAATGGGAACCTTTGAGCCGGGTACGATTCGGGCTTGGCTGTGTTAAGAAAATGTGTCATATTTTGATTAAATAAAGGATATCTACCAAATTATTATCAACGAGTAACTTATGCTGTCCCATACTCAACGCTTAGCAATAAGTTATAGTTTTATAGTTACCATGAATTATGCCAAGTGCAAGCAATTTTCTGAAAATCCGATGGTTTTAGGGTGTCAGCGCCAGAGGGCAGAATATCTTTCATTAGTGTACTGGAGTTAAGGTACACAGCAATTATATAACAAAGCGTAACAACCATAACATTCTTTCGGCCCATACGGCAAAACATGAGAGTTGCTGCTCTCTAAAGGCTTTGCCATTGTTTCTCAGTTCGGCCCTTCAGGTCATGCATGCAAATCGCGGCCCATCAGGCATATGAGAGTTTGCTGTCTCTCCAAGCCTTGCGCACCCAGGCAACGCCCAAAGCCGAGGTTCGTCCCTCCTGGGAACCCTTTGGTGATGATTGCCTTACAGGTTGAGGGCACTCTGCCCTCACCTCAAAAAGTCCGGTGAAGTAGTGAAAGCTCACTTGGAGCTAGCTACGTAGTCCATTCAAAAAAAAAAAAAAAACATAACATTCTATAACACCATACAATGTCAATAATGTTATTGTGTTACACATTGTTATATAACGTTATATAACTGCTGTGTATGAGCAACTTTAAGGTGTAACTAACTAGCAATCGAAGTTGATTGTCCAAATGCGTCTCTCAAAAAGACGCATTATTCATTTTGTCAGGCTGAGTCGCCTCTTAAATAACTTTAAGAGGCGACTCAGCCTATAAACTAACGGTTCTAATTAAAAAACGATTGTGGTTATCACAAGCTTTTATAGTCTGCAACTACATTAGCCTATTTTACATAACATACGCATTATTATGTTATGTAAAATAAATTTATTTAATATTCATCAATGAACATCTAACAGCTATTTCGAAAATGAGTTACAAATTAATACAAACTTTAATGTTTTTGAAATAGTGTGTTATACCAAGTGAAATTCGATTAAGAGTACTCTCGTTACATCGCGTCGCATTTTGTGTAACACCCTCTCTGCAAATCCGATGGTTTCAAGCTGTCATGACCAGAGGGCGGAAGTTTTTCATTAATGGCCTCGAGTTGAGTGCATCTAAAGTGCTGGCGATCGAGATTGATAGAGCAAAATGCGTCTCTCAAATAAACACATTATTTATTTTGACATGCTGAAGCTCCCCTTAAAGTTTGGGTTCTAATTAGAAAAGCGATTGCGATTATCACATTATGTTATCTAAAACATATTTATTTTATATTCATCAATTACCGAGTAACAGCTATTTCGAGAAGGAGTTACAAATTAAGTAATTCACATTCATACAAACTTTCACGTTTTTGAAATAGTGTGTTATACCAAGTGAAATTCGATGAAGAACATTCTCGTTACTGGTTAGTTTCGTAATACTACTCTACTCATTTTGTGTAAAAACCTCTCTGCAAATCCGATGGTTTCAAGCTGTCATGACCAGAGGGCGGAAGTTTTTTCATTAATGGCCTGGAGTTAGGGTGAAACTAAATTGCTGGCGATCGACGTTGATAGTCAAAATGCGTCTCTCAAATATACATATATATCAGAAGCTTTTGTCTGCAAATGAGTTAGCGTATATTACGTTACTTAATACGCGTTATTACCTATGCTATCTAAGCGACATATTTTTTCTCAAATATGCTTGGACATTTTCACATTGTTTTGACAACGTTGTATGAGATAAATCAATATTGCTGTACTGGCCAATACACGCCATCAAGTATGTATGAAAATAGAACGATGTAGAAAGAATATGTAAATAGTTTATGCGGCTAGCAACCCATCACTATTTTAATTGCATTTTCTACATAAAAGCCCACTTATACGCTAAACGTGTGTTTTGGGGTCCGTCTTACCTGTGAACGGTATAACATGTATGTCTGTTTGCCTATATACAATTTTTTTTTTATATCCGCGCAATATTTGAGGGAAGTGCTATACAAGGCTTGGCCGCAATCAGGCATTGATGGGACTTGCGTATGTGTGCCTCGGCTCAACTTCGGCCCACATTTACACGTTCGTCCATCAATGCCTCTGATGCCGGCCGCTGCAGTAATGTACTATAAATATTATCAAACTTTATTCGTTAGTTTTTGCGTAAAAGAGTAGTTACAAATATCTTCACATACAGACTTTCAAGTATATTCAATTAGTATGCGGATTACGTTAGGTGAAATTCGATGAAAAGCATTCTTCTTAGAGGCTAGATCCATATAAATTTCAATACAACTCGACTCATTTCGATACGGGATGTCAGTGCCACAGGCCGGAAGTTTTTTCATAATGGCCTGGAGTTAGTTTGTAACTACATTGCTGGCGATCGACGTTTTTAGTCCAAATGTATTTCTCAAATATTTGACGGGATGACATCCCTAATGTGTGCATGACTGAGCCACTAACTCTAATATTTACCTAAGTAAAATCAATACATACAGCAACAACATCTAAGCGATATATTTTTAAATATCACCTTAGTAATATATTTACTTATGTGATATTTAAAAATATATCGCTAAAAATATATCGAAATATCCTACAACAACGATAATGCACATATTGTGTGAAAGAGTAGTAAATAACTTGCCCTTCAGGCATGTAGGGACCAAAACTGGACTGAGTGTCTTTCGGCGTATTCTTCTCAGCACTGGTCTTTCCAAAACGCTAGTAGTTTTTCGATCTTGAAAATTAAAAAAAAAATATGACGATCATAAAACGATACATGATATCCAAATTTGAATAAAATTTCATTTCATTTCATATCTTTTCAGACTATCGCGATTACAAAATTAGTATGGATTAAAGGAAAGTGACATTCTTAGGATGAAGAGCTTTTTTTTGTCGCTAGATTAATGGATCTAGCCGCAAAAAAAGCTGTTGAGAAGATGAAACACTAAATAAGTATACTTTCCGCAAATTTGATAGTTTCAGGCTAACACGGCCAAAAGACGAAAGTTTTTTCATTAATAGCCTGGAGTTGAGGTGTAACTAAAGTGCTGGCGATCGATGTTGATAATCCAAATGTGTCTCTCAAATATACATGTTCTGGACCCTTAAAGGGGTGATTCAGCCCGTCGATATGAACCATTTTTCCACCAACCAATTACCATTTTTTGGACCAATGCTGGAAACTCAAATTTTATTTCGACTTTTTCATACTAAAGTGTTCAGCCGCCCGGGCAATTTGTATAGGAATGTCGAAATTTTTTTCGAGTTTACAGCATTTGTCCCATAGGAAAAGTTGTTTATATTGACAGGCTGAATCACCCCTTTAATGGTCCGGAACGATCAAAATTTCGCCATGTATACATTTTCCTTAAGCTTCTGTCTGCAAATACGTTAGCGTATATTACGTAATTAACGCGTTACTTTGTTATTTATGCGATAACATTATAAATTTCATGAAAGTATGTTCAGTTTTTGCTTGAAAGAATTACAAATATCTTCACAGCCATATAGACTTTCGGGTTTATAAAATTAGTATGGATTATGTTGAAGAGTTTCCTTCTTTGTGGTTAGATTTTTAAAGCACTCTCAGTCATTTCATATCAGACCCTCTTTGGTATCAGGCCATCAGTGTCAGAGGATGGTAGCTTTTTCATTAGTGGCCTGAAGTTAGGTTGTAACTGAAGTACTGGCGATGACGTTCTTTGCCCAAATGTGTATCTTAGATAAATACGACTAGCTAGCTACTCTACGAGAATATTACTCAACTTATCTGCTGTAATGATGATTATCATAGCGTATATACTTGCTGCACTGCCAGACATAGGCCTCCCCAAGGATCATTGGGGATTTGCCATACTTATCAGGTAGACTAAGTGGACATTTGTCTAGTATTTTATAAAATACTAGAGAAATGTCAACTTAGTCCACCTGCGACCACGAACACAAGTGCTCGAAACGTTAGGTGTATAAATAATGTAATAAACGCGATAAAAACCGTATTAAAATAATTTTATTTAAATGAGTAACAATCGCGAAAACATAAGAAGACATTATACTTATCAGGCTTGACAAACGGGGTGGTGAGCCCAGTTTGTTTGGTTTTTATCGCTGCTGCCCATCGAAGTTATTAATAGTTGGAGTTTGTAGGACTACCGTTGATACGTTTTTGAATAGTTGAAAACTTGTCCAAATCGTCTCGACCTTTTTTTCGAGTGTGGAATCAATGCACTACTTCACTCATTTCATGTAACACCCTCTCTGCAAATCTGATAGATACGGGATATCAACGCCAGTTGACGGAAGTTTTTTCATTAGTGGCATAAAGTAAGGGTATAGCTGAAGTGCCTGGTGCCGCCCATCGACATTGATTGTCCAAATGCGTCTCTCAAATACATACATCGGTCATTCTCGCGGCAAGGTGTTCTTCATATAATTTCCGTCACGATTTTTGTCTTTCACCAAATTGTATATTTAAGCAAAAAATCTTGAAAATCACGTTAAATCACACAATTTTATTTATTTGGCCCTAAAATTGATTTATAAGTTTCGGAATTATTGAGGCATATATTTTTGGGCGTGACGGAAATTATTTTCAAGGTGACGGAAATTAGAAAAAAATACTCATAAAGTTAAAAAATACTTTTATTTTCCAATAAAAACGTTAAAATCAGTCACATTATTAGTTAATAATACTGACTGTAACTATCACAATAAATAACCAAAAAAGTACCAACAAACATAACGGCGATTAAGCAAACACTTAACTCAGTGATAATTTAGGAACATTTGTTTAATGAATCAGATAATGTTACTTACGAAATAACAAATAATATTATTCGAAACATCCTCGTTACAATAATAATACCAGTAATATTTTTTTTTCTTTTTGTATGTGTAATAATCAAAGACTAGTTTTATACATATAAAAAAAAACAATATAAATCTTCTACAAAAAGTAACAATCAAATGGTAATTTAACAATTAAATAAGCGCCATGACAGACATATTTAATTAAGGGCCCACACTAGGCACACTAGCAACGCCAATAATTTTATTCCTAATACTTTACAAATAGAATGAAATTCAAGAATGTAAGTCATATAAGCATTAGTAAATAACCTGAAGTATTTTTGGAATCATGTTTTAATCTAGTAAGTGTGTATGTGTGCCTAGTGTCATCAATCATGTTTTAACATCATTAATTAAAGTCATTAAAAGAACTACTGATCACCGCCTAAAAGGGCCGTTTTTGGCGGTAATCAGTAATTCTCATAATGACTGATTCTCATAATATTAAAACATGATTCATTATTTTCATTAAAAAAAAATATTAATTAGTAAAATATGTTTAGTACTTGAAAATAAAATAAAAGGAGATGCAAGGGACTTTTAGGTATCCTTAAAAGCTTCTAAAGATCTTCAAAAGTAAAAATATCCTGTAAAATTGTTTCTTAATATGGTTTATTTAGTGTAGTTAGACTTGAAAGCAATAATTGGTTGACTTTAAACAATAGAAAAGTTTTATGGCAAACAAAAACACAACTTTTTTATGAAGATGCTAATTATGCGTTTTTGGGCATTTTGGAAACCTTTTATAGTGCTTTCAATAAAATCTATTTTAATTTATCGTATCCTTTACAAAGATCGACCAAAAATGAAATACCTTTATTTCCTTTAAGTCTAATTACACTAAATAAACCCACATTAAGTAACAATTTTTTAAAAGTTTTAAAGCATACCTTAAAAACCCTGGCACCTGTTTTTTATTTTATTTTCAAGTATTAAACATTTTCTACAAATTCATTACAACAGTAATTTTTAACTTTAGATTAAAATATGGGAAACTTTCATGATACTTAGGCATACTTATTTAAAAGGCAATAAAAAAAATACAGAAACATAAAAACAAAAAATTAAAACCAACTTTAGTTAAAAAATGTCAATAAAAAAAACTAAATAATTTTAGCTCCTAAGCTACTCTATTATATTTATATATGTAGTATATGTACAGTATGTATATATATAGTATATTTATATATCCAATCCAATCCATCCAAACTAATATTATAAATGCGAAAGTGCGTTTGTTTGTTTGTTTGTTACGCTTTCACGTTCTATCTACTGAACTAGGTACTGAATAGGTAAGGGTACTGAGAAGGACATAGGCTATATATCATGCAGGAGAAGCCGCGGGTAACAGCTAGTATCTATATATATGCAGTTGATAAGCTATGCCAGATGCCAAAAGGCAGCTTGAAAAATCTGGTACCTGTGTTGGCCACTTACACACACGAAAAACAACCAAAAACAGTTATATATCAACGCAAAGGTATGTATGTACGTATGTATAATGTAGTATGATAATAATTATAATTGTTATTTCAAATAATCAATTATTCGCAAACTTTAACATTTCCGTCACGGGATTGCGTGACGGAGTTGGGTGATGGAAATTAGGGCCAAAACGGTAAAAATTTTTTTTTAAATAAATGGTTATTAATACTGGAAAATGAGTAAACAAAAAGACGTCAATAATATAATTCTTCAATAAAAAATTAGATCGAAAAGAATATTAGACCTAAACTGATACAATTAAGTGTGTGAACGGAAATTAGGAAAACTACGGTCCAAGCGAACGGAGATTAGGTACTTACGTAATTAAACTCGCCAGCAGAACACACAAACCGGTCTGCCCACGTCGACTGCCGCGGCACAACTCTCGTGAGCCGTCAGTGCGATAGGGATGGGTAGAACATGCTTAGCTAGTGATGTATTCACGACGTTATAACCGGTGATGGAGATTTGGTAAGTTGAATGGACACTCCTATTTTTTGTTAGAACTTTATTATTACACTTCTGAGAGTGATAATATTTTTTATATTATAAGACCAATAAATATAATATCAAAACACATAGTCAAAAATTTTGTAATCATTACTTGTTTTCAAATTATATCACATAGAATGTTCGATTTTGGGTGCCGGACACCGAACGGAGCTTAGGAGAATAACTTTCAAAAAAACACTATTGATGATTGATAAGAAAATATTATGTACCTGTAACTATAAGGCGAATAATAAATCTTATCCCAAAAAAAATATTAACCCTGAAATATATCAAACTAACCAGATATTTGAAAGGACGCACAAAAATCAGGTTCAGTGAGAATAACCGACATACACTAGCTTTTATCTGGTCACGTGTTCGAGCAACACGGCCTCCGTACCGGAAGGAGGGAGTAGGCAAAGCGACAATTTACTATTACAATTTTTCTGGCGTTTTTAGTGGGGGGAAATGTGCACACAAGTTTTGTTCCGCTCACCTACATACAAAATTTGAACTGTCACTTAATAGTAATTATGACAATATCACAAAAAATGACATAAATAAGAAACAATAATTTGTGTTCAGATGAGTCACACACAACTAACACATAGACATGCATATGCCTAATTTTGGCTTGTACCTTGACAGAGGGGAACGCGGCGTATGGCTACTCCCTTCCGTGTTGCTCGAAGGGTCACGTATATTATGTAACTTACGCCATATTTTATTCGTTACGTTCATCAAAGTACGTACCATATCCCAGCCATGTTTTATGTATCTGTAAATATACACTGTTATATATGATAAATATAGATATAAAGATTTTTAAGCTGTGTTTTTATATGGGATTTATTTTGCATTCACAATGCTATTTTCTTTATTTAATAAATTTTTAAGCTGTTTAATAAAAATACATGGATATCCATAGATTTAAAAAAAAAAACATACTTCTATGTGGATACCATAGGCTAAATGGACACAAACACATTTAAACGTGCACAAAAATAGTCAATAATAATGTCAGGTCTATAACAACTGCCAGCGAAACCATGATAAAATGCTATTAATTAAGGCTCTAGGCTATGTATGTAGATGAAAAGAGACTCATTACTGACTTTCAGTTTAGTTGTTCAGAATATACTCGAACATGTCAGGCCAAACCCGATTTCAGGACATTCTAGTTTGCTCTTAAATAGTGAGTCCTAAACGTGTTATGATTAACTAGTTTAGCGTAGGACCATATAGATTTTTCATGAAAAGTTGCGTTCGCCAATTTGAATTCCACAACAGACTTCATTTTTTAAGATCTACACTCCGAAAGACTTAGGAAACGATTCCAGCATGTCGATTCCTCATTAAAAGACGCGTCTGCAATTTTGAATTAAAAAATGACATGTTATCTACAGTAACATGTACAGTCCAATAGTTGGCTCAAGACTACAATGTAGATGTAAAAGGTACTTATTGCTGACTGCCAGTGTCGTTTCTCAGAAAAAGATTTTTTTTTCTCGTAGTTGTAGTATAAAACATAGTCACTCAGGGAGAAAGTCTATTCCGAACTTATGTTGTTGTTTTAGTAGGGTCTTTTATGTTGATGTTCTGGTAGGGTCTGGTAGGGTTCACTCATGGAAACTCCTCACTCTATTCCTTCGATGAAATATGTACTATTTTATAACATCTACTCTACATATTACAAGCAAGTGAGCTATGAAATTCTCGGCTTACAACAACGCTCTTGGCTATGCCTCGGTGCGTGGCAATAGTCATTCGTTTTTAAGGACAGCCCTTATAGTACAATGTAATTTTGCTGAAATTTTATAGACGTTTAATAAATTTGCACTTTACGACATTAGTAAATTCAGTGCACCTCAGCGGCACGGCTGCTCGACCTAATCCTTGTAAAAGATTAATAATTTAAAGTTTTCAAGAACAATCTAATGCTCCGGAGTTGGCCGATTCCCCCAGGACGGCTTAAGTTTTGGCCTTAATTAAACTGCTCGTCACAAATATTTAAGGTTGAACGTTCAACGTGTTAAGCAATTCATAACTTGCTTTAAACTTTGTGCTTTGTCTAAACCAATCTACCTACTTCACAATGACGGCAAATCAAACTAAAGTCAAGGAGGCATGTACAATGGACGACCTCGCTCAGCAACATAGTTCTATTTTCGACGTAATTGACGTAATGATACTTAAAAATAGACAATTTTTGATATCGTTTTAGACGTTTTATAGTGTGTGAGTAGATAAAAAATCATAATAAAGCATGAATGCTGTCTGTAGCAGGCCCCGGGCTTAAACGCGTTACAGTTGAAAATACAACTGGGAAAGCGCTTAGAGAGGGAAAGAGAAATTTAATAAGTATTATGTGTTAGCTTCCCACACATCATACATATGTCGCAGTCATCTGGTTGAATCTGCTATTTGATTATATGACTAGCGGGTTAATTGAATGACCCCGTTTAACTGAATAACTAAAGGACTACTCGGCAAGTCGTTGAATGTAACGTTCAACATCTTGACTGAATGAACGTCATTTAGCGAAGTCGTTGAATCTTAGCCGACTTTGTAATATTTGGTGGTAGCATGATTTCCAAAGCTTTATTTAATCACATATTTTTGCAATTCTTTCTTAGTTTTCAAAGCAGCCGGGCGGCGGTGGCGTAATAATAGGTTAATCCATGATGTCATACTATTTTATTACAAATAACGCACTTTTAATCGAAAAAAATATGAACACCGTGCCATCTGTTCGAGCTGTTTGACGCCATATTTGTTTTGGTGACTACTAGCGCTGCAGTGGTAAAAATATGAACTAAATTTGAATCACCTGACTGATTTTGTGTCCGCTCTGTTCAAAGGGCTATGTAACAATTCGCTAAGTAGTAGACGTTGAGCGACGCTTGTTTAATCAATGTTCGGCCTAGTCATTCAACTAAACGTGGTCATTCAATGAACGCGCTAGTCATTCAATCAAATAGCAGATTCAACCAGATGACTGCGACACATACACTATTACGGACCAAAAATTATTATCTCTTGCATTAAAAACCGTGTGGTTCCCGGCAGAGAAGAATAGGACCACTCCAAATCTTCCCGTGGATGGCGTAAAAGGCGACTTAGGAAACTAAAGCTAAATAAAGCTTATAAACATCAAAGAGACCTCTCCAACCCATCTGGCCAGCGTGGAGAGTGTAGGCCAAATCCTCTTACTGCTCTGGCAGTACAGAGAGGGTCGTGCTCCTGCAGTGGAGACTAATAAAGACCTGATGATGTATTAAAAACTACTCTTCCTAGTTGATTTGTAAGTAAAGACAACACGTAGATTATACCAACCGCTTTTTCCTCTAAGATAGTAAAAGCTGATTGCTGGGTTGATGGCAGTTTTTGAAAATCTATCGTATATATCCGGTTTCTTCGACCATTTTTAGGGTTCCGTAGTAAACTAGGAACCCTTATAGTTTCGCCATGTCTGTCTGTCTGTCTGTCTGTCCGTCCGCGGTTTTACTCAGAGACTATAAGTACTAGAAAGCTGTAATTTGGTATGAGTGTGTATATTAATCATGGCAAAAAAGTGGTAGAAAAAAATCTTGAAAAAAAATATTTTTTGTGTAGCTCCCATACATGTAAAGAGGGGGAGTAATTTTTTTTTCTCTATGTATCCATCTTGTGGGGTATCGTTAAAAAGATCTTTGAACAATATTTTGAGGTTGAGAACATCATTTTTCGATTTAGGGATCCGTTTCCGAAATATTTGGTTTTAAAGAGTTTTTTTGCAAATTTTTGTTAGAGGTACGTGTCCCCCCCTCTATCTGCTAAACGGTTATATATGGATACGTGAAAAAAATTACAGCAGTAGTATATATACTGAAGTTGAAAGGAAAACTATCTGAGCTGGGTACTAAGTGCAATCTAAAAAGTTATAACCAACCAACTTATAAAATGTACTGGAAAATGTGAAATTTCATACAATCTTCATTGTTAGATGTTTTAGGTCGTTAAACTGTGAGGTGCGAGTTCACAATGTTTACAACATTGTGAACTCAAAGTTGTCATTCGCAACTACGGCACCCTACTCTGCGCGTGGCCCGACACGCACTTGGCCGGGTTTTCTATTTTTCAAATAGATGCAATAAAAGAGTGAGGCCTACTGTAGTCACATAATATAATGTGTAACATAACGCTGCGGTTCAGCTTCCTGTTTTATACTTCCGTTCTATTTTACGATAAAACTCCCCTCAGATTGCAGGAAAATGAGACGAAAATTTTCACGCATCAAAAATCTTCCCACTGAGCCTTTGCTACTTAACTGGACTTTTAAGATGAGGGCAGAATGCTCATTAACTTGTAAGGCAAAGATCACAGGTCCTCGGCTTTGGGCGTTGCCTGTGTGTGCAAGGCTTGGAGAGACATCAAACTCTCTATACTTGACGGGCCGCGTTTTGCAAGCATAACCTGAAGGGCTTATCTTAGAAACAATGGAAATGCCTTTGGAGTGCAGCAACTCTCATGATTTGGCGTATGGCTCGAACTCGATGAGACTTCCTGTAGATTAGATAGGTAAATCGGAATCATCCTTAAATTTCCTCTATGCTCAGGGTGAATAAGATTTGAACTCAACACCGATTTTACGACTTGTTACATCATACCACAAAACAGATGCTGCCACCCATTTTTGAAAAGCTACTACAAAGAAAATAATACCGAGTTTTAAATTCTCAATTCTATTCATAAATACCACATAATTGCCAACATAAAAATTAAGTGGGACAAAAGCTACTTTCTGCGTGGAAAACTGCATCCAAAAAAATGTTCTAGTTGCTTGGCTTAAAGTTGAAATTACACTGTAACTTGTTGTCAAAGTTATGGTTTGTTATCGCTTTACGTGCCATTTCTCTTGGTACTGTAGTGCATACACAAGACTGCCTTTATCTTTATAGTTCCACTAGTGCTTACTCCATTTAACATGCAACTCGTGTTTAAGAGGCCTTTGGTCTTTATGGGCTAAATTGATATAAAATTTACATAACCTTGTTGTCATGAAAAGGATTTTCATGAGATTAAAGTACAGTAAAATATTGAAATATATAAAATGGAATGGAAAACTGCTCTTGTAAATATATAAAAACTAGCTGTTACCCGCGGCTTCGCGTAATATATAGCCTATGTCCTTCTCTGTACCCTAACCTATGTGTATGCAAAATTTCATGATGGTCGGTTTAGTAAGTTGGGCGTGAAAGCAGAACAAACAAATAAACAAACAAACTCACTTACGCATTTATAATATAAGTTAGGTCTGTGCAGAAATATCCATCAGTAGGGATTAATCCTAACCTTTAACTACCGACGTGAATTTTTTGTTACACAAGTACCGACGGACGGTTCAAAATTTGTGAAAGCTTATTTCATAGAAATGGATGTTGCCAGGAGCTTAGCTGGTTATTTTTTTTATTTATATATTTAAATATAATAAATATATAGGGACACTACTGTGGGGCTAGCTCAATCTGTGTGATTGAGCTAGGCCCACAGTAAATTATGAACTTGTGTCGTAAGATACTAACTCAACAATACTTTATTTTACAATACATATCTAAATTGATAAACATCCAAGACCCAGGCCAATCTGAATAATATCGTTTTCCATCATGACCTGGTCAGGGATCCAACCCGAGACCCCGTCGCCTTGCAGGCTGGCGTGTTAACCACTGCGCTACTTACGGAGGTTGTCAATTATATCCCATTCTTGTATCAAGTAAATGTAGCAGACAAAATGCTTGCGAATATGTTGCGGTCCGATTTAAATAATTATTATAATATCCAATTGATTTGTAACATTGGAACAGATACTTTATATTTACAACTTATTTATCTCTCATCTTACTACATACTTCTTATTAAAATTAATCACGTCTTTGTCCCTTACGAGGATGACAGGGCCTAGTAGTACTGAGGCGTCGGGTCCGGTTAGCTGTGATTGGGCCACAATGTGTCAATTCGGTATTTGCCTAATGTTAAGATTATATAAAATTTGTTTCCAATGATACTCATTTCTATCTAAAAACACTATAAAAAACACTTTTAATTTGATATCGATTCGTTAAGTGTTCTTAAGGCTTCTTTCAAGTTGGGTGAATAGGACCATTTTTAAAAGTATGAAAATCTTTAATTACATTTATATACACTATAAAAAACACTTTTAATTTGATATCGATTCGTTAAGTGTTCTTAAAGCTTCTTTAAAGTTGGGTGAATAGGACCATTTTTAAAAGTATGAAAATCTCCAATTAGACTTATATACTGTATTGTAGTCTGCAAAATTTGTAGCAACTTTTGTTATGAAACCATTACCATAAACGTAATATGCTACCAAACAAAGTTCTCACGCCGCCCATACAAAATACAAAGTTGTGACGTCACAAATATGTAGGCATTTCAGCAGCGCGTTTTCACGTCTAAAAATTAACGTCTAAAAATGTGTCTTTAAAACTTCTATATCTGAAAGAGTTTTTTGTTTAGAATGTATTTCGGACACTATTGTGTTTACTTTTGGCAGGTCTTTACAAAGCGACACGAAATTTCTTTAGTCAAGTAGCCAATGTTGCTGCTTGTCAAATACATATTATTATCCAATGAGGCGGCTTGTCGAGGTCGACGTCTCACTGCTACCAAAATTGTATTATCTAATAGTATTTATACAATTGCATATGTGTGAGAGCATCTGTAGTACTTCCGACCCTTTCTATGCCAAAAGTTACTATAGGGACTCAGCCCATATTATAAGGTCTTTGTTAAACCATGTCTGGCAAGCGCCTGTGATTGTGATAGATAACACTGTAACTGTCGTATATCTCAAAAAGCCACTTTTTTTTTGCTAGCCATATGTGTCCCACTGCTGGGCAAAGGCCTCCCCTCCCTCTCTCCACTCATCTCTGTCGTTGGTCCTTTCCATCCAAAACTGGTCGAATGCCCGCAGGTCATCCGACCACCTCGTCTTAGGTCTTCCTCTCTTCCTATGTCCGTCCGTTGGAACCCAGATTGTTGAGATGTGAGCCCATCTTTCAGAGTGCATACAGCAAACATGACCCGCCCAATTCCATTTTAATTTCGCAGCCTTCATTCCAACGTCCATGATTTTTGTGATGGCGCGCAGTGTAGTGTTTCTAACCCTATCGGTCAGTTTAACACCCACGATACTGCGCTCCATAGCCCTTTGGCAAACCCTCAATTTGGACCTTTGCTCTTTAGTAAGTGAGCAAGTTTGGGCACCGTAGGTTAGAATGGGCAAGATACACATGTCGACGAGTTTTTTCTTGAGGCATAATGGAATATTGCCTTTGAGTACTCTTTCATCGACAAAAAGCCACTAGTAAATGAAAAATGTTTGATTTTACACTTCCAAAGTAACTTAATAAGAATCCTTTGGCTAACAAAGTAACTCTTAAGAAACAAATTAATCCACTAATAACACGTTATAAAAATAGCACACCTTTGTAATGCTAGTTAGTTAAGGATAAATATTTTCCGTTTTCCTAGAGGCCCCTTAACCGCGGTGGAAGCAGTATATTAGGGTAAATAATAAGACGAAACGCGTGTTGAGGATGATATTAGCCCCTCTTGAGGACGCTTTTGTTAGCACAAATTACGAGATTAAGCTCTCCTTTATGTTAACAAAGGTGTATGAGTTGACCCGGTAAGGGCTCTTTGACCTGTGCTGTTTTATAGGAAAATAGGAAGTTTCGTGTGTTATGTTTCTGAAAAGGCTGCTGATAATATTAGACCGTCGTCCCAACGGGATTTTCTAATGTATAAGATAGTGTTGGGAGACTATTATACATTGATGTGCACTTCAGTGGTGAACATAAATACCTAATTTGTTACATCCGGATAGGGAGCGTATAAAAGTTATGCGTATAAAAGTGTAGACTGTTTAATGTAACTGAAACCCACGTGAAATAAGTTGTGGAAATCAGCGAGTCCCAATCCTATATAAATATGAAAGTGAATTCGCTATCCTAATCCTAATCCCAATCCCAATCCTAATCCTAACTTCCTAACTAATATTATAAATGCGAAAGTGAGTTTGATTGTTTGTTTATTTATTTGTTTGTTTGTTACGTTTTCACGCCGTATCTACTGAACCGATCATCATGAAATTTTGCATACACATAGGTTAGGGTACATATGCTTCACGCCGTAACTACTGAACCGATCATCATGAATTTTGCATACACATAGGTTAGGGTACTGAGAAGGACATATGCTATATATCGGGGCTGGCGGAGCCGCGTGTAACGGCTAGTATTGTATATTTGTTTGTTTATTTGTTACCTCGTCACGCTTTATCTACTGAATCGATATTCTTGAGATTTGACATACACATAGGCAAGAGTACTGAGAAGGACATAGGGTACCTATAATCCCGGAAAAAACTACTGTTTGTGTGCTGTTTCCACGGGTTTGCAATAAACGATTCGGCAAATTTATACGACAAAATTATACGCGAGTCAAGCTGCGTGTAAAAGCTAGTTATTAATATAAATGTGATTGATGTTATACCCCTAGTGACAACAGTGAGGCCTGATGTAGCCGCCATGGCCACCACCTAGAGACCTGCCAGCCGTTGCAGGCGGGCGGCGGCAGCATCCGCTGAATAGGATACGGTCCTGAAACCGCCACCCCGATTCTGCCCACAAGGGCGGAGTGCGAGAAGATCCCGACGAGGACGAAAATAATTGAAGTGTGAGTATATAAATCGAATAAAACTCCAGCAATCTGTGAGACAGAGGTTCAAGGTTTGATCCTTGCCCGACGCGACAAATATGTTGTCACGAACGGTTATTTTCGAAACCAACACTTGCCGGTGGAGAAAAACAACATGATAAGACCTGGTGTTTCCAAAGACACATTAAAGATATTTATGATATAAAATGAAAAAGTAAGTTTATTTAATTCATTTGATTTTAATGTACCAATCATCATTATCTCAAGAAAGTCGTAAGAAGTCCACTGCTGAATTGCCTCCCCCAAAAATGGGGGATTTTGCTCACCAGGCTTGACAGACGGGTTGGTGAATGATTGTACCAATAGGTACATTATTAACCTCTCCTAAGAAAATATTAGGCCCAATTTGTTTTATTATTAGGCTATGTTTCATAATCCTATTATGCTCTTGGAGTTAGGCTCCGTTTATCCTCAGAACAGGCAATAAATTTACAGCCTTAGCATGTAATTAGGTCACGCTAGAGACCAAAAACCGCATGACGATGGCGCTGAAACACGATCACGTAAATATTTTATAGCATGAAATAGATAACATATCTATTTCAATGTACATTGGCCGAATTTGATAGAGCAGTAATGACATATCTTTGTAACAAATAAGAGGCTATGTAAAGCAAATGTAATTAATATGATACTAAATTTTTCTCATGTTATGTATTGGCTAGTCTGTAAGGTGAGCATGATGATATGAAATAAATAAATAAATAATTTGTTTTTGAAAGGCCTAATTTTTTTTTGCGTGCAATCAGGCATATGAAAACACCTGATGGTAAGTGTCACCGCCGCCCATGGACATCTGCAACATCAGAATTGTTAAGAGAGCGCTGCTGGCCATTTAGGAATTTACCAGTCTTTTAAAAGAATGGTTTTATTCCAATGATCTGGGGGTTATAGTTTCCACGAAAAACAGGGAAAGGAAGCTTGTTCCACAATTTTCACATTCGAGGAAAAAAATTTAGAGAAACGTGTTGTTGTGGATCACCAGGCCTCGAAGTGATATGTATTTTTATTAGGCTACGCATAGTGAAGGGTTCCGTAGTTGCACCGGTTGCACGTCATTTTATAAGTTTGTCGACTAATACTAACTACTCTTTCATTTGCGGACCTATAGCCGATATAGACGCATATAGGCCGATAGCTTCCTTAAATATATATTATATATTACTACCCTTTTTTTACGTATGTATAAACAACCATTTAGCTTGCTGAAGTGTCCCTTACATTTGACTTCAACAAAATTAATTACTTAGAGGTTTCCGCCTAAATTCTCAAAGGTATCTTAGATGCATCTTATCTGAACTAAAATCATGTCGTTTCGTTCTCTCACTGTCTAGATAACTTAACAAAACAAAGAAAGTCTGACATTTAAGATTTTAATTAGTTAAGAATATTTTGAATATTCGGGGGTTAAAATGGTACTAAGTTCAACGGTCAGTCCTGAATCTCACTTCTTTTGTCGTTGAAGTCAACAACCAAGGCATATATCATAATATTGAACTTGGCTCTCGTTTCACATTTATGATTTTGATGGGATTTTAATTTTCAGTCACTCGATTAAATACTAGCCTTCTATCTAATAAATCTTACCAAATACAATTTCCCATAAACGGGGCTTTATGGGAAATTTTAATTAAAGGCCATGTTATTTCATTTTGCTTACAGACGTTTCGACTGTAAATTTAAGGCACTAGTGATGTCCATTAGTGACGGCCATCGACATAACCTAATATTCAATTTGCTTTTACGCCACTGCCAGCAGTAACCTTGTTACCCTCTTACTGAGACGGTTTCGATTGATTGGATATTTCGAATGCAAGTATTGAAAATCAAACTTTAACTGCTGAATTAAATAAAAAAATGGCCAATTGCGAGTCCGACTCGTGCACTCAGGGTTCCGTACTAAGACGGTGACCTAGGCTAAAACAACCTGTAACGATGTGCATGATATCTGCATCTTGCTTTTCATCTCATTTCCCAATCATCATCATCCTGTTCACTTTTATTTCGAAATTCATTTTAAATTCCAAATTCCATTTTCAAATCTTCTTCGCAGTCCTTCCTCATCAGTCATTCATTCCATTCAATTCCTTTCCTAAGTTTGGTCGTGATCTCTCGACCCTTGCTTACAGGCACTCGCCTACAATATTATTTTATTAATTGTATTTGTACCAAGTAACAGTGTTAAAATATACCTATGTGAAGCATATTATAATATCCTAAAACTGTGTTGTGTTTGTGATCTTTCACCTCTCTCTCCGCTGAGCATTTAATGCACAACATACCTTCCTTCATATTCATGTTGGGCCTACTCTAACTAGCTGGGTGAGTAGGACCCGACAAACTTAAAATGGGACTGTGCTCTAAACTTGTATATATCGATCCAGATGCAAAATGGTACTTAGCCAAAACAGTGACTCAAGATAAGAAACTGGTCAAGTACGAGTTGAATTCGTGCATCAAGGGTTCCGTACTAAAATGAGACCCACGCTAAAACTAATTAAATAAAACATTAAAAGCCATTTGCATATAATAATACAAACTGATGCCCGCGACTTCGTTTGCGTGGACTTTATGATTCCGGCGTATTATATGAACTAATGTCGTTACATAAGAAAATACTTGTAGCAGTGTTATATGTTATATATTAAAAGTTAATATATAACTCTCTTACTTAGTTGTCTCATGTTTTGACGTATGGGCTGAAAGCTACATTCGTTGCCAAAAGGGCATATCCTAATTGCGAGTGAGCCGGGACCGCTGGGCGGTCACCAGTAACAAGTATTTTCTTATGACCTAATCGTACTCTATGCACTCTATCCCAGTGTAGAGTGACTCTGTAAAATTGTCGATATAAAATTTGACATGGTCCTGTATCAGATGTTCTAAATTTTCGATTTTTATACCTCAACAAAATATATTAATTATGTTGAACGACTTTTGCCACAGCGTCATTTTTATATTTCCTATAGTTTACATGGACCATTATGGTTCTGCGTAAAATGTTCCAAATCTTCAATTTAGATACTTCAACAAAAAATGCTCATCAGGTTGAATAACTTTTGCTAAGGCGTCATTTATATATTTGTTATAGTTGGCCTGGACCATATGGTTCTGCATGAGGTGTTCCAAATCATAGATTTTTTTATACCTCGACAAAAATGCTCATCAGACTTAACAACTTTTGTTCAGACTCCACTTTTATATTTCTTATCGTTCATCTGCACCATTATGATGCTGCATCAGGTGTTCCATTTTCCAAAATCATTTCTACCCTATACCTTGCCCAGGCTTAATAGCTATATAGCAAAATAGTTTCATTCAAATCGGTCCAATATTTCCGGAGATAAGCCTGATCATACATACAGACAAACAGACAGACAGACTTTCTATTTGTTATTTTTCTTACAGACAGATTTTCTATTATTCTTTTTAAGTGTCTCTCTATCCATTTCGGTCAAAAATACTAATTGTACAGATAAAATATTTTTACAGTTTTATTACATGTATAGATTAATAAAACATTGTGTAAACTTAGAAACGATTCACATACAATCATAATATCACATCGTTTTCCCTTGGGGGGTAGAAAGAGCCCCGATCTATAAAACCTAAAGTCCACGTTTAGCATATTGATGGGCTTGTAGGTAGAGAACGGAACGGAATTGATTCCTGACGCCCATTACCTTGATTGGCTCTTACGATCTGCACGGGAAGAGAAGCAGCTTATTGGGTTTTCGCCGTGTGGTTCCCGGCAGAGTAGAATAGGGCCACTCCAAGTCTTCCCGTGGATGTCGTAAAAGGCGACTTAGGAAACACAAGCTAAATAAAGCTTACAAACATCAAAAAGACCTCTCCAACCCGTCTGGCCAGCGTTGAGAGTGTAGGCCAAATCCTCTGACTACTCTGGCTAATATATTGCTGTGGTAGTACAGAGAGGGTCGTGCTCCTGCAGTGGAGACTACAAAAGACCTGATGGATGGATGGATGGATGAATGGAGGCTTATACTACGTTTTTTTCTTTTTCCCCAGACCAGCGTGAAAAATACGTAAGAAGAGCGTAAAAACGATTTAAATGGTAATAATAGTTTTGTTGATATCATTCGTAAAGATTTTTTCACAAATTGAAATAAATTATAGAAAGTAATCACAATATTTTACAAAAATCATTTTCTTTTTACCAATCAAATTCAATTTGTAGATTTTATCAAAGAAATCACACCAAACATATAAAATTCTGCGTAAGCGTTATTTAATTTTGCTCGCAGGCGTTTCTGATATTCGTAAAGTATTTCCAATAGAGAATTTTCATCGAAATGGAATCGTTTATTTAATATAAACAATTTAAAACGAAACATAATACCTATATTCATCATCATCATCATTTCGTGTAGGTGACACGGTCAGTCGACCATGCACACCCTGGTGTCAGAGTTCTTCGGAACCGCCTCTCGGCCTCTGACGTGGTTCCTTTAACGACTACCAGATGGCAGCCGGGACCACCGGCTTAACGTGCCTTCCGAAGCACGGAATCATCTTTTTTATCAGACAATCAGGTGATTCATGCCCGCAATGTCCTAACCAAACTGGAAACAACTTAACAAAGTATGCTTCCGTACCTATATTTAAATTTGTTCTCTAAGGTAAGACCTCTCAGAAAATAGATAAAGATATCCCAGAAAATTGATACATCAAATAGATACATTAAGGAAAACAGTATATAAAACCCTGTAGTCCAAAAACTTTGATAGACATAAAGGCTACAAAATTACATAAGAATGTGGGTGAGTCCAATAAATTCCCTTAGAAAAACTAGACTGCTGTGTTGTCATAGGTACCTAATATCAAGCTTTTGAATACATGATATGCTAGGTAAGTTACATATATATTTTGTTGATGAGACTGGGCTCATAGTAAATGTTGCTATAAATAGTAAGGGATATGTTATGGTAATATTCTTTTAAAATGTGTTAATTACTTTACAATGGGTTATGCCAGACCAAACTTAATGTATTAATGGTGGAGTAGTTGTGTTAGGTGACGCAACCCCTAATGCGTATACGAGGAATGGGTGCTCTCCATCATATCCCGTAGGATATGATGGAGATATACGACATGTAGGACCGAAGTGTGGTCGGCTTATTGGTAAGTCGTTAGTCGTAGAAAGAATAAAGACTGTTGGTTCGAATGCTACCCACGTGGAGAATTTTCTAGAGTAAGTTAAAATACTCAATATCAGAATAGTATTATGAATGCATAAAAACACATGTAATAATATCAATATATCAGTGAAAAGTATGTTTTTTATTATTTTTCGATAAACATTATAAATATTTTTATTTAAAATCCTATACCTAATGTAGGTTTCTAAAAAGATGTTTTGTTATGTAATTAAAAACATTGACAGACTTAAAAATTTAAATTCATGAGCAAAAGCTAATCTTTAATAAATTAAGTAAGCTAAAAGTTAAAAAGACAAAATTCATAAATAGCTATGACATACTTTTCGTTATCCGGAACTATTTAACATTAATCTCTATATATATTCTATTACAAATGTAAATTTGACCTTAGACTTATTCGTTATCTTGTTGACATGAGTAATTATCATGCAATACAATACGCACGTACCAATCAGAGCCAAGACAATTAGAAAAAAAGAGTATTCTCATAAATGAAGATATTATACAAAATTACTGCTGACTCAAAGCCAAAAGGTTTAATTTCTCGTAAGATATTAAAACATCATTTGGTTAAGGAAATCAAAAATGGGAATTCCTGGATAAACTGTCCGATGTTTTGAATATTTATGTGTTAGTGGATGCATGTAAATTAACTCCGGGTGCAGTCCGCACTGGGACGAGACCACAAGTGACATAAAAAATATGTCGAGCTCCGCTGTGCTTCGAAAGACATAATAAGCCGTAGGTCCCGGCTGTTTTTATTGATGATAAACCTTAATCTATGTCCTTAGGCAGCATGAAAATCTGACCAGTATTGACCACTTACAAACATTAAAAAACAAGCAATTCCCGTAAAATAGGGAATATGCATGAAAAAAATATGTGTTATCTTACCAGTTTATCAAAAAATATTCAATAGTTAAGTACTGAAAGTGAAAACAGAATAAAATTAAGTTGCAAAAAGAACGAGATAAAATCATTTTACGAAAATGTCTATCTCACTCGCGAAAACACTATTTTATATGGCAAATGTATACATGATATAGACTTTGACGTCACTAGTCCAAATCGGACTTCTCTTTCTTATTTAAACTTTAAAGTATCACATCTTCGTCGCTAATTAAGATATTTGATTAGTTCTTTCATATTTTTTACTGTGGTTATTAGGGATTATACTGAGCAAATAAAAAAATTACGTGCATGTAAAAAAAATCTCTATTATGAAAAAGACAAAAAAATCCGAGAACATGCCTACCCGCAAGAACCTTAATGATGATGATGACGCTCATCACATGACACCGTTGTTCGAGTAGTATAGCTCGCCAGCCATTTTGGTGGAAAATACCGTTTTGTTCTCGATAAAATCGTCATCTATGTTAGTTGATTTTGGTACAACATTAAAATCCTTGTTAGTTATTTTTATGAGAGAGGTTATGTAGGATTATAATTCTTTACTTACCCATTGAAGGTTTCCCCCTGACGTAGTGAAAGCTGTCTTCATCAGTTTTATTTTGATCAGTGAAAAGGTAATATAATTATAGACAAAGTTACTTTCACATTTGTAATATCAGGTTGCATACTTTTTAGTGTTTCAGAACTTGGCTGGTACACTGTTTATCAGCATTATCACTAGGGTTAAATGCAAGTCGTAACTTGCTGCTTCTAATCTGCTAATTTAGTTCTAATAGTGAACACAGATCCCATCTAAGCATTTTACTAATTTAAACCTGGACTTCAAGATTAAATAATTGTATATCGCATTAAGTGGTAAGTAACCAATTGATACATTATTACGAGTACAATCTTATTTCGCATCTTCGTCCTTAAGGGTTCGCTAGTCAGGTGTTTCGCCATACAAATTCTGTAGGGTGATGACTCCGTTGTTCGGTATCGGCTGTTCAAAGTTTTTAATTTTATCGATTTGTATTGTCGTTATCTATGCTTGTATGGAATCATAATTGTAAAATTATAAGTACTTTAAAAGTTATGAGTCTCAGAACATTCCGTTTTAACATGTAATTTTAACGCAACTTTGGGCACAATTGAATACCGGAAGGAGTATAAAATCTCTAACACAAAATTCATACAAGCATAGTATGATTATTAAAAAAATTAAATAACTTTACTTTCAATTAAAACATTCAGCTGTTTTATCACAAGAACCCTTCTCCCAAACGCATACTCGCGAATTTTTGGACGACAAAGATTTAGAATTTCAACAATATTTGTGTCTGCACACACTAGACTGTAGTTCCGATGTGCTTATACATCAGTGTAAATAGTTCCGCACTGTTTAAAATCGAGTCTATCCCTTTCTCAGCGAAATAGCACGCAAATTAGCCACGTGCGCTGACGAGTTCGAGTTCCCGACTAGCGCATCCTTAAATGTATAGCGTATGTCTGATGTATAAGCTATAACACAAAATTTTATCAAACTCTATTTAATATTTCTGTGTGATAAAGCAAAATTTGAATAGTAACATAGGGTGGTTTCGTTTTTTTTCAGCCATTTAAGCGAGTTGATCACCTTAAGATAATATATAAATTACATGTTAGATATAAGAAATAAAAATAAGATTTCTTTTTATTTACTCGTATAACATTTTCAAGTTTTAAGTAGTTTGCCCATATTTTGCAGTTTTCTACACAGGCTTGAGAGATACGTTAGAAAACTAAATTATTGCTATTTGATTTTCGGCCACAAATTAACGTTTTAATCTTTCAGCTTTTCTCTCAACGAATAGTTTAAAAAGTTACTTTAGATATCTATTGCAATGACTACAATTCATGTTTACGGGTATATCATCGACGAGCTCCGTAGCGCAGCGGTCAACACGCCTGCCTGCGACACGGATGGTCCCGGGTTCAATCCCCGGTCAGGTCAAGAAGGAAAATGATCTTTTTCAGATTGACCTGGGTCTTGGATGTTTATTTATATAAGTATCTATTATAAAATATAGTATCGTTGAGTTAGTATCCCATAACACAAGTCTCGAACTTACTTTGGGGCTAGCTCAATCTCTGTGATTTGTCCGTATATATTTATTTATTTATCAACATCGGCAACGCATCAGCACCTCCGCTGTAAACACTTTCCATCAGGTGGCTTGTCTGTTCGCTTACCGTCAAATTTAAGATTCAAAAGAGTCCTTCTCATTATGTTATACTAGCTGTTACCCGCGGCTTCGCCCACGTAATTTTTGTATTAGAATGAGTGGGTTTTACCTTTGTCCTTCTCAGAACCCTAACCTATGTGTATGCAAAATTTCATGATGATCGGTTCAGTAGATAGGGCGTGAAAGCGTAGCAAGCAAACTCACTTTCACATTTATAATATTAGTTAGGATTAGGATTTACCCTGATAATTTGTATGTAAGATCTCCCATGATTTTTATTTCTCTAGAAAATGCCGCCACAAGAATCTGACTGGACAACAATTGCTCAACGAAGAGTGGACGAAAAGAAGACCCATGCAAGTTTTCCCCAGTTAAAGTATCCCTCACTCAGAGACGAACTGGTCAGGGATCCCATACAATGGTTGAAGGGCAAGGCCATGGATGATGGAGCAGAGGGTTTGTGGAGAGTACATGAAAAATTGTATGATTTTAGCGATTTCATGAAGAAACATCCAGGAGGAGAGGAATGGCTGGATTTTACTAGGGTAAATATGCTATATTTTTTTTTAATAATCAAGTTTAAAAATTAATTAACTACGGTCTACTCTTATGTATGTCGAAACAAAATGTAAATCATAGTGTTCAAGTTTTCTTTTATCTTTATTTAGACTAGAAACAACATTCAAAATAATAATCCTACTGAACTGATTTGGCTCCCCAACTAACCCAAAATATACTGACTAAGTAATTTCCTTTAATACGTTATTCTATTTTGAGCCCTATATTGATGTTCTAGGTAGACACTATCAATCCTGCATGTTTCCTCAGGTTAATTCCATTTACAACTATAATAGCTAAGAAACTAGTCCCCTCAATCTAATACGAAAACCACATTTACATCGGGTTAACAAAACTCCCTAAATATTGAAACCTCTCATTTTGGTCGGTGATTATTAACAGAGCAGGTCAAAAGAAATCTCTACCAAAAATGTTAAATTCATGTCATAAATTAAATGAATTCATTTTCCAACAAAAAATCTCAAATCTAAACTTTTGCAAAATTAAAAAGGAGTAAAATACGACCCCGCTTTACGTTTCTCACTTCCCTTGAATATCCTTACAAAACTTTTTCATTGTTTTCCATTACGTAATGAACACTTTCCCCCGTAATATGGCATTTCAAATTTTAGGGTACGGATATTACGGAGGCGTTTGAAGCTCATCATATTAATCCTGCAACGGAGAAACTTCTGAATAAATATTACGTTAGAGATGCGAGCACCCCTCGCAACTCCCCTTTCACGTTCAAAGAAGACGGTTTCTATAGAACACTGAAAAGAGCGGTTCATGAAGAATTGAAGAAAATACCCAAAGATGTATCGAAAACCGCTGATCGAATCACTGATGGGTTATTCATATCTCTGTTGATGAGTTCCGTATTGGCGTGCTGGACAGAAAACTACTATGCAGCCAACTTTTGGTACCTCTTTGCATCCGTAAGTCTTGCCCTTTTGACTGTGGCGTGTCATAACTTCATTCATAGAAGGACCAATTGGAGGATGTATTTGTTTAATATGAGTATGTGGTCTTACAGGTGAGTGTCAATTCAGATAGCTATACTGAAGATTCAAGAAAGAGAAGGATATGAAGATAGCACATTGGTGTTAAAATATATTTCATAGAAATATTTTTTTAATTACAATTGCACATAAAAATACTATGTTTTCCAAAGACGGATGAACGATGATACACCCTTGGGTACGGAACCCGTAAATATTTCTCACTATCATATTTTTAAGAATGGAGATTTTTAATCATACCACATTCACGTGAAAGACAATAATATTGTGGTGTTTTGACTATACTCTTACTTGAACCTCGTACTTGAGGTTATCATTTGTGCATGTCATTAACTCTGTAATGTTGTTTACAAATAAAAACCGTCCAAGTGCGTGTCGGGCCACGCGCAGTGTAGGGTTCCGTAGTAGCGAATGACAACTTTGAGTTCACACTATTCACACTCGCACCTCATAGTTTAACGACCAAAAACATCTAACAATGAAAATTGTATGAAATTTTACATTTTCGAGTACATTTTATAAGTCGGTTGTCTATAATAACTTTTTAGTTCGTACTTAATACTCAGCTCTGATAGTTTTCCTTTCAACTTGGGTATATATACTACTGCTGTATTTTTTTTCACGCATCCATATATAACCGTTTAGCAGATAGAGGGGTGGGGGGGCATACCTCTAACAAAAATTTGCACTTTAAAACCAAATTTCGGTAACGGATCCCTAAATTTTTCAAGATTTTTATCTACCACTTTTTTGACATGATTAATATATATACCCATACCAAATTACAGTTTTCTAGTACTTATAGTCTCTGAGTGAAACCGCGGACGGACAGATAGACAGACATGGTGAAACTATAAGGGTTCCTAGTTTTTTTTTTTTACTACGGAACCCTAAAAATGCTCAAATATCTATCGTGATGCATACGACTGCATACTAGTTTTATAGAATATGTAAATTAGTTATTGATATGAGTGATAATGATTTTTTTTTCAAAAAGTTTTGCAAAGTTGGACTGAAATAAATAGAAAAATAAGGGGCAGGCTTTTGCCCAGTATTGGAATATAACATCTACCTACAGGCAAGGAAAAAATAGTATCACTTTATATGTCTCTGACTATATATCCTTGTTCGACAATTCCTTTCTGTAGAGTGACGTTAGATAGGTCTTACAAAAATATAATAACATTATTCTTCTATAATAAAATTAAAGTCCCTTCTGTCAGAGTATAGATACGTAAAAAATTGAGGGCAGTAGTACCTATATTATCAACGTATCATAGTTAATAGGGTTAGGAAGTCAAAGAGTTGTAAGTAGTCGACCAACTTATTACATGTACTTGGAGAAGGAAATTTTGTATAAATTCTATTTACTCCACACTGCGGCCACTCTCAACAAGCACTTAATCGGTTTTATTTATAAAGTGTTTTTGAATTGATTGGCATCATTTTAAATAAAGACTAAGTAATCTAAGACTAAAAGCTAAAAAAATACCTCAAACGCTTTAATAGAAATCCATTACTTTAGATAAAATTAAATAGTACTGAATTACCAAAAAGACTGATAAATAAATTCATTGCAACAATATATTTAACGAAAATTTACGCACAACGTGTGTTTTTACATCTAAACATTTTTTTGGATACCAATAAAATCAAATTCACCTTGTATAACGAGATTAAAAGGATATCTATCCCAGCTGAGTAGCTACAAGTCAAAGATTTATTAGTTGTCAAACGTAGTTAAATGAAGAAATTTTGTGCAAATTCCATTTGTGTTATGCAAATATGGAACCCTCGCTGCCCGAGGCCCGACGCGCACTTGGTCAGTTTTTACATATAACGTCTTCTAGTTCTTTTGTCGTTTACTAATTCTATCTATCAAGAACCCTGAGAAGTCCACTGCTGGGCATTGACCTCCCCCACAGATCGCCATAAATTGCGATTTGTCTTGTCTTGTTTACTTATTATCATCAGGTTTTTTTATGTCCACTGCAGGAGCAATACCCTCTCTGTACTACCAGCCATATACCAGCAAGAGCAGTAAGAGGATTTGGTGTACACTCTCCACGCTGGCCAGACGGGTTCGAGAGGTCTCTTTGATGTTTATAATTTTTTTTTAGCATGTGTTTCCTAAGTCACCTTCTACGACATCCGCGGCAAGACTTGGAGTAGAATAGGATCTTGTAGTTTGCCTAACTTAGCCGTGTGGTTACACGGATAAGTAAGCTTGTTTACTAATTCATCATTATCGGGTCTTTTTCATCTCCACAGCGGGAGCATAACCCTCTATATACTACCAGAGCTATATATTAGCCAGAGCAGTCAGAGGATTTGGCCTACACTCTCAACGCTGGCCAGACGGGTTGGAGAGGTTGTTTACTAATGGATACTATTAAATTTCAGAGATTTCCGCGTGTCTCACGTAATGTCTCACCATCTTTACACAAACACGCTGATGGATTTGGAAATCAGTTCCCTAGAGCCGTTCCTAATCTTCAATCCTAGGCGAGATAAGCCGCTCCACGCGAAATTGGGCTTTATAACGGAAATGTTTTTGTTCCCGTTTATATTTCTACTCAGCTTTACTAAGAGGCAAGTATACATATTTATTACAATTAACAGGACTTAGCACGAACCTTTTACTTATTTATTTCCGCTGACGTTTCTATGGAGTTACATCCATCGTGGTCGCAGCGAGACTGAAGGACTGCGGTTTTACTTTATTAGTGCAAGTGCGCCCACCACCACAAGATGTTGTGGTGGTGGGCGCACTTGCACTAATAAAGTTTAAAAAAGAATAAGGCAAAAATATACAACTGTGGCTGTGTAAAGCTATTTTATTTTAATTGTACAAGTAGATATATAAAAAAAAAGACCCGACTGCCTTTTTGACAGGCGTTTTTGACGTCCACCATATTGTATTTTGCTGACGAAACCTTTAATAGTAATAAAAAAATACGCGTCTAATGAAATCTCATACTTCAATTTTGGTCAAGCCGTTTAGGCTACAGGAGGCTAAAATGGAAACAGCATAGGTACATAGATATACAAACGCGCAAAAACATTACCCTTCTTCTGGGTGAGTCAAACGGGCAATAAAATACGAATATTCGAGTGACATATTGATGACTACATCATTGTAAGTTTCTTCTTTCTTTCTTCTTTTTTATTATGGCTTCCACCGAGATTTCAGTGATTCTGCCAATGTCCAGTATAATGAGATACCAAGTATCAGTGTTGAACGGCATGTGGCATCAAAGATGGCGTATGTTCTTTGGCAGCCTCGTGGGAGATTTTGGCGACAAATCTATACGAGTCCATTTAACAGTCTACTTTAACTATTTCACAAATTGTTCTCAAGCACGAGCATTTATAACACCAAACTACACCAATTTCATATTATAAAGTCCACTTAAATTAATTTGCAAAATTGTATAAGGCAAACGACAACTGAACCCCTTGACTTCCCACCAAAAACATTGTAAGTTTGTTAGTAGACAAGTTTGACGTTTAAAGTTAAGTAGATCTTTAAAACAAAAACTTCGTTGTTTTTATTTAAATATAAGCATTGATCGGGATTATTTTGTCTCTATGACTAAACTAGAATTTAATTTTTATACAGACATCTAATGCCAGTTAACGACCATATTTTATTTAGGTTAAAAAAATTAACCTCGAGATCTATCAAACTAGCTACGGGCTCTCCAAAATATACCGATACTCGACAGTATAGATAATTGAAAATCACAAAAAACGCTCAAGTTAACTCCCTACCCTTGTCACTCAAGCCTCTGCCTACTTAACAAAAAGGTTTCACTTTGCCTCTTTATTAAGTAAATGTTTCGTAGCTAAAATATGTACTTTTTCAAGTAAGCTTTGAATTTATTTCTCTTAATAATTTTACTGGCGGGATTTCATATTATCAGAACAAACAACAAATAATATAACATAATAAATAACTAACAACAAATTAAATACTTATCGTCTTATCAGTTCAAAAGGTAGGTAAATAAAATGTTATCTTATTAATTAAGAGAACCAAACGTTGCCAATGAAAGTATAATGGTTATGCTCGGTATCTCAAAAATAGATCCACAGCATTGATACCCATCGATCAATTGGTCGACTATCTTACTAAAGCTGGATAAAGTGCTACACTGGATACAGGCCGCTACCAGCCGGTTCTTTATTTGTTGAGGTTCATGCCCATAATTGGATTTTATGCGGATAAAATTGAGGACAGTTTTGGCGTCAAATATGATAGTCTTAGAATAAATAAATAAAATAAATAAATATATACGGACAAATCACACAGATTGAGCTAGCCCCAAAGTAAGTTCGAGACTTGTGTTATGGGATACTAACTCAACGATACTATATTTTATAATAGATATTTATATAGATAAACATCCAAGACCCAGGTCAATCTCAAAAAAATCATTTTCCATCTTGACCTGACCGGGAATCGAACCCGGGACCATCCGTGTCGCAGGCAGGCGTGTTGACCGCTGCGCCACGGAGCTCGTCTTGAGAATGGTAAAATAGTGAAGGTTGTAATAGATACTTAGCTATTATCAGGGCGTTTCCGGAAGAATTGAGTTAGTTCGAATCTAGGCGGACGGTGTTTTAAGTTTTTTTGACCTATGTAGTAAGACCTGATTAGTTTTCGAGATAGCTGCGATAGATCTCATATTAGCAAACGTCTAGGCTTTTTGCGTGATTCACGTGTTCACGCATCAGGCGCATGCGCATGGTGAACATTTAATCAGTTTTAATGTATTCAAAGACGGACTCGCCAGGTCTACAGCTCTCAGAGCCACTAGTAATTGCCTCCGTGGTCCAGTGGTTAAGACGTTTGCCTTATTGACCCGGGGGACGTGGGTTCGATTCCCACGGGAAGCATACTTTGTTAAGTTGTTTCCAGTTTGGTTAGGACATTGCAGGCATGAATCACCTGATTGTCTAATAAGAAAGATGATTCCGTGCTTCGGAAAGCACGTTAAGCCGGTGGTCCCGGCTGCCATCTGGTAGTCGTTAAAGGAACCACGTCAGAGGCCGAGAGGCGGTTCCGAAGAACTCTGACACCAGGGTGTGTATGGTAGACTGACCGTGTCACCTACACGAAATGATGATGAGAGCCACTAGTTTAAAAATATGAAATGTAGATTCCAATTCCAGATTCCTTTCCCTGTTCTTCCGAGATGGGTTCTTTAAACAACATTACCGCTGGCACGATGCTATTGGTCTTCTGTTACCAGTCTGGATGTGGCTGGTTAGCGGGGCGCCTGTTTTACATGTCATCTACACCTGGCTGTATATAAACTGTACTGGGAGTCTACTCTTCTACTTGATCGGTGTGAATGCGGCCCATCACCACCCTGATGCGATCAAAGATGGAGATCAACCAAGGTTTTTTTTTTATATTATTTGAGTATAAGCATTCAGCATTTTCGTATAAAAGGATCAGGCGATGTTTACCTCCTTTGTCCCCAAGCTGCTACGTAGCTGAATTTTGCTGAAAGACTGACGTGGCTCAGACCTACTCTTACGACTTTGTGTTGCAGTATTTAAAAAAAAAACCGGCCAAGTGCGTGTCGGACCACGCGCAGTGTAGGGTTTCGTAGTTGCGAATGATAACTTTGAGTTCGCACTGTTCACACTCGCACTTCACAGTTTATTGACCAAAAACATCTAACAATTAAAATTGTATGAAATGTGGCAAAAAAAGCTTTAAAACCAAAGATTTTGGAAACGGATCCCTAAATCGAAAAATGGTGTTCTCAACCTCACAATATTTTTTAAAGACCTATTTAACGATACCTCACACGATGGGTAAATGGAGAAAAAAAAATTACTCCCCCAATTTAATTGTATGGGAGCTACCCTAAAAAAACTATTTTTTCAAGATTTTTTTCTACCACTTTTTTGGCATGGTTAATATACACACCCATATGAAATTACAGCTTTCTAGTACTTATAGTCTCTGCGTAAAACCGCAGACGGACAGACAGACAGACATGGCGAAACTATAAGGGTTCCTTGTTTACTACGGATCCCTAAAAATGGTCTATAAATCGTTTGGTGACAATTTATTTTGTTACGACTGCTCTGCAAAAAGGCAAAAAAATTAGGCCAAAATTTTGATCGCTTTGGTAAAGGGGTAATTCAGCCCGTAGATATGAACAACTTTTTGATTTTTTCAAACTATTACGTCCACTTTTAATTTTTTACGTCCACCATCTCACTAAATAGCGTTCGATTACTTAAACTTTTAATAACTTGACGCTTCGATCGCAAAAGTATTACAACCTAGTTGTAACACAGTAGGTAAAGTCAAAGACAAAGCTTTGATTCTAAAAAAATAGCTACAGCCTTTGCATGCTTTTTTAGGTCAAATCATATTTTAAGATCCAATATAGTAATTTTAATATTATGTCGAGCTCCGTGGCGCAGCGGTCAACATGACAGCCTGCGACACGAGGGTCCCGGGTTCGATCCCCGGTCAGATCATGATGGAAAACGATCTGTTTCAGAATGACCTGGGTCTTGGATGTTTATCTATAAAGTAAATGTTATAAAATATAGTATCGTTGAGTTAGTATCCTGCGATACAAGTTCACAACTTACTGTGGGGCTAGCTCAATAGGTGTGATATGTCCCTATATATTTATTTATAATTATTTATTTATCTTTTTCAGGAGTGAAACTCCAGATTGGGGTATTCATCAAGTGGAAGCCCTCCTCGATCGCAAGGACATTAATACCAACACCTTCGCCGTGATGACGTTATTTGGGGAACATACTCTCCACCACATGTTCCCTACTTTCGACCACTGTATATTAAAATACCTGAAACCCATTTTCCTAAAGCACTGTGAGAAATACCAAGCGAACTACCGAGTATCTACGCAGTTTGAAATGGTCATTGGCCAGATAAGAGAAAATATGCGGACGGAATTCAAAACAATCAATTAACTTCTGCAGGTTATTAATGACTAAATGCAAAAATAAATAAGGATAATTAATTGTTTTTTATGTCGATAAAATCTTGAATAATTTTAATTTGTTTATGTTATGGAAATATTTTACAAATATTTAAAGACTATGTGCTTTTTTTAATGTATTTGGCTTTAAACTTGTAAGATCATCAAAAGTGTATTTTATTGGCGTATACAAAATAAATAAAAATAATTTAGTGTATTTCATTCGTTAAAATCTTGAATACATTTGTTTATGTTACGGAAATTTTTACACAGTTTTGCGCAATATTTAAAGACCATGCGCCTTTCTAATTTAAGGGCATTATCATTTTAAGATCATCAAAAAACATCAAGTTTTTGCGTGAAGGAGTCACAAATATTGTAACGATTTTTAACTTATTTTTATAATATCACTACGATTTGTAATGTATAGGTACTTACTTTGTTATCAATAATATATAAAATGCAACAAAAAAATAATTTTGTATGATTGTCCTAAGTATTTATTCCATGAAGATATTTAGATCGCACGAAAGTACTTTTTTATATAGGCAAGTTGTACTCAAATGGTCAAACGATCAAAAGTATCAAACTCAACTAAATATTGATTGACCATTAAAAATGACATGAGAAAAAAATACGCTAAACTAGTGACTTCTAAGGATATAAAAGTATCAAATCACAAAAAAATATAAAATCGCCTAATTGTCAGGCGGGAGAATTTAAAAAGTTTAAGTTTAGGAATAATTCAAAAAAGGTTGCTCTAGCATTTAGAATTTATAGTAATACTTTTCAGATATTTGTAGGTTATGGTAGAATAAAGAAACTTATATGTACAGTCGGCAGATAAACCTGATCCCTTTCAGGATGAGGTTTATCTGTTCCCGACTGTACGTACATACATGAACCATGATAAAAATCAACGCTCCATTTTTAGAGTAGTCTCGTGAAAAACTCAAATTTCAAACAATGCATCACTATAGTAAGTATTGCCTTTAAAAGGCAGGAAATATCAGCATCTTTATCGGTTCAAAAAGGTGGTACTTTCAATAAAACCGGATGCCTGCGCTCCTGGATTTTTTGTTCGGCGTTTGACATGAAAGGCGGTTTTTACATTGTGAGCTAACAATAAAGAACAGCCTTTGTTCCTTTACATCAACACCCAGCCACAAAATATCGAGGATAAAGAAATATTTCAAAACTAATTTATGTCTACTTCTCCTACCCGTCTGGCCAGCGTAGAGAGCTTAGGCTAAATGCTTTGACTGTTCTGGCTGAAAAATATGACTCTGATAGTATAAAGAGAGTCAGGTTCTTGCAGTAAAAACTAACAAAGACCTTACGATGATCATTATTGAAAGTAACGGTTTTAGCAAACATTTTAAGTTTCAAACTTTTCAGTGGGACATCTTCAAGGTTAGTGTCAGGTACAAGACTCGATACCTCGTACACTTTGACTTTATGCTTTGTAAAGAAAAGTAAAGCAGGAATGTGTAAATAAAAGCACTTTCATCAATTCACAGAAATCGTAAGCTGTATGTCATGGATGAAAAGGATCTAATTCAGACGATATCTACAGAATGTCCATTTACATAAAAAAAAAAAAACAAAAAATAGAATTCCTTCGCTATATTTGTAGTTGTCTATTAGTAATATGTCAATCTATGTTTTTTTTAAATTTAGATACATTTTAAAATACTCTGTTAACTTCTATCATTTGACCTAACAACAACAACCTTGACACATACGTTTAAAATTATAATTACGTAAGAAATTAACATGTACACACTCGTCATTTTGTGATCCAGACTTCACTTGCACTCTGCGCTTTGTTTAGTCACTGAGACCATCATAAAACTTATTAGATTTTCATATCTTCTCGTTAGCTTTTTGAATTTTCTTTAAAGCTTTTTCAGAATGTCGAGCTTGAAGAAATCGTTTTAAATATATTTTGAGAATAAAAGACTCACACCTATTTCATAAGTTACTTTAAGGTTCCATACATTAAAGTTAAAAAGAACCTTTATAAAATCACTGGGGTTGGCCGTTTGTTTGCTTGTTAGCCTGCCCGTTTGTCAAAACGTTCAAGTGAAATTAGCAAGAGAACTTTGAAGCTGTAAAAAAACGTCTAACGAAACGCGATCAAAAGATACAGACATACGTCTGTATGTACAGTACATATGACAGAATATAATGTGTTTTTACTAAAATTTGCAAGTGAATAAATTAACTCTTAAGATTTACCCTAAAATTGGTTAACTTAGCAAAAAATGAAGCGCTTATACCAAATAAAAAATCCGAAAAACATTAATTACCAATTAATGTTTTTCGGATTTTTTATTTGGTATAAGCTGTAACTACACAGTTCCACGTCTATAGCCAATAAAACTAACGAGTTGTTAACAAGCTGCAAGGGAATACTTTGCGCCCGCTGAACTATTAACTGATGACTTCACAAATTAAAAGCGCATTAATAAGGGAAATTGTCTATCGTATTTTACAATTTATTTTTAAATCTATTTATAAAATTTTAATGAAAATACTAGCTGTTGCCCGCATTATAGCCTATGTCCTTCTCAGTATCCAAACCTATGTGTATGCAAAATTACATGATGATCAGTTTTGTAGATAGGGCGTGAAAGCGTATCAAACAAACAAACTCACTTTCACATTTATAATCTTATTAATAGCTAAAACAAAAAAAAAAAGTAATTTTTTATTACCGCTCGCCTTCGGCCAGATGGAATGCATTTGCAGCTTAACCTAGGTAGGATATCTTTCTCTCAAAAAATTCATTTGTGTTACAAGTATCACTATGATCAAAACAAACATTAACAAGGCATCGGAGTAACCAAAATAAGATAAAATTTTCTTGTTTTAAAGTACCTTTGGCTATCCCCTAACCTTATTATCAGACCCGCATTTCACTATCAATATTTTTGCACTGTCATCAGAGATACATACGTACTTACCTATATTAATTGCGCGATCATGTAGGCAAACCCCACCTATTATGCCTGCTAAGGCATCTTAATTAGCCAAATCGGCTTTTTAGAACTGTAAAAGCGTTAATGTGCAAAGCAAACGAATATTTGCAAGCAAAACACTGCACGGCTTGTTATATTATACCCCACTAAAGAATGTTCAAAAAGCACGCATTAGGTGTTCATGCGTAAGAAAGATATCCTTTCTAGTTAAGCTGAAAATGCATTCCATCTGGCCGAAGGCGAGCGGCAATAAATGTTTTCCAAGCGGAATTGATTATGGCGGGCAGCCAGCAGCGAGAGAGCAGATTTAGTGTGCTTTTTCAACACAAACTCGCGGGTAATCCTTAGTGGGATATAACAAGCCGGGCAGTGTGTTTGCTTGCAAATATTTGTTCCCTTTACACATTAACACTTTTACAGTTTTACAAAGCCGATTTGTCTAATTAAGATGCCTTAAGCGGAGCTTATCTACATGATCGAGCTAATTGCTCGATAGGTATTTGGTAGGTATGCCGTGATCATACTTATATAAAAAAGGTACTTGCGCATCTGTGATGGAAATGCAAATATATCAATATCCTTTCTAGGCTAAGCTGCAAATGCATTCCATCTGGCCGAAGGCGAGCGACAATAAATGTTTTCCAAGCGGAATTGATTATGGCGGGCAGCTAGCAGCGAGAGAGCAGATTTAGTGTGCTTTTTCAACACAAACTCGCGGGTAATCCTTAGTTGGGTATAACAAGCCGTGCAGTGTGTTTGCTTGCAAATATTTGTTCACTTTACACATTAACACTTTTACAGTTTTACAAAGCCGATTTGTCTAATTAAGATGCCTTAAGCGGAGCTTATCTACATAATCGTGCTAATTGCTCGATAGGTATTTGGTAGGTATGCCGTGATCATACTTATATAAAAAAGGTACTTGCGTATCTGTGATGAAAATGCAAAAATATCAATATCCTTTCTAGGCTAAGCTGCAAATGCATTCCATCTGGCCGAAGGCGAGCGGCAATAAATGTTTTCCACGCGGAATTGAATATGGCGGGCAGCCAGCAGTGAGAGAGCAGATTTAGTGTGCTTTTTCAACACAAACTCGTGGGTAATCCTTAGTGGGGTATAACAAGCCGTGCAGCGTGTTTGCTTTCAAATATTTGTTCACTTTACACATTAACACTTTTACAAAGCCGATTTGTCTAATTAAGATGCCTTAAGCGGAGCTTATCTACATGATCGAGCTAATTGCTCGATAGGTATTTGGTAGGTATGCCTTGATCATACTTATATAGAAAAGGTACTTGCGTATCTGTGATGAAAATGCCAAAATATCAATATCCTTTCTAGGTTAAGCTGAAAATGCATTCAATCTGGCCGAAGGCGAGCGGCAATAAATGTTTTCCAAGCGGAATTGATTATGGCGGGCAGCCAGCAGCGAGAGAGCAGATTTAGTGTGGTTTTTCAACACAAACTCGCGGGTAATCCTTAGTGGGGTATAACAAGCCGTGCAGTGTTTTTGCTTGCAAATATTTGTTCACTTTACACATTAATACTTTTACAGTTTTACAAAGCCGATTTGTCTAATAAAGATGCCTTACGCGGAGCTTATCTACATGATCGAGCTAATAGGTATGCCGTGATCATACTTATATAAAAAAGGTACTTGAAATGAAAATGCAAAAATATCAATATCCTTTCTAGGCTAAGCCGCAAATGCATTCCATCTGGCCGAAGGCGAGCGGCAATAAATGTTTTCCACGCGGAATTGATTATGGCGGGCAGCCAGCAGCGAGAGAGCAGATTTAGTGTGCTTTTTCAACACAAACTCGCGGGTAATCCTTAGTGGGATATAACAAGCCGTGCAGTGTGGTTGCTTGCAAATATTTGTTCACTTTACACATTAACACTTTAACAGTTTTACAAAGCCGATTTGTCTAATTAAGATGCCTTAAGCGGAGCTTATCTACATGATCGTGCTAATTGCTCGATAGGTATGCCGTGATCATACTTATATAAAAAAGGTACTTGCGTATCTGTGATGAAAATGCAAAAATATCAATATCCTTTCTAGGCTAAGCTGCAAATGCATTCCATCTGGCCGAAGGCGAGCGGCAATAAATGTTTTCCACGCGGAATTGATTATGGCGGGCAGCCAGCAGCTAGAGAGCAGATTTAGTGTGCTTTTTCAACACAAACTCGCGGGTAATCCTTAGTGGGATATAACAAGCCGTGCAGTGTGTTTGCTTGCAAATATTTGTTCACTTTGCACATTAACACTTTTACGCCAGTTTTACAAAGCCGATTTGGCTACTTACCTACATGATCGAGCTAATTGCTCGATAGGTATTTGGTAGGATGCCGTGATCATATTTATAGAAAAAAGGTACTTGCGTATCTGTGATGAAAATGCAAAAATATCAATATCCTTTCTAGGCTAAGCTGCAAATGCATTCCATCTGGCCGAAGGCGAGCGGCAATAAATGTTTTCCACGCGGAATTGATTATGGCGGGCAGCCAGCAGCGAGAGAGCAGATTTAGTGTGCTTTTTCAACACAAACTCGCGGGTAATCCTTAGTGGGGTATAACAAGCCGTATTTTAATGGACTTCAATTAGGGAGGAGGTTCAATACTCCATTGCATATATTTTAATTTTCTTTTTTATGTATGTTCACCGATTTTTTGGTCCATTCAGGACTGATTTTCGAACTTATTTTTTTTTTGTTTGTTCGTTCACCTAACACGTTTAATGCTTTCAGTACTTTCAGACTTGTTGTATGGAAGGCTCGATGGAAACAAATCTAAACATCGAAAGAATGTAGTTATTTACAAGAAAAATCCTTAAAAAAAAGATAGAGAGGCTTGCTAGAAAAATTACAGCCCATTTTACCTATGGTAGTAAGGAGATTCTAATAATTTCTCATTCACTCCCAATCTATTGCTTTTAGAAGCTTTAAGCTGTTACGGTAAAATGAAAAACCTCATATACCTACGTAATAAAAAAAAATCTCATCACGACTGTAAATAATAAGTATCTATTAATTCAACGCTCGTGAGCAAAAATGAGTTTTATATTATTGTTTATTAAATCTATTCTTATATAAATGCGGGAAAGCAAATACAATACTCAAGAAGTAAAGCACCAGCAAAGAGTAAGTGTAAATGTTAGCGTCTAGTAAGTAACGTAGCTTTTGTTGCAACATTCAGTTTCTTAGTTCCATTGTGAGGCTATCATCGGCTTTGCGGAGAACCGCAGTATAAACGGTATTCTAACACTTAACACCATTTAAGGATAAAATAGCTAGAACTCTGAAGGGTCACTCATGTTTATACATAGTGTTAGGGTAAACACTCTCATTTCTCAAACCATCACACGAGCCCATCATAATGAACAACTTTTAGTACGGAAATAAAGCTGGAAATTAGAAAAAAAAACAGCATTTTTATACTAATTGCCCGACTGGCTGAACACTTTTAAATAAACAGAATTTTAAATGTAATACCTATTATATTGGTTTTTTGGCAAACTCCGTGGCGCAGCGGTCAACACACCAGCCTTTGACACGGATGGTCCCGGGTTCGATCCCCGGTCAGGTCAAGATGAAAAACGATCTTTTTCAGATTTACCTGAATCTTGGACGTTTATCTATGTATTTGTTGAAAAAAAAAATAGTATTGTTGAGTTAGTATCCCTTAGCACAAGTCTTACTTAAGAAATTACTTAGGGGTTAGCTTAATCTGTGTGATTTGTCCGAATATATTTATCTTTACTTTGCCATACTCACCACGCTTGGTAAACGGGTTTGTGAATGCAGTTTGTTTGGTTCCAACTTCCAACGATGTTGCCCATCGAAACCGTTTTCAGAGTTTTTTGAGAAATTGGGAATACAAATTGCTTGAATGGATTGGAGATAGGTACTACTTGCTCGAATGGATTGGAGATGTAAAAGTAGCAGCTCCGGAGCACTGCTGACAAACTGCCTTTACAGATATTAGGGCATAGAACACACGTAAATTATTGAGTATGAATTTGTAGCCCCTAATAGAATTTAAAACTTGATTGTATTACATTTCATCATCTTTACCCACACTCCAATATTTGTTTTGATCTTTATTGCCTGAAAACATTTTTTTATTTATTTTTTATTTATTATTAAATCAGTTTACATAGTCTTTACAGTTTTCACCAATGCGACAATGCAAGTTTACCTGATAACTACTTATAACTAACACATTTCAATGCAATATCTGCGATTTATTATATAAAGCAGTCGGTCGTCTGATACTAGTATAGTATCTTCTTCGTAGTTTGTGCTCCGGAGGCTAGGTGTGCGGTGTCATCCTTGTGTATGTACTGTGAAGTGTCAATTCTTTTCCTTTATTATTTTGTAGTAAAAGAGGGTGGACCGCTTGTGAGGTTTACGTAGTTATGATTTAAATAAACGTTTATTTGCATCACTATTGGATAGAGGAATAATCTAGTAATTGTGTTGGATCTATTATAAACTATAGAATCGTTGAGGTTGTTTGTTTGTTTTTCGTGTGTGTAAGTGGCCAACACTTGTACTAAATTTTATCGTTTAAATAGTATCCTATTCATAACTTAGTTCATTCATAACTTATTGTGGGCTTAGCTTAGTGTATGATTTGTTCCTATAAATATTTATTTAATATAATACTTATAAGTATTAGTTATATAATGGTAAAAGGAAATTAAAAATAAAATTATTAGCAATAACTAAATTTTTGTAAGTAGTATTATAGCAAATAAAATTGAATATTCATATCTCATAAATAGCCGAGCAAAATACGCAGAACTCGTCAAATATGTCATCCAATATAAGATATGATGCGGAGTTCCACTAAATTGATCCATACTTCCGTTCCTTTTGGTAGCGATGACGCTTCTATATTTAATATCCTGTCTGGCACGTTTTGCTTTGCAGAAAACCTTTATATCTACGTTCAAACTGGGAAATCTTTTTTTTGTACTAACTAGCTTTAGCCCGTGGCTTGCATTAAGACCGCACACTAGGCACAGTAGCGATTACCGCCAAAAACGGCCGTTTTTGGTGGTAATCACTATTTCTCTTAATCATCATCATCATCATCATTTCGTGTAGGTGACACGGTCAGTCGACCATGCACACCCTGGTGTCAGAGTTCTTCGGAACCGCCTCTCGGCCTCTGATGTGGATCCTTTAAGGACTACCAGATGGCAGCCGGGACCACCGGCTTAACGTGCCTTCCAAAGCACGGAATCATCTTTCTTATCAGACAATCAGGTGATTCATGCCTGCTATGTCTTAGCCAAACTGGAAACAACTTAATGAAGTATGCTTCCCGTGGGAATCGAACCCACGACCCCCGGGTTAACAAGGCAAACGCCTTAACCACTGGACCACGGAGGCAGTTTTTCTTTCTCTTAATGACTGATTCTCATAATATTAAAACATGATTCCAAAAATGCTTCAGGTTATTTACTAAGGTTTATATGATTTACATTCTTGAATTTCTTTCTTTATGTAAAGTATTAGGAATAAAATGATTGGCGTCGCTTTTGTGTCTAGTGTGCCCCCTTAATGTCAAACTCTCGAGTATAGTCAATTTTTCGGGCGTAAAAGTAACCTACATGTTAATTTGGGTAATAAAATATATGTGTGCAAACTTTCATCTAAATAGTTTAAGAAATTTATGCGTGGTTGAGTAAAAAGCATCCAAACATACAAACTAACGCTTTTATAATATTATAATAATAAATATGTATAAGTTTACCCTAATTTCAATTATATAACCCACTAATTTCTCCTTGTTAAATGCAATTAATTTCCCCTCCGGCCAAGTCCTGTTCAAGGGCATATCATACATCGATATCTCCAGAAACGGGTTCTGGCTAGAGCCAACATGACGTCAACCTCTCCGAAGGACTTCTATGTGTTGACTCTATACGTGAGGATATAGCCAAGATTTTCGAAGGGCCGGGGTAAAACCCGTGAGTGTCAAAGAGATACAATAAATAAATAAAATGGTAAGTTTGTGACTCCATCCGTGCACATCCCCGCGAACTAATTCTGAGTGCGCACTTCCATCCCAATTTATGAGTTGAGACATGATAAGTCTTCAGAACAATCAAACATATAAAATTCCTAATTTATAAAACACACCATATATAATGTAAATAATGCCATATTGCTAATAACATCTCGAGCAAAATCATATCCCAAGAGGGTACGAACGACGTATATACGGATACTCCTCAGAAAGGCATCCAGTCCGGATGTAAATATTGTATTAAATAATTTTCTTTCATTATTTTTTACTCACGGACCTTTGCCTTCGTAAGAATACTACAAATACAGTGATACAGGTTGCATCCAGCATTATCAAGTAAAGTGAGAGTCGCCAGTATCAGATGAGAAAAACCGTTGCCTGTTCTTATATTTGAATCCACCAGTCAATGTGACGTGCCAAAGAATTATACATACAATATCATCACGCCTCTCTCCCATAGGGGTAGGCAGAGACTATGGATCTCCACTTGCTACGATCCTTACAAACCTCTTTCGCTTCATCTACATTCATTACTCTTTTCATGCATGCTCGCCGGTTTCGGGTACTCCTTACCTCTCCTTCTGCAAGAACGTTCGTAATTTGGTCACGATACGTTCGTCGAGGCCGGCCCTGACCAACTGTCCCAACCACATCTGCTGTATATATACCTTTCGTAAGTCTCCTTTCATCCATCCTCTCTACATGTCCAAACCATCTCAACATTCCTTTCAACATTCCAAAGAATTATGCCCTCTAAATACAAAACTTTCTTATGCCAGACATATTTAATATCCTGTCATCATGTGTCCATGCAGAAATTTTGCAATCTCAATCTAAACTTGAAGTCGTATTAATGACAAAATGCAAGTGAACCGTGCGATTTCCATTCCTCGAACTGGGATTTTCGCACCGTCTGCACTTCAAGATGTTCGCTGCTTAATATTCATATCTAGTATTACCAATGTTGATTCCTTACTCGAGAAATTAGATATTCATTTCTCAGCAAGAATAGCGTCTGAATACCGAAGTTCGACGTAAGCTATCGTATATTCGTTGTTTCAATGATTATTTGTTCTGTGCCGGAACTGTTGTTGTGGGACGTTTGCGCGTAAAATGTACTAGTTTATTTTGTTTGTCGGTAATGAGAGCTTAGTGTAATCTATTATTTTTATACTAACATTATAAAATTGAAATTCTTTTTCTTCGAGTCGTAGTGCAGGAAGCTGGACATTCGTTAGGTGGTCCATTGACTGGGCAGTTCCACAGTTGCACTTCCTATTGCTAGAAAACCCCACCTAACTCGGTTTTCCTGGATCTGGAACACAAATTTGAAATCGATTTTTTGTAACGAATAAAATAAATATGAATACCTATCTTATCAACAGAAAGACGAGCTCTGTTGCGCCGTGGTTAATACGCCAGCCTGTGATACGAAGGTTTCCGGGTTCGAAAAAGATATATACGTGGTTACAAAAAATGTCGACATTTAAATTTGAAAAGTAATTTTTTTTTGAGTTCCCCGTACTGATCTCATATGAAAAGTTGTTCATACCTATTGACGTTTTGAGTCACCGTTTTAAAGGAATGTCGAAGGTTAAGTTAATCGTTGTATATAACTACATTATTTGATATATACATACTATCACGTCTTTATCCCTTGCGGAGTAGACAGAGCCCAAGGTCATAAAACCTACAGGCCACGTTTAGCATCGTAGTGGGCGTAAAGGTGGAAAGCGGAGTCAAAATAGTGATGGGTTGCTAGCCCCATCGTTTATTAATGTGATTCCTTAGATTTTCGCACAATCCCTTGACCGGCTTTTACGGTCTGCGCGGGAAGAAAAGCAGCTGGTATATTCTATGTTTTTTTCTTTTCTCCCAAACCAGCGTGGAGACATTATTTAAAAAAAATAATAACTTTTCTGAAAACACGAAATCTGTTTAGCGACGTGAAAATAATATTGGCAAATGAAAAGTATTATCGGCATAACAACTAAGAGGATTAACGTCAAAGGTTAAGAGTCGCCTGGAAGCGCATGTCTCCATACAAACGGAAAAAGGGAATTGTGGCAATATTTGATTATTTTAGGGCAAAATTAAGCATCCAATCCAATCTCATTATAATCTACGTACGTTCTTATACAGTTTGGTTAAATTATCAAATATTTGAGAATTATACGCCTCTCAAGATTTCCATACAAATTTGAAAAGGCTTGTAATTCTCAAACCATTGGTATTTTAACCAAGCTGTACAGGAACGTACGTAGATTATAATGAGATTAATTAATTAAATGATTAATTTTACTCCAAAATTATTTAATATTGCCACAATTCCCCTTTTTCCGTTTGTATGGAGACATGCGCTTCCAGGCGACTCTTAAGCTACAGAAATCCGCAATCCGCTAGATTGGGGCTGGACGTAGACCAGGAAATAAAATGGTGGGTCGTATGAATGTTACTATTTTTACGAATAATAAGAAATAGAATGTAAAAATATATACTTCTTTTTGGACTTCTTCTTCTAAGCGTGTCGACTCGGGAAAATTATATTTGTGTTGACCAGAACTCTATCACTGACACAGCGTTATCAGTAACATTGCATTATTTTGTACTGAATAATTAAGACATTAATTGCATCGAGAAGATTTTATCATTTGGTTGAGGTCTATTCCATAGGGATAAAAAAGGAAGAAATATAAATAAATTTATTAAAAGTGGCAAATACTTTTATTAAGAACTTGCTCGAGCGCAACAAGCTAAGGTATTTTAAATGTAATAACTCCGCGCCATTTGGACTAAAATTTCTAAGACTGTCATAAGACGGCATGATATATATCTGTAATGCTATTTGATCTCTTATTATCATAAATCGAACAACAGATATCACATTACATATAGCACTATAAAAAAATTTAAATGCTAGACGGTAAAGCATTTTGAACCTATAAAAATATACAGGGTGTAACATGACCCTCGACATATTCTTAAAGGGGTGAGTAACACCGTCAATATGAACAACTTTTGCTATGTGATCAATGCTGGGAACTAAAAAAACATCGTCAATTTTATACAAAAAAATTTTACCGCCCGTGTAAAATGTATGGGAAAGCAAAAAATTTTTTTTGACTAATATACCAACTGTACACATGATTACAAATTAATAAATTATTGATTTATTTCTTTGATTTTAAGTAAAAGATAAAAACATAAATCAACCAGGAGAAGCGTTTGGACCGTCGGCCCGGAAGGACGCGCGGCGCTATTGTTCCGTCCTTCGAAATTTCTTTTGTTTGAACCATTAAACTATTTAGATTTCTGGTCTGGTGATCGGGCAGATTGCTTTTGAGTTTAAGTTCAGTGCCGTCCTGATAATACATAGTGGTGTATAAGTAACTAGTAACGCTTTAAATATCTGTGAAACAAATTCAAATCGCGCCGTGAATTAATTAAACCTGTGTGTCACTGCTCAGCTCGGGCCTACGACTCCAAGAAACAAATGCTGATAAACCTGGTGAGATCAATCCAAATTACATGCATGCAGATAAAGTCTTTTAACTATTTTCCTAGTACACCAATTTGACTGCATTTCCCAATACCCTTAACTTATAACCTTGTTGCTTTTGGTTGCGAAATTTGTATTTTATTCACATTATGCTCTACAAAGTCTTGTGATATCCCGCGTACATTGTGTATCGGTTGAAGTTTACTTAATGTTCTAATTAACGCTAAAATTCCTGTGGAAATCAATTAAAATCAGACCGCGACTCCATGCCCACTGCACACGTGAAAATGCTTAAATAAGCTTAGACTCCGGCAAAAAGGATGGCAATTAATATTTATTATGGTCATAGCATAAACCAATTTTTCGGGTACAAGTTTATCAAAACAAACAGTATCACCAAAAATATTGCTCATAAAACTTATCATTTTACCTTTTATTCAAAAACACTCACTTACTATACAGTTTTCACTATAGGTATTCATTTCCTAAATTCTTTTTCATTTGCCTCCTTTTCAAAATGTCGGTTTGCAACGATATTTCATTGCAAACAATAAATCAAAGCTATTTACAAAGAAAAAGGACCTACTTACATTTACTATCATCCATTTAATTTACACAATGAAATGCGACTTGCACTAGCATATTCATTAAAAGGTTTCCAAATTTATTCATCAATATTAGTAACTTAATAAATAGCGTAAATACGGAATATTCAGGTACTCATTAGAAAAAACATTTCATCAAGAACGTATATCATACACATAAGTGTAAACTTCAGAAAATGGTTGATTTTTTTCACTAGAGACATCTGACTACCATCTCACCGTACAATAGTGTTTTAAGGATCTTCATAATAAAGCTATCAAAAGATCCTAACTTGATACGTCTTCTAATGGCTAAGCTTCAAATTAGTTTGTCTAATGATTTTATAGAACTGACTTGCTTTTTCTAATAATAGAAACTCGACTGGTCAGATATCTGTTTGCGGTAGAAGTTTGTAAAAATGATACATTGAGTAATTGATCGTTGTTACGATTGATCTGAAACAATTTTCCATAGTTTCAACTTGGTAGATACATAATTTGTTAGCATTTTAAAGCAATAATTAAGAACCTAGATCCAAACCTATTAAAATTTATCTACAGCTTTATTGATCACAGATCACATCAGTAAATAACAAAATACTAATTAGGTGTACATCATCATGCAGTGACCGTTTAGAAAAAAAGTATTCGTAGAACTCCAAGATAAAAATAACACGCACAGATTGCAGGCAATAAACCAAAACAGAACAAAACCCGAGCAAAAAATTCTAACAATTTGAAAGGCAATTAACAAAGTCCCAGTTACTGCACCACGCTTAACAAATCTATGCACGTGCATCCAAAGAAAACAATAAAAAGTAATATAATTGGAAACCCGACCGTATCCCCAAAACACCTATTGTCTTCTGGACTTTCACACAAAAATAAATAATGGTAAAACATCTGCGCAATATGAACAATACTGAAGTCACCATCAGGCAAATGGTCGGAGACGGTAATGGTCTATTTAGGGCTGGTGCAGACCAAATAAATAACGTATAAGGGCTAACATTTAATCAGGCTCGCCAGGACTTAGCATCGTACGTAACAACAAATCCACTCAACGTATAAGCCTGACCTTACAAAATAATATCAATGAGGTGGCGCATATGTCGGATTTTTTCAACGGTCACTTAACGACAAAATCGACTGGTATATAGAAAAACAATTCGAAGATGGCTTTTGGGGAGGAGTAGACTCAATCATAGTGGCCGCAGAATACTACTTAGTAAACATAAACGTATATGGACAGTCCAGGAATCAAATAGCAAAGATAGCACGCAAAATAACTTCTTCTAACAAGCAGGTCTTCAAGAAACACTTCTCGCATGTGGAGAAATTAAAACAAAACATTATAACTGGATCTCAGGAGGTGACAAAAGTGCCAAGGTACATCGGGGTATAGCCATTCTAATCAGTAACAAAATAGACTATGAACTTATTCAAATACACCGCGAAAGTTGCGATATAATTGCATTACAACCAGAACTTAACATTAATTATATCGACCATCCAACTTATACAACAGACAGACAATTTTGGCAAACTTTTCATTACCCACGCCCCATAAGAATCAACATCTTACTTTTTACTAATAGGAAAGATCCCACCGGCAGAATGTGCATACGTGAACAGGATTTCAAAAAAAGAAAACACTATATGACAAAAACTTCCCCATAATTTCTCAATCACTAATCTAACGGGAGTCTTTTATCAAATCTAATTCAACAACAAAAGTGTTTACTTTTGTTGTTGTTTAAGGAAGGAACAACAAGAAACAGGTCGAAGTAGTTCTACCCTAAACTATTTCCAGTACAACTGTGGAATGTGTGTTTGCGGATGGACAAGTATACCAAGTAGACCACAGTGTAACTGGTACAAAAATTAATATCTTTGGCAACATTATATATAAGAAAAAGGTTTGATCGTAAACACAGACCACAAATTGGTATAGAATAACATGTCATCTTAGACCGAATTAAAAACAGGAAAATTCATAAAAAGTCGTCGATACAAGAATACACAAATTATCCATAAAAGCTGTAATCATGCGGCCTTACTAAAATGCACACTATGATGGAATATTAGGATACCATAAGAGAAAAAAAATCAAATGGTCAAAATAAAGCAACTTATTTAAAAATGGAAACCCATTTAAATAGAATGCTTTAAATAAGTGCGACCACCGCAACAGCAGCCGCCCCGCATGGCATGCCAGGTACTTGGAAGTGTCACAATTAAACCAATATTGGGATTCAGATATTAAGGCACGTAGATAAATATGAGTTAACAATACAGGAAAAGCGACTATCATGACACGCTACGTAAAAGCAATCCAGAACTTGAAGACCTTGACTGACATTTATAAAGAACTAGCTGTTACCCGCGGCTTCGCCCGCGTGATGTGTGGCCGATGTCTTTCTCAGTGCCCTGGCCTACGTGTGTGCGGAAGTTCGTGATGGTTGGTTCGTTGGATGGGGCGTGAAGGCGTGGCAAGCAAACGGACTCACTTTCGCGTTTGTAATATTAGTTAGGATTAGGATAATAAAATAGATAACAAAATTGCGCTAATAATGTACAAGATTGTGATCAGACCGGTTGTCTATGGTCTGAACTTATCAACACTAACTAAAGCAAACTGGTCAAGACTCAGAAATATGAGCGTCAAATATTACATAGATGGTGCCATTGACACGCCAAAACGAAGAGAAAGCACAAAAGAAACGATAAGCAATGAAGACCATCAAAAATAATATAAATAAGACAAATAGGATTAAATAGTTATAGTGAATTAAGACACCCGACTCCCTACCTCCTCCGAGTAGCATTACAATACAGGGAAACCAAACGCAAAGTAGGGTGCACTATCTACACATGGGAGGAATCCCTTGATTAAGATATTCTCCATACTACTTAATACAACAAAATCAGAATGGACCAACTAGTAGTCGACATCATAACAGTCATAAAAAGGGAAGTCAAAAGATCTATGAAGACACAGAAACCGACGCAGAAGAATCTACATCAATCTCGAAACAATTTTATTCGTCAAGAGCTGGCAGTAAAAAAGAAGCAAATACTGTAACCGCAAGCGCCCTAGTACAAGGACTCCAGGATTAATGAGACTGAAAATGAACTTCTAGAACAACATCGTCGTGAAACAAGAAAGAAGCCAGAGAAAACTTCACGAATGCAGTCATCTTCCCCTCTCTTTTATATATTACACACCAAGTATAGTATCTATCTTCCCCATACTGATTTGATGCAAGTATTCGGTTGGTTCGAACTTCCTTTCTATCCTCATCCTGACTGCACCGCCCTACACACCCAATCCTATCTACGTGTCCAACTGGTTTCTCGAGCCGGGATCCGTGATCCAACGGGGAGGGTGGTAGCTGTGCTAGGAGGAACCGCATCTGCTCATGTCCACAAGCGCAGTTACGAACTCTCCTTGGTGGACGCCTATCCTACGTTCTTGCAGCTTAAACACTGGCTGGGCGGACACAGAACAGAACAGAAGATAAAAACATAAATCAACCAAAACTCAAAACTGACTAAATTAAATACTGTAAACAACAGTATTAAAAGTTATTGCAATTACTATAAAAAAAATTGCATGCAAAAATGCATTTTTTTTGTATTATTGCACGTCGTTTTTTCCGATATTCCCTTGTTTAATTTTATTATAATATCTATGTTAACATTTGAATCACCCTGTTAAAATTAAACTTTAAGGGAGTTAAAATTTAATCAACTAGAACTAATTCTCATCAAACGTTAATTCCAAGAGTGGATAAAAGTTATACAGCGCAATATGAAAGCCACTTAATTTATTCCTCGTCATTCACAGTATCAAGGCTTATTGTTTTCATATGCTTAATAATTAAGACGGGCCCGTAATAATATTACCGAAGTCATGAGAAGTTTATCAAGATAATTATATTTTCTCTGAAATTCTGTCGTAATTTTAGACGATAGGATATGAGCGAAATTTCAAATTAGGTTTGGTTGCTGACTTTGAATATTTTTGCTCTTAAGGGGCCACACTAGGCACAGTAGCGACGCCAATCATTTTATTCCGTATACTTTACAAATAGACAGAAATTCAAGAATGTAAATCATATAAGCACTAGTAAATAACCTCAAGTATTTTTGGAATCATAAATATAAATATAAATATATACGGACAAATAATATTATCAGAATTATGAGAATCAGATTACCGCCAAAAACGGCCGTTTATGGCGTCGTCACGTTTTCTTTTAATGACTTATTCTCATAATATTAAAACATGATTCTAAAAATACTTCAAGTTATTTACTAATGCTTATATGATTTACATTCTTGAATTTCTTTCTATTTGTAAAGTATTAGGAATAAAATGATTGGCGTCGATACTGTGCCTAGTGTGCCCCCTTAATTGAATTGCGTCGGATGATAAATTAATGTAACTTCTAACACAGTGGTATTATTATATTGTATGAAGGGATGAGATGGTTTTAAAGTAAGTATGAAAGCAAACGATTTAGCTACACGACTTTTGTCAAGAACTTCAAAATCTTTAATAATATTACAAAAAAAAAAGACATTATGGTTTTTGTTTGAACTGAATAGTTTCCAGAACTACCGAACTGATTTTCAAAAGGAGACGGGAACTTTTGGGCCCAAATGTTATCAAATTGAAAACCATCCTAAAAAATCGGTTATATTTTAGTTAGTTATATTCTTACAAAATACTGTATTATTTAACAATACAGAAAAGAAGAAAACTTAAAAATATCGTATGAAACTTGAATATCGATTAAAAATGAATAGATGAGTACAAAAAATCGATAAGTTATATGAAAATCGTGTTACACATTAAATACGATTACTGAATATATCGATTTAATTATTTTCAGTTGGCAACACTAGTAACAGAACAGTGACAAATGACATCTCGTTGACAGCTGACAGTTCAAAGATAAACAAATCGGCAATTCGGCATCAACCGACACTCGTTCGGAGTGCGCTTATTTTTCATGTTTTCTCGATTTTCTCACGACTTTGGCTTTAATACGGACTGTTCGATTGATCTTGCAATTGTGAATTACCTGGCTTTGTATTTTGGACTATCGATAACGCTCAACAATTGGATTCCGACGACACGGATCGCTGTGTAAATTGCAAAATTGCGCTCGCTCACTGTCGACGGCTAACAGTCAGTAACGAACACGGCCGTAGTGGAGTATAATAAAAATGTCATACATATGGGTACATTATCATGTCTTTACCTCTTAGGGGATGGAAAGAATCTAGGGGCGCAAGACTTAAAGTCACATTTAAATAGAGATTGGGCTTACAAGCGGAAAGCAATATCAGATTTGATGTGTTGTAGGATGATAGTTCATTATGCGACGTATAGGTACCTATGTAGAGTAGGTGTAAGTAGAGAGTAACAAAATATAAAAAATATAACAGCTACTTGCACTTTATACATCAGTAATATGTCTAAAATAGACTAAAAACATTGTACAGACACCATTTAAAAATAGTCGTTTTAATATAACCTCACTTTTACTATAATTAAAATATCTCGATTCCTGGATTGCCTAATATTCCCAAATTTTTTGTGGCGAATTGTTATTATGAGTCCTTTGAAATAAGGCAACTTTGTTTTGTATAATACTTGGGCCCACAAATGTATGAAACGGTTGCATTCTCCTTTATCGATAGCTAATTTAACTGCGAGTTACATAGGCTGCAATTTCCACGGCTAAAGTTGCGTGAAAATTACTCGAAATTAATATAACTATTTACAATTTACAATTTGTAATATTGATTATTGTGATTATACGTATACTAGGAATGATGTAGACCAACGGTATGCACTAGGCGGACCATGGACCGTTTTGTTGAATATTATTTATTATAAACTAAGTAACTTTTAGAAAAATAATAAATTCGTTTATTTCAGACATTGGTCGATATTACAAACATACTTATATAACAAATGTCACATATTAGAGAATCAAAACTGTCTCACCACTTAAATTATAGCTATGTTCACATGTGAAAAATATCTGAGAATTTTTAAAATATTTGAGAATCATATTTAACCGTGTGGTTCCCGGTAGAGTAGAATAGAACCACTCCAAGTCTTCCCGTGGATGTCATAGAAGGCGACTTAGGAAACACAAACTATACAAAGCTTACAAACATCAAAGGGATCTCTCCAACCCGTCTGGTCAGCGTGGAGAGTGTAGGCCAAATCCTCTGACTGATCTGTCTAAAAAAGAACTGATGAAGATGATGAATCATATTTAACAAAACAAAATTTTTTACTGTGTATTTTCTATCCCCATCATGAACTAAACCGACTGCTCTTGTCACACCCCTGCCTGGTGTTGCAGTTGTCCATAGGCAGTTTGACTTACCATCAGGTGACCCGCTTGCTCGTTTGCCGTCATATATCATAAAAAACTGTCTCAAGATCGTCGTGTGACGTACTGCCTAACTATGCGATAAACTTGGAGGTAAAATAAAAAACCGGCCAAGAGTGAGTCAAACTCACGCAATGAGGGTTCCGTACAATATGCTTCGTGAACACACACACAATGTGCAAAAAATGTTTTATTCAAATGACTAGCGCCACCTAGTGGTGTTTTAGTGAACTATTTCCCTAGATGAACTTATTATTGTGAGTTTACCACTTAATTTTCAAGTGATAGAATTCTTATTATTTTTCCTGTAATCTTCAAGGAATGAACTACATTTTGTAATTTTTTCAAAATTTTCGGCTTAGTAGTTTCGGAGATCAGGGGGGGGGGGGGGGGGGGGAATGGTCAATTTTTGCCTTCTTTCGTGAATAAAATCAAAAGTATTGATTTTACCCGAACAAAAAAAAATATTTTTGAGATCCTTATAATGAGCCCTTTCATTTGATATATGACACAGTAAGGTTTGCAAAACTTGTTTTTAAAATTTTGTAATTGGGCCCCTCAAAATGACCCTTATTTCAAAAAAATCTTTATTTACTTTGCACATCCGTGTTTGGGTCATAGGATTACACTATCTTACCAAATTTCATCTAATTTGGTTCAGTAGATTCGGAGAAAATCGGCTGTGACAGACGGACGGACGGACAGACAGACGCTCGAGTGATCCTATAAGGGTTCCGTTTTTCAACTTTTGTACGGAACCCTAAAAAGATCAATGCACACATAGACACACCTACACCTATAGATAGCAAAATCTGCGGGTGACATAGGCTTTACATTTACGTGGAGGAACTTACTCGAAAAAATTCTACTGTTGACATAAGTGGAGTACTATTTATCCTATCCTTAATATCCTAACTTCCTAATCTTAACTATCTTAATCCTAATCCTATCCTAATCCTTACTATCCTAACTAATATTATAAATGAGTAACAAACAAATAAACTCACTTTGAGTTTGCTTGTTATTTTTTTGGTACGCTTTCACTTTCTGTCTACTGAACCGATCATCATGAAATTTTGCATACACATAGGTTAAAGTACTGAGATGGATATAGATAGGAATTATATCACGCGGACAGAGCCGTGTATAACAGCTAGTTTATTTATACATGAGAAGTACTAATGCAATATTGCAGTAGACGTTTTGCATAAGCCGCCTCAATACCTGGCAGGAAACACCCAAAAAAATCATATAAAAAATCCAAAAAGGAAGAAAATGAAATGCATCTTCGATATGCGCCTGCAGAAATGCAATGCACTTTACTATTCAGTTCCAGCGAATCGGGTTTGCAAGTTATTCACATAATACTTCAAACAAGCGCCTCTTTCTTCAAAGTGTTCCAGAATTTCATCCCAAGATGGATAAAATGATATTGGCTTTTATAGGAATGGATCGGAATCCTGCGTTAAGTACCGTTCAACTCGGGCAAGAAGTGGTGTGTTACACGCACACCTAGAACTTGGTATATAATTTGAAGGTGTATATTTGTGTCACCATACCACCTCGTTTACACCATACACCATATAGTAATTTGAAACAAATTTATAGATCTAAGAAAATATAGCATTCGTTTTTTTTTTTATAAATATTTGACTAAGAAACAGGTCACGTATAGTGAATATAGAACTAATATTTATAAAAGCTATTTATTGTGGTTTTATCAGCGCAACTTTAGTAATAGTGCTTGCTCATGCTTTATTTCTCCCGCGGTTCTGCTTGCGTCAATGTCGATCTCTCGGCAACAGTACTATTTTCAGGGATAACAAGTTGCATTATTTAAAAATAAAAACCAGACTGCCATTTTTGACAGTTTACGTTCGGTATAATGATTTTTTTCTGACGTTACATAGCTTTTGACACTTCGGGGAAGAATACGAATCTAGTGTAACTTCATACTTCGAAACGATCAAGCCGTTTAGGCTATAGGAGGCAACAATGTTACAGACATACCTACTCACACATAAATGATAGATTCAAACATACGTGCGGAAAACATTACCCTCCTTTACGGAGGGTCCGTCGGGTACAAAAAACTTTGACCTTCCCCGTACTCTAGAAAACATATTGAAACGCAACGAACGAATTACAACACGGCGTGACGTCATAGCTCGCCCCACTGCCCGCCATATCGTCGTTGTATTCACCGCTGCGCGCTCCGCCGAGCGAACGCGTCACTTTTTGCCGAGAGCAGCCGACCGCTCAACATAAGCCTAGCCACTATATTGTTATGCTGAGTGTTGATACTGTCCATAATGGATTAAAATGCTCGTTGTTACGCGCCAGTTCTGTATTTAATTTCAAAAACCTAATCACCAGTGACCCTGCCTCGTCCCTTCTGTTTCAATATGGACAAATAGTATTATTGCGTTGTAAACTCAAATAACTAATTATAACCTTTCTAAGTTAATGTTCTATTTATAAAAAGATCTTATTTAGATTACTGACCTAATGAAATAAGATGTTCTCTGAAGTAATTAAGTACTCTTGTCTGGAGATTACGTCTTAGGTCCCAGCCCACTTCATTTATTTCATTAATTATGTGTCTGGGATGCAGACTCATTCAGACAAGAATATTCGACGGAGGTGCCTTCAGAGTACTTTTTCAATATTGGGACAAAGTATTTTATTAATTGTTAAGAAAAGCGATGCTTAAAAATTCGATTCTTCATGTTATCATAATTTTGAATTGTAATTTTGAGTAAAACGTAGCCTTCAAAAACTTATACGTCACCCTTATCCTTCAAGGCAAGGGTTTACTCATTTTCCTCTGTGGTCCAATGGTTAAGGCGTTTGCCTTATTGACCCGGAGGTTGTGGGTTCGATTTCAGATTTTGTTTCCAGTTTGGTTAGGACATTGCAAGCATGAATCACCTGATTGTCTGATGATGGAAAGCGCGTTAAGCCGTTGGTCCCGGCTGCCATCAGATAGTCGTTAAAGGAACCACGTCAAAGGCGGTTCCGAAGAACTTTGACACCAGGGTGTGCATGGTCGACTGACCGTGTCACTTACACGAAATGATGATGACTCATTATCCGTTTAAAAGAATGCCACGGCAAAATTTTGTTAAGTCATAAATGTCTTAAGTCAAAAATGTTGGGAACTAAATTTTTTTACATGTTTATATAATTTCCCGGTTACATCAAACATGTTTGTATGAGATTGTCGAAATAGGTTTTGGATTTTCAGCATTAGTCCCAAGGGAATACTTGTTCAACTCAACGTGTTGAGTCACCTCTTGGGGGGAATATTGGGGATCAATTAACATGAGCTATAATATCCTAAATACAATTTGATATGTGCCATCTTGATTAGGTATTTAGATGTTATGAAAGGTGGCCATTTTTCTTCTTCAATAACCATTGCTCACGAAGTTTTTTAACAACTTCAAAGAGAAAGAAGTTATTTCGAACCTTTTGGTGAAAGAATATTTGAAGGACGTCCAAACCGAAAAAAATATTTGGTGTTTAGAATAAAAAGTACAAAACCATGGTATATTTTACTTTATTGAAAGATCAGTTAATTTAACTGTAAATTCAATTCGTTATAGTTAACAAACATACTATCACGTCGAATCGACAATGCGTGGAAGAGTTATTGGTCGATGAAGGAACTATTTAAAGGAAAATTACCAACTTGCCTTTAAAAAAGACTCCTTAACATGTGTATCTTGCCCATCCCAACCTACGGTGCTCAGACTTGGTCCCTGACCAAAAAGCAAAGGTTCAAACTGCAGGTTTGCAAAGAGCAATGGAGCGCAGTATGTTAGGTATTAAAAGAACAGACCGTGATAAGAATACAACACTGCGCTCCATGACACAAGTGGTCGACGTTGGTTTGAAATCTGCCAGGTTAAAGTGGGACTGAGCGGGCCACGTTTGTCGAATGGTGCCAGAAAAATGGGCTTATAAAACTACCTCATGGATACCTACTGACGGGAAACGATCAAGGGGCAAACCTAGAACGAAATAGGCGGATGACTTGTCTCGTTTTGACAAGGGTTGGAGAGAGATGGCACGAAATAGAGAAAGGTGGAAAAAGGGGAGGCTTTTGCCCAGCAGTGAGACCTAAACAGCTAAAATAAAAAAAAAAAAACAAAACTATCACGTCTTTTTCCCTTAGACAGAGCCCAGGTCTGTAAAACCTTGAGGCCACGTTTAGTGGTCTCAAGGTTTTATAGACCTGCGCCGCAAGAGAAGCAGCTGGTACGTATTTAACAATACACCACACGATGGGTAGGTAGAGAAAAAAAAATACTCCCCCACTTTACTTGTACGGGAGCGACCCAAAAAAAAAATATTTTTCAATATTTTTTTTATACCACTTTTTTGCCATGATTAATATACATGCCTATACCAAATTACAGCTTTCTAGTACTTATAGTCTCTGAGTAAAACCGCGGACGAACAGACAGACAGACAGACAGACCGACAGATTTAATTTTATGATTGATAATTGATGTGCGAACGAATTTTAATTTTGAACTTTAATTTTGATGTAATGTGGGGCTGTAGTTACCTGAAATATTTTTTTTAATGGCGAAACTATACGTGGTTCTGGTTTACTACGGAACCCTAAAAAGGAAAAAGACTATCTCCTTTGTCCGCTTTGATAACTATTTGAGAAGCTTCGCACTTCCTGCGTTGAAAATACCTTTTTTTGTTCTCCTTATTTTACTTTGAAAGTAAACATAGATCTAAAATTGGGATAGTATTATTAAAATTGATCAATTCTATGTATGACAATCGACCATTACTCGTTTACCTGCTTACAGACCCCACCAGAAAACTTGATAATTAGTAAACTATAAATTTAGTTATAAATTATAAATTTAGTTAAATTCACAAATATGACTGACAAGTTTATCGCTTCTCCGTTCTTTTAATGCATTCACAATGCTATTTCTGATATATTAAATTACCAAATAAGGAATGAGAATAGTATGTATGATCTCGTTTATCTCCGGAAAAATTAGACAGATTCAAATGAAACTTTTTTGCTGTATAGCTATTAAACCGGAGCAACAAATAGGATGGAATTTTTTTTGGAAAATGTAACACTTGATACAGCATCATAATGATCCTGCTGAACTATAAGAAAAAAAAAAAATGGATGATGATGAGGTAAATAAATCGAAGAAAATAAGAACATCTGATACATTCACATGTCAAATTTTAAATCGATAATTTTACAGAGTCACACTCTCCTATAGGATAGAGTGCGTAGAGTACGATTAGCTCATATTACAGGTGACCGCCTAGCGGTCCCCCTTTTGGCAACGTAGTTTTCAGACCATATGGCAAAACATGAGAGTTTGCTGTCTTTCCAAGCCTTGAACACACAGGAAACACCTAAAGCCGAGGTCCGTCCCTCTCAAAGGCCCTTTAGAGATGTGCGATAGGTTGAGGGCACTCTGCCCATAACTCAAAGTTTGGTGAAATAGCGCAAACTCACTTGGAGCTAGCTATATAGTCTTCTTCTTATCGTGTCGGTGGCTCAAAAAGTCTAAAAGAATCCTATATTTTATCCCTCCAGTATTTAGCAACCACCAATGCAATGCCATACAATTTTATAACACTGCTACAAGTATTTTCTTATGTATGTTTAGTTTGTATTAAGGTATATTAATACACCGGAGTCATATAGTCCACGCGAAAGAAATCGCGGGCATCAGCTAGAATATAATAAGAGTCTAGAGCTGTGTTTTGCGTAGCTAGGAAAATCAGATGTTACTATTATAGTCAATATAGTCAAAAATTTTATTCATCTTAAGATATTTTAAATATCATTTGGTGAACGTCACTTTACATTTACAATTGGTTAACAATGTTATGTTATTGTTGACGTCAATAAATTACTTAAAGCTAAGTTTACACCGCTTCCAAGGCGGAGTGCAGAAGAATTTGTACTCCACTCCCTCTCCCTCGTACATGTTTAGTAGAAAGTAACACTAACGTCTTTCTAAAGACTACTCTACGTACGGTAAGGTCATGTACAAATAGTTTTCAAAAGTTACATAGGAAGAAAAAAGTCATAATGATATTATTATTTTCCGAATGCCCACAGGACCGAACATGTGTTGTTCTTCCTAAGAAACTTCCGATACAATAGAATCAACACGTGGCAAATTGGCAACATCAATTGTGTAAGATTGATCACTAGCTGTAATAACTTCCGTCTTGTAAGGCCACGTCCAATAATATGTAAGGATACGTCACAAAATATCACATTTGTGATTCATGGCCCTTAACACAAGGGTAGGAAAGTTTGAAATTGTAAGGTGTACTTGCTAAAGTTTTAGTCGTACTTATGCCAATTTTCTACTTTTCTCTGAATCATGCCATGATCATAAATAATCGCAGTTTCATCCGTCCCTCCTGTGATCATTATATCAGGAAATTTACAAATCATCTATAATCACCTAGATTAAAGATTTAAGTGAAGAACACTTATTTAATACTAGCTGTTACCCGCGGCTCCGCCCGCGTGAAATATAGCATATGTCCTTCTCAATACCCTAACCTACGTGTGCAAAATTTCATGATGATTGATTCTGTAGATAGGGCGTGAAAGCGTAAGAAACGAACAAACTCACTTTTTGCATTTTAATATTATATATAGTTGGGATTTTTCATAATATTTTATACAGAGTGCAAAACACAGTCGACCATTATAAGCCCCTTTGTTGGTGTTCTGAGAGAGAAAGTCAAACTCCTTACAACAATTTGCAAGGTATTATACCTATTCGGTATAATACAGAATTTCATGAACCCAAAATGCATGCTTGGAGAAGTTTTCTTAGGTATTTGATCGAAATCGTTTCAGTCATTTACAAGATAGAGCATATTGGCTTTAAACTTTGCTATAAGTAAATTATTGACGCTAACAATAATATAAAATTGCAAACAAATTGTAATGAGAATTGACGTTCACCAAATGATATTTAAAATATCATAAGATTAATAAAATATTTGACTTTGACTTTATCTTTGTGTCGAAGGTCCCGTAAAATTTCTAATTTGGGAAAATGGATCTATAACAATTGATGGTCTTAATTCAAGTTGTTTGGCAACTACACACTTTTTACTGTCCCTCTGCTGCCAAAGTATCTTCTATTTCTTTTCATTTGACTCTTTATATTGAAGTTTCGGACCAACCAGGTTGTAAAATGTGGAGGTCATCGCGCCATCGCTTCCTAGGCCTTCCCCTTCAGCGTCGAACATTATCAGTAACACCTACAGCTACAATTAATACTGGTCCCACAACTATAATTTGCCAAAATTTAATGTGTGTCTTTTTTACCGAGTGGCAAACAAACATCTTCTTAATCTTACTTCTATCACGCCACTGGACCAAGCAATCAAACTTAGTTAGCCCCATGGATCTAAGAATAATCAGGATATGCCCTTGGAAAATGTAACAGTGACGCACATAAAAATCCCTACATTCGTGTCGCGACACTAGCGCACGCACACATCGGCACAAAAATCCCTACACTTTTCCCCGGTCGAACGAAATGTCAAATTTCCCAAATGTCAAATACATGCTGCACACATGTGACTTGATGTGACGTAAGTTATGCTTCACTTTTGATGTGTCTAATGCCGGGTCCATATTATTCCTAGGTCCATGGTTAGCCCACACAAAAACGAGTTTAAAGGCAAAATGACGATTCACTTTTTATGAATATCATAACAAGGAAACCGAGGAATGGAGTTACGGAGTTCCTAAATTAAAACTTAAGCAATTTAACTTTTTGTGGCCCCTCAATTACTTCTGACTTTAGTTGAGCTAAATCGTTGGTAAGTTTATGGGGAATTTGTTCGGCCTCTATGATGTGTTCTGTTGATGTTTATTTTAAGACTTTGTTTTACATAACTTCGTAATCTCTCGAAAGTCAACTACGTATACGTAATGTATCTAAATTCAATCAAATACTTCTTTTAATTAAATAAATAAAAAAATACTTTCGAACAATCAAAGAAGCAGTTCAAAAATAGCATTTATAACATGGTCCTAAACTGTAGTCGTAAATTACCAATTCTCAAGAATTCACGCTTCAAATCCTTCATTGTATGCCAGACGGTGTCGTCTGATCTCAGCCATCCTTCTTTACAGCTCAATGACGCCCCAGGACAACGGATTTAGGTATCTGGGGAATTTTATCTGGGAATATGACGCGCATTTGTTACTGTCTAGAGCAAACTGAAAATCTAAATAATGCCATTAATCAAGTTGCATGTATTGTTCGCTGATTTTTTGGAGCTCTATTTACTTTTTTTTGGCTTTGGTTAATGTAGATAAGGGATTGTATAGCTCTCCTTTTATCTACAAATTTCAAAGAATGTTCGTGAAACGCACTTAAATTAAAACATTTAAATAAGAAGTTCAAAAGTTTTTCTCAGTTGAATGAAACAGCAGATCTAAGTATTTGGTATAAATATCTATTGGACGCAATATGGGTTCTTGAATAAAAAAAAATGTATATTAATCGATAAGCGGACAGATAAACCGAGAAGGAAGTGATCCTGCAAGTTTTTCTTTAAGTTTAAAGGACGTTTTCCTACGAAAATGCATAGCAATCTATTTTTGTATAATTTGAAAGTTCATAAAATAGAAACGAAAAAGAGAAAATACCAAAATTTCGGTAAATAAAATGTTAAACTAATTTAAAATGAATTGAGATTTTTCACTCGAATGGTTATAAAAGAAACAATAACGATTACAGAGCGCTCGAGCGGTAACAAGCAATGTTTCTTAAGAAATAACGTCTATATAAAAGGTCACAAAGAGATTTTTTGTGTATGAATTGGCTTCGAATACATGATCAAAGATAGTGCTAGGGAAATTGTCTTAATTCTATCTGGTAAGTGGGGGCCATCAGCCCATAAGCTATTAGGTGCCATTGCCCGATAATTGATTGAGGTTCCTCGTGAGAGGGCTGGCCAATATCTTCGGAAAAAAGATCAGCATTGCTATTCAACGTGGAAATGCTGCCAACCTTCTGGGCACGCTACCTTTTTCATTAGTAAATATATGGCTTTTTATGTTATTTAACTAATAAATTTTGTTATTAGGTACATACTTAGGTCAATAAAGATTTTTAAGCGTAATTGTTAGTACGTAATATTATATGGGTAAATCTTCTCCTCCTTGAATCTTGGCTCTTAAGAAACCGTCTCTTGCTTCTGGTCTATACACAAATAAAGAAGCTTCAGTCACAAGGTTAACCCATCCTTCCAATGCCTGAGTATAACAAGGAAACTTCTAAAAATATAGCAAATTGTTCCATGAAGAAATCATATTTTCTATTTCGGTGTCACTATCCTATTTCATTGTCATTGGTGGTTCAGTAACTATTACTCTAGCACAATTTTTTAGATTGTAATACTTTCTGCCATGTTTTTGCACTTGTTTTAAGTAGAGGAAGCTGAAAATCACAAATTCTTTTACCTTTATTTTGTTTTGTCGCTTTAAATATATCCTTCGAAGTGCTAGTTCTCGTTTAGGTGGCTCGTCATGGCTAATAATAAATTTTCCGGATGTACAAAGAAAAAGTTTCTTTGTATCGTTTTCAATACGATGCTCTTTAAGTCATCTTGAAGATATAAAAACCTTTTTTACTATATTCAAAACATGTATTGAGTCATATTTACATGAAAGTTTGGCCTTAAAATCAAATCTGGTTGTAGCATATACTTTATAATAATTAATACTAGTTCGATCAATCAATCAATCATTTATTTGTATAAAATAGGGTATGATATAGGTGGAATATTACAAAAAATTCTGCCTATCTAACTGTTGAAAACAGTATACAAATATTTCCTTAAAATAAATATAATTAATTTCTAATTGACAAATTCAGAATTATTAAAACAAAATAATTGCTAAAAACAGAATTATTTACTTTTAAGTTTCGCATGCATTTATTAGAAATTTACTTATGTCAACATTAATATAAATTAAAAATTACTTTGTCGCAATCTGTCATTCCCTAGTCATTCTCAAACATTTCATATGAGTTAAATAAAATACAAATTATATGTCTTTACAACCATATCTCAGGACAGATTCATGGATTCTTGGTTCCTATATAAAGACGAAGAAGTATATTAGCACAAGTTTACTATCTGGAATGGGCGATCTTTGCTTGCTAAGTTAAATGAGACTTCACCTCGGAAAAAAGCTGAGCACAATTTTGGTCAGTCAGTACTTAATATGTCGACATCAACATTCAGCAGTTTACTATTTATTGTTTCAAAAGTCACAACTTTGCAGTCTAAACACTGCCTCCGTGGTCCAGCGGTTAAGGCGTTTGCTTTGATGACCCGGGGGTCGTGGGTTCGATTCCCACGGGAAGCATACTTTGCTAAGTTGTTTCCAGTTTGGTTAGGCCATTGCAGGCATGAATCACCTGATTGTCTGATAAGAAAGATGATTCCGTGCTTCGGAAGGCACGTTAAGTCGGTGGTCCCGGCTGGCATCTGGTAGTCGTTAAAGGAACCACGTCAGAGGCCGAGAGGCGGTTCCGAAGAACTCTGACACCAGGGTGTGCATGGTCGACTGACCGTGTCACCTACACGAAATGAAGATGATGAGTCTAAACACTTTTCGAGCTTATTTTTAATACTCCTGCAAAAACTATTAGGTCCTGCTGTAGTGCCATCAAACGTGTCAAACAAATGATGAAGTGGTAATTCATTTGATATAGTAAGTACACAAACCATTGCAATGGTCGTTTCAGATGTTTCTCCATCACTAAAATGACGGCAATTCTATTTCCTGTATTTGCAGCGATGCCATAGTAACGTAACTTTTGCTGTCAGACGCCATTATCAAAAAATGTTATTTTTTTTTGGCTAAACTTAATGCGCCACCTCAAGATGAAGTCTTGATATTTTGCCCAGATGATGTGCTTCCCATTTGTTATCAATTGATAATACAATATATATATAGATATCCCTTTACGGTAAATGTTGATCAGATGCGACTTCACGCGAGCACTTTGTTGATCCGAAAACGCATGTTGATCCGGCGCCTTTTGTTGATCCAATATGCATCTCTGGTAACAAATGTGGCTCCGACCGGATCAACATCTGCACTATCGGACTTCTTACCTAGCGTTCGCTGAAGTTGATCCGATATACAAATCCACCTTGCGATAGTTACGGATAATGTTGATCCGATTTAAATGAACCAATCAGAGCACAGGAAGCAATCTGATTGGTTGAAAGCAGCCGCGACGTTGCCGTTTTGTATCTTAAACTATCCCAAACTACACAACATTTAATCCATCGTCTTTAGGCTCGTTAGACGAGTTTGGGCTCGTTGGATTTGTCTTGACAAGAGCATTAATTTTTATTAGTGTCGAGGGTCTGATGATGCTTCTTGAAGGTGGCCATAACATCTCCTGAACTACACAACATAACCCTATCGTGTTTGGGCTTATTGAATTTGTTTTGACCAGAGCAATACAGTGCCTATACAAATGACTAAAATGTAGAAAATAAAATTACATAAACGTAAAAAAAAAAATTAAAAACAAGCTTTTATTTAATGCTCAGTAAAAAAATAAATATCAAATCAAATCAAATCAAAATCAAAACGTTTATTCAGAAAATAGGCCTTTGCAGGCACTTTTTCACGTCATATCATATTTAAAATTATCTTATTAGATAATATGTATTTATTAATTGTTCAAAAGCTACAGACTACTAGCGTTTCGGAACCGACCACTGCAGAGAAGAAACGCCGAAAGAAACTCTTATCAACAGTTTTGGTCGCCTACTCGCCTGAAGGGCTTTATATGATTACGAATATTTATTCCTTATTGTCTTTTTCTTTCTTTTATTTTTTCTTTCTTTTCTTTTTTCTTTCTTTTTTCTGTTTTCATGTTACAATTTCAATATACATAGATTTATTATTTTTGGAACATGTTTATATTAACGATCGAGTGTGTAAAGATAATAAACAACATATGATACTTAAAGTAGTCTCAAAGAGGCCGAGCAGACCAGTCCCCCCTGACAGCACCCGTTCACGAGTTGACGTGTGGATCAGCCATCGCTGAACTCAACCATATTAGAGGGAACTCAACGACCCGACACACAACGCCGCCACCAGATTGAACATTTTTAGTGAGCATGACTAACTCTAACTCTTAAGACATTGTCAAACAAGGTTAAATAAGGTTATGGTCTATACTTGTTGCTCGCTCGCTAACATTTACATGTTTTACAATCAATTAGTAGTTGATTCTATATAATTTAACATTGGTTGTGTTAAAAAAACCAATCACAATATAGCAAAAACAATAGATAAATAACGTTTTTGAGGTCTCCTGTATCTCACACGAGGTCAAGGCTCCATGCATTTTTATCCGCTAAATAATGATTAACGTTATAAAAGGCTCTTTTTAATAATATACTTTTAGTCACTTCTTTAAATTTTGGATAGGGCAAAGATGTAAAATCTTCCGGTAGTTTATTGTAAAATGGTATTCAGCCCTAAGAATGAATTACTAGTTTTCTGTAGTCTACAAGCTCTTGTCACAAGTTTATTCTTATTTCTTGTGTTGTAATTATGAATGTCACTATTTTTACTATATTTTTGAAAGTTTTTATGTACATGCAGTATGTTAGCGAAAATATATTGAGACGCAACAGTTAAAATTCCAATTTCTTTGAATAACTCTCTCAGCGAGTCCCTAGCCCCAAGTTTATAGATAGATCGAATAGCACGTTTTTGCAGAACGAATATGGTGTTGATGTCTGCTCCCTTTCCCCAAAGTAATAACCCGTAAGACATTATGCTGTGGAAGTAGCTGAAATAAACAAGGCGTGCTGTCTCGACATCTGTTAGTTGTCTTATTCTCCAAATAGCGTACGCTGCGGAGCTAAGCTTACCAGCAAGAGTTGTTATATGGGGGCCCCATTGTAGCTTCGAGTCGATAGTTATTCCTAGAAATTTGGTTGAGTCAACTAATTCTACTGTTTCATTATTAACAACTATGTTAGCTGGCACATGCTTAACGTTGGGGGTGCAAAATTTAATACATTTAGTTTTTTTAGAATTAAGCAACAGATTATTAGCAGTAAACCAATCTAAAACCTGAGTAAGAGTGTTATTTACATCGTCAAAATTTGTCTTCTGTCTATCAACTTGAAAAACAAGTGATGTATCATCAGCAAATAACACTGCTTTACAGACACTGGCGTAGAATGGCAAATCATTAATATAGATAAGGAATAACAAGGGTCCAAGGATTGATATCCATCAATGTACTGGTACTTACTTTAATTTTTTTTGACGAATGCCTGGACCGATTTAAGAAATTCGTTTTTGTTTGATGGTTATTCATTATAGATGGTCCCATTACATTTTTATTGAACAGTGGCGAGCGCTTTTTGAAAAAATAAACAAAAACCAAAAAATTTTTTACAGGTATGCCGTTCGGATTACACTTATTTCTATTTTTTTCTTATGCCTATTAAAAAAAATTATAGGGTTGAAGTCGGTTTTTGTTTTTTTGTTAAAAATATCTTAAATTATTTGATTGTTAGACATCAAAGCTTTTTGTTTGTATGGTGAACGTCTGGTGTTCCCCATCGTCTAGTTTGTAATAAATATAAGTACTAATTTCCATTACTTACTTACTGCAGCGTTTCTTGCTGACAGTTTTACTTGTCAGCTTGCCTCTTGCGCAAAGGCTCTAATGATGTCTTCACAGTTGCCTATCTCTTTCTTTACACGCCGCCTCCGTTATCTCATATCCCCATCTACTCTACTGTGCCCCTCTCTTTATTTTCCTATCAGATCAGATGACCTTGTCTCAGTTACTCAGTTTGATGTTGAGAATACTTCTTTCAATTTTCCTTTGACCATACTTTTAGACTGTTTCTCTGTTATGAGGCTTACATCAGCGAAACTAGGTAGACTCTTAAATTCTTCATCTCCGTCATTTGATCAAATTGAAAGAAGTCTACGAGAGTACTTCGGTTGTACATTACTTGTAGTATTTTTAATATAACTTTTCATCAATTCAAATTAAGAGACCTGCTGGTAATGTGTAGTTCTCTTAAATTATCAAATACAAAATAATGAAAAGTAATTCCAAAAATACTAAAAGTTATTTACTTCCGATGTACTATAGTAGATTTTTAGATGCGATGCGAATGTGAACAAGTGAACTGTCGCACGCAGAACGCGACGTTGCCGTTTTGTGCTCGAGTACCTATTGGTCAATTTTGGCTCCGGATCCACATTGTCTAAGTAAATATCGCATATAATTTACTCTGGATCTAAAAAGTCATATCCAGTATGATTTTTTAAACCGTTGATGGATCAACATATACTGGTGAAATCACCGACGAGTATGTTGAAAACCTGCAAGTGCAGATCCACCGACGTCACACGCGCATCTAGAACGGATCAGAGTATATCAGTTTGCGCGACGCGGATCTGAGTAAACACGTAAAATAGGTGGATCAACAATTGTTCTAACTTCTCACTGGATCAACATTTACCGAAAAAAGTTCATTATATATATATATATATATATATAATACTCTAAGGAACTGGCCATTTTCGCTCCGCTACCTACATTTTGGAACTATAGCAAGCAACGCAAGCATTCCAAAGGACCGAGGTAACACCCTTGAGTTAAAACGGAGCCATGGTCAGCCATGGTAGGTACCAGATACAAAGGAAAACTAAAATACCTTAATCATTTTTAGGGTTCCGTAGTAAACTAGGAACCCTTATAGTTTCGCCATGTCTGTCTGTCTGTCTGTCTGTCTGTCCGTCCGCGGTTTTACTCAGAGACCATAAGTACTAGAAAGCTGTAATTTGGTATGAGTATGTATATTAATCATGGCAAAAAAGTTGTAGAAAAAAATCTTGAAAAAAAATTTTTTTTTGGGTAGCTCCCATACTATTAAAGTGGGGGAGTCATTTTTTTTTCTCTACTTACCCATCTTGTGGGGTATCGTTAAAAAGATCTTTGAAAAATATTGTGAGGATGAGACCACCAATTTTCGATTTAGGGATCCGTTTCCGAAATATTTGGTTTTAAAGTGCAAAATATTTGTTAGAGGTACGTGTCCCCCCCCTCTATCTCCTAAACGGTTATATATAGATACGTGAAAAAATTACAGCAGTAGTATATATACTGAAGTTGAAAGGAAAACTATCAGAGCTAAGTACTAAGTACAAACTAAAAAGTTATAGGCAACCAACTTATAAAATGTACTGGAAAATGTAAAATTTCATACAAGCTTTATTGTTAGATGTTTTTGGTCGTTAAACTGTGAGGTGCGAGTGTAAACAGTGTGTACTCAAAGTTGTCATTCGCAACTACGGAACCCTATACTGCGCGTGGCCCGACACGCACTTGGCCGGTTTTTTATTGTTAAAGACTATCTACTCACACTCTATAAAATATCTATAACGGTGTAAGAAATTGACTTATAATAAGTGTCATTACGTCAATCACATTTATAATAACAATTATACTGTCACTAACCGTAGGTGATGTTGTAAGTATTTTCATTACAACATCATTTTTCTATTAAGTGATGACTTTCAAATTTCAAATACCTGCTTTTGAAAAGGAATCTTGGTAAAATATTTGAAAATAGAACTACGTCGCTAATCGAGGTCGTCCACTGCTTCGACATGAGTTTGATTTGCCGCCATTGTGAAATAGGTAGATTTATTTGTAATTAAAAAGTGAATAATAGTAAATCGTAAAAGTAATGATAGAGAATCGCAAAAGTGATGAGGAAGCAGGTATGTACACTACACAAAATTCTCTACGGGGCAGCGAACAATTTGTTGCTAGATAAGTCAAGAATGAAGTACATATGAAAAAGTTTTTAGACCAGTTTCTGAAACATTATAGACGTTTTATAGTGTGTTTGTAGATAAAGTATTGTATGTAACCATTCGTAATTAGTCCCTAAAATACTCATTCAATTCTATTATGAAACTCGCCAGCGGCTCGTTTTATAAACCCTCATTCGTATTTTAAGGACCCTCATTACTTAACAGTTACATAAAGTACTATTAATATATCCTCTAGTAGACTGTCTTCATTCATGCACCCTTATTGACGCTTACAAAACGCTCTCACGTACTCGCAATATTGGTAATATACCAACCAGACTGTGTTATAAATATTATGTTTATGTGTATCATTGAATATCTCAATGGCATCTTCATGTTTATTTCATTCAGACATTTCTTCAGCAATGTTGATGAAAAGGATTTTTCTTTTCAATTTTCTTTGTATCTAAGTTTAACGTATAAAAATCGTTCAAGTGCGAGTCAGACTCGGGCACGAAGGGTTCCGTACCATTATCTGTGCAACATTAGAACTCTTGATCGTGAACTTTGTAGTCGTGAACCTTAAATTGGAAATATTAATAAATATTTTTTTTGATCTGTGAAAATGCTTAATAATTGAAATGTTAACGTTTGCTTAAGGCTACACTCGAGATATGGATTATATTTATATCTCTTATTAGAATCCATTGTTTTTCTAATCAAAAATGTACCTCTCTCCATCACTTATTATTATTTCATTAATGCACAAGTTGATCAAAAATCGTACTCAATTTTTATAAGCTTTGTAAATGCCAATACAGAAGACTAATTCAATATCTATTACGTTTATTTATATTAAGTATGTAATCATAAAAGCCCATTGTTAGAATAGTGAGACGATAGTAATAAGAATAAGAGTTCAGTTTTAAGCAAAATCTCCAATTATGGAAGAAAGGCACCATAAAACTGAGCCAATACTGTATGACAGACTGAACATGAATGGTCTGGCAATATTTGAGTCTCGGAATCTGAATTCTAATAGAATAAAGAATGAAAAGAAAGAAATAATAAAAATAGCAATGAAGAGCAAAAAACGTAAAAAAAGGCTGCCTTAAAAAATTTGCCCATCTGATCCGTGGATTTCCATATGGTAGCCACATGTTCCATATGGTAGGTAACATACACCATGTTACCATCTCACCACAGCAGTAAGAGGTCCATCACTGGACAAATGCCTCTCCCAAATATTCCTATCATTGGGGGGTTTTACCATATATACTCACCACGCTTGGCAAATGGGTTGGTGAGCGCAGTTTGTTTGGCTTAAATCGGTTGCGACGCTGCCACGACTGCTGCTCATTGAAGCGAGTAGGATAGGAGTTTGTTGGACTTGGGGAATTAAAATAATTCGGACAGGCAAATCAGGATGACACCAGCTGACCATGGTTATATGTAATTTTCTTTGTCGCCGTGACGGGTTGCTATCAGGGGGCATAAAAACTGTGCCGAAACATATTACAGTACATATTGGAGTACAGCGTTGTCATGATGAACGGTTCGGGCTAAGTTCCGTTTAAATACATGATTAGTAAAATACCCAGCGCCCTTGTGAAACAGTCTGGCGCTAACTATTGGGCGACGAAGCTCCCCGAGTAATACAATATTATGTGTCAATTCAAGATTCGCAAAGAAACATGTTTTTCTTACCCTTGCTTTGAATACATTTGGCAACCGGAATATTTCCATTCCAAGACCGCTGTTCCGACATAAATCATTCATCCAATCGTTAGTTTCAACGTTTTGGTCACGAAAGGACATGTTTTGGTACATTGAGCTACGTATTCACTGGTAACATTTTCTTCTTATTCGATCCTTTCACTGCATTTAGTTAAGGGTTTTGAATTTGGGACAAAGAAAAAAAAAGACACTAACTAGGGAGTATTTTGATAGTTAACTCAATAAAAAAAAATCGTACATGGTGGGTTCTCGAGCAACAGTTGGTACTAAATAAAAGCATAGTAAATAGTAATGGATGCCACCTCAAATCCGTGAACTTTCTCAGACTTCCGAACTTTATCGAATAAAAGTAAGTAGGAATGAAGAACGCTCTCAGTCAATCCGTTCCTTACGCTTGAAAGATTTACAGCAAGTGTCCACCTGCATTTGCAACAATAGAATATGTTTCTTTCGCATTAAGGTCTAAAATCGCGTTTATCCCGAAACTCCTTGTTTCAGCACCTGATTTAGACGTGCCTTGGAACAAGACTATTTTTGTTTCTCATTCGGTTTTATAGTAAACATGAACGGACTTTGTTTGTTGCGTTGTTTACCGCCCGCTATCCTATTTGCAACAAAGTTTCTAGTTTGACAACGTTACGGTTGAATTTTTCAACGTTTTGTTCTAAACTTGGAACGTGTTTGCAACAAATTGTTTTTGAAGTTGACCACTACCAGTACCACAGACAATTATATACAACGTGTAAATTCACAACCAAACACCGACATTCTCTTGAAGGTATGACATACAACTTCTGAATTCAATTCAATGGCAAATTCGATTGTCGTTTTTATTTCCATACCTGACATTTCAAACTTTTAAAACAGTAAAATTCACTTGTGTACCTTTTTAGATAGCAGCAGCATTGGCTCTAGGAACAGTTGTTGATTTTCTAGGGCTGAGAGTCAGAGATTTCATTACACGCTGTATATACGCAATAATTAGTTTATTTTTGATTTTGTATTCTATAATAATATATAAACTACTTAAAATTAATTAAAATATTTACAAATTATATAGTCCCTGCAAACCATCACCTCGCGGTAACGTGCCCAAAAGGCTGGCAGCATTGCCACGTTGGATGGCAAATTAATATAATTGAAATTTACAGTGTCAGTTCCAGGTATATAATTGGAAATAAATATGAACAGCCATAGATACATTGGTAGATTTAAATTTAATACATACTGTCACGTCTTTTTCCCTTGCGTGTTAGATTGAACCCGGGAACCACGTTTAGCATGTTGGTGGGCTTGTAGGTGGAAAACATAATCAAGATAGTGAAGAATTTCTAGCATCGCCTATTTGATAATATTTCTCAGATATTTGCCTATTACTTCAATTGGCTTTTATGATCTGCATCAGCTGGTTCATTCTACGTTTTCTCTAAGTAAATAAATTTGTAAAATCAAGTGTAATTATTTGTAAGATGAAAATGTACATATCCCCCTCATCCTCATCTGAGCATATTTGCCGGTTGCATTCTCTGTTTTTGTACGTCGGAACCGGGGCCCACAATTATCATAGCATTCAAGTTTTATTATGAAGTTTTCACGGCTGTCCGCCTGCCGACGTTAAGCCATCTAAGGTATTTATTTAAAAGTTTATGTACACAACACAATACAGGATAAGAATAACATTCGGGTACCTCCATTAGCGTAGACAAATTCCTGGTAATTGGAAGTACTTACAACTATTTGCTTGTACTAAACAAATCTAGAACCCTCGTGTAGCAGGCAAATTAAAAATATTAGTTACCTTAAACATTTAATGGAAACTATTCGTCTTTTTTTTCTTCCTCACCTTTTCTCAATATTATGTGGCATGTCAGTTCCTTCCACCTCACTCTATCAGAATATGACCAACATATTCTGTTACACCCTCTTACACACGTCCTCTCTTACGCATTCCATTCTCATAGTATTTTACACCATATTTAAAATAATGTTTAAGGAGCTTTATAGCGAAAATAAACCCGGAAAAAGTCAAGTCAAATCAATTCTCGCACCGTTGACGGGAAAAGCAAGCCGATGCGATCCTATGATATACAAAACCTGTAATAGGCATAATTTACTCAACTGGGTAGTTGGGTAGCACGGGTGTGCTAGGCCGGGGCTGGTCGCTAGTGAAAAAGAAAATAAAATTTTATAAACAGCCGAAAAAGAATGGATAAAATTTATAAACCATTTAGAAAGATGAATAAACAAGTTTCGCAGAATTCCTAGGAGCTGCTCATTTCGGAGCCTTTGCAAAGTTTATGAATAATTCTTTTATGTTCACGTCTGTTTGTTATTTGATGAAAATTTCATATCTCCTGTTTGCGAACAGTAAGCACTGTAACAATGGATTGTAAATTTTTATTCTGATGTCAGCTTGTATTAAAAAAAGGTTAAGTAACGGTTTTTGGGATCCAACAGTCAGTTGTTAACACTATGATGGACACTAAACCAGGCACAATAGAAGTTTTGTTATTATATTCAATTTATATGCCATACCAAACAGTTACGTTTATATGTTCAATGTATTTATTTTTAAAGCAGCCTATAGATTACTGTATATTTTGTTCAAAGTGTTTTTACACGACTGCAAAAATAAATATATATTTAAGTGAGATTCTTTATCCTCCGCAAAGATTCTACCATAAGTTCAGCCTCAACGGATTTAGACGTAGGATGTAGGTAAAATCCTTACACCCTTTTGAAGGACATAGGTACTAATTTATTTAGAAAGCCGGGCATACTTTCACTTTCCTTTGATAACAAAAAAACTTGTTTCGTGTGTTTTTATTATTGTTATTACTTATTATTTCTCTTATGTACCTATCTTGTATTAACTAGGGCTAGACTAGGGACCTGAAAAATTGGAAAAAAAAAACCTTTTTTAGGTACAGAAGCGTTTCGAAAGTTGAATTAATTTAATATTATACGAATATTTAATATTGACCTTTGTAATTAATAAAATCAAATTTCTAAGTCAACGCGATCAAACATATCAAGATATGGCCATTTACGGCACATATTTTGCTAATTTGCTCAATCTTGCTGGTAAAAACCTATAGGATACAATATCATCCTATTGACTTTGAATCATAAAAATTCGAAACTGATTTCAAAGACCCACGAACTAAAAAATTGTACTTTCCTACTCGAATGTGTTTAAATGTGATCTCAAATATGATTTAAACTACCTGAATCGGGCTGGATCGCTTATATTATAAACCTCATACATTATAGATAAATTCAATTCAATTGTGAGAGTAATAAGAAATTTAGACGAAGCATGGAGAAGCTCGAGATATTTTAATGTCACTTCCAGTCATCCATCCCAGAGAGGACCCTGCCCGGGGTTGCTTAACAATACTTTGATCCACTGCACCATCGAGATCCTCAATTTGTATTTAATATTTTTATGTATCTTGCAACGTTCAAAGATAAATATGCCCACAAAATTGTTGTGAGAGTTATTCACAAAATCACTTAGTACAAATTGAATGTCTTCACGGCACATCTCCACGTAATTTGTGAGGCGTAACCCTCCAATATACAGTCTCGAACCTGACGATTTATAGCCAAGCACATAGGCCCGTAGTCAGGGCTCATGTTCTGGTGAAATTTTATGATATTGAAGAGGGTGGGAAACTTGCATGAATAAAGACTTGAAGAAGAAGTAGGCATGTAGCTCTAAAAGGTTGTAAGGACACTATTAGTCTTAAGATACGTTTAGTTAAAATTGGTTGACAGAGACCATTAAAAAAAATAAAAAATTATTAAATTGTGTATCATGAGATAACCTACAAAATAAAAAACAACTTTCGTTATAAAATCATCACCATAAAGTTCTTGTTGTCGAACAAAGTTCTCACATCACCCATAGGTTCAGGATGATGAAGTTCTGACTACGCACGCATGTTTGTTGATTTTCATTTACGCCAAGAGGTAAAACTATGACTCTTGTTGTGACTTTGTCAACTTTACTCTTGACGAGTTTTAGAAAAGTAATTTTTTCACTGAAACTCTTATTTTTGGGGAATTTTTATAACAAATGAAAAAATATGCAGGTTTTCCATTTCCAAAAGTGTGTTTCCTGTAGCCCGAGGTATGTCTTTTCATCTTCTAATCGAATAAAAATAGTTCCATTTCACTAAATATCTTATAATACTTAATTATGTAAGTTTTTACTATTGTTTTCTATGTTTCCGCGACTGTTTCACATTTGAATAAAATTAATTTAATACGGTTTAAAAATTAATGTTATAAACGCGATAAAAACCGTATTAAATTAATTACTTTGTACTATTTACCACGTTGCGATATTTATGCTGTGTTATCTTGTTTTTTATGTCTGGTCGGGTTCGATGGCTTGTCGGGATAAGATCTTATCTCCCCAATAAGAAGCAAAGAAACATCATTACACCAGTTTCTGATGCAGAGTATACAAATATCTTCTTTGCAGCATCTTATCGGGCATCAAGGGCATGAATGAAGATGCACCATGGGTTGGTCGTCACGACAACCTCACTTCCGCCTGGTCGATGCAGCCTCATTGGGCCGGATTATATCTACATAAATAGGTGAGGAACTTTTATGTAGCAAAATGTATTCTTTGTATTAACTACAGTGAAATCATTTGTTTTAGTTAATATTCTTATCACTTTGGGCCAAATCCATGAACAGAGACGAAGACCTACTCTAGAACGGAAATCATAGGAAGAAGATTTGAAATTAGGCATTTCAAACTATCATTTATCCGGCGTCCTTGTTTCGACGATAACTAGCTTTTTCAGTGTCTTCATCGTCATAAACTATGGTCAATGTTACTACCGATACTGACTATAAACTGATTAACTGATTATAAAGCTTTATATAGGTGTAAGAATTATTTTGGTTACCTTAACCCCTCCTCAAACATGCTCTCTGTATATGGCCTGTTTCCATATAAATCCATTTTGTCAAATTTCGGTGGATTCGCATATCACCGCTTTATTTCATTTGCTAACGAATGGACTTTTACGACGCATAAACTCGGTACAGTCCATAATATCGTCTGGTGATAACAAGGTCGTTTCTTTGAAGCCAATAAGTATGACCTTTCTCTCCCCTCTTTGTAGATACAGAATAAAGAAACAGAAGAGTAATTTGTTAAGGAATTGGAGTTCCATATTTGCTGGTTATGTTATTAAGGTATGATTACACAAACTGCAGTATGCTATAAATATTTGAGGCATTAAACAAGCGTTAAAATTGGATCATGGTGGTATAATTATTTGACGAGTCCTCAAAATTTCATACAAACTAGAGATGCACTTTAACTATAAACAGATGGTGCTACGCGCTATATTTAATAGATATTCATATTAAAACTATATAACACATTCCCAATTCGTGCATTTGTTCAGATTAATATAAATATTAAGGGGTTCCCATACAACGAACGTGATTTTTTGCAGTTTTTTGCTCAATAGTCTAATGTTATATAGATAATGATAGTGCGCTAGTCCGACTTGTACTTGACTGATTTTTCAGAAAGTAATACAATAATGGTAGCGTTACAGATTTCTCTAAGTATTTTCCTACTAAAGGAAATACGATGGGATATTTGCAAGTGATGTTTGGTGTGAACAGTATCTGAGAGATCCCATTCAAGGGGGGCTTTGTCTCGAAACCTCGAGCAGTAACAAATCTTTGCTTCCATTCTGATTTAATGACTTGCACTGCAAACCCATCGCGGATATAAAGCGTAAGGAATTAGTCATTCTTATAGGCCCCTAAAAATGAGCCTTATTTCAAAAAAATCTTTATTTACTTTGCACATCCGTGTTTGGGTCATAGGATTACACCATCTTACCAAATTTTACCTAATTTGGTTCAGTAGATTCGGAGAAAATCGGCTGTGACAGACGGACGGACGGACAGACAGACGCTCGAGTGATCCTATAAGGGTCCCTTTTTTCAATTTTTGTACGGAACCCTAAAAAGGGAATTTGCATTGTTGTACAACGGAGTCTTTCAGATTTTATGCAGGTGCATTGTGTGAACGGTATCTAAGAGATCCAATCAAGAAGAATTTTCTCTTGAAACTGCAAGCAACAACAAATCTTTGCTTCCATTATGATTTAATGAAGTGCACCGCGAACCCAAACATTTGCATTGTTGTACCACGGAGTCTTTCAAATTTGATGAAGGTGCTTTATGTAAATGGTATCTAAGGAATCCATTCAAAAGGGTCTTGTCTCGAACTCGAACAGCAACAAATACTTTGCTTCCATTCTGATTTAATGACTTGCACTGCGAACCCGTCGCGGATATAAAGCGTGAGGAATTAGAGTAATTCTTATCGGTTCCACTTTATTTTTAACATGGAGTATAAGGCCCTTAGTATATAAAAGGGAATTTGTATTGTTTGTTGTACATCGAAGTCTTTTAGATTTTATGAAGGATTGTGTGAACGGTATCTAACAGATCCATTCAAGTGTTGTCTCGAACTCAGGCAGAGATAATTTGAGCTTCCATTCTGATTTAATGACATGCACTGCAAAGTCGTCAAGTGTATAAAGCGTGAGGAATTAGTGTCATTGTTATCGGTACCATTCATTTTTAACAAAGAGTGTAAGGCGCTTAGTAAAAAATGGAATTTGTATTGTTGTACAACGGACTCTTACAGATTTTATGAAGGTACTTCTAAGAGATGCATTCAAGGGAGACTTTGTTTCGAAACCTTAAGCAGCAAAAAATCTTTGTTTCCATTCTGATTTAATGCAGTGCACCGCGAACCCTTCGTGAATATAAAGCGTGAGGAATCAGTGTCATTCTTATCGGAACCACTTCATTTTAGAATTTGCATTGTTGAACATCAGGACTTTCTGGTTTTATGAAGGTACTTTGTGTGAACGGTATCTAACAGATGCATTCAAAAGGATCTTGTCTCAAACTCGAGCAGAGACAAATTTTAGCTTCCATTTTGATTTAATGGCATGCACTGCAAAGTCGTCAAGTGTATTAAGCGTGAGGAAATAGTGTCGTAGTTATCGGTTCTACTTCATTTTAAACAGAGAGTGTAAGGCGTTTAGTAAAAAAGGGAATTTGCATTTTTGTACAAGGAGGCTTCCTGGTTTTATTGTACTTTGTGTGAACGGTATCTAAGATCTATTAAAGAGGGTCTTGACTCGAACTCGAGCAGTCACAAATCTTTGCTTCCATTCTAATTTAATGACTTGCACTGCGAACCCGTCGCGGGTACAAAGAGTGAAGGATTAGTGTCATTCTTAATGTTACCACTCCATTTTAAACAGAGAATGTAAGGCGTTTAGAATAAAACCGCCTAAGTGCGAGTTGAATTCTCACGGAGAGGGTTTCTTACCTGGTCAATTTTCATTTTATTTAATGAATAAAATCAAAACTTTTTCTATTATAACAATGACAAATATATATTTCAAACCCTCATAACGAGCCCTTTCATTTGATATATAACACAGTAAGGTTTGCAAAATTTATTTACTTTGCACATGTATTTGGGTCATAGGATTACACTATCCTTCCAAATTTCACCTAATTTGATCCAGTAGATTCGGAGCAAATTGATTGTGACAGACGGATTGATAGACATACCCTAAAAAGAGAATTTGCGTTGTTGTATTTCGGCGGCTTTCCGATTTTATGAAGGTACTTGGCGACTTTTACTGCAGTGAAAGTAAAAGTCTGAACTTTTGTTGTTCAAGTTAAAGCATCTTGTATAAGTTGTGGCATCACTCGAATATTTTGTTCGAGTTTAAAGTGAGAAGGGGTTCGATGGAAACATTCTTTGTTAATACAATGTATACTGTTCAAAAAGACTGCTTTCGTGGTCCAGCGGTCAAGGCATTTGCCTAATGACCTTGAGGTCATGGGTTCAAATCTCATTGGGAAACAAACTCAGTGAAGTTTGTTTTCAGTCTGGATATACATTGCAGACTTGAATCACCTAACTATATGAATTAAAATATGTAAATTTAAATCAAATCGTAATAAATTTAACCATTTAATTAGAAAGGGTTTTAATGTGCATACAGTTATTAAGAATATAATTATTCGATAGAAACAATTAAAAACTACTTTTAAATAAACTTTAAACCAAATAACCTACATACAAACCTATACTACCTACCCGTACCCATATTAAACCATTTGTATGTAATTAATAGTTTGTTCGTTTTATAGACTGCAATAAATTCCTCAAATATTTTCATTAATCGAATATTAAAATTCTTTCCTACGAATGTTAAATATTTATCAGATTACAATCCTCACCCTCGGATAAATTTGGTAACATATTGCACATAAAAAGCATCGTAACAGCCATAATACCTACTTAATATTATGACGAGCTCCGTGGCGCAGCGGTCATCACGCCTGCCTGCGACACGGATGGTCCCGGGTTCGATCCCCGGTCAGGTCAAGATGGAAAACGATCTTTTTCAGATTGACCTGGGTCTTGGATGTTTATCTATATATGTATTTGTTATAAAATATAGTTTCGTTGAGTTAGTATCCCATAACACAAGTCTTTCATTAGAACTTACTTTGGGGCTAGTTTAATCTGTGTGATTTGTCCGTATATATTTATTATTTATTAATAATACTTTTTCGGTCTTTGCTATTAATAAGGTACTTATGACATCGAAACTTGAATCGTGATGTTGTTTTTTACAGACTAGGCCCTTTTACTTTACACCAATTATAACAGCTCAATAGCCCAATGGCATAGACGCACAATCGAACCTTTATCCAAACCGAGCAAATTTTGATGATTCGTGAGATGAGCGATTTTTGTACATCTATTCAGGTTTTTTTATAACAAAAATATTTATCAAGTTTCTTTAATTCTTACTCACTTTGAAAAATTTTTCATTTGCTAAAACTGCATTGCTGTGTTACTTTATGGTAATCGCAAAAATAAATATGATTATGAAGCTAGAGGAATTTGTCAGGATCGTAGCAGGTGAAGATCCATAGTTACTGACTGGGCCATGGGAAATAGGCGTAATAATATGTAGGTTGTGGTCGAGCCACGCTACCGGTGAAATTCACTTTTCCTGGTAGCATGAATGGGCCAGCTCGTCCGGGGAAGTACCACACTCTCACAGAAAATCGATGTTTGAGTAGTAGGTTTACCGCTTCTATGCTTCGTTCGGTGAGTGAGAGGGCCAGAGGCCCATCTACGGCTCCCCTCTGGGAAGGGAAAAATGAAAAGCCGGCAACGCTCCTGTAACACCCCTAGTGTTTGCGTGTCTATGGGCAGCGGTGATCACTTACCATCAGGCGACCCTAGCTCGTTTGCGTCCTATGTCATACAAAAAGGTATTAATAAGAGCTACGCATAGAACTATTTTGCACTTGTCATAAAAACTTTCTACTTCGTCGCGAAATGTAGTCACACCCACCATATTCACGGCAGACTTATTTTTCATTTCACTCGACATAAAAGAAGTAATAAACGCGCTCGTGTCACTCTCACTGACGTCACAATCACAGTGGAAGGCTCGCATTTATTTGCACTTTTGAATCCCTAGATAGAGTGATTTATTTATTTCAAAAGATTTTGTCCTTAATTATATGTAAATATTTTTTTAAATAAAACACTAGTCTCCGCTATATAGAAACCAAAGAAATGAAATGTGTAGGGACAAATCACATAAATTGAGCTAGCCCCACAGTAAGATGTGAACTTGTGTTGAGGGATAGTTAAATTTTTATTTTTCCTCGGATTGTCATAGGCCTTTTAACGCAACTCAACTATACTATATATTTTATAATAGATCAGCTTATAAAGATAAATATCCAAAACCCACACGGAGAAAAATCGGTGACCGGAAAAATTACTATAATTGATTAGTAAAAAATAATTACAAGAATTTTAATTTACGTTACTAAATTATAGTGTCTATAACAATATTCTGGTAAACGTTACTAACGTTTAGTTTTCTTTGCATTTGATTTTGTGTAGTAAACTTCATGTGATCTAACAAGAACTCTTGTGCTATCTGCCACTAGTCTAGATCTGTATTCATTACGAGTCAATGAGTAAGCAATACAAAGTAAACTAATAGTGATTTATATGATATACTGTAAAGTGGTGAATACGGTATCACTAGTTTTTGTAACAAAATACTCTGCTTTAAATACAACTTTGTTGTTTGTAGAACAATAACAGATTCACTTAATAATACGATATAGTATTGGTATAGATAACAAATACGAATTTAGTGAGTAATATTAAACATCTGGTTTTATTAACATAAAAATACATTTCATATTAACAAACCAATTAATTTGTTAACACAAACAACACACCTTGCCGTGAATACGAGCTTTATCGTAATCCAAACTTCTTGTTTCGCAGCAAAAATGGACCGCATTGTAACAAATGTCAAAAAACCACTCAATTCGCGGACGGCAGCAGCACAGCTGTCACGTCCCTTTCAATTTTTTATCTTTCCGTTCAGTTACGTATCCGGTACCTCTGTACTGTATCACAGTTCGTTTTTCCGGCTAATGTGCATTTGAAGTGTATTAACTCAAAATATGGATGAAGACGTAAAAAATTTGATAGCAGAATGGGATCTTCAAGAATATATCCCATTAAAAGGTAAGCTAATTTTTGGTAATTTTCGGAGCAGGTTCTCTTTAACAGAACATGCATCAATGTTATAACGGGTGTCTCAAAAGAAACATTTTCAAACATTTGCTTGATTGTTATGCAGTAGCAAACTAATAGGTACCTTAGATTCTGAGCGCTTTACGAGTTTTAAGTGAAGTTACGAGTATTAAATTTACCGTGTGGTTCCCGGCAGAGTAGAATAGGACCACTCCAAGTCATCCCGTGGATGTCGTAAAAGGCGACTAAGGAAACACAAGCTAAACAAAGCTTATTAACATCAAAGAGATCTCTCCAACCCGTCTGGCCAGCGTGGAGAGTGTAGGTCAAATCCTCTGACTACTCAGGCTAGTATATGGCTCTGGTAGTACAGAGAGGGTCGTACTCCTGCAGTGGAGACTAGAAAGGCCTTATGATGGTGATGATGATGACGAGTATTAAATAATATTATTAAAATCTACATTATAAACCAACACACGTGTCATATTGATAAGGGTCAAAATCTTCCAGGTTAAATTGGAATGGAATAAAAATGACGTTAAAACCTAAAGATCTCATTTTGTTTATCTTTGCAGATAATCAAGTTTCATCAGACATTTTTCCAATGCTGGATGCTGAATTGGTCAAAGATTTAATCATTCCAGTGGGGGACCAGATTCCAGTGGTAAATAGCAATTTCCGAGCGAATGTGTTGAAAACTACTATTTTCAATTTGCAATATTATACGTAGTCAATTAGAAAATATACATTTTGTATAAAAATCGTTCCTTTTTTTAAATTATTAATTATAATTCTTAAAAAAGACTGAATGATTCTGTACAGTTCCTCATGTTAAACTATTGTCACGAGAGTGGGTTGGGGATAGGAAAGAAAAGGCCGATCTTATGAAAATGCCTTTATTTAAGTGCCAAACGTGTATACACAGCACTCACTCACACGCGGAACTGACGCGGCACTGTACACTCGCACGGAACTGTCACTTGCGCGGAACTGTCACTTGCGTGGAACTGTCGCTTGCGCAGAACTGTCACTCGCGTGGAACTGTCGCTCACGCGGAACTGTCACTTGCACGGAACTGTCACTCGCGCAGAACTGTCACTTGCGCGGTACTATCACTGCACTGTTCACTTCACTTTTCACTTCACTTACTACTCACTGTTTTTCATTTTTCTTCTTATTTCCTCTTTCTTCTTCGGATTCCACTTTTCAACTAACCGGACTCACGCCGCGCCTAGCACTGCTTATATACCCCCCGAATGCGAACAAAATCGCATCATGGATGTTCTAAATTCAAACCATAAATTTTCTATCGCCTTCTCTTTCTTTCCCTTCCATTTGGTCTGGGACAATCTAGAAATTTCTTCCAGTATCCCCTTCTCTCTCACACATCTTCTGTCCTGTATTTTCACTTCTATTTAATCTAGAATAGCCTAGAAAATTCTTTTAAACTTACAAAACAGAGTAACGTGGGCTGTGATTCGAACCGGGGTCTTCCGGTTCTTAGCCCAACGCCTAGACCGTTAGGCCAGAGATGTTCTGACGTCAATGTTGAAATTTCCCTTTAGATGAATTCTTTTTCATTCGAATTCATGACGTTGACATTGTCATTCAGCGTGCTACGCGACACTGCCCCCTCCCAAGACATGATCGTCCCGATCATCATTGCTTCCATAAAAACGTGCCAAACGGTCCACATGAACTATTTTTAAGGGACTGCGAGGGGTACGCTGAATCCGGAATGTAACGTCGTTGATCTTGGTGATTATCTTATAAGGTCCTTCCCAGCTTGGTTGTAGCTTCGGGGACTTCCCTTTTCGTCTAACTGGATTATGAAGCCAGACCAGGGTTCCTTCTTGGAAACTAAAACCGTTAGCTTTACGATCGTAGCGGGTCTTCATTCGTTCACTAGCTTTATATCCAGCCTCTCTAATTTGTTCATAAACGTCAATCATCTTAGTCCGTAGATCATTAGCGTAGTCAGTTATCCCTTTTGGGGTATCTGGCGGACAACCCGCTAATAGATCAGCTGGCAATCTCAGTTCTCTTCCAAAATTTGCATACGCTGGAGTAACTGCAGTAGTCTCATGTACCGCAGTCCTATAAGACATGAGGAATAGCGCAATATACTCGTCCCAGTTCTTCTGATGGCTATCCACTACTTTTGCCAGATGTCGTTCCAACGTTTGATTGAATCTCTCCACCATTCCATCAGATTGCGGATGATATGGCGTCGTTCGAGTCTTATGAATTCCCATGATTTCACAGACTTCTCTGAATACTTGTGACTCAAAGTTTCGTCCCTGATCACTGTGCATCTCCAATGGCACACCAAATCTGCAGAATACTTCAGTCACAAGCTTTGTTGCTACGGTCGTAGCCTCCTGGTTAGGTAGTGCAAACGCTTCTGGCCATTTCGTGAAATAATCCATAACCACCAAAATGTAGCGGTTGCCAGCATTCGTGATTGGAAACGGTCCGGCTATGTCAAGAGCCACCCGTTCCCAAGGTGCCCCAACGTTATACAACCTCATGGCTCCTCTGCTTCTAGTTTGGGGTCCCTTTACACCTGCACAACTCGTGCATTTACGACACCAGTCTTCTACATCATCTCGACAGTGCAACCAGTAAAAACGTTCTTTTATTTTTGTGAGAGTTCTTCTTATTCCCAGATGTCCTCCTGAAGAACCATCATGATAAGTCTTCAGAATTTCGTTAATCTTTGCCCTGGGAACGACCAATTGCAGGTGGCAATCTTTCCCTTGAGGACTTTCCCATTTGCGGCAAAGTAATCCATCGTGCAGCACCAGGCTGTCCCATTGCGCCCAAAGACTCTTTGTAGCCGTACTGTATTTGGCCACTTCTGACCATTTGGGTTTAGCAGTTCCACTTCTTAGCCAGTTCAAGAGTGGTTGCAAGTCTTTATCTTCTTCCTGAGCCTTTTTCATAGCATCGTTGCTCCAATTGTCATCTATGGAATCTGTTCGGATCAGCCTAATTTTTACGTGCTCCTTCTGTTCCTGCCGATTGCAATGTTTACAGTTCTTCGAGCAAGGTCTTCGGGACAGGGCATCTGCGTTGCCATGACTCTTTCCTCCTCGATGTTCGATTTCAAATTCATACTCCTGGAGTTGCTCAATCCACCTGGCAACTTGTCCTTCAGGATTTTTAAATTCCAATAACCATTTTAATGCAGCGTGATCAGTTCTTACCAAAAATTTGCGACCTAGCAAATATTTCTTAAAATGTTGCAATGTTTTTACCACGGCTAATAATTCTCTGCGAGTAACACAGTAATTTCTCTCTGGTTTTGATAGAGACTTGCTGAAGTAGGCGATCACAACTTCCTGATCTCCTCTCTGCTGGGATAAAACACCACCGATACCGGTGTTACTCGCGTCAGCGTCCACAGTGAAACTGTGCTTTGTGTCAGGATATCCGAGGATAGGAGTTTCACATAAGCGCTTTTTAAGTTCCTGGAAAGCTTGCTCACAAACTTCATCCCAAGAAAATGCTCGTTTCTCTTCGGTCAACCGATGTAACGGCTTAGCAATATCAGAAAATCCTTTTACAAAACGACGGTAATAAGAGCATAGACCCAAGAATGCTCTTACCTGAGTTTTATCCGTCGGCGTTGGCCAATCTTTAACTGCACTTATTTTAGATGGGTCAGTGGCGATACCTTGTTCCGATATAATGTGAGCCAAGTAGTTGACTTGACGTTGAAAGAATGAGCATTTCTTTGGACTTAGCTTCAAATTTGCACCCCGTAGTTTTGAGAATACACTTTCCAGTTTCTGGAGATGATCGTCAAAATCTCGCCCCATTATGATGATGTCATCTAAATAGACCAAGCAGGTTTCTCCAAGCATACCTGCTAGCACATGTTCCATCAATCTCTCAAATGTAGCGGGCGCATTGCAAAGTCCAAATGGCATTGTTTTGAATTGCCATAAACCCTTACCCGTTGAAAACGCAGTCTTCTCTTTATCTTTGGGATCCAAATCTACTTGCCAATACCCGCTTTTTAAATCAAGAGTAGAGAACCAAGTCATGCCACAAAGTGAATCTAAAGTGTCATTGATTCTGGGGAGCGGGTAACTGTCCTTCTTAGTTACGTCATTAAGACGCCGATAGTCCACGCAGAACCTAGTCGATCCATCCTTTTTTTTAACTAATACCACCGGAGAGCACCATGGGCTTGATGAAGGTTCTATCACACCGTTTTTCTTCATCTCCTGTATCATGTCTTCAACTTCTTGCTCGCGGGCAAAAGGAACACGTCTTGGCCTCTGCCGAATGGGTACTGTGTCGCCAGTATCAATTTTATGTTTCACCAAATCGGTTCTGCCAATATCCCCATCATTTTTCGAGAACAAATCAGAATATCTCAATAAGAAATTCCTTGCTTTAATTAATTGCAATTTAGTTAGATTATCTTTGCAACCCTCCAGAAGCTTGTTTACATTTTCTTCCTGATTTGTGACTCTCCGCTTTAGTCCCTCTTCACACTTCCTTAACCAGGCTATCTCTTCACAGTTTCCAATAACCGTTCCTTTTCGTAGTGTGTGCTCCACGTCATGAGGATTAAAAACAGGTACCAACGCAACTTGATTACTTCCAACGAGGGTTCTGGCGGGAATCCACGTTGTATCTGAGACTTCTCTTTCTATAATGGCACATCTCCGCGGACTTATTCCATTATTAGGTGGTAGCATAACAGGAACCACCGTCTGGGATCTCGGATTAAGGATAGTGTCCCTCAAACATAGCACCTTACCGAAATTTCCACCTTTCATAGGAATTTCATCATTTCCATGTTTTAGGACACCATTTTTCAAGTCAATATTGCACTGATGATTTTGCAGGAAGTCCAAACCAATAATGCATTCATCGGAGATGTCTGCGATAATCACTTTTTGCCAATAAAGTGTTGCCCCAATCTTGATGGCCACAATTTTCTCTCCGTGAGATGGAATATGTTGACCAGTAGCAGTTATTAATGTGAGGTTTCTATTTGCCTGAACATACCGACCTCCAATATCCTTAAGTTTCTGGTTGCTGATAACCGTCCGTGAGGATCCAGTGTCTAATGTTAACTGACATGGTTTTCCGTTGATTAGACCGTCAATCACTAAGGTGTTTCCATCACTTGTCTGCTTCACAAGAATTTCTAGGGGTTTGCTGTTTCCAGCCGGCGCCCACCCCGCAGCCTTACCCTTTTCTTGTTTCACCTCTGACTGTTCCGATGTTGAAACCGCCACATCCACCTGACGTTGGAAAGTTGCACGTTCTCGTTTCGAGCAAGTGCTTCGAATATGACCCCGTTCGCCACACCCATAGCACATCGGGTTGTAGGTTCGTTGTCTGCTGTTTTCCGTGACTACGACCTCCCGAAGCCTGGGAGTTCGTGAATCATGACGCACCGCTTCTACTTCCAAAGCGTGAGCTACTGCTTCCTTCAAGGTAGTGTGGTGATCTAGTCGCACAGCCGCCCTGACTTCAGGATCCCTTATTCCATCGATGAAAACCTGTAAAAGCATCTCCTCCACGACAGATGGCGATGATTGATACGCCTTGCGCACCAGTCTCTCCACTTCAACGGACCACTGTTGTATAGTCTCGCTAGCCCGCTGACAGCGATCTTTGAGTTGCGCCCTATATACGTGTTCGAGGTGACTGTCGCCGTATCTTGCTTCAAGAGCATCCATGAGTTCATCATAGGTGACCTCCTTCTTTCCGGCGCCTAGTGCTTCCAATACAGATAGAGCGTCATCTCGAAGCGCTAAGGTCAATGCAGACTTCGCCTCCTGTTCATCCCAACGGCTGGCCTGTTTGACTGTCTCCAGCTGCAACTTAAAGGCAGCCCAGGATGATTTGCCGTCGTAGGGCGGAACCTTTAAATTTTTAGTAAAAGGGGTTATCACAGGGCTAGCGACAAGGCCACCTGCTTTCAGTAGTTTGACTTCTCTATCCAGCTGTTGAAGCGTCCCCCTTACATCTGCAACTTCCTTCTCGAAGTTATCCATTCGAGCGGCATTAAGATGAACCGCAGCCAAAACGTCTTTGGAAAAGACCTGAAGCTGGCGTGCTTGCTCCTCCTGGCAGCGCGCTTGCTCCTCCCGGTGGTGCACTTGCTCTTCCTGCAATGCACGCAGTTGCTCCTCTTGGCGGCGCGCTTGTTCCTCCTGGCGACGCGCTTGTTCCTCCTGGCGACGCGCTTGTTCCTCCTGGCGACGCGCTTGTTCCTCCTGGCGACGCGCTTGTTCTTGCATCATTACAGTCATTTGCTGTAGGAGCGCGCCCATGTCCGGTATAGCAGCTGGTGAGGCGGCTGGTGTTACAGTTGCAGCGCTTCCAGGATTGGACTCCTCGAGTTGCTGTTCCTCTGCCGCTGCAGCTCCTGCTCGGATGGTTACCCCTTTTTCGTTTCTGGGCACGATTGGCATCTTTCCTATCCCACTTCTGACACCAATTGTCACGAGAGTGGGTTGGGGATAGGAAAGAAAAGGCCGATCTTATGAAAATGCCTTTATTTAAGTGCCAAACGTGTATACACAGCACTCACTCACACGCGGAACTGACGCGGCACTGTACACTCGCACGGAACTGTCACTTGCGCGGAACTGTCACTTGCGTGGAACTGTCGCTTGCGCAGAACTGTCACTCGCGTGGAACTGTCGCTCACGCGGAACTGTCACTTGCACGGAACTGTCACTCGCGCAGAACTTTCACTTGCGCGGTACTATCACTGCACTGTTCACTTCACTTACTACTCACTGTTTTTCCTTTTTCTTCTTATTTCCTCTTTCTTCTTCGGATTCCACTTTTCAACTAACCGGCCTCACGCCGCGCCTAGTACTGCTTATATACCCCCCGAATGCGAACAAAATCGCATCATGGATGTTCTAAATTCAAACCATAAATTTTCTATCGCCTTCTCTTTCTTTCCCTTCCATTTGGTCTGGGACAATCTAGAAATTTCTTCCAGTATCCCCTTCTCTCTCACACATCTTCTGTCCTGTATTTTCACTTCTATTTAATCTAGAATAGCCTAGAAAATTCTTTTAAACTTACAAAACAGAGTAACGTGGGCTGTGATTCGAACCGGGGTCTTCCGGTTCTTAGCCCAACGCCTAGACCGTTAGGCCAGAGATGTTCTGACGTCAATGTTGAAATTTCCCTTTAGATGAATTCTTTTTCATTCGAATTCATGACGTTGACATTGTCATTCAGCGTGCTACGCGACACTATATTATGTAAAAATAAACATTATTTTAAAGATTCAAGCATTTTATTTAGTATCCAATGTTAATATAGCGGGCGATTTTGTAAATGTTACATTATTATGTTAGGTACCTAGTACTTAGTAGTTTTTACTGAAATCACGTTATTTTCACAATCTAGTAACCATTTGATGTTGTTGTGTAACGTCGTTCAACATTACATAATAACAACATAAACGGTTACTAGAATGTGAAAAAATGTGATTTCAGTAAATAACTACTAAGTACTAGGTACCTAACATAATAATGTAACATTTACAAGATCGCATCGGTAGAAGGCACACTTTAAAATTTGACTCAACTCTTCGTGTTGTTACTAGTACGTAACATTCTGGTAAAGAGTACCGTGAACAAAGTAAAGAGTAGCACTCATTTGATGCTCTCAACCCTTGGTTTTGTTACAAGTACGTAATATTCTGGTAAAGAGTACCGTAAACAAAGTAAAGCGTAGCACACATTTGATGCTCTCAACTCTTCGTGTTGTTACAAGTACCTAATATTCTGGTAAAGAGCACCGTGAACAAAGTAAAGCGTAGCACACATTTGACGCTCTTAACTCTTCGAGTTGTTACAACTACGTAACATTCTGGTAAAGAGCACCATGTGTAAAGTATCGACAATCGTTAGTGTTTGTAACCTTTACTACATTAACTAGGTAAGGATAAAGAAAACTCTGTTTAGTATATAGAATACGGCTATTCTTGTTGTGTCGATAACAATAAGAAAGTCTTGTATTAGCAATCGTTGTTCTTGTAAAAGCTACAAGAGTTTTTTCTCCGTGCAGGTCAATCCGAAAAAAATCGTTTTCCATCATAAACTGGCCGAGGATCGAACCCGAGACCCCTCGTGTTGCAGTCTGGTTTGTTTACCACTGCGATACGGGGGCCGTTTAATCCTTATACTGATGTATTGGCGAGTCAGTTAACTTACTTTTCTGTCTACTTTGTATAATTAAACATTTTCCACAATAAAACAATTAAATGTACTACGTATTTAATGTGCCCCACCTACTCCCTATCCATGCGTATATCCGGTTGCATCCTCTGCTAAGGCACTTCGGAGCTCAGGGTCAATTAACAAGTCTCTTAGTTTATTTACTTTATTCATTAAAATTACACGCTTAGTAAGGTTGGTTTTAAACCTTCATACGTATAAAAAAGAGCAAGTGGAACGATTTTACATTCCTCATAGAAATATTTTTCAATCTCACCATATTCAAGGCAGACTTATTTTTCCATTTTCACTCGACATAAAAGAACTAATAAGAGCGCTCGTGTGACAAACGTCACAATGGAAGTCTCGCATTTATATATTTGCAAATGCTTGCGTCCCTTTATAGTGTGGTAAATTTATTTCAAATCGTTTGTGTCCAACGTTAATTTTTGTACGAAACACTACTCCTCCACGCGTCGTATTCCTCATTGCTGCGAGTCATGACTCCCTTGCAGAATCACCTTCTCTCTAATTATTTTCCTCCACTTGTTACGGTCTTATACTATTTACTCGCTTTGATCCTCTAATTAAGTACTTCGGAACTCTACAACAAACTCATTTTCGCATTTATAATATTACTAAACGAAACCCTGGTCGGTTTAGGTTATTCAAAAGCTTTTTAGTTTATTTACCTAATTCATTTTCATTTCTCACTAAGCATTTTTTATGCTAATCTTCGATAATCATCTATTTTTTTTCAAATTGTCATCATTAAAAAACTATCCTTCTTCATTTATTTTTTTCTTCTCTTCATTTATCAAACTAGAGCAAATGAAACCATTTTACATCACTCACAAAAACATTTTGCTTCGTCGCAAAATGCATTCAATCTCGCCATGTTCAAGGCAGACTTATTTTTCCATTTCCACTCGATATAAAAGAACTAATAAGCGCGCTCGTGTCACTGACATTACAATGGAAGAGTCGCATTTATTTGCGACCACACGCTGCGTCGTCATCGGTACATATGTACCTATATTTATTTCGAATTGGAGACTTATACGTCGGGCTGTGGTATGAATATTACGTTTTTAAAGTTGCAATATAGTTTCTCTCTCTGTGGTTATGGATAAGATATTTGTAACCTGCAGCCATCAGAAATAAACATCAATTACTGTATTTGTAGTTCACACACTGACATAAATCATATTATTGCTAGAATAATAAAAATAAAACAAGATGAAAATAAGACTATTTTTAGCGGGTGTTTTTGTCCAGTCTATGCTTGTTTAATCATTATGCTAAAACACAGTCTTTTGCTGACTTGCATCAAGACTTTAAATGTTTCTTTAAAATTATGGTGCAATAAAATACAATATAAAAAAACCGGCCAAGTGCGTGTCGGGCCACGCGCAGTGTAGGGTTCCGTAGTTGAGAATGACAACTTTGAGTTCACACTATTCACACTCGCACCAAAACATCTGACAATGAAAATAGTATGAAATTTTACAGTTTATAAGTTGGTTGCCTATAACTTTTTAGTTCGTACTTCTCGTAGTACTCAGCTTAGATAGTTTTTCTTTAAATTTCAGTATATATACTACTGCTGTATTTTTTTTTCACGTAGAGGGGGGGGGGGGGGGCACTTACCTCTAACAAAAATTCGCACGTATATATCTCGTTTATATAATTTACTTATCAAACTTACATATATATCTAGTTTATATTATTAATTATATATCTAGTAAATATATAGTATATTAATAGTCCTTATCAAACTGTTTTTTTTTTCGGCAATATAGGCAAACAAAAGGGGTTTATAATAGTTTCTACACTAAATTACAATTTTTACTATTTATTGTCAAATAATCTCTGTTTCTGTTATCTTCATACAAGGGCTTTCATCGAGGCACAAAGTATCGGTTTGTGTCTCTTTGAACTGGACATTGGTATAAATTGAGGCTTCGGTACTTGTACGGTATACAGTTTTAACAAGAAGCAATCAAACATGGCGTAGGTCCTTTGATTGTTTTATGAGAGCTTCTGGTGACAAATCTATCATCATCATCATCAACAGGTCTTTGTTAGTCTCCACTGCAGGAGCACGACCCTCTCTGTACTACCAGAGTCCTATATTAGCCAGGGCAGTCGGAGGACTTGGCCTACACTCTCCACGCTGGCTAAACGAGTTGGAGGGGTCCAAACGGGTTGGACAAATCTATACGAGTCCATAATTATGACAGTCTTCTTAACTATTTCACACATTTATCAATGAGCACGAGCATTTATCATACCAATTCAGAGAGCATTTGTATTTTCATATTATAAAGTCCACTACAATCAATTTGCTAAATCATCTAAGGCGAACCCCAACTGAACCCCTTTACTTCCCACCAAAAGTTTAAAATATCTTTGTTTAGTCCAGCGTTTAATTGTATTTTATGTCAGTGCGATGATACACCTTGTTATTGTTTATTCCGTATGTCATGCATGAAAATATCAGTCTTGTGCTGGCGCAGATCTCAGACACTCGCATTAACTATGGCTAAAGTAAGTACAGACGTAGGATTAGTATTGATGATATTATTTGTTAAAAGCTTTATATGTTAGTCGGTTATTTTTTAAAATATTTAAAACTTCTGTTTAAGGTTAAATACATACATTTTTAGAGATCCAGATTTGCTCTCATATGAAATAAAGGACAACGAATATATTATTTAAAAGTATTTTATAAACTAGTTACGAAATAAAGTGAGAACGCAAGTTACGAAATAAAGAAAATACTAAGAGTTTTTGCCAAAACACTCTTTTGGAAAATGCTCAGTAAAGCTAGAAATCTACATATAACACTTTGAATTATATAAGTGATTTATTTAGGGCTTCACATGACGAAATTTGAAATCATAGTAACCATTTTTCTTCAAACACCCTAATAAAATGGGAGCATAACTGGATCTCCAAAAAATAGGGTACCTACCTTGGTTCAATGTATGTAGTGTTTAAATTTGATAAAAATTGGATGACAATGCAAAGATTATGAACGTAAAAAGCTTATCGTGTTAATGTAATTTTACTTTTTAGGTATCTATATAGGGAATATCAAAATTAACTAGAAAGCACCGTTTCTTAGTCTTAAAATTTATATTTCCTCAATAAATCTATAAATGAATAAGTCTCCGCGGTTTTGCTACTACATAAGTATTATGCACTTGTTTGTCGAATTTCTCATGATTATTTTGCTTAAATGTGGTTGAATTTTGTAGAAACATTAAAGAATATCCTTTTAATTATTTTTATGTAAGCTGGTTGCGAGTTTGTTGACATTACTCAGTGTAGACGTATCATCGCACAGCCGAAACAACTGTACATAGAAACTGGAAATTTGGTACTGGAGTTCCTTTTATAATGTAAATGACAATTGAGGAAGAATTTTTAGGAATTCAACCCCTAAGGGGGTAAAAAAGGGGTAAAGTTTTATGCGGATGGATTCGCGGGAAAATTGCTCGGTACCTCATTAGAAGTAACCTCTGTAAATTGTGATCACATGATTAAGTCTGATCACCGAAACAAGAGGTCTCATACAGCGATTAAATGGTTTCACTGTATGGCGTGTGGCAGTGTCTTGTTGAGACTACATACCTATTGGATTCACCGATCCAATCAAAGCTAATAAAATTGTGTTATCACGATTTGATATCCTATGTGATACTTAACCGTGTGCAGCGTAGCAGTGGCTGCGGTTAAGTTCATTGACTGACCTATTAACATTACGTGAAAAAGTTGATCACCATTATGACGTGAAAAGTGCCTGCAAAGGCCTATTTTCTGAATAAACGTTTTGGTTTTTGATTTTTTGATTACATTACAAAATTCACCCACATTTATGCAAATGGTCTTGCTCTTGAAAAAATTTCACACAAGACTGCGTATGATGCTAAGCCTTGGAGAGCATTTTTCCGATGTGTTATTCATTAAAAACGTTATTATATGATTCTATAAAAATATAAAAACTACAAATGGTACATTTGAGGTTAAATTTATTGTAACGTTTTGTTTAATGGATCCCTAAAAATTCACATTATAATATATAGATAAAAAAACTTTTACATTAATTTATCACAAATTAAAAACACAAACTGTCTGTTTGATCGCCTCAATCCATAATTATTAAATGTCAAATAAGCATAAGAATAAAAATACCTATAATAACAAAATGCGTCACAAAAATGATAATAACAGAAGAAAAACAACACGCCCTTTATATGGCAAAACGAAAGTAAGACAATTAAACTATTAAGTTTCAATTCTTATCTCATCAGATTCATCACCATGATGTGCAAATTCTTAATTACTTTTAGTATAACACATTTGTTGTTAAGTTGGTATTAAACTGAATCATAAATTAGGTACATGCGGCTCGGAACATCGCGCGAGTCGATGCGCAGTACACAATATTAGGTTCGGCGGGGCGCGCGCGGGGAGGTGGGGCGCGTACTGCGCAGATTGCAGCTAATATCCGAGCCGCCATAAACTTTGATACGGACAGTACCTAATTTTAATTTGTTAAGAAGCTGTCTCTGTCTGTTTGTCTGTCTTTAGGCCAAATTCTCTGACTAACTAAGGCTAGTATCTGGCTCTGGTAGTACAGAGAGGGTCGTGCTCCTGCAGTGGAGACTAGAAAGACCTGATGATGATGATGAAGAATCTGTCTCGTATTCGCTTTCCATTGTCCGCATATGTAATGCCATAGCGTTAATACTTAATTTGGATGTAACAATACCTATCCAGTTGCAGGTCAATATACCAACAGTAAAGCTGAACAATGGCATAAATATGCCAGCTCTAGGTTTGGGAACCTGGGTTGGAGTTGATGAAAAGGTAAGAAGGATTACTACCACGTTTTGTGACTCAATCTGGGGTTGAAGCATTCATAATGCAAACGATTGTTTATGCATTTCAAACGTGTTTTAATAAAGATTTCTTTGAACACTTATTAATTGTCATATTTTGATTTCACATCTTACACAACAATAATTTATAATTAGTCTAAAAAACTAAAAAACACGCTTTTAGCAAGCTAGTCATTTATTGTCATCAGAACTCAGAGCGTGTGCAAAATTTCATCCTAATCAAAGACCGGGAAGTGGGTCAAATTAAGATTCCAAGATTTTCTTACATAGATAGTTAGTTAAAAGTGAAACTAATAAAAGCGTTTTAAGAAACGGTTGACGTTAGTAATTTACTTATGGCAAAGTTGAAACCGCTTCCAAAACGGACTGCAAAAGAAGCGGCAACAAACAACACAGCGTATTTTCTCAGATTCAGCTGAGATTTTCCTTCGTGTTATGTTTAGTTCCTCTTCTTTTTCTGAGGGATTTCCCGTTTGCATTCTCAGCTGTGGTGAGTTCAAGCCCGGGGTCTGTCTGATATTATAACAGCATGTAAGCAATGCAAGCTGTGATATAATTCGGTAAAGTTTTTACAGCCTGGCTAATGCCTCCGGACGCTGCCAGAGCAGTAGACAATTATCTGAAAATGAAGCACATGTATGACGCCCGAGGGCCAGCCAGTCAGTTTACCATAGAAGCATCCATGACTTCAACCCCTGTCAGTAATGCTATTATTGCACTAATCTTGCACTTGATATAAATGAGTCAAAGATGAGCCCTTTTTAAGTTACGCGTTGCGTGTGATTTTAATCATTGTCCTTATTAATATGTATCAACTTCTCAGGATTTAAAGTGTGTTCGTACGTACATAAATACAGGTTCATAATCTTATATGGACACATAATATATGATCTTTTATAACTGTGGTTTACGGAAGGAATAGAAGGTTTATGCTTGGATTTTCATATTACTTTCAAACTAGAATCAGTAATTTAAATCCTAATTGTTGAGAAGACCACTAAAAAGATTTGGTAAACAACAATATTTGAATTGTATTTCTTATCATATTTAATATATGTGATAAATAAAATGAAATATAGAATAATAATAGATATAAAAAAATGTGTCGTTACGTCAGTGTTTTCAGGATGTGGTTTGTGTTTGCATGATAACAAAGGGTTACATACATACTTAAAATATTTATAGGACAAAGGGCACGTACGATTATTAAATAAACGTATTTATTATATTCATCCACTTCAATAAGGGTATGAAGAATCTGAAGTTATTAATTTAAAAAATTAATATATCCATATTGCTCACAATCCACAAAAGTTGAAAAAGTAATTTAGAATTATATTATTTATTAAATAATACGAGTTCTTACAAATATTTATTTTTTAAATGGCTTTTTGTGTATCGGTTTTGCCAGTACTTGTCCGCTTAATCCCTTTAGTATTGGTTTCATTAAAGTAGACCTGACGTCCAGATGAGGTCGAAACATGTTGACCTGTAGCTGACTTCATACGTGAGTGAACCGTATTTTACATATTAATAATCCTACGTCAATAACTTAGGATTAAGAGCTCTGTGTTACGGATTCAGTCCGTTTGGCGCACACTCATACGTATGTAACTTTAATTTCACTATAACCTATTTATGTCTAAACAAATTTGAATGTACAAGGTATCATTAGAATCCTCACTTATCCTTAATAACATAGCTTTTCTTTGGCAGTACAGTAATGATTTTGTTTTTTGAAAAATGATATTGTATATTTACCAAGAGCAAAATTTACTTCTATTTCAGAACCAATTCCTCTACTCCGATATTTCAAAGTTAATAGAGGCTATGGAATACGCCATTGACATTGGCTACCGGTATTTGGACACGGCCCATCTGTACCGGGTGGAGCCTGAGATAGGTCAGGTTCTAAAAAAGAAGATAAAAGAAGGCGTCATCAAGAGGGAAGATATGTTCATCAACACGAAGGTTAGTTTTGTATCTCTAGCAAAATAAGTACAGTGATTCTTTAAAATTAAAAAAAACCGGCCAAGTGCGTGTCGGGCCACGCGCAGTATAGGGTTTCGTAGTTGGGAATGACAACTTTGAGTACACACTGTTTACACTCGCACCTCACAGTTTAACGACCAAAAACATCTAACAATAAAGATTGTATGAAATTTTACATTTTCCAGTACATTTTATAAGTTGGTTGCCTATAACTTTTTAGTTTGTACTTAGTACTTAGCTCTGATAGTTTTCCTTTCAACTTCAGTATATATACTACTGCTGTAATTTTTTTCACGTATCTATATATAACCGTTTAGGAGATAGAGGGGGGGGACACGTACCTCTAACAAAAATTTGCACTTTAAAACCAAATATTTCGGAAACGGATCCCTAAATCGAAAAATGGTGTTGTCAACCTCACAATATTTTTTAAAGACCTTTTTAACGATACCCCACAAGATGGGTAAGTAGAGAAAAAAAAATGACTCCCCCACTTTACTTGTATGGGAGCTACCCAAAAAAAAATTTTTTTTCAAGATTTTTTTCTACGACTTTTTTGCCATGATTAATATACATACTCATACCAAATTACAGCTTTCTAGTACTTATGGTCTCTGAGTAAAACCGCGGACGGACAGACAGACAGACAGACAGACAGACAGACAGACATGGCGAAACTATAAGGGTTCCTAGTTTACTACGGAACCCTAAAAAGGTGGTATTTTTTAGATCTTCTTTGCGATTCGTGACAAAAATATGTTTTTCAAGTAGGTATGTGGGTTAAGTCTAGTTTGCGGTTAAGTACACGTTCATCTTATTTGGAGCGCATTGTCGAGAGTCACCTCGGATATATACATAACAAAAAAAATTTTTCACTTCAACACAAATTATTGATTTATTTAAGTAGTTTTGCTTAAAGAAATAATTTTTAAATATTACCATGCCAGTGCTAGTTTTTAGCTTGTAACTAGTTTTATTCTTATAGCAGTCACGTGTCTCTCTCTACCTTTTACGGTTCCAAATTATTGCCATGTAACAGACGGATAGACAGACACGGCAGGTTTAGTGAAGTGATAGTTTCATTGGCCACCTCTGGGTACTGAACTCTGAAAGGTTATAAATTACAACAATTCTAATTTTGAACTTAGTTTTGACCGTAAACGATATTCCAAATTGAAAATATTAACACACTCATTTATAAACTACGATAACAAATTTGATTCGTTTAAAATTTAACAATTTCAAATGATTACAGATTTGGCAACACCACCATCGTGAAGCTGACGCTATTCAAGCAGTGAAGGACAGCCTTCGTCGCCTGAACCTTGATTATGTAGACCAGGTTCTCATCCACTGGCCAATGTCCTTTAATGTAAGTAATACAGTTTTTAGTTGTGGCAGAGCCATGCTACCGATAAATTTCACTTTTGCTATTAGCATGAATGGATCGGCTCGTCCGGGAAAATACCACACTCTCACAGAAAACCGACGTTTGAGTATTAACTTTACCGCTGCTATGCTTTGTTCGGTGAGTGAGCGAGCTGGAGGCCCATCCTCTCTCCCCTCTAGAAGGGGAAAAATAAAAGGCCGGCAACGCTCTTGTCATACCCCTGGTTTTGCAGTTGAATAAAAGCAGCGGTGATCACTTACCATCAGGTGACCCGCTTGCTAGTTTGCCGTCCTATGACATAAAAAAAACATAAGTAGTTCTTCTATGCTGGAATTGGATAAATGAAAAAAAGAATGAACCAGCTGCTTATCTTCTCGCGAAAACCGTAGAAGCTGGCCTTAGAATGTGGAACTTGCACACTATTTTTTTTAATGTCCTATGAAAAGAGCTCTCAAAAGTAGAAATAACAGTGAAAAAATTATCTTGATAACCCGAAAACTCTTTGAGATATAAGGGTTTGAAAATTTAAAATTTTCGTCTCGGCCTAAACGTCCCTAAGAAAAAACAACTGACTAGTGACGTCACTCCTTTAGCAATTTGTATGCGTGTTGTGAGGACTTTGTTTGTCAGCTATGTTAAATATTGCGTTTAGGCAAATGGCTTCATAACAAAAATTGCTAAAAATTTAAAGAGCTATTTCATAGAAATATAAGATTTTTGAAATTTTCATATTTTTGAAACGGACTTTTCTAACCAATCTTAACCGAAGTTAATGTATCGATATCGGACTGAAAGTGTCTTTAACAGATTTTTCCAGCTAGATGCTTATATAATCAGAAATAGTTTTCAAAATGTACTCTTCATGCAAGTTCCCCATTTGTTAAAAATAGGGAAGAAAGAGATAAAGCATATGGCATACAGTGCGGTGCAGATACGGCGCATACGTGTGACACAATAATAGGATTTAAAGCGTTTTTGTTTTTCTCATAAATTATTTTTGTCTTTTATTTAACGGACGATATCATTGTGACGTATGTAAGTATTATTTCACTAAGCTAATGGATTTCACGGAACAATTTTTTTTATAGTAGAGATGATACCTACATGATACAATAACAATTTTGAAGAAACTCAATTGCATAAAACTTACACGATGATACATACTTAATCAATTGTTATTTGAAGTGAAAACTTATTAACTTAAGTGAGAGCGAGACAGATTAACCAAAAAAGGTTTTTTATTTTGTGTCGCTTCACTTGTAAACCTTTATAATTGTTGTCAATGCAAACGATGCCGATGTGACATCATAGTCCAACCCGTCTGGCCAGCGTGGAGAGTGTAGGCCAAATCCTCTGACTGCTCAGGCTTATATATGGCTCTGATAGTACAGAGAGGGTCGTGCTCCTGCAGTGGAGACTATAAAAGACCTGGTGATGATGATGATGTGACATCATAGTCTTGCAGTCAACTTTTTAAATAGGTATTTTTTCATTGTGGTTACAGCTATCATTTCTAATAATAAACTTTCCGTTTCTTTCAGCCGGATGGAGTCGATGAAAAAATCGACTACTTGGAAACTTGGAGGGGTCTCGAGAAGGTTTATGAGATGGGCTTGGCAAAATCCATAGGCGTTTCGAATTTTAATGTCGAACAGATCAAGAGATTACTCGCCAACAGCAAGGTGCCACCCGCAGTTAACCAAGTTGAGGTAAGTTGTTCTTTTTTTTTTTTTAATTCTGAATGAAGAAATGAAAAACGTAATTTATATGCTATACACTTTTTACTAGCAAATGATATGAAAATCATTGCTAATTTAAAAGATTTCGAGAACACGTGTCGATTCACATCCATCCAAAAAAAGGTGGGGTCTTTCAATTAAGTATATGCAAACATGTATGTTGCATCTTAAACTTTCAACGGGATGTTTTATAACCCGATTATCAATCGGGTTTGATGGTCCATGGAAATTCGTTATAAATATGCCTATGATATTAAAATTATCTACAATATTGAGCGTCTAGCTGGGCCTTCAGCCCCTTCAGCTCATCTAATTAAAAGCTTTTCATCAAAAAAATAACTCATATTTTCCTTATTTTTCTTAAGGAAATCTGGAAAACCGTCTCCTTAACTTTCTTTATTTATAAAATCAAGGTTAGAAAAAGCCAAAGATTAAGACATGTTAAATAAATGAAAAGCGCAGAACCTCAGACATTATTATAAAATTAAAGTTTCGCGGATTATTTACGTAGATATTTTTATTTTCGTGTGTTTGTTGCAAATTACAAAGTCTATGGTGATTACGCGCGATATCGGGCAACGTTGCCGCTTCGCGTGCCGCCGCATGAAAGAGTTAACTAAGTAATGATCAAACACGGTGTAGAAAAATATTTTTTTTTGTTAAAATTTGACCCCTTTTTTTTCTTTGTGGAATCGATGCTACTCTCGGTTCTGAACAAACTTGAATTTCAGAATTTGCGTTTTTTTATAAACACTTTACCTTTTGCAGATTAACGTAAATTTGGGCCAAAAGGAACTGGTTGACTTCTGCCAGTCGCAGAAGATACAGGTCGTGGCCTTTTCCCCGTTTGGCACTATGATGCCTTTCAGGCTACTGCCTGGGAGCCCCGAACCAAAGTTAAACAACCCTACCATGCTGGCTATAGCTAAAAAGCATGGAAAAACTGTAACGCAGGTCACTTTAAGATATCTGGTAAGTTCTAATATATTTTTTTAATTGCTCCTAATGCGGTTCTTATGACAACGAAACTTGAATCGTAATGATGTATTTACGCCACTAGTACTTTTTACTTTACACCAATCACAACCGCTCAATAGCCCAATGTCACAGATGCAATATTTAAACTTTTTCATAGAATCTGAGCAAAGAGTTTCAAGTTCAGCATGAAATTTTTTTCTGATTCGAGAGATGTGATTTTTTAACCGATTTTGAAAAGGAGAAGGTTATGATTTCGGTTGTATGTAAGTACTTTTTTTTAAAAATAAACCTGATTAAATGTACCTGATTATTATAAATGTATTTTTTTAACTTTTATAAATTCCTTATTTGAATTGCAATCTTGTTTTAGTTTACATGGGAATCACAAATGTATTGAAAAATGTCGTATGATGCTCGTACGGTAAGCTGTCTATTAAAGTCATCGGTTTATTATAAGCCACCTCGACTATAATATCCAGCTTACTGTACTTGCATCATAATGTACTATTAGTTTATATGGTAATCACAAATGTATTGAAAAACGTCGTTTGATGCTCGCACGGTAAGTTGTCTATTATAGTCACAGTAAACACCTCGACTATAATATCCAGCTTACCGTACTTGCATCATAATGTACTATTTTATGTTTAATTTTCTAAAAATTACATTGCACGCCGTTAGTAACTTAATTTATATTATACCGTAATTTTTATATTTTAAGTGTGAGTCAGATTAGCACAGGTTCCAGACAAATCCCAACTAATTAATAATTAACGAAAGTGAGTTTGTTTGTTTGTTTATTTGTTTGTTTGTAACGCTTTCACGCCAAATCTACTGAGCCGATCATCATGAAATTTTGCATACACATAGGTTAGGGTACTGAGAAGGAAATAGGCTATATACTACGCGGGCGAAGCCACGGGTAACAGCTAGTATATAATATTTACTATAAAAACGCACAAAAAAGACGTTTTTTTGTGTGGTATTTTGATTTTTTACTTGTTTTATACATACCGGCCAGCGCAGTCTGTGTCGGACTCCGACCGACCAGGTGGTCGGATAACCTGACCAAGGTCGCAGATAAACTCCGGATGCAGGCAGTTTCCAACCGGACATTTGGGAAATTCCTAGGAGACGCCTATGTCCAGCAGTGGATTTCTTGCAGCTTAAATGATGATAATGATGATGATTTATATTAGCGGCTAAACAAATACACATGATGTAAAATTTCAAGTCTCTGCCTTTCATCGGATCCGCCGACTGGTTCGGTCTGTTATGAGACCATCAATGGGGCAAGTGATAGGGCTAGCGACACCACGGTTAAGCTTCCCTCAAAGCACTGAAAGCCGACGCGCCGCGCCTGATGATGGTCTTTGTAACAGACTAAAACTAGTCGGTGGATCCGACGAAGTAACACTCATTTCAAATATTTGTACTCTTCTTGTGTGTAATTAAAGTCTCTGCCTATTACGATTCCAAAAATACAGCCCTGTGAAAGACACACAGACGGACAGCGGATGCTTAGTACTGCAGCATCCGCATCCGCGGTCAGAAGGCATCCTTCAAGTACGGAACTCTAAAAACATCGAGATTTAACCTTAGAATCCTACACTGCCATATACAGTAAAATCAATTTAATAATTTCATTGATTTTGATCTCAACTAATATTATAAATGTAAAAGTGAGTTTGTACATTTGTTTGTTTGTTACCTCTTCCGGCCTTATCTACTGAACCAATCTTCTTGAAATTTAGCATACACGTTAATAATGCCATGAAGAAGGACATAGGCTTTATGTCGCAGTAAGATAGATATAGCCGTAATATAGTTATATCCCTAGGGATATAATTATTTGCCGTTATATAGTTAAACGAAAGGGATTCATTACTATCTTCCTAGGAACATAATTATAATACGGTTCAAGTATAGTGATATATTCAAATTACTACATGAAGCTGCCTCCGTGGTCCAGTGGTTAAGGCGTTTGCTTTATTGACCCGGGGGTCGTGGGTTCGATTCCCACGGGAAGCATACTTTGTTAAGTTGTTTCCAGTTTGCTTAGGACATTGCAGACATGAATCACCTGATTGTCTGATAAGAAAGATGATTCCGTGCTTCGGAAGGCACGTTAAGCCGGTGGTCCCGGCTACCATCTGGTAGTCGTTAAAGGAACCACGTCAGAGGCCGAGAGGCGGTTCCGAAGAACTCTGACACCAGGGTGTGCATGGTCCACTGACCGTGTCACCTACACGAAATGATGATGACTACATGAAGTTTAGTGAAATAATTGTACCAGGGTTGTGCGGGGTGCGGCGGAAGCGGCAGCGGGGGCGGCTACTTTGTATTTCTGCACCCCCCTCGTCGTTGTTCGGCTCGTCACGCTTGCATTTTCGAGCGTGATAAACTAAAAATCGCAACAAAAATAGATCGTCTATTAATAAATTAAATGTTAGGTTTCAACGGTTCGTTGACTTTCATTCAATACAATAATGTCACATATTAATTTCAAAAGCTTAATAAATAAAAAATTGGCCAAGTGCGAGTCGGGCTCGCCCATAAAGGGTTCCGTAGAAGCAAGTTTAGATTACAAAAAAACCTCTATAATTTGTTGCCAGCAAAAATAACTTTGTTTTTCATAGTGTTTGTATTAATGACAAAGTTATTTTAGCGGTTTAGTAAAAAGTGCTATAACTTTTTAGTTTGTACTTAGTACTCAGCTCTGATAGTTTTCCTTTCAATTTAGTTATATATACTACTCCTGTATTTTTTACGTATCTATGTATAACCGTTTAGCAGATAGTTGGGGGGGACACTTACCTCTTACAAAGATGGATCCCTAAATTGAAAAATGGTGTTCTCAACCTTACAATAATGTTCAAAGAACTATTTAACAATACCTAACACGATGGGTTTGTATAGTATCTCTTTACTTGAATGGGAGCAACACTAAAAAAAAAAATTTCAAGATTTTTTTTCTACCACTTTTTTGGCATGATCAATATATGTACATACCCATACCAAATTACAGCTTTCTAGTACTTATAGTCTCTGAGTAAAACCACGGACGGACAGACAGACAGACAGACAGACATGGCGAAACTATAAAGTTTCCTAGTTTACTACGGTGAAAGAATTTTGAAAATCGGTACAGTATTTTTGGAGCCTATTCATTGCAAATAAACGATCAAATCTTTCATATTTATAGTTATAGTATAAATATAGAAAAAGTTTACCTACTCTCGACATAAACATTGAAAAGTTGACTTAGCTCACCAAACGTCAAATTCTTTTTTTAAGTTCTCAGCATTTTCCTCAATAAAAAGTTGTATAAATTGATGGATCTTTGGGGCTCTGGTATATTGAAAAAATAAAAATAAATAAACACATGAATCACTTTTTTTTTTCAGTACCAACGAAACATAATAACTATTCCAAAGACAATAACCAAAGCCCGACTAGTGGAAAACGCGTCCATTTTTGACTTCAACCTCGACGAAGATGACGTCAAAACCATCGCTGAGTTTGACGTCAACTGCCGCACAGTGGTTCCAGCGTTCTGGCAAGACCTGGAATACTATCCGTTCCCTGAAGAGAGGCTGCCGTACAAAGAAGATGCACCGGTTTGCTACAGGATATGGAAGAACGGAGCAAATGCTGATATTGACTAAATGTAAAAGACTTTAGACGATAAATTGTGTCCCTTTCTATAAAAAATATATTGACTTGTATAAATACGCAGCGTGTTTCATTATGTCCTGATTTTTTTGCGAAACGACTATAATCTAACGACATCAGCCAGAGACAACGATTTGAAGCATGCAGAAGCTTTACCGGTTATATCTCACTTGGGTTTCTGTTTCTCATGTGTGTATCACTGGTAAAGTAAGACTGTTCAAGATGCCTAAAGGCATCTGCTGCCTCTGCCATCTTATGATGACAGCCAACAGCTTAACTAAATATTTGGAGAAATTTTTAAATTTGCACGCTTAAATAGAAATATTGTAGATATATATCAAATAGTGTGAAATTGACAGTAACAGACAGTTTACAGTCCAGAAAGAATAGCACACACAGTTGTTTCAAGAGCTTTTTGTCTTAGAATTTTGATGTCAAAGTTACAGCTTTTATAGTATGGGTCTTCGAGCAACACGGTTTCCGTACGGAAGCCGTGTCGCTCGAAGGTATGGGTGGATAAAATCTTCATACAAAATACGAAAAGACTTTTTCTCTGATCTAATATTATCTGATTTACTAGTACTACAAATGATGCTTCATATAAGCGAGTAATATATATGCCTTATTCTACAAATGAAATTTTACATTCGTGCACACGTCAATATGAGAGTAAACTATTAGGGTCGTCACGTTAGAATAATCAAGTACTTACGTATTTATTAGAGATCATGTCTAACGTACGACACCAGCAATATTAACAGCTTAAATTGTTTTTCAATGCTATCAAACACACCCGAGTACGAGGAAGGTGTGCAGGGACGCCTTATTGCGGGGGATGCTGCGAGTTTCCGTCCTATATGTTAGGTACTACTTATATTAATTCTATACTATTAGGTATTGCAACAATAAACTTGACTTACGCTTGACTTACGATACAGAGACCGAAATAGGTTGGTACTTGTACTTACCGGGTGTACATTTGCCCTCGTTATAGTTCATTACTAACATTTCTTCATATTGAAGAGCTGAGTCACTCCTTTAAAACTTGTTTAAAAGTAATTTTACATCGAGTATAAAACGTTCCAAGAATCTAGGCCAATTTCAAAAGTGCTAATATCTCATTCGCAGCAGAGGTCGAGCGCTTATTTCATTTGTTAGAGGCGATTGCTCAGCTTTAATTATTACTATCTGCATTTGGAGATGTTCCGGAATTAATGGCTCTCAGCTTTGAGTCTGTTTGTAAATTTACATAAAATAAAAGAGAGGCAGATGATTTCAAATGTTTCGTACGTCTGCCTATTTTTTTTGGATCTCCAGTTGCAATATAGGACTCTACGCTATCCGTTCAGCACTTCCCTGAAAATGTGCTACTGACGAGATGATATATTCTGCGTAAATTTACATATCATATATGATATCCTAGTCTTTCCGTGGGTATCTTAGAAAGAGACTTGGAAAACACAAGCTAAACAATTCTAAAAAATTTAAAGAGACCTCTCCAACCACTAGCGTGGAGAGCGTTGGCTCTGTTAGTACAGATAGGGTCGTGCTCCTGCAGCAGAGACTAGATGATGATATGATATGGCTACAGGATTACATTTAAGCTACAAGAGATAACAATGGAATAGACATACTTATGCGTGAAAATTTAGTATTGGACAATAATGTGATCGCTTTCTCCTCTACGGTTACTAATTTGGGTATAACCATGGACCAAACTCTTTCCTGGGCTCCACAAATACAAGATTTTAGTCGCAAAATGTTTGCTTCACTTCACTCGCTACGTCGTCTGCAGTTTTTCCTGCCCATTGAAACTAAAATTATTTTGTCCCAATCTCTCCTCATCCCACTTCTTGACTACGCAGATGTGGCTTACCTTGATATTACTGAGGAACTGTTGAATAAGCTGGAACGCCTGCAGAACCAGTGTATTCGATTTATCTTCGGGCTACGTAAATTTGATCACATCTCAGAATTTCGAAACCAGCTTAACTGGCTACCTATATGATTACGTCGCAACCTCCATATTCTTTCTCTTCTGTTTAATTGTCTATTAAATCCTTCTTATCCTTATTACCTTCATGAAAATTTTTCTTTCTAAGATTTCGATAGTTGTCTTCGCTCATGTAAAAATGGGAACGCATTGCCATTAGATGTAAAGTCGGCTACATCTCTTGTACCTTTTAAAAATCAACTTAACAGCTACTACTTGAACCCCCCGGATGTATTGTTGTATGTATATTTATTCATTTATTATACATATATGTTGAATGTCGTATTACTTTATGTAATTTAAAAGTATATATTTTAAGGCTTTTACATTACCCTAAATTTACTTACATTGTGAAATTTCAAAAATTTTATGTTAAATATCACCTCATGCATGATACCCATTGTTATTTTTTGTTTAGAATTCTTTCACTTATTTGGTTGACTGGAAGAAATCCCTTCAGGTATAAGTCCGCCACTGTACATGTACTTCCTTAAAACTGTATCTTACTTATTGTTAATTTGTATTTTTGTGTCGTGTGCAATAAAGAGTATACAAACAAACATTGCCATCCTTCTGCGTGGGTCAGTCGGGTAAAAAAGTGGCTCATATTGTTTTCTAATTTTGATATGATGTTTGCTGGAGATTGTTTTTCAATATCCTTATACACCCTTATTTTGACCAATACACAAACTTTAAGAGGTGACTCAGTCCATCAACAAGAACAACTTTTTTAGTTAAGGGACTAATGCTGAAAATTTAATTTAATTTTTACCTTTTCCATACATTAGGGTCCGATAAGCTGGACACTTTTGTAAGGGAATGTAATTTTTTTTGAGTTCACAGCTTTGATCCCATATCAAAAGTTGTTCATGTTGATGAGCTGAGTCACCCCTTAAAGTTTGTGTACTGTTTAAAAAATAAAGGTGTAGAGAATGCCATTGGCTATTGCCCATGACAACTCTGTAAAAAGTAATCCTTCTGATATATACAATATTTGTGTAAATAATGAACAGATCACAAGTATTGTTTATAAACATTCTATTTTAATCTTTACATAACAGAAGATAAAAAATATTCCACACAGAGACATAATAATTATAATTATTTTCCTCGGTTATTGATATCACATTGTTTACTCCGTGAAATTGGCTTCTCATGTTATCCAACTAAATACTGGTTATCAAGTTTCAGCTTTAATGGATGAAACAAAACTAATTTATCATTAATAACATTGTTAGTAAGCATAATTTTCATTACAAGCTTTTATTTTGTAACATCTATTCTGATAATTCGTACTGTTTCTCTTGAATACTTTGTATGATGTGGCAACTGTTCGGAGTGGTTGTTTTCTAACCATTTTTATATTGTTTATTCCATATTGTCTATTCTATACCGACAAGGAAGCGAGCGCCTACAAATCAGCTTTGAAAGTGAAAAATCAAATATTTATTTTATTTTTTTAATACTTGTCAAGTAAATAAACCAATGGCGTTTTGGAATGACCAATTCTGATAAAAATAAGCCAAAGGAAACTCAGTCAAGCATTGGCACGGTATTGTGATATCTAAGTGTCTGATGAGCTCAGTTAGCTACCGGTCTTTTGTGGATCACTATGTCAATTTTATATGGATATCGAGAGGCAAATCTTTATTACAAGCAAAACCATTACCAAAACAGGGTTGGAGATCGGCATGCAGCTCAACGTAAACATTTTGAGTAATCATTTTGATCAATCATGGTTTTCTTTTTATCTGAGACTTTTCCCGGGCAATAACAGGGCTCTGAAAATTCTTGTCAGAGGATGCAACCGGGAAAAGATTAGGCTAAGTTTTTATAGCCGACCGCGTGCATACGCCGGCCCTACTTGAACCTGTGAAGATGAAGTTCTTACAAGTATTTGCCCGCACCAGCTATTGAACCCGGTGCCCCTTATGTAGCAAAAATTGTTAATAAAGTTTTAAGAATATCATTAAAGTTTTCTCTTAAAAGAGCTTTCAGTTTTAATATCGTAAATATTTTTAAATTTATAAAATTATGCTGCCACACCTGCTCTTAATTCTTTATAAGCCATGTCCCCTATGGTACCCTTGTTTCAGAGTCTTATATTTCCTCGTCCGATAATCTTCTAAGCCTCAATTTATTTTGGTACAGGTCAAAGCCTTTACGTAACATTTGTATGTTGTAATAAGCCTGACATTTCTAGTCATAAAAAATGGCTTTAATAGATTAAACACTACAAACGTTATTTTTTAAATAGACTGAAAAAAGATATGTTTTAAATTGAGCACGACATTCTTTTTTATTGTGCCACGTGCGACAAGGATCTAGGACTACCAGCTAACAAAATATTTTTAGTTTTATAAATAGAATTAAAAGCACGAAATATCCGTAGCAAACATCAATTCGAGCTATTTTCCAAAAGTGATGCTTTCCAAGATGACAGCAATCATGGCAGCGTTTAATTCCAATTACCTATATGGCCAAGTGCCAAAAGATCCTTGTAAATTGCGTCAATTTACAATTGCATTATGTAAAAATATTTTTTTCTAATATATTGATGGGTTTGTATTTATTTGTATGGCAGTAAATAGTCGTTCGTATTAAAGTCTAAAATTTAATTGCTTCATCTAGTGAATCGCGTCATTTTCCAAGCTGAACAGGTCCGCTACATCACCATTATGTTTCGTTAGTGGACAGTCCCCGATTATGTGCCAGGTATCCTGTACAGGTGCGCCACAATCGCAGGCCGACGAGTCGGTCCATCAGCATCGGTATTTAAACACCCTGGTTCGCCCACATGCGAAAATCTGTTCATGTTGACGTTCTGAGTCATCGTTGTAAGGTAGGGAGGGTCAATTTACATGCTGTATGTTTCTCAATGTGGGAGCTGACGGACTATATAAATTTTATACACGATTTATAAACAGTAAAACCTGTCAGCCGCAACCCATTAATTTTCACAAAATAGGCGATAATTAAATTACAAAATCGAGGAAAATGGGTGGATAATATTTCACAGAGTAATTATCTCGTCAATTGCTGTGACAAATTACATTTACGAGTGCCTCATATAAACATAGCGATAGTGTTTATTAACATTTCTATTGAATTAGGTACTTATAATAGTAAAATATGATGTAACTACGGTAAGCTGCTTATTTGTTATAGTCAAGGTTATTATTTTGGTACATACAAAAATATACTGGCTGGCATGTAAGCTATTGATCCAACAGGAACTCTGGATTTCATTCCAAGCACAAGCAAAAACATTTATTTATACTTAGGCATACCTTTGAGCACCAGTGTTGGTCACGCAGATAAGACGCATGGCAAAATTTTTAAATGCAGATAAAATCCTCTGAAGCACCAGTCTATGGAGATGATCTCGAAAGATATATCCGTAATAAATATGAAGCTGATGCAAAGTAAGCTCGTATATAGAGTGCATTAAGGTCAGGACTGGCCGTAACTCTCGGTCATCTTAGCGCGGGCTTTGCGCGGCGTAATCCAGAGTGCAGTATTGCAGCCATATTGATGGCTCTATAAGGATTCAGTTACTATCTTAGAATCGTTTAAAGAAAAAATAATATAAATAATTAACATTACATAAAAAAGAAGCCTACGTCGTTTGTTCTTTAATACGAGTGTCAGAGTTATTTTATTGACGAAGAAAACGCATAAGCACTGTAATTTTCATGCCACATAAGGCCTTTATTTTTATAAAAAGCCACGTACCTGCTAAATCTCTATCATTTTAGCACCACGCAAAATGACAGCTTGACATAATAAAATGTAAAGAGTGACTTAAATACATTCAGTGTTTGTTCCCTGCGTCACAGCATTTCAGGAAAGCCTGCTGCGGTACACCATTCATAGTTCGAAGCGGTTTTTTTTTTCGTACACTATTTGAAGCAAATCCAGCCCTACAATTTTGAATTATGACAAGATAGTAAAAAAATCTTTTTCAGCCCTTAAATAGCTGTAAATTCCAATGAAAATGATAACGTTCCTAGTTCTAATAGTATCATGGGTATGACACCATATTTTTAGGTCATAATTGGTCAATGTATCTATTTTAAAGTAGAAGCGAAAAATTATTTTCAATGTTGCAAATTACTCTAGTATGGACTAGTACATTCAAAATTTAGTACCCTTGAACCTGTAGAGCAGTTCATTTACTTGGGTCAATTGATCCAGGTCGGCAGCTCCAGTTTCAAGGACGAGATCTTTCGTCGAATCCGACTCGGCTGGGCAGCGTTTGGTAAGCTCCGCAACGTCTTCTCGTCCAAAATACCTCAGTGCCGAAACGTGGTCCCTTACTATGGGCCTCATAAGAAAGCTCAAGGTCGCTCAAAGAGCTATGGAGAGGGCTATGCTCGGTGTTTCTCTGCGAGATCGAATCAGAAATGAGATGACCCGTTGAAGATCCAATGTCACCGACGAAGCCCAGCGGATTAGCTCTTTGAAGTGGCAGTGGGCGTGGCACATAGCGCAAAGGACTGATGGCCGATGGGGCAGAAAAGTTTTTGAATGGCGACCACGTACCGGCAAACACAGCGTTGGACACCCACCGACCAGTTGGTCGGATGACCTGATAAGGGTCGCAGGAAGGCGCTGGATGCAGGCCGCTTCCAACCGGTCATATTGGAAATCCTTGGGGAGGCCTATGTCCAGCAGTGGACTTCTTGCGGCTGAAATGATGATTCAAAATAAATAAACATCCAGATGTTTATTTATTTTGAGGGTATCGTACGTCAAAGGTAAAAACTAATAATTACATCAGCAATCGGTGTCCGTCTTTTTGTCTGACTGTTGGACAGACTGACTGTTGGTTCCATTTGGAATACATAATATCAATTTGAAATTATTCCATACATAAGTTATATATTTGTATGGGTAGGCGTTTTATATTGTATATATATGACGACTAGTATGAATCCTGACAATAGTATTAGTCATTATTTACATAGTCACATATAGTGTCCCTTAGTGCTGCAAAAATACACGCAATCAAAAGATGTCGCCATATTTAATTTGTAAATTTTGGAAACTTACTTACATTATTTTATTACAAGGGCATCAAAACTTATCGGATTCATCCTTTTAACCTAAAATGATGAAAGCAGGCAATGACAAGATCCTACAGCAGCACAAGTTAATCTTAAAACGGGAAAACTGTTGTTAATTAAAAAAAAAACTTTTTGTTTGGATCACATTTAATTACAGGTATTCAAGACGATTGGCGTAAAGTTAGAAAACGGAAATATGAGAAAATTGCTAATAACCCGTCTATCAAAACGGATCCTTCTAAAGGTTCAATTTACCTGTTCAACTTTTAAGACTTTATCCCAGAAAAAGCAGCTGACAAGTAAAAACACACATAGATTTCATCAAAGTGAATACTGAAAATGACTATTGACTTTTGCTCGACTCTCAAGCTGTTTGCTCTGGTAATTAATATCCTTTCGATGTACACAGCACGTTCCACATGGCGCTGGTGCATGAATTTCTCTAGAAAGAGGTAATTATTGCTAACAGGAAAAAAAATCCGAATACCTAATAAAACGTATATGGATATACAGATCAACGGGATGATTTAATCTTATATATACATACATACTATCACGTCTTTATCCCTTGCGGGATAGACAGAGCCCAAGGTCATAAAACCTACAGGCCACTTTTAGCATCGTAGTTGGCGTAAAGGTGGAAAGCGGAATCAAAATAGTGATGGGTTGCTAGCCGCATCGCCTATCAATGTTATTCCTTAGATTTTCGCCACAACCCTTGACCGGCTTTTACGGTCCGCGCGGGAAGAAAAGCTGCTAGTATATTCTATGTTTTTTCTTTACTCCCAAACCAGCATGGAAGAGATTTAGGTAATCTTATTAGACGGCGGATACTACCCGCTGCCTAATGGAGATCACACATTTTATATCCACTGAATCTCTGCGTTTTATAGTACGTAACATGTACTGACAAAAAATCTGATGGCATACCTACTAGAAGAAAACGTATCTTGTTGGTTGAAATATTACAACATATTTTTATAACATTTATAAATGTCACACAGATTGAGCTAGCCCTACACGAAGTTGTGAACTTGTGTCATGAGATACTAACTCAACCATATTAGGTATGTTTTATGGGTAGTCAAAATCCAGTAATTGACAAAAAGTATGCTTTAATATATGTGTCTTCAATTATGATGATGATGATGTAAAATAAGAAAAAAATGATGCATTGTCTCACATACGATTACTACTGTGCTGCCAGACCAATTCGTATTCAAACTACGACCAACGGAGAAGCATGCAATAACTTGCAGTCGGTACTTTTCTTCCCACTTGTCTTGAAACCGACCAAGCTCTCGTAACACTAATATTTTATTGCTAGGTGCTTCCCACTACATATTTGATGTTCCTGCAATACGCTATGTTTAAAATGCAGGTTCAATTTGAAAGGAAAAACGTGTAAGGATTTACATCTTGTGACATTTATATGCCATCGACAATTTGAAATTTGAGCTTAACAACTCCAAGCTTAATCGAAATTTAAGTTCGTACAGTACGTAGTACAATATCTTCATGGTTTGAGAAGTGGTTAACACGCTAGCCTGCGACACCAAGGGCACCGGGTTTAATTTCCGACGCGGGCAAATACTTGTATTTCACTTTTACATGTATTTGTTTGCGGATCTGACTCTACCTATAGAGGGTTGGTGTCAGACAAGCAGTCGGCTATAATTCTGGAAAAAAATTTCAATCGCAGGGCTCCATTAACAAGTGAAGACACAACCGGAAAAACACTCGGACTTTGACTTTATACTCTCTAGACGCCGTCATGCCTTTATTTCAAAGACTAAAACTGGCCAATTTTTCACAAGCGTCCTGTCAATTAATGCCATCAAAATCCGTCACATTGGTAGAGTGCTATGTGTTTGTATGCTAGACTGTGGTTCGGACACAATTTCTGAAGTGAAAACTTCTTTAGCGGCGCTGTGCACTTTTTGTGGCGGAAAAAAATGTTAAACTAACAACAAGTCACGTGACCGTCAGATTCGTCAGATTGAAAATTCGTAAGACGGCGCAGGGCGCTTGCGCAAATAAGCGTGTCACGTTTGTTTGTGTTACAGCGTTCTACGCACATCCATGAATGGTGACTGCTGTTAGGAAAGTGATAGTGTTAATTTCAGTTTTCACTTCTGCCAGCACTCCCGGAGTGCAACCGTTATTTTTTTTACGCTTTAAGGCTAATAGTGTCTATCTAGGCTTTATTGTAATCTAAACGCTCGGATAAGAAGGATAATCAGTGCTCGTGCATACTGCGTAGTCTTTTTAATTGACATTACACCTTTTATCTTCAAATTGCGTTGAGACACGTTTATTTGGATGTCGTAACTATTTCACGATAACACTTGAACCAGTGCTCCGATTAAGATAAAATTTGGAATGTATGCACGTTATTTGTTGAATTTTTAAATAGATTAAGTAGTTAATTAAAATTTAAGAGCAACACTCTTGACAATAAAGCTCCCTTCAATTTTTTTATTGTCTACCAATTTTTTACTTTGTCCCCCATTTGTTTTGTACGTTACTGCTATGCCAGGACTAGAGAAAAGAGAGGTCAAAAGCTAGCCAATCTATCTACTAACTGTCAGCCAGGGACGACCACTGCTGGACATAGGACTCCCCATTGATCGCCTAAAATTGCGGCCATGTGCTTCATGAGTACACTGACTTCCGGCAATCCTGATGAGGTCGTCCGTCCATTGCCATAATCGCCACGCTTGGCATGTGGGACGGTGATCGTAGTATGGGGTTTTTGATGTTGGGTTGACGCTGCTGCCCATCAAAAGCACGGTCAGGCCGCATCGCAAAAATCCGCATCCGCTTCAATCTTGAGCGCTCGTGTGTATTTTCAAACGAAATACGCGCTTCATGTGGATTTTTGCGATGCGGTCCATCATAATGTGCGCGTACCTTTAGTAATCCCTTAGTCGCCTTTTACGATACCTACAAGAAAAGGTGGGTTGGAGCTATGCTTGGCCAGACTCAACATGAATCCTAAATGCTAGCCTCACCATAGTCGTATTTACATCAACATCATCATCATCATCAGGTCTTTCTAGTCTCCACTGCAGGAGCACGACCCTCTCTGTACTACCAGAGCTAGTCGTATTTACATATAAAAACGTAATCAAAAGTCATGTTTCATTATACTACAATTCAAAGCTAATTTAGGGTCAGAAATTACCTGCGCTCGGTTCATAATTAGGATGTCGACCGGTGGCCGTAATTGCGTAAATTCGTCATTAGTAGACTTAATTCGTTTTTGAGCTTTGTGAATGTAATCTGTTGCTTCTAATTATAACCGTAGTTATTAACTACAGGATTAGTCCAATTGGAATAAGCAGTTAGGATTGATCTAACAAGGTATCTTTGAGGAATTCCTCCGAACGGAGCTCGGTACTGTTAGATAAAAAATATATTTTCAAAAGATACTACAGAATTACTTGTTTTCATAAAACGAGATCTTTATTAAACATTAGCGTAAGGAAATTTAATTATTGGATTGTCTTAATTTTACTATGAAAAGATGGTTTACAATATGTTAATAAAATCATGTCCGTTCCTTAAAAGGGCGACTCAGCCCGACAAATATGCACAACTTGTCATAAGACCAATGCTAAAACTTCGAAAATAATTTACTCAGCCGGCTGAACTTTTTTGTTTGGGAATACATTACATTTTTTCGAATTACCAGCTCCTTTCATCATTGACGAGCTCCGTGGCTCAGCGGTCAACACGCCTGCCTGCGACACGAATGGTCCCGGGTTCGATCCCCGGTCAGGTCAAGATGGAAAATGATCTTTTTCAGATTGACCTGGGTCTTAGATGCTTACCTATATAAGTATCTATTATAAAATATAGTATCGTTGAGTTAGTATCCCATAGCACAAGTCTTGAACTTACTATGGGGCTAGCTCAATCAGTGTGATTTGTCCGTATATATAAGTATTTATTTATTCCTTAAGGAAATGTAATTCATATTGAAAAACTTAGTCACCCATTTGAGGATCGGACAGGGTTTTCTTAATAAATTGTTTACCTTGTTGCAGTGTAAATACTCGTATATAGCAATAAATGTGCAAATCATCTGCAAACAACGGCGACATGAACACTTTGATAATTTTTAGCAGTAGTTTTGCCTCTGAGGTGCTACATATTTAAGGGTCTTCCTTGGCATTTCGACTATGCTTAACCACTATAAAAATGGTCAAACATAAAGCACAATACCCAAAAAAAAACATATTATATTGTAGAATGGTTTTTTAATCTCTACTTGCTGAGGAGGACTTTTTTCGAAAGTTCATAGTTTTTTAGAAAAAAAAAGTACCGCGTACATCGATTTTTATTGCAAATATTCAGAAACTACGTAACTCTTTGTCTTAGAGTCACGCAATTTTTATGTTTAATACAATCAACCTACAAACGCTCCCGAGGAATTTTGATTTTACAGATTATTCTTATTTTTAATATTAAATTTATGTTATTTAATATTTTGAATGCGCACGGACGAAGGGTGGCAGTCGACCGCTGACTTTCCGACGGGGAACTAAGGTTCAAAACTCGGCCCATATCCCGAAGTTCACTAGCGCATGTACAAGCCTTAAGTAACATTATGAAAGCAAATACGACACAGGCAACATTTTCAACCAGAACATTAATGTATCTTGTTCATCCCAGGCGTCAAATGAATTCAGTAAACGCACATTTAGCATTTTAACTAAATTCCGTCAGTCCGCTTCGTTTTACGTTCATGTCTCTTTATTTGTTTTCAGCTCCAGACAATGATTTACTGCGACTAACTAACCGTGCTTCGCCGCAATGGAATTAAAATATCTTTTAGACTGTAAAATTTTAACAACAGACTATATTCTCTATCGCAGATTGTTGTATGGGAGCACTTACTGGACATTTCGAAAATAATAGTCACCTCTTCTTGAAAAATGTTGAGTATGTGTGGAATCGGAGGAGACAATGAGACACCTTTTTATGTTGCTGGTGACTCGTTAGCTGGTAAGCGGACCTCTTTAGACATCTTTAGATACTACAGACCCCAGTCTCCAACAAACTATATTATACTAACCAAAAGCATGCGAAGCTGAAACAGCAATAAACAGAAAATAGCATGTTGTCTTCCTAAATCCTAGACTCCAACTGATACTATGTATAATCGAGAACTATCCGGAATCCTATCTTATCTTTTCTTATGATTATCGAGCTTCGTGGCGCAGCAGTCAACACGCCAGCCTGCGACACGGGGGTCCCGGGTTCGATCCCCGGTCAGGTCATGATGGAAAACGATCTTTTTCAGAATGACCTGGGTCTTGGATGTTTATCTATATAAGTATATGTCATAAAATATAGTATCGTTGAGTTCGTATCCTGCGACACAAGTTCACAACTTACTGTGGGGCTAGCTCAATTTGTGTGATATGTCCCTATATATTTATTTATGGGGCACGATAAAAAACTGGAAGCACATCTAACCTTAATTAAAATTGCCTTTGCCATTGGGAATGCCAGTGTAGGCCCTGGGGATGGTCATTTGTCGTCAACTGGATCACTTGAATACATTTCTTTTATTACTCATTTGAAAAATCTGAAAGTGTTTTTTTTTAATCATATAAATGTCTTGAAATGGTTTTCAGTTTACAGCACTTCAGTAAAAAAATTATGTTGTGAATTATACGTATTACTCAGACATTGAAAATAAACAAAAACTTCTGCAATTTAGTGTCAATCGTGTATGTTAATCAAAATATATTTGCCATTGAAAATGCGAGTGTATGAGGCCCTGTCTTGTCAACTCGATGACTCAAAGATATTTATTTTATTACTCAATTGAAAAATCCGATAAAATGTGTTTTCTTATGTTTTCGCGATTGTTACACATTTAAATAAAATTATTTACAATAAGGTTTTTATCGCGTTTATTACATTATTTATACACCTAACGTTTCGAGCACTTTACAGTGTTCGTGGTCGCAGGTAGACTAAGTTGATATTTGTCTAGTATTTTATAAGAAATGCAAAATTGCAGTTCTTATAAAATTTAAAAATGTGTTTTGTAAGAATCATAGAAATATTGCGATATGATTTTCAGTTTAGAGCAGCTCAGTAAAAATGAAATGTTGCGAATTATAAGTTTTATTGAAACACTGCAAAATAATATGAAAAACTACTGCAGTTTAGTATTAAAGCGTGTATGTTAATCAAAATAGCCTTTGCTATTGGGACTGCGAGTGTATGAGGCCCTGGGGATGGTCATTTGTCTTGTCAACTCGATGACTGATGAGACACTGACGCGGACAGACGCAATCCCGACCGTATAGAGGATTTATTTCTTGTTTTCCTGCAGCTTTGAATTCGGAAATGCCTTTGATGTTTTAATTAATGCTTTTAAGTGAAGTACAAAATACTTTAATTGCACACTTTATTGTATAATTAAGTATATAGTACATCAGATTTCGCTGAGATTATCTATTATACAGTAAGTACTATTTAGCAAATGATTGCGTTAATTAAATATGTGAGTGACCCGACTTTGACTTCAAACTTTAGACTGACATTTGCCCCCTGTGAGGATATTCTACTTTCTAACTGTCTTTAATAATTTATTATGTATCCAGCGTGTAAATTGGCTTTTGAAATTCCCTTAAGGAGGTGGCTTAGACCGTCAATATGTATAATAACTTTTTCTATGGAACAATGATGGGAACTCAACAAAATTGGACATCCCTATACAAAGTGCTCTGGTGGCGGAACACTTTTTTTTTGAGTCCCAGCATTGGTTCATAGGAAAAGTTGTTCATATTGAACTATATACCCCCTTAAGGGAATTTTGAGGGTCATTTTACACACTGTATACTGGTATTTTATTTACTATTCGTCGATAATTGTAAATAATTGTTATCAAATATTCTGCACTTATTTTTTATCGAATATCTAACTACGAACCTTAATCTCAATCATCATCATCATCATCATCAACAGCCTTCTGCATCCCACTGCTGGGAACACTTGAGAGAGGCCTATACCCAGCAGTGGGATGCAGAAGGCTGTTGATGATGATGATGATAAATCTCAAACAAAAATTAATTACCTAGTTAAATGGGTAGAGAAAGGCGGGTTTTTAGCATCCCTAATGAACAGCACAAAACACAGCTACAACATACCCATCTGTCACAATTTTCATAAAAACACTATACCTACATATTTTTCTTGTGTCGTGTATCCTATACTAATAATATTTTAAATGCGCAAGTATGTACGTATCGTGTTTCTTACTCAATCACGCCCAAACGGCATAAGGGTTATCGATAAAATTTTAAACATACATAGATAGATTATTACTCATAAATAAATATATACGGATTAAATATAAAATAGCTCAAAAATCTACTCAAATATAGGTTAGTCCCTCTAATATTTGAGCTTTAGAAACTTTGCGACTTTAAAAGGCAAGATTTTAAAGGAGGCCAATGCAGGGCTCTATTTAGGGGAGTTATATTGCCCCATATATCAAATCTGCCACCATGTGGTTTTCATGGCCACATTTTTATGAAAGTATCCTTTGACCTGCGGGTAGAATTTAAATTAGAAAACTTTCGTTTGGATGTTATGGTTCAGGACTTTATAGAATACAAATTGAAAATTATTTTGTTCGAAATTTGCACAATCAGATCATAGTTTACTTTAACTCACATTGTGATATTAAACTCATGTAAATTATAATAAAGGAGTAATTGTTTAATTAGGACATTGTTATTTTCATATACTTTAAACAGATTAATCACGTCCATACCCGCTTCGGGGTAGACAAATTGTCTGCTTTGTAACAGCTCGTAAAATTAATATTAGTCGGATTTTAGTATTTTGACTTTCTTGTTCAGTCATTACAAGAACTTCAACTTTATCAGACTACGGACATTAGTTCAAAAGCTAAACGTGAAGACTTAATGAGCAAATACATGCTGAATATTTGATCGGTTTTGGTTCCTTAAAAGGGTGATTCAGGTCGTTGAATTGAACAACTTTTCCTATAGGACTAATGCTGAAAACTCAAAAATATTGATATAACCAGACAAAAATATTCAGCTGCCCACTCCATTTGTATAAGAATGTATAATATACAACGTGTTAATAAAATAGCGCAAAACCTGAAAATTGTTTCTTCAGAATCGACAGTAGAATCGACTTCACAAATAAAATAGGGGTAAACTTTTAACCAAAATAATATTTTAATATGTTTGATCTTTACTTGACTCTATGACAGGGTGGCACGCGAACACAACAAATTGAAAACAAAAAATTGCTAATACCCTCGTAAATAATGCGCGAAAATTATTCTTTTGACAATTTATATAAATCTTTTAAAATAAAAATAAGTTGGGGTGTATGAGGTTTTACGCTTTTTCATTAACACCTTGTATACAAAAAAGGCATTTTATTCATGAAAGTCGAAATGATAACCTCTTTTTTTTGAAATCGCTTGATGACCTACATTTTAGTAGAACATAAAATAACCATGTTAAGCGTCGCCAAAACGCATAAAACAAACGCGGTGTTGCGGATTGTCGTAAAATATGTATTTATCCGTACTGTACCATTGCAACACTGATTTATAACCTAATTGAAATGACAGAACTAGGCGAGAAGCCGAAGCAAGTTTTATTCAATTGCATTTTTTTAAAGATCACAAATCTCTAATACAAAGTAAAGTACCTTAATATTATTTTATTTTCAGTATACCTCCGGCATCAAAATCGAATTAAGTAGATTATAATATTATCACGGCATATTATTTTTTTAAACATGCATTGTGTGGCAATAAAATAATTTCTCCCTCAACGTTCAAGCAAAGTTTCAGATCAATTAAATCTCAGGAAGTAAATGCTTAAAATTAAACTTCCAAAGTCTGACCCACACAAACTTAAATACTTACACAAACCTCAAAACCCATAAAAAATCCAAACGAGAAAATCATTCACTAAATATAATATAATTATGTTAGAAGAAACGTCTTATTTTGCAAATGTCAACGCAAACATATAACGCAAGACTTTTAAAGTTTGACGTAAATTTACGACGTAGGTGGGCATTTTTGTATACATGCAACTACATAGAGGAGTATGTATATAGACACCTCAATTTTTCTCAGTGCAGTGGTTAGCACGGCAGCCTGTGACACGAGGATCCCGGGTTTGATCCCCGGCCTACCGAATTACATTCCCTGTCATGATCAAAAATCATCTTTTGCAGATTGGCTTGAATGTTTATCTCTTATAAATATAGTATCGGTGAAATAGTATCCTACGACATATAAGTTCCCAACATATTGTGGGGTGATTTATCCTCATTCATTTATTTATATTTATACATATTTACAAAAATTGTCAGTCAAATGAAACATGTTATAAAAATTTCCAAATGTAAAAAAAAAAATATTCATAAAAATTTGATACACATGTGTTAGAAACGTCATATCCAGAAATTTATATCCATGTTTTTAACACGAGTTTTATACGTGTGGCGTAAATTACACACGACAGACACGCTCGTCGTGTAATTCATTTCACGGTTCGTTAGCCCTTTTAACCAACATTAAAAAAGGTATAATTGAGTTGATTTTCCTTTTTGCATCCGACATAAAGTTCGGTTAGAGCTTTGGTTACGTTTTGTATATCTGAATGTGCGTTTTATTTTAGGTTTAAATTTAAACCATAGATTTAAGATATCCGTGTAGGATATTTCTTTTCAATGTATGTAAACGTTACTGACATGCTTTTATCGGTTTCCACTTTTTAATGCTTTTTACATACATACATACATATTATCACGTCTCCATCCTTTGCGGGATAGACAGAGCCCAAAGTCGTAAAAACAAGGCCACGTTTAGCGCGTTTGAGGGCGTTAAGGTGGAAAGCGGAATCAAAATAGTGATGGGTTGCTAGCCGCTCGTGTGTATTTTGCAAAATTCACACGAGCGCTTCAGCGGATAAGAATTTTTGCGTTGCAGCCTTGTTGCATATTGGACAGCCGTCATCGTCATCAGGTCTTTTTAAGTCTCCACCGCAAGAGTACGACCTTCTCTTAACTACCAGGGCCATAAATTAGCCAGAGCAGTCAGAAGATTAGCCTACGCTCTCCACGCTCGCTGGCCAGACGTGTCGGAGACACAATTAACCAATATTGACTGATACGTCAGGTATGACAGTTTTAAAATGTATAAATTAGGTTAGCATCACCATCATCAGGTCCTTTATAGTCTCCACTGTAGAAGCACGACCCCTGTACTACCAGAGCCATATATTAGCCAGAGCAATCAGAGGATTTAAGCTAAACTTTTCAGGCTGGCCAGACGTGAAAAATCATTGTCATGATTCTTTTAACAATTTTTTTTCCATCTCATATATGTAGATACAAATATTTTCAATAATCTTCCTCGATGAGACAAAGATCCTGTATAGATCCATCCATCAGCTCCTTTTTAGTCTCCACTGTAGGAGCACTAACCTCTCTGTACTACTACAGCAATATATTAGCCATAGTAGTAAGAGGATTTGGCCTACACTCTCCACTCTGGCCAGACGGGTTGGAGAGGTCTCTTTGATCTGTAAGCTTTGTTTAGCTTGTGTTTCCTAAGTCGCCTTCTACACCATCCACGGAAAAACTTGGAGTGGTCCTATTCTAATCTGCTGGGAACCACACGGCTATTAGTGGACAGTAAAAAAAATAGACAGTTGTTTCTACTACTCGTATTACTATCATCCAATGACAACAGCTCATTAGACCTACACCTTGCAATAATAAAACTCTTATTCTTAGGAGGAGGGCGTAAACCCAGAGGTAAAAGTAAAAAGCTGTTGAAAAGCGACTCATAATAGGTGTTATTATGAAAATTCCTTATCCTTCAAACGATCAAACTAGAACGTAAAAACGATCAATTTCTCTTATTGACCGGTCAAACACTTTAGTATAAAACTATCGATTTTTTTCGTTCGAGCGTCCAGCGTTGGTCCTTTAGAAAAGTTGTTCATTTTGATGAGCTAGTTTGATGGTTTGAAGGATAAGAGTGTATAAACTAACACGCTGTACTATTTTGCAATCAGGTTCTGGATATAATACAAGACTGTCAAGTAAAAGCTAGTAAAATAATAATACATGTTAAAGATACAAATAACAATCGCACACGTCGTCAATTAACAAAAAAGTCTGATACAGTTCTTATTTTAAAACAAGTAATTTAATTAAAAAATTTAAACAACCCGCCTGACCATTAGCAATACCTATTTACGTCTGGGAATTTTACGAAGAAACATTTTGAAATACTGGACTGGAGATTCGGCTCTCTGTTTGGGTTCACAAGATGGTAAATCTTGCTGATATAAAAGGGGTTCAAAATTTTCTGTAACAAACCAAGATATTTTGCCAAACTAATATTTGCGTTTTTTCTATGCTGGTCTTTGAGAAAAAAATAAACTTAGGATGTACCAGCTGCTTGCTTCTCTTCCCGCGCAGATCGTAAAAACTGATCGCCTAAATGGGCGTCAGGAATAATGTCAAATTAGCGATGCGCCTAGCAAGTCATCACTATTTTGATTTCGTTCCCATCTACAAGCCCATCAACGTGCAAAACGTGGTCTTAAGGTTTTACATGAATGATCACTGGTAACACCATATTAGCCGAAGATTTTCAAAAGTCCTCGGCGCCAATATGTATTTTGGACGAGAAGACACTGTGAAGCTTCCAGAAAGCTGCCAAGAAAAGTCAGATTCACTGAAAAACCTTGTCCTTGGACTGGAGCTTCCTACCTATATCAATTGACCCTGTTAGCAGCAGACTGTAGTTGGAGTAGAAAAACGATACCTCGAGCTTGCTGAATACATGTTTATTTACATTTAAGTAAATGTACTGCTCTACAGGTTCAAGGGTTTAGTTTCCAACAATCACTAGAGAAGGCGCAACATGAATATTCGACATAATTTTTGTCTTATCCATGATCTTTCTTCTTGAGAAACTTCATTGAGGTCATTGAGCATGGCCCTGAAATGACTCCGCCGGTTTCAGAGAAATGATGTCTCCCTTCGATATAGCGATGGTCAATACGGCATCACTGGAGAGACCGAAGTACGAGTACGGTCTATGTTTCAATTGAATCGAAGGCTTTCTCATAGTCCACAGACGCTAAGTATAGTTGGTCTACTGTATAACCTGCCGCTGCGTAGTGATATGATCTATGGGACTAATAGCATTTTAAACCGATCCATCTCAAATATCTGAAAAATTAAGAATATTTCTTTCTTTCGGAATCAACTTGTTATCCCTTTTGTCACGCTTAGAACATTGTTGTTTATATGTCTTCACTTTGCATGTTTATTGCGCCTTATACTATGATGTATTCTGTGGTTGCAGCGCTGTGGTATGCAACACTAGCGCCACCCAGCAGTTATTGTTTTAATCCTAAGCCATATTAAATTTAAAGAAATCTATCATGTACATTACTAGTGAATTACTGGTAGTATTTTGGTTCATTATATTCATTTGATAAATTGAGAGGAACACCGGCTTACGCCAAAAATTACAACTATTAGTGTTCTTTTTTTTAAAACACGGTGTAGCTAGCTCCAAGTGAGATTTTGCCACTTCACCGGACCTTTGTTGTGAGGACAGAGTGCCCTCAACCTGTAAGGCGAACATCACCGAAGGGCTCCACGAGGGACGGACCTCGGTTTTGGGTATTGCATGTGCACGCAAAGCTTAGAGAGAAGCTAACTTTTTTACGCCTGATAGGCCGCGATTTGCATGATCGTAAAATGGGATTCCTCTGGCTATTTAGAGCCGGAGAGCTTTCAGTAACGAAGTAGTTCCGTCATTCGTAAGTACTTGTGGCTACCGGTGGCGCGGTAAATGAAACGATTAAACAAATGGGATATTACGTCGTAGGTCATGATCGGGCGGATGCAAAGCTTATAGAGAGTCAACTTATTCCTAAGTGACATCCTAGCATTGCCAAATTTAAAGCGGCATGGTTTCAGACTTTGTAGATTTGGGGACCGAAAGTCATGAGTCTATCGAGTACAACACCAAGGTATTTACTCTTTAAAGCCCAGGGAATGGACTTGTCATACAGCTAGAGTAATCCTAGTGGGGGTTCAAATTAATCTGGATGCGCTACCTCCTAAACCACAAGCCTAGTGAGTTGAAGGCAGATTGGAGACGTTTCACAATGACTGATTTCATGTGGTGAGACGTATTAGAGAGCTGTATCTTCAGCGAATAGAGCCAACTCTACGTTAGGGGTCTTAGGGATCATCATCAGGTCTTTCTAGTCTCCACTGCAGGAGCACGACCCTCTCTGTACTACCAAAGCCATATACTAGCCTGACCAGTCAGAGGATTTGGCCTACACTCTCCACGCTAGCCAGACGGGTTGGAGAGGTATCTTTGATGTTAATAAGCTTTGTTTAGCTTGTGTTTTCTTAGTCGCCTTTTAAGACGTCCACGGGATGACTTGGCCACTCCAAGTCCACTCCTATTCTACTCTGCCGGGAACTACACGGCTAGTCGTAGCGTCGTAGTGTCGGCTGTCTTAGGGATATCGTATGTGTAAAGCAAACTCAGGCGGGGCGAAAGAACAGCGTCTTAAAGAACGCGGGGTCAAATGGGACGGGGTCTCGGAGTGGAAGGTCCTATTCGACAAGAAGTCTCGAATGATAAACGCGAGACTGTTGGAAAGGCCCAAGTTGCCAGCTAGGAAATTAAGCCAAAATTTCAGAATTTGTCAAAAAAATTCGCTATACTGAAGAAGAGGGCTCCCGTGGGACGATTCCTGGTTCGGAATCTGAAGATATGCTCCGTAAGGCGGTGTTTTGGTAGATATGCTCCGTAATTAATGGTGACACGCATGTTTGGCTTGGAATCCAAACTGTTCGTTTACATAGTCCTTCATCATCATCATCAGGTCTTTATTAGTCTCCACTGCAGGAGCACGACCCTCTCTGTACCGCCAGAGCAGTAAGAGGATTTGGCCTACACTCTCCACGCTGGCCAGACGGGTTGGAGAGGTCTCTTTGATGTTTATAAGCTTTGTTTAGCTTTAGTTTCCTAAGTCGCCTTTTACAACATCCACGGGAAGATTTGGAGTGGTCCTATTCTTCTCTGCCGGGAACCACACGGCAAACATAGTCCTTAAATAAATAATAATAAATATAAATTTATACAAATATACAAACAACTAGCTATTTCTATGTGTGACTGTGGAGTATGTGTAGTTTGATTCAAAGTGTCTCTAAGTAGTAATGTACTGTGCTGTAATAGCTAGCTGCCTGTACAGAAAATTATTAATAGAGGGATAACTGTTACTTACAAACAACCCTAACACCTAACACCCTAACCACCTAACACCCTAGCCCTAACCATAAGTTAAAAATATATACGTATATAGATAAATCAAGGAAGTCTAATACCGTGAGACCTAAGATATTAGACGGATAAGCGGAAGGATCAAGGGTGTGGCGTACGAGGTGCAATGTACGCCAGACAGTAGATTTTCCTACAACCAGTCGAACAGACTCACAAGACTGATCAGTAAACTGACGGCTAAGGGTGTCTTGGCCGTAGTAGGAGGTTGGTAGTGGATCGGTCGATCCCAGACAATAATACTAGTCGATTGTCCGAACCAAAGAGAATTTATTAAAGTAAACATTATCTATTTATACAAAAAATAGTTACAAGTGTGTGTATTGATCACATTTAAAACAATATTTGTCTGCGTCAAAATTAGTTTGCGTTGCGTTCTTCGTGCTTGCATATTTTTGGGTGAATGTCCTGGAGGTCACATGTTCACGTGAACACACAGATTGAGCTGGCCCCAAAGTAAGTTCAAGAATTGTGTTATGGGATACTAACTCAACAACAGTATATTTAATAGTAGATACTTATATAGATAAACATCCAAGACCCAGGTCAATCAGAAAAAGATAATTTTTCATCTTGACCTCTCCAGAGATCGAATCCAGGACCAGCGACACGGGTGGTCCCGGGTTCGATATCGGCCGATCAGCCAGCGTGTTGACCGCTCTGCCACGGAGCTCGTTCTTGAGTCTTTTGAGGTGGATCCGCTCATAGATTTTCCCCAAAGAACTCTTTAAGCTAATACGATGTGGGATTTTTATGTCTTTGCCTGGATTGGGGATGCCGATCACAAGTGCTTCCTTCCAGCCGCCTGGAAAGGTGCAATTTACAAAACACGCATAGAAAATGCTCAAAAGTAGAAGGGGGAGGGTCTGTGAAAGGCAATTGAGCGTTTCGTTTGAGACTCCCGTCAGAGCCGGGTGTATTTCGGGGTGTGAAATTGCGAAATCTGGCAAGTTCTTCCCTACGCTTGTAATCAAAAGCAAAAAAAAAAACAACAATAGCGCGTTTTAAAATTGCCCCAGCGCCATCTAGTTCTCGTTACAGGAACTTAGTATTTATTCCTGCAAAATTGTTTATTTAAAGCCGAAAATATATATTTAAACTGACGTTACATGGTTCACACCTCTCCTGGGAATACCACAAATCTAAAGAGACCTCGTATTTCAAAATTGGTCAAGGCATTATGGCTACAGGAAGGGTCAACTTTTTGCCAGTTTTTGCCAGTTAACGTCCGCTGTATATTTGTTTTTTTGACGTCACATAGCCTATGACACTCCGGGGAAGAATCCGAATCTACTGACACCTCACACCACAAAATCCGTCCAGCCGTTTAGGCTGCAGGATGCAACAATGGAACAGACATATTTACATACATACATACATAGATATATACATACATACATACATAGGCTCGAAAAACATTACCCTCCTTCTGGGTGGGTCAGTCGGGTAAAAATAAAGGAGAACAAAGGCAGTTATTTCCAAAATACCAAGCTTTTATACTAATTTTATATTCAAAATCTCGCTAAAATGCTAAAGAGGACAAAGCGTAAACACGGCCGGAACAAAACTAAGCTATTCGGACGAAAGCGTTTAAACCCAACTGCTGTAACCTGAGACTAAAACAAAAGGAAGTTCAAGATACTCCCTAGATGTAACTTACAGTCTTTTGTGTCTGCGATTAGTTTCAAGATATTATTTCGTAGTGCTGATGAATTTTCGAATAACGAGTGAGTAAGCTATAAAATGTTTGAGGGCTATAAGATTAAATTAGATTTTAAGAACATAAAATAAATACAATCAAATCGCAAAATTTGATTCATACATGCAGTACAGAGGTATATTATAGTTATACTTATATAACAATTTTATTTTAAACCAATGTTAGGGACACGACTGACCAGGAAACTCCTAATAAGATGCGCGGACATGTGCTTGGCTTCTTCTCCTGTTACTCCTGTCCAGCTGGACATCAAAGCATGGAAAGTGTAGATGAGGTTCTCTGATCCCGATTCTTTTATAGCGCGCGCAGCCGCATTTGAAGTTGGAGACAGAATGTAATGATTTTATTTTCTTTTTGATATGGCTTTCATGCATTATATATTTGGCCAGTATTAGGTAAGAAGTATTCCGCTCTTTTTCGAGTTTTCTTGTTTATCAACGAAATAATGCTGGCGACAATCCATCACGAATACACTGGTTCAATCATAGCCAACGCAGCAAGGCGGACAACCAACAGCCTGCTATGTAAATCTCACAACAGGCAGTTTATTTTAGTTATCCCACACATTGTTCTTGGTAATTTATTTTCTTCTTTGTAGCTTTTATAACATTAAGTTACAGCGATTTTACATTATAAAGTCCACTAGAAACAATTTGTACAATAGCTTAAAACTAATTTCCGCCAATAACTTCAGAATGTAAATTATACCATAGAGATACGAGTATATGTATTATACTTCTGTAGAATCGTACATTGTACACTGACAGATGATAGTGACGGCGATGATGGCGCGACGTTTTTCTTTTTCTTCACGCACAGGTCATAAGGTCTTTAGGTGAAATTATGACCTGATGAGCTCCGTGGCACAGTGGTTAACACGCCAGCCCAGGCATGAGGGGTCAAGGGTTCGATCAAGATGGAAACCCACCTTTTTGAGATCGGCATGGAAGTATACAACATGAAATATAGTATTTTTGACTTTGTACCTCACATCACAAGTTTACAACTTACTGTGGCGCTTGCTCAATTTGTGTGATATGTCAAAACTAAAAATGCCTTCAATAATAAAACCTTATTATGTAGTTATATTATATTTGTCTTAAAAGTTGGTTTGATTACAATTTACGACATTTTTCAGGTCGTGTGTAAGTAGTGCCCAATTATGGTAATTGCAAAGTACTCGACTTATACCCACGCACGGTTAACCCGTTCCCCATCTCCCCTTTCATTTTCATCAAAGGCCGCAGCTCGTAATTGAATTCAACAAAGAAGATAGAAAAAAGTAAACTTGGTACGTGAGGCGAAAACGGGATTCGAGCTATCAACACTTGTTTTGTAAGTCAATGAGACCATCCAGTGAATAAATCCGCCTTGCCAATAAGTTTAGATCGGTTTATAAATAACTAAAGGACTAGTTGGTTTTCTTTTCAGGAAGTTTGAAAGTGAGACTCGATTGGAGATCGTGCCAGTATTGAACGATTCTCTGAATTGATAAAGGCCTCTATCACAATGGAAAGAGGATGAAGTTGTGAGAACGGCGAACGTTGATTGACAATAAGGTTTTTCACCTTATTGGTCGTTATTATTTTCAAGGCAAACTCATTTAAGTTTTGGCTTATTGAATTATTTAAATAAAGGCATAGATGCATTGTTATTATTTAACTAGCTGTTACGCGGTTACTAATTTTTCCGCGTGTTATATAGCCTATGTCATTCTCAGTACTCTAACCTGTGTATGCAAGTTCATGATGATCGGTTTAGTAGATAGGGCGTGAATGCGTAACGAACAAACAAATTAACTTTCGCATTTAAAATATTAGTTCGGATGTAAACCTCAATTGAATCCCTGGGTCAGTTATATTTGTATTTTAAAACTAAACTTTCTGGAAAGAGCAAATAAAAATAATATTTACCTATATTGACAGTTATTTACTGCACGTAATCATCATAATCAAAATGAAATTTACATTTTGAAATTTAAAGATTAGTTACATATATACACAGAGAAAAAATATATGATTGCATATCTTTATCATACAATATTTCTTTCATCTGAGCATGTTTCCGGTTGCATCCTCAGGGTCCGCTTTCCGGCTGTTTCTTCTCAACTTCGTTCCGTCTTCAGTATTCTTGTCGATTTAATATCACTACATCACTACATTATTATAAAACAAAGTCCTCCGCCGCGTCTGTCTGTCTGTTCGCGACAACTCTTCAAAACTCAAAAACTACTCCACGGATTTTCATACGGTTTTCACCAATAGATAGAGTGATTCACGAGGAAAGTTTTAAGGTATAAAACATGCCCGGGCGCAGCCGGGTAGGGCTGCTAGTATAAAATATAATGAAAATGTTGTTATGTCATTCGCAACCTGTGGCATTTTAAGTTGTAGTCGCAAGTAAGTTACAAATTGTAGTTTAATGCAAATATGTAATTATTTGTAAGTTTTACAAATATTTGTTGAAATACGTTGTTTTCGTAAATTTTCTATTATATTTACAATTTTTAGTTAGGTTAACTTTTTCGATACCTTTGCTATCAAGGTTCTTATGATATTGGAATTTAGATCGCTATGTTGTAATTTACGGACTAAGTCCCTTTTTTTACACCAATCGCAATCGTTTACTTATTTAATGGTAATGTGGGTATTGAAAAACGTCGTAAGGTGCTCGTACTCAGTAAGCTGGCTACTATAATCATTTGTTTCTTTATGGCACTCGGCATCATAGACATGAAGCCACACACACATACACTACATCTCGAGTATTAAATATAGCTTACCGTACTTGCATTATGATATTTATTCTACTACTATAAAAAACTACGTTGCAATAAAACAAAACTAACTGTTAATAAAATAGCTATTATTATGTAGCAAATCCAGTAGCAAAGCCAAGTCAACACAGATCGGGGAGAAAGAATAAATTCTTATTGTCCCAGACAGCATTATTACGTAATTGTCCCTGTTGCTCTCTCGAGCAATCCGATTGAACAAAGCAAAATTAGTTTCTTTTAAATAGAACTAATATGTGTGATAGAAAATATTGTGTTTAGATAGTAACTTTTAACTTTTTAACATAATTAACATTTAATATAAACTTAGTGACATAATTAACTTAGTCTTTTTAATCGATTTCAAAAAGGAGTAGGCTATCGATTTGTTGTAATATTTTATTTTATATGTATATAACCTCATAACTACTTCATTTATGAACCGATGAGTATATTTCTTTATTTTTATTTTAAAGCATAAAATCGGTTTAGTTATTTGGTTTCTAACTGATATATTATTAATAATTTCAGATATTTTTGTTATTATATCGCCGAAAGTAGTATTTTTCCTAGACACGGGACTATCCGTGTCGCAGGCAGGCGTGTTGACCGCTGCACTACGGAGGTTCATAGGGTCCTAGCACCAAAAAAAATCTTTAAGGGTTTAGCTCCCAGCCTGGTTGATGCCACGTTTATGATATGAGGGCTAGCTCATTCCTTGCACAGAGAATTGGAATGTTATACAGACAGGGAATGCAACCAGTGTTCTTTGCACTTTGCCACAAGGACACAAACTTTATTTTGATTTTTAGTTTTTTAATTAGGTATACATTTTATTTTTGTCTTTTAGTTTCATTTTAATATTATCTTCCATTTTTCATTATTTTTAGTTTGTTAAAAGATGACAGCAACACCTCATTTTATTACATTTTAAAATGGATTATAGGTTACCGTGCGATGCTTCACATTAACACGATGTTAACAAAAGATTATTGTTAAAAAAATGTTTATCTGTCTGCTCATCATCGTCATTTAGGTGACACGGTCAGCCGACCATGTACACCCTGGTGTCAGAGTTCATCGGAACCGCTAAAACTAAAACTAAAGAACAAATTGACAATACAAGATTAGTCAATCAATACCCATTTTTACCCGACCTAAAAATAAGAGTATCAATTCCATTCGTAAGTATGTTATATTCTTGTCAAAAATACTAGTTTTGCACATTTTTTTTAAGATTTTCATACAAGAACCTAGCTCTAATTTAGTTTGTGATATTGTCAGATTTTCCAGTTCTTGTATATATTTTCTTAAGATTTGTGCCTTGATGTGTGAATAATTTTCCGCGCGTAGGCTCCAAAAAAAGAAATGGGTTATTAATTAAACTTGTATATATGATTTCGCCAGAATTGCACAGTTTTTATATATTTAAGTCTACATCAGCTTCAAAAATATGTGTATATATTTTGTTTGTTTCTAAATTTATATCACAGAAATTGAAAACAGAAAAAATTCGAATGAGTGGGGCAGGCGCGCCACAAGTTTGATCAGACGCTCAAGCTTCTAACAAAACGCGCGATCCCATTGTTTGGTGATTCACGGACTCTTTCATTGTAAGTAACATGAAACGTGGTGACTCAAAAAGCGTCTGAGCGCCAATCATCAATGCCAAAATTAGCATGTATTTGTATGGGGAGGCTTTAAGAAATCTAAAGTTCCTTGTGATTACTTGCAAAGCAAGAATTCAAACTGGCCGGGAAGATAGGCAAAAATCTCCTTAGTTTTTCGCCCATCCCCTCAGCCAGCTTCTCATAATTTATCATCTTCATCATGCCAATAGGCAATTGAGATAGCAAACTAGATTAATAGATGAGATGATTGATTTATTGATTTAATCCCGTTTTCCCGTCCAAATATACTAACGCCCTCTAAAAAACTAAAATTATGCTCCAAGAGGAATTAAACATTTTAATATGTACCTATATTTTATTTACTCATATATACACGTATTAACAATAGAACGCTAATATTCTTGTTTGACTAAGTACACTCTTATCAATCATTTCCGTAATAGTTACAAAGACAGATCCTCAATCTCAATCAATTCACGCGTACCTTCAGTACTAAGACTAGATTAGTTATTATGTTATGAAGCAAACAATAAGCTATTAATTAGATTACTTATTTTCTCTTTTTTTGTTACTTCTTTGTATAATACTTCATACATTTCGCTAATTATTAGGTACTTGTAGCTAGATATCGTTGATATTACAATATGTAAAAACTCTCTCCGGTCTTAAGGGGACGACGTGGCCTGTAAATATGAACAAATTTTCCTATTAGACTATGCTGGTTATTCGACAAAATTTTCAATTATTTCATATAAGTTGGTCGGCGAGCAATATGGGAATGTAATTTTTTTTTCTGAAGATGAACTCTTATCTTTTAGAATTTCCTGCTTTAGTAGTATTACTTGCGTAGTAACTTGCGTCACAGGATACTAATTCAACGATACTATATTTTATAATACATACTCATAAATATAAATATCCAAGACCCAGACCAAACTGAAATAGAACGTTTTAGATGTGTCTGCTTCACTGGGCATAGGTAGAGACATTTTGAACCTATGAACCCGAATTGTTTGCGTGGACCACTTGACGGGCCCACTCCCTAATAACGACGGTAAAATAATTATTATATTATCCCGTCGTTCCGGATATCCTGTTATTGACCAGCTCTCTACGGGATGTCTACGGGAAGTGATGTTACGAAACGCGTTCTAAGGCATTTATTTTGAACAGAAGATTTAAGGTCACGCGATTGTTCCATACAAAAATTATGCGATTTTGAGCAGTTGCTTATTCGTTTCGTTGTAAGCACTGTTGTATGTCGAAAGCATATTATTTATTAAAGCAAACAGTTTTGAGAATATCTTAATTTAACTTGTTTGAGTCTTAGTAAAAAGTCTTATAATTTCTTTGAAAGCTCAGGTACCTTAACATTTTACCTCATGTTCAATTTATTTTACTAAGCCAATGCGGAAAACATACATTGTACTAGGTGAGTGTGTAAGGAGCCAACACTGGTGTTATATATTTCAAACTGCGTCAAGGCTTGTAACATAGTCATAGTTCACGACTACAATCTTGCTATGACAATCGGTTTCAACAGAAGAAAGCAATTCACACACGGATCTCATTACTTTTTAGATTCATTCACTATTTAGCTAACTGGCCAATATTAAAAGTAATGGTAATTACTTATATATTCTCCTTCTTAGTGAGTCCACGCAGGTGAATAATATTTGTGTTGACCAGAACTCTGCCACTGACACAGAGCGTTTAGTGACATTGTATAGGTCCTTGCTTGTGCAGGTGGTAGGACACGCAGGGTAAAACTATACGACTTCAGATCATAGCACACCTATTGGTGTGCTATGATCTGAAGAGCAGAACAAAAGATTCCAAGTTGTAATCTCTCTTGGAATATTCTCTGACTGGGTATACCTATGGACTCTATATACCCCGAGAGATTACGCTCAGAAATCATTTGTTCTTGTGGTATCACGACTTTAATACCTTCTTATATTAATACTAGTCAGAGATTTATTTAATAAATTATTACTGTTATTTTTTTCAGTCAATCTGACACCTTTGCCAGGTACATAGTTGCCAAAATATCAGACAAGAGACAAAAAGTCCCGTTCTACCAACAATAAATGTTTAGATCCTATTATGGAAATTTCTATAGAACGAATGTAAATCGACACCGTCACAGATTGATCCCGACTTGACTCCCGACCCACACGTTGCCTAGTCGCCGATACATAAAGTCACAATAAATGGGAGTATAAGTGCAAAGTTTGTATGTATGTGTATTATATAAATATACATATAATATATGTTACGAACTCTTTTTGTGTATATTGTCCTTTTTTATAAATATATTTTGCTATTGTTTTTTTACATTGTCAGTTTTTTTGTGTTTGGTTGTTGTCGTTACTAAGGAAGTGCGCTTGTATTATAATTCATTTTCTCGTTTACATTTTCGCCTTTTATTTAGTTTTCCATATAATATATATATTCTGCGCCACAATATATATATTTTCTTTCATGCTGGTCTGGGGGAAAAATACTTAAAATGTACCAGCTGCTTCTCTTCCCGTGCAGATCGTAAAAGCCGATCGAGGAAATGGGCATGAGGAATTCTGTCAAAAGGCGATGCAGCTATAAACTAATCACTATTTTGATTCCGTTCTCCACGTATAAGCCCACCGACATAATAAACGTGGCCTTTAGGTTTTATAGACCTCGGCTCTGTCTACCCCGCAAGGGAAAAAGACGTGCTAGTTTGTATGTACAAACACATACATACAAACTTCGTCCTTTACTTCTTACGGGGTGGATAGATCCTAATATTTAGCTAGCCAGGGTCTTCTGCCGAAGGCGTTCAAGCTGCCAAACGGCGCAAGTATGCAACCTTAGCTGGGCTTAGTACTATTATTAATTCTGTGGCTGAGCTGTTTGTTTTTGTTTGTTTTTCGTATGTGTAAGTGGCCAACACTGGTGTCAGATTTTTCAAGCTGCCTTAAGGCATCTGACATAGCTTAACGACTGCCATCAACGATGACAGCCGGGACCAACGGCTTAACGTGCCTTCCGAAGCACGGAGGAGCTCGAGATATTTTTATGCCACTTGCGGTCACCCATCCAAGTAGGGACTGCACCAAGGGTTGCTTAACAATCGTAAGCGCTCATAGAGCTCACACCCACTGGACCATCGGGCTCCTCATCGGGCTGAGCTGATAATTATATATTTGTGCTGTTTGGCGTAGAAACGTTAGGACCTAGGGGCCCTAGAGCTAAAGGCTTCTTTAAAGAGATTACGCAATGACTTAACTTCACTGTCAGTGATAAGAGGGCTGGCTGCTTTTTCACCCAATTGATAAATATAGCTATCCAACGGTGTAACGCAACCAGTGTTCATGACACACGGGCAGAACTTATTCTAAATTTGTTTATGTTTTTATGCATCCTTGCTTTTCCTTTATTTTCTATGTAACTATGCATGTTGTTCTATCCTTTGAAATTAATAATTCTGCTAGTGGTAGGCGTAAAAGTGGAGAACAGAATCAAAATAGTGATGAGTTGCAACCTAAATCAACTGCAGACTAGTTTCGTAGGTTTTAGGCGAATTTCCTTGACCAGCCTTTACAATGACCGTGGGAAGAGAAGCAACTGGTATATTATATGTATGTTTTTTTCATCCTGAGAGTAGCATGGCAGGGGCGTAAATTTAAAAAGTTATTATAGCGCATAGATTAAAATCAATTTTTTCGTCTTCCTACTTCTATGTTATAGCGGTTATTTTCTTTCATCATCTTTTTTAAAGTGGTAGGTAAGTAAGAAATAAAATGAAATGAATTACATTTTTCGATTTGATTTGGTACGCGTCGACGATAAAAGAGGAAAATCGAGAATCTCATCAGAACATGTCATTAAAATTCAACATTTCGGGAATTATCCGGAGCGGTGGAAAATTCTTCCCTAGGGAATTCGAAGCAAATCCTCTTTCTGCATATCGGGCCTCATGACGTATTCATGGCTATCCTTTGAAAACAACATTATTTAGGCCACGTAATGAAATCTGTGCTTTTACTTACAATGTCCTATTGGATATTACTATACCTACCCTTAGTTTATTACTTCATAGTATAAAGCAAAGTCGATTCCCGCTGTCTGGATGTCCCTTTGTATGCTTAGTTAGAGTCTTAAAACTACGCATGAGGTTTTGATGCAAAATGTCAATTTTAGTCAAATATACCACCCTGGATTATTCCCAGCTCAAAGGTGCCTTTACACTAACAGCTACCTCTATAAATGGCAATATATCCCTTGAACAAGGTACCATCCAGGACAACCGTCATATCTTTTTTTGTCTTAAGGATCTTTCACTACGGATCAGCTGTTTAGACAGTGACTGGAACCTATTTATACTTTGTACTCAAAACCAAGTAATTAGTTAAGTAATTTTACTATCACTTATTAATTTTATGGCTAAGCTCTTTCTCATTCATCAGAAATTCTGCCTCGTGCTAGATCTAGTTAAAATAAAAAGTGCTTAGTCAGAATACATCTCACATTCTACCCGTATAAATCAAGTAATAAAATTACATCGTTTAGATATGTAATTTGATGTTTTTGATTGCGATTGATGATTATCATCTATTTATACTTTTCTGATAAATAGTAAATTATTATTTATAACAATTTACTTTGTATAGGAATATATTTATACAGTGTGAAAATTTACCTTCACATTCGGGTTATTCCTTATTTCCCTTGAAGAGGTGAGGTGAGGCTCAGCCCGTCAAAATAAACAACTTTTCCGTTGGGCCCAATGATGGAAACTCAAAACTCTTTTCGACATATTCATACAAATGACGCGGCTGGCTGAACACTTGTATTAGAGTGTATTTTTTTTCTATCTTTAGTCCCATTATAAAAGATATTAATATTGACGGACTGCATCGTTCCAACAAGGCTATGTTAAGGGGTAATTTATACCCGCTGTATAAAAATATGGTGGGTTAAACGAGGCAATACTATCCTTACTGGCTCTGCCATACGTTAGAATTCGAATTCTTTTCCTATTGTGGCAATATTATAAAATATGAAGCAGGCTTTATGATGAAACAGTAGCAATTCTAGAGGGGTCTTGTAACGTATGCGTTTCGGGGCGTCCGCAACCGCTTATATCATCACACAGGTGTGTCGTGTTTCACTGTTTACGTATACAAAAGAGCGATGGATAGAAAAAGATGGATTTTATTGTAAGCGAACCTAGTTAGAATTCAAATTATTTTCGTATTGTATTGTGGCAATATTATGAAATATAAATCAGGTTTTATGATAACACAGTAACGCTTCCAGCGGAGTCTCGTAACGTATGCGTTCCGGGGTGTCCTCGACCGCTTATATCATCGCACAGGTGTGACTTGTTTCACTCTATACGTATATGAAACAACGATGGATAGGAAAAGATGGATTGTATTGTAAGCGATCCTAGTTGTTCCCCCTTGTGGTTGTTACTCGTCACATACTTTCTTTGTAAAATTAATCTTAAGCTTTTTTTTAACTGTGTCTCCGTGTGTTAACTGTACTGAAAATGCCTTTTTTTGTCACACCTTCAACACATAGATCCGGCCATTGGTCTCCTTAGAAAGGGCCTTAAATACCTCACTAAGCTCCTTATCTTCTCTCAGTTTATGAACTTGCACATGTGCAATTCTAGTTGGACGACCTCATTTGTGTTTTTGTGTTTTGGAACAATAAATGCACTCCCTATATATGAGATTGAAGTTGTAGAGACTATATATCAAAGTCTATAGATTATTTCCGATTTCTTTCCTATTTTATTTATTAGAGCAAAATTACAAAATATGAATGAGGTTTTATGATGACAGTAGCATATTAAGGGGATTCTCATAACATACGGGTCCCGGGGGACCTCAACCGCTTATATCATCGCACAGGTGTGTCGTTCTTCACACTATACATATACGAGACAGCGATCGATAGCAGAAGATGGGCTTGCTGGGTGAATATCTGTCTCTCATCTATGCGTTTAGTTATTGTAAGCGATTTAAGTTGTATTCTTATCCGTAGTTTTTTTGCAACTCGAGTTTAAAGCGTTTTTCGTAATCTAATTAGTAAGTGAAAAAAAATATTTGAGGAACACATAAAATATAAAATATACACATATACTAACAAACTTAAAAAAACTAAAATTTTAATAAAAAGAAATCAAAAATTTATATTTTGTGTTCTCAAAATGCCTCTAATTGCTTTGGGTGATTAAAAATGTCGTGACAAAAATTTCATGATAGTATATGTAAATATGTAAGTGCGTAAAATGTATCATCATTATCACTTGAGCGTATTCTCAGTTAGATCCTTAGCGGTTACCCAAAACCAGAGTCCAGGATCCGCTTCCATATCATTATCATCAAGAATTGAGTGGTCGTTATTTGTATAACTTCCCACACTACGACAGCAACGAGCCGCGTACCTGTTAAATATTAGAGCAAAGATTTTTCCTATGAAAATAGTAAATAATAATAATAAATATATACGGACAAATCACACAGATTGAGCTAGCCCCAAAGTAAGATCTTAAGTAAGACTTGTGGTATGGGATTCTTACGCAACGATACTATATTTTATAATATGAAATAATTTTATAAAATTAATTATACTTAATATTGGAAGAATATTAGTAAGTCAGTCAGTACGTATTCACCCTGTTGTTACCGGAAATAAAGGCGGAATAGAAATAGACACTAAATCGATAGCTGTTTCTATTAACGTCTCGTCTATTTTGGTGAACCATTGCAATTCAGAACACAATATCTGATTCATCAAATTGGCATTCAAGGGAAAATTGCTCGAAATGCCACAAGTATATAATATGTAATGATCACCAAAATCTAATTTCTCCTTCATCCAAAGAAAATTTACAAAAAATATATGAATAAAAAACTGAATTAAACCAAAAGTCGATTGATCTCAAACAAGTAAAAATTATGTGATTTTTGAGAGGTCTGAAGTTTTGTTTATATTTTAAGATTTAAGACACATTTTTTTATTTCAGTTTATTTAATAAATGTCATGTATTATAAATAATGTGTTGATAAACTATTGTCTTTCACTAAATTTAAATTTAAAATGGGCTACAAGTGAAGCCCTGAACGTTTAAGAGGCGCGTGTACCGTAGTGTTAAAGAAACAAATGAACCCGATGGCCTAGTGGGCATGCCACTAGGCCATCGGGTTCATTTGTTTCTTTGCATTTGTTTGTTTGGCATTATAAGCGCAACATTAAAGACTGCCCCATGCGCGGTCCCCACTTAGATGAGTGACCACTATCTATCTATCTATCTATCAGCCAGGGACGTCGTATATTTTTTAGCGAGCAGTTAGTTACAAAGCTAGACAAACTGATCCTTTGAATATCTTGTTAGTCTACTGACTCATGAATTCTCCTCCAAAGGCTGGGTAATTCAATTATTGTAGTGTCTACTACGCAGCCTGAATAATAAAATACGGTAGTACTATCAATTTGAAACCTGCAAAAATCACTTTCTACAACCCGCTCGAGAATATATTAATAAAAATCTTTACTTACAACTACTACTTGATAACAAGTAATGTACATTCTTTTTTTAAAATTTGCAACTTCTCTATTGCTCATACGAGAGTTTTAAAAGATCAGATCATAGATATCATTTTTTACGTTTACTTCGTGCTGTTTTCTATTTTTAAACGTAGGTGCGCTTCGAGTAAAAAGATTCAAATATTTTAAATTGCTATTGTGAGGGCAACTAATAGGTGCGCTCCGAGAAATAACTAAAGTGAGCTTCAAAATGGTTGCATTTCGAATAATATCTCAAAAGTTTAAAGTCGACGTAGAACGCAGTAAGAATTCATATATTTTTTTAGTACTATAGACAGAGAGGGTCATGCAATAAATAGGGACAGTAGAGAATAAAAAAGAACTGATGATGATAATTACAAATAAATAAAACTACTCGTGTACTTAAAAGTTTAAATTCGACGTGAAAGACATATGTAGGAATTTATCAAAAGAAACATTTCTAAGGGAAGCGGTGATTAATTAAGTAACGTCTACAAAGGTGTGTAATGAAAATGAATTCGGTACGCCACTGATAATCACGACATTACTGAGCGAGGGTTGTATAATTGAGCGCGGTAAGGAAATTTTAAGGGCAATAAAATTTTTCCTGAATATGCCACGCATCCTCAATTTGACTTTGTTTTTAGGATAAGAATTCTCATCCTTTTGGATTTTCTTCAGATATGAATGATATTTATCTAACTATAAATTAGTTTTCATACAAAAGTGTACAAGCGCCCGAGCAAAATGTATGGGGAAGTAAACAAAAATTTGAGATCCCTGCATTGATCCCGTAGCAAAAGTTGTTCATAATGGCAGACTGAGTCACCCTTTTAAGGTTACTCTCTGTATATCTCTGGTAGTTAAGAGAGGGTCATGCTTCTGCAATGGTGTTTTAAAAAAAAACCTGGTGATGATCATCATCATCATTTCGTGTAGGTGACACAGTCAGTGGACCATGTACACCCTGGTGTCAGAGTTCTTTGGAACCGCCTCTCAGCTTCTGACGTGGTTCCTTTAGCGACTACCAGATGGCAGCCGGGACCAACGACTTAATGTGCCTTCCGAAGCACGGAATCATCTTTCTTATCAGACAATCAGGTGGTTCTGCCTGCCTGCAATGTCCTAACCAAACTCGAAACAACAAAGTATGCTTCCCGTAGGAATCGAACCCACGACCACTGGACCACAGAGGCTGTTAAAGTTAATGATGATGATGATGACCTGATAATGATGATGATTACAAATAAATTAAAATGATATTACTAGTATACTTATAAGATTTAATTCAACGTGAAAAACAGTAAAATATGTATAAGAATTTGTCAAAAGAAACATTTCTAAAGGAACCAGTGGATTAATGAAGTAACGTGTACAAAGGGTGTGTAATGAAAATGAATTCAGTACGCCATTGGTAATCACGACATTACCGAACGAGGGTTGTATAATTGAGCACGGTAAGGAAAATTGGAGGGCAATGGAATTTACCCTGAATTTACCACGCATCCTCAATTTGACTTTTTCTAGAATAAGGAGTTTCATTTTACTAGCTTTTATTGAGATATGAATGACTTTTATCTAACTATAAAAATGTTTCATACACAAGTGTTCAGCCGCCCGTGCAAAATGTACGGAAAAATAAAAAAAATCAAGTTTTGAATAACTATAACAATAACTATACTATAAGCCCGCAGGGCAGCTTTTGGCGAGCTGTTGGTGAGTAACGACACCACGGACCCGAGTGCTCCAGAGAGTCGGTCAGAGCCCTCGCCCCCGACGTGTCTACATCGACACCCCTGAGTCGCCCGCACCGGTGTTGCCCCTTTTGCCGGCAGTAATCGTCGGCTATTTTGAGGGGCCCATCTAGTGGGCGGCAAGCCACCACCTGCCAATTGTAGTCAGTTATCATGATTATGGCAGGTGTCCGACCGTTTGCAATAACCCAGCATTAAGTCCACCCATATTTCAGCCCCATAGCCCATTAATTTCTCCTTTTTCTAATACAATAGTCCCACCTCTGGCCAAAACATGTTCGACGACATATCATTCACTGGTATTTCCAGGAATGGGTTCTGGCTGGAGAACTACATTACATCAACTTCTCCAAAGGGCTTCTACGTGTTGGATCTATATCCCCACGCAAGCCTTCCAAAGGACCGGGGTAACACCCGTGAGTCTCAGAGACTATAATAATAACTTTTGAATAAAGTTGTTCATGATGACCGACTGAATCACCCTTTTAAGGGTGTGTTACACTTTGTATATCTCTGCTTTTGCTTGCAATATGAACCATGGGATAGGAAAAATTTTAAGACTTTAATTAAACCAAAAAGTTTTTTTTTTCAGAAACAAACCAATATTGACTGATACGTCAGGTATGACAGTTTTAAAATGTATAAATTAGGTTAGCATCACCATCATCAGGTCCTTTATAGTCTCCACTGTAGAAGCACGACCCCTGTACTACCAGAGCCATATATTAGCCAGAGCAATCAGAGGATTTAAGCTAAACTTTTCAGGCTGGCCAGACGTGAAAAATCATTGTCATGATTCTTTTAACAATTTTTTTTCCATCTCATATATGTAGATACAAATATTTTCAATAATCTTCCTCGATGAGACAAAGATCCTGTATAGATCCATCCATCAGCTCCTTTTTAGTCTCCACTGTAGGAGCACGACCCTCTCTGTACTACTACAGCAATATATTAGCCATAGTAGTAAGAGGATTTGGCCTACACTCTGGCCAGACGGGTTGGAGAGGTCTTTTTGATGTTTGTAAGCTTTGTTTAGCTTGTGTTTCCTAAGTCACCTTTTACGACATCCACGGGAAGACTTGGAGTGGTCCTATTCTACTCTGCCGGGAACCACACCCTGTATAGATGACTAGCAGTTTTACCTAACCTTCATCCGCGTTAATTATACCCTATGTCACCGGCAGATAAATTAATTTTCTTTAGGTGAAAGTACTTATTTTTAAAATCGGTCCTATACTTTTGGAGCCCATTCAATGCAAATAGTCAAATCTGTTGTCGTTATGATTTTAATATAGGAGTAACAGATGAGCCATAGCAAATAGCCACTACGTTGGTTTCTGTTTCCTAGCTAACTAAAGTCTAAAGCAGAAGATAGAGAAGTTTGGCGCATACTCCATCGACAAGAGCTATAAAGCTCTTAAATAAGAAGAAGAAGCTAACCGTCTAAAACTGCTATAACTGCCCTTTGTCTGTATCCTTTCTGTAATCATAATGATAAGTACCGCTTGATAATCTAATCAACATCATCATCATCATCAGGTCTTTGTCGATTTAAACTGCAAGAACACGACCCTTTCTTACTACCAGAGCCATATATTAGCCAGAACAGTCAGAGGATAATCCTATATTTATAGTTAAATACACAGTAACATAAAAATCGGATTATCATTCTAAATGTCTACCCGAACCTTCGGAGACAAAACAGACCGCTTCATGAATTATTAATTAAGGAAAAAAGTACGTACGTCACCAGACGGCGCGTAACTTTCCTGAAGTTAAAACCTTTTCATTAAGCCGAATTCACAGGCGAATAATTACTACGTGAGCTGAATACTGTAGTGTTATACTAATGAGCGAAATCAAGACATGAAACTGCTGATAAAAGTCAAATGTTATTCACTAGTGGGTGTCAAATGAATAGTGTTAATTATGGTCAATGTTTCATTCATACATTTTTGAAGTGACAACTTGTTAAGCGCCGCTATGCACTTTTTGTGAAGGGGAAAAAATGTTACTCGCGACAGGTCTCATGATTGACAGATTCGTCAGATTGAAAATTCGTAAGTCGGACACGTGACCTGATCGAAAATTTGTTACAATATCATTGAAGACAGTAGCGTGGCGTAGGAGAGGAATGCACAAAGTAAATAGTCAAGTTTTCACTTCTGCTTGCACTCCAGTGCAACCAGTTGTTTTTCTTTTTTATTTCTCATCGTTGGTTCCATATGAAAAGTTATTAATTTAGTCGAGATCAACCAACTCTTTAAGGGAATGTGTCAATTTACAAGCAGTATATTCACCTGGCCTGTTATAAATCCTCTAAAAGGCTCGATGATGATCGGTGTAAATAAATTGATGTTATAAGTATACAAGATTATATTTTTTAAGCTACCGACTTAATGATCAGAAAAATATAATTAGTTCTCGGGTTTCTCTTGCTTTTGAAATGAACTACGATAGTTTTTTTCGTAAGAAATTCTGCTATCTGATTTTAATTTATTTTACTTCAATATCGATTACGTTTTGTAGAACTACCTAAATCAAGTAAAACAAAATCTGCGGTTTTTAACTTAAAATAAGTATAAATAATTTTATCTTGTAATTTGCCATGAGCTTTTGGTAGTTAATTAAACGTTACCTCTAAAACATTCTCGGTAAGTAAAGATTTTTAATAATATATTCTCGAGCGGGTTGTAGAAAGTGATTTTTGCAGGTTTCAAATTGATAGTACTACCGTATTTTATTATTCAGGCTGCGTAGTAGACACTACAATAATTGAAAAAGAAACAAATGAACCCGATGGCCTAGTGGGCATGCCACTAGGCCATCGGGTTCATTTGTTTCTTTGCATTTGTTTGTTTGGCATTATAAGCGCAACATTAAAAACTGCCCCATGCGCGGTCCCCACTTAGATGGGTGACCACTATCTATCTATCTATCTATCAGCCAGGGACGTCGTATATTTTTTAGCGAGCAGTTAGTTACAAAGCTGGACAAACTGATCCTTTGAATATCTTGTTAGTCTACTGACTCATGAATTCTCCTCCAAAGGCTGGGTAATTCAAATATTGTAGTGTCTACTACGCAGCCTGAATAATAAAATACAGTAGTACTATCAATTTGAAACCTGCAAAAATCACTTTCTACAACCCGCTCGAGAATATATTAATAAAAATCTTTACTTACCGAGAATGTTTTAGAGGTAACGTTTAATTAACTACCAAAAGCTCATGGCAAATTACAAGATAAAATTATTTATACTTATTTTAAGTTAAAAACCGCAGATTTTGTTTTACTTGATTTAGGTAGTTCTACAAAACGTAATCGATATTGAAGTAAAATAAATTAAAATCAGATAGCAGAATTTCTTACGAAAAAAACTATCGTAGTTCATTTCAAAAGCAAGAGAAACCCGAGAACTAATTACATTTTTCTGATCATTAAGTCGGTAGCTTAAAAAATATAATCTTGTATACTTATAACATCAATTTCTTAACACCGATCATCATCGAGCCTTTTAGAGGATTTATAACAGGCCAGGTGAATATACTGCTTGTAAATTGACACATTCCCTTAAAGAGTTAGTTGATCTCGACTAAATTAATAACTTTTCATATGGAACCAACTATGAGAAATAAAAAAGAAGAACAACTGGTTGCACTGGAGTGCAAGCAGAAGTGAAAACTTGACTATTTACTTTGTGCATTCCTCTCCTACGCCACGCTACTGTCTTCAATGATATTGTAACAGATTTTCGATCAGGTCACGTGTCCGACTTACGAATTTTCAATCTGACGAATCTGTCAGTCACGTGACCTGTCGCGAGTTTAACATTTTTTTCCCCATCACAAAAAGTGCACAGCGACGCTACAAGTTGTCACTTCAAAAATGTATGAATGAAACATTGACCATAATTAACACTATTCATTTGACACCCACTAGTGAATAACATTTGACTTTTATCAGCAGTTTCATGTCTTGATTTCGGTCATTAGTATAACACTACAGTATTCAGCTCACGTAGTAATTATTCGCCTGTGAATTCGGCTTAATGAAAAGGTTTTAACTTCAGGAAAGTTACGCGCCGTCTGGTGACGTACGTACTTTTTTCCTTAATTAATAATTCATGAAGCGGTCTGTTTTGTCTCCGAAGGTTCGGGTAGACCTTTAGAATGATAATCCGATTTTTATGTTACTGTGTATTTAACTATAAATATAGGATTATAATCTGACTGTTCTGGCTAATATATGGCTCTGGTAGTAAGAAAGGGTCGTGTTCTTGCAGTTTAAATCGACAAAGATCTGATTATGATGATGATGTTGATTAGATTATCAAGCAGTACTTGTTATTATGATTACAGAAAGGATACAGACAAAGGGCAGTTATAGCAGTTTTAGACGGTTAGCTAGGAAACAGAAACCAACGTAGTGGCCATTTGCTATGGCTCATCTGTTACTCCTATATTAAAATCATAACGACGACAGATTTGATTATTTGCATTGAATGGGCTCCAAAAATATAGGACCGATTTTGAAAATACTTTCACCTATAGAAAATTAATTTATCTGCCGGTGACATAGGGTATAATTAACGCGGATGAAGGTTAGGTAAAACTGCTAGTAATTTACAGGGTGTGGTTCCCGGCAGAGTAGAATAGGACCACTCCAAGTCTTCCCGTATGTCGTAAAAGGCGACTTAGGAAACACAAGCTAAACAAAGCTTACAAACATCAAAAAGACCTCTCCAACCCGTCTGGCCAGCGTGGAGAGTGTAGGCCAAATCCTCTGACTACTCTGGCTATACATTGCTGTGGTAGTACAGAGAGGGTCGTGCTCCTACAGTGGAGACTAAAAAGAACCTGATGGATGGATCTATACAGGATCTTTGTCTCATCGAGGAAGATTATTGAAAATAATTGTATCTACATTGAGATGGAAAAAAAATTGTCAAAAGAATCATGACAATGATTTTTCACGTCGGGCCAGCCTGAAGAGTTTAGCTTAAATCCTCTGAATGCTCTGGCTAATATATGGCTCTGGTAGTACAGAGAGGGTCGTGCTTCTACAGTGGAGACTATAAAGGACCTGATAATGGTGATGCTTATGACTGTAAGTTACACTATGACTTAATTTATACATTTTAAAACTGTCATACCTGACGTATCAGTCAATACTGGTTAATTTCTGAAAAAAAAAAACTTTTTGATTTAATTAAAGTCTTAAAATTTTTTCCATCCCATCGTTCATATAGCAAGCAAAAGCAGAGATATATAGAGTGTAACACACCCTTAAAAGGGTGACTCAGTCTGTCATCATGAACAACTTTTGAATAAATTTGAATTTTTTTTTTACTTTTCCGTTCATTTTGCACAGGCGGCTGAACACTTGTGTATGAAACATTTTTATAGTTAGATAAAAGTCATTCATATCTCAATCAATGCTAGTAAAATAAAACTCCTTAATCTAGAAACAAAGTCAAATTGAGAATGCATGGTAAATTCAGGGTAAATTCCATTGCCTGTGCTCCTTACCGTGCTCAATTATACAACCCTCGTTCAGTAATGTCGTGATTACCAATGGCGTACTGAATTCATTTTCATTACACACCTTTGTACACGTTACTTCATTAATCCACTGGTTCCTTTACAAATGTTTCTTTTGAAAAATTCTTATACATATTTTACCGTTTTTCACGTTGAATTAAATCTTATAAGTATACTAGTAATATCATTTTAATTTATTTGTAATCATCATCATTATCAGGTCATCATCATCATCATCATTAACTTTAACAGCCTCTGTGGTCCAGTGGTCGTGGGTTCGATTCCTACGGGAAGCATACTTTGTTGTTTCGAGTTTGGTTAGGACATCGCAGGCATGAACCACCTGATTGTCTGATAAGAAAGATGATTCCGTGCTTCGGAAGGCACGTTAAGTCGTTGGTCCCGGCTGCCATCTGGTAGTCGTTAAAGGAACCACGTCAGAGGCTGAGAGGCGGTTCCAAAGAACTCTGACACCAGGGTGTACATGGTCCACTGACTGTGTCACCTACACGAAATGATGATGATAATCATCACCAGGTTTTTTTTAAAACACCATTGCAGAAGCATGACCCTCTCTAAACTACCAGAGATATACAGAGAGTAACCTTAAAAGGGTGACTCAGTCTGCCATTATGAACAACTTTTGCTACGGGATCAATGCAGGGATCTCGAATTTTTGTTTACTTTCCCATACATTTTGCTCGGGCGCTTGTACACTTTTGTATGAAAACTAATTTATAGTTAGATAAATATCATTCATATCTGAAGAAAATCCAAAAGGATGAGAATTCTTAGCTTAAAAAACAAAGTCAAATTGGGGATGCGAGGCAAATTCAGGAAAAAATTTATTGCCCTTAAAATTTCCTTACCGCGCTCAATTATACAACCCTCGCTCAGTAATGTCGTGATTATCAGTGGCGTACCGAATTCATTTTCATTACACACCTTTGTAGACGTTACTTAATTAATCAACCGCTTCCCTTAGAAATGTTTCTTTTGATATATTCCTACATATGTCTTTCACGTCGAATTTAAACTTTTAAGTACACCAGTAGTTTTATTTATTTGTAATTATCATCATCAGTTCTTTTTTATTCTCTACTGTCCCTATTTATTGCATGACCCTCTCTCTCTCTATACTACTAAAAAAATATATGAATTCTTACTGCGTTCTACGTCGACTTTAAACTTTTGAGATATTCTTCGAAATGCAACCATTTTGAAACGCACCTAATGAAGCTCACTTTAGTTATTTCTCGGAGCGCACCTATTAGTTGCCCTCACAATAGCAATTTAAAATATTTGAATCTTTTTACTCGAAGCGCACCTACGTTTAAAAATAGAAAACAGCATGAAGTAAACGTAAAAAATGATATCTATGATCTGATCTTTTAAAACTCTCGTATGAGCAATAGAGAAGTTGCAAATTTAAAAAAAAGAATGTACATTACTTGTTATCGATAGTTTCACTTAGTACCCAACTTTTCAAACACGTGCGCTAGAAGGAATAAAGTATTTTATTAATTGCGATCGCAAGCGCATCTAAATGGTGCGCTCCGAGGAATAATTAAGGTGCGCTTGATTAGGTGCGCCTCAAAATAGTTGCGCTTCAAGGAATACTTAAAACTTTTAAGTATTCTATTTATTTGTAGTCATCATCATCAGATCTTTTGAAGTCTCCATTGAAAGAACATGACTCTCACTGTACTACCAGAGCAGTCAGATGATTTTGCCTTTACTCTCCATGCTGGCCGGATAGGGTGGAGAGGTCTCTTTGGTGTTTATAACCTTTGTTTACTTGTGTTTCCTTAGTCGCCTTCGTCGAGATCCATAGGAAGACTTGATGTGATCCTATTATTCTCCTATTAAATTTTTTTTAAGTCCCAAAACTTGCGCTGCCTTTGCTACACTCCAACCGAATTTACTTTACTACTAATCTCAATTTGTCGACTGTAAGTAGTTATTGAAAATCTGTGTAAATATTAATATGGAAAAAGTTACTTCTATCTTTAATACTTTTAGAAAATGAAATTATTCACACCAAAACATTCGATTCGATTTTCGGGTGACAGTTTGTCTAAAAGACGAAAAATATGTTTATCAAAGTTATAGAAGGAGAAAATATGGCAAAGAAGCCATTTGGCATTTAAAACGTCGTTGTACCGTTTTTGAACAACTGAAATTCGAAGAGAATAAATTCTTGTTTGTAATAGGTTACCTGCTTTTTGCAATTTTACTTTATAGCATTATTTCGGCTTCAAATTACTCGTAGATAAAGCGCTGCTTTATGTGTGAAACATCATTGTTTTACTTTATGACACAGTGTTGTTTATCAATAACTACTTACTTCATATCAGTAGCTATTTATCAATAACTCTAACGTCAAGGCAACAAATCCACTTTATATCCTTGCTACCCGATTTATAGCATTATAATTCATAGCACAACTGGAATCTCTTCATTGTATTCTGAAGAGGTTTTCCTCTTAGCGCAACCATTTTGAAGCGCACCTAATAAAGCGCAACTAAATTATTACTTGGAGTGCACCTTTTAGTTGCGCTCACGATAGCAATTTAAAATTTTAATCCCTGACGCGCATCCACGTTCAAAAAAGAACGTGCACTACTTGTCATCGATATTTTCAGTTAGGTCCCTGCTCTAAAAGATAGGTGCGGTTCGCAGAATAAAATTTAAATATTTAAAATTGCTATCGTGAACGCGACTAAAAGGTGCGCTTCGAGGAATAATTTACTTGCGCTTCATTAGGTGCGCTTCAAAATGAATGCGCTAAGAAAAATACCTCATTCTAAAATTTTTGTTTTTCTACAAGGGCATGACCAAGAGAATCGTATAGTTTAATAAATTAACAAAGTCAATCATCATAAAAGTTATTAACATTTAACAACAGCAGGCAAACATAGGTACAAATATGGATTTCATTATTTGTGTGTATTATGTAACTTACAGTTATAGTAGGTTTTACGCGCTAATCTCAGGCAGGAACTACTGGGACGATTTCAAAAATTCTTGCACCGTTGAATAGTTACCTTTGTACATTATCTTTGAGTGCCATAGGGCATGTATGTACCACGGGCAAAGCCGGGGCGGACTGCTAGTAAAGTGTTATTATTTAAATAATATTATTTTTTAAAAAAAAACTTGTTTCAACTACTAAGTATTAAGCTTCAAAACTAAAACAAACTCTATTCTCTACGAACATTCCGGTCAGTGGCTCTCAAAAGCTTTCCGTTTGACTAACCGTGGACGGGGATATTGTATAGTTATTCTTATAGATTACTCGTGTCCCAATATTAAAGTTTCTCTATTGAACCAATTTTATTTTAAGTAGTAACAATATCTGTAATTTGTACTATATATTTAAGACAAAACTGTGTATTTAAATACGTTGAAAACATCATCATCATCATCATCAACAGCCTTCTGCATCCCACTTCTGGGTATAGGCCTCTCTCAATGCATAACATAACGAAGTATTTTAATTGCTAAAAACCAAACTGAACTCTATTTTCTACAAACATTCCAGTCTTCAATCTCACATCGCTTTTTTTCCATTAATACTTTCGGAGGAGAACACTAGGTATATGGTTGATTATTGTTCCGTCAGCATTCACAATTATAATGTGCTGGGATAAACATAAATATCAAATGCTTAAATATGAACTACATAATAGTATTCATTGTCGACATCGGAGCTATGACTTTCCTATTGCTACAAGGTAGGTACTAGCTTTAATTTAAATTGTCCTGTCAGTAAAAATAATATGTCTGTTCAAGAAAAAGTTTAGTCAATGTAAAAGAAAGCCACTGAAGTTTAATGCGTATATATCCCTATTCATAGATTGCCGTACAATAAACGTTGTTTTTGTAGTTAAATATAGTAACGTGGTAAGGAATCCTTGATTAGTATGTGCGAACTGTGGAGCCGACTCGCGCTTCGCTAGATTTTATTTTATGAGGCCATAATTTCTGATTTAATTAACTATTTACTGACTATATATGTATTTGTTATAAAATATAGTATCGTTGAGTTAGTATCCCATAACACAAGTCTTTCATTAGAACTTACTTTGGGGCTAGCTCAATCTGTGTGATTTGTCCGTATATATTTATTATTTATTTATTATTGCGGCAAATATACACACTCAGTGAACATTTCAAGTTTCTACCTATTAAGTGAAAGCCTGCACTAGGCACACTAGCGACGCCAATAATTTTATTCCTAAGACTTTACAAATACAATGAAATTTAAGAATGCAAGTCATATAAGCCTTAGTAAACAACCGGAAGTATGTTTGCAATCATGTTTTAATCTTATGAGAATCAGTCATTAAGAGAACTACTGATTATCGAATACAGCCCTGTTGCAAACGGCTTAGTAGTTCCGTTTTTACCCTGTAGGTATTGAACTCTAAAACAGTTATAGTGTATATGCGAACAAATAAAATGAAACCACAAATTGTAACCAATCCCCGACAAGTGCACTAAAAGCTGAGAAAAGCTCGCAGTAAGTACTAGGGCAGGTACGTTTCAATAAAATATGCAGTCACAGAACGCGTGCGACTCAAGAAAATAACCACGTGAGACAAAAGCTTTTAGGGCAAGTGCATACATATTCGTAAGTTACGGACTTTTAAGTCATACTTTATTTGAAACATACTCCCTTTAAGATGTTTTCAACTTTTTCTGTACCACTTATTTGGAAGAAGTTTTATATTGAAATATGAGTTAAAATAAATAGCGATTTGTATTTATTTTTCATATCATCTCAACTTGACTAAGTATAAAAAGTATTGAAAGTTATTATCAATGTTGATCATTTAACATATTTTTTACAAAAAACAAAAACCGTCTTCGAACCTATCGATTTATTTGAATAAGCTTAAGAATAAAATGGAAATAAGTGCATAAACCGAACGGCATGCGTGTAATCATTTTTTTGGTTTTCGTGTATTTTTTCAAAAAGCGCTCGACACATTTCGATAAAAATTTAATGGGACCATCTGTAAAGTGTAACTAATCAAACAAAAAAAAATCTTAATCGGTCCAGACATCTGCGAGAAATCGGGGAACATACGTAAAAGAAAACCGAAAACGAATTGAGAATCTCCTCCTTTTTTGAAGTCGGCTAAAAATGAAAACCATAAAGTTTTTAATTTGTCCAGAAGATAGAACTTTTTCAATTAAGTATTTCGTTAAAATTTCAATAAAAATTATTTCAAAAAATAATTATTTACATTGCACGTCTGTGTTTGGGTTATAGAATTACACCACCACCTACCGTTCACCTGTTTTGATTCAGTAGATTCGTAGCAAATTGGCAGACGGATAGACAAACGAGTGATCCGATGAGGGTTCTATTTTTAATTTTTGTACGGAATCCTAAAAAAAGAACGTCAAAAAGAGGAAATTTGCTCTTCAAACCCAATACATCTACCATCTGAAATCGGGAAAACTATTCAAAACCGCTCAAGACGCAAAGTTTCGTCTTTATCGAGAAGATTCCTGGAAAACTAGCGGCCGTTTAGGTTCAAAATGACCAATTTCCAAAATGTCCAGAGGTTGCAAAACGTACATTTCCCAGAATGTCCAAATCCCAAAATGTCCAAATCCCAAAATATCCAAATCCCAAAATTTCCAAATCCCAAAATGTCCAAATCCTAAGTCCCAGAATGTCCATATAAACTACAGAAAAAATAAGAAACATTATTAATGTTAATTTACAAAAAAAAATTATACATAATCTCTTACAAACCGACCGACAGGCAGACCGAAAAACAGACAGACTGACTTGAATCTTGGCAATAGGTGATTTGTTGTCTTTATGAATAGGTAAAGCACAGTAAAAAATTGCAAAAAATATTGAATACGTACAAATTCGGTCCCACTACTGTGTAATATTTTATATGTGTAGAAAATAAAATTAAAAAAAAAAGTACAACATGTTGGTTGTATTTATTTAAATCAAAATAATAAGCAATGATAATTTACTTACGTATTTCTTTGTTTCAGTAAAAAAAAATATTTTAACTTTTGATTGTTATTGTATTATTACAAGTTCAACTTATGACTTTGTTTTTTTTTTTATGTTGATTTGTTGTATAATTGTTTAATGTTGATTGTTAAAAGGACAATAAAAATCGTTATATTTAGATAATAAGAAACGTATTTTATGTAAAATGAATGATTGTGTGTCAACAAATTTACTTCTTACGAACTTACTTCCTATAAGATTTATATCTGTAGTTATGTTGCAAAAGTAACACATGTATATGCCACAGTGTGCTATTAAAAAAAAATTTGAATTATTTAATTTTTGAAAGAATCTAGAATTAGGTACCTAACACTGACTGATTATTTAACACAAATACTTACATAATTATTGATATCATTGCTTATTATTTTGATTTAAATAAATACAACCAACATGTTGTACTTTTTTTTTTAATTTTATTTTCTACACATATAAAATATTACACAGTAGTGGGACCGAATTTGTACGTATTCAATATTTTTTGCAATTTTTTACTGTGCTTTACCTATTCATAAAGACAACAAATCACCTATTGCCAAGATTCAAGTCAGTCTGTCTGTTTTTCGGTCTGCCTGTCGGTCGGTTTGTAAGAGATTATGTATAATTTTTTTTTGTAAATTAACATTAATAATGCTTCTTATTTTTTCTGTAGTTTATATGGACATTCTGGGACTTAGGATTTGGACATTTTGGGATTTGGAAATTTTGGGATTTGGATATTTTGGGATTTGGACATTTTGGGATTTGGACATTCTGGGAAATGTACGTTTTGCAACCTCTGGACATTTTGGAAATTGGTCATTTTGAACCTAAACGCTAGCGGCGTAACACGAAGACCGGAGTTTCCCAACTATTTCGTCGAAACCTCAACTTTTCCAGCTAGCCATGCGGAATTTGGATGGAGCTTGCTGCCAACTGTCCTTGCACAAAGCAACCACGAGTACGCACTTATTGGATGTGTGGAACAGCTAATTTACTTAGGTTTGTGTTTAAGAAAATTTCTTCTGTATTTCAAAGCAGGAATTGCTTTCATTTTGTAACAATAAATAAATATATACGGACATGACTCATAATTGTTACTAATACTTAGCTCATCAATTTTATATCTTTGAAATATACCTTGCTAGCAATGTTCCCGCGACTTTATCCACGTTAATTATAGCCTATGTGACCAGGAGATAAATAAGCTTTCTAAGAATTTTGAAAATCGGACAGTAGTTTTGGAGCTTATTCAATGCAAACAATCAAATCTTTTATTTTTATAGTATAAGTATTTAGTTACATGAAAAAAAGTGTCGAATACAACGTGTACTTATATTATTTCCTACTATTAAAAGTGAGTTAGTATTCGCAGTGTGGTTCACGGCAGAGTAGAATAGAACCACTCCATGTCTTCCCGTGGAGGACGTAAAAGGGGACTTAGAAAACACGAACTAAACAAAGCTTATAAACATCAAAACTCCAACCCATCTGGCCAGCGTGGAGAGTGTAGGCTATATCCTCTGACTGCTTTGGCTAATATATGGCTCTACTAGTACAGAGAGGGTCGTGCTCCTGCAGTAAAGACTAAAAAGACCTGGTGATGATGATGATAAGTTTGTATGTTTGTCTGTAACGTTTTCACATCTTTACTACTAAATTTCAACTTGATATTTTACATATGAGTTGTGAGGAGTATAGAGAATGACATAGATTACCTTTTATGCCAAAAAAAGATTCTCTATTCCTGAGAGATAGAGACTAATGCCAGCGGAGCCAAATGCAAAAGCTAGTAATAATAATGTATTGTTGAATCAAAGTTCTGTATAAAAATTTAGATTAGTTTCAATTAACAAACATTAAAGTTACCGTATATCTTTTAAAATCTAAAGTTAAATCGTTATTTATAACTAATAAAAATGTGTTCTTAATTCTACAAAGCAATTAATCATCTCACCTAATTACATCATAAAGATGTAATCATCTATCATTGTGTTCGAGTCACCCGTTTTTCCCCTTCCCACGTCAACTACTTACTGAACAAGTTGCTAATTAACCATCAGTTTCAACCCTAACGAACTCTTTTAGCACCGTTGCATACGAGCTACAGACGTCACATCACAACTTTTAACATATTTTACCGTATATGAACGGAAGGCAGAACGGCATTCAGTCTTTAAAAAATCTATAACATGTGGATCTGAGGCTAAGGATGAATTTCAGTGACAGTGGCAAAGTTTTCGCATTTTCCAAGAAATGAAAGCTTCACTGATCGCAGCGCACAACATGTCACGATTTCATAAATTTTCTGTGTTACGTCTTGCGAGGCCTATAATCAACCTTTGGGCCTCGCAAAATTTATAATACAGAACTCACAATGGTCCTAAACACCATAGATCTTAGGTGCATCATGCCAAATTACAAAAAAAAAAAAAACTATAAAAGTAATTATCGAAACTGCTCACAAAACTTTCGACTTTCGACACACGAGAATCGGTTGAGAATTACGACCTGTAGAGAACAGCTGGACAGTGGGACAGACGGACAGATAAACATACGAAATATTTTATTTACACAAGCTGAAACAGAGACACTTTGCTCGCTCTTCACTCTCGTTACATACCAAATTTTCGTCTTTAACACTAGTAGAGAATTTTACAAGAAGAAAATTGACGTCTACTACAAAATGATAGCATTTAAAATTGCAAATGGTAACTAAAATTTTTCTGGTGACAACCTGATATACTGCAAGATTGACAAACCATGAACAAGACCTACATACACACATAAGCCCACATCGGGCGAGATTCGAGGCCTAGTGAATGAGTCTCGCCTCCTCCCAATTTAGGGCCGACTTGACGAGCTCCGTGGCACGGCGGTCAGCACACCGGTCTGAGATACGAATGGTCCCAGGTTTGATCCTCGGTCAAGTCAAGATGAGAAATGATCTTTTTCAGATTGACTTGGGTCTTGGATGTTTATCTGTATACATATGAATTTGTAATAAAATATGGTATCGTTGAGTTAGTATCCCTTAACACAAGTCTCAAACTTATTTTGGGGCTAGGTCAATTAGTGTGATTTGTCCCTATACATTTACGCCACAGTTGGCGACATTGTACTGTTGACGCCAGTGGCTCGTGTGTAGAGTCAATGAATGAAGTTAGTGTGACCGACCCGACCTTTGTTTGACCAAGACCGTGGCCGACTGAAGTGGTGTAGGTAATTCACAGAGAGTTTTGCGACACGCCATTGTCTCATATTAGTTACGCGTACCTTTTCTGAAGTATTACATAAACGCATTCCTTTTGTGAGCTAAAATGATAGGCGCAGTTTAATTCTTAAATAAAACTTATAATCAAAAAGATTTGTGAAAGGTTGCAAAACATTTTTGAACATCATTGACCTATAACTACTCATGGTCAATTAAACATCGTGGGATAATATAATCACTATATTTTCTGACCAAATTCATATCTATCTAATCATCGCTTACGTGTTATACTCACAATTTTCCTGTTCCTTTTTAGGGTGTTGCGTTAATATTTTTAAACATAATGGAAATATTAATTACAATGATAAATTAGAATGCGAAAAAATTAAAAATATCAAGCGTAAAATCGGTCCAAGTTATAGTACTTCGTGAATTACACAATCGATTTGACGATATTTCGAGAATTCGCGTTTGTTTACTTAAACCGTCAGAGATTTTTATGCATTGATGTAGCAAAACTATAGAGCGCACTGATTATAATTCTTATAGACAGTCGAGTAAAGGTTTTCGAGCAAATCATGTTTTATCAAACGGCATTATCTAACATTACAGAGACTACCTAAACAGAACCAAGATTATATCTTTAGGAATTGTAAGACACGTATGAGACTAAGTAAAGTAACAATTTCATTACAATACACACACAAACATTATTTTTTCTTTAAAAGCAACTAAGTATAAAAATAAGTTGTTAGAAATGTTCAAGTAGGTTTGAATTTTTCAAATCCATTTTTCCCTTGGCCTTTCAAAACATAAATAAATCTTCTATTCAATCGAAATTCTTCCTTTGTGGTATGCATCTTTCAAACTGCATGCGATCATCGATCACCGCTTTGAAAAACGATTAAAACGATGTCATAGATTTATCGAATAGAATGACGGAAAAGAGCATGTGGGAAGGAAATTCGGACAGTGAAATATGGTTGTTTGTGAGGTTGGTTTAAAACTAAGTCTAGGTAGCTAGATATTTCTACTTACTGTATGGTGTAAGTACATTTTTGAATTTAAAATTATATATAGAATTGAAATTGGGGTACATTTAAATGTTATGTGACAATAAACGTACAAATATAACTAAAATTACTATACATTTGTTGCGTAAAAAGTGATAAAATAAACATTAAAATTAAATGAACATAGCTAGAGATTTCTTTAAAGTGTTTTTATTTTAGAGAATATTGTTTTTAAAATAGCGAAGCGTGACTAAAATTTCTTTATTTCAGCTTGGGCAGAATTTTCAAAAGCTGCTTTGGCAAAATACAATTATTTTGCCGAAGCAGCTTTTGAAAATTATTCATAATGTCGAAGTTGGCACAAGGCTCAAGCGCCAATAAGATCAGTTGGACAAGATGGATAATTTTACTAACTGCGTCATCATCGGCGGAAAAGATAAGGTGATAATAGTATAGAGACAAAAAAAAACTATTATAGCTATTGTCAGAGCGGTCGAAGTTTAATGTTTAAATTTTTTTTTTCAGTTTTTTCATTTACAATTTTTTTTTCTAGTTTTTTGCGGGTAGGTTACTTTTAAAGATCCGTAGTAAACAAGATTTTTTTTGACATTTATAATAAAATGTCTTTTAGTTTTATGTTTTGAGGTGCTTGATGAATTACAATTTTTTTTCTAGTTTTTTGAGGGTAGGTTACTTTTAAAGATCCGTAGTAAACAAGATTTTTTTTGACATTTATAATAAAATGTCTTTTAGTTTTATGTTTTGAGGTGCTTGATGAACATTTATTTAGTTTAAGTATATTCAAAAAGCTCAAGGTCGCTCATAGAGCTATGGAGAGGGCTATGCTTGGTGTTTCTCTGCGAGATCGAATCAGAAACGAGGAGATCCGTAGAAGAACAAAGGTCACCGACATAGCTCAGCGGATTAGCCCTTTGAAGTGGCAGTGGGCGGGACACATAGCGCGAAGAACCGATGGCCGATGGGGCAGAAAGGTTCTCGAATGGTGACTGCGTACCGGCAAGCGCAGCGTCGGACACCCACCGACCAGGTGGTCAGACGACCTGACCAAGGTCGCAGGAAAACGCTGGATGCAGGCCGCTTCTAACCGGTCATTTTGGAAATTCTTCGGAGAGGCCTATGTCCAGCAGTGGACTTTCTGCGGCTGAAATGATGATGATGAGTATATTCAAAGACAGATTCGTGTGATCTATAGAATACTTCTTTATGGTATCGCACGAACCACTAGTCTTGATTTGGTTGAAAGTTGAAGAAATCTGTGCAGAACATGGGGGTAAGACAGAATTCAATCGATCCCAAAAGTAAATAGATAGTAGCGATTCAATTTCACGCATCCACTGAACATAATGACATGACCAAGAGGCTCGTTCCACGTCAAAAGGCCTTGTTCAAATTGAATTATAGTCCTTGCGACAAATTCAGTAGACCCTTCCTTGGAAGATCAGCGGGAAAGGTGAGGTTAGAGTGGAATAACAGATTGTTTTAACAGGCTACCTACTTATTACATAATTTTAGATTACATTTCAAGTAATTATATCCCTACTTTGGTATTTTCCATTTGGTTTATTTATTGTGTAAGTGACCATCACTGGTGTCTGATATTTCAAGCTGTCTTAATGCATATGACATAGTTTAACGGTCGAAACAAACAAGAGGCAAAATCGCCACTATAGAAAGAAGTCTCGTTTTCACGAGTCGGTGGTGTATTATCTATGTGAAAGATTTTAAATATAATGTTCAACGTTAAATTGGTGGACTATTTGATGTAGTTCTCCTCAACATGGCTTATAAGTAATAAGGTGTTTGTGGAAAGTGATCGTCACGTCAGCATCAACATAATGCTCCAAAACAGCTATTATATTCAAAAGGAATCGTGTCTTACTCTATGACTGAAGCGTTATTATAAATTGTAATGCCACCTTTACACAATTGCCTGTAATCGGCTGTCAACTCGACGATCCACTTTACATCGCTGTGTAACTTACAAAAGCTCTTAGGAGTTTTCTATCCAACGCAAAATTATTAAGGGAATCGCTGCAATGACAGCCCATCATCGGCATTTGTGATGAGACATGAGAGAATAGGTGCATTAATGGATATCTTTGAGGCATGTGCGTTTTGCCCTCGAAATAAGTGACTGTGCTCAATATTAAAACCCGTGTTAAGTGGAATATCATTTTGTGGATGACCAATTACGTCAAACCAATTATGTTTATTACATACACTGGGGTCAAATTTTTTAACTGCCTATAGCACCTGACTTTGTTTAATGACTGTCATCTAGCGTCATAGTATTATTCTAAAAACACCATATTTTGTGCATTCAGAATCTGGTGGACCAGGTTAAGTCAGGGGTAGACTTACAATTTCAAAACTTTAGTCTACATACTACACTTTAAGACTAAGTGAAATCTCATTTAAACTTAACTGTAGGGCATGTAAGACACGATAGAATTAAATCAAACCCAAAGTAAATAGATAGTAGCGGTTTAATTTCACGCATCCATTGAACATAATGTCAAGACCAAGGGGTTCGTTCCACGTCAGAAATACTTATTCAAATTGAATTACAATCAATGCGACAGGGTGAGTCAAATCAGTGGACCCTTGGTAGGGACATCGTGAAAGGTGAGGTTAGGGCCCGATGAGAGATTTTTTCGACAGTGCAAATCATTACCACATTGTAGATTAAATTTAAAATAAGTACTTTTGCTTACTACATAGTTTTACAATTAAAGTAAGATCAAATTGAAGATGCGTAAGGCCCTGCATTTTTTCTCAAATTTGCCTCCTTACCGGGTATTAATATTTATTTTATTTGCTTATTTTGTATACAGTTTGCGTTGATTAAACATTCAACTTATTATCTTGAAGTATTTCAGATAATTTAGTGAATTAAATAATTGTCAGAGAAATTTTGATTATATCTAGATGTCTAAGACTCAATAGAATTCAATCTAACCCAAAGTAAATAGATAGTAGCGATTCAATTTCACGCATCCATTGAACATAATGACATGACCAAGGGGTTCGTTCCGCGTCAAAAGGCCTTGTTCAAATCGAATTACAATCCATGCGACAATGCGAGTCAAATCAGTGGACCTTTGGTAGGGACATCGTGATAGGTGAGGTTAGGGCCCGATGAGAATTTTTTTCGACAGTGGCAATTATTACCACATAGTAGATTAAAATTTAAAATAAGTACTTTTGCTTACTACACAGTTTTACAGTTAAAACAAGATCAAACTAAAGATGCGTTAGGCTCTGCATTTGTTCTCTTTGCCATCTTAGTGTTTATTTATATTTATTTTATTTGCTTATCTTATATGCAGTTTGCTTTGATTAAACATTCAACTTATTATCCTGAAGTATTTCAAGTAATTTAGGGAATTAAATAATTGTCATAGAAATTTTGATGAATTTGAAATTATAAATAGACGTGTTAGAACCAATAGAATTCAATCTAACCCAAAGTAAATAGTAGTAGCGATTCAATTTCACGCATCCATTGAACATAATGACATGACTAAGGGGTCCGTTCCGCGTCAAAAGGCCTTGTTCAAATCGAATTACAATCCATGCGACAACGCGAGTCAAATCAGTGGACCCTTGGTAGGGACATCGTGAAAGGTGAGGTTAGGGCGCGATGAGAGATTCTTTTGACAGGTTACGTGATTACTACGTAAGTAGTTAGGTTAAATTGAATATAAGTACTTCCGATCACTACAGATAGATTCTCAAATGGAACACCACAGATTTTTTTAAAAGCGCCTTTTGTGGAACGCGGTGTAACTAGAGATCATTTATAGTCTGTAACATTAAACAGTCGACAGCTATTATCCAATACCACACCTTGTAAAAGTGGGATAGTTATGTTAAGTGTCGCAAGCAGTAATGCTTATAAAGAGGAATGGGATATGGTGGAGAAATTTGACGGGTAGGTATGAAGCACGGTGTCCTAATTGGTAAGGTGTTAGAAGTACAAAGTCTAAAGAAACCCGGTTTTTGCCCGCGTGAAATTGTTTCCCAAATCTTGTTTCTTTATTTTAATTATAATATAATCAGAATAGCACTGTCAATGCATAAAAACACACATAAAATATTTGGCAGCTATTTTAAGGTTATTTCTAAACGACTTTAAAAATGGAGGAGATTCTCTATAAGTCGGAGTCTCTTATTTTCTTATCTATCATTTACTAATGATTGTGATTCAGAAATATTGTTGAAATTTTCAAGCCGACACTTAACTATACTTACATTTGCATATAAAATTTTTTCAATGTTACCAATTTTATAGACGTGCTAATCCTAAACTATTTCAAGCTGGAACGCACACCGAAAGACTAAATGAACGAGCTCCGTGGCGCAGCGGTCAACACGCCAGCCTGCGACACGGGGGTCCCGGGTTCGATCCCCGGTCAGGTCATGATGGAAAAACGATCTTTTTCAGAATGACCTGGGTCTTGGATGTTTATCTATATAATTATATGTTATAAAATATAGTATCGTTGAGTTAGCATCCTGCGACACAAATTCACAACTTACTGTGGGGCTAGCTTAATTTGTGTGATATGTCCCTATATATTTATTTATTTATTTAAATGGGGCGTCAAGTTTTTCGAAAGACGGGTGGTGTGGAAATGTATGTAAAAATTGTGAAATGTGATTTTATCTTTTCTACCAAAAATAATATAAGCGCGGTGAAAAAAATGGTACTACCTTCTAGCTACACATCACGAATTTTGTGGAAACGAAATCTTGGAGTAATAATGGATACGTCGAAAGGCAATTTAACAACAAACAATTTATTTACAGGGAAAGTATCGTCTAATTTTTTAAAAACTATGTAACGTACCTAGTCATAGTTTATTCCCGTTAAATTGTGGTTCTGAACAACCATGTTTTCTGTTTATCTAACTATATTAATTACGCTAAAACAAAACAACAAACTCTACTCAGATTTTGTATGTTTGTGAACGTAAAATAGGCAAAGTTGCTAAATGCATTCAGTAGTATAGTGTGTGCATATCCACAAACGCTAACTTCTACTGCTTATATAGAAATGCAATATGATTAAATTAATTAAAGTTTCGTATGGAAAACAGCTGTAAAACACATTAGTACAAGGAACATAAAGAAGAGATATTTGCTTTGTTAGTGAGTTTGTTTGTAATGTATTAACGCAAAAACTAATAAACCGATTTTTCGAAAATGAGGAACTCTCTACATTATGAGCGGGTTACGTAATACGCAAATGCAAATGGAAATAAAATTGACAAGTTTTCTGCACTCTACGGCCTACACTAAGTACGAAGTTTATATCGAGGATCAATTATACAGATGGAATAAAATTACTCGAAAAAAATATACGATTTCATATGACTGACGGATTACACAAACAAACGGGTTCAGTTACTAATTTGACATCGCCAATAAGTTTCAGCCTATTTAAAAGGCCATCTTAAGAGTGAGAGTCAAGATTTTAACGTGATCTTTAATAATTAGAATAAAAAAAAAGAAAGAAAAAGACAATTAGTTTGTTTTTCGTGAGGGTAAGTGGCCAACACTTGTGTCAGATTTTTCAAGCTACCTAAAGGCATCTAACGACTGCTTAAAGACATTAAGGAAATAAATATACATAATCATACAAAGCCCTTCAGGCGAGTAGGCGACCAAAACTGTTGAAAAGAGTTTCTTTCAGTATTTCTTCTCTGCAGTGGTCGGTTCCAAAATGCTAGTAGTCTGTAGCTTTTGAACAATTAATTAAATACATAGTATTTAATAAGATATTTTAAATGTCATTTGACTGCAAAGGCCTATTTTCTGAACCATCTTTGTCAAAATTTTTACTGTAATAGATTAATTTAACATTATAAAAACAAACATTTTCACAAATAAAATATCTCTTTCAACGCACCGCATCGAGGCAACGCAACCAATATGCTGACAGCATTTCCTCGCTGAATAGCGAGACTTATTCTCTGAGCAAAAAAGCTGCCTGCTCTAGGGTCACCAGTTGCCTCGAAGAGGCGCGTTGTGACGTCCTTAAAAAATATCTTAGCTTCCGGGCCCCAAGGTCCCATCGTCTCCACTGCGAAAGGTAAAAATATAAAACTGCTTCCCAGACCCGCTTATTTCCGTTTTTTGGCAGCCTCTGCAGAACAAGCCGCCGCTCCACCAAGATTAGAGGTTGCAGACACGTGTGAAGGTGCTAGAGTATCCATACATGTGGCATCCCAAACAAGACATTTACCCTGCCTCCATGGGACCAAGGACAAGCCATCAGGTCGCTTGCCATCAGTGCGGACGATCCCTTTTGGTTCCAAAATCATCCATTTTGAACGATTTTGGAACCAAAGGGGACGATCCTGAACACCGACAGTGGCCAAAGTTCTATGGATAATATCATTAATAGATGCATGCCGAGGCATTCTGCCCGCACTTTTAACACAGGCTAGCCCATGGCGACCGTACCCATCCACAGAAGTACCACAATGACAAATATGTGGTTCATTAATTTTTGCGCTCAGACGAAGGCCCATAGCAAGAGTAAATTTACAATTATCCTGTATGACATATTTTCTGAATGAACGTTTTGTTTTGATTTAATTAAATTTAATAAATAAGAATTTGAAGAAAGATAGGATACGATTAATAGTTAAATGCTTTCTGCCTATCAAAAATTTAAATGGTTTTACACCTTAGCACTTGTCCTCCACCATTTCTCCAATTATTTGATTAGTATCTTAAAATGAATAGGTACTATGGTTCAGATGTAAAACCCATGAAATACCATAAACATAGTGTGAAAATAATACATTCCTATACAAAGAAAGCATTTGTCCCGTTGGAAAATACGTGTCAAACAAAAATTACAACCGCTGTGATATTTTATTACATATCACTGCAAGAAAAAATCTGAACACAAAATCCCAGTATATTTGAATACCTGCTAGGTACCTTTTAATCTAATAAGCTTATTGCAGGAGGAAGTATTTTAAGAGGGTTGAACACTGATAATAATTCACTAGATAAAATATTCACAACATTCTAGTGCATGTTTACCAGAGATGTGTTATTAATGTATGTATGGATCCATTCCGTCTAAATGACAAAAGCACTTTCGACTCTCGCAAAAACATTATCTATGTCGTCTTTTGGAAATTTGGCAAATCTTTGACATTATAAGCTTACTTACATGTTGTCATACACTCAAATGATTATGATGCCACTGAATGGTTTCTTTAATGAGAACTTCAATTTTAGAGTTCCATACCCGAATAATGTCAACAGGACACTATCACTAAACATCCGATGTCAATCTATCCCTCCGTCACAATGCTGTATCTTATGAATCGAAGAATTGAAAATTCTACGAAACACACACGTGCAAGGTCGTAGAACTTTTTATTGATTTCATATTGCACTTGTTCGAGTATCAAGATGAATATTTCAACAAACACATTAGATATCTTTGTAACATTAATTTCGAAAATGTTAATATAAAAACATTGGAAAAAAGTCTTGGTCGTCGGTGTGTCCTTGTTTACGGATCCTGGATGTGGTCACGATTATTACTCCTAAGACAATATATTTTTTTGCTGCCCTTAGAATTGACAGTCATCTTCAATCGCAAGGTTATCCACCTTGCGATTGAAAATGACTGTCCAATTCAGATTTAATTTGATTTGTCTATTTTACAGAAAAACAAATTAATTGTTTTTCTTATATTTTCCAAAATTAATAGTTATAGTAGGTAGTTGATTCAGCAAGATGCTTTTCTATATTATTGCAAGTATTTATCATTTACAAGACTTGTCTTTGTGCTATTTTGGAATGAACTGTTACAGAAAAGGCGTATACTATACTAAAAGTTAGATTTTCTAAAAATAATAAAATATATATCCACTATTGAGCTGAAATTTTGCATACTTGAAAGTTGAATGACAATACGATATTTTAAAGTCAGTCATCGACGTAGTCTGATGATTAAGAAATGTGGAGTCGTATGGTGGCATTAGTGAAGCTTGTTATAAAATGTAATTTTAGACTTTCCTAGTTATCTCTTGTTTGTTGTTCATATGTTTACATGTCAGTGGTCGGAGTAACCATTTGTAAGTTCCCTGCTTCGCGATTCAGAATCAACATCAACTAGAAACTCGCTTTAAGCAAACTTAATAAGCGCTTTATTAAATTGTTCTTAGTCGGGTTCAGTTACCGGATATAATTTACTTTCGTTCCGCCAAAATTTCAAGCGTAACTATACAACGTGTTTATAAATAAGCGCAAAACCTCTTTGGTGGAGATTGTGCTTATGAATATGAAATTTTTTTACTACGGGACCGACTCTGCAACTTGACAAAAAAAAACAGCTATTCCATAAATTTCTGGTCTAGTAGTTATTGACAATTTGTATGAAACAGCAGATTTTTTTTGTCGACTTGCGGAGTCGGCCCCGTCTGTCTAGTATGTAATAAATGCGATAAAAACCGTATTAAAATAATTTTATTTAAATATACTACTATCTCCGTGACGTGATCTTGTATCTCCACACAATCATCTTCAACTCAGCTAGCAACAATCTCTTCATGTATGGTGTTGGGCCAAACACCAAGTCTGGCACCATACATGTATGCCAACATATCGGCCTGTAGCTGACTTTATACGTGAGTGATCCGTATTTTACATATTAATCATGTATATCAACCTAAAAATGCAGTGGGATAGTTATCGCAAGTGTACGTCACTTCTGGAAGTCGTGGCGCAAACTTTTTATTATTTACGAGCTGAGCTGCAGTGGTTGCATCGACAAACTTTTCTTGTCCATTCATAGGAAACTTAAACTTTTTGAGTATTCTATCGTAAATCGTTAAAAGTTGAAAAGCAATCTGTATTTTGTGTCATATATTTAAATTCAGTATCATGATTTATATTGTGAAAGTCACTGAGATAAGAACTAGTGATTTAAAAAATGCTTAATGGTTCTCAAATGAATGACATAACATGATTAAGCTGTTTCATCTTCCATGCAAACATAATAAGCGATGTAAGGAAGGGCGTTGGCTTGGAAAGGATTATACAGTGAGTTAATTTACCCTCGACATTGCCATAAGTGACTCATCTCGTCAATGCACATGACTTTTCCTACGAGATCAATTCTGGATACCCAAAAAAATCGACCGTTCAAAACTGTTAAGCCTCCCAATGTTTTTTTGAGTTTCCAAGACTGGTCTCTGAAAAAAGTTGCTCATATTGATGGGCTGAGAAACCTCTGCAAAGGAATGTTCGGAGTAAATTTATAAATTGCATATACACAGAGGTGACGGGCTGGCCACCTGTCACTTTTGAATTCACGTTGCTCTTATCTTACACATTATGTAAATTATATATGACCTTTGGTAATGCGACCTTTGATTATATGTGCCCCGTAAGACATAAATATGATACAGATGTATCATACATTATTTAATAAATAAGTTAGAGATAGTAAAATACAAAAATAGAAGAATTAAATTTCCTTGCAAGTATATCAAGCAAAGATTCTCAAGAAACCTAAAATTTCGTCTTTGTTGATTTTATTACAAAGATAATTTTCAAAATAAGTATTTAATTGTTGTTAAGGTGATTTAGATACTGAAAGTTACCAAGACCAGTAATATTCACCATAACAACGAATGTTTCTTCATGTAAATCCAAATATTAACCAACTAGTTCTCATTATTTTAGCATTTTGTATAAAATACGAGACAAAAATTATGATAATCTATACTCATAATAAAACAAAAGCGTGAGAAAATTTGTACCCAAAATATTTTGTAACATTAATTGAAAATATTTTCTACCAGAGCTTTATCCACACAATTATCCGTCTGCCTTTCATTTCATTTCAATTCATTTGAGTTAACATACAAGCTTCATTCGTAGAATACATTTACTTAGCAGATGTAATGATATAAGAAACATGTTTATATATAACGCGAACATCAATCATCCGACTTAAATACGCGCTGGGGACTCGCTTCCAGTTACGAAAGACGTGATTATGTCTTACACGATCAATCTTGGTACAGAGACAAATGTGTTTAGAAAACTATTTACCATTTTATTTACTGCTCAGGTGAGTGATGAGCTTATTTTGCAGCTAGCGGCGGTATGTTGCATAGAGAACTAATGTTTGTCCTGATTACGACCTCTGTGGCGCAGCGGTTAACACACTAGCCTGCGACTAGTGGTTCCGGGTTAGATCTCCGGTCAGGTCATGACGGAAAACGATCTTTTTTTAGATTGACCTGTGTCTTGGATGTTTATCTAAGTATGTATCTCTTATAAATTTATCTTACGACCCAATTGCACAACTTAGTGTGGGGCTAGCTCAATTTGTGTGATTCTCCCCATATATTTATTACTAGCTGTTACCCGCGGCTTCGCCAGCGTGATTATAGCCTTTTCAGTACCCTAACCTATGTGTATGCAAAAAAAAAAGGCGTGAATGCATAACAAACAAACAAACTCACTTTCGCATTTATAATATTATAGTTAAAGATAAGATTAGAATTTTAATATTTTTAGTGACTCTGTGAGCTGTAGACATTGCCAGTCACATTGGAGCTCCTCAGCTACTATAAAAAAAAATCTTTATAAAATTTTCTTATAACAAAAAATCACGACTATTGGTAGAGAAATGCAACCTGTAGAGAACAACCGTGAAGTGGGAAAGGTGGACAGATGGACATACGAAATATTTTTTGCACGAGCTGAAACTGAGACGCTTCGCTCATTCTCCGTCATGAGGTCTTATTTACTCGACCACAAAATGTTAGTGTGTGAATGTAATGAATATATTTGAAAGGCGTGAAAAGATTTCTTCAGAGTCAACAACGCGCGATTGACACCTTTCATAAGGTACGGTAAACCCTTTCCTTATGCATGATCGCGCACTCAGTTGTATAAAAAAAAACGTAATATTAAGTAAATGAGCGTAGCTTACGCTCATTTTGAAAGCTCAACATAAGTCTTTTACTATAACCTAAGCTTCATGTTTTAAAATCAGACGTGGTGGAAAGAAATGCCTTTGTTGTACTACCAGTGGCGAACAGCCAATAAGCTTACCCAGTTGACACTTTAAGCTGCTTACAACTGACTCCCATTATTCCCATTCATTCGTAAACAGAAATATCTAGTTGGGTTTTGAAGTAGCATCAATGTAATCTAGTAGCCACTACATTAGTATACATGTACTTAACAAACATCTGTCAATCTCGCTATTACCCTTTTGGTTGCCTATTCTCTGAGATACAGACCCATACCGTCTAGTTCAGGGATGGTCTCCCAAATGGGTTGGCTTCGAATTATCCTAAGGCCTGTATTTACTGTTTATACCTACAAACAAATGTAATGTGTTGGCAAATAAAGTTTATTATTATTATATTATATTATTATGCTAACTTAACGTTCTTGTAAAAATTACACTTCTTATATTTTATCGCTAGCATGGCCCAAGACGGTTTTTTTACAGAAGATTTATTTTATATATTTCGCGTAAAAGCATTTGAGTTTGTTTTTTATTCTGAGCTGTTATACTTCAAAGGAGCCTAAGATCTGCTTAAAGCCATTTGAAAATACTGCTTTTTGGTCCATGTTTAAAATGACTTGTACTAGTAGTGGCGACCGACGAACAAGCTTATGCAGCTGACACTTTAAGCCGCTTACGAACGACTCCCACTCTGAGGCTCTGAATTTTCACGTCCTCTCTGACTCACACTTTTCATATTTCTATACTGAAGCGAAAATTAGGGCCAGCGAAAATTTAAATATTGCTTTCATTATGACATCCATGGTGCAGGGGTTATCACACCAGCCTGCGTCAATAGTGTGCCGTGTTCGATTCCCAGTCAAGTCATCTAGGAAAATGATCTTTTTCAGGTTGACTTAGGTTTTGGATGTTAATCTATTGAATCTTTTGTAAAATATAGAATCTTTGAGTTAGTATTCTATAACACAACTTCACATCTTATTGTGGGGCTAGCTCAAATTTGTGTCATTTTGTTTCAATTTATTTATTTATTAATTTTATACTTGTGAGGGTAATACCGGTTGCCTTTTAAACTGCATGTTTCGGGATGTGCCTAAACACAGCACGTTAGCTTATGCTATCCTGGATGTAAAATATAAGTAAAAATAATTACTACTTCATAAACACAGTCATATTTTGACAAAGATTTAGACCTCTGCAGTGCTTTTGAGCAATCATTAATAAAATACATAATACTTAATAAGATAATTTTAAATATGATTTGACGTGAAAAAGTTGCCTGCAAGGGCGAATCGTCTGAATGATCTTTGAAAATTTTGACTAATCGTGTGAATTTTTTGCTATTAGCACGCTAGAATATCAACAAAATGGCACCAACGTTTATCTAAATTTCTCTATTTAAATTTAGAAGCGGCGATATCTCAATGTTAATTATAATTATGGCCATCTTGCGTAAAATGAGGACGTTTCCGGGGTAAATGGTTCGTTGCGGTGGAGCGGACGGAATGTGATTCTGGTGAATTTATTTACTAGCTGCCGTCATTTTTAACTTTTAAGATTGCTGGAAATTAAATGGAAGTTGATTACGCAACGCTTGGACTGTAGGTAGAATGTATACATTCAAATTCATTTCTAGCAATTTTTAGTATGATTTCTACCGCATAAATTATAGCCTTGTCTTGTTGTTGTTAGTGCCGACCACAACTTGAGGCGGTATATGTAACGAGAATAAGTTCCGATTGGCTCTGGACTACAGTTTAACGATTTATCCGAAGGTTGATAATTTTACTTAAAATATTAAAGAAACATAAATGATGTGTAGTTAACCGATTTAGATAATACCGGTTCTATCACATGTATTGATAATTCAGGTAACTTATTGCTGACCGCAACTTAAGGTCACACACTAGGCACACTAGCGACGCCAATAATTTTATTCCTAATACTTTACAAATAGATAGAAATTCAAGAATGTAAATCATATAAGCCTTAGTAAATAACCTGAAGTATTTTTGGAATCATGTTTAATATTATCAGATTCAGTGAGAATTATGAGAATCAGATTACCGCCAAAACCGGCCGTTTTTGGCGGTAATCACTATTTCTCTCACAATATTAAACATGATTCCAAAATACTTCAGGTTATTTACTAAGGCTTATATGATTTACATTCTTGAATTTCTTTCTATTTGTAAAGTATTAGGAATTAAATTATTGGCGTCGCTACTGTGCCTAGCGTGGGCCCTTAAGGTGTCATCTGTGATAAAATTTAGCTACCACTAGTTACAGTCCAAACAAGATTACACGTAGATGGGAAATTTAGCTGAAGAACAACTTTTAAAAATACTGAATTCATAATCTAACGTTGTAACATCTCTATACAAATTGATTTTTCTACACAATCAATGAATTTATGACTACTAAACAATAATATTAATACATTTTGACATTTATTAAACTGGACATAATTTTATTCACTAGCTTTAAAAATTGTTATTAATAATAGTTTTGTAATAGAAAAAAAAAAGAAATTTGCATGCTATTAATATAGCTAAATAGGCCTGAACTTAGCAAAACCATACCATGTTTATTATTGTACCCTATTTAAAGCAAATAAATGATTTTGAATTTTGAATTTTAAGCCCAGTGAAAATATTGAAATCTCAAAATCAAGGTCCCTAATAAATTATAAATGTTAGGAAAGAAGGCGAATACGGAATTAAAATCTCAGTTGTTTCGTAGAAATTTGACAATTTGTAAGCATATTCTTTTTTAGGGTCCCGTACCCAAAGGGTAAAAACGAGACTCTATTCACGAGACTTCGATGTCCGTCTGTCTGTCAGTCATCAGGCTGTATCTCATAAACCGTAATAGCTAGACAGTTGAAATTTTCACAGATGATGTATTTCTTTTGCCACTATAACAACAAATACTAAGGTTTTGTGTTGGGAAGTCAAGGGGTGCAGTTGGGGTCTGCCTTGGACGATTTTGCAAATTGATTTTGGTGGACTTTATAATATTAAATTGGTGTAGTTTGGTGTTATAAATGCTCGTAATGGAACAATTTGTAAAATAGTTAAAGTAGACTGTTATATGAACTCGTATAGACTTGTCACCATAACCTCCCGACCATGAGGCATCAAAGAACATACGCCATTTTTGATGCTACTTGTTACAACTTTACCGTACAACACCGATACTTAGTATCTCAATTTACTGGACATTGGCAGAATCACTGAAATCTCGGTGGAAGCCATTTTATAAAACAGAAGAAGAAGAAGAACAAATACTAAAAATATAATAAAATAATATTTAAAGGGGGCTCCCATACAACAAACGTGATTTTTTGTTTTTGTTTTTGTTTTGGCTTGATAGTCGATATCTGTATAAATAATGGTATGGAACCCTGTGCGCGCGAGTCCGACTCGTATTTGGCAGATTTTTTGTTTTTTACCTTTCTTTACTTGCAATTTTGTAATATACCTATTACAAATCCTGTATTATTACATATTCTAATTCAAAGATCTAAATGGTGTATTTTTTAGAATTATATTATGTATTACGTATGAATAACTAAATTATTGTAACAGTGTCTCTCAGTAACAATTTTTATTTTGTTTTCTAGTCAAAATGTTTCATAAAAACCAAACCTAACTTGTAATTTTTTGAATCTAAAAGAATAGAAGTATTACACTTCCTAGATTCTCGCCATGTTAATAGTTTATATGTAAATCAGTGTTTTTTGGTTATTTTTCTCCGGCATTCATTTGAATAGTTTGTAACTTACACAAATTTTTGAGTAATAGTTTAAAAAACGGTAGACCGTGGTCAAAAACAATTTGTTGGGTAGCCTGTTTGCAAAGAAAAGCTATACTAAATAATACTAAAAACAACCTTTGCAAATAAAACAGAATCACTCGTTTCACTAAATAAACAACACAGTCAAAGGGTAAATAGCAATCCCGAAATTGATTGGAATCCGTGGCAACGCTTTAGACGTTAACATTTTGTTACTCGGCCGCATCTATTTACTAATCTCCCGCAGGAACATTTAGATGGATGGCTAGTTTTGTGAGTTGTTAATTAGGCCTAAAATGAAGTAAGTAATAGTTATTACTGTTAAAAAAGATCTCTCTCTCTCTCTCTCTCTCTCTCTCTCTCATCTAAGCGTGTTCCCGGTTGCATCCTCAGACGGAGTACTTCGGAGCCCGGGGTCCGCTTTCCGGCTTTTTCTTCTCCACTTCGCGTGATTTTTAGCATCCTTGGTAGTGAGACCATCAGCACGCATATCCGATATTGTTAAAAAGGTAATTGATTAAAATAGGCTTTATGTTTATTGATTCTGTCATATTAATAATAACTTAAATACTTACTAATAATAATAAATACATAACACATCTTCACATTTATTTTTATAATCAAAAAACTTTGTAAAGTTTATTAATATATGACTCCACGCATGAAAAGCTCTTGATTTTATCTGATAATATTTTCTTTATTTAGTTTTCGAGGGCACTCGTGCGGTAAATCGACACTTCATGCGAGCCGATATTTTGTCCTTTGGCGCCGTATGCCGCCCGATAAATTGTTTGACTTGGGAATTGTTGGGTATAGAATCCTATTCTTTTTTATGACTTTATTGATTCTGGTTTTGTTGGTTATTTTGAATGAAACAGTTGCGAAAAATTGTCAAAAACGTGAGTTCAATCCTAATTAAGATATTTTAGATTAATAATACCTGTTAACGTATAACTTTCACTGTTTCTTTTATTACATATGTCACTGCACTTAATATCTTACCATATTTGAAACAACATGTCACTTTGTTTATACTCTAGGTACATCAATACGATATTTTCCAAGTTTTTTATAATATGTCAAAATGTTCATAAAAGCATATTACATTTAAAATCTGGACAATTCCTTATTAATTTGTTTCCTTTCTTTGCAAATCAGCACTAACATTTTATATACATAATAAAGCTTCAACGCTACAGACCGTCACGTGTTGTTATATAACGTCACCTGCATGCAAAACCCTGTTGGAGCTCAAGTTAAACTTCAACTGACATTTACTGTTTACAAATAGGTGTTGTCACGTTTGCTTCAGCTAATCGTGCTTTTTCAATCACGTGGTCAAACACCAACATAATACATAATCAAACGTGTTTTTTTATACCATTGCACGACAAGCGAGCAAGCGGTTCATCTTATAGTAAGTGATCAATCACCACTGCCCATGTACAACTACAACACCAAGGGTGCGACAAGAGCGTTGCCGGCCTTTTATTTTTTGAGGGGAAAGGAGGGGAGAGGGGATGGGCCTCCGGCTCTCTCACTCAACGAATGAAGCATAGCAGCGGTAAAGCTACTACTCAAACGTCGATTTTCTTTGAGAGTGTAGTACTTCTTCGGACGAGCCACTTTTCAAATTCACTTTCACGCTAATATCGTGTGTAAAGGTGAATTTCGCCGGTAGCTTGGCTCTACCATAACTAACTAATATTTATGATTTCTTATAAAAATCATACGTATTTTAAAATGAAGTGTTGGTTAAATTGCTTTAAATTGATAAGCTACCACCAGTTTGATCTATATTATCATCATTGGATAATTAATTACCTAACATTTTTAGCATAGTTTTAAAGAGCTTCCTTGAATAAAGCGCAAGGCGGAGGAGCATATTACGAGTATTTTTACTAGAAGGTAAAAGAAACCTTACGCATATTTAAGGAAAGCTGTACACGGGAAACTTTCTATCAATAAATAATAAAGGGGTGAATCAGCCCGTCGATATGAACACCTACGCTGGGGCCTGGGAAGATCTATGCTGGGAACTCATTTTTAGGGTTTCGTAGTAAACTAGGAACCCTAATAGTTTCACCATGTTTGTCTGTCTGTCCGTCTGTCTGTTATTGTGTTGGGTATTGTTAAATAGGTCTTTAAAAAATTGGGGTTGAAAACACCATTTTTCAATTTAGGGATCCGTTTCCGAAATATTTAATTAAAAATTGCAAATTTTTGTTAGAGGTAAGTGTCCCTCCCTCTATCTGCTAAACGGTTATATATAGATACGTGAAAAAAATTACAGCAGTATTATATATATACTAAAGTTGAAAGGAAAACTATCAGAGCTGAGAACTAAGCACAAACTAAAAAGTTACAGGCAACCAACTTATAAAATGTACTCGAAAATGTAAAATTTCATACAATTTTCATTGTTAGATGTTTTTGGTCGTTTAACTGTGGGGTGCGAGTGTGAACAGTGTGAACTCAAAGTTGTCATTCGCAACTACGGAACCCTATCCTGCGCGTGGCCCGACACGCACTTGACCGGTTTTTTTTTTTTTACATTTTCATACTAAAGTGTTCAGCCGCCCGGAAAATTAGTATGAAAAAGTGAAAAAAAAAGTCATATTCCCAGCATTGGTCCCATAAGAAAAGTTGTTTGTATTGACGGTCTGAGTCGCCCCTATAAGGGATGTCGAGGGTCAATTTACATCTGTATGTCAGTACGCCGTCAATATTAGCCAAGAAAAAAGAAAACGAAAGAAAGATTTAAGTTTGGAATGGAAAACAAAAATGTTGTAACAAGATAAGCCAGTAGAGCAGGCTTGTGATGTGGCGGCCACGTGTAAGCCGCTTACAGCCGCGACTCGAGGTACTAAATCTACTGCCTTGTGACGTCAGTACACGGCTACACGCCAGGCACACTTTTCACGTGGCTGTTGCGATTCGAATGATATTTCGTATTATTTTTAACTATTTGGACGACCAAAATAGCATTTTTATAGAAATAAGACAGATCTTGACCGATGTGTGACTGCAATGACCTTTTTACATCAACCTTGAAATAATCGTTAGAACGGCTTTTATAATTTGTTTGCTCTGTTTTCGGGGCTGACATGCCTTTTTGGGATAAAAGCATAAATAAAAAAATGGATTATTAAAAAAATAATAACCCGTCTGCTTTTTTGACTCTACATCTAACAAATATTTTATTTTTCTAAATTTACTTAGCCTCTGACACTCTAAGGAAGAATAGAAATCGAATGACATGTAACACTTTAAAATCAGTCAGGCTTACAGGATGTAACAATGGAACAGACATATTTACACTTATAATATTCAACTATAAATATTACGTTTCGCCTTTATATTTATGAATCTATAGTATTATAAAATATGAAAATATTAACTACTAGCTGTTACCTGCGTGATATATAAGCCTATGCCCTTCTCAGTACCCTAACCTATGTGTATGTAAAGTTTCATGATTATCGGTTCAGTAGATAGGGCGTGAAAGCGTAACAAACACACAAAAAATCAAACAAACAAATTCATATTCGCATTTATAATATTAGTTGGGAAGTTGGGATTAAGATTTGGCAACTCGAATATTTTTGGCAAATATAGCATTCCAATATTTCCAGAGATTGTTTCCGAAAATCCAAGCGAAAGAAAATCCCTGTACAATAAATACTAGATGAAAGTTAAAAGTCAATTTTGATGAGAGGAGTGCGATGCCGAGATAACTGGGGACTGGCACTTACTCCAAATGAAAGCAATTCGAACCAGGCGAGGCGAAATTGTTTACCCCTAGAATTATGGCAGTGGGAAACTTGGCAAAAAGGGAAAATTTGCGAATCTCGCGTTTTAATTTACGGGTGTAATCTCTTAATTAATCCGTATTTCGGCATCAAGTATTTGTGTTGCTTCGCAAAAAAAAAACGTAAAAATTTCAAAACATTGAAGATGCTAAAGGGTTAAGCAGTTCGTAAATTAATGCAACGTAATAAAAAATATTTTTAGAATGGAATGTATCATGAATTCAAAGAAAGTATTTTCTTATAATTCACGGTACAACCATCATATAATGCAACGAAATCGTATGATACCGTTGCATTTTAAGTTTTTATTTTACTTGAAATGTAATGTATTTAGGAAAAATTCTTAAATAATAATTTTTCATTATAAAAGTAGTGGATCGATAAAAGGTTATTGTATATAAAAGCATGATTTAAGATTTTGTTTGTTGTTTAATTTTATCGCTTGTGGCCAAAGAGAAAACAATATATTATGTAAGACTCGTAGTTTTGTGATAACTATAGGAATATAAACTTCCGTGGTCATAACAATAAAAACAGTGTCACGAATTATTGGCAAATTCAAAAGTTTTTTGGGGCTTTGACCGCCAGTCATAGCCGAAAGCTTGACGAAGTTATTTTTTTAAAATTTTATTTTGTGTTTTATATTCCAAAATTTTATTTTATAAATAAAAATATAAAATCCTTATAATATCTGAGATATCTGAGAATTTTCGAAAGTTCGAATCTGAGAAGTTTAAAGTCAGTTTAAGGCTAAGTGACATGTTTTGTACGTATGTTACCCGTAATTCGCATATTATATATTTTAAATACTGTTATTATTGCACGTTAGTTTTAATCAGATACTGGTGGTAACCATTTGTCAATATTATTTAACAATACAATAATATTAATAAAATACTATGCAATGAAATATCTGCGAGGTAAATCTGTTAATTCTGGTCGAGAATTATTATTCGCGGTTCTGCAGGCCTATTTGCTAACTTTTGACAACTACGGTGTACATCATTTTCGGTAACTTCAATATTCATTACGGCTTCGGTATGAATGACTATTTTTATTTAAGACATGAAAACCGAAATGGATGCTAAAGTGACATTCAAATCGTTGTACACCAAGTTAGCGAATCGGCTCGCAGGTCATATTACAAACACAAATTGCTACTGTTGCTCGGAAAGTACGTGTATCGGATCTACAATGAAATTCAGGATAATAAGGCAATTTGCATGGTGAAGACACTGGGTAATTATTGTCTGCATTTGACCCACAGGTCTGACCCGACAGAAATGCTCTAATGAACATAAAGTTAATTATGCTAAAGATAATGTGTAACCGAGTTCATGTCATATGATGTAGACAGACTTGTATTTACCTGTTAAGTGCAGCCATTACAAATTGTAAAAGTATGAAAAACACATATTTGTGATTAGGGTATTAGGTTAAACTTATATACATATATAATTTTGAGACTTATTTTGTAAATGAACTAATTCTTTGTACTTAAAAATTTAATAAAAATATAAATCTTAAGTCTCGAAACTGTGTTTTTACCAAATGTTAATATAACTCCATGAAAACTTCAGGGGAAACAAATAAATAGAAGATTCGAGCTTAGTCCCGTTAATACTAAAAATTATGTATATAAAATGTTAAAAAGATTTAGGTATAAATGTTTATTTGTTTGGTTATTTGATCATGAATGTGAGTATCTAGAATTGTAAACTCTCCCTCTCCCTGAGTGTTTTTCCAATAACATACCCGGCTGATACATCAGAGCCCTGGGTCTAAATATACGTTTCTAATTCATGGGACTGAACACATAATGCAGTTTCTCATTGTGCGTATTAGTGGAAAACGCAGATGGACTCAATAAAAATCCCTATCCCTTCTATCTCTTTGGTCTGGCGTATAATTTAATATGGCGACCTGCCAATATTGTGCCAATTAAGGACTCCATTAATTTTGGGTCTAATTTCTAGTGGACTTCGTGACTGCTGTCCTAATGTAACTCCTATTAACACTTAACCACAAATTTACGCCAGAACATAATGTTGGTCTTCGGGCCTAAGTTTTTGCGGGTGTTATGTATATGAGGGTATCGATCGGTACAATATTAAACAAATATTCAGTCGGTTGTTCGCATGCTTTGATATAGTAGTTACTGTGATGCGTAATCTTTTATTACAGTTCCCTACACAAAAGGTAAAAACGGAAACAATACTAAGCTTTTATCGCTATTGATGCTTAAACAATTAATAATAATCTGGTTTTTTCTTTCTTCTTTCTTCTTTTTAATTATGGCTTCCACCGAGATTTCAGTGATTCTGCCAATGTCCAGTATATTGAGATACTAAGTATCGGTGTTGTACGGTATGTGGCATCAAAGATGGCGTATGTTCTTTGGCAGCTTCGTGGGAGATTTTGGCGACAAATCTATACGAGTTCATTTAACAGTCTACTTTAACTATTTCACAAATTGTTCTCGAGCACGAGCATTTATAACACCAAACTACACCAATTCCATAATATAAACTCCACTTAAATCAATTTGCAAAATTGTATAAGGCAAACGACAACTGAACCCCTTGACTTCCCACCAAAAACTCCATAAACATTTAATAGAGATTATTCTCAAAACTTCATGAAAAGGTTTGACGATTCACATTTGTTGCGATAAGGGTGTATCAGAACATAAGTGAGCCGACTCCAAATATCTAAGGCGAGGAAGAAGGTGAAAAAGGGTGTATCAGAAATCGCACTTTAATTTGTACGTTTTTTTTGGCAGTTACACGTAGATAGCACCACTACTGGTAGCGTCACACACAACATAGTATCTATCATATTGTAGGTAAATAATTCATGAAATATATCATGTTTGAAATTAAAAGAATATTTTGGCACAATATTCATGAATTATACACTATGTACCATAAGAGCGTGACCGGCAAAATTTTATGAAATAATAAGAGTTGTTAACATTTTTTTTTTTATTGAGGTGTTCATAATATACACTTTGATGCTTTATAATTAATAAGGCGTCCAATCTCCGCCATTATCCATTATCGCCTGGAATCGTCGAGGCATACTTTTGACCAAATTTTCAGCATAGTTGCGCGGCAAAGCCCTCCAAATGGACCTTAATTCACGACTTAGGTCAGCAACAGTCGCTGCATTTTTTCTCCGTAGTTTGAGCTTCATCCACGACTAATCATTTTCGATCGGATTCGCATCGGGTGACTGTGAGGGCCAATCTAAAACATTGATGCCATGTTCTTCTTTCCAGGCAGTGCACAGTCGATTTCGGTGTTTGGGGTCATTATCCTCCTGCAACATCCAGGAATAATTTTGGCTTGAAAACATCCTTTTGGCGGAAGGCAGCAATGCTTACTCATAAATTTTGTTCGTTTTCGGAGCATCCAGTGAACCGGTAAACAAGTGCAAATTGCCAAAACCCTTTTTTGAGAAACAGCCCCAGACATGCACCTTTGTCCGATGTTTGACGGTTTGTACGACCAATCTGTTATCAGCTGCAGTTCAGGCCCGAGTCGAGTAACCAGCTGCCCTTAATGAAGCTTCATCAGAAAATATGGTTTTGCCCCAATCACGATCTTTGTTTTCACTTGCCCAGACCAGTCTTTTTTCGTTGTGTTTTTCGGAAAGGAGCGGTTTCTTAATTGTGCTTCGGTATTTAATGCCACTTTCCGACAAACGTCTTTTGATAGTGTCTAAAGATATATTAAGACCCCTTCTCTTTAATTGTTCTTGGCCAGATCGTAATGACAATCCTGGATTTTTGGCAAACAGTTGAACAATGCGTTTATCCTCCGCGGACGACGTCTTTTTTGTTTTGCCACGTTCTGGTAGGTCATCAACACTTTAAGTTTCTAAATATCTCTTTACCCACTTCGTCACGAACGTCTTAGACTTTTTCATGTATTTGGCGGCCTGATAGCGTGACATTTTAGGTCCTTTGGGGTGCGTACAAAGAAAGACCGCCTCATAGCGGGACGCGTACGCGGCACTCATTGCGAAAAGCGTGCTCTCAGTGCGAAGCTGATCGGCAAACTGACGTTTATTTGATGGAGCATTCTAGGTAAAGGAGTGCTCTTACTGGCCAAGTGATATTGTTTACTTTGCATTCTTAAAACTTAATATTATGCCGGTCACGTTCTTGTCAAACGGACTGTATCTCAGTTTTAGCAAGTTTAGGCAACCATGGATTTACGCTATCCAATGACGAGTAGAAAACAACTCTATACTGTCGTCGTCTACCTATGTGGCCAACCATTGAGATATTAAGTACTACGTACTAGAGAAGCCACCGCAACCACTCACTTTGTCCCGTTTGACTGTGGCCGCCGCGCCACAGCTGACTTAGTCGCTTGCTATCTCTTTCGCGCGTAGTACTTCCCACAATTAATAAATAAATAAATATATAGGGACATATCACACAAATTGAGCTAGCCCCACAGTAAGTTGTGAACTTGTGTCGCAGGATACTAACTCAACGATACTATATTTTATAATATATACTTATATAGATATACATCCAAGACCCAGGTCAATATGAAAAAGATCTTTTTCCATAGTGACCTGACCGGGGATCGAACCCGGGACCTCCATGTCGCAGGCTAGCGTGTTGACCGCTGCGCCACGGAGCTCGACATGATAAACAAAAACATGGTGAAAATCATAAAAATGCCTTGGTGTGTATTAAGTTATGACAGTAATAACTTATCGAGCACTGCACTGTGCAAAGCAATAAATTTTCATCAGCAAGTACTTAAACTAGTTAAATTTTTCCAAAAAGAAAATCAATATTATTACCTCCCGCCATTTTGCATTATGTTGACATGTTGCTATGGAAACGCGTGATTTTAGAAAGTAGGTATAGCGCTGAAGTATTGAATATGGACGATTGGACGCTTCGTTATTGTTTTAGCGCTGTAGCGCTAAAATTTTAAATTACGAAAACTGTAACACTGAATATATTTTACGTAGCTCTTAATATCTCAATGTGGCCAACCTTTTAGCAGGCGTTAATTTTTATGAGGTTGGCAGTATATATGTTAGTATTTCATTATCTTTGCCTAAACGCTCGAACAAAATAGATAATAGAATGCAAACTGCGTACACGTCAACGTCAAAGTTGTTAAACTTCTGTTATTTCCGCGTTACCCACCATCAAGTCGCGCAACTCGAACAATTGAGCCTTAAGCTAGTTAAAAGTTGTTTTAAACAGGTTTCCCTAATCAACAAGTAAATGTTTCATGAATGTTTAAGAATTGCACAATTTTTAGTAATTAAGTAATTTTGACATGCCATAATTTGAGGTCTTTTAAGCCACTTATAATCGTAGACTAGGATTCCAACCATATGTGGGCATGAAGTGAATCGATAAAAACGGAATTCATTTCGTCACTTTTCTCGACTCGTACAATTTAAAGATTTTCAAGGCAGAGTGAATAGGCTTTATTTTCCTGGGAGCATCCCACTAGACAAGATTCAAATGCACTCAATCGCTTCATAGTAAAAAACATCATCCAATGCCGCCATAACTCACGTTTTAAATTTGGGGATTGATCTTACTTATTTTGAGAGAAAACATAGACTAAACCCTACTAGCTCCTAGAAAGACCTGACCTAACGATGGTCAGTTATATCATACCGATTTTCTGGTCTTCGTGGAAATCTCTTCAGCGTCTATATATACTCTACCGACTTCGTCGGTCGACGTTAATCTTGTAACACCGGTAACACCTTAACGATAGGTTTTTTTGTATGGGAGCCCCATGACACATTAAATTTATTCTGTCTGTGATAGACAGACTGACCGACGGATATCGAAGTCTCAGTAAAGATTTTGATCATTTGGGTACAGAACCCTAACACGATTTAGTCCTTAGGTTATACCTAGTTGATCTAAGGACGACTGTGTATCTGGCACCTACCACGTACTTTCTTCACAAATCCCGCAAATTTAATTATATAAAGGGTCTAAGCCGCCGTACGTGGCCAATTAAACTTACGTTAGCGTATGTACAAACGCGCTTGGGTTTTAATCTTTCAGCTTTGTATCAGAAGGATGACATTGTTTCATCATATTTCAGCTTTCAGGACTTACCTTATGTGTTATACTTGACCTAATGGAGCGAACAATCTTAGTTTTTAAACCGAGTTGGGCCAAATTCTGCTGTGCCGTTTGGTTGCCGGCAGAGTAGAATAAGACCACTCCAAGTCTTCCCGTGGATGTTGTAGATGGCGATTAAAAAAATACAAGCTAAACAAAGATTACAAACATCGAAGAGACGTTTCTAACCCGTCTGGCCAGCGTGGAGAGTGAAGGCCAAATCCTCTGACTGCTCTGGCTAATATATGGCTCAGGTAGTTCAAAGAGGGTCATACTCCTGCAGTGGAGACTTAAAAAAAAGACCTGATGATGATGATGTATGAAGCTACGCTTGTACGTAACAGGCTACGGTAGGGCTCTTGTAAACTAAACGAGTCACTTATACTATCTCGTTTAAACTACGGAGACATTATTTACGGGCCTAGAATGTTATCCAAGTCACGTCGTCTTATCCAAAGGGTTCAAAATGCATGTTGCCGTTTTTGTTATAAAATACCTCCAAGAAGCCGAATCACACCCTTTCTAAATGCCACCTCTAATCTGAATATGACTAGTCGTAGGCATCTGCACTTGGCATCTCTCCTTTTTGATATCATACACTTCAAGAAGCCTGATTATCTGTATGGTAAATTGAGATTCTCCTCATTCCACAGCAGATATGGCACGAGAGCTACTCGTGGCATTCTGTCAGGTTATTCACACAGAACATCTGCTTTTGCCGGCAGTTTCCGCTACCTAGCAACCAAATGCTGGAATAACATCCCTCCACCTATTAGACACCTTCCTTCCAAAAATTCTTTCGAGAAGCAATTCCAATTATTTCTTTTAAATAAACAAAAATAATTAGGAATATCGCATGGTTGGTCGGTAGCGGATTTTGTTGTGTAGGAGTTTGGCATTAACAGTGAACTTTTAGTCGATATTTTTTAATAATTTCATTTTGTCTGAATATATATTTTTATACCTATTTATTTATAAGTACATATTTTATTTCAATTTAGCTCATAGCATATTCTTATATATTTTTTTTATGTACTGAAGATTTACTGCACTGTGCTTTGATATTCTTGTGCTGATTAAATAACATGTTTTGAGTTAATCTTATAGTGTTGTAGATTGCTGTCGATCGCCACTTAGGTCATGGCAGAATACCAGTGCTTTGCTCGCTTAGCGTGAGTAAAGATTACACTGAGCTTATGACCTTTTTGGATGGCTGCAGCGCACATAGGCTGTTACTATTTTTGCTGTACTATATAAATAAAAAATATTTGTTTAAGTTGTTATCTGTAATAGTATGTGTGTGTTTAAGTTATCTAAATAAAGCTTTATTCTATTCTATTCTAACTTAAACCGTCTTATTATGAAACTAAGACTAACTTTACTTCCTAGTTACTAATTCCTATACCAATATCCAACCAAAACAAATTAACAATGACAGTTGTGGTAACGTCAAAGTGATAAGTGTTGACTTATTTTGATCGGATAATGGTTTAAATTAAACCAGATCCTAAAGTGAGACCACTTTTTATAATAAGACGGATAGTGTATCCAATTTCAATTCCCTGATTGAGACAGAAGTAAACGTGAATTCCTGTAAGGTTCCAATCACACCGGAACGGCAGCAAAGCAGGGAGAACTTATACCGTGATACGATTTAAAGCCTTATTTACATACTTACAACTATCAGCATCGCTAGAAAAATGTTTGTCGCCGGCAGCCGCAAGATGCCATGAGCGGCCAGAGGAGGCAACGAATTTTTAACGCCATATCGGTCGTATTGAGTGAGCAGATAAGGTTTAAAATCTAATCACAATATAAGTGCTCGCCGCTTCCGGTTTGTCACTCGGACATATATAAATAAATAAATATATACAGACAAATCACACAGATTGAGCTAGCCCCAAAATAAGTTCTTAAGTAAGACTTGTGTTATGGAATACTAACTCAACGATACTATATTTTATAACAAATATATATATAGATAAACATCCAAGACCCAAGTCAATCTGAAAAAGATAATTTTTCATCATGACCTGATCGGGGATCGAATCCGGGACCATCTGTGTCACAGGCAGGCGTGTTGACCGCTGCGCCACGGAGCTCTTTATAACATTAACATGCCTGTATTCTACGGTCTAAAGATATTGAAGTAATGAAGACATCAAAGTGACTGAATTTAGAGTAATTAAAAGATGACGGCCGCATAAAATGTTATAAACTACTTACAACGTCACGACATGATGGTTGATTTATGATCCATTACAGTGAATATTGTTTGAAATTTTCAGCAATATGCTACAGGATAATGTTCTCGTTAAATATGCCTAATATCACTTTTATGAATATTAAACGGTAAAATGGCTGATAGAGAGAGGGTGGCATAATCTTGGCATAATGTATTTATCCGTATGTAGGTATCATTTTATTATTATATTAAAGAAATTATATATTTCTGCGATTGTTAGACATTTAAATAAAATTACTTTAAGGGGCCACCCTAGGCACAGTAGCGACGTCAATCATTTTATTCCTAATACAAGAATTCAAGAATGTAAATCATATAAGCACTAGTAAATAACTTGAAGTATTTTTGGAATCATGTTTTAATATTATGAGAATCAGTCATTAAGAGAAATAGTGAGCCGTTTTTGGCGGTAATCTGATTCGCATAATTCTCACTGATTCTGATAATATTAAACATGATTCCAAAAAAACTTCAGGCTATTTAAAAACGGCTTATATGATTTACATTCTTGAATTTCTTTCTATTTGTAAAGTATTAGGAATAAAATGATTGGGGTCGCTACTGTGCCTAGTGTGCGGCCTTAATTACGGTTTCATTGCGTTAATTACATATTTATACACAAAACAAGTTTTATATTACTTGTTTTCGCCCGCGGCTCCGCTCGTGTGATAAAAAGAAGCTTATGTCCTTTTAAGTACTTGAGATAACGTGTATGCAATGTATGATGATCGGTTCAGTAGAGAGGGTGTGAAAGCGTAACAAACAAATAAACACACCTTCGCATTTACAATATTAGTTGGGAAGTTGAGATTGGAATTGGGATTGCATACCTAAGAAAGTTAAGCCAATCATTTACAACTGTTTAGTTAAGTCGCATCTCGAATACCTAATTGAGATATGGGGTTCTGCTGCACCTACTAACCTAAACGCATTACAAAGATGCCAAAACAAAATTATTAAAGCGCTGTTCCATTATAGCTACCGTACACCAACAAAACAACTATATGAAAAAACTAAACTATTTAACCTAACACAACTTTACAAATACAACACATGTATTCTGATTAAAAAAATTACAACTAATACTACAAAATCCAATATACAGTTAAACACAAAAAAGACCACGCATAATCTCAGAATCAAAAATAAACTTAACCTTATTGCACCACGAACTAATTACGGGAACAAGACAATACTTTTTGAGGGAGCACAGCTGTACTCGTATAACAAGTTGCCAAATGAGCTGAGAACATGTAACAGTATCAATATATTTAAAAAAAACTAAAGTTACACATCGCGACTTGTCCTTAATGTTTAATTAACTTTAGTCTATTGTTATCTCATTCTAAGTGAAATGTAAATTTTTTATAAGAATAAATTTCTTTAAACCTAAACCTATTCCGTAAGTTCCGTAACCAATGATATACAAACCACCATACCACAAACAAAATTATTGTGGTTACAGAAAAGGAGATAATTAAATTTTTGTTACGAGTTTAATACGCTTGGCTAAAAGATGTTTATCTAGGGAATGGGGATACTACAATAACTCACGCTTATGCGAGGATGAATAGCCAATTTGTGGAGAATGAATTGCTTCGATGTGCTGATAACTTAAGCTTGCATACGGGAATGCAAAATAAAGAGAGTATAGAATTCACACTATCACTACATATTCTTTTTCTTCTTCGAGTGCTACTTCATTACTGGAGGTTGGCCCCCGTCAGCTGATCGAACTCCTCTCTATCCAACGTCAGGCAAAAGCGTTGCTCAGCTCTGGCCATTCCGGTCCACTCTCTTATGTTACATATCACTACATATAATAAAACAAAGTCATCCGGCGTAATTATAGTTTTAAACATAATATAAGTATTTTTCCCGCTCTAATAATAAAACCCAAACCCCATGAAATACGATGTCTGGATATAATAATTTAATTAAATGATTGCTTTTCAAGGCATGGCATTGTAGCATCCACTGTCAGATATAAAAAAAATGTTGTTAATTATTCATTTTGATTTAGCACATGACTGACCTTGATATAAACGCCAGTAACAAAACGCAAGTCGTCTATTTATGCTTGATTCATGGTATCTTATACACGTAAGATATCTTTCTGTATTCTCGTTAATGTATACTGAAAATGAGGGAAAAGCATTCCAGGGCACGAATATGGGATAATAAAAATAATATACTCGACTGTAATTTTTCCGTTGATTGCCTGAATATCATGATTAATATCACCCTTATTTTTATAGACTTTGTACTTACTACTTCGTGGTTATAGACCGAATATGGTTAAATAATACTGAATAGGTTAATATTTGGATTATGAAGCAAGTGCAGACCGCTTAGCGTCACTTTAAAATAAATAATAATTTGGAAGTGTGGCTGATAACTAATGAACGGATGGCAATATTTTTATAAGTATGGCAGCTAATAGGTACTTGTTGGAAATCAAAATATAATAGATCAAGTCTTTGATAATAAAATGGATCTATTTATCATAATGATGATGTCTTATGAATAAAAATAATTCATTAGTTATCAGCCATATTTCCAAAATATTCTTTATTTTAAAGTGACCCTAAACAATTTTCTAAACCTCGTAACATATTCCTTTTCAGCACAATAGCCCGGCTCGGCCGTAGATCCTATCTGAAAACAAATGGCAGGGTAATTTGTGTGGTATCGACAGGCCCCGCGTTTTAAATTAAAGCTGGACCTTAAAAGGGTTAGCTAAAATATATACGGACAAATCACACAGATTGAGCTAGCCCCAAAGTAAGTACGAGACTTGTGTTATGGGATACTAACTCAACGATACTACATTTTATAACAAATACATATATAGATAAACATCCAAGACCCAGGTCAATCTGAAAAAGATAATTTTTCCATTTTGACCTGACCGGGGATCGAAACCGGGACCATCCGTGTCGCAGGCAGGCGTGTTGACCGCTGCGCCACGGAGCACCTATCTCATGGCCGCGATGTTATGTGTCGATATTCATTTACCTACAAAAAGGAGCAGGTTCTCAATTTGCCGGAATCTTTTTTTATGTATGTTCCCCGATATCTCAAAAACGGCTAGACCGATTTAAGAATTTCTTTTTTTGTTTGATAGTTTTATCTTTATAGATGGTTCCATTACATTTTTATCGAAATGTGTCGAGCGCTCTTTGAAAAAATACACAAAATCCAAAATAATGTAAGTATACACGAATGTCGTTCGGTTTACACTGATTTTCATTTTATTCTTATTTTTGCTATATATTTTAAAATATTTACAGATACGAATACTTATTTTATTACAAACCGTAGAATTAGGTGACTGTGGAGGTGGTGTTGAATCGGGTTCAAAATAGCGACCAGTAATATTGTGACTTGTGATATTGTGCACTACATAAATCTATTATTTTAGTAATATAACAATGATAACAATGACTGCCATATTTTGTATGATAACAGCTATCGTTATGTAACTATAAACAACAAGATTGGTGTAGTAACAAAAATAATATTCTTAATCAGCTGCAATAAATTGTTTGTTTGTTTTCGTATGTGTAAGTGGCCAACACTGGTGTCAGATTTTTCAAGCTGCAATAAATAAAGATCTGTTATTGTCATATGAGAAATATCTTTATTAGGTGTTAGTAAATAGTTGGCCTTTTATCATAGAACTTTTAATGATTGACATAAAATTTTCCATAAAAATATATTCCACAATAAGCCCAACGGAAAACATTTTGCAAAAATTATTAAAATTGTTAACAAAATAACGTTTTTTTTATTCAAATAATTATATTAATTCATATCTTTTTAATTTTTGTTACTAAGGTTACAAAGCTTATTTATGTCATGATCATCATCATCATCATCAGGTCCTTCCAGTCTCCACTGCAGGAGCACGACCCTCTCTGTACTACCAGAGCCATATACTAGCCTGAGTAGTCAGAGGATTTGGCTTACACTCTCCACACTGGCCAGACGGGTTGGAGAGGTCTCTTTGATGTTAATAAGCTTTGTTTAGCTTGTGTTTCCTTAGTCGCCTTTTGCGACATTTACGGGATGACTTGGAGTTGCCCTATTCTACTCTACTGGGAACCACACGGCTTACTTATGTGACTAAGGTGAAGAAAATAATGGTACGCTATTTTGAAAAATTTAGGGGTAATACATTGTCCAGCTACAAACTGCTGGCCGTTAAAGTAATGTTCTAGCAGTCAAATCAATAAAACCGGCCAAGTACGCAGATCGCAAACGCTAAGGGTTCCGTAAAATATTTGACTACAAAAACCAAGATATTGCTGAGAGACTACAAAAATGGGGTTCTTCAAAACAGGCCAGAAAAGATTTCTTCAGGGTCGGCAACGTACATGCGGCCAGGCGTTCATAGGTTATGGTCTGGTAACCGCTTTCATCAGGTGGACCGTATGCCTGTTTGCCTATATAGTCGTCAAAAAATACAGTTCTTTTTATAAGGACGAATGGAACCTCTTCTGTAGGACCTCCCTAGAAGTTAACCAAACTTTTACTTGCACGGACACTATTTTTTTAATTTTTACTTTTTAATTCTATCAATTGTTGTTATAGCGGCAAAACACAAATAGGTATTTATTACGATTCTAATAAAGCTCTGTGATAAACGAACGGATGGACGTACATTGGTAGCTTAGTAATAAAATCTCGTTTACCCCTTTGGGTACGGAACCCTAAAAGTATTAAGATCATATAATAACAAAATATACCAAACCAGAATTCAACTCAAGCAAAGACATAGGTCAGAGCCAATAAAGTAAGTGTAATCAGAGCAACGTTATCAGTAGTAATATTTAATAGCAATAACATACAATTATCGCTAAAATATTAATCAGAAGACGTCAAACTTCAAACGAAAATTGTTTAGTTAGTTTAAAGAGATCAGGGTGTGAAGACCTATCTCTTGCTGGTCGTCTTTTAAAGAACTTGACTAAAACAATGGCACCAAAAGGAGCCGAGTATTTAGAAATAGCTCATCAAAGAGCTTTAGAAAAGAAAACTCATGTCAGTTTTCCTCAATTGAAATACCCTTCGCTCAGAGACGAAGGATTGAAAGACCCGGTTCAATGGTTGATAGGGAAGGCTTTGGATGACGGAGCTGAGGGTTTGTGGAGAGTTCACGATGGAATTTATGATTTGAGCGAGTTTATAAACAAGCATCCCGGAGGCGAGGAATGGTTAGAGTTGACTAAGGTAAGCAAACATTTCATTTAAAATAAAAAACATTAAGGTTTTAAAATTTTAAACATTATAAATTATTTTTATTCATGATTGTTTCACAAAAATCACAGTATTTAGGTCGTTTTCACAAACTCAAATGAATATCAAAAAACTAAAACTCCTTATTACACGGCTGCCAGAAAATAAATGTATTGTTTTTAGAATTCATGTACGAATGTAAGTATGATACTATTATGTATTCTGCGGCATGAGACTCTTTTGATTCTACCATAACTTACAAAAGCCTCAACGGATTTAGAAGTAAAATTATTACAATACTCCCAAGTGACATGATTAATTTTTTTTTTTGCTGAGGCAATCGTGTATTGATTTATTTTTATTAAAAATCTTATTGGTTTCAAGTAAAAAGAGTAATCGTGAATGTTTTATAGTTCAGTGGAAAATATTAAATTTTGAATTTTCACCAGAATTTATCAAATTCATCTAACCATATTTTTTAGGGCACGGACATCACAGAGGCTTACGAATGCCACCATTTATCAACATCAGTGGACAAGGTTTTGCAGAAATACTACGTACGCGACGCGAAAACTCCAAGAAACTCTCCATTCACTTTCCACGAAGACGGTTTCTACCGTAGCCTAAAAAGATCTGTCGCGGAAGAATTGAAAAAAATCCCTAAACATGTAGGATCCAATGCAGATAAAATTACTAATGGATTATTTCTTACGTTTTTGATTTCATCTGCTATTACAAGCTGGGCTGGCAATTATTGGGTTGTGATGGTGTCTTATTTGGTCGCTGCTTTGTCTATGGCTTGGTTGATGGTAGCAGCCCATAATTACATTCATAAGAGAACAAATTGGAGGATGTATCTCTTCAGCATCGGATTGTGGTCTTACAGGTAATTACCTGTTTTTCTAACAAAAATTTACAGAAAGGTATATCAAATATAATTATTTATATTTATGCGAGATAGCATTTTATATTTAACAAAATTGGACTCACGTATTTTATTCGCAAAATCCGACAGTTCAGCCTATTCTGCCAGAAGGGCATCACAGTGGTAAGTGTCTAGGACGTCACAAAGTGGCCGTCTGAGGAACACTGTGTGTGTAATGATTTATTTTTAACATACAGATATATATATAAAAAATGTTTATAAAATTTTTGTAGTCGATAATTAATAAAACTTGCGGGAAATAATCCTATCCTAACTAATATTATAAATGCGAAAGTGAGTTTGTTTGTTTGTTTGTTACGGTTTCACGCTCAATCTACTGAACCGATAATCATGAAATTTTGCATACACATAGGTAGGGATACGGAGAAGGACATAGGCTATATATCACGCGGGCAAAGCTGCGGGTAACAGCTAGTATTTTATATTAAACAAAACGCTTTCAATCACTCCACGAAATACTTGAATTTATAATAGTCAGTTATCAATAAAATGAAATTGGTCTAGTGCGACTCGGGCTCGCCCATTAAGGGTTCCATAGTAGCAAGCTTAGATTAGCTAAAACTATTGACTTAAGAGAAAAAAACCGGCCAAGTGCTTGTTGGGCCACGCACAGGGTAGGGTTCCGTACTTACGAATAACAACTTTGAGTTCACACTGTTCACTCTCCCACCTCACAGTTTAATGACCAAAAACATCTAACAATGAAAACTGTATGAAATTTTACATTGTCCAGTACATTTTATAAGTTGGTTGCCTATAACTTTGTAGTTTGCACTTAATACTCAGCTCTTATAGTTTTTCTTTCAACTTCAGTATATATACTACTGCTGTAATTTTTTTCACGTATCCATATATAACCGGTTAGCAGATAGGGGGGGGGGGGGGGGGGGGGACACTTACCTCTAACAAAAATTTGCAACTTTAAAACCAAATATTTCAGAAACGGATCCCTAAATCGAAAAATGGTGCTCTCAACCTCACAATATTTTTAAAGACTTATTTAACAATACCCCACATGATGGGTAAGAAGAGAAAAAAAATACTCCCCCACTTAACTTGTATGGGAGCTACCCTAAAAAAATTTCATTTCCAAGATTTTTTTCTACCACTTTTTTGCCATGATTAATGCCAAATTACAGCTTTCTAGTACTTATATTCTCTGAGTAAAACCGCGGACGGACAGACAGACAGACATACATGGCGAAACTATAAGGGTTCCTTGTTTACTACGGAACCCTAAAAATGGTTATACAAAATGGTTTTGTCAGTTTAGTGAACTTTTTTAGTTTTAGTTCCATATATGGGGAGATCCCCTTTATCTTAACATTTTTTTTTATTTCTGTATAAAAATCTTTCTACCGAGTTTTAACTGCGTAGTCTAAATAGCCTCAGAATAAATAGCTGTGACATACAGACAGACAAACAGGCGGACATGACGAATCTATAAGAGTTCCGTTTATTGCCATTCGGCTACAGAACTCTTAAAAGCGTGTATAAATCCATTTCCCTATTTTAAATTCTACGATGTCACAAATATATAAACTAAAAGGTTAAACTTATAAAAACCTTTTTTGTTGGGATTAAGTACGGCTGAATGAGATCAAATCATGTGCCTGACGTACATTTTACGTTTTTTTATGTGCCTATATTTAGAGGCTTTTATCTAAAACCGAAATGTACATTTCACGTTTAAAAATCATGAAATAAGAATATTCTCTACAGAAACAGTAAAAAACTTGATAGGTATAACCAGAAAAATCTTGTTTCAGGGACTTCAGAGTGTCACACGCCTTATCCCATCATCTTTATCCCAACACCCTCATGGATCTGGAGATTAGTGGATTCGAACCCATAGTATTTTGGCTCCCGAGACCAGACACACCGGCATACGGCCATTTTGCTATCGTGCTTGAGAATTTGCTGTTTCCTTTCGGTTTTATATTGAACTTCTTGAAAAGGTAAGGATTTATATTAACTATCTGTACGGACTAGATACGTGCATTTTGAAGTTTTATTATTTAACGACCTCAATGATTACATTTATTGTAAAACTAGCATTTTTTTTCCGCCGCTTTATCCGTGTAAAACTCTACCCCCTATTTTACCCCCTTAGAACTTGATTTTCTAAAAATTCTTTCTTAGTGCTCCCTAATATAAAAGGGTACTAAATTTCATCTCTTATAGTCAGTGAGTCAGGTTAGCCTTTGACTATGTTATGAGTAGTACTATTACGAGTATGAAACATAGCTTTAAATTCCGGATTGAATTACATTTTACATATGTTTTGACTAATACTAATTAAAAACTTAAACTTAACTAAAAAGAAATAAAACTATTAAATAAATACCTAACTAGATACAAACAAAAAAAAAGCTATAAAAAAAAATGTCCCGCAGTTCGTTGTCACACGAAAGGCACCCAGAATTACGAATATTAATTCTGTGCTTTTATGCGTATTAATTTCAAAATAAGAAATTTAAAAAAGGGTTGTAGATCATTTAAAATAAATTATTTTTCCGTTTGATTTGTTGAAAGAAACTTTAAAATTCCTGTACTTCAAGCACCTTTTTGGTCATCGTGTAAAAAGAGTCATTATTCATAGCTAAATATCACCATTTTTTAAGGTTGTCACTGAACTTCATTCGCAAAGACTTCTTCAAGCGTCACTACCGCTGGCACGATGTCCTCGGTTTGCTACCAATCTTCTGGATGTACCTATTCAGCAGTCACTCCTTTGCTGATACTTTTGTTCTGTGGCTGTGGGTCAACTGTACGGCGAGCTACATCTTCTTCACAATCGGATCGAATGCAGCTCACCACCACCCAGACTTGTTCCACGATGGAGATGAACTGAGGTACTTTTATCAAATAAAAATACTAATCATGCAATTAAAACTTTCGAAATGATTGTTGTTTTTCGTGTGTGTAAGTAGCCAACAGTGTCAGATTTTTCGAGCTGTCTAAAGGCATCTGACATAGCTTACCGACTACCATCAACGATAACCAGCTGTGACTAACGGCTCAACGTGCTTTCTGAAGCACCGAGGAGCTCGAGATACTTTTTATGCCACTTGCGGTTACCCATCCAAGTGGGGACTGCGCCCGGGGTTGCTTTACATGCAGAAGCGCTTATAATGCTTATACACCCACTAGGCAATCAGTTCCTTTGGAATGATGAAGAGGAAATATAGTAATAAACATAATAAAGATAATTCACTATGATTTTGGCCACCAGCCTGCAATAAAATAATAACACGTATTTTTTCACTCCTCACCCATGGGCGCTGGTCAGCAATAATCGGAGCTAAGCCTACTCTACGCACTTTAATCCGTTGGTTGTAGAGTAGGATTCATCTGGCTATTAAGAGCTGGACTGGGTGTATTACTCGTAATGACTGTAACTTATGTACCTTGCCTAAGCACTACTTTACTTTTGGCGAAGTAAAAACAATGGTAGCCAATTATATGGTAAAAGTTGTATTGTCAATTGATATGCTGTTTGGTTAAGACGTCCACTATTTCCAAATTCTCCTGTATTGTACCAACACATTGCTATATTACAATTTCAGGGAGCCAACTCGCGACTGGGGTATCCACGAAGTCGACGCAGTCATCGACCGGAAAGACATAAATGGCAACCTCTTCAAAGTAATGACCTTCTTCGGTGACCACACTCTTCATCACCTGTTCCCGACGATAGACCACGAAATTCTGCCCTATTTGTATCCCACGTTTTTGGCCCACGTGGCTAAGTACCAGGCCAATTTTAGGTTGACGAAGCAGTTAGACCTTTTTGTCCAGCAGATCAAGGTTACTGTGAAGAGAGATTTCAACACTTTAGAGAAGAATCTTCGTTAATTTATAGTTCACTTTATGCACGCTACGTTACATGAAATTCATCATTATTTAAAGTAAAAGGTGGAGTACCTTCTATGTCTCCCCATTCATCACCAATTGTTATAACTCTGTACGATTTGAATTTTGGCTTTCCATTTGTTTCGCCGATAAATGTTCTATTGGCCTTACTATTTTTTTGAGACTACGGAATTTAGACTGACAGATTAGCAGTCATGGCAAAAATATGGTGTTGTAGAGAAATGCCATTCCTAATAGTATTTAGAACATTATAAACTAAATGTTGTGACTAAAACAGAAAAGATTTAAGCTCGCATTATTTTGGTAGTTATCTATTTTTGTGTAAAATTACTAAATCATAAAGAAATGGTTTATGATTACTAAAGTTTATGTTTATTTCAATTTCCGATCATGATTCCTGTTTTTTGAATAGTTAATAAAAAATAATGGCATTTTTGTCGTCACGACAATTATACTGTAAGTAGGTAATCAATATATCTGAAGCGTGACCTATTTTCTGAACATGCTTCACGGATACATTTTTTTATCTTTGAAATATACATTTTTTTTTGTAAATTTGAGTTTTTTTATTATCTTATAATAACAATTATTTAATTTAAATATACATGGTAGTGGCGTTCTAATATGGTTGAGCTTACTGATATTTGATCCGTACGTCAACTCGTGAACGCTGCCAGTGGGGACTGGTCTACTCAGCCCCTATGAGACAACTTTATTTTATGTTGTTTATATATTCGCCCAATCAATCGTAAACATAAACATGTTTCAGAAATAATGAATGTTTAATGATATTGTAGTCTGCAGTGGTAGTTCCGAAACGCTAGTAGATTGTAGCTTTTGAACGTTAAAAAAATACGTAAGATTAATTATATAATTTTAAAGGGTAACTTGCCTATAAGGGCTCGTTTTCTGAATAAACGTTTTGTATTAAATATAAAAAGTAAAAAAATCATTCTATGGCGAGTGTAGTAACTTGGCACTTTATTAGTTATAAACTTGTGTCTTTGAATATTAACTCATTGATACCATAGGTATTTTATATTATATCCTTTCAGGACCCAGGCCAATCAGAAAAATATCTTTTTTATCATGACCTAGCTGGGGATTGAAATTGGAAACCTACGAATCTTATACAGAGCTGGCTAACTTATAATTACTTCAAACAACTTACAAGTAGACTACATGACAAACTGTTTTAAAGGCAAACTAAAGGTACATATTACTTGGCATTAAAAATATTTAATATTTACTAATTAGCATGAGATATTATGTTTTTGAATGGAAATGATTGAGTCTACACTTAGATGAAATTTAAATACTAACGACTAGTGAGATAGGTTCTTTCAATTTTAATGAAAAATTAACTGCGTAAGGATGTTGCTTGTTAGGGACAAGTCTTACTCTCAATTTTAAAATTATTGGTACTACCATTATCACATATGTGTTTAAAAATTAACTTTTTAGTTTGGCGGTTACGGTAAGGGTACAATTTGTATGAAATTATTTCGACGATTGATGCCACTTGACTAGTCGCGCTGTCCTCTCATACAAAATGCACAACGACTACCGAACTTCAATATTCATCTTTTTGAAACCAGTAAGCTGATTTGACAACGAAAAACTTCTCAATTCGGAACTGACGAGAGACAAAATTATAATACGAAATTTTTCTCCTAATGAATACTTGTTAGAAAAATGAAATATTTGTAGAAAGTTACTTTAAACTTTTTTCTAAGTTAAGGTCTTTAAAACCAATCGGTACTAAGTTATCAACATTATATATATATATATATATATATATATACGGACAAATCACACAGATTGAGCTAGCCCCAAAGTAAGTTCGAGACTTGTGTTATGGGATACTAACTCAACGATACTATATTTTATAATAGATAGTTATATAGATAAACGTTGCCATGTGGTTCCCGGCAGAGTAGAATAGGACCACTCCAAGTCATCCCGTGGATGTCGTAAAAAGCGACTAAGGAAAAACAAGCTAAACAAAGCTTATAAACATCATAGAGACCTCTCCAACACGTCTGGCCAGCGTGGAGAGTGTAGGCCAAATCCTCTGACTACTCAAGCTTATATATGGCTTTGGTAGTACAGAGAGGGTCGTGCTCCTGCAGTGGAGACTAAAAAGACCTGATGATGATGATGATATAGATAAACATCCAAGACCCAGGTCAATCTGAAAAAGATCATTTTCCATCTTGACCTGACCGGGGATCGAACCCGGGACCTTCCGTGTCGCAGGCAGGCGTGTTGACCGCTGCGCCACGGAGCTCGTCAATCTCAACATTGTACCTATAAATAATATTCATTTGTAAATATTCCTATCGGTGACCTTGTTATCGTCATTTATAGGTACAAGGTATAATTCGATATCGTGCCTTTTGTTTCATATAAATGATCCGCCGTTAAGATATTTCTATATTCAAATAATTATGTTTATGTAAAACCGACTTCAAACAATTCAGAAACTAAAAAGCAAAAAATTCAAGTGTTCCTATGAAGCTTAAAAAGGAATAATAAAAAATATGTACAACAAAGTCATCTTAGTATATATAAGTACATTTTTTGACGTCCCTCAATTTTCAAGGATCTCTTTATAAGAACCTGACTTGGTGACCATGGGACCACATAAGGGGTGCAACTTTCAGACATAAAAAAAAACTGGCGAATTTAGAATCGCCTTGTATTTTTTGAAGTCGGTTAAAAATTTTATTATGGCTTCCGTATTGCAGTGGTTACACGTCAGTGACACTAACACACTTCAAAAGGGACACCAGGTTCGATAGTTCCTAAGGGATGGCAAGTATTTTTGAATTCATTTTCATATTTTGGAGCTACCCAAGGATGATGGCACCAGGCAGGCAGCTGGCTGTAAAAACCTGGCCAAAATATATTACAGCAGGAATGCGATCATAATAGCGTACCCGGGCTCCAAAGCTTTTCGGTTGCAGATGTAACCGAAAAATTAAGAGCGAACTTTCTTTTTCCTTTTTTATCTCTGCTTCATGCAACTTTCTTTCTTCCTTCCCTTTTATGGCCTATCATTTTGGTCCATATTAAAAGACAGGACTGATAAAAGATGTCTATATTACCTCTTATGCTTAAAGCTGTGGCTTAAGGGTATGGTTGATGCAGGTTATTCCCGAAAGCTATCTCCACTTTCTATTAATCATAATTTCAAAAAGTCTAAAATAATGAAGAAAAATCATTTCACATCTTTCTCTCACCCATGAGTGTTCCTGAATGCATCCTAAAAATGAAAGGTTCGACCAACTGAAACACTCATTTTTTCAAGTCGGTTGAAAGTAAAATAGAAACGAAACACCACGGGATTTTCCCTGTTAATATTAATTTTTGAAGCAAGGATTTTTATTGTCACACACAACTTCTACATTCATTCAATATCAGCGTTTGCTCCGTTCTTCCATATCCTGAAGCAAACCGGTGCCTCTTCGTTGTTCGGCCGCCTCTCTTCAGGGAACGGATAATGCTCCAGGTCTTGCCAGAACGCTGGCACCACTGTGCGGTAGTTGACGTCAAACTTAGCGATAGTTTTAACGTCATCCTCGTCGAGGTTGAAGTCAAAAATGGACGCATTTTCCACTAATCGGGCTTTGGTTATTGTCTTTGGAATGCTTATTATGTTTCGTTGGTACTGAAAAGAAAATATACTCTTAGTAAATAAATAAATAAATAAATATATTGGGACAAATCACCCAAATTGAATAATGCCTTTAACAGCCTCCCTGGTCCACCCAGGGGTCGTGGGTTGTTTCCAGTTTTGTTAGAAAATTGGAGGCATGAATCACCTGATTGTTTGATAAGAAAGATGATTCCGTGCTGCGGAAGGCACGTTAAGCCGTTGGTCCAGGCTCCCATCTGGTAGTCGTTAAAGGAACCACGTCAGAGGCCGAGAAGTGGTTCCGAAGAACTCTGACACCAGGGTGTGCATGGTCGACCGACCATGACACCTACACGAAATGATGATGATGGATAAGGCCCACAATAAGTTGTACACTTTTTTCGAAGGATACTAACTCAACGACTATATATTTTATCACCGTCATCCTCATCAGGACTTTTTGGTGTCCACTGCAGGAGCACGACCTTCTCTGTACTACCAGAGCCATATATTAGCTAGAGCAATCAGAGGATTTGGCCTACACGCTCCACGCTGGCCAGACGGGTTTGAATGGTCTCTTTAAGAGCGTATACTAGCAGTATTTTTTCAATATGGTTTCCATACAAATGTATTTCTCTATTTTCTCGCTGAAAACTGATTCTAGAGCCACAATTCATTTTTCATAAAATCTAGTACTAAAATAGGAATGCACCTATTTTTTATTTTTCCAAAAAAACTGTTTTTGTACAATTTTGTTTTCTTTTAAACAGGTTTTTAGAAAAAAATAAAACATGGGGACATACTTATTTTAGTAATAGATTGTATGTAAAAAGAATTGTGCCTCTAGAAGCAGTTTTCAGCGAGAAAATAGAGAACTACATTTGTATGGAAAACGCACTGCTAGTATACCCTCTTAATGTTGATAAGCTTTGTTTAGCTTGTGTCTCCTAAGTCGCTTTTAATGATATCCACGGGAAGACTTGGAGTAGTCCTATTCTACTCTACCGGGAACTATGCGGCATAAATATACTTTCTATTATATAATTACACAATTGAAAAAACTTACTAAATATCTCAAAGTAACTTGTGTAACAGTTTTTCCATGCTTTTTAGCTATAGCCAGCATTGTAGGGTTGTTCAATTTTGGCTCTGGGCTGCCAGGTGGTTGTCTAAAAGGCATCATGGTGCCGAACGGGGAATAGGCCACGACCTGTATCTTCTGTGTTTGACAGAAGTCAACCAGTTCCTTTTGACCCAAGTTCAGGTTAATCTGCAAAATGATACAAATAAGAATGTGTTTCTGATGACTATTCTGTTATTGTATAACATGTAAGTTATAGTTTTTGGCATTTTCTATCCATAATAAGGATTTAAAAGTTCTAAGCTGGTTAGCAAAATTTCTTGAGAAAAAACACAGAGTAACATAATATATATAAATAATCATTGATGAAAGCCTTATTTGAGTTTTAAGGGTCCCAATTAGGCTTTCAAATCGGAAACTATTTTTGATATTATTAATATATAGGTATATATAAATCAAGCAAAACATACTAGCCCCGCCAAAAAAATGGAGGGTTGTGTTACAGAATACTAACGATTTTATATTTTATAACAAATAAATTTATAGATAAATATTCAAGACTAAGATCAATCTGAAAAAGAACTAGAGTTTTAGTTTATATGCGATTTATTTTGCATTCACAATGCTATTTTACCTTATTTACTAAATAAAGAAAATAATAAATGGTGAAAAAATTCCACGCCGGCAGGACTTGAAGCGGGGCTTGAAGCGCGGTGGCGTAATTGGTAACGCATAGATCGTACTGAGATCGCAGGATCTGCCCGCGTGGAATTTTTTCACCATTTCTTATTTTCTTTATTTAGTAAACTAGAGTTTTATCTTGACCTGAGCGGGGATCGAAACCGGGATAGTTATAATAAGAACATCCTTATAATAGTTATTAGGTAATACTTATGCGATAAACCTATTAGTTTTCATGAAAAATAATGTTTTACATTACAGGACCTAATTTTCTTCAGTATGGATAAGAATCGAAACGCGCGCTTGAAATCGTCTCTATTAGCATAATATTTTGTTTGCAAGTCAGTCGTAAATGTACGTCCATATTTCATATTCAAAACTTTTGCTTTTATTTATTTCAGGATAAATCCTTAATTATTTTATTTTATTTATTGAGAAAACCAACAGCGTTACATAATAATAAACAGTCTTAAAAACTATTATAAAGCCAATAACATGTTTCCCTATCTGTTACAATAATGTTACCGCAATTGGTGAAATTAACCCTAAACAATTAACAATATCCTAACTTCTAACTAATATTATAAATGCAAAAGTGAGTTAGTTTGTTTGTTACGCTTCCACGCCAAATCTACTGAACCGATCATCATGAAATTTTGCATACACATAAGTGAGGGTACTGAGAAGGACCTAGTTTATATTTCACGCGAGCGAAACTGCGGGTAACAGCTAGTTTAACAACAATGAAAGAAAATAAACAGTTACAATTAGAGTAGTTATTAAGATTTAAGAAATTCCATAATATGAAACTTAAACTTAGCTTTGGAGTCTGCAAAGATGTCAATATATCAAATGACTTGTTATAGTGTGTACAATTCGAACAGTTACCATATTCTGAGCGTATTAAGTTTTACAGTACACAAATGGAATAGAGCAGTCAGTCGGGTACGACGCGTGGGCGCCCGGTAGAAAATATAAGAAACAACTTACTTCAACTTGGTTAACTGCGGGCGGCACCTTACAGCTGGCGAGTAATCTCTTCATCTGTTTGACATTAAAATTCGAAACGCCTATGGACTTTGCCAAGCCCATCTCATAAACCTTCTCGAGACCCCTCCAAGTTTCTAAGTAGTCGATTTTTTCATCGACTCCATCCGGCTAAAGGAGACAAAAGTTTATTAATGGAAACGATAACTGTGTAAGCAATAATAATATTAAAACAAGAACCACTTATATAGGTTTTCACAGCTTTGAAATAATGTATATATTTTATATAATTTTGAATTTATGTAATATAATATTTTGTCATTTATTTAAACTTATGTTTGTGGAGAAAATAAATAAATATTTGATTGATTGATTGAGAACAATTTAAAAAAATCAAACTTCTTTCTAACTCTCTATCTCACAAGCTACTGAACCGATTTCGAGAAGCTTACAAAGCGTTTCGGCAGAAGTGGCCTTATTTTGATAAAAACGCTTTGTACTCGTAAAGCTTAAAGTTCTCACTAGAAATTGTAAACAGTAGTTCAAAAAATATTTCGAACTGTTATCTAGGCTTCGCAGAGACAACTTTTAAAGATATCGTCATTTTCTTTCAAATGATCTATTAAAATGGGGGCAGAAATTGACCACTTCAAAATCATCATACATAAATATTATGACGTCTTTTTCCCTTGCGGGGTAGACAGAGCCCAGGTCTGTTAAAACCTTAAAGCCACGTTTAGCATGTCGGTGGGCTTGTAGGTGAGAACAGAATCAAAATAGTGATGGGCTGCTAGCCGCATCGCCTATTGACATGATTCCTGACGCCCATCCATCGACCGGATATTACGATCTGCGCGGGAAGAGAAACAACTGGTACATTCTACGTTTTTTTCTTTTCTCCCAGACCAGCGTGGAAGAAATCATCAGCCAAGAATAAAAAAATCATGTGGCATAAAAATTTAAATTTTGTCATAGATATATATCCTAACTGCACTTTACAAATCTCATGCTAATTGAGCCCAAATAATGTATATATAGCATTTAAGTTATTACTTACAGTACATGACATTGGCCAGTGGATGAGAACCTGATCAACATAATCGAGGTTCAAGCGACGGAGGCAGTCCTTCACTGCTTGAATAGCATCAGCCTCGCGATGATGGTGGTGCCAAATCTGTAATCATTTAAATGTTAAATTTATAAACAGCCAATTTATTATAATTATTATAAATTTTGACAATGCGAAAGTGAGATTGTTTGTTTGTTTGTTACGCTTTCACGCCGTATCTACTGAACCGATCGTCATGAAATTTTGCATACACGTAGGTTAGGGTACCGAGAAGGACATAGGCTATATATCACGCGGGCGAAGCCGCTAGTTATTTAAGAACAGCTAGTTTATTATAAGTAGATAAAAGAGTGTATAGCATGCCGTGTGGTTTCTGACAGAGCAGAATATGACCACTACAAGTCTTCGTGAATATCGTAGGAGTCAACTTAGGAAACATAAGCTAAACAAAGATTACAAACATCAAAAAGACCTCTCTAACCCGTCTGGCTAGTGTCGAGAGGGCAGGTCCTCTGACTGCTCTGCCAAATATATGACTCAAGTAGTATAGAGAGCGTCATGCGCCTGCAGTGGAGACTTAAAAAAGACCTGATGATGAAAGTCCAAAATGCTCAATTTAGAAGGTACTCGCGGTAATATTGAGCCAAAAAGGTCTTGAGTCTCGATTCTCAAGGCCACTGCTCTAAATGTCATCGCACACGGGCCTCCAACCACAAGCACAAAGCTCAGCCACCGACCTATTTCCTGTTGTTTTACATTTTATATAGACTCTACTAACATGCTAAACGTGGTCATTAGGTTTTGTGCCCTTGTGCTCTATCCTGCAAGGGATATACCTAGTCGTGATAATATGTAAATGTAATGCATAGGGACTTTCAGAGCAAGTGGTAGTTATACGATTCTTTAAATGGCAGCAATTGTAGCTGTGGCAAGTGACCCATATTTGGCGACGCTTAGTATAACGATTTTTTTAAAAATTTGCTGCAATCACACAAACATATGTGTTGTTACCTCACATACACACAAAAAAGTGTTTTATTTTTTCCAAATCTAATAGCAAATATACTTATCAGAATAGTACCACCGTTTTAAAAATAATAATATATAATTACGTTTCTAATATTAAAAGCTTAAAACACTGAAAACTAACCTTAGTTGTGATGAACATATCTTCCCTCTTGATGACGCCTTCCTTTATCTTCTTTTTTAGAACCTGACCTATCTCAGGCTCCACCCGGTACAGATGGGCCGTGTCTAAATACCGGTATCCAACATCTATGGCGTATTCCATAGCCTCTATTAACTTTGGGAGATCGGAATATATGAATTGGAACTGAAATAAAAGTAAATGTTGCTTTTAGAATAGAAAAAAAAAAAACAATTAAAATAATGGTGGTATAATTTTTGACGTTTTGCTTCGTTTCATACAAACTGGAGTTGTGCTGCGACTGAACACAGAAAGCGTTACGTGCTTCATTTAACAGATATTCAAACTATAAACAACAACTTAAAGCTTATAGGTAATTATATTTATTCAGATTAAACTTTTATCGTTTTATTGATAAATGCGTTGTGTCACACATTGTAATTAGTTTATTTGGCTAGCAGTCGGTTTATTGTCATGTAACAATGACTTTGGGAACTGCCAGCGGATAAGATATTTATGGTTAAAATAAATCATTAGTGTCATGCCAAAACAAATATAACCTATGTTATTTGGAATGATGTATTTAAGGATTCTAATGTTATAAATTAAAAATTGTTAAGACATGAAGATGTTGTGGTGAAATAAAAAAACTCACATACGTAGCTAGAGAAAGAACCCCTAAAAATTAATACGAAGAGTACGTTTTTAGGGCTTCTGACTCTCAAATATGAATTTACTTAAATGATAAAAATACAAGGAGTATTCGTTTACGGAGAAAAGGATGAATCCTAAAAGATTGTTGATACCAACGATGAAAACATCTATATTTAGTACTAATTGTTATGCCATGGCTATACAAACTTTCAATAATTTACCACGAGATATTAAAAATATACCTAATTTAAAATTATTTAATAGAACTTTATACAGTTGGTTGGTAAATAAATGTTATTATAGTGTTAAGGAATATTTAAGGAAATGACTAATATTTGTAATTTATAATTAAATGATAGTATAATTTTGATGACAATTTTATGAAATTATCTATGACAATATCGTCTATTGCACGTCAGAAATGACTAAATGTGTGAAAATCACATTTCATTTCATTTCAATTGTGAACGAATTGCCTTCCTATAAACTCGATTATTGTAATAAAACTAAAAGTATTTTAGAGTATGTTTATTTTTTAGTTTTTGTGGAGCCTATGAAGCCCTTAGCCTATATACTACAAAAATACAATAAACAAAGATCTGCTAAGCACAAAACTTATGTTGTAGACCCAAAAAATAAGCCTCCAAACGTGACAAATGAAATAACACTGAATTAATAAAAATTTACAGCATCCGTAGTGCAGTGGTAAACACGCCAGCCTAAGACACAGGGGTCCCGAGTTCGATCCCCATTCAGGTCAAGAGGGACAATGCTCTTTTTCAGATTAACCTGGGTGAATATTCATCTATATAGGTATGTATCTATTAATCAATATAGTATTGTTGGGTTAGTATCCTATGACACAAGTTTATAACCCCAATCTAAGTGATTTGTCTCTATATATTACGAAACACACATAAATAGGAAGGTACATACGTGTGATGAAATAACTACAAGTATGGATTTGGTTGCTCTGCTAAAATCAACTTAGAAACTGTGCTTATTGTAATTATGAACTCCAATTCAAACTTATGTAGAGCAGTGGACTGCAATAGGCTGATGATGATTAAACATTAGTATTTGCCAATAATTTAGACAAAACATAAATAAATAATGATATACAGGGACAATTCACACAAATGGAGCTAGCCCTGAGGTAGAATATTACCGCAACGATACTATATTTTACAAAAACCGAGCTATAAATAGATAATATACCTTGTTAGCGCAAAAACTAGTTTAGGACTTTCGTGTAATCGTGTATGATAATATTGGTGTCCTTGATGTGTCTACAAAAGTTGTTGAGCCACTTAACTAGTAGAGATAAAAACGTTTCCGTCTAACTTAGAGGTTCTAAATTCGATTACGAGATAATGTGCTTTATTAAGAGGATCGACTACCTGTTATTTTCATACAAAAAGCGATAACTCTTCCACACCCCTCAACCTTTACGAAATGAGGAAATTTTGGTGTCATTCGATTAAGCATACCTTAATCTAGGGCTTACCGTTTGTGGCGTATTTTCTTTTTTATTGATTTGGTTTGGATTAATTTACATAAATTAAAATGCCCCGGGTATTTTATATGTCAAAAATATGGATATTTACTTAGATGCTCATAACTTTTGTTGTAAGCAATATTCCTTAAATATCAAAACGTACAGCCCTACTTCTCCAATTTATCAATAATGTGTAAAAAAATAGCGCTATCGCTTTTTGTATGAAAATTTACAGGTAGTCTATCTTCTTAACTAATCGAGTCTCACTACTGAACACCTTACTGAATACTATACAAAACGTAGTTAAGTATAATTTGGGTTAAAGTAATTTTCATGATGATATGATACTCTCTTTGGAATCCTATTTTTAAAGAAATTGTAATTTTCAATTAATAATATATTTCCTAAATATTTTATCACTTTTATGGAAGTAGAGCATTATGCCTAATGTGCCTTTTGTCTTATTGACCGAAGCGAGCATGAAGCGCGAGCGAAGCGTCTCTATTTCTGGTATGTCTGTCCGGCTGTTCTCCTAAACAGGTTACAGGTCGCATTTCTCAACCGATTCTCGTGAAACTTAGTAAGTTTAACATACCTATGCATATATGTAGTTAATTACAGGTTAAGATTTTTTTTTTCAAAATTCTGATTTAAGCAAACAACCCCGAAGTGCCTTAAAAAGAACTTTTTTGAAAGTTTTTTTATAGATACCTTTGAGGTCATTATTTAATAAATTAATTAATGATATGACTCCGATATATTCCAGAAGGAAACGTCTTTAAGCTTTTTGTTTAGGGTACGTGGTGATTTTTCATTTAGTTTTAATATATCTAAAGGCTCGCGAAGTGTACAGCTCATAGAGCAACTAGTAAATATTCTTCGTATGTATAACCTTTGTTTACATACAAAACCACAAAACCTCATCTCGACAACCGACGTGATGACTCATTTTAGTTTTATCGTTATCCTACATTCATTTATTTTTGATATGATTACTGTGTTCCCTCAACTAGTGGCTCTGTGAGCTTTAGACCTCACTTGTCTGTCTTTGGATAGCTTCAAATTTAACAAATGTTTGTTCCTCATCATAAAGACCTAAGGGACGTTTGGAAAATATAGGTTATAATACGGATAGTTGCCGCACGTTTCAAAAACCTATGTACCTTATCAAAAAATATGCCCTTATTTACAATAATCCGTCATCAATCTAAACACAGGTCTTTAATCTTCTATTTTAGCCTATTTTCGTATATGCTGTTATTTTTACCTCTCAAAAAAGCGTAAGTCGCCTATTTTGGCGTATAGTAGCCTAACATTGAAAATGCTTCGGGTATTCTCGCTTTTTGTGGGTTAGACGTATCTCTTTATATTTTGGATATAAACAAATTTTTATTAATTTAAGTATACTTACAGCCTTTATTATTTATAGATTTTAGCAGTGTGTTATGTGTGCTTTTCTTGCATTTTCAAATACAAATACAAATATCTTTATTGTTGGACATAGGTAGGTATAAATGTTAACACAATACAGTTCATAAGTCTCACCATGTCCTGTCCTTGGCTGGACGTACAATATTTAAATCAAAAATAAAACCATGCCATATATTATTGTCATTCAAATTAAAATTGCAAAAATTAGTTATCGTAGTCCTCCGTCATTTGGATTTTCTTCTTCTTTTGGATTATTCTATTCTTATAGTTCTACCCCTTTATTCATAAAAATAACCAAACGCTTATTAAACCTATTTTAGTTATTTTTTTTTTATGTCAGAGGACGGCAAACGAGCAAGCGGGTCACCTAATGGTAAGTGATCACCACTGCCCATGGACTAATGTAACACCAGGGGTATGACAAGAGCGTTGCCGGCCTTTTGTTTTCCCTCCCCAGAGGGGAGGGGGGATGGGCCTCCGGCTCTCTCACTCACCGAACGAAGCATAAAAGCTGTAAAACTACTACTCAAACGTCGATTTCCTGTGAGAGTGTGGTACTTCCCCGGACGAGCCGGCCCATTCATGCTACTAGCTGAAGTGGTTTTTGCCGGTAGCGTGGCTCTACCACAACTAAAAAAACATGTTAAAACATGTTTTGTCTTTATCCCACGCTCTAATGTTTGACATTGAAAGAACGAGACAAATCATATTTTCACTAAAATAGGTTTAACAAGCGGTTGTTATTTATTATGAATAAGGGGGTTAGTGTTCTGCGGATTGTTTAGCACTTTTAACTCAATTTTAGGGTGAAATGTTACTTCACTCTTTTAAACATGCTTAGCAGTATTTTAAATTCTTTTTGGTTTATGCCTTATTCTATCAATGCAAAATACTAAATTATATTCTGTCCAGCTGATGTGACATGACAGCACGCCTATTTTTGCTAACATGATATTGCAGTCGATTTATTTAATTAAAACATTAACCGACTTGGTATGACATGGATCTCACAACTTTTTACGGTAGAAGTACTGAGATGCAAGACTTGTTTTTTTTTACACGTATTGCTTTTGATGGCATATATACTTACGTACATACAGACATAGAATTTTTAATAAACTTTGCTATATATTCAAGAAGATCGCATTTTTATAAATTGGAATCACACACAAAACATAAGTTGAATGATTCATCTTTGTCTCGTCTTTAGTATAATTAGCAGATGAGGCTAAGTATACAAGGCAGAACATAATATTATGACGAATCAGGGAAACACTAAATTTCACGCTCTTTATCCAGATGCAATACTGACAAAGGGTTTTGTAAAAATAGAAATGAAGATGACAAAAATATTTGGTTTGGTACATTCTGTACATAATATTTTAAAGATGAATTTTTCTTTATTTAATTTTAATATCATGATATATTTAAAATTAAACTAGGCCCACATACCTAGTTTTTAAAGTTAACTAAAATTGAGAGTTGACTTCGATTGAAGAAAATGCGTTGCAAAGTTCCATGCCACTTCTTTGTTTAGCATTTCCCTTCTTTATACTAATTAATTAAACGTAACTAGTACATGTTGTACGATTATGTACACATCTTCCAAAATGTTTTACGCTTTTAGTTTAAGAGAGTTTGAATATCCCGCTGGAAAGCACGCTATTTAACATGAACTAGTGAAACTGTACCTGATTATCAATATATTATATTCTCATTAATACGAGTAATTCCACAACTCGTCCCATAAGCCTACGGCCTATTTGGGACGAATTGCAAAAAATCAAAATTTACGATATTTTCATTCTGTAACTCGTCCCATTATTTATTTGTATGGACTTTTCAAACCTTATCAACATCCATGAACTTATAGTGTTATTGCAATGAATTTATAATTATAGTCATTTCCCATACTATTCCCTAAAATTATTCATGTCGTGTTAGTAAGCTAGCTTTTCAACATGATTCAACATCACACAACCGTTGATGATTTTTGCAATGGAAACACTAAAATGATTGACTGCCGGTTATCCAACTGGATTACTGGAGACATCTTAATTTTGATAATTGAATATATATATATATATATATATATATAGGTAGGGACATACCACACAAATTAAGCTAGCCCCACAGTAAGTTGTGAACTTGTGTCGCAGGATACTAACTCTACGATACCATATTTTATATATACTTATATAGGTCCATCTAAAAAAGATCATTTTCCATATTGACCTGACCGGGGATCGAACCCGGGACCCCCAAGTCGCAGGCTGGCGTGGTAACCACTGTGCTTCGGAGCTCGTCAATATATTTATTAATAAGTCTTTTCAGTTGTAATAAATAATAATTTTTATTTGTTTTTTTTTCGCATAAGTTATCTTTGTTACCTTTTCATCAACTCCAAGCCATGTTCCCAAGCCCAGGGCTGGCATATCCAAACCATTGTTCAGCTTTACGGTTGGTATGTTGACCTGAAATTACAATTTTTATGCAAATGATTTATTGGGTATTAAAAATACAGTTTATTATCAATTTGAATACAGCTTCTTCAGTAAAATTAAAATATTCAAAGTACGAGTTTATTACTTAATCAACAACGCATGTGTTATTACATACATACATAATATCATAACCGATAATGTAATTATGTAATCATTATGACGATAAGACAAATTTTAGATACACCACATATTTTTCTATATCGTACCTTGCTTGCTTTATGGATTAAAGTAGTAAAGCACAAATTGTGCGAATTAAAGTAGTAAAGCACAAATTGTTCTGACAAGTTTTGTAAAATTTTCTGACGAAGAGGCGGATGTAATTTTGGTTTTATCCAAACAAAATTTTAATCGGAATTTAATAACATATTCTTACACCAATTGGAAAAGAAAGTACCTAATGCCACTTTATAAATAAATAAATAAATAAATAAATAGGGACATATCACACAAATTGAGCTAGCCCCACAGTAAGTTGTGAACTTGTGTCGCAGAATACAAACTCAACGATACTATATTTTATAATATATACTTATATATAGATAAACATCCAAGACCCAGGTCAATATCAAGCAAAAGATCTTTTTCCATCATGACCTGACCGGGGATCGAACCCGGGACCCCCGTGTTGCAGGCTAGCATGTTGACCGCTGCGCCACGGAGCTCGACAATTAACAACTAATAATTTTCTAAATAATTCTTTTTTCAAATTCAACAATTATTCCCTACAAATTAAGTGCACCTTTTTTGTGCGTGGAAGTAGTTTTTCATGATCAAATCAGTTCTATATAATTTCAGCTCTACATATATTGGACTCCAGAATGTTTTAAAATTTGAGCACAAGTAAAACCTAACATGCATAAAATAATACGGGAAGTCAAAATATTCAGTAACTTTTTAAAATTAGAAAATATATAAATTAAAAAAAAAAATTACTTAATTCTAATCCTAACTTCCTAACTAACATTATAAATGCGAAAGACTTTATTTAATCAAAATATGACACATTTTCTTAATACATATTTACAAATATTTAGTCAAAAATAACACCCCGAATCGTACCCGGCTCAAAGGTTCCCATTACTGCAGCGGCATTTCCCCTTTGAATAGCTATGGAAAGCCTTTGAACCAGATACCACCCGGAGCGGTGATCAAATCCTCTTTTCCTTAAACGACGTCCCCCCTCACTAACAAAGTTTTTGGCTTCTGGGCACCAAGGCCCTGCAGTTTCGACGGCGATAGGAACAAATTCACATTGCAAAGATAAATCAGAATATTTGTTGCGTTACTGTCTAGCCGCTATCTTTGCCGCGCTCCGGGAGGTCTAATTGTCTACTGAACTAAACTGATCATCATGAAATTTTGCATACACAGGTTAGATTACAAAGAAGAAGCCGCGGGTAACAGCTACTAGTTACTATTAATTCTAAAGCTTCGAGAAAAATCTCAATCCTTGAGAAGTTTTACATGATTCTAAAATCTTATTTACATTAATATACAAATTTCAGCTCTAAAAATATTGAACTCCAGATTGTTCTAAACTTTGAGCACATAGGACCTGACATGCATAAAATAACAAGGCAAGTTACAATATTACACTATGTAACCTCTTACTGCATGAATATTTGGATTTAAAAAAAGTTATTCAATAGTTACTATTTAATTCTAAAGCTTCGAGAAAAGTCTCAATCTTAATCAAATAATAATTAAAATTAGGATACCAACATTAAAACTACATCGGTACTCACTTTAGCCATCGTTAACACGGGTATCAGAGATCTGCGCCGGCACACAACTGCTCGTGGCCATGACATAGGAAACTAATAACGAGTTGTGTGAACGCACTGACAAAGAATATTATTGTACACTAGACTGAATGAAAGGAATCGCCAGAAATAAAATGTAAAAAATAAGGTCAGGAAGGGTCAATAAAAATATTTCTCACAATGTACGAGTAAATTATGTGAGTGAAGACATGAGAAATTAATATTTTCTTAGTAGAATTTGATTCTACGTTTGATTTTAGGTATACTATATTTGCACATTGCATATCAATGAATGAATGAATGCTTTATTGCACCAACACTTAAAAGTATGTTTATCAACAATTAAATACAGACAAATAAGGAAATTATCGGTACAAAAAGCGGGCTTATCGCAGATTGTCCGAAAAATATTCATTGTGATTGCGACCAAAACGTGTTTTTTTTCAACTTTGGATATTACGGCTTGTCCTTAAGTAATTTTTTAATTTAGAAGTTAGCTAGAAAAAAAAAAATGTGATATTGGAGATACTCAATCTTTCATAGACTTGACAAAAATACAGGTGAATTATTTTTTTGGTAATATTCAGTCCAGCTTCCCAATGCTTACTAATAGTCATTGTGTGCACTACAAATATAGAAATTGATGTTACATCACAAATATCGGTTCCAAATATCTTCACAGAATCTTTCTATAAAAATTTTGAATAATGCAAAAGTCAATGCAAAATTATTGGACAAAGAGGTCAGTTAGTATTTTTATGAGTAAACTAAAATGTTCAAAATGAAAACGAATAAAACTACTACTGACTAACCACTAAGAAGTCTTTTAACAGGATATGTATTAGTCAAACAAAGAAAGTTTGTTTGAAATCATCTATGTTATCGTCGCATTTGAGTTGACATCACGTATTTTGGTCAACTGGCATCATAATATTTTGAAAACGAGCGATTGTCCCAGACATTATAATTGTTTGACATTATATTTGCAGTCGCACGAAGCGACAGTATCGTCGTCTCAGCTGCAAGCAGTCCACAGCTGGACATGGGCCACCCCAAGGATTTCTGTCATAGGGGATTTTGTCGTACTCACCAAGCTTGGCAGACGGGTTGGTAAGAGCAATTTGTTTGGCTCATCTCGGTTCCGACGCTGCTGCCCATCAAAATCGTTTTTTAAACGAAGGAAGGGTAGGAGTTTTTGGACTGCGGAAATGGGATAGAAGTATTTGGGATGCTACTTGCTCGATCGGAAGGATTGAGGATGAGAAAGTACCAGGTCGGGAGGCCGGGCGCGCGTACTCGATGCCATACCTTCCACCACTGGGCAGGCAATCGAGGGTGATACTCCTGGCCACAGCGATACGACGAAACAAAATAGGGAGTCCTACAAAAATTGCATTAACGTAACCCAAGGTATCAAAAATTTGCTTGAAATAATTAGGCGAGCTTTAATGTCAAAGCGTCTTTTTGGTTACATCCTCACCAGAGATGCTCCGGAAGCCAGGGTTCAGAGGCCGGGGATCGGCTAGGAGGCCCGGACAGATTGTATGATAAATCTGAAACCCAGAAGCATGTTTTCGGTTACATCCTCACCTGATACGATTCAGACCCCGAGGTTCGAAGGCCAGGGATCATTTCGGGGTCTAGAATGACTGTGTGATAAAATTGAAAGTCACGCGGATGAAGTCGTGGAAAACAGTTTTATAGTGTGTTTGGTATTGAACGGGCGACAATTTAAATTCACGTTATCAACATGAATACAAACAACTGTTGTTTTGTGACCAGTCTAAAATCGAGAATAATAAATAGGCTGTTCCTTATTACGTTGAATTCCTACTGATCTAAAATGTATGGAGCAGCTGCTTTTTTTTTCGATTTCAGGCCCAAAATTTTCATAGAATAAAAAAACATTTCAATTTTATGAATTTTAGTTATCGCGAGTTTAATTCCAAACATTTTGTTATTTACTTCCATTTTGGCCAAAGACTAAGTTTGCCCATCCAGCGAGGAAATGCCGCCTGCCTGCTGACTGCAGCGATTTGGCTTCCTTTTTAGGGTTCTATAGTAAACAAGGAACCCTTATAGTTTCGCCATGTCTGTCTATGGGGTATCGTTAAATAGGTCTTTAAAAATATTGTGAGGTTGAGAACACCATTTTTCGATTTAGGGATTCGTTATATTTTGTTTTAAAATTTTTGTTAGAGGTACGGTACGTGTCTCTCTCCCCCCCCCCCCCCCCCCTCTATCTGCTAAACGGTTATATATGGATACGTGAAAAAAATTACAGCAGTAGTATACTAGAAAGGAAAACTATCAGAGCTGAGTACTAAGTACAAACTAAAAAGTTATAGGCAACCAACTTATAAAATGTATTCGAAAATGTAAAATTCCATACAATGTTTATTGTTAGATGTTTTTGGTCATTAAACTGGTGCGAGTGTGTCATTGTGACTTGTCATTCGCAACTACGGAACCTACACTACGCGTGGTCCGACACGCACTTGGCCGGTTTTTTTTTTGACTTGCACTTGACATTTGTTTTTATTTCATTTTCTGAAAGTTAGCTTTTTTAAGATTAGTTTTAGTTTATAATCTTAGTTTATCTTTAATTTGAAATCCATTATATATACCGTATAACCAAAAAAAACTTCATTTATAAACAGCAAGAACGTTAAAATAATATATTTCTGATTATCATTCCATATTGATTCCATTAATTGCTATTACAAGAAGATAACGTGAAACATCTAGATAACTAATTCATGTCCCAACTTATGTAAGCATGGTCATTTCAAAGAGAATTCCGTGAATTCACCAAAGCTTGGACACCGGTCGTGCTTCAACGTCGGATGGCTAATCCACTTAGGCCGCGTCCAACAGTTTGGCCAAGAGCAGCCAAAATTTGGCTACCCATAAATTCTGGCACATCCGTTTCTACTGCGAATTCACAAAAACAACACGTGACACATTTGCGAACATCAAAAAAGAGGAGGAATATTGTATCCTCTTTATAATTTTTTCAGTATAATATGTTATGATTAAAATTATTTGTAAACGTTCCCTTACAGGTATAATTTAAAAATAACGTTTACAAATAATTTACAGGTAGATTCAAATTTTATCTAAATATGATAAAATTTGAATCTACCCTTTAGTCACAAAAATAAGTTAGGATTAGATTAATAAACTATTTTTTCTATTTAAATGAATGCCTACAGGTAATGCCTAGTTTAGGATACTACGAGTAAGTTTGTAATGAATATTGTAATTCCAAGGTCAATAAAGATTTTGTTATTTTATATCTATTAGAATTCTAGCAGACCAATTTTTTTATGCGTTTGTTTTGTACACAAATTAATTTATGTTTACTCAGTTCAAATGCTATAAAGTGTGTCTGTGTGTTCACTCAAAATCTATACATTTTGTTATACTACGTAAAAATATTTTGTTTGATAAATTTGTGCCATGTTTGTTTGTTTATTTATGAGCATTGTTCAAATCATCACTCCCTTAAATTCACAAGTACAGTTCTATAATACACTAGCATTTCTTTGTGCCATTTTAAACGTGAATAAAGGTATAATCACATTCAAAGTTTTCTTAACAAAACTGTCAGACACAGAATATTTTATATTCTTTTCAAATTTCTAACACTTTTCAAAAGCCAGAACACTTTTGGATTCTTAGGTTCCGGTATACTTAGTGACCGGTGCTATAATTATAATTTTTAAACACCTATATTTTTGTTGTCTTCATGAAAACCTTTTTAAGACTTTCACGAAAAAATGGGGTAAAACACGATCTATTAAGTTCACGTTTAAAAGGTTCCAATATTCCAAACCAATTTATCACCGCGAACTAATCTCCATAACCTAACCTAACAGACAGGCCTTTATCGTCAACATCACGCATTATATTTTTCACTTTCTTTTAGAAATTCTCCCAAAATATAAAAAATAAAATTTGTAATTTGACTTATTAGCCTGGGACTTAGGGGATTAAAATAAATGAGAAATTTGAATTAGTTTTGTTGTTGAAGAACTCTGATTTGTATGAATGAAATAACTCAAGTAAGACGCAGTTGTTTTTAAACTTTGGTCAATGATACTAGATTAGTTTTTTTGTTTGTTTTAATTGTAATATTATATTCTGCCTATGTCGCTACTTGTAATAAATATCTCGGTACCTTTTTTCAGAGGGGAAGTACCTCATATTTTCTAAGAAACTATTTTTTTTTTCAATTTTCTTTCTGGAAACAGTGCATACCTAATTAGAGTATCTATCTATCTATAGCAGCCTCTTTTATATCCAATTTTGGACGTAGGCCTCTTCCAATCTTCTCCACTTCTGACGGTCTTGGGCAATCGACATCCAATCCCGTCCAGCGTGTCGAACTATGTCATTCTCACATCTCATAGGTGGTTTCCCTCGCGGTCACTTATGGGCACGTGGTCTCCACTCGAAGAGTCTCCGCGTCCATCTTCTGCTATCCATCCGAGCAATGTGTCCCGCCCATTTCCATTTTCTTTCCGCTATAACTCTAGTTAGAGTATATTTAAACTAAAACATCATAATAATCTTACGAACGTCGATATGATCTCTTTGTCAATACGAAATACCTACTTAAAATAAAAAGACGTGTTGTTATTCGCGGTAATGTAAGTTTTATTATAATAATAATACTTATTTCCACGCTGGTCCGGGAGAAAAGAAAAAACGTAGAATGTACCAGCTGCTTCTCTTTCCGTAGATCGTAAAAGCCGATCGAGGGAATGGGCGTCAGGAATCATGTCAATAGGCGATGCGTCTAGCAACCCATCACTATTTTGATTCCGTTCTAACCTACAAGCCCACCAACATGCTAAACAAGGCCTTAAGGTTTTTGCAGACCTGGGTTCTGTCTACCCCGCAAGGGAAAAAGACTTGATAGTATGTATTTATGTCATCATCAGGTCCTTCCAGTCTCCACTGCAGGAGCACGACCCTCTCTGTACTACCAGAGCCATATACTAGCTTGAGTAGTCAGAGGATTTGGCCTACACTCTCCACGCTGGCCAGACGGGTTGGAGAGGTCTCTTTGATGTTAAAAAGCTTTTTTCCTTAGTCGCCTTTTACGACATCCACGGGATGACTTGGAGTGATCCTATTCTACTCTGCCGGGAACCACACGGCGTTTTTATGTATTTATGTATGTAATAATACTTACTGATAGACATTTTAGTAAAAATTATAAGCGGAAGAATATAAAATACTTGATTATTTTACACATTTGAGTTTGACTAAGTAGCTAGTGTTGAATTATTATATTTGATTTTGTCGTATTATCGATATTAACTTTTATATAACTGATGCATAAAGACAGGGAGAAAGGCGTGATATTATTATGTATATTGTATGTTCGCATAACGTTCTAACAACCGTGTGATCCCCGGCAGAGTAGAATAGGGCCACTCCAAGTCTTCCCGTGGATGTCGTAAAAGGCGACTAAGGAAACACAAGCTACACAAAGCTTATTAACCTTAAAAGAGACCTCTCCAACCCGTCTGCCCAGCGTGGAGAGTGTAGGCCAAATCGTCAGACTACTCAGGCTAGTATATAGCTCTGGTAGTACAGAGAGGGTCGTGCTCCTGCAGTGGAGACTAGAAAGACCTGATGATGATGATGATAACGTTCTAAGTAGGTACTCTGGCAATTCAGCAATGCCTAATCCCAATCCCAACTAATATTATAAATGCGAAAGTGAGTTTGTTTGTTTATTTATTTGTTTGTTTGTTACGCTTTCACGCCATATCTACTGAACCGATCATCATGAAATTTTGCATACACATAGGTTAGGGCACCGAAAAGGACATAGGCTATATATTACGCAGGTGAAGCCGCGGGTAACAGCTAGTTATTTATAATAGTAATACATTTAACATCAACTTGTTTGCTGAATTAAATTTGTTGGTCCTAAATAATCTTATGGTAAACCATTGTTTATAATGCGTATGAAATATTATTGTGAATACCCAAAAGTTTGTATAGTTGTTTATTACTTTATTATTCGATGAATTAACGATTGAATGAATTTTCATGAATAATCAATAAAAGGATAACACAGGAATTAACCACAACAATATATTAAATGTAACTTTTGTAAAAACAATAATGTATTAAAATATTAACTTTTGCATAAACAGTTTTTCTTTTATTTTAAAGAAAAATAAAAACATATCTGCAAAAAAAAAACAAACTTCATAATACAACAACGTTTATTCTAAGGCTTTTGATAATTTGTTAGATTTTACTTTTACACAAATGTAATGCTTCAGGTGTAGATTGGCTTTTTACGATAATCTTGTTTCTTATAAGTTTTTGTCATTTATTTAAAGGTGTTCAATGAAAATACAGCATCAATTAAGGGCCCTGACGGGTGCTGCAATGGGAGTCGGGCAATTTCGATTATCTAAAAAGTGTGGATGTATGCTTTATATATACATACATGTATGCAAAATTTATTTGGTTGTAGGAATAATTATAAGTAAATTTTCTTTAGTCAGTAATTATTAATTTTATTTTTTAATTAAATTGTTATATTTTGTAAATATTATTAACAACATAATTTTATTCACTAATATTATTAAATTAAAATTTTAATCCCTAATTTAAATTGTATTGATTCAAAGCATTATAACATTATATGGAATAGTATCTATAATTTTAAATATATTTTTCATTGTCTTCTAGGTATTCATTTACAGACTAGTAGCACTTGTTACTCGGAAAATCTTTAACATGTGTCAGAAACGTTTTGTAGTTTTCTATGCTTTCATAGCTTCGGGTAGTTTATTATGAAGTCATTTATTATTTCATATATTATAATCCTCCAATTTGATATTGGAGTAGTTATCCCTGAAATGGATGAACTGCATTTCGTATGATTGTTTAATTTGTTCCTTAATATTTCAATATCCTCCATATTGCAATTGAATGGTACCGTTAGAGCTGCTTTGATGTTGTCAGAAAATAGCTATTATCATCATCATCAACAGCTCTTTGTTAATCTCCACTGCAGGAGCACGGCCATAATAGTTATTGAACAGGCCTGAAAATGGAATAGTTTTAGAACAGACAAGACATGATGTTTTACCATGACAAGTCGCAGCAGGCAATGATGACAATAAATTGCTATAGGAATAACTTAATTAAAGAAATAAACACATCGTATCTCTCATTTGATGTTTGGCACTTACCAGTATTCATTTGCCCTTTTTTGGCATCATACAACCACCATAAAAATAAATGCAGTAGGTATTTCTTTTTCCAGGTCGAAAACTACATGGTTATCTCCAAAACTAAAAATAATTATGATATAATAACAACAAAATATTATTACCACCTTTCTGCTTGTAAAATTTACACAGATTCCATGCGGAAGCTATTAAATAAATTCCCGAAATACTACCCTCACCATGGAGTAGACAAACATAGAGAACAAGTTAAACTAAAATAAACGTTCAATAATGAAACACTTGGCTAGGCTCAAGCTCACCTAAGATAATAAAAAACAAGTGCTGCGATGTTCTAACATTTGATTTTACTTGTGAATTGATATCAGTATCTGTTGTGTCAATATCAGTAGAGAGAACGAGCAAAAAGCCAACGAATCATGTTATCATCGCATAAAAAACGCGATTGATGCTCAACATTTACAAGAAGATCTTGATAGACTTGCTGAATATTACGCACTAAACAATGTCACTGTCAATGTCAATAAATGCCAATATATTAGTTTTACACGTAAAACAAAGAAAATAATGTTCAATTATAGCATAGATGGAATTAAAATTAACCAGACGGATTTAGTAAAAGATTTGGGTGTACTTTTAGATGCCAAACTAACTTTCACTCAACACATTGCTGCAACCGCTTTAAAAGCATACCGTAACTTAGGTTTCATAACTCGTGTCAGCCGTCCTTTTACAGACATAAGATGTTTTAAAATACTGTACTACACGTATGTCCGCAGCACGCTTGAGTATTGTAGTAGCATCTGGAATCCACCGTATGTATCAAACATTGAGGCCATTGAATATGTTCAAACTAAATTTATGAAACGTCTGAATTACTTAACCCAACAAATGATTCCAGATTACAAAGAATCCTGCAAACATCATAACATACTGACACTTGAGAACCGTCGTGTTTTACTGGACATGCTATTTTTGTATAATGTATGTAATGGTAATATAGATTGCACTGAACTTACAAATAAAATGATTAGATTCCGCGCACCTTCCACTCGAACTCGTCATACTTCCCTGTTTCATACCTACCCTGCGAAAACTAACTACGCCGTGAACGCAATAATCACCAGATTGCACCGTACATTTAACAAACATTTCTTCGATATCGATCTCTTTCATCTAAAAAAATATTCACTTAAATGTAAATTAACAGACATAATAGAAAATATGTAGTAGTTTTAAGGGTAGTAAATGTGATAGACATTGCACATTATAAACGTTTAAAGTTTTGTTCTGTTTTACATGTTTGTGTTCACTTTTGCAAACTACTTTCATTAATGTCAAGGGAGTACCTATATATGTCTTGCTCAATAATATTAATATATAACTAAATAAAATAAAAAAAAAAAGAATTCGTGCTATCTGTATTAAACTAAAAAATGTAAATCTGTTATTGGCTGTAAGTGTAATTTATAAGATTTTTTATTGTTATATTCATAAGAGCTGTAGATTTTGTGATAATAAATAAAATAAAAATAAAAAATAAAATAAAAAAAAATAAAATAAAATTAGATGATGCAGTATAAATCATGATATTGATACCGTTTTCAACATACATATGCACATAAATACCCTAAACGTGGCCTTTGGCGGATCAAAGGCCATGGAGTAAACAAAAGCCAAAACCGGAATTCAGGTCTTTGTTTACCCCGTAAGATATAACATTGGTTAAAAAGAACTAACGTTAGATACACATACATTAATGTGGGTTACTCACGTATTTTCAAGGTCATTCAAGGCATGGACGGTAGAAGACATGTACAGCTAACAGAGCTTTTCAAAGCGAGTTCTTTTCACTTTCGAGCACCATGACCAATCGCCTCAGACGATGATGAAGCTAAATTAGAGGTTTCTAGGACATCCATGAGAATCACCAAAGTCGAAGGTCAGCAACTCCTTCCGCTTTTCATACTATCATGGGGCGCTCAGCGGGTTGCTGACCTTTTATTTTTGCGGTTTATGAAAAAATGCTGTAACTTTTAACGGTCTCAACCTGTAAATATTTTTAAAGACCTATTCAACAATACTCCACACGATAGGTTAGTACAGAAAAATAAAAATGACTCCCACTTTACTTGTACAGGGTCTTACCCTAAGAATTTTTTTTTTACATTTTTTTCTACCACTTTTTTTCCATCATTAATATACACACACAAATATTATCTCGTCTTTAAACATTATCAGGAAGATATCGTCTAGACCTAATGGTAATTTTTAGCGCGTTGGTGGGTCTGAAAAGTCTGTGGGTGCAAAAGCAAGGTTTCTAAGCAAAATTGCTAGCAGCAATGAGACGTATGCATCACTGCACGATCCAACAGTGACGGAGATGGCGAATATGGTTCAGACTGAGACTAAGATCCTGTAGTAGACGTTTCTTCAGATTTAGATGATCGAGTCTTAGGAGCATCGCATCTTAGAAAACCTGCACAAATTGCTAAAACTTCTAATTCAATGCCACAAAACCATCCCATTTCAAGCGCAAAAATTGAATTAGCTTATTCGCAATCATTACCTACACAGAAAAGGAAACTGGGCTCTTTAGCATTAGTCATACCAGCTTCTTCACAGCATGATATATATAAATCCATCCACCATCCATCAGGTCTTTTTTTGTCTCCACTGCAGGCACGACCCTCTCTGCACTACCACAGCAATATATTAGCCAGAGAATTTGGCCTACACTCTCCACGCTGGCCAGACGGGTTGGAGAGGTCTTTTTGATGTTTGTAAGCTTTGTTTAGCTTGTGTTTCCTTAGTCGCCTTTTACGACATCCACGGGGAGACTTGGAGTGGTCCCACTGTATCAGCGGCGGATTTACAAATTTGCCGCTAGTAGTCTATTCAAACTTGCCGCCCCTACTGAGTATTGAAATTCAATACGTTAGTTTAGTTCACAATCATATTAATTACATTTAGTTATTCAGAAATTGCTACTTTATGATGTGTTCTATCGTCCTCATTACATCGACTTTTTCCCGTTATTAGTATGATTGTGAAGTAGGTGATATAGTGAAGTAGCCGCGGGTAACAGCTAGTCTTTTATATAAGGATTACGAACGTAATGTGTATAAATATAATTATATATTTTTTTTATTATTTGGGCTAAATTTGCCGCCCCTCTAAATATGCCGCCCTAGGCTTCAGCCTACTAAGCCTATTGGTAAATCCGCCACTGTACTGTACTCTGCCGGGAACCACACGGCACAGTTTCTAATACCAATAGAACTATTTTCTATACATGAATTTCTTGTTTTCGGAGCAAATATGTCCCGTTTAGATTTTTTTGTACTATTTTAAGTACCTACACAATAGAGCTTAGCTCCAATTTTAATCGACTTTGTGACCGTGCTGTGTGATATCGCTATGTTAACTATATCGTTCAGGCGCTTTGGAGCAACATGCACACTGTATGTACCATTTCCTACACGGCTATTGTATCCTTATTTGTTGGAGATGACGTTGCCAGTGATTATAAGCAAGTATTAAAATTTTGTATTTATTTTAGGCGTTTCAAAATTGATTTGTTTTACAACCCCATCTTCAGGATCTCATGTGTGACTTTTCTTTTTCTTTGGCACCCATGCTGGGAACCCAATAACTTCATTTTCATACAAATTGATGGGCCAGTCAAAAACTTTTGTATGGATTTATAAATTCAGTATGCGAGCTTCGAATATTGGTCCAATTGTAAAATTGATTACTTTGACGGGCTGAGTTACCCCTTCAAGAATTATCGGTAAATAATATACACGCTGTTTGTCTGTAAGTCTGTAACAACTCCTATTTTAGTTAAAATACGTTTTGTCTCGTTCTTTCAATGTCAAAGATTAGAGCGTGGGATAAAGACAAAACATATTTTAACTAAAATAGGTTTAATAAGCGTTTGATATTTTTTATGAATAAGGGGGTAAGTGTTTATGTTTTGTTAGTTTATTTATTCAGATTTTCAGATGTAAAATTATAATTATTAGAAATTTGATACCATTTCGGTCGTAGCTCACCTTGCGTTTTCATTCACTCTGTACATGGCTAAAGTACTTAGTAACGTGTTTTGTTCTAGCTAGTCAATGAGCACAGGGATTGTTGGGGGTAATGAGATTTTCGTCGGTACTTATGTTAGTTTCTAATGCAGGCCATTTTTTACATGACTACCCAAAAAGAGTGTAATTCCTTGTGAATTTATCCTAATCCTAACTATTATTATAAATGCGAAAGTGTTAGTTTGTTACGCTTTCGAGCCGAATCTGCTGAAGCGATCATCATGAAATTTTGCATACACATAGGTAATACTGAGAAGGACAAAGGCTATATATCACGCGGTTGAAGCTGTGGGTAACAGCTAGTGTACTTATAAATGAACAAGCTTAGCTATTATACGTACATTATTTATTAAGATTTTCAGACTCTAATGTGATATCAAGAATCCTGATATGATTTCGAGTAATTCTGCTTTAAGTCGTTTTGGTTTTGTTTTAGTTTTTTTTCAAGAACTTAAAACAATTGATTAAAAAGTCAGACTTCTATTTGAACTGCGTTAAATAATATTGGTCCTCTGTCACCGGACCTCTAACTTTAATTTTGTCAACTTAAGATAGTATTAAATTTGTGTTATAGATATTGTCAATAATTTTAAACAATAATATGCAACTAGATAAGGATACTCTTTATTTAGTTATTTTTAAAATTTATTTGTGGAATAAAAATAAATTACACAAAATTACATTTGAATGTCATCCAAAAAGAACGAGGGTTTGTCTTTATGCTCTGTGATCACAATTGAACTAATACTTTAAAAACTTCTTATTGTATAAAATTTGGAACACATACCTATTTATTAAATAAATAAAGAAAATAAGAAATGTTGAAAAAATTCCTCGCCGGCAGTACTCGAACGCATTTTAGATCTCTGTACGATCTATGCGAGTACATAGATTTAAGACGCACTTCGAGTCCTGCCCGCCTGAAATTTTTTCACCATTTCTTATTTTCTTAAGGTAAAAAAGCATTGTGAATGCAAAATAAATCCCATATAAACTAACACATACCTAATATTATGTACATACGAAATATCACTTTATATATGTAAAGAGTAGTAGTGAAGAAAAACTTGATATCGTTAAGTTACTTTGTGACTGTATTGTTAGTTCTTACATTCAGGCGCTTTGCTGCTCACTGCACACTGAGCACTTCATTCGTTCTCTAAACGGCTAATGCAGTAACGTGCTTTTGTTCTAGCTAGACAATAAATGCGGGTATTGTTCAGAGTAATCAGATTTGTGTTGATTTATGAAATCCTAATTCTAAATACCTTACTTATATAAGTTGATGCATGAAATCCTAATCCTAACTAATATTATTAAATGCGAAAGTGAGTTTGTACCGCTTTCACGCCATAATTAATAAACCAATCATGATGAAATTTTGCATACAAATAGGTTAGGATACTAAAAATACAAACAAATATACAGACATATTATTATGCAATACATCACGCGGGCGATGCCACAGGTAGCTTGTAGCTAGCTAACAGCTAGTTGGTTATAATGCTGGCCATTTTTAAATCAACATGATTTTTTTAAGGTCATTTTATATTTTTTTCTGATTTACATATGCTATTGATAGAATTCAAACATCATTTGGAGTGATACTCGTTTAATATTTTACAAGAAAATTACTGACATGGCAACTCAGTTAAGGACTCACCTGTTTTGTGACTTTTTGTATGTATTGTAAAAAAAATATTTAGGCGCTCTTTAGCACACTAAGCGAGCTTTATTTGTTCTTTAAATGACTAATGAAGTAACGTACTTTTGTTCTAGCTAGACAATAAGCGCAGGGGTTCTTGAGAATAATCAGATTCGCGTTAGTGCTAGTATTTTGTTATAAAGCAGAATATTTTCTTACGTGTCTGTCAATAAATAAAAAATAAATATATACGGACAAATCACACAGATTGAGCTAGCCCCAAAGTAATTTCTTGAGTAAGACTTGTGTTATGGGATACTAACGATGTCATATTTTATAACAAAGAAATATATAGATAAACATCCAGGACCCAGGTTAATCTGAATAAGATCATTTTTTATCTTAATCTGACCGGGGATCGAACTCGGGACCATCCGTTTCACAGGCCGGCCATTGCGCCACAGAGCTCGTCAAACTATATACTATTTTTAAAGTTTAAACTAAGTTTTTTCTTTTTCTGATTTCACTGTGATGTCAATAAAATCCGGACATCATGACATGTTATATTAAAAAGAATATTTTCGGTAAGGCAATGTTTTCTTCGTGAAAAAATATGTAGGTATAATAATATTATAAAACGGAAAGATTTGGTTGTTTGTTTCCATTGAATAGGCCCCTAAACTTCTGCAGGCCGATTTGCTAACTCGGTGTACAACGATTTGATTGTCACTTTAGCATCCATTACGCTTTTCATATCTTAAATAAAAATAGTCATTCATACCGAAGCCTTGATTAAATGAATATTAAACTTACTATGAAAAGGATGTTCACCGTAGTTGTCAAAAGTTAGCAAATAGGCCTGCTGGATCGATTTTAACAATTCTTTCACCTATAGAAAGATAATTTATGTGCAAGTATATCTGTCAGTCACGTGACCTGTCGCGAGTTTAACATGTTTTCCCCATTACAAAAAGTGCAACTGCCTCCGTGGTCCAGTGGTTAAGGCGTTTGCCTTGTCCGGAGGTCGTGGGTTCGATTCCCGTGGGAAGCATACTTTGTTAAGTTGTTTCCAGTTTGGTTAGGACATTGCAGGCATGAATCACCTGATTGTCTGATAAGAAAGATGATTCCGTGCTTTCTAAGGCACGTAAAGCCGGTGGTCCCGGGTGCCATCTGGTAGTCGTTAAAGGAACCACGTTACAGGCCGAGAGGCGGTTCCGAAGAACTCTGTCACCAGGGTGTGCATGGTCGACTGACCGTGTCACCTACACGAAATGATGATGATTACAAAAAGTGCACAGACCGCCAAACATTCTCTCTCTTGTTTGCTCTCTAGGCAAACATGCAGCCTTCAAAGATCAGCAAAGAAAAAAGTCTTTAAGCCATTGCTATGTTTGATCGGTAATGGTTAGCAGAATTACTAATTGGATAACTTCTCATTTTGTTTCTTAGGTTTTAAATTTGTCTGTTTTTTTCAATTGACCTCAAAAAAGGTGGAGATTCTCAATTTGGTTCTGTTTTTTGCTATTACTCTATCATGAATAAACTGAATTGATTTTAAAAAGACCTAACTTGAATTCGTGTTCTATATGTAAATTAGACATAAAGAGTCATCCGTTTTTCTTGTCTTGTATTCAGTCTCTAACTACCATTCAAAACACTGCTAGCGTCAAAATAGATATTTTATACAATACAGGTCCGTCTGTCTCGGCATTCATCTGCATTCAGTTCATTCAAACGCCATCCCACCCGTCAGTCTGATACCAATGTTATTAGGTACAATGAATTTACCTACATCATTAGTTTTTCTGTTCAAGAAGCTTTGAGTGCTATGTGCCCTACCCGTAAATAAATAAATAAATAAATATATAGGGACATATCACACAAATTGAGCAAGCCCCACAGTAAATTGTGAACTTGTGTCGTGGGATACTAACTCAACGAGATACTATATTTTATAATATATACTTATATAGATAAACACCTAAAACCCAGGTCAATCTGAAAAAGATAATTTTCCATCTTGACCTGACCGGGGATCGAATCCGGGACCGGACTATATACTTTGGTTCAATCAGTAAACTTCACTACATATTATAAAACAAAGTCCCCCGACGCGTCTGTTTCTCTAATGAATAGAGTGGTTCTCGAGGAAGGTTTTAGTATATAGTTTGTTTAGTTTTTGTATATAATTTTGTATATATTAATGATTTTTGTAAGAGGTGTCGTAAAAAATAAGCCGTTTTTGAGCTTTCAGCGAATACGCTGTCTAAACCCTTTGAGATATAACAAAATAATGTATGGTGGAATTGTGCATCTTATATAGGTCTACAAAAAAATCCGCAATGGCATATGTCTATATCTTAAGAATAGCATACTATATCCATTTTAATACTTTACAAAATGGGCAATTATAAAACGGTAATTGGAAAGCTAAATACGGTATTAATCTTTTTCATTTCAAATAGGTTAGTTAGTCTTAAACATCTGCTCTGGGGGTCCGAAAGTGTATGTAGTAAGTATATCAATGTATGGTAGAATTGTGTATCTATATTTATCTATCTTCTATAAATGAGTTTTAAAATATAAAAGGCTAAAGTGATTGACGGATAGATCGCACAGGCCAAACCATTAATGCCAGAAACTTGAAATTTCGTACACGTATTCCTCTTATGACGTAGCCATCTACAAAGGAAGGCTTTTTCAATATTCATCCCCCAAAGGTCTGAAATATGGGATTAAAGTTTGTATGAAACTTTTTATTCCTTGAACATATTTGTATGTAATTCCGTATGAATTAAGTAGGGCAAAATTAATGAATTATGTATTTCATCGTTTTCCGAAATTCAATCCCTAAGGAGTAAAATAGGGGATGAAAGTTTTAATTAATCGCACAGGCCTTTAGGGCTAGAAATTTGAAATTTTGCCCACGTATTCCTCTTATGACATAGGCATCCAAGAAAGAAAGATTTTTCAAAATGATTTTTCAAAATTCATTCCTCAAGAGGGTGAAATAGGGCATTAAAGTTTATATTCTTTTTTTTCCTTGGACATATTTGTATGTAATTTCGTATGAATTGTCATAAATTTTACCTCTGTAGGGGTAAATGGAATAAAAGGTTATAAATTTGGACGTTGTTCCTATGTGATTAACTTTTCTTAAGAGTTCCAATAGATTGCGCTTTGATTTTTTTGTGATTTCGAATTCGCGTTATCGTGATTTCTAACAAAGTAAAGTGGTCGCATGTTTCGAAATAAAATGGAGGAAAGACAGTACAGTCTGCTTTTAAATCCAATAATCGTCGAGGGACCTATCTGTCATATCTTGAGACACTAAATTAATAGTGTTGGATGAATGCGGTATGTCTCACGAACATAGAATTGAAGCATTGAATATATCTTTAAAAGATATAAGATCTAATGATCGATTGATTAGAAGTGTTACATTACTTTTAGCAGGAGACTTTCAAAAGACATTACCGGCAATACCAAGGGGTACAAGCTAAGGGTACAAGAGCTGATGAAAGTATAGCAAGTCAAGTGGAACAAAATCAAGAGACTTGAACAAATAAAAATCAGTGAGTCCATACAGAACAAGACGTTGATGCTGAATTTTAAAAAAATCATGCAACGACCATAGATAAAACCCCTAGGGCAGTAATTGCAAGTCGCTATGTTTCTCACACACTTTCTTTGACAATTCTATGTTCCAGAGTGAGTTCTGTTATTAGTCTTATAATCCTTTCTCCTAATGCTACTACCGTGAATGTGGTTTATAAAAAGATTCTTTGGTAGTAAAAAATTAAATAATTAGTATTAGTAGACATGAAATGTATCTTTTCTTTACACAATAACCTTTACATAAAAGTTAACAGTTGATTGAGACAGTTAAAAAACTGTAAATAAAGGAAAGTCATCGGTTTCATTTTGCTTGGTTATTGACAATAGGATTCAGTTAAGCCTAAATAAACGCGAGCGAAGCAGCGGGTAACAGCTAGTTTAAGTATAAAAAACTTAATATGACTGGCGTATGATTTAATAGTATAAACTTGTGTCTATTTTGACCGAAACCGTTGTTACCCAAAAGCAAAATTTTCGTCCAACTATACACAGTGTGGTTCCCGGCAGAGTAGAATAGGACCACTCCAAGTCTTCCCGTGGATGTCGTAAAAGGCGACTTAGGAAACACAAGCTAAACAAAGCTTACAAACTTCAAAAAGACCTCTCCAACACGTCTGGCCAGCGTGGAGAGTGTAGGCCAAATCCTCTGACTACTCTGGCTAATATATTGCTGTGGTAGTACAGAGAGGGTCGTGCTCCTGCAATGGAGTCTAAAAAAGACCTGATGGATGAATGGATGGATACACAGATGGCGCTTCGTGCAAATTTCTACTTCATTTTTAGGTACCACTTCATTACTGAAGGTTGGCCGTCAGCTCCTTAAAACGCGCCTTGTCCATGGCGATCCTGAACAGTTGTTCAAATGATTTACTTAATGCTAGTCCACTGGTGGATGTTTTTTAGCCATGACATTTTGCGTCTCTGCGCTTTCCGGCATTTTTAAAAGGTGTTCATTTTACAACTGACTGTACATAAATTTTCGATTATTACATATGTTCGCGTCACACTTTTATCTTTTAGATAAATGCGTACGTACTATCTCTTTGAGCAGTGCTACTACCAACTAACGGTGAGTTTTTGAAACTTAGTTTGCAAGAGCGTTTGTCAGAACGCGTGCCACCAGATGAGAAACTGTTCCTGCAGAATAATAACATCTTTGTTATATTGGCATTGATCAGGTACAATGAATTTACCCACATCATTAAGTTCTTCCTGTACAAGAAACTTCCGCTCCGCACCATCCGAGAGAATTGATTTAATGTTGTTTGTTCTGTATCATCGAAGTTCCCGAATTTATGGGACAAGTTGTATCATTGTGCGTAATACATTAACAAGATCTTATCTAGCATGTAAATTGTTAATTAAATAACTAGTTCCTAGGGTTTTGTTTGTTCGTTGAAAAAAAAAGTGAGTTTGTTTGTTTGTTTGTTTGTAACGCTTTCATGCCGTATCTACTGAACCAATCATCATGAAATTTTGCATACACATTGCTTGGTGTACTTAGGACATAGGCTATTTATCACGCGGGCGGAGCTGCGGGTAATAGCTAGTAAATAATATAGTAGGTATACTTATTGTTGCCGGAGGCTTCGCCCGCGCCTATGTCCTTCTCCTATGTGTATGCCAAACTTCAAGAAGATTGGTTTAGTAGATAAAAAGTGAAGAGGTAACAAACAAATGAACAAATATACAAACTCACTTTCCCATTTATAATATTAGTTTGGATAAAAGCGTAAATGGTACTTCATGTAATAGTTTGAATGCCAAACTAGGGCCTACAAAATTTTGAATGATATCTCCGTTTTCTTAAAAATATTTTTTTTTTTCAAATGGGGGCAACACTAGACTCCGAATAAGTCCATGTATATAATTATTGCATTTACTTGGAGAAGGGAAATTTCGTACAACTTCCATTTGTGACGTGCAACTATGGAACCCAATGTATAACATAATGCGTACTTGGCTGTTTATTTATTGGCATATTTCATTAAACATATAAGTAGATAAGTTACACCTAAGAACATGTTTTTTTCAAACTGTAAAAATAATTAAATTAAAAACTATATTTCACGTGATAAAAAGTTTGCACAGTGGGTTTTGACGGAAATTCTTATTCTCCAGAATATGAATGATATATTATGCCTCATTAACCAAAATATTGTGTTTCCATTACATTTGTTGCTACTGGACCCGTTTTTCCAATACCATAACTGGAAATAACCTCTTCCGTCTTTCATTTGAGCAAATCACTTATTTCGTATATAAAAATGAGTATTAAATTGGGTTCTTTTAAACGGAATATGCCGGTATCTACATACTAATGGATTATTTCTATGCTTCTTGTATATGTATATTCAATGACTAAGGTTAATGCAATCTTTGGCCTTAGATTATATAACATCTAGATAGACTATCAGCAAAAGCGCGGAAAAAAATGTACACAACTATTAGTCTATGATACAAACACGTAGCTGTTTGATGTCATTAGATGACATGGCGCATGTGCTAACACAAAGTTATCAGGAACACAAAAATTGGCCAAATTGAAGTAAAGGCAAGATGGAGTCCCGAGAGTGCTGTAGTCAAAGTATTTCGCATAAGTATACAAACAGATTTTGAACCTATGAGCTATATCGAAATCTTGCAATCAGATCAAAAAAAGATATACAACGAAAAAAAAACTTACACCTTACATACAAAGTCACCGATCACCTGGGCAAATTTTTATGGGAAGTCTGATTTTATTTTTGGATTTTCACCTTTTCTTCTTACAATTCTGTATTCTATTAGCAATTCTGATGATTCTGATACCGAGATTTTAACGTAGCTCATAGGTTCAAAAGCAGCCTGTTTAACACTGCACATGTACCAAAACGAACAACCAGGATTTAATTAGCAACATGGTATTTTGCTGTAAACAAACTAAACGTAGTGCGTTGGTTGGCTGGGGCTATCGACACTGGCTTTTCATTTCCGAGAGCCGGCACGTGGAAATTGCGATCCATCCTGCATGCGGCCCTGGTTTTTGCTTATTTGTTTGTACGGTGAAATACGGCTATTGGTTTTGGATTCAGTGATGTATTTTGATGGCTTTGAAAACATATTATTCGCGGCTAAGCGGGGTTCATGTACGACATCAATACAAAGTTAACCATTGTTACTAGATTTAAAAATATACGTAAAGTATATAAATGTGAAATACAAAACTAAACACGGAAAAATTTATTCAAATAAAATTTATTTTAATACCGTTTTATCGCGTTTGTTACATTATTTACGTTAGGTGTACTAACGTTTCGACCACTTTACAATGTTCGTGGTCGCAGATAGGTAGATTAAGTTGACATTTGTCTAGTATTTTATACGATCTGCAAAAACTATCACCTATAATATTTATTGATAACGTTCCGGAAGTATGCAGTATTGGCTCACGGTGTCTAAAGATCTTGCAGTTTTTTGCTTAGCTTGAGATTTAATTAAATTGAGGACTGGATCTCAAGCTGGTGGTAACTGCCAACCATCCTCTCTATTGAAAGTAGTATGTTTTTCAATTTCAATGTTTTTTAATTGTATTTAAATGTGTAACAATCACGAAAACATTACGAAAAATCTAAATTTAATATTCAAGTCTTCTCTAGGTTTAGTCTCTATAAATAAATATGGAGTTCCTTAGACCTGACCAGCTGAACCGTTTAATGATTTTAGCTGAATTACAATGAAATTATTCCAGCCATTTGCATTTTAGGTGGGCTATCAACACTGGCATTTCATTTCCGAAATCTGGCACATGGAAATTGCGATCCATCCTGCGTGCGGCCCTGGTTTTTGTTTATTGTTTTGTACGGGAATACACAGTGATTGAGTTTTTGTTTTCAGTGATGTATTTTGATGATTGAGAAGAGATATTATTTGCGAGAAAGTATTTCAGTTGCTATGAGTACTTTATATTTACATATATTGACTAGTGTTTAATATTGCATGTCAATACACGAGCTGCTATATCCAAAAGTAGATAACTACAACAAATATAAATAAATTATTTACTAGGTATTTTTATACCTGGTTAATAATTTACATTCTACTTTACCCAATAACAAAGGCTTTTTTTGTTGCCTTAAGTGAAGAAAAAAAATATTTGTTAAGTAAATAAATGATACTCTCATGCAAGCTTCAATATATTTTAATTTTTAAGCACAATGTAAGTTTCAGTACTTCACAAATTCATAAAGTTAAATAATGGAACAAAATACTTTCCAAATTAAAAACGAATCTCCACCAGAATATACAAAATACTCCTGGGTAATGCATTAAGGCACATTTAAGACGTGCTCCTCACAAATTTTCCGCGTAATGACAGAGGTTTTTGCTCGAAAAACTCAGCTATTATATTAAAAAAAGTTCGCATCCACTGCGTGTTTCGCTCTAAAACTTTTTGCGTGTTAGGGAGTGCATTTCCCCGTCGCCCTCTAATGTACACATAATGTGCGGCTCTTTGCGTGACATTTGTCGAAACCTAAATCTAATCATGTCGACACTCACCTGTGACCAAAATGGCTGATCCACGTAGAGAGTTGTATAAACAGCAGGACTTGTAGGCGCGTTTTCTGAAAATTTTCCACATAGGGACAGAGAATGTTGTTCGCATACTCATCTATTATACACCGTGTAAATATGTAACCCTGCTATATGTTCACGTACCTATACAGTTCATACTGATTAACTTTCTCAAAAACATAATAAGTCAAAATATGAAAAAAAGACTGAAGAACATCATGTACTAAATCGATCAGTTGCTTAGCATTTTATATGCAGAATCATATTTTGACCTATCTTCCATGGGAAAACTTATTCATTTTGATCAGTATAGGTACGTTTAGTGGTATGTATAGTAAGGTTAAATACTCCTTGTATTAAAAAGTTAACATGTAATGCGTGTTACGATCTAAAACTTTTTGCGTGTTAGGGAGTGCACTTTCCCGACGCCCTCTAAAGTACACATAATGTGCGGTTCTTTGCTTGACATTTGTCGACACCTAAATCTAATCATGGCGACACTTACCTGTGACCCAGATGGCTGATCCACGTAGAGAGCTGTGTAAACAGCGGGACTTGTAGGCGCGTTTTCTGAATATTTTCCACATACGGACAAAGAATTTTTGCTCGCGTTCTCGTATGTTATACATCGTGTAAATATAAAGCTTTGCTATATGTTCTACGGTACTTAAACTGTTTATACTAATCAACTTTCCCAAAAAACATAATGAGAAGTCAAAACATGAAAAAAAGAAAAACTTTAGCAGTATAATAAGGTCGATCAGTTGTCTAGGATTATTTTATGCAAAATTAATGCTTTTTACCATAGTTTGAGCTATTTTCCTTGAAGAAAGGGGTTCAGTATCATCAGTATCCGTACAAAATTTTTGCAACGTTACAGATTTACACCTTTTATTAAAAAGTACACATCTGCTGCGTGTTACGCTTTAAAAGTTTTTGTGTGTTATGAAGTGCATTTCCTCGTTGCCCTCTCATGTACAAATAAGATGCGGCTCTTCTCGTCACATTTGGAGACACGACGCCTAATCTAATCATGTCGCCACTTACCTGTGACCCAGGTGGTTGATCCACGTATAGAGCTGTGTTAACAGTAAGACTTGTAGGCACGTTTCCTGACAAATTTTCCACATATTGACAGAAAAATTAGCTCGCAAAATCGACTATACACCGTGAAATGTAACTTTCTCCGAAGAATTAACGTAGAAATATGAAAAACTGGACTTTTTATACTACATCGATCATTAAAGGGGGCACACTAGGCACAATAGCGACGCCAATCATTTTATTCCTAATACTTTACAAAAAGAAAGAAATTCAAGAATGTTAATCATATAAACCTTAGTAAATAACCTGAAGTATTCTTGGAATCATGATTTAATATTATGAGAATCAGTCATTAAGAGAAATAGTGATTACCGCCAAATATGGCCGTTTTTGGCGGTAATCTGATTCTCATAATTCTCACTGATTCTGATAATATTAAACATGATTCCAAAAATACTTCAGGTTATTTACTAAGGCTTATATGATTTACATTCTTGAATTTCTTTCTATTTGTAAAGTATTAGGAATAAAATGATTGGCGTCGCTACTGGTCCCAGTGTGCGGCCTTAATTAGCATACTGTATTTAAACCATATATTTATTTTCTAAATATTAACCTATTTTGTATGAAAATTTGTTCAGTGTGATCAGTATACCCACAAAAAAATACCAAAAATTTACACCCTGTAATAAAAAGTACACATCTGCTGCGTGTTATGCTCTAAAAGTTTTTGCGTGTTTGGGAGTGCAAAAGCACTCCCAAACACACAAAGGAAAACCCCGACGACCTATAATGTACACATAATGTACGGCTTTTTGTATGACACATCAATCTTATCATGTTTGTGACTCAACTAGCTGGTTATTTGCAACGAGACAAAAAGAACTGTTTAATCAGCAAATGTGGAATCAAAACACATAATAAGCAGAATTATTTAGAGGCACCTGATCATAAAATTTTATAATTTGTTTTAAAGTGTGAAAGTTATGACGTTATTTTTTGTTTGCTGGTAAAAAAGTCCCTGTTCATTCTGAAATACTATAAAAAAAATATCGTGTAAAAAAAATTCAAAATGAATTTAATAAGTGATTAACCCAAATGTACAAAACGTATCATATTTGGCCACTCTAAGGCGCATTTAAAAAAAATCCATGTGATTCTGTATTCAAATGGAAATTCCTCTGTAGGAATGTGATTGCAAATTCTGATACCACATTAACAAATTAGCATCCCCAATAGGTTTCGCTCTAAAAAGATTTACGTGTAACGAAGTGCATTTCTCGGATGCCCTCTAATATACGGCTCTACCCGTGGCGTGCGTCGAAACCTAATCTAATCATGTCGCTACTCACCTGTGACCCAAATGATTAATGAAACACACAACGAGCTGTGTTGTCAAACTGAATGTAAGACATAAAGCCACAAAATATGCGTATTTATATTGTGTACTGCATCAAAAAATTAAGAACTGATAATACATCTTTAAAATAAAATAAATAAATAAATTTAGGTATCATAGTGTATATGTCGCCATTTCTTTTTGTAATTAGAAAGGTATATAGATTTGATTTTGGCAATAAATGATTGCGTTGCGCGTGTAAAAAGTCGAAGTACGCTCAAGTTATAAAGAAAATAACATATGTGCAACAATATATGTCAACGAAACATCCCAAAACAAATTCAACATCCCACCCAAATGTAGAAAACGCCTGTGGGTAATGCATTTAGTCACATTGTAGTCTCGTTTTCTCACGAATGTTTATTTGACAAAGGTTTTTCTTGCCACTGATTCAAAAAGTACGCATCCTTCAAAAACTTTCAAAGCGAATCCCGTAGCGGATTCGCTTTGAAAGTTTTTGTGTGATATGGGTGCTCCTGGCGTCCTCTTCATGTATACATATTGTACGGTTCTTTGCGTAAAATTCATCGTCACCTAAATCTAATCATGGTGTTACTCTCCTGTGACAGTTTAGACTTAGCTATATAACTTTTAAAATCTTTATTTTAGGTAGGAGGTTATTTGACTTGCAGTACCACTCGTTCTTGATAGTAAAAAATGTATATAAATTTGTACGGGAGAACATCATGATAAACATTGCAAATCAAATTAAATATGCAAACGAAATGTACAAAATACCCTGGATATATTTAGCCACATTGAATTCGTTTCCGCACAAATTTATTGCAAAATGACAAAGTCTTTTGCACGCAAACTAGGCTATTAAATTAAAAAAGTTTACATCTGCTGAGGTTTTCACACTAAAAGTTTTTGCATGTTTCCCCAACACCCTCTAAAGTACACTAATGCACAGCTCTTTACGTTACATTCACCGACACATAAACTCATCATGTTGACACTCACCTGAGACCGAGATGATAAATCCACAGATTGAGTTGTGAAAACGAAAACAATGGTGTTAAACTACAAAAAATGTTTATTTACTTACAGGTTATAGAATATGTCATAATTGAATTCAGTTTACGTATATTTCAAAATATCAATGTCCTTAAAACTTTACATTTAGTTGGAGGTATTATACCTCAAGTCCCACTCTTTATTGGTAGTAAGGTGTACGCACATACTATTAAGTGGTAAAATCGTGTACAAACCTACCATATAAAAAAACCGGCCAAGTGCGTGTCGGGCCATGCGCAGTGTAGGGTTCCGTAGTTGCAAATGACAACTTTGAGTCCACAGTGATTCACAGCTCACAGTTTAAAGACCAAAAACATCCAACAATGAAAATTGTATTAAATTTTACATTTTCGAGTACATTTTATAAGTTGGTTGCCTATAACTTTTTAGTTTGTACTTAGTACTCAGCTCTGATAGTTTTCCTTTCAACTTCGATATATATATTACTGTTGTAATTTTTTTTTGACGTATCCATATATAACCGTTTAGCAGATAGAGGGGGGGACACGTACCTCTAGCAAAAATTTGCACTTTAAAACAAAATATTTCAGAAACGGATCCCTAAATCGAAAAATGGTGATCTCAGCCTCAAAATATTTTTTAAAGACCTATTTAACGATATCCAACACGATGGGTTTGTATAGAAAAAAAATATTACTCCTCCTTTACTTGTATGGGAGCTAACCTAAAAAAATTTTTTTTCAAGAGATTTTTCTACCACTTTTTTGCCATAATTAATATACATACACATACCAAATTACAGCTTTCTAGTACTTATAGTCTCTGAGTAAAACCGCGGACGGACAGACAGACTGACAGACAGATAGACAGACAGACATGGCGAAACTATAAGGGTTCCTAGTTTACTACGGAACCCTAAAAATAGTACAGACACTCTTAAGAGCCCACACTAGGTGAATGTAAAGTATTGTTGGAATCATTTATGATTTAAATTCAAGAATGTAAATCATAAATGATTCCAACAATACTTCAGGTTATTTACTAAGGCTTCTATGAGTTACATTCTCGAAATTCTTTCTATTTTTAAAGTATTAGGAATAAAATTATTGGCGTCACTAGTGTGCCTAGTGTGGGGCCTTAAGCCACACTGTATTAGTTTTCCTACAAATTTTCCGCAAAATTACAAATTATTTTGCGCGCAAACTAAGCTATTAAATTTAAAAAGGTCGCATCCACTGAGGTTTTCACTCTAAAAGTTTTTGCGTGTTTGGGATTACATTTCCCTGACGACCTCTAATGTACACATAATGTGCCGCTCCCCGACACCTAAACTCATCATGTCGACACTCACCTGCGACCCAGATGGCTGATCCACTGAGAGAGCTGTGAAAACAATAGTTTTAGCGTAAAACCACAAACATGCTGGTTCATTAACAGTTCATAGAATTAGTCATAATTGAATTCAAAATTCGCTTAGATATAAAGTAGCAGACTCTTAAAATCTTCCTATTTGATTGAGGGCTTACTTCGAGTAGCGTTTAAAACACGATCTTGATAGAAGTAAGGTGTACGCACAACGGACTTACTCTAAACTAATAAAATCGTGTTAAAACATCCTAAACCACATTTAATATGCAATCGAAATGTACTAATTACATAATACATAATTTCCACATAATGACAGTCTGTTGCTCGCAAACTAAGCTATTAAATTAAAAAAGTTCGCATCCGCTGTGGTTTTCACTCTAAAAGTTTTTGCGTGTTAGGGATTGCATTTCCCAAACGGCCTCTAATGTACACATAATGCGCGGCTCTTAACGTGACATTTGCCAACACCTAAACTCATCATGTTGACACTCACCTGCGACCCAGATGGCTGTTCCACTGAGAGGGCTGTGAAAAAAGCGAATTTGAGGGAAAAACAACAAAAAAATTACTTCAGTTATAACTTGATTCTTATTACGTACTAGCTGTGTCTGCGACTTTATCCGCGTAGAAGAGTGAGTTTAGGTAGCCTTTTTTTCAACTTAAAAAGGAGTCTATGACCTTTCTCAGGTTCTAGATTATATGGGTACCAAATTTCATTTAAATCGCGTCAGTAGGTTATGCTATACAGACGTACAGACGGAGTTATTTTCGCATTTATAATATTAGTACCTATATATTAATATCAACTTCATAACTAAGTAGTTGGACTACTTAGCTCTGCTGGGATGAGTTTCCTGGTAAATGATTTTTTATTTCCTGGTAAAAAAATGTAGTAGCAAAACTGTAAAAATATATATTTTACTCTTAATGCATAGGCCGTAGAAGCCGGTAGAAGAAATGTATGGCAATATAAGGAATTATGTCAACAAGCGATGCTGCTAGCAACTCATCACTGTTTTTATTCCGTTTTTTACTGGTAAGATAAACGTGTTCTTTGGTTTTTATGACCACTGGCTAAGTTTGTGATAATATGTTTATAATATCTGTTATATTATATTATTTTGGCCTTATAACTTACGTTAGATACATAACTAAGACAAGTTTAGAAAGAAATGTAATCAAAATATCAAATATTACGTAAAGGAAGATAGTAAGCTGTTAAAGGCTCAGATTTCGTACTCATGTCTGTTCAATTAAATTTAACAATGTAAGTGCAAATCAGTTGGTTACATTACATTAATACATTTTCATCTGCTCCTGGACCGGCAAATATAATAGGAATTACTAATTATATTTTCTTATAAATCAGAAAATTAATTAACATAAATATAAGTTTCATAAAACAAAGTGAAACGTCAATAATATAAAATAAACACAGGTCAATAAAAAAAATCACATAAAACAGTTATAGCGCGCCACTGGTCGCTTCCCTTGCAAAAGTACCCAATACGCTGGCAGCATTTCCACGCTGGATCGCTATGGCCATTCTTTGCACGAGAAACGAGCCAGAGCGGGAGTCACCAGTTCCTGGCCTATCTCTCGAATGACATGTTTTGCGTCAGTGCCCCCAGCAACCCATCGATTCAACCGCGACGAGTATTTTATTTTATTTTCCAATGTAATAAGATAAGAATACTTTCTCAATAAGAGCGTGCAAAACAAGTGGCTCTTCCGAGATCTCGAGTAAGGCGACATAAAAGACACTTAAGACAGATAAAATTCAAGCACCAGGTAATCTCTCGGAGACTGTTTTCTTGAATGTACTCGTAAAATAATTTGTTTTCCTAAATTGCTATTGGTATTTTAGTTTACATGCTTAAAAGCAAATAAAAGGTGGGTTTGTAACACAACACTTTGCTATAAATAAAATATCACCAAAGCCGAAAGCATTTCAGAGGAAGTAAGCAGCAGTCTCTTTGGCGATTTAATTACATCATTTTGTTTACGCAATCTTAGAGCGACTTTGATAAATCGCCTCGAATAAAAAGATTTTGTCTTCCTATCTCATCTGCAATTTATAGCGCTTTATCCTCTGTTTTTAAATTAATTAACTAATCCTTTAATGCGGGAATCTGGTTCCATTTTCTGTAATTCGTTTTCAGCGCCACGGGGGCTATAAATAAAAGGCTTCTGTGGAAATATTTTGTTTGAAGTGTAGTTTATGGGCGCAGTAGAGTTGAAAAATGCGGGAAACTGAACATGTTGACTGAAGGGTAACTTTTAGAATTTAAACTTACTTTACATTTTGCAAACATGCATGAAACTCTAGATATATCTCTTAATAATATTGTTTATAGCTTATACTAAAAGGGAGTTCTAGGGAAGTTTGACCAGTAGTTTATAACTGTGACGATGGTTAGTCTATTTGAGTGCAAGAAGATGAAAATTTAAGACACACCTATATGTGGTCTATTGACTGGGCAGCGCTATACTGGGATACGGCTTAGTATCCGGAATCAAAGAAAAAAAAGCTTGTCGTTATTTGTTAAAATATTGAGACAGCCTTTTTCTTACTGTCTGCACTAGCTTGTGAGCGCATTGTTAACCTGCGTGAAACATTAAATGATCAAATCTTATATCAGTATACATAATAAGACTGCATCACTGGATGATTAAGGTGTTTTAAGTTATTTAAGTGATCGAGTGAGCGTAAAACGTGGGTGCATCATCTCTGCATTACCTTGGGCAAAAAATATTTCGAACATTTGTCCGGCTGTCAAACGATTTTTGTATAATTTTGTGAACAATTTTGAAAATTACTCAGTATTTATAATATTTTTATTAATTTTTTGGAAATTCACTTGGCCGGGCAGTAGGACACAAACTACTAAAAATACCCAAAGTGGCAAAACATTTGTCATATCACTTGCGTTGTTAATAGAACCACTAGTTTACTTATGAAAAATAAGATTACGTATATTGCTTTACTCAGAGTACAGTGGAGCTACCACTTTTTCACCACACCAACAAAAGCTTACAGTTTTTAATAATAATCACAGTTCGCTGCTGAATCTTTTTTATTCTTATACATTAGCATCAAAGTGAGCCTAATAAACAGGGATACTAAATTTAAATAAATATTTTTAATAGATATATAATAATATGTACGAACAAATCACACAGATTGAGTTAGCCCCAAACTAAGTTCGAGACTTGTGATAAGGGATACTAACTCAACGATACTATATTTAAAAGATCGAATTATGACTGCTAGCCTTTCTTAAATATTTAACAAACCTTAATTTGCCATCAGTGGCTTAATGACGCCGTAATTTGTAAGATTTCCCCCAGCTTTTCCACAAACCTCTATCTTTTGAGTCGTGATGCTGTCGTATTGTTTCCTCGGTAAATAAAGACTTTTGTTCCACTTCCCTTTGTGCGGATTTAGTCTCTTGCCTTTGAAAGATATTTGTAATTGTTTCTCGCTTAGTGTTTAATATTATATTAGATATATTGGAAAGGACAGCTGAATAAAAGGTGAAAGACATACATTTTATGAGCTTTTTATAATTTGTCTTATAAGATAAATACACACTTATTTATTTCAAGGCTCATTGATTACGTATTTAAGTAAAAACAAACTCAATTTCAATCGCAAGTAGCCTTTGAAACTTAACCACCGATTAAAAAGCGGTTTGCATCCAGCATCTTTAAGGGCCCTATGTTTTAAAATTTAAACCCACTTTTTTTGCGGTAAAGTTTTCTTAAATATTGATTATTTTATTATTATTAATACAAGCAATTAAAATTATTGCACTATTTAACTATTTACATAAAAAAAGGAGCCGAAAATACAACAAATTTAGAATACTTAGCCATTATTGACGTCAACAAAAATTGTAAACACAAGTATGACAATTAATAAGTGTTCAACGAAACCTATATTAAATTAACGATTGAATTTTGAAAAATCTTGAATCTATATTTTTTTAAATTCCCAGCATTGGTCCCATAGGAAAAATCTGAGTCTGAGTTGCCCTATAAGAGGTTGTCGAGAGTCAATTTTCGCGCTGTGTTAATACAAGTAGTGAATATTGTAATGTGACTAACTTTATCCCCGTGTACCGACCGACTAAACCACGAATTTGTTTGACGTTCCTCGACTACAAGGAAAGTTTCTCTTTGAGGTGGTCGAGGCATTGTTGTGATGACGAGGTTAGCCGTTCCTGCATATTTGGCTTTGTATAACTATGTTTAAAAACTAAGTAGGTACATGTTCGTGTTTCACAATATATACATAGTAATCGCGTTTTTATTTTTTAACCCTTACAGGGTACTCTAAGGCCATAAGACTCAAAGGCCAAAGGCTAACTTATTGGTGAGCACGCAGGCGAAACGAAATAGTGATGGGTTCTCCCTGGGATGGGCACTCCAAGTCTTCTTTTGTATGTCGTAGAAGACGACTAAGGGAACACAAGTTAAACAAGCTAATAAACATCATGGAGACCTCTCCAACCCATCTGGCCAGCGTGAAGAGTGTAGGCCAAATCCTATTACTGCTCTTGTATAGATAGCTCTATAATTTTAATTGATTATAGTAGTACAGAGAGGGGTCGTGCTCTTGCAATGGTGACTAAAAAAGCCTGATGATGATGATGATGACGGTGAACACAGATAGTTTTCATGTAATTGTATTACGTAGATGACTTACTGTATCGTGAGTGTAATGCAGGCTCTGAAATACACACGTACTGTTTCTACCAGTATTTCTGTCAGTTGTCACCTTTGTGTACCCAGTACAGTAGTGGTACAGGGAAAACACAGGTGTTGAGCCTTTTTTTAAATCTTTGTAAATCTTGGGTTATCGTTACTGTTAAAACTTATGGACGTATATTGGACATATTTAATTGCGGTATTGTGCTGCATTGCAGCTGTATAAAGACATTCTAATCTTAGTAACCGCAAATACAAGAAGTTTCCGCGCTATTGTGTCGTTTAGTTGCCTCACCGTATATTCAGTGTAGTGTAGGTTCTGAGACACTCGTCACAACCACGTTCTTTCCCCCCTCACTTTCTGTTGTTACCAGTAGTTTCTAGTAAAACAAATCTTCTTTAAGTTTCTATTTTTTTCATAGAAAATAGAGTATTTAACTACACAGCTGACACTGTGGCAATATACAGAAATTCTATTCTTCATGTCGGAGAATACAAGGAGTTTCCGCGCTATTGTGTTCGTCTAGTTGTCTCACCGTATTGTGAATGTAGTGTAGGTTCTGAGCACGGTTCTGAGACACGCGTCACAACCACTTCCTGTTTCCGCTTCACTTTCTAACTGTTACTGTGCCAGTACGTTTACAAAGCATAGCTTTCGAAACAATAATGTATATTATGCTTCAGTTCTTATTTAGTTTAGAATATAATTTTAAGGCTTCAATGAAAATATCGTTAGGAAACCTGTTGTGAGCATTCTTCAGTAATTTTATAAGTTCAGTACATAAGTAAGGGTTCAATAAAAATATCGTGAGGTAGCCTGTTGTAACCACGCTAGAGGCCTACTAATTAATAACAAGTTAATACTGATTCATGAATATCACTACGATCAGAAATATTCACAGAAATTAAGTAAGCGTAATGCTTACACATTTTTATTGAGTTAATAATTATTATTACTAATATTCACTTATCACGTAAAGTAAATCATGGCGTACATCCAAAACGTTATCAGTAAATATTTTAAGCGGTAGTTTTTGCATAGTTCTTATAAGATACTAGCTGTTACCCGCGGCTTCACCCGCGTAATATATAACCTTTGTCCTTCTCGGTACCCTAACCTATGTGTATGCAAAATTTCATGATGATCGGTTCAATAGATACGGCGTGAAAGCGTAACAAACAAATAAACAAACAAACTCACTTTCACGCTGTGTATTTCAGCGATAAATAGTTGTTTTTCATATAAATCTAGGAGAATAGTAATAATTAAAACTACTTAAAATTAATTAAAATATTTACAAATTATATAGTCCCTGCAAACCATCACCTCGCGGTAACGTGCCCAAAAGGCTGGCAGCATTGCCACGTTGGATGGCAATGCTTATCCTTTGTGCCAAGTAATTGCCAGCCCTTTGGTCACGTGATACCTCGATTAGCCTCTTTGACAAAAAGTCAAAGAGACGATAAATAATAAATAAATATAAAGGGACATATCACATAAATTGAGCTAGCCCCACAGTAAGTTGTGAACTTGTGTCGCAGGATACTAACTCAACGATACTATATTTTATAATATATACTTATATCGATAAACATCCAAGACCCAGGTCAATATGAAAAAGATCTTTTTCATATTGACCTGGCCGGGGATCGAACCCGGGACCCCCGTGTCGCAGGCTAGCGTGTTGACAATATCAAACCAAACAGAAACGTAGGTGTTATGCGAATAATGATTTTCTAATCATAACTACAACATACTGTAATACTGTTTTGAGCTCTAGAGAATTTCGAAGATCAGGCTTGAGCATATCTTCATATTGTTCAATCTATATGCTCTATATCAACTTAACTCATATTTTATAGTCAGTGAAGTGTGTGTATCTACATAACAAACTGCACCGTTACTAGTTATTTTATAACGTAAAATGTAGAAATGTTTATTTATTTATTTACTCATAACTAAATAAACACTCACATTCATCACACTCACAAAACAGTAGGCATTGCCTGATAATAACATTATATACATCTACAAACTCATCACTCTTAGGCTGTTGGGTTAAAAACTCATTAAGGTCTGAAAAAATGCATCGGCACGTTAAAAATATATACTTTTAAAACAACACTAACAAAAAAAGCGGGTTTTAATACTGCACATTCGCAATACGTCCATATATAGCGGACTGCAAACGTTGTGCGCCGGAACTGTGAGCGCGGCGTTCGCGATATGAGTATGAGTACGTGTCGCGCTTTCAAATAACCGATGCATTCAAATTATACAATGCTATGTGTCTTGTGTTTTCTGGTAAAAATATAGTTGATAAGTAATATGTGTATATGTGTGCCGTGTGTTTCCCGGCAGTGTAGAATAGGATCACTCCAAGTCTTTCTGTGGATGCCGTAGAAGGCGACTTAGGAAACAAGCGAAACAAAGCTCATAAACAAACATCAAAGAGACCTCTTCCACCCGTCTGGCCAGGCCTGGCTAGTATGACTTTGGTAGTACAGAGAGGGTCGTAGTCCTGCAGTGGATACATAAAAGGAGTTGATGATGATGACGACGATGATGATAGCGGAATGCAAACGTTGTGCGCTGGAACTGTGAGCGCAACGTTCGCGATATGACTACGTGACGCATTTTCAAATAACCAATGCATTCAAATTATACAATGCTCTGTGTCTTGTATTTTCTGGTGAAAATATAGTTAATTAGTAATATGTGTGTGGTGCCGTGGAGTTCCTGGCAGAGTAGAATAGGATCAGTTCAAGTCATCCCGTGGATGCCGTAGAAGGCGACTTAGGAAACAATATACCTTTATATTAATTGGGTGATAGAAACGATCCTGCTAATTATCGTCCTATCTCTATTTTGCCAGCACTAAGTAAAATATTTGAAAAATTGATTTTTAATCAGTTACTATCCTTTTTTTATAAAAATGTTCTTTTCCATAGCGAGCAGTATGGATTTACTAAAGGCCGGTCAACCACAGACGCCGGGGTAGCTCTTTTAAAACATATCTATGACGCTTGGGAGGGAAAACAGAATGCAATAGGTGTATTTTGTGATCTCTCCAAAGCGTTTGATTGCGTTGACCACAATACCCTTCTATCTAAGCTAGAACATTATGGAATTAAAGGGAAAGCTCTGGACTTAATTAGGTCATATTTAAATAGCCGAGTTCAAAAAGTTAGTTTAGATAGGATTCAATCTTCCGGATCATCTGTTAAGATGGGTGTACCCCAAGGCTCTATTTTAGGACCTTTGTTATTCCTCATATATATAAATGATTTACCATACCATGTTAATACATGTAAGGCTGTACTATTCGCTGATGACACATCACTTATCTTTCGTTTAGATTGGAAAACCGACTGTTTTGACGAGGTCAATAGTACATTAGCTCAAGTATTGGACTGGTTTACAGCGAATAACCTGTTGCTTAGCGCGAAAAAACTAAATGTATCAAATTTTGCCTACCGAATGTTCCAGATCTGCCAACGCGTATAATAGTTGATAATGAAACATTAGATTTGGTAGATAAAACAACATTTCTCGGAATAACAGTTGACTCCGGTCTTCAATGGGGTGCCACATTACAACTTTGGCGGGTAAACTTAGTTCAGCGGCTTACGCAATTAGGAAAATCAGACAGCTGACTGATGTCGACACTGCGCGTTTGGTATACTTTAGCTACTTTCACAGTGTTATGTCCTATGGAATATTGCTGTGGGGTAACGCTGCAGACGTCAACACTATATTTGTTCTGCAAAACGCGTTATTAGAGCAATATATAAACTAGGTGCTCGAGACTCTCTTAGAGAATTATTTAAGGACATTAATATTTTGTCATTTCCCTCCCAGTACATCTTTGCGAATATCATGTATGTGCGTCAAAACCTTCATTTATATAAAAAAAATTGTGATATTCATAGTAGGAACACAAGAAATATAAATAAATGAGGAACCCCAGTATTGCGGCTGCAGAAAACAAAGCGTTGATTTCTGGGTCTTAGAATACGCTTCTATAATAGAATTCCCAATGAATTGTTAGAACTATCGTTTAATAAATTTAAAACTGCTGTTAAAAATCAGCTTATAAAAAAGGCATATTACTGTATAAATGATTATTTAATAAATAAAAATGCTTGGAATTACTCAAATATTTGTTAAATGTATATGTAGACTTATAACTGTTATGTATTATGCCCTTCTGGCACGTAGGGACCAATACTGAACTGAGTTTCTTTCGGCGTATTCTTCTCAGCAGTGGTCTTTCCAAAACGCTAGTAGTTTTCGATTTTGCAAAAAAAAAATATAACAAGAAAGATAAATGACGTTCAAAAAGCGATACATGAGATCCAAAATTTGAATAAAAACTATTCATTTCATTTCATTACAAGCTAAACGAAGCTTATAAACATCAAAGAGACCTCTTCCACCCGTCTGGTCAGGCCTGGTTAGTATGGCTATGGTAGTACAGAGAAGGTCGTGCTCCTACAATGGAGACTAAAAAAGACCTGATGAGATGATGATGAGTAATAAAAATAATATGTATACCTATTTAACTAGATTCTAGACAAACAATAAATGGCCAGTCACGTTGGTCATTTGCGAGTCAGACACGTCCATGAAGGGTCTCGTAGTAGCAAACATATTATTAGCCAAATGACTCCTATAATTTTTCATATTCGACTTAATGTTGTTGAATAATTTTATTGAGATCGTCAGAACGTATTCATGTCTGACTTTTTTCTTTTAAAATTTTATTTTTATAACCTGTTCCCAGAATACATCTATTGACCAAGTTTCAACATGCAGTTTTAAAGTTTGAATGAAATGGCTGTGACATCCGGACAAACAGTCAGATGGAACACAATATCGAATCATCACAGACATTAATGACAAATATGTAAGGGTACAATTTTTAACCATTCGACTATGAAACCTTCAAAACTCTAGAAAATTACATTACTTTTTTACCACTTTGGGTTTCATTAAGAGTAGGTATTAGGACATAATAAACACCGCGTTGGTGTACCCACCCTAAAAAAGTAGTTAAAAAACTATTGTTTCTATTCCAGTAGTCAAAGTAGAATCTATATGAATTACTTATGAAACATTGAGGTGTTTCAACTTTGAACTTTGAACTTTTGGTTCAAGAGGTGAGCCTCTTGAACCAAAAGTTTGACGTTCCTTTACCATTTTTTTTTCAATTACCATTTTAATAGCGTAAAATATAGAAACATTTCTAAAACATCACTGTCATAACAGGCGGTTTTTAATAATGCACATTCGCAAAACGTTCATATAAAGCGGAATGCAAACTTTGTGCCCCGGAAATAAAACTGTGAGCGGCGGTCGGGAATCGTGATACGTGTCGCGCATTCACAATATAACCGATGTACTTAAATTATACGTTACTATATTTTGCTTTGTATTCCAGGCAAATGTTTTAACCTGGAGGCATGTATCCTGGCAATATTATGTCTTTGTTGCGTTACTCGCAATTATAAAAGCTTTGTTTATTTTTTTATGAATATGTAAGCTCTAAGTGTCTCTCGCTTCTGGACATAAATTTTCATTCCTTCCTTCTTTTACTACACTCTACCTAACTGGATCGTGAAGTTGTCCCAAGTGAGCGTTTGCTACTTCAACGGACTTTTTGAGGTGAAGGCAGAGTGCCCTCAATCTGAAAGACAAACACCACCAAAGAGCCCCCAGGAGAAACGGACCTTTACTTTGGGCATTATATGTGTGCGCAAGGCTTGGAGAAATAGCAAACTCTCATAAGCCCAAATAAAGATCTGAACTGAGAAACAATATAAAAGCTTTGGGAGACCAGAAACTCCAATTTACTGTCGTATGGGCCAAAAGCTATGTTGCCAGAAGGCTATCCTGGGTGCAAACCACCCGGGACTGCCGAGCGGTCACCAGTCATCATCATTAACAGGTCTTTGTTAGTCTCCACTGCAGGAGCACCACCCTCTCTGTACTACCAGAGCCATATATTAGCCAGGGCAGTCAGAGGATTTGGCCTACAATCTCCACGCTGGGTTAGAGAGGTCTTTTGGATGTTTATAGCTTTGTTTAGCTTGTGTTTCCTTAATTTATTTAAATCAACTAACAGTGGTACAATACAATACTTATAAACTAAAATTTTGCTAATAAAAGTTACTCAATGTGCCACCAACATCCTAAGTCGACTTCTGCGACATCCACGGGGAGACATGGAGTGGTCTTATTCTACTCTGCCGGGAACCACACGGCTCACCAGTCACCAGTAATTGGAGCTAATCCCACTCTACGCACTCTATTCCGGTGGCGAGAGCAAAGAGGTCAGAATGCGGAAGGGGACGTTTCGATCGGTCAATAATGAAATGGTTTTATTACATGGCTTAAAAAAAATATTGTGAAACGCAAGAACGTTCGATCATGTATATCTGGCCTTTTATGTCGGTTAAAAAAAATAGATGCTATATTTGCAGAGGATATACTGATCGTTCGCAAGGTCAATAACGTTGCTTTCACTTTGATGTATATAAGTATACAATCTCTTTAGCAATAATTAAGTAAAGAATACAAATTAAAATTCATTCACAAATTATAACAAAAAATTTTACCTGAACAAAATCCAATTAAAACCTTCGTTAGGAAAATAAATAAACGAAGCAGGCTGGATCTTGCTCGTTATTCTGAAACACTGAATTATAAATAGTTGGCACGCGCGGCTGTATATCAGCATGGTGTAGGCAGTATTGAGCCTGCTATGCTGATGAGGACATAATGAAGAGAGTTCTGATGTACTTTCGTTTTCAGGTTTCTTTTTTTTGTTATATTTATATTTGTTAATCGGTTCATTAAATTACAGAACAGTTGAATATTCTGACAAACTACTGCATACACTGTGACTGTAAATAGTTGGAGATGCTCCAGTATGCTTGAGTGTCGCTGATGAGGCAGGATATGTTAGAGAAAGCACCCCTTCTTGCTACTCGTTACTGGTGGTTACTTTAGTCAAATCTGAATGATGATATCAAAATAAAAAATACATCTTCAGTCTTCAAAATTAGTTTTCACACATTTATAGGGCTAATGTGAGTGTGTTTTTTGAAGATTTTTTGACGGTGTTGACATATCTATTAACTGATTTAGATGAGTGACTGCTGTCTCATGAAACAGCGGAACCAACGAATTAATTTGGTTTCTATACAAGTATTAGAAAAAATTAAGCTATTTAGTCATTCATCTAAGCTTAAACAAAGCCTGTGATTGTTTGACGTTTGCTTAACGCTAATAACTTGTACTCTCTCTAGGTTATACCCTCAAATTCCCTAGGTAAAACAGTTACATAACTAGTTTGTTATTGTAAATATTCCGAACTCTGCTGAACAGCATTGTGAATAGCTGGCGCTGCTCCAGTGGCTCCTTGAGTGTTGTTGATGAGGCAAAACGTGATCGAGAAAGCCTACTTGCATCTCGTAACTGGGTCTTTAGCCTGGATGCCAATGATGATATCAACAACAAAAACTATATATCTTCAGTCTTCAAAATGAGTGTTCACCTATTGGTAGAGCTAAATTTAAGTGTATTTTTTCAAGTTTTATTATGGTATTGACATTAATTGAACGATGTGGAATGAAAAAAGCGGAACGATCTAATTCAAACGGCTTCCATTCAAATATTAAGTTTTGTAGCTATTTTGATCTTTCTCCAGGCTATACCCTCAACTACCTATGTTAAAAAGGTTACATAACTAGTTCGTTATTGCGAATATTCTGAAACACTGCTCACTGCATTGTGAATAGTTGGCGCTATTCCAGTGAGTGCTTGAGTGTCGCTGATGAGGCAGGACGTGATCGAGAGGGCGCCCTACTTGCAACTTGTATCTGGGTATTTAGCCTGGATGCCAATGATTATATCAGCAATGAATATCATCAGTTTTCAAAATGAGTCTTCACATATTTGAAAGTCTAATGTAAGTGTATTTTTTCAAGTTTTATTATGATATTGACATATCGATTGACTAATTGAACGGTGTCAAATGAAAAAAGCGGAACGATTGAATTCACATGGCTTCCATTCAAATATTAAGTTTTGTAGCTATTTTGACCTTTTTCTATGGCGGCGGAGGCTATACCCTCCATTACCTAAGAAAAACGGTAACATAACTAGTTTATTACTGCAAATATTCCAAAACACTGCTGCACTGCATTGTGAATAGTTGGCGGTTTCCAGTGGCTGCTTGAGTGTCGCTGATGAGGCAAGACGTGATCGAGAGAGCGCCCTTATTAAGCGACCGTCTTTAGCTTGTTGTCACTGATGATATCTACTACCAATTAGTTCATAGGTAATACCCCTGGCTAGAAATAGTTCACTTGTTATAACTGGTGGTACAGGCATACTATGTAATTTAAATCGAAGTGCATGTGCCTATTTGACGTCTTGAATTATTTTAAAGTATGGGTTCTTCCATGCTGCTTGGTTTAGAAGAAAAGAAAAAATTTAAATAAAGAAGCTGTTTTTCTTCCCGCGCAGTACGTCAAGGGATTTTGCGAAAATCTAAGGGATCGTGTCAATAGATGATGTGGCTAACAACCCAACACTTACCATTTTAATGCCAATTAGTACGCTGAACGTGGCCTTTGCGTTTTAAAATGGTTTTTCAGAAATGAAATTTATGATGGCTACAATATCAGCGAAGTATATGGTCAAACTAGAATAGAAAATTTGAGTATATTTCTTATCTCTTAGTATTAATATTTAGAATTGTTAATACTAAGAAGTTCAAAAAAGTAAGAAATTGTGATGAATGATGATAGGCGCACCGTGGCCCGCTTGGCACCTGATCGTTATTTTGGAAACATTCATCTAAGAACAAGGTACGTGGGAATTTACTGCAACTCCTTAATGATTTACATCCCAGGAGAGCCTCCACACACTCGAATTTTATTAGGCTAATAGCAAGAAATAAATATTGAAAAATATGTTTTTTCATCACATCTTTGAAAAAATAGCATTTTTCCATGTACCTCATTGAATCAATGAATGTGCGCAATCCTTTTTGAAATAAACGGCAATGAGTACCACTTCAAATATAAAGCGTAAAAATCGTGATGAACGATGCCAGGCGCACTGCGGCCGCTCGGCACTTGAGCGTCATTTCGGAGGAATTGCTATCGAAACACGTTACATTAGAAATCGCAGCAATTCGTTAACGTTATGCGTCTCGGGAGAGCCCTCCAACCAATATAATTTTTAAAAATTTGTAGCTAATAATTTGTTGCAATTGATCATAATATGTTATCAGATTCATTTGGCCATACTGTACAGACAGTAAAAAGGTTTTGCGTTAAACACTGGTATTAAATGTTATGAAGCTATAGCCTAAAATTGAAGATCAAATTACTGAAAACAAAGAGCGATCAGTAAAAAATAAAGTTTGTATTGTAACTCTGGAAAAATGAATTTTAGGTATATTTAAATGACCACAAACCTTTTAAAAATAAAATCAACGATTACCACTTCATATACAAAGTGTAAAATCGTGATAAATGATGACAGGCGCACCGCGGCCGCTCGGCACTTAAGCGTCATTTCAACGGAGAAATTGCCATCGAAACACGTTACATTGGAAATTGCTGCAATTCGTTAACGTTATGCGTCCCGGGAGAGCCCTCAGTGAAATTTTTAAAAATGTATATGGCGCCAAATTTGTTGCTCGCGCCAGGTAAGATTGCGGGTGATTAATCACACTGATGATATCAGATTTCTTTTGGTGATACAGTACAAATGGTGGAGAGAGTTTGCGAAACACTAGTATTGAATGTTATGAAGCTCTAACCTAAAATTAAAGATGAAATTACTGAAAACAAAGAGCGATCAGTAAAAAATAAAGTTTGCTTTGTAAGTCTGGAAAAATGAATTTTAGGTATATATAAATGAGCACTTGCCGTGTGGTTCCCGGCAGAGTAGAATAGGACCACGTAGAAGTCGACGATATCGTAGAAGTCGACTAAGGAAAGAAAAGCTACACAAAGCTATAAACATCTAAGAGACCTCTCCAACCCGTCTGGCTAGCGTGGCCAGCATTACCACTTCATATACAAAGCGTAAAATCGTGATGAATGATGACAGGCGCACCACGGCCACTCCGCACTTGAGCGTCATTTCGGCGGAGAAATTGCCATCGAAACACGTTCACATTGGAAATTGTTGCAATTCGTTAACGTTATGCGTCCCGGGAGGGCCCTCGGTGAAATTTTAAAAATATATGTCGCCAAATTTGTTGCTCGCGACAGGTAAGATTGCGGGTGATTAATCATACTGATGATATCTGATTTCTTTTGGTGATACAGTAGGTACAAATGGTAAAGAGATTTTGCGAAACACTGGTATTGAATGTTATGAAGCTATAACCTAATATTAAAGATAAAATTACTGAAAATAAAGAGCGATCAGTAAAAAATAAAGTTTGCTTTGTAACTCTGGAAAAAATAATTTTAGGTATATATAAATGAGCACAAACCTTTTAAAAATAAAATCAATGATTACCACTTCATATATAAAGCGTAAAATCGTGATGAATGATGACAGGCGCACCGCGGCCGCTCGGCACTTGAGCGTCATTTCAGCGGAGAAATTGCCATCGAAACATGTTACATTGGAAATTGCTGCAATTCGTTAACGTTATGCGTCCCGGGAGAGCCCTCGGTGAAATTTTTAAAAATATATGTCGCCAAATTTGTTGCTCGGGACAGGTAAGATTTTGGGCAATATGATCGTGCTGATATTATATTTGGTTTTATTCGCATTCGTAAAGAATATTTGCCGTTCAAGTTTACATAGGAGAAATACTTCAGCTTCCATGCGATCATCACGGCTTATCACGACTAAATCCCGTGGAGTAAAAAGAGCCTTAAGAGGGTATACTAGTAGTGCGTTTTCCATACAAATGTATTTCTCTATTTTCTCGCTGAAATTTGCTTCTAGAGGCATAATTCTTTTAACATAAAATCTATTACTGTAATAGGTATGTCCCTATGTTTTATTTTTTTCTAAAAACCTGTTTAAAAGAAAAAAAATTGTACAAAAACAGGTTTTTCGGAAAAAATAAAAAATAGGGGCATTCCTATTTTAGTACTAGATTTTATGAAAAAAGAATTGTGGCTCTAGAATCAGTATTCAGCGAGAAAATAAAGAAATACTTTTGTATGGAAACCATATTGAAAAAACTTGTAAATATTCTGATATCTATGGAAAAAATACTGCTAGTATACGCTCTTAAGACCATAAAGCAGTCTTTATGTGAGAAAAAGAATAAAAATAGCAGTACCAGCCATCATTCTCAAGCGCTAATTTTTTTACAATTTTGCATACCTATTTAAAAATAAATCAAAATATGACGTTTGGTAAGAAATAAGTACGTGTCCAATTTTGAATAAAAATCTTCAACTTTAACCTCAAATGTTGGCTTGAATAACGACATAGATTAAAAAAAATTTTTTTTCGAAGAATAACTAGCATTAGAGGTTAGTCCATCTAGTTATACTATCAGTTATAAATTATACCATTTTTACTGAATGGACAAAAAATTACCAATTTGTTATTTTGCTATCATGAAAATGGTCCTACAACTGAGGATACAACCGGTAACACACACAGAGAGAAACAGAGAAAGAAAAAGAGAAAGTCACTCAACCGTGATTCCTGAAATATTTAGTTTCGCCATTGCTACCAATTTTTAATAACAATAGGTATACTACCTATATCTTCAACATAACAACAAACTTCCATAACGCCTAAGATAATATTTCCTTATTAACCGAGAATATTCCAGAATGCCAGAATCGTTGCAATCCCATGTCTCGTTAAACTTAATGCTGAATGCAACTCAAGTAATACGTGACTCCAGAGGGTTCTAAGCGGATGAAGAAGCTTTGCTATGTCATCGTTGCGGCAACGTTTGATACAAATAAAGTACATAAAATACACCACATAGGTGAAGGACTTAAGAGAGCAAGCAAGTATTAAAGTAGCGCTGTTTACAAGTAATTTTAGGAACAATGGAACTTGAGCTTGGTTCCACTGTTTCTCCCTAAAATTATGAACTGGGTGGCTTGAAATGAATGATGTAGTCCTATTTAATAGGCATGGGAGCACTCTGTTCTCGTCCAAAATACCTCAGTGCCTTAAGTCAAAAGCCTTTGTCCAATGTGTGTGGCCAATTATGCCTTATGAGTCTAAAACGTAGTCCCTAACTATATATGGGTTATATAAGAAAGCTTAAGGTCACCCAAAGAGCTACGGAGCGAGCTATGCTCGCTGTTTCTTTATGAGGAGATCTGAACGAAAGTTACCACCATTGCTATAGGATTATCTACTTAAAGTGGCAGTGGACGAAGCACATAGCGCGCAGAGCCGATGTCCTATGGGGCAGAAAGGTTCTCAGTAAACGCTGGTCATTTTGGAAATCCTAAGGAGAGGCCTATGTCCTGCAGTGGTTTTTGCGACTGTAATGATGCTTATAATGAGCGCTCTGTTAACAACTCTGACGTTGTAAATGTCCATGGGCTATGAAATATACCATTACGTCGTATGCTCGTCTGGACGAAAGATTAGAAAAAAATAATTATAGGAATGTTTGTTTTTATTTTATGTTACAAATTTACATTTACCACGTTTTTGTGTTTGATTACAATTTTGTTACCTTTCGCAGGTTGGCACCCACTTAAGGGTGGTTCACACTGACAGCCGCATTGCTCGCCGAAGATATCCAAGGGACTCGCTCGCTACGCTAGCTAGCTTGACCGGTCGAAGCAACCGAGGCAAAAGAAACTATGAGCTTAGCGATGTGGTTCACACGAAACGCTAGTAATTTTTCGATTTGGCAAAAAAAAAAAAAAAACCGGCCAAGTGTGAGTCAAACTCGCGCAATGAAGGTTCCGTACAATATGCTTCGTTAACACACACACAATGTGCAAAAAATGTTTTATTCAATTGACTAGCGCCATCTAGTGGTGTTTTAGTGAACTATTTCCCTAGATGAACTTATTATAGTGAGTTTACCACTTAATTTTCAAGTGATAGAATTCTTATTATTTTTCCTGTAATCTTCAAGGAATGAACTATATTTTGTAATTTTTTGAAAATTTTCGGCCCATTAGTATCGGAGATCAGGGGGGGGGGGGGGGGGGGGGAGGATGGTCAATTTTTGCCTTCTTTCGTGAATAAAATCAAAAGTATTGAGTTTACCCGAATAAAAAAAAAATATTTTTGAGATCCTCATAATGAGCCCTTTCATTTGATATTCTTCTTCTTCTTAAGGTGCCTCTCCAACTAGTGAAGGTCAGCAATCAGCTTGGTACAGTCCTCTCTGTTCCTGGCTCGCCGGAACAGCTCAGCTGCTTTAGCGATCCCGGTCCACTCCCTGATGTTTCGCAGCCACGACTTCTTTCTTCTTCCCACCTTTCGTTTTCCAGCAACTTTACCCATCATTATGAGTTGTAAGAGGTCATATCGTTGGTGTCTGAGTACATGACCAAGGCAGGAGATTTTACGCTACTTTACCGTAAGCATATGGTTGCGCTTCTGGCCAATCCGTTGTAGAACGCTTACGTTGGTAATTTTCTGGGTCCAACTAATGGACAATATGCGTCTGTATGTCCACATCTCAAATGCTTCTATACGTCTTTTGAGGTCTTCTTTAATGGTCCAAGCCTCACATCCATACAATACGATGGGCCAAATGTAACAATGAAGTAGACGAGTGCGTAGCGTGATGTTTATGCTACGACTACAAAGAATGTTTTTCATACTTTTGAAAGTACTGCGAGCTACTTCTATACGGGATTTTATCTCTAGCTCACTATCCCAATTCTCATTTAGCTATGTACCCAAGTATTTGTACTTCTGCACTCTTTCTAGATTTTGGCCTGAAACCTTAATATTAGAAGCAACGTTTACATTTCCAGAAATTACCATATACTTTGTCTTTTTAACGTTCATTTTAAGACCAGCTCTGAGACTACATTCTTCCAAACTTTTCACCATTCGTTGTAGGTCGGCCGCTGTAGATGCTATCAATACTGTGTCGTCGGCGTAGCGAAGGTTGTTTATATTGCAGCCATTGATTTTTACACCACAGTCGAGATCATGCAGCGCTTCGTTTATTATAGCCTCTGAATATATGTTGAAGAGAATGGGTGACAGAATGCAGCCCTGCCTTCATTTGATATATGACACAGTAAGGTTTGCAAAACTTTCTTTTAAAATTTTGTAATTGGGCCCCTGAAAATGACCCTTATTTCAAAAAAATCTTTATTTACTTTGCACATCCGTGTTTGGGTCATAGGATTACACCATCTTACCAAATTTCACCTAATTTGGTTCAGTAGATTTGGAGAAAATCGGCTGTGACAGACGGACGGACGGACAGACAGACGCACGAGTGATCCTATAAGGGTTCCGTTTTTCAACTTTTGTACGGAACCCTAAAAATAAAAAAAATATGACGTTCAAAAAGCGATACATGATATCCAAATTTGAATAAAATTTCATTTCATTTCACACCGCGTCACTCTTGGATATCTTGGGCCACATCGCTCATATAGTTCACTATGTGAACCAAAGTATGAACTCGCCTCGCTCACTTCACTTGTCTCGCTCGCTCGTTGGCGGTGTGTACCGTCCTTTAGGTGAACCATGATTTTCATTCGGCAACGTGTCATCTCCACATTCAAGCGCTTAAAACACCCGTATTTAAATAAAATTATTTTAATACGGTTTTTATCGCGTTTATTACATTATTTATACACCTAACGTTTCGAGCACTTTACAGTGCTCGAAACGTTAGGTGCTTAAATAATGTAATGTAATCAGCTTAATTAAAGATCTACAACTAACTGATGATGACACAATGGTTAGTTTTGATGTGCAGTCATTATTTACCAGCCTTCCCCTGTATGACTGTATTGAAATCGTTAAGAGAAGACTAGAGGACCACCAGCTACCTCAAGAATATGCAGAGTTGCTTGAGCACTGCTTAACATCAGGCTACCTTTTCTGGGAGAATAAATTTTACCTACAAATCGACGGTGTTGCCATGGGGTCACCAGTCTCCCCCATTGTCGCTAATATATTTATGGAAGACCTTTCATCCACCCTGGCTATGCCGAAGATGTTCAAACGGTACGTAGATGATACTTTCGTTGTTCTCCCAAAAACTCAAGTATCTTTATTACTAAACCATCTTAATTCAATTAATAGCAAAATTAAATTCACCTTAGAAACTAAGACAAACAATTCATTAGCTTTTCTTGACATTTTAATAATAAGAAATCCTGATAATACTATTAGTCATACTGTGTATAGAAAGCCTACCCATAACGACAAATATCTCAATGGAAAATCCCATCATCATCCATGTCAGTTGGCTACCGTTGGTAAATCTTTGTTTCAGAGAGCACATGGCATCTGTGACACCCACCACCTCAAGGAGGAGCTTCAACGAGTAAAATCGGTTTTAAGAAGCAACAACCTCAACCTCCCAAAAACACATCACAGAAGCCGCCCAAAGCCTCACACAGTTGATCGTTTTCCTGCCATCTTACCATATGTAAAGGGAGTCACGGACAAAATTGGTAATATACTTAAGCGTGCTTCAATCAAGACCTACTACAAGCCGCACAAGAAAATAAACCAACTTTTAAGACCTGTCAAATCTAATATCCCGTTACAAGATGCTGGAGTTTATAAAATTGACTGTGAGTGTGGTTTATCATACATTGGGCAAACAAAGAGAAGCATCGGTACCCGTATAAAAGAACATATTGCTGACATGAAGCATAGGAGCTCAACAAAGTCTGCAGTCTGTGAACATGCCATAGACAGACCCAACCATTATATGCGTTTTGATAATCCTCAAGTCCTTGCAAAAGAAAACAGATACATTCCAAGAATGCTTCGTGAGGCTATTGAAATTAAAAAACATCCTAATTTCAATAGAGAGGATGGTTGGCAGTTACCACCAGCTTGGGATCCAGTCATCAATTTAATCAAATCTCAAGCTAAGCAGAAGACTGCAAGACCTTCAGACACCGTGAGCCAATACTGCGTACATCCGGAACGTTATCAATAAATATTTTAGGCGGTAGATTTTGCAGTTCTTATAAAATACTAGACAAATGTCAACTTAGTCTTCCTGCGACCACGAACACTGTAAAGTGCTCGAAACGTTAGGTGTATAAATAATGTAATAAACGCGATAAAAACCGTATTAAAATAATTTTATTTAAATGTGTAACAATCGCGAAAACATAAGAAAACACCCGTATTTATCGAATTTACTTGACGTTCTCACTTTTTGAATGGAGGTAGATTTATCCTTCATATAAATAAAAACTTTCCCTATTTCTCTGACTTAGGTAGTTAGAGTACTGAAAAGGACATAGGCTATATAACACGCGGGCGAAGCCGCGGGTACAAGCTAGTAAGATATATTTCGTGAAAAATGCTTTTATTTTATAATAATTATGGTAAATAGAAAGCTATGATGCTACCAGTGCCAGTGGTGCGATCTATGTGCATTTGTTAGAAAACGGTTGGGACCACATGGTAAAGGTGATATTTTGCTTATACCATATTTCGCCCGCATGACTCTGGTTTTGATATCACATTGCATTTATTTTATTGTTTAATCGACGGTGCTTGGAGCGATAACGATGTTTTAACGCTCGTGTTGTCACGTTTACATTTCCAATGATAGTAAATTATTACCTTTTCTGTATTTGAATGATTTTATAGAGACAAAAAAACTTTTTTTTTACAAAAGTTAAGAACATACAAATCTGCCCTTTAAAACTTCATAACCTTTGTCACTTCAGATAACGACACAATTATAACGCTAACTTCTAAACCTAAATCTCTTTAAACTTTTTATAATTATGATGAAACTAGCAGTTACCCGCGGCTTCGCCCGCTTAATATATAGCTTATGTCCTTCTGTACCCTTACCTTTGTGTTTGCACAATCTCATGATAGTCGGTTCAGTAGATAGGGCATGAAAGCGTTACGAACAAACAAACAAACAAACCTATTTTCGCATTTATAATATTAGTTAAGATTAGGATAATTAGGATTAGTATTAGGATAAAGAATTCACATATACACATATACTCTATAAACATGACATTTTTTAGCAGTCGTGTAATAAGGTGTTTTGCAATATTACTTTGTAGTAAAAAAAAATATTCTAATGTTATAAAAGACTGCGAAACATAGTACTTTTCTCTTTTTAGGGTTCCGTAGTAAACAAGGAACCCTTATAGTTTCGCCATGGCTGTCTGTCCGTCCGCGGTCTACTCAGAGACTATAAGTACTAGAAAGCTGTAATTTAGTATGGGTATGTATATTAATCATGGCAAAAAAGTGGTCGAAAAAAATCTTGAAAAAAAGTTTTTTTTAGGGTAGCTCCCATACAAGTAAAGTGGGGGAGTCATTTTTTTTCTCTATTTACCCATCGTGTAGGGTGTCGTTAAATAGGTCTTTGAAAAATATTGTGAGGTTGAGAACACCATTTTTCGATTTAGGGATCCGTTTCCGAAATATTTGGTTTTAAAGTGCAAATGTTTGTTAGAGGTAAGTGTCCCCCCCTCTATCTGCTAAACGATTATATATGGATACGTGAAAAAAATACAGCAGTAGTATATATACTGTAGTTTCAAGAAAAACTATCAGAGCTTAGTACTAAGTGCAAACTATAAAGTTATAGACAACCAACTCATAAAATGTACTGGAAAATCTAAAATTGCATACAATTTTCATGTTAGATGTTTTTGGTCGAGCGAGTATGAACAGTGTGAACTCAAAGTTGTCATTCACAACTACGGAACTCTATACTGCACGTGGCCCGACACGCACTTGGTCGTTTTTTTTTTAAACTTTTCCGCTTTCCACACATAATTTATACTAACGAGACTTAGCCTGAACCTTAGACTTAATTATTGAAGTAATAGGTTCGTGCTAAATCCCGTTAAAATTTCTAAAAATGTTGCTATACAGTAAATAAAAGCATAAGTTTAAAGCCGGCACACAACATGCTCAAAGCTCTTTTTAAGCTTTTCATTCACGGATGCAAATACAGATAACAAGCTGTTATGAATAAATTACATAATACACAAATCTGTTCTTACAATAGGGCCAGATTTTGGGACAAATCGTTTCTGGCCTAGAGCAAAACCTCTACTATTTTTGAAAGGTGGCGGGTTGATCCAGGTTCTGTGGATCTTTGACACCATGCATTATAGGGGTAGGAGATAATCCACGAGCTATGAGCATAAAGTGTAGTTTGTTCACAAGGTACTTTGTGAGTTTGGTGTAAATTTATTTGATTTTGTTTGAACATTGCGCTCGTGCTGACAATTATCTGTATTTGTGCTCTTCACGTGTTTGCTATCTAATGTGAATAACTATACACTCACTGCGGGTTTTAATTTAATGCTGCCTTTCATTGTTGTATTTTTAACTTAAATATTAAAATTGACGTGGCAATTTTACGTGGCAGTACGTCATTTTTAGGTTAGAAAGAATCAAGGAGTTTTCGGGGGAACATAGACGAGAGCATAGAAAAAATAAAAATAAAAAAATATTTTTGGTTTGTCTATGGCACGATGGATCGTGTAGAGGTTTAATGGTTTTATGTTATTCTTAATTGTTTTTGTTTTGTGTCGTTTTGTATAATATTGTGTTATGTATTCTAAGATCCATGGTTATATATGGGATATTGTGTTAGGCGCTACTGGCATTGGTGGGTCGTTGAAGTCACTATAGGTGACGGCTGAAAATCAGTGCTGAACATCTTTTTGTTCAGCGTAACACTGAGCCGCCACCTTTTGTAGTGCACAATGCTTAATTTTGTACTGTTTTTTGTTTGTTTTTCTCTTTTAGTTTTTGTGTTCTACAATAAATAATATTTAATTTCATTAATATTTCATTTCATATTTCATTTCATTACTATCCTATGTACGTTGTACGAGACTACTTATAACATGCTTCCTCGTGTAGTATGGGTATCACTTAAGATGTAATAAATAAATTATCCAAATCATTCGATTTCTTTACGTATTATTCAGCTGCTAAAAGAATCTTCTGAACACTGATCTGTTATATTTGACCTGAAATGTCCTTCCAAAGAACATGATGCAAACAAAGGATTCAAATTACTGATATGGTGGCACAATGTTTTCCTTCACACCAACACGTTGTTATAACTAAAACTTTCCATAAGTTTCGCCACCCAACATGCTTAAATCCCTAATAGCTCCTCATTAACGGTTCCCAACTTACCGATGCAGCAAAATGCAAATGCAGACTAAACACTTTCAAGCTGTTGTGAATAAAGTCACGAAATTAGTCACTTTGTTCTTACAATAGGGGCAGATTTCGTAAAAAATAGTTTCTGGCCTAAAAATGAAAACAATCCTACTTCTATGAACGTCGTAAGAATCTATTAAAAGACAAAAAACTTAAAATGAAACATTGGATAAAACACTTAAACTAAAACACTAGAGCTGTGGATGAAACTGTATTTTATAAGCGGCATCGTCTGTAAAAGAGAAGAAAAAGAAAAAGAAGAGCGGACAAGTGAAATAATATGATTGTTTTTGTATTATTCAGCTGCTGAAAGAATCTTCTGAACACTGATCTGTATATCTCAAACACGTTTGACTTTTAAAAATAGGGTGAAAGCTCATTTCCTACAAGGTCTGTCAGATTATTCATGATATATATGTAGTATATGTATCGTCTATTATGTTAATATGTACTAGCGTGTATGATGTTTATGTAGTTTATTTTATAATGGTTTTTTTTTTCTTTAATTTTTTTCTAACTTTGCACTACCCCATCAATTGTCATCATCACCCAGTTGGTTGACTGGCAGAAAAAGCCATTGGCTTTAAGTCCGCCTTTAGACTGTATTGTGTATAAAGTTAAATAAATAAAATATTCAACCTAAAATATCCTTCCGAAGAACATGATGCTAATTACTGTAATAGTGGTACAATAAAAACACGGTGGTATAACTAAAACTTTCCTTAAGTTTCAGCACCCGACATGCTTAAATACCTAATAGCTCCTCATTAACGGCTCTTGACTCCCGACTTACCGATGCAGCAAAATGCAAATGCAGACTAAACACTTACGAGCTTTTGTGAATAAAATAACGAAATTAGTCACTTTATTCTTACAATATGGGCAGATTTCGTGACAAATAGTTTCTCTCCTCAAATGAAACCAATCCTACTCTTTTATGAACGTTGTAAGAATCTACTAAAGGACAAAAATCTTAAAATGAAACGCTAGAGCTGTGGACGAAACTGGACGTTATGAGCGGCATCTTCTATACAAGAGAACAAAAAGGGAGAAAGAAAAGCGGATAAGAGAAATAATATGATTGTTTTCGTATTATTCAGCTGCTAAAAGAATCTTCTGAACATTAATCTGTATATTCAACCTAAAATATCCTTTCGAAGAACATGATGCAAATTACTGTAATAGTGACACAATAAAAACACGGTGGTATAACTAAAACTTTCCTTAAGTTTCAGCACCCAACATTCTTAAATACTAAATAGCTCCTCATTAGTTCGTGACTTACCGATGCAGCAAAATGCAAATGCAGACTAAACACTTTCGAGCTGTTGTGAATAAAGTCGCGAAATTAGTCACGCGTACAACTTTCGTGTCGTGATTAATGAACGCTCAACTTCCCAGCTCGCCTTTGGTGGGCTTCACTTGGTTCTTGCGATATGGAGTTCAATAAATAAATATAATAATATATATGGGACAAACCACACAAATTGAGCTTGTCCTACACTAAGTTGTGAACTTGTGTCGTAGGATACTCTATTTTATAATAGATACACATATAGATTAACATTCAAGATCTAGGCCAATCTAAAAAAGATCGTTTTCCACCATGACTTGACCGGGGATCGAACCCACCACGCGTGCTGCGCCACGAGTCTGCATTTTCACCAAAATTAGGCTGTTCGAAGAGGCAAAGCGCCTTTAAAATAATGTATACTCGAGGGCAGATAAACTTCACCCCAAACAATTTGAAAGCTATTTGTAGGGGATCAATTTTATCTGCCCCTGAATGTATATGATGGTCAAAGGTGTGATTCTCAACTGCTTTTCCGGTGGTCATCATCATTTCGAGTAGGTGACACAGTCAGTCGACCATGCACACCCTAGTGTCAGAGTTCTTCGGAACCGCTTCTCGGCCTCTGACGTGGTTCCTTTAACGACTACCAGATGGCAGCCGGGACCAACGGCTTAACGTGCCTTCCGAAGCACGGAATCATCTTTCTTATCAAACAATCAGGTGATTCAATTTTAGCTATGCGGGTGGTATATATGTGCAGGTCAAAGTGTACTCACAGCGTGCAGGATGATATGATGGTGAGAAGAATGAAATTGTCCAAGTGCACAGCAACACACAACGTTTATTTAGCACACAGCAAACACAGTCACAGCATAAAGTTTAGAAGGGCACAAGAGTAAGCGTAAGATAGAAGAATGAAAGAAGTGCGAAAGAAAATGAAATGATTTAGGATGCGTAAGCGCAGCGCGACAGCAAATAGCGGGCGAGTATGACAACGACGGACATGCGATCGGCGCAGAGTAGATTCGAAGACTGAGGCGGCGACCGAGCGCAAGCGGTTTTAAATGACCGGCCGCCACCAAGGTCAGTGGGCAGCGTTGCTACGTGCAAAAACCACTATAATAAAATGGGTTCGCTTGTCCGCGTCAACGTACAAACTCGCAGTACTAAATAATAATAAATTATTATAATTAATAATATACATTTATACTAAACCATATTTGATTTAATATTTACTTATTTGCTATGTTTATATAATACTATATTTAAGTATAATATTTATCTGTGTTAATACTATTACTAATTCTATACAATGCTATATTTTATGTATGCAGATATTATTTGTATGATAATATAATTTACACCATAAGATTTTAACAATGCAATATATATGTGGGTCTGAAAAGGAAAAGTATTTCAGAGAAGAAATATATGTAGGTCTGAAAAGGAAAAGTATTTCTCAAACAAAGAATACTTAATTTAAAGACAAATTATTAAATAAAACAAAATAAAACTTTCTTACAATAAGTGGAGGTACGCCACATCACTCCCCTCCAGAGACCGTCAAGGGCGATAATAAGCGGGAAAACGCACGACACGGCCTGAACGTGTCCTTCGGATATCATTTCTTCGGGGCTCAGGAAGTGTATCGTGATCTGACAACCGGACTTGTGTTTCTTTGTGTGTGTTAGTATTTAAGGGACTATTAGGTGTGGTATCAGTATCAAGTACGTAGGCTGGTTTTATACGGTCTATCGTTACTGTTACGGGTTTACCACGAAAAGAAATTTTAAAAGTTTTATCACCTCTTTCCAACACTGGATGGGGTCCGGAATATACAGGTGTAAGGGCTCCTCGGACAGTATCGTCGCGAAGAAAGACATGAGTGCAGGTGGCCAAATCCTTAAATATGAAAATAGATTTTTTTCCATGCCGAGATGCAGGTGTCGGTGTAATTTTATTTACCAACGATCTCAGACGTGCCAGAAAATCGGTGACATCAACCTCATCTTGCTTTCCGGCATGAAAAAACTCACCTGGCAGTCGAAGTGGCTCACCGTATGTAAGTTCGGCAGAAGATGTTGCCATGTCCTCTTTGTACGCGCTTCTTATTCCTAATAATACTAGGGGAAGTGAGTCAACCCAGTTGGAGGTAGCATGGCATGTAATTGCAGCCTTTAAATGCCGGTGGAATCTTTCCACTAGACCATTACATGCTGGATGGTAGGCCGTAGTCCGCCTGTGTTGAAAACCTACTAGCTGGGACAACTGCCTAAACAACGCAGATTCAAATTGTTTACCCCTATCAGTAACAATTGTGAGGGGGCAGCCGAATCTGGAAATCCATCCACTCAGTAAGGCTCTTGCTACTGTCTCAGCTGTTATATCCTGGATCGGTACTACCTCAGGCCATCGTGTGAACCTATCGATTGCTGTGAGGCAATACCGAAATCCTTGACACAAGGGCAATTGGCCAATCAGGTCAATGTGGATATGACCAAACCTGCAGCTTGGAAGACGATACGAGCTTAAAGGAGATGAGACGTGTCGAGTGACCTTTGCTCGTTGACAAGCAAGGCAGGTCCTTGTCCACTCTCGACAGTCTCTTCTTATACCCGGCCATACATACCTATCAGACACTAACTTAACAGAAGCATTGGCCCCCGGGTGGCTGAAAGAATGGAGACAATTAAATACTCCCTGGCGATAAATTTTCGGGACGTATGGTCTCACGCTGCCGTCTCTCTCCTCACAGTACAGCTCCGACTGGATACCAGGTAATCTCATCTTTTTGAGATGCAATGAAGTGGCGTTACCTAATAGAATTCGCAATTCCGGATCCGACTTCTGTGCATCTGCTATCTGGTTCAGATCTACAGGTTGTGCGACTTCTTCAATTCGTGATAGGGTATCAGCCACGACGTTATCCCTACCTGATATATGACGAATGTCAGAGGTGAACTGTGAGATAAAGTCCAGATGTCGGAACTGACGTGGGGAGCAGTTCTCCTTGCGGGAGTGAAAGGCGAAACATAATGGCTTGTGGTCTGTATAAACCACAAAGTCTCTAGCCTCAACCATATGCCTAAAGTATTTAATTGCCTCGTAAATAGCCAAAAGCTCGCGATCATAGGGGGAATACTTTTGCTGCGTAGTATTCAGTTTCCTAGAAAAGAACGCGAGAGGCTCCCATCCCTTACCATCCCTAAATTGTTGCAACGCAGCACCTATAGCTGTATCTGAAGCGTCAGTTACAACGGCGAGTTTAGCGCTGCAATCTGGGTGGGCGAGCAAAGCTGCTGAACATAGGCCTTCCTTACAGTCTTCAAAGGCCTTCATCTGTTGAGAGGTAAAATGGACGGGATGTGAGCCCTTCACAGAACCCTCTAAAAGTGCATTCAGGGGTGCTTGGTGCTTTGCTGCATCTGGGATAAACCTTCTATAGAAGTTGAGCATTCCAAGGAATCGGCGAAGCTCACGTACCGTTTTTGGCGCAGGAAAGGTCCGGATGGCATCAACCTTCGCAGGCAGCGGCTTTGTACCTTCTGCTGAGATCAGGTAACCTAAGAAAACTACCTCAGCAGCACCAAAAACGCACTTAGAAGTGTTTATTACCATGCCGTATTCCTGCAGCCTGGTGAACAGTATCCGTAGATGTTGCCGGTGTTCCTCTGGATCCCTTGAAAAGACCAAAAAATCGTCCAAATAGGCATAGCAGAAGTCTAAGCCCCGCAGCATTTCATCCACAAAACGCTGAAATGTCTGTCCAGCATTACGTAAGCCAAACGTCATAAACGGGAATTCATATAGCCCGAACGGCGTGGAAATCGCGGTTTTGTGAATATCCCCTCCACTTACCGGGATCTGATGATAGGCTTTCATCAGGTCAATTGTAGAAAAGACCTTGCAACCAGAGAGGTTGTGGGAAAAATCCTGGATATGCCGGATAGGATACCTATCCGGTATGGTCCTTGCGTTGAGCATCCTATAATCCCCGCAGGGACGCCATCCATTGTCCTTCTTAGGGACGAGGTGCAGGGGAGAAGCCCAGGAAGACTCGGAGGGTCTGGCTATACCGGTCTGCAGCATAGATGCAAACTCCTCCTTGGCAATCTTTAATTTGTCCGGGGCGAGCCTGCGTGGGGTACAAAAAATGGGAGGACCAGGTGTAGTACGAATATGGTGGACTGTGTTATGGTTGGGTGGGCGATGTATACCATGGGGACGAGTGATGTCGGGAAATTCTCTCAGTATGTCGTGAAAGTCAGACTCACCAGATACACACTTTACTGAAGAAATGATATCCGACGGTCGTGCAAGCGAAGCCACGGTCGAAAGGCTTGTATGATTGTCAATGAGACGTTGGTTCCTGCAATCTACAATCAAATGGAAAAAAGATAAGAAATCAACGCCTATTATTGCCTTCGTCACATCGGCCACAATAAATTGCCACGCAAAGTCGCGGCGCAAGCCTAAGTTTAAAACAAGATTTACTTGGCCGTATGTAGATATCGGCGTGCCGTTTGCGGCGCACAAATTAAAGTCACTGCGAGCCCGGCGCTCTTTAAAATAACTACGTGGATAAACACAAATGTCACTACCAGTGTCCACTAAAAACTGTATTTTAGTCCGTTGGTCCGTGACGAATAGGCGACCAGTATTGATGCAATCGTCAGCCGCCATCACCGATTGCCGCTGAAGTTTTCCGATGAACCGTAATCGCAGGGTTTTATGCACCTGTCCGCCTTATCCCCAAACTTTGCGTGGTACCAACACATAGGGAACTTGCGATAGTTCGAATGGGACCGGGTTCTGGAACGAGAGCGGGAACGGCTACGGTTACGGCCGGCACAACGACGATGGCCGTCTCTCGACGATGACATTTGGCTAATCTTGGTAGTCAGAGCAGCTACTTGCCTAGTGAGCTCGGCTATTTGTGCGTTCACTGGATCACTGCACCTACCAGACGTCGCTGCACTTGACGTAGAGGCTACCTGAAGACTCGGCGAGACGACATCGTGCACTCGATCGGCTAACTCGGCTAACTCCTCCAAATTGGCCTTCGCTTGGGAGGCTACGATGGTCTGGGTCCCGGCAGGTAATCGGCTAGTCCATATGGTCCTTAAAAATTCTTCAGGCACTCCAGGGCCAGCCAAGTTCTGTAGGTGGCGCAGGAACTGGGATGGTTTCCGGTCTCCTAGTTCTTCGTGAACCAGGAGCTGCTTCACTTTGCGCTCCCTGGATGCCGATAACCGCTTGATAAGCTCCGTCTTTAGCTTCTCATATTTATTGGTCGCTGGTGGTGAGGTAATGACATCCTCCACTTCCGAAGCATACTGCGGCTCCAACTGACCCGTCGCGTAATAAAATTTCGTTTCGTCTGCAGTAATTTTGGCCAGCTGAAATTGGCCCTCGAGCTGGGCAAACCATAGCGCCGGTTTTTCCGGGTAAAATGGAGGTACCCGTACTCCAACTCGAAACGTCTCAACCGCCATTTTGCTGTCATCATTCTCCAAATTTATACTCATCTTGAGTGATCACGTCGGGGTCACCAGTTTAGCTATGCGGGTGGTATATATGTGCAGGTCAAAGTGTACTCACAGCGTGCAGGATGATATGATGGTGAGAAGAATGAAATTGTCCAAGTGCACAGCAACACACAACGTTTATTTAGCACACAGCAAACACAGTCACAGCATAAAGTTTAGAAGGGCACAAGAGTAAGCGTAAGATAGAAGAATGAAAGAAGTGCGAAAGAAAATGAAATGATTTAGGATGCGTAAGCGCAGCGCGACAGCAAATAGCGGGCGAGTATGACAACGACGGACATGCGATCGGCGCAGAGTAGATTCGAAGACTGAGGCGGCGACCGAGCGCAAGCGGTTTTAAATGACCGGCCGCCACCAAGGTCAGTGGGCAGCGTTGCTACGTGCAAAAACCACTATAATAAAATGGGTTCGCTTGTCCGCGTCAACGTACAAACTCGCAGTACTAAATAATAATAAATTATTATAATTAATAATATACATTTATACTAAACCATATTTGATTTAATATTTACTTATTTGCTATGTTTATATAATACTATATTTAAGTATAATATTTATCTGTGTTAATACTATTACTAATTCTATACAATGCTATATTTTATGTATGCAGATATTATTTGTATGATAATATAATTTACACCATAAGATTTTAACAATGCAATATATATGTGGGTCTGAAAAGGAAAAGTATTTCAGAGAAGAAATATATGTAGGTCTGAAAAGGAAAAGTATTTCTCAAACAAAGAATACTTAATTTAAAGACAAATTATTAAATAAAACAAAATAAAACTTTCTTACAATAAGTGGAGGTACGCCACACAATATCTGAAAAAAGCACTCCCAGACCCAGTACGACCCATCGTTAAAGAGAGATAAGCGAAGATGGGGTGCAATATGCCCTATCCCACCTCTCAAAACTGCAACTTCAAACCACTTCTCCTGCTTTCTCGGACCGTATCTATACAATAAGCTAAACGAACGTTTAAATATATACCCTTTACATAAATTCTTATGTAAAAACGTTATTTCTAAATACCTTAAATCTCTTGACTATACGGACACCGAAAATCTTCTAAAACCAAAAACTTAACCCCACACCACTACATACACGTGTAAATTTCCCGCAACCTCCCTTACCCGACTTTTACCTCATCGATAATAAAACACCAGATACACTCCACACTAACATTTATACACCTATTTATTTCACAAATACACACTCTCAGCTCCCACATACATACAACCTTTCACAAACACTCAATTATTTTCCTTCTTACATATTTTTTGCTGTTTGATCGATCCCAATCTAGTACATTAGTCTATCCTTACTTCTGTAAAGTACCTAGCTTAAGAATTTTATTTGTAAATCAGACATAATATCCGAAGGTAAGTACCTGTGCTACAGGTAGCTAGGCCCCCGCCTAGCTACCTGTAGCACAGGTACACTTGTACCTATTTCAGGAACTAGCCTCTCCATAAAGATTTTAAGTCTAGCCTAATCCTAGTTTTAAGAAAATGTCATATCTTTATAGAGGAAATAAACAAGTTTATTATTATTTTCTTTTCTACATATGTAGTTCTCAGCTAAAGCTGGTTTGTTTCCGATATTTACGGGCTATTGCTAAGTAAACATCGAGCTTTTCATGAAATGTTTTCAACGGGATCGGGTATTTCGTCAGCTTGCATGAATTTTCGTACAATTCTACACGTATTAAGTATGGCTGCTTTTTGCATATTGATATATGTGTGAGGTGGTAGATCTAATAGTTTTAAACTATGGTGAAGATGTTTCGGTATTACTCCGGTTGTAGATAAGACTATTGGTACTATGTATACTTTTTGTGATTTCCATATTCTAGTTACTTCTTCTTTTAGTTCAGTGTACTTATTTACTTTTTCGGTTATGGTCTTTACAATATTGTGGGTGTTGGGTACGGCTATATCTATTATGTAAGTTATCTTATTAATTTTGTCCTGTAGAGTTATGTCCGGCCTATTATAATGAATGGTTTTGTCTGTAAGTATGGCTCGATCATAGTAAAGTTTATGGGTAGTGTTTTCTAATATTGGACTTGGGGTGTATTTGTAATATGGCTTTGGAGTATTAAGGAGAAGATTGTGTTTTATGGCAAGTGTTTGATGGACTATGTTTACTATTTGATTATGTCTGTGGGTGTAGTCAGACTTATTATTATTATTCTCTTTATTTATTTGTAAAGTCTTAGTTTTAGGTTTTTATAAAATTTATATAAAAAGTAAAATATAAAAATATAATACAAAACATAAAATTTTTATAAAAACCTAAACCTAGAGTGCCGCCAGCAGCGGGGCAAGGCTCAAGCTACCAGCGGTCAGGGCCCCAGCGAGAGAAACCTTCTGACAATCCGTGCCGTATCCAAGAGTACTGCCTTCTGTATCTGTCCCTTGATCCAGCCATCTAGCGAAAGCCTCTTTAGATGTTGGTCAAGACTCTTCGCTATAAGACCATTCGCAGATACGACTATCGGGACAAAGATCGTTGAATCCACATCCCACATGGCGGTTACCTCGTGGGCCAAGTCAAGGTACTTGCTGAGCTTGTCCTTCTCGGCCTTCACGAGGTTTTCGTCATGTGGCATGTGGCGTGTTATAGTACGGCACCTCAGATTCCACAAGACCATATCGAAGAGCAAGTTGCTGGTGGATGATCCTGGCTACAAGATTATGTCTGTGCTCTCCGTTAGCCAGATGAAAACAACCGGAAATAATATGCCTGAGTGACTCACCGGGACGGCGGCATGCCCGACAGATGTCGACCGTACCGTCCCTCAGGATATATTTCCGATAGTTGTTCGTCATCATGACTTCGTCTTCAATTGCACAAGCAAAACCCTCGGTTTCTCCAAAGAGATCACCAAAGCGTAGCCAGTTCACCGACGCGAGCAGATCTACATCAGGCCCTGTTAAGGCCCGGTAGAACCGCCCATGTAGCTCCTTGCTCTTCCATATGCTCCTGCGGTCTTCGATGCTTAACACCGTTGGTCTGCGCCAATTCTCGTTTGCAAAGGAGAGCGCCGTGAAGCTCCTATCTACTACTACAACGTCGCGATGCATCCCACAATCATTGTTTACGAAGTAATCCCTAAGACTGCACACCTCGCGGTTATGGCGAGTCTTGGCGTTTAAAAAACCACGACCTCCACACTTACGTGGGATGGACAGTCTCATAACAGATGACCGTGGATGAAGCATGCGATACGTTGTAAGTTGTTGACGGACTCTTCTATCCAAGGCATCTAACTCAGTTTGGGTCCATCTTAGTATGCCAAAGGAGTATGTGAGTAGGGGCATCACCCATGCGTTAAAAGCGCGCGCCTTATTACCCCCTGACAAAAGACTTTTAAGTACCTTTGTCAGACGATAGAAGAAACGCTCTTTCACAGCCTGCTTTATGTCCCCATCAGCAATACTCAATGACTGTGACATACCAAGATATTTGTAAGTTTCTGCCTCCGAGAGAGATCTAAGAGACATTGTCTCAGAAAGTTGTAAATTTGTTGAATTTACAACTTTCCTCCGTTGTACATGCATGACTGCACATTTATAAACACCAAACTCCATCCTGATAGAGCTACTGAAATTTTCTGTGATTTTCAGTAGTTCAACCAGGTCAGAACCTTTTGGTGCAAATAATTTCAAATCATCCATGTACAACAGCTGAGATATAGTCTCTCCATCACTTCGGAGGCGGTAACCCAGCCCTGAATCCCTCAGTAATGTGCTGAGAGGATTCAGAGCTAGGCAAAACCACAAGGGACTCAAACTGTCGCCTTGGAAAATGCCTCGCTCGATCCTTATCAAGTCCACCGGATCCGAGGAGCCATCCCCTCCATCTGGCTGACGAAGGACTGTGGTCCACTGTCGCATACAAGTGCCAAGAAAGGATCTCAAAGTTGTATTAACTTTATACAACTCTAAGATCCTTTCCAGCCATGAATGAGGCACTGAATCATAGGCCTTTTTATAATCAATCCAAGCAGTTGAGAGGGCTGTCTTGTTCCGTTGAACTTGCTTGCAAATGGTCATGTCCATGAGGAGGAGCTCTTTGGTACCACGGGACCCGACCCTACACCCATTTTGAGAGGGAGCCATAATTTTGTTTGCAACTATGTGCATGTTAATTTTCGCTCTCAAAATGGATGTAAGGAGCTTGTAAAATGTTGGCAAGCACGTAATTGGTCTAAAATTCTTAGGATCCGTGGTACTGCTAGATTTATAGAGCAGGAAGGTGACTCCAGTCGTAGGAAAAGATGGTAAGGAACCAAGCTCGAGGGCTTGTTGAAATTGTGCTGCTTAACGCTCATGGGAGCCCCGAATCCACTTTATCCAGAAGTTGTGCAATCCATCCGGCCCAGGACTTTTCCAGTTCTGCGTCGTACGGATCGCACAACTTATGTCATCGTGATAGTTATAGCCCCCATGGATTCGATGGACTCACACTCACGTTCAACCACAGTCATCCAATCCCCCTCTGTGTGCTCGACCCGTATGACACGGGGGCGGTTGTTGCCCCTCCTGAAGCAAATTAATTTTGCAATGAGAGTCCTGAACATGCTGATACATCGCTCAATCCGTTTTTGCCATGCAGGTATACCGTCGACGGGCCGAGGTGCACGGTCAGTGTCAGGAAACTTAACACCTGCAACCCGACACGCCGCAATGGCCCCACAGTATAAGATTGAGTGCGTATCAGCAAGATCCACACTAGCCTCTAAATACGGGGCTAGCAGATCATTCAGAACTCCCATTAGCGCCAAATTACGCCTTCAGTCTTCCTACCACTTATATGCTGATGATCTGCAAATTTATGCTAAGGCACATGTTCATAACTTTACAAGTGCAGTTAACAAAATCAATCAAGACCTCGAGTGCATATCTATCTGGAGCAAATCACATGGCCTTCTCGTAAATCCCTCGAAGTCTATGGCAATTATAATCGGCAACCCCCAACTTACCTCTAGAATAGACATGGCACATATCCCACAAATTATTTTCAATGGGGTTCCGATATGTTATAGTGAACGAGTTAAAAACTTGGGGGTCTGGATTGATAGTAAACTTTCTTGGATACCACATATTGCAGAACTCAGTAAAAAGATATTTAATGCTTTTAGTTCTTTTAAACGTTTGAGCAAATTTCTACCAATAGACACCAAAACTATGCTTGCTCAATCCCTTCTTCTTCCTATCCTTGACTATGCTGACACTTGTTTCCTTAACCTATCTGAGCAGCAACTTAACAAACTTGAGCGTTTACAAAATCTCTGTATTCGTTTTATCTTTGGCCTTCGTAAATATGACCATGTTTCTCAATTTCGCTCTCAGCTCAAGTGGCTGCCAATCAGGCTTCGCCGCAATTGGCATACCCTCTCTCTGTTGTTTTCAATTTTGTTTAATCCAGCATCTCCAGAATATTTGAGAGAACGCTTCGTATTTTACAGTGACATCCCAGGGACTTATAAACTACGTAGCTCTGAGAATTGGCGACTAGAAACCCCTGCGCACCGTACCCAATTTTATTCTCAGTCGTTCACTGTCGAAGCAGTTCGCCTATGGAACTCACTACCACTGCATATCCGATGTGCTCAAACGCTAGCCAGTTTTAAATCACAAGTTAAAGCACATTTCCTTTCTTCGCTGTAATTAAAAAATTTCTCTTTTTCCTTTCTCATCTTGTTGGTCGCACATTTATATTCTGTATGCTATATTATAAGTATATGTATATATTTGTATTTATGAATATATAATAACTTATATATTTATGTTTAAGCTATCTTGTTTCTCTTTCTTATTGCACCGTACCAAGTATATTTTCTTTCATTTTTTTTCAATTACCCGAAGGTAGCCTGGAAGAGATTGCTGTGCGATAAGGCCGCCTTTTGTACATTTTTCTTCCTATAGTGATATTTCTTGTAATCTTTTTTGTAAATGTGCAATAAAGTGTAATAAATAAATAAAAAAAAATTGAGTGAGTATCAACAAGATCCACACTAGCCTCTAAATACGGGGCTAGCAGATCATTCAGAACTCCCATTAGCGCCAAATTACGCCTATTCGTAGGCAGGCGAGGTATCCGTGGCCTAGAGTCAGGTGTGGCACGATACCGAGCAATCGTCTCATCCAAAGTCCTCCTCAAGTGCTCATAGGCCTGGGTACTTACGCTTATCGCATTGTCGCTCTCATCAGACACAGGGGCCAACTGCACCACGTCCAGTGACTGGGTAGGCACTGGCGTCCGATTTCTCGGCACGATAGATGGCCCCTGTGGTATAGCGGCAGTTGGGCGATCAGGTAACGCCTCCAGGCGAAGCCGATCAAGCACAGCGTCATCCAATCGTTTATTACGTTGGATGACACGCACTTGATCCGATAGACGCTGTGCAGATACGGTGATGGCTGGTTCAAGGGCCTGAAACAAAGACAGCATTCTAGGACGATACGCCGTCATATTGGTTTCTCCCTCTGTAGCCCCATAGTAGGCGCGCATGCAGTTCTCGTTTATTTCCTGAGTCCATCGCATGCGACGCACTACACCGCCGGTAGCGGGAGCCGGGCGCGGGGCAGGTTGCCTCGCAGGCCCCAAGCGTGCCGGCAGCGGGGGTCGTCCTCGTCGCGCAGGTGGTGGCGGCGGCGGGGGCGACGGCCCGCGCTCGTCGTCGCTCGACTCGCTGGTGCCGGGTGCCGTGGCGAACTCGTCACCCGACGACGTTGGCGAGGAGCTGGACGACGACGCGGGCGGAGGTGGAGGGCGTGCGTCTTGATCCGCTCTTTTTCTTGACCTTGTTATCATTTTTTCATTTTGCAATTAAATTCCTTGACAGTCATGAGAGATGACTGACATGACAGATGTGTTGTAGACGGGATTTTCTTTTAAATTTCCAAGTATTCATTATTGTGGTTAATTTTATTATTTCAGCTGCTTTTCAAAGTAATTTTATTGTTAGTCTATTGTAAATTTGTTGTAATAAAATCAAAATATGTAAAATCTTAAAACGATGAACGATAAACAAGACATAAGTTGACAGCGGTTTTTTTTTTTTTTTTTTTATTATTATTATTATTGTTCTCTCTAGGTTTATCCTTCACGGGACGTATCCCGGACCTTTGAGGCTTGCATGGGGACATAGGTCCAACACGTAGAGGCCTTGTGAGAGTTTTTGCTATAATTTGTGATGGGGCGCCACCATGGCATGACAGTAAGTCACACTATAAAATGTTCTCACTGACAATTCCCAGTAAGTGCAGGACTATGGAGGTATAATGGAAAAAAAAAGAAAGACTACATTGGGACTATTGGGATGATATGCTAGTGGATTGGAAAATGGGCTATGGAAGGACTATGGCACCTGCCTGACCAATGTTTAAAAACACGGAAAAATAGGCAGGTGGTGACTCGCCAACTCAGTCAATGGGCCCCCGAAAATGGCTGCACGACGCAAAATGTGCAGCAAGAAGGGCAACACTAGTTGAGCGGCTGAAGGGTGGAGAGGTGTCACTGGACTTTAAACAACCATCATTTGCTCCCTTAGGGTCCCATCAGGTACGCCCACTCGCCACTTACGTTTCACATCCACCCTTCGAGCATAAAGCTCTCGCGACTCCACTCTGGCCGGCCGGTGAAGGCAAGCCAGAGGTAGGGGTTCCTGTTACCTCTTCGGTTTCCACTCCGACCGACCCGCTAAGGCAAGTCGGAGGCGAGGAACAGGGGCCTCCCCTGGGAGCACTCAGGTCCGTGGGGTCGCTACTCCCCAACAGCTCGCAACAAGCTGCCCTGCGGGCTTATTATTATTATTATTATTCATGCCTGCAATGTTCTAACCATACTGGAAACAACCCACGACCCCTGGGTGGACCAGGGAGGCTGTTAAAGGCATTATTCAATATGGGTGATTTGTCCCAATATATTTAAACCAAACTGGAAACAACTTAACAAAGTATGCTTCCCGTGGGAATCGAACCCACGACCCGAGTCAACAAGGCAAACGCCCTCACCAGTGGACCACGGAGGCAGTTAGTAGTTTTTCCGGTGGTTGCAGCTATGGAACCGGCCTCCCAAGCTGCTACTTGCTATCTCCCATTTATCCGAGTGAGTAGTATCCCAACCTTCATTCCTTCCCTAAGTCCAACAAACTCCTATCCTTCCCCAGCTTAAAATGCTTTCGCATGCTACAAGCCAAACAAACTGAGCTCACAAATCCACCTGCCAAGCGTGGTAAGTCTAAGTATGGCATTAACCTCTATGGATAATAAATCCTACAGGATAGGCCTATGTACAGCAGTGGACTTCCTGCGGCGGAAATGATGAAATAAATGATGATGATTAATGTACAAACAGTAGCAATTATTTTTCTCGTACCACTTAGTATTTGGTGGAAATATAGTTTTCTTTTTAATTTGTCTTTATTCACAGGTTCGGCATACATTCTTGATCATATAGCTTCGATGAAACACTATCAGCTTTATATAAACGTAACGTATTAACAATTTGCAGCAGTTTTGGTAGGAATGCAACCTAAATGTAGTGTTTTTGTATTTCTGTTGAATAAATTACTAAGTGAAATAAAAATAAAGATATTCAAGGTTTTTGGTTAATAAACTTTTCAGTATGCGAGTGTTATTACACCATTACAGAACATAAGGTTGAAACTAGGTAATTAATTGATTTGGGTTATGAAACCTTAATACGCGCTGTAAATTTCATCCCTATTTTCATTACAGTCTTGTTATTACATCGGTATTTCTAGGCACGCGTTTGCTGTTTTCGCAGAAATCATTATTTAGCCAGAAATAGATTTCAGTTCAATTAAGTGTTTGCCTTGGTTAATTTAGTTTTAAACAAACACGTATTTTAATTGTTTCATAACCCTATTCGGATCAGTCTAAAATCGAAATCGAAAAAAAAGAATGGAGAAAATTCCCACCGTAAGAAGTAAAATAACTTACAACGTTAATTAATGTTAATGTTGTTATTTATTTTAGATACCATATTGCCTGTGCAACATTTTTCCACATTTTTAAACTTTAGAAAACTACTAACGTCAAGATACTTAAATACTGTCCTCTTTTTTAGGGTTCCGTAGTAAACTAGGAACCCTTATAGTTTCGCCATGTCTGTCTGTCCGTCTGTCTGTCCGTCCGCGGTTTTACTCAGAGACTATAAGTACTAGAAAGCTGTTATTTGGTATGGGTATGTATATTTCGGCTCTGTCTACCCCACTAGGAATAAAGACGTGATAATATGTATGTATGTATGTATATTAATCATGTCAAAAAAAGTGGTAGAAAGATTTCTTGAAAAAAATATTTTTTTGAGTAGCTCCCGTACAAATAAAGAGGGAGTAATATATTTCTTTTTATACAAACCCATCGTGTTAGGTATTGTTAAATAGATCGAGGTAAAAAGGTAAAAATATTTTGAGGTTGAGAACACCATTGTTCAATTTAGGGATCCGTTTCCGAAATATTTGGTTTTAAAGCAATGCAAATTTTTGTGAGATGTAAGCGTCCCCCCCTCTATTTGCTAAACGGTTTTATATGGATACGTGAAAAAAATTATAGCAGTAGAATATATACTGAAGTTGAAAGGAAAACTATCAGAGGTGAGTACTAAGTAGGTACAAACTAAAAAGTTATAGGCAACTTACTTATAAAATGTACTTGAAAATGTAAAATTTCATACAATTTTCATTGTTAGATGTTTTTGGTCGTTAAACTGTGAGGTGCGAGTATGAACAGTGTGAATTCAAAGTTGTCCTTCGCAACTACGGAACCCTACACTGCACGTGGCCCGACACACACCGGTTTTTTCTATTATATCTGACTCAGTGACCATAAAATGAAAACATTCAAAAATAAGAACAAACCTCTTTTGGACCGCTATAAAGCACGCTTTTCCCCACGCGCCCCGAGTTAAACGAGATGGCCCCTGTTAACACATCAAACCCCGAGTTTGGGATGTATTATAAAATATTTCCTCCCCTTGACAGTTACGGATTGAACCTGGTAATTTGGAAAGTCTGTTATAGTTAATGTATTTGAAGTCAAGTGAATGAGATACTAATTATGAATGGATTTGAAAATGAACATAACAACGGAAAAATCCGACGTAAACAGCCACAGAGGAAAGATATAATACGGCATATCTGATTATTTGAATTATATGTCCACTGGCAAATGTTCAAAATCTAAAATGAAGTTGCTAGACGTGATTATTGGCGTGTGAATAAAAAAGAAACAAAAAAATGTTGTAGTGAGTTGCGTAGCAACAATACATGATTTTTCAGAATTTTGAAAATTTTTTCGACTGGCTTTTATAAAAAAACCAGAACGAGTAGATCCTTTTTAAGTTTTTATTTTCCTTGCAGTTCAGCATACGAGGAAAAATGTTAGCAATAAGCCAATGTGTGCATGGCCTTATTGTCTGTGCACATGGAACTGACACAAACAAACACATCGATCATTATTAGCAAACACAGCTTAATTAATACAACGGAATGTGTTCGCTAAAGTTGGACGAGCATTAACATTGTATACGAACACTGAGTTGAGTGATGTAATGAGATCACGGTTGTTTGAAGAAAGTGACTTAATCCTTATAAATTTCAAAACTTTTGAGAAACATAATTTAGCTAGTAATATAATAATAAATATTTTGACATCAACACAATTATTTATACTTAAAGAGTGTGATTTATTGATTGACATTCCGATTTACAGAATAAAAAAATTTAGAATTTTATATCCTTTCCTAATCCTAACTAATATTATAAATGCGAAAGTGAATTTGTTTGTAACGCTTTCACGCCGTATCTACTGAACCAATCATCATAAAATTTTGCATATACATAGGTTAGGGTACCGAGGACATAGGCTATATATGACGCGGGTGAAGCCGTGGGTAACAGCTAGTTCTAAATAAAATCAACTTATTAAAAACAAATTTTGATAATCGTTAACATGTCAATATTGATCAACTTGCTGTTTACAAGTCTAACTAAAGTTGCGTTGATATATACTACATAGCAAATATACATGCAGAGCTTTAAAAAACCCTACTTTTATTCCCTTCATCAATACGGATAACCTTCACCTTAACTACTTACCTCTTCACCATCATCATCAGGTCTTTTGAAGTCTCTACTGCAGGAGTACGACTCCTCAAATTAAGTAAATGACAATATCATGATCATCATCAGGTCCTTCCAGTCTCCACTGCAGGAGCACGACCCTCACTGCACTGCCAGAACCATATACTAGCCTGAGTAGTCAGAGGATTTGGCCTACACTCTCCACGCTGGCCAGACGGGTTGGAGAGGTTCTTTGATGTTAATAAGCTTTGTTTAGCTTGTGTTTCCTTAGTCGCCTTTTACGACATCCACGGGATGACTTGGAGTGATACTATTCTACTCTGCCGGGAACCACACTGCAGGAGTACGACTCCTCAAATTAAGTAAATGACAATAATCCACATGAAAACTTTATCCAATAATTCTTTATTTCCCAACCATTCACACAATTTTTCTGCTAACTGTACAAACCACAATAATTGGTGAATTATACGATAAATTTATAGCCGTCGTCACAATTTAGAGGTTGTGCGCCGCAGTTTCAATTCCACATAAACGACCCTGTTAAAATGGAATAAGCCAACGAATTTGTGATTTATAAGCCGGAAAAATACCCGTGATTCATAACCAACCTTTCCTTTCAATACGAGTAGCTATGTTTATACAGGCTCTCGAAGCTAGCACAATGTTATTGTCATTTTTGCGTCGAGTAATGTTTGTGATTTTATCGCCAATTTATTTATTTGCGGCCGGTCCATTACTTGAGGTTTGCGAGAAAATAAGGTGAGAATCAGCGACGGATTTTATTTCTTGTTCTTTTGATAATAAAAGACCTTTCTTGCCATTTGCAAATTGATGAGATATTTGTCAGTACATAAATATTGATGTACGCGTGATTGACAGCTGCTGCAATAATAATTCAAAATCAGCAGTTTTTAATTGTTAAATTTAGCTTTCATACGCAGCTAAGTTAACATTGTTTTATTCGAGATCAATACTATTTCTGATATGGAAAGTACCCATTCTCTTTCTCTGTAACCCAGACAATGATTACCTCGTTACCTATTACTCATCATCATGATTTCGTGTAGGTGACACGGTCAGTCGACCATGCACACCCTGGTGTCAGAGTTCTTCGGAACCACCCCTCGGCCTCTGACGTGTTCCTTTAACGACCTGCTGAATAGATTGTTCGGTAATTAACGCGTGAAAGATAACGAACAAGCAAACTCTTGCATTTATAATGAGCAAACTAGGTACTATACCCACCGATGGCCACTCCATTTAAAATATATAGTGGGGCGTTCTAGAGGCAGACAGCCAGCAGCTAACACATGAGCCTAATTCAGACGTGGCCTGAAATTTGTTTATTTGCAGCTCTTCAATAACTTTCAGGTCTCTTAGGAAATCTGCAGTCAACGAGCGGGTAATGCAGCTTATTCGTGCTCTTTTGAACGACTAATGCAGTGTAATACGTTGACACGACGTTGGTGGCTCTACGTATAAAATGTTGTCTATATTGTTTGCTCACACGACTTGATTCAAATGTTTCTGCTTTTAAAAATGTTTGGTATTGAGTTTATTACTATAAATATCTTAGTGTAATCTTAGTGTAAACTTTGCTTTATCGAATGAAGGTTTTCAGAATTGATTTTTCCCCCAGGTGGCGACTCTGTGTAAAAAAGTTATTTTTGATAGCTGCTGTCAAAATCCACCTATCATATTTAATTATCAATTTTATAAATCAATTCTGAAAACATTCATTCTCTAATCTTTCTCTAAATGATTCTTAGTAAAGTAATGCCGTGTTTCTGAAGGTAGGCGTACCCTAGGTACAAAGCGAGGACAGTTAGGAGCAAAGGCTTAGCGTACTAAGCCTTTGTTCCTAGCTGTCATAATTAGTAAGCAATCTTTAAGATATCAGATGCCTGTAGGCAGCTTAAAAAAGTGATGCCAGTATTACTAACCAGAATCAAATGGTTACATGCCGTTATAAAATTACATACTTATGAATAATACAAAAGAATAGGACGGCTGTACCAAAAGAACTGAATTAATCAAGGAGACATACAAACACAAATGTTTTTAATAGTAGGCAACAACTACACAACAAATTCATAAGAAATCTGAAGTCAGTAAGTGAGGGTGTAATGCAGCTTAATTGTGCTCATTTGTGCTACAAAGTAAACGCAGCGTGATAATTTGACACCGGATGGTGCCTTTAAAAATGTGTCTGCATTTTAGCTACCATTAGCTGACATAACGTACAAATGGGACTGAAGTCATAGAAAATATATATTTATACATTTTAAAAGCACAACTCATCATCCTCATTCGAACGTATTCTTGGTTGCTACCATAGCGGTAGTTCTTTATATCTTGAAGTCCGCTACATATCCTAGGTGATATGACAAGGTCACTAGTTTTTACACAGAACGACTGCTGTCTGACATTTCAACCGAATAGGCAGACCAGTCACAAATCAGAATCTCGAAAACACAACGCTTTTTATATTTTTATTGTAATTTAAATTTAACCAGAACTAATGTAAGAATAAGTTTAAACAAACGCTAGATGGCTTTGGGGACCCAGAGCCTAACGAAATTTTTTTAAGCACGGAATCACCTTTTTTTCGGATAATCAGATGATTCCAGCCTGCTTTATCCTGACCAGAATGTAAATAAAATTTACAGTCTGTTTCGAAGTGAGAGTTGAACATATCCTTCGGATCATTAGACAAAGGCCAACACTGGCTCACAGAAGCAGACATTTAAAAGCACAACTGAGTGCTTTAGGTACGGAACCTGAAGAACTGCAAAAGATAATGAAAATTTATTTTTAATCCAACGCAAGATGGCGTTGAGGACCCAGAGTCTATAACAGAACCTTCTTTTTAAACGCGGAATCACCTTTCTTTTCGGATAATCAAACATTTCTCACCTTTGTACAGGTGAGAATTGTCTGATTATCCGAAAAGATTATACTCTTGACCAGAAAGGAAACAACTTTTACAATCCGCTTTCCAGTGGAATTTTTAGACATTCCGAAGGATATATTGATGATGATGACCCGGAAGTCATTAGACAAAGGCCACCGCTAGACCACAGAAGTGGTCATTTCAAAAACACAACAGAGTGCTTTGGGTACGAAACCTGAATTCTGGAAAAAAAATGAAATAATATTTTTAACAAAAACCAAAAACCGACTTTAACCTTATACGTAAGTATAGAAAAAATTTCATACCTATTTACAATTTTTAACCAGTTTTTATTTGGGGTAGGATAAAAATAATTGACCATGCATTGACCGCGCACTGCAGTTCAATATAATTTTTACGCTCAATATCTGTTGAAAGGATATTGTGCTGGAAGCTCTGGAATGTAGATACGTTCAAGCAAAGATACAATTTGTGGTTGTAATTGCTAGGCGCAGTTGTTGGAGCCACTTTTGTACTCGTAAATTATGAATATACTCTTGATATATGCCGTCATCATTTATTATAACTAGGTTTTGCTTTTGGCTATGGTCTTGTTACTATCCAGCATGTAAATTGACCCTCCATATACCCTTAAAAGGGAGACTTGGCTCGTTAATATGAAAATGTTTCTTATGGGAGGAACTCAAAAAATAAAACGACATTGTCATACAAAAGTGTTCAGTCGACCGAGCAAGGGAAAGTTAAAAAAAAATCGAGTTTCCAGCATTGATCCCTTATTAAACGTTGTTCATATTGACGGTCTGAATCACCCCTTTAAGGGAATTTGGAAGATAATTTACACGCCGTCTATACCTTAGGTAAAGCATATTTTTCCTGAATTAAATAAAAAGTAAAAAACCCTAAATGTAAAAAAAAGTATCTACTACTAAAAAACTTACCCTTGTCATGAGGATGTTAAGATTTCAACAATACATACGTCAAAATCCGTGTAGGCGTTTAGAAGTTATGATGGTATAAACAAACTCACATACACATAGGTATGTACATGAATCGAAAACACACATAATTATGTGAACTTGAAAAACACTACCCTCCTTTTTTGGTAGTGTAAAAGCTATGAGGTATTCTAGCGTGGCTAAATTCCATACATTTTATATATCGCCCACTGATAGACTACACAGCAGTTCAATACCATTTTCACGCTCAATTTCTGGTGCAAAGTGATTGTACTGGGAGTTCTGGGATTTAGGTGTGTACTGTGTACGAGCAAAGGTGGGCAAAATTACAACTGTGTGCAATTTGTTGTTGCGATTGTTGAATGCCTGTTCACGTTCAGAAACAGCACTGTTAATTCAGGTCTTAAAAAAATACGTCCCCACGTCATTGCATGCAACAACTATTGGTCGTGGACTTAAAAGCACTAACAATTATGAGTGCTAGCCAGTAATATTTGCAAACTAACTGGCGGAAGCATACAAAGTTTTCTAGCTGCATTCCATACATTTTATATCGTTCACAGATAGACTGCATTGCAGTTCAATGCCTTTTTTCGCTCAATATCCGGTGCAAAGTAATTGTACTGGGAGCTCTGGGATTTAGGTGTGTACGAGCAAAAGTGGGCGGAATTACAATTGTGTGCAATTTGTGGTTGCGATTGTTAGGTGCTTGTTCCGTTAGGATTACTTGTTGACTCAGACATACAAAAATATATAAGAGAGGTCACCATTTGCCTTAATATTCGAAGTATATCAGCAAGGGTTGCATGCAACAACTATTCATGGTGGACATTAAGGGAGTAATAGTTGTAGGTAGATGCTCGCCAGCAATTTTTGCAAACTAACTTGTGAAAGCACTCGAAGTTTCATAGCTGAATTCCATACATTTTATATCGCTCACAGATAGACTGCACTACAGTTCAATGCCATTTTTACGCTCAATATCCGGTGCAAAGTGATTGTACTGGGAGCTCTGGGATTTAGGTGTGTACGAGCAAAGGCGGGCGGAATTACAATTGTGAACAATTTGTGGTTGCAATTGTTAGACGCCCATGTTCACAATAAATTTGGAGAGAGGTGAGAGATTTGTGCCATGTGCATTTAATATTTTGAAAGCATACCTTATTAGAATCTAGTCCATTTACTTTATAATTGATTTAGTCTAACACCTAAGTCATTCGGTGTTACAACAAATAAGTGGAAGTATATTCAATAAATTGTTGTATAGCCCTTTCACCTTCCCTTACACACCAACAGCAGTAGTCAGCAACCACTACAGACTCAAATAGAGAAAAAATATGAAACTTTATTGTATAATCTCAGGGCAGTTTTGTTTACATTATTCATATGTAATTTACAGTGCATTAATTAATTTAAGAAGTCAATATTTGTGCCAAATGAGGTAGGTAAGTAATGAGCTTTGATAGTAGTCTTCAAAAATGATAAGTTTAAGAATATCAAAACTTTTGTGTTTGGTGTCTTCATAAACAAAAAATATCTTCAAGAAACTCTATCATTCTATTTCAGGAATATTTTTACACTAGAAGACAATGAACGCGAAAGTTTTTTAAGCATCATTTTTATCTTTAAATACAATACAGCACGTGTCAGTGAAATCACTGTGAAACATAATTGCTCTGAAAACCTTAAGTTACCTATTATTAATTAAAAAAATTAATAAATCAATTTATGGATCTAAAAAAAGACTAAAAGAGTGTACCTATTCAGTAAAAGCGCGCATTTGGAGATACCTAATGGTTTTGCCATTAGAGGGTTAGGTCACATTAATTTGTCTGGGAATCTTAGACGATAATATACTCAGTCGATGATGGATTACACCCGAATAAAAAAATTTAGATCAGTCTTTAAATTATATGATTTGTAATTATTAAGAAGTAATTTTTCAAATCATTAATGATAGGATTCCATTAAAATTATGATTTTAATGGAATCCTATGATTAATGATTTAAAAAATTACTTGTATGTATCATAGGACATCATGTCATCTTATATAAAAAAAAGAAAAAAGAAAAAAACATAAAACAGATTTCAGGAAAGAACTGGATTGCGAAGGCTAGGGATAGAGAAGGATGGCGCAGACAAAGGGAGGCTTATGCCCAGCAGTGGGTTATGGAAAGCTGATGATGATGATGATAAAAAGAAATCGGCTTATTGCGAGTCTGACTTGCGCATGAAGGTTTCCGTAACATTGTCTACAAATACAACATTAGACTATTGTTCAAATATGGAAATAATCATGTTTGTGGTATGGGGGCCCTCTTAAATATTTATTTTATTCTGTTTTTAGTATTTGTTGTTATGGTGACAACAGAAATAGGTAATCTGTAAAATGTCAACTGTGTAACGGTTTATGAGATAAAGCTTGGTGACAGACAGACATCAAATTCTTGTCAATAGGGTCCTGTTTCTACCATTTTGGTAACGGAACCATTAAAAAGATACAAAAAGCATAATCAAGTGGATAGTTTCACTGAAATTAACCTTAGGAATTCGCATATAATCAAAGCTCGCATTAGGAGGTAATTATGTTGTCATTAGAGGGTTGGGTCAAATTAATTTGTTTAAACGAGAACTACTAGGACGATGATGGATTACGCCTTTAAATATGAGATAGTAAGTAGATTTAAACAGATGACTTCAAAATGATATTTAGGCATGAAGTTATTTAAATAGCAATGAATATAAATATATAAATATATTTACCATAGATACACTACTTTACTATGCAATTGATAATATAAGCTTAATCAAACCGTTTAATTTTATTTTATTGATCTTACATAGATTTATCATTTAATAATTTAATACTATCTTTAGGGCCAGGCCCCACCAAAGCTGTGTGATCTATGCATCTTTCGAAAACGGAGCCGATATGAGATGTTTTGAGAAATGGTGTTTTCATCGTAGCTGCGTGCTGGGATGGCACATGACAACTTTGCCAACTGTTGAATAAAAAAGGCGCATTTAATATTTTTATTAGCCGACTTCAAAAAAAGGAGAAGGTTCTCAATTCATCATAATCTTTTTTTTATGTATGTTTCCCCATTTCTCATTTGATGATTTAAGATTTAATTTTGCTTTTTGTTAAAAATATCTTTTATTTTTTATTTTGCAAAAATAATTAATATTTTTTTTTTGTTCGGTTAAAATCAATACTTTTGATTTTATTCACGAAAGAAGGCAAAAATTGACCATTTCCCCATTGAATGTAAGACCTTATTGCCATTTTGAGTTCATAAAAAGTATTGCTCCCATACCTATCTGTTAGCATGCTACCTCTGAGATACAGACTAACGTCTAGTTCGGAGTTGGCTTGTTGCTGGTTGGTAAAAGAGACTACCTATTGTAACCATTTCTTTTAACTAGGCTAAATATAGTTTTATTATTATTACAAAAAATCTATGGATAGTAAAATTTTATTTTTAAGTTTTCACCATTTTTTTACGATTCTGTATTCCATTACGGATTCTCATCCTAAGATTTGAATTGAGCTCATAGGTTTAAAATCAGCCGCCTGTATTGAATCAAATATGAATACGAAGTAAATTTATTTTACGTTAATTTATTTATTTAGTTACTAGCTAATCTATTTTCTGAGGGTTACGAAGGTGCTTTATTCAAATCATAAATATATCGTTTATTTAAATAAAATTAACAACCCACAAAATGCATACATAATATACGTATATGATTTGCAGAATCCAATATTCAATATTTATTAATACACTCTATGAAATTTCTCGGTATGAAAATAGAAAATGTATTTATATTTTTCTAGGACTCTAGTTTTCAATAAAATATTCGTTGTCAAATAAAGCTCTGTATCTCGTTTACAGTGAAATATTATAGTCACTTGATTTTATTTACTCGGTATTATTTATGCACTTGATATACTTTTATTAATCCTCTGACTGCTCTGGCTAATATATGGCTCTTGTAGTACAGAGAGGGTCATGCTCCTGCAGTGGAGTCTAATAAGACCTGATGATGATGATGATACTTTCATTAAATTAAGAAATAAGATATTGGGGAAAAATTCCTCGCGGGCAGGATTTGAACCAGCAGTCTTTAGTCTTTGTACGACTAACGACTTCACCATCTTCCCCTTATTGACATTATTAATTGCGTCACCTGACATAACTTTATTTTATTTATTTTATTTTATTTTATTTGGAAAACAAACAGTCTTAATTATCTATATATAATTAAACTTAGAAACTATTGACCATTAATATGTTCTTGCAATATACAAGTGCGCTTATACAAGTGTGGTTACTAATTTAACGTATTTTACAATGAAGTTAAAAATCAATTGATGTGTAGGAAGCCATACAATATTTACAATCATCATCATCATCATCATCAGGTCTTTCTAGCCTCCACTGCAGGAGCACGACCCTCTCTGTACTACCAGAGCCATATATTAGCTTGAATAGTCAGAGTATTTGGTATACACTCTCCACGCTGACCAGACGGGTTGGAGAGGTCTCTTTGATGTTTAGCTTGTTTTTCCTTAGTTGCTTTTTACGACATCTACGGGATGACTTGGAGTGGTCCTACTCTACTCTGCCGGGAACCACACGGCGCCAACCACTATTTACAACCTAGGTGTTATTTATGCATTCACAATGCTATTCTTATATTATTATCATCATTATTAGGTCTTTTTTAATATTCACTGCAGGAAAATTACCCTCTTGGTATTACGAGAGCCATATATTAACCAGACCAGTCAGATAAAAGTGGCTACTCTTTCCACACTGGCCAGCCTATATCCACGGGAAGACTTAGTGTGGATCTATATGGCCTCCGACAGAGTAGAATAGGATTACTTGTTTAAATAAATTATTTTTTATACGGTTTTATCGCGTTTATTATAATTATTAATACACCTAATGTTTCGAGCATTTATTGTTTACATCACATAACAAAAATACACCCCTATTACAAGTGTAATTATTCTCATACCTCTTTTTATAGAAATAGAAAGCGCATTCTTTACCTAAAAGTTTAAGGCAGCGCTTTTCACAAAGATGTACCGTGAAGCGGAATGATGCTAAGGTGTAACGAGTGGCAATATATTTGATACAGGTGAACAATGCAAAAGTGTTTTACGAAGCTCTGAAAGTGAAAGGTTGTAAAAACGATGAAGTAAAGCTTTTTTCAGAATGACAATATTTCACCAGGTACAAAGGATACTAGAGCTGTGCTAAGCTAGGAGATTGAATCGTTACTTTTTTTTGTTAACCTCTGCTGTCCTACAACCGGGCGAAGACTCTCCCATGTCCTTCCATTTATCTCGATCTAGACCCTTTTCTGACCAGCCACTCTCAAAGGTGTTGTGATCATCACGCCATCATTTTCTTGGCCTGCCCCTTCGATGATAATTATCCTCAGGTAGAAGAGCAGGTAGGTTCCAATACAAGATGCGTGCTGTATACGCTCACTTCCCCATCATACCACCGGAGGAAACTCACTAATTGAGATCCGTAATGTCCTTGGTTAAAAGCGTTACTATTAATTATATTTTTACTCTAATTATTAAAATTTAGCTCTAATATTAAAATTTAGCTGCTTGCGACATCTATCGCAAGCCATTTTTTTAATAGATCCGTTTTAAAAATCCAACAAGAATCTTAGTTAAGTTTATCTTTTCGGGATAAACTGTGACTAAGGAAAAGAACTGGTTAGGAACCCCAAAATAAAAAAATAAAAATCAGACCAGTGTTTACGCCTAATACAGATAAACAGACAGAAAGTTAAAAACACGTAAGTAGGTGATTTGCTATCTATATTGATAGTTATTTTCACCCCATTAAAATTTACCAAAAAATATTTAATTCTCTTCGCTATTTTTGGGCGCCACTGACATATTACTCTTTGAATCTAAAAGTTATTTAATCAAATAAAACATTTCATAAAAAATCCCTTTGTATTCAGAACACTTATCTGTGTCTGACAGCTTACTAATGACATACATACATATTATCACGCCTCTCTCCCAAGGGGTAGGCAGAGACTATGGATCTCCACTTGCTACAATCCTTACAAACCTCTTTCGCTTCATCTACATTCATTACTCTTTTCATGCATGCTCGCCGGTTTCGGGTACTCTTTACTTCTCCTTTTGCAAGAACCTTCGTAATTTGGTCACGATACGTTAGTCGAGGCTGGCCCTGACCGACTGTCCCAACCACATTTGCTGATAAATATTCTAATCTAATGACTGAAAATAAATAACTTACATATGTAAAGCAAATTTAGGTTTGGGTCACACTTGGATAGGTGACCACAAATACCGGGCCCGAATAAATCCCCAGACAAATCAATGCTATCAATCTTGACAGGCCCATCTTATCCATATTCAGGGACGAGGTATAAAAAATTATCCTCTTTTCATGTCGATACGCCCGCCTGTGTCTTTACTGCAAATAAATTATCCATTCTTGGTGCTTTCCCTAGATACCATCATCGATTATAACACAAGTCTCGAACTTACTTTGGGGCTAGTTCTATCTGTGTGATTTGTCCGTATATATTTATTTATTTGTTTATTACTGTTACGTCTATTTCTCCTGCGGGGTAGACATAGACCAGGTCTATGAGACTTTAGGGCCACGTTTAGCATAGTGGTGGTCGTGACCATGGAGAACGGAATCAAAATAATAATAGGTTGCTAGCCACATCACCTATTTGCTATATGCTTACTCAAATTTTCGACCATTCTCTCGATCGATAATTTTGTGGGTACAACATAACAAAGAAAATAATGACTTTACTTTACTGTAAACTAAGACGTACCCGATGCGTCTGCAAACTTGTGAAGCGTGGAGTTTATTAAAACCGGCCGTTTGGATATTAGCTGCACTAACGACAGAATTAAGAGTGAATATAAAAAAAAACCGGCCAAGTGTGAGTCAAACTCACGCAGTGAGGGTTCCGTACAATATGCTTCGTGAACACACACACAATGTGTAAAAATGTTTTATTCAATTAACTAGCGCTATCTAGTGGTGTTTTAGTGAACTACTTCCCTCGGTGAACTTATTAGTGAGTTTACCACTTTATTTTCAACTGATAGAATTCTTATTATTTTTCCTGTAATCTTCAAGCAATGAACTATATATTGTAATTTTTTCGAAATTTTAGGCCCATTAGTTTCGGAGATCAGGGGGGGGGGGGAATGGTCAAATTTTGCCTTCTTTCGTGAATAAAATCAAAAGTATTGATTTTTTCTGAACAAAAAAAAAATATTTTTGAGATCCTCATAACAAGCCCTTTCATTTGATATATAACACGGTAAGGATTGCAAAACTTTTTTTAACATTTTCTATTTGGACCCCATAAACTGACCCTTATTTAAAAAAAATATATATTTACTTTGCACATCCGTGTTTGGGTCATAGCTTTACACCATCTTACCAAATTTCATTTAATTTGGTTCAGTAGATTCGGAGAAAATCGACTGTGACAGACGGACGGACGGACAGACAGACGCTCGAGTGATCCTAAAAGGGTTCCGTTTTTCATTTTTTGTACGGAACCCTAAAAAAAAGATGCGGAGCCCGATTGCCTTGTGGTTGGAAACAATATTATAAGCGCTTCCGCATGTAAAGCAACTCCGGGCGCAGTCCCCACTTGGATGGGTGACCGCATGTGGCATATAAATATCTCGAGCTCTTTCGTGCTTTGGAAAGCACGTTACGCCGTTGGTCCCGGCTGTCATCATTGATGGCAGTCGTTTACCTACGTCAATGCCATAAGGCAGCTTAAAAAATCTTACACCAGTGATGGCCACTTACACATGAAAAACAAACCAAAAATGTTTCTAGTATGAGATCCTATTTAAGGTTACTCCTGATAACGCATGTTTTTTTTTTTTTTATTAATAACGCAAGTTCAAGCCGTTTTTGTTTTAGCGTCAATAGATATCCACATTCTGTTAAAAATTTCAAGAGCCTACGTATTATTGTTCAAATGATACAGCCTTTTGACATATACATAGTGGATGCTTAGTAATAGTATATGTGGATGTGGATGTGAATGCTTAGTATAGTATACTACGGCACCCTAAAAAGTATCTTCTCTTAAATTATACACATAACATTACGACCTTCATACTTACACCTAATGTATTTGACTATTATATCTAGCCAGCCTAGATGTTTTATTTTAAATGACTCCATTACTCGGCCAGTTAATTTGCGCCCACTAATGCGCACTAATTAAGAGGGAAAGAGTAATTAAACACTCCTCACTGTAAAAGACAAACATTAGTTGGAAGTGAGCTGTTGCTTTGATAATATGAGGAATATTATACTGGGTTTTGCGAGTCTGGTATAATATGATTTCATGAAAGTCTCTGTTTTAATATTAAAATATATTATTATACCAAAGACAAAAGAATACTATATTATAGATTAACAACCTCATACAAAAATATTGGATCTAAATATAAGCCGGCTACAAGGTACGCGTCAAAGTTAGACGACTGTGCCGCAAAGTTATTTTCCGTTCGTCACTAGATGGCGTAAATCCGCGTTAGCATAAACTTGCTAAAACAGAGGTTAAATTTATAAATATGATGCAAAAATTATTATTGTACAGTACAACTAGTTATGCCATCTAAGTGTAACTGTCAGAATAAATCGTACAAATTAGAGGTAGGGACCACATATAATTTTCTTTGGTTTCTCATCTCTATCTATATTAATTACAAGCTGATGCCCGCAACTTCGTTCGCGTGGACTATATGACTCCGGCGTATTAATTTACCTTAATACGAACTAAACATATATAAGAAAATACTTGTAGCAGTGTTATAAAATTGTACGGCATTGCATTGGCTGCTGCTAAATACTGGAGGGATAAAATATAGGATTTTTTTAGACTTTTTGAGCAACCGACACGATAAGAAAAAGACTATATAGCTAGTTAATTATTAATTTTAAATAACTCGATTTTTTAAAGTAAATTGGCATCTAGTTGCCCCTCGTGTTGTTTGCAGTGCCCTAGCAGGGCGTCACTTGTACTTGTATTGTGTATACGTAACATGTTATGAAACTGTGACTTGCAATAAAAATCTGAAATCTGCTTATACAAAAAGTTGCCAGGCGTCAGAAGTTTTCTTTTGTTTATCCTATATTTCCCATTTATAATCCTTTCTATGAATTTTTATGCACACTAGAGTTGCGTTCAACTCTACACGGAGGGCGCTACGTGTTACATGAAACGGATACTTATTCGTAAAAGAACTACAACTAAAAATAATTTTTGGTTATTAAATTTAGTCCACGCGGGCGAAGTTGCGGGAAGACTTATTATTTCTTACAATTTGATTATTTTCATCCTAGCTGTCGTGCTTGTAGGAATAGCGTCAGAAGATTTCCAAATATATAATGAAATAATTTATTTTCAGAAACATTTATATTTTGTATTTTGTAGTTTTTCTTCACTTAATTCTATAGTCACACATAAACCAGTTTACACAGAACTTCGCTTAAATAGTTTAAACCGTAGCTCATTACTAAGTTACACTCAGCTAAGCTATCGGTCTAGAGCTTAAATGAAGTGGCTCCCTTTCCCACAACGTCCAGTGCTGCGGAATTTAACCTAGCATTAGGTTTTACTTTAACTAAGCACTTTAATTCTGCTTAATAAATTCTAAGAACTCGTTTATTAGTGCAAGCTATCACGAGCGAGAAAAGAAAGGTAGATATTCGTATAAATGTATAAAAAAAAGTATTCATAAGTGACTTAACTATTAAATAAATAAATAAGTATATATAAGTCAGAGAATTAAGCCCGCTGCCTAACTAATAAAATATTTTCTTAAGTAATGCAAAATCATTAAACATCAAGAGTTCTTACATAATAATGGGCTACGGACTCCGATAAAGAAAACTTAATTGCAGAGGAGAAACAAATGAATATTACTCCAGTTTCGCTGCGACCACGATGGATATAACGCCATAGAGACGTTAGCGGGAACAAATAAATAAAAGGCTCATGCTAAATAACAATAAAAAACTCTCCAAAATATTAGGCATGTTTTAAGTAGTGTATTTATAATTATGAGATAGTGTTGGCCACACACAGATCAACAACAACAACATCTTTAGAAATAGGTGAAGTTTTAAATTTTGATATATGGTCATTTTACTTGTAGATCTCTACTAATCTGCTTGCACTCAATTTGCCATAAAACTCTTAGTACGTTAACGCACGCTTAACTGACCAATAAATTCGGGAGCCGTTATCTCTCCCAAATAAGAGAGCCTATAGACTGTATTTTAGTGAAGATTATTAAACTTTGTTGCAGTGTTTTGTTGCTTTGCTATTTTAATTTGTAAACGGTGAAGGAATAAATCGTTATACGATACGACGAAACGATACCTGTACACGGGAATATTTCACCAGTCAATAAAGTAGACGCATATTGAAAGCCGCGTTTTAAGCCTTTGGTTGCATATGTCTTAACTGAAGGCGAAGACTCTAACTTCTACTTATGTTTCTTATATGCTGTTTGTATTTTTCACAGTTTCCGATGCAGAATGGTTAATAAAGCCTGCAAGAGGTTCCGGGTTTGATCTCCAGCCAGTTAGTTCATGATGGAAAATGGCTGACCTGAGTCTGGAATAATTATGTTCCTATATCCAATAACACAAGTCTCAAACTTACTTTGGGAACTTACGTTTTACTCAAGATTTGCGCATATTTATTTTTTATTAGATAGAGACGGCAGAGTCTCTGATTGCAGGCTGTTTGTGAGCGTGTTAACAGGAAGTGATCTAAAATAATGATTGATTGCTAACAATACTACCTTTATGTTGATTCCTATGGTATTCCTAAGCTTTTACCATCTGCAAGACAAAAAGAGCTAATAATTTTTTTTTCCTTTTTTCTAATCCTGCATGGAAGAATACTCCTTTAAGTCAATTTGTGAAAATATTCAAGGGAACTGGTGTGTAATATCTCTAAGGATTTTCTTATCTTCGCCAGTCAGCACAGACGTAATGTTGACGACTGACGTCTAGCAGGTCACCCTCGGTGACCTCACAATTCATAAGCCGATTATACGCGTCACATGCTTTTAATGGTGTCATGTTGAACCGTGATATTTAATTTATGAAGCTCACTTTCTTAAGGGCAATGTTTAGTTTTTTTTTTTCTGTGTGTAAGTAGCTTCTTATCTTTCATGCTAGATTGGGGGATTAAAAAAAACGTAGGATGGGCCAGCTACTTATCTTCCCGCGCAGATCGTAAAAGCCAGTCGAGGCAATGGGCCAAAATCTAAGAAATTATATCGATAGGCAATGCGGCTAGCAACCCTTCACTATTTCGATTTCATTTTTCAGCTATACGCCTATTATGATCCTTAATGTGGCCGGGTCTTATGACCTTCGGCTCTGTCTACTCCATTAGGGATAAAGACGTGATAATTGTACTGTATCAATCGAGGATATTGCGGTTAACACGCTAGCGTGCAATACAAGGGGCCCGGGTTTTAACCTGAGCCAGGTCATGATGGATCTTTTTCAGATTGACCTGGGTCTTGGATGCTTATGATTATATAGCTGCCTTAAAATGCCATCAGAGACAGTTTTCATCATCATCGTCATCATCATCAGGTCTTTCTAGTCTCCACTGCAGGAGCACGACCCTCTCTGAACTACCAAAGCCATATACTAGCCTGAGTAGTCAGAGGATTTGGCTTACACTCTCCACGCTGGCCAGACGGGTTGGAGAGGTCTCTTTGATGTTAATAAGCTTTGTTTAGCTTGTGTTTCCTTAGTCGCCTTTTACGACATCCACGGGATGACTTGGAGTGGTCCTATTCTACTCTGCCGGAAACCACACGGCAGTTTTAACTGTTTTTTAATGATGAAGATCATTGGCTAAACGTGTCTCTCAAAGCACGAAAGAGCTTAATAATCATTTATCATCAGGTCACTCAACTCAATAAAGACCAGTTTTAATAGAATAAATTATACTGAACTGATAATAATATCACCCATTTGTACTACTTAACGTTAGTAAAGACCGATTATTAATGATACAAGGTAAAACCTGGCAAGTTTTTATTTTATTTACAAACATATTTTGAACATTTACGTGTCAGAAATAGCCAAATTATAACCTGCCTATATCGGCTTTGCCGTTGTCGAGTTAAAAAAACGGGCCACGCGCAGTGTAGGGTTCCGTAGTTGCGAATGACAACTTTGAGTTCACACTATTCACACTCGCACCTTACAGTTTAACGACCAAAAACATTTAACAATGAAAATAGTATGAAATTTTACAGTTTATAAGTTGGTTGCCTATAACTTTTTAGTTTGTACTTAGTACTCAGCTTTGATAGTTTTCCTTTCAACTTCAGTATATATACTACAGCTGTAATTTTTTTCACGTATCTATATATAACCGTTTAGCAGATAGGGGGGGGGGGGGGACACTTACCTCTAACAAAAATTCGCACTTTAAAACCAAATATTTCGGAAACGGATTCCTAAATCGAAAAATGGTTTTCTCAACCTCACAATATTTTCAAAAGACCTATTTAACGATACCACACGATGGGTAAATAGAGAAAATAAATTACTCCCCCACTTTACTTGTATGGGAGCTACACTAAAAAAAATTTTTTTTCAACATTATATTCTACCACTTTTTTGCCATGATTAATATACATACCCATACCAAATTACAGCTTTCTAGTACTTATAGCCTCTGCGTAAAACCGCGGACGGACAGACAGACAGACAGACAGAGAGACAGACAGACATGGTGAAACTATAAGGGTTCCTTGTTTACTATGGAACCCTAAAAAGCTTTGATTATATATATATATATATAATGTATGGACATGACAAAGTATATATATATATATATATATACTTTGTCATGTCCGTATTTTAATGATTAACAAAAATTGGCCAGTTTTTGTAAGCTTGTGTGCGTCATAACGTAAGTACACGGTCATGTCAAAACAGTAGAAAAGTGTTTCGTAAATTTAAAAAAAAAAATTATATGTTCGAGTCATAGTCTGTCAGCTGGACACATTTCTCCTATGATTAATTATTAATAGAGTTGATCTAGACTTCATATAATCTAGGAAAAAGTTAATTACACTTACAACTCAAGAAATCACCACGTGAAGATTTTTTTCAAACGGATCAGCCCATCATATTAGAACTAAAATAAAATCCTCCTCCTCATCTGAGGGTTTTGCCGGTTGCGTCTGCAGCTCTAATGTGTCAGAGCCTCGGGTCTATTATTATGACGTCATTAATATGTGATATGATTTGGTGAAAGTCTTTACAGCCGGCTGCCTGCCTGACGCCAGCCTCCTTAGATATTTCCAGAACTGCAAAAGAAATGTGAAAATTAAGAACAGTAATTTACCTGCATCGGGAATTGAACTCAATTCTTCTCGTTTCTCAAGCATTGCGCCACGGTGGCCATCGTTTTCGAAAATAAATCTCCTGTTCAATACAGAATTTAGGTATTTGTTGAATTAATTTTGGTGCAAAAAATAATTTTATTTGTAAGCCTGAACTAATTTGTTGACTGAACTGTTGTTTATTTTTTGATGGATATGCCTCTGCTGTGTATTAATTAAATGAATATAAATTGAAAATTTAACCAGGGTGGACTGATGAATGGAAAGCTGATATTTAACTTTCCACGAAAACGTTTCTTAAGTTTTCACGTTAGTCTGTTTCTCTCAGTGTTTCAAATGCCATTGTAATCGCCAAACCAATTAATTGCATATACCTTATTCTTTTGCCACGTGGTTCCCGGCAGAGTAGAATAGGACCACTCCAAGTCTTCCCGTGGATGTCTTAGAAGGCGACTTAGAAACACAAGCTATACATAGCTTATAAAGATCAAAGAAACCTCTCCGACCCGTCAAGCCACGTTGAGAGTGTAGGCCAATCATTATCATCATCATCATCTCAGCGACAAGAAGTCCACTGCTGGACATAAGTCTCCCCTAAGGGTTTCCAATATGACCGGTTGGAAGCGGCCTGCATCCAGCGCCTTCCTGCGACCTTTATCAGGTCGTCTGACCACCTGTGTAGGCCAATACATGGCTCTAATAGTACAGAGAAGGTCATGTTCCTGCAGTAGAGACTATGATACATTATTGTTACTCTAACAACAAATTCTGAATTGTTATTCCCGGTAGTGAAATATTTAACAAAATATTCGGAACATGTGAAAACATTTCTGTCGTCTTATTTGAGTTTGGAGAGTTAGTAGGCCTGTTTATTTAGTTTCCTGACAATCATCCGGGCTGAACGTGACTTGGGAAGTCATGGTGTGAATGACAAATGTAAGGGTTGAGGGAAGTAGTGTTTTAAGGGTGTTGTTGGTCTGTGGGTTTTGTACTTCAAAAGGTTAAAAGGAACCCATATAGAATCACTCGTTTGTCTGTCTGTCAAGCCCTTTGTCTCAAGAATGCGTCGATGTATCACGTTAAAATTTATATCTCAAACATCAGGATTATCTTACCTCCATAATCACTATTTAAAACTGCGGTGAGCATTATTAGCGCTTTCTCATGTTAAGTAACCCCGGGTGCAGTCCCCACTTGGATGGGTGACCGCAAGTGGCATAAAAATATTTCGAGCTCCTCCGTGCTTCGGAAGGCACGTTAAGCCGTTGGTCCCGGCTGTCATCATTGATGGCAGTCGTTAAGCTAAGTCAGATGCCTCAAGACAGCTTGAAAAATCTGACACCAGTGTAGGTCACTTACACACACAAAAAACAACAAACAAACAAACAACAAAACTGCGGTTCTTTAAGCTGTGATGAAATCAAATTTCAAAGTCAACGCAAAATATCGCATTTTACGAATTTGTTCATTATCAGGTTTTTAGGGTTTCGTAGTCTGTCCGTCCGCGGTTTTACTCAGAGACTATAAGTACTAGAAAGCTGTAATTTGGTATGGCTATGTATATTAATCATGCCAAAAAAAAAATATTAGTAAATTTTTTTTGGGGTATCTCCCGTACAAGTAAAGAGGGAGTAATATTTGTTTTTTCTATACAAACCCATCGTGTCAAAAAATATTGTGAGGTTGAAAACACCATTTTTCGATTTAGGGATCCATTTTCAAAATATTTGGTTTTGAACTTACTGTGGGGCTAGCTCAATCTGTGTCATTTGTCCGTATAAATTTAAAAAAATAAAAAGTTAATAAATGCAATTTGTGAGGAATGTTTGTTAGTAAACCTACAATCCTGGGCGCAGTCAGGAAACGCTATTAGTTTTTTTAATACAATGACTAGTTAATTTTAGAATCGGTACGCTACAACGGTTACGAAACCACGGTAATACTATAAATACTATTACCGTGACGAAACTCTCCATGTGCGCTTCCGGCTCATATATTTCGGTCGGTTCAAAACATGCAAATACTACGACCAGGGTATTACTTTTTAATATTCATGATATCAATTAAAACCAGAACCAATACAGTTGGTTGGCATTCGTGTTTCAACAGTAAACAAATCGACTAGTTAGCAATCAGCCATAATACAAATATTGCAACATTCAAATCAGTGGCGGCCCTGGGGAGTAGCGAGCGGGACTATTGCCCGGGGCCTCACACTTGTAGGGGTCTTGTGACCAAGAGTAGTAGTACTGTTTAACATAATAATGCCTACTTAAGTTAAAAAATACAAATGAAGTAGTTGAAGCTGTTAAATCTTTAAAAGTTAGTAAGTTTGAATTAGAAAGTAAAAAATCTAGAACGTTTTATACGTAGACTACGAGTGACTTAATAAAGATATACAGCTTGTAAGTTTACCCTCAACATTGCCTTAAAGGGGTGACTCAGTTCATCAGTATAAACATCTTTTCCTATGAGATCACTGCAGGTCTCAAAAGATTGTTTGACTACACTTTTGTATGAAAATGACTTTCTTTTTAGTTTTCTTCATTAGTCCCAAAAGAAAAAAAAATCCCGGCAGATTACAATAGGAACACTCCAAGTCTTCCCGTGGATGTCGTGAAAGGTGACTAATGGAAGGTATGCTTAACAAAGCTTACAAACATCAAAGAGACCTCTTCAACCCGTACGGTAGGCCAAATCCTCTGACTGCTCTGGCTAATATTCCTCTGTAGTACTGAGAGGTTCGTGCTTTTGTAGTGGAGACTAAACAACACCTGATAATGTAATAAACTCTGTTATAATTGCTAATTTATATTCCGTATTAGTGAACAACTAAGATCACAGACATCGTATTAAATACCACTGATGAGTAGTAACGACAAACAGTAAAATAAAAACGTAAAAAATTAGAACTATTTTTTATAACTACTTGTTTTTTTTTTAAAGAATTACTACTTTTATAATTAGCAAATCATACTGTAAAGTGCTTTCGGAGACAAATCAAATAAGTATAAGCACGATAGGTTTATCTTGTTAAGAAGTGCATAGGCACTTCATAACTAGAAAAGATAACCGGATCTAATAATGGATTCGGAAAATAAATCTATAGCCAACTTCCGGCTATATTATTTTAATATCAGGTCTATGGTAACATACCTTTATAATGCAAAACTACATCTTACTTACATAAATAGAGAAAATTTCTGCTCAAAAGTTTCAGGATAAGTGCTTGCTATGAGATTATGAGAAACAGAACAACAATAGATCAAAAAAGCTTGTAGAAATCACAAAACTTTTACGGGGCCTTGAATTTGATACAGGATTGTTAAGTGCAAATTTATGTATACTACGCAACCCTCATACAATTTTATTTTTTTACAATAGAATTAGCAGGTTTTCACGTAATACATGTTGCTTAGGCAGTTTAAAGTTACGCGAAAGGTATTTATGGTCATGCTGAGACGAACTACTTTACTTTCGTCGTGAAGAAGGGCCCTGCCCTTATTTGCCGTTCGGAGTCTTGCAATGGTAGATCTGTAGTATAGTAGCTATTACACAATATAGTATCGTTGAGTTAATATCCTACAACACAAGTTTACAAATTACTGTGGGGCTAGCTCAATTTGTGTGATTTGTTCCTATATATTTTTTAAATTATAACCAACAACAAGGCCTTACTTAGCCTCGAAGGTTTTATTCTACATTCAAGGTTTTGTTTTGAAAAAAAATAAGGATGTCATTCATTAATTATTTATATACGTATATTTAAGAAAATAGATAAGCAAAAATTTGGTTAATTGACGTTTGGACTGAGTGATTTCATATTGCGCAATTCAACACGACCATAAAAGGTAGGTTATCATTGTAATAAGGAACTTACTTCCATTTCCCATAAAATACCACTTTATGTGTAAATGTGTGTAAATGTTGTATTATGGCGGACATGATCATGAAATATTTTTTCTATGTGTTTGCGCCACGATGTGATGCCTTGATGAAATGTTGTCGATAGTGTGACTTACGTCGTAAAAATGATCTATGTATATATTAGCCAGGGACGTCCACTGCTGGACATAGGCCTTCCCCATAGATCACCACACATTGCCATAAAAATGATATCTCAAGAAATTCTAGCTAAAAAGCATTTGTTCTTAGACTATACTATTATATGTCACCGAAAAACTTCCCAAATGGTACCCGTATTGATCATTGAATTATATTTTCAATGCTTCAAGGATATCAATGGGGAGTAATGGGGATTGGGATATTGTGCAAGCAATCAAATAATATGATGAAAATGATGAGGAAAAAGTATACAAAAATAGAAATATCATTAAAAGAAATCTTATTATACTCAAAATTTGTAAAGGCTATAGAGGGTACAAAGTCACATTTTTAAACTTACCCAAGACAGTCTTAAGGAAACAGTTTCAATTCGATGTTTGTTTATACATCATCAGGAATATTAACATATCATCATTTATTTATTCTTTGCTACCCAGCAAGGGATAAATATTCTTTACTTTCAACTCTTTATGCAAGTTTCCCATTGGAAATATTTGACAGAGGAAGACAGATTTGTTTGTTTGTATCTCTATCTTTTTTTAGGTTTATGGCTCCGTTGTTTAACCAAAAACGATGATTTTACCAGTGTCAAGGTTGAAAGTAACACGCTTTTTGGAAAAAACAATAAATATATACGGATATATACGGACAAATCACACAGATTGAGCTAGCCCCAAAGTAAGTTCTAATGAAAGACTTGTGTTATGGGATACTAACTCAACGATACTATATTTTATAACAAATACATATATAGATAAACATCCAAGACCCAATAACCCAATAAAAATACTTTAACTGTATAGAAAACCAGTTCACTGAAGAGTAGTGGATTTCCCAAAACAAAACAACACGTTTTTCCAAACAACACAACCATACGGTTAGTAAAATGTTCGTATTAAGTATAATTTGTAATTATATCATTGTAAATTAAATGGCGTTGTATCTGTATGAAACATTACATTTCGAGTTGACATTTCCTAGCCTGGCTATAGTTAAAAGCCAGCCTAAAGCACGTCTAGCAAATGTTGTCCAGTGGGTGAAATGCCTGGCTTAAAATTTAGTCGGGCTTGTCCGAACGTTATTTGTCACTGCGAAATATATTACTGAGGTCTACGATATATTATCGTGGTTCATTTCTACCTTGTAAAAGATATTTCATTCAATTCTTAGATGAAAAAAAAAATTTAATCTTCACAGATTTTACATTGTGTACATCTTGGTTATGGTTAGATATTATTAATTTTATACATTATCATGATAGATAAAAAAAACTAAAACTAAATCAAAAAACAAATAGTTAAAAGTAAAAAAAAAATATATAATTATAATAATAAACTAAACAAATAAAGTGCTGTAGATAACACATGTCTCGCAAATCACCGCCCTGTGGAAGTTAGTCAAAGGCGGAAGTGTGCCCAGAAGGCTACATAGTAGAATTGTCATGTGTTATTGCAATGCTTATTCTTCGTAAAAAGAAATTGCTAGCTGGTCATTGGACACCTCTACCAGGCTTTGGCTCATAAACTTGAATAGCTTGTGAGCTAAGCCCCACGGCCCCGAAATATCTACCCCAAAGGCTCGAAAATGTAGCCAGCACCGAGGCAGGCATTTTTGCGTATTATCGTGGTTGGATTTAATGCTGTCAATTTTCTATCATTCTCGGTAAATTCGAACGGTTTTATTGATATATTTAAATTAATGTCTATAATACATATTTATTTTATAAATTAGGTGTTTATCTGTTTCTAAATGGGCTGATGAATCTTCATTTATTAAGATTAGCTTTGCTCGCTAGATGTTTGCATTCATCTTCCGTGCTGGTTTGGGAGAAAAGAAAAAACATTGAATATACCAGCTGCTTTTCTTCCCGCGCAGACCGTAAATGCCGGTCAAGGGATTGGGCGGAAATCTAAGGAATCACATTAAATAAATAAATAAATATATACGGACAAATCACACAGATTGAGCTAGCCCTAAAGTAAGTTCGAGACTTGTGTTATGGGATACTAACTCAACGATACTATATTTTATAATAGATTACTTATCGGGACCTCCGTGTCGCAGGCAGGCGTGTTGACCGCTGCGCCACGGAGCTCGCCACAGCCTGATTCACATTGATAGGCGATGCGGTTAGCATCCCATCACTATTTTGATTCTACTTTCCACCTTTGCGCCCACTACGTTGCTAAACGTGGCCTGTAGGTTTTTATGACCTTGGGCTCTGTCTACCCCGCAAGGGATAAAGACGTTATAGTATGTATGTATGTTTCAGAAATTTGGAACATATCTCATGTTGTCTGTTTATTAGATAGACATGGTACAAAGGTTGAATGAATGAATGAATGAATGTTTATTTGCTCATGAATAAGGTAATAAGTACAGGTGTTAAATATGATTGCTCTACTTATTCAGCTACATTTAAAGCATGCAAATTTTTATGGTAACAATACATTTAATATTAAATTAATGAATTAAATTTATACATTCAACTCTTAATAATATAACGTTGTTCTGTTAAGAGATAGGGTCTTATCGCTAATATAATTCTATTTTTTTTCTAAATGTAGCTCCATTATTTGATGTTAGTATTCCTAATTGATCGTTTTTAGATTAATTTGCTTTTAATGGCTAGTGTGTTTTTGGAACAATGTAGTGTTTTGCCATTTTCCTTTTCTATTTCACACACTATTCATCACTTACCCATCAAGTGATACCATAGATATCAGAATATCTAAGTGATACACTTGCATGTTCGCCGATCTATCAAAAAAAAAATTGGTTAAGGCTACCTCACGAAATCCGTTCAGTCATATTTATTTAAAAATAACCTAAGATCAAAACTATTAATAAGTTATATTATTAATTCCGTGTTATCAATAAGAATGTATAAGAACTAAGGAATAAACTAATATTTATCGGATAGAAATGAGGCAAATGGCTTCTCAAATTTATGGGAAGCAAACACTCGACTTACTACGATCTCTGGTAAAATATTGCAATGTTTTGTAAGTAATAGACTACATTGCTCCCTTTTGAACTGTAAATTAAGTTCAATAAAGGTTATACAAGTGTATACTTATATACAAATTAAATATGCATGACTCTTTTTTAATAATAAAACCAGTGTAATTATACTCTTACCAAATTTACAAGCCTATTATTGTTTTACGGAATGTTCAGAAGAACATTGTATATTTCCAGTACTAAAGCGACCTATAAAGGTTTTAAAATAGGCTTGTAATCCGGTCAGCTATTCCAAGACTGGTATTCTTTATGCAGCAGTCTAGTCGGCGAATTTCGTTTGAGATATATTTGAAGATTTTTGCTTTTAGCTAAAGAATTTCTAATTTGTTGAAAAATAGAATGTAGGTATCTGGATATTGGTTTGTAGGGCTTTGGTAAGGCAAAAATAAATTGTATCTGCAATCATTTCAATTGGTAAAATTGAATCTTATGTATAGCTTTAGTAGAACAGAGAGGTTCAGTTTCCTGCAATGGAGAAGGAGAAAAAAGACCTGAAAATTATGACTACAAAATTTAGAAAATATATGTATTGTATAAAATGGAAACAAGCCCAAAGATTGGCTTATTTAAATCTTGCCTGTGCATGTATGGTCCATCTGCTTGCATAATATTAACCAGTATTGTGAATATTTAAATCAGGCTATCCTTCCTTGTGGCAGTAAAATTATTCAGTTTGGTCTCCGCTTTACTTGAAGCTCCTGTATTTAAATCTTCATTCCGTCTTTCTTTTTCACAGATCTGCTAGTCAGCCTTTACTAACTAATAATATAATGTCTAATGGTCGTGAGAATGTTTGTTAGCCCTTCACGTAAAAACTATTAAATTGCATTTTCACGTTACGTTATGGTTAAGTCACAATTTTTTTTCATGTTTGTGGGTTAAGCTGACATCAGAATAGTATAAAGGCTATTAATAACGCAAACACAGTCGCGGCAAAAGTAAAATAAATCTAGTAGATATGTAAGACTATTGTCATTCACTAGATAAACCAGTTAGTCTAGAGTGGTCATCTTCAGCTGCATGTCCGGAGGTTGCAATAATTATGGTATAGTAAACGCGCGCTTGGCCTCCCAGGTTGCTACCTCCTCATCATTCATCCTAGCAAGCTAGCATCCCAAATAAATTAATTCCGTTCCCCAGTCCAACAAACTTCTAAAAACTTTTCTTTCCTTCACATAAAAATCGTGTCGAAACTGCGCTCACCACCCGTCTGCTAATAGGCATGAAAAAAAAATTGTGTTATGTAACCAGTTTATTCATAAATATTCAAAAGTACTAACAGTAAAAAAAAAATAAGACTTGGTTGAAAAATGAACGATATAACGATTTTACGAAAATATGTCTATCTCACTCACATAAACTTTGACGTCACCAGTCCATATCGGACTTCTCTTTCTAATTTCAAACACATCTCCATCGGTGATTAAGATATTTTAAAAATTCTTTCATATTTGTTTACCATGATTAAAGAGGAATATTAAGCAAATAAATAAAATATCTCTATGGCAAAACTCGTCAAGGATGGAAATCATTGCGAGAGGACTATGCTTCAAGCAGCTGTGATGATGATAACCAGATTAAATAATATCAAAAGGGAAATCAAGAGGGATTTCTTAAATGAAACATTCACAAGTAATAAAATAAATTATATTTATTAAAAATATAATAAGAGTATATTTACATAACTTAGGAACAATGAATATAATTATATGTACAAAAACATGTTGTTTCTCACGATAAACATTGCGGTAATAACAACTACAAGTTCATTTATTATGCTAATTACGAGTAAATTATTCTATTCATGTCTGAATGTCAGTTATGTGAGTTTATATCATAGTAATGGCACATATGTGATATAATCTGTGCCATTCATAGTTCACCACGGTAAGGCCACTTGTGACATAAAATTGTTTCATTTGTTTTAACAACGCGTCAATTATTTTGTCAAAATGGTTTCTATAATAGTAGTCATAATTATTATGATGATATAAATATCTGAATACATTTTAGTATACGTGATGGTTTAACATTGTCTTGAGTGAAACCATTTTTCTAGCAAGACAGTGGTTTTGTTATACATTTGGTGTGGAAACCTAAGAGTCGCCGTTCGAATCCTACCTCGGGCGAGTTCACAAACTACGAAGAAACTATTACTAGTAGGTATCAGATGACCGACTGGCTTATGTTTTCTCTAGGCAATAAGGATCATAGACAAATAATGGAGTGAGGTTAAAATTAAAAAAAAAAAGCCATACGATTATTTTTGAGTTTCTATTGGGGGCCACAAATTCAAATTCAATTGACGTGTGTTCTATGCCCTAAAATCGGTAAAGGCAGTTTTTCGGCAGTGGGCGAGTTCTTTTTCATCACAAAGGTACTTTAAATTTTGATCAGACAATCTGACACCAGTGCTAGCCACTTACACACAAGGAGAACAAAAAAAATTAAACTGTTAATTTTAGACAATACAAAAAAAATGTTTTATGAATACTTCACAGGCGCCTGAAACTTTTGCTACGTACAGCGTTTGAATTTTTCATAGTTCTTAATAAATATACTTAAAATTTACAATTATATTTACATATTTACAAATAGGTGCCTTTAATAATGGTCAGCCACCGATATGAAAAATCTGCAATCTTTATTTTAATCAAATAAAAAATATAAAAAAATGTTTTTTAATATTTACATGTGATTTTTGCCATTTAACTTTTATGAAAATAGGCAAAAGGGCCTTAAAAGCGCATATCTCCATACAAACGGTAAAAGGGAATTGTGGCAATATTTGATAATTTTGGTTGTAGCCTATAAAGCTTGGTAAAATTGTCGATGGTTTTGAAAATTTTAAGCCTCTCAACATTTCTATACAAATTTTAATTGAAATCAAGGTGGCAAAAACGTTCGTAAATTATAATGGGATTAATGGATTGAATACTTTTTGTACCAAAAGTTTGGAGATCTGCGCGTCCAGGGCCTTCTTAAGTTTGTTTTGAAATATTCTTTAGCCGCGTTGAACGATTTTTGATGGGGTGAAAACTTGTGGGATTGTGGCATCAAAATGCGTGATATACTCATAATGCGATGCTCTGTTGTTTTTAGTTTTCACTTCTGTTGGCAATGGTAGTCCTTATACGGAAAACTAACAAATAAGGCGCAGATACGGCGCAGACATGGAACACTGTGATTGGATTTTTAAGCTTTATTTTCATTCTCAAAACGACCCGCCTCGTGGGAAAAAATGCTATTACAAGATGCTACGTGCAGAGGAGGCTATTTCAATTTGACATGAAAACTGGAAATCCTGTCGTACTCGTAGTGTCCCACGCCTGAACTGTATAAACAAAGCCTTTCAGGCGAGTAGGCGACCAATACTGTAAAAAAGAGTTTCTTTCAGCGTTTCTTCTCTTCAGTGGTCGATTCCGAAACGCTAGTAGTTTGTAGCTTATAACACTAATTAATAATATCAACGTATTTTAAAGTATATTATAATTATTTAATTAATAAAATGACGTGAAAAAGTGCCTGAAAAGGCCCAATTTCTGAATAAATCTTTGAATCTTTGTATATCCGACGTGCTTTCGCCGTTCGCCTTTTCTGTATAATGTGTGCCTTATTACTGGCATTTTTTGGTTTAAACAAATAGAAGGTATTAAGTCCTAGTGTGTATATACCCCAACAAGGGATGCAACCCGGGACAGGCTTAATTAAGTAACCTATTTACATGATACCTCGCAAACGGTGGTCTAATATAATTGAAGTCTATCTGTCCTGTCCTTGCAATATTGGCATAGTTGACTGCAGATAACTTCTTCCTACGAGTCCTTTCTGGGCTGTCGAAGTCTACTTCGTATAAACCAAACTTAACCCTGAAATAAAAAAAAAACATACAAAATATAATCCAGGTTCAGTTCGCCGCGCAGCCTAATACTTGTACTTTATTTGCACAGGTATTTGTCTGTGGAGAACCATCAAAGAGACACCTATAATATTGTACTCAAAGAGTGAGAGAGAGAAAGTTTTTAAACATTAGAAATCAAATTTTGAAACCCACTTTCAAAATTTTATGTCCAATTTTAAGCTAAGTTCGCTTATCCATAACAAACAAACAAACAAACAAATCATTCCTCTGTATAATATTAGTCGAGATACATTACATACATTATTCGTTTCGGTATTCTGAAGATTTTGAATTCTTTCTTTATTGAAATACTTAATTGTTTTAGTGCTAAGAAAAAATAATCAGCATCACAGATAATATTTTAAATTAACAAACAAGAGCAGATAAGATATTATGGAATATTACCGCCGCGGTAATATTCCTTACCGAATTTAATTAGAGTAACTCTATTGCTAATTACCAGACATTAAATATTGTTTTAGACATAAAGTAAACAGCAGTATATAATGCCTATTTAAGCGCAAATATTTTCAGGTTTGGTCCTCATAGTTCAAGAAATGCTATAGTAGCAAATTTTAAGAAGTTTATGATAGTTTCTGTTATAATTGTTTACAAAATAAATATTAATTTTTATGACAATCAGTAAACCAACAGTTACCATTATCAGGTATCGGTAATACAAGGATGCGTTGTAATTATTGTATACATGGTATTGCTTTTCGTCTGTTATTCTAAATAAATAAAACAAAAGTGTCTATTTTTTAATTGCTACTACGCGATTTTTTAGCTTAAGGTGCCGGCCTTAAAAAAAATTATACTAAATTTAAGTGGACTCTAAATACTCGTAACTAAAAAGCGTGTTTGATGAAGAATGGCACTAAAGGAAAAGGCAAAACAGATCGGATAAATAATAAGTGTTTTAAAAAAAATATATTATGAACTCTAGAAACATAATTCTTCATTTAAGGCAGTCGTTAAAAATATGAAAAGATAGATAGAATGATAGGTAGAATAGGCAGGAATGACGGAAAAGTATATTTAGTAAAACTTTTTGATAAGAAATAATAATTCACCATCATTCCTCTAGACATTATTGTATACAAGTACTATATAAATTTATAGAGTATCATTAATCGCGGTAGGTTCTCGGGGTTTCCCCACCACGAGATGAAAGTAAATATAGCAACTCTAGATAACCATTGTGAATACATAAAAATATTATTAATGGATTGCGTGTTAACCGCAAGCTAAATGCTTCGGGGAAAAACTACGATCATAATATCAACATACACACAATACACACATGATTGTATGAAAACAATTTTTGTATATTGTATGAAAAAGTTTTTTTAGACATTCACAATGCTATTCTGATGTAATACTCTTTTAAAAGGAGATGCAAGCCCTATGCCGTGTGATTCCCAGCACAGTAGAATAGGGCCACTCCAAGTCTTCCCGTGGATGTCATAGAAGGCGACTTAGGAAACATCAAAGAGACCTCTCCAACCCGTGCCAGCGTAGAGAGTGTAGTAAAAATCCTCTGACTGCTGTGGCTAATATCTGGCTCTGGTGGTACAGAGAGGATCATGCTCCTGCAGCGGAGACTAAAAAAGACCTGATGATGATGATGAAGCCCTATGATAATTTTTTAATTCTGCGAAACGCAAATGTAATTGGATCACTGTACTAATATTTATATATTTAATCTCTTTGCACTGAACAAAACTAAATGAACCCATAGGTTTGCAATTGCAAGTTTTCATCATGTCTTTGTTAGTCTTGACTGTAGGAGCATTACCCTCTCTGTACTACTAGAGTCATATATTAGCCAAATCAGTCAGAGGATTTGGCCTACGCTCTCCTCGCTGGCCAGACGGGTTGGAAAGGTCTCTTTGATGTGTATAAGCTTTGTTTAGCTTGTGTTTCCTAAGTGCCATGTGGTTCCCGGTAGAGTAGAATAGGACCACTCCAAGTCTTTCCGTGGTTGTCGTAGAAGGCGACTTAGGAAACACAAGCTTCAAGTATAAAACATTTTATTTATTAATGTAGCTTAGATATAAATAACAAAAGTGAACTTACGTATAACCGTCCTTCCATTCAAAATCATCCATCAACGTCCATGCAAAATATCCCTCAATATTACAATTGTCTTCAAATATTGCCAGCCACATTTGATACATGTATTGGTTGTAGTATTCGACTCTTTCGTAGTCTTCTCGTCCTCCAAAGTCACACATTCCATTTTCCGTCACGATTATGGGTATATCATCTCCGTATTCCCTTTTGATCCAATTGAAGAGTTTTCGGAAACCTGGTGGGTACACCTATTGGAATAACAATGAGGTTAATGAAAATTGGTCAATTGCTTTCCAAAAGCTATCACACTTAATAAATAAATAATAATAAATAAATATATAGGGACATATCACACAAATTGAGCTAGCCCCACAGTAAGTTGTGAACTTGTGTCGTGGGATACTAACTCAACGATACTATATTTTATAATATATACTTATATAGATAAACATCCAAGACCCAGGTCAATCTGAAAAAGATCATTTTCCATCTTGACCTGACCGGGGATCGAACCCGGGACCTCCGTGTCGCAGTCAGGCGTGTTGACCGCTGCGCTACGGAGCTCGTCAAACAGACTACTACAACGTTGAAGGATAACTATATATATTGGAATAACAATGATGTTAATGGAAATTGGTCAATTGCTTTCCAAAAGCTATCACACTTGGATTTACTAAGTATATTTTTCTCTGTATCTATTCATAGTTTACGTATAAGTGCAAGTATTAGGGTAACTAGTAACTAAGGCTTTGACTATATACTTTCTTTCTAGACACGGTCATGCCGTCCCGTTTATTTCAATGATTAAAACACTGGCGCGACAGCTTTGTGTTATCACACGCGTCCTGTCAATTATTTATGCCTTCAAAATCCGTCAAATTGGTAGCTGTGTATGTGCGCGAAAGACAATGGGTTGGACATTATATTTTTCTACGCTTTTAGGCTCTAGCTCAATCTCTGTTCTTTTTCCGTTTATATTTACTACAATAAAGTTTCCATAGTTAACTCTCAGATATTAATAATATCTAAATCTATGAATAATTCATCTTCTTTTTTTCTGTGCGTTGAGATTGTACCTAGTACCTGTACTAGCTCAATCTCTATTCTTTTTCAGTATATATTTATATCTACTAAAATAAAATTTCCATAATTAACTCTCAGACATTAATAATGTCTTAATCTATGAATAATTCATCTTCTTTATTTCTGTGCGTTGAGATTGTACCTAGTACCTGTACTAGCTCAAGTTCTATTCTTTTTCAGTATATATTTATATCTACTAAAATAAAGTTTCCATAATTAACTCTCAGACATTAATAATGTCTTAATCTATGAATAATTCATCTTCTTTTTTTCTGTGCGTTGAGATTGTACCTAGTACCTGTACTAGCTCAATCTCTGTTATTTTTCAGTATATATTTATATCTACTAAAATAAAGTTTCCATAATTAACTCTCAGACATTAATAATGTCTAAATCTATGAATAATTCATCTACTTTTTTTCTGTGCGTTGACATTGTACCTAGTACCTGTACTAGCTCAATCTCTGTTCTTTTTCCGTATACATTTGTATCTCCTACAATAAAATTCCTGTAATTAACTCTCAGATATTAATAATGTCTAAATCTATAAATAATCATCTTCTTTTTTTCTGTACGTTGACATTGTACTTAAGTAAGTTTAATGTCAACGCACAGAAAAAAAGAATGACTTAAGTAAGTATCACTGTTAAACTAAAGGTTAACATTCGAATGAATCGGTCTTGCTAACATAACAAAATGTCTTGCTAACATAACAACAAAATGCAACACTGTTCCCACCAAACTTCAAAGCTAACAAAAACAAAATAATAACGCTTAATGGGCAACCAAGGTATGATAATTGATGTAATCAATCCTATTTGCATTCGATTTTGAATGTTATTAATTTGATCAAGTACAAAAACATTAAAATTTATTACACCCTTGACCTGGTTAGTTTAGCAGAGTTTTCAATAAAATGATATGTTTACCTATTTTAATTTTCAAAATTGGTATTAAGACATTTACCTACGTGTTTCTTTAAAAATGTCAGAATGAAAAATTTAAAAATCGATTCTTAATCAATGCATAAATAGTATTTTTTTTATAATGGACTCTAAATAGCCGTATTTTGAATCAATTATTTAAAAAAATATTTTATTCATATTTACGCCGGTAAATATGCTATTCTGAATAGCTTATTCCGCTTGGACATATTTGTTCCGCTTGGTGTCGAAACATTATGTCCATGGTCCTAGTACCAAAAAATGCTTCAACGTTGTAGTAGTCTGTTTGACATACACAATGAACTCTTTAATAATTTAGATATTTTCTCGACACCAATTGGTGCCTACAAAAGGTTATTTCATGAGCAAATACAACAGTAGAAATGTGTAATATAAATATTCTTGGTCCTTTAGTAATATATGTATCTGTGTCCGTTTTTCTTTTTTCTCAATATTAGCACTCGTAAATTGTGGTCAGCGGTGTTGGTCTCACATTTATTTACTTGTAAATGTTTATACTTTATATTATAATTTAGTGTGAAACTGTTTGTTGATCTAAATAAATGAAAAAAAAGTTAATATGACTTCTTATTTTTCAAAGTTGGTTTATAAGTATTTTTATAATATACCTAATCATAATTAAACCCAAATGGACTCAAGAGTATAATGGAGTTAATTTCATTATAATGAACATACCATGGTGCCGTGTGGTTCCCGGCACAGTAGAGTAGGACCACTCCAAGTCTTCCCGTGGATGTTATATAAGGCGACTTAGGAAACATATCAAAGAAACCTCTCCAACCCGTCTGGTCAGCGTGGATAATGTAGGTCAAATCCTCTGACTGCTCTGGCTCTGGTAGTACAGAGGGTCATGCTCCTGCAGTGGAGACTAAAAAAGACCTGATGATGATGATGATGGTGAACATACCGTAAACCAGTCCGCTCCAGGCTTGGGCCAATATGGGTTTTGTTCTATCTTGACTCCTGTGTCATGATCCATAGATGGGATTTTCCAGCCGTTTTCCATTAGTGAACTTGACATGAGAAACGTGGTGTAATGATTAAGGCCGAAGAAATCTGAGCTTCCTCTTAATTTTAATATCTGAAAATTAAAATAAGTATAAGTACTTAAAGTATAGATTAAAATGCGTCATGTGGAGAGAACCAAGTTAAATTAATAACATAGACTTAATTTTTGGCAAAGACAAAAGTTATAGTTAATTTTATGTGGCGTGTTAATTAATCTCGGTTATACCTTTTCGGGTTGACTCAGCCTGCCGAAATGAACAACTTTTTCTATGGGACAGATACTGGGAACAATTGTCAGCTTCATATTCCTGGGCCAGCCAAACAGTTTTTAATGGAAATGTCAACTTTTTTTTCGAGCTCATCATTGGTCTCACTGGAGAAAAATTGTTCATGGTGACGGCCTGAGTCACCCTTTAAAGGCTATGTTGAGGTTTAATTTAAACCAGGCGTTTAAATTAAAAGTACCTATATCTATTTTACGTGTAAATTTACACTCGACATTATTTTGACCTTACCTACCTCTTCTTTTGTGAACGAGGGTAATCGTGATCGAGTAAAGTTTTGATACGCACTGATTCCATCTATTCTTTGCCGGACAATGTCTGGGTAGTCCCCGTCCTTTGAATATATAGGATGCGCATAAATACCCAACTAAAAAAGAGAAAAAAAAAATAAAATTTTAACTCCTCAGCAAGTAAATATTTTGTAAAAAAAATGTACTCGTTAGAAAGCTTCACACCTCAAAAAAGCATTATTATCGAGTATTTTTAAGCTCAAAGATGACGTTAGTTATAAAAAAAATATAGTTGCATTTTCTATGTTATATGAATATAAATGACAAAATTTGTCAGTCGAGGGAATGTACCAAAATCTGACAAATCATATCAATAGGCGATGCAGCTAGCAACCCATCACTATTTCGATTTCGTTTTCCACCTATACACCCATCAATAAATATAATAAATCACGAGGAGCCCGATGGCCTAGTGGGCACGAGCATTATTAGCGCTTGCGCATGTTAAGTAACCCCGGGTGCAGTCCCCACTTGGATAGGTGACCGCAAGTGGCATAAAACTATCTCAAGCACCTCCATCCTTCGGAACGCACGTTAAGCCGTTGGTCCCAGATGCCTTTAGGCAGCTTGAAAAATCTGACACCAGTGTTGGCCACTTACACACACGAAAAACAAACAAAACAAACCCATCAATATGCTAAACGATGCCTTTAGACACTATAGGATATTAGGCTCTGTCTGACCCGTAAGGGATAAAGATGTGATACTATTATGTTTGTATAAATAAATAAGTCATTCTCAAGATTAATTAGATAATCTATCTCAAGATAAAGATTTAAATATGTCTACAATACAACTTTACTAGGCTATGTAAACAACTGTCTTTTATTTACATATGTTTGTATTTATTGTTCTGCTTTGACAACTACAATGTGTACGTAAACTAATTACTTCTATTACAATTTAAACATCAAAAGGCACATTGATAGCTAAATAAGCGAAACTTAAGAGTCGCCTGGAAGCGCATGTCTCCATACAAACGGAAAAAGGGAAAAGCTTGGTTAAAATGCCAATGTTTTGAGAATTACAAGCCTTTTCAAATTTGTATGGAAATCTTGAGAGGCGCATAATTCTCAAACATTTGATAATTTAACCAAACTGTATAGGAACGTACGTAGATTATAATGAGATTAATTGATTAGATGCTTAATTATGCCCTATAATTATCAAATATTGCCACAATTCCCTCTTTCCATTTGTATGGAGACATGCGCTTCCAGGCGACTCTTAAAGAGCCTTTATTTGTATTACAATGATTTAAAAAGAATAGTGAAAAAAAAATTGAACGCTAAGAAACACTTACATGCATCTGAATGTACCTCTCAGCAGCCTCTATATCTTCAGGGTTTGAACTGTTCTTCGGCTCTCCCCAAAAAGCGTCAAGGGTAATACCGACCCTACCTGTGAACAAAGTATCAACAATACATAACGAACCATCGAAACAATGGGCGTCAATCTAAAATATTCAGGGATAGTTTCTTTATCAGATACAGAGATATATCAAAATATCATCATTACCATCTGTTTTATCTCATATGGGATAATTTACAAATAATCAGTTTTGTCCGTTTATAGATCCAAATGGCAAGTATCAATGCCTTTCTTTCACACTGACAGCTACAATGTCGAAGTGGTGTAAATGCAAAATGAATTAATGAAAAATATCCAATATAATTCACCTTTACAATTTTATTTTTTCTCAACGATGAATCATTAATTTTACTCAACTAGGCTTGGGGTGAAGCAGACAGCCGGCCGGTAAAATTTTGCTAAATTAAATTAAATTACAGTATAAATGCTATCAAAGTAGCGGGGCTGGGCTCCACATGCAAGCGGAGAAACGTTCAAATGAAAGGACGTTGAAACATGAATTATTTAAGTAGCGTAAATACAACAAAACGTTTGTGAAATTTATAAGACGAAATAAATCACAGTGGTATTAATATTCCAAACATGTCGATAATAACAGATTTCATTCATATCAACCTTTTCTTTCTCATATTTTATAATCTACTGATTGTATAGAATTTAAAAAAGTAATGATATTAAGTAAATATAATACATTTAGCCTAGCTAACTAGCCCTTTAGCCTTAGCGGCTTGACCTATTTTGAAGAGTTAGGTGTCATTAGATTTTTATTCTTCTCCGGAGTGTCATAGGACATAACGTCGGCAAAAAACCAATACGGAGAACGTAAACCGTCTTTATTATTTTAAATAATGCAACTTCATTTTAGGGTTCCGAAGCCGAATGACAACTGATTCGACATGTCCGTCTGTCTGTCCGTCTGTCCGTAAATCACAGCCATTTTATTCCGTAACTATTGAGACTACACAGTTGAAAATTAGTAAGTAAATGTATTTTGTGAACTGCTTTATGATTTTTATACAAAACTAAACGAGGGGGCTCCCCATTAGCCCCCATACATGGAAATGAAACCATTTTTTTCTACGTACCTATTCTTGCGGGGTGTCTATACTTTTTTTTTTATTTAACCTATATTGTCCCACTGCTGGGCAAAGGTCTCTCTCATCTCTTTCCATTTATCTCTTTCTCGTGTTGACTTCAACCAATCCTTTCTAAAAACATCTAATTCGTCTCTCCAACGTTTTCTTGTCTATACTTAGATCTTTTAAAATGACATTTAGGTTTCTAAAACCATTTTTTTCTCAAAGTCAATAGTGCTGAATATTTGTGTCCCTATCCCTCTAACTTCTAAGATAAGAGAGTGAAAAAAAAAAAAAAAATATAGGTATATTCTGTAGATTTCAATAAACACTTTCAACGAAAATTGGTTTGAAATACATATAGCATTTTTTCATATACCACAAAATTAACTTTGTCGATGATACAAACATTATGAAAAACAATGTTATTTTTGCTGGCAAAAATGATATAGGGTTTTTGGCGTATCTAAGGTTGCTTTTACATAACCCTTCATGGGCGAGCCCAACTCGCACTTGGCCAGTTTTTTATTATGTCTGTGGAATTTTAATTGTCAAACACGTTTTATTACACAAAAATACTTATTCAATGGACACAACGTGCCCTTTGGAGGTCAATTACAGTACTTAATTTCGAAATACCATCGTTAACTCCTTGTTCGTAGCTACCAGCATTGCTCTTAGTATGTTTATAAGGTTTCACTAAGGCTGTTTGTAGTCAAAAAAGTAACATAATACGTCGGCTTTGACAAAAAAATATAGCCTATTTCTTTTGGGAGGATGTAAGGATTCTAATGATGTCCATATCCGTTTGCGTATTTAAAGTTATACTTGAATGAATAAACTTTCATAAATAAATACTATAATATAATACATACTTTCTTTTTATTTAAAGAGGCTTTAATCGGTGAAGTGATTTCCAGATTTCTCTATCCTTTGCTTATTATTTTATTTCCGGGGTTATAACATTTAATCTAATTCTCATTTAACCATCCGTGAACACGAAAAACAATACGCTCCTTTTTTGGCAATCGTGAAAAATAGCACTCCACTCGCCAAGTTCTTTCTCTCACAGTGGGATCTAAAAAGCTAAAAAATCTCGACAAGCTACCGTTTGGACCTTAGAAAGTCAAGTTATCTTACCATGTTGGTGTGGTTTGTATTCTCTTTCATAGAGACGGTACGCTTCAGCATGAGCTAGTAGCATATAATGAGCACAGAGGTATTCTCCAACGCCGTGAGATTTTATAGCAGGCACGAAGTAGTCACTCCCATATCCCTGACAATGAAATATGGATAAGTACATACATACTTTACTTTATCACGTCTTACACGTTTTAGACTAAGTCTGTTAGACTATCAACTTATGTTAGTGGATACTGGACATATAGGTTGAAAACAGAATTAAAAAGTGATGGATTGCTAGTCGCTGATTCTTTACATTTTCGCCCAAATACCTCGGCTATTTTTTACGTGTTGTTTAAGTAGCTGGTACACTTTACTTCTTTTGTCTCCTAAACCAGCATAGATAAAATACATTTTTTGATTGAAATACTTAAAAAATGTGTAGCTCAAAAACTGTTATTCTTATCAAATGGCTTCTTAAATTAGAATTAATACATATTATCAAAATTTAAAATATGTGATGAAAAACAAATTGCCACAGGTAGGATTCGAAACACGACTATACGCCCTAAGTGTGATACCGACTACACCACCGTGCCTTGTGGTTCAATCGAATCCTACCTGTAGCGAGATCTTTTTCAACACGTCCATCCATCCATCCATCAGGTCTCGTTTAGTCTCCACTGCAGGAGCACGACCCTCTCTGTACTACCACAGCAATATATTAGCCAGAGTAGTCAGAGGATTTGGCCTACACCCTCCACGCTGGCCAGACGGGTTGGAGAGGTCCAGACGGGTTGGAGAGGTCATTTCATCACGTATTTTCAATTAATTTATTTTAATTTTGGAAGCCAGTTAAAAAGACTAATAGTTTGATAGTATACCAAGTGTTTCTATGCTATTTAAAAACAATTAAATTAAATTCATATGCTTTTATTCAATAGTTCTCATGTGACAAATGGATTATTATTCTTAATCGCGATTGTACCTATTTACCTTTCGCTAGGTACGTACTTGCATAGATATTCTTGTTGAACTAGTCTGTTTGTGAAGGATAAAGTTAGTACCAAAGATATTATTATTTTACAACTGGTTTCTCTACTTCTGTTTTAAATAACCTACTTACGTTCGAAATTTTTTGTCACCTTGAATGTTGTTCTAAATACAGGATTTATTTTTTACATACATATTCTTACTCTTGATCCGTGGCGTGACTAGACGAAATAGCAAAAAAATAATAATATGAATGCACCAAGGTTTTATTAGATACCTACTCTCAGCACAAAAAAAAGGTCCAGTTTCAACTGACTTTAAAAAAGAACCTTTTTTATTTTTTAAAGTCACTTGTCTCAAATCCCCAATCCTAATATTATAAATGTGAAAGTGAAATTGTTTGTTTGTTTGTAACGCTTTCAAGTTCTATCTTCTGAACCGATAATCATGAAATTTTGCTTGCATATAGTTAATATTTTAAATTTGCTCCAAATCCAATATTATAATATCCAAAGCGTGTTTACATTTTGTTTACCTATTTATTTAAAAACAGAGCATCATAAAAATAAAATCATAAGTCTTATGTCAAAATCTACATTTAGGATATTAATGTATAAGTAGTATATGTATAAGACAAACCCACAAACTTCCTAGATAGACATTGGATGAATAAAAATTATGCACAAGCAAAAGTTTCATCCATTCATGTCTAGCTAAAAAAAACTATATAAAAAAACTAAGTATCGTTTAATCGTAAAGTATATACATTCTAAAGTAACTATCGAAAAAAGTATTTTATACGTATCAATAAGATTTCATGGCTTACTTACATTATAGCAATGCTGATGTGGCTCGTTCATAGTAGTCCAAATTTTGACAATATCGCCGTAGAGATCAAACGCTACCCTAGCGTAATCCACGAAATAGTCGACCATTTTGCGGTTGCTCCACCCGCCAAGGTCCATCAAGGGGGTTGGTAGGTCCCAGTGGAATAAAGTGACTACAGGGGTTATATTGGCCATTCGCAGTTCTTCTATCAATGTCCGATAGTACGCCGCTCCGGCTTTATTTATATAGTTATCTGTCCCATGAGGCAGGATTCTGTTGAAATTACAAAGGCTTTTTAGGACGTTCTATTAGGTACATACTATACGGGAATAATATAACTTTTATATTGTATTGGCCTAACTAACTTTTCCAGAATTCTTAGCCATGGGAAAATAAACAGATTTACACTTATATGTTTAATTTAAAATCTAATTTATTTTAGGCTACAGGGACAATGCATTTTAAAACAAGGTCTGTAATTTTGAAAGCCATTCTTGTAGCTTGGAGCATTCCTACAAAGTTTAGCGTCTGTGATATTAATAATATAAACCTATAAAACCACATTTTACTAATAATCAAATGTATTTTTCCTACTACTTTAGTATTAAGGAAGATAGTTATCACAAAGTCATAATCAAGATTTATCGTAAGTGAATCATAAAGTTTTTCCTACCTTGGCATTGACTGTGCAACGAATAGACATAAATGTTAACAGAACGGATAAGGCAGCGATGATTTTTCAAGGTTAAAAGTTTAGATAATATCTCTAGACTAGATAAAAAAGGCTTTTAAATAGGCAAGAATTTAAAATCATGGAGAACTTACTTCAAATAAAGATATATAACTTTTTGTTAGTTTGTTATGACTCTATTAAACGAAAAAAGAAACAAAATAACATAGAACATAAAGAAAAAGTATACTCAAAATGATTTAAAAGAACTTTACTAGGTAGTTGAAGAACTAATGATTAATTTGTAAAAATTAAGTAACAGGTTTATTAATTTAACCTATTGGGAATTAAATGCTAATCCTGTGACTTATACGCAATAGCGCTACTAGTACACTGCATACGTCTTCAAATAAACTACACAAATACGTACACAGTTTAAAATTGAATATTTTGTTTCTTTTTTTATTTTTTTAGCAGAAATCATGTTTATTTGTATATAAGTATTGATTTATAATAGGATATCCTATACCCCAATTCAGTTCCGTTTTTTGATAATGATTATAAAGCAATACTTATATACAAATAAACGTTCTTTCCAGTGACACTGGCTGAAAAGATTTGATTTAAATGATTTTAGAATTATTTTTCTTCATAGAAAATTTTGCTATCATTTGAATTAAAATTAATCAGATCCAACTTTTTAGCAAGAAAATATTTATGATACAGTTACCTATATGTTTCATGATCTATTGCTTATTGTGTCTACGTACCTCGGCCAAGACAAAGACAATCTGTAGTATTTGACGTTTAGCTCCTTTACCATCTCGATATCCTCTTTGTACTTATGATAGGAATCAGCTGCAACGTCTCCGTTGGAGCGGTCAGGTGTGTAGTCAGGGTGGGCGTGGAGGTATGTGTCCCACATACTTTCACCTTTACCTGTAGGAAAAAATTGAAACAATCATTTTTGTTTGTTCAAATAATTATTCAGGGTTTAACACCCTTTGTCCCTCATACCATCAAATTAGTGCAAAAAAATGAACAACTTTTTCTATGGGACCAACGCCGGGAACTAATAAAAATTTCGCCGCTCTTCTAGATTGCCGGGTTAAACGAACAATTTCGTATGAAAATGACGTTATTTTTCGTATTCCAAGCATTTGTCCCATAGGAGCAGTTGTTCATTTTGACGGGTCGTTTTTTAGGGTTCCGTAGTAAACTAGGAACTCTTATAGTTTCTCCATGTCTGTCTGTCTGTCCGTCCGCGGTTTTACTCAGAGACTATAAGTACTAGAGAGCTGTAATTTATTATTGGTATGTATATTAATCATGGCAAAAAAGTGGTAGAAAAAAATCTTGAAAAAAAATTTTTTTAGGGTAGCTCCCTTACAAGTAAATTGGGGGAGTAATTTTTTTTTCTCTACTTACCCATCGTGTGGGGTATCGTTAAATAGGTCTTTAAAAATATTGTGAGGTTGACAACACCACTTTTCGATTTAGGGATCCGTTTCCGAAATATTTGGTTTTAAAGTGCAAATTTTTGTTAGACGTAAGTGTCCCCCCCCCCTCTATCTGCTAAACGGGTATATGGTTTCGTGAAAAAAATTACAGCAGTAGTATATATACTGAAGTTTTAAGGAAAACTATCAGAGCTGAGTACTAAGTAGGTACAAACCCAAAAGTTATAGGCAACCAACTTATAAAATGTACTCGAAAATGTAAAATTTCATACAAATTTGATTCTTTCATGTTTTTGGTCAGTAAACTGTGAGGTGTGAGTGTGAACAGTGTGAACTCACAGTTGTCATTCGCAACTACGGAACCCTACACTGCGCGTGGCCCGACACTCACTTGGCCGGTTTTTTTATTGTCAATGCGGCTAACATCCCATCACAATTTTGATTTCGCTTGCCACCTACTTGCCGACTAGCACGCTAAACGTGGTGTGTTGGTCTTATGGCCTTAGCATATAAGCTCTGTATTCCCCGTAAGGGATAAAGCCATGATTGGTATTTATGTTTATAAATGCGTATATATTTTTTACCCAATTACAGTGAAGCCTATGTGATGGTTATAGCTTTATATATTATATTCGTTTATTCCCACATATATTTATACAACTGAACAAATTTTGACAAATGATGATTTGAAAGCGTATGTCGATTGTCGAGATTCGTAAGCGCAATGCGTCTCTGTATTTTAAACCTATTTATACCTATAAAATACGAAGATATATTGTATTATAAGTAAAATATGTTCATATCACCCCTTGAAAATTAAAAAAATGCTTGCATGAAGAAATCGTTAAATTTTCGTTTTACTTCCTTATTTTGTTTGTTCAGATATTTTGCCCACTCAAAAAAGGAATTGAAAAAAATCTATCAAATAGTACTGCAAAAGAGAATACTCCGAATGAAAAAATAACGTTGAATCATTGGCTAAGACACGTACATACATACTATCACGTCTTTACCCCTTGCGGGGTAGACAGGGCCCAAGGTCATTAAACCTACAGGCCACGTTTAGCATCGTAGTGGGCGGGTCCTTCTTGGCATTTCCACTATGTTTAACCTCTATAAAAATGGTCAAACGTAAAGCACAATACCCAAAAAAACATATATTGTAGAATGGTTTTTAATCTTTACTTGCTGAAGAGGACTTTTTTCTAAAGTTCATAGTTCTTTAGAAAAAAAAAGTACCGCGTACATCGATGCAAATATTCATAAACTACGTAACTCTTTGTCTTAGAGTCACGCAATTTTTATGTTAAATACAATACTAATCAACCTACAAACGCCCCCGAGGAATTTGGATTTGACAGATTATTCTTCTTTTTAATATTAAGTTTATGTTATTTAATATTTTGAATGCGCGCGGGCGACGGGTGGCAGTCGACCGCTGACTTTCTGACGGGGAACTAAGGTTCAAAACTCGGCCCACATCCTGAAGGTCATTAGCGCATGTATAAGCCTTACGGAATCAAAGTAGTGATGAGATGCTAGCCGTATTGCCTATCAATGTGATTCCTTATGTTATTCCTTTTCGCCCAAGATAAGACAAGAAACTAATAAAACTAATTAGTGTGACTTTTAAAATATTTTAATAGCATCTTTAAAATTTTCTGAACACATTGCCGAAGCAAGACAAAAAAACAAGTTTTAGTGTTATGAAAGCTTGCATTTCAATGTCCAGTAATGAGTTAATATTATGAAAACTGCAATAAATAAATTTAAAAATAATAAATGTTTATGGTGGTCATCTGAACGATTGCATAATATCGATAACTGCAGTAATAAACTGCTTCTAAGATAATCAATCGGCAAACAAATTACAATCAATATAGAGGCAGTCACGACTCAACCAGTTAATTGATTTGTTATATTAAAACTTAAGGGGGCACCCTAGGCACAGTAGCGACGCCAATCATTTTATTCCTAATACTTTACAAATAAAAAGAAATTCAAGAATGTAAATCATATAAGCACTAGTTACTTACTTGAAGTATTTTTGGAATCATGTTTTAATATTATGAGAATCAGTCTTTAAGAGAAAACGTGATTACTGACGTGAGAATTATGAGAATCAGATTACCGCCAAAAACGGCCGTTTTTGGAGGTAATCTAATTCTCATAATTCTCACTGATTCTAATAATATTAAACATGATTCCAAAAATACTTGAGGTTATTTACTAGTGCTTATATGATTTACATTCTTGAATTTCTTTCTATTTATAAGATTTTAAACTTTCGCGTTGCATTATAACTATAAATGTAATAACCGGGACTAAACGCGATAGGCATTTCGTAGTATTACTACCACTTACTTCCTTGACGTTTCGACCGAGTTGCATCGGCCGGTACTTATGTTTATTATACCAAACTAGATGTTGCTCTTGATTTAAGTATATTAGATTTTGATTTAGTTAGTCAAATCATCAAGGCATCATTAGCATTAATAAGAACTCATCGTGTTGAAATTAACTAAAACTGTGGGGCTAGTTCAATTACTACGATTTGTCCATATATATTTATTTTTATTTACGCAGGAAGAGAAGCTGCTGGCACATTGTACGTTTTTTTTTATTTTTCCTAGACCAGGATGGAAATAAAATCTAGGCTAGCTCAATTTGTATGGTTTGTCCATATATTCTATTTAATTTTAATTGATTCTAATAAATATTTATAAGTAACTTCGTAAAAATATCTAAGACTTTTTAAACTTTAAAAAGAATTACCTTGTATTATTTTTATTGACGTTGTGTAAATATTCACACATTTATAAAGTCAATATGGTGCTAATCTAATGTGAATATCGTGTGAATACATTATTCATGACATCATTATTTTGACCTTGCGTCACTCTGATTGATTAGATTTGATTACTGCTCCTAATATGCCTTCAATTTTAGTAAGCCGTTGGTTTAATAAATTAAATGGGCTGTCATAAAAAACCGCTATATTTGAGGACGACATAATAAATTATGATCACTCCCAAGTCTTCCCGTGGATGTCGACTTAGGAAAAACGAGCTAAACAAAGCTTATATATTATCAAAGAGACCTCTCTTCAACCCGTCTGGTCAGCGTGAAGAGTGTAGGCCAAATCCTCTGACTGCTCTGGCATATATACGGCTCTGGTAGTACAGAGAGGGTCGTACTCCTGCAGTCGAAACTAAAAAAGACCTGATGATGAGGATGATAACGCGGAAAAACAACTAGTAATAAATAATAAATCTGTAGTCTTGAATCTTGTTTTCCGGTGATTTATTTTTAACATTGGAGATAGTGAATTGAAACCCGAATCGAAAAAACTTGTATTAGGCCTATATCGTATATTAAAATTTTTGGATACATACTATACATTCATTAATAAAATGAATAAATGATGATCATAATATTTATTTATTGATATGCCAAACATCATATTTTCATACATATGAAAATTAAAATGTGATGTTCGACGTGATCAGTAAAAAAACAAATACACATACAAATCACACATATCGATCTAACTATATTTTAAGAACTTTTATTGTAGTCTCTTTAACTTAAAGGTATTATTGTTGCACTTAAACTCAAAATATATGTTTTAAATAAATAAATCTTAATACATTTTTAAATTGTAAAGCAATAACAAAAATATTGATAATGTTTCCTTATGTTTTCGCGATTATTACACATTTAAATAAAATTATTTATTTTAATACATATATGTGTATAAATAATGTAATAAACGCGATAAAAATCGTATTAAAATGATTTTATTTAAAAAATATTGATGCTCATTAAACCTTGTTAATACCAATTTTTTGCCCATGAATATATCATTTTACTTTTAAGCCTATTCGATCTTTGTCTACGATCAATTTTTTAAATATATTCAACTAGCCATTGTCCTGCAACTTCGTCCACGTGAATTATAGCTTCGAAATCTATTTGGCAATTGCGTAAATTATAGCCGCAGATAAATTATATATTTATAGGGGAAATTAAAACATCGGTCCAGTAGTTTCGAAGCCTATTCAATGCAAACAAACGAACAAACAATGGAATCCTTATAATTCGTATAAGATCAATGAGACCTCTCCTATCCATCTGACCAGCGTCGAGAGCAGCGTAGAGCCAGAATATATGGCTCTGGTAGTACAGAGAGAGTAATGCTCCAGCAGTGGGGACTAAAAGACCTGATTAGATTATGATGGTTAGTTTAGCAAAGTCGTTCCGACCTACAAGCCCACCAACATGCTAAACGTGGCATGAAGGTTTTGAAGACCTGGGCTATGTCTACCCCGCAAGGTAAAAAGACGTGATAGTATGTATGTTACATGCGTCGAGCTCCGTGGCGCAGCGGTCAACACGCTAGCCTGCGACACGGGGGTCCCGGGTTCGATCCCCGGTCAGGTCAAGATGGAAAAAGATCTTTTTCATATTGACCTGGGTCTTGGATGTTTATCTATATAAGTATATATTATAAAATATAGTATCGTTGAGTTAGTATCCTGTGACACAAGTTCACAACTTACTGTGGGGCTAGCTTAACTTGTGTGATATGTCAAAGAAAAAAAAAAAAAAAAAAAACAAACCGTCAGCATTCCATCCTCCTTCAATTTGAAATGCGGCCGTCGAGACGCCAAACTTGAAGTCATCAGGGAAGGCATACTTTCCTTCGTCTTCGGAACCTCCAAGCGTCGCTCCATGCGCTAGGCACCAGAGGCTGAAAGCAAGATATGATTAAAATGGCTAGAAGCGTGTGGGAAGGAACATAAATCAAGTAAAATGTGGTGCAATTTGTCTGCTAGATAGGAGATAAGGCGCTTGTACACTTTACTTGATTTAGTTACTAAGGAATAATTCTTGAATCCTACAGGTACTATTAAATAGGTAGTTCTTGTATATAAACAGCTAATTTAATTAGTACAGGATATACTGCTCAAATTCAAGTAGGAATTAAAGAAGAAAAGATTACCAAATGATAAAAGTCAAAAGGCTTGTATCTCTCTTTATTTCATCTGTGACTGTTTTCAGTTGCCTGAAATGATTTGCTTTGATGAGCCCGGGGTTCATTCAAAAGGTTTAGATCATTTATTTTACATGATCTAAGTTAGAAGGTTATATATAAGCTGTATTTCCCGACTGTAAGTGCCGCAAAAAAAATTAAACTATAGTTTTTTTATTATGCTAATTCATACGGAAATACATTATAAAAAGGGCAAAACGTTCATACGACATAGAAGAAGGGTCTAAACGTTCCTATTTGATAAATTCCATAAATGAAAATCGATAAATAAAACACGAGTTAACCAATTTTTATAAAACCCCAATTGAAACATACTATGGTTTTCTAAGATTTAGCTTAAAATATGGGTGGGTATTCTGTTTAGAGTAGTGTATATATTTTTATTGGTAATTAATTTATAACAGATACGAGTAGCTTTACAATTACGATAATTTTTGTGCCTACGTATAAGTAAGTTATGACTTATTAAATAAACGTCAATATACAGTTGATAGCTAGATAGTTAATTACAAAAACCCTGGTAAAAATTAATTAGGTTTCTGATGACAAAATACACTAATTTGGGTTTTTATCATTTAACTGATTCGATAAGTTGTGTTAATGTATTTTTCTTCCAACTACGCTGCAATTCTATCATAACTGCACTACATATCCAGCACAAAGCGGAACTTTGCTGCACTAAAGTAAAAAAAAAAACTAAACAGTGCAGTAAAGGATTTCCATACAATGTATGGACTGTTTAGTTTTTTTAAATCGTGGACAATAGTTGTCACCTGTCATAAAGAAGGTTGGCCAACCTAACGGCCGTATGGAGTTAACAAAGGGACGTGTGTATTGCCTTGCCTAAAAAAAAATACTGGCCATAAAGAAAAAAAGCGGGAATGTAAACAACAAATTTTTAACTATTGTAATTTGTCTTCAGTTTTATTTTTCAACTACTTTTATTGCAGTAGTTGAAAGAAAAGCAGATTATGCACCTCGCATTAAGTAAGTTAAATTGCACTCGTGCTTTTTAGAGCCCTCGCTAGCGCTCGGGCTCCAAATAAACACTCGTGCAGCAATAACTTACTTTCTGCTCAGTGCAACAATCTACTATTTTCTACTCGTGTACTTTTATCTGTCATTTATGTGATCAAGACCACAAACATAAGAACATCCATAATAAGTCTATATTCTATAATTCTGAGACTCTATTCTTCATAACAGTACGGCACAGCTGTACTCGCCGTACAATAATGTGGCTACAACGATACGGCTAGCAGCCACAGACTATTAAACATAGATTTCGTGATTGCAAAAGAAGTTTTTTTGAACTAAATGCATTGCTGCCAACTTAAGAAAAACTTTTTTTCATTAATTTGAAAAGCAAAGGTCACCATATACACAAAATTTTGACATATTTACATTTCCCGCTAGTTAGTTGTCAAACTCAAAATTTATGTTTTACTAGTTTTGCATTTTTTGAAAGTCGTAGAAATTGTATGCAACGGTTTATAATTAGGTCTTAAAAGGCTCGTGGCGCCTCTAATAGCGATATTCGCTCGCTTCGCTCGCTCATATCGCTACCCACGCCACTCGCCTTTTAAGACCCCTATTATAAAACCGTTGCATAAAATACTATTTCCCTACACTAGGTATTTCTGTTACATTAAACTCTTTATGTTTTTTTTTTAAAAACCAGTAATATTTATAGAAAATACAAACTCGTAATAGGAAAATTATTCAAATATTTAAAAGGTCAACACTCTGCCCCTTAAAAAAATGTGACATCCATGCGGATAACGGATTATGTGTAAACTTCCTAAATAGCGTTACTCTGCAAAAAAAAGTTACATCAGATAAGTGCTCATGCCTATATATTACAGCTATAAATATAAACATATAAAGTGTGATTCAAATAGCAACAAAACATAACCTAGAGTTATGAAAACACTTGAGAGACGATTATTTCAACAGAAAAACTATTAAAATTATAGAACACTGATATTTCGAATGAAAGAAACATATTAATAATTTGAGGAATTTAGCCCATACTTGTTAATGTTCAACTTTCTGACAATAATCTATTTCAACGATTTTTAGCATTCTAAATTTTTTACATTAGTATTTAATTCTTATAAGTAAATAACATACTAGCGAAAACTTTCACACCAACATGACTTGAAACTAAGACTTTAATACATCTCATATAATGATTTACAGAACAGTCGATGACCTAAGGGAAATATTCTTTTTTACATTTTAATCTTAATTTTCTATTCTACCTGCGATCCTTATTCCGTAATTTAAATATTGCTAATAGTTTAAATTTTATTGTCAAAGTTTATTCATGAGGAATGGTCTTCCTTCGCTTCGCGAGGGCAAAATCACCTACAATAGACTGTTATTTGATAAAAATACCATTCCTATAGGTGTATGATATGCTAATTAGACTCGTTAAGGCGCTCTTATAGTAACACTAGCGCCACACAGCAATTAAATTCCTTAAATCGTAAATCGTATCGAATTTTAAAAATCTAATAAGTAAAATTACTTATAGTATTTTTTGTATATTACAAGTCATTTAATAGTGCGTTAAAGAGAAAAATCGGCCAAAAGTGGCCCCTTTCGGCATTAACCTGTTTTTCTCTTATTTTATCTAACGAATATTAGTGAAAATGAATACAATAATACTTCAAGTAATTTATTAGTTATGTACTTGTTAGATTTTGAAATTCGATATAATTTAGAATTAAAAGAATTAATTGCTGGGTGGCGCAAGTGTCACTATAAGAGCGCCTTAAACAGAATCGATATTGATATTATGTCTCCTATATAAAAATAATTAACTGCGAGACAGACGAATAAAATTAAGTTTGTACCTAGCTTGAGTTTATTAATTTATAATTCGTAAACAAATAAAATAAATGTATTAGGGCAAGTCACACAAATTGAGCTTGACCCCTCAGTAAGTTGTGAACTGTTGTGGTGGGATACCTACTAACTTTACTGAACCATATTCTAAAATAGATGCTTATACAGGTAAACATCCAAGACCCAGGTCAAACAGAAAAAAAACGATTTTCTTCATGACCTGGCCAGGGGTCGAACCCGGGACCCTTCGTGTAGCAAGCTGGCGTGTAAGTGACAAATAATTAGTTTATTTATTCCTTAAGCCATTATTAGTATATATACATATCGTATGTTTTCTTTGTAGTGTATTATAAATTATTTATTTATGTTTATAAGTAGTTGGAACGTACACCCCGTCCGTTAAGTTCTTTTGTCCTCTCCATCCACCGGTTGTCTGGAAGAAATTGCTTTTAGCAATAAGACCGCCCATTGTACATAAGTATAAAATAAGTTCTTTATATATTTGTATGTTTTGGTGTACAATTAAGTATTGCTTACTTAAGCCCTGAAATTGCTGAATAGAGGGGTATTTGGTTCAATTATAATTTATTTAGTCTCTCAATAGCCTTCAAATATTTTTGTGGGAATCGTGTTTTATTTCTATGGAAATTTCGTTAAAAGATAAATTATGTTACCTAATTTTTTTTCTGTTTTTAGTATTTGTGACCCAAAACCTAGCTAATGCAAAGGTTTTACGCAAAATAGGAAAATGTTAAAGTCCTAAAACGACGAAGGAAAGGATATTGCAGTATTTCGGACACGTTGTGAGAGGGGAAATACCGCATTATACAAGGGAAATTCCAGGGTTAATGTATTCCCAGACGAAAGAAAACCTTTTTGTTTATTGATATTAAGTACTATAAATTTATAGAACTAGCTGTTACCCGCTTTACTTTTCCGCGTAATTTATAGCCTATGTCCTTCTCGATACCCTAACTTATGTGTATGCAAAATTTCATATTGATCGGTTTAGTAGATACGGCGTGAAAGCGTAACAAACTCACTTTCGCATTTATAATATTAGTTGGGATTTAAGATCATATATAAATAAATAAATATATACGGACAAATCATACAGATTGAGTTAGCCCCAAAGTAAGTTCTTATGTAAGACTTGTGATATGGGATACTAACTCAACGATACTATGGTTCACCATAAACACCCAGTCTCTCTTTTATGCAGCATTTGCTAGAATAAGGATAGTATTGATGGTTGCCAATCTTCGTAGAGAACTTAAAAAGTTGAAAGCTGTCCAATTTAAATTAAATAAATAAATAAGGACAAATCATACAGATTCAGCTAGCCCCAAAGTAAGTTCGAGACTTTTGCTATGGTTTACTAGTATTTAACTCACCAATTCTATTTTTTATGACTAATAAATATATAAACATCCAAGACCCAGGTCAATTTGAAAATCATCATAATGTTAACTTATTATTAAAATTTTTGATTTTATGCGATACGCAAAATTATTCAACAGTACCTACTTTTTCCCGAAAATAATATTAATATTTTATGGATACGTATGAAGAGGCGTGCAATGGTTGTTAAACTTTACGATGTTTTATATGATGCAAAATAACACATACAACAATAAAAATAATATAATACAACTTATAAATCGCGGGGAAAAATCACATAAATGTATCAGAGTACTTAAATAGATTACTATAAATGCCTTTGTATTGCAACATTCTTAACTCTTGCATCAGCTTAAGGAATTGTTATGAATACAAACTCCTCTTTTTTTAGGTATTTGCATTCGCATAAAAAGTTTTGTTCTTTTTTCAATAGATTGTTGACAGGAGCCATTAAACTTTAAAGTGACAGAACGAGTTTAATCTGGGTATGTATGATACTATTTTTGGAACCTTAACACTTAGATGTAAATTTTAGACAACAGAGAAAACAATATTGTATGTGATAAAAATACGTTGATCAAGTTATTTGTAAATACCTATTAACAACATAACTGTCCTGCTCAAAGTATACTTCTGGAGACATAGGCTACATGAGTTAAGTATTTAAATGAAAAAAAAAATCTGATGCGAATTTCAGAAATAAAAACGTTATTGTTAACTTGTTAACTTAATGAGTAGTGATTCAAGACGGTGTAATAAAGCAACTTACAAATTAACAAATACACGAAGAAAAACTCTAAAAACAGCCGACCTCTTTTCTATGCAGTCGTGTAAAAATATATCGTGACATTAAATAATAAATATGCAAGAAAAAAAAAAATAAGCGCAGAGTTATTATGATAGCAATTCCGCTGAAATATGATTTGGAACTGGCTGGATTGAGATTTTACAGCCAGCGTCTTGTCTGACGCCAACCCTTGTTAGATAGCTTCTTGGTGGTGTATTTTGATTTAACGCCCCTAAGAAAGTATTATATATCCTGGACCAGTCATACCATTTTATTATTTCATTTTTTCACACGATGTACACTTGAACAAGATTTGTATAAAACTAGTTGGCAATAATATTAATAGAAGAACTTGCAAAGGTTCCCAAACTTCTTAGGATGTTTGTGTTTTTTTTATTATTATTAACACTGGTTAAATGCACCTTCTTTAATTTCACAAGTCTAAAACGAAAACACTGGCCACTTTTAAAATTGTTCCAATGTTTTGTAAACAAAATTATCACTGGCCGCTTTTGTTTTCTTTTTTCTCACCTTGCAAGGACTGTTCCTGCCAGGGCGACTCGGTTCGAGCTCCGCATGTTACAAACTAACACTTCCACTGCAAGTGACCAATTAATGTAAGACAAGCGGAATGTCGCCTCGCGGAATAACCTTCTTGGGTTTCCCTAGCAATAAGATTCAAGAGTAATTTGCGTATTCGTTATCAGTCAATTAACACCGGAACTGGTTTCGGAATTAAAATTTATTCCTTTTTTTTAATTTTTATTCCGTTGTTTTCGTTGGTCACCAGGTTCTTACTGGTTTTTATCATGTTTATTTGGCATGCACACTTGCTGATCTGGGAGAAATTAAAAAGCGTAGAACTACTGAGAGTGCTTTTTTCGAACTAGTGACCGTTCGTTATAGAATGATTTTGGAAAAGTCACTGGTCTTACCAAGTCACGTCGTCAAAAATAGTACTCCAGCTGTTTTTCTTCTTCTCTTTCGAATGGGTGAAAATCTTAGAAATTACGCTCATAAACCATCACTATTCTTAACCAACTTCAAAAAAGGAGGAGGTTCTTTGTTTCACTGTATATATTTTTTACCCGACTGACCCACCCAAACGGAGGGTAATATCGTTCGCGCTTATATATATGTATGTAAGCATTTTAAATGTGGTGTTGGTGTAGAATGGCAAGGATATGCTGGGTAGAAAGCATTACTAATGAAGAGGTTCTGAAAACGGAACGAGAAAAAAGCACATTTTGATAATTATTGACAATACAACAAGAAAGATGGTGGTACACTTTATGACACAATGACTTGGCCAAGAACTTAATAGAAAGAAAAATAGAAGATAAAAGGGGACTGAGAAGGTCGAGACAGTTTCATTAAACAAATAAAGAAAAAATAACGATGCTTTTTACAAAGAAGTGAAAACACTGGCGGAAAGGAATAGAAAGCTTCACCGACAAGCCCAGCAGGCCTATTTGGTAACTTTTGACAACTACGGTGTATATATTTTCATTGTAACTTCAATATTCATTACGGCTTCGGTATGAATAACTAATTTTATTTAAGATATGAAAACCGTAATGGATGCTAAAGTGACAATCAAATCGTTTTACACCGAGTTAGCAAATCGGCCTGCATGACGATGATCAGTTCGTGACTTTGGAAAAGGTTTTCCAGGGTACAAACTTGGAAAAAAAAAATTAGATAAACTACACAATATTAGCAATCAGATGATTAAGTTTCCATAGGAAGTCAAGATTCTTTTTTTGTTGATTTTGATGATTGTACCATAAGAACAAAGTTGTTCAATATCACTGACTAATCATGACATATTATTTTGACGCTTTGTTGACGAGCTTCGAGGCGCAGCGGTCAACACGCCTGACTGCGACACGGATGGTCCCGGGTTCGATCCCCGGTCAGGTCAAGATGGAAAATGATCTATTCCAGATTGACCTGGGTCTTGGATGTTTATCTATATAAGTATCTATTATAAAATGTAGTATCGTTGAGTTGGTATCCCATAACACAACTCTTGAACTTACTATGGGGCTAGCTCAATCTGTGCGATTTGTCCGTAAATATTTATTTATTTATTATTTATTGTTACACACTTTATCTATACTAATATAATAAAGATGAAAGATTTGATTGTTTGTGTGTACCTCTATTGAACAGGCTCCGAAACTTCTGGACCAATTTTTGAAATTCTTTCTACTGTGAGAAGCAAATTTATGGGTGATATAGGCTAAAATTTACGCGGACATAGTCGCGAAAAAATTGGTAGTACTAAAATACATAATATATGTATATGTAAGTAATAAGCTACTTAAATAATATTTCTCTTGATATCATAAGATGGCTCATAATTTACAACTGGAGGTAATGCAATAATGCTCTAAGGTAAAATTGTCGCGCAATTTGTATGAAATGATAGTGTAGACTTTTGTTGTTTTTTGTGGGTGTAAGCGGTCATTTCTGGTGTCAAAATTTTAAGCTTACCTAACGCATTGGACGTACCTTAACAAATTTCCATCAATGGTGACAGCCAGACTAACGGCTTCGCGTGCTTTTTGAAGCACGGAGGTTGAGATATTTTTATGACAATCATCCCAGTATCACGCCTGGGGTGGCTTAACTTGCGTAATGCTCAAGCACATTAGACCATCAGTCTCCTCAAATTTAAATGTAGTCCACTATCGTGTCGTGACCTGAATTTCTTACATCCTTGCGCAACACTTACCGCTGCAGCCTAACTTCATAGTTTACCTTTATTGGTGGTTTTCACTTAATAAAAAAAAAAACTTTACTGTATCAGTTCAGGATATTGCCAGCCTCATCATCTTATCTTCATGGGGTCGATTATAAATCGGAAGCATGTCTAACCTTTGGGTTATTTTGCTAGCCTTCATGGCACAGCAGTTGATACGCCAGCATACAAATAAACAACAAATAAATAAATATATACGGACAAATCACACAGATTGAGCTAGCCCCAAAGTAAGTTCTTAAGAAAGACTTGTGTTATGGGATACTAACTCAACGATACTATATTTTATAACAAATACATATATAGATAAACATCCAAGACCCAGGTCAATCTGAAAAAGATCGTTTTTTATCATGACCTGACCGGGGATCGAACCCGGGACCCCCGTGTCGCAGGCTGGCGTGGTAACCGCTGCGCCACGGAGCCTAGCTTCAAACCCCAGCTATTCATGATGGAAACTATCTTTTTTTGATTGACCTGGATTTTGGATGTTGTATTTATATAACAATATTGTTGAGTTAATATCCTACGACACAAGATCACTACTTATTGAGAAGCTTTCTTAAATTTGTGTGACTTGACCCTATACATATTTTTTTTATTTAATTAACTTATCAATAATGTATTTTGTATTATAATAGAATATTTGCTTAGTTTGTTGCAGCTAACTGTATAAAATATAATAAATCAATACATATTTATTGAACAAATGTTTTATTGAATTTGAATAGAAAAGTAACACATGTCGAATAACATATCCTTACAACAATAAATGTATTATTTACTACCTTTTACCCTTGACTTCATCCGCGTAATTTTTCCCGGGTTCGATCCCCGGTCAGGTCAATTAGGAAAATGATCTTTTTCAGATTGACCAGGGTCTTGGATGTTTATTTATTTGAGTATCTATTATAAAATATAGTATCGTTGAGTTGGTAAGTAGTTAGTATCCCATAACACAAGTCTCGAACTTACTTTGAGGCTAACTCAATCTGTGTGATTTATCCATATATATTATTTTTTATGTAATAATGTATTACCTATAGCATAGCGCCCGCGACACCGTTAAATATAATTTTAGTAAAACCAGGCTGTGTTTAGAAGTAAACTCCTGTCTTATTATAAAACGAGGACTAACTTTAGTACCTGGTTTAAACCATTATCCACCCAAAACAAATTGACAATGACAGTTGTGAAATGTTTGAAGTGACAGGTGTTGACTTATTTTGGTCGGATAATGGTTTAAACCTAGTACTAAAGTTAGTCCTCGTTTTATAATAATAAAAAAACGGCAAAAATAGGTTTAAACCTGTTCTACCTTAGTTCGGACTCGTGATGGATCATGTCAAGTTTAGGAAATTAACCTTTGCTTCATTATAAAAAGTGAACTAAGTCACGATCGACTTAGATCTGAGACGATCCCCCGAAAGCATATTTCATTCGTTCATTCATTCAATCATTCCACTACATCGTTCCGATCTTCATTATAATTGTAATTATTTTTTAAATTTTTTTGATTTAAATAGTATAAAACTTAAAAATAATAAAATTGAAATGATAAAAGATGTATATTTTTGTTATAAAATGATATATTCAAAGGTTTGATTACATAAACCATACTTTTTACCTGCAAATATTTTTTTACGTAACTGTTGGTAAACTTATAACCCTGAAACGGAACGTATCTGAGCGCGCGTAACAAATTGTATTTTTTCCAAAGAAATCAAATAGTAACCTCGAAAATTGTTCTATATTAGATTGTAAAAAGTAAATTTTTCAAATTTATTGAATCAAAGGAGCCGTGGTCGTCTGTACAAAAAGTATTGTTTTGTAGATGCTGATAAGGATCGCCGATAATTATGTTGGAACTAACCTCAAAGTTTGTTTACGATGGTGAAATGTTTAATAAATCAATGGTTCCAGGTGTCCAAGCATGGTTTTCTAGTTGTTGTGAAACAAAAATGACAATAATAGTGTTGAAAGTGATAAAATAATATATTTACGACATGTAAATCTTCAAATCATTAAATAATTTTACGTGATATTTGTGATAGTTTTACTGCTTTCTTTGTATTTATTAAGTATTCGCTCATGGTAAAATAAGTAAGTATCGAGATTCACGTAGATTCTAGCATCAACATATACTTTTGTAGTAAAAAAATAAAAACTAGTGAAATGCTGGTTTATCTTTTGACCTAGGATCATGTATGACTTAAGCGATAAATCTTTTTTTATAATACGATTTTCCTTTGTACTTGACTTGAGAACAGACTTAGAGATGGTTTAATAGTTAGTCCGCTTTTTATAATAAGACGGATTGACTTTATCTGGGTTTTATAGGTGTGTCCAAAGTAGTTCTGCAATTTCATACTTGACAATTAACAACATTACAATGTTAGTATCTACAAACACTTAAAACAATTTTCGCGCAGTTTCTCCGAATTTAATTCAATTGTATAATTGTAATACAATACGCGCCAAGACTGGAATTCAATAACGCTCCACACAAAAATGCTTTTATAAGGAAAGCGTTGGACGCTACTTCTGTCAACTATTCCGTTTAACTTGGAAGCGGTCCAATGCTTCTTATGGCGAGTATTGGCATGTTTCCGTCTTCTAGCATTCTAAGCGGCTTGTTATAAATAAATAATTAGTCCCTTTTGGAGCTTTGGTAATAGTTCGACATAAAAAGAGATTGCACGCAATCAATTTATTAAGATATCTATTCAATGTTAAAAGATGGAATGCTGACAAAATATTAATTCACTGCACTTTTATAAATACCAATCGTAGTTAGTATCATTGACTCATATATATAGCCGCGTGGTTCCCGGCAGAGTAGAATAGGCCCACTCCAAGTCTTCCCGTGGATGTCGTAGTAGGCGACTTAGGAAACATAAGCTAAACAAAGCTTTGAACATCAAAGTTACCTCTCCAACCCGTCTGGCCAGCGTGGAGAGTGTAGGCCAAATCCTCTGACTGCTATGGCTAATGTATGGCTCTGGTAGTTAAGAGAGGGTTGTGCTCCTGCAGTGGAGACTGAAGAAAGACCTGATGATGATGATGACGATGACTCATATATATAGAGAAAATAATTATATATCAACAACGAGTATGATATAAAAGCAAACAATACTCAACAAATTCAATAGCGCTCCACAAAAATTCTTTTATAAGCGTTGGAAGCCAGTTCTGTCAACTATTCCGTTTAATTTGAAAGTAATCCAATGCTGCTTACGGCGAGTATTGGCATGTTGCCGTCTTATAGCATTTTAAGCGGCTTGCTATACATAAATAATAAATCTCTTTAGAAGCTTTGGTAATACAAAAGAGATTACTAAATTATTTATAAAGTGATACATGTTAAATGTCTAGTAAATGTGTAGATGGAATCCCGACAAAATATTATTCACTGCCCTTTTTAAAAATACCGATCATAGTTAGTATTATTTACTCATATATAATGAATAAATAAAACTGTACCTTCGACGGTATGTAAAGCAAATAATACCCAACAAATTCAATAGCGCTCTATAAAAATGCTTTTATAAGTGAAGCGTTGGAAGTCAATTCTGTCAACTATTCTGTTTAACTTGGAAACGATTCAATGCTGCTTATAGTTTAGGCTTGTAGCCGTCTTGTGGGAACTCTCCAGTCAATGTTTCACAATTTTGACACTCAATACTTTATACGTATATATATATATATATAATGTCTTTATGTGACGCGCTTAGTTAGTTCTACCTGCTTTTGATATGAATAATAACTTTGTATTATATGTATACATCCATACGTTTCAGGATTGTTCACTAAAACTGTTCTGTCAACTATTCCATTCAACTTAAAAGCGATTCAATGCTGTTTATGGGAAGTTTGGGCGTGTTGCCGCCCATGACATTCTAAGCAAGTCGTCATAAATCTCTTAAGAAGTTTCAATATGAGTTTGGCACATAAAGATGCTTTTGGCTGAGTTATAGGCATGATGCCGTCTTGTGAGAACTCTTCCGTTAAAGTTTTGCAATTCTGGCACTTAATATTTCATACGTATACAATGCCGTCATATAATGTGACGCTCGTCGACTCCACCTGCGTTTGATATGAAAAATAACTTCGTTTTATACGTATATATACATACGTTTCACAATTATTCACAAAAATATTCTTCCGTCAACTATTCCTTTCAACTTAAAAGCGATCCGATGCTGTTTATGGTGAGTTTTAAGAGTCCCACGTAAAGTCGCAATCCTATACAAACGTAGTTTGGTTTTAGTTTTACAACAGTTAAGCCAATCTCAACCAAATTTCGTACATACTACCGGATAAGGCATATTGATGTTTATAATCAGATTTCAATTTTAAAAACAATACCTATACAAAATTACAGCGAGTTGAAGTTTCGTATCGAAAACTTGTACTCGCTGTAATTTTGTATAGGACGAAACTACGTTTGTAAGGGATTGCGGCTTTACGTGGGACTCTTAAGGCGTGTCGCCGTCTTATGGCATTCTAAGCGAGTGATAAATCTCTTACGAAATTTTAGTATTAGTTTACTATAAACCTTCAAATATGCTTTTGGCTGAGTTTCAGCATGTTGCCGTGTTTTGAGAACTCTTCCGTTGAAGTTTCACAATTCTGTCACTCAATATTTACTACGAATACAATGGCGTCATATGATGTGACACTTTTAGTTGACTCCACCTGCGTTTGATATGAAAAATAACTTTGTATTATACGTATATATACATACGTTTCACAATTGTTCACAAAAATATTCTTCCGCCAACTATTCCATTCAAAAAAGCGATTCAATGCTGTTTATAGTGAGTTTAGGCGTGTTGCCATCTTGTGGCATTCTAAGCCAGTGATAAATCTTTTGTCGAAGTTTCGCGATTCTCCTACTCAATATTTCATACATTGCCGGCAATTGAGGCGCTTTGAGAACTTTACTTTTTATACAGATATTTGAGGAGCTCGATAGCCTAGTAGCCGTGAGCATTATCAGCGCTTACGCATGTTAAGAAACCTTAGGTACAGTCTCAATTCAGATAGTGGGGCAAGTAGTATTAATATATCTTGAGCACTTGGTCTTGGCTGTTATTGCTGATGGCAGTCGTTTAACTATATCAAATGCCTTTAGGCAATTTGACACTAGTGTTGGTCACTTACATATACGAAAACAATCAAACCTATATATACATTTTGTAAGAGTTCACAACAGAGCACTCGTAAACCAGGAACTTACAAACCTGGCATTGCATGAACATACAATATTTGACGATCTCAGTGGCTCAGTGTTACCGCATATGCCTTTGAATCGCAGGATCCCGGGTTCGATCCATAGCCATATCAAAACTATTTCTTTTTTAGATTGATCTGGTTATTGGATATTTAACTATATCCGTATCTATTATAAAATATTAATGTTGAGTAAATATCCTTCAACGCTTCGGAAAAAGAAGGAACACTTTGAAACGATACAATTTTTACGCAAACGACTGACTTTGCGTCACTAAGGTCGTAAAAAGTTGACGTCTGAAATGGGTTTGCCCTTCAACCTTGTATCGTTCACTGACCCGTGATACAATTATGATCGTACTGTAACTTGCTTCCTGACCGGACAGGAAATATTTCCGCTCGACTTAAATGGCATCAAAAGGCAATATAGAATGAATATATATATACAATATATAGTTAGTTCATGATCATAATTTTATGCATTATTTCCAAAAGAAGAAAAAATATATCGAGATTTTCTTTTATTATATCGTAAGTGGCCAACACTGGTGTCAGATTTTTTTAAGGTGCCGAAAGGCATCTGATGTAGCATGATGACAGCCAGGACCAACGGCTTGACGTGTCTTCCTGTGAGTTAGAGATGTTATTATGCCACTTGCGATCACCCATCCCAGTGGGGTTGATGTAAAGCGTAAGCGTTTATAATACTCACGCCTAATGGACCTACGGGCTCCTTTCATGCCGATAGTAGAACCCGGTTCAGGGAACAGAAAAGGTCTGAGAAATAATATCAACATAGTTGAGGTAGAGTCATGCTAAGTGCGAAAATCACTTTTGCTAGTAGTATGACTGGACCGGCTCGTCCGGAAAGTACTATCACATAAAATCTAAATCGAGTAGTTGTTTTACCACTTCTATGCTTCGTTCGGTGAGTGTGAGAGCCGAAGGTCCTTCCCTGGGGAGGGAAGAATAAAAGGCCGACTACGATCTTGTCAATCCCCTGGTGTTGCAGTTGTCCATGGGCAGCGGTGATTATTTACTACCAGGCGACCCGCTTGCTCTGTTCGTTTGCCGTCTAGTAATAAAAAAAAAACATTAACCTAGTTATCACTTTTTGTTTACACAACTGCCTAAAAAGAAATGTTTTAGTTTGAGACGACACACGATCCAGTCTGGTCCCCATTTTAAATACATCATCCGAATGAAAAAGGAGACATCATTTAAAAGGTTGATTTAGGAGGCTCTAGAAAACCCCACAAACTATTTTACGAACTAACAAAAACGGCTACTTTTGACGAAAATGCAAAATAAAGTTCCCCTCTAAAAGTTGCATTTCTCAGTTGATTCTCGAGTTTGGTGAGTAGTTGCGATATGTTTATTTGTTTTCTAAAAAAAAAATATGGTGACGTTAGCATAAAAGTGTGGGATAAGTGGGGCTTATTGTGAGTTTTCGGTGATTGAAAAACAAAACGAGAGTATCATTTTTACCTTGCCATCGACAAGACCGATAAATTTCAAAGCTTTTTGTAAATTAATAAGTTTTTGACATAACTACGACTTATACAATATTATCTTGTCGTCTGATGTGTCTGTGTTGTCTTATGAAGCTTTGTTTTATAGAACATAGCAATTTAATATCTGTTCTTACTTTGGTGTGATACAAAGTAGAAAAGTGTAAAATAATGATCTTGTCTACCTATTAAGTAAAAGAGAGTATTCAAAAACATAACACACTAAATTATATCACTTAAGAGGGTATACTAGCACTGCGTTTTCCATACAAATGTATTTCTCTATTTTCTCGCTGAAAGCTGCTTCTAGAGGCACAATTCTTTTTACATATAATCTATTACTAAAATAGGTATGTACCTCTGTTTTATTTTTTTCTAAAAACCTGTTTAAAAGAAAAAAAAAACAGTTTTTTTTTTAAATAAAAAATAGGGGCATTCCTATTTTAGTACTTGATTTTATGAAAAAAGAATTGTGGCTCTAGAATCAGTTTTCAGCGAGAAAATAGAGAAATACATTTGTATGGAAACCATATTGAAAAAATACGCTCTTAACGTTTCGCATTGAACAGTATCTATTATTGGTGATAGCCAGTGTATTACTAATTATCTATTATTAAAGGAAGTCAGCCTATTGACTTAATTACAGTATATTAATTAATAGGTACTTAGTCCAATCTGTCAGACTGATTTCATCCACTTTCTGAGAAGGGATTCACACTTTGGTTTTTCAGAAATTTAAGATTCAGTAAATTCTGATAAAAAAATCTTTACTTTTGATACATATATAACTACTCGTCAACAAAAACTGTCGTGGTTATAGTGTTTCCCAGGTTTCAAAAGCACACATTGTTTTTCTTTGTGTCAAGGAAAGAGCTCCCATAATTATTACTTTTTTATATTTTCGAAATGGACTTTTCCAACCAATTTTAATAAAAAAATTTTTTGTAACATTATCAAAAATAAAAATGTTTTTTACAATATTTTTGAGCTAGATGAATTATTTTTTAAAATCTCTTTCCATGCTAGGCCCCATTATGATTTAATTCAAAGTTATTCTACATACGAGTATATACGATATTTATTTTTCGAAATCAGCGTTTTGATTACACTTCACAGACTTTACAAGATTTCAAAATCCCAATCCCATCCCATCATCCTAATCCTAACTAATATTATAAATATGCAAGTGAGTTTATTTGTTTGTTACACTTTTACGCTGTCTACTGAACTGATCATCATGAAATCCTGTCTAATATTATATATACGAAAGTTAATTTGTTTATTACATTTTCACGACCTGTCTTTGGAACCGATACTACTAATGAACTGGTACACATAGCCTGAAGTACCAAGAAGTGCATAGGCTACTTTTCACCACGGAGAAAAATACCGTTCCCGAGGGATCGATATTAGCGCAAGCGGAGCCGCGGGTAAAAGCTAATTAACAATAGGTTCTAATTTAATCAAATATAATATCTATTTCGGGGAGTTGATACTAGAACCGTCGCGGCAACATGAAATCTAAATTGATTTCCTGATTACGTACACCCCCATCTAAAACGCTCATTTTATTTTCCATCTGATTTTCAACTTTAAGTCTATGTTAATACGGCGAGAAATGTTTTTAAGCGTACCGGTAAAGTCACATAAATCATTACATCAACGCTTTCCTGATTTATTCGCAAGCCACGTGAGGGCGTGTCAGACACATCCCTCTGCGTGTCGTACTGTTATTTATAGCCTTATATCCGTTTAGGAAGAAATATCTTCGCGCATGGTATGCGTAATATCGATCTCTATTTTTTTTACTTTAACTTATTTATTTTTTAAACTTATTAGATACCACTGCTCGAGATCGACGCGTGCGCGCGATGTTGTCCGCACTATGAGTGCGGAATTGGGACGACATCGTGCGCGCGTCTCGACTCACATTCGCCCTGAGGAAGACCTCCGGAATAGATTAAAACATGTCAGCCAGTATCTGACTATTTACGTGAGTAACCAGTTATTCCGTATTTTAATAATGTCTATATCATCATTATCATCAGGTCTTTCTAGTCTCCACTGCAGGAGCACGACCCTCTCTATACTACCAGAGCTATATATTAGCTTGAGTAGTCAGAGGATTTGGCCTACACTCTCCACGCTGGCCAGACGGGTTGGAGAGGTCTCTTTGATGTTTATAAGCTTTGTTTAGCTTGCGTTTCCTTAGTCGCCTTTTACGATATCCACGGGATGATTTGGAGTGGTCCTATTCTACTCTGCCGGGAACCACACGGCGTCAATGTCTATATGTCATGTTAGATTTAATCAAAAATAATATTCAATATATAGAATTAACGCAAACGTACCGTTATTTTCTCCAGACGTTTCAGCCTGATTACACCGTTCATGATATAGGATTGAACGACGAGACGATGAGTAATGAATCTAGACCTACTGCTAGGACTAAAAAGTAGGTCGATCAGAATTAACCTGAATTAATTAAATATACGAGGGAATGGATATCAGGAATCGTGTCAATAGGCGATACGTCTAGCAACCGATCACTATTTTGATTCCGTTCTCACCTACAAGCCCACCAATATGCTAAACGTAGCTTTAAGGTTTGGCAGACCTGCAGGCCTATTTGCTAACTCGGTATACAACGTTTTGATAGTCACTTTAATATCCATTACGGTTTTCATATCATAAAATAGTCATTCATACGGAAGCCGTAATGAATGTTGAAGTTACCATCAAAATGATGTACACCATAGTTGTCAAAAGTTAGCAAATAGGGCTTGTCTGCTCCGCAAGGGAGAAAAATTTGATAGTATGTCTGTGTGTATGTTAAATATGTTTTTATGCCTTTTACTTTACCCACCCTTCATGTAATTCAAAGCAATATTCCAATTGGGTTGGACAAATATTGGGGACAAATAAAATAATCGTCAGGCTCAGGTTAACAGCGAACTTCTCGTATATCTTAGTAAAAAGACTGAAAAATTTTAAAGTATTCGGCCTTCTTTAGGGTGATATTCATCACATGCAACCCCAAAACTGCAGTAGTTTCTTGAGTCAGACTGAAACATACAAACTCGAAAGTACAAAATAAGCTTTTACTATTTTTACTATTAAGTCAGAAGAATTTGTTTGTTTGGTTTAATACGCTAATCCCAGGATTACTGGACCAATTTCAAAAATTATTTCACCTTTTGATAGGCACGTTATCCCTGAGTTATACAAAGTTATGTATGTACCACAGGCAAAGCCGGGGTGTACTGCTACTACTTCAAAAAATAATTGTGATCACAGATTATGTTTTTCGTACTATTAATAGTTCATCATTTAAGACTTTCACATACCTTATCATATATAGTCAAATTGATATATCAAATTGGCTCTAATTTTTTTGTCATTTCAATACCAATTGCCGGCCGGTTGTACATTTTTTAACGTCTATGTTGAAGTTTCTTTACACGTTTCCATCAAAGTTGCTCATATTGACAGGATGATTCACCCCTTCAAGGCTATGTTGAGAATTAATTTACATCTGGTATTAGGTTCAGGATAGCCAAAGTTTATCATCATTCGAAAATCCTATTAATCATGAAACAATATAAAATTTTAATCAGATTGCGAGAGGAAGGAGGAAGTGAATATTAATGCGATCACGAATGAAACTATGAAAGAAATGATAATTTTTTCACAAACGTTTCTGAATGAGGATATTTTAAATTCCAATTTTGCACTTTAGTCCGATAGCAGACATGCAGATGGGCCAGGAATTTTGCACAGATTTTGTTCTATTCCGCATTGTCCTTAGTAAATTTCGAATAAAAAAAAATATATATTTTCCTTAATTTTAATTATGTTTAACTACTCCTGCAATCTCCCTCTTTATACCCTTGGTAAGGTTTCCATAAAGAGATATGTTTTAAAAAATTAACAAGTTTACATAAATTTAGGCAATACCTACTTGGCAAAATCATCTCGTACCTAAACGTTGAAGATCACCAAAAGTTTTTATATTGATTCTATAAAAACATTGAAGACACTTGTATTGACTGATTGAGTGAGTTTTTTACAAATGGTTCCTGTTACCTACATTACATGCATCTATGACTATTTCAACACAAACTACTATGAGTGTAAACTAAAATAAATTTATTTATCAAATGTATAACAATATAGCTAAATAATTTTTAAGGGGCATAATAGTCATTATATTGAACACCCGCCCCAGAGAACAAATCTCAAACACGATAAAAAAGTTAACCTCATATATAAAATTAGCAATAACTTAACCAAGTTTTTATGATAAGTAAACATTTTTTTTTTACTATGATGTATTTTCCTTGCGGCTCCTTGACTGCTCGTGGTCCTTAAATATTATTTCGCCATTTTGTTACATACCTACTCTTTATTTTTATCACTTACTATATATTGGTTTTCATCACAAAAATACAAGTCTTAAATTGAAGTTTTTCGTATATTCTTACCTAATAACCTTTGGTCTAATAGGAAACAAATTGCCCACAACGGAGCCAGTGGGACTAGACCCAGATTTGCATCAGTTGCAAAACTAAGTTATGATAATCTGGTTATAAGTTACAGGCTCGAGCTGGTAAGCTTTTCAATTTTATTGGGAGATGGGATACTTTGGCGTTAACTTCTCGAGAAATTGAATTTTCCACCATTTTAATACAGCTGTTGAATCAGTTCAGATGCGGCTAATGATTCTGTTCTCGAGTTTCAACGGCTAAGAATAATTTCTCCTTTCAAACGTCCACTCAAAGTATTAATTTATTTTTTATTTTAAGTCGGTGAGTTGAAGTATTTTTACACATTTATTCTTTGAGTAGGAAATTAAGAAGATTAACTACGTGTTAATTTTCATACAAGAAGCGATAACGCCCGCCCCTTAAACATAGTCCAATTTCAATATTTTTTTTACACATTATTAATAAATTGGAGAAGTAGGGCTGTACGTTTTGATATTTGAGATAAATTGCTTACACACAACTACATACAACTATGAGCATCTAAGTAAATCATCATCATCATCATCAGGTCTTTCTAGTCTCCACTGCCGGAGCAAGACCCTCTCTGTACTACCAGTGCCATATACTAGCCTGAGTAGTCAGAGGATTTGGCCATCTAAGTAAATATCCATATTTTTTTCTTAAAAAATACCCGGTGCATTATAATTCATTTGAATCAATCTAAACCGAATCAATAAGAAAGAAAAACAGTTAACCCTAGATAAGGGTGTGCTAAATCGGATGACACTAAAATTTTATTTCGTAAAGGTTTGGGGGGTGGAAGAATTATCGCTTTTTGTATGAAAATTTACAGGTATGAGGAACGCTCATAATTTTAAATAAAACGAAAGTTTCTTATAAGATAGTTTAATTTTGGTATTAATATAACATCTATTGTAACAAAAACTCAGAAAAAGAATTATAATGGACACTTTATAAATGAAATACCCGACGAAAGTTGGCCAAGATAATAACAGTGTGGAAACTCAAAACACGGCACAAACTGTTACGTTGCCAACTCAGATTATGTAGGTGGTGCGATGAACTTAAAGCTACCAAAAACAACAGACTGACAGATCTGACACTCACATTCCAGGTTCTGAGAATCTATGACACCATACATTATAAGGGTAGGCGATGATCCACGATCCAATGAGCATAAAGTGTAGTTTGTTGAAGATTTATTTGATTTTGTTTGAACATTGCGCTCGCGCTGACATTTATCTTTATTTGTGATCTTCACGTGTTTGCTATCTAATGTGGATACACTCACCGCGGGTTTTAATTTTGCCCAATTTATTTTGAATACTGCTGCCTTGCATTGTAGTTTTTTTTTATTTGATAATATTTTTTTTTTGTGGTTAGTCTATGGCACGCTGGATCGTGTAGAGGTTTAATGTTTTTGTGCTCCTCCCTTGTACAATGTACAACTTGTATTCCTTCTTTTTTTATTATTATTTTTATTTTATTTATTCTTTTGTTTTTGTGTCGTTTGTTATATTGTGTTAAACTTATGTGTTATTAGGCACTACTGGCATTGGTTCGTCGTTGATATCACAAAAGGTAACGACTGAAAATCAGTGCTGGCCATCTTTCTGTCCAGTGTAACACTGAGCCGCCAACTATTGTGGTGCACAATGCATACTATTATACTATTCCTTTTTGTTTATATTTTTTTGGGTGTGTGTTTGTGTTCTACAATAAATAATATTTTATTTCACATACAGACGTGGCACGGATACAATGTTATGTCATATTATCACTACGCTTATATGAAGCGCCATACTGGTGTCTATAGAGCGTTACAGACTGCATATCATTCTACAAAGTTTTTCGTAACGATGCCATACCCGCGATCACCGGACAAGCAGTTGAAGATGCCACCTTTGACCATCATCACCATCATTATCTCAGTCCAGCAATCCTGATCCTGTGCAGATCTTACCCTTGATCATGGATAGAAATTTTAAATCGATTTTTCCGCAACAACAAAATGAAGCGCTAAAACGTACATTTGCAGATTTCTATAGGTTCAGTACATCAATCGTGGCCCGGAAATACATTTGCCATGACAACACAAATCTATATTCGTACAGAGAAGGTCGTGCTCTTGCAGTGGAGACTAACAAAAACCTGATGATGATGATAATCATAAATGACATGCCCTAGCTAGTGCAAAAATAATAACAGAGCAGAGACTGAAAACACGGGGCAAACAGTGATTTTGCCGACCCAGACTATGGAGGTAGTGCGACGAACTTAACAGCTATGATACCGTACGGTCCAATAAACTAACTGACGATCCGGACACAAAATATTCGGCCATGCTGTCCGATTGATTTAAAAAAAATTCACAGACAATTTGGACACCATCAAAGCAACTTTAGTCAAAGACCAGCAACTACCCTACAGGCAGTTGAGCATGCCACTCCTGACCATGAATAGAAAATACAAACCGGTTTTTCCGCTACTGAGCGCGTCATTTCCGTAATTCCAGCGTCCATGGAAGAAAATGGAGCGCTAAAACGTACATTTGCAGATTTCTATCGGTTCAGTACATCAATCGTGGACCGGAAATAAACTTGCCACGACAACACAGATCTATGTTCGCTAAAACGCAGAGAAGATTTATGCGAAGCCACTACAGATATTTGAAGGACTGATAAATGGGCTTTAGTATCGAGAATTCCAGTTAAAAATGTTTTAGATTGAAGCAATAACTCTGCTTTATCTTCTGATTGGTAAGACTGGTATTTGTTTGTTTTTATCATTATTGCTCTCAGTATTTTTATTTGAACGAAAAATGAAAACGGTTTTTATTTTGGCAATAGTCGGGATAACTCTAAAAGTGATCCATTTGGATGATTGAGTACAAAATACAAGTAATACTTTAAATAAGTCGATCAATCTCAGTCGAGAAAGTATTTTATTTAATCAGCAAAATGCAAAGTTAAATTTCAGATTCGAAATAGTATACTATACCCGAATTATTTTAAAAGCTTGTTATTACTTACTTGCATAACCTCTATATAAATAATTTACAACATTTTATAAACGTACAATATATAAATACTTCGATTATTATTAGTGTATGATTTTGAAGAGCATCTGAATTTCAATTTCTCCTAAACTGTGCAATTCATAATCAATTTGGCTAAAAATAAAAAGCATTGTTAATATACTCTACTTTATAGTTACTTAATGCATTTATTACGTACCTGAAATCTTAGATTATAGGCTTTCGATACGGCAATTTGTCGGATTTTGATGGCATTAATTAACAGGACGCGTATGCTAACACAATAAAACCGGTCAAGTGTGAGTCAAACTCGCGCAATGAGGGTTCCGTACAATATGCTTCGTGAACGCACACACAATGTGCAAAAATGTTTTATTCAATTGACTAGCGCTATCTAGTGGCGTTTTAATGAACTATTTCACTAGATGAACTTATTATAGTGAGTTTACTACTTTATTTTCAAGTGATAGAATTCTTATTATTCTTCCTGTAATCTTCAAGGAATGAACCATATTTTGTAATTTTTTCAAAATTTTCGGCCCATTAGTTTCGGAGATCAGGGAGGGGGAATGGTCAATTTTTGCCTTCTTTCGTGAATAAAATCAAAAGTATTCATTTTACCCGAACAAAAAAAAATATTTTGGACATCCTTATAATGAGCCCTTTCACTTGATATATGACACAGTAAGGTTTGCAAAACTTTTTTTTAAGATTTTGTAATTGGGCCCCAGAAAATGACCCTTATTTCAAAAAAATCTTTATTTACTTTGCACATCTGTGTTTGGGTCATAGGATTACACCATCTTACCAAATTTCACCTAATTTGGTTCAGTAGATTCGGAGAAAATTGGCTGTGACAGACGGACGGACGGGCAGACAGACGCACGAGTGATCTTATAAGGGTTCCGTTTTTCAATTTTTGTACGGAACCCTAAAAATGTTACGCATACAAGCATTGAAAAATTTGCCACTTTTTTTTTCATTGATATAAAGACATGGCGTCATCTAAAGGGTATATAGTCAAAGCCTGAAATACACATTTTACTTATTTTGTGTTTAAGTCATATAAAATTTAACTTAAACAAATAAAAATAAATGACATATAAACATCAACAAAGCTTGAGTGGCTTTGAAAATGTGAAAAATTGTGAGTAAATAAATTATAGGAGGCTGGAGGGCTGCCCCTGCCAAAAACAATGAGCAAGTATTTAAAAAGGCTAAGCATTAAGCCTTTTTCTCTCAGTGGTATTTTCATCAAGTTTTTTTAGGGTTATGATTGTGATAATGGAACCTTTATGGTGTATCAAACACCTCTCTCACTCCAACTCTGAACAGACTCTTTTGTTTGTTTAACAAAAAATAGGCTCCTCTACTAAAGGTCTAAATATTCCGGGCTTTATAATTTGTCAAAAATATTTCTTGATGTTTCAAAAGGAGTTTTATATCACATTGATATTGAAAGGTACGAAAAATGTACGGAACGGTTTTTATATTAAATCCAACCAGCCCCCGTAGCATGACACGCGCGACAACGTTTATCGACTATCGCCATCTTGTTTTTCGCAATACTGAAGAGCAAGAAGTAGATAGTTTATCGCGCGATATAAACGGCGTCGCGGGAGCCATGCTACGGGGGCAGGCCAGTGTTTTTACCGAGTTTTCATAATATTATTTTACTTTGCAACTCCCTGCTATAACCAGCCTGGAGGCAGTTTTGAACTTCTGACATTTACTCGTCTAGATATTTTTGGGATTTTATTTTTAAGCTCTGTGTGCGTAATCGATTAGTCTGGGTGAAAGTACTATAGGATTTTACGGATTAATTTAGAATTATTTTCATAAAAATTAATCCCAAACGAAATAAATAAACATGCACACAAATTATGCTATTAATAGGGAATATGCATGAAAAAATATATGTTTTCGTACCAGTTTATCCAAAAATATTCAATAGTAAAGTACTGAAAGTAAAAACAGAATAAAATTTGGTTGAAAAACGAACGAGATAAAATGATTTTACGAAAATATGTCTATCTCACTCGCGTAAACACTATTTTATATGGCAAATGTATTCATGACATAGACTATGTCGTCACTAGTCCATATCGGACCTCTCTTTCTTATTTAAAATTTAAAGTTTCACATCTTCGTCGTTAATTAAGATATTATAAAAGTTCTTTTATATTTTTTTCTGTGGTTATTAAGGATACTAAGGATATACTAAGCAAATAAAAAAAATACGTGCATACACTCTATTCTCGCTATACCTAATAGATTTTCAATGCTGGGCCGGGAAAAAAACAAACGATGAATGTTCGAAAATTGAAAGAATAAATGTATCTTCATCATCTTAGGTGTAAGAAGTCAAGTTCTGGACAAAGGTCTTACCCAAAGATTTTTATAATTAGCGGGCTTTGCAAATGGGTTTTTAAGCGCAGTATGTGAACCATATTTTGACACCAATGCCGCCCGCCTAACTGTTTTTTTAAGCGAGGGAAGGGTTTTGTAAGTTTGTTGGACTTTGCGATTGGGATAAAGGTACTTGGTATGTTAATTGCTCGGATGGATTTCGATGAGAAAGTGGCAGCTCCGGAGGCCGGGAGCACGTACCCGATGCCATGCATGCAATCACCGGACAGCAGTGTTGCCACAACTGAGTTTCTAAAAGGTACATAGCCAACGCGGAAAAGGTTCATAATATGAAGCTAAAAAGGTACACAATATTTTTTTTCCATGCGATGACATGTTCTAAAATGCATAGTCAATAAATAATGCGTCGCGCGCTTGCTATGTACTTTGTGGGTAGTATGAACGAGGTGGAGTAAGTATTGTGATTGTTGTTTAATGTTCCGCTATATGCAAGGTTCATAAACATTTTTTATCTTATAAAAATTTTCGTAAATTGTTGTTGCAAAAAGGTAACACTAGCTGTTACCCGCGGCTTCGCCCGCGTGATATATAGCCTATATCCTTCTCAGTACCCTAACCTATGTGTATGCAAAATTTAATGATGATCGGTTCAGTAGATTCGGCGTGAAAGCGTAACAAACAAATAAACAAACAAACTAACTCACTTTCGCATTTATAATATTAGTTAGGATGTCCTTCTCAGTACCCTAACCTATGTGCATGCAAAATTTAATGATGATCGGTTCAGTTGATTCGGCGTGAAAGCGTAACAAACAAATAAACAAACAAACTAACTCACTTTCGCATTTATAATATTAATTAGGATTAGGATTGCACATCGAAGGCTAAAAAGGTACGTCAAATGTGTAAAATGTATGCTAACTGCAACACTGCCGGACAGGCAATTGAGGATGATACCCCATCAATTTATATGATTCCTTTAATTTTCGCTCATTTCCTTAGCCTATACATATTATTCGATTGAAACGAACGATTGAAAATCTATTATACGAAGGATTTGTATTTTTATTTTGAGTTGTCTTCCCTGTAAGAAATGTATGTATTTAAAGTTGGTGTCATAGTTGAGTTGTCTTCCACTTATAATAGGCACTTATTTGTCTCATTGGCATTTATTTGTACCTTCTAATATCTCAATTTGAAACTTACGTCTTCAAATCGTCGAAAGTGTGTTATTATTATGATATTTCATTAAAACAATGAAATTAATTAAACATAAATACTTATAAACCTTAATTTACCTCTTCTATGGTCCATTTAGTCCAAACTCATAGAATTAGTCTCATTTTCGACGACAGGTAATTTTTAATAAATAATATCAAGTAAATTTGATAATTTTTTCGCAGCCTGTCAAATCCCACTTTTTGACCAAAGGCGTCTCTTTGTTTGGAAACAAAGAGACGCCTTCTGGAAAAGTAGACTTTTCCAGAAGCGCCGTCCTGTATTTTCGAGAAGGATTTAAACCTGCTTTTAACTACTCTTGTTATAGAGAAGAGAATTTAAGTTTTGATCCAGGAAAATATCGTATAAAATATTTTCAATAACATCAAACTTATATGATGGATGCTGGTTGGAGTTTACTTTTGAAATTTTGTTGCACGCTCCATGCACCGCGTAAAATTTATGACTCCGATGTATTGTTGAGATATGTTCTTGAGGACAAAGCCACATACATAATAAATGTACAGTCGGGGGCACATAAACCTGACTCCCTTGCAGTTTACAATCTATTTGCACGGGGTTCCGGTTTATCTGCCCCCAACTCTACAACGAATTACTAAGATAAAATCTTAGATTATACGAGTATAAAGCCTAAATAGACTCTATCAGCTTAAAAGCGTAGAAAAAAGGAGTCAAGAATCCATAGTCGGTTGCGCACACACACAGCTATCAATTTGACGGATTTTGAGGGCATAAGTTGACAGGACGCGTGTGTTAACACAAAGCTGTCATGCACACAAGCATTAACAAATTGGCCTGTTTTTTAATCATTGAAATAAACATAGACTAAAAAAAACATTTCGTCTCTCAATAAAGGCATGACGGTGTCTAAAGAGTAAATAGTCAAAGCATCCGTCATATAAGTTTTATGTTAAAATGTACAAAAGGCACCTCAAGTTATATCACCCATAAAAATATAAATATGTACTCGGATTTTAGTAGGGGAATCTAAGTACTTATTTATATTCATTTGGTTGGTATTCGGGATTTGGAAATTCTTCTGAGGAAATTTATTCGCTACGAAATCCTACACTAACACCTGACTGGTGTTATATTACTTAAGACAAATCTAATACGTAGAGCAATCAGTCTCCTGGTTTGTAGAAAATAATCTACCTCGTCTTTTTAAGATTCAAAGTTATCGTTAGTGAAATAGCATGAAGTTGTTGTTAGATCTATGATTTTGTATAGGTATGTTAGTAAAGTAAATAAACGTTCGTTAATATTTTTGACTTTATTTGGTGAACTTGTGTAGTAGGATACTGAGACATCGATTCTTATTTATAAAAGATACTTATATCTATAAAGTAATCCAAGACCATCAGTCGATTTAGGTCATTTTTATTTTCCATTATGACTTGGCCAGGGATCGAACCAGGGACACCTCGTGTCATAGGCTGGTGTGTTAACTAATGTGCCAAGGAGTCTTTATCAATAAATATAGGTATATCTTCTTTAATTTTTTTTTTTAGTTAGGAAGTCGTAGAATCAAAAGTTAGTGTTTATTAAGAACTAACATATTGGTTTTCGCTGTGATATCTTTGCCCGCCCTTTTTAAAATAATTAAAAAAAATCCCCAAACTTTAACGTGTCTTACTGGCGTATATCCCAGTACCACAGTCAAAATTCCAAAATTTAATAAAACCTACTCCAATATTCATAAAGAGGTCACCGTGAGTGTTCCGTCAGCAAAATTGCTGGAGTTCGCATCTCTTTAATCGTTTAGCAGGCAAAGACTTCTATATAAACTGATGTAGACGTGTTCTACGCCAAGAAACAGACATTTAAAAATAATCGTATACGTTATATCTTCACGATATAGAGTTTAGGTGTGAACTAAGCGCAACGGTGTTAAGTAGCTCTCTTCAGAATAATAGTTGGTACGTACGGCTCGTCTACCTCAGTTTATATAGAAGTCTTTGTCAGCAGTTGGGTTTCATTATCAAACACTCCAGCAGGCCTCATCAGGGTTCAAGGAATACACCCCGATTCGCATGCGTGGCTCTCAACCCGACAGTGTCAGTAGTAGACGTATTACCGCCGAGGGTAGACGTCCAGAAAGCTCCCGGAGGAGTAGCCCGCGATCTATGTAACTCGAATTTTAGTTAGTGTAGTGTAAGTGATAAGTGTATGTTAAGTTTTGAAAACTTTAGACGTGTATTGGCTAATTAGTCAATGTATCGGAAACGCAGTAATGTGAGTTTTTGATTTTAAAGAAACCGAATTCGTAAAATGAATATTTCTGATCAAAGGATAAATAAAAGTAATTTAAAACAATAATAATTCAATAAATAACAATTTCATATTGATATTTTCCTACCTTATCTTTTGTTTTGTTCGATGCTGTAGACGATTACAATTTTTTTGGATTAAGTACAGGTTTATATTTTTACTACATAATATGTAGAGTACAAAAACTGAGAATACAAAAAAAAAATATTAAAATAGCAAACTTCTATTAACTTTTCGTTTACTTTTTTGGGTAAACTGAAATTACTTGGATTATACATAGCAACAAATATTATGGCTGTATACCACTGCTACTAAATAATAATCCTTTATAATAATAATCCTTTATTGCTCACCACAATCAAACACTTTTACATGACAAAAAAAAAAAACTTAAATCTAACCATTAGTCCAAACTTAAATAATTTAACAAAGTAAGTGTTACAATAGATGCATTGATAAAAAGATAGATTATGGCGGATTGATACCTGAACTAGGAGTATCCTGTGTCTCAGGTTATCAACCCTCACCCCCTATTATGAATATTGAAAATAATTGATCAATGTCAAAATATAAATTTAAAAAAATATTACAAAACATTAGAAAATTTAAATTTAAAAAATAATGCTAATTAAAATTTAAAGTTTACAGAGATTGATTTTTTAAATTAATAAATAATGGAATGTATAATAAAAATTTATGCCTTAATGTCAGAAATAAAATGCCATAATATATATTTTAGTTGCGAACTACTACTCATTTGAGGAAAAAAGAAAAAGAAAATAGAATAGTCAGAGTACCTTCTTAGATTCTTATACAATACGTTTGAGTAAGTTCTCCGTTTCGTCGTATGTTAACATTTTGAGGGTACTTTTTAAATGAGCTTTTAAGGTAGTCTTGTTCATTTTATAGATTTGGTGTTTATCATTCAACCGCCTATAGAGGTATGGTCCAGAGTAATAAGCTTGGCGACAAGTGAGTGTGATATTGAACCGCGGTACAGGAGTGCGTAATCTTCTTTTGTTATTTGGTACAAGTAATGGATCAATTTTTTTATGATGTCTGATTACGGAGTTATGAATAAATAGTTGCCTAACTGTGAGCAAACCTGTCTCTTTGTATAGTTTATCAGTACGATATTTTCTAGGTTTAGCCAACATTACTTTAATGACAGCTCTTTGCGCTCTCTCTAGTTCAATAAGATGTGAAGTAGCAGCCCCTCCCCATACAGGGATACAGTAGGTCAATATCGATTGACAGAGTGCGTAGTAAATTTGAAAAATAAGTTTTTGATCTGCACATTCTCTAAGATTTTTAAAAATGTGTAATAATTTCCGAACTCTTTTACTGAGAGCTGTAATATGCGGAGCCCAACTAAGGTTTCTAACAATTATTATGCCTAGATATTTGTGAGTGTCAGTCTTATCTAACAACGGGCAATCACACATTTGATTATTGTCTAGGTGACATCTACTTGTATGGGCTCTTAGGCAAAAATTGTTGGGTGGATTGACAGCACCACATGTTCGGAAACATATGTACTTAGTTTTTGATACATTAATGGTGAGAAGATTACTGTCAAGCCATGTCATGACCTTTTGTAGCCCGCGTTCAGCATAAAGGTTAACTTGAGGCCATGACTTTCCTTTAAAAATAAGAGCTGTATCATCAGCAAAGGCAAGGATATTACCATTTTCAATTTCCAGTCCGCATAGGCTGTTTATGTATACCAAAAAGAGTGTAGGACCGAGCGTACTACCTTGCGGAATTCCATAGGTAATAGGGAAACTAGAGCTATGGGTGTTAGAAACCTTAACGACCTGGGTACGATTAGTTAGATAGTCTCTAAACCAATCTAGGGCGGTTCCTCTTACTCCAAGCTCTTCCAGTCTCATCAACAGGAGCGGAATAGAAACGGTGTCAAAAGCTTTTTTTAGGTCAAGAAAAATAGCCAAACACCTTTCACCATTATCTAGGTTTTTAATAACTAATTCTGAAAGTGCCGTTACGGCATCTTCTGTATTTTTTCCAGATCTAAAACCATATTGATTATGTGCTAATAGCCGGTTACACTCCAAAAATTTAATAAGGCGAATAGTTACAACCTTTTCAATGATTTTGCTGATCGTGCTCAGTAAAGATATTGGCCTGTAGTTTGACACCGAGTCTTCACCACCACCCTTGTAGACAGGGACTACCACAGCATTTTTAAATATTGAGGGAAATATTCCTGTAGATATACTCAAATTACACAAGTGAGCTATCATTGTACTCAATATCTTGTGTGAATTTTTTATTACAACAGTCGGGATTAGATCAACTCCATGTGCACTGTTAGTTCTTAAATTACAGATAATTTTGTCAATTTCAATATAGTCCGTGGGGTATAAATACATGGAATGTGGGGCTACGGGTGAACATTTTGATGTAAGTTGTTCCTCAGTAGTATTAAGGTTGATCAATATGTCAGAAGCCAGGTCATTACCGATACTCGTAAAATACTTATTCACAAGATTGAGAGATTCATTTGGTGATGGTTGTAATGTAAGTAAGGCGTCTGCTTGTGAAAGTTTACAATTTAAATTACACAATTCCTTTACTGCTGCCCATGTCCCTTTTATGTTTTTATAATTTTGTGAGAATTTGTCTTTATAATAGTTAATTTTTAGAGTTTTAGCGGTTTGGTTACATATATTACGATACTTTAAATACATGGATTTTATTTCACTGTCTTCAGGATGTTTTTTAACAATGAGATGCATACGGTTGCGTTTTCGAAAACATTTCAAAATACCCAGTGTGATCCACGGTTTAAGAGGTCTTTTCCTTTTGGTGAAGGTTATTGTTTTTGTATTGAGTGCTATAAGATCTTGCAATGTTTTAACCAACGTGTTCGCTGCTACGTTTGGGTCATTGATCTCCAGATACATACTCCAGTCCATTTCCTTTATAGCTGCTTCTAGTGACTTATAGTTGATTTTCGTCCTTGTTAATGTGGTTAAGTTTTCAGAATTTCCTGCTAGAGAGGAACTGATAGATAAGAAGGTCGGGAAATGATCAGTGATGTCCGATGCAAGAACGTAGCTTTGGAATGAGCCAACTAATTTACACATAACGTGGTCTAAACAGGTTTTGTCATGGGTAGGAATATTTATAGAATTTTGTAATCCATGGGAACCTATTATCTCTAGGTAGTCTCTAACGTGACAATCGTTCGTATCTAGGGTGTCAATGTTAATATCGCCTGTAAGAACTATATTTCTTGTTCTGGTGGTGGTTAGAAGGGTATCCAATGAATCGAGAAAAGGGATAGGGTGTTTTTTAAAACAGTGAGGTCGGTAGATGCCAAGAACAGTCATATTCCCAATTTGGGCTGAAAGGCAATTTGCTTCAGTGAGATCAATTTCCCGAACAGTAGCCTTAACAGAATCATTTATGTACATGATTACGCCATCATTTTGATTGTAACTCTTTTTTGTAGAATGTACCGAGAATCCATCAATAGTTGGGGGAACAGAAGTTTCGTCACACCAGCACTCTGTAATTATTATGATATGGACTTTAGTGTTAAGGCTTGTGAGAAATATAAGAAAGTTGTCAAGGTTCTTGTTAACACTCCTTATGTTCGCTGTTATTATATTAAATTTGTTATTATTATTAGGAGATTTATCAGAAAGGACTGATTGCAAACTTGTAGGATCTTCGATTAATGTACAATAATTTGAACAGGACTTCTCTATTTCATCGAGCAAAACTCTGCTATCCATAATCAAGTTGATCAGTGAGCTTATTCGCTGTAAATAGATGGTTCAATAATATATAACGTGATCGTATAGTACAGTGAGTGAGTTAATACAGTTTGAGCGTAGAAGTATGAATTTGCAATAACAATTAAGTTGAGATTTAATTGGCATAAGTGTTGATAAAGTAAATAAATTAAAATAATAGCAAGTAACCAAGTCATAAAGCAATCTCTGTTTTTCGTCTATAAATGTGAAATAACTAAGAAATAAATGAGGTTTGTATATGTCTTTAGACAAGTGTGTTTCAATCTTAACATTAAGCATGCATAATAGGTAACCATACATCAATATAATTGTCGCGCATGCAAATAGTCATGAACTTCTTAACTGGTGTAGTTGGGCCTCATTTTTGACGAGAATGTAGGGGTCACCCTGTTTTTTGCGTAGATATACCAAACCGTTTGAGGTCCAGCAGTATTCATACCCCATCGTCTTGCGGAATTCGCGAGAAAGAAAAAAGAGCCTAGAGGCTTGTGCGGTTAGATGCTCTGATATATATACGTTCGATTTAGGTCCCTCCAAGCCCAGATGGGACGAATTTAGCTGCTCAGTTTTGTACCTCATCGAGGTAGATATATGATTTTTAGCTGCCGCAAGGAAGTTTCCTTTGACCAATGTAGATGAAAACTCGGCAATCACAGCCGTGTTTGTTTGATTTGGCTTAGATGGCATTCTGTAAACATCCCGAATATCGGAGGCCCCCAAGTTTATACCTAGTGATGTTGACAGTTTTTTGACCATATCATATTGTTGTTCCTTTGTTTCAATTTTCTGTTTGGGGACATTCCTAATCTGAATACTGGTTTTGCGTGTGAGTCTTACTAGCGTATCGCACTTTTCGTCAATCGTTGTTATTTGAGTTGCAAGTTTAAAATAACATAGAATCTCTCAAATTGTAAATGTAACTGAGAATACAAAGTTATATTTACCACACGTCGTTCTTTTTTTTTTGTTTTTGACAATTCTAGAATCATTCAGATTGTTATCTGTTGTAGATATTATGATTATAAAACGTCTATTTAAAATGAAGAGTAGAAAGCCAGTCAAATGCTAGTCGATAACGCGAGGACCACGGTTCGTTTGTTGAATTTAAGTTCCGATTTGGGCCCCAATTGTTTTCTTAAAATTAATTTTTTCAAAATTTCTGTAAAACGTACTTTTATTTTTTAATTTCAGACTATAGTAATAATCAATTTAAACTTATCTATTGAACAACTTTTAAACGAGCCCTATTATTTGATATTTCACGCTGGACAGTTTGCAAACCTTGTTGGAGTCACAAAATTGAAAATTTAATATTCTACTTTGTACCCTAAAAGTCCACACACTCAATCAACATTTATTTTCGCAACATTTTCGTATTTGAGTCCTTAATTACCACATAATTAGTTTCAAAGATTCAAAAGGCTGTGATAGATAACTTATACTTGTAATTAACACTTATAATTGTATCGTAAAAGACGACTTAGGAAATTTGAGCTAATCAAAGCTTAAAAATATCAAGACCCCTCCAACCCGTCGTGCCAGCGTGGAGAAAGTAGGCCAAATATGGCTCTGGTATTTCAGAGAGGGTGAAGACTTTAAAGACCCGATTATGCTGATGATGATCATTTATTTAGGTTGCTATTTTATTTAAATTATCTCATTTTATAAAATGATTTGGAAAACGATTAAACCATTTTAACGTCAGTTTTAAGCTGTAACCAGGTAATATTATTCCATTATAGCTGTAGGCAAAATACTATTGTCTCCTGCAGGTGATAAATTATTAAGACTAACAAGCTATGAAAATGTTAATATCTGATAATACCAGTTGTCGTTTAACAAATGTTAAAGCGACCTTAAGATAATTAAGAAACCCAGGACCAATGGCTTAACGAGTCAAAGCACATCTTATGATTTTAATACGCTCTTAGAATCCCAGTGGAGACCACGCCCGGCTTGCTTAATGTACGTAAGCACTAATAACGCTTACGCTCTGGCCATTAAGCTCCTAATCTGAAAATGTATTGATACAATATTATATTTATCCATCATTTGCACGCTTATGACCCGCGGAAGCGCATGTCTCCATACAAACGGAAAAAGGGAATTGTGGCAATATTTGATAATTTTGGAGTAAAATTAATCATTTAATCAATTAATCTCATTATAATTTACGTACGTTCCTGTACAGCTTGGTTAAAATACCAATGGTTTGAGAATTACAAGCCTTTTCAAATTTGTATGGAAATCTTGAGAGGCGTATAATTCTCAAACATTTGATAATTTAACCAAACTGTATAGGAACGTACGTAGATTTTAATGAGATTAATTGATTGAATGCTTAATTTTGCCCAAAAATTATCAAATATTGCCACAATTCCCTTTTTCCGTTTGTATGGAGACATGCGCTTCCAGGCGACTCTTAAATTGCACGGTAATGATAGTACTTAAATTATGGATTTGGTTATTTGAGGACTATGGTTGTACAATGATGGCATGTGCCACGTAAAAGTTTTTCATCTACATTATATACATACATACATAATATTACGTCGTTTTCCCTTGCGAAGTGGACAGAACCTAGGTCTGTAAAACCTTGAGGCCACGTTAAGCATGTTGGTGGGCTTGTAGGTGAGAACGGAATCAAAACAGTGATGGGTTGCTAGCCGCATCGCCTATAGACATGATTCCTGACGCCCATTCCTTCGATCGGGTTTTACGATCTGCGCGGGAAGAGAAGCAGCTGGTACATGTTACGTCTTTCTTTTCTTCAAGACCAGCATGGAAGGATCTACGTTATATATCATCAAGATAAACGTTCCTGTCACACGTTAAACGTTATCTTAAGGTTTTATGACTATCAGCTCTGTTTACCCCGCAAGGGATAAAGACGTGTTTAGATGTTTGTCTGTTTTTATGTTTATTTTTGTCACATCTCTATTTTTTCTCAGCCTCTATCTAGAATGAGTATAAGGTATAACAAATTATAATTAAGAATTGGAATTATCCTAATCCTGACTAATATTATAAATGCGAAAGTGAGTTTGTTTGTTACGCTTTCACGCCAAATCTACTGAACCGATCATCATGTCAAATTTTTCATGCATATATGTTAGGGTACTTAGAAGGACATAGGCTATATATAAAGCGGGCGAAGCCGCGGGTAACAGCTAAAGATTATACTTTTAATCGTAATTAGTAGTTGTGCAAAGGAAAATTGTATCGTAATAGACAAAATGACAAAAAGATACATTCTAATTTTAAAACAACATTAAAAAAATATATAAATATTAAAATAAACTTATTCCGTTGAAGCTTGTACATTCTCGTCTAAAAAGAAGTATTTTTGCTCTCAGTTCTCCTACGGGAAATATTTAGCATAGCGTACCTGCCACCTGATATTAGGTCTTTATTATGCATGCCTTTCTTTGTAAGTTTGCATATTTTCACTTTTTACGACCCTGAATTTACGATCCTCTGTTATATTTTTCCTCTTTATTCTTTTTGGTTATGAATTTATACTGCCATTTTAAATTCATTTCGCTGTTTCAAAGTGGCCTCATTTTCTTTTCTTTCTAAGCTTAGGGTGTCTATCTATCTATAATTCTATACTAATATAATAAAGAGAATAGATTTGAAATGTGTGTTTGCATTGAATAGGCTTTCAAAGCCTAAACTAAAAAGTAATAGCATTACTACTGGACCGATGTACAAAATTATTTTATTACATCAGTCCAGTTTCCCATTCATCTGCGGGAGACATACATTCATGTTCACTAAATGATATTGAAATATCTTATGATGAATAAAATGATTGACTTTGACTTTGTTAACGAAGTTGCGGGTAAATTGCTAGTATTTTATAAACTTCTAGCACTCATCCGCGGATCATTCGCGTTATGTGTTTACCAATAGAATGGACTATTTTCCTATAAAAATATAATTAGTCCGTTAGTTAGATTATCAAAAAACATTTGACACGTGTTTATTCTTTTGTCAATCAAACAAAAAAATACAAAGATATAGCTTGTTAAAATTGTGTGTAACGTCACTAGCCAGTACACTATTCAGTGGCCTGTGATGTCACAAGCCCCACTCAGTATCTTTGACACGCTTTATCTTTGACATTTATTGTTTAATTAACGAAAGAAAAAAATACGAGTCCAATATTTTTTGATTGTTTAATTGACGGTCTTATTTTATTATTAATATTTTGACCCAGGAAAATAGCCTATAGTCATTTTACCAAATAAAAGGTTCAATGCCCTGCTCCGTATCCTAAAAAATTCGTATGCATGTAAAATTTCATGACGATCGGTTCAGATGTTAAAACGTGAAAGTATTTAAACAAATAAACATTTTAAGTCATATTATTACTTTGGTTTATATTTTTAAATGTTAATCTTAGTAAAAAAATGAAATTTTAATTTAAATACAGTTAAGTCAATCGACACGATAAGAAGAAGAAATTCATTAAATAAGATATAAGTTACACCTATGCCATTTTGTAAGTGAGCTAATATTAAAAGGTAAAGAAACTTATGAAAAGAAGTAACATGATATTTAAGATGAAAAAAAAAAATGAGGAAGATTAATTTAGAATCATCATCAGGTCTTTTTAGTCTCCACTGCAGAAGCACGACCCTTTCTGTACTACCAGAATCATTTATGTAGAGTGTGGAGAGTGTAGGCTAAATTCTTTAACTGCTCTGACTAATTTAAAAATTAAAGACTCATAATAAATCTGTATCTCAAAAGTTTACTCACTTACAATAATAATCAACACGAAATAACTATAACTATTATGTTTTATCAAAATTTCAAAGATATATTTTCCAAGTTGGTTACAAATTTAAGCTTTCACTATAATGTTTTCAAACATCACTTCATACAGGTAAAATATATTATGTAAGTTTCGCTCTACGAAACTTGGGAGCTTTCGGAAACAGTCAAGTCACGTATGTAAGTAGACTGAAGTTCCCTCAAATTCACACGTTAGTGAAGATAACAAAAACTAAACTTTCTTCATTTATCTTTAACGTTTATCTTTCAAAGATTGTAAAAGATTAACTGACATGAGCATAATTTGAACTTTTTGTATATTGTAAAAAACCGACTAAGTGCAAGTCGGAAGTAAGCTGACGGTTCCGTACAAAACATGTTTCCAACTACAAATTTAGTTTTCGGATTAATCTTTACATTAGTAGATACCTATTCGTCTCAACGCGCAAATTGTGCTCAAAATTGATTTTAACCCAATTATGTTTTTTAAGCAATATATTTTTTTATGTTTACAAAATGTAACTTCTATACGCTCCTATTTGAATGTGACAAATTCGATATTTTGATTTGCTAATTAAAATGAGCATCCATGTTTAAAAGTCTTCGAACACTATCTTATAATCAGAAAATCGCGTTTTAGATGACGATCTATTGCTACTTGTATTAGACCTTGTTTATTGCCAAATTCCATGATTCAAGATCAATGGCTTTAGGATTTCATTTCCTTGCAAATTGGGACCAATTAGCAAAATATGTAATACATATTAGGGCCATATATTTCGATTACATTGACTTGTTAATTGATATTTTCTTAGATTCTAGGAACCGATTAATATGTTCTATTAATTTCAACTTAATGATTTAAGATACTGAGTTATAGAAGCATAAAAGAAAGGTAGGTAGCCGTTTTCTCTTTACGTTTTATTTATGGACAGGATCCTAAAATTCACTAGTTAGTGGTTAAGAAAATGGTCTTGTTAGGCCTAGAAAATTAAATCAGATTTTTTTTCGGTAGAACCCAGGAATCAATGAGCCCGAAATATTTAACTTAACACGGACTTTAGACCTAACCTTACCTACTAGGAGCCCGATGGTTAGTGGGCGTGAGTATTATTAGCGCTTTCACATGTTAAGCAATCTCAGGCGAAGTACCCACTTTGATGGGTGATTGCGAGTGGCATAAAAATATCTCGAGCTCCTTCGGAAGGCACGTTTGGCCTTTGGTCCCGGCTGTCATCATTGATGGCAGTCGTTAAGCTATGTCAGATGCCTTTAGGCAGCTTGAAAAATCTGACCCCAGTGTTGGCCACTTACACACACGAAAAAGAAACAAACAACTGCTAGACTACCTAAAGAAATATTTATGCGTCGGTATGTCTTACAATATGATTGAAGATATGATAGATACGCGTTCTCATTCAACCAGCTTTAAAACTCTTTATCTATTTAAGAACAGTGTACTTGTCGCAAAAAGTAGCCAAAATTCTTTATGACATTCATTTTTCGTTTATTATTGGAGTGCTTATTCTAACTCAATACAATAAATCAGCTACAACATTAAAAAGTTGTATCAAAATCGCCATGTGGTTTTCGGCAGAGTAGAATAGGACCACGCCAAGACTTCCCGTGGATATCGTAGTAGACGACTTAGGGAACACTATCTAAAAAAAGTCGATTAACATCTCCAACCTGGCCAGCGTGGATAGTAGGCCAAATCCTCTGACTGCTCAAGCTAATATATGGCTCTGGAAATACAGAGAGGGTCGTGCTCCTGTAGTGGACACTTAAAAAAGACCTTATGATGATGATGATGATGGTCAAAACTTTTCTTGTTGTTATTTCTGGATGCAAAAATTTTAACATCCATACAAAATTTAGCATTCAAAGTATTAATATGATAATAGGATTTTGTATAAACACAATGACGGTAGCAAACTTAATTGGCATCCTATAGGGTGTAATTTACTTCGCGCTAGTTCCGGCAATAACTTATTAAATTAAAGCCGTCGCCTGAGGCTAGATACACGCGGAGATCAAAAGACTTTCCAATCATGTATCTGTCTGTCAGACAGATACATGATTGGAAAGCTTTTGTAGCTTGGCATATGAAAATATTAACATTTATTATGATTTAAGTTACTATAACAATGGCGTTTTTAAACTTCTTGTAACTTATACGTTTTACCATTAGATATTAAGTTTTAGTAGTAATCTTTCCACCATAAGAGTCCCACGTAAAGCCGAAATCGCATACAAACGTAGTTTGGTTTTAATTTACAACAGTTAAGGCAATCTCAACCAAATTTCGTACATACGACCGGATAAGGTATATTGATGTTTATAATAAGATTTAAATTTTAAAAACAATACCAATACAAAATTACAGCGAGTAGAAGATTCGTAATGAAAACGTCTTCTCGCTTTAATTTTGGGACGTTTAACGCCCTTAACACGCTAAAAATGGCTTTAAGAACTCATGACCATCGTCTCTGTCTACCCCGCAAGGGACAAAGACGTGATGATATGTATGTATGTACGTAAGTATGTAGTATTTTGTAAAACCCTTTTTAGCTTGGCCAATGAAAAAGGTCACATTTTTACGATTTTTAGCCACTAAACGGTATTACTTTAGGATAAAAAAAAGTTTTTGTGACTTGTAATTTTTACCAAGTTTAAGACAGCATAAATCTTATCATTAGCAGTCTTTAAGAATTGTAAACTACTGCTTAGGAGATCAAAGGAGAGTGACAGACGGATAAACGTTTGGAAAGCCTATTTCTAGTTTTTGCCTACTTAAACCAGTTGACGTTGAGTTGTAGGCTTTCGAAATAATTTTATGACTATGTTTGACCCAAAGGTTTAAGATTATACAAATCTGTGGTTTTACCATTATTTTAAGTTATAACAATAAAACATTATATATCCATAAACAAATGCTCGTTTATTTATATGAAAATGTTTTTCTATTTATTTTTAATTTTCAGTATTTGTCCCAAAGCAAAAGATGCATTTTGACGAGCTGAGTCACTTCTTTAAAGATGGTATAGGGTTTTATTAATATAATAGCAGCCCTACCTGTCTCACCTCCTTTCGTGCCCTTCTTGTCCAACCAGCTGTACGAAGGAAGACCTTTTTACCGCTTCAGAAAGTGGAATTGGAGTTGCCACACACTGGAACTAAAAATCTAATTGCCTTAAGTCATCGACACGAAAATAAGAAGCCCTACCTGGCTGCGCCCGGGCATGAATTATGCCTATAAATCTTCCTCATGAATATAGAGCGATTGGTGAACACTACATATAAAAAATCCGTGTAGTAGTTTTGAGCTTATGAGGGCTGCTAGTAAAGTATAATTTTTTAGGTGTTGTCTTTTAAAAAAAAAACACATATTTACAATGTATGTAAAAAAGCAGAGATTTACTGCTTTTTTTCATCTGATAAACAATAAGAAGAAAATTTTAAAGATATAACACCAATACATAATCAATAATAACCAAAAATAAATCATAATGTAAAATATTAAATCAAAGATGTGGCTTGAGGCTCAAACGCGGAGATCAAGGGACTGACAGACAGATAGACGTTTAGAAAGCCTTTGTAGCACAAGGCTTACGTAAATGTTCACATTTAGATATTACGAATTCAAGTAGGTAATTTTTGTTTTATTGATTGAATGCTTTTTCTTACGTACATAATGTATTTACTGAACTATAATTAATTTTAGTATATTTTTAGTATGGACAAGTGATAAAATCTTATTACCTTAATATTTTGGGCATTTACCACCCTTAAAATATTTAAAAATAATACGGGTTTAGACCACAAATAATTACTACTAGGGTGACTGTATTAAGATACACAATTGATTCATAAAATTAAACAACACATATAAAATAATTCCTTATAATTTTTGCTTTAGTAATTTTACTGTCAAGAAAGTTAAAAAAATAAGTTAACATTTTTTGAAATGAAAATAAATTAAATAAATCTTATTTTTAAGGACTCGGTATAATCAGCAATAATACCGAGTCCTTAAAAATAAGAAAATACTTATACTAAAATAAAACCGGATTTAAAATACAAAGTATTTTAAAATTTTAAACAACATTAGATTTGTATAATTTAGTTTCGTTTCACCGCTCAACGTAAATTCTCTTCAAATATTTTACAAAAGAGCTTTTATGTTTAATATTTGTGTTAATTTCACGCTCTCAGCAAAATAAACGTACAAGTTCTTGGAAGGTACCAATTTATAAAATCTTGTTGAAAAGTTGAAAAATAATAGTATAGAAACCAATATTACAGACAAAAACACGGCAGAATTTTCAAATATTGACTAACAGTAAAAATTAATTGAAAAAAAAAATCTAATTTACAAATATCACTATTCAGTTTGACTTTTTACCTAGTACGTATTTAAAAAGCGTATAACATTTCACAAACATGAATTAATTAATAAACATAGGATACATTTTTACATGGCTACTTTGACAAACATGGTAAACGTGGCCATTAGGTTTTACAGACCTCTACTTTGTCTACCCCGCAAGGGGAAAAGACGTGATAGTATGTATGTACTTTGAAAAAACTATGATAAGTTAAAATGTAGAAATAGCAGCCCTGACTATAAAAATCTAGAGAACTTTAGACTTAAAAGACTGGAAAATGGTTATAAAACTGTAAGCCTACATTTTTAAATAATGTAAATGTTCCAGTTGGCACTCTCATTTAAATTTACGCTGAGATTTATTACCGTACGGTGTCATATTTTACGGGACGAGTGCTTTCCGTTCCACCAGCTAAATTGTTTTCACTTGGTGAGCCAATATCCGAAATGGTATCAATTTCTCGAATCTCTCACCTGAGCGAGCCGGGACAAAGTGGAAGACATTTCACATAACATTTGATAGATCGAAACAATGTTGTGAAAACATTTTTTATAAACCTGTGTAGTGTGAGCGTTGGTTATATGATGCTTTACGCATTTTTTTATAACAAGTCTTTTTATGGTTCCGTACCGAAAGGGTAAAAAGTTTTCACCCTTCCCCGTCCCGTTTTTACTAACTTTCTACTACCGTTTTTACGAACGTCCCGTTTTTACTGAAAACGGGACCCTATTCTCAAGACTTCGATGTCCAGCTGTCTGTCTGCCTGTCACCAGGCTGTATCTTACAAATTATGATAGCTAGACAGTTGAAATTTTCACAGATTATGTACCTATTTCTATTGTCATTATAATAAAAAAAAATTACTAAAATCACAATAAAATAAATATTAATTGGGGGCTCCTATACAACAAGCGTGATATTTGTAGGTGTTGCTCCATAGTATATACCTAGATAATGGTACGGAATCCTTCGTGCGCGAGTTCGATTCGCACTTGGCTGATTTATACATTTCATATTGTGTGTTTATTTTGATACATCAAACATTTAAATTGATCTCACGTTGAACTAAACTTTGCGTTGTACAAAATCTTTAATATGTTACAAAAGTATACTTTTTACGGTGACACAGTGTTTACCTTCGTGTTAAGGGTACGAGCGATCAATAAAATTATTAACTGGACGTTTTTTATACTGTGAGATTTTATGTAGATCCTGTTAATCCAAATTATTATTTATTCAAAAGCTCTCTCTTGTTTGTATAGTATATTTAAATATAACATCATGTATGTGTGGGTAGTTAATACTACCTCCTAAGCTATTCTCTTTTATTTCGTCCTGAATAATTTTCGGAGGCTTAACAAATATTTTCATGAATATTATGTTAATGTTCTTTCTTATCGTAGGCCATAGGTAGATTTATTTTCTACAAAAATTTAAGCCGTCATATTTGATGAACCATAAGTACTACAGGAGAATTGAAATTTAAAAAAGTACAATTTAATTGAATTCGTTTGCTTTGATTATTACTTCACATGTTAGTTTTGTCTCGTTTAATTGATTTTGGGCCGACTAAAAAAGAGGGTTATTAAGTATACCCGAATGTTTGGAATTTTGTCAGAACTGCACGGTATTTGTATATTTATTTTATTCTATAATAGATTCTAAACCCGTTTGTCGGCGCAAATGTCAATAACTATACCTAAGTCAAATTGATAAAATCTTATTTAGTTGGATTAGGTACTGTCAAACTAAGTAAAAAGTGTAAGTTTCATCAAAATCATTTCATTAATTTTTTGAAAGTTAAAGTTATGTGTTAATCAGTCACTACTGTTTTAAAGGCTGTTTAATTTTTGGATATTACTTTTTTTATTCCTCTCAAAATTATTTCAAATTTGAATCTTATCTTAATAACTACAAAGGCTTATTTAGCGTGGGCGTGTGTCTGAATTGTCTACAATAATAATTTAATCCATGCAACATCACACCAATTCACAAACAGTAGTGGAAATTAGGTGATTTACATATCAATCGCTTTATTAGCATTCAGTGTGTTATAATAACGCTTCATTCATTCCTAGAAATGTTTGTTGACAGTGTGTTAAATTATTATGTATTACTAGTCAATTAACTAAATGAAATGTTCTTAATTAGTAAAATTCTACCACACTGTTCGAGCATTGCTCGCACATTTGGGCGACCCGTGCGTGGCCTATAACATGTAGGTCGTGTGTCTGCCGTTTTCACATTATATTTAGAATCGACCTTGGTAAAAAATCGAAATACTATCGGACGGCCATCAAGAAAGGACCCGTCACACCCAACCATCAGAATGTACAAATATCAAGACAGAACATAAATCATTTCACTACGTGACGGGGTCTTGTATCTCCAAACCAACATTTTCAACCCATCAGCAACATCACTTCATGTACGATGTTGGGTCTCACACCAAGTCTGGCACCGTACACACACTATTAACAATAGCAAAGACTCGAGGAAAAGCTTTCTAATAATTGATCATCATCATCATCTGCCTTACCTTATCCCATTATCTGGGGTCGGCGCAATATGTCTTTTCTCTCCACAATTTTCTATCCCTTGCCATTTCGGCATCCACCTCTACCTCTTTCATATCCCTATTAATACAATCCATCCATCTCTGTTTTGGCCTACCTCTTCCCCTATACCCATCAATCCTCATAGTTAGAACTTTTTTAGTCAGGTGTTCTTCGTTTCTTCTCATCACGTGACCAAACCATGCCAGTCTGTTACTTCTTCCTTTCTTTGTAATAGGCGCCACTTTGGTACTTCCCCTCACATATGTATTTCTAATAATTGATCTCAGTATTAAAATTGTAAATGTTCGAAATCTCACAAACGTTCAGTACTGACGCGGTGATGTTATCTCAAACGTATGACTAGTCAATAAACTAAATGAAATATTCCTAATTAGTAATAATAATAATAATAATATAACTTTAATCCAGAATTAAATAATTCCATAGCACATGTCACATGTCACAATAAATTAAAATAAAATAAATATGTCACGGTCGCTTATCGTATCACACACATAAGTACACACTTTATTTTACGTTGGGCAACACCAGCATCTGCAGAGCCCTCCAGCCGGTATGGATGGGGCTCGCTGCCCAGGAACGCGCCGCCTGAACGATGGAGTTGGTGGAGAGGTGCAGGCGCTCCGCCGCGCCCGCCGTGGTGTGCCTCATGAGCGCATGATGTGTGCGTAATGAAATTTTACCGCACTGTTTACGATAACAAAGACACGAGAAAAATATCACTAGTATTGATGTCAGTATTAAAATTGTAAATGATCGAAATCTCACAAACGTTCAGTACCGACGCGCTGAGGGCAATTTGAAATATGATTACTGGAATAATGTTCCGTACGTTCAACATCGGAAGCATTAATTCCTGCTCTTAGGAGAATCGGCGATCGTTCGTGACGAATTGATATTTTTCATGAGTACTCGTCCTAAGGGCTGCCATTTATATCGGAGGCTGCAATTTATTACCCCCATTTATCATTTCATCGAGTCCTTCCTGCTTCGTATCGAGGCTGAAGCCTACCTTAAATGGCTTTAGTATTTTCGATATTTTAGAAATACGAAGAATTAGTAATATTCTTTGTATCGTATTTTGATTTTATTGTTTACTTGTTTTCCTGTTTCGTAATTGTTTAAATTTGAATAGAAAGCTTTGCTTAATTACAATTCCGAACGTTTATTTATTTCTAGAATATTTAATAAAAATGTAAATACCATTTACGGATCCAGGGATTTAATATAAGAATATATTTTTTTATTTGCATTTAGTTCATTTATTTTATTTCTTTCTGGAAAAGTTCAGCGATATTATGATTTTTTTTTATCTTTGAATGAGCACTGGTATACAGATCATAATATTTTTGCAAATTTATTAATCCTTTATATAAATCAGGTGATTGTTTTTCACCTTCGAGCAACACGGCCTTCCGTACCGAAATAGGGAGGCCGTGTTGCTCGAAGTTTTTCACATAATCTAAACACTCACATTTTCTGCATAGGTCTATTATTAGCATCGATACAATAAATAGTGCGTAATGTTACCATTCTCAAGTTTAAATACAAATATTTTTAACCCGTGAGACAAACAATGAAACATGTCAATTGTGAGTGAAAAGTGAAGTGATGGTTGAAGTAGTAGCAGTATGACCACATGGATGGCGCTATTCGGGCTAGTGTGGCTGTTGCGCGTGCGTGGCTCCCTGTGTGGTTGCGCGGCGTGCAAACGCGCCCGGCACGAACTGCACGACGCGCACACTGAACTGCACGACGTGCAAGCCCACAGCACGCGCACGCCTAGCCCACAGGAACGCGCGCCCTTTGACGTTATCGCGTTGCAGAACTACACGCGTGACGTCACCGTGCAAACTGACTTTGATGATGACGAAGTTGAAGATTTGGATAAGATCGAGCTGCAGATTACTGAGGAATGTAAGTATTCGTATTAAATTTTAAGTGTTCTTCTCTCTCTCTCTCACCCAACAGGATAAGAGGAGATCAATGCCCGGGGTCCATTAACTACAGTGTTCTTATGTTGGTTCGTTATAATTAGAACTGAGCCATACTAGCACCGTATCGGAAAATGTAAAAAAAAAAATAGTACTGTCACTGAAAACACAAATTCATAAATTAAAAGAATCATTGAAACTTACTTGGGTTAGAAATTTACTTAATCATTTAAGGTATTTACTTAGTTTAAAGTTGGTGTTATGTCCTTCAAAGTTTAGCAGTGGCGAAACTTGCAAACAACTAATAGGCAACAAAATGTCAACATCCGCCTCACTGGAATAAATCCTTACGTATATTACGAGATATGCGAAGGTGGGTTTGTATATTACCTACTTACCGGTTATATTTGCATTTATTTATTTATTTTATTAAGTATACATCACAGTTTACAATCCCATACATTACGGATATACACTCAATTTTAATAAGTACTAAAAGTGCTAGATAGCAAACCAGAAATATGCATATACATGCAGATTTTAATCACTTAAGACGTATTTTTATATAGAAAAAAAAAACTGTTTCCAAAATCAACAAAATTGTAAGGAGCATTTAGGATGTGCAGGAAGGCAAATCAGTGTTTGTTAGTAACGATTTTATCCGCAGTTTTTATCTTTAGTTACTCTCGGGAAAAGACTTATCCAAGTTCTGATTCATACAGTTCGCGATACATGTACACAAAAGAAATCTACCTACTCAAGCTTCGTCTATGATGGACGTTGGGGTATGTTCAGGAGGGTTTTTAACAGACTCCGCAGTGATTTACGTTCTAGCTAATGGCTACGTCTAAGTTCGGGAATGGCATTTTTTTCTGGAGATATAGTCTAAATCAAAATATCCTTGCTCAGTTGTGTTAATATTTTGTTAAAGCGTCTGAATCTATGTTTCTAAAACGGTCACTGATATATGTTCCTCTTTTTCTTTACGCTAGTTTTTAATTTGTATTAAATGTCGGAGCACTTACCTAGAATAAACTTACCTTAAATAGAATAGATAAAGGTCCACACAATTACAATTCAATCGAAGAATTTTCAAACCCAACTATTGTGATTGAATTGAACACGTATGTAATCTGTTGGTTTATGTTCGTGTTCACCTCGCTTGTTTGTGAGTTGGCGGTGTTTTTCAGCCCTGATGTTGGAACAAATATGCGGCGACAACATTATTAAAGCTTTGCGTTAGCGGGACGCGGGCGATATGTTTTAGTAAAGCAAATTCGATAGCAGTGTATTTTTGTAAAGTGATTATTCGGTGAATGCCGTGCCGTACACGTTTTAATTCATTTTTCGGTTACTGCACTAGATGCACGTTTTCATAGTTTTTTTTTTAAATTGTATGTTTTGGCTAATTCTAGCTAAGACAATGGTATTCTGTAGCTTAATACCAACTTTTTTCCCAAATTTGGCACAACGACGACAACGAAAATGACGAGCTCCGTGGCGCAGCGGTCAACACGCCAGCCTGGGTTCGATCCCCGGTCAGGTCATTTTTTTTAATTTTTAATATGTAAATCGAAAAACTACTAGCGTTTCGTAATGACCACTGGTGAGAAGAATACGAAACTCAGTCCAGACTTGGTCCCTACTATTATATATATATATATATATATAATATTTGATTCGTTATTATTCAAACGTAGTAATAAAAATTCATGGAAGTGATATTAAAAATAAAAGTATTTATATAACATTAACTAAAAAAGTGTGATTATTTCGTGGAAGTCGTTAAGGGAACCAAGTAAGAGGCCGAGAGGCGGTTCCGAAGAACTCTGACACGAGGGTGTGCATGTTCGACTGACCGAGTCGAAATGGTGATGATTTCGTGACTGTTACAATACTTGCATTTACGTCATTATACATATAGCTTCTTCTTCTTCTTCTTTCGAGTCGTAGATGGCTAGTTTTACCAGTAACTTGCAACTGCGACTGCCCGGTCATTTGCCTCATTTAGGTATATTTGAGTGCAGGAAGCTGGACATTCAGGGCACACCAATAGGTGGCCCATTGACTGGGCAGCGCCACAGTTGCAATTGCTTTTGCTGGAAAAACCCCACCTGACTCGGTTTTCCTGGCATCTGCCGACACCAGCGCAGTCTGTTTAAAGACCTCCAAACTGGCCAGGGCAGGTTTCCTCCCGGAGGTAGTTTTTCAGCAGGTGTAATCGGGGACGGTAATGGTGGATATTTACTTATCCACTGCTCCGTTCGGGCTTTAGGGGCTTTTGTTGGGTTGATGTTGGGTTCTCTCAAAAAACTATTACGACTCTTGAGTCTCGAGGGTGGAGGGGCTTGACCATAAAGCAAGTGTCGCGTATCATGCGTTTGTTTATATTTTTCCACTGCAGCCGTGATCCTGCGTCGTACGCTTGGTGGTGCTATTCCAGATAAGGTATACAGATGGGACAAGAGTGTTGGTTTTAAGTTGCCAGTCACAATACGAAAGGAGGCGTTAAGCGCCACGTCTACCGCTTTTGCATGAGTGGAATTGGGCATGCATACTCGCCGGTTGAAATTTAGAATCGTGCGCCCGTGTGCTTTTCTGCCCTCAGTCGTTCCGGGTGGTCATAAAAAAATAACCTGAATCTAACTTCTTTTCTGCCCTAAGTCGTTCAGGGTAGTCATAAAAAAAATAACCTGAACCTAACATCTTTTCTGCCCTCAGTCGTAATCGGGGCGCACGATTCTAAATCCAAGCCTACTCGCCAGCTGAGTAGCACAGAGCGAGACAACTATATATAGCACCTACACTGCTTAAACAACTTTCCGAATAATATACAGTTTACATTACATAATAAACATTACCATACATATATATCTAAAAACAGCTGAATTAAATGATGAATGAAACTTATCCTCTTTTATATTATATAAACGAGTTTATCTATATTACTGAAATCCAAGGATTTTAAATCCAGTTAAATTGTGAATAAACCGAGTGACACGAAAACAAACCTGAAACTCGCCTTGCTTGTTAGTGAGTTGGAAAACATCGGTGTTTTTGAGCTCTGCTGCCATACCAAAAATGCGAATTCAGTATATTCTGGCTGTGTTTCTTTTACGCATCTGCCTAAAACAAAGTGTAAAGTTTTTATTAGAGTTCATGACTGTATGTGTGTATTTGAGTTTCCTTATTTCATCATAACTCCTCTATGGCTTGACAGATTTGCAAATAGGTATGGCTATCTTTAAAATTCTAACATCAACCCACGTAAGAAAGGGTACGAAAAATATCAAGGAAGGAATTCTTTTTATTTTTATACGGACATTACATCATTATGAAAACACGGCTTTACTTAAGTTTTATTACGTCGGATCCGCCGACTAGTTTCGATCTGTTACGAAGACCATCATCTGGGCGAGTGAAAGGGGTGGCGACACGATGGTTACGTTTCCCTCAAAGCACTGAGGGCCGCCTCACGCGTCGCCGCCCGCGAAAACGTGAGTAAAGCCGTGTTTTTGTTTAATTTATCTCGCGTAAGTTTTTAATCCTAACTTCCTAACTAATATTATAAATGCGAAAGTGAGTTTGTTTGTTTGTTTGTTACACTTTCACGCCGTATCTACTGAACCGATCATCATGAAATTTTGCATACACATAGGTTAGGGTACCGAGAAGGACATAAGCTACAAATTACGCGGGCGAAGCCGCGGGTAACAGCTAGTATTATTATAAGGACATTACATCAAATTATTTTTTTCGATAAAGAACTTTAGACGGAGTAAAATTAATCCAAGATCTGATTTGAAAAATTATCAATTATCATTAAAACTTAAATAATTTGTCGGAGAACATCTTAATCTTTTTAAACCTGGCTGAAAGATCTTGATAATAAAGGTTCGGTACCTTGATATTTTTAATAAGATAAATCTTATTTCCAAGGCAAGCATATTTTTATAATCACATTGTGATTTTTAACCAACTCCAAAAATAGTTATACATCAAACTATGATGTATAACTATTTTTTTATGTACGTGTATATGAATGTCTGGCGGATTTTTTTTATATTTTCTTTGATTTACTTAAATTTATGCCTCGTAAGGATTTGGCCTACACTCTCCACGCTGGCCAGACGGGTTGGAGCGATTTCTTCAGTGTTTATAAGCTATGTTTATAGTGTAGGTCAAATATTCTGACTGCTCTGGCTAAAATAATTATGGCTCTGGTAGTACAGAGACGGTCGTGCTCCTGCAGTGGAGACTAAAACTGACTTGATAATGATGATGATGATACCTAATGAAATAGGTGTACAGTATATATAAAAAATCATAAAATTGCAGCTGGTCATAAAATCACTGTTGGATTGTATTCATTGTTTGCCTTATATATTGGACATAATATATATTGTATTATTTGAACCCTGAATAAAATATCGCGGTTTCGGTAATAACCATCAACCATCTTTCAGCCGGGCTTAAACTGTAAGACTAAGATGGAAAGTCCCGATGGCACAGGATATATGTACGTTATTAGCGCTTCTGCATGCTAAGCAACCCTGGGCGCGGTCCACACCTGGAAGGATGACCGGAAGTGGCATAAAACATCTCGAGCTCCTCCATTCTTCAGAAGACACGTTAAACCGGTAGTACCGGCTGTCATCATCGATGCCAGTAAAAATCTGACACCAGTGTTTCGACTTTAAATAAATAAATAAATATATACGGACAAATCACACAGATTGAGCTAGCCCCAAAGTAAGTTCGAGACTTGTGTTATGGGTGGGATACTAACTCAAAAACACTATATTTTATAACAGATACTTATATAGATAAACATCCAAGACCCAGGTCAATCTGAAAAAGATCATTTTCCATCTTGACCTGACCGGGGATCGAACCCGGGACCATCCGTGTCGCAGTCAGGCGTGTTGACCGCTGCGCTACGGAGCTCGTCAAACAACTTAACATACAAGAATAACAAACAACAACACAAAGAACCAATTCGAATTTGGTATCAGTTCTCTAGCTAAATTGTGAATGAACTGGGATGGAACACAGGAACGAACCAACCTAAAATTCGTTGCCCTTGTTAGCGAGTTGAAAATTTCGGTATTTTCACCCCGCTGCCGTAACAAAAACACGGTGACAGCTTTTTGGAACTTTTGCGCAGCCTGGATGTTGGCGATATGTTTGAAGATTTCGTGTATTTGATCGGATTTTAGGGTTCCGTAGCCTAAAGGTAAAAACGGGACCCTTCGATGTCTGTCTGTCTATCTTTCCGCTTGTCGCCGGGCTTTCTGATGATCCGACGATATCATAAGCCGTGATAGATAGACAGTTGAAATTTTCCCAGATGATATATTTCTGTTGCCGATATTATAGTAGATACTAATAACAGATTAAAAAGAATATTTAAGTGGGCTCTTATACAACAAACGTGATTATTTTGCCGTGTTTGCTTGATAATGATATCACAATCTTTAACAGGTAGACTCTGGAAATATTCACAGAATATTTAGTTGTATATAGTTTGTTTGTATACTCTTTATTGCACACGACACAAAAATACAAGTTAACAAGGGCATCAATACATTCAGTGCGTCGTAAACACTTCGTCTGATGTTCTTTTGGTCGTATTGCTGACTATCTGCAGAGCCGTGCATGCCAGCTGCAAATTCTAGCACTAGTTCATCTGCAGCCTCGTTGTATGAAATTGAATGACTATAAAAACAAATAATTAAGTTAACAAGTCAAAATATAACATAATATTTATTAGGGGCTCCCATATATCAAACGTGATTTTATTGCCGTGTTTTGCTTGATAGTTTAATCCAAATCCCAACTCCCCAACTAATATTATAAATGCGAAAGTGAGTTTTTTTGTTTGTTTGTTTGTTACCCTTTCACGCCGTATCTACTGAACCGATCATCATGAAATTTTGCATACACATAGGTTAGGGTACTGAGAAGGACATAGGCTATATATCATGCGGGTGGAGCCGCAGGCGAAAGCTAGTGTTATATAAATAATGGTACGGAGCCCTACGTGCGCGAGTCCGACTTGCACTTGGCTGATCATTTTCATATGCTGTGTTCTCCGGCAGTACATTGCGTTTTCTATTCAGTCCTTTTCGGTTACGTTTCAGTTTTTCCACTGGCTTGAAATACCAAACACGTTTTTATTTTTCAGCGCTTTGTAAACTGATGAAGTCGATGAAAGGGTTCGATGCAGCGACTAACGATAGTGATTGGTGATATTGTGTCGTGTCCTAGACGGACACCAATATTTTATTGATATTTTGATAAAGTTAGATTTCATCTCAGCCACAAGAAGTCCACTGCTGGACATAGGCCTCCCCTAAGGATTTCCAATATGACCGGTTAGAAGCGGCCTGCATCCAGCGCCTTCCTGCGACCTTAATCAGGTCGTCCGACCACCTGGTCGGTGGGTGTCCAACGCTGCGCTTGCCGGTACGTGGTCGCCATTCGAGAACCCTTCTGCCCCATCGGCCATCGGTTCTTCGCGCTATGTGCCCCGCCCACTGCCACTTCAAAGAGCTAATCCGCTGAGCTATGTCGGTGACCTTCGTTCTTCTACGGATCTCCTCGTTTCTGATTCGATCTCGCAGAGAAACACCGAGCATAGCCCTCTCCATAGCTCTTTGAGCGACCTTGAGCTTTCTTATGAGGCCCATAGTAAGGGACCACGTTTCGGACCCGTAAGTCATCACTGGTAACACACATTGGTCGAAGACTTTCGACTTAAGGCACTGAGGTATTTTGGACGAGAAGACACTGCGGAGCTTCCCGAACGCTGCCCAGCCGAGTCGGATTCGACGAAAGACCTCGTCCTTGAAACTGGAGCTTCCGACCTGGATCAATTGACCCAAGTAGATGTACTGCTCTACAGGTTCAAGGGTGAAGCTTCCAACAATAACTGGTGAAGGCGCAACATGGACATTCGACATAATTTTCGTCTTGTCCATGTTCATTTTAAGGCCTACTTGTTGGAAAACTTTGTTGAGGTCATTGAGCATGGTACTTAGATCCTCCAGCGACTCCGCCATGACGACAATGTCATCAGCAAATCGAAGGTGAGTGATATACTCGCCGTTGATGTTGATGCCAAGTCCATCCCATTCCAGGAGCTTGAAGGCGTCCTCCATTGCAGCGGTGAACAGTTTCGGAGATATGATGTCTCCCCGTCTCACACCTCTCTGCAATGGAATAGCCCTCGTACTCTGCTCCTGTACTCGGACTGACATTGTGGCGTTGCTGTATAAGCACCTCAACACTTCGATATACCGATGGTCAATACGGCATCGCTGGAGAGACCTAAGCACAGCCCATGTTTCGATCGAATCGAAGGCTTTCTCATAGTCCACAAACGCCAAGCATAGTGGCTGGTTATACTCTTTGGTCTTCTGTATAACCTGCCGCAGCGTATGGATGTGGTCTATGGTACTATAGCCTTTTCGGAAACCGGCTTGTTCGGGAGGTTGGAAGGCATCGAGCCTGTTGGTGAGACGATTCGTGATTACCCTCGAAAACAGCTTATAGACGTGGCTCAGGAGCGTGATGGGTCTATAGTTCTTTAGAAGGGTGTTATCACCCTTCTTGAAGAATAGCACCACCACGCCTCTATGCCACGCTTCTGGCGTCACGCCCTCGAGCAGAACGGAATTAAAGAGCCTCTGAAGGACTTTCAGTACCGGCGTTCCGCCCGCTTTCAGAAGCTCTGCTGTGATTCCGTCCTCGCCCGGCGCCTTGCTGTTTTTGAGCTGCTTGAGGGCAATCCTAATCTCGTACAGGCTGATGTCCGGGATGTCTTCGGTATAGTGTCGGGTTAGTTTGGCCCTAGGATCTTTGGCCAAACTTACACTGGGTTTGGCTACTGAGGTATACAGCTGTCCATAAAACCTCTCGATCTCTCCAATCACCTCGGCCTTCGTCGAAACCACGCCGCCGTCATCCGTCTTTAGCTTAGTCAATCGGCTCTGCCCAATAGACTCCATCCTTGCGAACACTTTGGAGCCTTTATTTTGCTCAATCGTCTCCTTAATACGCTCGGTATTAAAGGAGCGAATGTCGTGTCGCAAGGATTTCTGGATTTGTCTATTGAGCTGCCGATGTACGTCCGCATCTTCGGAGGTCTGCAGCGGCATGGATCGTCGCGTGGCCATCAAATTTGGGGTTTGGGGAGAGATTTTTTGAGGTTTGTTTTTGGGGCGGGTCCTAAAAAACTTTGACCCCACCGCCTGGACAGTGTCTACGAACCCATCGTTTAACTCGTCCACTGTAACACAATCCTTGAGGCAATCGAAGCGATTTGAGAGTTCCAGTTGGAAACTGTCGACATTTTGGATATGAGCCGGTGATGGTCGAAGAGTAGACCTCATCAAGCGAGTCCTCTCTCGTCTGAGATTGATATTCACGATGCCTCTTACAATTCGGTGATCACTTCCGATTTTAATCTTATTGATCACAGAGACATCGTTGAATATTTCTCTCCTCGTCGACATGATGAAGTCTATCTCGTTCTTGACAGCAGAAAGTTAGATTTATAAAAAATCTAATACATTTGAATTTTGTTTCGTTCAGGTGAATGATTATCTACACTTGATTAAATTAATTTTTTTTATCTCTGTTTCATACTTATTATTAAGATTATTTAAGCTTTGCCAGATGTTTGAGACTGTACGTTAATAGCAAGTATGGTATCAGTTTTTATAGAAACTCACAATAGGGTACAGAAGTTCTTTTCAGTAAAGGAGTGAGCATTATGGTTAATTTTTAGAAATTCAATTATTAAGGTAATTTTCTAACCTGTTTACAAAATTTCACAAGGTTGGGAAATAAAAGTATGTAGGTATATAATAGCCGACGAAGCCGACCAAGCTAAAACAAAAGCGCTACGCTTCGTACTCGCTCGGTAAACAACTATGAAAATTAGTATAGTTAGTAAGCATATTATATTAGTGAAAAACCAGCGAGTCTATGGTGCGGCTAGCAACCCATCACTATTTTGATTCCGTATTCCATCTTTAAGCTCATCAACATGCTAAATTTGGCTTTTTAGTCTCAGACTCTGTCTACCCCATAAAGTATAAAGACGTGATAATATGTATGCACGTAAGAGTTTAGTTACATACTTAAATACTATAACTTTGAAATCCAAGTAATTTAAAAATAAACGAGAATCAGTCTCGCTACGTCCATCCATCCATCCATCAGGTCTTTTTCAGTCTCCAGTGCAGGAGCGACGACCCTCTCTGTACTACCAGAGCAATATATTAACCAGAATAGTCAGAAGATTTGGCCTACACTCTCCACGCTAGTCACACGGGTTGAAAAGGTCTTTTTGATGTTTGTAAGCTTTGTTTAGCTTGTGTTTCCTAAGTCACCTTTTACACATCCATGGGAAGACTTGGAGTCTCGCTACGTGAGTAAAATAAATCGGTAATTTGCACCGCTGTCACAATATTTTAGAAGTTTTGCAACCGTTGAATGATAGCGATATATTCAAATCCAATACTTTTTGTTGTGTATTCCGTTATATATTCAATCCATTTCATTCACGCCTAAGTTTATTGATGTTAAATTTGACAGTTTGTGAAAGAAGTTTATGTTTTCTATACTGGCAGTATAGAAAAAATAAACTTCTTTCACAAACACAATCGTTATTCGGGCTCCGTAGCCGTATGGCAAAAAACGGAACCCTAATGTCATGTCTGTGCATCCGTTTGAAAATTTTCAATCTATTATTAAATATTTTCACATCATAATTATACTTGACTGTGGCATAATGACTGGACACTACAAGGCGCAAGCCTTACACAAAAATTCCGGTTTTATTACTCATCCTGTATTGACTAGAAGCTTTTCGCGAGTTGGTTGTCCAATCTGGTTCATTAACGGACCTTTTATCGATAACAACTTGCTTCGGGTGAAGAAAAATATCGTGGTCTGCCTAATAATGCAAAGCAATGGCAAACCATATGTATAAATAATCCTGCAAAGATGATACCTACCATGTATGCGTTTCTTTCACATCTGAAATCAAATTAACACATACTGCGAATGGTTTTTGCCGTGTGGTTCCCGGCAGAGTAGAATAGGACCACTCCAAGTCTCTACGTGGAGGACGTAAAAGGCGACTTAGGAAACACAAGTTAAACAAAGCTTATAAACCAAATCCTCTGACTGCTCTGGCTAACATATGGGTCTGGTGGTGCAGAGGGTCGTGCTCCTGTAGTGGAGACTGAAATATACCTGATGATGATGAAACAAGCTAAATTAAAGCTTGTAAAATACGCTATAAATTTTGAACGGATGTTAGTTGCATGTTTTGGAGACACGAATACGATAACGGTTTTTATACGCAGTGTATTCCGTTTAGTATTCAGTTGGTGCCGGCCACGTTTCGCTTCTCACAATGATGTGAAATATTGGTCTTCGTACATATACTTTATAGTTTTACCAATTTCGAGTATTTTACACGACTTTCCAAAATAAGGAATGTATAGTTTTAATGGTAATTTTATAGAAGTATGTGTATTAATGTGAGTTTCTTTATTTAACCAAACTTTCTATATGCCTTAAGATTTGGACTTTATCGTTATAATTCTTATAATCTCCTACTGGCGGCTAAATATTTGAAGCCTTGATTTTATTATTCTTTAAAGTAATTATTTAATATATTCTACAAAATTACCACTAATCAAAGTACTGACAAACTTTTTGACTGAACATTTGGGTATCTATTTACAAAATATTTATTTTTGCCGCCTTTAAAGAAATATATGATTTAAATAACTTATAATCATGTTAATCCTGAGTCTTTATTTATCTAAGTCGACTTTTAAGCCCCAAATTTAAAAAAATAAAAATGTTTCCTATAGACCCACATGTCATTCTAGAATGACATGTGGACCTTAAAAGATTGAATGCAATAAGTATTGATATATTTTTTCAAGATTTGGTACAATTGTCAAATGATCTTTAGGACAATTGTGAAGTCACCGACATCCTAACGATTATCACTTGGTTAACATGAATCATTTTGCTTTTTTGTTATCCAACATTAGCAACTAAATCATTTTCAAAAATGTCATTTTTGTGACAAGCGTTTATAATAAGCAATTCATTCTTGGAAAAGTAAAGTGCTTGCCCAGACAAATCTAATGAGCTGCCATGAGGGATCGAACCTGGGACTACTCTTGTCCCAGGCTGGCGTGATAACCACTGCGCCATGGAGGTCGTCACATCAAATCTATGGAAGCATAATAGAGCTTTGTCATGCCACTTACTCTACACCACGTATTCAATATTTCTGCTCAATCACTTCACTCAATTTTGAAGTACTTATGCTTCAAAATTGAGTTGCATGATTTGAATCTTGCAGTCATACCAACTTACAAAACCTTAACAGGACTCAGAGTTTAACTTCCGTTTCCTGTCCAAGTTTGTGAATATGTAACTTTTCATTTTTCAAGTCGCAACGTTTGTAGACAAAATGTATGGAATAATATATTATTGATAGTAAGTAGCTCTAACTATCCAAACACACCCGTTTTACTACAAATCATGACGAGTACTCTTCTATAAAAAATATCCCTATCATTAATCATTAGGGATTATCAGCATTGTGAAAAATGCGGCTACAGTGCGGACATCGCTTGACCTAATTTCTATGCTACTATAATGAAACTGTCGTACTATTTATTTTTCCTTATTGACCGAGTGAGCGCGAAGCGTCTCCTTTCAAGCTTGGACATTAAGACTTCGATTGTCTGTCCGGCTGTTTTCCTATACAGATGACATTTCTCTTCCAATTCTCGTAAAATTTTATAAGCGGGTGTGTATGAACACACATAATCATTGTCGATAAAGTTATGGATTTAAATTTGAAATAAGTCCCTAGCCACTTTCTACCGCGAGGCATACAGCATTCGTTTTATTTTTTATGGAATCCCCTTTGCTTTTTTTCCAACTTGTAGGGGCGCTTATTATTTCAGCTTAACGATTGCCGTTCGACAGTGGCATGGATTACCTTGTATTATAAGGTAGATTAATTAAAAACTAAGTTCACTTTAGAAACACGTTATATATTCATCCAATATCCAATATTTTTTAGTCTATAGTGAATAATAATTCATTAGCATCAACTTTATGATGTTTTTCGCGACAGTGACCAAGAATTCGATAACGACGAACGAAAATAAGAAAAAAAATTATGCAATGATTAATCTTTGATTAATCGAAAACAAAAAAAATCAATTCAAATGCCCTAGTTACTTCTGAATTTAACCGATAGAAAAATGCTGTTGTTTTAAGACACTAATTCCTAAACAGTAGGTCTTACAGTCTACGATGATGGATCCACAAATAAAAATATAAGACGGAAAACATAATCGGAAAATAATGTGTGTAAATTACCTTTAGTTTTCATTGCCTGGGACCAGCACAAACTTAATACTTATAAAGCCAGGATAAAAGTTTTGTTTTATATATTAGTAGGTACACGAGAATTGGAGCAAGTAAATCCGTAAAACTGTACTTTCATTTTATTTTTGAAATATCACGTTTATTTGTATAAAACTTTACCCATATCAAATTCGACAACATGTTCAAAAAGTTTTATAGTAGATAGTTCAATAAAAGCAAATAACACACGCACGAGAAACTGAATCAAATATCAAAACTGCTGTCATTTGTCTTTAACCTTTCAGATTAAACCTATATTGCGAACTCTTTTATACTTTTAGGATTCTTTATTTTAAATTATATTGTTATAAACCTTTTGTTTTGTAAAATTGTCTGTCATTGTAATTCTTCAATAGTCTGAGTAAATATTCGTGAACGCAAAGCGTATTTTCATTTATATTTCTTTCTAAAGGAACCTATTAGCGTGAATTGATATCGATTGGTAATATCGACCTACTTCAATCAAACCAATGAACCGATTTTGATGACTTTAAAATTTGAGTAATATTTGTAGTATTAACATCAAGATTAAATACAAATTCGTTCATAAATGACGAATCTTAAGATCACATTCTTTGATAAAAAAAATTGATTCACTCAATTTTGAAAGTCTGTTCAAAATCAAGGTTCTTTTAAAACAAACGAATAAATCACGAGACTCCTTAATTAAGTTAGCGTAAGACAAAGTTAACTCAAAGTTAGATGACCCTAAATCATGATACCCTTAATCTTCTTAAGGGACATAACAGGTGTAGGGCAGGATTAAATTTGGGCTGGACACATTTTGAGACTGAAGGTTGCTTAAAATTGAAGAGAGAATTATTTAACTCTTTGGCTCCATGCAAAACTTAGTTTAACAAATTTTCGGACTCATCGTTTTTAAGGCGGATCTATTCAAGAAATATTAATGAATTATATGTGGTAACTCAGATTATATTTTTCCAATTAAACACTATTTATCCATAAATACTACAAATACTTTTAATGTCATGAGCGTTTAAAGATCTGAAATGAAGTGATTTTTTAAACAATTTGGTTTAATTGTGAACGTCATATTTTTTTCCAATATTTGCAAAATAGATTATGATTAATCAAAATACTGTAGAAGATAGAAGTTACTCTTTCGAAACCCACGCATGAAGTTGCGGGTTACAACTTATTAAAAAACGTTTACATTATTTGGCACAATATTTTAATCAATAACTTAGAACAACACAAAAGCGTCAAAAGTAACGTTATTAATGTCCTCATTATCATCAAACAATAAGCGAAATTTATCAAAATGTAGGACATTTTGTGTCAACTTGTGGATTCGGGTTCGGTCAAATACCCGAGTCAACATGACCTGCCCGCCCAAGGCGTGTACTTTCATCCCCCAACATATAGTAATTACTTTAGTAAGTTTTTTTACCATTTCTTTGAACATATCTTTCTGAATAAGACATAAGTCACCTTTGTAACAGAGAAAAATAAACGTTTTTTTATTATTTATTTATTATTAATAAAATATTATTTTACAAAGTAAAAATGACTTCAGCCTTTATTTCTCGTATTTTTTATAACATAGGAAGATTGAACATATAGCCTAATTATACATAAAAAAACCGACGAAGTGCGTGACGGCGGTTTCCGTTGTTGCTAATGACAATTTCGAATTCACACCTTCACACTCGTACCTCAAAACGACCAAAAACATCTAACAATGAAAATTGTATGACAATTTACATTTTCCAATACATTTTATAAGTTTATTGTCTATAACTTTATAGTTTATACTTAGTACTAAGCTCTAACAGTATTCCTCTCAACTTCAGTATATATACTACTGCTGTAATTTTTTTCACGTATCCATATGTAACCGTTAAGCAGATAGAGGGGCGGGACACTTACCTGTAACAAACAAAAATTGCACTTAAAAACCAAATATTTCGGAAACGGATCCCTAAATCGAAAAATAATGTTCTCAACTCTCACAATATTAAACACTCTCACTTTTTTAAACACCTATTTAACAATACAAAACACGAAGAGTTTGTATAGAAAAAAAATTTACTCCCCCTTTACTTGTATGGGGAGCTACTTTAAAACATTCGAAAAAAATTTCGACCACTTTTTTGGTATGATTAATATACCAAATTACAGCTTTCTAGTACTTAAAATCTCTGAGAAAAACCGCAGACAGACGGACAGACAGACAGACATGGCGAAACTATAAGGGTTCCTAGTTTACTACGGAACCCTAAAAATACTAAGGTATGACTTATGTTCGAGTAAGAGTGTACTCTTCATCTGGATGTAACCTGTAATTTTAGAAATGAGAATTTATAATGACTTGGGTAAAAATAAGGTGTTTATGTACTAAAAATACCTATATGCCAATAGGTACCCAAAAAATTAAGTCAGTGCGGTATTGTCTGATTTTCCACTTAGTACAGCTATGTCAATCCTTTTAGGCAAAAAACACAGTGGCAGCGATGAATCACGGAGATTTTTTTTGATTTTTAGTGTTCCGTAGTAAACTAGGAACCCTTATAGTTTCGCCATGTCTGTCTGTCTGTCTCGTCCGCGGTTTAACTCAGAGACTATAAGTACTAGAAAGCTGAAATTTGGTATGGGTATGTATATTAGTCATGGCAAAAAAGTGGTAGAAGAAAATCTTGAAAAAAAAATTCTTTTAGGGTAGCTCCCATACAAGTAAAGAGGGAGTAATATTTTTTTCTATATAAACCATCGTGTTGGGTATTGTTAGATAGGTCTTTAAAAAATATTGTGAGATTGAGACCACCATTTTTCGATTTAGGGATACGTTTTCGAAATATGTGGTTTTAAAGTGTAAATTTTTGTTAGACGCAAGTGTCCCCCCCCTTTATCTACTAAACAGTTATATATGGATACGTGAAAAAAATTACAGCAGTAGTATATATACTGAAGTTGAAAGGAAAACTATCAGAGCTGAGTACTAAGTACAAACTAAAAATGTATAGGCAACCAACTTATAAAATGTACTCGTAAATGTAAAATTTCATACATTTTCATTGAATTACATGTTTTTGGTAGTTAAACTGTGAGGTGCGAGTGTGAACGGTGTGAAATCAAAGTTGTGATTCGCAACTACGGAACCCTACACTGCGCGTGGCCCAACACGCACTTGGCCGGTTTTATATTATTAATTTGTGTGTATTTGATATCAAAACAAAGCGCCATAATCTTTGCAGATTATTACATAAACAAATACTTCTGTTACCTACCTTCTAAACTTAATATATTCAAAGTTGTATAATATTTCTTTAAAAAAAATTGAGTAAAATAACTTTTACTATGAAAATCTTAATTAAAGACAATTGGTTTCACATAAACGTTTGTAATTTTGAAGAAAGTAAAAATTTTATACCCTTAAAATATTGAAAAACCAACATGTTAACTCAGAAATAATATTTCGTTTTCATTACGTAACGACCTGAAAGCAAACCTAATTGTAACCCACTCCACGTTCCTAATTGTTTCATATAAAAATCCTGGAAGCTTCGCCGCGTCTGAGAGTAAAAAGGAAATAAAATTGTTCTTTTTTTTCAGCGAACGCTGGCAACTGCGAGGGTGGAAGAGAACAGCCGAGTCCAGGAAACGGCCGCCGACTTTCAGGAAGCTGCCAGGTCCGCTTACAATATTATCACCGCGCAAACACCACTTTTACCTGCTTATTTGTTCGTAGACTGCTAGCGCTTTTCAAAGGTCTATTCTGGGAACGCTCTGTAGCACATTTCACTTTATTTTATACTATTCGCATGTGATAAAGCAAATATTAATGTATACTACTTATTCGGGAAATTGTATTACTTAAAGAGCTTCGTAGCGCAGCGGTCAACACGCCTGACTGTGACACGGATGGTTCCGGGTTCGATTCCCGGTTAGGTCAAGATGAAAAATGATCTTTTCAGATTGACCTGGGTCTTGGATGTTTATAAATATAAGTATTTATCATAAAGTATGGCATCGTTGAGTTAGTATTCCATTACACAAGTCTCGAACTTTATTTGGGACTAGCTCTATCTGTGTGATTTGTTCGTATATATTTATATATTTCATTAATTATCATTTATAAGCACAGTAACTTCATATGGTCAATTTTTAAAGCCATAGTTTTGTTATGGAAACCCGGTTTTACTTAAGACCATATTCGGTGAGTAAAAAAGCTGGTTTCCTAAATGAATTTATTTCGCGTTAGTATTGATATTATTGATCGTTTTGCTGTCTCATTTTTCTTTGTTTCTTTAAAAGATACAAATACTAATAATATTGCTGTCATCAAACTTTACTTGATGCTTTCTGTATAGTGATAAAAATTTTTAAGAAAGCTGCATGTCAGGGGAACTCGGTTGGTTTGTGGCACACTCATGCTTAATTATTATGGTGTCTTCTTTTTTTGGGTTATGTATGGAATATTTCTGGCTGTTATTATTAAGTGCTATAAAACATGGTTTGTTCTGTTAAACATCTCAACTTTCATACATGCGATAATACATTATTGAAGAAATGATTAGAAACGAAAGGAAAATCAATAATTTATGAACCTGCCATTGAAATTCGGCCAGCTGATTGGTAAATGTCTATGGTCTAAGTTTATTATTTTTTTTGATTTATTACTGTATCAGTGGTTCTCATCCTAAGGTATAACTAAATATTGCCAGGAAGTTTCAAAGTAACAACTACTGTTTTTAGCTGTTATTCGCGGCTTCGCCCGCGTGATATATAGCCTATGTCCTTCTCAGTACCATATCCTGTGTATGCAAATTTGCATGATGATCGGTTCAGTAGATAAGGCGTGAAAGCGTAGCAAACAAACTCACTTTCACATTTATAATATTAGTTAGGATTAGGCAGTGACATGCAGGCATCTTTGCCGTGTGGTTCTCGGCAGAGAAGAATAGGACCACTCCAAGTCCTCCCGTGGATGTCGTAAAAGGCGAATAAGGGAACACAAGCTAAACAAAGCTTTTAAACATCAAAAATACCCTCCAACCCGTCTGGCCAGCGTGGAGAGTGTAGGCCAAATCCTCTGACTGCTCTGGTTAATATATGGCTCTGGTAGTCAGAGAGGGTCGTGCTCCTGCAGTGGAGACTAAACAAGACCTGATGACGAGGCAGTGACTAATCTAATGTAACTCGTCAAGCTTTTCATACTTCCTCTTGTTCGTAAATGGAATAAGCTGCATGTTATTCGAATTTCTATTCATAAGGTGCACAACTAAGTTTGCATAATAGTTTCTGTCACTGCATTACTACAATAGCCTGAGTCAGATTATTGTTTGAAACATTTTACACAATTCAATTTATGTAAATTTTAGTTGGTATCTTTTTAGATTTGGTCATGTAATATCACATTATTTGTTTTTTGTAAATCGTATATTGTAGGTATTTTAAACTAGCGAATTTAAGATAGGACAAGATTATTATCGAAGAGTGGTTTAATATGGCCAACGACTGCTCGGGGGCTGGATGAATGTTAGGTTTTACCTAGTGACCACACAAACCGGGCAAAGATGAGTTGGTAACCATGGAGTTTTGATGAGTTCGAGTCCTACACTACCACTCCCCGTCCCCGAGGGTGATAGGTGTGGGTCGGCCATTTCTCCGTGTAAAAAAAAATATTTTAAATAAAATTAGTTTTAAATCTAAACCAATAAGGTTAAAAAAGTATTCTTGCTCCAAATTTTATTATTCTTCTTTCTTAGTGCTGTTATAAAACAGTTTCGAAACATATAGTAGTTTATGTAACTGTAAAGTAAGGTCCTTTATATACGAAATGTGGGTTTCATAATAAGGTCATGTGATCTTTAACTAATGTGAATATTATTATAAGGCCTAGGCAAACAGTTGCACTGCACACAATTATTTCTTATCTACACGCATACAATTAAGTGTCTTAAATGGTTCAAAAACTGTTCGTATATTTTTTTTATCATAATTTACCTGACATTTCTGCCAACAAATTGCTGTTTAAATTCGCTGCTGCGTAGAGTATTTCAGGTAAAGTAAAAACCTACCTACTTCGTAGTCATTTTTATGATATTTTATTCACTTTAAATAAATAATATTATAATTATTATAAATCTCATTGATGAAATGATTTTTACTAAAGCCACTTTCTGAAAACTTTATATATACTTACTTTATGGTATGTGTATGTGTAGATCAGTTTCGATAGAACTACCTTAAAATCATAAGTCTTGTCATTGACGTACAAAATTACAACGCTTAATTATACCGTAACATTATTTACAGTTAGTGGTGGGAAGTCAAGGGGTGCAGTTGGCGTCTACCTTGGACGATTTTGCAAATTGATTTTGGTGGACTTTATAATATGAAATTCGTGTAGTTTGGTGTTATAAATGCTCGTACTCATGGAACAATTTGTGAAATAGTTAAAGTGGACTATTATATGGACTCGTATAGACTTGTCACCATAACCTCCCAACCACGAGGCATCAAAGAACATACGCCCTTTGATGCTACTTGTTACAACTTTACCGTACAACACCGATACTTAGTATCTCAATTTACTGGACATTGGCAGAATCACTGAAATATCGGTGGAAGCCATTTTATAAAACAGAAGAAGAAGAACCGTAACATTATTTAGTATTTGTCAAACGAGACATTTTTATGGAGGTATTTCCACATTCTCAACGATATATAAATTCACACTAGACAATAGACCAGCTATGAATGCGTAACAAACTCATAAACCTATCCTTTCATACATTGCGTTTATTCCCATCTTTTCGAAAAAAATTTCGAGATCCTAGTTCACACTCATCTGCGCATTTTGTTCGCTGTCACAGTTTTTCATACCAACAATGCTTTGTGCTAGTTTTGAAACTGCAATCTGTTCCTAGATACATACGTAAAAATACACAGTTATCACGTCCGTATCCTTTACGAGATAGTCATAACCTTAGACCGTAAGACGGCTATTTTGAACGTGTTGACATAGATAGAATTCGGAATCCTAATGCTATCCTAATCCTAACTAATATTAGAAATGCAAAAGTGAGTTTGTTTGTTTGTTACGCTTTTACGTCCTATCTACTGAATCATCATGAAATTTTGCATACACATAGGTAAGGGCACTGAAAAGGACATAGGCTTTTTATCACGCGGGTGAAGCCACCGGTAACGCTAGAAAAATATAGATTAAAAAGCAGCGATACACAAATCTCAAAAGCAGTTTCGATTAAATTTAGCCAAGAACATTCACGATTGGTATACATTTCAAACGCAGTAACACTTTCGAATCGGCGAAGCTGACAATGACATGGGTTCTTGTCAGTTTAGCCGCTTGGGAGCTACGATGCAAGAAGCCAGGTACACAAACAGACACGTCAAACTAACAATCCTCTATCAATCGTGATAGGTTGCTACACGTGATGGTCGGCACACCCTGGTGTTAAGAGTTCTTCGGAACCACCTCTCGGTCTCTGACGTGGTTCCTTTAGCGACTACCAGATGGCAGCCGGGACCAACAGCTTAACGTGCCCTCCGAAGCATGGAATCATCTTTCTTAGCAGACAATCAAGTGATTCATGCCTGCAATGTTCTAGCCAAACTGAAAACAAACTTAACAAAGTATGCTTCCCGTGGGAATCGAACCACGACCCCCGTGTCAAACAGGCGAACGCCTAAACCACTGGACCACGGAGGCTGTTTTATTCCAATTGATGCATACTTAAAAATCGACTTTCCTTTGCAGCTTTTAAACAAATGGAACGTGCCTATATTTACTTAAAAGTTTTCTCCAATTTTTTTATAGATAGACGCTTTCGCAATTTAAAATGGTTTAAGTTTAATTAGAAATGGTTTTTTTTAATCTACATATTATGCGTCTTATAATTTCCTCCAGCCAGTTAAACCACCATTGAAGAATTCGGCTCCTGGATCCGGCTCATTAATATCAGGAAATGTTTCACTGGAAAATTTGGTAAATTGCAAAGCGAGTCTGAATATCTGACGCAGATTTTTAAATCGTGAAGTTATAAATTATTGCTGATTTCAAACTTTCAGTCGTCACTTATTGCAATTATCTCGAAATTGAGGTGTCAGGAAGACAGTCAGCACTCTCAAAAAAATCGTACAAAATTTTTCCTTGTGTTAAGTAATCAGATTTGAATTTTATTCTTTTGAATCTGAGTTTTCTTGTTATCTCTGCTTTGGGTTCAAAATGTATTGGTATATGATTGTTATTTAGAAAATATACGGCTTGAAGACCGACAAACGATTTTTTATCCTAACTATAAATGCAAAGGCAAATTTGTTTGTCGCATTAGTCGTAAAAGAATTTGACACCAAAGTAATTAGAAGAGGTAACTTCCATCATCCATCATTATGACACGTCACGTATGACATCATCACGACTTTTTCTACAACACCCTCTATACTTCCATACAAATAGACCGATCCACTGATATAACTTTTAGTATCCAGATTTTCTTTTGTTATAATGAAATTGTCCACCATTATCTGTAGATCCGTCTATAGAAAGGGAAATTGCAATTCTTGATATCAATATGTTGCTCGATTGTGTGTTTTTACTGCATTCTGATTAAATTCTTATAGGATTGTTTTTCCTACAGTACCCATCTGATTCGGACAACGAATCGGTGTGGGAGACGACGGACGTGACTCTGGAACGGGGTGCGGGGGGGCTGGGCCTCAGTATAGCAGGGGGAGAGACCGGCGGTGACGTCAGCATCACCCGTTTGGCTGCAGGAGGAGCTGCGAAGAAGGACGGACGGTTGCAAATAGGAGACATATTATTACAAGTAAGTGCTCATAATAAACAATATGTTAATAAAACAATGTCCAATCCCTCAAAAGGGTACCTCAGTCCATCAATATGACCCACTTTTATTATTATAATTAAGGGAATGTCAACTAATTTTCGAATTTCCAGTCTCATTAGACTAATGCTGAAATTAAAAAAAAATTACATTCCCATAAAAACGTGTTCAGCCCGACTAGAAGGGACCGGGCAGGGTTTTATAATTATTAACTTCTGTCTATAAAGCAATAGAAAGTACCATGTATTTATCCCTAATAGAGTAGACGAAACCATAGACTTTAGAGGAAAGACTACGTTTTAAAAAATATCTTCCATATGTCTTCCATCCGTGTAGTAACATAAAAAAGATCGACTTTATATAATGCTTTCTTAAGTTTTCGCGATTGTTACACATTTTAATAAAACTATTTGAATACGTATATAAATAATAGTTAGGTGTATAAATAATGTAATAAACGCGATAAAACCGTATTAAAATAATTTTATTCAAACGACTTTATATAGGTACTTTGATTAAACTACTCTAAAAGTATTTTTTATTTGTACGTATCACAAACTAGATTTTTTTCTGATGCGTCAAAAAGAATAATATAAAGTGTGATCTTTGTATAGATATGATTTAACTGCAACATAAACTTTTTCTTAATTTTTTGGTAATATTGTGTCAAAATAAATTTTGTATGATACATAAAACTGGCCGCTCCTAGTCATCAAGTTGATTAAAAATTGTCGAAATTGCCCATAAATATCGGGCAAACCATTAAAGACTAATGATCTTTCTCGTGTCTATAATGAACAATTTATAGACGCTATAAATATACCGTTTAACCTATATTCGGGATGAAAACATCTGCTAATTTTGGTGATGCCTTGGTACAGTCAGCAAAGTTTGTAATGAAAAACAAACAGTGCCATACATTTTACAAAATAAGTTAAGTTTAATTACAAGTGAACAACAGAAACTAAGTATAAGTAAAAAACACTTAAAATATAATTTAACAAAAACTTTCCGGTTATAAATGATTGATAAATCAGTAGATATCAGAAAAGAGCCTTATAACAAGTTTTTATAATATTACTTGCATTATTAATAGAAAGAAATATTGCGAAAAAATATATTAAATCTGATGGAACAAAGTTCCCGCTTCAATTTCACTTAAAATTCGCTGACCGCTTTATTGCAGGTAGAAATTGAATTATATAGAAAGTTGGGTTATTTTCTTTCCCACAAAGCTAAATGAAATCTCTTGAGAGGAAATAATCCCCTTAGGCAATGAGCTTAGGAACTTGTTGGGGATTTTGAACAACACTTCATATATTCTTAAAGAAATTTTGAGAAAATAAAAGCTGGATTTTTTGTTTGTAGTCAGATTTTTTAAAGAAAACAGCGATTGCTACAATTAGAATAAATTAAGTTGCAAAATATTTTGAATTAGGTTTTTAATGGACTTCAAAAAAAGGAGGTTCTTAATTCGTCGGAATCTTTTTTTTTATGTATTCTTTGATTTTTCAAAAATGCCTGACTTGATTTAAAACACTATTTTATTGTTCAATAGGTAATACTTGACAGATAGTCCCATAAAATTTTTATTGAAATGTGTCGAGCGCTTTTTGAAAAAAATTGCAAAAACAAAAAAAGTTTACACGGATGCTGTTCTGTTATCACTTATTTCCATTTTATTCCTATGCATTTGAAAATAAAATTGATATGGTTGAAGCTGAGGGTTGAAGTCGGATTTTGTTTTTTTTTTGTCAAAAATATTTCAAATTATGTCGCTCTTCATTTAAATAATAAACGCGGAAATAGCTCTTCAAAAAACCTCGTCATCATGAGGTGACTAGAATGGAAAAGCTCACAGGCAAAAAGGACATAGCAATTTACTTTTATCTTTGTTAACCCTTGTCAGAAGAATAGACAGTAGTGTTTCAGCTCAAATAAATTGAAAAAGGGGCCTTAAAAACCTTAAGAAGGGTTTTCTGCTGGTGTCTTAAGGTAGCATAGAAATGTCAATCTGTGTTGTCTATGTGTATTTCTATTTAAATAAATGTACGTATAACCTCCTCTTTTTTTGAAGTAGGTTATAAATAAATAAATATGTATGAACAAATCTCCGTGACGAGCAGCGGTCATCACGCCTGCCTGCGACACGGATGGTCCCGGGTTCGATCCCCGGTCAGGTCAAGATAGAAAACGATCTTTTTCAGATTGACCTGGGTCTTGGATGTTTATCTATATATGTATTTGTTATAAAATATAGTTTCGTTGAGTTAGTATCCCATAACACAAGTCTATCAAACTTACTTTGGGGCTAGTTCAATCTGTGTGCTTTGTCCGTATATATTTATTATTATTTATTTATTTATTAAATCACGCATATTGTGCCAAAAGTAACTTCGAGATTTTTGTTACGGGATACCAACTCACCAATAATATATTTTGTTAACCAATACATTTAAGTCCCAAGCCAAACTGAATAAGATCATTTAGATCTTGACCTGACAGAAGACCGATCCCGGGACCTCCGGTGAGCTAGCCTGGCATGATGACCTCTAGGCCACAGATGTCGTCAAATATGCTCGGTCAATTTGCATACTTAGCTGTGTACTTGACAGCCTAGGATTTATATTTAGACATCAGGCTAAGATACTTCTAAGCTGTAAAGTAATTTCAAAAAGTTTTTACGACAGCCAAATAGGCAGTAGACTGCTTTACAGCAACCCTTCTTGGATGTAATTCTTGGATTTCTTGGATGTTGGTGTAAAAAAACTGTTTTGCTAATACCAAATCATGCAAACCCGTATCTGCACCACTTTGCATCTGCACCACTTTGCACCTTGCCATTTTCCCCCATTCGAAACTTCTCCTTTCTGCCCCATCGGCCATCGGTTCTACGCGCTTCGCGCCTCGCCCACTACCACTTATAACAGCTAATCCGCTGAACAATGTCGATGACCTTGTTCGTCTACGAACCCCGTTGCTTCTGATTTGATCTCGCAAAGAAACGCCGAGCTATCCCCTCTCCATTGGAAATTCAAACTCTTTCAATTGTAAATAAGACCAAGTAGGTATTGATACAATTAAGTACAAGTCTTACTTGAGAACTTACTTTGGGGCTAGCTCAATCTATGTGATTTGTCCTTATATATTTATTTATTCTGTTGATGCCCCAAATGTAACGTAAAAAGTTTGCTTCACTTGAGACGTACTCCGCGCTAGGAGATTATTTGTAGGAATAAAATTTCATAATAACCCCACCCCACAACCAATAATTAGGAGAAGTGTTCGTTCAATCTTAAAAGTTTTGTACCTTAACTGACGTAGCGGTCATAATTATATTTTTACCAAAATTGATTGATGCCACCATAAAAAAAAGCTTTTGGCGTGCAAAAGAAAGGCACATTAAAGCTAGGGAATAACCTTGTCAAACTTTTTTATCACGCAGTTAAAAACTCTTCACGGGACTTATTTAAACGACATTCTTTGGAAAGTTGGTCGTTTATTTAATGAAATTTTATGTTGGCTTGACGGTCTAATTTGACAGGTCGATGTGTCTTCAAACAGGAAAATCTAAGTATCATCAATCCACATTAATCTCCTTTGAACAGTTCGCATCAAGTTTTTGTACTTTAACGAGTTCTTTTCAAAGAGCAAAATGATTTTGTCATAACTTCAAAGGCGTAAGAGGAAGTAATTTAAGTATTGTCATTATTTTTAGATCGCAATCAAAGATAGGGTTGTGACAAAAATGTAGGTAACTGATATCTTGAATGACCCATTTCTATCTTCCTGGTATTATATTATTTATTTATTCAAAAACATACTTATAAATATGGTTTTTACAAATTGTTTCTGTTTACGGCTTTCGTGGCGTGGCGCGTGGCGGATTCGATTTCCAGCGAGGGCAAATAATTATGCTTCATTTTCACTGGTATTTGACCACGGTTCTGGAGCTACCCATGGAGGGTTGCAATGAAGTGTCCGAAAGTAAAAACTTTGCCCAAATCATATAACAGCATGGATGTTGACATAAAAGTAGACCTCGGGGTCCGATGGACCATAGCTGAGGATTCAGTCTGACGCTCAGTGATGACGAACGTACTTCTATATGTTAGAGTAAACTTAGATATCAGAAATACTAAGTAAACACTGGATCACAAAACCTGAAATTATTATTTTGTTCATTTATTTGCTACTAATACGGTACAAAATCGAAACGTAAAATATAACATAATAATCCATGTTATATTTTACGTACTAGGTCCTTTAAATTAAAAAAAAAACTTGTTTATATGAACCTGACAACTATACTTAATTGTAATTTTACAAGCTTTAATTCTTAACTACGTAAATTTCTTATCTGCTAAACTGCATTCATGTTTTACTTTTTGGTAATCGCAAATGTATTGAAAAACGTCGTTTAATGCTTGGACTCAGCTATTAAAGTCATCGGTTTATTATAACCACCTCGCCTATAATATCCAGTATCCAAAGTATCCAGTAACTTACCGTATTTACATGTCCTATTTAAAAATGGCTTTCTCACACAAAATAATGTTCAGCCGCCAAAAGACGATTTTTTAATCTAATTTCAATTAAAAAAAATTCAGCCTTAATATTCGTATACCAGATAATTTGCATTTCCCCATAGCGAATTATGTAATTTCGTTCATTTACTATAACATTTGTAACCAAATTTATACGTTCATATAACTTTAGCTATTAAATCAGCAAAATCACCTCTAAAATTCTAACACAGATTACAGATTTGGTAGTAACTAAAGTTCTTTAGTTAGTTTGCTGCAAAGAAAACCTATTAAAGTTCCGATCATAAGTAATCGTCGTTCACGCTTAAATCGCTTTCAAAGTTCTTTCAAATCGATATCGCTTACGTTATTGTATCTTTAAATTAATGAGTTCAGGGCAAGAGCGGCTAACTATATTATTGCTTTCATTTGAACGATAAAATTGAATCAAGTGGCGCTTATTCAATATTGATTTTTAATACGGTTTTATCTTCTATTAACAGCCAGACCTTTGCTGCTGTAATTGTGGGAAAATGAATTAACCGCACCCTGTCTTTGTCTTTCTTTTTTTCTACACCCTTAGTTTACCACCCATGTGCCTTGTTTTGAATGAAATATAGTGCAATATTGTAATTTAGATTTAGGGGTACAAACGGTACAAGCTGTTTAACTGATGTAAGAGTTAATTTTAAGTAAAAATAAACTCTTCTGGCGCGGCAAGATGGCGGAAATTTGCAAATTTCGAATATGTGAAAAAATTCTCACTTTGAAATTTGAAAAGACCTTATTTCATTATATTTAAAAAATTGCACGCCTTACAATAAAGTATTTCATAGAGTATTGATCAGTGTTTACGCAACCAAGGGGTTATGGAAAGAGAAAAAAAGATAACTAAAATAATAAAACAAATACAAACATCATTTGTTTTCGTAGCATTCATATTTGAGATGCAAACTCTAAGATTTTTCTTTGCAAATAAAACATTCGAAAGAAGTAATAAACTTAAAAAAATAAAAAAATTGTAAAACATATATTTTTTACAGTAAAATTCAAAGCAACCCACTTTTTACCTCAAATATGTTTGCACGTAGCTTTTACCTTCGGAGACAATCAAATAAGCTCAGTGACCCTTAATTAAGTACATTACCTCTTAAAAGAGGTACTCTAGCAGAATTAGTATCTGTTTCTGTGATAATAAATTTAGGCCCGGCCGTCTGCGGGACAAAAATGTTCATTAAGAAAGGTGGAATTTAAAACAAGCAATTTTAATTTAAACGAGGCTCTCGTTCCAGGTTACATGAATTTTAAATGTTACGACTTTGCCCTGTGATCTCTGGATTTTTCCATTTTATGCTATCTCATTTCGTTACATAGCAGTATGTCCAATTATTGTTTAAGTCCAATTGTTCAAATGCGGTTTATTTGGGGTAATTAATTTAATTAATTAGTAGCAACCGCGATGGATGTAATTTCAGTTGTATAAATGGTAGCGGAATAAAAAAAAATGGTTGAGTGAGTACTGCCAGGGATTCACAATAACCTTGTCTTCCTTCTCGTCGCTTTTTCCTTTCAAATATTTTACAATAAGTGATATACACCCGATATGTTTTATCACAATGATGAACTACGTCCATGTATCTTTAGAAAATCAATACTTACTTGAATTATAATAAAACAATTAAAAAATAATAGAGTTTTTTTGTAGGGCACTGAAAAAGTGAGCAAAACGTTAATTAGTGATATAATACTTTAAATAAACAGTGAAGGAAAATTAATTTCAAGCAGCACAAAAGATCATATCCATTTTATGATCTTTTGTGCTGCTTGAAATTAAAATACAATCAAAGACAATGCAATTATTGAATTTAAATAAAACAAATTCCATTCCAAAGCTTCATGTTTCATTGCTGACACCTGCCGGAAACAGCTAACTAAATGACCGAAAATTAATAGTTTGCCAGACCGTAACGGTGGTGTCGAAACCCGACACTGAAACTAACGATGGCACAAGGATAATAGGAATGTTTTGCGGTCTAAGCAATGAGATGAATATAAAAATATATCATCATCATCATCATCATCATAATTTCGTGTAGGTGACATGATCAGTCAACCATGCACACCATGGTCTCAGAGTTTTTCGGAACCGAGTCTCAGCCTCTGACGTGGTTCATTTAAAGACTATTAGATGGCAGCCAGGACCAACGGCTTAACGTGCCTTCTAAAGCATGAAACCTTTGTTATCAGACAATCAGGAGATTCATGCCTGCAATGTCCTAACCAAACTGAAAACAACAAAGTATGCTTCCCGTGGGAATCGAACCACGACCCCCGAGTCAACAAGGCAAACGCTGTGGTCAAGTGGGGACCACGGAGGCTGTTATATAAAATAAATCAGCAATTCTTAATGCTGATGGGGGAAAGATACAATATTTCAATCTTTATGTACTTCGATAATAATATTATAAATGCAAAAGTAACTCTGTATGTCCGCTCTCACGGCAAAACTACCGAACCGATTTAAATGAAATTTGGTACTCAGATAGTCTAAAGCCTGAGACAGGACAAAGGCTACATTTTCCACGCGGGAAAAGTCGCGGGCGCTGCTAATCCAAATTAAACATTAATATAAAGTTGAAACAAAATAATTATGGAGGATATTTCAAAACGCGTCACACGGACTTGCCAACTTTCATTTCACCTCATTCATACCATTTTCAATAAAAGCTTATTAGCCATGGTCATAATTATATACAGAAATATACAAAACTTGCTGATTTAATGATATTAGCTAAGTAATGAAACTATTTTTAAAAGATAAGGCGGAGAATCTGGACAATACTGTTTTTTTTTTACCTACACGCGCACTTTTACGCTTAACGTAGCCATTGGGACTTGTTAGCCTAGGCCATATTCTTTGTCTATATAGGGAGAAAAATAAGACTGGATATGTATTTATGTTTTCATCTCACCTACCCTTAAACAGTGTCATTAAATGCAAGCAAAGTGGGCTGGATGGTCGCTATTACGACCGCGGGCTATAATATTTCATACAAATTCCATAAAGCCCGAGAGCGCATAAAGTATTTTTTTAAATTTAATAGGGCACTATACCATGCACAAGCGGCAAATCTTCTACAGCCAAAAAGTTTTCTAGTCGAATATTCAAATATGGAATTGCCAGTGAACCCGATGAAAAAAACATTTGTACTATTCTGCGAGATTTTTGTCCTTAATTCAAATTTGGAATTGTTAATGGCCGTGCGTGGCTGGCTGTTTTTATTCATCGATCTTTGACTTCCACTTTTTGGATAAAACATTTTCGTTCGTTATCTGTGTAATCCTCGAATGCATTTTCTGTTCACTGTTTGCTGCTATTTATTTTTAGGCATAATATTTATAAGTAATCGTAATTTTCATTAATTTGCATGAAATACACTCCCTATGATAAATGAATACATGGTCAATATTGTTGATATATGTAGATAATATAATCAGCCAGCTTGCAGACGCATTAATTTTCAAGGTAAACTATATAGAATATTCATACTATAGAATTTCAACCAATATAATATGAAAAATATTTTTTTTACTCTACTATTTACTCGGTGAGATGAAAAACATTGTGTGTATCACGGCCGGTATTAGACATTACAAACTCGGACTACTAAAAGCACTCGGCTTCGCCTCGTGCTTGTTAGTAGTCGCTCGTTTGACGTAATGTCTTCTATCCCGCCCTTGCTACACAATGTACTATTGTTATACTCATATACAGAGTGTAACATTACCCTCGACATACCATTAAGGAGGTGACTCAGCCCAATATGAACAACTTTTTCAACGGAATCAAGCTCGAAAAAATTTTCGACTTTTTCATACAAAAATGTTTTGCCGCTCGGGCGAAATGTATCGGAAAGTCAAAATTTTTTCGAGTTAGGAACTTTGAAAAAAATGCTGACCCCATAGGAAAAGTTGTTTTAAGTGTATCGAGGGTCTTCTTGCACTCTGTTTTTTATTATATGGATCTCAAAGTTTGCTACCAGCAATACAAAGTAAAAATATGACGGTAGGTATGTTTTTGTTCTTCAAACTTTTAATTATTCCTTTTTTTTTCAGGTCAACGACCTTTCAATGGAAGGCGTGCCTCATTCTGTTGCAGTAGACGCACTTCAAAAGGCTGGGAACATAGTCAGATTAGTAAGTGTTTATAATTAAAAAAAGATGCTTTATATATTTTTACAACAATAATCATTAACATTACAATTTCAAGAAAATGTCACATTTAAACTAAAGTCGAAATGATCTACTATTGAAATAAGACCCCATCCTGTATCGTCTCAGGTGCAAACGCGCCCGAAATGCATTACCATGCTGTAACAGCATGGTGATGCATTTTTGGCGCGTTTGCCGTAACCTTGCGAAACTGTTTCGCAATGGCTATCCTTTGCACCAAAAACGAACCAGAGTGAGGTTCACCATTTCTTTCCGCGATTCGGTACCGTAATTTCCTGAAAAGACGCTTAGCATCCGTGCCCCAGCATCCTATGGTCTCCACAGCTATGGGCACAAAAGAGTAGTGTGTTTCCAGAGTAGTGTTTATAATAACAATATCTGTGGAGCAATATGACTTTATATACTCTAATGTTTTCAGAATTATAACACTTTTAAATAAAATTTCTTTTTTTAATAATTATGAATCTTTATACATGAATATAAATAAGAATTTTTTTTATATTTTTTTTTTTTATTTTATTTATTATCACAAAATCTACAGCTCTTATGAATATAACAATAAAAAATCTTATAAATTACACTTACAGCCAATAACAGATTTACATTTTTTAGTTTAATTCCCTCATACTTCACAACATCAAGCTCACATTTTGTTCGGTTTGCTTTTGAATAATAAATAGGTACAGTACAAGTCTGCTTTTTCTCAGCCTAAGTCTAGATAAAAAGCCAACTCAACTTTTGGAATATCTATAAGTTAAGGAAGCCCTTTTTTGTAGCTAAACTAAGTACTTTCTCAAAACAGTCTCAATATCAAACGCTTTCCTTGATATTTCGAAGCATAAACACTCTAAGGTGAGATAGATGTAGATCCCCAGTATCAAAACATTTAAAATAAACATTTCATTTGTAACAATATCAAAACTGATAACTCTACAAATGGGTAATTTACCTGAAGGCGCATCAACAAAATAAATAAACATTTTTAATAAAACTTGGATTTTGTTAAAATATGCGATGAAAAAGAACTTGCCGATAGATACAATTCGAACCCACGACCCATAGGTGTACGCCTTTAACGTTACGTAAGTAAACAAGTAAAAACAGCCAAGTGCGAATTGGATTCGTTCAAACTAAGAGTTCCGTACTACCATATAAGTAAAAACCAACTCCATTAATCCATGTGTATTTTATGGTCGGATCCTGATATATATGAAGGTGCCATAGAACCTCTTATAAGCAAACTCTCTTAAAAATATTTTTTTCATGCACATATATTTTGGTTCTTAATTAGTATCTGTAGCTTGACGTCTCCGCGATAAACTAGCAATTATATATCGCACTATCTCATTTAAAACTAGTAGTCTGCCTCGGCTTTGGTGTCTACATAACCTAGGCCTTTTAGCCGTGGTACATACCTAGCCTATGGTACTCGGGGATAACATATCATTATCAAACGGTGAAAGAATTTTTGAAATCGGTCTAGTAGTTCCTGAGATTAGCGCGTTCAACCAAACAAACAAACAAACTGTTCAGCTTTATAATATTAGTATAGATATGTCGCGGTAATATTATAATGTGCATATGTTATGTCGTTTATATCGACAAAACATATGCACATTATAATATAATGTGTGTATGTTTGTGACATTTTCATGTTATGAAAACGTCACGAATCTACTTAATTGCGTTCAAAGAATACAACTCCGTGAAAAGCGAACAAACCGACAGCGGAAGCTCAGTAAAAGAGTCCTCTTAGAACCTATTGTGTACGGAACCCAAAATTGTATATTACAGTACTTCACGTCAATTGACCACCAAGCTATTTGGCATGCATGCCACGGCAATCGCTTTTAACAACAACTGACTTTTATTTGATTGAAACAACCGCAGCTGAAACCACAACTGTAAAACCAATTATTTTGTCAATGTTAGTACAGCGTATGAAACTTTTGGGTGTCGATTTTATACAATCAATATTGTCATGGTTTTTGAATAATATTTCTGATATTTACTAACCTGCATTGTCGGCTTGACAGTGAGACCGTGAAAGCTCAGTGGGCGTAAGCATTATTAGCGGTTATACATGTTAAGCAAACCAAACCGCGGTTCACACGGGGATGGGTGACCATAAGTGGCAATTCAATATCTTGAGTTTGTGCTTCAGAAGACACGTTAAGCCGTTAGTATCGGTTGTTAACATTGATTGCAATGTAATAATAGCCAAAGCAACACTTAAGTTAAAAAAAATATTTAGGTATTTTCTTTGCACATCTGTGTTTGGGTCTCAGGATTACATCATCCTGCCAAATTTCATCTCATCATTAGGTCCAGTAAATTTGGAGCAATTGGCTGTGACAGACGGACGGACGGATTGACAAACAAACTGACGCACGAGGGATCCTTAATCGGTTGTGTTTTAAATTTTTTGTACGGAATCATAAAATTAAATACATTTAAAAGGAACGTAAGAAAATAGCAGTTGAACTTGAAGCAAAGTATCAAATACCAAAAAGGTGTCGAAAGAAAACTACCTAAATATTAAAACGAGAATTTATCTTTGTAGCGAGTTCGCCGTGCTCGACGACCCAGGGTAGTCACATTGTGGAGAGGCGTTCGCGGGCTCGGCCTAGGTATAGCGGGCGGAGCGGACGACGCAGCGGGAGGCGGAGGCGTTTTTGTATCACATATAGCGGTTGGTGGAGCGGCGCATCATGATGGTAGACTAAGATTAGGAGATAAAATATTGGCTGTAAGGGATGAAGATGTAAGTATTAACTACAATGTAACTTATAGACATAAAACAAAAATTATAATTCATAGACTGTATTACATTTTATTGACTATAAATATGTCTTACCCGTAAGAAAAACAGGCTAGAATTAGTTTAAGTTTAGGTTTATCTCTGTATTCTTTTATTATGTAATTAATGATAGTGGTTCGATATTAAATATACTATAGTTAATGAATTATGCTTTCTGGTAAAAAAAATCTTCGGATAAATATTCTTCAGTCAGGAAGGTATCTTTTTTCTTTAATTTTAATTTATTCACAGGGCATAGAAACTTCATTAGTTGGAGCAACGCACGCGCAAGCGGTAGCAGCATTACGAAGTACAGGAGACCACGTCACATTAGTGGTATTACCAGCTGGATCAATTTTACCCGTTGCCAGAACCGCTCCGCTCTACTCAAGTAAGCTCACCTTTACTGACCACTTATTTATGCCTAACCTCAAAACTTTAGCTATATATCTTTCCCTAGAGTCTTAAATTAACTGCGCTGAATTTAAAATGACCATTGTTTTACATTACATTATTATTTCGAAAATAAAATCTGTATATGTTTGAAAATTATTGCTTGTCGTAAGTAAGCTTACATTTTAGCTAAGCCCTGACCAAAAAACCCTTTTTCATGTCAGATGAAAGTTTCACGTCAATTTTAGGCTTTCAATATTTGAATATTTTTTACTAAAATAGTAATAAATCAAATGAAAATGCAATATTATGGTAACAATGACCTGATTTGATGAAAGAGTCGACAGGTTCTTAGAGCCACCTTTGTTTTTCTGATCATTTGCTTGCTGATAAGAAATTGTATTAAAGAAAAAGATTAGTAAAACTCCGCAGATTACCGCAGATTAGACCAATACTTAAATAAATTCTGGAATCAGCTACTTTTTAATGACTAAATCCTTAATTTTTTTTTCCAGAATTTTCAGCATTAGTCCCATAGGAATAGTTGTTCATATTGAAGGGCTTATTTGTCCTTTTAAGGATCGTAAAGGGTTTCATTAACATATTGTATTGTGTATACAATATAAAATAACTTTATGCAAGCGCAGTCAGGTAATATTTTACTAATTTGAGTTCTAACTCAAAAAATCTCTTTTTCTCTCAAATGAAATAAACAAGAGAGTTGTGAAAGGGTGCACGTCATTTGCAGGTTTCAAACACTTCATTACATTCTGAAAACAGCAACATTTTAATGACTAAATTGTTTCAGCGAGAACACAAGCCACTTCGTGCTCAACGCTCCACGAGCTTTTAGAGGATGAACCGAGTGAAATACCGAGGTAACTTCAACTTTACCATTTCTAGGCACGTTCGTTCCTTGAATTACGTTAACGTGTCGGCAGTTGGCACTAATTCAAAAACTATAAAATGGTAACTTTTCCCGTACAAGCCTTTTTGGCAGCGGACATTCGGATTTCTTTCGGATAATTGTGTTTGCACTGTTTTGTTTTTCTTGCGTTGTTCTAGTTTACTCTACAATAACAGCTAAGAGTCTAGAGGACATTATATTATTTATGAAAGTGTTACAGCTAAATTTAAATTTGTTTTTTTTTTTTTTGTGGCAATGCATAGATATTTTGATGACACAAATACAGTCTAGCTGGGAAATAGATTAATCCTATATTTCTGTGTTTACATCAATTTGAAATAAAATCGCAGTTTGATTCTCATTTGCCGCGTTAGATGAGATTTTTTTTTTGATGTTTTTTTTAAGTATAAATAATTAGTACATGAACGTCAAATAAAACTTAGCCTGCTTTTTACGATCTAAATATTAGGATAAAATTATACATAGATATTTAAAATAAATGGTTTGGACTTATGAGTTAAATTTGAAAAAGTGAATGAAACTGATCTTCATCCAAAGGGTGCTAAAAGAATTCCATTTGCTACACTTCCGGTGGCTGTCTGTCTGTCCGTCTGTCACGGTGTGAGTTTAGTCAGTATGCTTATGCGACTCACACTTTGTCAGTTTTTATAAATAATATTATCTTTAATTTTTAATTTTACTTTTAATCAAATAATCCACCTTGGACTACCGGCAACTTAGACCTCATGTCATTTTAGACAACTTGCAACTTAGACGAATTGCAATAAATTTCAAGTCACGTTTAGGATGAGATATAAACTATTTGTGTTGAAAACCATTCAATACTCATTTTAACTCCATTACAATTATTTTGTAGGTGCGTTCGCATGGTTCGCCTAGTACGTTCTGGATCTCGGCTTGGCATGGACATAGTCGGAGGATTAGGGGGCGAAGCAGAAGGCACCAGCGAAGACGACGCTTGCGGGGTGTTCGTGTCAGGGGTGTCGGAAGGGGGCGCTGCGCACGGAATGCTGCATAGGGGCGACAGGATATTAAGCGTGGATGGGCGGGACTTGACGAGAGCGACACATGAGCAGGCGGCAGCTGCGTTGAAGGTTAGTAATTTTATTAATAGTGATATGCGATATCTAAACGTATATAATACTTATGTTGAACTTTCTTTACAATAGGCACCTACTGGCTTTTTTTATTTGGTTCACGTATCCAGCCTAGATCCACTTCAAGCAAGCTGTCTTTCTAGCTACGTTTAAAATTCTGGTCTAGGAACGCAAAGCAAAATTGCGTATGCGATCAACGGGTTTCACTCCAAGCATATTGCGTTCTGGCCAGCGTGGAGAGTGTAGGCCAAATCCTCTGATAACTCTGGCTAATATATGGCTTGGGTAGTACAGAGAAAGTCGTGCTCCTGCAGTGGAGACTTACAAAAATCTGATGATGATGATACTGCGTTCCATGTTTCGTTGGCAAACCTTTAGTCAGTGCCTAGTATCTGGGCCAAACTGGGCCAAAAAAGTTAAGTTTCTAAAGGCCCCATAGCAAAAAGGACATGGCTGACCTAGGACGAGATGGTGCAATGAGCTGAATAATAACAACAAATAATGGAGAATTCAAACGGCAGATATACAAAAATGAAATGCAGAGTAATAAATAATAAATAAATAAATTAATATATACGGACAAATCACACAGATTGAGCTAGCCCCAAAGTAAGTTCTTATGAAAGACTTGTGTTATGGGATACTAACTCAACGATACTATATTTTATAACAAATACATATATAGATAAACATCCAAGACCCAGGTCAATCTTAAAAAGATCGTTTTCCATCTTGACCTGACCGGGGATCAAACCCGGGACCATCCGTGTCGCAGGCAGGCGTGATGACCGCTGCGCCACGGAGTCGTAATAAAATAAATAATTAGAGACAAATACCACAAATTGAGCTAGCCCCACAATAAGTTGTGGAGTTGATTCGCAGGATACAAACTTAACGATACTATAATATTTTATAATAGATACTTACATATAAATCTAAAACCCAGACCAATCTGAAAATATAATTTTCCAACATGAGCTGTCCGGTAATTGAACCCGGGATCAATCGTATCCCATGCTGGCGTATTAACCATTGCGCTATGTAGGTCGTCAAAATAGAGAGAAAGAGGGCTTTGCCCTCCACTGGGATATTCGAAGCTCCTAATAATAATAAAAAGCTATAGTACCGAATGTATTTGACTGTAGATATTTGTTTATTTTACGCTTGGGGTTCTAATATCCACAATACAACAAACATTTTTCACAGAATCAATATTTATCCCTTACCCATGTTCTTCCTTTTTAAGTTATTTGAGCGGTTATTGATACACTTTATATACCTACACTTCATTACAGCTTTTGCGTTATAAGAGTCACTGAACTAAACTACAAAAGAACACTGTTTGTCCGTGACAGACATAGTGAAACTATATGGGGTTCCTATAGTTTGAAAGAATAACACAGGTACCTAATAAATTACATTCAAGAATATAAATCTTGTAGGGCCGATGTATTTGCTAGGTTAGCAGTCTCTACGTCAGGTGCTATACAAGTCTTTGTCACTAATTACTATAGTCTTTAATGGTGTTGAAGGAACCGACCTTGGTTCACTATCCGAACGCATAACTTTTTTTTGGTATAATAGTTGTTTCGCATAAAGGTATGTTACGCATAAAATATTTTTAATTATATTTTTATGCGATACAACTTTTATACCAGAAAAAGTTATGCGTTCGGATAGTGAACTACCGACCATCCCTGCATCGCTTTCCTAATATCAAAAATCTTTAATGCTGTTGAAGTTACCCTGAATTGCTTTGTATGGAGTAAAATATTTTATTAATGAAAATTTTTATTTTAGCAGTACTCAGGCAGTGCAGTGACGATAGCAGCGCAGTATCAGCCGGAACAATACGAGCGACTACGAGCTAGGATCCGAGCTATCAACGCTGCGGTGGTTATGTCACCACATCCAAGGCACGCCACAATCGCCACACACGTTCCCGTACATCCGGACTTACACGCTATGTACCCAAGGTAAAATACTAGGTATGACATATAGCATTATATCGTTTCTTCAAAAGCAACCTCTACAACTAAAGCAGTGAATGAGATTTCGGGCTAGGATCAAAGCGATCAAGGCTGTGGCGGTTATGTCACCACATCCAAGGCATGCAACAATCCCCAGACAAGTTTCCGTTCATCCGGACTTACACGCTATGTGTCCAAGGTATAACATTATGACATATAGCATTATATATTTTCTTCAATAGCACCTCTACAGCTTAAGTAGTGACTAAGACTTCGAAGTAGGATTCGAGCGCTCGTAAATACCACATCCCAGGCACGCAATAATCGCCACACACGTTCCTGTTCATCCGGACGTACACGCCTGTGTATTTAGTTCCAAGGTATAATAACATGACATAATGTTATATAGTTTATTCGATGTCAACCTCTACTGCTTAAGCAGTGACTGAAACTTCGGTCTAGGATTTGAGCGATACTCCATATGTGCGTGAACTATGTCAACACATCCGAGGTATCCAACAATCGCCCCACACGTTCCCGTGCATCCTGACTTACACTCTGTGTATCCAAGGTATTATAACATGAAATTTCATGTTATAATGCCTTGGACACATTAGAAGCTATACGATATTATTCATTAATAATATTGTATGGTTTCTTCATTAGCAACCTCTACTGCTAAAACAGTGACTTCGGGCAAGCTTCGGGCTAGGATTTGAGCGATAGTCCATATGTGCTTAAACTATGTCACCATATCCATTTTAAAGTCAGTCAAATTTACGCGATGAAAATGATCACTATGTTGAATTATCGTATCGATAATATTTTATTCACCCAAGCGGTAGTTTTATAGAAATGTTGCCTGCTCATCGTGAGTTGCACGTTTGGGATCTCGTACAAGACGATGATTGAATAACTGAGTATATTAGATACGCGTTTAAGTATTATCTACTTTACGATGATATTCACAAGTTTTATTTGATATATGATCATACGAATACTTATGTTTAGTCTGTCATTGAACTGTGTAAAACCTTGAATAATCATAATTTCCATTATTCAATTATGATCAGTAGGATCTTTACAAGGCGATGGTAATCGCCTTACAGGTTAAGACGATATCAGGTTCGTGAAGTATTTTCATATGCCAAAACCTTTATGAATGTGCTGAAAATGCCATTGAGATTATTCATGCTATTATTTCTATATTTGAATTCAATGATTACTTGACACTCTATTTTGAAAATGAATTTAATTTATCTGATTTGTCTGTGCGAAATTTCAGATACGATATTTATTAAGTGGTAAATTTAGTTATTGATAACAGAATGCATAATGACTAAAGAACAATATGTAAATTAAATCACATAAAAAGGTGTCAGCGGCGCGTCGCAGCCAAATTGCCTCTTCAGACAGTTTTACCGCCCCTCGTTTCATAGGTTTGATAGTGGTTTGATAGTGCTCTCGTGGACCTACCACCTAAGAATAAAGAGCACTTTACGTTGTATAATAAAAAAAAATACTTTCAAATACCTACTACATGTTGTAGGCTATATGAAACTTCCATTTCAATTGTTTATTTTTTTTACTAAGATAAATATCTTTGGACCTTGGATAGGTAGTCAACAAGACGAAAACTGAAATTTTGCCAAAATAATTTAAATCAGTGCTGGCGTAAATACCTCTTTTAAAAGACGCCATCCAGATTAATAATTTGAACCCTGTATCATACCAAGTTTGATCTATGCCCTAATTTTGTCATATCCATTGCTAGTTCTTAGTCCTCTCTGTTCAACTCTGAAGACAAATTTGAAGAAAAAGTAACCAGAATATATACTATTCCAGGTTTCTTTAATTTTTTTCTTAAGGGTACGCTAGTCAGGTGGTGTTTCGCCATACAAATTCTGTAGGATGATGACTCCGTTGTTTGGTATCGTCTGTTTAAAGTTTTTAATTCTATCGATTTGTCTTGGCATTATCTATGCTTGTATTGAATCATATTTGTAGAATTATAAGTACCTTAAAAGTTATGAGTCTCAAAACATTCCGTTTCAACACGTAATTTTAACGCAACTTTGGGTACAGTTAAATACCATAAGGAGTATAAAATCTCTAAAACAAAATATATAAGCACAGTTTGGTTATTCAAAAATTTAAATAACTTTACTTTTAATTAAAACATTCAGCTGTTTTATCACAAGAACACTTCTCCCAAACGCATACTCGTGAATTTTTAGACGACGAAGATTTAGATTTTCAACAATATTTGTGTTTGCACACACTAGACTATAGTTCCGATGTGCTTTACATCGCTGTAAATAGTTCCGCACTGTTTATAACCGAGTCTATTCCTTTCTGAGCGAAATAGCACGCATATTATTCATGTGCGCCGACGAGTTCGAGTTCCGGACTAGCGTATCTTTAATTGATTGAGCGTGAAGCAACTCCGTTTCAGTTTGGGTTTGTCAAAATACCAATAGACCAAAGCAAGCACCATAGACCCAAAGGCACTTTGGTCTTTGTATCATAACCTGGTTGTAATGGCACAAAGACCTAAGTGCCTTTGGAACCATTACCAGCAGGCTGATTTGCTAACTCAGTGTACAACGATTTGATTGTCACTTTAGCATCCATAACGGTTTTCATATCATAAATAAAAATAGTCATTCATACCGAAGCCGTAATGAATATTGAAGTTACCATGAAAATAATGTAAACCGTAGTTGTCAAATGTTAGCAAATAGGCCTGCTGGTGGTAATGACACAAAGACGAAAGTGTCTTTGGATCTATGGTGCTCGCTTTGGTCTATTGTGAGTTCGCTATGATAGGACTCAAAAAGTCTACGATTCACAGAACCAATAGGCTTTATTTAAAGTACGAATAATATCGTTTGTGATCAAGCTATAAAAAAATAGAGAAAAGTTTGATAGGTATTTTTCTAGTTCAAAATAAATTTTCTATTTCAAAATCGTATATCAAAATCGGGTACCTATGTGCCTTCCACGTAGGAGGCCGTATAAAGCTGCCTACTTCTACTAGAAATAACGACACCGTTAAAATAAATTTATAGCTTACAATATTGAGCACTTTATAAGGTAGAGTTGTGGAATGCATTTTTACGTTATTTTGTGTGACTTTCTTTTCAATTTAGAGTTAGAGAGTGTACACAGTGAAGTAAGGTGATTCTGAAAAATTGAAAGAATATATTTAAGTACAAAAAACTACTTCCCACTATTTTTTTTGTGTTTATTCATTGTTAAATGACGGTATTTAAATAATATAAATTCAATTCAATTGCATAATAATTTAAGTTAAAAAAGATGTAATAAATATCACCTGGAAACAGAAATTGTACAAAAATCCGACAGCTTTTAAATCAATGGTTCCAGTGTGTTAAAGATATATGAACATCAACACGATTTCTGTTATATAAGAAAATGCGGGCATGTGGTCTAAAACGCCTTAATCGTACCATTTGTTCTCAGAGACTCGCATAGATGGCGCTACTCGAAACTACACAACATTGTATCTACCGTATTAGGAAAATATAAAAACATGATTCACAAAATATATTTTATTAAAAATCAAACAATATTTTAGGCATAATATTTTAAAATGACACCCTATAGTTGGTAAGTTAAGGCGAACACAGATTACCGCCATCTAGTATCGAGTAGCAAGCAACTCTCCTGCGCCATACATTCGCCTGCTTTTCGCAACCTTAATTTGGTCCAATATTTTTATATGAGGTGGGCAGTCTATTACGTTAGTATTATATTGTCTTTGATGCGGGTATTAACTCAAGTCAACCTTACAGATCTGTATTCAGCGAGTAATTTGACCCTTGATATTCCCCTAAAGGTTTGATTCAGACAGTCAATATGAACAACTTTTTCCATTGGATTAAAGCTGGGAACTCAAAAAATAATTTACTTTTCCAGACAATTTAAGTGTGGTTGTACTCTTTTGTATGAATGTCGACTTTTTTTAGTTCTTAGCATTGATCACGTAGAAAAAGTTGTTCATATTGACCGATGGTAAGATTTTCAATATTAAAGAGAGAAGAGGACTCCGTTAAAAATATGTGGTTAGTTATCATCTAATATGATACTTAGTACATTAATGGTGTTAGTTCATTTTTATTGTAATGAAATTAAATTCAATTAAATTTTAAAAACACAACACAATATTATATTTAAGAAACCTAATCTAAACCAAATGCTCGTTCATTTTAAAACGATAATAAACACCCTCCTCAACCTGTTAAGGAAAAAACGTATATTTTTAAACATATTATTCTGCACCAAAAGGCAGGTTACAAAATATCCATGTTTCAACCCGGGCTTAAATATAAGTGAATTTTAACACACTCATGATCGGCGCCCACTCAATCGAGACATCTGTGCAATGGTGCTGAAAAATCCTGAATTAAAGTCTGCAAATGTAATACTGAACTTAATGATAACATTACACATTATATCAGTGTGGTGTTTTTATAAATATTGTGAAGGTAGACGCAACCAAAAGTGGCGTCAGTCTGTTACCGAGCAATAAACGGGTTGCATATATTTCGTGGTTTCTCTTCATAGTTATCCTAAAACACTATAAATTGGCGACGATTACTACTCACGCATTTGTTTTCATCGGATATTCTACATAACGGTGTGGATTGCGGTGTAAAAATGACGAGTGAAGTGAAATACATGATGATCGGTGGCGGGCTCAGTTTCGATCACCGCACGCAAGAATGGAGCATTTTTAAAAGCCGTTTTAATCTGTTCTGTTTGGCAAACGAGATTAATGATACCACGGATAAGGCTTTCCTGAAGCGTCGAGCACTATTGTTGTCTTCATTGGTGGAAGATACCTATCGCACTGCCAAAGACCTGGCTTTCCCTGTAGAACTTGAAGATTTAGAGTACAACGTTTTACTAGATAAATTGAGCAAACATTTTATTTCAAAAAAGTGTACATTCGCAGAAAGATATAAGTTTTACAAGGCGGAACAGCGGCCGGGCGAAGATTTGGCGGAATGGGCGGCAAGAGTCAGAAGTTTAGCTCAGTACTGCGGATTTAAATTAGAACTCGATACGGCATTGAGAGATCGTTTTGTTCTTGGATTAGAAAATAGTAAGGAGAAAGAAAAGTTGTTCGCAGAAAGTATCGACACCTTAACTTTCGGAAAGGCGTTAGAATTGGCTCAGAGTGTTCGATGTGCGAGGACGGCCTTGCAGGCCTCAGCCACCGGCGCAGCAGCCGCGCCCACCACGGAGCCCGTGTTCGCGCTGCGCGCCTCCGGCGCCGCCGGCGCGCCGAGCGCGGTCAAGCCGGAGCCGTCCGTTGCGTCCAGTGATAAAAAGTGCTGTGCGGTGTGTGGATACAAAAATCATTCCAAAGAAAAGTGCCGTTTTGTTAATTATACGTGTCAAAAATGTAACAAGAAAGGTCATTTAAGGCGCGTTTGTAAATCAGTTGTGAAGAGCAACAATTTTTTATCTGCGGATGATGACGACATATTGACAGGTATTTATGATTTATTTAATATACAGTGTGTCAATGGTGAGCCCATGCAACAAATGGTTTCGATAGGGTCGGCAAATATTCAATGCGAGATCGATAGTGGTAGTGCAGTTTCTGTTTTACCTTTGTATACCTACCAGTCTTATTTTAAAGATAATTATAAATTGCAAAACTGCGGGATAATTCTTAATTGTTATAATGGTAGCAAAATTGCGCCCTTAGGGTTTATAAAACTACCGGTTATATACAACAATCGCAAAGAAGTTTTGAGGTTTTTTGTTATTTTCACAAAAAATAAACAGCCGGCACTATTAGGCCGTGATTTTATATGCAGATTCAATTTGCAATTGTGTAGTGTGGAGTGTAATCATTTAGAATCAGAAGATCTGAGAGAATCACTCAAAAATAAATTTTCTAAACTTTTTGCTGACGAGTTAGGAACTTTTAATAAGTATAAAATCAATCTAAAAATTAAACCGGATGCTGAATTGAAATTTTTTAAGCCCCGACCGGTACCACTGGCGTTAAAGTCAAAGGTTGAACAAGAATTAGATCGGTTGGTTAATTTAGGCATTTTAGAAAAAGTGGACCATTCGGACGTTGCTACTCCGATTGTACCAGTTTTACGTTCCGATGGAAATATTAGGATTTGCGGTGATTTCTCAGTGACCTTAAATAAATATTTGTATACGGATAATTACCCACTACCTCGTATAGAAGAACTTTTCGCTAAGCTACACGGTGGTGAGGAGTTCAGTAAACTGGATTTATCGCGGGCTTACTCACAACTGTTATTGGATAATAGCAAGGAATTGACTACAATTAACACACATAAGGGTTTATTCCGTTATAATCGGTTGGTTTTTGGTTTATCGAGTGCGCCATTTATTTTTCAACGCACAATGGAACAATTACTTTCAGGCATCGAAGGCGTGTGCATATTTTTAGACGATATTTTAATAACGGCGTCAAACCGGTCTCTGCATAAAGAAAGATTAGCAAATGTACTTAGTAGATTAGAGGAAGCCGGTTTGAGATTAAAAATGGAAAAATGTGAGCTATTCAAAGAATCTGTCGAATATTTGGGATTCGTAATTGATAAAAATGGTTTGCATAAGTCAAAAAAGAAAGTAGAAGCTATGTTGAATTGCAACCAGCCCAGGAATATAAAAGAATTAAAGTCGTTTTTAGGTTTTATCAATTATTATAGATGTTTTATCCCAAATACTTCTGCTTTGTTACATCCCTTACATTTGTTGTTAAAAAAAGAACAAAAGTGGGTGTGGGGAGAAGCTCAACATAGTGCGTTTAAAAAGATTAAGGAGGCACTCGCGTCGGATACTGTACTGGCGCATTATAACCCGGAGTACGGCACGGTGGTGACGGCGGACGCGGGCCCCGACGGGCTCGGCGCCGTGCTGGCGCAGCGGCAGCCCGACGGCAGCGAGCGCGTCGTGGCGTACGCCTCGCGCTCGCTCTCCAAAGCTGAACGCAACTACGCGCAGATTCAAAAGGAAGCTGCCGCGATAATTTTCGCGATAAAAAAATTTCACCATTATTTGTATGGTTGTATGGTCCCCTTTACCTTGCGTACAGATCATAAACCACTTCTGACTATTTTTGGCAACAAGAGGGGGATTCCTGAGTTGGCCGCAAATAGATTGCAAAGATACGCATTATTTTTGTCTGCCTATAATTTCAATATTGAATATGTTAAAAGTGAAGACAACGTGGCTGATTTCCTTTCTAGATCTGTGTTGCCATCAAAAAGTTTAGAAAACGATTCACTGGAGGAATCTGACCAGGCTTTATTTATAAATTTTATTTCGGATAGCCTTTTTAACCCAATAACATTGAATGATATTAAAGTCGAATCAGCCAAAGACAAAATATTGTGTAAGGTCAGGAATTATATAAGTACCGGTTGGCCGATAAAAATACATGACATTGATTTAAAACCCTTTTTCTTTTGTAGGTCAGAATTATCGTTAGAAAACGGTTGTGTTTTACGAGGCCATAAGGTAGTCATCCCGACTAAGTTCAGGGAACGGTTGCTAGACGAGTTGCATAGCTCCCATTTTGGCGTAGTGAAAACAAAATTAGAGGCTCGCGCTCGTATGTGGTGGCCTAAAATAGATAAACACATAGAACAAAAAATAGGGTCATGTAGTTTATGTAATGCGCTGCGCAGCGCACCGCCCCGCGCGCCCCTCGCCTCGTGGCCCTACCCTAGCGGGCCGTGGCAGCGCGTGCACCTAGACATGTTCAGCATTGGCGGTAAACAATTTTTAGTGGCTGTCGATGCTCATTCGAAATGGGTGGAATGTTTTGTGATGACAGCCACAGACAGTGAAGCAGTCATCAGCTCGTTATGCGAAATGTTTAGTCGTTTTGGTTTGGTTCGCGTCCTGGTGACGGACAATGCTACGAATTTTTGTTCAAACAGGTTTAACGAGTTTTGTGTGGCTAATGGGATCCAGCATGTGACTATAGCTCCTTATCATCCAGCTTCTAACGGGCAAGCTGAAAATAGTGTAAAAACGATTAAAAGAGGGGTTAAAATCATTTTGAGTGATAATTGTAGCCAAAAAGTTTTAATTAAAAAGCTCAACAAATTTCTTTTTGATTACCGTAACACTACACATTGCACGACGGGTTTTTCACCCGCGCAGCTTATGTTTGGTCGACCTTTGCGCTGTCGTCTCGATTTGTTGCGGGCCCCAGAGACTCGCTCTGGAGAGGTGCCGTCATCATCCACGTCCACAGCTCATGATAATGTTTCTTCTGCGCAGATCTCGCAGCATAAGCAGTATGCGGGCAAAAGGAAGCAGGTGTTTGCTCGTGCAGATAAAGTTCTTGTAAAATGTTTTTATAATAACGGAAATAAACATAGTTGGAAGTTAGGTGAAGTTGAAGAAGTTATTGGTTCAAATATGTATACCGTTCGTTTGTTAGATAAAAATTGTATTTTGCGTAAACATGTTGATCAATTACTAGCATACAAAGGTGTTGAAAATTATCATGATGATTTTGACGTTACATCTGTTAATAAAGATTGTATAAGTACCGAAGTCTCTTCTGAACCCGTTCAAAATCAAGTAGTTCTAGAAAATGCCATCTCAGTAGGGTCACCGTCAGGCGCTTGTAGCGAGGCCACTGTTGGTGACGTGTGTGTGAGTACTGATACGCCGCCCCCGGCGCCCTCTTATGTTCTACCGACTGATAATGTCGGATTAGAGGAGGGGTGTGAACCGGTAGATGAACAGTTTTTTGAAGCTGTGGATGCACCTATCGTACAAGCAAATCCTGACGGTCAGCCTGTTGATACCTTAAACTGTCAGGAGAGACGTAAGCTTCGGTACGCTTTGCGCAAGGGAAAATAAAGTGAAATACTACAGCTGTTTCTAAAATTATATAATTTTCAATATTGTTTAATGTATGTATTTTTTTAACTAGTGATGGAGGGATTTGTGGTGTTTTTATAAATATTGTGAAGGTAGACGCAACCAAAAGTGGCGTCAGTCTGTTACCGAGCAATAAACGGGTTGCATATATTTCGTGGTTTCTCTTCATAGTTATCCTAAAACACTATAATCAGTTACGAAAAATAATTTAATTAATGTTTATTTAACTCACGAGTCTTTGAAAGTCACGATCCTGCGGCGTCCATGCGCTCCCCTTTATTAAGAGTCCCACGTAAAGCCGCAATCCCATACAAACGTAGTTTCGTTTTAGTTTTACAACAGTTAAGTCAATCTCAACCAAATTTCGTACATACGACCGGATAAGGCGTATTGATGTTCATAATCAGATTTTAATTTTTAAAACAATACCTATACAAAATTACAGCGCGTTGAAGTTTCGTATCGAAAACTTGTACTTGTACCGATGTGACTCAAATATAAACTGCAGTTGCAGAAGTTTGGTGTGGCCGTGTGGTTCCCGGCGTAGTAGAATAGGACCACTCATAGTCTTCCCGTGGACGTCGTAAAAGGCAACCTAGGGAAACTCAACCTTAACAAGGCTTATAAACATCTCAGAGAACTGACTCATGATCAGCGCTTGCTCGACCGAGACATCTGTGCAATGGTGCTGAACTAATAACGAAATAATTTTTTTCAGCACTATTATCAAACTGTGATTTCATTTTTAACCATATCACATTAAAAGCTCATTATTCATAAGAGTATATCAAAAGTACGTACAAGTGCCGTGTGGTTCCCGGCAGAGTAGAATAAGACAACTCCAGGTGTTCCCGTAGATGTCATCCTTTCTTCCTTTTGGTTTTCCTTGAACATTATTCTCCTCATCGATCGAGCGTTTTTCCCAGCGTTTTCAGCTTTGATGCGTTGAAGCCCGGAGTCCGCTATTATGACAGCAGTTAGGCTGTTATTCTCTTATTAAATTTAAGATATGTTTAAAAACCGGCCAAGTGCGTGTCGGGCCACGCGCAGTGTAGGGTTCCGTAGTTGCGAATGACAACTTTGAGTTCACACTATTCACACTCGCACCTTACAGTTTAATGACCAAAAACATCTAACAATGAAAATAGTATGAAATTTTACAGTTTATAAGTTGGTTGGCTATAACTTTTTAGTTTGTACTTAGTACTCAGCTTAGATAGTTTTTCTTTAAACTTCAGTATATATACTACTGCTGTATTTTTTTTCACGTATCTATATATAACCGTTTAGCAGATAGAGGGGGGGGGGGACACTTACCTCTAACAAAAATTCGCACGTAGATCTCTCGTTCTGAAATGCTTATATTGATGAAAAGTTCTGCTAAAAATACTACAAGCAATTTACTAAAGAAGTACTTACGTAGATTTTTTAATTTGTTCTTATTTCGGAATAAAAGAATTAAATAACGGGTGTCGCTAGTTTCGGTGATGTTAAGCATCGTAATAAAATTGCTCGTTGTATTTACTTACATTATTTTTCTCTTACAGATAGCAGTAAGCTGGCTGTGAAGACGACCATTCAATCAGAACTGAAACGTAGTTAGTGAATCAATTATTATGTAATATTAAACCTAAAAGGGAATTTAAATAAGCCTGGAGATAATTAATGTTATTGGTTTTTCTAATATATTTTTTACGTAAATCATTGATAATATAATATTTATATACTTTTTATTTTTCATATACCGTTATAAGTAATAGTTCTAATAATTTACCGATTCAAAAAAAAATTAACTGTCACATAATTCTTACATTTAAACACAAATTATATTCTTTGTACTGTATGTAAATAGATAAAATCACGTTTATTTTAAAACATTGTGTATGTATCACTCGGATTGTAAACTGTAGAAAAATAAGGGCGTAAAACCATAATATGTAACATGTAAGATATGATGTTTTTGACTGTGATATTAATGTTATTTTAGCATTATAATTGTATCGTAAAATTGAAATTATACGATATGAAAAAAAGGTTTTGTTTTATTAGATTCACATTACCATTTTTTTATTGGATTAGAAAGACTAAAGGTACATTTATCCAAGTAAAGTTATAAACGAATCCAGATGAAAATTATTTTGCAATATACTTAGTTTCGTAGAAGAAGACGCGGGTGGAGTCGTGGATAAAAGTTAGTTAGGAATTAAAGGCAATTCAAATCAATCCATATCAATTTATTGTTTTTGTTACTCCGGAGGTTCTTGAGAAAAACTGGGCCAGTAGTAAAAATTAACGAGCGTTCCCTTTATGATTGACCTGCAAACGGATATTTGCCAAAACTTGATCAAAGCGCAGAGGGAGTTGGAGCGGAGCCAGACGATAATTAAATGCGAGCCTTTTAAAAGCAGGAGAAATCGCTTTCTTAATACTTTCTTTCGCTTCGTCTAAAAATAAATATAAGAATTTTACCTACAGCATCGGTTTGAGACTTTGCCTATCCTTCTTCTTCTTCATCAGGTCTCTTTTGGTTTCCACTGTAGGAGCACGACCCTCTCTGTACTACCAGAGCTACATATTAGCGAAGCAGTCAGAGAATTTGGCCTACACTCTCCACGCTGGCTAGACAGGTTGGAGAGGTCTCTTTGATGTTTATAAGCTTTGTTAAGCTTGTGTTTCCTAAGTCGCCTTCTACGATATCCAGCCAAAGACTTGGAGTGGTCCTATTCTACTCTGCTGGGAACCACACGGCACTCAGCTTATTCAAACATCTATTTACAATAAATCCCAAAAGTAGATTCCAGAAATGAACGCAGTTAGAGAGCGTTAAGTATAATCTAGTAGTCTTTTATTGTATAATTAATTTTTCTGACATTTTAATAGAACTGGAATAGTAGTAAAAATTAACGAGCGTTCCCTTTATGATTGACCTGCAAACGGATATTTGCCAAAACTTGATCACAGCGCAGAGGGAGTTGGAGCGGAGCCAGACGATAATTGAATGCGAGCCTTTTAAAAGCAGGAGAAATCGCTATCTTCTTTCTTTCGCTTCGTCTAAAAATAAATATAAGAATTTTACCTACAGCATCGGTTTGAGACTTTGCCTATCCTTCTTCTTCTTCATCAGGTCTCTTTTGGTTTCTACTGTAGGAGCACGACCCTCTCTGTACTACCAGAGCTACATATTAGCGAAGCAGTCAGAGAATTTGGCCTACACTCTCCACGCTGGCCAGACAGGTTGGAGAGGTCTCTTTGATGTTTATAAGCTTTGTTAAGCTTGTGTTTCCTAAGTCGCCTTCTACGATATCCAGCCAAAGACTTGGAGTGGTCCTATTCTACTCTGCTGGGAACCACATGGCACTCAGCTTATTCAAACATCTATTTGCAATAAATCCCAAAAGTAGATTCCGGAAATGAACGCAGTTAGAGAGAGTTAAGTATAATCTAGTAGTCTTTTATTGTATAATTATTTTTTCTGACATTTTAAGAGAACTGGAATAGTAGTAAAAATTAACGAGCGTTCCCTTTATGATTGACCTGCAAACGGATATTTGCCAAAACTTGATCACAGCGCAGAGGGAGTTGGAGCGGAGCCAGACGATAATTGAATGCGAGACTTTTAAAAGCAGGAGAAATCGCTTTCTTCTTTCTTTCTTTCGCTTCGTCTAAAAATAAATATAAGAATTTTACCTACAGCATCGGTTTGAGACTTTGCCTATCCTTCTTCTTCTTCATCAGGTCTCTTTTGGTTTCTACTGTAGGAGCACGACCCTCTCTGTACTACCAGAGCTAAATATTAGCGAAGCAGTCAAAGAATTTGGCCTACACTCTCCACGCTGGCCAGACAGGTTAGAGAGGTCTCTTTGATATTTATAAGCTTTGTTAAGCTTGTGTTTCTTAAGTCGCCTTCTACGATATCCAGCCAAAGACTTGGAGTGGTCCTATTCTACTCTGCTGGGAACCACACGGCACTCAGCTTATTCAAACATCTATTTGCAATAAATCCCAAAAGTAGATTCCAGAAATGAACGCAGTTAGAGAGCGTTAAGTGTAATCTAGTAGTCTTTTATTGTATAATTAATTTTTTTGACATTTTAATAGAACTGGAATAGTAGTAAAAATTAACGAGCGCTCCCATTCTGATTGACCTGCAAACGGATATTTGCCAAAACTTGATCACAGCGCAGAGGGAGTTGGAGCGGAGCCAGACGATAATTGAATGCGAGCCTTTTAAAAGCAGGAGAAATCGCTATCTTCTTTCTTTCTTTCGCTTCGTCTAAAAATAATTATAATAATTTTACCTACAGCATCAGTTTGAGACTTTGCCTATTCTCCTTCTTCTTCATCAGGTCTCTTTTGGTTTCCACTGTAGGAGCACAACCCTCTCTGTACTACCAGAGCTACATATTAGCGAAGCAGTCAAAGAATTTGGCCTACACTCTCCACGCTGGCCAGACAGGTTGGAGAGGTCTCTTTGATATTTATAAGCTTTGTTAAGCTTGTGTTTCTTAAGTCGCCTTCTACGATATCCAGCCAAAGACTTGGAGTGGTCCTATTCTACTCTGCTGGGAACCACACGGCACTCAGCTTATTCAAACATCTATTTGCAATAAATCCCAAAAGTAGATTCCAGAAATGAACGCAGTTAGAGAGCGTTAAGTATAATCAAGTAGTCTTTTATTGTATAATTAATTTTTCTGACATTATAAGAGAACTGGAATAGTAGTAAAAATTAACGAGCGCTCCCTTTCTGATTGACCTGCAAACGGATATTTGCCAAAACTTGATCACAGCGCAGAGGGAGTTGGAGCGGATCCAGACGATAATTGAATGCGAGCCTTTTAAAAGCAGGAGAAATCTCTTTGGACTCGAACGTGAGTAATTTAGCCTAAGAATTAAAATGGCTTTGCCTGTAAAAACATCTATTTGTCAAAATTACCGAAAATAGGTTCCCCAGAAATGTACGCAGTTTGAGCTGTAAGTAAAATCTGGCCTAATCTAGTAATCATTTGTATCATTCATTTTGTATACACTAGAAAAAAATGGACCAGTAGTAAAAATTAATGAGCGTTCCCTTTATGATTGACTTGCAAACGGATATTTATTTTCAAGCAGGGGCACATTGCTTTGGAAGCGAATGGGGGAAATTAAAAAAAATAAATATATGGCGACATATCACACAAATTGAGCTAGCCCCACATTAAGTTGTGAACTTGTGTCGCAGGATACTAACTCAACGATACTATATTTTATAACATATACTTATATAGATAAACATCCAAGACCCAGGTCATTCTGAAAAAGATCGTTTTCCATCATGACTTGACCGGGGATCGAACCCGGGACCCCCGTGTCGCAGGCTGGCGTGTTGACCGCTGCGCCACGGAGCTCGACATAAAAACAAGTCCAAAAATTAAATAAAATAAAGATTTTTGAGTACAAGAGCGGTTTCAGACTCAGACTTGAAAGAAGGTTCTCTAGATATGTGGTTGGAACGGTAAGTAAAATTTTGTCTGATCTAGTAGTAATGTACTGCAGAATGAATTATCATTGTGCAGTGAATATGAAAGAACTAGAACATTAATAAAAATTTACGAGCGCTCCCTTTTTGATTGACCTGCGAACTGATATTTGCCAAAACTTGATCATAACGCAGGGAAAGTTGGAGCAGGGCCAGACACTAATTTAACGCAAGATTTTAAAGGCAAGAGACATCGCTTTGGAATAAATTGAGGAAAGGAATAAAAGTAAAAAATAAGATTTTAACTGCAGGAGTGGTTTAATACTGTACTTGATCAAATAAATATCTATTTGCTATTAAACCTGAAAGCAGATGGATATGGATGAAACCGCAAGTTTAAAGTAAAACTCAAAGTCAAATCATATTGGGAACAGCAAAAAAAAATTTCATTAATTATAATATCCATTTCTCTTGCAGATACTAAAAAAAATCTGTAAGAGTGGTAAAAATTAACGAGTACTGCATTTATGATTGACCTGTGACTAATTTATTTTCCAATACATGATCACAGCGCAGACGGAGTTGGAGTGAATCAAGGTGATAACTTTACGCGAGATTTAATAAAAAGAAGAAAATGCGTAGGGAAGAAACACGTTAAGGAATTAAAGCAAGAAATGAGACTAAAACACTTTGGGTAGTGATTATTGACTTTATTATCTCTAATCAAAAATCCATTCACAGGATAAACTTTAAAATGATATTGATCGTTATGATCAACTGACGTTTCCATACTGCAATTATAATGTAAGTTTGCGGATATCTATCATCAATTTAAGCCAACCTACAATAGATTGATATTTAATTTTCTGTCCAAAATCTACTTTATCGTTAATTTCAAACTATCAAGTTTGTGTTCTTCTTATGTTTCTACCTACACGCACCAACATGCTATTTTAGGTAGCCTTCATGGCCTATAAACCTTGCGGGGACAAAGCCAATGGTATGCATAATCTTTATTATATCTACTTCCACATAAAAATATAAGGAACTACAATTTTGCTAACATTGCTTATTCTGAGAAAGAAGATTGGTAGAAAAAGAATCTTAGCAATTGTTCGTCCTATAGTTTAGTTTGTTTCGTTTGTCTGATCATAATAAAGATCCGAAACTAAATTTAGAAAAGTTTCCGTTTACTTTCAAGTGAGATTCTCCTACACAAAATCATTTGTCATACAAAACTTCGTAAAACTGTCAAGCAGATCAAATTGTTGTCAAGATTCAGTTGTGGGTTGCGGCATAACAAAGTTTACATACAAGAAGTTAAACTCATTTGAAATTATTATTGTCGCTGGAAGTTATAACCTGAATGTTATTCTCAATTCTGTTGATGATAAAGAGTATGGCGCGCTAGAAGTTAGACCTTATGGTATAAAAAGGATTGAGTAAAGATGCCTTAGCTACTGGTGTACCGACTGATGTAGATGTCGAACAAACACCATAAAAATCATAGATATCAGAATATTTACTATAAAAATAATGAGAATAAAAGGCAAATTATCAGTGCTGATAAAGAACGGTACTGGCAAGGTCTCGATTAGCACCTAGACTCTATATTTTCACAGGCTGTATTTCGGGGAGTGTATACAGAAACTGCATGATTGAATTCCCCCTGATCCATCCCATCTACGGACAACACGGCGTGGGCCGGGTATTTATCCATAAGTGGTCTTGTAAGTGATTGAAAGCTCCTTTATCCTCTAGATTCGCCTCATTCTGCGAACCACGAAGGAATGAAAACCCCTCCCTTCTTCGCTATTTTCCGACTGGTACAATTTATAGGAATTTTTAAGTCAGGAGTGAATAGCCATTATTTGAGTTGCCTCCCATCAGGCAAAATTGAGATCAAGCACATCAAGTTATTAAAAAAATGTATATGATACACAGTAGTAGCAGAATAGAAAGGGAAACGGCAAAAAGTTTATCATTTCAATGAACACAAGTAAATTTTTGTAGCTTGGTAACTTACGATAAAATAATTTGTCATACGAAACTTCGCAAAAGATCAAATTGTTGTTGAGACTCAGTTGAGGTAAATAAGAAAGTTAAACTCCGTCTGAAATTTTCGGGGTGGCAGTTATAACATGAATGTCATCTCTGTGCCCGCGGCTTCTATACTTGGATAAAACCAAGGTCATGTTCAACATGTACTACCGGAGTCGATTGCAATACACGGTGCCGTTCTCGAAGTTGTTCAAAAATACCTCGGGCAAACATTGCAGTTAGATAGAAACAACTTCGAGAGTGAGGTAAATAGAAGAATTCAGCTAGGTTGGGCTGCGTTTGGGAAACTACGTCAGATCTTCACATCTTCAATCCCATAGTGCCTAAAGACGAAAGTCTTCAATCAGTGCGTCCTACCCGTCATGACATACGGAGCCGAAACGTCACTAACGAACGGCACGGCTGGTCCACAAGTTGAAGGTCGCTCAGCGGGCTATGGAAAGAGCTATGCTTGGCGTTTCTCTGCGGGACCGAATCAAAAATGAGGTTATCCGGCAGAGAGGCTGATTATGATGTGCCCGCGGCTAACGATAAAGCGTGTTGCGTGGACTTGCGAGTCCAAAGTTCTTGATATGAAGTAAAATAAGAATTTATCATCGGAACACATAACTATAAAACTGTAAGTAAAGAACTACAAAAAGCTATTTATAAAAAAACAAAATTGAAACTTGAAAACATGAATTGTTATTTTTGGAGAAAATTTAAGTCATGCGTTTATTATTCCATAGTAGAGCACTTAGAAAAAAAAAGGAAAACGATGATTGAGAAATGAAATAAAAAGCAACATGTAACATCGTCAGAACCCTACATTGTATAATATACAAAGTAGTATCAGAGTGGAAACGAGAACGACAAAGAAAAGTTTATTTTTTCACTGCACACAGTAAATTTTTGTGGTGTCAAAAGCTACATATCTGAAACTTACGATAAAATCATTTGTGATACGAAACTTTGCAAAAGATCAAGTTGTTGTTGAGACTCAGTTGAGGTAAATAAGAAAGTTAAACTCTGTCTAAAATTGTCAGTGGCAGTTATTACATGGATGTCATCTCAGTGCCCGCGGCTAACGATAAGGCGGGTTATGCAAACTTGCGCCTTAGAAGTTCTAGCTTCGAGATGCCTGGTAGTAAAACAAAAATATGTCATGGAAAGACATCTATTAAGAACTACGAAAATGTTTCTAGAAGAAAGTTTTTTTTAATGAATTGTTACTTTTTTATCAAATTATAGACATGTCTGTATTACTGCATAGCACTGCACTTTTACAATATATAATTTTATAACTTTGTTCGGCTTTATCCTCGATAATAGATTGATGATGTTGAATCATGTGTCACCTGCTACTAAAACAAGAATAAAACGCTAATATTTCAGACAAACCAGATCAGGCGATCAGACGAGGAGGAATAAAAACGGTTTGTTAGTTTATAAAAAAAAGTCAGACATTCAAATATCTTTTTAACTATGACTGATAAAAACAAATTAATTCTGCAATATCTTAGAAGATACCACAGTGCTGAGCTAAAACGAATTAGTAACGGCATTTTATTGATCATTTAGAATGGAATCTGAAAACAAAGTCTTCTATCATTGGATTTTTTTACTGTTTATATTTACAATGTGTATTATCTAAACATATTATAAATATAATATATACAGTAAGTCAAAGATAAATCAAAGTAATTATATGTATAGATACTTAAATATCATACGAACCTAACCAATAATGTAGAGAAGATTAATCTGTCTAGAAAGCATCCTAATAAAAATGATTTATCCCGAAACTTCAGCTCGGTTACCAAATTTAGCGGAAACCTATTATCATAGGGGTATTTTGTGTCTTCGAAACATAGCAGGTGGAAGTAAACTAACAAGGGAGATATGAGCAGCTAAAGGTATTAAAGGGTATTTAAATATCATAGAGATATTTAGTTAAAATGATTACTCTTTGTTTCGGAAATCAGAAATTGATTAGTGAATACATCACTACTAATTTATGACTACAATAATCAAGTTACTATAAAATAAAATAAAATTTCAGGGAAAAATCCCACAGATTAAGCTCAATCCACACTAACGCCCGAAAAGTCAAAGGCATTTTACATGCATTTTAACTAAAATCCTTCTCAAGTATTGTCTAGTCACTGTCTATTTAATCTAGCAAGACAAAGACAGCCTGAGGTTTTTTTATGTCATAGGACGGCAAACGAGCAAGCGGGTCACCTGAAGGTAAGTGTTCACCGCTGCCCATGGACAACTGCAACATCAGGGGTGTCACAGGAGCGTTGCCCGCCTTATATTTTTCCCTCCACAAAGGGGCGTGGGAGATGGGCCTACGGCTCTCTCACTTAACGAACAAAGCATAGCAGCGGTAAAGCAACTACTCAATCATCGATTTTCTGTGAGAGTGTGGTACTTTTCTGGACGAGCCGGCCAATTCATGCTAATAGCAAAAGTGATTTTCGCCGGTAGCGAGGCTCTACCACAACAAAAACCGCGGTTTAACATTGCTAAGAACATTTTTAATATTTGGGGGTAAGTTGTGAACTTGCGTGTTGGCATACTGACTTGACAAAGCTATATTTTATAATAGATACATTTATATATTTGACGAGCTCCGTGGCGCAGCGCTCAACATGCTGGCCGGTGACACGGATGGTCCCGGGTTCGATTCCTGGTCAGGTCAAAATGAAAGATGATCTTTTTCAGATTGACCTGGATCTTGGATGTTTATCTATATATGTATTTGCTATAAAATATAGTATCGTTGAGTTAGTATCCCATAACACAAGTCTTACTTAAAAACTTACTTCTCAATATGTATGATTTGTCTGTATATTTATTTATTATGGATATTTAAGTCTCAGGCAGAAAGATTGTTTTGACCTGACCTGACAGGGGAATTGAACCTGAGACTCTGTGATTCGGCGGGAAAGGCTGTTACGGTACCTGTGAGCCACAGAGGTCGTCGATTACGTATTTGTTAGGCAATGGATTTAATATGTGTTTATATCGATTATTCGAAGTCTAAAAGTAAATGAATGATCTAATTGCCTAAAAACTCCTTTTAATCAGCCAAAAAGTAGGGCTAATCATTCATGCTATCGCGATCCATTAGTCATATACATAAGAGCTCTTTCTCCCAGCCTTGCGCACAAAGTTAACGCCCAAAGCCAAAATCCGTCCATCCTTGGGGCCCTTTGATTATAATTATAGCCTATACAGATTAATACAAAAAAGCACTTTAATCTTTTTTTGTTCTTTCTTTTTTTTTTCTTTTTTTGTTTTTTTTTTTTTTCAATTTATGAGCCCTCTATCTAAAAGACATGTAAACTTTGATCTGGTGATTTTTGCATTGCCCTTTAATTTTTTCTACAATTTTTCACACCCGAAAACTGTGTTATAAACAGAAGCCATCTCAAATACATTTTAGGCATTTTATATTTAAATCAGGATAGAACATTGCTGCTTATCTTAATCATTTAAAATTAGAATAGGCCCTTTTGTCTCCGCTTTTAAATTAACAGCAGATTTTGTTTTGAAAGGGCCCTGTTACGATTATCGCTAATTTAATGTTTTGTTCTTTGGGAATTCTTACCAGTTTAAATAACAGTTAGGTAAATAGGTACTTGGACCCTCAGGTACCACTAGCAGATACTGTTAACATTTTCTAACCTGTGTTGATTGGTCCTGAACACATGAAGGATGATGACAAAAATAAATATAAATAAAATAAATATATAGGGACATATCACACAAATTGAGCTAGCCCCACAGTAAGTTGTGAACTTGTGTCGCAGGATACTAACTCAACGATACTATATTTTATAATATATACTTATATATATAAACAACCAAGACCCAGGTCAATCTGAAAAAGATCATTTTTCATCTTGACCTGACCGGGGATCGAACCCGGGACCCCCGTGTCGCAGCGTGTTGGCCGCTGCGCCACGGAGCTCGACAAACGATGCTTGATGACAATAGGTGATGCATGTAGTAAGTCATTACTATTTCGGCTCCATTTTTCTCCTATTATCCTAATAAAAAACGTGGATTTTAATGTTGGACTTTTAGAATTCTTATTAAAATTAAACATCAAAATACTATGATATTATCACGTCTTTATCCCTTGCAGGGTAGACAGAGCCCGAGGTCATAGAACCCAAAGGCCACGTTTATTCATTATTCATTCATTCATTCACGTTTAGCGTGTAAATAAAGCAATAAATTGTATGAAATACAATAATGTATAAATAGTTCATTTATCAATGCTGTCTAAAATAATGTCTATGTACTTATTTCGTTTTAGGCTTCTTTTATGTGAATAAGTGTATTCTTTACTTAGTCAAAAATAGTTTTTAAACCAAAATCAAATATTCAGATGAACAGAAACTGACTGAAATGAATTAAACAAGTTTATTTCCGTTTTAATCAGGTAATAAAACCATTGCTTTTCATAATTATTTAAAATTAGGTCAGGACCTTTTGTCTCCGCTTATAAATTAACAGCAGATTTGATTTTGAAAGGGCTGGTAACGATTAACGCTAATGCCGAGTTTATTCGTACTTCAGGAGTTCTTGTTTAGCCACTTTAAAATACTGAAAGAGTTATTATAAAATAAATTTTTAATGTTGAACTTTGAAATCTCAACAATTCTATCATTAGATAATAATGAGGAGATTGAGGAGCCCGATGGTCCAGTGGGTGTGAGCTCTATGAGCGCTTAAATATGTTAAGCAACCCCTGGTGCAGTCCCTACTTGGATGAGTGACCGCAAGTGGCATAAAAATATCTCGAGCTCCTCCGTGCTTCGGAAGGCACGTTAAGCCGTTGGTCCCGGCTGTCATCATTGATGTCAGTCGTTAAGCTATGTCAGATGCCTTAAGGCAGCTCGAAAAATCTGACACCAGTGTTGGCCACTTACACATACGAAAAACAAAAACATTAGATAATAATCGTTTTTGTAACCCGAACAGATAAAAAACAAGGCGTCTAAAGAAAATAAAGCATTTATATAAGTCTTGAGTAAAACCATAATCAAGAAAACTTGGTAACTGGCAGGTCATCTTCTTGGTCGTTTCCAGGCCTCAGAAAGAGCTACTCTACGTGGTCACAACCACGTAGAGTAGCTCTTTGGACTACATCTCTCTTACGGCGCCAGTCTTGTGCTAAATGTATGGCGCCCTGAGTGAATGAATAAGGTCATTCCGAAACAATAGTTTTTCATTTTGCATATTTAAAAATTAAAAATAATAGGAAAGAAAAATATGATGTTCAAAAAGAGATAAAATTATCCAATTTTGAATAAAATTCTTGACTTTGACTTTGAAATAAGGATAATGAATAATAATAACAATATACAATAATATATATTAAGTACCTACATTTACGTGTTTTCAAAATTAGATGTATATGTTTGTAGATAAATAATAAGATGATATGATGGTATGATACTTTATGTGGAATCTTGCATTAGTACCTAACAAACCTCCGTGGTTTAATTTTGTAATGCATTATATGTTTATTTGTATATGTTTCTTTAACAATGGTTATAAAGTATAATAATAATAATACATCATAAAATGTACGGTTTTATATGTTTCGCTATTCTGCTTTAACCTAAAACTCCCTCCTGACTACAAAATAACAACCTCAGTTAGTTCACTCTAAAGAACAAAAGGCATATCTCATAGAAAATAATAAACAATAAATTTTATAACAGCCAACCTCCTGCCGCGGAATCGATACGATTTTGGAACCTTCAAAAAAGGAGTCTACGTGATCTTAAAAGGCCAGCAATACTCTTGCCAAACCCCTGAGTTGTCCTTGGGCAGTAGTAATCAGTTACCATCAGATGACGAGCTAGCTCGTTTACTGTCCTTTTACATAAATAAACTCATGTGACCAAATGTAAATTATGGATGAATAATTTAACAACATATAACATCAAATTCTGCCTTAATAGTGTAACCTCCGAAATAAAACACCTATAAATCCCCTGGCTCCTAATTTGTGTTACAAAACTTGTGACAATACGAGGTGTTAGGTTAAACACCGTTATTCCTCGAATCATTAAGTCAGACGTTAAAACAAACAAGTTGTTTGTTTTAACGTCTGATTTAATGATTTCGATGAGACCGAAGCAGGGAACTCGAAGAATATCATAATTTTAATACAAAGGTATTTCGCTAGTCCAGCAATTTATATGAAAATATCGATTCTTTTTCAGTTCTCAGCTTCGGTCACGTAGGAAAAATTATGATGGTTTGAGGAACAACAATAATGACAGTGTTTACCAACACCTTGTATAAATAGTAGACGCCTGAATAAAAATCAATTTAATATGTTATGGCCGGTATACTGATTTTGTTAGTGTTAGTAGATTTGATTAGTGCAAGTGTTAATTTCATACATTTGTTACTAAACGTTTAGAAGGAAATGTATGAACTTCGCACTTGCACTAATTAAAGTGTATACCAGCCATTAACTTCAGTGTATAACATTGCTGCTTATCTTACACCTAACAAATTAAATTTAGCCTTTTGTCTCCGCTTTGAAATTAACAGCAGATTTTGTTTCGAAAGGGCCGGGTAAGGACTACTGTTAATTTCGTATTTGGACTTTATGAACTCTTACTTATCACAGGAATTACAAAAGAAATAGGCATTGTTTTTAAAATTGAAATCTGATTATAAACATCAATATGCCTTTATCCGGTCGTATGTACGAAATTTGGTTGAGATTGGCTTAACTGTTGTAAAACTAAAACGAAACTACGTTTGTATGGGATTGCGGCTTTACGTGGGACTCTTAAGTACTTTTTTTTAACATCGTCGCTACAGATCTTAATCATTTCAAATGAGATCAGGCCCTTTTGTGTCAGGTTTTAAATTAACAGCAGATTTTGAGATGATAGGGACGGCTCGAAACGTTTAATCCTAGATTGTACTTTGAGAATTTTTATCAGATTATTTTATAACTGCAAACAAATGACTAATCCATAATTGTAGGATGCAATAAAGAAAACGCTTATACGAAGAAGAAACGAGTAAAAAGATATTTGAGGAAAATTCATTGAAATATCATCAACCTACTCTTCGGTCTGACATCCAATGGAAAATCATCATCATCAGGTCTTTGTTAGTCTCCACTGAAGGAGCACGAACCTCTCTGTTCTACCAGAACATTATATTAGCCAGAGCAGTCGGAAGTTTTGTCCTACACTCTCCACGCTGGCCAGACGCGTTGGAGTGGTCTTTGATGTTTATGAGCTTTGTCTAGCACGTGTTTCCTTAATCGCTTTCTATAACATCCACGGGAAGACTTGAAGTGATCCTATTCTACTCTTAAAATTATGCAAAAATCTGCTATGTTCTACTTTCTCTTCTTGTGGTAAAGGTTACATCAGAATTTTGTATATTAACCATTTTACTGTTATGACAATGATTCTTTACGTTGTTTTGACCTAAAACTAGCAGACCAAGTATGCAACTTTCAGCTACTATAATAGCCGGACGCGAGGCGATACGCAATTATTACTTTCCGTCGTCTCTAGTTGTTGTTTCGCTAGTCAAAAATAAAAATAAAAATAAACTGACAAATGACCCAGCCCCAACGTAAGTTCGAGACTTGTGTTATAGGATACTAACTCAAAGATATTTTATTAAAAAAAAAATATGTATATATATATAAACCGCCGTGTGGTTCCCGGCAGAGTGGAATAGGACCACTCCAAGTCAACCCGTGGATGTCGTAAAAGGCGACTAAGGGACCTCTCCAACCCGTCTGGCCAGCGTGCCAAATCCTCTGACTACTCAAGCTGATATATGGCTCTGGTAGTACAGAGAGGATCGTGCTCCTGCAGTGGAGACTGGAAAGCCCTGATGATGATGATATATAAAGATAAACATCCAAGACCCAGGTCAAACGTAAAAAGATCATCTTGAGTTGATCGGGGATCAAACCCGGGACAATCCGCTATGCCACAACGCTCGTCAAGTCTTTCTCGTTCTCTAGCTTTTATTTAAATGATTGTTTTCACGTCAGTTGAGTTTGGTTCACCGTGTGGCTTTTCAAATTAAACTTTGAGGCAAACACAAAGGCAGCGCGCCGTTTTCTCCTACAATGCTCTTTGCAGGACGCAAACAATGCTCACGTTATCTGTATTTTTAGCCGACTTCAAAAGAAGAGGTTTTCAATTCGACTCGCACAGTTTTTTGACAGTTAGTTCGTACCAGCTTCTAAATATGTTAGCCAAATGTTATACGTATATAAACTTCACTCAATTTTTGCGCGCCTTTGCGTAAATTTGATTTGATTTGATTTGAAATTATAGCCTATGTCACCCGCAGATATATTAACTTCCAATAGGGGAAATAATATTTAAAATCTGTCAAGTAGTTTTGGAGCTTATTCAATGCAAAAAGCAATCAAATCTTTCCTCTTTATATACCTATATAGAGTTTTTTTTTACGGACAAATCACACAGATTGAGCTAGCCTCAAAGTAATTGTGTTATGGGATACTTACTCAACGATACCATATTTTATAACAAATATATATATATATAGATAAACATCCAAGACCCAGGTCAAACTGAAAAAGATCATTTTCCATCTTGACCTGACCGGGGATCAAACCCGGGACCATCCGTGTCACAGGCCGGCGTGTTGATCGCTGCGCCACGGAGCTCGTAGGTAGACAAATTACAACATATTTTTTTTAGTTTTGACTACGTAAGGATAATTCAGAATTTCAAATGAGGGATTGTTGAGTTGGAATGCGTTGTGCAGTTTGTTGCCATTACTTCTGCACTCCACTTTAGGAGCGGTGTTAAACTTAGCCAAAAGTAAATTACTGACGTCAGTAAGTTTTCAGTTGTAAATTACATATGTACGACAATTAATAAGTGTTCTGAGAAACCGACATGAAATAAATATTGTTAATTTGAATTTTTTTGAATGATATTGAATGATGAGATGGGTCCGACCGTTAAGCCCACAGTCCGAGAAGCACCCAGCCGGAATGCACTCAAATTTGGCGTGAATCAGTCACTAAATTATAGTCCATAAGGCGTTTTTTTTTGTTTTTAAATATTGTTGTGTGACTGTGATTCGTTTAATGCTTTTTTTTTCATTTCATCATCATCATCATGAGGTCTATTTTAGTTTACACTGCAGGAATACGACCCTCTCTGTTCTACTAGAACCATATGTTACCCAGGGCAGTCAAATAGAGTTTTTTCATTAATTAATTTTTATTTTGTCTCAATGTTATCTGAAACTCGGCAGGAGTCAGTTTGATAAACAATAATAATAAATAATACCTCTACCATAGAAAACCACACAGTTTGTAAAACATCACGAACCACAAAATAATTACTTTTACGTCAGATAACTTTGATACACCGTGTGATCTTTTAAACGAATGAAATCACAAACGCAGCGTGGCGTTTTCTCTTACAACACCCTTTGTGGACGCAAACAATGTTCACGTTATCTAAATCAGTGTATTTGTACCAAGGACCTTATATATTGGTAGAAGGACTGAGTACCCATACTAACTTTGAGTATAGAAAGGGACGGAAATACTAGAGATAGGTGTCCCGCTTGCATAGATAAAGGTACGTGTATATCATCATCGTCATTTCGTGTAGGTGACACGGTCAGTTGACCATGCACAGTGTCAGAGTTCTTCGGAACCGCTTCTCGGCCTCTGACGTGGTTCCTTTAACGACTACCAGATGGCAGCCGGGACCAAAAGTTACGTGCCTTCCGAAGCACAGAGTCATCTTTCTATCAGACAATTAGGTGCTTCATGCCTGCAATGTCCTAACCAAACTGGAAACAACTTAACAAAGTATGCTTCAACAAGGCAAACGCCTTAACCACTGGACCACGGAGGCAGTTACGTGTATATTATATACAACTGTATACGTGCAAGCGAGACACCAACTTGTAGTATTTCCCTCCCTTTCTATTCCATATTTTTTGCACAGAATTATGCATTGTGTTTCAAAGGCAATAAGAGTAAATATCGTAGAGCAAAAATTGAAACATTTCTATCAGGGTAAAAAAGACGACGCTTACGGTTTTGATGATTTGTACCATCTCTATCCTGTCGAATGGTTACTGGCCTAATATAGTGCCACTAGCTAGGTACACGTACTAGGTCAATTACCTACTACTCAACTAATTCAATGTATTCTACCGGTTTGTTCTATTGGTATAACTCAATTATAATGCCGCAAACGTCAAGATAGATCTCGATGGCGTGCAATTGGGGAGGCCTATGGCTAGCAGTGGACGAGTGTAGGCTGATGATGATGATGATGATAATGAAACGTCAAGACTACTCTAATTTACTCTTCTAAGCGTAAACATAAGGAGAGTAACCAAATCAAAGAACCAAATATATGTAGAGCGCGTAGTATAATAGACGCAATGGTGAAGGAAGGCAAGTGGTAGAATACTTTGATCACGTTGCTAGTTCACCAAATTCTGGTACTCTACCAATGCTTTTTTAACTGGTAGAGTTACAGGTGTACCGGCTGTAGAAAATCCTACAGATGTTGCACGAGGTGACTTAAGAACTACGTTCAGACATCTCGTGGAAAAGCGTTAGCAATAATATAATATACCCCCTTATTTTTATTTCAATATACAAACTTTAAGAGATGACTCAGCCCATCAACACGAACAACTTTTGTTATGGGACCAATGCTGAAAATTCAATATTTTAAAATGTAAGTATAGAAGATATTTACACATAATAACAAATATAACTAAACAAAAATAAATATAAATACTTAGGAATAAAAAAGAAACAATAATAAAAAACATAATTTAAACTAAATAAAAACCGGCCAAGTGCGTGTTGGGCCACGCGCAGTGTAGGGTTCCGTAGTTGCGAATGACAACTTTGAGTTCACACTATTCACACTCGCCCCTTACAGTTTAACGACCAAAAACTCAAAAACATCTAACAATGAAAATAGTATGAAATTTTACAGTTTATAAGTTGGTTGCCTATAACTTTTTAGTTCGTACTTAGTACTCAGCTCTGATAGTTTTCCTTTCAACTTCAGTATATATAATACTGCTGTATTTTTTTTCACGTATCTATATATAACCGTTTAGCAGATACAGCGGGGGGGCACTTACCTCTAACAAAAATTCGCACTTTAAAACCAAATATTTCGGAAACGGATCCCTAAATCGAAAAATGGTGTTCTCAATCTCACAATATTTTTGAAAGACCTATTTAACGATACCCCACACGATGCGTAAATAGAGAAAAAAAAATTACTCCCCCACTTTACTTGTATGGGAGCTAACCTAAAAAAAATTTTTTTTCAAGATTTTATTCTACCACTTTTTTGCCATGATTAATATACATACCCATACCAAATTACAGCTTTCTAGTACTTATAGTATCTGCGTCAAACCGCGGACGGATAGACAGACAGACAGACAGACATGGTGAAACTATAAGGGTTCCTTGTTTACTACGGAACCCTAAAAAATGGTGCCCATATCGCTGTCATCACAGGGTAATGTACCCAAGAGACTGGTCGCATTTCCACGTTGAATCGCTAATTCAATATTATTTTTACCTTTTCCGTATATTTGATCCGATCAGCTGGACCCTTTTGTATGGGTATGCCAATTTTTTTTGAGTTCCCAGCCAATGCTGGGAACTTGGCATATTAACATTTGAAATTTGCATATAATTATATATATATGAAATTTGCAAAAATTGGCATATAAACAACTTTTAATATGGGACCAATGTCCCATATTAAAAGAGCTGGCAGCTACCTCGGACAAAGAATTAGTCTCGCTATTCAAAGGGGGAATGCTGCCAGTATCTTTGGAACCTTGCCTAAAGGGACTCCTTTTAATAATATATTTTAGGTATTTTATCATATTTTTTAAGGTGTTTAGTTTTAGGTTAATTTTTCATAATTATTTAATATGTAATTAGTTTATTTTAGTTTAATTTACTTTCATTTTGAAATCAAGAAAATAAAGAGCTTTTTCAAAGTTGTTCATGTTGATGGGCTAAGTCACGTCTTAAAGTACTGATTGAAAAATAAGGGGGTATATATTGACCTGTAATGACTTAATGTAATATAGCTTTATACCGAAATTAGGTTTCCAAATATGACTCATTGCTTTACTCATGTTTAAAAAATTTCAGACTTGATTCCGGTTCAACGCCTGTTTTCTTTAAAGAAGTGATTCAGGCCTATAAAATTCCTATGAGACTATAATACTGAGAACTCGAAAAAAATTACATTTCCATAGAAATTGATCAGGCGGCTGCACAGTTTCTTAAACAATGTCAAATTTCAAAGTCCCATAGAAAAAGTTGTTAGTATCTACGGTCCAAGTGACCTCTTTATGGGAATTAAGTATTCAACCAGTCAGTCAGTATAATTTTTTTTTGCATTTTTAACTTAACATATCTAGATTTAATTTTATTTACACATAATTACAAATATGAGCCTAGCGATTCAACGTGGAAATGCGGCCAGTCTTTTGGGTACATTACCCTGTGATGACAGCGATCTGGGCTCCATTTTTTATTTGTTTAGATTTATGTTTTTTATTATTCTTTCTTTTTTAATCCTAAGTATTTATATTTTTTTTTGTTCAATAATATTTCTCATTATGTGTAAATAAAATTAAATCTAGATATGTTAAGTTAAAAGTCAGTATAAATAAATATCATAATAAAGAAATACCTATTAAATGATACCATCTCTACTTGTTTATGGTTTTGCCCGAAAATTTAGTGCTCTTGTCTGAGACTGCAGTTCACTTTCATAAAAATACACTCTAACAAATAAAAAAGCAGATGACTTCTTCTCAAACAAAGAGAATGTAATAAAAACTTACTTTGAGAACTAATCATATAAAACTTGAAATGGCTGTTCAAGCTGTTCGGAGGAACGATAACTTAGTGTTTGGCAACCGGATTTAGCGAGTTTTAGAGATATGCATTAGGTGCTAGAAGTTGTTGAACTTTCATATGTCGAATTGCTATGGAGCATAACGAACATGCTGGGAGCTTTTGTGGGAAGTCAAGGGGTAAAATTGGTTGTAAGGCAATTTTAGTGGACTTGATAATATGAAATTGATGTAGTTTGGTGTTATAAATGGTCGTGCTCATCAACAATATGTGAAAAAGTAAACTGTTACGTGGACACTTATAGATTTGTCACCAGAAACTCTTATGAGACAAAGGACGGATACTTTGTATCTCATTGAACTGGACAATGGCGGAGTCACCGAAATTGCGGTGGAAGCCATTATATAAAGCAGAAGAATATATATATGTGGGAGAGGTGGTGGGCAGAAATAAAATCCCGTCTTGAAAACACTTGGTATTTTTATTGCTTTTTCTTCAAAAATCCTTATCTTCTTACAATGTCCTTTCGACATTTGTCTTCCTTCTCTCTCGCCACCGTTCCCCTTCCTTTCTGTCCACGTTCCTTTTCACTCTATCATCTATCAAACTAACTTATACGTTCCTTTCGTTGAGTCTTTCATACATCCTACATATATTATACATAAGTTAAAAAACCGGCCAAGTGCGTGTCAGGCCACGCGCAGTATAGGGTTCCGTAGTTGCGAATGACAACTTTCAGTTCACACTGTACACTCGCACCTCACAGTTTAACGACCAAAAACATCTTACAATGAAAATTGTATGAAATTTTACATTTTCCAGTACATTTTATAAGTTGGTTGCCTATAACTTTTTAGTTTGCACTTAGTACTCAGCTCTGATAGTTTTCCTTTCAACTTCAGTATATATACTACTGCTGTATTTTTTTTCACGTATCCTGATATAACCGTTTAGCAGATAGAGGGGGGGGGGGGGGGGACACACACACACTTACCTCTAACAAAATTTTTCACTTTAAAACTAAATGTTTCGGAAACGGATCCCTAAATCGAAAAATGGTGTTTTCAACCTCACAATATTTTTCAAAGACCTTTTTAACGATAACCCACACGATGGGTAAGTATAGAGAAAAAAAAGGTTTCCACCACTTTACTTGTATGGGAGCTAACCTAAAAAAATTTTTTTTCGAGATTATTTTCTACCACTTTTTTGCCCATGCCAAATTACAGCTTTCTAGTACTTATAGTCTCTGAGTAAAACCGCGGCAGACAGACAGACATGGCGAAACTATAAGGGTTCCTTGTTTACTACGGAACCCTAAAAAGGAGCATAATCTTAATGACTCGAACACTGAACCTCTTGAATAAAAGTCGGCGAACTAATTGTTCTCGTTAACGGTCAAATTATCTTTCTATACTGAGTTAGTAGTTTTTTAGGGTTAAAACGGGGCCGTATTACTGAGATTTCGATGTCCGACTGCCTGTCTATCCGTCTATCACCAGGCAGAATCTTATAAACCGTGATAGCTAGACAGAATTTTCACTGATGATGAACTTTTGTTGCCGCTATAATAAAATATACTTATAATAACCGACTCGCACTTGGCCGATTTTTTGTTTTTTACGCACTCACAAACACAAAACTTTGTTATGTAACGGAAATTATGGAGCTATACATTCGTTATTTGTTTATTGTGTATTCTATTAATTAACACCTCATTCTATTCCATTAGGAATTCCTATGTTGTTTCATTGAAATATGCATTATTATGAAAACTCGACTGTGCATAAAAATACATCAGAATGCCTCAGGCAAAAGTCATTATAGATATAACTGTATTAACGTATACATTCATATACGACCTAATCTTACCAGGGCCTTCCTGTTCAGATTACACTGGGATGGGATTATACTATGCTCCATCCACCCCTAAAAACCCCCAAGGAATACAAAGTTGGTAAATAAACTGCTGCAGTACTTTATACGCGCTCCATGATGAAATTTTCACGAGCCTCAACTTTTCACTTAATAAACCCTCCGAAAGATATTTATATGGCATAATTTTGCGTGCGTGGAAATTAATCTCTTGGGATATCTCCCATCCGGGTCACGAAAGTATAGTTAGAAAATTACGTTTATTAATCACTATCACTACACAAAATAAAGTCGCTTCCCGCATTCATTTTGTCCCTGTGTATGCGTAGAGTTAAATAAAAATACGCTGGCTGATACTGATAAAAATATGCGTTATTGGGTTAATCGCGTACAAAGTTTGCTACTAGCCGATATTTTTCGACCCCTGATTGCGGATTGGGAAAATTTTGTGCGCGCATCAAAATGTGCATTTACCCTGAAAAACCTAAGGGATGAGGTAAAAGGTATAAAGTCAGCTACTGGCTGAAATGTTTGGAAGATTTCAGCCAATTGCTGACTTTGTACCTTCTATTTCTTTCTCACAAGGTTAAAAATCACATTTCTCGAATCAGAAAAAAGTACAATTCACTTTATTTACAACATTAAATAACTTTATTAATAATAAATCATTGTCACATTATAATAAATGTCAAAATAAGTATTATAATAAGAACCCGCCCTGTATCGTTTCCGGTGCAAAGGTGCCCAAAATGCTAGATGCATTACCACGCTGTATCGCAATGGCCATCCTTTGCACCAAAAACGATCCAGAGCGAGAGTCACCATTTCTTTCCGCGATTCGGTGCCCTAATTCCCTGAAAAGACGCTTAGCATCCGTGCCCCAGCATCCCATGGTCTCTACAGCTATAGGCACAAAACAGTAGTGTGGCTCCATAGCTGCGTATTTCTGACGCTTTCTATTTGCCGCGTCTTCGGCAGCGGCCGCTGCTGCGCACGCAGTACGACCAAGGTGGCTGATGGCCACAGTGTTGACGCAAGTGGCATCCCAGACCACGCATCTGCCATGCTTCATTTGAAAAAAGTTATGTATATAACATGAAAACTTTCTGCTCGGATTCTATGAAAAAGGTTCAATTGTGCACCTGTGCCATTAGCATAGATAAAAAAAAAATTTTTTGTCGTCTTATGGCCATTAGGCTATTGAGCATTTGTGATAAGTGTAAAGTAAATCCGGCTTATTATAAATAAAAACCGGCCAAGTGTGAGACAAACTCGCGCAATGAGGGTTCCGTACAATATGATTCGTGAACACACACACAATGAGCAAAAATGTTTTATTCAATTGACTAGCGCTATCTAGTGGTGTTTTAGTGAACTATTTCCCTAGATGAACTTATTATAGTGTGTTTACCACTTTATTTTCAAGTGATAGAATTCTTATTATTTATCCTGTAATCTTCAAGGAATGAAGTATATATTGTGATTTTTTTTAAATTTTTGGCCCAGTAGTTTAGGAGATCAGGAGGGGGGAATGGTCAATTTTTGCCTTCTTTCGTGAATAAAATCAAAAGTATTGATTTTACCCGAACATAAAAAATATTTTTGAGATCCTCATAATGAGCCCTTTCATTTGATATATGACACAGTAAGGTTCGCAAAACTTTCTTTTAAAATTTTGTAATTGGGCCCCTCAAAATTACCCTTATTTCAAAAAAATCTTTATTTACTTTGCACATCCGTGTTTGGGTCATAGGATTACACCATCTTACCAAATTTCACCTAATTTGGTTCAGTACCTTCGGAGAAAATCGGCTGTGACAGACGGACGGACGGACAGACAGACGCACGAGTGATCCTATAAGGGTTCCGTTTTACAATTTTTGTACGGAACCCTAAAAAACGGAAAAAATAGGTTTAAACCTGTTCTACCCTAGTTCGGACTTGTGATGGATCAAGTCTCGTTTAGGAAATTAAACTTTGCTTCATTATAAAAAGTGAACTAAGTCACGATCGACTTAGATCTGAGACGATCCCCCGAAAGCATATTTCATTCGTTAATTCATTCAATCATTCCACTACATCGTTCCGATCTTCATGATAATAGTAATTATTTTTTAAAATTTGTTGATTGAAATAGTATAAATATTAAAATTTAAATGATGAAAGATGTATATTTTTGTTATAAAATGATATATTTGATTACATAAATCATACTTTTTACCTACAAATGTTTTTTTACTTAACTGTTGGTAACCTTAAAAACCTGAAACGGAACGTATCTGAGCGCGCGTAACAAATTGTATTTTTCCAAAGAAACCAAATAGTTACCTCGAAAATTGTTTCATATTAGACTAGCTGTTACCCGCGGCTTCGCCCGCGTGATATATAGCCTATGTCCTTTTCAGTACCCTAACCTATGTGTATGCCAAATTTCATGATGATTGTTTCAGTAGATACGGCGGGAAAGCGTAACAAACAAACAAATAAACAAACAAACTCACTTTCGCATTTATAATATTAGTTAGGATAGGATTAGGATTGTAAAAAGTAAATTTTTCTAATTTATTGAATTATAGGAGCCGTGGTCGTGTGTACAAAAAGTATTGTTTTGTAGATGCTTATAAGCATCGCCGATAATTATGTTGAAACTAACCTCAAAGTTTGTTAACGATGGTGAAATGTTTAATTAATCAATGGTTCCAGGTGTCCAAGCATGGTTTTCTAGTTATTGTAAAATAAAAATGACAATAATAGAGTTGAAAGTGATAAAATAATATATTTACGACATGTAAATCATCAAATCATTAAATAATTTTACGTGATATTTGTGATAGTTTTACTGCTTTCTTTGTATTTATTAAGAATTCGCTCATTGTAAAATAAGTAAGTATCAAGATTCACGTAGATTCTAGCATCAACATATACTTTTGTAGTAAAAAAAGCTATTTGTTAGTTACAAAATGAGTTAGTATTGAAGTTAAACTACTGAAATGCTGGTTTATCTTTTGACCTAGGATCATGTATGACTTAAGCGATAAACCTTTTTTTATAATACGATTTTCCTTAGTACTTGACTTGAGAACCGACTTAGAGATGGTTTAATAGTTAGTCCGCTTTTTATAATAAGACGGAATGGGTCTAGTCCCTAAAACACAATATCCAAGTTTTGTACACTGTAAATGTCTCATAACATCAGCATTAATTTACTAATTTCCTTCCATTTTTCAAGTAAACTATTATTCTTAATTTGATTTTTTCCAACAAAAGCATGAGCTTTTAACGTTTTGTTGATAAAAAAAACACAGGAATTACACTCAGTTCAAAGGTACAGTCAGCATATGTTTGGGATCAATCAAAGCCAGGAATATTCACGCTTTGTTTTATCTTTTTGCTACTGAAGCAATTGTGTGGGTTTTATATGCCAGGACGCTTGAGTAACTAATCAATAATTCTTTTACTGGGATAAAAGAATAGTACTAAGTACAAACTGTTACCGTGTCACAAAGTCTCAAATGTCTTTATACATACACTTGTCTTTATACATACACTTGTCTTTATACATACACTAGTAGCCCGCCCGAGAATATATTATACTTTACCTTCCTCATAAATTTTTCTATCTATTGCTGTAAATCACATTAAAATCCGTTGAGTAGTTTAATAAATTAAGATGTAAGCAAACAGTCAGCGGAAGCGACTTCATTTCATACTATGTAAAATGAATAAAGTTAATAAAGAATGAAATTAAGGTTAATGACACAATTTACTTCTATAACCTTACAGTGTAAACAAAACCTAGTAACAGAACTATAACAACTATGCCGGTTTTCAATTAAGGCAATTGCTTTGACCAGTGGACCACAGACGCAGTCGTTTCACAAAAGTAGTTAACTATTATAAACAAATTCAAATAAAATAATTATATATAGATACTCGTATATAGGACCAATCCCACAAATAAAGCCACTAAGCCAACCCTACCGTTTATTGTGAACTTGTTTCGAAGGAAATAGTATATTTTGCAATAGATGCTTATGTAGAAATAATATCTAAGACCCAGGCCCATCCGAAAAAGATAATTTTCCATCGTGACATGTCCTGGATCATCATGATCGAACCCGGACTCCACCTGTCGCAGGCTAGCGTATTAAAACTGCACACGGAGATTTTCAAAAGAATTGAAAATGTTACTCAACCCTCAATCTGGATATGGCTTTTGGAGTTCCGAAAACGGAATCGTGAATTGGCTGCCATGAAAAATAGCAGTTTAAGGCTTAACCTTTGAAGTGCTCTCCCCGGAGTACTGCGGAAATGCGGTTCAATCTTTCAAATTTAAAAATCAAATTCAGTATAATAAGAGTTATTTTTCCAGTTTTCTAAAGCGGCAAAATCAATACAGTAATCGATATATTTGGACGACAAATAATACAAGATACCTCATTTATTTTTTTCACTGAAGAATAATAATTATCAACTGCATACTTTGTCGGTCCATTGCGTCATCTTGTCTTATCTTAACTGGGGATGATTAAAATTTTAAGCCCTCACTCTCCCACATGGTAATATTTCAAGAAGGACTGTTTACTGAAGCTTCAAAATATTACCTGATGCAGTAGCTGTAGTCCTCTGGCTCAAGATAAGCCAATCCAAAGAGGTCTACCCGCTTACCAGCCAACGAGTCACTGACACAATAGTGTTTCATTGTCTTCTTCGATCCTCGTATACTTCACATAGAAAAATAGGTGATGGATAGATTATGATAAATTCAAATCGAATAGGTAGCTCAGCTAGAATCGTAAGCTGATTATGACTGCTAGATTTCCGGAAACCGATCATGTGATGGCTGACTGGCCGCCGTCAGTGATAACGGCTCGGCCTTTGAAGAGCGCTCCCCGGAGTATTGCGGAATCGGCGGCAAATCGCTCTTGAATATTGTCAGTGATAGCACAACAGGCTAGTAAATGCACTTACTAGTAACCTGCAGCTTTTATAGAATTTTCTTAACTATGGATTCTATTTTAATGGAGCCATAACGTGAATTAAAGTTACTTCAAAAAGTCTCAAGCGGAACGAAAAAATACCTATGATTATTAATATTCCTGTGCCTAATTTATACTGTGCTCATTGATGCCAATTGAAAATAGAAAGCACCTTAATTTAATCACCCACACGGTATAATATCACCTTGTGCAGTGTTTGTAGTGCTAGAGCTCAGGATAAACCGATCCAAAAAGCCTTAACAGCTAGATTCTCATTTTCTCCTCCAATTGCTTAATAGTGAAATGATAATCTACCCATACCTTGGATAGATTATAATATAAATTCAAGTTAAATAGCCCGCTGAGCAGAATTGTAAGCTGCTAGATTCCAAAAACCGAACATGTGAGACAGTAACTCGCCGCTGCCAATGATAGCGGCTCGGCCTTTAAAGAGCGCTCCCCGGAGAATTGCAGAATTGGCGGCAAATCGCCCTTAACTATTGTCTATGACAGCACAGTGGCAGCGACTCGACGTGGCGCGACTTGACATCAAGGCAACAAATCAACAGAACAGTGAAAAGATTTACTACAAAGCGTGAGCTTTGACTCTTCCAAAATCTTTTGATTTAATATTGGTAACATTCAAAAAAGCCGATAACGATGAATTAAATTTACTTCAAAAATCCTGATTGAGTGGATAGAAAAATACCTAAGTATTATTATATGTCTGTGTTAGTTAAGTTACCAGATCAGATTTCCTGTTTATATTTAACTAATAATTTTCTAGCGACTTCGTCCGCGTAAAATTTAGCCTATGTCACCCGCACAAAAATAGGATCTAGAATCTGAATCAATTCTCCCGTTTTATAGATTTTATTTGAATTATCCAAAAAAATACCTGAACGAAAAATGTTATTGTAGCAAACAAACAAATTTTTTGTTGAATTGGCTGTTCTCTGTTCTGTTCTGTCTGAACAGAAAAGAATCAATTCTCCCGATTTATAGATTTTATTTGAATTATCCAAAAAAATACCTGAACGAAAAATTTTATTGTAGCAAACAAACAAATTTTTTGTTGAATTAGCTCTGAAAATAATACAAATTTTCAAAATTATTTCTCTTATAGAATAGGGTACAATTCCGATCGAAAATTGCTAGTTTACTGATATTACAGTATTTAAAACTAATTTGCTTCAATTCTTAACACTATTATTTTTCTTCACTGGTCATAAGTTATATATTTTTTATTTACTTATAAAAAATTTATCCCTTAAAAATTAAATTAAATGATATTAAAATGCTTGTTTCCTTAAATTTGGTCTTGTAAATATTTACTTGAACAATCACGGACTTGAACATACTCGTATGAGGACCGAGCAACAGTCATATTTCAAAATAATATATTTGTAAAGTTGCCCGTTTCCTTCCTTGGAACTCCAAATAATAATATTGCCGTCGACGAAATTTGTCGCGTTTTGATGAATGGAATGTTGAAACTGGAATAATACTCCTTCCCGGTTTACAATTGACGTTTTAGTATAAATCAAGGAGACGTTTAAAGCCGGGATGCTTCTAAAACTTGATTACATTTGTTATCTTGATCATTTCCGTGGCTTCTTGTACATATTTGAGTTGGAATATTTGTGAGGGATGGGAAAAAGCAAATAAAATTTTACTTATCAAGAATTAAGTTGAGTAGTATAATTATTTTTAGGGTTCCATACTAAACCTCCTCTGCCCTTTCAACCGTCTGCCATACGGCTCTATCGATTGAACCATAATAGGTAGAGACTTAAAATTTTCACAGAACATAGATATCCTGTCGCCGGTAATAGTAACAAATAATAAAAAGAAAAATCTTTTTTTTTTTTTCAATATTTTAATTTTAAATTTGATTTATATTCCAAATATTCTTTTTATTAGCGTTGCAATAATATTTCAAAACAATCGCGCTAACATTTAGATTTTTCTCGAATTATAAGTCAAAACCTAATACAATAAGATAATTCCATCTTAGTAGAGAGATTATGGAGCACCCTTTTATACGATTCGTATGTCGCAGTTAGGTTAGTATTATGGCCATTCAATAAAAAGTCCAGTTGAGCAGATGCTACGCACATTATCATAAAATAAACCGAGCCGTTCCCTCTTTTACGATAAAACTAGGTAATAGATTACTGTTTTAGTTTGGCCCGTCTAATAAAATTATATATAGAATATTCTCGTGACAAAACCTTGATATCAAATAAAAATATTTTTAATCAAAAGAGCATCTGGATATAATTATAACACCTTTTTTTATTAAAAACCAACGAAATCATTTGTATGATAGTTTTAGTTTTGTACCGATTTACTTATTTAATGAAAGAGGTTTTGGTATGTACCTGCACATAAATATGTCAGTTAACTTGGAAATTATTTAATAATTATTTATCTTTCATTCATAAAACTGTTTTAAATTTATGCTACAAAAGTTTTCAAAAAAACTAAACTTGATGTAAACGTAAACTTAAACATTTGAAATCCCCCTATATATACCTCTAAAACCGGCTGATCAGCAGGCCTATTTGCTAACTTTTGACAGCTATAGTGTACATTATTTTCATGGTAATTTCAATATTCATTGCGGCTTCGGTATGAATGTCTATTTTTATTTAAGATATGAAAACCGTAATGGATGCTAAAGTGACAATCAAATCGTTGTACACCGAGTTAGCAAATCGGCCTGCAGGTCATGGTCACCTTACCATATACTTTCAATATCATTGAAGTAAAACAGTAGGTACTGAATTTCGAATCGCTCTGACATAAGGAAGTTACTCAGATCAACTAGAAAAGAGCTGATGATCTTCAAATTTATGAACAGATTTTCAAGAAACATGGCTAAGAACACTCGGGATAGAATTATCTATGACACAAAAAACTAAACGAAAATCGGTTCATTCGTTTGGGAGCTACGACACCTCGGACAGATACACAGATACGCAAACAGACAATTATATAAACTGTCTTTTTGCGTCGGTGCTTAAAAATAATAATAAATAAACGAGTGGCTGTAAGTTCAAATTTTAAGTCGCAAAAATAATGAATTTGATCAACGTAAATACAAAGTGAGCGACTAACTTAAGACCAAAGAGTACGTATATACGGGTATCTTTATAAATTTCGTCATACGCAAACGAGATTTTTTTCCTAATTGATTTTGAACCTAAGAACTATATTAAAATCTCGGAATAAGAATCCCTAATGGAATACAGAATCAAAAGTAAAAACATGAAAATCAAAGAATTAAATCAGACTTCCCATAGAAATTCGCCCAGCTAATCGGCGACTTCGTATGGGAAGTCTAAAAATTTTTACGTTTTATTCCATATTTTTCTTACAATTCTGTATTCTAGATCCCGAGATTACAATATAGTTCATAGGTTCAAAATCATCCTGTATAAAATTGTTTGAAGACAAGTGGTCATATGTTCAAAAAGGGTAACCTAACTCGTTTTGTTTTAATGGGGGTTTCGCCGTAAGCTGGAGACGCTCGGTCGCTTCGCTCGCTCCTATCCTGGTTTGGTCACCACACAAAGAAACCTAACGAACGAACCTTACCTACCCTCTGTGGCCTAATTGTTCTGTTGTATTGGGGGTTTTGCCCAAAGTTGCCCTCTCTGCTAGTTGCTCACTTAGTAATTTAGTCGCACGCTGAAAATTTTATTATTCCATTTTACTATACCCATATGTCAAAAAATTAATTTGTATACTTAACTAGCAAAAAAATTAAATCATCAGAAAATTTTCCCCTCTTTGCTCATCACACTAAATACGTAAGAGATGGTGCCTCACGTTTTCTAGATTCCTTTACAAAAATGTTTGAAACACAACAAAGTGTCGAAATTTTTTTATAGAAAAGCCAGCTCTCCCTTCGAGATATATTGAAAATACTTCGCACCACTTTTTTACCTACATAAAAATGTGTGAATTGAATTGTTCAATGGAATATGCTTAAAGTATTACGATTCCTATAATCAAGATACAGCCAGGAATAAATAAAAACAAAACACAACTTTTTTTACTGTAAGAAACAGGTTTGATTATCTTTGCCGCTTTAGCCTGACTAGGTTAATATCATAATGTCTTAGATCCGACCATTATGTATAACATAATCCACTTAATGTTAGCAACATCGTTATTTTTGTGGAGGCATTTTGTCTGTGGTGGTATCTCTTTTAAATAAAACACGAAAAATTTTCTTCTTGCTATTTTATTAAATAACAACAGATCCTTAAAAAAAAATTTCGTACAAATTGCCCGACCGGCTGAACACTTCCGTAATTACACAAGTTTATTATTTAATTTCAGTAGTTCAGAGAAAACCTTCAAATATTTCGCTGGATTTTTTTTCGTCACAAATTAGTGTCAAAAACTTCACAAAATATCAAAGGAATAAAAAATTTTAGAAGGCGATTGTTGAAACTTGTCGGGGACTCGAGTCCACAAAGATTAATTCGCTTTATTTCACAAGCATAAAAGATCGCCTTAAAGCATTTGTTCGACTGTAAGTGAGATAAGACGGTGTTCTCTCGTGTTAGCAAATTGAAATTATTCAAAGTGAGCTATGATCTCTTGAATTTACGTACTTTACGTGAGAGGTATTTAATCAAAATTTAAGTTAAAATTCAAATTTGAAAATCTTCTAGAAAATCGAATAAAATGTCCATCTATCATCTTACAACATTTAATAGATATTCTATTCAATAAAGGATTGGCTCGTTAAATTATTCAGTTGTACTCTGCTGAAAAACATATAAACTCAGTACGTTTGTTTTATTGTTGCTTGCACTTTATAAGCTTTTTCTATAAGATAAAAAATGGGATAACTGAACAATTTTACCAGTAGCCTGGCAACTTATCATTAATTTAGGTTCAATTTCCATCTATACACCAATCAACACAAAAATGTGAATTTTGGATCGGATGGCCGTAGGCTTTGTCTACTCCGTAGGGGTAAAGTCATGATTATTATGTGTCAATTTTTTTTGTCTTTTCCCTAAATTCCCGGGCGGCTGAACACTTTTGTATGAAAACGCAACGAATTTTTTTTGATTCCCACTTTTGATCCCGTTACAGGACAAGCTACAGGAGAACCGCCTACGCTGGTACGGTCACGTTTTGCGAAAACCGGCAAATTACGTAGAGAACATATGTATGGCCATGCCACCTCCCCCGGGCCCCGGCAGAAGGGGGAAACCCAAGAAGTGTTGGCTTGATGTCGTTAACGATGATTTGCATGCCAATGGTCTCACAAGCAAGGATGCTAAAGACCGTGCGAAGTGGAGAAGAAAAAGCCGAAAGCGGACCCCGGGTCCGAAGCAGCCCAACTGAGGATGCAACTGGGATAACGCTCAGATGAGAAAGAGAGAGAGAGAGTAGATCCAATAGTTAAAGGGCGACTCAGCCCGTTAATATGAACAATATTAACGGGCTGAGTCGCCCTTTGAGGGTATGTTGAGGGTCAATTTACACGATGATGCACAGGTATAATCAATCAATTACACTTTAAAACTAACGTGAGATAAAGACAATATATATTTCTATATCAACGGGTCACTGACGCGCTATTTGTCGGGATTGTCGACTATAGTTTCGGACTTATCAGGAGCCCATTTTCAAGTCCCACCGCTGCGCGTCCCGCACTCATCTTGAAACTGGGCTTCTGATGAGTCCGAAACTATAGTCGGCAATCCCAACAAATAGCACGTGAGTGACTCGGTGTTATGTATAACAATTACACTTTGTTATTCACATCATCGCTACATGTTATCTCATAAGAAAAAAAAATAGGAGAAAAAGTCAACTTATCAAAGATCAAAAAGAAGTAAATTAAATGTGTCACGTTTCTTTTCTTTTTTAATATATCATAACGGATATTTAGCCGTCACATGTCGTTTATAATAAAAACAGATGCAAATATGACAGCTACGCTAAAATAATGTAATATTGCATGTTTCATAAAGGAAGCGGGAAGACAGGTATTTCTTTCATTACATTGAAGAGGAAGTTATGTAGACAAAAAAATACAACAGGCCAAGTGTGAGACGCACAAACAAAAGGTTTTTTTGGTTTTTAACTACAAAAACCACAAATCTCGTATGTGGATTCTTATTTATTTATTATGTATAACGATGCATGAAACTTCTTCTATGCGACCTTCCTTGTAAAATATTTATATGATTCAAACTTAGCAAAAACCTTTTATTTATTATTTCTGACGTTCTGGAGTTACATCCATCGAATCACGTATCGACCACGATGAAACAAATAAATAAAAGACTCTTGCTACGTCTTTTTAAAACTTTTACGCCCTAAACACTTAATTTTGTATATAAAAATTACGGCGAAGTGAGTTCACACATTAGCGCTACCCAGCAATTAATTCATTTACTCCTTAATCAAATCAAATTTTAAAAATCTAGTAGCTGATTGCCCTAGAAAATTACTTGTAGTATCCTTTTTGTTACTTTTCATAGATATTACAATCTAAGTATTTTTAACGTCAAAAGTGGCTACTTTGGCGTTAAAAATTCGTTCTCTTAATTCATTGTATTAAAAAAGTGAAAACTTGTACCAATAATACTACAAGTAATTAACGGTATTCAGCTATTAGATTTTTTTAATTTGATATAATTTAGGACTTATAGAATTAATTGCTGGGTGGCGCTAGTGTGTGAACTCACCTCGCCTTAACTACAAAAACCACAAATCTCGTATGTGGATACTTATGTATTACGATGCATGAAACTTCTTCTATGCGACCTTTCTTGTGAATATTTATAAGACTCAAACTTAGCACGAACCTTTTATTTATTATTTTCTACGTTCTGAAGTTACATCCATCGAATTTTGCATCGACCACGATGTAACAAATAAATAAAAGGTTCTTGCTACGTCATATTTATATACAAAACTAGTTGTTACCCGTGGTTTCACCCGCGTGATGTATAACCTTTTCAGTACCCTAACCTGTGTATTTAAAATTTTATAATGATCGGTTCAGTAGATAGGGCGCGAAAACGTAACAAACAGACAAACAAACTCACTTTCGTAGCGTAAAAGTATCAAAACAGAACTCTCTTGTAAGTACAACCAAACTCTTTCTTGCATGGACTCTATCACCGTACAATATTTAACGACAAAAACTACGTAGGTATCTTAAATTTATGTGATGTTCAAGAATGCATGAAACTGCTTGCATACGGCCATTTTTTAAAAATTAACCAAAATCTTGTACGAATACTACTGTTATTATCTTTAATTTGTTCTAGGTTGTTGTTACTCATTTTCTTTTGTTTAAAGTTTCAGTAATAAAGGAGCAGTATCACTGGCAGCATCGAGAAAAAAAATCGTATTCACAAAAATTTTCAAGTATCTACGTATTACGGTTTGGAACAGACGGATATAAGGACAGCGGAGGCTTAGTAATAGGGTCGCATTAGCTATTGCATACGGAACCCTAAAGATACTTCTTCATTCTGAAAATACTTCATACAAAAGCTTAGTATGCAGAGCTTGCAGAGCCGGCATTGCTGCCAAAGTTGGATAAATATTGAACTGTAAATACTAGTACGCCTGCTGTCCTCTCCACAAAATAAGTTATATTATTACACAATCCACAAACCCATGTGCCTGTAATTTGATACTACCTACATTATTGAGCTTTAAATATAAAATATATACGGACAAATATATACCGACAAATCACACAGATTGAGCCCAAATTAATGTGTTATGGAATACTTACTCAACGATACTATATTTTATAACAAATACATATATAGATAAACATCCAAGACCCAGGTCAATTTGAAAAACATAATTTTTCATCTTGAACTGACCGGGGATCGAACCCGGGACCAACCGTGTCACAGACCGGCGTGTTGACCGCTGCTCCACGGAGCTCGTCAAATATAAAGTTTGCACAATATGCACGCGCATAAATCCGCCATATTGCTTTTTTTCAGGGTTTTTTTTTTTTCATCCAGTATTGCCTTTTATGGACTAGTAGTTCCTGTTATACAGAAATGTTAAACACACCAGTATGTTACTCTTTTTTAGGCTTCACCGTAGCCGAATAAAAATAGTTCTATTAAAAAAAAAGTGGTTCGTGGCGAAAGTTAGTAAAAGCTCGGTGTAGCGCGGGTGCTTCGCGGCAGAAAGTGAGCTTTGTGCGGCGTCTCATTCCTGGGGCTATTAATTCGGGCATCTGCAGTCTTCGACAAAATACCCCTGTTCCAGACTTTCCAGCTTCACATTTAACTTCCTACAGAATAGTTTTGAAACTATGCAAAACTTAGTCATAGGTATTATTCGACAAATTTAATTTACGTATTTACTTACATAACTGCATAAAAAAGTGAAATGTTAGTCTTATAGTAATAACATACCTAGTATTATTTTATGCGATGGTTTTATAATATGGGTCTTAAAAGAAAAGTGGCGCAGGTAGCGATATGAGCGAGCAAAGTGAACGAATATCGTAATAGAGGCGACACGAATGTTTTTACACCTAATTATAAACCGTTGCATACAATATTTTTTCTGGGATTTTCATCACCATATTGAGTGAGTAGTTTAACCCGAACCCTGAGTAAGTAGGCCCACAACACTCATTTTAGGGTTCCGTACCCAAAGGGTAAAAACGGAACCAAAATACTCAATTACTAAGACTTCGATGTCTCTCTGACTGTCTGTCTGTCACTAGAATCGCATAAACTGTGATAGCCAGATATTTGAATTTTGCAGATGATTTTCTTCTATTGCCGCTATAACAACAAATACTAAAACATACAATAATTTTTATTTTTTGCCGTTTTTGCTCGATAGTTTAATATTGTACAGATAATGGTACGAAATCCCTTGTGCGCGAGTACGACTTGCAAAACCAAATTTTTTGGGTTGTCGTATAAAAAGCCTTACATCATTTTACAACGATTACATCAGAAGAGATCTTAACAAACAACAGTTCCAACCAAAGGCAAAAACTAAATAAATTATGCCCATAACTTTGATACATTGTGTTCTCTCTCGGCGATCTGATATTGATATGCAATAAACCCTCCAACAGATGTGCGCCGCGTATCCAGCCTTCGCCGTAAAACTTGTAAAGTGCATATTCTGCAAAGCTACTTTTTATTGTATTCAAGCTTATATCTTCGATCATTCAATTTTGATCGCCATTTTTGAAATGCAGTCTAGCTATGTCACTTACCCACGTATAGTCAGAAGAATTTAAAGTTATGACATTCTTAAGTCCCATGATGTCTTTGTATTGCTACGTTTTTGTCTAGAAAGTAACAGAATGAGATTTCAAATCGGTTTTAGATAAGAGATTTTGAGCTTTTCGGCCGTTAATAATATATATTATTATTTACTGCGCTACTTTTAATTATATCTATTCAGGCTTTTATCTTCAATGATTCGATTTTATACTATATCACTACCTACGAACACTCAAAAGAAATTAAATTAATGACATTCTTAGGTCTCACAGTGTCTTTGTCTTTCTAGATTTTTGTCTAGAAAGTAATATAATGAGATTTTAATTCGGTTTTAAGTTAGAGATTTTAAGTATTTCTGCTGTTAATTACTAACTGATGCGCTGTTTCTAACATCGCTAAAGCGGTAATCAAAAACTTGGCGATACTTGGACTCTTAGCACAAAGTTTTGTATAAATACAGCCTAACCAGTTTCTTTTGATATTTTTAGTTTAAACGTTGAGGCTACAACTACATCGACCAGAATAACGTTCAGTGTGAATGTGGTCAAAAAGACCAGACAATGTCACACCTTTTGTTATGCCCTATGTGCCCTACCACCTGCACAAAGTACGACCTCAATAACGCCTCAGCGAGTGGTGTGGCTGTTGCAACATACTGGAGGGATAAAATATAAAAAAAACATTATAGACTTTTGAGCCACCGGCACGATAAGATGAAGAAGTTTAAACGCCAAGTAAACCAAGCCCTTTGTCACATCTCGCAACATATACGTATAGTTCGAACCTACCCTAAATCCTGTATTCTAAGCATGTACCGAAGAATGTCAACTGTCTCGATTGTAATAGATATCTAAAATATTTTTGGCATTTACACAGATTGACCCGACCCGTGTCACGCCAAGAGTCAAATTTGACATAATACACCACCGAGACATTTTTATAAATGTATTTTTATATTTCCCGCGACCTCGGGAAACCAAGCGAAACGTTTCGTTATTGAAAACTAATATCCATGACACCTGTCCTTAATAATGCCAGGAGATTTATTTGCTTTTTCCACCAAGAATATGAAATCATGGCGTATATATTGCTGCGAATTTTTTTTTCCTTTGTTGACTATTATGACAAGCCTATAAACGTTCTGATAAATAATATATCGTATTTATATGTTACGGAGTAGATAGAGACTCCGAGCTGGAGTGCTTTTGCTTAGCTTAATGATAAAGCAGGGCTTTTATAAGCTTAAAAAACCGGCCAAGTGCGTGTCGGGCCACGCGCAGTGTAGGGTTCCGTAGTTGCGAATGACAACTTTGAGTTCACACTATTCACACTCGCACCTTACAGTTTAACGACCAAAAACATCTAACAATGAAAATAGTATGAAATTTTACAGTTTATAAGTTGAATGCCTATAACTTTTTAGTTTCTACTTAGTACTCAGCTCTGATAGTTTTCCTTTAAACTTCAGTATATATACTACTGCTGTATTTTTTTTCACGTATCTATATATAACCGTTTAGCAGATAGAGGGGGGGAACACTTACGTCTAACAAAAATTCGCACTTTAAAACCAAATATTTCGGAAACGGATCCCTAAATCGAAAAATGGTGTTCTCAACCTCACAATATTTTTGAAAGACCTATTTAACGATACCCCACACGATGGGTAAATAGAGAAAAAAAAATTACTCCCCCACTTTACTTGTACGGTAGCTACGCTAAAAAAAAATTTTTTTCAAGTTTTTATTCTACCACTTTTTTGCCATGATTAATATACATACCCATACCAAATTACAGCTTTCTAGTACTTATAGTCTCTGCGTAAAACCGCGGACGGACAGACAGACAGACAGACAGACAGACATGGCGAAACTATAAGGGTTCCTTGTTTACTACGGAACCCTAAAAAGGATGATATCATTGTTTTCCACAATTATAAATATTGATGTTTCGATGGTACTGCAGGCATACATATTATTATAACACAATTTAAGCAACCCTACCAGTAGTTATCGCTTAGACTGATGGCCAAAAGCGGCATTATATTACTTCAACTAAGGACTTGTGCTTAGTGAAGTACCGACTGAAACTAAGGAGATTCAGATGGCATGTGAAGTCGTTAAGTCCCAGTTGTTATCATTATATGGTAATTGTATACTATATCTGATTAATTTATGCTGGAGAAGAGGGCGATGAACCAGTGTGTGAGCATTATAATCACACACGTATGTTAGGCAACACAGTCCACAGTTGGACGGGGGAGGTGACCGCAAGTAGCATAAAAATATCTCAAGCTTTTTTATGTTTCAATGGCACGTTAAGCCGTTGGTCCGTGCTGTCAACATAGCAGTCGAAAAGATGATGATGAAATGCCTGAGGCAGCTTGGAAAATCTGATAGCAGTGTTTGCCAATTACAAACACGAAAATATAAATTTCAACAATTAAAAAAAAATTTAGTTTCTTGATGTATCTTGAGAAAACCTAATTTTTTTAAAGAATCTTTTGGCCATATATACAAGGCATACAATTAATACAATCATACAATGAGTGTGAGCAAAAACATACTGATTAAAGGACCTACTTCTTTTTCTTAAACTTCAAAATGTCGAGATCTCTGTTTTGATGATATTACCGTTTGCGGCGGACTTCTAAATTATAAATTAACATCAAAAATATTTCCAGTCCCCCAAAATTCAACATTTACGTTACTATTTAATGTTCTTTTTTCGTTACATCGTCGTGTTACTGTAAACAAGTAATATCTTCTAAGCAAGTCTGTGGGTACAACGTAAATTAAGGTCAAATAGCCCAAGGCTCATCTCGAATTTTCTGTCTAGGACTCGCATCTGACAACTTGTATTAAATATGAAAACATCATCTTGTTGTACCTTTGTCGCTAATAAGGTCTTTTTCTTAACATTAGGGCACTACATGAATATTTCGGTGTCCAGTGATGCCCAAATTTCAAAATATAAGAAACGGCGGCTTTATTTAAAATTTTGTATTGCGAGGCCATAGACTGTTTTATGAATTATTATTTAATGCAGTATTGTTTAGAACTTAAAGTGAGAAAATATAGCTTTTTGTAGCGTTTTATCACTAATTACTCACCTGGGCAACCTGGAAATCCCTGAACCGACTCCGAGCTGGAGTTGGGAGATGTCGAGAAAACAGGGTCAGGTGGGGTTTCTCTACAAACAATTTGTGTGACTGCGGTGTCGATGAAACCATATCTCACCTTTTGTCGTGCCCAAACTGTCCCACTATTTGCACCGTACAGGACCTTAATGAGGCCAACGATAGGGCAATTAGCGTAGCCAAATACTGGTCAAAAGATATTACTATAAGAATAATAAAAGTATGCAACCATTTCGGCTCGATAAGAAGAAGATCACAAATTACTTTTGGCCAAAACGTTATGTAAAGTTTCACATTCACACTTAAAAGTTTATCAAATAGTTTGAAAGGTAATCAAGGGTCTCACAGTATATTTTTTTCAATGATCTCTTCGTTTTCTTTTAAATTATTTATCTTAAGATCATTATAGTAATAAACTTTGAGACCACTTTTATATTTTTTAAATTCTAGGTAAACGCTATTTCGGTTTAGTTGTATAAATCACTACTGTTTTTTTTTTTTTTTATAAACTATATTTACTATTTCTATCTCCTTTTAATATATTTTTTGTAAATGTCTTAACTTAACAAAAATATATTAAAATCGGATTTATTACATATTTAGAGATGCCCCCTGAAATGATTTACAACACTTAGAAAAAAGCACTGAAAGTACTAATATTTAGTTAATTATGCTTGCTTTTCTTTAATAAATATTTGTGTAGTTATAAATTTATTTATTTAAATATTGTGTTCAATAACATACCAGAATCTTGTTCTTAGCGTATCGACTCGGGTATACCAACATAATATAAGAATGCCTTTATATTAGATATAAATTTTCTCGCACTGCTTTGCAAACCATAAAGCAACTGAGTAGGTATGAAATAAAAAGTATACGTCCATGCTTTGCAGAAATATTAAACATAAATGTAACAAAACTAATAAGCAAATTTATCAATGAAATTACTATCAAAATGTGACTTTTCTAGGGAATCGCACCCCAAAAGAGACAATTTTGAGGGTAGTAAAATTTTTTAATTCATGTGTGATCCAAAGGTTAAAAATTAGACTCTATTATTAAGCCTTCGCTGTCCGTTCACATATCAGAGAGTATCTTTTGAACATTAAAGGTATTTGAAATGTTCAGAGATGATAACATTTATTATGGTAGTACTGAACCATGAGTGTGTTGTGTTTTGGTTCGTGGTCATTCTTATAATTATGTAGTTAGTTTTAATATTTCTAATCCGAACTAATGTTATAAATCCGAAAGTAAGGTTGTTTGTTTGTTACCTTTTTACGCCCTATATACTGATCCGATCATGATAAAATTTTACAAACACATAGGTTGGGATTCTGAGAAGGACATAGGCTATATATCACGCGGGCGGAGCCGCGGGTAATAGCTAGTAAATTATAAAACTTCACTGTATTAAATATCATAAAATCGCCTTTATCTTAGCGTTGGATATTATAAAATTCCCTCAACTACTTGGTGAGACGTAAACCAGCTGGCTTTGTGTAGCTGACAGCTCATATTCAGAATATACTGCATTCTTAACGGCACCGTAAATAAATAACATTTAACAAGAGCATCTACAGCATTAGTATTTAATACTTTTTAGACGTATAAATCTTTTAATATGTTGTAAGGTATAATATAATCGTTTTTATCTTCTACACAGCAGAAAAGAAAAACTGTGGAATGGACCAGCTGCTCTTCCCGCGCAGATCGTAAAAGCCGATCGAGGAAATGATCGTGAGGAATCATGTTAATATGAGATGTGGCTAGCAAACCATCACTATTTTGATTCCGTTCTCCACCTACAAGCCCACCAACATGATAAACGTGGCCTTTAGGTCATAGACCTGGGCTTTGTCTACCCCGCAAGGGATTAGTAGTCCGTAAAAGAACATCAACTATGCCACCAAATATAAATTTTACACTATTATTGTATCTTTTAATGCAAACACGTTTATGTTAGCATTTGATGTTATAAAAAAATCCTTTCGTAAGCTTTGTGTAGCCGACAGCTCATATTCAAAATATACTGCATTCTTAACGGCACCGTAAATAAATAATCTTTAACAAGAGCATCCTGTGCACTCTTGTATTTCACTATATAAAATATTAAAGACGTAAGTTTGTTCTAAATTGACGGTTGTTAGTTTGTTTTTCGTGTTTGTAAGTAGCCAACGCTGATTTCAGATTTTTCATGCTGCCTAAATGCATCTGACATAGCTTTACGACTGCTATCAATGATGATGGCTGGGACCAACGGCTTAACGAAGACTTTTTGACGAGCTCCGTGCGGTAGCGGTCAACACGTCGGCCTGTGATACTGATGGTCTTGGGTTCGGTCCCCGGTCAGGTCAAGATGAAAAACGATCTTTTTCAGATTGCCCTTGGGTCTTGAATGTTTATCTTTATATCTATTTGCTATAAAATATAGTATCGTTGAGTTAGTATCCCATAACACAAGCCTTAAGAACTTACTTTAAAGCCAGCTCAATCTGAGTATTTTATCCATATTTATAGATATTTATTTGACGTGCCTTCCGAAGCACGTTACAATTAACGGTACATTTCCAATAGGACGTTTATAAAAAGCTTATTTAAGGGGGCACACTAGGTACAGTAGCGACGCCAATCATTTTATTCCTAATACTTTACAAATAGAAAGAAATTCAAGAATGTAAATCATATAAGCGGTTCACATTCGCCCTGAGGAAGACCTCCGGATGAGGTTGAAACATGTCGGCCTGTAGCTGACTTCATACGTGAGTGACCCGTATTTTACATATTAATAATGTTAACATCTCACGTTAGTTTTAACCAATGATTTATATTTTACTGATCCACCCAAAAGAAGGATAACGTTATTTGCACGTATGTGCTTACATATTACAGCTTTCTAGTACTTACTTACTTACTAGAAAGCTGTAATTTGATATGAGTGTGTATATTATTCATGGAAAAAAAGTCGTAGAATAAAATCTTGAAAAAAAATTTTTTTTTGGTAGCTCCCATACAATTAAAGTGGGGGAGTATTTTTTTTCTCTATTTACCCATCGTGTGGGGTATCGTTAAAAAGGTCTTTGAAAAATATTGTGAGGTTGAGAACACCATTTTTCGATTTAGGGATCCATTTCCGAAATATTTGGTTATAAAGTGCAAAATTTTGTTAGAGGAACGTGTCCCCCCCCCCCCCTCCTCTATCTGCTAAACTGTTATATTTGGATACGTGAAAAAAATTACAGCAGTAGTATATATACTGAAGTTGAAAGGAAAACTATCAGAGCTAAGTATTAAGAACAAACTAAAAAGTTATAGGCAACCAACTTATAAAATGTACTGGAAAATGTAAAATTTCATACAATATTCATTGTTACATATTTTTGGTCGTTAAACTGTGAGGTGCGAGTGTAAACAGTGTGAACTCAAAGTTGTCATTCGTAACTACGGAACCCTACACTGCGCGTGGCCCGACACGCACTTCGCCGGTTTTTCTTTTTTATTGACCCGGTTTTGACTAATTTAAATAAATTAAAATGCCACGGGTATTTTTGGTGTAAAAAATGTGGATATTTACTTAGATGCTCATAACTTTTGTTGTAAGCAATATATCTTTAATATCAAAACGTACAGCCCTACTTCTCCAATTTATCAATAATAGGTATAAAAGATATTGAAATTGGACTATATTTAAGGGGTGGGAAGCGTTATCGCTTTTTGTATGAAAATTTACAGGTAGTCTATCGTATTAAAAAGGTCAGTCTAGTTTCTATTTTTTTGAAATAATGCTATATGTGTAATGGTGGGATAAACTCTGACACCAGGGTGTGCATGGTCGACTGATCGTGTCACCTGCACGAAATAATAATAATAGTAATGGTTAAATCTGTGCAATTTTAAAATGAACTAAAAAGTAATCGTTATGTTTTAAATTTTCTTATGTAGTTTGCAAAAGTAAGCTACGTAACAAATTATAAAACTTCACTTTAATATTCTACCTTATTATGAAAACGCGTTTACCTAAGCGTTAGATATTATAAATCTCACCACTGCTTGATGAGGCGTAAACTACTCGTAGCATGCGATGTGAAGCCCACCAGCTCATATTCAAGATACATAGCAAGTTTAACACTACTGTAAATAATTAATCCTTTAACAAGAGCATCCTGTGCAGCGTCATATTTCGCAGCAAAATAGACGTGAAGCCTCATTTTTAGGATTCCGCAGTAAACTAGGAACTCTTATAGTTTCGCTATGTCTGTCTGTCTGTTTGTCTGCGGTTTTACTCAGAGACTATAAGTACTAGAAAGCTTGAATTTGGTATGAGTATGTACCTATATTAATTATGCCAAAAAAGTGGTACAAAAAAATCTTGAAAAAAATTTTTTTAGGGTAGTTCCCATACAAGTAAAGAAGGAGTAATATTTTTCTATTCAATCCCATGTGTTGAGTATTGTTAAATAGGTCTTTAAAAAATATTGTGAGGTTGAGAACACCATTTTTTGATTTAGGGATCTGTTTTCGAAATATTTGGTTATAAAGTGCAAATTTTTGTTAGAGGTTATTTTTCCCACCCTCTATCTGCTAAACGGATCTATAGGGATATGTGAAAAAAATTACAGCAGTAGTATATACTGAAGTTGAAAGAAAAACTATCAGAGCTGAGTACTGGTACAAACTAAAAAGTTATAGGCAACCAACTTATAAAATGTACAAGAAAATGTAAAATTTCAAAAAAATTCAATCTTAGATCGTTAAACTGGGAGGTGCGAGTGTGAACAGTGTGAACTCAAAGTTCTCATTCGCATCTACGGAACCCTACACTGCACGTGACCCGACACGCACTTGGCCGGTTTTTTCTATGCTTTTAGGCTAATATAGTGTAAATATATTATATGACTTTAGTATAGTATTGTAATATGAGAACAATTGAAAGTAAGATTTTCTACGCGTTAGAAAACTCCCCGAAATTATCTCAAAACATACGATTACCAGAAAATTCCGGTAACAAAGGGGTATATCTCAACTCATAATCGTTTTAAGCCCACAACCTATAAACCACACTCAGCATAAAGGGCGAACTAGATAAGAGGCACTTTGCTCGTATTCCAGTGCTATCAGTACACTTTTAAGGCCCATAAATAGTTAAAGAAGTTCTTCCGCCTCCCACCCGGTTACGAGTAGGACTTTTTTCCTTCAATAATATTGGGATCAGGTTACAATGTCTTTGAAGTCTGTCGGATTCAACTATTCTTATGTTTATGGTGTACCCGAATTAAGACTTACTTAGAATGTTTTATGAGAACAAGCACACATACGTATAATATCCTATGAAACGCGTTAAAATAACTCCCCCAAAATTATCTCAAAACATGCGATTACCGGAAAATTCCGGTAACAAAGGGGCATATCTCAACTCATAATCGTTATAAGCCCACAACCTATAAACGACACTCGGCACAAAGGGCGAACTAGATAAGAGGCACTTTGCTCGGATTCCAGCGCTATCAGTACACTTTTAAGGCCCATAAATAGTTAAAGAAGTTCTTCCTCCTCCCACCCGGTTACGGGTAGGACTTTCTCTCAGCGATAGTGTTGAGATCAAGTTTCGATGCCTTTGAGATCTATAGCAATATCGGATCCAACTATTCCTTTGTTTATCGTGTTCCATTGATTATTTTATTACTTATTTTTGTTTGGTATAGTGAATTTCCTCATTTTCATAGATTGCTTGTTTTGCGAATGTCTAAGTGGCCAATACTGGTGTCAGATTTTTCAAGCTGCCTAAAGGCATATATCATAGCTTAACGACTGCCATCCTGATGACAGCTAGGACCAACGGCTTTACGTGTTAGTCAAAGCAAAAAAGAGCTCAAATTCCACTGATAGTAACCCATCAAAGTGGGGACCACGCCCGGGGTTTATACATGCGTCATCATTTACAGACAGAATTTCATAAGAGCATAATTTTTCTACCTTATTACAGTAGCAAAAAATAATAATCGTATGCTTAAAATACGCTTAATATTATATGCATTAAGTAAGATATTATGCAAAATACGGCTTTACTTACGTTACCGTCGTGTCGCCACCCCTTTCACTCGTCCCGATGATGGTCTTCGTAATAGACGAAACTAGTCGGCGGATCCGACGTAATAAGACGTGAGTAAAGCCGTGTTTTCACAATGAATTTATCTCGCGAAGTTTTAATATTATTAAGGATTATGACGTCATTTTAACATTTGATTACATTTGGTTATTATGCTCTTCTTAATTCATAAAATGATAAGCGATACATATAATGTACATAAATGAAATATTAATATCCTATTTATTTTAATCACTTCAAACAATATTCCGTAGCGCAGAGGATTATAAAGCAATTTTCACTGGATATAAGAAGCTCATCAACATTCCCTGAGCAGATTAAGATCTCGTTTGTCCGCTTGCCTTTCTTAATCCTTATTAGCCAGTAAGACTCCGGAATTGAGGCAGTTCAAGGATTCCTTTTCAGTTGTAAATTCGTCACTACCCCATATCTATTCTTATATTATTAATTATTTTTAACAAAAAAGTAAAACCTGACTGCAACCCTATACGTAAATGGGTGTGGTAGTTCAATCAAAATAGAGAAACAACGTCGCAATCAACTTGTCTTGATTCGCGAAAGAATTAAACAGAAATAAAATTAAACCAAACGGCATACTTGTAATTTTTTTTGTTTTTTTTTATTTTTTCTAAAAGCACTGGATACATTTCGATAAATAAATTATAGGACCACTTTTGAAGTTCAGTCAAAACAGAGAAGAACCGTTCTCATCAATTTGTCTTGATTCGCATACGAATAAAATACAAATAAGTTTAAACCGATCGGCATCCTTTTGAAAAAATTTTTGGGTTTTTGTTTATTTTTTCAAAAAAGGCTCAATACATTGCAACAAAAATTTTATGGGACCATTTCTGGAGTATTACCTATCGAACAAAAAAAGAATCACTAAAATTGATTCACAACTGATTGAGTAATCGCGTAACATACATACAAAAAAAACATACAGGCGAATTGAGGACCTCCTCCTTTATTTAAGTCGAGTCGAAAAGATTCGATTATAAAGCTAATCGTTTTAATGCATGTTGTATATTTAGAGAAATAACTTATAAATCTGTTCTACTATAGATATTATAATATACCGAGCAATACAATCCATACTAATATTATAAATGCGAAAGTTACTCTGTCTTTCTGCCTGTTTTTCTTTTACGCCAAAACACTTTGAAAAAAAAAGAAATATGGTACACAGATAGTCCAGAAATTGTCAGCCAGTGAAAGGACAAAGGTTTCTTTTAAATTCGGAAAATAAGTTGGAAGCGGTTGAAAACGGGCATGAAAGGCTGTAAAAAAAACTCACTATTTCAAGCGCAGAAGTCGTGGGTTCAGCTTGTATTCTTTATAATAAATAATATATTATTGTTCACCTCGTATAAGTTACAATATCATAACTTTAAAAATTAGTTCTGTAATTTTGATTCTATCCATTTGATGTTAGTTAACATTTAGATGATAATCGTATGAAAATTTAAAGCGCTTCTTTTGGGGCTATTCATCATCATCATCAGGTCTTTCTAGTCAGGAGCACGACCCTCTCTGTACTACCATTAATAATTGGGGCTATAAATATTAAAATAAAGTCGAAACAAAAAACAAAAAACATTACGCTAAACAATTCACAGAGCTGCAATGCAGCATACTGACGCAATAAAAAAACAATTAAGTGAAATTTTATTCCAAATCCCATCTGGTTTATCCCAAGCAAGTGTAGTATGTCTCTAAGACAGTTTTATAACAGCATAAACCGATGCATGGTCCATATGGAAGCGAAATAGGCCATTTGGCAAAGAAAAGTCGGTGATTATTTTTCAGTCCTTTTTGCAAGGAACAGTGACACGAACGGCTTTGTTGGGCGAGGTCACTGACCGCCATGTGGATCATACTATCATTCGTCAGCATATTTTCTATTTTGGTACAAGTGTCTTTTGTGACGTGCCTTCTTTTTGTTATCATTGAGACATTGGAGGAGGTAAATGATATAGGTTTAACATCGTTCGCGTAATTTTTAAATACTTCCGTTTTTTCTACAACTTAGTCTATTACTTTCCCATAAAACAGAAAATACTTTCCTATTACATAGTATATCCTATAGCTTTTCCCCACCGCATAATGCAACACATAACGAAAACAGTAAACTTTTTCAGGGGAGAAGGGTACTTGATGTCCTTTCACAGGCTTAGAATTACGTTAATACAACTTAATCGGTTAATTGGTTGGAGCGTGAAGAGGTAAAAGTCTAAGCCATAGATACCTACGTTCGACATGTCTTCCCATAATTTGTTTTTCTGTGTCTCGTTTAAATTATCGTATTAAAGTGTTTCTGAAACTCCTACTTATATTTGTATGGCCGCTCGCAAAAAACATCAGTTTGACTTTAAAAATTTTCCCCTTATAATTTATACCTATACAGAGAATGTGAAGTACAAAAATTTGAAAACATCTATAAATGCTGTTTTTTATAAAGGTAGTAAAAACTAATTGTAACTATGATTGTTTGTTTTTCATAATCATCTGAAGTGGTTTGAAAGATAAAATCTTTTGTTTGTTCGAACTTCGTAGGTTCTAATTTCAATTTACAACTTCTATTCTTCTTTCGGTGAGTGAGAGCGCCGGAGGCCCATCCCCTCAAAAATAAAAGGCCGCAACGCTCTTGTCACACCCCTGGCGTTACATTAGTCCATGAGCAGCGATCACTTACCATCAGGTGACCCGCGTGTTCGTTTGTCCCAAGACATAAAAAAACAGACTGGTGTGTGATGTGAAAAACACTGCGTCATGGAAGCCATCATTGAGAGGAAACAAATGTTGAAACGTTTATTGTGACGCGTAACACAGTTCACAGTAATCATATTTTATTTATATTTCAGCGTATCTTAAATTAGGCTGCGGCAGTATAACCCCATAAAATCTACAATAAACGTGCTAAAATTATGAACACACAAAATTAATCGAGCCGTTGTGTTTGTAATAAATGTTAAACTCCTGGAATATCGCTAAAAACGATACAAGGGCTTGTAAAGCAGCTCAGTAAAAAATATTTATCGACAATAAACTCAGACGAGAAAAAATTGAGACGCAGCGCGTTATGGTCTCCACACTGCTGTTAAAAAAAATTACTAATATTTTCATCATGACAGAAATGCAATCACAAGAACTTATTTGATTGTTAGAAAACGTTTTGAAACATTTTTAATAGCAGTGTGGGGGGAGCACCATTAAGCTAAACGAAAAGAAAGTTTTTTTCAGGGTATTAAGTAAGGAATTCAATAAAACCAACCTTGTTATGTAAACTTGTATATAAAACCTAAATGACATTGTATGTTGCTAAGATCTATCCTAAATCAAAAACAGATATACATATTATGTTTCAACAACAATTATGTGTCAACGATTAACATTAAAAAATAGTTTAATACTCAAGATGAGAAAAACGATTTGAGCATGAGGTATATTCTGAATATTTGAGCTATCTCAAATGATATGAGTTTTATTTATTTATATTTATACAACGCAGTGTTGAACTTATTTTTTCAACACCGTTTTTGAATTTGTCACGTGGGAATTATTTTCAAATGTACAATAAGTTTTTTTTTTGTAACGCATGTTGGAAAGTAATTGCTTTTGTAAAGTATTTGCTGCGCTCAAACTTAATTTTTTTAGGCATTCACGCAGCCAAGCACAGGCAGTAAATTTAATTTGGCAATGATCGTGATGATATGTGGTAACTGAGCGTATTTTTATCAAGTTTAAATATTTGGAACTCTTTTTCTTTTACATAATAGATAATGCTTTAAGACAAGCGTTACATAAACATCGTTTTCATCCTTACGTAGTACGCAAAGCTACTTTTGCTAAACCTTAAGACATTTTATGCAAATTGGCCTGGTGATAGTCTGTCTGGATTTTTGAGTAAGTGGAAAATTAATTTATTTCAAAAGTACAAAAAAAATAGAGACAAATACATACGAACAATCACTCGAAAATGCCCCCCCGGATAGTACCCGGCTCAAAGGTACCCATTATGCTGGCAGCATTTCCTCTCTGAATTGCAATGGATATCCTTTGAACCAGGTACCAGCCAGAGCGGTTGTCATAACCACGGTCTCTTAAACGACGTCCTATCTCACTAACAAAGTCTCTTGCTTCCGGACACCATGGGCCAGCTGTCTCTACGGCGACGGGCACAAAATCATAATTGGAAGAGAAATGTGTATTTGTCTAATTTTGTCCTACCATACTAATATATTTTGATCATGATTTGCCGTGGTCTACATAAATCGCTAAATAGACAGTGAATCCAAGTGGGTCGTAGTAAAGACAATCTCGACAATATGTTAATAAGACTTGTCCAAGCCTTACAAGATTACCTCAGCCCCTCAATTCCCAAAGGAAAAGCTGTTAGGATTGTATCATTATCATTATCATCATCAGGTCTTTGTTAGTCTCCACTGGAGGAGCATGACCCTCTCTGTTCTACGGCTTGTTTTTTTTTATTTTTTCTAAAAGCACTGGATACATTTCGATAAATAAATTATAGGACCACTTTTGAAGTTCAGTCAAAACAGAGAAGAACCGTTCTCATCAATTTGTCTTGATTCGCATACGAATAAAATACAAATAAGTTTAAACCGATCGGCATCCTTTTGAAAAAATTTTTGGGTTTTTGTTTATTTTTTCAAAAAAGGCTCAATACATTGCAACAAAAATTTTATGGGACCATTTCTGGAGTATTACCTATCGAACAAAAAAAGAATCACTAAAATTGATTCACAACTGATTGAGTAATCGCGTAACATACATACAAAAAAAACATACAGGCGAATTGAGGACCTCCTCCTTTATTTAAGTCGAGTCGAAAAGATTCGATTATAAAGCTAATCGTTTTAATGCATGTTGTATATTTAGAGAAATAACTTATAAATCTGTTCTACTATAGATATTATAATATACCGAGCAATACAATCCATACTAATATTATAAATGCGAAAGTTACTCTGTATTTCTGCCTGTTTTTCTTTTACGCCAAAACACTTTGAAAAAAAGAAATATGGTACACAGATAGTCCAGAAATTGTCAGCCAGTGAAAGGACAAAGGTTTCTTTTAAATTCGGAAAATAAGTTGGAAGCGGTTGAAAACGGGCATGAAAGGCTGTAAAAAAAACTCACTATTTCAAGCGCAGAAGTCGTGGGTTCAGCTTGTATTCTTTATAATAAATAATATATTATTGTTCACCTCGTATAAGTTACAATATCATAACTTTAAAAATTAGTTCTGTAATTTTGATTCTATCCATTTGATGTTAGTTAACATTTAGATGATAATGGTATGAAAATTTAAAGCGCTACTTTTGGGGCTATTCATCATCATCATCATCAGGTATTTCTAGTCTCCACTGCAGAAGCACGACCCTCTCTGTACTACCATTAATAATTGGGGCTATAAATATTAAAATAAAGTCGAAACAATAAACAAAAAACATTACGCTAAACAATTCACAGAGCTGCAATGCAGCATACTGACGCAATAAAAAAAACAATTAAGTGAAATTTTATTCCAAATCCCATCTGGTTTATCCCAAGCAAGTGTAGTATGTCTCTAAGACAGTTTTATAACAGCATAAACCGATGCATGGTCCATATGGAAGCGAAATAGGCCATTTGGCAAAGAAAAGTCGGTGATTATTTTTCAGTCCTTTTTGCAAGGAACAGTGACACGAACGGCTTTGTTGGGCGAGGTCACTGACCGCCATGTGGATCATACTATCATTCGTCAGCATATTTTCTATTTTGGTACAAGTGTCTTTTGTGACGTGCCTTCTTTTTGTTATCATTGAGACATTGAAGGAGGTAAATGATATAGGTTTAACATCGTCCGCGTAATTTTTAAATACTTCCGTTTTTTCTACAACTTAGTCTATTACTTTCCCATAAAACAGAAAATACTTTCCTATTACATAGTATATCCTATAGCTTTTCCCCACCGCATAATGCAACACATAACGAGAACAGTAAACTTTTTCAGGGGAGAAGGGTACTTGATGTCCTTTCACAGGCTTAGAATTACGTTAATACAACTTAATCGGTTAATTGGTTGGAGCGTGAAGAGGTAAAAGTCTAAGCCATAGATACCTACGTTCGACATGTCTTCCCATAATTTGTTTTTCTGTGTCTCGTTTAAATTATCGTATTAAAGTGTTTCTGAAACTCCTACTTATATTCGTATGGCCGCTCGCAAAATACATCAGTTTGACTTTAAAAATTTTCCCCTTATAATTTATACCTATACAGAGAATGTGAAGTACAACAATTTGAAAACATCTATAAATGCTGTTTTTTTTGTAAAGGTAGTAAAAACTAATTGTAACTATGATTGTTTGTTTTTCATAATCATCTGAAGTGGTTTGAAAGATAAAATCTTTTGTTTGTTCGAACTTCGTAGGTTCTAATTTCAATTTACAGCTTCTATTCTTCTTTCGGTGAGTGAGAGCGCCGGAGGCCCATCCCCTTAAAAATAAAAGGCCGGCAACGCTCTTGACACACCCCTGGTGTTACATTAGTCCATGAGCAGCGATCACTTACCATCAGGTGACCCGCGTGTTCGTTTGTCCCAAGACATAAAAAAACAGACTGGTGTGTGATGTGAAAAACACTGCGTCATGGAAGCCATCATTGAGAGGAAACAAATGTTGAAACGTTTATTGTGACGCGTAACACAGTTCACAGTAATCATATTTTATTTATATTTCAGCGTATCTTAAATTAGGCTGCGGCAGTATAACCCCATAAAATCTACAATAAACGTGCTAAAATTATGAACACACAAAATTAATCGAGCCGTTGTGTTTGTAATAAATGTTAAACTCCTGGAATATCGCTAAAAACGATACAAGGGCTTGTAAAGCTGCTCAGTAAAAAATATTTATCGACAATAAACTCAGACGAGAAAAAATTGAGACGCAGCGCGTTATGGTCTGATGTTAAAAAAATTACTAATATTTTTAACATGACAGAAATGCAATCACAAGAACTTATTTGATTGTTAGAAAACGTTTTGAAACATTTTTAACAGCAGTGTGGGTGTGCACCATTAAGCTAAACGAAAAGAAAGTTTTATTCACGGTATTAAGTAAGGAATTCAATAAAACCAACCTTGTTATGTAAACTTGTATATAAAACCTAAATAAAATTGTATGTTGCTAAGATCTATCCTAAATCAAAAACAGATATACATATTATGTTTCTCAACGAATAACATTAAACACTAGTTTAATACTCAAGATGAGAATAACGATTTGAGCATGAGGTATATTCTGAATATTTGAGCTATCTCAAATGACATGAGTTTTATTTAGGTATTTATACAACGCAGTGTTGAACTTATTTTTTTGAACACCTTTTTCGAAGTTGTCACGTGGGAATTATTTGCATATGTACAATAAGTTTTTGTTTTGTAACGCATGTTGGAAAGTAATTGCTTTGCTGCGCTCAAACTTAACTTTTTTAGGCATTCACGCAGCCAAGCACAGGCAGTAAATTTAATTTGGCAATGATCGTGATGATATGTGGTAACTGAGCGTATTTTTATCAAGTTTAAATATTTGGAACTCTTTTTCTTTAACATAATAGATAATGCTTTGAGACAAGCGTTACATAAACATCGTTTTCATCCTTACGTAGTACGCAAAGCTACTTTTGCTAAACCTTAAGACATTTTATGCAAATTGGCCTTGTGATAGTCTGTCTGGAAGAGAAATGTGTGTTTGTCTAATTTTGACCTACCATGCTAATATAATTTGGTCATGATTTGCCGTGGTCTACATAAATCGCTAAATAGACAGTGAATCCAAGTGGGGCGTAGTAAAGACAATATCAACAATATGTTAATAAGACTTGTCCAAGCCTTACAAGATTACCTCAGCCCCTCAATTCCCAAAGGAAAAGCTGTTAGGATTGTATCATTATCATCATCATCATCAGGTCTTTGTTAGTCTCCACTGGAGGAGCATGACCCTCTCTGTTCTACCAGAGCCATATAGCCAGAGCAGTCAGAGGATTTGGCCTACACTCTCCACGCTGGCCAGACGGGTTGGAGAAGTCTCTTTGATGATTTAAGCTTTAGTTAGCTTGAGTTTCTTAAGTCGCCTTCTACAACATTCACGGAAAGACTTGGAGTAGTCTTATTCTACTCTGCCGGGAACCACAAGGCTAAAGCATGAAGCACACAGCCGCGAATGCGGAACGGAAGCGTTCCGGAACGGAACATTGGCGAAACCATGAAACGTTTATACCAACTATGATTTTGTTTGTTGCGTCTCACACCGCAAGCGGAACGAAACCGAAACGGAATCATGCAACAGCGTTTTGCAGTTCCGCCAGTGTTTCGTTCCGGAACGCTTCCGTTCCGCATTCAAGGCTGTGTGCTATAGGCGTAAGGATCGTTTTAGTAAAGAACCAGCCACAATCCAGAAACAGCGTTAGTGCTACTCGTCCCCACAGCCTATGGCGCACTTATGTCATGTATTAGGTTCGCAAACTCTCATTTCTAATTATTATTTTTTCATGTACACATTAAACAATAAAATTAAGCATAGTAACTAAAAGAAACTTTAATAATAAATAAATAAAAATATACGGACAAATCACACAGATTGAGCTAGCCCCAAAGTAAGTTCTAATGAAAGACTTGTGTTATGGGATACTAACTCAACGATATTATATTTTATAACAAATACATATATAGATAAACATGCGGTCAGGGGTGTCTTTTTCAACTGCCTGTCCGGTAGCTGCAGATATGGCATCGGGTACGCGCGCCCGGCCTCCCGAGCTGCTACTTGCTCTCTCCCATTCATCCGAGTGAGTAGTATCCCAACCTTCATTCCTGTCCCAAATTCAACAAATTCCTATCCTTTCCCAGCTTAAAATGCTTTCGATGGGCAGCAGCATCGGAAGTACCACAAGCCAAACAAACTGCGCTCGCCAACCCGCCTGCCAAGCGTGGTGAGTATGGCATAAACCTCTTATGGATTGTAAGAAAAAGACTGTTTCTGTGGACGAGTTAAACAACGGGTTCGTAGAAGCTGTCCAGGCGGTGGGATCCAAGATATTTAAGTCTCGCCCCAAAAAGAAACCCCAAAAAATGTCACCTCAGACCCTTGATTTTATGGCTGAGCGACGATCCATGGCGCTGCAGACCTCCGAAGATGCTGACGCCCATCGGCGGCTCAATAGAAAGATCCAAAAGTCTCTGCGGCACGATATTCGCTCCTATAATACTGAACGTATTAAGGAGACGATAGAGCAGAATAAGGGCTCCAAAGTGTTTGCAAGAGTGGAGTCTATTGGGCAGAGCCGGTTGGCTAAGCTGAAGACGGAGGACGGCAAAGTGGCGTCGACCAAGGCTGAGGTACTGAGGGAGATCGAGAGGTTTTACGGACAGCTGTATACGTCAGTTGCCAAACCCGCTGTCAACTTGGCTAAAGATCCAAGAGCCAAGCTAACTCGACATCATACCGAAGACATCCCGGACATCAGCCTGTACGAGATTAGGATTGCCCTCAAGCAGCTCAAAAACAACAAGGCGCCGGGCGAAGACGGAATCACAGCAGAGCTTCTGAAAGCGGGCGGAACGCCGATACTGAAAGTCCTACAGAAGCTCTTTAATTCCGTCTTGCTCGAGGGCGTGACGCCAGAGGCGTGGAACAGGGGCGTGGTGGTTTTGTTTTTCAAAAAGGGTGACAATACCTTATTGAAGAATTATAGACCCATCACGCTCCTGAGCCACATCTATAAGCTGTTTTCGAGGGTGATCACGAATCGTCTCGCGAACAGGCTTGATGCCTTCCAGCCTCCCGAACAAGCCGGTTTCCGAAAAGGCTACAGTACCATAGACCACATTCATACGCTGCGGCAGGTTATACAGAAGACCAAGGAGTATAACCGGCCACTATGCTTAGCGTTCGTGGACTATGAGAAAGCCTTTGATTCGATCGAAACATGGGCCGTGCTTCAGTCCCTCCAGCGGTGTCGCATTGACCATCGGTATATCGAAGTGTTGAAATGTTTATACAGCAACGCCACCATGTCAGTCCGAGTACAAGAGCAGAGTACACAGGCTATTCCACTGCAGAGAGGGGTTAGACAGGGAGATGTAATTTCTCCGAAACTGTTTACAGCTGCTTTGGAAGATGCCTTCAAGCTCCTGGAATGGAAAGGACTTGGCATTAACATCAATGGCGAGTATATCACTCACCTCCGATTTGCCGATGATATCGTTGTCATGGCGGAATCGCTGGAGGACTTAAGTACCATGATCAATGGCCTCAATGAGGTTTCCCAACAGGTGGGCTTAAAAATGAACATGGATAAGACGAAGATCATGTCAAATATCCATGTTGCGCCAATACCGGTTTATGTTGGGAACCATTTCCTTGAAGCTGTAGACCAATATATCTACCTGGGTCAGTTAATCCAGGTTGGAAGTTCCAGCTTCAAGGATGAGGTCTTTCGACGAATCAGACTCGGCTGGGCAGCGTTCGGGAAGCTCCGAAGTGTCTTCTCGTCCGAAATACCTCAGTGCCTAAAGACGAAAGTCTATAATCAGTGTGTGTTACCAGTGATGACTTACGGGTCCGAAACGTGGTCCCTTACTATGGGCCTCATAAGAAAGCTCAAGGTCGCTCAAAGAGCTATGGAGAGGGCTATGCTCGGTGTTTCTCTGCGAGATCGAATCAGAAACGAGGAGATCCGTAGAAGAACAAAGGTCACCGACATAGCCCAGCGGATTAGCTCTTTGAAGTGGCAGTGGGCGGGGCACATAGCGCGAAGAGCCGATGGCCGATGGGGCAGAAAGGTTCTCGAATGGCGACCACGTTACGGCAAGCGAAGCGTCGGACACCCACCGACCAGGTGGTCGGACGACCTGACCAAGGTCGCAGGGAAACGCTGGATGCAGGCCGCTTCCAACCGGTCATTTTGGAAATCCTTGGGAGAGGCCTATGTCCAGCAGTGGACTTCCTGCGGCTGAAATGATGATGATGATGATAAACATCCAAGACCCAGGTCAATCTGAAAAAGATCATTTTCCATCTTGACCTGACCGGGGATCGAACCCGGGACCATCCGTGTCGCAGGCAGGCGTGATGACCGCTGCGCCACGGAGCTCGTCTAATACACAGGTACTACATATTTCAAAAGAAATTTCTTCCAGCAGACCTGCGAGAGATCCGTGCCTGCTTTTATTCATCGCTTCGCGTCGCTACTCACCAAACTGTATTTTGGCTTACTTATATTCATCCTTCGACAGAGGTGTATGAGTGCCTTGTTCCCGGCTCGTGAAAATGTAACATCAAAACGGTATTTGCCTAATGTTAAGATTATATAAAATTTGTTTCTAATGAGACTAATTTCTATCTAAAAACACTATAAAGAACACTTTTAATTTGATATCGATTCGTTAAGTGATCTTAAAGCTTCTTTAAAGTTGGGTGAATAGGACCATTTTTAAAGTATGAAAATCTTTAATTACAGTTATACTGTATTTTAGTCTGCAAAATTTATAGCAACTTTATAAAACCATTACCATAAACGAAATATTTCGTATAGCTACCAAACAAAGTTCTCACGCCACCCATACAAAATACAAGCTTGTGACGTCACAAATATATAGGCATTTCAGCGGCGCGTTTTCACGTCTAAAAATTTACGTCTAAAAACATGTGTCTTTAAAACTTTAATAACTGAAAGAGTTTTTTGTTTAGAAATGTATTTCTGTCACTATTGTGTTTATTTTTGGCGGGTCTTTACATAGCAACATGAAAAAAATTTTAGTCAACATGCCCATTCCATCAAAAAAGGGTACATAAAAGAAGCCTCTTCGCGGCGCACCCTAGCAAGCGAGAAACAGAAATCAAGTTCTCCCATCGATGCTTACTGAGTTCACTCAACCCAAAAAATGATCCAAACGATAAATTCACCTGGTTATTGTGAAACTCGACCGTCGAAGTTTCAAGTGAATGTAAACCGGCTCTTTGTGCTCGAAAGCAGGTGGTAACTTTTCAATCCTGCGAGAGACTTGAGAGAATTCCACAATCGACTGCACTTAATACTTCGCTAACAGAATTGTAGGCTTTTACTGTTTTAATATTAGGTTTGAGCATGTGTAACTGCAGTTTTCTTTTTATGAAATGGATAAAGTGTGACAAATTTATTTAATGCATTTAAAGAGATAGGACGAAGGGGTACTTGAAAAGATAATTTAGCTGACTTATCTGAAACTTTATGGGAAAATTTTCATTCTTTTCCTAATATACAACAGTTCAGCTGATCCAACTATTCATATTACTATTAGAAACATTATTGATCTTATTGTTCATAATTTTACAACAAACATTTTATTTTTTCAATTTCTTTTTTTTTTTCACAATCTGATTGATACAATCATTGCAAAAATGAAAAAAGAAAGACTTTGAGTATATCTCGATTGAACAACCTGATAAGGTTGTTCATTTTAATTTTTTTTAAACAATGTGAATTCACAACAGAAAAATATAATTTTTGTATTGAAAACAATTATTACTTTACTATAGAAATATTCTTGGTAGAAGTAGCAAAATATCATAATATATACTATTTTTTTCATCTCACCTACCCTTAAACAGTGTCATTAAATGCAAGCAAAGTGGGCTGGATGGTCGCTATTACGACCACGGGCTATAAGATTTCATACAAATTCCATAAAGCCCGAGAGCGCATAAAGTAGTTTTTTAAATTTAATAGGGCACTACCTATACCATGCATAAGCGTCAAATCTTCTACATCCAAAAAGTTTCCTAGTCGTATATTCAAATTTGGAATTGCCAGTGAACCCCATGAAAAAAACATTTGAACTATTCTGCGAGATTTTTGTCCTAAATTCAAATTTGGAATTGTTAATGGCCGTGCGTGGCTGGCTGTTTGTATTCATCGATCTTTGACTTCCACTTTTTGGATAAAACATTTTCGTTATCTGTGTAATCCTCGGATGCATTTTCTGTTCACTGTTTGCCGCTATTTATTTTTAGGCATAATATTTACAAGTAATCGTAATTTTCATTAATTTGCATGAAATACATTCCTTATGATAAATGAATACATGGTCAATAATGTTGATATAGATAATATAATCAGCCAGCTTGCAGACGCATAAATATTAATTTGCAAGGTAAACTATATAGAATAGTCATACTATACAAGTTCAACCAATATAATATGAAAAATATTTTTTTTTACTCTACTATTTACTCGGTGAGATGAAAAACATTGTGTGTATCACGGCCGGTATTAGACATTACAAACTCGGACTACTAAAAGCACTCGGCTTCGCCTCGTGCTTGTTAGTAGTCGCTCGTTTGACGTAATGTCTTCTATCCCGCCCTTGCTACACAATGTACTATTAACAACTTACGTGTCGTGTCATTATCTATTACCACTATGGCCAAAACCTTATGAATCAAAACTTAACATCATTTATGCTCTCAATTTAATAGGAATTAAGCCATTTTAATTTCATGCTTGACCCGTATGTTTTCTTTACAAAAATTGCGACAGGAATCAGTATACAATGTGGATTTCATTTTACAGTCGGCCGGCCATCAGATGACATGGGTATGTGAATATGGATGCCTTTGCCTCTGATTCCTTTCGGTGATAAAATTCCGCGAATTCAATGTATTTTTTGTAGGACCCTTATTCCGAGTATATTTTGTGCCTAACAAAAGGCCAATGAGGGTTCTTGTGAGTTGAAGGAATATTTGTTATTACTTGTTTAAATTTGATTGCTCTTGTCTATACTTATTAATATGGTTAATGCAAAAGTGACTTAGTTTATTTTTTCATGTAGCCTTTCAGTTGTTTGTTACACTTTTGCATTTATAACATAGTTTGGATTCTAAGAAATATTGTCCATCGAAAAAAAAAATATTATAAATGCGAAAATGATTTCGTATATTATTTGTTTCTTTGTAACCTATTCACGCTTTATCTACTGAAACAATTTCCTTGAAATTTGGTATAGAAAAGAAAAAAAACCGGCCAAGTGTGAGTCAAACTCGCACAATGAGGGTTCCGTACAATATGTTTCGTGAACACACACTGTGTTAAAAATTTTTTATTCAATTGACTAGCGCCATCTAGTGGTGTTTAAGTGAACTATTTCCCTAGATGAACTTATTATTGTGTTTTTTCACTTAATTTTCAAGTGATAGAATTCTTATTACTTTTCCTGTAATCTTCAGGGAATGAACTATATTTTGTAATTTTTTCAAAATTTTCGGCCCAGTAGTTTCGGAGATCAGGGGGGGGGAATGGTCAATTTTTGCCTTCTTTCGTGAATAAAAGCAAAAGTATTGATTTTACCCGAACAAAAAAAAATATTTTTGAGATCCTCATAATGAGCCCTTTCATTTGATATATGACACAGTAAGGTTTGCAAAACTTTCTTTTCAAATTTTGTAATTGGGCCCCCCAAAATGACCAAAAAAATCTTTATTTACTTTGCACATCCGTGTTTGGGTCATAGGATTACACTATCTTACCAAATTTCATCTAATTTGGTTCAGTAGATTCGGAGAAAATCGGCTGTGACAGACGGACGGACGGACAGACAGACGCTCGAGTGATCCTATAAGGGTTCCGTTTTTCAACTTTTGTACGGAACCCTAAAAAAAGGACATATCTTCCCTTTCATCCCGGAAAAAGTACTATTCTCGTATTTACCTCGCAAGGGAACAATCGTGAGAGTATAATAGTTATGTAAAATAATTATGACAAGCGTGCTTCCTAATGATTTAGGGCAAGAATCAGATTTAGTATAACTAGATAGGGATGGATAAAAGTAGGTAGGAGAGGCATTTGCCCAACAGTGGGACACAGATTAGGCTACTTACAAAAAAACATACTTATGATATGAATTTTTAGGGTTCCGTAGTAAAATAGGAACCCATAGTTTCGCCATGTCTGTCTGTCTGTCTGTCTGTCCGTCCGCGGTTTTACTCAGAGACTATAAGTACTAGAATGCTGTAATTTGGTATGGGCATGTATATTAATTATGCCAAAAAAGTGGTAGAGAAAAATTGTCGAGCTCCGTGGCGCAGCGGTCAACACGCTAGCCTGCGACACGGGGGTCCCGGGTTCGATCCCCGGTCAGGTCAAGATGGAAAAAGATCTTTTTCATATTGACCTGGGTCTTGGATATTTATCTATATAAGTATATATTATAAAATATAGTATCGTTGAGTTAGTATCCTGCGACACAAGTTCACAACTTACTGTGGGGCTGGCTCAATTTGTGTGATATGTCCCTATATATTTATTTATTTATTTATTTATGAAAAAAAATACAAACCCATCGTGTTGGGTATTGTTAAATAGGTCTTTTAAAATATTGTGAGGTTCCCAGCACCATTTTTCGATTTAGGGATCCGTTTCCGAAATATTTGGTTTTAAAGTGCAAATTTTTGTTAGAGGTAAGTGTGTCCCCCCCCCCCCTCTATCTGTTAAACGGTTATATATGGATACGTGAAAAAAATACAGCAGTAGTATTACTGAAGTTGAAAGAAAAACTATCAGAGCTGAGTACTAAGTACAAACTAAAAAGTTATAGGCAACCAAGTTATAAAATGTACCCGATAATTTAAAATTTTATACAACGTTCATTGTTAGATGTTTTTGGTCGTTAAACTGTGAGGTGCGAGTGTGAACTCAAAGTTGTCATTCGCAATTACGGAACCCTACACTGCACATGGCACGACACGCACTTGGCCGGTTTTTTTTTTAAATAAACTGGTTTATTCAAATCGCAAGTTTGAATAAACTAGTGTTTATTTTTTTACATTTCCCAACTCCATTCAAGTTTTTTAATCAAAAACTATAATTATACACAGAAAAATATCGAATATTTGTGATTGTGTATCTATATTGATAATCCTTAAAAAAACACAGACTTAAATTTCAGCAGACAAAGACACTGTAAATAAATAGTAATTTTTAATATACTATTTCAAAACAAACAAAGCTCTGATATATAACAGTGAAAACAAATTGATTTCGTCAGTAGCATGGAAGGAAGCTGCTCATTTAATGGATAAAGAAAATAATAAAACAAACAATTTGAAAATATCATTTCATCTCCTATTTACACTATGTCAGCAGGGAGTCTACGAGGAAAATATGTAAGTAAAATGTAAGACGTGTTTCTATTTTACGTCTATTTCGCGCGAGTGTGTGATCAAGTTCTATACGCTTTGTTACGAGCACAATGTTCAATTAAGTCAGTTAAAAATTACACAAAATTTTAACCATCATTTATGAGCTATGCTTGTATATGTTTATCATTGTTGTTTTTTATTTGTTGTTGACGAGCTCCGTGGCGCAGCGGTCAACACGCCTGCCTGCGATACGGATGGTCCCGGGTTCGATCCCCGGTCAGGTCAAGATGGAAAATGATCTTTTTCAGACTGACCTTGGTCTTGGATGTTTATCTATATAAGTATCTATTATAAAATATAGTATCGTTGAGTTAGTATCCCATAACACAAGTCTCGAACTTACTTTGGGGCTAGCTAAATCTGTGTGATTTGTCCCTATATATTTATTTATTGTTTAATTTAGTAAATTAGGTACTTAAGTTTTGTACTCATTGCTTTGTATTTTCTGAGTCACGCAGAAAAGAATGAAACAGTTGTCGTACTTGTGAGCCTTAAAAGTATAGTCTTTAGCAGTAAAAATAAACTACAACATAGTAATGTTCAGACTAGCAATTGTTGGGAAAACACATTTTTGTCATGTGGAAACTAAACATTGCTTATCAAAAACGCTTACAGTATTTGCTCATACAAATCATAAGTATAGTTTACAATTAACAATTTAATTTCTCTCATTACGTTGAAAATACACAGTCAAGTTTAGTGGCCGAGTTAAGTCTAAAATGTAAGAATAAAAATAAGTATATTGTAAAATTATAAAATAAGCAAAGCAAAATCGCAACACTACTAAAATTTCACTTCCTATTTATACTATGTTAGAAGGAAATCTACGAGGAAAAGATGGAACTGAAATATAAGACATGATATTCTATTTCACTGTGCGAGTAAGTAATCAGATTCTATAAGGTTTGTTACGTCAAGCCTATATTTGTATCAAATAACTGAATATTTTCTACTACATTTATGTTTCTATTTTATTAGTGTACTGATTAAGTACAATAATTTAAGATATTTTTGACAAAAAACACAAACCGACTTCAACCCTATCAATTTATTTAAATAAGTGTAAACCGACAGGCATACTTGTGATTTTTTTTATTTGTTTTTTTTTATTTTTAAAAAATCGTCATATTTCGGTAAAAATTTAATGGGACCATTTGTAAAGTATTACCTGTCGAACAAAAAAATAATTTCTTAAATCAGTCCAGGCGTCTTTGAGAAATCGGGGAACATACATAAAAAAATAAGGAGTATGACGAATTGACAACCTCCTCCTTTTTTTGAAGTCGGTTAAAAATAGGTGTATACGATTGATATTATGAACTCAACAAACGTGAGATATTATAACCAAGGTTATTTTAATAAGTTTGGAAATAACAGAAGTTATATTTATGAAATCAACATACCATAATATAACCCAAGTAACTGAAAAGATTTTTTAACAAAGATAATAAATGCGGTTTTTTTGTGATTTTGAATGCAATATTTGTTACATACTACAATATTTTAATGATTTTTCATCTAAAAACAACTGAATTACCAATAACGAAAATCAGAAAGCCCGTATCAAAATTATAATTCCGTCTCCTATTTACACTACGCCAGCAGAAAGTCTCCGAGGAAAATATGAAAGTGAAATATAAGACGTGATATTCTATTTCACTGCGAGAGTGAGTGATCAGATTTCTTGTAGGCCGTCATCAGAACGCAATGACTATTAAACATGGACATTAAAACAATTTTTGTGATGGTATCAGGAAGCACTTGTCCGTTTGGTCACAGATGGATGCCACAAATGAAACTTCTCATCTTTGAGGCAAAATTTACACCAAATAGTTTATATTACACCTTGTAAATAACGAAAAAAAGAAAACCCCGTATCAAAATTATGATTCTAACCCATATTACACTACGCCAGCAGAAAGTCTCCGGGGAAAATAAGGAAGTGAAATTTAAGACGTTATATTTTATTTCACCGCGAGAGTGAATGATCAGATTCCATACGTTATATTATTTATTTATATATAAATTATATATTTCTTCTTCTTATTTAAGAGCTTTGTAGCTCTTGTCGATGGAGTATACGCCAAACTTCTCTATCCTCTGCTTTAGACTTTAGTTCTTGATACGACATGACACCAGCCTTTTTCTTTAGTTGATCAACAAAACTTTTTCTTGGTCTCCCAGGACCTTTCCTTCCTTTTACCTTACCCTCCAGTATGTTTTTAAAGAAGGTATCATGTCGTATCAAGTGACCAATCATCCTACCCCTCCTATTCTCTATTTCGTTAATCAGTCTTCTTTTCTCTCCTACAATTTCCAGCACCTCTTCATTACTTTTTCGTTCTATCCAACTGATTTTTTCCATCCTTCTCCAGCACCACATTTCAAAGGCAGCTAGCCTTTCATTGTCCCTCTGTGTGAGTGTCCACGTTTCACATCCATATAAAGCTATGCTCCAGATGTAGGGTTTTATAAGACGCTTTCTTAATTTTCTGGATATTTTTGAAGTAAATAGTTGTTTCTTATTATTGTAAGCTTTTTTTGCAATTGCGATTCTAGTTTTGATTTCAATGGAATTTCTGGAGTCTGCTGTTAGTGTACTTCCTAAATATTTAAACTTATCGACCTGCTCAATAGGTGTTCCATTAAGGTATACAGGATCTCTGACTTCTAATGTTTTATATGTGATCATAGTTTTAGTTTTAGATATATTGATTTTAAGACCGAATTCTTGAAATGTTATGTCCATAAGTTGCAATAATTGTTCAATATCTTGTTTTGTATCGCCCAGAGCCGCAATATCGTCTGCAAAACGAATAAAAAATATTTTTTCTCCATTAACTTTAATTCCTCCTATATCTGACTCCTGTATTTTCCTTATTACTTTTTCTATGTACATATTAAATATTAATGGTGATAGTGGGCATCCCTGTCTTACTCCTTGTTGTATTGTTGCATGCTGTGTTTCATCTCCTACTTCTATTACGGTTTCTTGTTCCTTGTAGAGTTCGTAAATAATTCTCCTGTCTTTAAAATCTAATCCAGCTTCCTTTAATATATCCATCATCATCTTCCAATCTACCTTATCAAAAGCTTTTTCTAAATCTATATATCCTATATGTGTATTAATACCTAAATCTAAGCGTCTATCAATAATAAGTTTCAATGCCAAAATTGCTTCTCTAGTGCCTCTATTTTGTCTGAACCCGTATTGATCCTGACCAATGTATTTTTCTGATAGTGGTCTGATACGATTTTGGATTATTTTTATTAGTATTTTAGATGCTTGGGATATAAGACTTAGAGTCCTATACTCCTCACACTTTAGTGTATTTACTTTTTTAGGGATTGTAACAGTCTTACTTATTTTAAAATCTTTGGGTAGTTTTCCTGTGTTGTACATAATTCTTACTAGCTGATACATTTCTTCAATCAAAGGGTCGCAAACTGCATATTTTATTAATTCTATACTTATACGATCATATCCAACTGATTTACCGTTTTGTAAACTATTTAGAGCTTTTTCAAATTCTTCTCTCATTATATCTGGCCCAATATTATCTTTTTCAACGTCATGAAAGCTTTCTAAATCCTGTTCTGACATACCCCTACCTCCATATAATTTTTCTATATATTGTTTCCATCTAATAACTACGTCTTTATTATTTATTAGTATTTTTCCATGTTCATCTAATATGCTCGTGCTTTTAGTTGTATGCTTTTTATCTAACTGATTTATTGTGTGGTAAGCTTTATCCATTTTACCCTTCTTAAGTTGATTTTCAATCGTATCACAGGTATTAATAATTTCTTTTTTCTTACATTTTCTACATTTTGATGTTATTTCGTTTGTTAATTGTTTGTATCTTTTAATATTATATTGGTCAGTTTTATTTTTAATTTTCCTTCTTTCTGTCATTAAATCTATTATTTCTTTTGTCAGCCATTTCTTCCGCGGCACAATTTTTTCTTTTTTTAACGTTTCTTCGGCGCTTTTTATTATTATTTCTTTAACACTGTTCCATCTATCATTTATGTCTATACTATCAATATTAGTTATATTAGCTTTATATTTTTCTAACCTATCTCCTAGTTTATTACTATATTGCACTCTGAATGTGTGATCTTTAATTCTAGTTACATCTATGTTCTTTGGTTTAATTTTTCTTTTATCTTTCTTAACTTCAAAATTCTGGGTACTTACAAGTAAATTATGATCGGAATTCACATCTGCTCCTGGTAAAGTTTTGCAAGCTTTTATATTTTCTTTATATTTATTTCTAATAAGTATGTAGTCTATCTGAAATCTTCCAATATCTCCCGGCATTTTCCATGTATATAACCTTCGTTTGGGTAGCCGATACATAGTGTTCGTAATAATAAGATCAGATATAAATTATATATTTAAATAAAAAATATTATTAAAATTGCGGTTAATAAGGCCCATGTGCAACGCGCAATAAAGCCTATTCCATTGACAGAAATCGATTTTGTTATACCTAATTTAAGTAACCAACGAAGAAAGCTTTCAGTTTAAATACAATGAGTAAATAATTTCTAATGGTTTGACACTTTTTCGAAAACACAAAAATGGCTTTAATAAAGAACCCGGGCCTTATTAGACAGCCTTGTACGTGATTTTTGTTTGATTTGTATTAAAAATTATAACGCATGAACTTATGTATTTTATTTATATGCATGTTTAAATTTACAGGAAGCATTACAAGCTGATCTAAAAATATTGCTTTTTTCAAGCAATAAAGATATAAAGTGGTTCGAAGTTAAGTAGGCGTTATTTGGCTCCAGTACCTTAGTTTGTTTTTTATCTTAAAGAAAATCATGTATCGAAAATAACTAAGACCCGTATCAAAATTATAATTCCGTCTCCTATTTACACTATGCCAGCAGAAACTCTCTGGAGAAAATATGGAAGTGAAATATAAGGCATGATATTCTATTTCACCGCGAGAGTGAATGATCAGATTCCATACGGCTTGTTACTTTCAATCGGCTTTTTTGAGTAAGATTCAAACCACAGAATATTTTCTCCTTAATTTTGTTCGCTATACTTGTGAAAAATGTTTTGAAGATTCTTGTCTTGCATATGTATTATTATGTTGTAAATGACATTCACGCCCTCAAAACAAATCTAATGTAGTATGTAGTATCATTTATTAAAATCGATTGTAACAAATAATACAAGTCAAACGTATAGCCCTTTTGGGCACCGTCGCTGTCTCATGTATCTTATTATCTAACGTTAAATGCCTTTAACCATTGCAAGGTAGACAGAGCCCAATATATATTATAAAACCTACCCAGGCCACGTTTAAAATGTTAATGACTTGGTGGAAAGCGGAATCAAAATAGTGATGAGTTGTCGCTTCAACTATTGACGTGATTCCGAAGATTTTTTCCAAAATCCCTTAACCGGCTTTTACGGTCGGCGTGGAATGTAAAACGGCTGGCATTTTGTATGTATTTTTTTTTTACTTCCAAACCAGCGTGGTAACATAATAAAACAATGAAAATGTATGCTCCGTCTAATCTTAAACTAAACAATAGTTTGAATTTCCATACAGTTGCCACATCATTAGCAAGTTAACACGGTATCAGTTAATCCAGTTATAATAGCAGTTTACGCAGGTAAGCGCGACCTAGGATTTACATCTCATTCCGAGAGGACAAAACAGATAAAGGTAACAATTCTGTGCTTGCACAGCGTGTGAATTAACTACAGACGTTTAAGGGCTGACTAAACCGACGGGTTTAAAAGTTAATGTTGAAGAAAAATTATAATTTTAGTCAAATTGAACATCTTTTGTGCAGGGAACGCGAACAAAATATCGATATTTCCCAATAAAGGTGTGCCCAGAATATTGTATTAAAAATATCGAAAAAAAACCCGGAAAGTTATTCATTATGCCATTTTGAGTGACCCCTTCAAAGGAATGTCGATGGTTAATTTACACGCTGAAAATAAAAAAATTAAATATTCATCTTCATCAGGTCTTTTTTAGTCTCCACTGCAGGAGCACGACCCTCTCTGTACTACCATAGAGATAGAGACATATATTAGCCAGAGCAGTCAGAAGATTTGGCCCACATTCACACGGCCAAACGGGTTGGAGAGGTTTTTTTGATGTTTATAAGCTTTATTTAGCTTCTGATCCTAATTCGTCTTCTATAACATCAACAGGAAGACTTAGAGTGGTCCTATTCTACTCTGCCGGAAATGACGCGGCTAAAGCAAATATTAAATACACAGCGTTAACTATCATTCTTGTTAGATGTTTGTAGCCTTTCCATGTTCTAAGTGTGCCTAGAATTTCCATCTTCTTGCATTCAATCACAGCACTAATCAAAATATTTTCAATACATATAGCCTATCGAGTCATCAGGTCTTTCTTAGTCTCCACTGCAGCAGCACGACCCCCTCTGGTACTACCAGAGCCATATATTAGCCAGAACAGTCAGAGGAGCGTCTGGCCAGCGAGGAGAGTGTAGCCCAAAGCTTACACTGACCACGCTGGCCAGACGAATTGGAGGTCCAACTCCATAAAAGAAGATACAACCTTTTCCATTCCACCGAACTTAATAGCCCATGTGCATGTGCTACTCGTAATGTATGTACCCTACCTGATATAAGCTACGTCAAAATTATTCCAATAGCATTTGACTGAATGATTGTTGCACATCAAATTAGTATAAATGGATATTTGCCACTCTCTTACAAACTTTTCATTAATAATAATCACTAGTAGTGTAGGATAAGTAGAATTAGAATGTACCTTAGTTATTTTTTCTTTGAAATTACACAATTATTCGTATAAGAAAGTGACTTGTTGACACTTCGATTTCCTAATTACTTTGGCTGTTGGAAGCTTCTGTTCAGCTAATCGATGTTAATGAATGGTTCCTTATGGTTATATGTTATTTTTATGGCTCCTTTAGGGAACGCTGATAATACGGAAAAAGAGCTTATATTCGGGCAATTAAACGCATCGGTCGTAAACCGATTTCGTTGCTGGGCGGAAAAAGAAATCTTAACTACTTATACAGATGATGAGTACCGTTATAAATAGACTTTGTTTTTCCTGTACACAATATGAACAAATTCAGTATTGTTTCTGTGAAGTACTTATATCAAGCCAAATACGGAAAAAGGAGCTTTCATCGATTCATTTTACGAGCAATTTTACAAGCTTTGAGTTTAGAATTTCATATAAAAATTACAGTAAAACAAATAAAAGTTATGTTTAGAAAATAATAAATATCATTTTATTCTACAGTGTGACCTTTGACATTCCCTGAAAGGGGTGACTCAGACCGTCAATATAAAGCTTTTCCTTTGGGACCAATGGTGGGAACTCGAATTTTTTTTTGTTACTTTCCCATACTAATTGCCCGGACTGAACAGTTTTGTACGAAATGTTGAAATTTTGTTTTTGTTCCCAGAATTTATGTCATAGGAAAATTAACAAAGGTTGCGGAAGGGCGCTGACTACAGCGCTTCCAACTGGTCTTGGAAATCCTTAGGGGCTTATGTTCATCAGAAGACGTCTTGCGGCTGAGATGATAATGATAATTTGGCAACCATTTATGGTTAAAACTTTAGGGTCCGACTTTCTGTTGACAAAGATATTCCAACTTAGCTGACCATATGTCCAACTTTTCGCAATTCAGAACACGTAGGAAGAATAGTGCAGTGAATTCATAACGGCAGTTTTCCACAGACTCCAAACTCCACAACTTAGAAGGTCACAAATAGAGTTATTTATTCTTTGGCGCATAGAGCAGACATTAAGAGCGTATCCTAGCAGTATGTTTTCCATACAATTGTAATTTTTAAAAAAATATTAGGAAAACAGGGTTTTAGAAATAATTAAACTTAGGGCCATACCTATTTTAGTACTAGATTTTATGAAAAAAGAATTGTGCCCCTAGAAGCAGTTTTCAGCGAGAAAATAGAGGAATACATTTGTATGGAAAACATACTGAAAAAATACTGGCAGGATACGCCCTTAAAACCATACTGCAGTACCAATTTAATAGTGAACCCAGCTTAGTAGCACATGTGGACCTGTTTAGATTATCAGAACCAAAAAGACAGGCAGAATTTTTTTTTGTTGGAAAATAGCTTAGTATGTAAATCGGATAATCATTATTATCTATCATCCGATAGCCTTATACTATTTTGCTACTAACATAGGTAGACGTGAGTATATTATGTGAATGACAATCACTCCATCAATTTCACTAATCTGGACGCGATAGTACAGTTCGTAAAAATTTAAATGTGTTTTGTGCATTTTCGATGCTATTTTGATATTCTGTTATTTAATTAAAAAATTAGATGTGGGAGAAAATTTATCCTGCCCCGTGGAATTTTGTCCCATATCTTATTTCGTAATTGAATACAAGTATTCATGTGTCTGTTCTATGAATACTAGGTTTAAATGTCTTTGGAAGGTCACAATAAAACTGTCACATGGAGGCCAAATGTTGCGATTTATCGGAGAATACGATAAACTTACGAAGTTTTCACCTTTGGGTCGGATGAAGCAAATCTGCCTTTTAGTTGATACGGTTTTACTTGTTTTGTATTGTTTTCTATATCTTTTCACAGTACATAAATACAATATATAAGTATACATAAAACTTGTCATATCAAACTAGATTTTTATTTTCGTGTTCCTATGGAAAGACATCCCAAAAATAAACAAATATTTCTGAAAAAAAAGTTCTCCTACACAAAAAACTATTTCATTTATTGAAGTAAAAAAATCAAATGTTTTCAGATGTTAAATTTCATTAATCGAGTTGAAGAATTACTCAACGTCATTAGTGTGTGTTTATTAAATATTTGATTTGCGGTTATAAGTTTAACAATAACATTTCTATAATTTTAAATGAACAAATATTATGAAAAATTGTATTAGAAGATTTTTGTAAATAAGAATTGGCGTGAATAAATATTTATTTTTTGAGTTTGCTTAAGAGGTTCAAGCAGGTAGGCTGGCGTAAAAACTTTACTTGATCTTATTACAGTATTAATGCCATCATAATTTTGGATATCGGATTTTGGATATTGGATATATATAAGATGATGATGACACGGTTTACGAATCGTTAAACCCAAATAGTGGGGTAAAATAGCCTTGTTTGACGTTTTTAATACAAAAATGAGTCAACTACTACAGGACATCAGAAAAGCGTCGAAGCGATATGCTTCTACACAAGGTTTATGAAGCAGAAACTCGCAACGAGCCATTACCTCCGAATCATTACGCCGCCACTATTTGGATGCAGGGAGCATTCTTCTCTGCCCTTTTATTCCGGATTTGTTTTCATTAAAGATGGTTTTCAAGAAATTTAGCGTAAACACGTATTAATCGATACCTGTCTTTTTTACTCAGCTACGACAAAACACAAAGAAGCATAGATATCAGAATATTTAGAAAGAAGTGTTAAGTATTTAAGGCAATTAGAGATATAGGGACGGGAACATATAAATGGATGTTCATTTATATAAGTATACCTATTATAAAATATAGTATCGTTCTCACCTACAAGCCCACCAACATACTAAACTTGGCCTTATGGTTTTACAGACCTGGGGTCTATCTACCCCTCAAGGAAAAAAGACATGATAGTATGTATGTGTGTGTGTAGTATCGTTGAGTTAGTATTCTGCGACACAAGTACACAACTTACTGTGGGGCTAGCTCAATTTGTGATATCTCCCTATATATTTATTGTTTATAAATAAAATGAGAAAAGAGTAAGAAATATAACCAAAATTACAGTAACCATTTTGGGATTCAAACTTAACTTCTAGTTTGAAGCTTTGTACTTTACCAATAGGCACATCGGGTCGTTGTTATCTACATTAAGTAGTCACTATTCGTCCCCACTCAATCATTAAAAACACTTTTTTGTGACGATCCCAGTTAACTGTTACTTAATGCAAAGTTATACTAGTCGTAACCCACGTCAAGAAACTAACAAAAAGAGACTCACTTACTTCAAGACATAAGCAAAGCGTCGTAGCATTAAGCTTCTACACAAGCTTTATGTAGCAGAAACGCGCAACGAGCTTATTACCTCCAAACCATTGCGCTGCCTCTATTTAAAAGGTCGGAAACATTCTATTCGACCCTTTTATTTCATAATTCTAATTATTATGGCAAAGACAAAATTAAATATAAATAGATAAATATATACGGACAAAATCACACGGATGGAGCTAGCCCCAAAGTAAGTTTGAGACTTGTGTTATGGGATACTAACTCAACGATACTATATTTTATTACAAATACATATATAGATAAACATCCAAGACCCAGGTCAATCTGAAAAAGATCATTTTCCATCTTGACCTGACCGGGGATCGAACCCGGGACCATCCGTGTCGCAGACCTGCGTGTTGACCGCTGCACCACGAAGCTCGTCTATAATTATAGAATATTATTTACACACATAATTTCGAATTCGGTAGGTCGGAGTTGGAAAAATTGTTCATATTGACGGTCTGAGTTACCCCTTTAAGGCGAGGTGAGTTCACACACTAGCGCCACCCAGCAATTAATTCATTTACTCCTAAATCAAATCAAATTTAAAAAATCTAATAGCTGATCGCCCTAGTAAATTACTTGAAGTATTCTTTTTGTTACTTTTCATAGATATTACAATCTAAGTTGAAGAGAACGAATTTTTACCGCCAAAAGTGGCCACTTTTGGCGGTAAAACCCGGTAAAAATTCGATCTCTTAAGTTATCAAATTAAAAATATGAAAACTTGTACTAATAATACTACAAGTAATTTACTAGGGCATTCAGCTATTAGATTTTATAAATTTGATATGATTTAGGACTTATAGAATTAATTGCTGGGTGGCGCTAGTGTGTGAACTCACCTCGCCTGAAGGGGATGTCAGGATTAAATTTACACGCTTCATAAGAATTTGTACCCTCTTACCCCTTCCCGATAAAATCATTGTCATAGATTAATTGCTTTGTTAATCATCATCATCATCATGTCTTTTGTTGGTCTCCTCTGTTGGAGCACAACCTGTACTACCAGAGCCATATAATTAGCAGGAGCAGTCACAGGATTTGGCCTACACTCTCCATGCTGGCCAGGTAAGTTGGAAAGGTATTTTTGATGTTTTTCAGCTTTGTTTGGCTTGTGTTGCGTTAGAGCATGTTTTTACTTTAACTTTACTTTTCATAATTAAATTAAAATTGACGACAGTCTACACAGTTTTTTATGCCAGTGCGACTTCTAGAGATTTTTTTCGGAAGGTAGGGTATAGATTGAAAAGGGGCATTCAAATAGAGACGGTGATGATTTCTGAGATATTTACCATAAAGATGTATGAAACATTAACAAAGCGTATGTTTCCCAGCAGAGTAGAATAGGACCACTCCAAGCATCTCATGGATGTCGTAAAACTCGTAAAAGGTGACTTAGGAAACACAAGCTAAACAATGCTTTTAACATAAAAGAGACCTGTCTTACCCTAACCCGTCTGGCCTGCGTGGAGAGCGTAGGCCAAATCCTCTGACTGTTCTGGCTAATATGTAGCTCTCTGGTAGTCAGAAGGTCGTGCTCCTGCAGAGGAGACTGAACAAAACCTGATGATGAGAGCGGTCATAGATCATGCATAACAATTGAGACAGCTGTGAAACTTTGCATAAAAAAGTATACAAATGCTATTGTTTAGAATAAAACACCACGACAAACTGCTGACACATAATATGCTGCGCTATACCAGTATTTCCCAAGAAAGCCTTCCTGAGGAAAGCGAATGTTGATTCGAAATATCCTTGAAGAAATATCTGCAAATCTGTGTAAGTCTTAGCGGCTCACTCCGGGGAAATAAAGGATTCTATATGAATAAGTCTAGTCGAGCGTTTGCGATATAGACCAAGTAAATAATAGACAACAAATGTCAGATCAGAAACTGTTCTAATTCTTCGTTTGCTTTATTACTTATTCGTATTATGATAACTATATTCATGAAAATGAAATTAGTATACCTAGTGAAGTAACTTCTTGCTCTGCTATGTGCGTAAAATGTAGACTAGATTAAACATACCTTTATTCTTGAAGCAATTTTGTAGTGCAATTATATACCGTTCATATTGTAGCTCAATTGGGTCTAACTTCACTCTTTTTCTGAATTCGATTTATGCTATAATAATTCTCTTCATTCATTTCATGCTCACTAATAAATGTTCAACTTGGTGGTGACGTTGTGTGTCGGGTCGTTGAGTTCCCTCTAATGTGGTTGAGCTCAGCGATAGCTGATCCATACGTCAACTCGTGAACGAGTGCTGTCAGGGAGGAGGGGACTGGTCTGCTCGGCCTCTTTGAGACTACTCTATGTATCATAATTATGTTGTTTATTATTATTGCACACTCGATCGTTAACATAAACATGTTTTACAAAATAATAAATCTATGTATATTGAAATTATAACATGAGAATAGAAAAAATAAAGACAGAAAAAGACAATAAAGAATAAATATACGTAATCATATAAAGCCCTTCAAGCGAGTAGGCGACCAAAACTGTTGAAAAGGGTTTCTTTCGGCGTTTCTTCTCTGCAGTGGTCGGTTCCGAAACGCTAGTAGTCTATAGCTTTTTAACAATTAATAAATACATAATTATCTAATAAGATTATTTTAAATACGATATGACGTGAAAAAGTGCCTGCAATTGCCTATTTTCTGAATTAACGTTTTTGATATTTTTCATTTTTTTTTTCTCATACCAAACTACTTAAAAAAATTTGGTTAGTACTTAATTTGAAAGTTGCTTATGTGATAGTGATCATCATTCAATAGACATATGTAACTAAATACTTTAGAATAAAAAGTTAAGCATAGTAAGTAAGATGTAGCATGCCAAGATTTGCCGTAGTAATAAATAAATAATAATGCCGTGGGTTGTGTAATCCACTCTTATCTATATCAGTGACTGGCGATGTTTTTCAAGAGGCACAATAATCTCCACCATTATTCTTTCAGCGAATTTACTTGGTTCCGTCGACGTAGATATTGCATTTAGATTGAATGAGGAAATAAAACCTTTAGCTGATAGTGAGTTGTAACTTGATGATACTCTAATTTGTTATCGGCTCTCTAATGGAGTTAAAATAGTGTGGAAAAGCGAGGAAAATCTTAGCTGTTAGCCGTTGAACAATTTTATTTTTTTAGCCTATATTGCCCCAATGCTAATAAAAGAGACTTTAGAGAGTTTAAGCCTTATATAGCCCGCCATAGCTCAAACGATTCTATTAGACAAGATTTAAAAGCCTTTTTAGAGTTCCGTTGCAAAGGGTGCCAACGGGGCCCTATATATAGTAGTAGCCTTCGCAGTCAGTCTGTCCCTCCGCCTGTCACAGCGCTTTCAACCTTTTTAAAAAGATATCATCGTGGAGATCGTCATCCTATTATCCTTAAATAATCGCAGTAAGTCCCTTAGTGACAATAGTAGTGATTGTGCTGTGTTTCAAGCCTTGTATGGAAATTCGGTTTAGTAGTGTTGCGTCAGTTGGCCCCACCTTTATGCTAATGAGTCGGTAATTAGTAGACCAACGGCTCAACGCAGCCCGCTTGTTGATGCTGGACACACTATTGAGAGCGTGAAATGTGAAAACATTTGCCTAAGGTACGCTAATAGGTGTTGTTCTATCCCTAATGCTTCTAAGTTTAAATGCAATTAGAATTAGTACTACCAATGTTCTTGCGCGTCTGAAAGCGTCGCGCGATTGAAAGTAAGTCGGATTTGACTTTATAAATATATTGAAATGGGTACGAGATATCGATTTGAAATGAAGCAAAATTTGTAACGTAGAACTCTGTGGTGCAGTGGTTAACATGCCACCTTGCTGAACGAGGGGCACCGGGTTCGATTCCCGGTACAGGCAAAATACTTGTACTCCGTTTTATTTATTTTATTTTATTTATTTGGGTTTACAAACGATTACACATATTTCTTAATACAACAATTAACAGGTATAAATATAATACACGTGCAACCAACAACGCAACCACAGATTAATACATGACGTTTGCTGCAAAATGAGTACATTTATTTATGCACCCAGTAATACAATGTTTTCAAAGATTTTGTTTTACTACTTGTATCTTTTATATTTGTTTCCGTTTTCATATTTGTGCTCTGGAGCTTATCCAAGGAGGGTTGGCGTAAAGCAGGCAGTCGGCCGTAAAAACTATGCTAAATCATATAAGAGCATGAATGCTGGTAAAATATGAAAATTTGATAAGAATAGGTCTTTGAGGTTTTATCTACCCTGTACAGGATAAAACTTGATTATGTATTTATTCTTAGGGAAAAAAGAAGCGGGTCTTACCTCAAGTAAAAAAAAAAATATCATAACCGAATTTTAACAGTCACAGTCTAAATAAACCCAAAATATTTCCTTTTCCTCACTTACGTTAAAAATAAATTATCTTTATAATTACCAAAATATCTGACTAGAAAGGTAATAAAATATTTGTAAGACGTTTACAATTTTTTCCCAGTGAACGAAAAAAGTAATAATGCCGCCTCAATTTGGCCTTACGAACCTAGTGCTATGCCACGGCCAACTTTTTAAAGGCTATCACTATGACGTGAAGAATTAATACCTGTAGGTATATTTGTCACTGGCAAATAACAACAATCGTAAATTGATCAATTTACGAGCAAATTGATCAACTTTCGGAAAATAACAAACGGTAGTTGAAATGCATTATTAAACTAAAGAGGAGACTAAAGAGACTAAATAAAACTGGCCAAGTGCTTGTCGGGCCATGCGCAGTGTAGGGTTCCGTAGTTACAAATGATAACTTTGAGTTCGCACTGTTCACACTCGCACCTCACAGTTTAACGACCAAAAACATCTAACAATAAAAATTGTATGAAATTTTACATTTTCCAGTACATTTTATAAGTTGGTTACCTATAACTTTTTAGTTTGCACTTAGTACTCAGCTCTGATAGTTTTCCTTTCAATTTCAGTATATATACTACTGCTGTAATTTTTTTATGCATCCATATATAACCGTTTAGCAAATAGAGGGGGGACACTTACCTCTAACATAAATTTGCACTTTAAAACCAAATATTTCGGAAACGGATCCCTAAATCGAAAAATTATGTTCTCAACCTGACAATATTTTTTAAAGACCTATTACAACAATACCCAACACGATGGGTTTGTATGAAAAAAATATTACTCCCGCTTTACTAGTATGGGAGCTACCCTAAAAAAAAATTTTTTTTCAAGATTTTTTTCTACCTTTTTTTTGCCATGATTAATAGGTATACATACTCATGCCAAATTACAACTTTCTAGTACTTAATGTCTCTGAGTAAAACCGTGGACGGACAGGCAGACAGACAGACATGGCGAAACTATAAGGGTTCCTTGTTTACTACGGAACCCTAAAAAAGATCTGATGATGATGACGATGACGATGATGAGATCTTAGTGTTTGTTAACTCTATGAATAAACACGTCCCAAATGCTTGCAACCAACTAATTGTTGATCAATTAGCTCGTAAACTAACCTACACCATCATCATCATCATCATTATCATCAGGCTCCACTGCAGGAGCACGACCTTCTCTGTACTACTAGAGGCATGTATTAGCTAGAACAGTCAGAGGATTTGGCCTACACTCTCCACGCTGGACAGACATGTTGGAGAGGTTTCCTTGGATTTTATAAGCTTTGTTTAGCTTGTGTTTTCTAAGTCGCCTTCTACGACATCCACGGGAAGACTTGAAGTGGTCCTATTCTACTCTGCCCGGAACCTACACCAATTTTATATTATAAAGTCCTTTAAAAATCAATTTGCAAAATCGTCAAAGCTAAACCTAGGATTGAACCCCTTAACTTCCCACGAAAAACCTCCAATTGTTGACTTCTTAATTGCTAGGTTAGGAGCTATTATTTTGCGTGATGTCAAAAATGATAAAGATTTAGGTATTAACGGTGGTGGCTTCTATATTTTTTGCCTTCTGTAATTTTCCCCCAATTTTTTCAGCCATCGTCGTAATTATGCAAATTGTGGATGTGTGTAGCAAGGAATTTTACGGGAAAGCACGTTGATTCTCGTAAGCTCGCCCGCTCGTTTGGCCCTTCGATGTGGCATTCAAAGCTCAGTGCACACTGAAGCTTTTAGAAAATTCTATGTTTATTTTGTGCCGGCATGGGTTACTTGCTATTATATACTAAAGAAAGAAGTAACACAGTAAGCATAGTTAGAATTTTTACATTATCTTTACTAACATAGACTTTATATAAAAAAAATGATTATCGACTAGGCACTCGTATGTTATAGAATAGATAATTTTTTAGTTATTACTGCGAAAGTTTGAAGTTTCACTGTTTATAATTATGATGCTAAAAACCCACATTGCATGACTGATATCAACGGAATTTAATAACTGCTAACTATTAAATTTATTCAATTAATATTAACTGTCTTATCTTACTATTTTAAACTTGGATAATAATTTGGGAACTTATAAAATCTCCGAAAATCTTAAAGCATTAAAACGCATTTGCTGTGTTATAAACACAACTGAACACTGTTAAGTGTTAGGAACGTTAGGTGTATTCATACATCTAACGGTTCAGAGAAGGTTTTATTAAGCTTTTATTAACTAACACCATTCTTGTCACATCTCTAGTGTTGGTAGTTGATCATGGTCAGCGTTGATTCCTTACCATCAGGTCAACCGCTTGCTCGTTTACCATTCTGCATGGAAATTTTCTACTTTATTTATACTAACGGTCAACATATATAGGTACATTGCATGTCTCCCCACCCTTATCAGGTGAAGGCCCTATGGAGTCTTAAATTAAGGAAATCTTATTACGAAATTCCAACGTGACTACTGAACCGATCATCATAAAATTTTGCATACACATAGGTTAGGGTACTGAGAAGGACTTATGCTTTGTATCATGCGGGCGTAGTCACGGACAACAGCTAGTATTGTATAATATGTGTTTCAAAGACCAGCACCGCTCTTGTCATACCCTAGATGTTGTAGTTGTCCATGGGAAGCAGTGATTACTTACCATCAGGTCATAACAATACTGAATAACAATACGAAAAACCTGTAAATCTTTTACTTTATTTTTCTTTTATTAGTTACTAGCGGTCAACATATATAGCTACATTGCTTGTCTCCCCACCCTTATCAGGTAAAGGCCCTATGGAGTCTTAAATTAAGGAAATCTTATTACGAAATTCCAACGTGTGTCGCCTAAAAGCCGGGACGAGGATCCATGCAAGGACTAATAAAGGCGCTGGAAATTTATAACACCTTTAACCTTTTACTTTGTAAGAAATATTTTGCCTCAAATGTGCTTACTGCTATGACCAGGTCCGGAGGTATTTAAAAACTGTATTTATTTACTTGAAATATTTATATTTTACTGAATAATACAGTAATAAAAAACATATACTAATAATAATAAATAATAAATCTTTATTTTGCTTAAAACATCAAACAGGACAAAAATTACAATGTATTATACGTAAGTAATGTAAGTAAATACATATCGAAAGGCAGAATACAAATTTTGGAATCAAGGTACGTTTATACTATACGGATATACGGACAAATTGAACTACGGGATATATTATATTTCACTTTAATATAATGAAATTTAAAAAAGTAAAACAAAAGTCAGCCATACAAACTGCGTTTGCATACTTTTACGTGGAGTTGCCGATTTTTTAATTGTTTTTTGTCTGTTATTTTATTTTCATTATTCTTTGTCGTTCAATTTATTACGTATGCCTTTAACACGTTTTATACAACTAACACCAATTGATCGAACTAACAACTCGCCGATATTTCATGGTAATAGATTGATTTATTAAGTGGATTATTAGGCAGTATCCTTAAAGGAAAAGAAAAAAAATAATAATTACAATGAATATCAAATACATTGTTTCATTTTACTTTACGTAGTTACTTACTAGATTATGAACATATATGGCATATCCTTGAACTTTTATTTGCTCGTAGCATTTTTCTAGCATTATTAAAAATTTACCTAGGACCTAAGTTATCATACTTACCTACAATATGTATATTGGACATAAAATCTTATAAATACACATCGTCACAATGATAATTATCACATGTAGCTTCAATAATTATACGTGACTTGCAAATCGATAATCCAAACTCAAAGTTATCATAATAAATGCCTTCTTATCAAAGAAGACCATTATGTATCATGATAAAAATATGACAAGTGACTGTAAATGTCGAATGATAATGGATTTTTACAAAAATATATCGTTACTATATATATCTAAACGAAAATCCTTAGAATAAATAAATACGCACAAACATAGGTACAAAGTATTTCTTACATAGTGTTTTAAACCTACAAGTACATATTTGTCACTGGGATACTTTGAAAGAGCTTTAAAACTGAACTCATTTTTGAGGTAGAAAACCACCAAAGTTAATTAATATTTACAATTGATCTCTTGTAGCTCTTGGTATAATTAAAAAAAACCTTTCATTTTTTGAAAACTACAAAGCTATCTTTTAGACAAGCTCATTTTGAACAACAACAAACAATAAAATATAGACCTGCCAAAAGTAGGTAAAAAATTAAAAAAAAATCTCACATACTGATTCACCAACCAACTGGTCGAATTTCTATTGGTGTCCAAATATTTCTTTCATTTTTAACCGTTTTTCTTGGATTCTGATTTCATCATTAAAATATTGCCAGGTTGAATCGAAGTTAATTCCGAAGCTAGATAAAGATTTCTTTTAAAATTACAAATCATTAAATTATCAATAAAGAAAACTGGTCTGCATTTTTTATCATTAAATCTTCATATTCTGCTACATATCACGCAATAGACTATCAATATAATGTTTCACAAGAAAACAAAAATACCACCAGATACATAACAGATTATGTGAAATTTTCAAATGACTTCTATCTAAGAATATCTCTTTTTAAGGATTCTATGGTACGAAACATACAACTCAGGCGATAAACTTCTGAAGTCAGCTAAAATTATTCCGCTACAACTTTCTTAAACGCTGCGTGAAGTACTGTAAACAAAGCCAGCGTAAAGAGCTCAGGTTTGAACGCAGATCCTGCGCCTGTTACGCTTCTAATCCAAGCTGTGTAGTTGGATACCCTGGTGTACAGTTCGGGGATGTGGGTAGCTTGGCAGTCTGCTGTGAAGAAGGCTATGCCGGTCAGTGTGCCGTCGCATACTAAGGCATTTCCTTCGTCACCCTGAAATAACATTAAATTTTATTTACTCTTAGTCAGCCTGGCCAGCTTGGAGAGATTAGGCCTAATACTCTGACTGCTCTGGCTTATATATGGCTCTGATAGTACGGAGAGGGTCATGCTCCTGCAGTGGAGACTAACAAAAACTTGATGATGATTATTAGTTAGATAATTTATAATCTGCTTCGTTTGTGGTTATTTCCGTCAGTTATTTTATTTTTTTTTTTTTTTTTTTATTTTATTTATTGGCACACAAAACAGTCTTACAACTATTCATTATACAATAAACTAATCAATGGATTCAATGGCTGGTTGCAAAACCAAGAACACAGTGCGCACAGCATGCTAAACTTTGTTGTTGACAATATAAACATACTTAATACAAGGGTATATCTAGGTAATACTTTTTATATTAAAAACTACAAAACACGAAACCAATATAATGGTGAGAATAATAAGTAAAATTTATAGTATACATAAGTGATGGTGCTGAAATATAACAAATATATAGTTGTTGAAATATAACAAATATATTACAAATGATTGTGTACACGACCGAGCAAGGAATGTGGCTCTTGCACTCACGCTACAAGAGTCATAAGAACCGTATTATTAGCAAATGTTTTGAAAAATAAACAAAACATTACACAAAACAGTGCAGTAAAAGTGCGATTAAAGACACATGAACAAAGTGCCTTCCCCTTAATAGAGACAGTAAGAAAAGTGCCGATGGACACATTCTTATACTATACGTAATAATCTAGGTCAATGTAAAATTACTCATTAGCCAACTAATAGGCTAGATTGTAATAATATTCGCGTATGTATGTATTTAAATACAAACATCGCGAAACAAAAAAAAAAAAAAAAAAAATTACATATTTTGTTTTTTGAATACTTGGAATTTTAAATACACGGTATTCCGGTATTTTAAATTCGGATGTTTTGGGATATTTTAAATTAAGGCGAAACGTTTTTTGAGATGCTGATATGTACCCTCAGAAATGATATTGAGATGTTGATCGTTCGAATGACAAGCAATAAATGACCAATGATCCGATTCATTGTAAGTCAAGGGGTGCAGTTGGGGTTTACCTTAGACGATTTTGGACTTTATAATAGGTATGAAATTGGTTTAGTTTGGTGTTATAAATGCTCGTGCTCACGAATAATTCGTGAAATAGTTAAAGTAGACTGTTATATAGACTCGTACGGATTTGTCACAGATGCTCCCACGAAGCATCAAAGAACATATACCATCTTTGATGCCAGGTACTTGTTAAAACTTTACCGTACAACACCGATACTTAGTATCTCAATTTACTGGACATTGGCAGAATCACTGAAATCTCGGTGGAAGCCATATTATAAAACAGAAAAAGAAAAAGAACTTTGACTTCTGCAAAGTAACACCACACTATACCAATATTTGTTTGTTTGTTTGCATTGAATAGGCTCCGAAATTAATGGATCGATTTTCAAAATTCTTACACCTATTAGAAAGTTAATTTATCTGCGGGAGACATAGGATATAACTAACGCGAGCAAAGTCGCGGAAAAGTTGCTGGTCTCGGGTATAAATAACTTTTAACGAGCTCTCTCTTTTTGCCGAGCTCCTTGGCGCAGCGGTCAACACGCCGGCTTGTGACACGGATGGTCCCGGGTTCGATCCCCGGTCAGGTCAAGATAAAAAATTATCTTTTTCAGATTGATCTGGGTCTTGGATGTTTATCTATATATGTATTTGTTATAAAATAAAGTATCGTCTTACTTAAGTACTTACTTTTGGACTAGCTCAATCTGTGTAATTTGGGCGTATATATTTGCTTATTTATATTTATTTTAAGTTTTAAAATATAAATTGAATGTACTTACTGAACAACCGGAAGATATCATGTCAAACGATGCTGCGCAAACCATGCTAGTGAATATGTTTGGCACACCAGCTGCTGAATTGTAAAAAGTCCTACAGAGGTCTTGATTGTAGATGTATTTATTCATGTAGAACAATTGACTGGATGTCTCCTGAAATATGAAGTAAAATCTAGAAAATGAACTTGTATAAATAATAGAGCAGAGCGAGGAAAGATCTCTCAATTATAAGTTAGATCACGTAAGAGTGATTTCTTCAGCCATCATCATCAGGTCTTTTTTATTCTCTACTGGAGGAGTACGACCCTCTCTGATCACCAGAGCCATTATAATTAGCCAGAGCAATCAGAAGATTTGGCCTACACATCAAAAATTTTATCACTTAGTGAGTTAGAAAGAACATGCATACATACATACTATCACGTCTTTTTCCCTTGCGGGGTAGACAGATCTCAGGTTTATAAAACCTTACGTTTTTACGATCAGCGCGGGAAGATTAGCAGCTGGTACATTCTACTTTTTTCTTTTCTCCCAGACCAACGTGTGAGAAAGAAAGATGTATAAAATAAATCTTGGCTTAAACTTATGTCTATTTATCTATAATTTAAGAAATGTGTTCTTGTCGGTGGAGTACTCTCTATGTCTCTCAGTTCTTAACCATTCTCTTGACATCCTTTTACACCACAACCCCTGCATTTTCCTTTATTTCATCCCAATATGCCCACCTGCCACCTTGGTCTCCCTTTCCGTTTCCTTGCTTAAATTTTTCCCTCCATAATCCTTTTTATTAATATATCGTATCTTATTAGGTAGCCAAACATCTTTCCTATTCTTACTTCAATCGTTTTCAGTAGTTTTCGTTTCTTCATTACTATAGCTAAACTTATGTACTTACATGAAACTTGTATGCCGTATTATTATAGCAGATACATGACATTTATAATTTGTCATAACATCTTTTGTTCTGTATTATGCAAAGATTTTTGATTAAAGAAAAAGACATAGCTTACCATTACAGAGTACTGTGACGCCCCCCACCCCGCAACCGTGCACCGAGAACCATCAGTGGGCAGGAAATTGGCGGGCGGTAGGGACAGCGGCGGAACTATTGATGCGTTGAAGGGACTCAGAAGCTGGAAATAAATGATTTTTTATTAAAACTAACGTGAGATAAAGACATTATACATAACAACACCCACCGACCAGGTGGTCGGACGACCTGATAAGGGTCGCAGAAAGGCGCGGGATGCAGGCCGCTTCTAACCGGTCATATTGGAAATCCTTGGGGAGGCCTATGTCCAGCAGTGGACTTCTTGCGGCTGAAATGATGATGTTGATGATATTAACGGGTCGTTAATTTAAAACATTATTTTTCATCTTGACCTGACCGGGGATCGAACCCGGGACCACCCGTGTCCTATTAAAACGATAAACGAAGTACTATTTAAACGATAGTATTGTTCGTTCGTATCGTTAGTTCGAAACTATAGTTGGCAATCTCGACAAATAGCACGTGAGTGACCCGTTGTTATATATATAGGTATATAAGGTTTTTTTTATCTATATTGATATTATACACACGGCCAACATACCAGCTTGCGGACACGGTAGGTCCCGGGTTCGATCCCCGGTCAGGTCAAGATAAAAAAAAATCTTTTACAGATTTATAACGTACTAGCTGTTACCCGCGGATTCACCCGCGTGATATATAGCTTATGTCCCTTTCAGAACCTTAACCTATGAGTATGCAAAATTTCATAATGATCGGTTCAGTAGATAAACCGTGAAAGCGTAACAAATAAACAAACAAACTCACTTTCGCATTTATAATATTAGTTAGGATTAGGATAAGATTAGAATTAGGATTAGGAAATTAGGATTAATAAGTTGTTATAATGTTATGGAATGTATCCGGAAGATGATTCTTCATTGCCGACCATGAGTCGTCTTGTAACCGTCTGTTGTGACTAAGATCTTATTCTTCCTTTGTTTTTTATGATCAACAAAGTAAACAATAATTTGTTTATACTATAGCATCAATAAAAGCATCGATAACTGGTATAATAGTTCAATTGATACGAGAAAGTTGCATTCTCAAGACGTCAATTATTAACGAAGAAATTGCAAAATTAACAATGCTATCCCGTGGAGTTTTATCAGTGCATACTATAAGACTTTTGGTCGCTTTAAATTTGTTTACGCACTTTAATTGTGTTAAAGGACGGCAAGTTGAAGTTAATACATCAGAGGTAAAAAAAAAATCAGATTGTGTTATAGGAATCCATTTATCTATTTCCTAGTGTCTCAAATTTCATTGTGTGTCAACTTTATTTACAACCAGCTGTTACCCGCCACTTCGCCCGCGTGAGGCTATAGCCTTTGTCCTTCCCAGTACCCTAAGCTATGTGTATGCAAAATTTCAAGATGATCGGTTCAATAGATAGGGCGTGAAAGCGTAACAAACAAGCAAACAAACTCACTTTCGCATTTATAATATTAGTTAGGATTAAGACTAGGTTTTGCCTGCGGCTTCGTCCGCTTTCATACAGATCCCACAGGAATAGTACCTTTTTCCTTCGAGAAAGGTACCCCGTAACTGTACCCAGGCTTCTAACTATCTTCCCTCCTTAATGGTTTGAATGGTTGAAGAAGTAAATATATAGACGGACAGATTTATTTTTACATTTATTATATTAATATTGATCGTCCTTTTTTGTGTGTGAGTGTCCAACACTGGGGTCAGATTTTTCAAAATCAGTTCCTTATAGATCATATAACAATGTCATCTGATATCCCAAACTCTCAATAAATGGTCCCCCTCTAACATGCTTGTTTCGTATAAAATATGTAGTCTGTCCAACCCGACTACTCAGGCTAGTATATGGCTCTGGTAGTACAGAGAGGGTCGTGCTCCTGCAGTGGAGACTGGAAGGACCTGATGAGGATGTAGAAAAGGCGCCTCTAGTAGCCCGCAGGCGAAAATCACGCCGTTTCCTCATGGTCATACTACTTTGTCATACCAGTATGTCCTTGTACATTCTCTGCTCTGTTATAGATACAAATAAGAATCCATCATCTTATAATTTGACGAACTCCGTGGCGCAGCGGTCAACACGCCTACCTGCGACACGGAAGGTCCCGGATTCGATCCCCGGTCAGGTCAAGATGAAAAATGTTCTTTTTCAGATTGACCTGGGTCTTGGATGTTTATCTATATATGGATTTGTAATAAAATATAGTATCGTTGAGTCAGTATTCTATAACACAAGTCTCGGACTTACATTGGGGCTGGGCTAGCTCTGTCTATGTGATTTGTCCGTATACATTTATTTTTTGAAATTAGAAAATCAGATCGAGTAAGAATTGTATTAAGTATCTTGATCTTGTTTTATAGATAACTTAAGTATTACTTATGTAGGTAATCTGCCAACATATCAGATAAGTTACTTGAAATTTGCTTATGGTTGGTCTTACTCTTGTTTGTGTAATTTTATATGTTTAAGCGAACCATCAAGGAAACAAATTTGACTTCATCCAGTAATCAAATGAACAATACTAATCCAATATATGAATGTAATGAAACATTAAGTATCGATAATGGAAACACTGCAAAACTTCGAGTAAAACGACAAGGGGGCGGTAAGGAAGCAGTTATAACTCAGATGCTTATCTTCTTTTATACAGCGTGTAATCCTTGACACACCTTGATAGGGAAGATTCAGCCTATTAATGTAAAAAAAATCAAAAAATCTTTACTTACTAACATGAATTTGATTACAATAACATTCGAAACGATGACACCTGCAGAAGTTAATAAACTGTGTCGCACATGTCAACGCCCACCTCCAGTATAGAGTACAATTTGTCCCTAGTATATCAAATAGAAAGAACAATTATAAGAAGAAGAAAAAAATTGAAATTTACAAATTGAATTTGAATTATACAAGATATATACCTAATTATAATTGTCAATTTAAGCCATTTGGAGCAAATGATGATGGGAACACAAAAATTAACTAATAAAGAACCATGTAGTAACGGTGAAAGTATTTTTTTTAATCAGTCCAGTAGTTCATGAAATTAGCGCATTCAACCAACTAGACAAATAAACGCTTCAGCATATTAGTATAGATATTATGAATTTTGTTATAAATCGTTATACACATTGCATAACAATTATTCTTATACTAAATGCCTAATTCAATAATTAATTTAAAAAAATCTTATTCATTCAATTTTGTTTCAGGCAAATTTTCCGAAGCTTCAAAGATGGGGCAGAAAAAAGTCTTGCAATTATGGCTGCAGATGATTGCCAACTTGTGGTCCTCTGTTTATGTTGGCGGCGCCCATCCCTTACACAAAGATGTTCCCAAGCCTGTGGTGTTTTTGGCCAAAAACAGAATCGGAGAATTCTTGTTCCCAAGTCTAGACGACGATGAAGACAAACCACCAAAGTCATTAGCTAAATAAATCGGACTTTTAAATGTTATGTTTTATTATTTATTACCTATCAGTGTTGATTTTAAAATTTACCTAGAGTCTACTTATTATTATATTACTTATGACGAGCTCCGTGGCGCAGCGGTCAACACGCCTGCCTGTGACACGGATGGTCCCAGGTTCGATCCCCGGTCAGGTCAAGATGGAAAATGATCTTTTGCAATTGACCTGGATCTTGGATGTTTATCTATATATATAAGTATCTATTATGAAATAAAGTATCGTTGAGTTAGTATCCCATAATACAAGTCTCGAACTTACTTTGGGGCTTGGACACTGCACCTCCAGTAGTTGACCGTCTGGTTTGCTGATCTCCGTGGTCTGCGTCACTATAGCCAACAATGTAGTTATTATAGTCGAGTGGTCCGACTTGTATTTTATATCGAAGTTACTTGTTCCTTTTAGGTATTGCAATATCTTCTTGACCATTGACAATCAAATTCGTTAAGATTTTCAAGTTTTCTAAATGCCACGTCAGCTGCATAGGCTATGTCTGGACGTGTTCCGACCATAAGATATGACAGGGCTCCAACTGACTCACGATATGGAAACTCTTTTCCTTGTTTTATCACTTTCCCTGTCTCAGTACTTGGTATTACAGATTTCTTCTGAATTTCTATTCAACTCTTATTCAACTCAACGGCAATCCACTTTCAACTCCTGTTGAAAGTGGATTGCCGTCCGCCATATTGAATCTTTCTAGAATTCTCTTTGTATAACACTCCTGTTTAATGTTTCTAAACCAGATTCAGTTTGCAAACCATTCTCATCCTTCACAGTCGATAATAGATTTGCCTTTGTGACGGACATAGCCTTGGCTAGTCTCATTCCTTCAGGCATTGCACTGATAGATTCGCACTGATTCCTCCAGGCAGAGCTTTTTGCTTTTCTCACCGCCTTGCTATATTCGGTGAGAGCCTTGTGATAGTCACTAAAGTCCTTTTTTGCTTTAGCTACATTAAAGAGTCTTCTCGTCTCCATTTGCATCTTTGCCACTTCTGGCGTCCACCAAGGATCTTTAAGAATCCTAGGTTTTTCTTGCTAACTCCTTTATATTCACCGTGCTTAAGCTTATTTGAATTCAACGTCTAGGAGCTATAATTATCACACATGATAAGAAAAACAAGAAGACTGTGGAGTTTTAGATACGAAATTGACTTAATAGTAGATTATGGTGCAAGTACAGTAAGCTGGATTAGAGTTGAGGTTTTTTTAAGTACGAATAAAACCAAGAGTTTTTAATAAACCGATGAAGTTAATAGCCAGCTTACTGAGTACAATACAGTTTTTCAATGCATTTGAGCAATGGAAATAAGAAAAGTCCAGTAAATACAACATTACGATCCAATTTTCAATGTCATATGGGCCGTATGAATAGCAAATCTATTGAAAAAGAAAACTTACTGTCATGATAGCGATGTCATTAAGGTGCGCAGGCGCCGGAATATGCTCAGGATGCAGAGTGTAGTTGGCTACGGCCCTGACGCGGTCCACTGTATCGTTGATGAGACTTCTAGCTCCGGCGAATACTCTGTACTGATTGGCTACTATTGGGACCATAGTGCTGAAAAAAAATATTGTAAATAGTCCTAATCCTAACTAATATTATAAATGCGAAAGTAAGTTTGTTTATTTGTTTGTTTGTTACTCTTTCACGCCGTATCTACTGAACCGATCATCATGAAATTTTGCATACACATAGTTTAGGGTACCGGAAAGGACATAGGGTATATATTACCCGGGCGAAGCCGCGGGTAACATCTAGTTTTTCTTTTAATTAAGAGCAATTCCACGCTGTACTGTAATGTACCAGCTGCTTCTCTTCCCACGCAACAGCCGATCGAGGGAATGGGCATTAAGAATCTGTCAATAGGCGATGCGGCTAGCAACCCATAACTATTTTGATCCGTTCTCCACCTACAAGCCCACCAACATGCTAAACGTGGCCTTTAGGTTTTATGAACCTGGGCTCTGTCTACTCCGCAAAGGAAAAAGACGTGATAGTACGTATGTAAGAGCAATTTAAGCTTTGTAAGGTCTCTCTCTCACCTGAGCGTATTCTCATTGAATCCTCAGCTGGATTGTGGAGCCGGGTACAATTTCCGGTTTTAATATTTTTCGATAATCTATAAGATGGACTAATTATTTTAGATAGTAAACCTTTTTTAGAAGATATGCGTATTATCAAAGATACATACTTATTAATACCCCAGGTGTAAGTGCAGCTTCCAGCTGTTAGCACATGCTGCACGGTTATTAGAACGCCTCCACACATATGACCGCGGGTAGCCAGTTGCAAATTAGCCGCTGTTGCCAGCTGAATGGATACCTGTGCATAATAAAACATTTCAATACAATTATAGTGAAAAGGTATAAAAATGAAAAAAATATATTTAATCAGACAGTTGGATAAAAACACTATACTATATGCTTAAAGATTCTAATTAAAATCTACTTATATCACTTACTCTAGGAGCCACTTTCCTAGCTGGAGAATTTTTGTTATTAAATTGATATTACCCCAGTTGTTTTAATATAGCAGAAATTAAACACCTATTGTGGAAATGGAGCACTTGTTCGTTGCTGAAAAATAAGACTGCTCTATGGAGACAACGAAAAAACTTCACATATTTTATTCAGTTAAATTAGGGGGTTTGGGGGTTGGGGGGAGGGGGGGCTGGCGGGGCTTTATTTTGAGTATAGAGTTAATTTGGTATGGAAACTTTTAGAGTTTGAGGCCTGACATTTCGTTGTAGTAGAGCCTCGCTACCGGCTAAAACACTTTTGCTAGTAGCATGAATGGGCCGGCTCGAGTGGGAAAGTACCACACTCTTACAGAAAATCGACGTTTGAGTAGTAGCTTTACCGCTGCTATGCTTCGTCCGATGAGTGAGTGAGCCGGAGGCCCATCTCCCTCTCCCCTCTGGGGTGGGAAAAAAAAGGCCGGAAACGCTCCTGTTACAACTCTGGTGTTGCAGTTGTGCATGGGCAGCGGTGATCACTTACCATCAGGTGACCCGCTTGCTCGTTTACCGTCCTAAGACATAAAAAAAAAACATAGACACCATTCATCCTGGAAAAGGTAATGACTCTGCGACCTTAAATCGTAGACGTCCACGGAACATACTGACCGACAGCAACGATTCCATTGACCTCGCTCAGGATCAATCCGATCCCTTTCCGGCTCCAAATAGCCAGAGGAATCCCAATCTCTGACTACGTCGTACTCGCCCCCGGAAAAGAGTGCGTAGAGTAGGATTAGCTCCAATTAGTGGTGACTGCCCGGCAGTCCCGGGTGACTAGCACCCAGGATAGATTCGATTGGTATTGTAGCATTCGGTCCATACGGCAAAACATGAGAGTAACTACTCTCCAATGGCTTTGCCATTGTTTCACAGTTCAGAAAAGTGAAAGTTAGTAGAAAATATATTTACCGCAAAGGGGTAGTCGCCATCATTAGCGATGACTCCATTAGCAATCCTTCCCGCCACATCGACGGGGCCTGCATTGATGCCTGCTACTGCAATTAAAGATTTTTTTTTACCAGTCCAAGTGTCCACGTACACAGCAGACTTTTATCGGTTGGTCGAGCTCCGTGGCGCAGCGGTCAACACGCTAGCCTGCGACACGGGGGTCCCGGGTTCGATCCCCGGTCAGGTCAAGATGGAAAAAGATCTTTTTCATATTGACCTGGGTCTTGGATGTTTATCTATATAAGTATATATTATAAAATATAGTATCGTTGAGTGAGTATCCTGCGACACAAGTTCACAACTTACTGTGGGGCTAGTTCAATTTGTGTGATATGTCTGTATATACTTTTATTTATTTATTTATATTTATTAGTTTAGACACATTTCTGTCACGACTTCAGGAAGCATTGACCCAAACTTGGTCATGGCTGGCTTCCAAATGTCCAAAATTTATGTAAATGATAGAGTGGTGTGACTACATTCAGGCTTGTGGGTACTTTTCATACATTCATTAAAACCCTTTCTTTACTATTTCTTACGAAGCTTTTAGTAGATATAAAGTTTCATGTGTGGCAACTTGTACCGTCACATAAATTGGTCTAAACTACTCAGAACAATACTGTCGATCGTACTTATATATAACCCAATCAATCGACTTTTTTATATAACTTTTAGAAATTTTCAAAATTTCATATCTACTATACGCTTTTTATCCAGATGTAAGAAATTGGATAGTTATGTTTGCTAACGAAGTGCGCATAAATGTATATTAGTCTATAAAGACTTTTTTATACTTATGAAAATCGCATTATATAATCTGATTCTCATAATTCTCACTGTTTCTGATAATATTAAACATGACTCCAAAACAATTCAGGTTATTTACTAATGCTTATGATTTAAATTCTTGGATTTTTTTCTATTTGTAAAGTATTAGGAATAAAATTATTGGCGTCGCTAGTGTGCCTAGTGTGGGGCATTAACAGTATCAATCACTTGCAATAGAAATTAATCAATAAAAATTTATTTTGAAACAAACGTATATACACATACAAGTCGGAAAATGCATTTGATGGAAGAGCAAAGCTGTTAATGAAAATTTCCTTAATGTTTAACAACACGGTCACACAAAAATTTTATATTTCATAATTTGTTCATATTATAGGTTGTCACGAAAACTAAAATTTTGCGAGACAACTTATTGTAACATTGTATAGGCCCAATAATAGTTTTTAATCATAATTTAGACATGTTGAAAGTACACGCGTTCAATTCTGAGCTACCCCTGATACAATAAACCCTTTCATCATCATCATTATCATCATTTCAGCCGCAAGAAGTCCACTGCTGGACATAGGCCTCCCCCAAGGATTTCCAATATGACCGGTTGGAAGGGGCCTGCATCCAGCGTCTTAAAATAATAATAAACCCTTTAAGAATAATTAATTATAATGCCTTTTCATTTGATAGAGACTTAAGAAACATTTCGCCCCACTGCCATGAACTCTTATAAACAATTGAACAAATTTTGACAAAAAAATTTTTAAAACAAAAATAAATTACAGCTAAATCAATCAGTTGTTTGGGATCTACAGGTACACAGCCAGACACAAAAACACACCAACAGACGCGTCAATTATAACAGCACTATTTATTCAGATTTAAAAAATAATACTCACTAGCGAATGCGATAACAAAATAAATAACGTGCTCCATTGTTTCTACTGTAAATTTCGGACACACTCTGATAAAAAACTGATACTTGTACCTATGTTTATTTAGATATATTTCATACGTACGATAAAATAATTGAATGATTCACTGACTTATCACCTGATAGTGAACATGGTAATCAATAGATAACGGAAGTGTGTGTAAAAGATTAATTCTATTTGATTTATAACATGTGCCTAACTCGTAACTCTTGTTTGTTGCAAAACTGTCAATATTCACTTCAAAACTAAGAAATTTCTCAGTAGGTTAGTCATATGTTACTTTTAATATTGAAATAATTGCGCTGTACTTATTTTTTGGTCGCAAACTTTTTCTAAATAATTATGACACGCAACCAGCATTTGTCATATTATTGAGGCGATAAACATATAAACATTTCAATAAACACGTTCATCCTCCTTGATTTGGCGTTTGAAACGCCTCCTAGCGGGTAATTATCTGTAATTATATGGCTTATGCCTGACCCATGTCACGTCTGCCTCAGGCCCTCAGCACATGGTGTAAGTATTTTTAACGCGCCGACGACGCGGAGATGTCGCTCGAATAGGCGCTACAAACGAGATTCGAACGCAACCTTGTAACTTAAGAGTCGCCTGGACGCGCATGTCTCCATACAAACGGAAAAAGGGAATTGTGTCAATATTTGATAATATTGGAGTAAAATTAAGCTTTAACCAATTAATCTCATTATAATCTACGTACGATCCTATACAGCTTGGTTAAAATACTAATGGTTTGAGAATTACAAGCCTTTTCAAATTTGTATGGAAATCTTGAGAGGCGTATAATTCTCAGACTATTAATAATTTAACAAAACTGTATAGGAACGTACGTAGATTATAATGAGATTAATTGGTTAAATGCTTAATTTTACTACAAAATTATCAAATATTGCCACAATTCCCTTTTTCCGTTTGTTCCAATCGACTCTTAAGCATACGGAATATTGGTGAAACACGCGTCTACTGCACGTATGTATACTGGGATACAGATGCACTGTAGTCGCTCGTAGCATCTGCATTTTCACTTTCGACAGTTGTGCAATGGCTCTTTTGCCTCTCCTTTATCCCTCTGTAAGCGATTTAGTACTTCAATTCCAATGCTCGTATACGCGCGTCAAATGCGATATTTGCTCGTGTGTTGGACGTATGCGTTTTATGTGTACTTGAATCGAACGAACGCAAAACTTGATATCTACGGCGTCAAAAAGGCGCGATCCTGAAACGCGCATTGTCTGCGCATTTAAAAGCCTTACACTCGAAACCAAAGATTTTCAGTAGAAAAGTTAAAAAATTTGTTTATGTTAGTATTCAATAAAAATCGCCTTAGATGGTATGGCCATAATGAGACGGGACGAAGACCATGCAGTGAAGATCGCATTAAGCCTGCCAAAAGAGAGGTAGAGGCCGCCCGCCATCGACCTGGTGGTCAAACATCGAAAGAGACCTTAAGAAAGCCCAATTGCCAAAACCGACAACCCAGGACAGATCAACCTGGCGCCGCAGAGTGAGGAGACCCGACCCCGGATAACGGGAACAGGGACGGAAGAAGAAGAAGAAGAAGTATTCAATGAACTAATTTGAAAACCCACTGTATTTTAAAGTACGTAATGTCAAAATATGCAAAAAGCAGGTGAGTCGTGCTAGAGTAGTTTATTCTTTGTAAGAATTGTCTTAAAAAACAATCTTATTCTAATTAACATCATTTAGGACATCAACATAAATAAACACCATTGTAATATTTTTCCTATTAATTTGATTATTTAACGGCTTCGGTGGATTTGTTGTACCACAATTGCCTTTTAATTGTAGGGTACCGAGTTCGATCCTCGATCAGTTGATGATGGAAAAATGATTCAAAGTTTTGCATGTGTCTTGGTTGTTTAACTTTATTTATCGCTAAGCTAGTATTCTACGAGACAACTTCACAATTTACTTCAGGTTGAGCATAATTAGCGTTGTTGTCTGTTGTATGTCTCTATATATATTTAAACATGTAGTCTCTTCTTTATTCACGGAATAGATAAGATTTATTTTTTATATGTAAAAACTGTTAAATAAAAATGTATCATACAATATATTTATCATTTAATTAATAAGTGATATTGTTAATGTGTAGAGCAGACACGATTTACTTCAAGACTGCCTCACATGCAAAACTTTTTAGTACTCAAAGATAGAGGTTTTGATAACCCAACATTCTATTTTGATAACGCAATGTATTTTCAACCAATAGTAATGACTTCCCTACACAAAAATGTTACGTATTGCGGGTTCTTAGTAAGCAAATCTTGTTCTCATTTACTAAGCCGACACGTAACTAGCAGTCGTAACATCATTGAGGCCATAAACACAATAATAAACATAATCATCCACCCCGTTTCTGTGTTTGAAACGCCTCCTAGCGGGTAATCTTCCCTAACGATATTGCTTATGCATGACCCACGTCATGACTCTCTACACGCCCTAACCGTTCTAAAACGCAATGTATTTCAAATCAATAGTAATGACCTATCAACACAAAAGTGTGACGTTTTTGAGTTCTTAGTAGGCAAACCTTGTTCTCATTTACTAAGCCGACACGTAACTAGCAGTCGCAACATTATTGAGGAAATAAACACAATAATAAACATAATCATCTACCCCGTTTCTGTGTTTGAAACGCCTCCTAGCGGGTAATCTTCCCTAACGATATTGCTAATGCATGACCCACGTCATGACTTTCTACACGCCCTAACCATTCTATAACGCAATATATTTAAAATCAAGAAACTTAGCCATAAATAATTATTGACGTCAACAAAATTTTTTTGTTGTAAAAATTGTAAACACAAATATGACAATTAATAAGTGTTCAAAGAAACCTATATTAAATAAACGATTGAATCTTGAATAGTAGTGATCTACCTACACAAAAAAATGACGTATTGTGGGTTCAAAGAAAGCAAATCTTGTTCTCATTTACTAAGCCGACACGTAACTAGCAGTTGTAACATCATTGAGGACATAAACACAATAATAAACACAATCATCCACCCCGTTTCTGTGTTTGAAACGCCTCCTAGCGGGTAATCTTTCCTAACGATATTGCTAATGCATGACCCACGTCATGACTTTCTACACGCCCTAACCATTCTATAACGCAATATATTTAAAATCAAGAAACTTAGCCATAAGTAATTATTGACGTCAACAATTTTTTTTTGTTGTAAAAATTGTAAACACAAATATGACAATTAATAAGTGTTCAAAGAAACCTATATTAAATAAACGATTGAATCTTGAATAGTAATGACCTACCTACACAAAAAAGTGACGTATTGCGGGTTCAAAGAAAGCAAAATTAAATCTTGTTCTCATTTACTAAGCCGACACGTAACTAGCAGTTGTAACATCATTGAGGACATAAACACAATAATAAACACAATCATCCACCCCGTTTCTGTGTTTGAAACGCCTCCTAGCGGGTAATCTTTCCTAACGATATTGCTAATGCATGACCCACGTCATGACTTTCTACACGCCCTAACCATTCTATAACGCAATATATTTAAAATCAAGAAACTTAGCCATAAGTAATTATTGACGTCAACAATTTTTTTTTGTTGTAAAAATTGTAAACACAAATATGACAATTAATAAGTGTTCAAAGAAACCTATATTAAATAAACGATTGAATCTTGAATAGTAATGACCTACCTACACAAAAAAGTGACGTATTGCGGGTTCAAAGAAAGCAAAATTAAATCTTGTTCTCATTTACTAAGCCGACACGTAACTAGCAGTTGTAACATCATTGAGGACATAAACACAATAATAAACACAATCATCCACCCCGTTTCTGTGTTTGAAACGCTTCCTCGCGGGTAATTTTCCCTAACGATATTGCTAATGCATGACCTACGTCATGACTTTCCTACACGCCCTAACCATTCTATTCAGTGATTAGAGATTTTAACGTTTGTATTTCCTATTTGATAAGACCATTATTGTAAACTTTCATCGTCATCGTCATTATCTTTCTTGTATACTATACTGTACATTATGCTACATGTCCTAACAATGACTTTTAACCAACTTCAAAAAAAGAAGTTATCAGGTCGGCCCGTTTGGATTTCACATCACCATTCGTATATACCTATAAAATATTGACGTTTTTTAAATATGTAAGTTATAGACTTCTTAACATATGTGCAAAAATTACAAAAGTGTATGTTTGTATGATTGTCTACGCATATCTCTAAAACTACTCGTTAGATTGCAGAAATTTATTCTTATTAGTGTTTAATAAATATTAAAAATGTGTTGTTAATAAATATGAATGACATTCTTTATTATGACATACGGACAAGTGATTTTTAAACTTATACTTTATTTTCACAAGTATTTTTCTACCGTTCTGGAGCTACCTAGGAGGGTTGTAATCGAACAGGTGGCCGGCCGTAAAAACTCTGCCAAATAATTTTAAAGCATATTTGCCATCATACTAGTGGACCCCGGGTCCCAATGATCTAAGATGTGGAGGATTTATTCTACATTTTGTATTTGTCAAGTTGAAAATAATAACTGAAAAAATGTATTATTTTTATAATTCTATCATAAATTACATTTTTCATACATGATGGTCTGGGAGAAAAGAAAAAACGTAGAATGTACCAGCTGCTTCTCTTCCCGCGCAGATCGTAAAAGCCGATCGAGGGAAGGGCATCAGGAATCATGTCTATAGGCTAGCAACCCATCACTATTTTGATTCCGTTCTTACCTACAAGCCCACCCACATGCTAAACGTGGCCTCAAGGTTTTATAAACCTGGACTCTGTCTACCTCGCAAGGGAAAAAGACGTGATAGTATGTTTGTATGTATGTATATTCAATTTTTGCGGGTTCCAAAACAAACCGCATGCAAAGCAACTATAAATTTGTTGCTTTTATTTCTATAAAACTGAATTTATAGTGTACCGTCCCGAGCTGCCAGTAGAGTTATAACATCTCATTGAGCTTTTTGTTACACATTCGTATGCTGATATGGGGCCCGTAATAAAAATAAATGGGATCTTGCCTGATCTAAATATTAGGATACAAATTTAAGCGAAGGGAATAGATCTTTTTTGGCATAAACTATGCTATAAACGTTTTGTTTCGCTTTTTCTTCGGCGCTGAATCTTACTTTAGCATTCTGGGGCATGGACTCCGAGATATATAAACATTTATTACATGAGTATTGAATAACTGTGCATTCCTGGCTGAAATTTATTCAAAGGAATATTATCATTTATATTTCATACTAGCTTTTGCCCGCGACTTCGTCCGCGAATAATTTACTTTGATATACTTTTGAAATGTATTGTGTTTGGTCTCAAATGTATAATTTCATGAAGGTTACAAAAATATATGATTCATTATACATAATATACTAACAGTGAAGTCCCATAAATAGGGTCCCGTTTTTATCATTGGGTACGGAGCCCTAAAACTAAAACCCGACTCTAATACTTCTGGGTGTATTTTATCAGTCCGTCTGTTTGTCACATAAACCGTGATAGCTAAACGTATGAATTTTTTACAGATCATGTGTTACCTATAGCGGCAACAACAAATAGTAAAAACAGAATTTAAACATTTAAGGGATTCGAGTTTCCACACAACAAACTATGTCTTCATATAGTATCGTATATTGTTTACCATTCTGATAAACAGCATGTTAATGAGGGTTTTCGAAATCGATTTTTTCCCCAGGTGGTGGCAGGTGACCAGTGATATTTTGACAGTAACTTTCAAAATGCACTAATCATGTTTAATCAACATTTTTATGATTGGTGTGTACTCATGTTTTATTCTTTGTTGCAAATTGCTAATATATTTCCTCGCAATTATGATAAAAGTAGAGTGTTCAACTTAAGTGTAAATGATCGATTACAACCCTTGTATAACAATCTTATAGACAGCTTCTTATCACCTGTTAAATAAGGCTATAATGTAAAGCCGCAAGGTGAGCTCCATGATGGTCTTGAAGAAAACATACCTACGTTTAAAATGTACCAGCGGATTCTTTTACCCCGCATACCATATAAACCGGGCGAGCAAATGAATACCATCATCATCATCAGGTCTTTCTAGTCTTCACTGCAGGAGCACGACCATCTCTGTACTACCAGAGCCATATACTAGCCTGAGTAGTGAGAGAGACTTGGAGTGGTCCTATTCTACTCTGCCGGGAACCACACGGGAATGAATATAAGGAAGGGTTAATGCTTCTATCCTATTTTAACATTTCTGCCCTCTTTCTCAGTCTAGTAAAAGTTGGTTTTGAGTGATGGAAAAGAAAAGAAGTACAAGAAAGTGCTTCTTCTTCTTCTTCTGTTTTATAAAATGGCTTCCACCGGGATTTCAGTGAATCTGCCAATGTCCAGTAAATTGAGATACTAAGTATCGGTGTTGTACGGTAAAGTTGTAACAAGTAGCATTAAAGATGGCGTATGTTCTTTGATGCCTCGAGGTCGGGAGGTTATGGTGACAAGTCTATACGAGTCCATATAACAGTCCACTTTTACTATTTCACAAATTGTTCCACGAGCACGAGCATTCATAACACCAAACTACACCAATTTCATATTATAAAGTCCACCAAAATCAATTTGCAAAATCGTCCAAGGTAGACCCCAACTACACCCCTTGTCTTCCCACCACAACCCAAGAAAGTGCAATTCCATGCTGCCAGATGTAGTTCAACCCTAATGTCAACAGGCGATGCAGCTTACAATCTATCATTATTTTGATTCTATTTTTTACCAATATACGCACTAAATACGCTAAACGTGGCATTTGAGCCCTAGACTTTCTACCCCGTAAGGTATTAAAAAGTTCATAATATGTATGTATGTATGACTTGCCCTATGGTCTTCGTGAAAGATAAAATACATGATTAGTACCTGTATCCGTTTTGACTCAACTCTGCACATTTATCAGATAAGAAACTTTTTGGGAGTGACTTACGTACAAAAGCAATTAGTCACACAAATAATACGTAATCACATGGCGAAAAACAGTTTTTACCTCCAGTCAAATTGTTAAAATTCTATTAAATAAATGTTAATGTTCTCATTTTTTTGGATTTCGTACACAAGGGGTGAATATTGGATCTTACCAAGCCTCCGATGTCCGTTCGTCCATCTAGACAATTCATAATAGATAATAGTATCCATGTAAGAAAGAGTTAGGTTAACTCGGTCTCGTGTGGTCACGTGGAAGAGGGATAACTGTGTGTGCTTATATATTATCCGTAACTAACAATACTAATTAACATATATCCCTACTTCCAAACTATAATCCATCCAACTTTCAACTAATAATATAATTGCGAAAGTGAGTTTGTTTGTTTGTTTCATACTCTTTTACCGCCCTATCTACTAAACCGATCATCACGTATTACATACACGTTGTATGGAGTACTGAGAAGGACATAGGCTTACTTTCATCCCGGAAAGCCTAATTTTCTCGAGGGATCGACACTTACGCGAGTGGAGCCGAACTACCTTACTAGCCTGGCTTTCAATTTCTTTGTAATTTTACTAGTTGCAACTACTTATTACGCACGAAGAGCATTAAATGTTCTCCAGATCCTTACAACTTTTTAGGTACAACGTTGTCCGTAGTATTGTTGGTAAAACTTTTATCTTTAGATATGTCGTGTTCATAGGACATTACTAAAACCATTTTTTAAGGTTTCGTAGTAAACAAGGAACCCTTATAGTTTCGCCATGTCTGTCTGTCTGTCTGTCTGTCTGTCTGTCTGTCTGTCCGTCCGCGGTTTTACTCAGAGACTATAAGTACTAGAAAGCTGTAATTTGGTATGAGTATATTGTGAGGTTTAGAAAACCATTTTTCGATTTAGGGATCCGTTTCGAGATATTTGGTTTCAAAGTGCAAATGTTTTGTTAGAGGTAAGTGTCCCCCCCCCTCTATCTCCTAAATGGTTATATATGGATACGTGAAAAAAACACAGCTGTAGTATATATACTGAAGTTGAACGGAAAACTATCAGAGGTAAGTACTAAGAACAAACTAAAAAGTTATAGGCAACCAACTTATAAAATGTACTCGAAAATGTAAAATTTCATACAATTTTCATTGTTACATGTTTTTGGTCGTTAAACTGTGAGGTGCGAGTGTGAACGGTGTGAAATCAAAGTTGTGATTCGCAACTACGGAACCCTACACTGCGCGTGGCCCGACACGCACTTGGCCGTTTTTTTTATGTTTCGTGTTCCTAGGATATTACCATTATCTTTCATGAACAATTCTGCGTTTTTTACTTGACCATATTTATTACTATATATTTGCTAAGCTCAACAGAATAAAAACAGGTCAGAATTAATTAACAAGAATCGTGGTTTCTGTATTTAATAGTACATTGTGTATTATGGGCGGTAAAGAAGATATTACGAAACGAGTGACTACTAAGAAGCACGAGGCGAAGCCGAGTGCTTTTAGTAGTCCGAGTTTGTAATATCTGTACCGCCCGAGATACACACAATGTTTTTCATCACACCTTTCACAACAAAAGCGGTGGTAGTTACGAAGTCTTTAGAACATACGTTGGAATCTCAAGTCTGACTCTTCTTTTATATTATAGTGAAATTTTAATAGTTTTGGACCCTTAAAGGGGTGATTCAATCCATCGATATGAACAACTTTTTCTACGGAACCATTGCGGGGAACTCAAAAACAAATTGACATTTACATACAAATGACTGGCGGCTGAACATTTTTGTAAGGAAAAGTCAATATTTTTTTGAGTTTCCATTTGACCCATAGGAAAAGTTGTTCACATTGGCGCGTTGAGTTACCCCCTTTAGGGGTCCAAAACGATCAAAATTTCGTCATGTATCTGTGTTCGTATTCTCTCGGTTTGACTTATTTATAGCCATTTCATCGACCACTGCTTGGTGATGAAAAACACAGTGTGCTTATAAAAGCACGAAAAAGAAAAAACAGGTTGATAAAGAAAAAAATTATTTATTGAAATTTATAGTAACGTTACAATTGTTAAATGTGAGAGAGATATTCTTTTCTGGCATTTTAATGGTTTGAGATAAGTTATTCGTAATAGTTGATGTTTCTTCGGCAGCTGTGGTGGTAAAGGAGGCATCTGGTTCTTGATGGATATTAATTTTTGATTCACTATTGGCAAAGAATGACGTTGATGCAACTGGTTCTGGGTTGTTATTTGATGATGATGCAAACTGGGTATTTCCACAAGATTTAAAAATGGAGTCGGTAATTCGAATTTTATTATTAATAGAATCGTCTATATACCCTTCGGCAACATTGTTAGACTTCCATCCTCCATGTCTTTTTAAGGTCAAAATGTCGGCTCCAGAGTCAGCGAGTAGAGTGGCCGACGTTCTGCGGAATGAATGACCGGTGTAACTGTTAGGATCAGTTAGATTTAAAAACTCTGCTATATCTTTCGGCATGTTCCCAAATTTATTTTTACCGATGTTTTGCGCTGTACATTTGCCATTCCGAAACTGTTGGAAAAACCGGTCGCTTTGACCTTTTTGAGAACGTAGACTTTGGTATTTCTTTACTATAGAATAATATTTTCCATGAAGAGCAAATGATCGGGGGATTTTGTTTTTTGTATTTGGAATTTTTATCAGCAACATTTCACCTTGATTTTCTATGTCCTTTGTTGTAATATCGCATAACTCCTGTCGTCTAAGCGCACCAGTGACTCCAAGAATAAGTGCAACCTGCAATTAATGTAAAAACTATCAGCTCGATTGCCCAGTGCGTATACGCATTATTAGCAAATATGCGTTTTATGCTACCGGAACTACTTCGAATGGTAAACACAAGCGGAACAACGAACAAAAGTTAATCATTTAAGAGCCGGTTATTAGAAAAATAAGTGGAATAACAAAAAAACCCTGTCCTGTAGTATAGAATATGGTTACATACATATTACTTTTTATTTTATTAAACTATTACTGCTGTTGCTTGCCAATGCAACATATATTAATAACTATATATATATTAGTTTGTTTAGGTAAATAATACCAAAAACAACAACTGATTCTAAATAATTATATTATGTATTAGTTTAACACACCAAGAAATTAATTCTAACATCATAATAATACGTAAAATGAATTTGGAAATTACTTACTTTTGTCACTAAATATTTATCATCTGGAGCTTCATTAATAAAGCGCTCGACTTCTTCTCCCATCAATACTTTCGATTTTTTATATACATGTCCATCAGAGTGTCGTTTCATAAATGCTTTTAATTTTACAAATTCTTCAATATTTATGCAATTGTTGCACATAAGCGTACTTTTAAGCATCGAGTGAATAGCCCATAATGATGACGGCTTGTATTTTTTTGCCATTTCCCCAAAGTAGGCCAATAAAACATTTTCAGAGGATGAACTGGCTTTTTTCTCATTTTTCCAATTGATGAAATTGTTATAAGCGGTCATATATTTTTCTTTTGATTTTGCCGGTAATAAGTTTTCCTTTAATAAATTTGCAGCCTCTGTGATATTTGGTGGCGTTAATTGTAACGATTCCTCTGACGAAGACATAATTATTAACTAAGAACACTTTACTGGCAGAAAAGTAATACGTAGTCCTGAAAAACGGCGCCAAACTACAGTTCAGAAGGTACGCAGAAAATTAATCCTTAGATTCCACAGATAATGAAACTGTATAATCCAGTCAAAAGCCGTTAAATACATACAGTCAGTCACGACAATTCACTGTTCCAAATTTGAATTCAGGAGAAAAATCTCGCAGTCTATTCATAATTATTTTTTTATTGTGTATATTTGAAGTTCCAAATTTAAATATCTGATTTGAAAACCTTTTGGATCTAGTAGATTTGACACTCGTGCGTGATATCGTGATACATGAAAATTAAAAAATTACTTAACGAGCTCACGGGTTTAATGGAATTTGTATAGAATATTATAGCCCGCGGTCATAATAGAGACCATCCAGCCCACTTTGCTTGCATTTAATGACACCATTTTGGAGAAGGTGGGATGAAAATATTTTTACGGTCGCATGGAACTCTTAATGCGCCTGCCTGCAACATGGAGATCCCGGGTTCGATCCCCGTCAGGTCATGATGGATAATGATCTTTTTCAGATTGACATGGGTCTTGGATGTTTATCTATGTATGTATATATTATAAAATATAGTATCGTTGAGTTAGTATCCCATATCACAAGTCTCGAACTTTGGGGCTAGCTCAATCTGTGTGATTTGTCCATATATATTTATTTATGTGTGAATTACACTTGATCCGTATTTTGTATATTCAAATAATATACTGTAGGAAAACTTTTACAGTACCATGAATACTATTTTATTATTCAATAACACAACATTGTGTACTACTTAATATGCCAAAATAACAAGATGCGTTTATTATGAGGACGAATAAGTTATAGTAAAGTAAAAACGTTTTAAAGGGTGAATAAGCCCGTCAGGCCACTCAAAAAGAATGCCTTACAAACGTGATTGGCTGAATAGTCGAAATGATTTTTTTGTCCATGGTCCATGAAAATGTGATATGGGATTCGATGGGCTACGTCAACCTTTAAAGTAATTATCCTAATAGAAGGGTATTAGGTACCTAAAATACTTGCTTTCTTTGTGATTAAGTCCAAACTATTATTAACACTTCGTGTAGGGACTACTAATTCCTTACAAAAAATATTCGAACTAAAAATATTTTTTAAGAAAATCCAGCACTGAGATATTAATCAACATTTTATTGCTTTAATTCAGAACTACTTTTCACAATCTTTGCAAGTATCGAATATCAACGCTAAAGAAGATAAAGATTATTTTATTTTAAATTTTAACATTATCACAAAAATATTTGCTCCTCTTTCGTATCTTGTCAGAAAAAATGTTATCATTTCTGCTATCAATTACCTTCAAGGTTATTGAAAAATCTGATTGATTTTCATAATATCTTATTGGTAACGAGCTGAAGCAATGACACATATTTTATCAATTAAAAGCAATTTTGGTGAGGTCTTTTTGGCAATGATTTTGCGTGTTTTATAGCCTGAGTGTGCTGTACTACTTTAAAAAAAATATATAAAGTTTAATCAATACTCGTTCAAAACATTCAACCATCCTCATAAGCATCTAAATATTCTTGATCAAAATTTTATTTTCAATGTACGTACATACATAGACGACGATATATATGTTACGGTAAGAGTGATTAATTGAAAATTATTAATAATTGTCTATCATTATTAATAATTACCGAAAGTCGAGGTAAAAGTGAGAAATTAGAAATTAATCACACTTGTCGGTGATTATTAATAATGTAACCTTAATACCGATAAATGTTATAATTTTTTAAAAACAAACGTAAGCACTCTGGCTAATACGGCTCTGGTAGTACAGAGAGTAGTACTCCAGCAGTGGAGACTTAAAAAGACCTGGAGCTCAATTTTTAAACCGGTAGAATCGATCCGCCACTCTTTGTGACGTCAGCAATCATTTCGTATTCACTCGTTCTTGGCTCTGTGGATGGTGCCAAAATGGAACCCAATGGTACCGGTGGGACCTAATGGGATTCAATCGGACCCATGGAACCCAATGAGATACATGGAACCCAGTGGGTTCCAATGTGATTCTATGGTTCCCAATGGGACCCATGGAACCCATGACACTCAACGGGACCCAAGAGACCCATGGAACCCGATGGGACCCATGAGACCCAATGGGACCCATGGAATCCAATGGGACCCATGGAAACCAATGGGATCTTTGGAGGCTAATGGGACCCTTAGGGACCGATAGGACCCTGGGGTAAATGGTACCATTTGGACCCATTGTGACCCTCGGGTACTGCCGGAACCCTTTGGCTGATGACCCATTGATTGATGAAATCCATAGGGCAGGTAGGGTTCTACCTGGAAGTCATGTCACCACGCGTTAGCTTAATAACGAGTGGCGGATCGATACTACGCAAAACGCTGGATGACGGTTATTCTTTTTTAGGGAACAGTGCAAGTTTCTTCAGAATCGGTTCAGTAATTTTATAAAATAGAGATTTAAGTATGTTTCAGCTATTAGAAAAAATTGCAGTCGGTTTAATTATTTAAAATTACAACTTGTTGAATAAAAACGCGAATGATATAATATCTCTATTTTTTTAAACAACTACAAGTAGGTCCTTGTTTTAAAACAAGCTTTAACTTTAAATGAACACAAACAAGTGTTTATTTGTGTGATCTGAGACAAGTACAATTATAAGACTGTGTGTGATATTATAAGAAAATCCCTGCTGGACAACAAAACTTGGGGACTTATTTAATTTTATTACTTTTACCAATGTTTGTAGTTAATTATTAATAATAACTACAAAAAGTAATTAATTTTAATGAATTATTCACATTTCACAAAACACTAGGTTATTATTAATAATGTAAGAAAATTATTAATAATTTTTAATTAATCAAATTTACCGTAACATATACATTGACGAGCTCCGTGGCGCACCGGTCAACACGCCTGCCTGTGACACGGATGGTCCCGGGTTCGATCCCCGGTCAGGTCAAGATGGAAAATGATCTTTTTCAGATTGACCTGGGTCTTGGATGTTTATCTATCTATTATAAAATATAGTATCGTTGAGTTAGTATCCCATAACACAAGTCTCGAACTTACTTTGGGGCTAGCTCAATCTGTGTGATTTGTCCTAATATATTTATTTATTTATTAGAGTATCACGTCTTTATCCCTTACGGGGCCGCCGACCAATGCAGAAGGCTCTTCTCACATGTCCATCAACGAGACGCTGGAGACGAACTTCCTCAATTAAATTCAAAAATATCCTTGAGATGTCGGGGGATTCATTCTGCGAGATAGCAATGGTCATTGGGGAAGTTTTTGTCATAGTTCGATCCGCCACTCTTTGTGACGTCAGCAATCATTTCGTATTCACTCGTTCTTGGCTCTGTGGATGGTGCCAAAATGGAACCCAATGGTACCGGTGGGACCTAATGGGATTCAATCGGACCCATGGAACCCAATGAGATACATGGAACCCAGTGGGTTCCAATGTGATTCTATGGTTCCCAATGGGACCCATGGAACCCATGACACTCAACGGGACCCAAGAGACCCATGGAACCCGATGGGACCCATGAGACCCAATGGGACCCATGGAATCCAATGGGACCCATGGAAACCAATGGGATCTTTGGAGGCTAATGGGACCCTTAGGGACCGATAGGACCCTGGGGTAAATGGTACCATTTGGACCCATTGTGACCCTCGGGTACTGCCGGAACCCTTTGGCTGATGACCCATTGATTGATGAAATCCATAGGGCAGGTAGGGTTCTACCTGGAAGTCATGTCACCACGCGTTAGCTTAATAACGAGTGGCGGATCGATACTACGCAAAACGCTGGATGACGGTTATTCTTTTTTAGGGAACAGTGCAAGTTTCTTCAGAATCGGTTCAGTAATTTTATAAAATAGAGATTTAAGTATGTTTCAGCTATTAGAAAAAATTGCAGTCGGTTTAATTATTTAAAATTACAACTTGTTGAATAAAAACGCGAATGATATAATATCTCTATTTTTTTAAACAACTACAAGTAGGTCCTTGTTTTAAAACAAGCTTTAACTTTAAATGAACACAAACAAGTGTTTATTTGTGTGATCTGAGACAAGTACAATTATAAGACTGTGTGTGATATTATAAGAAAATCCCTGCTGGACAACAAAACTTGGGGACTTATTTAATTTTATTACTTTTACCAATGTTTGTAGTTAATTATTAATAATAACTACAAAAAGTAATTAATTTTAATGAATTATTCACATTTCACAAAACACTAGGTTATTATTAATAATGTAAGAAAATTATTAATAATTTTTAATTAATCAAATTTACCGTAACATATACATTGACGAGCTCCGTGGCGCACCGGTCAACACGCCTGCCTGTGACACGGATGGTCCCGGGTTCGATCCCCGGTCAGGTCAAGATGGAAAATGATCTTTTTCAGATTGACCTGGGTCTTGGATGTTTATCTATCTATTATAAAATATAGTATCGTTGAGTTAGTATCCCATAACACAAGTCTCGAACTTACTTTGGGGCTAGCTCAATCTGTGTGATTTGTCCTAATATATTTATTTATTTATTAGAGTATCACGTCTTTATCCCTTACGGGGCCGCCGACCAATGCAGAAGGCTCTTCTCACATGTCCATCAACGAGACGCTGGAGACGAACTTCCTCAATTAAATTCAAAAATATCCTTGAGATGTCGGGGGATTCATTCTGCGAGATAGCAATGGTCATTGGGGAAGTTTTTGTCATAGTTATCTGACATACAGAGTTCTGAGCCTTTAATTCTGTTTAATTCGCAATGCAGATAATGTTATATTCAGCCAAAAAGACACTAAGTATGATAAAGTATATTTATTTGACGATCGCGCAATGGTTCTTTAAGTCAAGATCATTATTGCAAAAATTAAAAAAATCTCGCCTGCCGTTTATGACAGTTTTTTATGACGTCACATAGCCTATGACACTCCTGAGATGAATACGAATCTAATCACATCTCACAAATCAAAATCATTCAAACCACTTGGAATACAGGAAGCTACAATGGAACAGACATACATACCTACCTACAGCGACACACACATATTTATATACGCACGAAAAACATTACCCTCTTTCTGGATGGGTCAGTCGGTTAAAAATGAATAACATCGCTGGGGTGGATATTTATATTTGTAACACTAAAATACACCTTCATTCAGAAATCAATTTGTATGTATAATATGTGTCCATAAAAGTGTAGTTATACTGAAAGCAGAAGTTAACGTTATAAAAGGACCAACACCGATGTAATTTCCATGCATTTAAATGAACTTCCTGCATATTTTAAACGTGAAAATGTCTCAGAGGTGGCAGACGATTCAGGGTGCAAGATAGTGGGGTGTGCTGGGCAACTTTTTGTCATAGTTATCTTGTCACTTGGAGTTCTGGCTTTTGAATTCTGTCTAATCTGCAGAGCAATAAAATTCCAATCCCATCCCAACTATTATTATACATATGAAGGTGAGTTTGTTTGCTTATTTGTTTGATACGCTTTCACGCCTTATCTACTGAACCGATCATCATCTGGTGGCGGAAGCAAACAAAATAATTTAACTCAAAGTGCATTAAGCAAAGAACGCCGAAACTGTAGATCCAGATGGCGCCCTTTGCCTCGTCGAGGGACAAAGGAACCTAAAAAAGGAAAGATTGGTATTTTATGAGTGATTAATGCTCAAGTAATGTTTGCGTGCATTTTCGCCATCCATCGGAAGTAAGTAACCTCATATAAACTATAGCTTACAGTTTAACCTAACATCAGTCGCTAGCAATCGTTTTTGCCTCACAGAGTTTTAATATTTGAACAAATTAATTGTGTTTGCAAGACAATACGTTTCTTCTTTTTTATATTTTTGGCAACGGGTTCTAATCATAGAGTAAATATTTGATTGTAAATAAGATATATATATTTTTTTACATAGATTGAGCTAGCCCCAAAGTAAGTTCTTAAGAAATACTTGTATTATGGGATACTATCTCAACGATACTATATTTTATAACAAATACATATGTAGATAAACATTCAAGACCCAGGTCAATCTGAAAAAGATCATTTTCCATCTTGACCTGACCGGGGATCGAACCCGGGACCATCCGTGTCACAGGCCGGCGTGTTGAGTTGTAGTTGTAAATAAAGTACCTAGATATTAAGTGGAATAAATCAGACCTAAGTAAATATGATAAAAAAGGGTAACTAACCCTTTTTGTAGTAGTAGTTGCTTACCTCACACCAAAAAGTAGGAATAGACAAGTAGGTACAGAAGAAATAGTAATAATACCATTATGTATTAGTTTTAGCCTAAATGTGAAAGTAAATAGTAAAGGAGAGTATCTATACAATTTTTAAAGATAAAAGATAAATACAAATGCGTTAAAAGTCGACCCAGGTAAAATTAAGTTAATTACAACAACTCAAACATAATTATTCACGCCTGAGTTAATTAAAGCAATTTTTACCAAAGTAAGTAGAAATTTTACACAACGAACTTCCTTATACGCCTCAAGTAAATGTTCAAACAACTTTTCACTGCTGAAAGTGTTGGATTCTACGAAGTTTGAGTTTGTTTCACAATATGGCGTGAATGTAAAATACTCTATTGAACAAGCAAGGTGAATAACACCTTGCTATGTATGTATACAACGTGTAAATGAAAAGGCGCAAAACCTCTGACACCTCAACTCATTTTTAGGGTTCCGTAGTAAACAAGGAACCCTTATAGTATCGCCATGTCTGTCTGTCTGTCCGTCCGCGGTTTTACTCAGAGACTATAAGTACTAGAAAGCTGTAATTTGGAATGGATTATGTATATTAATCATGCCAAAAAAGTGGTGGAAAAAAATCTTGAAAACAATTTTTATTTGGGATAGCTCCCATACCTACTAGTAAAGTGGAGGAGTATTTTTTTTCTCTACTTCTCCAATCGTTCAATAGGTCTTCAAAAATTATTGTGAGGTTGAGCACACCATTTTACAATTTAGGGATCCGTTTCCGAAATATTTGGTTTTTAAGTGCGAATTTTTGTTAGAGGTAAGTGTGTTATTTTTGTAACCGTTTAGCAGATAGAGGGGGGCCTCTATCTGCTAAACGGTTATATATGGACACGTTAAAAAAATTACAACAGTAGTATATATATATATATATATATATGAAGTTGAAAGGAAAACTTTCAGAGATGAGTAGTAAGTGCAAACTAAAAAGTTATAGGCAATCAACTTAAAAAATGTACTCGAAAATGTAAAATTTCATTCAATTTTCATTGTTAGATGTTTTTGGTCGTTAAACTATGATGAGTGAACTCAAAGTTGTCATTCGCAACTACGGAACCCTACACTGCGCGTGGCACACGCAATTGGCCTGTTTTTTATTATATAAAAATAATATGAATTATCAAAAATAATTTTCACGGATTATTTACGTTACATTATTTACGTTTTCTTGTGTTTAAAATTATTGTTTTTTTTTTTCATATACGTACGCCAGAGCACGTATTCCTGCGAGTTTCCCCACAGTAGTATATTTACATTTATTTACCTTAGTTTATAAGCTAGTGTGATTATAAATAAATAATTCCATTCCAACATTTTACCGGTTATTGTGGTTTAATTTGCATATTGCACATTCTGATGCCAGTGTTAGGCAAAAACAAATAACGTCAACGCAAAATATTTGATGTAACGATTAACCAACTTTCTCACTTCAGTGAACACTCAAGCAACTTAAAGTGTTACTTTACAACACTTGAGCGCGTATCACACTAAGTTGACAACTTTGATCAATATTAATGAACCGAGGCAGATTTCAGAAGATGGCTACAAAGGCACTTATTTGAATAATTAATGTCTGTAATTTTGACTATGCACTCTCTAGACTCCGTCATGTTTTTATTTCAATGGTTATGAAACTTGTGATTAAAAAAATGGAATAACAAGGACACTGGATTGATTTGTCATGTGCGTAAGTGTCCAACATTGTTGACAGATTTTACTAGTACCTATGTTGCTTAAAGGTATCTGACAACTTTGATTTATTGTGTTCGTGTGGGTGTGTGCGCGCGCGTGCGTGTGTGCGTGTATGTGTGTGTGTGCGTGTGTAGGTGTGTGTGTGTGTGTGTGTGTGTGTGTGTATGTGTAAATGACCAAATTATATAGATTGCTAATAACAATTATTGGCTAATAAGAACTATTATCGTAAAATTTTTGATGTAAAGATTAACCAAGTTTTTCACTCCAATTAACTCTCAAACAACTTAAGGTATTACTTAACAGCACTTTGGCGCGTGTAACACTAAGTTGTTGTTAAGTACTAAACAATGGTACCTATCTATTTCTTTACAGGATTTGAACATGCGGTTAAATGTTGTAAAGAATTTTTTTGAATTTCGTTCCATAATATACAATCAAGTTTCTGCATATAAGTATAAAATGGAGGGTCCATATATAAGATATCGCAAACTTCGTGCAAGTGGATTTAACACAAGTAGATGATTAGTTACACAATTGAAGTACCTACGTAAGTAGAAAAGTTTAAAGATTAATAACACCAGTGTTGGCCACTTACACATGCAAAAGACAAACATAAAAGACACTCAAGTTAACAACTTTGATCAATATAAATGAATGTTAAGCCAATGATAAAGCGATCAGCGTAGCCAAATACAAGTCAAAAGATTTTTTATTAAATGAAACCATTTTTACTCGAAAAGAAGAATATTAATGAAGCGAGGTAGATATCAGAGGCTAGCTACGCAGACACTTCTTTGATTACTTGATGTATTGATTACCTCCGTCGTGTCGGATTGTGGTATTGTGTGATATAAAAGTGACAGTAGTTAATTGGATCACGTATTTCATGTTGCGATATTTTTTTTTACTTACTATAACACTTTACTTCGAATATTACATTCTTAAGTCCTATACTATCTTTTCTTGCCTGCAAATATTCTAGACAGTGACAAAATCAGATTGGAGAACGCTTACGTTTAAATGAAGATTCTTTTGCGAATACGGGCGTTAGTAAACAACATTCATCAATATTAATTAATTCAATGATAAGGAAATCAGCGTAGCCAGGTCAAAATATGTCTTATTAAATGAAACCATTTCAAGTCGACAGAAAGAATATTAATGAAACTAGGTAGATATGACAGGCACGCAGACACTTCTGTGATTACTTGATGTATTGATTACCTCCGTCGTGTCGGATTGAGATATTGTGTGATATGAATAGACTTACTTGTAAAGTAACAGACTTTAATTGGATCACGTTCTACATGTTGGGTTATATTTTATTTCTTAGTATAACACTCACTTCCAAATATTAAAAAGCATCGCAACTATGATATTCTTAAGTCCTGTGCTATCTTCTCTTGCTACTCGTAGCAAATTTTCTTGTCAGTGACAAAACGAGATTGGATTTACCCAAAAGAATCTTCATTTAGCGTTCTAAATTAATTTTTATGAATTCGAGCTTTATCAACTTTAATTAATATAAATGAAGCCAATGATAAGGCAATCAGTGAAGCCAAATACATAAAAGTTGTCGTATTAAATAAACCATTTCAACTTGACAAGAAGAATATTAATGAAGCGAGGTAGATATCAGAAGCTAGCTACGCGAGCACTTCTTTGATTACCTGATGTATTGATTACCTCTGTCATGTCGGATTGAGGTATTGTGTGATATGAATAGACTTACTTGTAAAGTGACAGACTTTAATTGGATCACGTTCTACATGTTGGGTTATACTTTATCACTCAGTATATTTCGCCTTAGAAAACCATATTAAAAAATTAAAAAGGTAGGCTAACTTTTTATCTACTTTTTACTCTTACTATTCATACCACTTTGTCTAAGACAATATAATAAATAAATAAATATATACGGACAAATCACACAGATTGAGCTAGCCCCAAAGTAAGTTCGAGACTTGTTTTATGGGATACTAACTCAACGATACTATATTTTATTACATATACATATATAGATAAACATCCAAGACCCAGGTCAATGTGTAATTTATCTCCTAATTCAGTATTTAAATTGACCCTCGTCATTTCCTTAATGGGGTGACTTAGACGGTTTAGAGTATGAACAACTTTTCCTATAAGACCAATGCTAGGACTCATTATTTTTTACTTTCCTAATCTCTTTTCTTAAAAGTTGTTTATATGGACAGGCTGAGTATACCCTTTGCGGGTATTTCGAGGGTCAATTTACACGCTGTATATTAAAAAAAATAGCACGAAAAGCAATTTGCGAATGAATGTTTAACTAGTTCATTGGGCTTCCTGCCAAAAACTTATCAGTGTATATAAACATACATATATTGGTTGCATACTGCCCCGGTATACTAGCATAGACGATTAGACACCCATTAGCTCCACTGCTTGTAACTCAAAAAAATATTCAATTTCAATTTGTTTATTGCATTTCATATCGTAATTATTACATCAGTTCTTAATATACACTGCACTGTAATTATAGTATAGGTACAATATGAACCCTGTCGGGCATCGCAAAGGTTAAGTTGGAACGGCAAACGGGTTTTATAGCTTGTTATTATTAAAATAATAGAAAATATTATCATGCTGCGTTTCTACAATGTTGCGTAAGTACTTGCTTTAAATTAACCTTTATACTAGGTCAATTCCTATTGCTATCAATCATTTAGCATTAATTTTATGTCTTTTTTTTTAAATCAATTAATTAAGATAGTCAATATGCAATTAATATTTATTTCTATTGTCATTTTTATTTGTCATTTTAATTCGGTATCATTAAAAAACTCGTCAATTTTGTAATAATTTTTTTCCAACAATAAGTCTTTTAATTTTTTAATAAATAGCGAGTTCTTTTCTTCCGATCTAAGATTGTCGGGTAAGCAATTATAAATTTTTGTTGACATTGATAATGGACCACAGCTAAAGATTTCTAATTCGTAACAGTGTTCAGCCGGCTGAGCAATTTTTGTCAGTGTATAGTTGTGTACTCCATCCACGCTGATCTGGAAGTAAAGAAAAACATAGAATGTACGAGCTGCTTCTCTTCCCGGGCAGATCGTGAAAGCCGATTGAGAGAAAGGGCGAAAATATAAGGAATCATATCAATAGGCGATGCGGCTAGCTATTTTGATTGCGTTTTCCACCACGCCCACCACCATGCTTAACGTGGCTTTACGTCTTATAGACCTGGGCTCTGTCTACCCCGCAAGGGATAGAGACGTGTCAGTATGTATGTACAATTTTGCAATACGTATCCTGACTGACTAGCTGTAATTCTAGATCAATCTGCTTAGCATAACTACGATATATACAGAAGCTGTTGATTGCAATGTATTGTTTCTATGAACTGACATGGCTGACAGTGTAATGTAACACGTGATGATCATAATGTTGGAAGTGGCCTAAACTTAGCCATAAGTTATTATTGACGTCAACAAAAATTTTTAGTTGTAAAAATTGTAAACACAAATATGACAATTAATAAGTGTTCAAAGAAACCTATATTAAATAAACGATTGAATCTTGAATCTTGTTCCTTTAGGCTTTCTGCCGTTGCTAGCTAGACAATAGAAGCAACTCGCGTTGCTTGAAAAGGGATCAATATCCTAATCGCACAAACTTTTTTTGGGGGGGATCTGGAACTCAATTTTTGAACTGATAGAATTGATCCGCCTCTCGTTGTCAAGCTTCCGCATGGTGAATCTTAATTGCTTCCATTTTTGAACCAATAATTGAATCGGTTTTCCGAATGGTCGCTCGAGACCACTTGGATTCAAAGAGGCGTACAAAATATTAGAATTGACTCCCAATGACGTACCATAGAGACCCAATACTTAAGGGTCCTATTGGTTCCTTAGGATCACGTAAGGTTCCGTGGGTCCTATAGGGACCCATTGGGTTCCATGAGTCCTATAGGGTTCCATTGAGTTCCATGGTTCCATTGGGTGCCATGGGTCCTATTGGGCCCCATTGAGTTCCAAGGATCCTATTAGGTGGCATGGGTTTCTTTGCCCAATTGGCTTTCATCGGTACAGTTGGTGGATGCCCCAATAGGACTATTGGGGCATCCACCGAGCCAAGAACCACCATGAAATACCTCATTTTTAGAAAAATAAAAATATAATTGCGTGGTTCACATATATTTAAACAGGACCACTCGTTGATTATATTCACATGTGAATACGAACCGACTGCTGACGTCACAATGAGTGGCAGATCAATTCTACCGGTTCAAAAATTGGGCTCCTGTGGCAGAAGAAAGGGGTTTTACAAATGTAATGACTCGGCCTTCGAACCTATATCTTTAGGGGCCTTCACTAGGCACACTAGCGACGCCAATCGTTTTATTCCTAGTACTTTACAAATAGAATGATATTCAAGAATGTAAATCATATAAGCCTAAGTGTGTAGAATCATGTTTTAATCTTCTGATAATCAGTCATTAAGAGAATATATGTTTACCGCCTAAAACGGCCGTTTTTGGCGGTAATCATATATTCTCCTTATGACTAATTCACATAGTATTAAAACATGATTCTAAAAATACTTTAGGTTATTTACTAAGGCTTAAGTATATGATTTACATTCTTGAATATCATTCTATTTGTAAAGTATTAGGATTAAAATTATTGGCGTCGCTAGTGTGCCTAGTGAACTCTTTTTTCAGGCAGTCAAACAATATGTAGGTATAAAATTCGAGAGTATTAACCTTGCCAATAATTTGGGATTCAATCACTCTGTGGACAAATACGGAAAATACACTTAGCAAGTTTCGGCGCCATTATTGAGCTAGAGAAAATATTGTTGGTTGGTAAAATAAATCCTCCATCTCTGAGAATTCTCCGTGATTGCGGCTAACTTATCAAGAATTTTCTTATGTTACTGTTTCGTGTGGTTTTATTAGGGTTCCGTATAACAAAGCGACAAAAATACACTCGTATCTATCTGTCTATCTCCGAATCTATTTGTGTTTAAATTTGATGATTTGATGATAGATTATAGATTGATGTGATCCAAATTTGCAGTTGCTGCGTAAGTTAATAAATTTTAAGTTATGTCCTTTTGAACGTCGCAAATCAACACCGTTCCGCAAGCTGTACCGCGTGAAATGTCAAATAAAAAGAAATAATTTAATGGTACAAAAATTTAAATTATTATTTATTTTCTATATTTTAACACAAAGTAATCAACGAAAATAAAAAAGTTTCTCCGCAAAATCCGCTTTTAAAAGATTGAAAAAAAAAAAGTTATTTAATACAGGTTTTGAATGACATCATCGGTCAAATGTTCCGCACTTTGTGTCCGTTATAATGACGGGAATGTAGTACGGAACCTTTGTACAGGCACATGAATATTATGAAGTCTTTTATCCCTCACGAAATAGACAGCATACGGTCATAAGACCCAAAAGCTATGCTTCGTGTATTAGTGGAGTTGTAGGTTAAAACTAGGTACATATAACAATATTCATGTTAAATATATTTATAAGACAAAAGTCACTTTATGATTGATAACATTATTTTTTAGGGTTCCGTACAAAAGTTGAAAAACGGAGCCCTTATAGGATCACTCGAGCGTCTGTCTGTCCGTCCGTCCGTCTGTCACAGCCGCTTTTCTCCGAATCTACTGAACCAAATTAGATGAAATTTGGTAAGATAGTGTAATCCTATGACCCAAACACGGATGTGCAAAGTAAATAAAGATTTTTTTGAAATAAGGGTCATTTTGAGGGGCCCAATTACAAAATTAAAAAAAAGGTTTTGCAAACCTTACTGTGTCATATACCAAATAAAAGGGCTCATTATGAGGATCTCAAAAATATATTTTTTTGTTCGGGTAAAATCAATACTTTTGATTTTATTCACGAAAGAAGGCAAAAATTGACCATTCTAAACTCACAATAATAAGTTCATCTAGGGAAATAGTTCACTGAAACACCACTAGATGGCGCTAGTCAATTGAATAAAACATTTTTTGGACATTGTGTGTGTGTTCACGAAGCATATTGTACGGAACCCTCATTGCGCGAGTTTGACTCAGACTTGGCCGGTTTTTTTCACTTCCATAGCTATTTATTATCGAAAAGTCTGACAATGTAAATCAGATAAATCATAGCTTAGGAACTAGCGGCACGTTCTGGCTTTCATTTGTTATGCAGTAAACTGGCGGTAAAGTATACCACTGCGTACCGGGTATACTGAACACATGGACCTTTTCGAAGATATTCTCATATTTTATTGAAAAACTCAGCGAAGTCGCCCCAGTACTTTCCAAGATTAACCTACAAAATTTGTTAATAAAACCCTGGCCGATAACTAAAATGAATGTCTCAGCCCGTCAATATAAAAAAACTTTTCCTATGGGACTAATGCTGAAAATTCAAAAAAAAGCGACATTCTTTTGTACTTAATGACTATTTGTATGCAAATGTTTTTTTTTTTTCAGCATTTTATTTGACATACATACATACATACTATCACCTCTTTCTCCCTTGCGGGGTAGACAGAGCCCAGGGTTGTCAAACCACGTTCAGCATGTTGGTGGGCTTGTACGTGTATGATATTAATTGGGATAAGTAAAAGTATATAAGTACAAGCCTTGTGGCTCCCGGCAGAGTAGAATAGGACAACTCCAAATCTTTCCGTTTTCAGGGTGAAGAGTGTAGGCCAAATCCTCTGACTGCTTTGGCTAACATATGGCTCTAGTAGTACTGAGAAAGTCGTGCTCCTGCGATGGAGACAAAAAGACCTGATAATGATATAAGTACAAGTATAATAAGTAAATAACTACGTAAGGATCGTTCGCATGGGATGGGTTAAATCTACTATTTAAACTTCTTTAAGTAAATACGTCGCGCTGTTAAAGTTTCATTTAATGCAATTATTAGAGTTGTCTTTTTGAATTTATTTCGAAGTCAGCTGCCTTCCTCTTTTCGGTGATAAAGATGTTTCATTCGTCATTGTCGCCGAATTGCCTGATGTGGGTAGGGACTTAATAAAACGACATGAAATGTCGACATATTGGCGGACACCGTCGAATGTAACCAATGTAATTTACCGCTATTGGACGTGCTTGAGTATACGCATCGACAGAAATTTGTGGGTATTGGTGATAATCTGCCTTTGAAAGTACCTATTAGGTACATCCCGAAAGCATCTTTTGAGAAGTGTTTTATGTGACACGATTTAAATATACTTTAAAATAAAAATTGCTACTATTTAGGGTCTACTTTACATGTAAAGGTAAATAATTATCAAAAATCGGCCAAGTGCGAGTCGGACTTGCGCACGAAGGGTTCCTATAGAAAAAGCATTACATATTAGAGAGCCCGCTGAAATATTTATTTTATTCTGTTTTTAGTAGCTACCTATTTGTTGTTATAGCGGCAATACATCGTCCGTAAAAAATTAACAGTATAGCTGTCACGGTTCATTAGATAGAGCCTGGTAACAGACAGACAGAGGGGTGGATAGACGGATCTTAGGAACAAAGTTCCGTTTTTACCCTTGGGGATTTAATTTCAAATAGAGAAAACTTTGGTTGGACGAAATATTGCCCTGACTTATGAAGTGAGTCTGGCAATAATCTAAATTGAACTCTACTTTATAATATTTAGAAATGTTTTACCAAAACAAGCTTAGTTCAAAAATGTTGGTAAATAATTACCAACATTTTAAACTGATGACCTCAAGCACATTTGTCTCACATCTAATAACCTTAAATAAGCTCCTGCTTACAAAATGTCCATTCGAAAACGAAAACATAAACGTATCTAAAAATATCACATGTAGGTGACTCCACAGCATCAGCTGTAGTGCCTTGAAACCCGGGGTCCACTATAACATTTATGTCGCGGCTGTCGGTTTGTTGCATTTCCTTGGGTAGCTACAGAACCGCACAGGAATACCTGTGAAAAATAAAGTTAGTTTGCACATCAAATAAAAAAAAATCTAAGATTTTAATTCCAATATATTACAACTATCAATAAAATATTAAACTCATACTCTTTGTTCTAAATGTAATCATTACAATTAGGTGTAACTAGATGTACGCAGTTAAAAACTAAAATATATTGGAAGTCTTACTCGTACATTATGTAAAAAAAGCAAAAATATATCGAATAATATGGCAAAGTGATATTCTATACACATTACATTCTTAACCTGAGGAGTTGGATGGTTCACTTAACGTGCGCTTTATAAGAGTTTACACATGTAAAGCAACCCCGAGCGCACTTCCCACTGGATGACAACAAGGAGCATAAATAATTTTGAGAATTATTTGTGTCATTTGTTGCACAAGGCACGTTAAGCCATTGGCCCCAGCTGTCATCATTAGATAGCAGCCGTTAAGCTAAGATGCCTTCAGATCGCTTGAAAAATCTGGCACTAGTGTTAGCCACTTACACGAAAAACAAGTAAGCAACTCCGAATTCTTCAAAAAAAATGCACCCACCAAGATATGAAACAGAATTTTCTATAACGAGTCTTGAAATCTGATACTAAGAGCAATGTTGCCATTTATCAAACAAAAACCCACATAGAGGATAAGGATTGAAAAATATCCACCTATTAATTTAAGGCCGCACTATCTTTTTAGCAGAAGCGCGGAAACAGCGCCATTTTCCCCACTTTCCAAGTGTTGCTTACATAAAATAAATGCCAGATGGTGTTGCCAGAATAGAATTAATTTCCTGCAGCGAAACCTTTATTTCCTCGAATTAATTGTCTCGGTTATTCGCAGTATTAATGTGTTTAAGTATTTGGAAGTATAATGATAGAGGTTATAAGGATATATGGATGCGAAAATAAGAACTTTGGTTTATTCATTATTATTATATAATATATATATATTATTATCAGAATTTGTGAGTGGATTCCTCTTCAGTTGTGACGTGGCAAAACCTGGGGTTCGATTTAATGACAGTATTCATGATGTGATATGATTTGGCGAAAGAAAATGGTATGCAGTTTACAATGATTGGCTCTCTGGATGTCATAAAACTCTTGATTGTATCGGGATTCGGGATCGCCAGGTCACCATCTAATGCAGCGCCGAAAATGCGTCTGAGTATTTTCTTTTCTAATACTAAAAATTGCTCTCATCCTTTTTGTTCAGAACCGAACAGGCCTTAGAAGTTTTATACAGAATATTTTTTATTAAAAAACAACTTTTAGTATCGACTTTAAATAAAACATAAACCTGTCGAGATCTAAACTTAGTGAAATTTTGTCTGACACTAAAACGATATTACAACTACGTATTAGCTAAATAATACGCGAGCAGTGCCACGGGTGGACGTTAGTCGCGTCCCCGCCGGCTCATAAACGCCACTGGCTGCACATTCGAGTCAGGGAATTTGTCCTGCGCTTTGTTAACTGTTAAAGTTCGCTCTTAAGAGAGTTTGTAAACGATGCGTTCTACCTCTGCTAGTGATAAATTGTTAAGATATGTGAAAAAACCAGTAAGTAACGTTTCGTCTGACACGCACGAGCAGTGCCGTGTGTGGAAGTTGCGTCGTCACGTACTTGCTTGTTTCCACATTTAAAAAAAATTGATACATAGTATGTCAACTTGTCAACTTAGTAGTTGAGTATGGATTAAACAGTGCCACTCATGGCATGAGCTGCCATTTGGGAAGAGACCTTTGAAATCTCTGCCGTTTGCTGCATATAAATTTGACAAGATCAGTTTTTATTTTAAAAACTACGTATTTCAAAGGATGTGATGGATTGCTGGAAAGAATGGATAAAGAAGATGTTACATAACATACCTACCCAAACAGTAAGAACCATGTGGGGCCCATTTTATAAAACGAAGTAAATTTGTTTTGCAAGTCATTTTATAGTACCTACTTTAGATATAAAACTATGATAAAATATGTCAGATGCCTTGACGCAGGTTGATATTTCTGATACAAATGTTAGATCCTCGCAAATATGAAAAATAAATTAAAAAAATTCACAGACCTTTAAAACTACAAAATCTATGTTTATTAATTTAAGTAAAACTAGATAAATTTTACTAAAGTTTTGGAAATTGATTAGTCTACAAGTCAAATTTTCTTCAGGACACTAATACACATACATATGAATATTTGATTTTTATATATATTATTATTCTTCTTTATTTTCTTAAACCATGATTCCCTTCTTTAACCTAAGTTCAGGCTTTCAAAAGCAAGTTTACATCCCAGTTCGGCGCCAATGTGACCATAAACTTCGCAGGTGCGTGCTACGGTACAATACAATGGGATTATCTGCAGCGCAGTAGATTTACTACATGTGTGCCAGAATTTAGTTGGTAACCAACAACAGTGTAAGTGCACCAAATGGACGGTAATGGGCGCAGTCGCGCTTTCTGAGATACAAAATATAAAGTAGAGAAATGGTCAAATGTCAAAAGTGTATGAGATGTAATGGTATAAGCTGTGTTTGACCACTTAAACAGCCTAATCGTTTCCATTTCTTTTCAGGTAATGGCACAGACATAAGCATCGATAAAAAAAGAGGCGAGTAGTTACTACATGTGTAAGGAAATTTAGTTGGTAACCAACAACAGCGTAAGTGCACCAAATGGACGGTAATGGCCGCAGTCGCGCGTTCCGAGATATAAATTTATAAAAATGCTATTCACTCCCTGCTCAATGGCACTGTCCTCGGCTAATGTAGTTTATACGAGTTTGTAAATTTATTTTCTAAAGCTTTTATTTTATTTGCAGTGAAAAGATGCATTGTTAGTTATAATTTATTCTTATTGTCCTTTAATCTAGTGAGGATGAAATATATTTTTTTATGTAGATTGAATGAGAAAATTGACTAATCAAAAACTCATAGCTCTGTCTACTCAGTAAGGGGCAAAGACTTGATTACTGTATCTGTATTTGTTTTTTTTTACTGACAAGTTACACAGATTGAGCTAGCCCTAAAGTAAGTGCGAGACTTGTGTTATGGGATAGTAACTATCAGATACAGATAAACATCCTAGACCAAGGTCAGGGAAAAAGATCATTTTTCAACTTGACCTGACCTGGGATCGAACCCGATACCATCCGTGTTCCTGGCGGGTGTCGCAGGTGTTGACCGCTGCGCCACGGAGCTCGTCAAAGTTGCTTAATAAATTACAATGTATCACTTGTTTAAAGCTTATTCCCTAATATTCAACTGGCACGCATGTAAATAATTTCACTTTTTTTTTCCAACGGCCACAGTATGTAGTATTTGAGTATTTAATGTTCTATATTGTATATAGAGCCCCATTGTACCATGAAAAATGGTTAACAAAATATGTGAAAAGTTTTTATGAATATTTGCATCGGAATGGTTTTAACATTTTTTTTACGATACGGAACCCAAGCCTTTTAATATAACAAAGCGTTTCAGATATGGTACAGTCGGGGGCAGATAAACCTGAACCTACAATAGTTAATAGTCAGTCAATAGTTATTATTGTATATCACTAGAATGGGCGCGTGGGCTACAGGTGTACCGCAAGTTGTCTACTTTTCCAATGCAGCTAAATTACTGGGCTATTACAATAATTTATTTTTCGCTTTTCTTCTTCTTCTGTTTTATAAAATGGCTTCCACCGATATTTCAGTGATTCTGCCAATGTCCAGTAAATTGAGATACTAAGTATCGGTGCTGTACGGTAAAGTTGTAACAATTAGCATCAAAGATGGCGTATGTTCTTTGATGCCTCGTGGTCAGGAGGTTATGATGACAAGTCTATACGAGTCCATATAACAGTCCACTTTAACTATTTCACAAATTGTTCCATGAGTACGAGCATTTATAACACCAAACTACACCAATTTCAAATTATAAAGTCCACCAAAATCAATTTGCAAAATCGTCCAAGGCAGACCCCAGCTGCACCCCTTGACTTCCCACCACAAACTCATTTTTCGCTTTTATTTAATGTACTATTTTGAACATGTTTGTTGTAAACATTTTACGAAAATTATGGCGGTAAATTTTTGCTAGAAAATGAGAAGTTCAGTGATCATTTTCTTTACTATGTTAACAATGTAGTGGACAATAGGAGCGGATGTTCTTGATGAAGAATTTGTACTGTGCAAAGCCAACTAGTATTAGACACTCGTTTACCATTATGCGCCATAGTTTTTGAGGTGCAGTTACATAAATTCCTTTATTTAGAATAAACTATTATGTTTAGAAGGTTAAAGTTTTTTAAATATAACTTTAGTTTCAATCGATGAATTTAATGCCAAGATCGAATCAACTGGATGATGGAAATAATGTTGATTTCCATGAATATTGAAATACAACGTTATCCTCGTAGTTTCATATTTTATTCAAAAATGAAGATATTTAAGTAGTACTTATTTAAGATTTTTAATTTTAAAAGAGCCTAAAAACGAATTCAGTAATGGGCTACATCTGAAGCCCCCGTCCGTATAAAAGAATTGAAAAGGGTGCCCCTTCTCTAGTGATATGTACACGGCTATAAAGTAGTGGTGCATCGTCCTCGTAAAAGTTCAATATATCCACAATTTTGAAATACCTACTCGTATTCTCTCTATTTTCGTACCTCTAAAAGGCCTGAACGCAATCCGCTCACATTTTGTTTCAGCCGGATCTAAAAAATGTGAAAACTGCTATTTTTGGTCGATGAACCTACCGCGAAGCTGAACAAACTGCACGGTTTGAACGAAAAATTGTTGAATAGTTTGGTGGTAGATAAAAAGTGGCCCAATGCGAGTGGGATTCACACAAATTAAGGGTTTTATCCAACCAGAACAATATTTGATTACATAAAACCACGTTGTCCGTTTAGATACCTTGATGTATAATAGAATGTTTAATGTTACTCCCTGCTATTGTTTTCCCGAGAGGGTTCTTCAAAAAGGGCGTGATTATATATTTTTTCAGGGTCGAAAACGCGCGGGTTGCTTTACAAGCGTTCATAAACTACGGTAGCGGCTTTCCATCAGGTGGGCCGCATGCCTATTGCCTACTTAGTTGTATAAAAATAAATAGTGACAAATCTTTTTTTGATTAAAATTGACGTGAGATATAGACATTATTATAAAATACGTAACAACGGTTTACTCACGTAAATTGTCAGCTACTGGCCGACATGTTTCGACCCCATCCAGAGGTCTTCCGCAGGGCCAATGTGAATTGAGACGCGCGCACGATGTCGTACCACTCCGCACTGATTGAATTGTGGATTGGGACGACTGCTGACTATTTACGTGAGTAACCCGGTGTTACGTATTTTAATAGTGACAAATCAATAATACACAATGAAAAAAAAACTTAACCAAACCGTAACGGATTTACTGTATTGAAAATAGCAACTATGTTCTCGAACTTACTTTGGGGCTTACTTAATCTGTGCGATTTGTCTGTATATATCTCTAAGATATTATATTTTCTTTGCTCTAAGTTCGAAATTCGAAGTGACAGATTGAAGTACGTGGTTAGCTAAATTAGTAAAGTACCGGGACACACAAAGACCAAATCACAGGTTCCTAATTGCGTAGAATTTTTTCACCGTATTTTATTTCTTTGTTTAATAGACAACCCTATAGGAAAATATCAAAAATAATTTAAAAAAAAATGTTTTAAATACTAACGAGGAATACACAGAACCTTTTTGAATCAATTTATTGAAATGAAAAGCTTATTAATAAGCATCATTTCGCAGTAATAGCCTTTGATTGGGATATAAACACAGGAGCATCGAAAAATATTTGTTTACAACAATCGATGGATTTCGTCGAAACCAAGACTTTCAACGAATTTTAACCATGATATTATGCAGTATTTTCGTTTTGCGAATGAAGAACTCGATGATTTTAAAATTCACGTGAATACTGTTTACGGCAATCACTTAGAAGGATTTTATTTCTGTAAAAATGTATTGTATTTTAACTCCCAAAATGAAAAATATTCCGAAAATTATGTTTTTATTATAAGCTTTTATCTTACTTATTTATAAACTGTATATATTATCTATATACTGCAAATATTGTATTTTTTTGTATTTATTATTTATTTCCACTAAAATAAACAAACTGCATCACCAAATTAGCCACAATTAAGTAGAATTATCATCATTTGACAAAATTATGAGTCTGTCTGAGCCAGTTTTATTTATGATTTAAGAGTCGCTTGGACGCGCATGTCTCCATACAAACGAAAAAAGGGAATTGTGGCAATATTCGATAATTTTAGGGCAAAATTAAGCATCCAATCAATTAATCTCATTATAATCTACGTACGTTTCTATACAGTTTGGTTAAATTATCAAATGTTTGAGAATTATACGCCTCTCAAGATTTCCATACAAATCTGAAAAGGCTTGTAATTCTCAAACCATTGGTATTTTAACCAAGCTGTATAGGAACTTACGTAGATTATAATGAGATTAATTGATTAAATGCTTAATTTTACTCCAAAATTATCAAATATTGCCACAATTCCCTTTTTCCGTTTGTATGAAGACATGAGCTTCCAGGCGACTCTTAATAAAAAAATATAAACCTTACCCATGTTACCCATTTTCATTACATTCTGCTATCCTATTATTGTAAATGTCTCTAAACAAAGTAGCAATTGTGATCTTATGTATATTAAATCAGACCACTAAAATTTTAACCAATTATATATGTAAATGTCATGCATATAGGAATTAAAATAACGCTTAATAAATCATTATTTACCCAAAAGTAGGAGTAAATCAATTTTAAAGTTTAACCCTATATAGCGGGTCTGAGTTTTTGTCTTTAAATTAATAAAACATTTTTTCATAACCGTGTTTATAACCAATCGCCTTAAAGGTTAAAATCTAACTAAACCAATTTCAATATTTTTTTTATTAAAATTCGTACAATCATAAAACTCAGTCCTGTTTATATCTAATTAAAATAATTTTAAATTCTTGCAGAAAAATCAGTCTTCTCAAAAGATATATACCAGTAATAGGTACTTATTTTAAAATATGATTAAAAAATGAGAAATAGCGCATTATTTGTTGATCACTTACTAATTTAGTCTTTGAAAAAAATTTGAAGTGCAGTCGTGACTAAAACAGCTATTACTTTTGAATATTTCGACTTTATTTTTTGGTGTATAGTACATTTATTAGTAAGAGAGCATAAAGTATGTTTTGTTGGTCATAATATTTAACCTCGTTTCAAATAACAAAAACCGCATAATTAAGTCCACCCGTTTGACAGTTTCAGTGCTACAGACAGACAAACCCACATCTATATGTAGTCATCATTATGATTTCAGCCGCAAGAATTCCACTGCTGGACATCGTTCTCTCCCAAATCTCTTGCAAGGATTTCCAAAATAACCTATATAAGGGACCTACATCCAGTGTCTCCTTGCAATCATCCAATGCTCAGATGCAATGGTCAGGGGTAGTATTTTTGAACGTGTAACCACTCGGCTTCGAACAATTTTTGCATGGAAATACCGCTAGTTTGCAAATGGCGAAATTTCATAAATCGTACTTCAAAGCGTCCGACCACCTATCGGTTGGTGGGTTGAGTGTCAGACATGCCGCTTGGGTAGTATTACTCTGTATTAACGTGTGAAACATTTATAGTAAGGGTTTAAAATCCAATGTAACCTGAATGTAACAGAGAAGATAAAACCAGTCAACGACTTGGTAAAACCTACGAAATCGAACACCCGTCCACATAGCACTTGAGTTTTAGTGTTACTCTGTATTAATGTGTAAAAACCAGTCAACGACTTGGTAAAGCCTACGAAATCGAACTCCCGTCCGACATAGCACTTGAGAAAGAAAGAAAGAAAGAAAGAAAATACTCTTTATTGCACCATTATAAAGAAAAAATAAATTATTTAAAAACAACTTAGTTATAAATTGGTACAAAGGCGGACTTATCGCTATGCAATCTCTTCCAGTCAACCTTTACCTTAGGGTAGGATCAGAGAAAACAAAACAAATTAGAGCGGCGCAGTAAAATAATACACTACATATACAATACATAAAAATATTAAAGATAAATATAAAATTACATATATACATATATATATAATAATGATAGTACCACGAGTAAGTGAATAGGAAAACAGAATTAAAGAAGAAAGGAGTAACTAACTATATGATACCAAAATTTAAACAGAAGAAAGGAAATGTGCCTTGACTTGGCTTTTAAATGACGCAATAGTTTGTGCCTGTTGAATACTTAGGGGCAAAGCATTCCATAAACGAACAGCCTGAACAGTGAAGGAGTTGGAATAGAACTTGGACACGTGAGCAGGGATGGCAAGACGAAGAGACGCAGAGCTGCGTAACTCACGGTCATTAATCTCACTGAGAAAGGTGAAACGTTCTTTGAGATAACGAGGAGTACAAGGATTAAACAGGATCGAGTATAAAAGGGAGAGTATATGTAATTTACGACGAAGTCTGATTGGGAGCCACTTGAGTTGCATACGGAAAGAAGAGACGTGATCATACTTACGTAAGCCAAATATGAACCTTATTGAATAGTTTTGAAGTCGCTCAAGTTTGTTTAATTGCTCCTCAGTGAGATCTAGATAACAGGAGTCCGCATAGTCCAAAATAGGATGAAGTAGGGATTGTGCAAGCGTGATTTTAGTTTCAATTGGTAGGAAATTACGAATCCTCTTAATAGAACCAGCGGCAGCAAATAATTTTCTACTAACCTCTGTAACTTGCGGTCTCCAGGACATATTACTATCAAAAAGTATGCCCAAGTTTTTGACTTTGTCACTATAAGGTATGATAGTGTCATTAAAAATAACAGGGGGAACGGTAGACCAATCTAACTTGCTAATGAGTCGGGAACTGCCCAGCACAATAGCTTGGGTTTTAGCGGGATTGACTATAAGCCCATGTGACTTGCTCCAGTCCGATATGCGAGACAAGTCCTTGTTAATGTTAGTGACAGCCTATGGGAGATCATCAAATGGCGAATGGCAATAAATTTGAAGGTCATCCGCGTAGAGATGGTAGGAAGTGTAGATTTGAGAGGTAATAGAATTAATAAACAGTGCGAATAACAACGTAGATAGCACACCACCTTGAGGTACACCGCAGGACGTAATGCACCACGTAGAGAAGTCATTCTCAATACGCACGCGCTGCTGACGTCCATGCAGGTAAGAATAAAACCAATCAACGGCTGATGGAGATATGTTCAGTGAGCGTAACATGGCTAAGAGAACGTCAAAATCAACAGTGTTGAAGGCGTTGCTGAAATCTAAAAGAGATAAAACCGTGATTTCCCTTCTATCCATTGCAGAACGGATGTCATCTGAAATTTTTACCAGTGCTGTGCTAGTGCTATGTCCTGCCCGGAAACCAGATTGGAAGAAACTAAGAATATTATTTTTATTGAGAAAAGCGTTAAGCTGAAGTTGAACCAACTTTTCAATGATTTTGGAAAGGAAAGGAAGGATAGAAATGGGGCGGAAGTCAAAGAAAGTGGAAGGATTAGCTTTTTTCGGTAATGGGATAATGTTGGCACTTTTCCAGGCAGTTGGGAAAATACCTTGGGATAGGGAGTTATTCAGGATAATAGTCAAAGGAGTTAAAATTATGTCAAGGATGGGCAGGATCATTTTACGGCTAATTTCATCTATGCCAACTGCGTTGGAGGTCACAGACATAATACTCTTATGAACATCACATTCAGCAATTGGGCTAAACGAAAAGCTAGGATAGCTAGGTGTTGGAAGTGAAGACAGGTGGTTTAATGTTTCATTTTTATCATTGCCACCAAATAATGTAGAAGAAGAGAAATGATTGTTAAGTAGATTAATATCGACATTAGCGGGAATGTTATCTCTATTTCTTCCAACACCCATAGACCTTAGAAATTTCCAAACCTTAGCTGGGTCTCCGTTTTCAACGGACTTGTGAATATGGCGGCGTTGTGTTTCTCTACACTTCCTGTTACAAGAATTACGTGCACGAATGTACTTGTCTCGATAGCGGTCTGGGTCGGACTTATACTTTGATTTAATGTTGTGCTTTTTAAAGATTGCTGCCTTAATATCCTCATTAAGCCACGGTGCTGGGAGATGTTTAACTCGGACTGGACGTACAGGAGCATGTTTATCATACAGCTTAATAAGAAGATCATTGAATCCGGTAACCTGTTCGTCAACTGTACTGAGGTTCGTAACAGCAAGCCAATCGCAGTTGTACGCATCTTCTCTCAGATTGTCAGTGATAATTGAGTTAAAATCACGCTGCAGAAGGATTTTAGGTTTGGGCTTGGGAGGACGGAGTTTAAAGGAAAGATAAAGAAGATGATGATAGGAAAATATGTCAGCACAGTGCTGTCCATAACTAGCTACTAAATCTGAAGAAGAAATAAGAATATAATCTATAAGAGAAGGAGTGCAATTAGGAAAGAAATGAGTGGGTTGATTAGAGTGAAGGACGGACATGTTGCAGGCTTCGACTAAGGACATAAGAGACTTAGAACGATAATCGTTCTTCAGCAAACAAGTATTGAAGTCACCCATAATTATTGTGTGGTCATAAGAGGGAGTTAGGTCTTCTAATAGCGTCTCAAGCGACTCGAAATAATTAATTGAGGATGAAGGACTATAAAAAATTCCTAGAAGGACTCGAGAGTGTGAAAGGGTGACTTCAATAAACAAATACTCGGCTTCATGTGAAGGATTAGAAATTTTAGATGTACAAACAACTCTGAAAGGAATATGGGAACGGAGGTAGATAGCAACACCACCACCTCCTTTATCAGACCGGTCATTACGAATGAGTTGGAAGCCAGGTAACGAGTATGAAGTTGAGGGAAGACAAGGCTGAAGCCACGATTCAGATACCAAAAGAGCATCGATATGTTTACTGTCAAAAGTTGCTAATAGATCGGGATAGTGACCAGGAATACTTTGCGCGTTAATATATGTAACGTTAAAGTTTTTAGGGAACTGAGAAAAGTGATTGTTTAGGATTTCGTTTAAAGGCATAGGTATAGAATGATAACTGTCGTCAGATGATAAAGATTGAAAACTGTCATCTTGTTCACTACTCATGTTGCAGTACTTAATAAATATATATAATCATAAAAATAAGAAATATACTTAGAATAACTAAGAATAAAAAAAAAATCTACCGATTAAAATAATAATACATTTTCCACCCGCTAGCAGAAGGTACAGTACATGAATTGCATTAACAATTAATATAAATTTAAATAAAACCCTTCGATCACATTACCAGAAAGCAAATAGTAAATACCAGGAATAACAGACTTTGGCTTGATAGGTTTGTACAAAACAGTAAGAAAGAAAAAAAAAAGTAAAAAGTCATGTGTCAGTTTTGACAGCTAACAATGACAGACAGAAGGCGTCAAACAAACAAGTGTAAAGTGAATACATTGGATACCTCTTTATGGTAGAGAAATATAGTATCTCTGTATAGTAGAAAATCCTCTATGTTATATTCAGGTCACATTCGAACCTGAATATAACAGAGAAGATTAAACCAGTCAACGACTTGGTAAAGCCTTCAAAATACAAATTAATCACGCCTGACACAGCAACCTTAAAAATGTACAGCGCATGTGTTGCTGAAGCGCGCCTACAGCAGACAGTAATTTTTAATGTTCTTAATTTGACCCTGAATATTGGGGCTTATTCAGATATACGTTCGTTTCTTTCACATTTCTTATCACTTAATTTCACTACCTGTCCGTTCTTTATTCTAAGAGCAAGGCACCATAGCCGCAGCGCAAAATACCTACGTTTAGTTTTATAATTGTTGCATATAGACAATTATTATTATGGATGCTCGATGTTGAATGCCAGTGTACGTTCAAATCTAATATAAGGTTTTTGTTACACTGTAGCAGTTAAGGTTTTTTGTAACTGATTTCTATAGTTTGTTTAAATAAATAAAATTAATAACCTTCACGTCAATGTGCCCAATGTTATTGGAAAAAATTAGAATATGCGTCCCTAAAATAAATAGCCGGCGACCTCATACAAGAGGATATTTTCTCGTTCCTTTCCACAAGACCAGATTGGGTATGCATGCGCCTGTTTCTAGATGTGTTAGTTCTTTTAACGATTGGCATAAATTACTAAATCTAGATATATTTTATGACAATTCCACGTCATTTAAACAAAAAATTTTGGAAAAATAAAAAAATTACTAATAACATATTTAAATGGAAATATTTAGGTATATAAGTTTAGTATATATCTAAATGTTTTTATTATAATTACTTAAATAAATTTTGTCAAGTTATTATTTGCATGCTGTGCATATCTGTTATAGATGTAAACACTAGATTAAGGTATTTAATGTTTTTAATGAATGTTTGTGTTTGCATTGTTGATGTGCCTTAATAAATAAAAATAAAATAAACCTTTTCTAATGTTTACATACTTAAGTTTTGAAAATAAGTTACATCTTACAACGCATACTACATTTAATAACCAAGTATTGGTAAAAATCAGCTAATCGGCTTACTTGGAAAACAAAGTAACAAGTATTTCGTAAACATATCGGTTTCTAAGTAAATTTTATAAGGTCTAATGTAATACAGTGGAATATAATGGAATTACAATTAAATACGGCCAGGGCTGTCATCCTTAACCGCCTGTTCGGTGGTTGCATGTATGACATCTCATACGTGCGCTCGGGAGGCCGAGTGCTATTTTCTCATTCCCAATCCATCCGAGCAAGGAGCATCCCAAATGCCTTTATCCCGTTCTCTCAGTCCAACAAAGTCCTGCCCTTCCCTCGCTCAAAAACACGGTTGCAATGATCAAAAGCGATGGAACCGATATACATTAATCAAAACAGAGATTACGTTCTCATCGACTTATAATAATGAAATAGAAATAAATTTAAATCATACGGCATCTGTGCATATTTTATTGGATTTTGTAGACTTTTTCAAGAAAAGGATACATTTCGATAAAAATGTTTTGAGACATATTTTTGTTGTATTGCATAACGGGAAAAATATCTAAATCAATTCAGAACTGACAAAGTAATCGCGTAACAAACATACCTGCAAAAAAATAATAATCGTATTATTATATTTTTTTGTATGTTTGTTACGCGATTACTTTGTCAGTTCTGATTTGATTTAGATATTTTAAATTTTAGTAAATACATTTTATGTAGGTATAAAACATATCATTAATACGAATACTTAATATAATCAGATGCAATGCCCTTTTACTTATTAACTTTTGACAAAAATATGAATAATTAAGGCAAAAATATACATGCTAAACTATATCTTTTTAACAATTTACTCGCATCTGAACAGGTCCTTTGAGGAACATAATCACTGCTAAAACTCTCATCTCCATTAACGCTTCATAGCTTGTTATCTGTATGTTAAATATAAAGGGGAATATCTGTTTGGTAATTTTGTTATGAGCATGAAAGGTTCTTTTGTGATGATGACTATGTGCAAGTCATCTTTTATACCCGGGGAGTTTTTTTATCTAAAATTCTGAATACATTATTTGTACACGGGTTAAAAACATCCGCCGTGGCGCAGTAGTTAACGCCAGCCTGTGACACGAGGGGCCTGGATTCGATCTATGGCCAGCCCCCTTATTTACTAACTCGGATGACAGGTGTCGATGCCTATCAATCTAAAATTTACAGTTACAATGCGGGTTTTGCTTGCTCGAAATTTTTATTTGGAATACAAAAACCGCATTATAACAGCAAATTCTAGATTGATAGACATCAACACCTGTCATCCGAGATCGATCTTTTCAGATTAGTCTGGATCTTGGATGTTTATTTATATAGTAAGAATCTTATATTGGATTCTATTGTCTATTATAAAATATAGTATGGTAAACACGAAAGTATTCGACTGGTTTGACAATTGTGTGACAGTGTATTTTTTTTTTTAATTCCGAGTATTGGTCTAATTGTTAAGGGTATTTTTTTAGTACCCTGTATGTATAATGACATGTCATGTCGTAATATGATTTGGCAAAGTTTTTGCTACCAGCCAACTGCACTCTCATATAGTTAAAAAGGTGTACAAATATTTCTTTACGCTGGGAATTGAACCCACAGCTACCTTCTGCGCAACGAAAGCCGTTAAAATACATTCAAGCAACTGCAATAAAACGTGTTTTATGAAGTTCGTAATGACCCAGCAGCTACAGGTCTGCATTGAGGTAATTACTCCCAGTAGTGTCATAGAACGGACGATGACCAAGCTAACGCAGTCACTCTGTGCTTAATGTTAAAAGTTGAGGAACAAAAGCTTAGTATGTCTTCTTCATTTTGAGAATGACACCACAATTATATACAGTCTAATGATATTTAAATATCGCAGTTCACTTCTACAAAGTGCTTCTTTTGCAAACTATATCTATACTATATTAATATATATATATATAAATCTGAAGACTTTGTTTGTTGGGCTGAATGCGCTAATCTCAGGATTTACTGGACCAATTTCGAAAGTTCTTTCACTTTTCGCTACGTACTTTCCTAGGTATGTACTACGGGCGTACCGGGGCAGACTGCTAGTATAGGTATAATAAAAAATCACGAACGGACAATCAAACTAAGGCTTAGTTTAATTGTCTATTTGTAATTTAACGTTAAGTATATGTTATTGTAAAATGGGTAGAAGTGAACATAGTTGAACAAAATTGTGGAAAACTTAAATCCTTTTGATTTCTTATATTTTTGCGATTATTACACATTAAAAATAAAATAACTCTTAATAACATTTTCTCGCGTTTATTAAATTGTTTATACACCTTATGTTCACGTCTACCTGCCAACACGAACACTGTAAAGAGTTTGAAACGTTTGGTGTATAAATAAGTGTAATAAGCGTGATAAAACTGTATTGAAAGTTAATTAAAAAAAAAAACTTTTATTTAGTATTTTTTTAATAATAAGACCTGTTTAAGGGCATATTCCCTTGAACAGGTCTTGTACGTATGTACATTGTTATATTCAGGAACGGGTTCTGGCTGGAGACCTACATGTCATCAACTTCTCCAAAGGGCCTCTACGTGTTGGATCTATATACCTACGCAAGCCTTGCAAAGGACCGGGTAACACCCGTAACTATTAAGGAGACACAAATAATAATAACGTTTATTTCGGATATCAGCACCTCAAATTAATAATTTACAAAATTTCAAGGAATTCGAAAACCGAAATATATTTTGGTATTTGAGCCAAGATGGACTTTCAGCCAGTGTTTATGTGTGGGATTTTCCATTTTATGTATAGTGACAAACAAAATTTATTTTTTAAATATTTTGTACCTTACTCTTGATAACACAGTAATGTTGTTTGTATATGCCCCTTTCACGTCACTCCGAGGGCTTTCTTTGTTCATGATCCGACCTCCTGTCAAGCGAGGGAAAATTTACTTAACGGCTCGGGTTCTCGCAATACCCTAAAAGTATTTCACCCAAATTAACCACAATGATGTCGAGATTAAAATCACGGTCTACAAATGTGAGGTTATTAAAATTGGTTTAGTCATTTTCAAAGTATGTAATAATTTATTTTATTACAGCCCAATGTGGGTCGTAATAAGTATTTATACTTTGCACGTGTGCAATGAAACTCTACCGCTGGACCTAGGCTTTTTTAGGGTTCCGTAGTAAACTAGGAACCCTTATGATTTCGCTATCTCTGTCTGTCTGTCTGTCCGTCCGCGGTTATACTCAGAGACTATAAGTACTAGAAACCTGAAATTTGGTACGGGTATGTTTATTAATCATGATAGGTCTTCAAAAAATATTGTGAGGTTGAGAGCACCATTTTTTTTGATTTAGGGATCCTTTTCCGAAATATTTGGTTTTAAAGTGCGAATTTTTGTTAGAGGTGAGTGTCCCCCCCCCCCCCCTCTATCTACTAAACGGTTATATATGGATACGTGAAAAAAATTACAGCTGTAGTATTATACTGAAGTTGAAAGGAAAACTATCAGAGCTGAGTTCTAAGTACAAACTAAAAAATTAAAGGCAACCAACTTATAAAATGTGCTCGAAAATGTGAAATTTCATACATTTTCATTGTTAGATGTTTTTGGCCGTGAAACTGTGATGTGCGAGTGTGAACAGTGTGAACTCAAAGTTGTCATTCGCAACTACGGAAGCCTACACTGCGCGTGGCCCGACACGCACTTGGCCGGTTTTTTATGAATAATTTGAGTGCGTTTGAACATTATCTTGCCTGATGGAAAGCAACGATGAGGTCTAGCACTCAAATTCAAATAATGCCTATTCACTCTTACCCTAAAAATCCCTACATTGTTCTAGTTGAGAAACAAGTAACAACCATGCGGAGAGGGAATTCCATTCCTTCACGGTTTGCATAATGAATGATGAGGCAAATCTAGAGGCGCAATGAGCACGAATATCGACCACATATGGATGGCCTGCATCCAATGTGGGAAACATTTCGACTTTCACCTTTCCGACTTTCACCAGATCGTCCTGGTGGGTGCATTTCCAACGCTGCGCTTGACGGTTCTTGGTCGCCTTTCGAGAACTTTTGCTCTATTATAAGTGGCTAGCTCAATTTGTGTGATTTGTCCGAATATATTTATTTATATTATATATAAATATAAGTAAGCTCGAGACTTGTGTTATGGAATACTAACTCAATGATACTATATTTTATTTATATAGATAAATATACAAGCCCGAGGTCAATCTGAAAATGATCATTTATCTTCTTGACCTGACCGGGGATTGAACTCGGGACTCGGAGCTCATCGTAGCCATGGGTACAGCGCGTTACGGTTGTTCCAAATTCGTTAACAAATACCTTTGAACCTACCTTTGCCCCTCATGTCATAGGCTGGCATGTTAACGATTGCATCACGGAGTCCGTGTTAAAAATAGTTATAGCACTATCATCCCAATGTTTTAACCTCTCGTGAGATAGATATAGAGATAGTTATCGTCACAGTTTCGTTGACTTTATGTACATACTCGTAGGTACATAATGTCAACGAGAGGTTAATTCAAGTTAAATTCCTTTTGTTTGTTAAAACTGGTGATTTGTTTGCAAAAAGTGCGATAATTTCTACTATTCATTCCATTTTAGATCTTATTCCCGGCAATAAGGTCTGAAATAGAATACAATTGTATATATATTAAAGCTCGTGACTGAACGCCACTGTGCATTATTTTACAGCATTTAACGAAGCATGTAATTAATGCAACGGACAGACGAATTTATAGGCGACTGTAGTCGGTCTGTGCAACGAAATGTTTGTATGTGTATCACTGGAAATTTAGTAACATTTTGAAATTTTAATTTGTATAATAATATTTATTACTTTTGTAATAATACTAGCTGTTACCCGCGGCTTGGCCTGAGTGACATATAACCTATGTCCTTCTCAGTACCCTAACATATGTGTATGCAAAATTTCATGATGATCAGTTCATTAGGTTTGGCGTGAAAGCGTAACAAACAAACAAATAAACAAACACACTCACTTTCGCATTTATAATATTAGTTAGGATATATTATTCCGCCATGTGATTTCCGGCAGAATAGAATAGGACTACTTCCAAGCCTTCCCATGGATGTCGTAAGAGGCGACTTAGAAAACACAAGCTAAACAAAGCTTTCAGCATCAAAGAGACCTCTCCAACCCGTCTGGCCAGAGTAGAGAGTGTTGGCCAAATCCTCAGACTGTTCTGGATAATCTTTGGCCTTGGTAGTCAAAGAGGGAAATGAAATGAAATGAAATGGAACTTTATTCAAATTTTGATATCATGTATCGCTTTTTGAACGTCATATTTTTTTATAATTTGCAAAATCGAAAAACTACTAGCGTTTCGGAAAGACCACTGCTGAGAAGAATACGCCGAAAGAAACTCAGTCCAGTTTTGGTCCCTACATGCCTGAAGGGCTATGCTTATACACAAGTATTTGTAACTATTTTTGAAATTATATTAATTAATGATGTACATATAAGCATTAAAAATAATATTATTACTCCCATGTAGATTTATCTTTAAGGTAGTCAATAATAAAATAGTATGCCTTTTTAAGTAATTGTATTTTAATAGCAGTTTTAAACTTAACTAATGGCAGAGCTAATATTTCGTTCTAGGGTCGTTCTCCTGCAGCGGAAAATAAACAAGACGTGATGATAATGATTTATTACTAGCCACTTTTTGTTATTTTATCTGCGTGAATCCTATGTCACTCGCTGATTCTATGGCTTTTTATTGATGAAAGAATTTCTAAAATCGATCAAAATTTATCTTTAATCCATTAAAAAACCGGCCAAGTGCGTGTCGGGCCACGCGCAGTGTAGGGTTCCGTAGTTGCGAATGACAACTTTGAGTTCACACTGTTTACACTCGCACCTCACAGTTTAACGACCAAAAACATCTAACAATGAAAATTGAATGAAATTTTACATTTTCCAGTACATTTTATAAGTTGATTGCCTATAACTTTTTAGTTTGCACTTAGGTAGTTCTCAGCTGAAAAAAATTACAGCAGTAGTATATATACTGAAGTTGAAAGGAAAACTATCAGAAGTTTTCCTTTCAACTTCAGTATATATACTACTGCTGTAATTTTTTTTCACGTATCCATATATAACCGTTTAGCAGATAGAGGGGGGGACACTTACCTCTAACAAAAATTTTCACTTTAAAACCAAATATTTCGGAAACGGATCCCTAAATCGAAAAATGGTTTTCCCAACCTCACAATATTTTTCAAAGACCTTTTTAAAGATACCCCACACGATGGGTAAGTAGAGAAAAAAAAATTACTCCTACACTTTACTTGTATGGGAGCTACCCTAAAAAAAATCTTTTTTCATGACTTTTTTCTACCACTTTTTTGCCATGATTAATATACATACCCATACCAAATTACAGCTTTCTAGTACTTATAGTCTCTGAATTAAACAACAAAAAAATGAGATGAAGTTGAAATAAAAATTTGTACTTGGCTAGTAAATTATTTGTAGTATTGTATTACTTTACATTATTTTGCATGTGGTCAATTAAGATAAGTTATTATTAATTATTTGATAATTAATTCTTGCAATTTGAAATTATGCTATTGATTAGCTGTTTCTAGACAATAGTTGTTTTCGAGGGATTAATAATAACGTGAGCATAAACGCGGAGGAAGCTAATCAATACTGATGTTATATATGCGAAAGTGTCAAGTGTTATGGCATGGCCGCACTGTTTATGGAAAACTAAGACATTAGCTAACAATGCTGTGAATAACCCTATTGTCAACAAAGCACCCTCACATATCCATTTGGACAGCCCAAAATTTTTCTCACGAGTTTCTCATTTCGGTTAAAAGTGTACATAAAGGCATGTGGTGGTTTTCTTTTATTTCCTTCCATTTTGACCTAATTTCGTTATGAAAAATGCACTGAAAAAATTTAAATGCTTATTTTTTACAATTCTCTATTGTACATATACAATGTACATATACAAATGAAACCCTAAAGATGGCATAATTATTAAAAAAATGATATGTCTGTAGGGACACACGGTACAATATGATTTTTCTATATATAAAAGTATTTGCGAGCTGTAACCTGTAACCCGTTAATTTGTGCCTTGCATAGGGGCAATACTTATTTTAATTAATATGACCTATATAGGTTTAGTAAATGTACATAGATATTCACGATAAACAATTATTTTAATCTAGCTGTGTATTTTGCCTCCTTTGTGGACACCTTCTGTGGATAACTTTATCGCGGCAAATTGATGGCAATCCTATCAATCATTTTTAATTTCCCCCAAATTTTGTTTGTTCTGTTATTTTTCATAGTCTTAGTATTTTTCATACCGTGTCAAAAATTGTTTCTGTTTTGTTTACTTTTTATTCTCTTGTCTGTATTCTGCGACGTATGAAATTAATAAAATAATGTATAAGAAACAAAAGGAAATAATAATTTTATATGTAGATATTGCTAAAAAAATGTTAATAATTAAACCACCTAACCCACGTCTTCATGGCACCAGCTGAAAATCAGCGCTGTAGCACCCCGCTATCAGCATAGAGCTGAGCTGGCCGCCTTTTCGGCAATTACCATTTTATTTTAATTTGCTAAGTATTGGTAATGATTTTGTTTGTTGTTATGTGTTTTGCCGAATAAAGATTTTTTTTCTTTCTTTCTTTATTGCTATAAAATGATTTTGTTGTGCGGTTAGGTACAATATAACATGTCGTTACTTGACTAGTGTTTACTGGTTAACCTGGTTTTATATTTCATAGAGCCCGGCGAGTAATTTTATTCCGCGTAATGATGGCGTCATTCAGAAACGAAGCACAATTAAAAAGAAGACATGAAACGTGTTTATTAGGGTTCCATACCTACGGGGATAAAACGAAACAATACTAGTAAGCCTCCGATGTCAATTTGTTTGTCTTGTGACAAGGCTATATCTATTGAACTGTAATATGTAGAGACTTAAAAATTTCTCAGAATATGTATATCTGTTGCCGTTGTATAAATCAACAATAAAAAATTAATATTAATTCGAAATTAAAAGGGCGCTCGCACAAAGAACCTATTTGTAGCTTTTTGTTGTTGTTTGATATATTATAGGAACCCTTCGTTGTGAATACGATACCATCTTTCCATACCATGTTTTTGCAAATAAAGAAATGTTGTTATTATTTTTCTGGAATGAAACTACGGAAAAGCAAGTTTAATATCATCACTATAGGCTTACGCAGAGTGTTTTGTACATCCGGTCAAAAAGGACTCAAACTTATTCCTTTGAGCCAGTCGAAACTTTCCAAGTTTTCCTGCCAAACGTCCATATCAAAAACTTTTGCTCCTAATATGTTGATGGATTATCTTTACTGATGACATTTAATATAAAATTTACAAGATTTTTCACTGATATATCTAAATGAAAACAGTACTGCCTAGCCAAAAAATTATATATAGTCTATGTCACGTGGGTTGGTAGACTGTGTTAAGAAATCTAACGATCGCCCATGTGTACAAATGAGCCATTTAGGAGTAAAAAAAGATACATGCTAACATACATGAATTCAAACAATTAGACGTATATACTCTATACAGGCTAGTATATGGCTCTGGTAGTACAGAGAGGGTTGTGCTCCTGTAGTGGAGACTAGAAAGACCTGATGATGATGATATACTCTTTTATGGGTAGTTTTGTAAGAATTCATAGCAAGTCGGTATTCTGTTTACCAAAAAAAATTAAACTGCAAATAAACCGCAAAGCAAAAAGTCTATTAACCTCGGGTTAGATTTTTATTTCAAAATTTATATGGGCCAATTTAGATAGATAGATAGATAAAAGAGTTATTGTACCATCAAAAACACACATACAATCAATAAGCAAACAAAACATACTACAAAACAGAGACTTAACAAATAAACCAGTAGGTGCGTGATCGTTTGTGTGTCGCAGTGGTACAAAAGGCAGTATCTCAGAGTATGTATATTACTCGGAGAGCAATGCACTGGTTTTCAGTTACTGTCTGGGGTAGTCACGAAGCGCGCAGCAAAACAGTCGCGTCATTTTTGTCGATGGCTTTATGCGTTGGAAGTTTTTTAATCGAGAACTAGCGCTAAAATTAAAATTAACATTCATGAACAATTTCAAAACATAAATATTTATAACTAAAGTATATATTTATTTATTATTTTATTATCTACATACACAGCATATTGAGGAGACCATATCGGGCTGGCATATTCCAAAATACTCCTCACGTATGCAAAGTATATAATTTTTATAGCAGATAAGTCCGAGAAAGGTTTACAAATTCTTAAAACAAAACCTAGGTTTCTGAAAGCCTTGTTTTTAATATATTCAACGTGATTTGTAAGTAACATTTTGTCGTCGAAATATACTCCCAAGTCCCGGACAGCTGTCCATCGCTCAATACTTACGCCATCAAAGTTATAATTGAATATGATAGGTTTAGTTTTACGAGTGAAGGAAATACATTGACATTTGGTTACATTTAAGGTTAATTTATTTTTGACATAGTATGCTAGCAGACAGTCCAGGTCCTTTTGCATTAGCTGGCAGTCAGATTCCGAATTTACCTTACAATATATTTTTTTATCATTGGCGTACATAAGGTACTGAGAGGATTTAAAGCAACTATCTATGTCATACAAATACGCATTGTACAAGAGTGGGCCCAAATGTGAGCCCTGAGGCACACTATCTATAAACATATCGTACTTCTTAGGTATGTTTATTACGAGTATTTTCCATATGTAAGCACTACTAGATAACTATCATATACGAAGTCAAGATTTGAGTTTATATTCAGTAAATACTTAAAAGTTTATTTACTTATCACTGTCACAGGTAGACTGAGGTATAAACTGCACCCTATCCATATTAAAGAAGCTCATATTACATTTTAAAGACTTATAAACTCGAAAATTTACGAGTCCACTGGGCTAACAGAATCCGAGAGTCATAAAAAATTACGATTTTAAATAGGAAACTTTGTAAGAACGGCCGTTTTCGGTCCCAAAACGGTAAGCTCACTGTGAAAACAAAGTTAGACAATGGAATTACCACATTCATTTAATATAGCATGCCATTGAATAGTTTCAATGAAGGTTCCTTTGAAATAAATATATCAACTGAAATAGGCACTAAAAAAATGTGCGTGATGTGATGATGATATAGGTATATGTATTTGTTATACTTAAAGGCAAAAACTACTAGGTAGCTGCTTTTAATGAAACTTAACATCAGAGTAGGAATAGAATGTGCATTACAAATAAATAAACAGGACTAATTGCGATAAAAAGATGTCCTATGAATAATTGAAAATTTTAATAACTACAAATAATTTAGTTGAAAGTTCAAGGATAAATGAATCTCCGAAAAACTATCTTATTAAGTATTCACGGAAGGGATTGCGAATCTTTTGTACTGACAAATTGAACAAATTAACTCAAATTGAATCCAAAGGACCGGAACGCTGCGAGCTTGGGACGATTAATCTAAACAGACAGAAGCATTAAGAGGAAAAAGTACCTACAGGTAAAATAGATAATTTAAGATATTTTTAACAAAAAACAAAAACCGACTTCAACTCTGTCAATTTGTTTGAATAAGCATAAAAATAAAATGGAAATAAATGTAAACCGAACGGCATCCTTGTTACGTTTTTTTTTTTGGTGTTTATGTATTTTTTTAAAAAGCACTCAACACATTTCGATAAAAATTTTATGGGATCATCTGTAAAGTATTACGTATTGAACAAAAAAAGAATTTCTAAAATCGGTTTAGGCGTCTTCGAGAAATCGGGGCGACGAATTGAAAACCTCCTCCTTTTTTTGAAGTCGATTAAAAATAAGACATTACCATTTCTAGGAGTTACTATGATCGATAATCTATGTCGATTTTATGGCGCGCGCATGCGCGTGCATGCGAGAGGCTCAGAGACAGAGTGTGACTTATGTCACACTTTGATTGTATACACTTTGATTGTATACACTTTGATTGTATACACTTTGATTAGTGCAAGTGAGAGTTTGTGGTGGGAAGTCAAGTGGTGCAGTTAGGGTCTACCTTGGACGATTTTGCAAATTGATTTTGGTGGACTTTATAATATGAAATTGGTGTAGTTTGGTGTTATAAATGCTCGTACTCATGGAACAATTTGTGAAATAGTTAAAGTGGACTGTTATATGGACTCGTATAGACTTGTCGTCATAATCTCCCGACCACGAGGCATCAAAGTTGTAACAATTAGCATCAAAGATGGCGTATGTTACGCCATCTTTAATGCTAATTGTTACAACTGTACCGTACAACACCGATACTTAGTATCTCAATTTACTGGACATTGGCAGAAGCACTGAAATATCGGTGGAAGCCATTTTATAAAACAGAAGAAGAAGAAGATTAGTGCAAGTGCGAAGTTCATACATTTCCTACTAAACGTTAGTAGCAAATGTATGTACTTCGCACTTGCACTAATCAAAGTGTATACCAGCTACATGTAATGGAAATTATATGTACGACCAGCTATGAGATTATCGTTGGACACTGACAGATGACAGTGAGTGACAGCTGTGATGGCGTGACATTTTTTTCTTCACGCACAGTTCACAAGGTCTATATGCCCACACCAAATTTTATATAAATGCTGCAATATGAGAAAAATGATGGAACGAAAGAACGTAAGGAACAAATTCTTAGTCAATTTGGCTTTGCTAGTCTGACCGATCCATTATATCCTAAAATAGTCACCTCAAAAAGAGCCTTAGGTACTCTATGTAAATATCAGAGAGAACATGCCACTGACCGACCAAAACCGAACCGAAAATACGATCATAAATAAACATTCTCTGAAAATTGCAAAAGTATACCTAATATGGTTTAATAGATACAGCTCTGTAACAGACGGACCGACGAACGGACAGAGTAAGAGTCTTAGTAATAGGTTCTCATTTTTACCGATGGGAACGGAATTATAATAACGATCTAATTGTTTGCATTAGTTTTATATTTAGTTTGTCAACAATCAACTTTACAGCGTACATGTTAATCAAGTAAAGTATTTTGCCCTGCATCTACACAACAAAAACAAAATCTATGGCAGCATGATCCGGATACGCAGCTATGCTAAACAACGGATATTTTTTTTTTTTAGTGCACCCCAATCTGACTACGCAATATCGGCGCAGCGCTCTCAAAATACCGAAAGCTGCTGACTATTTGTGTGCAATATTAAACTAGAGTGGAAGTGATGCCAACGTTAAAAAAATAACTCTTCAGAATCATATTGTTCGTAGGACTTATTGTAGAATTATTGAATAAGAGTACACTAAGCACGACAACGTCGTTCTTAGAAGTCATTTTTGACATTTACCACGCGTTATATCAATATGAAAAATTTATAAGGTATGAAAAAAAATTGACACGTATGTTTTGAATTGAATTACAGTATTTAAAAGTATTAAAATCGACATTTAGATAGTAGAAATCAGCTTTTTTTAGGCAATAAATAAATTTTAGTTATACCTCACAATATGTCTCAAATAGGAGGGTTTAACAGTGCATTTTTTTTATTTATACGAGAAGAAAAAAATGGTCCAAGGCAATGGTCTTTGCATGCAGAAAATTTGAGGTTGTGAATTACTCTCGATTTTCTCAAAGTCAAGCAATTTTAAATTGCTATGAATACTTGAAATGGTATTAATGTGAACTATACAGTCCATTAGACTCATATAACACCAAAGAGTAATACGGAACCATAAGTGTGCGATTCCGACTTGCACTGGGCCGGTCACAAATATATTTTTTTTACTTCCTTTTCTGATTTGTGAATGTCTGATCAAATCTCGTAAATTTAATTTTGCCTTTTTTTCGGTGTCTGATTTAGATGAAAATCTGGAGATCACATGACGATGAAATATACTTTGTACCCGAGCTGATCTCATGATGGACAGCTCCATATCACTGAAAGGTCAGTCACCAAATTTTTAGCATACGTTGCCTAACAGTACCCGATGAAATATTGATCGTTTTGGATCCTTTAAGGAGTGCTTCAGCCCGTCAATTTGAACAACTTTTCCCATAAGACCAATGCCGGCAACTCATTCTTTTTGACATTACCATAATAAAGTATTTAATCACCCGGTAAATTTGTATGGGAATGCCAATTTTTTTTTTGAAGTCACTGCTATGGTCACAGGGAAATAGTTGCTAAAATTGACGGGCAGTCACCGCTGAAAGGGTCCGAATCGATGAATATTTCACCGTGTATATCCCTGTTCCAAAATTGATTTTTGACCACGGTGGTATCATCTTTGACGTTTCCACGACGTTACCTAAAATATAAACTAGAGTTCTTCTGCCATTTTACACAGAGGGCGGTACGTGCTACCTACATTTAATAGATATTCATAGTACAACAAACTAATATTTTAATTCAGATTTATTTCCAGTCTTCCAATAATTGCGATTAAGCTATTTTTACACATTAACACGTTCTCATTAGTCTAGCTAAATACCAGTAGACCTTGTGCCATCTATTTATGAATTTTGGAACTAAGCTATGTCTATTGAATTATAAAATATCTATAGTTTAACGATTTTTTCTCATTGAAATAGTTCAGAAAAGCGTTGCGTCTCACAAATAAAAACATCTAAGAAAGAATCGTCTTGCCAAAGCAATTTGTTGCAACAATACATATTTTATTAGTATTGGGTAACATCAAATTGTGTCAAAAATAAATTTTGTATGATACATAAAACTGGCCGCTCCTAGTCATCAAGTTGATTAAAAATTGTCGAAATTGCCCATAAATATCGGGCAAACCATTAAAGGCTAATGATCTTTCTCGTGTCTATAATGAACAGTTTATAGACGCTATAAATATACCGTTTAACCTATATTCGGGATGAAAACATCTGCTAATTTTGGTGATGCCTTGGTACAGTCAGCAAAGTTTGTAATGAAAAACAAACAGTGCCATACATTTTACAAAATAAATTAACTTTAAGGGCAAAAAAAAACAAAGACCCGATGATGATGATGCAGAGATCTTAATTCTTTTCATCATCATCATCAGTTCTTCTCTCTGTACTACCAAAGCCGTATATTAGCCAGAGCAGTAACAGGATGGCCTTCACTATCCACGCTGGAAAGACGGGTTGGAGAGGTCTTTTTGATGTTTTGAAGCTTTTTTTTTGCTTGTTGCAAAGGGACATTTATTTCTCTATACATTTGAATTTTTTAAATGCTGTGCATTTATGGTGGCTTATGTTGATTCAATGCATCAGGTTCCATCTTATATAGTAGACATTACATATAAAGTGCATATAAAGAAGCGATTCTTCTTTTTGTCTATCTATTTTTCTCGTTTTACTTGATAAAAGGAACTGTATTATAAAGAGTGAAAGTATATGTTAAAAAAAATTGCGACCCATCTTGCAATGGGGTAAAATTTATGTTTTGTTGACTTGACCAGGCCACTCTCAATCTCCGATATTTATTTCATTATATTTGTGAAGAAAAACTTGGATAGACCTTTTTCTATTTTTGGGACAACATGCCTACGTTAGTAAAAAAATAAAAAAAATTGTATTTGTTGCCTTGAAGTTTCTTTTTTTACTTTTTGTATGTCGCCACGACACTACAAAATTCCCACGTTTATTTCCACCTTGTCGAGTCGTAAAAAAGTCTCTAGGTACCTCATGGTATTCTATGGTATTTTATTATAAATAAAAAATTCAAATTTTTATTCTTTTTATTATTTTAATTTTTTAAAATTTCAATACATCATATATTATTTCACAAAAACGTAGAAGTCATAGTAATCACTATTAAAGATTTAGCTATGATGAACGAACATTATAATGTTGTCTGTACATATTCCGTTCTTAGAATTTCCTGATGAAAGTTATTAGTAACCAGAATCTGACAGCGGAAGATAAGGGAGGTCTTGATATAATGGAAGAATGGTAGCTGCTTTATTACGTAATTATCTGAGGGAAAATCCGTCGTAATTAACTTCAAAGTTTGTTAACAAAAGAACGTATTAACGTTTTTAGAATTCAAAGTCATCCATCACTTTTGGATCCTTTTGTAGAACAAAAAGATTCAGAATTCGAGAGGATAATACTCATTGTAATATTGTATTTGTGTGAATGACGAATAGGCCGCAAACTTAAATGTTAAATAATCGAGTTATCATAATTTCAGACGAGAAAGGTCTACTGCTGGACATAGGCCTGCCTCAAGGATTTCGATCATTGCCGTTTTGGCCATACTCACCTCGCTTAGCAAATGGGTTGGTAAGCGCAGTTTGTTTGGCAATCTCTTATTTTTTAAATTCTTTTTTAAGTGGGGGAAGGGTAGGAATTTATTGTGCTGGGGAACATGATAAGGGTCTTTGCAATACTCTTAAGAAAGTAGCAGCTCGGGAGACCGGACACGCGTACCCTATAATTTAGACTTATTTATCCGGTTAGTACATACATACATAACATACATGTAACATACATAATTGTGTCGTATCGTAGGCTGGCATCTTAACAACTGCAACACACAGGCCGTCAACGCATGATATATCAATTAGTTCACAAATTCGTCAAGACTTTTTGGTAAGCCGGTAGCGATGATTGCGTACATCTGCCTACTTTGTATGTGACTATAATCAATGTTAATAAACTGGAAGGGCGTTCAGTTTTAGATTGGACAATTTAAAGTTTTATTTTATAAGTTTTTGAAATGTACTGTAAGAGAATAGTTCTAACACGGTGATTTTATCTTTTATTAGCTTTTGACCTACTCGCGTCATTGTTGAATATTTAGTTAAGTATTGACACCATTTTGTAAGCAGCTATTAAATTATTAATCATGGTAGGTACACAAATATTCTTTGAAATATGGTTGCGGTATCTATTTATTTATTTATTTATTTTATTTAACTTTATACACAATACAGTGTAAAGGCGGACTTAAAGCCAATGGCTTTTTCTGCCAGTCAACCAACTGGGTGATGATGACAATTGATGGGGTAGTGCAAAGTTAGAAAAAAAAAATTAAAGAGAAAAAAAAACATTAATAAAATAAACTAGAATAATAAACTACATAAACATCATACACGCTAGTACATATAAATATAATAGACGATACATATACTACATATATATCATGAATCTGACAGACCTTGTAGGAAATGAGCTTTCACCCTATTTTTAAAAGTCAAACGAGTTTGAGCCTTCCGGATATCCACCGGTAGGGCATTCCATAATTTAATAGCACGAATCATAAAAGAGTTTCCGAAAAACCCACTCCTATGAACTGGCATATGAAGGAGAAGATTATTAGAAGAGCGAAGTTCTCTGAAGTGGGTGTCACTCAGAAATCGAAATTTAGACTTTAGATATGTCGGAGTATTGGGTTCGAAAAGAATAGAAAAGAGAATAGAGAGAATATGCAAATCACGACGCTGACGTATTGGTAACCAGTGAAGTTGTGAGCGATAAGTAGACACGTGATCATACTTACGCAACCCGAAGATAAAGCGGATACAGTTATTAAGGAGACGATCGAGTTTATTAAGTAAATCACTACTCAGGTCTGAGCAACACACGTCAGCATAGTCAATGATAGGTACCACCAAAGCATTAATCAACATGATTTTTGTAGCGTCGGGCAGAAAGTTTTTTAATTTATATAGTGCACGAAGCACACCCGTGACCTTTTTAGAAATAACAGAGATTTGGGAATCCCATCGAAGGGCAGAATCTATGTGTAGTCCCAGATCTTTGACGATCGTGCTAAATGGTACTACAGTCCCATCGAAACAGACGGCAGGCTGAGAACCCAAATCAATGCGTCGAATGAAGTACGGACTACCAACCAATAAAGCCTGACATTTGCTGGGGTTAACTCTGACTCCGAATCTCCGAGACCAATCCCCAATGGACCTCAAAGCAGTATTTACTTGGCCAATCGCTACATCAACCTCGTCAACCCCTGCTTGAGCATAAAGTTGCAAGTCATCGGCGTACAGATGATAGGAACACTGAAGATCTTTAGTAATAGAATCTATGAAAATAGAGAATAGAAGGGGAGAAAGAATGCCGCCCTGAGGAACGCCAGTATCTTGTTCACGCCAATTAGATGATGACTCATCAATGCAAACTGACTGCTGTCGCCCTCGAAGATAAGTGGAGAACCATTCAACAGCTGAAAAAGAAACATTAAAATGAGAAAGGACTGCTAGTAGTATGTCATGATCTACAGTATTAAAGGCGTTAGAGAAGTCTACTAATGCCAAAACAGTGACTTTAGAGTTCTCCATACCCTCCCTAATATCGTCCGTAACTTTCAGGAGCGCTGAAACCGTACTGTGCCCTCGACGAAAACCTGATTGATACATATTCAACAAGCCATTACGATGAATATGTTGAGAAAGTTGATGATGGGCAACAGCTTCAAGCACTTTTGAGAGAAACGGAAGAATAGATATAGGGCGAAGGTCATTAAGACATTGAGGTTGAGGGACTTTAGGGAGAGGACGAATAAAAGCTTTTCGCCAAAGAGAAGGGAACTGAGAAGAGGCGAAAGAAAAGTTTATAATATGAGTAATTACAGGAAGTATTATGTCGAGAATAGGTTCAATCATTCGACGGTTGATCTTGTCGGAACCTACAGCCCTTGACTTTATGGATAAGAGTATCTTTCTGATTTCATCATCACTAACAGGGGTAAAATTAAATTCCGTGAAATCAAGGACAGGAAGTGAAGTGATGTGCGAAATAGTTGCAAATTTGGTGGCTTGATCCAAGAGAGAAGTGGTGGTGAAATGATTATTGATGTCATCAAGTGTTAATGACGAAGGAATCTCTAAAGAACGAGACTTACCGATACCTAGAGTTCCAAGAAACTTCCAGATATCGGCAGAAGAAGAGGAAGCAATTGTGTTATGAATTAGACGGCGTTTAGCATCACGAATCATCCGATTGCACCGATTCCTTGCAACTTTATACAAAGCCCAATTCTCGTCCGATCGATTCTTTTTAAATCTCCAATATGCCCGATCCCTCCTTCTCATAAACATCCGCACACCTTGCGTTATCCACGGAGCAGGAGGACGCTTCAACTTAACCCTACGCACCGGTGCATGCCTGTCATATAGCTCCACAAGAAGACCATTAAAGACGGCCACTTTGTTATCTACCCCAACTGCAGACGAAACCTGTGCCCAGTCTATGTTTGAGGCATCCAAATGTAAACTATTTAAATCAGTTCGAGCAAAGCTACGTCTAAATAAAAATTTGGTTGGAGTTTTAGGGAGCTTGAGAAGGTATGAGCAGTGGAGGAGATCATGTCGAGAGAATGCCGGCGCAGGATGTTGGCCATGAGGGTAAACATGTTCAGTGGAGGATGTGATGATCAAGTCAAGCCAGGTATCATCCGTATCAATATTATGATGAGTTGCTTGTAGCGGTAACACATTTAAACTGGCAGACTCTAAAATGTGACGCAGACGTTGAGACCTAGCTGACTGGGGGGCAAGTTGATCCGTGTTAAGATCTCCCATTATAATATGATGATTGTACTCAGACCCGAGGGAATCAATGGCTACTTCGAGGTCAGAAAAATAATTGGTGGACGGGGGACAATATACAACTCCAAGAACCGCTTTAGCGCCCATTAGCGATATTTCAAGAAAAATGAATTCAGCAGAAGCAGAATACTGTGGAGGAGATGACAATAATAATTGATAACTAATATCACTGCGGAGGTAAACAGCTACACCACCACAATCTTTGCCGATCCGATCGTTTCTTATTAGGATAAAACCGGGGAGTGGATACGATGTGGAAGAGAGTTCCGGTTTAAGCCAGGTTTCCGATACAAGAATGGCGTGCAGGTTTACCCCCGAAAAAGTATCGACGAAATCAGTGTAGTGACCCGGAAGGCTCTGCGCGTTTATGTGACAGACATTAAAGTGAGACGAATTATTTTTAAATACGCTGCTAATATAATCACCAAGAGAAATAAAGGTGGATGAAGCACTGCTATTACATGAATGAAATTCATCATCGGATGAATTGTATGAATCACTGTCAGACATATGGAACATAGTAAATAATATATAATAAATACAAAATATTAATTACGAATTAAATTACAAAATTAACTAGCAAAAAGTAAACAAACAGTATTAGTTTAACGTGAGCTAAGATCCAACTCTCAGCACCACCCACCAGTTGATCACAAACAAATACTAAACATTTAAAAGCTAAAAAAAAATAAACTTTGTGTGACAAAGTGACAGTGATCAAAAATTCCCACCTGCCCCGAATCACCCAAAGAGCTGAATCAAGAGGTCCACACTCGCTACTAACAATATTCCTCAAGCATCCAGCCCCCAAAGGAGACCCAAGACAAGGTGAATCACATAGTTATTTGGATTTTAAATAACCTATGAAAATACTTAATAAAAACAAGTAAGTTCTTATAAGAACATGGAAATAAAAAATAATAAAAAAAAAAAACCTTTACAAGTTAAATTATTTGAACAGAACGCTAAATAAAGAAAAACAAAAACACCATGTAGATATCACTTTGACATTTCAAGGAGAACAAAATTAAATAATAACAAGGGTACGATTCTCGAAATCCAGCCGTTTGCAAACGAGCGGTTTTTCCATAAAAAAAATTGTTCAAAAATAGCACCCCAGGATTTGTATCCAGAGCCGTAAAATAAAAAAAAGAGAAACTTCATTCAATTGGTGTCACTGTCACCACAGAGTACTGTCACTGTCAATAACTTCAAAGATTCACAGACCCTCTTAAAAAAATATTGGATTGAAAAATAATGAGGATTATAATTACCAAGGCAAGGTACATTAAAATAAACATAAAAAAAAGTATACAATCCTTAGGTTGAAACTGCTGGAATCAGGAGAATCACACAGGATCAAACTGAAGAGCCACTATCGACGATTACAGCACCAGACTAAGCAGGACTTTACTTATCAGCCTGTTGGACAGCTGCATGACCACCGGATTGTGGAAACTTCTCAATAAGACCATGCAGCTCCTCCTTTGTCGTGATCTTATGTCGGGAACCATCAGGCGTCTTGATCACCACGACTCCATCCTGCGACCAACAATTACGCATCCCGAAATGCTGTCTTGCCGACCCAAAGACCACCATCCTGGCTTTGGTTAGAAACTCCTTCACAGATATTTTGCTGCCCTTGAGTGAAGACTTCTTGTTCCAGACTGTCGACTTTGTAGCATATTCACAGAAGCGAACCAGCAATGGCCGATGGTGATCCTTTGTAGACTGTCCGAGACGGTGACAAACCTTGATGTCACTAGGATTGATACCTCCTATATTCATCTTCTTCTCAGCCAAGTCCAGAAAAACTCTTTTACAGTCTTCTTGCGATGCCTCAGGAATGCCAGAAAAAATCAACACTTTCAAGCGATGTCGGTTCTCCATGTTGTCAACAAAGCCCATGCATTCTGCGATTTGCTGCCGAATAATGCCAAGCATTTTATACATAGATTCCCTAAAGGACCGGAATTCTTCTGCTACCTTTGCGACTGTATCCTTGGAGGGCGCCGCTGACTGCAACTGGGAAGCTAATTCTGCCATCTTCTCATTGAAGTGAGCCTCTAGGCTTAGCTGAGTCTTCAGGACTTCAGACAACTGAGACATTATGTTGAAGTGTAGTGTTCAACGTTCAACCAAGTGCGGCAACTTTAACAGTGTGTGATAGATGACTGGTAGGTGGTGTTTAATTCAAAATGGTTTTAAATCTTCATACAAGTGTTTGCCAATATAAGTATCACTAAATTATGCTATTATAAGCTTACAGTAAGTGAAAGAAACCTTAAATTATATTTTAAATAAATTTTAAAATGTAGAAATATCACAAAGACTTGTTAATTTTATTTTGCTCCTACCGCCAAAAAAAAAAAAAAAAATCCCGATATACTGATCTATAGAACCGCATCTCGCACGGTTCGTCGATGCTAGCATTATGCCGAGTGATGCATGCGCGGTAATCTGCTGGGATATAAACAAAACGGCTGCTTGCCACAGAATAAGTTGAAATCAGAATGTAAACTAATGTTAATTTTTTTTAAGATTTTTCGTTGACAATAATTTTATTATTCCATTTTTAGTGGGTATCAAAACAGAGGAATAACGTCTTCATCAACTTGTCTTGATTCGAGAAAGAATAAAACAGAAATAAAATTAAACCAAACGGCATCCGTGTACAATCCTTTTTGATTTTTCCAAAAGCGTTTGAGGCAGTTCAATGCATTTTTTTTTGTTTTAATATCCGTATGTGTAATATATAAGATAATCCCATATAATTCATTAATAAAAATTATATGGGATCACCTTTGAAGCATTGCCTATCAAACAAAATATCATTAAAATTGTTTCTTTTCTGACTGAGTAATCGCGTAACAAACATAAAAAAATAACAAAAACATACAGACGAATTAAGAACCTCCTCCGTTTTTTAAATCGGTTATAAATACTATGTAATAAACTTCCAGTTTAACCAAACTAGCGACAGAAGCGCTAATAAAATAAAATAAAATAAATAAATAAAAAAGCCATTTATTGCCATACATTACAAGGTACAAGTAATATTACCATTCATTAAGAATATGTACGTAGGCAAAGGGCTCAGCTTGTGCTGCTTCAGACAGGCGTCTTAGGCAGCGCTGATTTTCAGGCACCCCTTCTCCCTAAGATGTTATGCGGGAGACATTGATACTCGTATGAGGGCTAAGACTCTACAGTTATATACAAATTAACAATTCAAAATTCAAAATTAAAATGTTAATAAGAAGTTGCTGGCAATATGCAGCATAATACAGTGAGGATGGATGTGCTGTGATGTTCGTGTGCTGTGAGGGTGTGAGTAGGGGAAGGGTATGTGTAGTATATAAAGGGTTTTTTGTATATAAATTTGTTTAGAAGTATTCTCTTAGGTTTAAATCCTCCTAATGGCTGCGTATCAAGCTGTTCTCTTTTTAATAAAGCAGTTTTATATGCATGTTAAGCAGTTATCTGCTGGGATATAAAGTTAACGGCTGCTTGCCACAGAAGAAGTTGGCATCAGAATGTAAGCCTATCTTAAAAATACTATAAATAAACTTCCAGTACCCAACTAGCTACACAAGCGCTAGTGCATGTTAAACAATTATTTGCTGGGATAAAAACGTAAGGGCTGATTGCCACAGAGTAATTTGAAAGAAGAATGTATACGAATCTTCATGTCGTAGCAGTAAGCGTCAAGTAGATGGTTCAGTTACATTATTATAGCGCATATTGTTTACAGTCCGGGTGTAGTTACCGACTATATTATTGACCACAAGCCGCATAACAATATTTCGAGCTTCTCCCTGCTTCAAAAGGCACGGCAAACCGTTGATTCTGGATTTGATCATTAAAATGTGGTCTGAGTATAGAAATAACGTTAGTGATGAGCGTGCCAATAGTCTAAGGCTATCACGTATCATAGCATTCAATGGTTAAGAAAAAGCGGACTCTGCTTAATAGCACTATAACCAAAGAAGTAACTGAAAATAGTTTATTTGTGTAAAATGAATATGTTCATTAAAAACTGCTCTTAGCTAAAAGTTAAACTTCATTAATATGAAAAAACTTTAAAATAAATAAATACAATATAACAAAAAAAATGGGAATAAATAAATTTACACAGATTACGTTCTGACTATTAGATACTAGTAGTATTGTGGCCATCGTGTGACACAATGGGTTTAACTTGGATACGCAGTAAACAACAGTGCAACGTGAGTGTTTACGCGTGGGCCAAATGCTTGTTACCAATCTTGCGGCAAAACGCCGTTGTTGTGACGGCAAAAGCTTATGTGTAACGTTCTATATAAAAACTTTTGTTAAGTTGGTAAACAATAACGCAACGTGAATGTTGACGTGTGGGCCAAATGCTTATTGCCCATCTTGTTGCAAATGCTTTTAAAAAATGATTTAATAGTTTCGGTTTATGGGATGATAGTTTAAAAAATCGGTGATTGTACTTTTTATTCTCTTAATAATCGCTGTTATGGTTTGTTTGAGTACTTTTCACTACCATTTATAGTTTAAATAAACCCCCTAATAACCGATCTCTGGGTGAGACACCCTGTATACGTATTTACTTACAGAGAAATCTAAATATGATGTCAATTTTTGATTTTGCTAATTAATTTAATAAACCTTGACGATGAAAATTTATGGAAAATGTGGAAATAGAATTTCTCCCGCCAACTGTCAGAGTAACGACCAACCAAATGAAAACAGTTTTGCTTTCCATCCGTTCCGCAAAGATAAATGTGTCCAATACAACCCGAATCCCAGTTACAAATGACATCGTTTCAACAGTCCTCCCCGATTTTCGACTAACATTATAGTCCAATATCATGCTAACCGTGAAACGCGTACAACGCGACCCATTCGTCACACTTACACCCACGATAAGTTCCTCCAGAGCATGTATTACCCATAAAGGAACATATGACACGATATTTCGTACAAACTGCCTTATACCGCACACTCGATTTATAAACTGGAATTTGAGTTATGTTTTTCATCGCCGAAATACGAAAGACGATATCGCGGCATCCGTACAAAATGGAGATAAAAAATCTACATGATTTTATTTTTGGGGAAAATATTTTTTCTTATTTTCGCCGGCTTTGAGCGTGAGCTCTGCAGAGTTTTGTCAACAATATTTGCATTTATTGATATAAATTTAAAAGCTCCTATAAGCGTCATATATAGGCACCTTGTTGGTTTTATTTACATGAGTTTTAAACAAATTGCTATAAAGATTTGCAACCATTTGTTACCAACTCCTTACTTGGGATTGATATTTATATTTGGACCATATTTGTAACCATTTAGTTCATCTATTCAATTAGCTAGCTTAGCCGTGTGGTACCCGGCAGAGAAGAATAGGACCACTCCAAACCTTTCCGTGGATGTCGTTAAATGCGACTTAGGGAACTCAAGCTAAACAAATAAATAAATAAATAAATAATAAATAAATAAATATATACGGACAAATCACACAGATTGAGCTAGCCCCAAAGTAAGTTCTTAGTAAGACTTGTATTATGGGATACTAACTCAACGATACTATATTTTATAACAAATACATATATATATAAACATCCAAGACCCAGGTCAATCTGAAAAAGATCATTTTCCATCTTGACCTGACCGGGGATCGAACCCGGGACCTCCGTGTCGCAGGCAGGCGTGTTGACCGCTGCGCCACGGAGCTTATAGACATCAAAGAGACCACGCTAACCCATCTGGTCAGAGTGGAGAGTGTAGGCCAAATCCTCTGACTGCTCTGGCAATATAGAGAGGGTCGTGCTCCTGCAGTGGAGTCTAATAAGGACCTGATGATGATGATGATTCAATTAGCTGTTATGACAACAGCTAATTAAATACAATAACTAAAGTAAGAACGATGAAAATTACTACAAATAAAAACGAAACAAATTATTCTACTATTTTTGCGGAACCAAATCAACAATATGCTTCTAAAGTCTGAGAGGAAAGGGGAAATATATACCAGCTGCTTCTCTTCCCGCGCAGACTGAATGCCAGTTGAGGAAATAGGAGAATCTTCTATCACTTTTCCGATTCCGTTTTTCACCCTTACGTCACCTAAATGGGGGATTTGAATACCATGGTCTTTCTCTCATGGATGAAGACGTGATTAGTTTAAATTAAATAAAAAAAAATATATTATACTTATTTATTTAAACTTTATTGCACATATATAAAAAACTAGCTGTTACCTGCGGCTTTGCCCGCGTAATTTATAGCCTATGTCCTTCTCGGTACCCTAACCTATGTGTATGCAAAATTTCATGATGATCAGTTCAGTAGATACGGCGTGAAAGCGTAACAAACAAACAAACTCATTTTCGCATTTATAATATTAGTTGGGATTGGGAACATGGTACAAAAGGCGGACTTAATGCCATAAGGCATTCTCTCTCAGTCAAACCTTTACACCAAACAGAGAGTTTAAAACGGGTGGTGCGATAAAGTGCCTAAAGGGATATACGGACAAATTACACAGATTGAGCAAGCCCAAGTAAGTTGTTAAGTAAGACTTGTGTTATGGGATACTAACTTAACGATACAATATTTTATAATTTATAACAAATACATATATAGATAAACTTCCAAGACCCAGGTCAATCTGAAAAAGATCGTTTTTCATCTTGACCTGACCGGGTATATTGAACCCGGGACCATCCGTGTCACAGGCCAGCGTGTTGACCACTGTGCCACGGAGCTCACCAACGTATGTATATGTAATTATCAAAAGGATCCTGTTCGTAATCCATCTTGCCGTGGGTTTTACATAGATCAAGCGAATCGACAACCTCAGTAATCCTTATTTCATTGCTAAACGCTGCAAATGGATATGCTAATCCGAACTAATATTATTAAAGCGAAAGTGAGTTTGTTTGTTACGATTTCAAGCCCTAATTCTAAACCTATTATTATCAACTTTATTGAAGCATTCACATGATTCTTATTATACCTACTTTGAAAAAACTACACCAAACTTAACTGTTAACTATGAAGACATAACAAATTACATTTGTACGATAGGTTCATGACTAGCAAACATTAGTTTTATTTGCACTTCTCAAACGCCGTCTTTTTACATGTAAGTATTTTTTACCCCTGAGTAATTCAATGATCACATACAGGTCGCGCCAAACTTTATTGCGGGTCGGATATTAGCTGTGAGTTCAGCAGTACGCGCCCCGGCTCCCCGCGCTAATATTGGGTACGGCGCATCAACTCGCGCGCTGTTCTGAACGGCTATAAAGTTGGGTGTGGCCTGTAACGCAGATTTTGGCTAGATCTGGCGACGCAAGTAGTGACGATTTTGAACCTTAAATATTTAAATAATAATAAAGTGCACGTCGCCCGAGCAATAAATTTTACGCTCAAAAGGTTATTGCATTTTTAAACTTAGGTAGGTACTACTTTAAACTTCGAACAACACGGAAGGGAGTAGCCATACGCTGCATTCCCCTCTGTCAAAGTACAAGCAAAATTAGGCATATGCATGTCTATGTGTTAGTTGTGTGTGACTCATCTGTACACAAATATTTTTTTCTTTTTTATGTCATTTTTTGTGACAATGTCATAATTACTATCAAGTGACAGTTTAAGTTTTGTATGTAGGTGTGCGGATTATTATGAAATTTTGAATACACATTCTAGGGTACTTAAAAGGACATAGCAATAATCGTCATTTCATTGCTAAACTCTGCAATAGGAAATTATTGATGTACTAGCAATTTTCCTGCGGTTTTGTACACGTAAATTATAGCCTATGTTATCCGCAGATAAATTAGCTTTTTCAGTCCAGTAGGTTCAGGACCTGTTTAATGCAAACAAACAATTACCTCTGTATAAAATAAATACAGATATTCAACTATATAGAAGTAGAAGTACATAATAGATGTTTTTCATCAAGAAAATGTACTATTTTCAATAAAACAATGGCCCCTATCCATCTCATCATGGATTTACACGGATCAAGCGAGTCTGCAGCCGCAGTAATCCCCATTCCATTGCTAAACTCTGCAACACGCTATTATTTACATCCTAAATGCAGTTTAAGCTCCTTCATTACTGTTTGTTCGTAAATTCTCTGCATAGAGCTGGTTCTAAACAGTTAACACGATATTTTTTTATGAATCACTAGCAGTCAAGGCTTCGCCCGTGGTACATAAATAGCCTATGTCCTCAGGAATAACGCGCCTATTTAACTGTGAAATATTTTTTGAAATCGGTCCAGTCGGTCCTGAGGTATGCACGTTTAACCAAACAAACAAACAAAACCTTCAGCTTCATAATATAACAGATACGATAAACTGGATATTATAGTCGAAGTGTTTATAGGCAAGCGACAATGCCTAGTACTCATAATAAACTGATGACTATAATAGCCAGCTTACTGAGTAAGAGCAGCATACGATGTTTTTCAATACGTTTGCAATTACCTTAAAACAAATTGAGCAATTGTAATAGATTTAAAAAAGGGACCTAGTCCGTAAAATATAACAAAATATCCAAGATTCGCTGGCAAAAGCAAACATATTAAAATTTTATTTATGGGAAATAGACAATCAGTATTGGCTAGCACTATATTAATAAGCAACCAGCAACTTTTTCTGAATATGAATGTTTATATGTGCATAATAAAATTTTGTAGAACAATAAAACACTCGTTTGAATGTCATTACATTTGTTGTTTAATGTTGGCAAAAGCTCTTATACAGTACTAGCAGTCCACCTGGGATTTGCCCGTGGTACAAACATAGCCTATGCTACTCAGGAATAACGTACCAATCCAACGGTAAAAGATTATTTGAAATCAGTCCCGTAGATTCGGAGCCTATTCAATGCAATCAAACAAACAATCAACGTTTTTCTCTTTATAATATAATATTAGTATAGATTTATATCATGAGTGTATATAAATTCCTTTACACATATTAAATGTCGTTGAGTCGATTATTAAAATACCAACTTTAACGTTTTGTATTTCAAACATATATTAACAGTCCGTAGAAGTGTAGCGGTGCTACGACATCTCTGGCGGTAGCAAGTGCTACAGTTTTTGTTGTAGCCTCAGCAGGTTGTAGCAAGAACTATTTTGTGAGAATTATAACAAAAAAATTGGTAATACCACAGTTGTGCTACCACACTTGGAAGTCATACATACCTTTATACTGAAATGTATTTTGTTTTTATATGAATAAAGATACATTAATTTATTGAAATTAGTATTAGCTACAAATAAATTGTACTTAGTTAAAGTATGTATTGTTTATGGAAAAGTAAAAATACACTAGACATTTAAGGGTTGTCATAAAATATATGATTCGTTTTACGATGATTTATTATATAGATTGTAAAAATTTTAGCTAAGTCAACCAAAGTCACAATTCCAATTTTAGTTTTATTTCTATCTTGTTATTATATATCTGCCGATATAAACAACTCAAGCTACAAACCACTTATACCATAGAAGATAAACCTATATACTTAAATATTAATTGTAATTGAAAATCTGGTCATATGGTGAGACCAGGGTGTCAGAATCCTTAATCTATGTAACATCTACATTTTTGCCAATTTTACCTTCGATCAACAATACCAACTAGATATCGCGTTACGTACAAAATCGAAGCAAAATTCTGTCCGCTTGAATGTACTCGTAGCTATAAAACCGTTTTAAGTCCAACGTATTTCGACCATAGCACGTGATAATAAAGTCTCAATTCTATTATTCCAACTAAACAAAATAAGAGCTCACCGTATGGAGTGCGCTCTTATTTGCCGAGCCGCTTTTCTTGCGCCGACCTGATATCTAATTGGTATTGTTGATCGAGGAATTTTGCTCATGTATTTCGATTATGTCTATCACCAATATATATTTTTTACTTTCTGTTATAAATCTTTCTTTTTCTTCTTTTGTTTTATAAAATGTCTTCCACCGAGATTTCAGTGATTCTGCCAATGTCCAGTAAATTGGGATACTAAGTATCGGTGTTGGTACGGTAAAGTTGTAACAAGTAACATCAAAGATGGCGTATGTTCTTTGATGCTTTGTGGTCGGAAGGTTATGGTGACAAGTCTATACGAGTCCATATAACAGTCCACTTTAACTATTTAACAAATTGTTCCATGAGCACGAGCATTTATAACACCGAACTACACCAATTTCATATTAGAAAGTCCACCAAAATCAATTTGCAAAATCGTCCAAGGTAGACCCCAACTGCACCCCTTGACTTCCCACCACAAAAACCTATAAATCTTTAATTTGATGCAAATAATACATCTTACATTATATGTAATTTTTTTCTTATCCTAACCAATGATATTATGTTAAGATATATTTCTTTATCGTAAATGTTTCATGACCCAGATTTACTGAAAGCCATAAAACACTACCTACTCTGTTTGCGGTATAAGATGCACTTCGCAAATTGACTAGATAAGACTCTCCACTTCGATTTATTACACATTGTGTCGGTAAAATAATATCTTACTAATGTTAAAATGTATTGTATTTCTTGTTGCTATCAGTTGTATTATTTTTCTTATATAATTATATTTTTTATAAAACGTGATAATGATTTTTAGGTATAGATCCAGACTATGCATGTTGATATGTTAAGAAATATATGATTCGCCGTGTGGTTCCCGGCAGAGTAGAATAGGACCACTCCAAGTCTTCCCGTGGATGTCGTAAAAGGCGACTTAGGAAACACAAGCTAAACAAAGCTTACAAACAAACACCAAAAAGACCTCTTCAACCCGTCTGGCCAGCGTGGAGAGTGTAGGCCAAATCCTCTGACTACTTTGCTGTGGTAGTAAAGAGAGGGTCGTGCTCCTGCAGTGGAGACTAAAAAAGACCTGATGGATGGATGGATGGATGGATGTTAAGAAATGTCTTTCTGTACCTTAAATGTTTTGTGACCCAACTTTACTGTAAGCCATAAAACACTAGGTACCTAGTATGTTTGCGGAATTAGAGCTGCAAGAAATATCTAGATAATAGATAGGCTCTCCACTTTGATTTATTAACACACTGCTCATTTTATCAGTTAGACTCATTTTTACTCAATATTAAAATTTGTTCTATTTCTTATTTTGTCATTTGTCTTACTTTTTTTTAATTATACTACTTTTAAAATTAAATACAAAATTGATAATTTTTAAGTATACCTATCTATATAGATCCAGACCACTTACCCACGGTGATAGGGTTAAGATCATGATAATCATCATCAACAGGTCTTTGTTAGTCTCCACTGCAGGGGCACTACCCTACTCTCTGTACCACTAGAGCCATATGTTAGCCAGGGCAGTCAGAGAATTTGGCTTACACTCTCCGCGCTGGCCAGACACGTTGGAGAGGTCTCTTTGACGTTTGCTATGTTTAGCTTGTCTTTCCTTAGTCGACTTCTACGACATCCACGGGGAGACTTGGAGTGGTCCTATTCTACTCTGCCGGGAACCACATGGCAATTTTACACAAGATACGTTATTTTGCCTTAAATGTTTTGTGACCTAGCTTTACTGAAAGTCATAAAACACTACCTACTATGTTTGTGGTATTAGATGGGCTTTACGAATAGTCTGGATAAGGCTCTCTACTATGATTTATTAACCCGCTGTTCGTTATGACGGTATAACACATGCTTTTTACTCGTATAAGGGTGTCACGTGATGTACTTGTTGTTCATTACACACCTTTAATTTATGTTCTTTAAAAAAATATGAACTGTTACTAAGTTCATAATTTTTAAAGCTCTTTTGTTTCATCATTACCATTTTATTTTAAACTAATCCCAACTAATATGTATTATAAATGCAAAAGTGAGTTTGTTTGTTCGACGAGCTCCGTGGCGCAGCGGTCAACACGCCTGCCTGCGACACGGATGGTCCCGGGTTCGATCCCCGGTCAGGCCAAGATGGAAAATGATCTTTTTCAGATTGACCTGGGTCTTGGATGTTTATCTATATAAGTATCCATTATATAATATAGTATCGTTGAGTTGGTATCCCATAACACAAGTCTCGAACTTACTTTGGGGCTAGCTCAATCTGTGTGATTTGTGCGTATATATTTTATATATTTATTTATTTGTTACGCTTTCACGCCCTATCTACCAAACCGATCATCATGAAACTTAGATACCCGTTGTCTAGAGTACGGAAAAAGACATAGGCTATCTTTTGTCCCGGAGAAAAGGACTCTTCTCGAGATATCGACACTAACGAGAGCAGAGCCGCGGCTAAAAGCTAGTCATATATATAATTAAGCACACAGCCGCGAATGTGGTACGGAAGCGTTCCGGAACGAAACATTGGCGAAACTACAAAACGCTGTTGAATGATGCCGTTTCGGTTTCGTTTCGCTTGCGATGTGAGACTCACCAAACTAAATCATACTAGACAGCGTTTCGCGGTTTCGCCAATATTTCGTTCCGGAACGCTTCCGTTCCGCATTTGCGACTGTGTGCTACAAGCGTAAGAAAAGTAATTCTCAAACTAAATACGAAAAAGATCACTTAATTTCAATCAGGAATACCAACGGATTCATGAAGTATCCTAATTTGGTATTATCGGAACAGTATAATGAAAGTTAACAGTCACCAAATCCATACTAATATTATTAATCTGAAGAGTTCGTTTGGTTAAAAAATATTTTTGTGTTGGATAGTTCATTCATTGAGGAAGGTTTTAGACTTTATGACATTACGCTGCGGCCAATAGGAGCGAAGCATCAATGGAAAATACCAAAACAGGGAAAAATATTCCTTTTTAAAAGCTTCCGTTGCGTGCGCTGCGTAAACGGTTTATGTTACGCAAAAAATATGAATGATGGAATTGCTTGTCTTTAAAAGGTTAAAAAAACCGTGACAGCATGTATCTATCGTTCAGATTAGTACAATTATTTATCCAATTGCGATAACTGATATTCACGCAGACGAAGTCACGGGCAACCACTAGTCCTTACATCCTTTCTTATATTATAAATGCGTAGGTAACTCTGTCTGTCTCGCTTTCACGTCAAAACTACTGATTCAATTAAAATTAAATTTGGTACACAGATAGCCTAGAGCCTGAGAAAGAACAGGCTACTTTTTCATGCGGACGAAGTCTAGTTATATAATAAAAAAAATATCTTACGATGAATAAAATGTTTGACTATTCATAACATAATACGAACACCCACAACTATTATGGTGTGTGTCTAGTAAACACATGACATGTACTTATGATAAGTATCATGTGTTTACTGGACAACAAAAATACTTCGTCACCCACACGGTATGGCTCGCCACATTATTAGTAAGTAGCCGACAATATGGCGCCCTTTAAGGTTATTTTTCATGAGGTTATGATACATAAATTGACCAACGGAATAAGTGTTAGGTCATTTAACTGCTGAATAAATAGTTTTGTTGTTTTTGCTTTAAAGAAAGCATGCTGTTAATATAAATAACAATACAAGGACAAATCACACCAATCGAGCTAGCCCCAAAGTTATTTGTGAACTGGTGTTGTAGGATATTAACTCAACAATACTCTATTTAAAAAAGATACTTAAAACATCCAAGATCTCGGCCAATCTGGAAAAGATCGCTTACCACCATTACCTTGCCGGTGATTATTATATATTTAGCTAGGAAACACTGGTGTCGCAGGCTGGCCTGTTAAGTACTGAACCATGGAGGTCAGTCATCAACGAGGTGGTATATGAAATGTTTTGATATACCACCTCGTTGATGATTTAATTACCTGAGCTTTGGTATTTTCATGATTATTCCCGAACGATTAGTCAATAGGTACTTGTTTGCGGTAAAGGACAATACCCGTGTAAATGCGGAGGTGTTGATTGGCGCTATCGCATATAGTTTTAGGATAGCGTAGAGAGTGTAGGCCAAATCCTCTGACGCCTGGCCTCTCCCCTCCATCCTTCCATCCCCTGGCTTATATATGGCTCTGGTAGTACAGAGAGGGGCGTGCTCCTGCAGTAGAGACTAACAAAGACCTGTTGATGATGATGATATAGTTTTAACAAATTTGGACAACATTTTCTAATACAAATCTAGAAAAAGAAGATCTATTTATCTATTCATAATTTAAGCACTGTGTTCTTGTCGGTGGATAACCATGTCTCTCGGTTCTCGGTCATTGTCTATAAAAAAATCTATAAAATGGAGATATTTATGAAAATTTTATTTTCATATTTTTTCATGGTATTTTTACGTAACATTCCTTGCTATGGACGAAACCCAAGCCATTTTCCTGCGACTTTGTCCACGTAAAACTTCACCTCCCCATTTCTCCTAGTTTGAATTTCTACAAAAATCATTTCTTAGTGCTTACTGACATCAAGAAATGAACCTTTGTACCAAATTTCAAGTTTCTAGGTATGGCAGTTTCGGTTGTGCGTTGATATTCAGTCAGTCAAGATTTATTACAACTCTAAAAATCTCTTTCCTTTTTTTCTCATTTTATATTACTGTTTTAGTTATCTTAAAATAATCATCATTATCATCATCATGTCTTTCTAGTCTCCGCTGCAGGAGCACGACCCTCTCTGTACTACCAGAGCCAAATACTAGCCTGAGTAGTCAGAGGATTTGGCCTACACTTTCCACGCTGGTCAGACGGGTTGGAGAGGTCTCTTTGATGTTAATAAGCTTTGTTTAGCTTGTGTTTCCTTAGTCGTCTTTTACGACATCCACGGAATGACTTGGAGTGGTCCTATTCTACACTGCCGGGAACCACACAGCGCCTTAAAATAATATATATTTTTTTTAATTGAACGATGTAAACAAGTAAACGGTAGAACTTCCGCCTTGTTCGGAGTTCGTTCTGCAAATTGAAAGAAAACATGTAAGTTTCGACATTAAAATTGTGTTTCTTGGCAAACAAGACATCAAAACTTTAAAATTCAGCATTTTCAATTTGATTGTAAATATAAAAAGCAATTCTAAAGATTTTTATAAATAGTAAAGGAAAACCTGCCTGACTCACTGCCTTATTTTATACTATCTGTTACCCGCGGTTTTGCCCGCGTGATATATAGCCTACAAGATGTTACCCGCGGCTTCGCCCGCGTAATATATAGCCTATGTCCTTCTCGGTACCTTAACCTATGTGTATGCAAAATTTCATGATGATCGGTTCAGTAGATACGGCGGGAAAGCGTAACAAACAAACAAACAAATAAACAAACAAACAAACTCACTTTCGCATTTATAATATAAGTTGGGATTAGTTGGGATTGGGATGCCCTTTTCGGTACCTTAACCTATGTGTATGCAAAATTTCATGATGATCGGTTCAGTAGATACGGCGGGAAAGCGTAACAAACAAACAAACAAACTCACTTTCGCATTTATAATATTAGTTGGAATGTCCTTCTCAGTAGGAACCCTAACCTATGTATATGCAAAATTTCATGATGATCGGTTCAGTAGATAGGGCGTGAAAGCGTCTCAAACAAACTCACTTTCACATATATTAGTTAGGAGTTAGAATTAGGATATGTATATCAAGGAACAGCTAAAATAACTGTACCAAGAAACTTGAAAATTGGTACAGGTGTTCTTTTTATGATGTAAGTTAGCACTAAGAATAGATTTTTAGGACCAAATTGCTGGAAAGCGTTACGTCGTGTCGCTGGTCGATTTGGTACTTTGTAGATATTTCTTGGAACCCTATATATTAAAAATACGAAAATCGTTTTGTTTGTTACGTTTTAACGCCTCACAGGGATACTGAAAATAATTTGTATAGAAGCGCTGGGTAAAAGTTTTCAACTGAAAATAGGGACCACGTCTGGATTGAGTTTCTTCGGCGTATTCTCACCAGTGGTCGTTCCGAATCGCTATTATAAAGAAAAAATATGACGTACAAAAAGAAATACATGTATCCATAGATTTAAAAAAATCGTCTCTTATGTATCCAATTTTGAATAAAAATCTTTGACTTTTGACTTTTTAATGTTTTGCCGCGACGTGTTTCGAATTAAAATAAGTTCTAACGTACATAACGGATACTCGCAGCGTCTCTGCAATATGGCGTCCCCTCACTTTTCCCCTTTCTCGAGTGTGTTTGATATCTTTGATAAAGTCTGTTGCTACTGCTGCTATTCGCAAGTTAAATGATGACTCTTGTGCGTTAGTACTTTAATTCATTCTGGGGTGACGGCCCTGGTAACTCACACATTAACTTGTGCACGCATGTAAAGTAACGTTTGTAGTATTATTAGGCGTAAATATTAATTACGCCGCTTATATGAAGCCCTCGCGCGTACTACATCCAGCTTTAAAGCTATCAGTCTCAGGTGGTAGCCAGCGACGGTTAAAATGCTCAGGACTATTTTATTAATAATTAATTTTATATTTAAAACCAATTTTGTATTACTAAAATACTTTTTTCAGACTCAAATTAATTAGGTATCTCTTAAAACGTCGTTACTTTTAATAGAAGACCCGAAGCTATCTAGCTATTAACATCTTAAACGCTCATTCTTCTGACTAACGAGATTCTGGATAATAAATAGGCCAGAGACATAATGGAATGCCTGAAAAAATGCAGACATTTATTTCTCACTTTGAGCTCAGTCCAGACAAGCCTAAAAACAATATAGCGTGTAAAATAACAGTCAGGCTCAAGATTGATTAATGTTTAATTAATCTGTTCTAAATATCTATCTAAAGTTCGCAGATACCTAAATTTATTAATCATGGAATCATACAAAAATAATGCTAAATATTTCTAGCGTTTATTTTGAATATTATTTGTACTTATAGTTTTCTTGATCAATTGAAATTTACACTTTTATTACAATATATTTTTTACTTCATAACGCTGTTTTTAAGTTATCCTTTATTACTAACAGAATATTAATTCGTGGCTCAGTTTTTTTAACAACTCTTTGTTTTATTTAAGTATCGAAAGAAGTTTTATCTTTTAGTAACGTTTACTCGCGTTCACCGATCACTTTTTTCGGTATAAAAAAATAAGCGCGGCCTATCAGGCTTATGAGAGTTTGCTGCCTCTTCAAGCACACAGGCAACACCCAAAGTCAGCTTTGAGCGTTGCCTGTGTGCTTAAAGAGGCAGCAAACTCCCTCCTGGAGGCCCTTTGGTGATCTTGCTTAAACAGGTTGAGGCTACTCTGCCCTAGTCTCAAACTCTCGGTGAAAACTCAAAGAAGCTAGCCACATGGATTAAAAACCTGATAACACGTATGAACATTTTTATCATGATTGGTGAAGCGGTTAACACGCCAGCCTGCGTCCCGAGGGGTACCAGGTTCAATTCCCGGTTAGGCCATGATGGTAAACAATTTGGCAAAAAAAATGAATTTTGGGTAAAAGTATGAATATAAAATATAGTATCGTTCAGTTAGTATTCCACGACATAAGTTCAGAACTTACTGTGGGGCTACCTCAATCTGTGTGATTTGTCTCTATGTATTTATATAATTATTATGAGGTCAAAGCGTAAATGCGTAAAAAGCATCCTCTATAATATGGTTAAGATAAAAATTGCCGTGTGGTTCCCGGCAGAGTAGAATACGACCACTCCAAGTCTTCCCGTGGATGTCGTAGAAGGCGACTTAGGAAACACAAGCTAAACAAAGCTTATTATTATCAAAGAGACCTCTCCAACCCGCCTGGCCAGCGTGGAGAGTGTAGGCCAAATCCTCTGACTGCTCAGGCTAATAATATGGCTCTGGTAGTACTGAGAGGGTCGTGCAGTGGAGACTAACAAAGACCTGACGATGATGATGAAGATAACAATATTGTATCACGGTTTTTGTAGTTAGTATAATAAAAAAGGTTAATAATTTATTTTGTACATGTTTTACTTAAGGCGCTTTTATAGCTTTTCTAATTACTTCAGCACTTTTATTTTACTGAATATAAATTATTACGGTCCGCAAAATTTATTACTATCTTGATTATTTACTAGAATTTTTTTGATGATAACTAGTAAATTAGTTGGTACTCGAAGCAAACTATATGACTCTAATTTAGATCAAATATCTTGAAGTTTGAAACTGTCTGCATAGTTCAGTAGTTGCGACCTCAAACTACCTTCAAGGAATTCTAATTATTGGGGTAGTAATTACAAACTTTATGTCATGTCTTTCTTGAAGTATTAATAATGTAAAGTTTGAAGATTGCGTCATCTTAGCTGCAAGAAGATCACTAGTCATAGGCCTCCTCGAAAAGATTTCCATTACGGGGGGTTAGCTGTACTCACCACTTTTGGCAGACAGGTTGGTGTGGGCAGTTTGTTTGGGTTATTTCGGTTCCGACGCTACTAACCCACTGAATTCGCAACTTGCAATGTATTTTATACTAGCTGTTTTCCGTGACTTCATCTGCGTGGTGTATATAAACGGTTATATATGGATATGTAAAAAAAAATCACAGCAGTAGTATATATACTGAAGTTGAAAGGAAAACTATCAGAGCTGGGTACTAAGTGCAAACTAAAAAGTTATAGGCAACCAACTTATAAAATGTACTGGAAAATGTAAAATTTCATACAATCTTTGTTGTTAGATGTTTTTGGTCGTTTTAAACTGTGAGGTGCGAGTGTAAACAGTGTGAACTCAAAGTTGTCATTCGCAACTACGGAACCCTATACTGCGCGTGGCCCGACACGCACTTGGCCGGTTTTTCTTAATAATATTAGCGTAGATAGTTATATCGACAAGTCTAGCCAAGATTAATGTTTGTTCATGTCAAATCTGACAACTAAATTTGAAGCACTTATCCTCAATCGATTAAACTAAAATTTTAAGTGCAAACGTAATCAATTTATAGTACGAAAAAGTTGGTGTAACAATAGAGTCAGAAGGTGGTTAGGGACTTAGGACTAAGGACTGTACTAAAGAAGATAAATCCATTGGTTTGGGCTCCAAATTTTAAAAGAAAAATATACGTAATAAATATTATTTACTTTTCATACATAATTTCAGTAAAAGCACTTGATCTTGTTGCTGCACGTAAGATACTCGAATGAAGACAAAAGTATGATTCTATATAAAGTTTTTTACTTGTCCTCGAAAGCCAATTCAACATACATATTTAATTCTATTGAATTGAGAGGCAAACTGTACCAAATAGGATAATAATGTAATAATATATTTGTAAAAAAGTAAGTATTGTTTTACCTAAAATAGACGGGGCTTTTAAACAAAAGAAACCTAAACAGAATGACAAGCAACTTTCCTTCAAGGCTAATTAAGGTTAAGGCTTTAGTACTATTATTAATTCTGAGGTTCAGGTAAAAAGGTTGAAAATAAAGGTAGCTTTTCACAGATTAATCCAATGTAACATATTATTGCTTATTTTGTTTCTCCAGATATTTGTCTTAAATAGAAAGATTTGAATTTTGGTAAAAAGTAAAAAAAATATCATTCAGTAATTTTGTACTTTTTACGAGCCATTCATATTTATGAAGAATATTATTTATGTTATTTTAACGCGTCGATGTTCAACTAATCAGATATTTTTCTGACACCGGATGTTCATAGTTACTCTTACCACCTTAGAGTATCAATATAACTATACTCTAAGCTTACCACCAATTTCGGATCCAGTCATCAAATCAAAAAAATCTGAAGCTCAAATAGTAGTAGTTACAAGACTTTCAGACCCTATGAGCTTATACTGCGTACATACTAAACATTATTTATTATATTTTGGGCGGTAGTTTTGCTTAGTTCTTATAATATAAAAGAAAAATGTCAATGAAGTCTACCTACGTCGAACTTATGTTCGAACACTTTACAATGTATAAACACTACAGTGTATTTATATTACAGTTAAATAGTGGTAGACTAGCCTTTTTTTGATCTCTTATTTTCGAAGTTTACACTAATCTAAATCACTCTTTAAATCGTGTAAATTTCTCCTACAATTAATTTGGAAGTTATATATTCCGAGCTGTTGATTCTTGGAAAATATTTTAGTTATTTATTTTTCTACGAGTTTTGACGGCTTCCGTGGCGTTAACTTGCTAGTTTATGAAAAAATAGTAATTTTAAATGATTTTTTACAGAATGCCACCGAAAAGAGCGATCTGACAAATCAGGGGGAGAGAGGGAATTGGGTTTCATGACTAGGTCAAAAACAGCTTATAGAAGCAACACACTTAGAAGTTGTGTTTTCTGAGTAGTACAAGATATCCAAAAGACGTTATAAATGTTGACTTTAACTACTGTCACTATAGAGAATGATGATCGTCTATTTTTGAGAGAAATAATGGAGTCATTTGCCATTGCCTTCTTCATTATGTCGTCATCATCAAATCGTATAGCATGTTACTGCATGAATCCCAATCTAGTTTTAAGTTTTTGAACCAGTCTTTGGCTACTAGGGAAATGCAGTGAAGGTCGTATAGGCCTTCAGGGAAACGATAGAGTAGACACTCTTCAACAATATGCCGCAACGTTTGGTCTATGGCCCATTGTGCCATCACAGTCACATTGTGCGAGAATCCATGTTGCCTATTTATAGAGGTGGTGGTGGTTAAATCCATAACATACTGTGCCTTTTGAGCTGTCTACTATAAATTACCGCGTAAAATGTCCACTGACTATACCTCAAACCATTACTAAGAATCGATTTGCCGTAACATTGTAAATATCGGAAATATTGTTGCTGTTAAAGGCTAATATAAAACGAGAACTCATCAGCGGCATTTATAGCGCATCGCAGTTTTATAGTGTATCCATTTTGTACTTTATTACTATGTTATTAGAACTAAAAATGCTGTTATAGCACTACCGCAGTATGTTGGCAATTCGGTTGCATATAAAACAACAGCTTTTAATAGCGATTTTGTTTTATAGTGTGGTTTTTTAAATGCACTGAACAACGTTTATCAAATCCAAATGGGTATATAAAGCCTAATGGGATTCAACCAACTTTTATTTAACGATCAAGAGGAATAGCTCTCATATTATTATATATGTATGTTCCAAACATATGCCGAAAACAGTTGTTGGTCGACTGTAGATGTTAATTCAAAATATATAACATTTATAAAGGTCTATGAATCTCAATAATATTACCCGCAAATTCTTCCGCGTGGAGTTCAGAATTTGTCACTCCTTCTCAACCTTTAAGGGCTGAATTCTTAAAGAGCCTGAAACATGTTGTTTATTCATTTATTGAAATAAGTAATCCTGTGAAGTATCGAATAACATAGTACAACTAATAGGGCCTAGTCACTTGTGGCACAGGTTCCTAAAGGAATCAATTTCAAGGACTAGTCTCCAAACAAAGGTGAACAAGTCTCCATACCGAAATGTATAAATTCTAGCTATAAGAACCCATATTTTTAATGCTTACCTTTGTTAAAGAGAAAATAAACATTTTTTATTAATCTTGTTTCCCCATACAAATATTTTAGCCTTTTTTCACCCCATTAGGAGAAGAATTTTCAAAAATCTCAGGACACGTTATTGTTTGTTTATTTCTAATCGTTAACCTAAATACAAAGTTTCAGGCTTCTAGCTCTTAAAATGACGGACTTCCATACAACATTTTAACCCCTTTTTCACCCACTGAGAGGTGAATTTTTAAAAATGCTTTCTTAGCGGATGCCTACGTCATTACAACTATTCGTATGCCAAATTTCTACGAAATCCGTTTAGTAGTTTAGGCTATGCGTTGATAGATGAGTCAGTCAGGTTTGCTAAAAATATCTAGATTATTTTTTCGTAACTAGCTCCGTCGTCGTCGTCTTTTTTGTCGAGCTCCGTGGCGCAGCGGTCAACACGCTAGCCTGCGACACGGGGGTCCCGGGTTCAATCCCCGGTCAGGTCAAGATAGAAAAAGATCTTTTTCATATTGACGTAGGTCTTGGATGTTTATCTATATAAGTATATATTGTAAAATATAGTATCGTTGAGTTAGTATCCTGCGACACAAGTTCACAACTTACTGTGGGGCTAGCTCAATTTGTGTGATATGTCTCTATATATTAACTAGTAGCTTAATAAATCTTTATTAGTTGTATGATCAGATAACCCAAACTTCTGCAACAAAATATATTTCAATCATGTCGGGGAACAGTTTATTAACTATGTTTGACTTATTTTTGTAGACTGTGTAATAAACACGTATAACAAAAATCCAATAGTAACCCTAACTGAAAACAAGAAATAAATAAACATCAAATAAAATCAGGTATTTTGGTCATAAAATTTTACGATACAAACATACAAAAACAGTCATTGAGCGAACTTTCCTTGCACTTTATGCGTTCCAGGCGGAAACCATAAGCCGATGCCAATACGAGTATTTATTTTATTGGTGTTTTCTTATGAATTCACAATACTATTCTGATATCATCATCAGCATCAGCTCTTTTTTAGTCTCCACCGCAGGATCACGACTTCTCTCTATACTACCTTAGCAGAGGATTTGGCCTACACTCTCCACGCTGGCCAGACGGGTTGGAGAGGTCTCTTTAATGCTTACAAGCTTTGTTAAGCTTGTGTTTCCGAAGTTGCCTTCTACGACATCTACGGAAAGACTTGAAGTGGTCCTATTCTATTCTGCAGGGAAAAACACGGCACTATTCTGATATATTCTTATTAAAATTATGAAATAAATAAAATAAATATAAATAAATAAATATATAGGGACATATCACACAAATTGAGCTAGCCCCACAGTAAGTTGTGAACTTGTGTCGCAGGATACTAACTCAACGATACTATATTTTATAATATATACTTATATAGATAAACATCCAAGACCCAGGTCAATATGAAAAAGATCTTTTTCCATCTTGACCTGATCGGGGATCGAACCCGGGACCCCCGTGTCGCAGACTAGCGTGTTGACCGCTGCGCCACGGAGCTCGAAATAAGATATGGGAAAAAATCCCCGCAGGCAGGATTTGACCAGCAGTATTTAGTCTTTGTACGAATGACGTACTACTGTTAGGCCACCGCTGCTTCATATCCTACACATCGAATTTCTCCACCATATTGCCAATTTTAACTAAACTTATATCGAATGAAAGCTATGTTTATCACTTTTTAGGGTTCCGTAGTAAACTAGAAAGAACCCTTATAGTTTCGCCATGCCTGCCTGTCTGTCTGTCTGTCTGTCCGTCCGTCCGCGGTTTTACTCAGAGAAGTACTAGAAAGCTGTAATTTGGTATGAGTATATATATTAATCATGGCAAAAAAGTGATAGAAAATAATCTTGAAAAAAATTTTTTTTTAGGATGGCTCCCATACAAGTAAAGTGGGGGAGTAATTTTTCTCTACTAACCCATCGTGTGGAATATCGTTAAAAAAGGTTTGAAAAATATTGTGAGGTTGAGAACACCATTTTTCGATTTAGGGATCCGTTTTCGAAATATTTGGTTTTAAAGTGCAAATTTTTGTTAGAGGTAAATGTCTCCCCCCCCCCTCTATTTGATAAACGATTATATATGGATACGTTAAAAAAATTCCAGCAGTATAATATATACTGAAGTTGAAAGGAAAACTATCAGAGCTGAGTATTAAGAACAAACTAAAAAGTTATAAGGTTATAGGCAACCAACTTATAAAATGTACTGGAAAATGTAAAATTTCATACAATTTTCATTGTTAGATGTTTTTGGTCGTTAAACTGTGAGGTGCGAGTGTTAACAGTGTGAACTCAAAGTTGTCATTCGCAACTACGGAACCCTACACTGCACGTGGCCAGACACGCACTTGGCTGGTTTTTTTAGTTTGATTCCTACTTCTATAGAAATCATTTTCAAAATCTACACATGCAAGCAGGTTCTCTCAAAGAACTTTATTCTTTTGTTCTAAAAAGATAAGAATCTCATACATATATTCCCAAGTTACTCCAAGAAACGCATACGATAAACCCAATACGGAACCTGCATGATGTGGAGATTATATTCAAAATTTTCTAATAACGTATGCGTTAGCTTAAAAATAACAATAAAGCACGCTTTTGATGTAATATTGGTACGTTAAGTTTGTTAAAAGTTGACGAGGCAAGTTCATGCTAAAAGTATGGATAGTAAAAAAAAATATGTGCGTTTAACTTATCATTAAAATTAAATCTTTGTGGTAGAGCCACGCTACCAGCGAAAATCACTTTTGCTGGTAGCATGAATGGGCCGGCTCGTCCGGGGAAGTACCACACTCTCACAGAAAATCGACGTTTGAGTAGTAGCTTTACAGCTTCTATGCTTCGTTCGGTGAGTGAGAGCGCCGGAGGCCCATCCCCCCTCCCCTCTGGGGAGGGAAAAATAAAAGGCCGGCAACGCTTTTGTCATACCCCTGGTGTTACATTAGTCCATGGGCAGCGGTGATCACTTACCATCAGGTGACCCGCTTGCTCGTTTGCCGTCCTATGACATAAAAAATGCAATTTTTATTGTGAAGATAATCTCATAAAAGCAATTATTAAAATAACTGCCTAACGTACACTGTAAAGTGTTCGAAACGTTAGATGTATAAATAATGTAATAAACGTGATAAAACAGTATTCAAATTAATTTTATTTAAATGCCTAACGTACTTCTCATATCGCCTGTACAAAAACGATATGTCTGTGACGTCACATTTTTCTGGGCTTTATATTGACTAACAGCGGCGGTATTAATGAGCTTTCTCAAAAATGTGACTATAACGATTACCGTTTAAACTCTAATTGAGCCGTACATTTACTTGGTGAAAGTTGCTATCTATCGCCAAGCTTTCTTACTTATATATCCAACATGTTAGTGTGTTTATCCTTTAGGTCTTAAGGACCTAGACTCTTGTAGACTTCATTCCATAATTAGAGTCCTTAGTCGCGCACCTACACCGAACCTTTGGTATTATTTAGAATGACAGGTACTTAAGTCAAAGTGACCATTTGGACGGGATAAGCGGCGGCTGGGGTCGACATAAATTCCAATGTCGGCGTTATTGCGGCTCCTTACTTTGACGAAGGTACGGCTCCAATTGTTGAGGCTATCTCAAAGCAGATCGCGGCTGAGACTGGTGTACTCTTGTTGTCTCCTAAACCGAGTGAAAATATCACTCAATGTTTACTCGTAAATAAATAAATGGTCTTCTCAGCTTGTCAAAATGAAAAATGTTTTTTTCTGAGACAAATGCTATAACAGCCGGTAGAACCTGAGGGTAGGACTAATTATATAGATGCTAAAAATGTGGAGTTCCCATCATTGACAACATAGATATTTTTATTTTATTTACTGTACATACGGTGGCGGCTAGGGTCGACATGAATTCCAATGTCGGCGTTACTGCGGCTCCTTACTTTGACGAAAGTACGGCTCCAATTCTTGAGGTTATCTCAAAGCAGATCGCGGCTGAGACTGGTTTACTCTTGTTATCTACTAAACCGAATTAAAAAGTCGCCGATGTTTACTCTTAAATATAAGGTCTTCTCAGCTCGTTAAAATGAAAAACGTTTCTTCTGAGACCAATGCTATGCACAGCCGGTAGGATAATCTGTATAGATGCTAAAAATGTGGAGTTCGACGGGCCCAGTATTTGGCAACCTTAATCTTTTTATTTTACTTATTACACGTCATACTGTGGCGGCTGGGGTCGACATAAGTTCCAATGTCGGCGTTATTGCGGCTCCTTACTTTGACGAAGGTACGGCTCCAATTCTTGAGGTTATCTCAAAGCAGATCGCGGCTGAGACTGGTGTACTCTTGTTGTCTCCTGAACCGAGTGAAAAAGTCTCTCGATGTTTACTCGTAAATAAAAAGGTCTTCTCAGCTCGTCAAAATGAAAAATGTATTCTCTGAGACCAATTGTACAATTTGTATAGATGTTAATAATGTGGAGTTCCCAGCATTGGCAACCTAATTTTTTTTTATTGCACGTACTGTGGCATATTTGTTGGCTGGGGTCGATATAAATTTTAATGTCAACTTTATTGTGGCTGCTTACTTTGACGATGGTATGGCTCCAATAGTTGAGGTCTTAAAGCAGATCGCGAGTGACACCGGTGTGCTCTTGTTGTCTCCTCTACTGGGTAACAAACCTTTCAATCTTTACATTAAGGATCTTTTACAGCTCGACTATATAAACAATCTGTTTATGAGACCAATGTTAAGAATGGTCGGACAATTTGTATACAGATGTTGAAGATTGAGAGTTTTCAGCGTTGAAGATTGAGAGTTTTCAGCGTTGGCACCCTAGATTGTATCCTACAAAAACGGGACTCTATTACTAAGACTTCGAAGTGCATGTCCCTTCATCCGTCCGTGTGTCCGTCACCAGGTTGTATCACATCAATTGTTATAGTTAGGCAGCTTGATATTTTCACAGATTATGTATTGCAGTTCCCGCTATAACAAAAATGTTTTAAAACATTTTTATAAAACAATCGTGATTTTAGTATTTCGTTGAGCTTGTGTGTACGCTTATGTGCTAATGCGCGTATGTGAACGTCGAACTTTTTGTTTGGAAGTAAATTTATTGTGTTTACACAACACATGTTTTGTTATTTAAGAGAGCGTTTCTAAAGCAGGTTATATTACTTAAAAGCAAGCTACCCCTACCGATGTCCTAAAATTGTAATTTTTATGATAATAAAGAACTGTATTACTTTTATTATTTGTTGCCGTCTTTTGCTAAAAGTTAATTACTGAAACAATTAGACGCTTGTAATAAACACAAATTTTTTTGTTGTTTTTTTAATTTTAAAATAAATAATAATATATAAAAAATGCCGCTTTTTGTTCGATAATCTAATGTTATATAGATAATGGTAAGGAATCCTTCGTGCGCGAGTCTGACTCCAACTTGGCCGATTTTTATTTAATTTATGGCACATACAATCATGTTTACTAGTTTTACCCTAGTGATGGGGACATGATAGTCATCGCTGCATATTAAAATAATTTTATTGATTTTATATCAAATACTGATCTGAAAATGATATTTTACATACTATACATGTATAAAGATAGAAGAAATAATGTACATACCTACACAAAGGCATTTGTACCAGATGTGATTCTTCAAACTTTTGACAAATGTTGTAGAACTACATAAAGAGTAGGCCATTAAATAATTTCTTTTATATTCAAAATTAGGTGTCTGCTTTTTAGTTACTTTATACTATTAACTAATACATAGTTGTTAAGCAGCGGATTTGAAGCTTCTCAAGTTTGGTGGGTGCCAGGCATGAAGCCGGCTGTTCGAATTTTGCCAAATCATGATTACAGAAGGAAAGTTATTAGTAGACTACATGGAGTTGTTCAAACAGAGCGTGAAAACATTTTTTCAGGATCAGCAACGCGCGAGTGGCACCCTTGGTGTTGCAGTCGTTCATAGGCTGCGGTAACCGCGTTCTATCGTGTGTTGTTTCACGGCCGAAGGCTACAGTAATTGCGTTTCATCAGGTGGGCTGTATAGGCATACGGCCCACCTAATGAAGTAAGAAGATGAAGATAAGTCGGCAAACAGGCGTTTGCCTACTTAACAGTATAAAAGAAGTAAAGTGACCCCAAGCTACGAAATACAGACGAAAAACGACAAAAACAAAAAAAAACGAACGACAAAAAAAAGTCGAGCTCCGTGGCGCAGCGGTCAACACGCCTGCCTGCGACACGGAGGTCCCGGGTTCGATCCCCGGTCAGGTCAAGATGGAAAATGATCTTTTTCAGATTGACCTGGGTCTTGGATGTTTATCTATATATGTATCTATTATAAAATATAGTATCGTTGTGTTAGTATCCCTATAACACAAGTCTCGAACTTACTTTGGGGCTAGCTCAATCTGTGTGATTTGTCCGTATATATTTATTTATATTTATTTTTAATTTTTTAAGAAATCTGAAAAACCCTCAGGCGAGACAAATTTCACGACGCAAAGATCAAACAAAGACCAATTAAAGGGTAAAATGTCCTGATGTGAAGCAAACAAATAGCGACAAGAAGTATAAACCTGCCCTATTGTTTACATGCACATGACACGGTTCGGTGGGTCAGGATCCAAAACAGCGATTTGTCGATATTTAATAAACCCAACCCTTAGGTGTTTGAAGACAAATGATCCAATTAATACGATGAAATAATAAAGGTAATGGAAATTGAGAAGAGGTAGGTACGTTTGTCTAAGAAATGAAAACGGGACTTTATTTAATTTAGTGTTTAAAATTTAATTTTAGAGGACCCATATTGGATAAACAATACTGTATGTAAACCGTGTATTTACTAAATACAACAACAGTGTTAATTTTGAATAAATTCTGATACAAACTTTAGATTTAGTTTCATTAAAAATTTGTAACTGGCCACGAACAGGTCGACCCATGCTTTGTGATCTGTGATAAAGATAAAGGTGTTAATTAACCTCTTATAGGTAAAAGAACTGAATAAAACTACTGTTTGCCTTTCGACAGTAGTTTTAGTAGAAACAGTATAAGTATTTACTGTTTACGCTAAACAAACATAAATAAATGAATAATAATAAATAAATATATACGGACAAATCACACAGATTGAGCTAGCCCCCAAAGTAAGTTCGAGACTTGTGTTATGGGATACTAACTTAACGATACTATATTTTATAATAGATACTTATATAGATAAACATCCAAGACCCAGGTCAATCTGAAAAAGATCATTTTCCATCTTGACCTGACCGGGGATCGAACCCGGGACCACCGGGAGCTCATCGAACATACCTAAGCATAGGCCAGATTTCATGTCTCAATAACTGATTTAAATGTAACTAAGAAGTATTGGCTCTGTCAGCCGTATACCTAGCAATTCTTATGACCATATATTAAACCATAGTTTAATAGTTCATCACCTGGCTAAAAGGATGCTGCACTTAAATTGGTCAGGACATAAAGGAAAGGGAACGCCGAGAAAGTCGTGGAGGGAATGTGTGAGGAATGATATGAAGGAATGGGGAGCTAGTGCCGATATGGTTGGTAACAGGAAACTTTGGAGAGAGATGACATACAGAGCCGACCCCAAATAGGGAAAAGGCAAGGAAGAAGAGTTTAAAAAAATACAAAAACTGATAACAAAAAAAATATTTTTTCAAACTGCTCAAAAAATTACACGAAGATCGGTTGATAAATGCACAACCCTATAGAGCAGAACAAGTCGAAAAGGAATAATGCAGAAGCATCAACAGAAACGCTTCGCACGCGCCTATATCTTTTCAGTAATTTTGAATTCTGTGTTTGTAGTTTCATTGTCACAATACCAAAAAACAAAGCACAATACAATTTCGATTGTTGTTAGGAGAGATATCTAATTGGAGTACCCTTTAAGGTTGTTTGTTTGTTTTTCGTGTGTGTAAGAGGCCAACTCTGGTGTCAGATTTTTTAAGTAAAAACCGTTGATATCACCATTCCACATGACGAAAACCTCGTGAAGGCCGGGAAGGACAAGCTCAGCAAGTACCTTGACTTGGCCCACGAGGTAACCGTACCTATTTCGTTTTTTATACCCTTTAAGGTGTACCTATTAATTATTTTACATTACAAGCTACGTGTGAAGAAAATAACCTGAATAAAGGTGTAAATATTTAATATAAAAATCGACCAAGTGTGAGTCAAACACGCGCAATGAGGGTTCCGTACAATATGCGTACACACGCACAATGTGCAAAAATGTTTTATTCAATTGACTAGCGCTATTTAGTGGTGTTTTAGTGAAGTATTTCCCTAGGTAGATGAACTTATTATAGAGAGTTTACCACTTTATTTTCAAGTGATAGAATTCTTATTATTTTTCCTGTAATCTTCAAGAAATGAACTATATTTTGTAATTTTTTCAAAATTTTCAGCTCAGTAGTTTCGGAGATCAGGGGAGGGGGAATGGTCAATTTTTGCCTTCTTTCGTGAATAAAATCAAAAGTATTGATTTTACCCGAACAAAAAAAATATTTTTGAGATCCTCATAATGAGCCCTTCCATTTGATATATGACACAGTAAGATTTTCAAAACTTTCTTTTAAAATTTTGTAATTGGGCCCCTGAAAATTACCCTTATTTAAAAAAAAAACTTTATTTACTTTGCACATCCGTGTTTGGGTCATAGGATTGCACCATCTTACCAAATTTCACCTAATTTGGTTCAGTAGATTCGGAGAAAATCGGCTGTGACAGACGGACGGACGGACAGACAGACGTGCGAGTGATCCTATAAGGGTTCCGTTTTTCAATTTTTGTACATAACCCTAAAAATCACAAATGCTTGTCGTTCGATCCCACTCTGCGTGAATTTGTATATAAAATATTAAATGTAGTAACAAAATCGTTTGCCGAAATCACGAGAAAAAGTCTCACCCTCACCTCGTTTACCGTTCATGGAAACTGACACCTGACTTAGGTTGACATACAGACAATTGTCTTTGATTGAATAAAACTTCGTCGTTAGCGTTTGTATTGCTTTATTCTTTTAGAAACAAGATGATTGTACTGGTGCACGCGTATGCCTATTATTGGACATTATATACTAATTTGATATTTTATAGTGTTTTGTTTTCGCGATTGTTACACATTTAAATAAAATTATTTTAATACGAGTTCTATCGCGTTTATTATGTAATAATGTAATAAACGCGATAAAAACCGTATTAAAATAATTTTATTGGTATTTCATGTATTGGACGTTACTCATATTGGACATTATTCTAGTTGGACATTGCTCGTTTTGGACATTATTCTAGTTGGATATTGCTCGTATTGGACATTATTCTAGTTGGTCATTTTAAAATTCTATTCTTCTCTTTAAGTTTGTATTTTACATAATCATCAGCAAATTTATTATATATTCGTGTTATTGTTTTTAGATTCTCTCGAAGATTCGATATAACGTTAAGAAAGTAAATTATTTTTATGGTTTAGATTAATCTTTGCAGATACTGTAAGTTCATTAATTATAGACAATCAATATAAGAAACATTATGTAATAGTAAAAGGTAGCAGCTTGAAAGATATTATATTCTGTAGTAACAAAATCTTTTGCCGAAATCAAGAGAAAAAGTCTCACCCTCACCTCGTTTACCGTTCATACAAACTGACACCTAACTTAGGTTGACATACAGACAATTTTCTTTGACTGAATGAAACTTCGTCGTAGCGTTTGTATTGCGTTGTTCTTTTAGTAACAAGTGACATAAGTAATTTGTACTGATGTACCAAGAGATTATATGCTCTTTGTGATGTACGCGTGTACCTATTATTGGACCGTATTCAAGTTATTATTAGCCGTGTGGTTCCCGGCAGAGAAGAATAGGACCACTCCAAATCTTCCCGTGGATGTCGTAAAAGGCGACTTAGGAAACTCAAGCTAAACAAAGCTTATAAACATCAAAGAGACCTCTCCAACCCGTTTGGCCAGCGTGGAGAGTGTAGGCCAAATCCTCTGACTGCTCTGGCAGTACAGAGAGGGTCGTGCTCCTGCAGTGGAGACTAACAAAGACCTGAAGATGATGATGATGATTCAAGTTATATATAACAACGGGTCACTCACGTGCTATTTGTTGGGATTGCCGACTATAGTTTCGGACTCGCCCAGCCCATTTTCAAGGCGAGTGCGGGACGCGCGGCGGTGGGTCCCGATTCCCGACAAATAGCAAGTGAGTGACCCGTTGTTATATATAACTTGAATCATCATCATCATCTTCAGGTCTTCATATTTGGTCGACGTTTCTCAAACTTATTTGACATTATTCTAGTTGGACATTTTAGGCTTGTTTCCTTAAGTAATATGAAACAAATTTTTAAATTGAATAAATAAAATGACACAAATCATCATCATCGAATCTTTTTTGGTGTCTATTGGAGGAGCACGACCCTGTCTGTACTACTAGAGTTATATATTAGCTAGAGCCGTCAGAGGATTTGGCCTACACGCCCCAAGCTGGCCAGGACTCCTTTATATTTATAATCTTTGTTTTGCTTGTGTTTCCTAAGTCGCTATCTACGACATCCATGGAAAGACTTTGAGTGGTCCTATTCTTCTCCAAACACGGCTAAGTATTCTCACACAAATCATCAGAATATGACACAAAGCGGCAGATTAAAGTTAATAACTCACGGCAATAGACACTTCCTCGCACTTAACATTGATCATTCTCGTAATTGCCTTCGCCGTTATTAATGTACCCGACCGCAGTGCCTTCGTATAGTTGCGATACACCTAACACGTTTACAGGGTGTCCGGTCAAAGTTTCCAGTGCCAAGAGGAATTTGTATTTATTTTTTAATTTATAGGGACAAATCACATAGATTGTGAACTTGGGTTGCAGGATATTGACTGTGCCATGGAGTTCGTCATAAATTATTGCATTTACCTGATACTTTGTTATTACAAAGTAAAAATAATGTTAGCAAATTGCTCCCTAGAAATAAATGCTCTTAACTCACATACGCATCACATCTCAGAGAGATGAAGGGAGGGAGAGAGAGAGAGGGCCTAAAAATCAACGCTACCAAAGAAGCTTGTCAGTGGTAGCATAAGCTGAGGCATTCCTTTGCCTACATCAAATTAGGTGCTTATGTAAACCTGTAAAATTTAAGTGATGTAGAACTCATGGACGTTTACCTAAAATATGGCAATAAATGCATTTCTTTTATTTCAACTTTACGGTCACTAAAACGAGTAATGTTTATCTTCATTATCCGCTCAATTTGTAGATGTTAAATAAATAAATAAATATATAGGGACATATCACATAAATTGAGCTAGCCCCACAGTAAGTTGTGAACTTGTGTCGCAGGATACTAACTCAACGATACTATATTTTATGACATATACTTATATAGATAAACATCCAAGACCCAGGTCATTCTGAAAAAGATCGTTTTCCATCATGACCTGACCGGGGATCGAAACCGGGACCCCCATGATGTAGGTACTGATAAAATTGTAATTGCCAATACATATCAAGCTACTACGTTAAAAAGTTCCAATTTCAAATGTAGGTTTATTTTATATTATTACATCAGCATCCAAAAAAAGGTATTTTTATTTTATAATACTACAGGAACAAAGCCACAATGCACCTTACTCAAATAAGTAATATAACAATTCAAAGCCTCAAGCCGAAGCAAACTTACCATCATAAGACACCTTTCCTTAAAGTTTGAACGGTATATGACGAGCACCCCATATAGCATTATGTGCCCCTCCAAATCCTTCGGTAAGCCTGTAAATAATATTACATGTGCGGGAGCCCCTAGCTATATGTCATGTCTTCACTTATTCAATAAGATAAGGAAGTGTGTGGAAACAATTGGATCCAATAAATGTTAATGCGCCTCGGAGCAAAAGGGATGTGTTGACGCTCTCGATGTGAACAAATATTTATTGGAACGATGTAATTTAATGAACACGACTGTTTTGATAACAAGTTATCGTTGATAAAGTTTGTTTAATCATATAGAATCATATTTTCATATTATCAGAATCAGTGAGAATGACGAGAATCAGAACGGCCGTTTTTGACGGTAATCACTTAATGACTGATTCTCGTTATATTAAAACATGATTCCAAAATACTTCAGGTTATTTACTAAGGCTTATATGATTTACATTCTTGAATTTCTTTCTATTTGTAAAGTATTAGAAATAAAATTATTGGCGTCGCTAGTGTGCCTAGTGTGGGGCCTTAAATGAATAATATTTCAAACAAGCAGAATGTCTAGTAACGTCGAGCTAGTTATACATATGTACAGAGCCATACTTGGCCATACTTGTATAGATAGTATGGCTTTGAGAGATTTTAAATTCATCGGCATCCTGAAATAGAATATACCCATTATACAAAGTAATTTATTTATATTATTTAAATATTTATATTTTATTGAGTACTTTTATTTAACTTAATAAATTAAAATTGCACTTTTTCATATTTAAAAAAACTTAAAAAAACCTCAAGCGCTTTGATGGAGGTCATTACTGTACATCAAAAAACAAAAATAAAAACACCGAAAAAAAGATTCAGTTTGAAAACATCAAATTAGTCGGTCATCAAAATTTACGTGCACATGAATTTAGACCAGTATACAATTTAGTGTTGACGTTAGAAATGGTTTTACTTTTTTTGTAGAATCCATAGACTTCGATTACACCCTGTAACCTACTCACCTTCACCGTACCTAATACTATAGGCAAGGCCGTTGCTAGCCTTTGAGTAAATAAAGAATCATCTGTTATAGAAAAACAACTTTATAATCACAATCCTGACGGCAATACCTACTAAACATACTTAAGTGAAGCCACGGTTCTATTATAGACACTTATTATTTAATGTATAACTTAATTGCCGACCGTCTATGCCTTCAGAAAGCAGCGCTTAATCAATTATTCTATTGGACCTACAAACGAAATATCTAATGACTGGGTGTAATTAAAGACCTCAGAGAAACGAATTAATCTCCTCAAATATTGTCTGAGCAACTTTACTAAGCCCAGACGCAAACGGTGAGTTTTTATATTTTTATTAGATTACACAAGTGTAATGATTGGATGTTTAAGCTGTATCATATTTATTTATTTACATAATTTCTTCTATGCTGGTTTGAGAGAAAAGGATAAACCAGTTGCTTTTCTTCCCGCGGCTAAAAGGAATCACGTCAAATTAGTTGAAACCTGAGGTTGAAACATAAGTTATATTTCAACAAATGCTCAAAACAGTATTTTATGCAACTGTTTAATAATAGGGGTCCTAGCCTCGCTACGAGCCTTTTAGACCTAATTATAAACCGTTGCATACAATATTTTATCAACGAATTTCAAAAAAATGCAAAACTAGTAAAACACAAATTTTCTATGTCTATGGTTACCTTTGCTTTTTAAATTAATGTTCGCTAGACTCTTTAAAAAAAGTTTTTCTTAAGTTGGCAGCAATGTAAATGCATTGCTGCCAACTTAAGAAATACTTTTTTTTAAAGAGTTCAAAAAAACTTCTTTTGCAATCACGAAATCTAGGTTTAATAGTCTATGGCTGCTAGCCGTATCGTTATAGCCACATTATAGTACGGCTGTGCCGTACTGTTATGAAGAATAGAGTATAGACTTATTATGGATGTTCTTATGTTTGTGTTCTTGATCACATAAATGACAGATAAAGTACAGGAGTAGAAAAAAGAGTAATGTTTTCTAGAGTTCAGGTAATATTTAAGTAGGTATACCTATATGTACTTAAGTAAGAATATAAATCTAAGTTTGAAGTTGATTGATTGCATTAGGCCCAATCTAACTATATACATTTCAAATATAATTTTGATTGAAGTACAGCTGGTTCGAGTTGTTTCAGAACAAAAATACAAAATGTTCTCTTTATTACTTCTCCACTTCGTAGCGTTTTCCTTATTGCATGCAATATGGAAGGTGTTCATTTAAGGTATGATCTAAATTTTCTAAATATAATGTACTCAAAAAAAAAACTTCTGTTAATGTTGTATAAAAGTAAGATTTACTGCAAAGAACAAAAAAAAAGATCTAACGAAATGAAATCTTCATTTTCCGGGTACAAAGTTCGTCAAATGAGAGACTTAGAAAAATAAAGTTATTTTTCCTTATGAAATTCTTTGAACATATTTCTACATCCTTCTCATTTGGAACTTTTTCCGGTCCCATTTTCTGCTGTAATGCTGTCACCAGGGTTATTCTTTGATCCAATAACCCATCGGAAATGATGATTGATGCATGATTCATGCTGAAATATATATATAACTTAAAAAGTATATGACCAGTCAGCTGCCTATCTATCTATCTATCTATAGCAGCCTCTTTTATATCCAATTTTGGACGTAGGCCTCTTCCAATTTTATCCACTTCTGACGGTCTTGGGCAATCGACGTCCAATCCCGTCCAGCGTGTCGAACTATGTCATCCTTCCATCTCATAGGTGGTTTCCCTCGTGGTCTCTTATGGGCACGTGGTCTCCACTCGAGCAGTCTCCGCGTCCATCTTCTTCTATCCATCCGAGCACTGTGTCCCGCCCATTTCCATTTTCTTTCCGCTATAACCTTAATCACATCCCTAACCTTGGTCTTGGATCTTATCCAGGTGTTTCGCCTTCGGTCGCGTAAGGAAATTCCTAGCATAGCTCTTTCCATCGCTCTCTGGGCTACTCGAAATTTTTCTGCGGATTTACTTGTTAAGGTCAACGTCTCAGCTCCGTATGTAAAAACTTGTAGGACACACTGCTCGAAGACTCGCCGTTTCAATTCCAAGGACATCTTGCTTCGGAAGATTGATTTGTTCGCACCAAATGCAGCCCATGCCTGCGTTATGCGTCTCTCAACCTCCGTAGTTTGGTTGTCGCTTCTCAAAGTGATTTTGTGCCCCAGGTAGACATATTCTGACGTCACTTCAACTGGTATTCGATAAAAGTGTGCATTTGGTATGTTGGTCATAATCTTAGTCTTGCTTTGGTTGATACGCAAGCCCACTTTAGCCGACTCATCCTATAGCCCTCCGAGCATATCCGACATATCCTGCACGTTGTTGCCTACCTAATACTAATACTCCTTGGGTTACAGCACCTCCGAAATATACTGGTGAAAGTGAAGGGCAAGTATTTGTTCGAAACGAGAATCGAATCGGGAGCCCCTCGTATAGCTTGCGTGTTAACCACAGTGCTATTATAATCGATAACCCACTGGTAGGTATACAAAACGTGATTATGTGTACTAGACAGATACAGTGTAGTGGGTCTAGTAAAGTATCAAGTTAAATTTAAGTCTACTTCATGAATAAACATCATGAATGTAATATCTTAGGCTTCTAAAGAAATAAGATATAGTGAAAAATTCTACGCGAGCAGGGTTTGAACCGGCAAACTTTATGAAACATTTAACATGTTTGTATGAAAATGTAGTTTTTATTTTCGAGATTCTAGCATGGCTCCCATAAAAGTTGTTATTTATGATAATAGCTATCTAGTACTGCGTGGTTGTTGGTGTTTTATATGTAATCTTGTATTAGACCAAAGTCTGTAAAGAAAATTAATATATTACGCTTATTCAAATTAAGAAAATAAGATTTGAAAAAAATCCACGTGGATAGGATTTGGACCGCAGTTTTTATTCATTGTACGAGTAACGCCTTACCAATCATCATCATCATCATCATCAGGTCTTTCCAGTCTCCACTGCAGGAGCACGACCCTCTCTGTACTACCAGAGCCATAATACTAGCCTGAGTAGTCAGAGGATTTGGCCTACACTCTCCACGCTGGCCAGACGGGTTGGAGAGGTCTATTTGATGTTAATAAGCTTTGTTTAGCTTGTATTTCCTCAGTCGCCTTTTACGACATCCACGGGATGACTTGGAGTGGTCCTATTCTACTCTGCCGGGAACCACACGGCCTTACCAATAAAGCCACTTATTTTCTTTATTAGGTATAATAAGAGTATAGTTATAATAGCATTATAAATGCATAAAAACGCTTATAAAATATAATGTTTTTCAGTTTATTCAAACCTTTTCATTTACGAGTAAATCCCATCTAGATAAAAACTAGCAGCATAAAGCAATTTCAGCTGAAACTGAATTGAAGAGAAAAAACGAGGACGAAGATTGCAGCTGCGAAAACCACACAGGAATTAAAATTTGCATTCGAGATGTACAAAGAGACATATAAGTCGTTAAAGATAGGGGAAATGCGGAGTTCTTTTGCGTTTTGTACGTTTATTTACTTTTCTTTGGAGACGTAGAAGGAACTGTTTGACGGCGTTGTATTACGTGATTTAAAGATGCTATTTACATTCAAGGAAAATAAAGCTTAATTTTTATACTTTTTACTTTTTGGAACTTTTTACAGTCAAGAATATACAAACATACATACATTTCCTCTTGTCAACACGGTTCAACACGGGTCTCAGTATCAGGCTGTCAGACTGTTTAATAGGCTTCCGTCCGAACTGAAAACCATACGTAGTCAACACCTGTTTAAGGTTAAATTGCGTGAACTGCTTTTGAAAAAATGTTGCTGCACTGTTGACGAATTTTTAAATAATTAGGTGACCGCTTTTTTTCTTTCTTTTTTATTTATGGCTTCCACCGAGATTTCAGTGATTCTGCCAATGTCCAGTATAATGAGATACTAAGTATCGGTGTTGTACGGTATGTGGCATCAAAGATGGCGTATGTTCTTTGGCAGCCTCGTGGGAGATTTTGGCGACAAATCTATACGAGTCCATTTAACAGTCTACTTTAACTATTTCACAAATTGTTCTCGAGCACGAGCATTTATAACACCAAACTACACCAATTTCATATTATAAAGTCCACTTAAATCAATTTGCAAAATTGTATAAGGCAAACGACAACTGAACCCCTTGACTTCCCACCAAAAACTCCTAGGTGACCGCTTATTAGTTATATTTAATTTTTGACATTTTATGAATTTGACATTTTACTTCTTTTTGTATTCTAAAAATTGATAGCTTATTTCATGTTTATTGCCTTTTTTTATTTTTATTTAAAATTGTAGCCCTAAGTTATATTTCTGACACAATGTATATTGTTTTTGAAAAAATAAATGAAATGAAATTTCCTCGGCTTAGCCAGAATTGGGCAAAAACTACAGATAATAAATCTCGAGTTTTGAAGATTTTTAACCGATTAAAGAAAGTGGTTATCAATTCGGTATCTCATATGTTATGTATCTAATATATGAAAGTCTAGTTTAGCTTCTAAACAAGGGTGCCAACTTTCATAAATGTATGTATGTAGTCCATAAATATCAATACTATTAATTAAATTGCAATAATCTTGTTTTTTAATAATAGTACAAGTTACATCAATATCGGTAATTTTTTTAGATAGAGAGTATCTACTATTAGTGACTGACGAAAGTTGTAGTGGCTTTATTATTAAATTAATAAGTAGTTATGTAAGTTATTTTCAAACAAAAAAGGGTAATTCAAAAACTCCGAATACAAAAAAAATACTTCATTTTAGTCTTTCATTTAGACTATAATCTGGCACAATCACGTAACAAAGATATACAGGGTACACTCATAATATTGGGAAAAACTAGTATCGTAATGGGCTATCGTGGGAAAAGAATGGGGAACGTGCTACAGGCTCCGATGCTCGAGTCGTAAATATCAGGACGGAAATAAGCATTTGGCGGGAAACCAAATTGTATTAGGCGTATCGGCGGGATCTACAGAAATACGATGGCAGGACGTCGCAGCCTGTGTGCCTAGTTTAGCTCTTTCCAACGACTTTGCCTGCATAATTTATAGGTTATGTGTTAACTTGATATGTGGGATATAATATTGTAATATTTTGTTAAGATGAGTGCAGTAGTTTTTGTGTAAATTAGTAACAAACATCAAACATTACCTAATGCATAGGTTCCCTCACAAACTTTCATATCGTAACAAATATGTCGTAACTATAATAGTACAACAGTAGTTCCAATCCTATTTTATTTTCAATAAGAATTATTCAAAAATTTTATTTCTTTGTACAGAATGATTGCCCAAAATGACAGATCCAGGTTTCTGTTCGTCTAAGGCTGGTTTCAGAGTGACGCTGGCGGCACGCGCCGGTGGCCAGCGCGTCTCAACAGCGCGCGTTTGACCGGCGTCACTCTGAAACGCTAACTGCCAGTAGACGAGCTCGGACCGCGCGTGCTTCGCCAGCGCTGACAGCGCGCGTCTCACGAACGCGCGTGTGAACTGCGTGACTTTGAAACGCTGCTACTATTCTAGTGTAATTGCAAGCGCGCGTGTCACCGGCGCTGGTCAAATGCGTCATCTGAAACCAGCCTAAGATTCAATACCTAAAGGGTACTATTTGATGCGTTAGTTGAAAAAATATATATCCAAGTAAAGCCACATTTAATAATTATTCTAAAACTAAAACGGATTAAATTTCATAATCCATTATTGAATTATCAAAGCGTAAACGCGTTTAAAAAATACGTAACCGTTGGCCCACAAAATACTTAAACTGAAATAAAAAAAACAACAATTTAAAAGCGCTTAACATAATCGATGGGTCACGTAGATCCGATCGCCATCAAAGTTGAGAGTTTAGAAACGCAAGTTTTCATTGCAAATGACCACAATCGTTCAATTTTACGTCGTTTCCTGTTCAAATAATGGAAAAACTTTCCCAATAACGGCTATCGGGAAATTTTCGAGAAACTCGCAGCATAGAAATCCTCTATTTAACAAACATGTAGTAATATTATTGCATTGTGATTATTTTGTACCGAATTCAAGTTTTTATTAATATGTGTATTTAAATTGTTTAGTTATTCAACCTATTAAAAGGCTTTAAAGAGTCGTCGTCTTAAAAAATTAAGTTAGTATCGTTTGGTCGCAAAAGTTAATCTTCGTACTATAGTAGTAGCAACGCGTTTAAATTTTGGGCAAATATCAGTTCGCCAAGTTACATGTAGTTTGACCATAACATCAAATGACATATTTCTATGTGATTGCACGGTAATGTATGTTTATGGAGGACAGTTTTTCTGTATTATGACGAGACAAATATCCTTAAACAAGTAAGTATAATATAAAGGATCTTGTAACTTGCACATGGGAAAAATGAGTATACAGCTACTTTCCACAAATCAATGGACACACCGTACTACTTAATTTTACAAATCAAAGTATTTTTAATTTTGTATCTACTTTGAGATATAAAATACTTAGATAAAAAAATATAAAATACTTAATCTATTGTCAGAGCATGGAGAGCAATATTATGTTGATACTCAACAAATTAATCGCTTCGACTTACCCATGAAATGTCTGATTTTATTAATGATTCGTATACATAAAAAATGTAGACTATTCGATTTACCGTTTGCTAGGATATAATTATTTCGCTCTCACCTTTATATTTTTTTTATATAGTGTTTGATTATCAGGTTCTTTGCATGCTTGTCTGTCTACACAATTATATGAAAAACAAATTCAAGGCAATATGTTGTTTAAGACATTTTGTGTATGGAAACTATACCTAACTACGATCTATAGTTTGAAAAATGATACGTAATATTTTCTGGTCACAAGTCAGTTTGCCACTTTACCAAATTGTTACTAAACAAAAATGTTGACTAAACCAACTTTTGTAATAACAGTGTTACTTAATATGATTAAAAACAATAACTGGTCCACAATTTGAGCCACAAATAGTTTTGAAAGCGCGCACCCCACCTGACCTGAATTTACATTCGCTTCCTGTGAACTATTGGGGCATGTGAATTTGTTGCAACCAGAATAATTTATTGGTATATTTTAAGCATAAAGGATGAGGGAAAACCATTGAAAATCGCTTCTTTCCTTCCTTATTATCAAATCACATAGTATTTCTTAACGTATTCATATAAACATTTTCAATAAGTGTCGCATTTCTACTAAGGATCTTAGGTTATTATTTTGCCCATTTTTATGGTCAGGGGTGTCATTCTCAACTACTTCTCCGTTGGTTGGCATTTGCTACTTGCTCCATCCATCGATCCTAAGGTCTTTTTTAGTCTCCACAGCAGGAGCACGACCCTCTCTGTACTACCACAGCAATATTAGTCATAGTAGTCAGAGGATTTAGCTTACACTCTCCACGCTGGCCAGGGTTTGAGAGGTCTTTTTGATGTTCCACGCTGGCCAGACGGGTTGGAGAGGTCTTTTTGATGTTTGTAAGCTTTGTGTAGCTTGTGTTTCCTAGGTCGCCTTTTACGACATCCACGGGAAGACTTGGAGTGGTCCTATTCTACTCTGCCGGGAACCACACGGCAGAGTTATAGTTATATAAAATAGGCTACTCGCTCATCCCCAAACTATCCAAACAAGTACCATCCATATTATTATTTATGTAGTATCCCAAATACCTTTATACAGTTCCTCGAGCCCAACAAACCCCTTCCTTTCCATTACTTATAAAAACCGGTTTCGATGGGTAGCAGTGTTGGGAACAATGAGTAACAGAATGACAAAATCCCCCAACGGGGTTTTGTCATACTGATACTCACCACATCTACTTACGTCAAGCTGTGGACTAGTGTTCACAGCTGTAATGATGAATGATAATGATTGACCATTTTATGGTTGTGTTCGTTTTGTTATTACATAGTTAAATTTTTCAGATAGCTGTTTCATGTTTTTTAACAGAAAACGAGCCCTTTAGCATCTCGTGATGAAATAAATTTTGATATAAATTTTGATGTAAAATGCTCTAACTCCATATAAAAGTGAAAGAAATAACGTATGTGAACATGTGTATTTGAAACTTGTTCGGGACTGTGTTAATTCATCTCAAGTCGGTCATTCTCTTATTCTATTGGAAATCTGATTATAACCGCCTGAAATAAAAAAACAGCTTTTAGTTATTCTGAGTCATTAAATGTGTTACTTACTTTCTAACTCTCACTTGTTCGGTTGCTCTATTTCACCTAGATTAACCTGTAGATGCAAATAGCAACAGAATCCTGGTTTTTAAATTCCGAATAATTACCAACCTTTTTCAAGGCGAGCGCGTTTCAATTTACGCAGGAGTCTCAGATTAAACCGAAGTTTTCAATTATCGGCCCCATTAAGGGGGATGGAGGTGCTTGTGGAGGCTTCATCAATTTTTATAGCGCAGACTCGAGATAAGCCGCTCGTTACCAATGTTTTTGATCACTGGCCTAAGTCCGTGTTAATGTGATCGAGTCGAACGAAATTTGCGTGGAACGGAACGCCCTTTGAAGCAATGGAAAACCGATTCAATTAACTTTTTAATCTTTTGCTCCGTTCTGCGGCGTTGATACCTGAGACGAGTTTTCATGATTCGTCTATTTAACTATTATTAACGTTTTTATCTGAATATTAGATTTTTAAATCAACTTGCAAAAGTCATTTTATTCAAACGAAACTGGAGGTTTTGAGATTGGAAATGGAACTTCATGAAATGTCCTAAACTTTGTTGATGTGACAATTTTTAAATGATATTGTACTCATCATCACCATTTCGAGTAGGTGACACGGTCAGTCGACCATGCACACCACCACACACTGGTGTCAGAGTTCTTCGGAACCGCCTCTCATATTGTACTAATTGGATATTGTACAAGCTAAATGATACCATTTTTATCAATAACCTATTTTATGATTTCTTTTCGTTATAAATATAGATGTCCCCTAAGCATGTTTCTGATAGGTAAATTGATAAGCTATGTAAATACACAATCGACATTCCTTGGGTATGCCTCAGTTAGTCATAATAAACAACGGGACCAATGCATGGAACTTGAAATCAATCGTCATTTTCATACAAATCAAAATTAATTTCACGGCCGGCCACGAAACTGTTTCCAAATTTTGTTGAGTTTCCAACATTTTTCCCATAGGAAAGTTGTTTACTTTGACAGGCTGTGTCTCCTTTATGTCAGTGGTAAACTACACAACACAATAACAATTTACATATTATTACAAATAATAATAGACATATAAATCTTTATTTAATGTTCTTAACAATGTTATACTGGTACAGAGAACATGCTGCTAAACTCTATGAAAACAACATTAAAACATTATTGCTGTAAAAAGATGTCTGTATTATCTCTTTAATTCCTGAAGTAGATTTCTTGGAATAATACTACAAAACATGTCACCAAGATGTTTACATAGATTTAGGAGGAATTTGCGGGACTTTAATGGACACATTTTATCGTACCTAAGGACAATCTGGGTAGATGAATGAGAGATCCGTCGCTAAACGTCTGCAGGTGTGGTCTGATGGTCTCTTCTCGGTAACTATGCCGCATCTCTCTCTGTCCTGGGTGCCCTAACACCTGCACTCGGAAGACCTTTCCGTAGCCTGTGATACTGCCATTAGTTTAAAATAAAAAAAATAGGTAAATATATAGAAACAAATCACACAGATTGAGCTAGCCCCACAGTACGTTGTGAACTTGTGTCGTAGGATACTACCTCAACGAAACTATATTTTATAATAGATACTTATACATATAAATAAACATTCAAGACTCAGGCCAATCTGAAAAAAAACTTTTCTATCTTGACCTAACCAGGGATCGAACCCGGGGCCACTCGTGTCCCAGGCTGGCGTGTGCCGCCGCTGCGCCATGGAGGTCGTCTAGCACGAAACAAAGAAGAACGAAACTAATGGTTTTTGTTTAATAGCTTCTAAAAAGTTTTAATTATAATCAGAATGTCTATGGACAAACCAGTACACAGCGCAAATCGAAACGCAAGCGCTTTATGTTAAGTCTGCATTTGAAACATATTTTGTTGCGCTCGTTACAACTCGCACACCTTTTGAAGTGAAAGCCAACTCAAATGATTACCAAATCACTCTATTTAGTAGTCTTGTCGTGGTAAAGCTTCGCATTAATTCGCTGACCTGATGAGGGTCCGAGATTGGAACGCTTTGAAATCCTAGGCATGTATTTTCCTTTGATGGTAAATATCTGTTTAACAATTTTACTTCTGACCACTGTTATTTTGGAAAATGAATTGTACTTTTTAAAACTGTAGCACTAACAACTTTTTGTGATAACTAGCTTTTGCCCGCGACTTTGTCCTAGTGGAGTACGGTTATTTTATTTTTCAGCAAATTTTAATATTGAGCAAATTTTTTGTATGAATCTTCATGACTATTTTGTTTTATATTTTTGTGCTTTTTTTTTTTAATCAGTGACACGATACCCATCTTGATTTTCAGAATATGTCACCCCATTTCCACCTTTTTGGGTTTGAATTCTGAAAGAGCGTGAAAAACCTTGTATACTCATTTATTGATAGGAGTACTCCTGTGAAGTTCCGAATAAAATAGTGTAACTATAGTCTTGTTTCCCCCTACAAACTTTTAAGCTGTTTTTCACCCCCCTAAGGGTTGAATTTTCTTACTCACTAGGACACGTTATTTCTAATCATAAACCTAAAAAATCTGGGTTCTAACTCTAAAAATAACGGATATCCATACAAAAATTTAACCCCTATTTCACTCACTTAGAGGGTGAATTTTCAAAAATACTTTCTTATCAGATGCCTACGTTATTAACTTATTATAACTATCTGTATGCCAAATTCCAGCGAAATCCGTTCAGTAGTTTCGACTGTGCGTTGATAGATGAGTCAGTCAGGTTTGCCTTTTATATTTTTAGATAGAATAAAAAAGATAGAAGAAGAAGAAGACGAAGAAAAAGATAGAAGATAGATTGAATTTAGTCATGTAACTGGAAACCTATTCTCTCAGCTGCGTCATCAGCTGTAATGCTTCAGAATCTAATATTCAAATATGTGAGTTTCTACGTCTTCTCATCATCATCATCAGGTCTTTCTAGTCTCCACTGCAAGAGCACGACCCTCTCTGTACTACCAGAGCCATATACTAGCCTGAGTAGTCAGAGGATTTGGTCTTCACTCTTCACGCTGGCCAGACGGGTTGGAGAGGTCTCTTTGGTGTTAATAAGCTTCTCATCCTCCATTATTTCTTTGTTAGTCTCTACTGCAGGAGCACGACAGTCTTTGTACTGCCAGAGCTATATATAAGCCAGAGAATTTGGCTTACACTCTCCACGCTGGCCAGACGGGTTGGAAAGGTCTTTTTGATGTTCTTATGAACAGCTTTATTTTAGCGAGCTTCCCTAAGTCGCCTTCTACGAAATCCATAGGAAGGCTTGAAGTGATGCTATTCTACTCTGCCGGGAACCACACGGCAAAGTTTCTACAGCTAACGATATAAAATACTTGGAACGCAAATTATCGACGAGCTCCGTGGCGCAGCGGTCAACACGCCTGCCGGATGAACGGCACACGGATGGTCCCGGGTTCGATCCCTGGTCAGGTCAGATGGAAAATGATCTTTTTCAGATTGATCTGGGTCTTGGATGTTTATCTATATAAGTATCTATTGTAAAATATAGTATCGTTGAGTTAGTATCCCATAACACAAGTCTCGAACTTACTTTGGGGCTAGCTCATGTGTGATGTGTCCGTATAAACATATACATTATTTTCAATCTAGCAATTCATTCCCATCCAACCTCATATTTATAAAGCAGTTATTTAACTTTGATACAAACAAAAAGCTATTCAAATATCTAAAATACAAAAGGTTCGCGCTTTACAGTAAGACACATTTATGCAAATGGGTTGACCGCAATAATCCATTGGGGTTGAGCCCAGATTCTGTGGATTGTAACGAATTAAGTTGTGAATTGGGTTATTAAGGCGAAATGAATAATTTGGATAAAATAATTGGAAATTAAAATTATTTTCCGGGGAAATTAATTTGAATACAGAGAATTCTAGAACAAACTTCAAGTCGAATTTTGTATTAAAGCGGTATTTCTTGGAATAAAATTTTAATAGAAATTATTAGCTGTGTCGGAAGTCACTTACATTAAGTGCATTGTGCATAACATTTGTAATAGGTAGTTTGTTGGTAATTAAGTGAGATAGTTGCTTTTGAGTGTAAGTAGGTTACTGAGTGAGTTGAATACTAGAATTTGTTGTTGTTTGAGATTGTTATGAAGAACTAGGGTTATGGGTGTGCGGAATGTCCAGTTTAGAATCGCGAGTTGTGTCGATGAGCATACCTAACTATATGTAGATACAGTCCAATAGACATCGATGGTGTAAAAATTAGTAGCAAATAAACAATCATTGAGATCACACGTATTTTTTCTTATAAATAATCTCCACAAGCAAAAGTCGACCTTATCAGCCTGAACATTTGGCCCCGACATACCCTTTATGTCGGGGGTAAATTTGCACGCTTATTAGTATAGATTTTATTGCGTAATTATGCAACAAAGATCCACATACTGGCATTTTCAATTTCAATTCTCAGGAAATTAAAACCGTTGATGATAAAATATTCATCATAATAACATACACGACGTATCAAGATTCCGTGCTTTGGAAGGCTAAGAAGGGTCCGCTGAAAATGCAATACGTTTGGATGAAAATGATGTTCAAGATTTATAATATGTGTTTTAATATACTCTTCCATTTAAATAAAATTAATATAATACGGTTTTTATCGCGTTTATTACGTTATTAATAAACGCGATAAAAACCGCATTAAATTAATTTTATCTAAATGTATAAAAATCGCGGAAACATCACTCTTCCATGCAGGTTTAGAAGAAAGGAAAAACAGAATATGCTTTTCTTCACATGCAGACCGTATACGTATAAGCCAGTCAAGAGAATGGGCGAAAGTCTAAGATCCATGCTGGTAACTTATTGGCTTTGCCCGCGTGATATATAGCCTATGCCTTTTCTACCGAAAAGGCATATAAATCACGCGGGCTCCTAACCTATGTGTATGCAAAATTTCATGATGATCGGTTCAGTAGAAAGGTGTGAAAGCGTAACATACAAAAAAAAAACGAATGAGGTCATTTTCGCATTTATAATATTAGTTAGGATTAGGATTAGGATAGGATAGGATTAGGATAACTAATACAGAAAAGTAAAAAATGAATTATAACTAGAAACAATACTATAAACTAAGGTTTCAAACTAAAACTACTATTCATTCATATCGTCCAAGCCGTATCCGGCGATGGCGACTCCTATGTGTCTATCCCGGGGTCGTTGTTGTGAAAACTACTATTAATACGAAAAAGAAAAAAACGGTGTTTCGTAGCTGGGTGGCCATACCTGAGTATGGCCGTCCTAGGCCATAATATCCGAGGATAACCAGGCATAACAATCTTAAGCTAAAACCGCGCAAAAAAATATTCAAGATAGGCATGCGCATTCGAGTTCATTGCATTTGTAAAACTGTACAAATTGTAACAAACTGGCAGTGTTATTACTTTTGAATGGCTTACAGAGTGCACAAACATCCGAACAACGCATTAATCCACAAATACGAACATAAATTGGGATCAGCGAGAAAGGGTGGTATTTTAAGGTCATTCCATGTCCACATATCACTCGCCTATCGTGGAGAGGGAATAACAATGGGTTGTTTTGGTGAAAAATGCGAACATTCTGGATGTCACGTTCGCGAATACTGGAGCTGTGTGGGTTAAAAATGGTTGACTGATAGTCGGTTGGGATGAGATCAAAGCAAAAAAAGGTTATGAAATAGTTCCATATGTCGGAACTTTTTTCGTGTGCCTTTACGTATTCCTTTATTTAAATTACAAATAATATTAGAAAAAAACAGGATTGTTACTTTTTAATGTACCAACTAAGTCAAAAAGAGTCTGAAGGCTAGCAATTTCTTGGCGCAAATAATAATCAAAATCAAAAATCAAAACGTTTATTCAGAAAATAGGCCTTTGCAGGCACTTTTTCACGTCATATCATATTTAAAATTATCTTATTAGATAATATGTATTTATTAATTGTTCAAAAGCTACAGACCACTGCAGAGAAGAAACGCTGAAAGAAACTCTTATCAACAGTTTTGGTCGCCTACTCGCCTGAAGGGCTTTATATGATTACGAATATTTATTCCTTATTGTCTTTTTCTTTCTTTTCTTTTTTCTTTCTTTTTTCTGTTTTCATGTTACAATTTCAATATACATAGATTTATTATTTTTGGAACCTGTTTATGTTAACGATCGAGTGTGCAAAGATAATAAACAACATATGATACTTAAAGTAGTCCCAAAGAGGCCGAGCAGACCAGTCCCCCCTGACAGCACCCGTTCACGAGTTGACGTGTGGATCAGCCATCGCTGAACTCAACCATATTAGAGGGAACTCAACGACCCGACACACAACGCCGCCACCAGGTTGAACATCTTTAATTAATGATATACTTCACAATGTTGCAAAGCTAGGCCTTTCGAGCACAGTTCCGCGAGATATTTCTTACTAAGTAATAAATAAGACTTTTCATCATTTGTATCTTTATTACAGCCGTAAGAATGCAACTGGAGGACATTATCCTCCATGATTTCTATAATTGGGGGTGGTTTTGGCATAACTCACCATGCCTGGCAAACAGGTTTGTGGGCGCAGTTTGTTTGGCTTATATAGGTTCCGACGCTGCTGCAATTAGCCGTGTGGTTCCCGGTAGAGTAGAATAGGACTACTCCAAGTCTTCCCGTGGATTTTGTAGAAGGCGACTTAGGAAACAAAAGCTAAACAAAGTAGATCTCTACAACCCATCTGGCCAGCGTGGCGAGCGAAGGTCAGATCCTCTAACTGTCTGTCCAGCGTGGAGGGTGTAAGCCAAAGCCTCTGACTGCTCTGGCTTATACATAATATATGGTTCTGGTAGTACAGAAAGGGTCGTGCTTTTGCAGTGGAGACCAAAATAAAGACCTGGTGTTGCTGCAGCCTATCGAAACCATTTTGTAAGTGAGGAAAGGACAGGAGATTTTGAACTGGGAAAGAGGATTAAGGTATTTAGGATGCGTCTTGGTCTCGCTTGCTTGTAGCAGCTCAGAGGCCGGGCGCGCGTACCCAATGCCGTACCGGCAAACACAAAACAGCAGGCCTATTTGCTAACTTTTGACAACTACGGTGTACATCATTTTCATGGTAAATTCAATATTCATTACGGCTTCGGTATGAATGACTATTTTTATTTAAGATATGAAACCCGTAATGGATGCTAAAGTGACAATCAAATCGTTGTACACCGAGTTAGCAAATCGGCCTGCAGGTAGTAATGACACCATGGACTATACACCCTGATAATTTGTATAAATAAACTCCATATTAATACTAAACTTGCTACAATCAAAGCTAAAGATTTTATCCATAATAAGATATTTTAAATGTCATTTGATGAACGGTTACTTTAATAATATGTCACCCTCATACAGGGTTGTTTTTACTACCTTCTCATAATAAAGTCCGCTTTATAAAGCAAAACATAGAAGGAACAACACATATAATTTTATCACCCATTGTTGGGTACAGTTGGGAAACCGAAACGTTATTACTGGCCAGGGTTTTCTGATAAGCCCTTTGGAAAGATGTTTAAAGATAAAACTCACTGGTTTATTTATATTTTTATACAGGATGCACTAGCTTTTCGGCTTCGTTCTGGACATTATCCAACTAACAAATTTATTTTTTTTATGGAAAAATCTTCTTCTTAGTCGTGCACTCTTGTCAGAGTGGTCGTGGTCATGTTTCGGTTGGTTCATGTGCCACCGCCATGAAAAAATCTGATAAACTTATTGTGAAGTATGTGGAGTAGTGGACGATGTCCAGCATATATTATTAAAATGTAAGAAATATAAATGTGAAAGAGATTCACTGATGAGGAAATTAAAGTTAAATTTCTACGACGTTGGTCTTGCCCAATCAATTTTAGCAAAGCCTAGTTCGATAGTTGCAAAAAAAAATTACGAACTTATTAAAACATTCCCTCAGACGTAGATCTCTTAATTAGGTTACGATAGGGCTGACATGCCTTCTAGGATAAAAGCCCTTTAAAAATAAACAGAAAAAAAATACAGGATGCAATTCCGTTTACATACATACATATTTATCATGTTTACTCTTCCATGCTGGTCTGGGACAAAATAAAAAACGTAGAAGCCAGCTGCTTCCCTTTCTGCGCAAACCGTAAAAACCGATCGAGGGAATGGGCGATAGGAATAATGTCAATAGACGATGCGACTAGCAACCCATCATTATTTTGATTCCGTTATCACCTATACAAGCCCACCAACATCTAAACTCTCTGTCTACCCCGCAAAGGAAAAAGACGGGATAGTATGTATGTATGAATTATTCATGTCTTTCTCCCTTGCGAAATAGATAGAGCTTGAGGGAATAAGACTTTTGTTTTTATACACTCAAGAAATACATATAGGTTTAAGTAAAGCGGTTAACATAATACAACTACCTCATCATCATCAGGTCTTTTTTAGTCTCCACTGCAGGAGCACGACCGTCTCTGTACTACCAGATCCCTATATTAGCCAGAGCAATCAGAGAATTTAGCCTACACTCTCCACGCTGGCCAGACGGGTTGAAGATGTCTCTTTGATATTTATAAGCTTTGTTAAGCTTGTGTTTCCTGAGTCGCGTTCTACGACATCCACGGGAAGACTTGGAGTGGTCCTATTCTACTCTACCGGGAACCACACAGCTACCTATCAAGTTTTAAATGTGTATATAGTCTTCGTAGTTCCGGAATAAAATGGCTATCCATTTGCCACTCGAACAACCATGATTTATTTGTGTCTTACTTAAATAAATGATAATAATAATCATTTGCGTATTAGTAATTTTATAACTCATCTGGGACCGAGGGCAGTTGTCCAAGAGCAAGAAAAAGTTGGTACACATATAAAATCCTAACAAAACAAACCATTTCAACGCAGAAAAACGAAAAAACATATCGTTCTCTCGGGATAAACATCGAAAGAATTCTAAGGTATCCGATTTATACGAAAAGGGATATCAGTTTCTGAGACAGATACCCTTTGACGAAATATGCCGGTCTGATCCTCCAAACTGATACTCTGCCAATTATTTTTCCTGTAACTGATACTCTGTCAATTATTTTTTATTTAATTTTTATCTCTGTATGAGTAAGTAGATTACATAGTTGTGGTAGAGCCTCGCTACCGGCGAAAATCACTTTTGCTAGTAGCATGAATTTGCCGGCTCGTCTGGGGAAGCACCACACTCTCACAGAAAGTAGACGTTTCAGTAGTAGCTTTACCACTGCTATGCTTCGTTCGGTGAGTGAGAGAGCCGGAGGCCCATCTCCCTCTCCCCTCTAGGGAGGGAAAAATAAAAGGCCGGCAACTCTCCTGTGACACCCCTGGTGCTGCAGTTGTCCATGGGCAGCAGTGATCACTTCTCATCAGGTGACCCGCTAGGTCGTTTGCCGTACTATGACATAAAAAAAATACACAACATATCAAATATTTCCCCGGGTTCGATCCCCGGCCAGGTCAAGATGGAAAACGATCTTTTTCAAATTGGCCTGGGTCTTGGATGTTTATCTATATAAGTATATGTTATAAAATATAGTATCGTTGAGTTGGTATCCCACGACACAAGTTCACAACTTACCGTGGGGCTAGCTCAATTTGTGTGATATGTCCCTATATATTTATTTATTTATTTATTTTTAGTCATTAAGCAAATTTAGGCTATAACGTGGCAAACATTATATGATACGACAAACCACTAATAATAGTAATGAATGCATCGTTTTTTGTCATAACTCTTGGTACATAATCATAAATTGATTCATGTAAGTAATAGGCCCATCATTTTGCTAAACTTGGTTTTTGATTATAGAAACCCGGCGTTACTCACGTTTTATTTCATCGAGTTCGCCGACTAGATTCAGTCTGATACGGAGACCATCATCGGGACAAGTGTAGCGACACGATAGTTACACATTACTCAAAGCTCTCTAGTCGGTAAAACTGATAAAGTTTAAGTGAGTAAGGCCGTGTTACGGTTATTCCATCCATCCATCAGGTCTTTTTTAGTCTCCAATGCAGGAGCACGCCCCTCTCTGTACTACCACAGCAATATATTAGCCAGAGTAGTCAGAGGATTTGGCCTACACTCTCCACGCTGGCCAGACGGGTTGGAGAGGTCTTTTTGATGTTTGTAAGCTTTATTTAGCTTGTGTTTCCTAAGTCGCCTTTTACGACATCCACGGGAAGACTTGGAGTTGTCCTATTCTACTCTGCCGGGAACCACACGGCAACCGGGAACCACACGGCACGGTTAAACTTACATACACACGTTCATTGGCACGTTACGGTTATTATAATTAATTTATCACGCGTAAATTTTTATGTTATGGTTTTTAATCTTCAAATTTCCAACCCCGACTTCCCCGTGAGGAATAATGTCGTAATAAGAACCGTATCGAAAGTTTTATGAGGGATTTTTGATAAGGTATTAAACATTATACGGTAGATTTAACTGCAATCTAAATATTTGAACATTTTATCTACTAGAGGATCAGATAAAGGGATCCGAACGGAACAACCAAAACAGCGAAATATCATTTCTCTCTCAATCGCTGAATAACGAGGCCATCTGCGCTCTATTGTTTTGTCTTTTGAAATTCGAAACCCCTTTTGTTTCTGTATTATATCACTTGTTTCTTTTTTGGGCTGTAACTTATACTTTTTGCGTAAATAGATCTTTAGTATAACATGCTTTTGTTATATAAATTTTGTGACCTTAATCTAATTATTTCTAATCTTCTATACATATTATAAAACAGTAAAAATGTTTTGTTTGTACATTTTGTATTTTTGACTGAAATGGATAGAGGGACACTTAAAAAGAATAATAGAAAGCAAAAAAAAATTTGAATTTCTTTTCTGTCTGTCTGTCTGTCTGTCTGTCTGTATGTATGATCACGTTTATCTCCGGTAATATTGGACGGATTGGAATGAAACTTTTTTACTATTTAGCTACTATTAAGCCGGGGCAACATACTTATAAGGTAGAAATAATTTTGGACAATGGAACACCTCATGCAGATTCATAATGGTCCAGGTAAACTATAGGAAATATAAAAATGACGCTGTAGCAAAAGTTGTTCAGCCTCATTAGTATTTTTTGATGAGATAAAAAAATCGAAAATTTTGAACATCTGATACACTACCATGTAAAATTGTATATCGACAATTTTACAGAGTCACACTTTCCACTGGGTTAGAGTCCGTGGAGTACGATTAGCTCATATTACTGGTGACGAAAGTTTGGTAAAGTAGCGCAAGCTGACTTGGAGCTAGCTATATTAGTCTTCTTCTTATAGTGTCGGTGGCTCAAAAAGTCTAAAAGAGTCCTATATTTTTTATTTATTTTTTACCGCTTAATGCAAAGTGAGTAGTTATTGTACTGTAAAATACTCAGTAGCTTTCATCGTATATTATTACAGGCAAAACGAATTACGTTTCGAATGTTTAGCTGTAGCATGCTTGTTAAAGAACTGATTTATGGACACAGATCTGCCACAGTTTTATTAGCAAATAAGTAAAAAGTATGGAACAATCTTTAATAAAAATTTTCATCCAAGTGTGCAATTAGTACAGAACGTCGAATTTTTTTAAGTTCCGGTTTTTGTCCTGTAGGAAAAGTAGTTCATATTAACGGACTGAGCCACTCCAGAAGTCAGTCACTCAAAGTCCAGAATAAATTAAAACATTTCATAAACAACGAAATGAAAAAACTCCGGGTTTTTACTAGTGCAGATACATAAACAACATATCAGACATAGATCTGGTATGGTTTTGAAATAGTAGAGATTTCGTTTTCCAACAACTTACTAAACGCTACTAAATTAATTTTAAAGGTCAACGACCAACACCTTTGTTCTCCCCTCGACTGTGACGTTGTAAATTAATCTCATTAGAGACCATTATGAGCCAACAATGGCAATATCATGATGTTCCTCGCAAAAAGCTTCAAAGCAAACACATAAATAAAATCCGGAGTGCGCAGTTGACAGTTCTTTTGTTCAAAACATTTGACCTTTTTTGTTGTGGCCTAATTTGTGGCCCGGGAATATGTTATGTACTTCCTGTTTCCTGGAATATAATTTATGGACGTTGGGACATTTTATTTCAGGTTATTTAATTTATTTTCTATTATATTCTAGGCTAAAACGTCTGCTACCAGCTGATTTTCTTCCCGCGCAGACCGTAAAAGCCGGTCAAGGGATTGGGCCAAAATCTAAGGAATCACATTGATAGGTGATGCGGCTAGCAACCCATCACTATTTTGAATCCGCTTTCCACCTTTACGCCCACCACGATGCTAAACGTGGCCTGTAGGTTTTATAACCTTGAGCATTGTCTACCCCGCAGTGGATAAAGACGTGATATTATGTATGTATATAAAACGTCTGACTGCTCTGGCTCATACATGGCTACATGGTAGTACAGAGAGGATCGTGTTCCTGCAGTGGAGACTAACAACAACCTGATGATGATGATTTTTTTATTTTATTTTTTTCACACAGATTGAGCTAGCCCCAAAGAAAGTTCGAGACTGGTTTTATGGGATACTGACTCAACGATACTATATTTTATAATAGATAATTATATAGATAAACATCCAAGACCCAGGTCAATCTGGAAGAGATCATTTTCCATCTTGACCTGACCAGAGATCGAACCCGGGACCTTTCGAATAGCAGGCAGGCGTGTTGACCGCTGCGTCACGGAGCTCGTCAATTATGTTTCTATTCTATTATTTTAATTTTACAGTAAAAAAAAACTTTGAAGAGATACGTAGTAACGGTGTTGTAGAATTAACAAGTAGCCAGTCAAAGATGGCGTAGGTCCTTTGATTGCTTAATGTGAGCTCCAAGTGACAAATTAATATGGGTCCATATTAGCGTAAACTTTAACTATTTCATACATTGTCGATGAGCACGAGCATTTACAGCACCAATCTACACTAATTTCATATCATCAAGTCCACTCAAATCTATTTGCAAAATCATCTAAGGCTAACCCCAACTAAACTGTTTTACTTCCCACAAAAAACTTCATGTATATGTCGTAGTCATCTGGTGGAATCTGCTATTTGATTGAATGACTAGCGCGTTCATTGAATGACCACGTTTAATTGAATGACTAGGCCGAATGTTGAACAAATAAGCGTCGCTCAACGTCCAACTAGTTAGCGGATTGTAACATAGCCCTTTGAAAAGAGCGGACATAGAATCAGTCAAGTGATTCAAATTTAGTTTATTTTTTTTCCCACTGCGGCGCTAGTAGTCACCAAAACAAATATGGCGTCAAACAGCTCGAACAGGTGGCACGATGTTGATATTTTTTTCGATTAAATTTTCCTTAAAAGTGCGTATTTGTAATAAAATAGTATGACATTATGGATTAACCTACTATAACGCCGCCGCCGGCTACTTTAAAAACTAAGAAAAATGAAATCATGCTACCACCAAATATTACATAGTCGGCTAAGATTCAACGACTTCGCTAAATGACATTCATTCAGTCAAGACCTTGAACGTTACATTCAACGACTTGACGAGCTGTCCTTCAGTCATTCAATTGAACGTCGCCATTCAATGAACGCGCTAGTCATTCAATCAAATAGCAAATTTAACCAGATGACTGCGACATATACACCAAAGACTTACTATTTGCACGGAAAACCAGTTGATACATTACACATTTCTTTTCTTTTAGACCATAAGAACCGTTATACTTGCATGGAAACTTACCGAAACTAGCAACACTCGTTATTTAATTCTTGTAGGTACTCCGAATTAAGAACAAATTAAAAAAATCTTCGTAAATATTTCCTTACTAAATTACTTTTAGTATTTTTAGTAGAACTTTTCATCAATTTTATCATTTCAGATTGAGAGAATTACTCATTACCGCCAAAAGTGGCCGCTTTTGGCGTTAATGAGTAGTTCTCTTGATTTACCAAATATAAAATAATAAATTAAATAGCAATACAAAAAATACTACACGTCATTTACTAGTGAACTACTTACGTAGATTTTTTCAATTAGGTCTTATTTAGTAGTAAAATAAATAAAACCAGGGGTGGCGCTATTTGGCTGGTGTAAGCACCTTAATAAAACTACAACGTGCTCCATTTTGAATATCGGCAACGCAGAGATGCCAGGTGACGTAACTGGCCAATTATATGGAAATTTCATAGACGCGGCCTTAATTTCTGGTCCCAAGAGGGCTCTTAATGACATTAAGCCTCTCGGGTCGAATCATACTAGCGCAGAGGCGAAGCGAAGCAAAACGATGTTAATATGGCAAACTCATCTTTAATATTAACAGCGTAATGCTCATATTCCTTCTGAGATCGAAATAAATGACGCGTGAATACGCAAGTCTGCGCGCGAATTTTGCGATTCTGAACCTCAGAGGAAAATGAGCATTAATGTATTGATTTAAAGGTGGGTTTTCCATATAACATCGTTTCGCTTCGTTTTGACTCTGCGCTAGTATGAATTGACCCTAAAGTGCTTTGATCGAGGGCCTCGTAGACTAATTAAAAGGAATATTATTATCTCATTTTAGCATTACGATTACTAAGATGCATTTATTTTTTGTTTCGTATTTAAAACTCCCTCATATACTTAAAAAAATAAAAGCTTCACAATACATACAATATTTTTAAAAATTTCTTTAAATGATTTATTTAAAATAGAGGTAGCACTGGATCTCAAAAATGAGGGGCTCACGCAATTTTATTAATAGAATTTCTTAATTAAAAAAATGCAAGATTCATTTGGCTTTTAGACTTTATTTCTTAAAAGAATACACACATACTATCGGTCTTTTTCCCTTGCAGCGTAGACAGAGGCCAGGTCTATAAAACCTATGGGCCACGTAATTTAGCATGCTGGTGGGTTTGTAGATGGAGAACGCAATCAAAATAGTGATGTGCTAGCCGCAGCGCTCATTGTTATGATTCCTCATGCCCATTCCCTCGATAGGCTTTTACGATCTGCGCGGGAAAAGAAGCAGCTGGTACATTCTACTTTTTGTCTTTTCTCCCAGACCAACAAAGAATTATTTATTATTAATAGAATTAATGATTATAAATAATTCTATGTAGATGCTTAATTGGTTTTTGTACTTAGCTCTAAGGCTATTAATGTGTAATCGCCATGTCATGTGGTCTCAACGCCTTAATCGTACGATTTGTTCTCAGAGACTCGCATAGATGGCGCCACTCGAAACTACACAACATTGTATCTACCGTATTATGAGAATATAAAACCATGATTCACAAAATATCTTATTAAAAATCAAAACATTATTTTAGGCATAATATTTTAAAATGACACCGTATATTTAGTAAGTTAAAAGCTAACGCGGATTACCGCCATCTAGTATCGTGTAGCAAGCAACTCTCTTGCGCCATACATTCGCCTGCTTTTCGCAACCTTAATTTGGTCCAATATTTTTGCACGAGGTGGGCAGTCTATTACGTTAGTATTATATTGTCTTTGGCCATGTTAATGTTTAGTACCAAGCACGATATTAAAAATCTCATAATCAAAAAAATACATATCAAAATAAGGTCAGAATCAAGTTTTTATATTTAATTTTTAACGAATTTTGTTGAATTCCTAAGTATCTATAAATTGTTAAAAATTTACAAACCCTGTTATGTTGATTTCCTCTAAAATAATTCAAAAAATAAATAAAAGTAAAATTTGTGACTTAATAAAAATAATTTTCACAATTTTGACAAGGTAAATCACGCAAAAATTAAAATATCACACCATTTTTTGAAACACCAATTAATTCATAATTTACTTTACAAGGTGACGTTACGGTCGGCTACACTTTATTGCTCATAATCCACACTACGTCATCACAAAGTAATAATAACAGAAAGTCGACTTCATAATTTGTAAAGTTACTTGATTAAAAGAAGCCTGCTATAATAAATGTACATACTCGCGAAACAAGGTAGCCTGAAGCTACAGGCTACCTTGTTTCTCGAGTGTTGTTGTGTGATTAAAGGCAAACTCACATAATCATTACACACGGAATAAATCAGCTGATTTATATTACGTATGTACATGTATGACTTACAATAAAGGTACATACAGGTAGTTTTTACGTATCCTTCACAAACAAAATTATCAAGAGCCAAAACATCCAAACGCAAAATTTTGCAACATAATGACTAGTTAAATGTAGAATAATAATTCAAATAGTGTCAAGATTGTGTCAAGTTAATAAAAAATCTGCCAATATAGCTTGTTTATAAAGACTGTCAACTACGAGGATAACCATATCTAATTTTTTATTAGTTTCATGTACAGAATACAATTTATTACGCTATAATGAGGATTATTTTTTATGTTAATGTTACTTGGAAGCAATGACACGTCATAATGTTAGCATAAATAAGAAGTTATCCATATTAATATTGATTGTTTGTTTTCATTGATAAGGCTCTAAAAGTACCAGACAGATTTTCAAAATATTTTACTTAATGAAATCTTTTCATCTGCGGATGATAGAAGCTATAATTTACTCCTAAAGTCGCGGGAAAATTGCTAGTAATACATACAAGCCAGCTGTTACATAAAATAAACCTATAGAACTTACAGTTGCTCTTCTGTAATATTATAATGCTATGGTCCCAGCCGGGAGGCAACTGAGGGCCGATTACGCCGAAATTCAATGTTGCCGCCGAAACGTAATTTCGGTTTTCCGGGTTGGCGCGCCGTGTAATATCCTATACATCCTTATAGCCTGATATACCGTGTGTATGCCGCCTAAATTTCGCGATAAAGCTGAAAATGGCGCTTGCATAGTTTTATCGGTGACCATACGGGTACGGGAGTTAGTGGAATGTTTACCGCAATATAACAGGGTCTAACCATAGTCAGACCTGCGTTGCGGTTTGGCTTTTAGAGTGTGAAGTTTTGCGGCGTTTTCAATTTTAGTGTAAAATTAAATTGTTTTATTTGAAATAAACTTATTTCACGGGAAAGAATACTATTCTATACCATAACACGTTAGTAATTAATTTATTAATTTAACCAAAACTAACAAATCTTTATACCACGTTTGTAATCGTGGGGTGGTATGTTTGGCGACGCAAGTCTTAAGAGCGTATCCTAGCAGTATTTTTTCAGTATGGTTTCCATACAAATGTATTTCTCTATTTTCTCGCTGAAAACTGATTCTAGAGGCACAATTCTTTTTTCAAAAAATCTAGTTCTAAAATAGGTATGCCCCTACTTTTTATGTTTTCTTAATTTTCTTTTAAAAAGTTTTGTTGAAAAAATAAAACATAGGGACATACCTATTTTAGTAATAGATTTAATAAAAAAAGAATTGTGCCTCTAGAAACAGTTTTCAGCGAGAAAATAGAGAAATACATTTGTATGGAAAACGTACTGCTAGGATATCCTCTTAAATATTATGGAGAATTTCCATGGTTGAAGCGTTATAGCTTGATTGCTAAGGCATTATTCGAAAAAAGGCTAGACAGTGGTTCGAATCTTGACCGCGTGGTATTTTTTCCATATACTATTTTTTAGTTTAATAAGTGGTTATTACCAAACGCTAGTAGTTTTTCGATTTTGCGTATTAAACATTAAAAATAATGAGAAATAAAAATATGACGTTCAAAAAGAGATACAATTATCCAATTTGGAAAAAAATTCTTTAACTTTGACTTTGACATTAAGAGTATATAAAAATGGCATACAAAAGTGTTCCGCTAGCTCAACAATCTGTATGAAAATTACAAAAAAAAAAAATTGTGGGTCCTTTAACAATAGTTGTTCATTTTGACGGGCTTCATGGGAATGTCAAGCGTAAACACCCGGTAGGTATTTATTATTAATTCTTACTAAACATACTGGATTGATTTAAAAAGGCTTTGAAATGATATAATATCCACGTACCTCGAAAGTCAATAAATAAAATTTGAAATTCTTTGACGTTCAAATTTTATTAATAATTTGATTAAAAACTCATACATTCTCGTTACAAATTGCGTACTTCAATAAATAAAAAATATTACTTTTGTGACGTTCGCAATATAAAATACAATGTGTTAATAACAGTGATGTATGCTGAAAATAAAACAATATTTTTCACGGTAAATGGAGCCTACGCACAACACCCAGACGAAATTTTAATATCTATTTTTGTTGGGCTCTTGTTGTAACCGTATATTTTTAAGTTTGGTATTATAGTTGGAATCCATGGCGTAGTGGTTAACATGTTCCGACTGCAGGTTCTATTTTCGGCGCGGGAAAATACTTTTTAGGGGTATGTACAAAAAATTCGTCGTGTATGGGATTGTCCCTTGAATAGTCATTGTGTATGGAAGCCCCCTTAAATATTTGTTTTATTTTGTTTTTGTATTTTTTGTTTAGCGGCAAAATAAATACATCATTTGTGACAATTCTGTATATGAGATACAGCCTGGTGACAGACAGACAGACAAACGGACATCGAAGTGTCGTAGATAGGGTCCCGTTTTTACCCTTTGTGTATGGAACCCTAAAAACGGAACCCTTATAGGATCACTCGTGCGTCTTTCCGCCTGTCCGTTTGTCTGTTACAGCCAATTTTCTCTGAATCCACTGGACCTAATCGGGTGAAATTTAGTAGAATGGTGTAATCCTATGACCCAAACACAGATGTGCAAAGGAATATATTTTTTAACTGAAAGTCATGTTCAGGCAATAATTAAAATTTTGCAAAAATACAAGATTTAGTTCATTGCTTATAGACTCCAGGAAAACCTACAAGAATTTCATCAATTGAAAACTCGCTCAACACGCTAAGTTTGCGACACGAGCGGTTTCGGGTTCGATCCCTGGTAGTCATAATAGAAAAACTATCTTTTTCAGATTGGCCTGGGCCTTGGATGTTTATCTATCTAAATATCTATTATAAAGTAAAGTATCATTAAAGTTTTAGACATTAAATTTATTTACTTTAAAGAGCGTACAGCAGTGCAGTAATCAATCTCGAAAATACAATTGAATTTGTTGCAAAAAATACAAATGTCAAAGATACACTTATTCTAATCATACAATTAATATTATAACCCGTCTCGTAGCGTTTCTGGCGCAAAGCTGCCCATCGTGAAGTTAGTATATCCTACGTCGAAAGTTCACAATTTACTGCGGGGTTAGCTCAATCTGTGTGATTTGTCCAGATGTTTATTTATTTATTATTATTCACTTACGGGAAATAGTTCACTAAGGCACTACTAGATAGCGCTGGTAGTAGTTAACTAGCGTCTTAGTGTGAAGGTTTAAATTTTTACATTTGTGTTTGCCATTGTACGGGACTCGGTTAACGAGAGATCAACTTGCTCTTGACTGTCGCTTTTTAACAAGTATCCGAAATACCACGCATTGAAAATATAATCATAACTTTTTTAGTTTATTTCTTGGTTTAAAAAGGTCTAAGAAGAAGTTACCAACGAGAGCACACCTTTATTTTCATGCAAATCGTGGTTATTGCGATCTACCAAAATGTTTGAGCGATGAATTACGAGGGTAGCAGCTGTTGCGTTGCTTACGTGGTTAATAAAACGATATTTAAATTGGATTTTATTTATTATTTCAGTGCTTTTAACTACTGCGTATTTCAGTTGTGTGCTAAAGAAAAAATGTTTATTTGTTTTAAGGTGAAATATTATAAAGTACTAGAGAGAAATAAAAAAAAAAAATCTTTGCATTAAACAAAACTTGGTCAGTAAGTAGTTGTCCGGAGATAATGTCTATTATTGCTTATGCTAATATTTAAAAATTTTGCTTGTCTGTTGGCATTGGAATAGGCTCCGCGACTGGACCGAATTACAAAATACTTTTACCTAATTTATCTGGGGGAGACATAGGCTTTAATTTACGCGGATGAAGCCGTGGGTAGAAGCTAAAAAATAAAAATAAATAAATGTATAAGAAAAAATTACACAGATTGAGCTAGCCCCAAAGTAAGACTTGTATTATGGGATACTAACTCAACGATACTATATTTTATAACAAATACAATCTGAAAAAGATCATTTAAAGCTAGATCAAGAAGAAGAAGATAGAAAATAAAAACCAAATTCAGAACGTTCTCCTTTTTCGGCAGCCGGTTAACAAAATCATTCGAAAACGGATAAATTCAATCACGGGACAAAAAAGTGCAAATGTATATTTACATAGCCATAAGCGGCATTCATTTGATACCTATCCAATGGGAAACTTCTCGAAAGTGATTTTCCAAAACCGTATTCAGCGCATCTGCCTCCCCGGGAACCGTGTAAGAAGGAGAAAAACTTTTAATTAGTTCGTACTCGCAAATCAGAGCTTCTAGTCAAAAATGTGAATTGGTAAACGCTTGATTCAGGATTAACAGAGGAAGTTTAGTAGGTAGCTCTAGTAGGTATAGCTGCTTTTCTATTTCGTACTGGTTTGGGAAACAAATTAATTTAGCTAATACTGCCGTAAGCTGTTGTAAAAGTCGACCAAGAAAATGGGCGGATTAACATGTGAAAAATTGCCAACCAGTGAGTAACTGTGTTTATTACTAATTACAACTATATGATTATGTAGCGATGTTGGTGTAAAAAGAGAAAATTTATATTTACTTAGCCATAAGTTGCATCTATTCGAAACCCATCCAATGGGAAACTTCTCGAAAGTGATTTTCCAAAATCGTATTCGCGCATCTGCCGTTTCTAGTTGAAGATGTTAATTTGTAAACGCTTGATTTAGGATTAACAAATGAATATTAGTAGATATAGCTGCTCTTCTATTTCGTACTGGTTTGAAAAACAAATTAATTTAGGTTACTGCCTTTAAGAAGGTATACTAGCAGTGCGTTTTCCATACAAATGTATTTCTCTATTTTCTCGCTCAAAACTGCTTCTAGACGCAGAATCCTTTTTACATACAATCTATTACTAAAAAAGGTATGTCCCTATGTTTTATTTTTTTCTAAAAAGCTGTTTAAAAGAAAAAAAATTGTACAAAAACAGTTATTTGAAAAAATAAAAAATAGGGGCATTCATATTTTAGTACTAGATTTTATGAAAAAAGAATTGTGGCTCGAGAATCAGTTTTCAGCGAGAAAAATGAGAAATACATTTGTATGGAGACCATATTGAAAAAACACTGCTAGTATACGCTCTTAAGCTATTGTAAAACTTGACCAAGGAAATGGGTGAACTAACTAAGTAGGTAACTGTGTTTATTACTTTTGTCCAACCACACGAACACACACACACGTGCTTAGCGTTGCCTTTAATGTGAATTATGTAGCGATGATAGTATAAAATGTTCTTTAGCTCTGTAACTTTTTGCAAGTGGTGATTTGTTTTTGATGCGCCGCGTTGAAATGAATCAATGCTAAAGAAATAGTTGGTATATCTTCGAAGATTCAGAATGATAATAGAGCATGGTTAAATCTTTGGAGGAGGCAGTGAATCTTTGCAGCTGTTATCATGATATTGATAATAGATTTTTGACTTTAATTAAAGCGCGGTCTAATAAAAAAATTCTTTGTTAATGACAAAATTTTTAGGGTTGCGTACCCAAAGGGTAAAAGTGAGACCCTATAACTGAGACTTCAATGTCCGCTCGTCCATCCGTTCTGGTGACAGGTCACCAGACTGTATCTCATGAACCGTAATAGCTGACTATTGAAATTTTTACAGAAGATGTATTTCTGTTGTCGCTATAACAACAGAATATCACATTTTTTACAGAGGCTTTCCACAAAACAATTGTGATCTTTCTGCAATGATAGTCTAATGTTGTATAGATAATGGTACGGAACCTTTCGTCGCAAGTCTAACTCGCACTTTGCCGAGTTTTTACTTTGAATTTAAATGTGTAATAAATAAGTTTATACCAACTAATTTATATTTGTTATAATATACGAAAAATTATTTGCACAGAAGGATTAATTATGCCGTCTGTGACTAAGTGAAGTAGGCAGGCAGAACCGCTTCAAGAATAACTACGATCAAGAGCAATATTTGCCAGGATTTCTGCGCCTAGCCGCGGGCAGTCATCTAGCCAACAATAAATTTCGTAGGAACCGCACTACTGTCTGTGTGTGATTACTGATCACAAGCAACCACTGTTATTGCATAATCTCTGAGGCGGTCCAAGTCAGAGGCTTACACAATTTCGTGACTATATTGTCAATCAATCAATCAATCAAATTCTTTATTTGCAAAATGTAGGTATAGGGTAATGATCTTAAATATAATACATGTCCCTCGTACATTTTACCTTACTAATAGGTATGCAAAATTACAAAATACACATTTTTATATATATTAGTTACATTATTAGCCGTGTGGTTCCCGGCAGAGTAGAATAGGACCACTCCAAGTCTTCTCGTGGATGTCGTAGAAGTCGACTTAGGAAACACACACAAGCTAAACAAAGCTTATAAATCTCAAAAAAATCTCTCCAACCCGTCTGGCCAGCGTGGAGAGTGTAGGCCAAATCCTCTGACTGCTGTGGCTAATTATGGCTCTGATAGTACAGAGAGGGTCGTGCTCCTGCAGTGGAGACAAAATAAGACCTAATGATGATGATGATGATTAGTTACATTAATTTAGGTTAGTCAACATTATTAAAAGATTAGTCAAATATTAATTTCTTAAATGTATGGTGTCGATTCATTCAAGTAGTCATTTATTGTTTAATAACATTTGTCAATTAATAATTCCTTTAGCTGTTTTTTCAATGCATTGAGGTTTCAATTTCTAATTTCTTTTGGGATCTTATTATACACTTTTGGAGCCATACCAAAAATACTGCCTGTCAGCCTGAATGTTTTTGTACTATCACGTTGACATGTTTGTAATAGTATTAAGTTTCGTTGGGGAAGACGCTAATCAAAATGATGCACAGCTTATGAGCTTTTTTTTATTTTTGCGTTACGTAATACAAGTTGTATATGAAGAAAAACATGATTAATATGTAAAATCTCACGTATGACGTTAGCTACCGGCCGACAAGATTAGCCTGCCCAAAAAATTATGGAATATTTCACTTGGGAAAGTTTTATGATTTGGTGAGAAATGCAGAAATTATCGTGGAATAAAAGAACTCCTGTACAAACATACATACATAGATTAAAAAAAAATACATTCTTTTTTCACAACCGAAGTCGCAGGTATGGACCTGCTCCTGTAACGGCATTGGATAGTAAATTATATCGCTCATGAATTAACCCAAAGAATGCAAAACTGTACCCATCGATGATCAAAGACCAATGATGCCTCCCTAATGAAACTTGAGCGTCCATCACGTCGATTAAACAGGATTTACTTATATTGCTTCAATATTGCTGATGACTTTCCAGAAAACTGCTACTTTACCAGCAATGGATGGTAAAAAAATACCTCTCATGACTTGACCCACAGTATTCACGAATGTGCCCAACGATGCCCGAAGACCAACGATGCTTCCCTAATCCAACCTACCCAACTTGAGCGTCCATCACGTCGATTTAACAAGATTCGCTTATATTGCTCCTCTATTGCTGGCAACTTGCTAATGAAAACTGTTGCGGTTCCAATAACTATTGGATTGTGAAGATATTTACTATGATGTGCTGTCTTTGAAAGAAAAACTTTGATAACGCGTTAGCTACTCTATTGAATACCATTTTAGAAGTAGTTGTGTGTGTAGAAGTAGTAGTAGTTTTGTAGTAAGTATGTACTTATGTTTAAGGTGTGTTTTTATCAACGTTTAGCAATCAATGCCAATCTTTTTTTGTACAAGATCCTCAGGGTATAGTTTTTTTGGAATAGAAGAATCAATTCCCGAGTTTTAAACTATCTCCATACAAAATTTAATCTAAGTCGATTCAGCCATCTCAATCATCATCAATTATTTCATCTCCGTATGACAGACAGAGTAACTTGTCCATTTATATATTATGGATGGTATATTTTGAATTTGTATATTGATTGAAACGCATTAGCATTTAATAAGTTACCTACATAACTATCAGAGTAACAAAACTATAAGAAAAAATGGCTACGATTAATCTGAAATTCAGATGTTTGGGCGAGTTTTTTTACAAAATACTATTTCTGATCAGAAGTCTCTGCTTAACTATAATATAAATTAACCAAAAAAAAACTTCATTAACCGTTCTGGGACGCCAAACTCAAAAGCAAGCTGACGGAATCTGATTGTCTGTCTGGTTCACGATCCGCCAACCTAACACTGAAACACCCGATCAAAATTAAAACCGAGATAACTGCTGAGTGCCTGAGATCTCCGTAGCGTTCTAATTCCGTAAAAAAAAATCATAACATTTGAGTCACTAAACAATATAATAAAATTATAGAGGATCCCATAACAGGACCGTACCACTACAACTCAATAATAACAAGTGATATATAAAACAAAATGAAATTGGTAACTCGAAGACAAATTCAAGCGTATTTTTATACTCCTTCACCGACTCGAGACGGCATTATTAAAAAGAAAGCAAAAAATAATGGAGGAGGAAATAACAATAAAATGTAAGGGATATCCCCGACCGCGATGAAGTGATTCCCTCAAAAGCAAACAAATTATATTCGAAGTTTTGTCAAATAAATTCCGTATTTTTATTTTGTTTGGCTTATCGATGGCGCGGATCGGAAAATATTTGGAGGAAAAACAAATAGTATTATTTTGTAGTGTCTAGATTTATTGTTTCTATTATACTTGTTTGTACTTTTTTTGTTTTTCGTGTTGTATTTGACCTACACTGTGGCAGTTTTTTCAAGCTGCCTAAAAAGGCATCTGACATAGTCCAGCGTCTTCCATCAATGATGAGAGCTAAAACCAACGGCTTAACGCACTTTTACGTAACGCAAAAAAAACTGATTATAAATTGTAAATAGGTATGAAAGTATCAATATTGTTTCGTACTTTTAAGTTTTAGTTTGTGCACTTACGTATAGGGTTGAAGTCGGTTTACGTTTTTTTTTTTGTTAAGAATAATTTTATTACAGTAAAACTTTGTACAGATTTGGGAGTCTCAAGTTTTGCGTTAGATGACTAAATTTGTTATAAATAACTGAGCAGAGATAAAAAATACTTATTATATGGTAATGAAAAAAATACCTTTAAGTATGTACTTACTTGCTTAGATTTGAGGGTAGTGTTTTTATCTTCTACATATAATAAAACAGTAAAAATATTTTGTCTGTACATTTAGTATTTTTAACTGAAATGGATAGAGAGACTCAAAAAGAATAATAGAAAGCAAAATTTTTTTTTATAATTTCTTGTCTGTCTGTCTGTCTCTATGTATGATCACGATTATCTCCGGAAGTATAAGACGAATTCGAATAAAACTTTTTTTTGCTATATAGCTATTAAGCCTGGGCAACATATAGGGTAGAAATTATTTTGGAAAATGAAACACTTGATGCAGCACCATAATGGTCCAGCTGAACTGTAAGAAATTTAAAAAAATAAAAAGTGGAGCGTTAGCAAAAGTTGTTAAGTCTGATGAACATTTTTAACCATAATGGTCCAGGTGAACTATAAGAAATATAAAAATGAAGCTTTGGCAAAAGTTACTCAACCTGATGAGCATTTTTGGTTAAGATATTTAAATTGAAGATTTTAAAACACCTGACGGAGAACCATAGTGGCCCAGGTATACCAGGAAGTATAAAATTGACGCTGTAGCAAAAGTTGTTCAGCCTGATTAGTATTTTTTTGTTGAAGTATAAAAATGGAAGATTTAGAACATGTGATCGCTATAAGTCATAGCTATAAGTCGGGGTACTAGGGCAGACGAGATTAACCCCTTATTAAAAAATAAATAGTGTTTCAGAGCACAACAAAACCAAAAAATTCTTGGTTATGCGAACGCGGCACATTGATACCAAAAAACGAAGGATGGTTCCAACATAATATATGGAGTTTTTTTTTTGCATAATACGTTGATATTTAATAATTATACACTGCTACAAGTATTTTCTTAAGTATTAATGTATATTAATACGCCGAAATCATAAAGTTCACGCGAACGAAGTTGTGGGCATCAGCTGGTCTTCTAATATATCTTCTAAATTATTCATGTACCAACTTTATTTCCATTGTATTGCATACACATACGAGTATTATAATATGTTTATTCATAAAAGAAGCTTTTGCAGATACATCTAGATTTTTTGTGAGATATTACTAAATACTAAAACTAGCTTTTTAGTTGCAAGATAAAACCCGCATAAACATACCTACTTCATACCTACTATATTTGTACGGTGAAATTTTTAGTAGATAAGTTTTCTTATTGAAATATACAAAATACGAAGAGACTTCTTATATTTTTTCATCATATCTCCTTATACGTTCATTATGTATACACTTTTCTTTTTTACAACCCCTGCTTTTATCATCGGAGTAATCCTTCTTACACCCTTCGCGTTATTTTGCTGCTGTCGGCGTATATTCGTCACTCCTTGAATGGCTCCCGAAATATATCCTTTCAGCCTTTGGTATACACAGCAGCATTTTAGGATAAAGGTTCGGCCAAATTTAGGCGGGTTGCAACGTATTGAAGATTGCACTGGAAGTTAGCCGTTTTTCAATGAGACATGAACGAAATTCCACCTTTGTCGTGATAAAGGTATGTTGTCTCATTGAAATGGATCCGTATGAAGATTTTTTTATTAATATGAGATAGAAAAAAATCTACTGCATTTGAAAGATAGGTGCTTCCAAAGTGGTAAATTATGTGGTTAGTATTCAAAAGGAACAGTAGAGTCTAGAATACATACATAAGATGAAGTGATCTAATTTTTATTAAAAAATAAAGACAAAAAAAATACAAAAGAAATATTTTTAGATTGCTCCCAAATGTTGTGTTATAATATTGAAATGGGTACAAAAGATTTACAAAACCAGTTTTTTTTTCTGGGTGCAATCATTATTCTTTGACTTAAGTATACTCGTATCAGTTAGTAAGAGTCTGTTCGCAAATATATCATATATGTTGGCACTGTATTCCGTACTAGTAACAGTCCCAATGTTTAACATTGTCGTAAATTACGTCACGTATTTTTAGCCATATAATGGAACAAACATGCATTCCAGCCAAAACATACTTTAAAGACTGGACATAGCCATATCTATATCAATCACATTTTGGAGTGAAAAAAAGATAGTACACAAGGAGAGCAGCACCTTTATCCGTAAGTACGTATTACATCTTTTCTTTGCTGGCACTGTATACGACATATACAAGTAATATTTAATGTTGTCGCAGTATTACAGCACGTATCCCGGCCACGTGGAAATGGCGGGAACATGCGGCGTTCACGTCAAGCCTTAGACAAAAGGAATGCATTACATTACATCTGCACACAGAGCAAGGGATGTGGACTGTCGCTAGCGCGCTACTAGAGACGAGTTTTCGACACGTTTCATCCCAAACAAGAGTGTTAGGGAGCGATACCGTTTATTGAGGTTTCGGGTTTCGAGGTAATTGTAGACATGCAAAAATCTGCTTTCTTCTACTTACTTGTGATATAAGTCTTATCAGAAGTTTGTTTATTAACTTTTTCACTATGATTATGATACCATATCACAGCACTTGGGGCAGATTTACGTTTATATGGGCATGAACTGACAGGCCAAGTATGCGACATTCGCCTCCTAGCCGGGGCGCTGGCTGATACGCGTTATTTTTATTACTTTCGTTATCGACATTCCGTGCTCTGTGCATCTGCGTCAATGACTCTGTTACCGCAAAACCACTGAAGCTGGAAATATTAGAAGGGCCTTGAAAGACGCAATGCTTTTCTTCCTGCGAACCTTAAAGTTTTGTAGAATATAAATATGCAGGCAATAGCAAAAAGGTGGAAGAAATTTTTTTAAACCTCTTTCAACAATAACTTACATTGCATTCATAAATATGACACAGTAAGAGAAGATTATAAAGAAATATCATCTGTTTAGTGACGCCTTGTAAAGCAGAAATTGTACTATATTAATATGTAGAGAAACGAGAATTTAAATTAATAAATAAAATATCTAAATTTATTTGTTTATTACTAGCTGATGCCTGCAACTTCGTTCGCGTGGACTATATGACTCCGGCGTATTAATATACCTTATTACGAACTTAAACATAAGAAAATACTTGTAGCAGTATAGACAAAATATTTTTACTGTTTTATTATAATTTAATTTAATTTTAATTCAATAACAATTTTTACATTGTGTCTGAATATACATTTACACATTAAGTCAAAATTACATAAATACACATTGTCATTCAAAATAATAGATATTATATGTATAGATATTATTATTTTCTCCTGAAGCACTAGAGGTGCCACCCGTATGTTACCGACAATGAAGAAGTCATTTCACCCACTTTTTAAAGAATCACATGTTGTAGTTTCTCGTGAACCTGTCATGGGTTTCCTGGAAATCCACTTCACAACTATAAAATTTTATCTAAGGCATGATGTTAAATTTTCTGTCGATAGCGTCGTGAAATTATATTCACGCATTTTATTTTTTACAAACTTTTATTACGTTTAATGTTTCTCCCGATAACTTGTTTACACTTGCAAGGGAAAAACATAACATTGTAGCCTTTTGGTTTTATATGTGATCGAAGGGTTTTATATTATTTGGCTCTAACTACTCGATAAGCAGTAAAGGAGTGTAAAATAGTAAGTTAATGCATTTTTTTTATGTATTGCAAAACACATTTATATGTATATAAGTACCTTTTGCTTTTAAATTAAAAGCTAAATAATTTCGGGCAATAATTTCTGGATCGAAATATTCCCGGACATTAGCAGCGGTGCCTACATCAATTTGGCGGGGAACAATAGGCCCCTGTAATTCCGGATGACAACTAAGCGTTTTTCGATAGCTTATACTGACGCTATTTGGGAGATATATAAATTGGGTTATTCATGTGGGTGGGTCATAGTGCCTCGCTCCCAATGTTGTTGCGTACCTTACTAACGACGTAGATATTGACTGTTAGGAAGATAAATTTATCTTTTACAAAATATTAGCTATTACCCGTCCACTATATAAATATTAGCGTCATCTCAAATAATATTTTATGTCACCCCGAAATTAATTAGCTTTCTTTAAGTGAAAAAATTTTGAAAATCAGTCCATTCGATTTTGAGCATATTTAATGCAAACAAACAATCAACAACAATCAACTTGTTTCCTTATAATATTAGTATAGATTAGCTTTCCGAGTTTTTTTTTCAGCTTACGTACATATTTTCAGCCTTCTAGTTTGGCCAATTAACTATTACGTCAGTTATTTACTTCTATGCCTTGACCTAAATCGAATTAAATACCTACATAATTTTGTCAGATTCCTCTTTTCTTAATTGGTTCGGAAGTAACAACTTATATGTTTATTAAAAAATATTTACAATTAAATGTGGTGTGGCGTGAAAAATACCTGCAAAGGCCTATTTTATTAATAAACGTTTGATTTTTTTGTTGATGTTTAGCCATGAGTTTGGCCAATTAACTACAACGTCAGTATATTTACTTTAATCATCGAACTTAATACTACATAATTTTGTGAGATTCCTCTTTTCTTGGTTCGGAAGTAACAAGTAAGTAGTATTGATCTATTTATAACAAGTACCAAATAAATATGCGAGCACGAAAGTACCAAATATATTCCGCTATCACTCTCCACGAAAACCAATTAGAATTCTATTTTTGATTCGTGATAATAATTAATAGAGCAGTATAATAATTAATAGAGCAGTTTGAACTACCAACTCAATTTGAAATCGTTGAAATCCAGTTAATTGTTAATTTGCATTGAACAAATAAGCAATATCGCGGCGTTGATTGGTTGTGCATTCAAAATGCAAAACATTGCGACGGGACGCCATTGTAGAATCGTAAAAATATTCACAGTTCTACACTGGATTAAAAAATGGCGGAAAAGCAAGATGACTCCCTTTGACTATATACTATTTTCTTCCATATGTTTACGATCTTATGTGAACAGCGAAATGTTTTGGCTGTTTAATCTGTTTATGATATAAGCAAATATATTTTCATAGTTGCTGACCGAGTGACCAAGGAGACAGTTTTAAAATATAAAGTCGCAAATTAAGCAATTTATATTAGAAAGTAAACCATTCGATGGATCGCTTACCATTTCGAAAATAGAAGCTAAGATGGCAAGCGAATACAAACGTTAATAAGATGTTCCAACATAAGTTTTCTTGTACATATTTATATATTTTTTAAAATTTCATAGCATAGATACTAATATTATTAAGAAGAAAGATTTGATTTAAAGTCTTCGAAACTAGTGGAACGATTTTCATATAGATAGCTAATTTATCTGAGGGTGACATAGGCGAAGGCCGCGGTCGAAGTTGTGGTACAATTGCCAGTCACTAATATAGCAATTTTCTCTACCAAGTCACTTTAAAATCATTTAATTTCAGTTAAACTGTTAATTTGCAGTGACTTCGAACAAATAATCGACATCGAGGCGTTGACTATTTGTGCATTCAAAATGCAAGTAATTTTCATGGCTCTGCACAGGATCTATTATTAATTCTGTGACAGGATTTAAACATGGCGGGCTAGATGAATTTATCCTCTAACTAGCTGTAGTCCGTGGTTTTGCCCGCGTGATATTTAGCCTATTTTCCTTTCAGTGCCCTAAACTAAAGTGTATGCAAAATTTCATGATGCTCGGTTCAGTAGAACAACAGACAAACTTTTGCATTTATATAGTAGGATAGGATTCATATTCCCTCAACTGTATAACTTGTAGTGCTTTTGTGTAACCTAAACGACGTTTAGCAAATTTGGTAGTCAACATTTTTCTTTTTTTTAGTAAGTTCTATGACTTATGTGTCCAACATAATACATAAGTGCCTTGCTTAGATCTTCATCATCATCATCAAACTTTTTTAGTCCCCACTACAGGAGCACCCCCTTTCTTTGTACTATCAAAGCCATATATAGCCAGAACAGTAAAAGGATTAGGCCTACACTCTCCACGCTAGGCAGACGCGTTGACGAGGTCTTTTTTATGTCATAGAACGGCAAGCGAGCAAGCGGGTCACCTGATGGTAAGTGATCACCGCTGCCCATGGACAACTGTCACACCAGGGGTGTGGCAATAGCGTTTCCGGCCTTTTATTTTTCCCTCCCAGAGGAATATTCTAAATATTAATATTTCTGAAGCTAATTAGCTTTGTTAAGCTTGTGTTTCTTAAGTCGCCTTCTGCGACATCCACTAACATCTACATCTAAATTTTAACTTGACTCTCCACGTGCACCTGAAAAGAAGGTGTTTTGACTACTGCTACAAAGGGATCCTCTATGAATAATGTTTTCATAATAATTAATACTATTATGTGTGTACTCGCCGTGTGGTTCCCGGCGAGTAGAATAGTACCACTCCAAGTCATCCCGTAGATGTCGTAAAAGGCGACTTAGGAAACACAAGCTAAACAAAGCTTATTAACATCAAAGAGACCTCTCCAACCCGTCTGGCCAGCGTGGAGAGTGTAGGCCAAATCCTCTGACTACCCAGGCTAGTATATGGCTCTGGTAGTACAGAGAGGGTCGTGCTTCTGCAGTGGAGACTAGAAAGACCTGATGATGATGATGAATACTATTATTACTAACGTTATACTTATTATTAAGTTACGACGGTACCTTGATGTGATTTTATAATATACCCCCGTGAGTCAAATAAACAGTTCTCAACTAGCTAGCCTGTGTTTCACTTCATGGTGGCAGCGGTGTAGAATTAAAAATAATTATAGACTCAATTTGGCGCTGCACAGTAGAAAAGTGTCTAGAATTAGTGTCAATATATTGTGATTTGGTGTTATTACAATGGAACACGCACGTCCGCCACCAGAATTACGTGTAGACGGCAACCCGGCCATGCGGGCCGACGCGTGGCGCAAATGGTGGCAACAGTTCTCCGTGTTTCTAAAGGCATCGGGTGTCAACAAGGAGGCTGCAGACGTGCAGGCTAGCTTGCTCATCAATCTCGTTGGAGCAGAGGGATATGAGATATTTTCCACATTCACGTTTGATAAAAGTGAAAATCGAGATGACATAAGTTGCTTGAAGAAAAAATTCGATGAGCACTTCGGAACTAAACCGAACGTCACTACGCTGAGGTTCAAGTTTTTCACACGTAAACAAGTCGTGGGTGAAACTATAAACCAATATGTTACGGCATTAAAAATCCTCAGCAATGATTGCGTATTCGAGCATCTAACGGACGGGTTAATCAGAGATCGTATAGTTTGTGGAATTTTGGACGACGTTGTGCGTGATAGATTGCTTCGAACAGATGAGTTATCGTTGAGAAAAGCAATACAGATATGCGAAGCGGCCGAGATGTCTAAGGAGGAAAGTAGACAGATCGAAGAGGCTTCGACGTCAGGAACGCAGGTGGACACGATGGTCGGGCGCAACGCGGGCGCTCGCGGTGGCGGCGGCCGCCGGGCGCGGTGGCGGCGAGGCGGCCAGCGAGGCGCGCCCGCCCGAGGCGCGGCGGGCCCCGGGGGCCGCACCGCGCCATGCGCGCGCTGCGGCAATGCGCTCTGCGAGGATGCACAGCGGTGTCCAGCCCTACGTTCAACGTGCTACGAGTGCAATGGCCGAGGACACTTCGCACGCGTGTGTTTTAACAAAGTGGTCGGTAAAAGAGTGCATAATGTAAGTGTCACGGAATCCGATTCTAGCGAAGACATTTTATACATAAATATGGTGAACGCGGGTAAACAGAAGATACATCTGGCCAAGGAATGGACAGAAGTAAAAGACTTTAATGGTAAACTAATTAATTTTAAATTAGATACAGGGGCAATGTTAAATGTGCTGTCAAAGGGTGATTGTATCAAGCTGGGAATAAATTTAAATAACCTTGATCCTTATCATAAAAAAGTATTTTCTTATACTGGCAACATAGTACCTATAATCGGCGAATGTAATCTGAAATTTACTTTTAATAATAAATTGCACAATCTGAAATTTGTGGTTACGGATATGGAGTGTCAAAATATTTTAGGTTTAAATGGATGTATACAGATAGGAGCAATACAAAGAACCGATTCATTAAAAATTGATAAATATTCGGATTTGTTCCATGGTCTAGGAAAATTACCAGGGAAACACAAAATTGTAGTGGATAAAAATGTTACACCCGTTGTCTGCCCTGCACGTAGAATTCCCCTCGGTATGAAAGACAAACTCTTAAAAGAATTACAAAGAATGGAACAACTCGGTGTAGTTCGAAAGGTTAGTCACCCAACGGAATGGGTGAGCCCCATAGTGATAGCCACAGAACTATATTAAGATAGAAGGAAGAAGTGTATGTACCTCGCGTGGAAAAATTAAGCCTCAATGGCTCAAATGTTCGGCGCGAAGCTCAGTCGGCGAGCGACCGCAGTCCACGTGCGACGTCAAGTTCTTAAAACAAAATGACTCGTAGTTCGGTAATTAACTGTGCAAACAACACCAAAAAAGGTGGAGCTGGAGATCAAGGTATTTCCTTTCATTGGTTAGTATTATTTGTTCTAAAATATCCGTAAATATTTAAAAAACGTTTATTTTGTTGCTCCGTATTACTTTTACCACAATAATAATAGAGCGATTATGTATCAAATGCTAGTTTTCCATTGCGTGTTTAATTTTACGAGCCAGACTTGAGATCCATTCAAAACCAGCAATGTAAAAGTAAGCTATTCAAATTGTTGAGTAGCGTCCAAGGTCAATTTATCAGTTTGTCTGTCAAAAATAAGAATAGTGATGTGCACTGCAATTTACTTACTCGATTATATATATCGATTTTGAAAGCAGATTAACTGATAATTTGAATTATTTCTTTTTTATATATTTAGCTTTCCGTAGTAAAAAGCAAATATTACTAAACACTGATTTTATAGGTTATATAATTTAACTTTTTTCAGTTTTCCTCATATCTAAAATAAGTGGATTGAAGCAACAGGCCGTAAAAAATGGTTTCCTACAAAAAACAGCCGGATTTGTTCTAAAAATTTCCACGAAGACGCTAATACTGCCCGATCAAAGAAATGACGAATAATTAGCACAGCTTATCCGACTATTGATGTAGTGATAATGTCAAATGATGAAAGGTACAAATACATAAATCTAGGTCAATTTTTTTCGTTTTATGGTCTTCTAATAAAAGCTTGTTTTTAAAAATGGTTTTAATTTATTCTTATTATTTATTTTGTTTTTTAATTGTCGCACACTCCACTCCTTTACTTAAATAACCTAGTTCCCTCATAAGATGATACTCTGGTGATCGGAATTTCAGCTGAATTAGTTTAAGATATCTGCCCTAAGCTAATCTGATAATTAGTTTAGGTAATTATCAGTTAGTCTGCCGACAGATAAACAGATGTTTTGATGGTGACCTATCATAAACAAGAATAGGTTATGTACGAATTTTAAAACACCGAAAACGTTTCGTATTTTTTTTTATTTTCCATTCAGTTCCATTTGACCGAAAATCCAATTGCTATATTGTTGAAATTCCGATTTCTGATTGTTATTTTTTTGGAAGCTATATGGTTTGTATTGCAACCCTACGTTAATATACTAAACTACTATTGCTATATGTCCCAAAATTTGTGTAGCCTTTGCTACACTCCAATAATATTACTTTTACTACTAATCTCGATTTGTCGACTGTTCGTAGTTATTGAAAATCGGTGTGAATAATAATATGTAAAAAGTTACTTCTATCTTTAATATTTCTAGAAAAGGAAATTATTCTTACCAAAACATATATCAAAATAAAATTAAATGTTTTGATTTCCGGTCGACAGTTTTTCTAAAAGATCATCATCATTCCGTGCAGGTGACAAGGTCAGTCGACCATGCACATCCTGGTGTCAGAGTTCTTCGGAACCGCCTCTCGGCCTCTGACATGGTCCCTTTATAGTGTACCCGTATGCTTCCCGTGGGAATCGAATCCACGACCCCCGGGTCAACAAGGCAAACACCTTAACCACTGGATCACGGAGGCTGTTGAAAAAGATTGTTCTAAAAGATAAAAAATATGTTTAAGTTTATAGAAGTAGAAAATATGGTAAAGAAGCCATTTGGAATTTAAAACTTCGTCGTAACGTTTTCGGCCATCTAAAATTCGAAGAGAAAAAAATCTTGTTTGTGATAGGTTACCGATTAGATTAAGTAATTATCAGTTTGTCTGTCAGTCAAATAAAGTTTGCTTATCGATATTTTGAATCGAATAATATTAACCTAGAATAATTTGGGTAAATAATTGAGTGACAATTAGGTAAAAACTGTTAGAAATAGATATGTACTATATATGTAGTACTAAAGAACCTTAAGTTATTGATAGCTGATTCCAAACTTACCTACTTTTATAGATTAACATCAATTCAATGTTAACAGAATTGTATGTTTTCCTTACTAACTTGACGGGGATCGAACCCGGGCGGAGCGGTTCCACTGCGCCACAGAGGTCGTCGATATCGTTATTAGATAGGAAGAAATTGTTTGGATAACACGAATAAAGTAAAGTGTACTTACTTAATTCTTTTCACTACAAATATGTAGATCGATATTTTAGACTTTACTGCGCAGCGCGTACACAACCTCCCGCTTCCAGATTTTGTTGGTGCCGCGGGCGGGGTAGGACGAGGGCGATATTCTAAGGTATTATCGGTATTTCGTTTTTTAATCGATGGCTTGAAATCGTTTTCGCGCGGCTTATATTTCCCATCACTAAATTATACTCGTGACGTCAAAATACCTACGCAAAATGTTACACGCTCGGTGTCGATACAAATCGACGAGCATTTTTCTTCTACCTTGATATAGTTCTGTGGTGATAGCTGCCAAGAAAAACGGTGATATACGTGTATGTTTGGACCCGCGAGCCCTGAACGTAGCGGTGCGGCGCGCGCACTTCCCGCTGCCCACGGTGAGCGAGCTGGCGGCGCGGCTGCGCGGCGCCACGCACTTCAGCGTGCTCGACGTGCGCTGCGGCTTCTGGATGCTGCAGCTGGATGAGCCCAGCGCGGACTTGTGTACGTTTTCTACTTGTTTTGGCAGGTATCAATTTTTGAGACTTCCTTACGGAGTTAATTGCGCTCCAGAAATGTTCCATGCTAAACTCAGGCAGTGCCTAGAAGACTTAGAGGGGACAGAGTCCTTCATCGACGACATCGTGGTATGGGGGTCTGATAAATTACAGCATGATATACGTTTAGAAAAACTATTAGAGAGAGCTAAGGAAATCGGTTTAAAGTTTAATAAAGAAAAGTGCAGAATTTGTGTTGGGGAAATAGTTTACTTGGGGCATGTTTTTAATGCACACGGTATGCGGCCGGATGAAACAAAGGTAAAAGCTATAGTAGAAATGCCAGAACCCACAGAGAGAAAAAGTTTAGAACGGTGTTTAGGCATGGTAAACTATCTCGCGAAATTTATTCCGAACTACTCAGAAAATGTAAGTGTACTACGGGGGCTTTTGAAAAAGAATTCAGAATGGTTGTACACAATCGCCGTAAGTAAGCTTAAAAATTTGATAACGTCAGCCCCGGTGCTTGCGCTGTACTCGAGTCGAGCACCCATCGTGTTGTCGGTGGACGCCAGCGCCGAGGCGCTGGGCGCGGTGCTGCTGCAGGAGGGCCGGCCGGTCGAGTTCGCGTCGCTCACGCTCACCGACACACAAGGTCGCTACGCGCAAATAGAGAAGGAAATGTTAGCCATTGTATTTGCTTGTGAACGATTTCGTCAATATATCCTAGGTAGGAGCGATGTCACAGTGCAATCAGACCACAAACCGCTGGAGGCCATTTTTAAGAAGTCGTTATCTGCCATACCCTCACGACTTCAACGTATGATGCTGCGGATTCAATGTTATGATTTCAAAGTGATTTATACGCCTGGTAAGTACATGTACATAGCAGATACGTTGTCACGCGCTCCCCTCCCAGACTTGATGGAGAAACGGGTAAATGACGAGTTAGAAGCACAGCCTGCTTCATGTTAGAAAATTTGCAATATAGTGATGAAAAGTTAGAATTAATTAAGAAAAAAATAAAAAGCGATTCAGTAGCTCAAACTTTAATAAACTTCATAATCGCAGGTTGGCCTCGCAATCAGTGCAGTGTAGAAAGCGTAGTTCGGGAATTCTGGTCATACAGGGGGAGCATGCAATATGTAGAAGGCTTAATACTGAAGGACAATAGAGTGTACATTCCTGAGAATTTACGCGGCGAGATGTTGCGCCGCGTTCACGAGGGTCACTTAGGTATTGAGAGGTGCAAGCGGCGCGCGCGCGAGGTCATGTTCTGGCCGGGCATGGCCCGCGACGTGGAGCGCTGCGTGCGCGACTGCGCGGCGTGTGCCTTGCACGCGCCGCGACCGTCTCGTGAACCGATGATACCGCATTCGATTCCAGATTTGCCATGGGTTAAGGTAGGTTCAGATATTTTTGAGCATAGGAAAAAATACTTTCTCATTTTAGTCGATTACTTTTCCAACTATATTGAAGTGAATGAATTAAATTCAGTTGGTAGTAAATCAGTCATACGGGCTATGAAGGAGCAGTTTTGTAGATACGGCATACCAAACATGTTGGTAACCGATAACGGCCCAGCATACAGTTCGAAAGATTTCTCGATTTTTCTTCAAGAGTGGGAAATTTCACATGTTACTTCTTCCCCGATGTATGCTCAATCTAACGGAAAAAGTGAACGAGCCATCCGTACAGTGAAAACTTTACTTAAAAAATGCTTGGACTCGGGACAGGACTACCAATTGGGATTACTTAATTTTAGATCTACTCCCAGAGACGACATAGATTCACCCGCTCAATTGCTGATGGGGAGGCGTTTAAATACTCGTCTGCCAACACACAAATCGTTATTAGCTGAAAAAGTATGTAAGAAAAGTAATTATGAGCGGCTTATGAAACGGCAGGCAAGGCAGAAACAGGATTATGATAAAAAGGCGCGCTCAAAGGACTTGCCCGTGTTACATCAGCATGAACAAGTGGTAGTGGCAGATGGGAATAGACGGCGTCGGATGAAAGTAGTAGAGAAGTCCAGGGAGCCGCGGTCTGGTAGGCAGGCGACAGGCGCGTGTGAGGCCGCGCGGCTGCCTGCCAGCCGGCCGCCGGCGCCGGCGGCGCACGAAGCTATAGACGCTCAGAAGCGGCAGGTGGAGCCTTGTGGATCCAAGCATACATATATACTGCCGGGGCCTACTGAGTCACAATTTGTAACTTGTAGAAAGAAGATAAACTCAGGTTATGTAACAGACTAGTTATAGGTTATCTGATATCGTTTCGTGTTAACTGTAAGTTGGTGATGGGTAAAAAATTATATAGTTAAATACGTAGGTAAATTGTTTACTGCATGTATAAGGGAATAGGGAACATTAGTTTTATTTTCATGTTAAGTAAAAGTAACTCTGCTAAGCAATCAATCAGTTGAAAATGTTTGTTGTTTAATAGGTTTTATTTGTATGAACTCCAACTCAGACCATATGTTCTAAACCGAATCGTACTAAGCGATGTATATTATATGCAAGGTATTGTTTGATTAGTTAAAGACAAATTGTTTATGTATTGTGATAAATAGTCGTTCTACACATTTATACCTACATAAGTACCAAACAACTGTACTATGATATGATGATTGATTAACCGTGTTATACAAGTATACGGGCTTTCTTGTCAGTATTTTAATTATGTATATTTCAATTTGTTTAATTTTCATTGAAAAGAGAAAGATGTACTTATTATTAAGTTACGACGGTACCTTGATGTGATTTTATAATATACCCCCGTGAGTCAAATAAACAGTTCTCAACTAGCTAGCCTGTGTTTCACTTCAAAAAATGTGAAAATTTGTATGGATGCGAAGATGTTTGATCCTCCTTTATGCAAAAACCATTGGACTGATTTTCATGAAACTAATTTGAAAAAGTTTTCTAGTATGTACTTATATCAATAAATATTTGCGAGGTCTTCTAGAGATAAAGTTCTAGTTTATACAATAATAATAATCTTTATTTCCATATTTGGTTTACAGGTGGTTACAATTTAAATTCACTTAATATTCTAAGCAAAAAACCTCGATACGATTCCCTGATCCCTAAGCTAGGATTAAACCTGTGGTTTAGGGAGCAGTGAGTCTGGTGAGACATACACAATTATTTGTACTTGCAAAAACCAAGGAGAACTGATAAAGAGAGAGATGAAAAAGAACAATAATCAATTAAAAATAAGCTTTGGCTGCATGCGGTTTCTCACAAAGTAGGTTGCATGACTGCAATAAAGAGTCTACATTCTAAGAAAAGAAAAATAACAATCATATTTTAATAGTAGTACAATAGAAACACTGAAAATAAACGCCTGATTAGTTAGTAGTGAGTAGGATAACGTTTACGGAGGCTCCACAGTTGCATGGATGAGGAAGTAAGTATTGGTACTGCTCAGTGTCTCGTCTTAGTTACACGATCAAACATCTTAAAGAGGATTACCTAACGGATCCATTTCTGTCTCAGTGCGTTCAGTCGGATCAGTATTTCGGATAGTTTTCATGCGGATGCATAGAACTTTCTGTTATTGACATTTTATTTTGTAATCTTTTATTTTTTAAACGTATCGCAGTTGCATACGTTTAAAGTACATACTATTTAACGCTCTTGTCACACTCCTGGTGTTGTTGTAGTTGTCCATGGGCGTGTCGTGTAGGTGTTCCGTTTACTTCATTTAAAAAAAAACCGGCCAAGTGTGAGTCAAACTCGCGCAATGAGGGTTCCGTACAATATGCTTCGTGAACACACACACAATGTACAAAAAATGTTTTATTCAATTGACTAGCGCCATCTAGTGGTGTTTTAGTGAACTATTTCCCTAGATGAACTTATTATTGTGAGTTTACCACTTATTTTCAAGTGATAGAATTCTTATTATTTTTCCTGTAATCTTCAAGGAATGAACTATATTTTGTAATTTTTTCAAAATTTTCGGCTCAGTAGTTTCGGAGATCAGGGGGGGGGAATGGTCAATTTTTGCCTTCTTTCGTGAATAAAATTAAAAGTATTGATATTACCCGAACAAAAAAAAATATTTTTGAGATCCTCATAATAAGCCCTTTCATTTGATATATGACACAGTAAGGTTTGCAAAACTTTTTTTTTTTTAATTTTGTAATTGGGGCCCCTCAAAATGACCCTTATTTCAAAAAAATCTTTATATACTTTGCACATCCGTGTTTGGGTCATAGGATTACACTATCTTACCAAATTTCATCTAATTTGGTTCAGTAGATTCGGAGAAAATCGGCTGTGACAGACGGACGGACGGACAGACAGACGCTCGAGTGATCCTATAAGGGTTCCGTTTTTCAACTTTTGTACGGAAAGGATAAGAAAGTCAGATTTTATTATATATATATATATCTGGTATTATTATATAGGTATCTGGTACCTTAAAGAAAGCGATTGGTCAACCACTGCCACTACTAATAATCAAAACCAACAGCTTATTTAAACCTTTGTGAAGAGCTAAAATGTAGGCTTAAATGTAGGCTTGACTTCTCTTATCGATATAGGCAGATAATAATATAAGAAGCTCAGCGACTGTTACTTGTAAAAACTTGTTTTTTAGTACAACTTACAAGTCTCCATAGATAAAGCTAATCTTCAATCTTCTTTTCGAGATTTAGAAATTGGTAGTAGTGTAGCTGCACTTCACCAGATTCGGTAAATGTTTGAAAGTGATCTTTGAAAAAGAGTTTGAGAACCTCTGATCTAGAGCATACTTATTCATAAATCTTAACTGAGAAAGTACCTTTTGCTACTGCTTGATAGCTTTTTGTCTTATTTTACGATCAAAGATGCTCAGAGGAGGATTAGCAAACGGAATAATTTCTGCCTCAGTGTGCTGAGAGTCTGAGAGGGATATTTATTTTGAACTATTCTGAGTTTGAATATTAAGTTTTCACGGTGGGTGCACAGAAATAAGTATTAACCGAGTAAACATGCATAATATTTAATTAAATAGCTGTTACTCACGAATTTATCCGCGTAATTTATAATTCACAAATTTATAGGTAAGCAACTGCCAATGGATCTTGCAATGGTTAGGGGGCCTACCGGTCAATTTCCCCAAGGACTTAAACTGCCTAAAGGCCTAGTGTAGGGGGCTTGCACCATTGAAATAGAGGGCAACAAAAATTTAATCAATATGTTACCAACCAGTATTATGTATGTTATGAAACAAACATCCACATTTACTTGCACAATTATAATACTAGTAGAAGTTCACTTCAAATAGCATTTAAAGTAGGTTACAGTCGTGAACGTGTTTATTCATTAATTTGAAATGAGGAAGCAGTAGAACTGAGATCTCGGAGTCTTAATTGAAAGATCAAAGGGCAGTGAGACGAATTGGCAACTCAACGAGATCATTGGGTAGCGACGAAAAATTAAAATATAAAATGTATGTGGGGAGATGTAACGTATAGACTTCAAATCCAACCTCATACTAAATATTATACCCCAAATAAAGGCACGTACATAGTAGGTAACATAGTTAATTCCATAAACTGACAACTTTTCCTGTGGATGTCGTAGAAGGCGTCTTAGGAAACTAAACAATTTATCAAAAAGACCTCTCCAACCCATGTGGTCAGCGTAGAGAGTGTAGGCCAAATTTCCTAACTTCTATGGCAAATAAATGCCTCTGGGAGCAGAGAAGGTCGTGCTCCAGCAGTGGAGACAAAAAAAGTCCAACCCGCATTTAGTGATTTTTTTATGTGTCGATTTTTAAATTAAAAATAGATACACAAAGGTATAAAATAAGTGACAGTACCTACGCCTTGAAAAACGTAATACTAGCTGTGTCATTGAATTAAGCTTTGCGGGTCAACATTTATAGCGAAAATATGGAAACAAACAAACATTTTAAAATTCCACAAAATAACCTATAAGCATCATATAAGCATGCAAGTAAGTAGAAGTCATAGACTGTATCAGAACAGCAAAGGACCATTCAAGATTTTTGATAAATACTTAAATTAAGGGGGTACACTAGGCACAGTAGCGACGCCAATCATTGTATTCCTAATATTTTACAAATAAAAAGAAATTCAAGAATATAAACAATATAAGCCTTAGTAAATAACCTGAAGTATTTTTGTAATCATGTTTTAATATTATGAGAATCAGTCATTGAGAGAAAAAGTGATAACCGCCAAAAACGGCCGTTTTAGGCGGTAATCAGATTCTCATAATTCTCACTGATTCCGTTAATAATAAACATGATTCCAAAAATACTTCAGGTTATTAACTAAGGCTTATATTGTTTATATTCTTGAATTTATTTCTATTTGTAAAGTATTAGGAAAAAAATGATTGGCATCGCTACTATGCCTAGTGTGCGGCCTTAACCAAAATATCACGTCAGAATATGCAAAAATTCTTCAGCATTTTAAACTGCACATTCCGTCCAGTTGGTACATGAAATGTTGCCAACAACACCTGCTTCAAATTCAACACCATTTTTAAAACAAAGCCTGAAACTCATACGAATAACATACGAGTATATCCGCTGGTGTCATTCGCCAGCGACGTATATCTAGCGGTGATAAATGACGTCATTTATTCCACACTACCCTTCCGCAGTATTCGAAATGTACCGTGTATCCACCGTTTGGCATATCATCCATATAGTGTACGTGGGCATGAAAATCTATAACAACAGATGTTTGTACATATTAGGAATTAATGTCTATGGTGTGGAAGCCATTTCGCTAATAAGTTTTGATTAGGAAGGTAGAAGTATATCGGAGTAAAGATACGTTTAGATATATTCTAAATTAGATGTAATATATATAACTAAACTAACTACGTAGGTAGATTAACCAAAGATATAATTATATAATGATTTCTTATATTTTACTGACACATGAATGCTGAATACTTCAAGAGAGCTTCAACATTATCAGAATTAGAGATAAGAAATATGTCTACGGTATTCGAATGGCTACCACATTAAATGCTTGGTAGTATGTTATGGAAAACCGATCGTACGGAATCTACCCCAAAATGCCAGCCATGCCGATTTCTGTGACCACAAATATTTGTACGATCCGCAAGTATTTGTCTTGTATGGGTAAATGGCATTTTGCCCCATTCATAGCCATAGCCTCAAGCCCAACTATATCTATCATATCTATCGAGAATTCAAACATTCGGTTGATGATACCTAATGTCATAAATAATAGCAATTGTAACTGTGGCGCTACCCAGACAATGGATCACCTATTGGAGTGCCCTGAATGTCCAGCTTCCTGCACTCAAATAGACCTTAATGAGGCAAATGACCAGGCAGTCGCAGTTGCAAGTTACTAGTCAAGGCAAAGCAGATATAAAACTAGCCATCTACGACTCGAAAGGAGAAGACCTAATGTCAGACCGTTTTATGTCATTAGAAGATGATTAGACTTAGATGATGATGTCATGAAGTACATTCTGTAAAATGCTTCAAAATTTACTGCTAGGTACTTTTGTTTTGAGGCTATTTCTAATAAACGCAGTTTTTAATATACCAGTTGCCGAACAAAGTTAACTACTCTACCTACCTACCTACCTACCGTACATTTTAACAATTACCTAAGACTTAATTTACCTTAGGAACCCTCCAAATTACTTTTGACAGTCGCTATTTTTAAAGTACCTACTAAGTCGAAATAGCTTCAAGCCCAACAAATACTTATCAGTAGATAAATAATACGGAATCCGGACACGTTCCGCCCATTTCCGAGGGCGCTGATATTAATCTTTTTTTATCCGATCCCCGCTAAATGAGCGGTCATCAGATTCGACCGGCGTCTGCGTTTTCTGCCCTTTTCAAGTTTTTTTTAAGCTACGCATTATGTGTACGTATATATACATGGTACTTAGATAGATCAATAGATTAGATAAATAAATATAATTGAGTATTTAAAATAATTGTAAATAAACGTATCCGTAGTTCTGGTGGGACACAAGTGGATATAAACAACATGTTCATCCATAACCTTGCCATATTCACGATCGTACCTCTTACGCACCAATTTTAAATTGTAGGGGGGAGAGGTCAGGTTTATCTGCAACCAATTCTAATTATATCATTCTTCATATACCTAGCGAAGGTATGTAAATAAAATGTGGTGTAATAGGTATAATTAAGTACAAATTATTGCTTAATTCTTAAAACATGAGTCTCCAAATAATTCCAGCCAGCATTCCAAATAATAAGCTCGACCAATTCTTATTTTGCGTTATTTTGTCTTACGATAGCTTACGAAGCTCCAATTTTTTTATTCGTCTATATTTAAATGGTCTAAATCATTATGGCATTTATCACATAGTTAATTGCGAAGTTGTATTTTAATTTAATAATTTACATGCATTAATTATACAGTAGGTAGTTGAGTATTCTGCTAGCAATCTTCATCACTCATAATTCCATCAACGTCTGTGCCGCGTCATCAGTAGAGGTACAGTAATTAAGCGTTGGATGAATTAAGCTGTCCCACCATTAGCAAAATGAAAGGAATTTCATTTTGTTGAGGAATTGAAACTTTGCCCCATGGTACAAATACAGACAGAAAAACATGAGACCCAAAAAAAGGGTCCGTAATTTTTTTTCGAAAGTAGAATGCTCGATTATCCATAAGTCGACTGAACGATACTTCGAATTAAATTTATGTCGAAATAACCTTATGTCGCCAAACGCTGCTTCGACTGAACGATTTATCGAATATTTATTGATCGATCGACTGCTCTTTCGAATGAATTTTAATATTGTGATTGATTTTCTATAAATGTCTTCGTTTTTCTCTTAAAATCAGTTCGTACCTCTCTGGTGACGTTTACAATAGGGCGCGTTGGCTTAATAAAAATAATTTAATATGATTTTAGATATTATTTTTGGGCTATATAAACATATTAATTTAATGGCTCAATATCTATAATAATATTTTTATATGGCCGTGTGGTTCCCGGCAGGGTAGAATAGGACCACTCCAAGTCTTTCGGTGGATGTCGTAAAAAGCGACTTAGGAAACACAAGCTAAACAAAGCTTATAAACATCAAAGAGACCTCTCCAACCCGTTTCGTTGGCTTCGTAAGACCGTTGGATAGGTACGTTATCCCTGAGTGACATAGGCTAAGTATGTACAACGGGCGAAGCCAGGGTGGACTACTAGTTTATATGTAAACAAGCTTTTATCCGTGACTTTGTCCGCGTTAAGTATTAAGTACCCGTTTCGGTTGAACTATCTACGTTCTATATATACTGTAGAACCAACAGATTTACATAGTACATACGTAGGTTCTACAGATGGGACGTGAAAGTGTTACAAATATACAAACTCACTTTTGGATTAATAATATTACTTATTTAAGGTTATTTGGTCGTCAGTCTTGTCTTCTTGAGCCATTAAACCAGCCCTTCTTGAGTTTGCCCCTTTATATAACTGTATGTTCCCGCGACAAATATAAAGGAATTTGCTTTTAAATTGCAGTAGGCTTTGCTTACATGAGATTACAAACTACAGCATCATTATGAGAGACTTTACAGAAAGTATGCATGTTATAAATTCATTAAAATTTCAGTATCTCTTCACATTAGCATTCATTTTTTTAATAAATTATTTCTAACTATCACGGGAAACTGAAATCCTATGTGATTTTATAAAATATAATTTTAAAATGAAATTACCCTCCTTTTTTGCTTCGGAATGACACACATTACCACTTCTCCTGTTTATTACGTGTTTTTGTCTCAATCTCATTATTTAAAAAAAATGGAAGTATTGAAGTTTGTGAAATCGAAAAAGGGGAGCAATTTATTGCTATTAGAGGGTTATACATATTCGTTAAATAAAACAGTGACTGATAAATGTTATTGGGTTTGTACAGAAAAAACATCACTAAAATGCAGTGCAACGGCTAAAACGGTGATTGAAAATTCTAAACATATGTTGAAGTCTGAACTCGGCTTAGCAGGCCACCTTCATCCACCGCGCCCTGAAGAAAATATCGCCCGAGAGGTAAGGACTTCTTTAAAGAGAAAAGCGGAAAAATCTATGGAAAGCCCGTCCCAAATTATCCAAGCCTGTAAACAGGAAGTACCGCATAATGCAGGACCTTACATTCCTAGTAATGATGCTATGCGAATGATTATAAATAGAGCGCGAGTAAGGAAAACCCCATCAATACCGAAAGAATTATGTGATGTCAAATACTCAGATATATATAACGTGATCAACAACAAGAATTTTATGATTGGTCATTATATTAATGAAAATGAAAGTGTCCTAGTTTTCAGCACAGAAAATAATCTGCGCTTGCTAAACGATTCCGCATATTGGCTTTTGGATGGAACATTTATGACCTGCCCCGATCCATATACACAAATTTACAGTATACATGGATTTGTGGGTAAAAAGGAAGGTGCATTTAAACTCATACCATTAGTGTATGGGCTGCTTAGTAACAAAACTGAAAATTGTTATTATATTTTTCTTGAGATTGTTACGCGACATGCGAATTATGAATATAGCCTGGACTAAAAACCTCAATATGTGTTGACGGATTTTGAGATTGCTGCTACAAAAGCACTTAAAAGAGTATTTCCAGATAGTAGTCAAAAATATTGTTATTTCCATCTTCGCCAGTCTATTTGGAAACATATCCAACAAAGCGGATTTTCAAAAAGGTATGGTACAGATATTAGTTTCGCTCATAAAATGAGACATATACCTGCCTTGGCGTATTTAAAGCCCGAGGAAATTCGCGAGACATTCGCTTTGCTCCAGAAAAAAGTACTACCAAAGGATGTCAGTGCAATAGTTTCTTGGTTTTCCAAGTATTATGTAAACGGCACTTTAAAGAATAATACCTACTACTGATTCCAATAGTAAAAACTCCATAATAATTTCAATTCAAAGAATCCCACCTTTATTTCCACCTGAAACATGGTCTGTCCATGATCGTTTGGAAGCAGACACGCCAAATTCCCAGAACGCTGTTGAATCATGGCATCACCGCTGGAATGGGCTATTAGGTAGAAAGAAGTGGAATCTTTTTAAAACTATAGCGGAGATGGAAAAGGAACAAAAAAATAATGAGTTGATTGTAGAAAAAATTAGAGCCCAAGACGAGTTAGTGTCCCCTACTAAAAAGAAAAACCGGCCAAGTGCGTGTCGGGCCACGCGCAGTGTAGGGTTCCGTAGTTGCGAATGACAACTTCGAGTTCACACTATTCACACTCGCACCTTACAGTTTAAGAAAATTACAGCAAGTACAAGTTTTCGATACGAAACTTCAACTCGCTGTAATTTTGTATAGGTATTGTTTTTAAAATTGAAATCTGATTATAAACATCAATATGCCTTATCCGGTCCTATGTACGAAATTTGGTTGAAATTGGCTTAACTGTTGTAAAACTAAAACGAAACTACGTTTGTATGGGATTGCGGCCTTACGTGGGACTCTTAACGACCAATAACATCTTAAGGAAAATAGTATGAAATTTTACAGTTGATAAGTTGGTTGCCTATAACTTTTTAGTTTGTACTTAGTACCCAGCTCTGATAGTTTTCCTTTAAACTTCAGTATATATACTACTGCTGTAATTTTTTTCACGTGTCTATATATAACCGTTTAGCAGTCTAACAAAAATTCGCACTTTAAAACCAAATATTTCGAAAACGGATCCCTAAATCGAAAAATGGTGTTCTCAACCTCACAATATTTTTCAAAAACCTTTTTAACGATACCCCACACAATGGGTAAATAGAGAAAAAAAATTACTCCCCCACTTTACTTGTATGGGAGCTAACCTAAAAAAATTTTTTTTTCAAGATTTTATTCTACCACTTTTTTGCCATGATTAATATACATACTCATACCAAATTACAGCTTTCTAGTACTTATAGTCTCTGCGTAAAACCGCGGACGGACAGACAGACAGACAGACAGACAGACAGACATGGCGAAACTATAAGGGTTTCTTGTTTACTACGGAACCCTAAAAACAGGCTGGGAAGGAAGCAAAGTTGAAAAAACTACTACTAAAAGGTTCAATGTCTTACATTTGCCATTTTAAAAAATAATAAAATGTTTATTTTTGATTAATTGGCTTAGTCATCATGATATGTTATTAAATATGGATTAAGTATATATTTTTTTTGAAGTGATTCTTATCTGTTTGATAAAAAATCACAATATATTGAAGTGATCATGTTTTCAGTTTTTTTTTTTATTTGTTGTTATTTTGTTTGAATTATTTAATAAATAGTGATTAGCTCCCAGTCGTAATTTTTACCTATCTTTACGCTTAAGAGATCGTTTACACTAAACGTGTTGTCCACTATTGAGTGTGAGTGCAAGTTACGCAGTTTATAGCTTTTAAACTATTTTTTTAGCAGTTTATAGCTTGTAAACTGGGGCTGATGGTAAGTAACACAGTCGGCGGCGGATAATACGTTTGATGTGACGATGTCAAAAAATCAATTTTAATTTTGAGTGAACTCCTCTCTCTATATAATCAGTAGGATAGGATAAACTTTTCGGTACATATGTACTATTTGTTTTCATAGTAAAATTCATTCGAAAGGGCAGTCGATCGATCAATAAATATTCGATAAATCGTTCAGTCGAAGCAGCGTTTGGCGACATAAGGTTATTTCGACATAAATTTAATTCGAAGTATCGTTCAGTCGACTTATGGATAATCGAGCATACTACTTTCGAAAAAAAATTACAGACCCGAAAAAAAAGGGCAGTTAGATGAAACTATCAGAAATATCAAGCCTGCACACTATGCAGTTTAGTATTGCAACCCTAGCAACAGTTTAAATCTTGGTAACTTAGGAGATAAAATACATTATATTTCGTAGAAAAATCAACTTCAAACAAACTACTGAACTGATTGTGACTGATGAAAACTTAATGAGACCAATCGGAATTTATACCTAAATATCTAGGGTAAGTAGGTTCTTAATAATTTCATTGGAATATCTTTTAACCGTAGTAAATATACTAATAAACTTTGTAATTTTATTTTTGGATTTAATTTTATTATTATCCATTGGAATGATTATTTATAGTTTTGTTTTAAGGAATTAAAAATCGCAATTAACTTTCTACCTAAATGACACTTTTGCTTTCATGTAGTTAATGAAATATGGCTAGAAATTGCTTTTTTGGGTACGTAAGGTACGTACATTCTGGTGGAGGATAGCAATTCTGTAGCTTGACGGACGCTCGCCGATCGCCGTCAGCAACCACACGACGGGTAATCAACTTACGAGAGTAGGTACTTCACAGAGCTGAGCGTCAACCATGAGTTTATACATTTAATTTACGAGAGTATACGGTAACGTGTACTATAACCGTCATAGTTTACTATACTTTGTCCACCATGAGTACGAACGGATATACTTACCACAGTAGTTTTCGAAACTCGTAATCGAAAACGACTCAAGGTTGAATGCTAAGGTTGAATGTAATCGAATACGATCCTGTGTTTACAGGAACATTTTCTGCGGTATCAGCACCATGAGTTACAAAACTGACCTTCGTTTTCTATCGAGTAAGACAATAGTTTACTATTACGAGCCATCGAATAGTTTACTTTAGATCGAATCGTTTACTACTCACTCACGTAGGTAATAAACGGGAAATTATAAGTCAAGCCACAAAATTATTTATTAGCCATGTGATCAAACTTCTAATTTTATAGCTAAGCAACGGGAAAATGACCTAGCTTCTAATAAACTAATTTGTCTTTTTAATAACGCCAACTAAATATTCTATAGAAAGCTTCAAGTTAGATCAGCAATTCATCAATTATTATGACTTATCCTTCATATTTATATAATGCCACCTAATTTACTAACTCGGCCACTGAATTTACATCTGGTCATAATTTTTCATATTACAGCTATAACACAAAGTCCTCAAAAAGTATAATTCTTACCCTCCATAAACAACATCATATATTATAACTTAGCATGTAAAATAAGCAACTAATTCTTTCTTCAATCTAATAGTCACTGGAAAATTTTGTGTCGGGTGTTTGGGTGGGATTCGTGGTGAATTTCACCCAATCTCACGTATTGGGGAGAAGGAGAGTCTAGGCAAATATCACGTAATCTCTTTTCTATTTTCCACCTCAGTATTCATCAGTCACGACAATATTCCAGTAGTCAAATACGTTTCTTTGTAAATATATTTTTTTGTATTAGATACCTATTTATTACTGCCTACCTAAAAAAGAGTGAACTTCTAAGAAAATAAGGCATTAAAAATTCTAACGTAAGGTTTAGGGGAGAGAAAGGTTGTAGCGTCTAAATTTTACGACATCTCACCATGGGGAGACAAAAATAGCTGTACACAAATAGATTTTCCAAAAAAAACATTCCTAGTCTGGTGCACCTCCCCCGGGCAGTTCGTATTATCGATGATCCCGCAGTCAGACACCATTAAGACACTCTCAGTCTCCGAAGAGACGTTGGCTCTCTCTGGGTATGTTCTACCGTCTATACTATGAGGAGTGTTCAGAAGAACTTTTTGAATTGGTACAACGTCTCCTTTCTACCACAGCCTGCCACAGAAGTTAAGTCCATCCCATCTGACATATCAGAGCGCCATGTGGTTTTTCACGCGTAAAACAGGATTGTGGAATGGGCTTCTTCCCGAGGTTTTTCCTGCGTACTACTTGGGGTTCTTCAAAATGCGTGTTTACAGGTATCTTAAGCCTACGACGATGCCTACTTGCCATCAGATGGTTCGTCTGCTGTCAAACATACATAAAAAAAAGAATTGTAGGCACTTAATTTACGATTATTATTGTAATAATTTACTATTTAATGACAATTTTAGCAAAATTTTGACAAATAAATATTGGGGGATGAGTTATATTTTACAGTGCTAAGTAAAAAAATTAGAAGCCAATTAATATATTTTTTGGTGCCATATATTAATATTTTAGAAGGTTACTGCTTAAACGCATGTTATAAATTTAGATGCTAAATAATAACCACCATGCTGAGTTGTATTAAAAGTGGCTTTCTATGGAAATAACTAGTGGCTAAGATAGTATTATTCAAATGCTCGGTAATTGTGGCTGACTTAGTAATTTAGAAGGCAATGTAGATTTTAAGAAGCAAATAATGCAATTAAAAAGAAGCCTGTTTAATTGGCACCCTATATAAACTCATGGTTGACGCTCTGTTAGCAGCTAATAAAGATTCCATCGTCGTCTTGGCAGGCCAGGTGCAGCGGGTGATCCACCATTTGGAGCCCAGAACCCCTCAGGCCGCGGGAGAGCCACATAACTAACGAACGAGGCTCTCTCCACCATTTGCTGCCGCGAGCAATCGATGGGCGTCGTCAGCAGGATACTCCACTCGGGCCACTTTCCTTCAATCTGGAAGGATGCCTAGGTCATCATGCTGCCCAAGCCAAGCAATGATGCAAGATGACTCGAGAATCATTGGTACATCGCTCTGCTGAGCAATTTCCCGCAGTTCTTCGAAAAGCTAATGCTCCATCCAGTATATTGACCTGCAAATTTTACATCGTGCGGTGCAATTTGGTTTCAGACCGGTCCATTCTACGGGGTTCCAGGTGGCAATGATGCTGCACAGGAGAACGCCAACACGAACAACAAGCAGTCCGTGGCAGTCGTGCTCCTTGACTTCGCTTTGGCGTTCATACAGTGTGGCTAGTGCACAATCTATCCGCAATCGCGCGCATAATATTAGATTTATATAATCTAAGATTGGAACTGAATAATCAAACAAACTGCGCTCGCGAACCCGTCTGTAATTGAGTGGTATGGTAATAGTATTGCAAAAAATTATGGAAATCCATCTCATCATGATCCCATCAAACCCACAGACATGAAAAAAATAGTAAATTGTTGCACTGAGCAGGAAGTAAGTTATTGCTGCACGAGTGTCGTCGGGTCAGTGGTAAATTCGCCAAACTGCTATTATTGAATTATTCAGGAGAGGGCAATAAAGTTAAAAAAAAATATTGTAAATCGAGTTTTACAGATATGTTTTTGAGTTTGTTATATTCAGAAGGGTTAAAAATATATCTTTGATGGTTATTGGTCCAAAAGGTCCAATTATTATTATTAATTAAATAAAAGCAGTTTGGCTTATTTACCATAACTAGTACAAATTAAATTAATTAATTCACCAGTGGTGTATTAGTCAATGTGGCAGTTACATCAATTGGCATGGGAGAAATATGACCTTTGTAACGTTGTCTAGTAAATTTGTATTCAATCTTTTAGGTTTTGTGAGATAATTTTTACCTGACTACGGCGAGAAGAGTAATGATATTGACAGTCGCTAATGTAAGTATGTATGTATGTATATATATATTTAAGTTTCTATCTATATAAAACGTATGCATGTAAGAATGTATGTATATTTGTATGTATTCTATTCATTATGCTGACTAGGAACACGAGACACGAACTAACTCCTACCAAACTTGCGTGTACTTGACCGGAATTGGTACTTTTTATATATGCAGTCGAAAGTACCTTGTATGTATATACTTCCATATTTTTTATATTTTTTTTAAACCATAATTTATTTTTTTATGAATTTGAAAAAAGGTCTCAAACGTATGATTTATAAACAAATATCTGTGCCTTATACCCTGTCATTGTCAATCGATCCCGATGGAGCCCGATGGTACAGTGGGTGTGAGCTCTATGAGCGCTTACGTATGTTAAGCAACCCCTGGTACAGTCCCTACTTGAATGGGTGACCGCAAGTGGCATAAAAATATCTCGAGCTCCTCCGTGCTTCGGAAGGCATGTTAAGCCGTTGGTCCCGGCTGTCATCGTTGATGGCAGTCGTTAAGCTATGTCAGATGCCTTAAGGCAGCTTGAAAAATCTGACACCAGTGTTGGCCACTTACACATACGAAAAACAACAAACAGTTGTCAATCTGACGTAAAATAATGACATTGACAGGACTATGATAGTCTGAGTTGCCAGATTTGGGAAATTTTACCCGGGAGTCTGGAAATTTTCTAAGGCCTTGCGTCTGTAAATGTGAATAATAAATATCGTATCCGTTTTCACTTTTTTTTAATATAAATGCCGGCCAGTATATTTTTAGATGTAATAATTATTTGGACTTACTTATTTCTTTTAGTTGTACAACATGCTTACAGAAAGTTGCAGTAAAACTATGAAATGCTTTATTATTAACTATGTTCCTGATATTTTTACTCGTTTCTTTGATGTTCAGAAAATACGAAAGTCGAAAACACATCTCTTATTCTCTACAGACTGGACAGAACCTGAAGTCGTATGTCCAAAGCAATAAATAATGGTTTGGCAAATATTTTAGGGATCTTTTGGGAATTACATCAGTTTTGTAATCATTGAGCAGCCAGCACACCTGAAAACGTCCCTTGCCTTGTACATTCTAATGTGATGATATACGTGGATGGACTGATTTTGCCTTACATACAAGGCAATGAAAAAAGGCTGCTATGCTAATCAATATCACAAAAAGTTTGATGGTTGGCATTAACATTAAAAAAAAAGAACAGTGAAAACGGATACAATAATTATCATTCACATTGAAAGCGGCCTTTAGAAAATATCCAGACTCCCCGGTAAAATTTCCCTAACCTGGCAACTCAGACGGTCAAAGTCCTGTCAATGTCATTATTTTACGTCAGATTGACAACGACAGGGAATAAGGCACAGATATTTGTTTATAAGTCCTACGTTTGTGCCCTATTTTCAAAAATACATTAAAAAAAAATTCTGGTTTAAAAAAAAATATTAAAAACATGGTAGTATATACATACTAGGTACTTTCGATTGCATATATAAAAAGTACCACTTCCGGTAAAGTATGATTTGCAAGTCGCTTGCATTTTGCATTGCATGAAATTAAATTTTATTGTTTCATACAGTTTGATAGTCTTAGTAGTGGAAGTTTTGGGCTTCGCCATGGCAAATATTTTAGGGATCTTTTGGGAATGACATCTGTTTTGTAATTGTTGAGCAGCCAGCACACCCGAAAACATCCCTTGCCTTGTACGTTATAATTTGATGGTATACATGGATTGACTGAATTTGCCTTACATTACATACAAGGCAAGGAAAAAAGGCTGCTATGCTCATCAATGTCAAAAAAGTTCGTTGGTTTTTTGGTGTTTGTACATACCTATCGTTGGATATTTTTCATTCTCGATCGCAACCTGATAACATTGGCTTGACTTGTGGACACCGATATCTTGTCTTCTCAAGACACTTGACTCCGAATTCTTCATCTTTTGACAGACCATGGCTTTTCACACAGGCAGGACGTTGATTTTTACCAAACTATGGCATTGTGCAGCCGTAAATAAAAAGTGATTGAATAAACAGGTAAAATATTAGGAATTTAATTAACAGGTAAACGAAATGAGCGAAACCAAATCATTATTACATAGAAAAATATTCTAACCGGCATTAACATTGAAAAAAAAAATAACAGTGAAAACGGATACGATATTTTTCATTCACATTGGGAGAGGCCTTTAGAAAATTTCCATACTCCCGGGTAAAATTTCCCCAATCTGGCAACTCACACGATCAAAGTCCTGTCAATGTCATTATTTTACGCCAGATTGACAATGACAGGGAATAAGGAACAGATATTTGTTTATAAGTCCTACGTTTGTGGCCTATTTTCAAAAATTAATAAAGATATAAATTCTGGTTTAAAAAAATATTAAAAAATATGTAAGTATATACATACAAGGTACTTTCGATTGCACATATAAAAAGTACCACTTCCGGTAAAGTATGATTTGCAAGTCGCTTGCATTTTGCATTGCATGAAATTAAATTTTATTGTTTCATACAGTTTGATAGTCTTAATCTAATTTAGTGTCTTTTTATCGAATTTCGACAATAGTGATGTATTCAATTTGCCACTTAGGTTAGTTGCGCATTCTTAATTAAAGTTAAAATTATGTCGTATACCAAAGTCATGTTTTCAATCTGCCATTTAGGCTAGTTGAGCATTGCTAATACGAGTTTTAGTCATATCGTAAACCAAAGTCAAGTAATCAATCTGCCACTTAGGCTAGTTGAGCATTGTAAAATTAGGTTTAAATCATATTGTAAACCGAAGTAAAGTATTCAATCTGCCACTTAGAATAGTTGAACGTGGTTAATTTATTGTTTAAATCATGTTGTAAACTGAGGTAAAGCAATCAATATACCACTTACGCTAGTTTACTACTTAAATTTTAATTTACAAAGGCGATATTTTCAAAGTGTTAACTGACCTATATGCACTTAAACGAGTTTACTTTTGTAAAATTTTTAATTTATGCAGATTGCAACCAGCCCCCCTATTTACTAACTCGGATGACAGGTGTCGATGCCTATCAATCTAGAATTTACTGTTACAATGCGGGTTTTGCTTGCTCGAACTTTTTATTTGAAATACAAAAACCGCATTGTAACAGTAAATTCTTGATTGATAGGCATCGACACCTGTCATCCGAGTTAGTAAATAGGCCGGCAGGTCAAATTGAAATAACTCCTAAAGTATTAATCCTGCATGTTTGAGATTTTGACACTATGTGTATAAAAAATAAACAAGCACTTTGACATAAAAATGTCAAAATCGCCAAAATGGCAGATTGGCGAGTTTACCACTGACCCGACGTGTTTATTTGGAGCCCGAGCGCCAGCGAGGGCTCTAAAAAGCACGAGTGCAATTTAACTTACTTAATGCGAGGTGCATAATCTGCTTTTCTTTCAACTACTGCAATAAAAGTACTTAGTTGAAAAATAAAACTGAAGACAAATTACAATAGTTAAAAATTTGTTGTTCACATTCCCGAATTCTTTTTCTTTATAGCCAGTATTTTTTTTTAGGCAAGGCAATACACACGTCCCTTTGTTAACTCCATACGGCCGTTAGGTTGGCCAACCTTCTTTATGTTGTGGTGTTCCTTTTTCAGGTTGTGGTAGAGCCACGCTACCGGCAAAAATCACTTCAGCTGGTAGCATGAATGGGCCGGCTCGTCCGGGGAAGTACCACACTCTCACAGAAAATCGACGTTTGAGTAGTAGTTTTACAGCTTCTATGCTTCGTTCGGTGAGTGAGAGAGCCGGAGGCCCATCCCCCCTCCCCTCTGGGGAGGGAAAACAAAAGGCCGGCAACGCTCTTGTCATACCCCTGGTGTTACAGTAGTCCATGGGCAGCGGTGATCACTTACCATCAGGTGACCCGCTTGCTCGTTTGCCGTCCTCTGACATAAAAAAAAAATGACAGGTGACAACTATTTCCACGATTTAAAAAAACTAAACAGTGCAGTAAAGGATTTCCATACATTTTTGCTGCACTAGAGCAGCAAAAATGTATGGAAATCGTTTACTGCACTGTTTAGTTTTTTTTTTTACTTCTAGTGCAGCAATGTTCCGCTTTGTGCTGGATATGTAGTGCAGTTATGATAGAATTGCAGCGTAGTTGGAAGAAAAATTATTATGCTCAAACCTGATGACGTCTGCTGGCTAAATGCATTAAATGCAAAAGCAATAAAAAAAGACTTGTCATAGTGACATTGACATGTTCCTTTCCAACTGACTGTCAGTCTGTCCTGTCACTCACTGACCGACCCGACCACTGACACCACTGTCAAGCGAGACGCAAGCAAGTTTGGTTTTATCAAGATGTGGAAGCGTTTTCCTAATAATTCGTCGTATTTCATCTTTTATATTCAAAATGATAACTATGATATACTCATTACTGATTACCTCACCGTGTGGTTTGTTCATTTGACGGAAAATGATTTTCTAAATCGTCTAAAAGTAAGTATTTTCCTATCATGATCTGTCGTGGTTTTATCGTGCTTGTAAACATCGGAGTGTGACCATTTAATGTTATAATTGCTTATTTATTCTTACAGGAGAGTAATACTGCATTGGAAACAAACGATAGTTCTCTAAAAAGCAAAGGAATTGAAATGCTGACAAACCCTGATAAGTTGAGAAAAGCAGACATCAAGGTAGAAGGCCAAACAATGTGGGTTGCTATGAGTATGTCTTTTGGCTACCCTTTCAAACTCAATCTCAGCCTCACTGAAGGCTCAAAAGAAATGGTAAGTTCTTCATTAGCTTTCAGAATAGCGGTCGGGGTATACGAAAGAGGGTCCCGGACTTAGAAAAATTTTGGCACTTGGAAGTGAAAAAACATAATTTCTCGAGTGTACATTCCTTATAATTTTTTATTATCATTTTATTTCTTTCTAATTTGTTATGCACTTACTCTAATGAGCATTTTCGTCATAACATCCCTAGCTGTGGGGCCGTTCAAGTAATAATAAGCAGGATATTAACTACCTACTTTTGCTGACAAGTGGGGAAAGTTCCTCACTTGTCAGCAAAAGTGATGCCTTCCTGAAAGTGAAAGAACATGTTATTATTTTAGTAATGACAGTCTCCAGCTTTCTCGTTAGCGAAAGAACATTTTATCATTTTCATAAAATATGTTTGAATGTTTATTCCGGGAAAGGTTCCAAGCCAAACCCTGCACGACACCCACGAATTTGAATGAAAACATTGAAGCCCAAGGTATGCTCTCATCACAGCATGTTGGTAGCCTGGCTTATTATTCTTTTCTCAGACATGTAAAAGGCCACTGCAGAGCAAAATTTATGGTGATTTTGTCATCCTTAAGTTGCAGGCTAGTTTTCAAATAGAATAAAATTAGTCCAATTAGATTGATTCAAAAAATATTAAACACAATTTTTAGGGATCCGTACAAAAATTTGAAAACGGAGCCCTTATAGGATCACTTGTGTGTCTGTCTGTCCATCCGTCCATCTGTCACAGCCGATTTTCTCCGAATCTACTGAACCAAATTAGGTGAAATTTGGTAAGATGGTGTAATCCTATGACCCAAACACGGATAAGCGAAGTAAATAAAGATTTTTTTGAAATGAAGGTCATTTTCAGGGGCACAATTACAAAATTAAAAAAAAAGTTTTGCAAACCTTACTGTGTCATATATCAAATGAAAGGGCTCATCATGAGGATCTCAAAAATATTTTTTTTTGTTCGGGTAAAATCAATACTTTTGATTTTATTCACGAAAGAAGGCAAAAATTGACCATTACCCGGTACTCACACTAGGCCGGTTTTTTTAATGAAACAAAAAATTACTAAGTCAAGCTCCTTAAAAATTCCATATGATATTGCAGTTTGTTACATTTTTTGGCAAACTGTAATGTCAGAAGTCACTCATGAACATTGACACGCTTTACAATTTATTGTTTAATGGACAAAAGGAAAAATAAATGTTTACAATTTTTAATAACTAACTGGCAAACTGATATTAATATTATTTTGACCCAGGTAGTTTCCTGGGTTTATTCTTATTGGCCTGTTGTGTCCCATTGTTGGACAAAAGCCACCCTTAATATATAAAATCTTTTTTACTTTCTAGTTTTTCCAAAGAGTGACACAGCCGCTGTTGAAATTGGTTCAAGATCTGAAGAAAAGTGAAAATGAGCTGCGACATCTCCTAAAGAAGAAAGATGAAGAAATAGAAGAGTACAAAAGTGAAGGAGCTCAAGTTGCAAGTATGTTTAAAAATCTATTTCGTACCTATAAAACCTACTTGATCTTTAAGCTAAGTTAGTACTATTGATAGAAAATCTAAGAACCTGTATTATTTATATGAAAAAGATGAAATGTTATTGATTTGAAGAAGTCCCACAGTAGGGAATTTATTTCGAGCCATCATGTCCTGCTGGGCAAAGGCCTCCCTCCGCTTCTTCCATTCAATCCGGTCATGCGTTAATGTCCTTCCACTCACAGTAGGGTGTCGTTTTTTTTAAGTGCATGTGCTGTGCACTAAACGACCATTCCACAGCAACTTGCATCAAGAAGACATCCAGACCATAATCACACTTACTTTGCTTGTTGAATCTGATATATTCCACAATAGGTATGTGGAACTATGAATATAAGTAATAAGATGTGGCATAAATTGTTTTTCATGTTGCTATAGAGAGACCTTCCAAAAATAAATGCAATAAGTAGTGAGTTCCCTCTAATATGGTTGAGCTCAGCGATGGCTGATCCACACGTCAACTCGTGAACGGGTGCTGTCAGGGGGGGCTGGTCTGCTCGGCCTCTTTGAGACTACTTTAAGTATCATAGTTATGTCGTTTATTATCTTTGCACACTCGATCCTTAACATAAACATGTTCCAAAAATAATAAAATATTAGGTATAGGTATTGAAATTGTAACATGAAAACAGAAAAAAGAAAGAAAAAAGAAAAGAAAGAAAAAGACAATAAGGAATAAATATTCGTAATCATATAAAGCCCTTCAGGCGAGTAGGCGACCGAAACTGTTGATAAGTTTCTTTCGGCGTTTCCTCTCTGCAGTGGTCGGTTCCGAAACGCTAGTAGTCTGTAACTTTTGAACAATTAATAAATACATATATCTAATGAGATAATTTTAAATATGATATGACGTGAAAAAGTGCCTGCAAAGGCCTATTTTCTGAATAAATGTTTTGATTTTGATTAAATCTCTTTCAGGTATAATAAAGCATTATAGAAATCTCCAGCAGTTTGGAAATTGTATTTGGTGTACCTACTGTACGTATAACTACTCTCACATCAGCAGGCCGATTTGCTAACTCGGTGTACAACGATTTGATTGTCACTTCAGCAGCCATTACGGTTTTCAAATCTTATATAAAAATAGTCATTCATACCGAAGCCGTAATGAATATTGAAGTTACCATGAAAATGATGTACACCGTAGCTGTCAAAAGTTAGCAAATAGGCCTGAATATAATAATATGTGAGAGTAGTTATACGGTGAACTATATGGAGCTAGATCTAACAATATTAATCAAATGTTTTAATCTATATAAATTTCAGGACACTTCAAAACCTCGAAATTCAATGATGAACAACATATGAATCAATTCAAAGCATATGCTGAAAGTTATGGCTCTTCAGAAATTCCTAAGGATATCTTGGAGAAATCTGTAACTCTACCTGAAGATACAATAATGTAAGTTTATTTACACATTTTATTTAATTTAAATGGTATGTTTGCTATAAACCCCGAATGCAAAATGATGATTTTTTTAAGTTTATCCGCTAAGGTTTTGTTTATATACGATATATTGAGACAATTTAATTCTGTTTCTTTTTTTCAAAGCAGGTTTTCTAACGAGGGGGCTTTTCGTCCTAATTTTTTAATTTTATTTATCAACTTACAGAAAAACAGAACCTGTCAGCATAAAAACTGAAACCCAAGAACCACCAGTTTCAATAAAATATGAACCAGAAACGCCAGCTGCCACCATAAAAATGGAAACAGAAACTGCACCAGTTCAAGAAAGTCACAGAATACAAGCAACAGTTAGTGTAAAAAGCGAAAGCATAAAAACACAGCCCAGTTCAGTGACACACGACCCTAGGAAAAGGATGAGGGCGAGACTGAATCTTTAAATAGGTATTATTATAAACTTTCGCTGTCTGAGGATAAAACTCACAGAAAAGGCGTAGGGCGAAGGCACGGCGCAAATACGGTGCAGGCGTAGGACACTTTGATAGTATTTTAAGTTTTATTATCATTCACAAAACGACCAATATCGCAAGAAATAAATTGACGCCTCCGCTGCTCGCACGTGGCATCTTGAGTAGCGAATAAGTTTTTTTTTTCTTGCAATGATGATAGCTGTCAGCATACAAATGGAAACAGAAATGGCAGAATTGTAGAAAATCACAGAATACAAGCAACAGTTAGTGTAAAAAGCGAAAGCATAAAGACAACCTAGTTCAGTGACACACGATCCTAGGCAAAGGATGAGGGCGAGACTGAATCTTTAAATAGAGGATAAAACTCATAGAAAAGACGTAGGGCGAAGGCACGGCTCAAATGCGGTGCAGGCGTGGGACCTTATGATAATATTTTAAGCCTTATTGTCATTTACAAAATGACCAATATCGCAAGAAATAAATTAACGCCTCCACTGCTCGCTCGTGGCATCTTGAGTAGTGAATAAGTTTTTTATCTTGAAATGGTGACAGCTATCACCATACAAATGGAATCAGAAAATCACAGAATACTAGCAACAATTAGTGTAAAAAGCGAAAGCATAAAGACCCAACCTATTTCAGTGACACACGATCCTAGGAAAAATATGAGGGCGAGACTAAATAGGTACTACTATAAACTTTCGCTGTTTAAGGGATAAAAGTCACAGAAAAGGCGTATGGCGATGGCACGGCGCAGTTGCGGTGCAGATGTGGGACACTATGCTAGTTTTAAGCCTTATTGTCATTTACAAAACGAACAATATCACAAGAAATAAATTGAAAACTACCAGCATTGCGATAAAATACTTCGTCTCTAGACCGCAAGTAGACAGCAAGATGCTACGAGCGGCCTGAAGAGGCGACAAATTTTTAACGCAATATTTTCATTGAGTGTACAGCGCAGGCCTGGGACGTTATGATAGGATTTTAAACCTTACTGCCATACTAAAAGCGACCAGCATTGCAAGAAAACAAATATTATTCGCTCGCTACCTCTAGATGTCACGTACTTTCGTAAGCGGAGGCGTCAGTTTTTTCATGCGATATTGGTTGTTTTCAGAATGACAATAAGGCTTAAAATTCTATGATAGTGTCCCACGACTGCACCATATCTACGCTTTGCCTTCGCCGTACGCCTTGCCATTAGTTTTTGGCCAATATATTCAGTCTTGTACTGACCGTCACTATGAAATACAGTCGTACTTGGTGGTATGAAAAATGTACAACATTAATTATATTTTAGGGAAGATGAATTAATAGCTATAAGAAATGTCAAAGTAAAATGTTTTGTATGAAATAAGAAAATTGATAAAATAGTACAATATCATTATGGTATAACATAGTTATAACAAAGTTTGTGTCATAAATTTTGCTTGAATGTGTTAACTTAAGGGGCTTAGATCACCATCTAGCGCCATATCTAATTTCTTTTACTACTAAATCAGATCAAATTGAACAAGTCTGCTTCAGTACTTTGGAAGTAGGTTATGTACTTATAGTAGGTACTTTTAGCATTTCTTAACAGACTTAAAAAAAAGAAGGAGGTTTACAATTCGTCGTAATGTTTTTTTTTTTAAGTATGTTCCCCGATTTCTCGAAGACGCCTGGCCAGACCGTTTACCGATTTAAGAAATTCTTTTTTTGTTCGATAGGTAATACTTTACAGGCATTGCTTTACAGATGGTCCCATTAAATTTTTATCGAAATGTGTCTAGCGCTTTTCAAAAAAATACACAAATACCAAAAAAATTTTACACTTATTTCCATTTTTTTCTTATGCTTATAAAAAAATAGGGTTGAAGTCGGTTTTTGCTATTTGTTAAAAATATCTTAAATTATTTTCATCATCTGATATTGGCCGTACAAAAATAAAATGGCGTCAGTTTTGCTGATTTAACCCTCCTAATAAATTTCAAATAGTGAGTATTAGTTTCGTGAGCATGAAGTAAATTATATAATGAGTTTAAAAGATCATTGATATTTTAAGTAAGTTCGTAAAATTATTTTGTTTCGATTTTAAACTGATAATGGACATGGGCAATAAAAATGCATAACTTTGTATTAAAACTTTATTTATACATAGAACATTTAAAACCTAATATTAATTGTGCTGGGATAGTAACTGTTACTAATAATGTGATTAATTGGAGACTGTATATTGTATAATGATTTAGGTATATGATTTTAACAATTCTATTTTGTATGAAATAATTACAGGTTTATATTGAGTAATGTATTTTCCACAAGCCTTTTAGTTATTATTTGTTTTCTAGGCACGAGCTATTTTACAGATTAAAATATTGTACAGACAGAGTCATCCAAGAACGCGGTCCATTTCTTTTAGCTGAGCGAATAACGCATTCAGAGTTATTGCTGTTTCACCTGCATGAAACGAGGGCGCTACGCGAGCGAGCGAGATGACACGATGATTTTCAAGCATTATTCGAAACGTTCTCCGTCCTTTAGAAAATAAAGATTCTATTCCATATAATTATGAAATAGTTATTTTGACTTACGAGCAACTCGGGTAGTACAGAGAGTCGTGCTCCTGCAGTGGAGACTAACAAAAACCTGGTGATGAGTTACAAACCAATGTTCGCAAGTGATAAATATTGGACCTACATATTTGTATTTATTACTAAAGTATAGTTCCCGGTAGAGTAGAATAGGACCACTCCAAGTCTCCACGTGGATGTCGTAGAAGGCGACTTAGGAAACAAACTAAACAAAGCTTATAAACATCAAAGAGACCTTTCCAAAACGACTGGCATGCGTGGAGAGTGTAGGCCAAATCCTCTATGGCTAATAATATGTGGCCCTAGTAGTACAGAGAGGGTCGTGCTTGTGTAGTGGAGACTATAAAAGACCTGGCGATGATGATGACACGTTTTGAGGCTTTATATATCATCTATCATAACAGCTATAATTTTCAAACCATAAAGCTGTATAAGAACGTACTAAGGTGTGATGAAATAAATTGATTTAAGGCGCTGTAATTCACGAACTGCCGTAAAACGTCTACTTTTTCGTCGCGCAGTTAGCCTTATTTTTCATGCAATACTAGCATGAAAAAAATATGAAGTAAAGTTCAAAGATCAAAATAAATGATTACATCAAAATATTTTCAAAAAAATATTTAAAACCTAGGAAAATAAAATGGCAAAAATCTATATCCAGAAAAGGTTTCGTCGCAAATTACTTGATATTTTCAGCAATAACTACAGTTTTTTTCACATCTATAAAAAGTAAAACTTACTGAGCAGAATGGATACCTAAAAATATTATAATATTTGGTTATAATTAAGGAATGATTAAATTAAAACCGACAAAAAGCGGCTGAAATGACAGATACGAGTTCGAACTGAGATCGCCTACCGGTATCGCCACTTTTAACCTTATTTCATTACCAGTACGTACTATTATCGCGCGATTACCATTACGTACTATTATGACTAGGTGTTACAGCGCCTTAATGCTTGATCTTATACCAATATTGTCAAACATTGTAAGTAATTTTCTTTCGCTGTTTGTATGATTTTTATGAAATGTAAGGCTGCAGTACTGATGCTTCGGATCCTAGCAAGCAAGCAAGACGAATGACTGTAGAGATCTTGTCTAGTAATATATTTAGTAGTTTTACTGTGAGTAGCGTTATAAATAAACTTCGTGGATGGCACTGTCTGTAACTGCTGTGACGTGTTGTTATAAACCATATCATAATGCTAAGATCATTATATAGATGTAAGTATACTTATTTAATATTTATTTTCGTTGTGACTTTTAATGATAAATTTTACAAGATGGCAATTGTTGCGATTGAAGTTATACAAAACTTTACATGAAAAAGAACCTTGCTTTGCATTTTATGCTTTTAAATCCACTTACATTTGAATTTCTTACAATTTTATAATTTAGGTGATGCTCATTTTGGTTCACTGTCCGGCAGCAAAACACATATTCTCGGGGCCAGCCCTCAAGTGCTAAGCACATAACACAAGCCAATATAATAGAAATTAACTTTAACTATGCTCTTTAACTTTCGCATTTCCAACTCATAGTTAATATTAACGGGACGTTTTATATATTCGCAGTCTAGCTGCGACCACGATGTATGCAACTCCATAGTTGCTCTTTAGTAATCCAAGTGGAAATAAATTAGTAAAAGGTGCGTGCTAAGTCCCGTTAAGATTCATAACTAAATCAAACTATTCCACTACAATACATAAGTAGGCGCATGTCAAATGACCATGTTTTTTTTTCTGAGTTTTATTTTTTTTACCACGTTGGAGGCCAAGAGGCGGTCCCGAAGAACTTGACACCAGTGTGTGCATGGTCGACTGACTGTGTCACCTACACGTAATGATGATGATATTTTTTTCTTTACCATTGTGTTGTTTTGAGTTGCTGCAAGTCTAAATTTTTTTTTCGTTATTTTATCGAAGTCTCGACATCGTGTCAATGTATCTTCTTGATCTAACTTATGGAGGCAGCTTGGTCAGACTATTCCTTAGTCAAACCAAAGTGTTCAGCCAACACCGAAGAATATTGACTGAAATATCTTATGAAAAGTTGTTTATATTGATGGTTCGAGACGCCCTAAGCAACTTCGCTGCCAGCTGGTGTCTTGAGTATGGCCAAAATATTTTTAGTCTATTTCATTTGCGCGGGAGGTCACGAAACACGCAGAGCATTTCGCTCAGTGCCGTCCGAATTCTGGCCGATTGAAATTGTATGGGCGTAGTCCGCAGATATGCGGAGTTGGCTGCGAAGTTGTTAGGATGTTGACCATACATTTACAAATCCCAGTGTTACTCAGTTTATTCGTCTCCATTACATAATCGGAAAGCCCGCGACACAAAATGTGTGAAAAACATTGGTGTTACATTGCAGAAATTTGAACGATCACAATCGTCTTTTGACATGAGCCTAAATCTCTTTGCGGATTAAAAATATCAAATACATGCATTTTTTTTTATACAATCTACGATCAAATTATCTAAATTGACATCAAAAGCTTTGCTCTCCAATATAATCGCATTAGTCGTAACTGAAGGTGAAGTTATTGATTTTAATTCTATGTTTTTAAATCATGATTTATTTAAGATGTAATGTCAAGTAAGTACATTCCTTTCAGAAATATTTCCTATTTAATTTATTGAGAGATTTCTTCACCCTATATTTGCACGATGAAATTGGTATGTTTTTATGTAACAGATACGTTTTTACAAAATTCCACTCCTAATAAATATTTTAAATTCGATAGATAATGTGCCTTTTATTGATTTTAGTCTAATATTAGATACGCACTATCCGGTTTGCCGTTTTAAAAAGGCTGTTGGTTGTCTGTATAATACACGGAAGTTCATTGCACACTTCATGTTTTAAATACTTGATTATTTCGGTACCCAGGCACTATTTTTGTAGCACACTACCACAGAATTAATAATAGTATACAGAAGCTGTAACCTCATCTTGGGTAACTTTGAATTTCATTCTAACTTTGTATCGCATTCAAAAAGTATGTATGTATTTTTTTTATAAATACGATTTGAAAGAATTTCAATATACTACCTACACATAAACATGTTATTGAATTAATTTTATCGTGAGTATGTGAAAAACAATTCAAACATACTTTTTGAATGCGATTCAAAGTTAGAATGAAATTCAAAGATACCCCAGATGACTGTACAGAACGCTATATTGTAAGTGACGCCGCGAGTTTCCAGCGTCCCTTGCAATATGGCATCCCCGCACCTCTACCCCTTGCTAAGGAGTTATAAAGGTTTTGAAAAACAGACTTACTGCTCCAATTCTCCGGTTTTAAAAATAGAGTTAGCTGCTACTGTTCTCAGTCGCACGCGTCGTCTCTAATACGTACGTTAGTAGTTGAATTCATTCTGCGGCGTTGACCCTGATAGTTGAGTCTCTCACACAGACGTGTGCACGGATGTAGTTTCGTTTGTAGTAGTAATCACCTCTTGTATGTCACAAGTATGACACTAGATATAATAATTAGGTAATGTGCGGGCTTCAAAACAATATTTATTGTTGTAGTGTATGGTCACTCTCTTACCCGCTGGTAATATTTTGGTGAATAGAATAGGTTTTTAAATTTTTGGTGAATAGTTTTTATGTTCAATGATCATCTAACTGGGATCTAAGCCTTTTTGATTCATTTATTTCACCTTTTGAACTTGAACTTTTTTAAACGGCTAACCAGATAGTTTGTACCCTTTTACAATATCGCTGAGCAAGTTGGTAGCTGCGAAGGATTTTGACAGATTAAACCTACAACAATAAAGGCCTTTATGAGTATTTTTATCCAATATTACTATGATAAACTCATAGTCAAATTATGAATCGCTGTTTTTTTTCCAATACTGAAAACTACCGAATATGCCAACAGACATGTGCCCCTAGATCCGGTACTCATTAGTGTAAATTATGAAATATAGGCTCAATTCATACCGAAACGGCAGCGAAGCGGCGAGCACTTACACTGTGATAGGATTTTAAGCCTTATCCGCTAACGGAAAACGACTATTGTCGCGTCAAAAATTTGTCTCCTCCTCTGGCAGCTCGAGGCCCCTTTTGGCATCTTTCGACCGCCGGCGACGAAGTTTTTTCTCGCGATGTTAGTTATTTTGAGCATGCAAATAAGGGTTAAAATCTTCGCTCGCCGCTTGGCTGCCGTTTCGGTGTGAATTGAGCCTTAGTACCTACTTACTTCAAGGGCACATGTATCTTGGGATAAGTAAAATCGTTAACCCCTTTGGTTAGCAAACGGCGATCGGTTTAAAATTTTCTAAAATTGACTAAAGTATTATCGTCTATGGTAAAGAATATACTTATTTGTGATTAAGTATATGTCTAGACAAGTACCTACCTAGGTACCTACGGGTGATGTCTAAATATGGATAATGCATTTAAACTTTAAAAATATTATAAGTCTCAGACACAGAAGTCACATATTGGGTAGCAGACTTCTCTAGATTATTTACTGTTTCAAGAAATTTTCAAAATTTGTTTATCCTGAATTCGCTTGTTTAGTGCTCAGATCAGAAATCTCTTTAAAGTAAATCAATTTATTTATTTCTATGACTAAAATATTCATATATAATTATTAACATAACATTCGCAGTTTGCAGCGCTTTGTTAATATGAGATGTAGTTTTCGTAAGATTGAACATGAACTTGAACATACCTATAGGTACAAGCGCCTAAAAGTGACATACATACCTAGTATCAAGTCTTTTCAGTACCCCACGCTCAGGTCTATAGACCTATAAGCCTCATTGGTGGGCGTGTAGGTGGCAAATGGAATTAAAATAAAAGTTAATACCTACTTGTCATGACGGTGCCTATCTACTTTAATGCTCGAATACATGTAAGAGGTGTCGTTTCATAGAAAGGTAGGTATTTGTCTAGATTCACATTAATTGATATTGTTCTATATGTGTGTAAGGTGCACTCAGAATATGCGACAGTTGTTACACGCAGACAGCACACAACGCGTGAAGCTAATAGTCTACAAGCAGGGGTGAAATAATTTGCCCCTGTTTTTCTATTTTAATGTATAGTTGTAGTTTTTATGTACTATTTGCCTAGGTATGACGCCAGTATTAGATGTTTCCCAAAAGTACCTTTGTAATCGTGACATCTTAGGATTGTCCACTCTATTTGGTCGCTTTTCACTTCTTCTTCACAGCGCTGGGCTTAAGAGCGTATACTAGCAGTATTTTTTCAATATGGTTTCCATACAAATGTATTTCTCTATTTTCTCGCTGAAAACTGATTCTAGAGCCATAATTCTTTTTTCATAAAATCTAGTATACTAAAATAAGAATGACTCTATTTTTTATTTTTTTCAAAAAAACTGTTTTTTTACAATTTTTTTTTCGTTTAAAAAGGTTTTTAGAAAAAAATAAAACATAGGGACCTACTCATTTTAGTAATAGATTGTATGTAAAAAGAATTATGCCTCTAGAAGCAGTTTTCAGCGAGAAAATAGAGAAATACATTTGTATGGAAAACGCACTGCTAGTATACCCTCTTAAAAGAACTGAGAAATTACTTCACACCGGGTAGGAACCTCCTCCGGGTCTTTTAAGCCGCCTAAAGTATGATTTCTACTACTAAAGTCGGGCCGTATCGGATATACAATGAAACAAAGGAAATTCGACCTTATTTACATAGGTATCTACGTTTCATATTTGAATTATGTAGTTACTCTTACCTTCTGCCGACTCTTGTTTTGTTCATGCAAATGTATATTGTATGTGCGCCGGCCCGGACAGGCCCGGACCGACCAATTTATTTGTCCGTTACATCACGACTAACAGTTAAGACTACTCGGTAATCAGAGGCCCACATCGTTGGACGCTATCCCAAGATTTCACGAAAAATATGTATGCACCGTAGGTACAGTGGGCTTCAAAAATAGCGAAGGATTTTTTGTTAAGACAGTTAATAAATATTATTCAGGTTTAAAAATTAAAATATAACTTTTGATTGAGCATTCTAAGCCTCTGAAGCCTACTGTACAAAAACTACGCAATGTATCTACTTTGATGCTACGTTGAATATGACTGTTGCATTACATGAACTTAGCGGCTAACAGCTACACTTTGACACATCTGTTTCGGATTCCGATGCCTTTATGACGTTGTCTCTCTCCTTCAGTTCAAAAGCGTCGGCCTGAAAGAGATAGAATTTGTTATTAAGGCCATACATGAATTTGTCGGGGCCCAGTGCTTAAGAGGGTATACTAGCAGTGCGTTTTCCATACAAATGTATTTCTCTATTTTCTCGCTGAAAACTTCTACAATTCTTTTTACATACAATCTATTACTAAAATAGGTAGGTATGTCACTATGTTTTATTTTTTTCTAAAAACCTGTTAAGAAGAAAAAAAAATTGTACAAAAATAGTTTTTTTGGAAAAAATAAAAAAAAATCATTCCTATTTTAGTCCTAGATTTTCTGAAAAAAGAATTGTGGCTCTAGAATCAGTTTTCAGCGAGAAAATAGAGAAATACATTTGTATGGAAACCATATTGAAAAAATACTGCTAGTATACGCTCTTAAGAAGACCAGTGGCGTGATTACAGTTGCATCACTGCCTGCCTGCTGAGTGGACCCTTTTTGGTGCCTTGCTCTTTAAGAAATAGATAAAAAAATTACAGTTCTAAGTTGTATGTAGTTTGTGTGTGTATCCGAATATTATTATACTTCTTTCTTATATGAAAACTGAGAGATTATAACAAAATAAACTGCAATGCCCTTCAAAACATGTAATGTATACCTAGTACTGGTTAAAATTTAAAGTGAAAACGTAAAGCTTTTCTCAGTGCTTTTTTAGGGTTGCGTACCCAAACGGTAAAAACGGGACCCTATTATTAAGACTTCGCTGTCTGTCCGTCCGTTTGTCATCAGGCTGTATCGCAAGAATCGTAATTGCTAGACAGTTGAAATTTTTACAGATTATGTATTTCTGTTGCCGCTATAACAACTAATACTAAAATCAAAATAATAATAATAATTTAGGGGAGCTCCCATACAACAGAGTAGTTGTTGGCGTTTTTTGCTGTATCTCATGAACCGTAATAGCAAGGAGGTTAAAATTTTCACAGATGTTATATCTATATATTTTTGGTTCGGAACCCTTCGGCCGCGAGTCCGACTCGCACTTGGCCGGTTTTTTCTAATAACGGCCCCTTTTGGCGAACATACTGCGTTTATCTAGGAATAATGCATTGATTCAATATAGGTACAACAACCCTTGCATTTCACGCAACTTTTAAGTGTAGTTAATATTTTTCAACATGCAAAAAATGGAAATATAAGTCGTCTATAGCTCATAGTTTAACTCGGCGTTGCTCGCTTTGGGTAAATTTTACCCAGAGCTACAAACAGTTGACTATATTTTTTAACTGACTAACCACAGTGTGACGCGCTTTTGAGTACCTTCGAGTCACGTCCTTGAGCGTCGTCTCCCATCGGGAGGTTGAGTTGGCGCGACTCATTGGTGAGTTGTGGACATGCAAAGTGAGTATGGGTGATTTTCACCCATACTCACAATATGGTGTGTAAGTTGTTAGAATGAATTGAGATTTTTGATCTCTTGTAGAATTTTTTTTCCAATTCAAAATAAACCATATAATTAAGTTTTTTTGGTATTAATTAAATCTTTAGGTATCATTTCATAAATATAAAATAAAGAAACAAGCCAATTAGCAATTACTTTTGACAAGTATCTAGTTTTATATCTGGGTATATTTTACCCATAGCGAGTATGTATGTAGCTTATAGGGATGCGACGAACGCCGAGTTAATTATCACTTCGATCACGATATATTGTATACCTAAGTACCTATAAGTTTTAGTTGCTGGTTTGGGAGAAGGGAAAAAACATAGAATATACCAGCTGCTTTTCTTCCCACGCAGACCGTAAAAGCCGGTCAAGGGTTTGGGCAAAAAACTAAGGAATCACATCAATAGGCGATGCTAGCAACCCATCACTATTTTGATTCCGCTTTCCACCTTTACGCCCACTATGATGCTAAAAGTGGCCAAGTCTTATGACTTTCGGCTCTGTCTACTCCATTAGGGATAAAGAAGTGATAATATGTAGGTATGTATGTAAGTATGTATAAGTTTTTAACGGAGTACAATAAATACATTATAGGTTGGGATGAAAATATTCATTCTCACCTTGGTTTCTCTGTATTCTCTTATTTTTCTCGCTAAAGTTAAAAATGCTTCTTCTATGTTAATATTACTTTTACACGACACTTCGAAGAACGGCATGTCGAAATCATCAGCTATCTGTAAATCAAAAACACATTTGTGTATTCTTTTAACTGAAAATTTTGTTTTGTAAACAATAATGCGAGCAGCCGAAGATAGATCTCGATGGCATGCAATTGGGGAGGCCTATGTCCAGCAGTGGATGAGTATAGGCTGATGATGATGATATATTTAAGGTACTTAAATGAAACCAAATTTTGAGTTTTTACTAAGTATACCTAACACTTTTTTAGTCTCCGCTGCAGTAGCACGACCCTCTCTGTACTACCAGAGCCAATATTACATAGCCAGAGCAATCAGAGAATTCGGCCTACACTCTCCACGCTGGCCTGACGTGTTAGAGAGGTCTCTTTCATGTTTATAAGATTTGTTAAGCTAGTGTTTCCTTGTGTCGTTCGCACATCTCTTGCTTAAGGCACTACTTAAGTTTCCTAATATCAAGTTCCTTGTCCATGTCATAATTCGTGCACCAAATTGATATTGTAGCCGAGTCCCTATATTAGTAACTAAAAAGAATATTTAGTTCTTACCACAGAAAAAAATTGTGCTTTTGCAGAAAAGATGCCTCAGGCTTTAACAATACTTACAAAACACAGTATACTCTTTAGACCTCGGTCATAAGCGAGAAACTTAAAACATCACTATTTTTGATAAAAATTGAAAAAATTATTGCCTGTTACCTTCTGGCCCCTCTCCCTAGGAACAGCTCGGTGGTTCTCGTGTACATCGCATTTGTTACCAACCAACACTTTAATGACGTCTGGGGATGCATACTGAAAATTACAAAACCAAATATAAGTAGGTATATATCGTCGATACTCATTGTATTTGATATCAATCATAGCATTCAAATTGTCGGAATGGTGTGCAGAAAGAAGCAAATTAAAAATATCAAGTATTTCTACCCCCAAGCTCTATAAGTGGTTCAAATTGATTTGTAATGCAACCCAAACTGAATGCCACCAAACACAGTGAAAAACATAATCATTAGGTCTTTTTTTGCAGAAGCATGACCCTCTTTGTACTAACAAATCCATTTAGCCAGACTAGTCAGTGGATTTTGGCCTACACTCCATACTGCCCAGACGGGTTGGAGAGGTAAAAAGCTTTAAACAAAGCTTGTGATTTCTAAGTCACCTTCTACGACATCCACGGGAAGACTTAGAGTGGTCCTATTCTACTCTGTGGGAAACTACACGGCCAGTGAAAAACAAATTCAAGGCATTGAAATAAATATATGCATTTATATTGGTCCATATGTCATCGGTATACCTATGCCACAACCACAATGATGGCAAAGACATGAAATTTATACCCAGTCGTCCTTGTAGTGAAATTGAAAATGTCCGAAATTTTATGACTTAAGTAAAGGCCGAGTTTCTCTTTATAGTAGTAGTAGGAACACAGACATAATTTCTTTCAAACATCCTGTCTAGTTTATAAAGGAAACCAAGCCCAAGACGAGGTAAATCAATCCTTTTTGTTGTAGGTAGATAAAGATTCATATCGGAATGATTGCTCATATAAATTTATCAGGAGACTTACTTCTTGAATATTTCTCAGCCAGTAGGACAAGTGGTTGAAGGATTCCAAATTAGTTATATCGTACATGAGGATGATTCCCATGGCACCTCTATAATACGCGGTGGTCAGGGTGCGGAACCGCTCTTGGCCGGCTGTGTCCCATATCTGGAGCTTGATGGGCACCCCGTCTAAATTGATGATCTTCTGTTTGAAGTCTATGCCTGTAAACAATTTGCAAAAATCAATAAGTTAATTTAAACCATATTAATATTTTAAATGCAATAGACTGAGGGTCTGTCTGTATATTACGCTTCAAGTACTGGAGCGATTGACATTAAATTCTGTAAAGCCGCATTTTTTATTAATAAGGCCGATTAAGAGAACCTTTGTTTAGTTAATGGAGATATATGTACTACCGGTTTAGTTACATCTTCATAGGAATAGGCATGTCACTATTTGACAGCACAGCATCGGTTGGAAAGTACCTACCTCTATAGGTACATAGGTCTTAATACTCGCCAACAAAGTAACAAAGAAATTTATAAAAACATTTAGAGACTTTATTTAAAAACCTGAATTTTTCGAGGTTCAGTGCCTCCCCCATTAAAAAAATAAACGAAGAAAAACGGAGGCGTTATTATCTTTAAAAAGGGTTATCTATTGCCTCGTCAAACAAAATTTTAAGAATATATTTCCGTTTTCTGTCTAACGATTAATTTCAAATGGTGGCAGCACTGGACCCTCCTAAAATCCTAAAATGATTTAAAGTAGTTTATCCAATATTTTGAAGGTAAAGTAACAAATACATTTCCTTTCTTCAAAAAACCTTATTTATAATGGAGTCAGTACGACTTCAAAAAAATTGAGGATGGCTTTAGCATGCCTTCTTCTTCTTATTTAAGAGCTTTATAGCTCTTGTCGATGGAGTATGTGCGAAACTTCTTTATCTTCTGCTTTAGACTTTAGTCCTTGATACGACATGACACCAGCCTTCTTCTTTAGTTGGTCAACAAAACTTGTCCTTGGTCTCCCTGGACCCTTCTTTCCTTTTACCTTACCCTCCAGTATGTTCTTAAAGAAGGCATCATGTCGTATTAAGTGACCAATCATCCTACCCCTCCTATTCTCTATTTCGTTTATCAGTCTTCTTTTCTCTCATACAATTTTTAGCACCTCTTCATTACTTTTTCGTTCTGTCCAACTGATTTTTTCCTAGCATGCCTAGATAATACAAAGGCACCTATGCTTATAAAGAAAGAGCGATGGCTACAAAAAAGTTCGTGATAATCTTATCTTGTTCAAAGGCACGGTAAGCAACCGATTCAAGTTAAGTAATCTAAGGCATTATAAAAGCACTGAAAATTAAGTACGTATTTAATAAGATTCCTACTCATACATTGTTACCTTGCTACTAAGTAGGTAGGTACCTTTTAAATTAAAAAGAGAATTCAGTTTAAATACTTTATTATGTCGTATCTAGGTATCTATTTTATAATGTACGTTTTAAAATTCCCGATCTACTCTAGAATATACTCCGTTTTAATAGGGAGTGGTGTGTTATAGTAATTTCTATGACCATTAATAGTGCAATGATTTGTCATCAGTCTTTCTTAGATTTACGATGAGCTTACTGGCTGGAAAGTTTATTAAAATCGCCTTCTAACCACCAACTTGTTGTATATCAAAAACTTCTCCAGAATTAAAAAAAAAACTTTACGTAACTTGCATCAAAATTAGTTCAAACACACATACATATTATACTATACATACAAACATATACGGGTCAAAATGAGAACCTCCCTTTTTGAAATCTGCTAAAATTTCGATGCCTATGTAAGTATGTATTGCATTAGGTGTGTCTGTGAATAACATTGACATCAGGATTACAGTTTTATTTTATATGATTACGGTAAGTTTAACAATTTTACTTGTTGAAATTACAATCAACAAACATGTTTTTATATGTCTAGGGTACATGATCCAGTAATAGGGTACATTGGCCCCACTGCAAGTCAATAAATCATGGCCAACAACTGGTGCATACAAAATGTAAAAGCCATGGCAATACCGTTGCTGCTTCCCCATTGTTCCTCTCTCAGAATAATCTTTTATTATGAATTTGAAAACACCATCTGACAAAGGCTCGTAAAACGAAAAGCAAACTCACCTATTGTTGATATGTAAATATCGTAGTATCTTTCATCACAATATCTATGCACTATACACGTTTTTCCTACATTGGAATCGCCTAAAACTAACAGTTTATACGTTGCGGAAAAGTCCAAAGCCATTTTTGTTTACTTTGTGAACGCGACTCGCCTCAAAACATCAGTGGAACTGTCAAAGAAGTCAAATTGAGAAAAATCAATGAGGGTAAGAGCGCATGCGTGGCGTCGCCCCAATATATTGCAACAAGTTTATTTGTTGAACACCTGAGTCTGGGTTTTCCCTGTCTACCAATAATGTAGTTGGATTACTCATGATGTTTCATTTTTTATTACATTTCTTATTACTTTCTGTTTCGGTTTGAATTTTGCTATCTTTTAGATGAGAATCCAAATAAAATGTAGCTGAGGTGGATTTTGTAGAAAGTATGGAATAATGTAAGTAGGGATTCTAAGGAATATACGAAAAGAACATTACATCGGTGCAAACAAAAAATAATTATTTAAGATGATAGACTACCTGTAAATTTTCATACAAAAAGGGATAACGCATTCCACCCCTTAAACATAGTCCAATTTCATATTTTTTCCACACATTATTGATAAATTGGAGAAGGAGAAGGGCTGTACGTTTTGATATATTGCTTACAACAAAAGTTATGAGAATCTAAGTAAATGTCCATATTTTTTAGATAAAAATACCCGGCGCATTTAAATTAATCTTAACCGAATCAATAAAAAAGAAAAACGGTTAGCCCTAGATTAAAGTGTGCTTTATCGAATGACACCAAAATGTCCTCATTTCGTAAAGGTTTAGGGGGGTGGAAGAGTTATCGCTTTTTGTATGAAAATTACAGGTATGTAGTCGATCCTCTTAAGACCGATTGTAATTTTTTTTCATGCTAGTAAACAGGGTATTTTAATAACATCAATAACTCTTAGTTTCAGAAACGAAATCCCTAACAATATGGACCCACAAGAAAGGTGAAAATCAGAGCAAACAAATTTAGACTTTCCATGGAAACTCGACCAGCTGATAGGTGAATTTGTATGGGAGGTCCAGTTCTTTTCTCGGAGTTTCTCCTTTTTACTTGAGGGTCTATATTATGAAAGGGATTCTGATACCGATATTAAGAGGTTATTAATGTTTTTAAAATAACCCTGAAAAATAAAATAGAAGAAGTCCCGAGTCTCGAGACTAGCGCATTCAAAGTTGTAAACGTGGCCGTAATGACGAGATATTACAAAAAGAAAAACCGGCCAAGTGCGTGTCGGGCCACGCGCAGTGTAGAGTTCCGTAGTTGCGAATGACAACTATGAGTTCACACTGTTCACACTCGCACCTCACAGTTTAACGAACAAGAACATCTAACGATGAAAATTGTATGAAATTTTACATTTTCCAGTACCTACCTTTTATAAGTTGGTTGCCTATAACTTTTTAGTTTGCACTTAATACTCGGCTCTGATAGTTTTAATTTGAGTATATATACTACTGCTGTATTTTTTTTCATGTTTTCATATATAGCCGTTTAGCAGATAGAGGGGGGGGGGGGGGACACTTACCTCTAACAAAAATTTGCACTTTAAAACCAAATATTTTTTGGAAATGGATCCCTAAATCGAAAAATGGTGTTCTCAACCTCACAATATTTTTTAAAGACCTATTTAACGATACCCCACATGATAGGTAAGTAGAGAAAACCCTAAAAAAAATTTTTTTTCTACCACTTTTTTGCCATGATTAATATACATACCCATGCCAAATTACAGCTTTCTAGTACTTATAGTCTCTGAGTAAAACCGCGGACGGACAGACAGACAGACATGGCAAAACTATAATGGGTTCCTTGTTTACTACGGAACCTTAAAAACAATAGATATTTAATTTAACTGGTGTTTAATTATTTTACAATAAACATTAATTAACATTGTTTCCCTACTTTTATCGCTCTATACTTAAGTACATTTTTTAAGTTCATCTTTTATATTCTTAATCCTTTGGATACCACGAGTTGTACTTACATATAACTTTTTATTATATTTTTTTTTCTAGTCTTTTTACTTACATACGCATTTTTAATAATCGGTCTTTATTTCGTTTTATTCGTATTCGTTTTCTTTGTAAATAGACTTGATTATTATACGATAAAGCACAGCTAATTTTTAAGTCTGATATTTCCAAGACCTCGTAACTACAGTATATAGATACTGTGTCGTAACCGTCATGTTATTAATGCACTGCATGTGAGGTGGTTTTGTCATCTACTATTGAAGAGCATCTGGTCAGGACCCATTATGGTTGCAATGTCTTCGAAATATTAGGTCATAGAAATATAAGCACCTTATACCCGCTCCACACTCTCGTCGAGAGGCTTAGTTCCCGGTATTCGCCGAAACAAGACGAGATCGAGAACTGCTCTCTACACTCTCGCTTAGCGCAGATGTCTGTTTGAGGACGTTGAAGATGGACGTTGAAACTGCTGCGGCCTTATAGCATTATATGTCTTGTAGCGTATTATACTTCTTACAACGAGAAAAATAGTTATTAAAAGGCGTTAAAAAGACGAATTACCGCCACCATGGAGACTACACGAATATAGCCGAGACTTGCCAAATACTCTCGTATTCGCCTCCACACTCTCGTATTCGCCTATTCTCGTGTAGTTTTGCTGAGAGTGTGGAGCGGGCTTTAGTGCCAATAATAGTAATGCAAATTGGTACAATATTCCAGCCAGTGTACGTAAATTATTGCATCAGTCCTATCGTAAGTTGTATCTTGTATCCACTCTGTATTTTAAATTCTCAAACAATAATTATGTTAACGTCTGTAACTGCATTAGCCGTTGGGAAATAAATGTAAACCTTCCGGGTTGGTGGGTGTAAATGGGAGTTTCCTGGCACAATCTATCACGTTCTTAGCGTTGTTGGGATAAGGTTGAAAATGGATCTGAAAATATTAGTATCACTGGACTCTGAGATACATTAAGAGCTCCATTTATTTTACTTAAACCCTCGATAGCGCCTATCGTGCCGATTCATCTCAGTGGCCAGTGTTCTGTATGTTAATGTCTTATGTTTTCGTATTAATGCACTCGGCTTTGAGATCTGATATGCCACCCTTTGTTCCGTCTTTTCTCAGTGAATCTGTAGTTCAAGGCTAAGTTTGTCTTATAAATTGCATATGCGACTCGTCCTGACTTTTTATGAGTAGATCGTTCTGTGATTGCATTTTAAACGATTGTAAATATGGGCAAAAATTCTTAAGTCTCATAAAATGAGATAAACTTAACGGCCAAGAAACCTTGGACAAAAGTAATATCGTGTCTGTTATTTCCCTGGGGTTTGTATCTTTGCTTTTCTGTTAAACATATTTCGTATGTTATTTTCTGAGGTCAGTTCTATTCTAACATTAGGTACCTACTATAAGTAAAATAATCTTTTCCTAATCATCACACCTACTCAATTGAAGTTTTGATTTGTTTGAAGCACTTTTGAATAAACTTCGTAGTATTTCAGTGCTGAGGGTTTTTTTATATTCTTATCCGAAAGAGATATATACTAATTTAATGTTTGTAGTGTCTTTTAGTTTGCATCTATTTTTATATATTTATTTTTGTAGACAGTCTTTTGGTTTAAATTTTATTTCACAAAAATAGACTTAGGTAGGGCTGGAACGTAAAATGGGAATTTTGTATGTGGCTATAAAGCATAATACTCAGCAATAAAGCAAGGTCGTCTCGTCCATAAGTGTCTTCAGAATACAGACATATTTATTCTAATGCTGCTGGAACGGTACTTGCTTTTAGGATTCGATTTGGACCGGGCCCATAACTCATATGTGTGACAGGCTCGAATTCCGGGTCACACGGTAGCCGCAAACTCACCTGCGCGTAGCAACAACGGCTTCATTTGTCAACCGCAGGGAACGCAGCCGCTTCACTTGATGTATAGTAAATACCCTCAATTTTGACATTCACGTTTCGTTCTACCATTCTGACATTTCACGCCACCGCGGCTTCTGTTTTCTTGCATTAGCTGCGAATCCCGACTGCTATTTTCAAGTCAGGTGTAACGGAATAGATTGCAGCTTCGCTTTTCATTTCGCTTCTAGCTTTGTTTTACGACAGTGCACATTATGCCTACGCGTCTACAATAAATCCCCTTGTCTCAACCGCCGTTGTTTGGCTTTATGCCTGCGTTGTAATAGATGCCCGAGGCGTCGGTATCTCTTCATAGTGACTGGTCATTTTGCCGGCCAGTTGCCGGCTTCTATCGTCATCGTCTCAGTTTAATATCTATTAGACTATCACTTTCGGTCGCCGAGTGCTCTATTGTCAGCGATATGATCTTTTTTTTGTTGTAATGAGTGCGCAGATCCGGTCGATCGTTACCTAATCGCTGTAAGTGACGCACTTGTGGGAACATCGGGCTTGAGCAATTTCTTTGAACTTTATCTGGCCGGTCCGTGGGCGATCTAAGTGATCGTTGCATTTCGTCCAGTGAAACAGTTCTATTCATCAATCAATGATACAAATAGACAATTTGGTTGATTAATCGTGCTGTTCGAAGTGCCTGGATATTGCGTCGTATTACGACCGTCGTCGCAAGTATGCACCCGATGGAAAGATTGCTCTTTAAATATTTTTAACCACGATAGCTGCAATTTTGACTTTATTAATAGCTGTCTGTACATTGTTTCTTAAATAAATACGATCATTTATTTTACCTGGTATCTAGATGAGTGAATGATGATAGGCATTAAATGGTAAATGTTTTTTTAATTTGTATGTTTACCTTATTAAAGTGCGAGTTTAAATATGCAAATAGCAGGTTTCGCTGCCGCAAAACTGTCATGTTTCATTTACGGCGGTTATTTATATCCTTTCTTTGCGATGAATGTTTAATCTGCTCTCGGTTCCAGTGTTTTAGAGGTCAGGGAGGCTGAGGTCACCTGTGTTCCGGGAACATGTGACAAGCAGGCTTATTGTTCGCAAATTGTTTCACGCAAGGTCCTGTGTAAATGTCAGTTTGGCGCCGGCGCCGCCGTTGGGCGGAGCGCGTCTTGAGTCAGAAATGACAAGTCTACAGCAGCTTTAGGGCTCACAAACATTTTGTCGTATAAATCACCTGCTGTATTGTTTCGCTCAATTGTAGGCTCATATTTCATGTTACCGTCACTTGGTAATTCTACATGATTAAGTCTGACTACATCGATGATCTAAAAAAATACTGCACCTAAGTACTTATTTCTTAGGCCATAACCATAATTAATATCGTTATGCTATTTATTTTTTATTCCACAGGCGAAGTAAAAGAAAAAATTACTACACATTAATGTATTCATGACAGATAGACACCTTTCTCATAATTATTAGATACTTTCGTATACAATATAGTCATCATCATCAACAGGTCTTGGTTAGTCTCCACTGCAGGAGCACGACCCTCTCTGTACTACCAGAGCAGTCAGAGGATTTGGCCTACACTCTTCACGCTGGCCAGACGAGTTGGAGAGGTCTCTTTAATATTTAAAGCTTTGTTTAGCTTGTGTTGCCTAAGTCGCCTTCTACGACATCCACGGCAACACTTGGAGTGGTCCTATTTTACTCTGCTGGGAACCACACGGCTAAGATACTAGATCATCACAATATAATAATATATTTCAGAGGATAAGGTCAAACTAAATAGAAAGAAAGGTACCTATATAATAAGAAGTTGAAGTAGATGTAATTGACTTTGAAGACGCTCCTTCGATACGAACATTATTTGTTGCCAAAGACTAGAGTGTCTGTTATACTAGTCCGTTTCATCTAGCATCTAAACTTTGATAGGATTGAAATACTTCCTCAAGTCAGACGCATTCATTACTTCCTATTGAAGGGGCCCTGACTTTGATAAACAGCGCATTTAAGTGTTCTAAGGAACGGCCATATTAAATTATCTGCAAGCTGGATTTCAAATGTAAAGGATGCGGGATGATATATTTTAATGTGTTTTTAACCGACTTCAAAAAAGGAGGAGGTTCTCAATTCGTCGTAATGTTTTTTTTTATGTATGTTCTCCGATTTCTCGAAGACGCCTGGACCGATTTAAGAAATTCTTTTTTTGTTCGATAGGTCTCCAAGTCTTCCCGTGGATGTCGTAAAAGGTGACTTAGGAATCACAAGCTAAACAAAGCTTATAAACATAAAGAGACCTCTCCAACCCGTCTGGCCAGCGTGGAGAGTGTAGGCCAAATCCTTTGATAGCTCTGGTATGCCTTTGATAGTAGGTACAGAAAGGGTCGTGCTCCTGCAGTGGAGACTAAAAAATAAACCTGATGATGATGATGATGATCTAGTATCTTCACTGGTCGTATATTACCTCATTTGTCTTCTCTGTGTTTATCTATTTTTGGTCAGCTCTAACCCTATTTTTTACTATGATTATCCGTAATTTAAATACAATCTTTGTGATTTGTCCCTTATATTCATTTCTCATTAGTTCAGCACTGTCTGGTTATTTTGTCTCCTTGTTCAGCTTATAAATTTCACGTTCATTGAAAAAATTACAGACAGATTCGCAATTTTTATCAGTTACGGATTAACTTTCTGTGGATTTAACATTTTCAAAAGTATAATTGAAATAATGGCTAGCTTATTTATATTCTCATTTATATGCTTGCACGTATTCATGTCTTAAAAGTTTCTTTGTCTACCCGCTGACAAAAGGCTGACTTAAATAGAAGATAGAACTTTCCCAAGATTTACCGTTTTATTGAATATCAAACTTAAATGTAAAATCATGACGAGCTTTTTATTACTATTTCTAGTGACCATCAACGTTATAGTACTTAGAATTTGTAAATATGCAAAATATAAGTTCGCATTAATTTTTATTCATATTAATTTCCATACGCCTGCCTCGGCTTTTCAATTTAAAGCCCTTTCATTTATCGCCTTCCATCTTCCATCAAAAGGCACTTCCGCGCTCATTGATAGTATTGAATAGAGCAAATTATTGCTGCATGCACTATCGCGGCAGGCTTGCGGAAACGCGATGCGGTTATGACTGGGCGTTTTTCTTCGTAACACTTTGACCCTTGGTGGATCAATGTGTTCATACATCATGTTGATCGTTTCCTACAGTGGCGTTAATATTTTCTTTTTACTAGCTTTCTCCCGCTGCTCATGTCCTTTATGCTCAGGAAAAGTAATTTCTCTCGACTAACCCATCCAGAAGGAGGTAGTGTAGCTTGGCTTGACCGATTTTGTTTCTTTCTTTTTTTTTTAAATAAATCAATATTTACGGACAAATCACACAGATTGAGCTAGCCCGAAAGTAAGTTCGAGACTTGTGTTATGGGATACTAACTCAAAATGAACTATATTTTATAATAGATGCTTATATAGATAAACATCCAAGACCCAGGTCAATCTAAAAAAAAAATTCCATCTTGACCTGACCGGGGATCGATCCCGGGACCATCCGTGTCGCAGGCCGGCGTGTTGACCGGTGCGCCACGGAGCTCGGATTTGAAATGTGAGGTGTCATTATATTTGTATTCTTCCCGGATTCTTCGTTTGGTTTGGTTTTCCAGTGAAGTGCTATGTGTTAAATTTACTCTATAGATTTTTGTGTTAATTTGTTGATGACTAATCATCTTCCCTTCATTATCTGTCACCAGTTTAAAATAAAAAGCTGCTGCTGGCTGTCTTTTCGACAATTATCTGATTATCTACACTAATATATTTAATGAGAAGAGATTTGATTGCTTGTTTGCATTGAATAGGCTCTGAAAATACTGGGCTGGTCTTAAAGAAAAAAAAATACCCATAGAAATCTGTGGGTGACACGGGCTATAGTTTAAGCGGATGAAGCGTAAAAATAGCTGGTTTTAAATAAAACAATGTTGTTTCTTTCTTTACATGTTTCGTTATGGTATATGTTAAGGCGGTTACACCAGCCAACTAGCGCCACCCTTGGTTTTATTTCTTTTACTACTAAATAAGATCAAATTGACAAAATCGACATAAGTAGGTAAATGACTTCTAGTATTTTTTGTATTGCTTTTCATTAATTTGCTTTTAGTAAATCAAGAGAACTACGCATTACCGCCAAAAGTGGCCGCTTTTGGCGGTAATGCGTAGTTCTCTTGATTTACTAAAAGCAAACTAGTAATGAGTAGTTCTCTCAATCTGAAATGCTGATGTCGAAGAAAAGTTCTACAAAAATACTACAAGTAATTTACTAAGGAAGTACTTACGTAGATTTTTCAAACTCAGTAGTTCTTATTTCGGAGAACAAGAATTAAATAACGGGTGTCGCTAGTTTCGGTGGTGTAAGCTCTTAATGTTCTTGTTCTCTTGTTCTGTTGTCGTCGCCTATTAAAGTGTTTTTACTTATTATACATTTAGTATGTAGTTTATGAGGGAATAGTTAATTCAATGCCTAGTATATCTTCTTGATAGCCAGTAAAACCGGATCCAAGTAATGAATGGGACTTCGAGTAAGAGGCGCCTCTTTGAATGTAGTTCACAATCTTAGAAATTCCAGTGTCTTTCAATGAGATAGGGAGACGTTTTTCTAGAGTAGACGTGGATTTTGTATATATAGAAAACGATTTTTTTCGTTACTCGTAAGCGTAGCATAGTATGAAAATTATTGTGGGAAACAAGTCACACATCTGAAGCAAGTTTCTAACTTTGTATGGTCAGTCCATTCGAAGTACAATGGGCCACATAGAAAACATTGCTGGTGATATACTCTTCTAAGTGGCCCACTGAACAAAGCAGCGCACCTCTAGCTTAAATTGTAACTGTAAAAAACAAAACTTAAATCATGTTTCAATAAATATAAAAAAGAAATAATGATATAAAACCTTTAATTTAGTTGAAGTTAGTTAGCATGAAGTTATTCTACTCGTCTGCAACTATTCTTATAATTTTATTTAAACACTTCCACAAGTTTTTGGATGTCAACTCTATTTGTTAATAGTCTAACCAGTGGCGTTTCTACTATATTTCCGCAACAGGCTTTGGAATTATCTTAATCATTATAGTAAAATTGTGTTGCTAAGGTTTGATCTTATGTCCGATAAGTTGAAACGTCTTGTCGTTTCCGGGAGCGGCATTCTTGGCGCCTTATCTAAAGTACTAGAAAAGATATCTATCGAGTTTATCTATTACCATCTCTTCATTTTTAGCCATAAATCCTTCTTAGCACCAGGTCTGCCAGCTAACATATGCCAACTACGTTGTACAACGTACTGATGATCACTTCAACATCCCATACGGCTTTGGTATGATTAACTTTTTAAGTGCGACTCAATAAACATAAGCTAAACAAAGCTTATAAACATCAAAGAGACCTCTTCAACCCGTCTGGCCAGCGTGAAGAGTGTAGATCAAAACTTCTGACTGCTTTAGTAAATCTATCTCTCTTGTAGTACAAAGAGGGTCGTGCTCCAGCAGTGGAGACTAAGAAAGACCTGATGATGATGACCATCAAGACGTTGCTGTTGTCAAAAGTTAGCATATAAGCCTGCAGAGCGTGTTCCCGATGGCGGCAAAACCCAAAGTCCGCTATTATGGCAACATGTCAGTTTATAAATAATATTAATTTACCTGTTGATTGGCGCATGAGAAAAAAAACCTTTCTATTTATGATATTGAATAGTAAAATGCAGTAGTAGGTCTTTATGTCTCACAGAGTAGACATAATCACAAGACCATATACCACATTCAAAGAAATTGGCATCAAAAACTTTTAGATGTCCAAATAGTACATTTTGCTGATTAGTATTGAAATCTCTTTCTAGCATCTATGCGTGCTTGGATGAAAGATATTTAAGTGCAATACTATTACCAACTTTTCTAATGCCTTAGTATACTTTAATACCAATTAGTATACACCCACATTCTCGAATGAGCTGCAAATTCGTACCGTACCTATGACGTTCCGTTGTGTGTGGCGCCACCGTGGGCGTTACCCGTGCTAACATTTTTAGGAATCCGTACCCAAATTGTAAAAATATTACTGAGACTTTGATGTCCGTCTGTCAGTCCGTCTGTTACTAGACTATACCTTAAAAACAGTGATAGATATACAGTTAAAATTTTCACAGATGATGTATTTCTGTTGCTGCTATAACAACAATTCCTGAAAACAGAATAAAATATATGTTAAACATTAAGGGGGGCTCCCAATGATACAACAAACGTGATTTTTTTGCCGTTTTTGCTCTATTGTCTAATCTTGTATAGATAACGGTCCCTTCCTGCGCAAGTTCGACTCTTCTGATTCTTTATGATGATGAGAGAGAAGAATATCTAAGTGATTTTGTAAACTTCAAGAAAGTTAGTAGGTACTAAGTATTTCAACAATTAGTATACGCCCACATTTGGGTATATTTGTATGTCGCTGCATCATGGCGCCACCCGTGCGAAAATTTATTCCAGCGAATGTACAATACGTACAATGTGACAAATATTAATTATACCAGATAAGTTCGTAATAATATAATAAATCATGTGTGACCTTCCGTAAATAATATGTCAAAGCTACTTTCACGGGCAGATTCATTACAAATATGCAGGTGGGCAAACAAGAAAGAATGTAAAGTAAGTAATGAAATAATTATTTGAGAAACACAGACATAATATTAATTAAATACAAGTATCATAATATAAATAATACATACAGCTATATACATACACATAAACAAACATAAATTTTAATTAAATGTGCCTACTATTATATATTTACTAAAATTTACTTAGGAATTAGGAATTTTATTTTTGTGCCGTGTGGTTGGTGTGGCAGTCGTTAAGCGATGTCTTTAGGCAGCTTGAAATATCTGTCACAGTATGAAGTATCACAGTGTTGGCCGTTTACACACACGAAAAACAAACAAAAAACAATTCTATTCTTGACTTTATTTTTTTTTGCTAGCTATTTTCCCGTGACTTTGTCCGCGTAAATTATGTAGCCTATGTCACCCGCAGATATATTTGCTTTCTATACGTAAAAGAATTTTGAAAATCGGCCTAGATGTTTCGGAGCCTATTCAATACTATTCAAACAAAAAGTCAAATCTTACTTCCTTTTAGTAAGTATTTAGTTATTTATGTTCGCTTCAAAGGCTTCAAAATCCCCGTCATTAAAGAACACACCAATTATGCCTTTGTTTGTCCTAATCATAACTAATATTATAAATTCGAAGGTGAGTTTGTTCGTTTGTTACGCTTTCACGCCCTATCTACTGAACCAATCATCATGGAATTTAGCATACACACGTAAGGGCAGGCTTGCGTGATATATAGCCTATATCCTATAGGCTATATATCACGCAAGCGAAGCCGCGGGTAACAGCTAGTCTCGTATAATTTTCTCAATATGGGCCTGTGTTGCCTGACGCAAATTAATAATAAATAAAATAAATAAAAATAATATAAAATGTTTTTAACGAGGTGTTATTTCTGCCATGTCTTCGTGAACAAGGCCGTAAAAGATGCCTTAATCTCTCCGTTTTTAAAACGGGCTGTCTAATAAAACATGCTTAAGGCCGCACACTAAGCACAGTAGCGACGCCAATCATTTTACTCCTAATACTTTACAAATAGAAAGAAATTCAAGAATGTAAATTATATAAGCACTAGTAAATAACCTCAAGTATTTTTGGAATCATGTTTAATATTATCAGAATTAGTGGGAATTATGAGAATCAGATTACCGCCAAAAACGGCCGTTTTTGGCGGTAATCACGTTTTCTCTTAATGCCTGATTCTCATAATATTAAAACATGATTCCAAAAATACTTCAAGTTATTTACTAGTGCTTCTATGATTTTCATTCTTGAATTTTTTATATTTGTAAAGTATTAGGAATAAAATGATTGGCGTCACTACTGTGCCTAGGGTGCCCCCTTAATTATTACTTGGAAAGGCTCTAAAGATATATTTAAAAGTTACTTAGAACTTTTGTGATGTAAAACGAAAGAATTTAGCTCTTATTTTTTAAATTATACTTTATTTTTTCTAGACTGATTGTCAGACAGCATCATCCGATTGACGCACTATGCTATAAAAATTACGACTTGCTATGATACAAAAATTAACTACCTAGTAAAATTATATAAAACCCCTCTATTAATGACTCGATTATCAAACGATTCAATCGGAAGCGCTTCGTTTATTTTTCTAACCCACAATTTGCATAATCGCTTAACATTTGTCGACAGTTTCTCTTGATTGATTAATAACAATTAACACCATTTGCTATGCAAACATTACTGGCAACAGTTAGCCAATTTGGGACCTTACGCAACGTGTCGCCGAACCCATTATTGTGCACGTAATCGCAAAACAAACAGATAAAGATAATATCTATAAATCTGAGACCGTTTAAATTTTTTATTACAATACTTGCAATTTTTTTAAACTTGGGCCGTGTAAATTAATCCCGGATAAATAAATAAAAAATCGTAGATAGATACGCCAAAAAAATCGTGTCGTACAGGGAGGTCAAAAAGATAGCGGAGGATAAGAAGAGATGGAAAATACTTCACAAAGTTCCAAAGTTCTTAATTTTTTGATGATGACCCCAGATAAATATGCTTTCTTTAAGGGAAAGAATTTTTAAAAACAGTCCAGTAGTATCGGAGCCAATTCGGTGTACACAAACATACAAATCTTTCTTCTTCATATTATTAGTATAGGTCATAATATGGTACATTTTGCACGCCTCATAACGCGGAGTGTTTGAGGTTTGTGCATGACTCTCGACTTATCAAGGACAAATCATTTTCGGAACTTGAATTGTCTTTATTCTAACATACCATGTCATAAAGTAACTCGTGAAATCCGATATTTAATTTAAAAGCAACGTGTTAACCATGAGTACTTTTAGATAGATGATGATTTGTCCGTATATATTTATTTATTATTTTAGCCAAAACTTTGCGGTAACGACGAAAATTATGCACTAGAGTGGTAAAGTAACATTTTTTTCCTAACAAAGAGTTTTTGTTTCAAAAATGATATTTATGTGAAACTTAGGCAGTATGAAATTTGTTTATAATATTTAGATTATTAGGAAATCAAAAATTAATGTTGTTTGTTACCTTGCATAATGTCATGTAAACTATCAATATGCTATTAAATTTCACTTTTAAATAAAAATCCACAAATGCTGTCATTTTATTTACAAAATCAGCATCATTATCTCAGCTGCAAGAAGTCCACTGCTGGACATAGGCCCGGAAGGCTAGGAAGATGTCCAACGATGGGCAGAAAGGTTCTCGAAAGGTACTACGTAATCGTAGCGCCGCGCATCCATCAATACCAGGTGGTCGGACGATCTGACCTAGGTTTTTTCTAATACTACTAAATTGGCGAACAGGCATACGGCCCACCTGATGGAAAGCGGTTACCGTAGCCTATGGACGTCTGCAACAGCAGAGGTTGCCGAACCCTGAAGAAATCTTTTCACGCCCTTTTTGAAGAATCCCATACTGTAGTCTCTCGGAAAAACCATACATAAGTTGCAGGAAGAAGTTGGACATAAGCCTCTTCTAACCGGTCGTATTTATAAAACAAATGATTTTAGATAAATTAGCTACAGGTTCTTTTCTCTGCTTTATTTTATTGCAACTGAAATAACAGGAACCATACTAGACACGAAAATGCAATCTTAACTTTCTAAGAAATTTAAACACTGTCGCAATCCTACCGTTACGATAATTAGTAAAATCACGACTGCATTCTGCTTGGTCTCTTCCGAGCGGTATTATCGATCACGTTAGATAGTGATCTTATCCATGATCTTAACTTACAAACAATGGCTTTGGATTTTGTACGTTTTATAATCTTTGCTAATATTTTAATCGTAGGAGGGCCCAGTTTTTCATGGAATCCAAATTTGGTAATTATATAACTGCTCATTAAAATTTGTTTTGCAAGTGTTTTTGCAATTTGTCTCGTCTATGGTCATTTTGGTTTAAATCTTCTTCTGTTATGTAAGTGGCTAACAATAGTTTTTTTTTTTCGTCTCTACGCCTCAGACGTCTTTGAACTTATGATTTAGCAATTGCAGTTTGTACAATGTACAGTATAAGCTATATTGTACATTGTACAGACTGCAAAAGTGGAGTTAGAACTTTTCATAGTAATTGTATGAAAAAACTCCACTTTGGGCGCTTGACTGTAAATATTGCTAGTATCATCGGATTCAGGTCACTCAACCCATCCGTATCAACAACTTTTACTGTGGAATCAATGCTGGGAACTAAATTAATTTATGGTATTTTCATATAAATTCATATAAGTATGTATGTTTCAAATGAAAACGCAATTTTTAATTAAATTTTAACAACATTTGCGAGTAACTAAGTTGATATGTATTTTAATACGCAAGGGTTAAACACTAAACAACATAAAATTGTTTAAAAATAAAGTCTTATAAAATTAACTGACGAAGGTTATGTAGCGAATAATTAAACTCAATACCAAACAATGTTAATTAATTGCCATGAACGATATCTCTAAATGTTCGTGTGTAAGCATTTAATTAATAATACAGACACTATAAAGTCTTAATTTTGCCCAGTTGGTAAGTAGGTGTTGTAGTATTTGGGGTAACAAACCGGCTCACAATTAACTCTTGTATAATGTGTACATAGCTCATAACAGTAAATTTTGACAAAAGGCTATTTTCCAGTGCATAAATAAGCTGTTCCAACTCTACAAAGAGAAGGGATTTTTCTCTAATATTTTTGAGCTTTTTCTCTCATTAGTGTCGTTTTCTTCCCTGTTTTTAAAAGTTTTAGTCAAAAACTACTACATACTTTCATTAACTTTAGTCAAATCATTTAGCAAAAAATTCACTATTAAATAAAAACGTTTTTAAACATAAATAAATTGCCTTATACACCATGTTCTTCTATGTACTCCAGATGATGATCGGTTCAGTAGATACAGTGTGAAGTTGAAGGCGACAAACTCACTTTCGCATTTATAATATTAGTTGGGATTGGAATAGTGAATATTTATTTTATTTATTTATCTCTATATACATTTCGGGCAGTAGTTTTTTTCTTGCCCGTCAGCTAACTGGGTGATAGGATTATTTAAAAGTTTTTCGCATCTTAGGCGCGCATATAAGGTGTGTATGCGAAAAGTAAAAAGATGTACAACTTAAACCAATAAGCATTGTGACAAAATATTGTACAATAGTACCAATTATTGATTTTGATGATATTTCATCAAAATCAGTCCAGTAGTTAAGTAAAAGTCGGTTTATTTAGAAATTATTTCAGACCATCATATGCAAGGCATATATTACTGTAGAGAGATCATATGTAACGCGGGCATTTTTTGAACTACTCATACATATTTTCATCTCAACTTTATTTTATCCGCGGTTCTCGGACTATCCGAAAGGAAATTTGGCAACATTTATGCGGCTGGCCATAAAACCTTTGTCAAAGCTTCAAATCAATCCCAATCCCATCCCAACTAAAATTATACATGCGAAAGTGAGTTTTTTTGTTTGTTAGTAAGTATTCTGACATACACATAAGTAAGGGTTCTGAGAAGGATATAGGCTATGTATTACGCGGGCAAAGCCGCGGGTAACAGCTAGTCTTTGATATTTTCACAACATTTTTTTACTCTCTTCTCTGCAACTATACTAAGCTAGATTTTTTTTTTTTAGTCTAAGTAGACTGAACACATGCATTAACTTCGTGATTGACGCTTTAATATCCGACTTTTGCGTCGCAAAGTTCATTTTACAGAGAGAAAGTATTGTTTGCTAAATCTAAAAGTATGTCGGTTAGTGCGTCAATGGTTATATCATATAGACCGGCAGTCACCAAGGCCGGAGGTCCGCTATTACTGCAATTAGTATTTAAGTGCATACGAATTGTTTTTTTTTTATTTATTGACTGTTCAGGCTAATATATAATTCTGGTAGTACAGAGAGGGTTGTGCTCCTGCAGTGGAGACTAAAAAAAACCTGATATTGATGATGACGATTTTTACAAGTATTATTTTTGTATTTCCAACTATTTATTCGCGAAGTTAGGATTAATGTAACGGGACAAGAAAAAAGGGTCGCTCCGGTTCGCACGAACCATTGATGGAGCTATTCTTATAGGTAGTTGATAGTATCCCTAGATTATTTTCTTGAATTCACAGATTGCATAAGTTCATATCTGTTTTCAATATAAATAAAAATAAATTAAATGCCCTGATAGGGACAAATCACACAGATTGAGCTAGCCCTACACTAAGCTGTGGACTTGTGTCGTTGGATACTACATCAACGATATTATAGTTTACAGTAGATACCTACTTATACAAACATCCAAGACCCAGGCCAATCTGAAAAACAATTTTCCGTCATGGCCTGGTCGAGGATCGAACCCAGTACACCGCGCTTCAAAGGAATCTTCCGTTACCACTTAGCCACCAGATTATTAGGAAATCAAAAATTAATGTTGTTTGTTACCTTGCATAATGTCATGTAAACTATCAATATGCTATTAAATTTCACTTTTAAATAAAAATCCACAAATGCTGTCATTTTATTTACAAAATCAGCATCATTATCTCAGCTGCAAGAAGTCCACTGCTGGACATAGGCCCGGAAGGCTAGGAAGATGTCCAACGATGGGCAGAAAGGTTCTCGAAAGGTACTACGTAATCGTAGCGCCGCGCATCCATCAATACCAGGTGGTCGGACGATCTGACCTAGGTTTTTTCTAATACTACTAAATTGGCGAACAGGCATACGGCCCACCTGATGGAAAGCGGTTACCGTAGCCTATGGACGTCTGCAACAGCAGAGGTTGCCGACCCTGAAGAAATCTTTTCACGCCCTTTTTGAAGAATCCCATACTGAAGTCTCTCGGAAAAACCATACCACCATACCTAGGTTGCAGGAAGAAGTTGGACATAGGCCTCTTCTAACCGGTCGTATTTATAAAACAAATGATTTTAGATAAATTAGCTACAGGTTCTTTTCTCTGCTTTATTTTATTGCAACTGAAATAACAGGAACCATACTAGACACGAAAATGCAATCTTAACTTTCTAAGAAATTTAAACACTGTCGCAATCCTACCGTTACGATAATTAGTAAAATCACGACTGCATTCTGCTTGGTCTCTTCCGAGCGGTATTATCGATCACGGTAGATAGTGATCTTATCCATGATCTTAACTTACAAACAATGGCTTTGGATTTTGTACGTTTTATAATCTTTGCTAATATTTTAATCGTAGGAGGGCCCAGTTTTTCATGGAATCCAAATTTGGTAATTATATAACTGCTCATTAAAATTTGTTTTGCAAGTGTTTTTGCAATTTGTCTCGTCTATGGTCATTTTGGTTTAAATCTTCTTCTGTTATGTAAGTGGCTAACAATAGTTTTTTTTTTTCGTCTCTACGCCTCAGACGTCTTTGAACTTATGATTTAGCAATTGCAGTTTGTACAATGTACAGTATAAGCTATATTGTACATTGTACAGACTGCAAAAGTGGAGTTAGAACTTTTCATAGTAATTGTATGAAAAAACTCCACTTTGGGCGCTTGACTGTAAATATTGCTAGTATCATCGGATTCAGGTCACTCAACCCATCCGTATCAACAACTTTTACTGTGGAATCAATGCTGGGAACTAAATTAATTTATGGTATTTTCATATAAATTCATATAAGTATGTATGTTTCAAATGAAAACGCAATTTTTAATTAAATTTTAACAACATTTGCGAGTAACTAAGTTGATATGTATTTTAATACGCAAGGGTTAAACACTAAACAACATAAAATTGTTTAAAAATAAAGTCTTATAAAATTAACTGACGAAGGTTATGTAGCGAATAATTAAACTCAATACCAAACAATGTTAATTAATTGCCATGAACGATATCTCTAAATGTTCGTGTGTAAGCATTTAATTAATAATACAGACACTATAAAGTCTTAATTTTGCCCAGTTGGTAAGTAGGTGTTGTAGTATTTGGGGTAACAAACCGGCTCACAATTAACTCTTGTATAATGTGTACATAGCTCATAACAGTAAATTTTGACAAAAGGCTATTTTCCAGTGCATAAATAAGCTGTTCCAACTCTACAAAGAGAAGGGATTTTTCTCTAATATTTTTGAGCTTTTTCTCTCATTAGTGTCGTTTTCTTCCCTGTTTTTAAAAGTTTTAGTCAAAAACTACTACATACTTTCATTAACTTTAGTCAAATCATTTAGCAAAAAATTCACTATTAAATAAAAACGTTTTTAAACATAAATAAATTGCCTTATACACCATGTTCTTCTATGTACTCCAGATGATGATCGGTTCAGTAGATACAGTGTGAAGTTGAAGGCGACAAACTCACTTTCGCATTTATAATATTAGTTGGGATTGGAATAGTGAATATTTATTTTATTTATTTATCTCTATATACATTTCGGGCAGTAGTTTTTTTCTTGCCCGTCAGCTAACTGGGTGATAGGATTATTTAAAAGTTTTTCGCATCTTAGGCGCGCATATAAGGTGTGTATGCGAAAAGTAAAAAGATGTACAACTTAAACCAATAAGCATTGTGACAAAATATTGTACAATAGTACCAATTATTGATTTTGATGATATTTCATCAAAATCAGTCCAGTAGTTAAGTAAAAGTCGGTTTATTTAGAAATTATTTCAGACCATCATATGCAAGGCATATATTACTGTAGAGAGATCATATGTAACGCGGGCATTTTTTGAACTACTCATACATATTTTCATCTCAACTTTATTTTATCCGCGGTTCTCGGACTATCCGAAAGGAAATTTGGCAACATTTATGCGGCTGGCCATAAAACCTTTGTCAAAGCTTCAAATCAATCCCAATCCCATCCCAACTAAAATTATACATGCGAAAGTGAGTTTTTTTGTTTGTTAGTAAGTATTCTGACATACACATAAGTAAGGGTTCTGAGAAGGATATAGGCTATGTATTACGCGGGCAAAGCCGCGGGTAACAGCTAGTCTTTGATATTTTCACAACATTTTTTTACTCTCTTCTCTGCAACTATACTAAGCTAGATTTTTTTTTTTTAGTCTAAGTAGACTGAACACATGCATTAACTTCGTGATTGACGCTTTAATATCCGACTTTTGCGTCGCAAAGTTCATTTTACAGAGAGAAAGTATTGTTTGCTAAATCTAAAAGTATGTCGGTTAGTGCGTCAATGGTTATATCATATAGACCGGCAGTCACCAAGGCCGGAGGTCCGCTATTACTGCAATTAGTATTTAAGTGCATACGAATTGTTTTTTTTTTATTTATTGACTGTTCAGGCTAATATATAATTCTGGTAGTACAGAGAGGGTTGTGCTCCTGCAGTGGAGACTAAAAAAAACCTGATATTGATGATGACGATTTTTACAAGTATTATTTTTGTATTTCCAACTATTTATTCGCGAAGTTAGGATTAATGTAACGGGACAAGAAAAAAGGGTCGCTCCGGTTCGCACGAACCATTGATGGAGCTATTCTTATAGGTAGTTGATAGTATCCCTAGATTATTTTCTTGAATTCACAGATTGCATAAGTTCATATCTGTTTTCAATATAAATAAAAATAAATTAAATGCCCTGATAGGGACAAATCACACAGATTGAGCTAGCCCTACACTAAGCTGTGGACTTGTGTCGTTGGATACTACATCAACGATATTATAGTTTACAGTAGATACCTACTTATACAAACATCCAAGACCCAGGCCAATCTGAAAAACAATTTTCCGTCATGGCCTGGTCGAGGATCGAACCCAGTACACCGCGCTTCAAAGGAATCTTCCGTTACCACTTAGCCACCAGATTATTAGGAAATCAAAAATTAATGTTGTTTGTTACCTTGCATAATGTCATGTAAACTATCAATATGCTATTAAATTTCACTTTTAAATAAAAATCCACAAATGCTGTCATTTTATTTACAAAATCAGCATCATTATCTCAGCTGCAAGAAGTCCACTGCTGGACATAGGCCCGGAAGGCTAGGAAGATGTCCAACGATGGGCAGAAAGGTTCTCGAAAGGTACTACGTAATCGTAGCGCCGCGCATCCATCAATACCAGGTGGTCGGACGATCTGACCTAGGTTTTTTCTAATACTACTAAATTGGCGAACAGGCATACGGCCCACCTGATGGAAAGCGGTTACCGTAGCCTATGGACGTCTGCAACAGCAGAGGTTGCCGACCCTGAAGAAATCTTTTCACGCCCTTTTTGAAGAATCCCATACTGAAGTCTCTCGGAAAAACCATACCACCATACCTAGGTTGCAGGAAGAAGTTGGACATAGGCCTCTTCTAACCGGTCGTATTTATAAAACAAATGATTTTAGATAAATTAGCTACAGGTTCTTTTCTCTGCTTTATTTTATTGCAACTGAAATAACAGGAACCATACTAGACACGAAAATGCAATCTTAACTTTCTAAGAAATTTAAACACTGTCGCAATCCTACCGTTACGATAATTAGTAAAATCACGACTGCAATCTGCTTGGTCTCTTCCGAGTGGTATTATCGATCACGGTAGATAGTGATCTTATCCATGATCTCAACTCTCACACAATGGCTTTGGATTATGTACGTTTTATAATGTTTGCTGTTATTTTAATCGGAGGAGGGCCCAGTTTTTCATGGAATCCAAATTTGGTAATTATATAACTACTCATTAAAATTTGTTTTGCAAGTGTTTTTGCAATTTGTCTCGTCTATGGTCATTTTGGTTTAAATCTTCTTCTGTTATGTAAGTGGCTTACAATAGTGTCTTTTTTTTTTCATCTCTTCACGCCTCAGACGTCTTTGAACTTATGATTTAGCAATTGCAGTTTGTACAATGTACAGTATAAGCTATATTGTACATTGTACAGACTGCAAAAGTGGAGTTAGAACTTTTCATAGTAATTGTATGAAAAAACTCCACTTTTGGCGCTTGACTGTAAATATTGCTAGTATTTAGGTCACTCAACCCATCCATATCAACAACTTTTACTGTGGAAGCAATGCTGGGAACTAAATTAATTTATGGTATTTTCATATAAATTCATATAAGTGTATGTATGTTTCAAATGAAAACCCAATTTTTTATTAAATTTTAACAACATTTGCGAGTAACTAAGTTGATATGTATTTTAATACGTAAGGGTTAAACACTAAACAACATAAAATTGTTTTAAATAAAGTCTTATAAAATTAACTGACAAAGGTTATGTAGCGAATAATTAAACTCAATACCGAACAATGTTCATTAATTGCCATGAACGATATCTCTGAATGTTCGTGTGTAAGCATTTAATTAATAATACAGACACTATAAAGTCTTAATTTTGCCCAGTTGGTAAGTAGGTGTTATAGTATTTGGGGTAACAAACCGGCTCACAATTAACTCTTGTATAATGTGTACATAGCTCATAACAGTAAATTTTGACAAAAGGCTATTTTCCAGTGTTTAAATAGCTGTTCCAACTCTACAGACAGGAGGGACAGGAGGGGGACGACACTCTCTCATTAGTGTCGTTTTCTTTCCTGTTTTTAAAAGTTTTAGTCAAAAACTACTACATTCTTTCTTTAGTCAAATCATTTAGCAAAAAATTCACTATTAAATAAAATGGTATTTCAACATAAATAAATTGCCTTATATACCTTAAAATTACAACAGAATAAATATATTTTTATGCATTCACAATGCTGTTTTAATTTTCATTTATTAAAGAGACTAAATATTTTTTAATAATTTGTAATTCCATTAAAAATCCAAATTCTAGAACATACCTCACTTAATCGAGGTATTCGAAGCAAGCTTTCTGTTTAACATATGCTGTGACTAAGCTATGCAAGTTCATTGCCCCGGTTACATACTATATGTTATCCAAAAGAGGCTGTCATCGAATTCGCAAGATATCATTAGCACTCCATTTAGTTTCGCACTATAATTAAGCAATAATAATAAATAATGATGTTTGATTTATAGACGTTTTAAACCAACACTTTGTTATTTCGTCAAAGTTTGTTCCGATTTACTAACACAAATGCATACATTTGCTGTGTTTCTGAAATAAGGATATATGCAATGTTTTGAATGCAATAAAATTCTCACTAAGCAGTTTCCTCCATAAAATGTTTAAGTACCTAGATATTTTGTAATAAGAATGCCATCGGCGCTATGGAATAAATTAAAGTTCTACAAAAAATTAATTATAATTTCCGTAATTTCTTAGTAATTTTCGAACATTATCGAAAGTACAGAATTTATCGCTACAAAAATCCAACTCGTTCTCTCTGTTCTCGAAAATTTGATGCCATCTTCTAGGCGTACGTGTGTAGCCACGTACGACCGAACTGTGGAATCACATTCCGTCCCGAATCGATTATTTCAACCTTCAAAAAACGAGTCTATATTTTAAAAAGGCCGGCAACGCTCTTGTCACACCATGTCTTTTGCCATAGATTCTCAGATCGGCGCTACGTGCTTTGCATGAAATTGCTGCATATCGAGCAATATGAGACCTCTCACAGGAATGTATATTTTCAATTGTAACTGAGGTAGTCCTTAAATTTTAACTGAAATGTATTTCTATTCTTTCTATAACATCAAATAATAAAAATGAAAGTAATGCACAAATAAGAAAGGAACGTGGATTTTTTTGGATTGTTTGAGACACCGTCCTTTGCGATCGAACCCGACTCGCACTTGGCGCGTTTTTACTAAAAGCTAGTCACGATCAGATGTTTAACTGAACGAATAAATGTCATGACCATCATTATATTTTTTTATTAAAACGTCATTTCTAATAATTCTAAGCTAGCATTCGAAATACTTACATTGGGGTTTTTATTACAAAAATGACTTGCAAATTTCATATCTCCAATCGCTGTCATGATTAATTAAGCGGTAGTACATGTCGGGCATTTAGATTTTTGCCAATGGCCTTTTGCGTACCTACATTTTATAAAAGCTTTAACACAATAGTCCAGTTAAGTTCAATTATCGTGCAAACTACTAACATATATATTGTTAAGCACTCAACTCTGACATTGAAAACCGTGTCTAACATTTGGCCCGTTTTTTGCTCTTAACTAGACGAAGAGACTGATGCCAGAAAAGTTAGCAAAATATGCACAAAAGATGGATTATTGAAGTACTAACCTTCGCCCGTGGCTCCGTCCGCCACGCGAACAGTACTCTTTTCCGGGATAAAAGGTAGCTTATTCTCTGTACTCCAGACAACGTGTATGCAAAATTTCATGATGATCAGTTCAGTAAATACGGAGCGTAACAAACAAACTAACTTTCGCATTTATAATCTTAGTTGGGATTGGGATTGGGATAGTGAATATTTATTGCATTTATTTTTTCTTTATACCTACAATTCAGGCAGTAGTTTTTCTTGCCTCTCAACCAACTGGGTGATAGGATTTTTCAACAGTTTTTCGCATCTTTAATAAGGCATGTATGCGAAAAGTAAAAAGATGTACAACATAAACTAATAAGCATTGTGACAAAATATTGTACAATAGTACCAATTATTGATTTTTGATGATATTTCATCAAAATCAGTCCAGTAGTTTGGTAAAAGTCGGTTTATTTAGAAATTATTTCAGACCATCATATGCAAGGCATATATTACTGTAGAGAGATCATATGTAACGCGGGCATTTTTTGAACTACTCATACATATTTTCATCTCAACTTTATTTTATCCGCGGTTCTCGGACTATCCGAAAGGAAATTTGGCAACATGTATGCGGCTGGCCATAAAACCTTTGTCAAAGCTTCAAATCAATCCCAATCCCATCCCAACTAAAATTATATATGCGAAAGTGAGTTTGTTTGTTACGCTTTCACGCCGAATCTACTGAACCGATCATCACGAAATTTTGCATACACATAAGTAAGGGTCCTGAGAAGGATATAGGCTATGTATTACGCGGGCAAAGCTGCGGGTAACAGCTAGTCTTTGATATTTTCACAACATTTTTTTACTCTCTTCTCTGCAACTATACTAAGCTAGATTTTTTTTTTAGTCTAAGTAGACTGAACACATGCATTAACTTCGTGATTGACGCTTTAATATCCGACTTTTGCGTCGCAAAGTTCATTTTACAGAGAGAAAGTATTGTTTGCTAAATCTAAAAGTATGTCGGTTAGTGCGTCAATGGTTATATCATATAGACCGGCAGTCACCAAGGCCGGAGGTCCGCTATTACTGCAATTAGTATTTAAGTGCATACGAATTGTTTTTTTTTATTTATTGACTGTTCAGGCTAATATATAATTCTGGTAGTACAGAGAGGGTTGTGCTCCTGCAGTGGAGACTAAAAAAAACCTGATATTGATGATGACGATTTTTACAAGTATTATTTTTGTATTTCCAACTATTTATTCGCGAACTTAGGATTAATGTAACGGGACAAGAAAAAAGGGTCGCTCCGGTTCGCACGAACCATTGATGGAGCTATTCTTATAGGTAGTTGATAGTATCCCTAGATTATTTTCTTGAATTCACAGATTGCATAAGTTCATATCTGTTTTCAATATAAATAAAAATAAATTAAATGCCCTGATAGGGACAAATCACACAGATTGAGCTAGCCCTACACTAAGCTGTGGACTTGTGTCGTTGGATACTACATCAACGATATTATAGTTTACAGTAGATACCTACTTATACAAACATCCAAGACCCAGGCCAATCTGAAAAACAATTTTCCGTCATGGCCTGGTCGAGGATCGAACCCAGTACACCGCGCTTCAAAGGAATCTTCCGTTACCACTTAGCCACAGAGATCGTCGACATCGAGACAGAATCGAGTAATTCCACAACTCGTCCCACATGCCTACGGCCCCTTTGGGACGAATTGCAGAAAATCAAACTTTAAGATATTTTCATTCTGTAACTCGTCCCATTCATTTGACGTTGACGATCTAGGAAGTCAACTATCACTAGTCTACGAGTGGCATTGTACCAAGTAGGTAGTTAAATGTTGCAGCTGACATTAAAAGGTATGATAAACCAAATGCCAATGGAGCTTTATGATAGTTTAGCTTATCGGTAAGACGTTAATCTCAGCTATTCCTGATGGATCCAATGTTTTGACTCTTTCTTTTTATCAAACTTTTTAAAAACTCTAACGATATGTAGCAAATGTTGGAGGCCGTTAATATCATTATCATCATCATCAGGTCATTTCTTTAGTCTCCACTGCAGGGGCACGATCCTCTCTGTACTACCAAAGCCATATATTAGCCAGAGCAGGCAGAGGATTTGGCCTACATTCTTCACGCTGGGCAGACGGGTTGGAGAGGTCTTATTGATGTTTTTTAAGCTTTGTTTAGCTTGTGTTGACTAATTTGCCTTCTAGAACACCCACGAAAAGTCTTGGAGTGGTTCTATTATACTCTGCTAGCGGCCGTAACCACACGGCGGCGGTTACTATAGTTATTATTGAATAATTACAAGCAATGGGCACGCTATTTCAAACTGATTAAATACGAAAGGAAACTCAATAGTTTCTTCTCGTATTCATATTTTCATACTTTCAAATGCAGCGAATGAAGTAACCATGCAACAGCATGTCTAGTTGCATGTTTGTAACGCGTGTTTACTAAACTATTTGATGCTTGTGTTGCCATCTATGTGATTCGTATGAAACAAATGTCACGCGATAGGCGGTGGGATCACATGTTTTTTTTTATAAAGTGGTTCGGCAAACGCAAGCTACTCACCTGATTGTATGTGATCACCGCTGCCCATGGACAACTGCATCACCAGGGGTGTGACAAGCGTTGCCGGCCCTTTAGGAAGACATAGACTTGATTCAGATATCTAGAAGGAAATAATGTCAATCGGTCTGCGATTTCGGAGAATCGGGTTTTCTTTATTTCTAAAAATCCATACTGTGGCGACCTCTACACTCGCCGCAAGAACTAACACGAAAACCCAACTGTAAATATGGCGAGACAGCAAATAACTACAAGCCTTCTCACAAGATGGCGCTGCACAAACCTGAAACGCGCAAACAAAGTTTCTTTGATTTGCGACATAAATAAGACCTCCGACAAAACTCAGTCGGAGTCGTACGGTTCCCTGGGCGTACACCTTGCCCAGCGGGAAGATCTTCCCTTTGTGGCGGTCGAGCATACCTCCTCGTTCCCGCCACACATACGACATTATGAAGATGATATACTTACGACTTTATGGAATTATTGAAGTAATTTCCAGCTACAATACAAGTAAACCTCTCGAACTGAAGTTTCTCGTAGTCTAGCCTCCGGTGAAAATTGCAAGTGCTTTGAGGAAGTAAACATAAGCATGATTGTTTACAACCGCAAATTGGTATTTGGGTCGCTACAAGGCCATTTCTCGGGCAATTCGTTGGATAATCTCCATGACAAAATGGCTTTCTCGCACCCAACTACCTAAACGACCACGTCTTGTTGATAGACCATTTTTTGATAGCAAATATTATTTAAAAAATGATACAGTAAGATGCAAGTACGGTAATCTGGATATTATTGTCAAGGCATTTATAGGCACGAGGTAAGGCCGAGTGATTATAATAAACCGATGAATATAATAGTCAGCTTACTGAGTACGACCATCCTAAGACGTTTTTCAATGCATTTATGATCACCATTAAATAAAATAAGCAATTGTGATTGGTGTGCAGAAAAGGGTCTAGTCCATAAAATACAATATTACTGTCCAAATTTTGATGTCATAAGGACAGCAAATATTTAAAAAATAAATATATCATTAATCCGATATGTCTTTAAAAAAAGTATGACTGTTTTGACTGCTGCTGCTGTACCTCCGAGGTCTATTAGCAGTAAAAAATAAGATACTATTATTGTTTTGCGGCCTAGTCAAAGCTTTACATACCTCAAATAATTATAAAACAGACTTACATTATGACTTGAAGGGACACAAATAATTCTTCTTCTTTAAAGCTAATGAAAATGGATCCATTCTACCTTCCAATGCTGTAAATAATTTGGCAATTATGGCCGATTTTGTTATTAAATGATGCAAAGATGAAGTTCATAAGCCAAATGGGAGCGACGTCAAAGTGTTTAGACATGATTAGTAACTAGAGCGAGAGTGACTCACCACACGGTTACGTAACATCGAACTCGGCTATTTACCGCATTATTTATGGTTTGCAAACAACGATCCGGTTAGTTTACACCTCTCCACGTCTGTTTTGTTCACTTTCAGGTCATGAACGCAATGTACAGGACTAGAGAATGACTCAAACCGAAACCTAACCTTCGGTTTGGGTCTCAGATTTAGTTAAATCCTTCATTATCAGGTCTATTTAAGAGGGCCCTTTCTCAACCGACTATTTTTAACGCGAGCATGGTCGAAAAGCGTGTTCCGTCCAGCGTAATGTCAGATAAAGAGGCAAACTGAAAAGAGCCCCTTGGCCTCGTTCCCCACACACCTCTTGCTGCCACATGGTAACATTGAACGAAAAATAGTGTGCGGAAATTTCATGAAGAAAGAACAGTACCAATTTTCGGCATGAAAGGTTATGCCTTTGTGACTTTTGATCGCATCGTACGACAAATAATTGTCGAAGATATTTAGTGCAAAATGACAAAACAAACTGGGATATATATGTAGTTAAAGTAATCCGTAGATCTTGAATACTTATTTATAAATTATAAGATAATAACATCAAGTATCAGTAATCAACACAAGGTGGGTGGGCTGTCTTTATTTATACTCGTACTTATGCCTTTTTAGAGTTGATTTATTATTTCTCTCAAAGACATGATGGGTTAAAGAAAGTAAAAAATAAGAATATCTTTGTCTGTTTAAGTTTTTCTTCCAAAAGATCACAATAAAGCCGGCCAAGTGCGAGTCATACACACTAAGGGTTCCGTAGAATATTTAATAAAACCCACGCTTGTTATATGTGACTCTAAAGTATAAGGAACCATAAAATCTCATGCAAATTCTCTTGTGATTGTGAAGCAAGTCAAACTCTTATAAATAAATATATACGGACAAATCACACAGATTGAGCTAGCCCCAAAGTAAGTTCGAGACTTGTGTTATGGGATATTAACTCAACGATACTATATTTTATAATAGATTCTTACATAGATAAACATCCGAGACCCAGGTCAATCTGAAAAAGATTATTTTTCTTCCTGACCTGACCGGGGATCGAACCCGTTACAGGGTCTTACTTACAGGGTCCTTTTTATAGTAATTATCTGTGGTTTGACGTCTCAATAATATATAAGTAGAAACTTTAATAACTGAAGTGATTATAATTATACGATCTTTGCTTCAATAGAAGCGAAAAAATAACCCAAAAAGAATAAGTTTTTTTACGGAATCTAATTTTTGTTTTTAAATATCAATTTATTATTATTGGTTTGACGGCCAAATATATATACACATTATGTGAATATTTTAAGTTTCTACCTTTTATGATTCAATAGAAACAGGCCTGAGTCCATATAAGGACGGACAAACGTAGGTGGTTCATTATAGGGTCCCAACTTACACTATCGGTACAAAATTAATAATAATCCTAACGTACGGAACATAAACTCGCAGCAATCCTCGCAATATGGCATCCCCACTGTTCTATCCTCTCCTCTCCCTCGTACTAAGGATTTCTTAAGGTTTTGAAAAACAGGCGACGCTGCTCCTGTTCTTGGTAAGTTACTCAGTCTTTGTCTATCCGTAAGTTAGAATTTAAATTAATTTTTCGGAGGCGAGCCTGATCGTCAACTCACACACAAACGTGTGCATGAATGTAAAGTTAAGGCATAAATATCATTCCGCTTGTATGAAGCGCCATACCTGTGCTCTGGGTACGGAACCCTTAAAACGATCCATTGAGAAGTTGAAATATGAAAAAAGCGCAACTTTGAAACCAGTTGTATTTTTTGTAAACATCTACTTTCTTTATTATGAGGACAACACCATTCTCACTGATTTGTTGGTTGTGAGTATGGAAGACAAAGGCATATTAAGGTACAAAGTTGATTTCATGCAAAAGGTCAACTCGAGTCCGTGATATTTAAAATATAAAGTATTAAATAAATCTTGAACTGTAACTATATACTAAATTATACAACAATGTTTTAATGCTCTATATTTTTATTTTTTTATTATCATCATAAGGTTTGTAGGGGCATGATTCTCTGTACTACCAGAGCCTATAACTACCTAATATGTATATTAGTCATAGAAGTCAGAGGATGGCCTACACTCTACATGCTGGCCAGGGTTGAGTCTCTTTGATGCTTGTAAACTTTGTTTAGCTTGTGTTTCCTAAATCGCTCTCTACGACATCCATGGGAAGACTTGGAGTGAACATTTTCTATTCTGCCGGGAACTACATGTCATCTTAATTTAATTTAATAAAAGTAGCTAATAGAATAGCATTGTGAAAGCGTAAAAACCCTTATGGACATGATGAATAATTTAGTTTGAATGAACTAAAGACTATTAAGTATCAGATGTTGAAAATTCGAATCAAAAATTTGTTTTTCTTTGCATGTCGAATAATACGTACGTTCATATAATAATTATCCTTTTGGCACTCGATATCTACTAGGCGCTCTTATAGTAACACTAGCGCCACCCAGCTATTAAATTCCTTAAATCATAAATTGTATCGAATTTTTAAAATCTTACAAGTACAAAGCTACAAAATTACTTTAAGTATTTCTTTATATTACAAGTAATTTACTAGTGCCATATTTAAAGAGAAAAACAGGTTAACGCCAAAAGTGGCCACTTTTGGCGTTAACCTGTTTTTCTCTTATTTTATCAAACGAATATTAGTGAAAATGAATACAAAAATACTACAAGTAATATACTAGTTACGTACTTGTTAGATTTTTTAATTTTGATATAGTTTAGGATTACAAGAATTAATTGCTGGGTGGCGCTAGTGTTACTATAGGAGCGCCTTGTAGAATGATCACTTCATTTTAATTATCTATACTAATATGAAAAAGAGAAAATGTTTGTTTGTTTGTTTGCATTGAATAGGCTCTGAAACTACTAGACTGATTTTCAAATTTCTTTCACTTATAGAAAGCTTACTTATCTGGGAGTGACTAAGGCTATAATTAACGAGGACGTGAGTATTACTAGTTGTACAATAAATAATCAAACAAAAGTTGCAAGACTCCTATTAAAAACACATGTAACATGTTAGGAAAAGCAATCAATATTGATTTTACGAGAAAACTTCATTTTCCGTACGTGACCATGCACGCGGTTTTAAAATTATAAGCTTAAATCTACCGTAAACCAACCTCAAAATGTTTTTATTCGTTTATACTGCCAATTTGTTGCCACACAGAGGTTACCAATAACTTTAATATTATATTCAGTATGTTTTTCCATTGTCCAAAGAGCGATAGAAAGAAATAATAATAATAATTAAAAAAACTAAAAACCACGCTTTTCATTTATTGTCATCAGAACTCAGAGCGTGTGTAAAATTTCATCCTAATCGAAGACCGGAAAGTGGGTAAAATTAAGATTCCGAGATTTTCTTCAAATAAAAGCGTGTTAAAAATGTAGAAATCAGCATTAGAGATCAGGAAAACAGCTCAGGCGTCAAGACGAGCTCTGTGGCGCAGCGGTCAACACGCCGGCCTGTGACACGGAAGCTCCCGGGTTTAATCCCCGGTCAGGTCAAGATGAATAATGATCTTTTTCAGATTGACCTGGGTTTTGGATGTTTATCTATATATGTTTTTGCTATAAAATATAGTATCGTTGAGTTAGTATCCCAAAACACAAGTCTTACTTAAGAACTAATTTTGGGGCTAGCTCAATCTGTGTGATTTGTCCGTATATATTTATTTATTTATATTTATTTATTTAAAAAAAATGAGAAGTAAAATTACCGTAAGTGGCCGAAAGAAGCAAGACTCAAGTAGGAGTGGGCTCACATAGAGGGAAGGTCATACATCCAGGAAAACGGACTCGTGGTGTAGACGATTGCTGTAGTGAAGACTATGAAACAAAAACCTGTAGAAGAACCGCAAAGAAGGTGGAAAGATACATCAAAATTTGCGGGCAGCAATTGGATTTTAACTGCCAAAAATAGAAAAAAGTGGCGAGAACCGAAGAAGGCCTACTCAAAATACATGTTGTGTGTGTATTTGTGTGCAAGGCTGTTGTTTTTCCATTATCGCTCAGAAAGCTCCTTTCTTATGTTCTGTCAAGTGTGTTATGGATAAAATATACTGCGTGGTATCTAGTCGGCCGGTCGAAATGTCATTATGATCATCAGGTATTTTAGTCTCCACTGCAGAAACATGACTCTCTTTGTACTGCGAGAGTCATATATTAGCCAGAGGAGGATTTGGCCTACACTCTACACGCTGATCAGAAGGGTTGGAGAGGTCTCTTTTATGTTTATAAGCTTTGTTTAGCTCATTTTTCAAAGTCGCCTTCTACAACATCCACAGAAAGACTTGGAGTGGTCCTATTTCTACTTTACCAGGAACTACACGGCATCTAAAACTTTAAGGGGCTTAGATCAGTTAAGCTAGCGCCACCGGTTGTTTTATTCTAACCGCAGTTAAAATAATGTGATATTAATTTCGACTTGATACGTTCACGCGTTCGTAAGAAAAAGGTCTTGACCGACAAGATGGACAAATGAGTGATTCTCTACCTTTAACTATTAGGGTTCCTTTCACCTTTTGAAGTAAGGAACCCTAAAAATCCCATAAAATAACCTTGCAGAGTTTTTTTTGCACAGATCTTAAAAACCAGGTGAATATCTCAGAAATCATGTCAAAGGTAGTGCGGCTAGCATTCAATCACTTATTTATTTTACTTTTCCACCTACACGTGCACCAGAATGCTAAACGTAGAGTTTTAGATACTACAGTTAGTTCCTGTCTACCCAGTAACTAATAAAGACGTGTAACTATTGTTTGTAAGAAATTACACTTTCGTCCCACGGTGCGCTATAGCTATGCCACCTGCCCACACCAAGTAAACGGATCGAGTTACTTGGTCCTAACATTATTTCACTTCGCTTTCGTTTCACTTAATTTTAGTGGAAATAGGTAAGTGAAACCAACAGAATTGATGGCCTAATAAATGATGTTTCACTCGGCCTACAGCTATTACGGGCTATACGGTATATCTATACAATATTATAAGAAAAGCCTGTCCAATCTTTTAAGGGATGACTCAGCCTAGAATACTATTGACTAATGCTGTAAATTCGAAAAAAATCAACTATTTCATGCAAATTGCCGGCCCACTGAACAGTTTTTTTATAAAAATGTCTACTTTTTTTTTTAATTTCCAGTATTAGTCCCATAGAAAAAATTGTTCATATTGTCGGGCTGAGATAGGTACCTCATTAAACCGGATAGTAGCTTCTAAATTAATTTTAAAATAATCGGTTCAAATTTTAAGTTACATCTAATAGAAAAGAGAATCTAAGAAAGCATGTGTGAATAGGGGTTCCGTACTCTTGTATAATATTTTACTACAAAAGAAGATAAAAAAGCAAGTGAGATTTAGAGCCCCTTTTAATTTTTATTATTTGCTGATATAGCGGCAACCTATTAAGGTCCTTCAGATCCATCCCTATGATAGACGGACGAACGAACATTGGAGGCTTAGAAGTAAGGTTTGTTTATTACCCTTAGGGTACGGATCCCTAAAAAGTAAAACACAGATTGTCGATTGAATTAATTGACCGACTAAAATAGGCTTTATTTTTTAGATAACAGCATGACTGTGTATTATTCGTCGTATAAAAACTTGTGCGTTTAATTTTTTTGTTATTAACATCACCATCATAAAACCTTTGCTCCCGGCTTCAGATTAACGTCAGGAAGCAGAATAACCTCCGTTATGGTCCTATTGTAATTAGTAGTAAAACGGCCAGCATTGTTTCTCGTGACCATAGATTATTTATTACTGCGATCAAATTAAACTCTGCATTATTTTAATAGTAGCACGTGCTACGGCATCCTATTAACCATAGTTTAATTATTCTTTGAATTATGGTCCAGCTGCCTCCCACGTTGACTGTAAATGTTGATTGAGGAATCGGCGAAACCCTTGGAATTTTGTAATTAACAATGTTTTTTTATTGGACTGAGTAGTTTGTTCTAAGTGAGCTATTGCTATTTCATCGGACTTTTGAACCTGTAAGGCTAACATCACCAAAGGAGCCCCCAGGAGGGAAAGACCTTGGCCTCGGGCGTTGCCTGTGTGCGCAAGACTTGGAAAAACAGCAAACTCTCATATGCCTGATGGGTCGCGATTTGCATGCACAGCCTGAAAGGCCGAACTGAGAAACAATGGCAAAGCCTTTGGAGACAGCAAGTCACGTTGCCGTATGGGCATTAAACACTATACTCTCCCCTGCTAATGAAGGTTTTCTATAGGATGGTTAAACTGTTATTGGTCTACAATGTATCAATTGTCTGTCTCTGCTTGTCAATTATTCTCCAATGACAGCAGCTTATTACACCCTACAACGCAGTGCTATCATCTGGTGGTAAGCATTTCAGAAAACCCGGAGTATATTCCTGGTTGAATAAGCTTCTTTCATTATCGATTCGACGAGCTCCGTGGCGCAGCGGTCATCACGCCTGCCTGCGACACGGATGGTCCGGGGTTCGATCCCCGGTCAGGTCAAGATGGAAAACGATCTTTTTCAGATTGACCTGGGTCTTGGATGTTTATCTTTATATGTATTTGTTATAAAATATAGTATCGTTGAGTTAGTATCCCATAACACAAGTCTTTCATTAGAACTTACTTTGGGGCTAGCTCAATCTGTGTGATTTGTCCGTATATATTTATTATATTATTTATTTATTTATAAGTTTCTACTGCTGATCTTTAACCTGATGCCATTTTGGGTAGGCATAACCGCAGATAAAAATACCTATGAAAATAAAGTACGTAGTCAAGCAAGTAAGTAAGAAGTTGTACAGTAGGACTGTGAAATGGGCTCCCCGAAGAGTCAAAAATGATATTAATTAATACACTACTTTCTTTCTATGGCTTCTTTTGCTTCTATGACAATGGCTCAGCAAATCCGCTTCTGAACTTACCCTGATTTGGAAGCAGTTTCCCTCTCACAAGAAATCATGTCTATAAAAAATTTCTCAGATATTTGCTAAATATCTTTGCTAAATAATATCTAATATCTGGTCGTCGCAACAAATATGTCTGTCTAATAAAACACTTATAGTTTTACGCCCTTCACCATCGCTTTTGACATCATTCACCAGCCAAATAGGTCATAAGATATTTATTCACTCCATAAAATAATTCAGTAATCTCTTTGATGGCTCAAAAACCTCGCTCTGAACTTGACGCGGTCACATATTACAACGTCATAAAACACCTACATTTAATATGGAAGCTCGATGTCTGATTTGAAGTCAATTTCTAAAGCTATAAATGGGTTTACGACAGCCATGAAGATAGTATTAACTCTCCTTATATGTTTTCAATCATCAAATGTAATAAGATTTGTTGATAGTTCATTCATAACTTGCGATTACGTTCCAACAATGCTTTATTGTGCAATTACGTTATCGCACGCATTTCATCTCGTATTATCTATTGCCCACGCAATCTAAACCGTAGCTATCCATTGATGTATCGATGTATATCTGCTTTCTCTGATTGGGAAGACAAACGGCGTGCTATGACGAGCAAGATCGTAGTAACGTTGCGTTCGGTTACGTCAGCAATCGTCATCGTCTGTCAAGGTGGTCATTGCGCAACCGAATTCGCGTGGTGTCATTGACTTTACGGATGTGACGTGAATCGGAGGGTACTTGTGAGTTTTGGCAGTGAGAGTTGTTATCTTCAGATCTTACTCAATGAAAGGAAAAATGAGGCTGATTTTTCGAAATGAAATCTGGATGGTTTCATATTTCACATTTTGACGTTAAGTAAGCGTGATGGAGAGCTGGGGATTAGAAAAACAGGATTGGCATAATAACGATGCGTATAAATTATAATCGCTTATTTTCACTTCTGTTTATAAGCGATGATGCATTGTACAGAAATGAAAATATTGCTTCGATTCGTCGCGATCGTTTTGTCTTGTTTTTTGCAATAAAGATTTATCTTATCGAAAAAGAGATTATCTGATATGCCAAAAGTTCAGTAAAGTATCGAGAGAGTTTATGCAATATGTTTTTTTTTATAACATAGTACGGCAGCAAGCAGGTCACCTGATGCTAAATGGTCACAACTGCTCATGGATAACAGCAACACCAGGGGTGTAACAAGAGTAAGATGGCATATATTTTTTCCTCCCCAGAGCGGAAGGGTGGGATGGGCCTCCGGCCGGATGTAGCAGTAGCTAGTAGTCTGTAGCTTTTGAACAATTAATAAATACATATATCTAATGAGATAATTTTAAATATGATATGACGTGAAAAAGTGCCTGCAAAGGCCTATTTTCTGAATAAACGTTTTGATTTTGATTTTTGATTTTGATGGGCTTTGCTAGGGCAGAAGAAATGTATGCCTATGAATATGCTCTTGAGAAATATCGCCATCTTCATGACAAAACTTTTGAATTTCTTAATCAGCGATTTTATTTTTTCATTTATAGTATCTCTTATTACCAGTAAAATAAAGTAAAAATTAAATTATTTAACTAATTAGTTGCTAATGCATGAAGGAGCTACTGGTCCATGAAAGAATTTATAAAAGGAGATCTGCCACTGTCACTAAAACGCTGGCTCATCGACATGTGTATCTTGTCTGCTCTTACCTATGGTGCTCAAACATGGGCTTTGTCGGAGGGTATTAAGTCCAATCTCAAGATTTGCCAAAGAGCAATGGAGCGGAGTGTCCTGGGAGTGACAAGTATAGACAGAATCCGAAACACTACACTTCGCTCAAAGACAGGCATTGTCGATGTGGGGCGCAAAGCTGCGAGGCTGAAGTGGGATTGGGCGGGCCACGTTTGTCGTATGCACCCGGATCGTTGGGCCCATGTGACCACAAAGTGGTGTCCAGAAGGAGAACGACGTAACAGTTGTAGACCGCGAATACGATGGAGTGACGATTTGCGCAAATTTAATGAGGAATGGCCACAATTGGCTCTAGACAGAGAGACCTGGAAGGAAATGGGGGAGACCTTTGCCCAGCAGTGGGATAGTATAGGTTAAATAAAAAAATAAAAAAACTAATTAGTTAAAAATCCCCGTGTCCTGGAAATCCCTCTATCTTGTAAACATTTGGACTGATTTATTGATAAACATTGACTATGTTCTCTCTTGAGTAGCTTCAGTAACACAGACACATAGACAGACATACACACACTCGTAGTGGTCAAACTTGGCTTGCACCTGAAAATGTTATCAAAATAGATGGATGGATTGCTAGCTGCATCGCCTATTGACATGATTCCTGACCCCCGTTCCCTCGATCGGCTTTTATGCGCGGGAAAAGAAGCAGCTGGTACATTTTACGTTTTTTCTTTTCACCCAAACCAGCGTGGAAGACTGAAACTGAAAAAATAGATAATGAATAATATGAGGAATTGTAATATACCTTTATGTTTTATAGGTTCTTATGTACAAAGTCTGAGGTAAGCCATTTCCAGTCAAGTCCTGCCCGCGTGGAATTTTTTCACCATTTCTTATTTTCTTTATTTAATAAATAAGGTAAAATAGCATTGTGAATGCAAAAGAAATCCCATATATAAACCTGAAACATAAGTTCAAAATCCGCACAGGGTCCCAGCACTTTTTGTATAACGAGGTTTTTTTTATGAGGTTTCTTGGATTATTACATTATTAAGTGTCAAAGGTCAGTATTCCTATCAAAAGACATCAACGCGCAAAAATAATATATGCTTAATTTTACGATTAGCTTTCTCTAGTTGTTTTGCAGTTTATGTTTGCTTTTAAACAATATAAAAGCAAAGAATAGGTACGACTGTAGACTCACGGTTAATGAAAACTGCAATTTACCATAATATCAACACCACAAAATCATTGGAATAGGATTGTTGTGGAAAATGTTCATAAATACGAGCTTGCGCAATCAACGTCGTGATGAAATCATTAGTTACGAGCTTACGCTCTACAACAGGAAGCAGGAACGTGTGCGCATAAAGCTCCTATAAATAAACAATTACAATCGGTATGAAGTAATTAAGTTAATATTCAGGATTTACTTAATGGAAGTCGAAGTCATTCACTTTTAAAGTTTTATTTATCACGAGCTCGACGAGAGCTTTGTTCTTCTTTCGACTGTGATAAGTTCCATCAATATTTTAAAAATCATATTGCAAGTTTCTGTGCCAAATGCCAAAGACCTCATTATAAAACATAAACAACGTATATTTAAAATTAAGTTTAAATAGCCTAGGTTAATATTTAAATAGATTTCTTAGAAAATAAAAAATATATGTAACTGCAACTACAAAAAATGTAGCTTAGATCATAAAAAAGATGGACTATATTAACTTAAAATTAAATCATTGAAATAAAGGTAGGAAGGAGTTTAAAGTGTATATAGTCGACAAAGATTAAAAGCTAAGTCTACTGTCATTGCGCAACAAAACGTGATAAATTGAGAACATCTCCTTGTCTTAGCTTAAAGTACCGATACTGAATTGAATAAGCAGATAAACCAACATCCGAAGCTGTATAATCTTATATTATCGTGTTTGTTTATCTATTGTTTGAAAGCGTCAATAACTCAATGGACGGGGATCTTAAACTCATAACATACTATTGTTCAAACCCAGCGTGGGCAACTACACGAGGCTCTGTCATAATAACTGTAATGTCTATATGTAATATGATATATCAATTAGAATTTTTAAGAAATGCTTCCTCGTTGTCCGGATTCATTTTATTTTATGTGACTTTTATTCAAAATGTAAGATCTATAAATAAATCGTTTATAAAAAAAAGACGAGTAGAGAAATACGAACAGATTAAAAAAAAAATTATAAGTACTTAAATGTTCCTAAAGAAACCACCACCCTAATCGCACTTTTTTTTAATTTATGCCACCACCTTGATCTTTTTATAATTTTTTTTATATATTATTTATTTTATTAGGACTTTATTGCATCACCCAAACTCAATTTCTTTGTTTTGTCTCATGTTCGACTGGCAGACAATTTATGGACATTTGTACATAAAGTCTTTTTTTAACTATTATTTAGGTCTCCCTGATATGCAAAAGCCTCTCCTTTCAGTTTCTACCTTTCTCTTACACTAAAAAACAATTAAATTTTTCACTACTCTTTTTAGGGGGCGTCTTGTCTTACATAACTTTTTAACTCCTGTTATCGGTAGTCCGAATTTTGTTTTCATACAATTTTACATTCTAATGATCACTCTTCATATTTTTTGTTAATACTAATGACTGTAATTCATAATCATCGGAATTCATAATATCACAATTCATACATTTTGTTTCTACTAATATTTGTTTTCATATATTTTCTTACACTAATGATCGAAAATCATAATCGTCGGAATCCCTAAAATCACTATTCATACACTTTATTAATACTAATATTTGTTTTCATATAGTTTTTAAATCTTAGTGTTATTTATCTATCAGGGTTCTAAAGCGACTGGTTTGGACACGTGATTTGGAAACAGAAGGTAGGTTAGGTTATGGTTACACATAGACCATCATACGAGCGAGCGAGCGAAGAGAGTGAGCGACGACCTGGGTGCAAAAGCAACTGGTTTGGATACACGACTTGGTAACAGAAGGTAGGTTAGGTTATGGTTACACATAGGCCATAATACGAGCGAGCGACGACCTGGGTGCAAAAGCGACTGATTCGGTTACACGACTTGGTAACAGAAGGTAGATTAGGTTATGGTTATACATAGACCATCATACGAGCGAGCAAGCGAAACGAGCGAGCGACGACTTGGGTGCAAAAGCAACTGGTTTGGATACACGACTTAGTATTAGAAAGTAGGTGAGGTTATAGTTACACATAGACCACCAAATAAATTATGAGTAAAATTATGAGTTGAAACATTTCTTATTTTATTTTTATTTTTTATTTTTTTTTATTTTGTTTATTAGGAATAACAAACAGCTACATTATATGAACATGTTAGAAGGTTATATATAATACAGAATTGTTGATAACATAGCCCATGGCGTTATTCACAGATTAGGTTACAATAATAGGGGCTGCTATTTTATTAATGACAGTATGAATAAAAGAAATATGAAAAATGACTTTCTGAACAAAAAACATATGAGGAAAAACATAATGAAGAGTGATTATTATGAATACAAATAGGTAGTAAAAAAATATAGGAGTAAGATTTTTATGTGAGCCAATATGGACCCCTCTTTTTAAGACTGTTGAGATAACCAGACCACCACAAATTAATTAAGTTTCCGCGCAAATATGTCCAAACCTGATGGAGTATGATATATGAGAGTTGGCCAGCAGTGTCGTGACATATTCTTATCATATCTACATAGTTAAATGGCTAATGGACACTAATGGAAAAATGAGGAGAACATCTGACGACGACACCTACCCTGGCCTACAGTCTCCACGCTGGTCCGATGGGTTGGACATGTCTCTTTAATGTTTAGCTTTTTTTCCTAAGTCGCCTTCTACGACATTCACGGAACGACTTGGAGTGATCCTATTCCACGGTGCCGGGAACCACACAATTAATAGTTATATTTCAATATCAACTGGACTTTATCGCAACACTCAAACTCAATTTCTTTGTTTTGTCTTACGGTCGACTGCCCGACAATTTGTGGACATTTGTACAATAAAGTTTTTCTTTTACTATTATTTAGGTCCCACTGATGTGCAAAAGCCTCATCTTTCTGTTTCTACCTTTCTCTAACACCAAAAACAATTCAATATTTCACGACTCTTTAAGACAGTAAAGATAACCAGACCACCACGAATTACGTAAGTTTCCGCACAAATATGTCCAAACCTGATGGAGTATGATATATGGGAGTTGGCCAACAGTGTCGTGACATAGTCTAATCATATCTAGTTAAATGGCTAATGGACTCTAATGGAAATAATCTGAGGAGAACATCTGACGACGACTGTCTGCGGCTGCGGGGAGAAAGTGACGAGTTTGCACGTTAAGGCGATGTCCTTTGACACTTTCAATTTTCTTTACTAAATATTCACTTTGCAGCTGTTTTTTTTAATGGTAGGTAGTAGCAGGTAGGTAAAAAGGGCTAAGAAAAGTTAAAAAAAAAATAGTATCACCATCCTACGACACAAAATCACAACTTAGTGTAGAATATGAACAGGTGGGGCTACAGCTTGGAAATCTCTTGTTCCTGTGGTGCCACCCCTCAGACCATGGCACACTTATTATCTTGCCCTGCGTGTCCTACCAACTGTACACGCGAGGACCTTTACAATGCTATACTACTATATCAGTAGCAGAGTTTTGGTCAACACAACACAATTGCCAATACTAAAAAAATCTTTTCAACCTGCAAAGCCGTGATATGCCGTGGCCTTTCAGGGAAAATCTACTATGTTTACAAGGAGGTTATACTACAACCTCAATTGTTTGTTGTTTGTAAGTAAAATCCTTTTGAAACAAACTTTACACGAATGCTAAGTTAAAAGAACAAAACTCTAGAAGGTACCTTACCTACGCCTTCTAACGTTTTAGCCTCAGCCTTTATCATTATAAAGGATTTTAATATGTATGTCTATTTCTTTTAGTAGAGTCCTTTATCACTACGTAGCTTCCCCTTAACATTATAATTTAATGTGCAGATAAAATTGAGAGGCTAATTTGTAAACTGTTACAGTTACGCAAATATATCAATATACTCAGCTTCACAAGCTACCTATCCTGGTTTTGCGCGCCCACTACATAAAACTATACTTAGATTCTTATAACAGTCACTACATAGAATTTTTTAAAAATAGAAACATAAAACTTCAATTAATTTTGAGAATACATTTCTTTTTTCATGCCAGTACGTTGGCAAATGTTGATTGCGATAAACACACAGATAGTCGTATCGAACAACAGATATATGTGTAACATCGGTCTACTAACCGGTTAAAATATTACCTAACATGTATCACATTTCGTGATCGATGTCTTTAGGATAAAGTTAAAGTAATTAGACAATATTAGCATTTTGGTGAGGTAACTTTTAATGAACGGAGTTCGGCCAGCGAGCGTCCATACGCAACCTCTTTGTTGTATGCAATCGTACCCCATTCAAAAGTCAGTGTAACCTTAGGATAATTTGGGTCGCAAAAGGTGTGGTGAAAATTGATGCAATGTGCAAATTTTTCATTCAGATTGCATTGCGCATCGCTGATAAAATGTTTTCACTTAAGTCACAGCAGACATTTTGCAAATTAAGTTATGTCAAGAAATATATACGCTAGTTACGTGTGTTAGTTACTGTGATCATCAACTAGAGATTTGCGACATTTAAAAGATAAAGTTTGTATTGGTTGATTATTGTTGCAGTTAAAGTTTAACAAAACTTAAAAACAAAATAACTCTATTTAGTATACAATATGTTTATTCAATATAGACCGATCCCTTAAGGGCTCAGCTAGTCAATATGAACCACTTTTCCATGTGATAAAAGCTGGAATTTTTAAAATAAAATTTAAATTCCCACACAAAGCCCGCCGAGCAATCTCATCATCATCATCATCAGGTCTTCTTAGTCTCAATTGCAGGAGCAAGACCCTCTCTGTACTACCAGATCCATGTATTAGCCAGAGCAGTCAGGGCAATCAGTATGCAAATGTCAATATTTTTCGAATTTCTAACATTAGTCCCATAGAAAAAGTTGATCATATTGACGGCCTGAGTTGCCCCTTTAAGGATCGGACAGGGTTTTATTAATATATTGTATTTAATATATATTACCCGTGTGGTGGTGGCAGAGAAGAATAGGACCACTCCAAATCTTTCCGTGGATGTCGTAAAAGGCGACTGAGGAAACTCAAGCTAAACAAAGCTTATAAACATCAAAGCCTCTTCAACCTGTATGGCCAGCGTGGAGAGTGTAGGCCAAATCCTCTGACTGCTCTGGCAGGACAGAGAGGGTCGTGCTCCCGCAGTAGAATAATAAACTAATAAAGACCTGATGATGATGATGAATATATTTTATGTTATAGTGTAAAACTATAACGAGAGTGATTCGTTTTAACCTTTTGATCTTTGAGAAAATATTTTGGGAATTCCGATGAAGAGCGCAGTTTCAGGGATACGTGACTTTAGATTCGTGCCAATGACGAAAAGCGGATGTTAATTATTATATATATCCGGTCTTAGATATTACTTCCACGCAATAATCAACGTCATTGGTTTTCCCGGTGCGTTTTTGATACAGACCTATTCTTAAAATAAAAACAAATATATAAGGACAAATCACACAGATTGAGTAGACATTAGGTTGGGAGCTTGTGTCGTAAGATACTAACTCAACGATATTATAATGATATATTTTATCAGACAAAAAGTGCATTCTTAGTTCAACATCATTCGACTATTTTGACGATACTTTAGTGGGCATTTACCTCAACTTTAAATAATCTAAGCCTCAACTATGTACAACACGTCGTTTCATCTTTGCCGATGACCAATTGATCAACCGATTGACTAGTAATTAAGGGAGCCCGTATCTGCATTGGCAAAAGGGATTGTCTTATCATCAACAAACTTGACGCGACTGTGTTTTACTGAGCAGAAATAAAATTCCAATAAAACTCACATAATTAAAATCAAAGAAAATACGCTGTCTGTGCAGTTTATTGCCGCTTCTTCTGCACTCCTTTTTTGAAGCGTTCGTATATTACTTCAAATCATCAAAATAGTTTTAAAGTGAAAGTTGTGAAATCATTAATGACAATTAATAATGTTCAAAGCAACCTTTATAAAATAAAATTTTGAATTCTGGAATAACTAGCATGTACAGATTTTTTATATAGATTACTGTCCCAGATATTGCCATTTTCATTGACATTAAAATAACTTCTATTTTAATTAAAAGTACGTAGCGGTTGTATCAGCTCTCGCTATGAAGCTTTGATCCGGGTTCCTCTCAACTTGTGCCTAATCAACTACATCAACAACTTTTCATGACAACTGATGACGTTATTGGTCTAATTAACTAACACGCCAGCCCTCATCGTGATGATACTTTTGCATAATCATGAAGATATGTCAAAATGTTTTGACGTGCCTGCCACAGATAACAGTGACAGTAACGAGTAGCAAAATCAGCATTAATTAAATCAGTCGAGTCATAGACCACTTTCGTTTGTTATACAATACTTAAAAGCATAGGATTTATCTATTAATCAATTTTCTTTATTAATTTTTAAGTGGGTCCACTCATAATAGTTCTGAGAAAAGGAACATAAATAATATTGAACGTAAGATGTTACATCACAGTAATGGCACTGGTAAGTCGATAAAAATGCTCTTCATAATGCCAATAATAAAATCCGGATTGGTGTCGATCGTTAAAATTCTGAGTCACCATCCTGAAATCACTCTCTATGTACTAAATTAAAACCGGTACAGTTCTGTATCATATATCATAAAAATTGGTTATTCATTCATTCGCCGAGGCAAAGAAAAGTATGGATGGATGGTTATACTTAGAAGAAAATAAAAAATAAAGAAGAAAATAAGCGTATACGTAGTTTACTGAAAATTTTATTTAACAATAGGGCCAATAATCAGCACAATACAATACACTGATTGTGGTAACAATAATACCTAGGTACCTAGAAAACAAGGTATAAAAATGATATCAATTTTAATTAACATGTAGGCTGTAACATATCTTTGTGACAAGGTGGGTGACTTTTAAATTGAAAATGTGTGGTGAAAATGAAGTCGTTGATTCGAATTCATGGTGGTGTAGTTGGTAATCCATAAAATTTAGGTTAATGAACTTAGTACGATACTATATATCGTACTAAGTTCATTAACCTAAATTTTATGGATTTGCAATAGTTGGCATTAAAGATGTAGCTTTTTGCGTTATACATTCTGACCAACTATCCCCAAGGAACATAGGTCGAAATATAAAAAAACAGGACTTCACATAGCAAAACTAAAAAAAAAAACTTCGTATTTTGACTTATTTTCCTTGGGGAAAGTATATCAGTTTCAATTAGTATAGATCGAAAATATTGCAAGTTTACATATTGCATATGAGACTTCTATTTAAATGAAATTTCTTTTGAAATCATACATTTTGTGAAAAATTATGGGTCTTGTCAATAACGTACATTAAATGTACAAAAATTGACTTAAAGAAATGCCCTCCTAGGATAAGTCCGCTGTCGTGTATATTTTCTATTCAGCTTTTAAGTGTAGTGTTATTGTGTGTTCTTATAAGGTGCATGTTATTTATTCTATGTACAATAAAGAATTTATAAACAAACAAGATTACTTAACTCACTGAACAATTTCGATCTACGAATGCGGCTTTGAATGCGATGAAACGAAACGACAAAAGGGCCGAAAGTTATGTTCCGAAATGCCCTTAATAAATCGCGGGTCGGAACGTCGCCGCTGACAGCCTTATCTACGTGGAGTTATGCCCCTGTCCGTTGCGACTTCATTATGCGATATTATTGGGAAATATATCTTCTTTCAAATACTTTTGCCAATAAAGTCTCGAAATGGGAGGGAAAGAGAATTGTCATAATGTTTTTCTTTGCAGTCTAATCTGGCTACAAAGAAAAACATCTGAATGATGAAGATTCATCGATCGACACCTTGAACCATGAGCAACCTTCACAGTATGGACTATTAATGTAGGGAATAAAATGGAAAAGGTAAATGAATCTTAATTCCCATCAACATATCGATTGCCATTTGATAACCGCCGTGTGGTTCCCGGCAGAGTAGAATAGGACCACTCCAAGTCATCCCGTGGATGTCGTTAAAGGCGACTAAGGAAACACAAGCTAAACAAAGCTTATTAACATCAAAGAGACCTCTCCAACGTCTGGCCAGCGTGGAGAGTGTAGGCCAAATCCTCTGACTACTCAATCAGGCTCGTATATGGCTCTGGTATTACAGAGAGGGTCGTGCTCCTGCAGTGGAGACTAGAAAGACCTCATGATGATGATGATGAATCGCCGATAATGTAGCGTTCTATTAGTGACATATTTTTCAACCGCTTCAATATGTAGTAACAAACACACGCACGGACGCAAATCTTCCTCTTTATAATATAAGTTGAGATAGATGGCAATCCCGACAAAATAGCATATGACGCTTCACTATTACTTGGTACATCACTACATACTCGTGTTATAAAACAAAGTCCTCCGCCGCGTCTTTCTGTCTGTTTGCGATAACTCAAGAACTACTGCACAGATTCTCATGAGGAAAGTTTATAAGTATAATACATGCCGGGTCGCAGCCGAGGAAGGCTGCTAATTTTACATAAATTGGAAAAATATAGATTGCCTACAAAACAAGCGTTCATTATATCGATACAAAGTTGCTAGACAGATAAATAACATTTTCTATGGAAGCCTTACCTTATTACACTATGCACGAATGCTCAAGGACAGTGTTTTTTCTGCAAAGAGTCGACGTTAATACCTGAGTTCACAATGAGTAGAGGCGTGACAAGATAAAATCTATGGAACTGACGGCGAAACCTGGGTACACATTGGGATATAATGTAAGGAACTGACTTATCGAGAAATATTATAAAATAAAAATAATATTTTATGCAATTTAGGTGTTAAAAGACGTTTAAAATAGTTTAAGACTGAACTATTTATTGTAGGTACTCTGTTTATTTTTTTATAATATAGAACGACAAACGAGCAAATGGATCACCTAAATTTTACTAGTCAAGCTGTATCTCGTGCGTAAATCCTAAGAGACGACTATTCAGAAACCAGTAACTAGACCTTATTATCGTAGCATAAGAGAATGTACCTTATTATTGTAGTATTTTTCTTCGTTAGAAATTGAACCCTATGGCCCTTGTAACAGGCTGACGTGTTAACTACTGCACCACCTTGGTCGTTCATTTCTGCCTACAACAAAAACCTAAACCTAAATAAGTAAAGGAGTCCACATTCGAAACGCAAATACAAGAACACTAATTATTCGTATTAAATGATGCTTTTGTCTGTGTTACTATTCACCTAGATCAAAATCATTACTTAACTCTATTGTATAGTATACAATATTTAATACATTGAATATCAAGATTCTTTTAAATATTAAACGTTAAGCGTCTTGTTACACAACTAAATAAGGTAATAGGTGCTAATATAAGAGTTGGAGAAAGATTTATGTTACTATGTCTGCTCTATACCCAACAAATATTACTGCAGAGATTTAAAATAAGAAAATAAGACAGGGCATTGGAAACGCACTGAATAGCCTTTAGGACTACATTAAATGCAATTACTACACGCAAACGCCTATTTACACGTATTGGTGGCTCAAAAAAAAAAAAAGTTACTGTGTTGCCTCGCCTTCTGGTTTAATGAGTCTGTTTGAAATATAGTACCACAAGCTTATCTATTTTTACCCGACTGTGGTGAAGTCAAAAGGAAGTTTTTAACTTTGGCTGCTATTTATGTATGTATATATTATATGCATGACTAACGTTACTTGACAAATGAGATATCGCTAATTATGTCTTGAGCACACGAACAAAAAGACACGAACGTAAAAAAGTATTTTGAAATAGTAACACTCACATGATGTAACGTCTTTTTCCCTTGCGGGGAAGACGGAGCCCAGCTAAATACCAAAAGGGCCGCGTAAGTATGCTGCTGGACTTGCAGGTGGAAACGGAATCAAAATAGTGATGAGCTGCTAGCCGCATCGCCTTTTGAAATGATTTCTCAGATATTCACCCATTTCCTGGATCGTTTTTACGATCTGAGCGAGAAAATAAAGCAGCTGGTACATTCTTCGTTTTTCCGTTTCTCCCAGACCAGCGTGGAAATAGGTATACTGTTTGATATCAAATTCTTCATGGGCAAGTTCGACTCGCACTTGACCACTTTTTTGTTCTGATCATGTTTCCATCTCAACTCAACAATATTATAATAAAAAGAAAAATTGAAATTTGAGAAATAAAAAAAATGCCTTGATTCTACCAAGGATGATAAACCCTCTGTGGTGCACACCACGTCACCTTTGTAAATCACAGGTCGCCGGAAAACATTGAACAAATAAGAAAAGAAAAATAACTGGTGAAAAGGTAAGCTCTATGATAATCAAACTTATCAATTAAAGGGTTGGCTTAATGCTCTAAGATTAAAGGTTTTGGATCCGATGAATTGTAATGCAAGAATCATCTTTCGACTACTCTGGAAAATAAGGAATAAACGATGTTAGAATATATATTACGAAAGAAAAAACTGAATTTTAAAGAATAGAGGCAGTATGATTGGTCACTTGATACGACATGTAACAAGTCAAAGGTTAAAAAGATCCAGGGAGACCATACAAAAGTTTTGTTAAAAAACTAAAGAAGAATGCTGGTGTCATGTCGTATCAATATTTAAAGGATAAAGTAAAAGATAAAACGGTTTGGCGAATACTCAATCGACAAGAACTACAAAACTATGAAATAAGAAGAAGATGAAAAACGTAACTTAAGCTTGAATCCAAATACTTTAAAAACATAATTATGCAAAATAGATTGCACCACCTGGTATACAAGATCACTTCACATATAATAACAGTAAAAAAATTACATTCAATTCGTCACTTCAGCCGCAAGAAGTCCACTGCTGGATATAGGCATCCCCCAAGGATTTCCAATATGACCGGTTGGAAGTGGCCTGCATCCAGCGTCTTCCTGCGACCCTTATCAGGTCGTCCGACCACCTGGTCGGTGGGTGTCCAATGCTTCGCTTGCCGGTACGTGGTCGCCATTCAAGAACCTTTCTGTCCCATCGGCCATCGGTTCTTCGCGCTATGTGCCCCGCCCACTGCCACTTCAAACAGCTGGGCTACGTTGATGACCTTGGTTCTTCTACGGATCTCCTCGTTTCTGATTCGATCTCGCAGAGAAACATCGAGCATAGCCCTCTCCATAGGTCTTTGAGCGACCTTGAGCTTTCTTATGAGCCCCATAATAAGGGACCACGTTTCGGACCCATAAGTCATCACTGGTAACACACATTGGTCGAAGACTTTCGACTGTAGGCACTGGGGTATTTTGGACGAGAAGACATTGCGGAACTTCCCGAACGCTTCCCAGCCGAGTCGGATTCGATGAAAGACCTCGTTCTTGAAACTGGAGCTGCCGACCTGCATCAATTGACCCAAGTAAATGTACTTCTCTACAGGTTCAAGGCTGAAGTTTACAACAATCACTGGAGAAGGCGCAACATGGACATTCGACATAATTTTCGTCTTGTCCATGTTCATTTTCAGGCCCACTTGTTGGGAAACTTCATTGAGGTCATTGAGCATGGTACGTAGATCCTCCAGCGACTCCGCCATGACGACTATGTCATCAGCAAATCGAAGGTGAGTGATATACTCGCCGTTGATGTTGATGCCAAGTCCATCCCATTCCAGGAGCTTGAAGGCGTCCTCCAGGTGAACAGTTTTGGATATATGACATTACATTACCATTTCCCAAATAAAAAATTACATTACCCTTTCCCAAATGCAGATATTTTTAGATTTTAGGGTTCCGTACAAAAATATAAAACTGGAACTTATAGCTTAAAATTTTTTTAAAAGTAATTTTATTTAACTATTTGATCTAGTATACCCTAGGACTAATTCATAACGCATTGTATTTGTACTAAGTAATCTCTTATTCTTTATCATAGTTTAATCATTTATTAGTATAATCATGTAACTATATAAGGACTTTTTGAATAAGTTAAATCCATCGTAGTCGCAGCGACCACGATGTAACTCCATTGAAACGTCAAATTAAAGGTTCGTGCTAAACCCTGTGTACATATATTTTTTTTAAAGCACGAAAGTTAAAAAAATATTAATTGTAAGTAATCGTGATGATAACTATATGTATAGTGAGTCTAAAAGGTGTAGAAAGCAGCAACCACCTGCCCCTGCATTTTGTACTCAACTCGGTTCGACGTGTCAAAATAAAATAAAACAGTAGTTATGTTAATTGAAGACCAGCACTGAGAGGTGATAAGATCCAACGAATTAATGATTTTAATTCGACCTGTCATTATACATCGAGGTCTTTTCAGAAAACAGACTGCCTTTGTCGATAACGTCTGTTGATTGTATCTTGTAGTCAGAGAGCTGAAGGTAATGATTGGGAACTAAATTTTAGAAGCTAATTTTTACAGATCTCTTCTCTACAGGTCCCTTCCACGCTGGTCTGGGAGAAAAGAAAACACGTAGAAAATACCAGCTGCTTCTCTTTCCGCACAGATTGTAAAAGCCGATCAAGTGGGCGTGAGTTTTTCCCTCGTACAGCAGCATGGCTCATGTCAATGGGCGATGCGGTTGCAACCCATCACTATTTTGATTCCGATCTCCAACTACAAGCCCATCAACTTGCTAAACGTGGCCTTTAGGTTTTAAAGACCTGAGCTCGGTCTAGCCCGCAAGAGAAAAGGATTTGATAGTATGTGTGTATGAAATTTTTAGTTTTTTTTTATCTTCTGATATAAAACAATAATTAAATTGAAAATATGTGATGAAAAAGAATTCGCCACAGGTAGGATTCTTTTTCATCACATATTTTCAATTTTAATAATATACCGAGCGAGAGATATTTAAAAACCATTTAAGTAAAACAATTTTAATTTTTTTATTTGTATTTTTAAAGATAAATTATTTGTGATGAAAACTATATCACAACATTGTTTTAAAAAGATATGCTATTGTTATTAATATTTGTATGATTCCTGATTTTTTTGTAGATAAGAAAAAAACGATTAGGTAATTAGTATTATTAATGCAGTTCCTTCGTGATCATGGTCCATGTAACTGGATCGAAATATCGAAAACTTAAAGAAACCACAATAATTGCGGTAATTACTTAATTATTATAGTATTATTAACCCCCGCTTAATTGTTCAGTGTGTAATTTTGCATACACACCGCTGTCTGAAGTTCGGAAAATAACTGGTATTCTTTCATCCATTACTACTCCTGAGTAGATTTATCTCTGCTCGTGTAAATTTGATTAATATAATGGCGGCGCTAGTAATTTTATAAAATTCATTAATATTTTAATTTATTTTTATCTCCCGAAAGTTGTCTTAATGAAGGATGCTAAAGTTACTGTCTAGAACATGAATTAATACATGTTCGGAAAAAGCCGATCTTCAATTCTATTTAATTGTCTATTAGTTGTTTTTATTTTCGCCTTATGCATAAATTTTACCAAAATTGTTAAAGCTGTTTTCGAAATTACTTAAGTATCTAATTATGATTCTATTAAATAGCATTATCAATACCTAAGATCTTCACATTTCTAAATATTTTTAACCGTCCTCTCTCGTACTATTCAAGATCGCGAAAGTCATTGATGTCAGTACATACTTCCCAATTTAAATTGTTTTCATTTTCGTTACGTGGGCATATTGTTTAGTAGCAGATCTATCTAGATGTTATCTCTGACAAATGGGATTATTATGAAGTACCTGCGATTAACATTACGCAATTGGCGTAATATGACGCGTTTTTAAACGGCTCGTTTGCATTGGAAATATAAATAGTGGTAATGAAGAAAGAGATGGATTGTGGTAATTTAGTGGCGAATTGAATTTTATTATGGTCTATAATTATTGAGTCTGATGAAAAGTAATTGTTAATGATGACAATATATTTGCTGTTTATGGCTAGTGAGTGTAAAAATTATTAACTGCAAGTACAGTATAAACAGTTATCATTATTTGAGCGCCTTCTCCAGTTGAATCTTCAGGTGTAGCGCATTGAAAATTAAAAAAGTCCAAAAGATTTGATGCTGTAATTAAGTCATTTTCACTTATTTCTTTGTATTCTATTCTATTCTAAATTTGGTAAACGACGAGTGTTGTTTGCTTGGCATTGAGGAGCTCCCTAAATTTAACTATATTCCATCGATCCAGTTTGTTAAGGGTGATCTTATACTTACCAACTGTAGCTAGGCTAGCCCAACAAATTTCGTTTCAAATAAAAAAAAAACCCATTCAAATCCATCCACCCTTTGGCTGCTACGATGTCACAGACAAACACGAAAATTCTAGCACCCTTCTTTTTAAAGGAAAAAAAAACCTGATTTTTGTTTATCATCTCATCACATCACACACAGTTACCTACCAATTTGGTTGTGTTTCGCTCGTAAATCAACCATAGATTATTAATTCATAGACTAGACATTGATGGACAGCTGGGCTGTAATTTAACTGCAGTTGCTGCTAGGAGCAAACTATTATACAATTATGACAACTACGAGATGAACTGGAAAAAATATTAGCCAACGATCAAAAAGACCCATAAGAGCATACTCGCATAGAGAAGACACTGTAATAAGATTACTTCAGATAGTGTGACTCAAGGATGGCAAACTATTGATAATAGGCAGAATTTACTCATATGGCTAAATTATACGTTTGTCATTTGCATTGTATAAAATTCCATAAGTGATAGCAGTTAATAGTAAATTACGTAATTAGATTTGGTCAAATATTTATAAAATCACTCTTTTAAAATATTGATGGCCGAAAAATAAAAGATCCCAGGTCCTTAGGCGACGAAGTATGTACAAAGTCTTCTGCTCAAAGTGATATCAGTTCCTTCCATATACTTCAATATATGTGATAACTAGTTAGGTGGCATTGCTAAATGATCTCCAGCATCATAATCGAGATGTCTCCGTGGATGATCGACATCTGCCTGCGACTGTCATTATCTCTCTATTTATGGTTAAACTCTTATTACTTAAAGATCATTAAATTATACGACGTTAATTAAGAAGATATTAATTGATTTACTGCTAAATTAGGAACATGCGACGAGGTCATATGTGATTAAAAATATAAATAAAGTGACTGACTTAATAGCCTGGCCAGCGTGGACAGTGTAGGCCAAATACTTTGACTGCCCTGGCTAATATATAGCTCTAGTAGTACAGAGAGGGTCGTGCTCCTGCAGTGGAGAATAATATAGACCTCATGATACTGATGATGTTACAGGAACAAATCGGAAAACCAAAGATTTTATCTTAAAAGTACTGATGATGATAATGATGATGTACACGTTTTCTTTACCATCAAACTTTTTCGACCACTAAGTCATAAAAATGTTTGCAATCACAACCGTACAATTTAAGGTTCTATACTTTTCGTATAATTAGTCATGTTACTTCATGATCGCTTCACTTTCTAGTGAAATACCACCTTGGTCCTAATGTATGATTTACTTTATTAAAGGTGTCGAAAGTACACCAAAAGTTATTAATAATAAATGAGGAAATTCTAAGCAAACTATGATGATCTTCTGGCCCCTATTACACGGTTATTATTCAAAACTAAACTGCAAGTCACTGCGTCGAATTTGGATGATTTGATAATGAAATATTTAGAAATAAACTGAGTATTGATGGACAAATGATGATTGATGCGACGTTAGTATTTCACGAAAACGTGGACGGTGTGTGTGAGTGGTCAATTACCTACTTCACTCATGAAACATGTGTCCATATGTTTCTATGAATATAATTTTTAAGAAGCATTATTTTATAAATTGTTATTTTTTCTTCTTCCATGGTGATTTCGGAGATAAGGAAAAACATAGAATATACAAGAGCTGCTTATCTTCCTGCGCGGACCGCAAAAGCCGGTCAAAGTATTGGGCTAAAATCAAAGAAATTACGTCAGTAGGCGATACGGTTAGCAACTCATAACTATTTCGATTCCGCTTTCCACCACTGTAACATGCTAAACGTGGCCTTTGGGTTTTATAATCTTGGGCTCTGTCTACCCCGTAAGGGAAAAGACGTGATAATAGGTATGTATGTATGCAAACTGATATTTTTGTGTGCGTAATAAAATACATTTTACATATACGGCAACAACATGTAAGCCGTAGCATTTATATATATATATATATATATATATATATATAGGTAGGATAAATGTTGTTGTTACATTTTACATGTTGCTGCTTCTAAACACCGTATATGTAATTGTAATTGTATCATTTTGTCAGGGCCTGCTGATTTTGAAATATCAAACCAAAGTAAAGATTTCTTGACATCGTCTAATATGATTTCGATATTGGAAATGTGAGACACAGGGCTACTAGACGGAGCCCTAGGATCTAATTTAGCATGGGACGGAGAAGTGACTATATATTTCTGAATTTGAAACAAATCAAAATCTTTAGCTTTAGTTTGTGTCAGCCAAAAATTCATATTATTTTTTATCTGTTTTTCATTTCCCAAAGGTTGACTGAGAGATAATGCTTTTAGCAAAAAGTCTACCCTATTGCAACTTTTAAGGCGCAGTAAGGTTTTTAAATGAATAAATAGATATTTAAATTTTGTTAAAAATTGATTTGTGTAATGTTGACAGTTTTCTTTAATTCGTCTTTAGATATTTTTTATCGGTTAATTAAAGACGCGAGACTACTGTAATAATGATGTTTCACAAGAAACGACGTCCAGCCGACCTATCAGTCCAGCAACCGATACATAGCCCATGAAGATTAATCATTTTCCAACATATTACAAAAGAGCGTGTTAAGTGCGCCTGATAGTATCTAGCCTGCATCTTAATTTCGTAAGCGACGACGCGACATCCAATGCATTGCGTACGCGTCGCGTACAGATCTTTTAAATATTTTATACATACTATCACGTCTTTTTCTTTTGCGAGGTAGACAGAGCTCAGGTCAATAAAACCTAAAAGCCACGTTTAGCATGTTGGTGGGCTTGTAGGTAGAGAACGGAATCGAAATAGTGATAGGTTTCTAGCCACATTGCCCATTGACATGAGCCCATGGAGCCCACTCCACAATCCTGCTGTACGAGGGAAAAACTGCGTGACGCTCTGACATTTTTGGAGACCCAAATTTCAAAGATGTGGTAATGTTGTCATAAGTAGCGGACTCTATGCTACCTTGGGTACTTCCTTGTTTACCTTAGGTTGTAACTGGGAACGCCAGGATGAGAAGGGGTTTACTGACTAGTTTATTGATGTAGCTGATGGATAGACTAAGCAAGTGGATATGCGTAATTATCTCAGAGCAATAATCTTTACAATAATGCTAGCAAACAAACAAAAACAAACAAAACAAACAAAAACACGAAAGAGGAGGTGTTTTTGTAATGAAATATTCAAGAAAATATAGATAGATGTAGAAAAGAATTGTTATTAACGAGAAAATTTTAATGGAAGAATGCAAGTCAGTGGAGAAATGAGATGATCATAGAAATTTAATAAAACTAGGTATCTGGCGGTAAGTTCTTCAGATCATAATTCATTAAAGAGCTAACACATAAATATACACTAAGATTTATATAACAACTAGCTCCTATAACTCAACGGCTATGCCTGTGCCATATAATTATTAGTCTTATAAGCTTTTCGGAAAAATGTTCCTCTAGCTGTAAAACCTCCCATCAAAATCACCCCAGTTGTTTCCAAGATGGCTAATCTTGGAAACAACTGTACTGACAGCAGATGACTACAATTTATAGTATGTATTGTTAAGTTAATTTCTCATATCAGCCATATTATGTTAGTCATTATACAGTTAAATGATACATATTTATGCTAATGAGAACGATCAGATCAAATACAACATAATAATGAATTAGGATTTTAGAGCATTACAACTTGTAATGTTGGTTATTTGAAAATTATCCGATAGACATTTATAAAACAGAAAATGTTCAATGAAATTAGCTGCTTTTTGGTTTAGAGTTTCTTTTATCCAATTTTGTTATACAAAACTCGATATTTCAGTATTTGTTCAATAATAAGTAGAATGTATCAAAATGGTTTTTAAAGACGAAACTAGTCTATAATATTGAACAAATTTCCATTCCATTACTTCGGAACACGAAACAAATTTCGACCTCTCACACAAAATGAGCAAAACTCCAGTGTACGTCCTTGGGGAATATTGTTTAATATTATGGACCGGCAATCACTAAAATATAACTTCGCCATTTTGGTCCAATTATGTTTTAATCATAAGAATGAAAATAATACGAATTCCGCTTTTCTAAAACTTGCCACCAAGCACTTAAAAGCAACAGGCCACCTCTAGCTGGAAGAGCCTACTGAAGCATTACTATTATGAAGGCCTATTACAGTGATGACCCAGTAAATTTTATTGGATATTTACGGTCTAATATATGCTGTTCATATTTATTTTATAATACTTCCCAGTATCCCATGTGAATTTGAGATTTACTGCAATGCTGATGCATGACCTAGACAAATGGATATGCCATTCCGGTTGCGAGGGTCAGTATATTTATGATGCCAGAAGACACAATTCCTTAATGCGGTAGTAACTGTATTCCAATGCATGTTTTTGCATATGTAGGTAACAGTTGCTTCCAAAGTATACTATAAACCCGATACGACCTACCGCTTGTAACCCAAATGCATCGATAGACATAACGAATAAAATACGATTGGTTCGGAATATCGTAAGAAGACATAATATTTGAAAACAGAAGTTTATTGTCCTTGTTTTTAAGAAGCACTAGGGGCCATGTTGCTGTATCATTATTATATAGCAGAAGATCTTAGGATCTTAAAAACTCGTAGTATAACTCAACTCAAGCTCAGTCATACAAGTCAATATTTTTATTCGAAAAAAAAACTTGTCATCAGTCGAAAGTCGAATATTCATTGCACTTAAGCAAAGAAATTTATGGCAGTTTGTCCTACTTTATTGTCTTTGTATATAACAATGGGTCACTCACGTGCTATTTGTCGGGATTGCCGACTATATATAATGTCTGTCTTGTTGTTATATATAATGTCTTTATCTCACGTTAGTTTTATTGGTAAACTTTATTATCCTTATTTTATTTGCCTGTTTGGAGGCATCAAACTAAATAAGTGCTGACAATAATTAGACGAAATCTGTGCTAAGCCCATAAATACACGTATGTGTAGGTATGAAATTAAGCTTCATAGAGTTTGCAAATCAAACTACGCCTAACTAGTTCCAGTGATATTGTGGTTTTGACCAAAATTACGTCTGTAAAATTATGCTTAGAATATAATGTAAATTCTGAAGTTCAATTGAGCTCATTAGCTGGATTAGGTAGATAATCAAGAGTCACAATAGGAGTTTGGCTATGTAAACCAAAGGTACCCTCAGTAGGATAGAGCACGGATGTCGCTTGCGCCCTTCTAGAGACGAAAGTAATAAAGTACCGTTTGTCAACGCGCGCCCGGCTAAAGGCTAAAGTCGCATAATTGGCCTGTCAGTTTGTGCTAAAAAAGACGTTAATATATCCCAATATACTGTGATTTTGTATCCAAATTTCCGAATTAAATTCAAAAGGTCAATAAACCAAATTAAGATTTAACCAATATCACAAGTAAGCAGAAAAAAGCAATTTTTAATGTCTACAATTACCTTGCAACCCAAAACCTCCAAAGTAAAGGCGCTTGTTTCATATGAAATGTGTTGAAAAAATGCCTTTCTTTGCGCAAATGACATAATAATTCCCTGCTCTATGATCAGTTGCGAATGAGTGAAAAGTGAGTGATTATGCGTCGGTTTCCAACACACTTCAAGAAATTTATTAAAAGTGTAATGGGTCAGTGAGGAGCTATATGGCCCAGTGAGCGAAAGCATTATTATTGATTACGCATGTTAAGCAACTTCGGGCGTGGTTTTTACTGGGGTGGCTGGTCACAGGAGATGCAAGCTTTACTTAGCTTTGTCGCCAAAAGTGGCCGTCATTGACAAAAGCGGTAAGAAAAGCTTCACGTTTTCAATTTTAAACGGTTAAAATAGTTTGAATGGTTTTCTATGGTTTTCTATAACAAAGTTTTAAAATAAATCTCCGGTTTTTTTCAAATGATGGATTAAATGGGACCTGTAATGGACCCCGTTAAATTCATTATTGGCCTCAAGCACCATAAGCAACGAATAATAATAACTTTACTTCGGGTATACGCTCGCGATTCTATGCTAGACTCCTTCTTGTCACTCATGATTCAAAATAATACTAACAACCAAAAAGTTTTATATTAGTTTCTTGCGTCAAAGTTAACATTTTAATAACTTGCCTTTGAATTTAAACCTAAAAAAAAAATAAAACCTCCGAAATAAACTGAAAACCCAAAGCCATCATCACCTGTTTTTCTGCATTAAGAGTTAGATTTTTTCCAAATTTCTATGGGACCAATTTTATGACGTTTCCAATAAAAAGAAATTATCAAAATCGGACTATTCTGTAAAAAGAACATGCGTGGTGATACGGATAAAAAGGATATCGGTAGAAAAATATTGCATCTTCGAGTCACAAGGAAAATGCTAGAAGTCCCAATTACACCAGGAATCAGAACATCTATTTATACCGAATGCATCGCGCGCGAACTACGATGCACTCGACAAACTGTGCGACAAATCGTCGTGGGCTTTCACCCACATCGTAAAGCACTTTCGCCAAACCCAACTATTTAACTTTTGCGATATTTCTGTTACGTCTAACTTGCGAAATTCCTGTCTTGCGTCATTTCAACATTTGCTTTTTCACTTCGTTGTTTTCTTTTAGTCGAATACTCGTACAAAAAAGATATTTCAATTATACCTTTCCTCTCTTTAATTATTTTGTTGGTGCTTGTGTAGCTCTTAGACTAATGAGGTGTTGCTACAATTCGAACATTGATTTAAAAAAGTGTTCTTCTACTTTTATGCTTCTTACTAAAAAGAAAGACACAATACACTGGAGTCTAAAACTAATAATTTCAGACTCCGTTGTATCATTCAAATCATCTCGTTGAATAATTATCGATTCGACGAGCTCCGTGGCGCAGCGTTTAACACGCCGGCCTGTGACACCGATGGTCCCGGGTTCGATCCCCGGTTAGATTAAAATGAAAAATGATCTTTTTCAGATTGACCTGGATCTAGGATGTTTATCTATATATGTATTTGTTATAAAATATAGTATCCCATACACAAGTCTTACCCAAGAACTTATTTAGGGGCAGACTCAATCTCTGTGATTTGTCCGTATACATATTAACACAAATTGAGTTTCAAAAAAATATCTTCAAAGCCACATTCAAAATTAATTTCATAGGTTTACAAATCAAACTGCAATCACAACCGATATTTGAAACTTGATTCCTTATGGAAAGTCATCAATTTCGGTATTTCCCTATATTTCAAAGACATCAGTCTGAAACTATCTTAATTTTTCGTAAATAATTGATTGATTCACTAGTTTCAATGAAATACAAGCACATTCTTCCTTGCAAGTTTTTGGACGATGTGGGAACAGATATCAGGAAGAATGCTACCAATCCGGTCGGGTTGGACATGCTTATTGTCGTCAGACGTCCGAGACAGGCGCCTGCCAAGGACTCGCCTGTAGGCAGAACAGTGACACCAGCTGCAATTATAAGCAGACTGCGTAGGCAGAGTAGTGACAGAAAAACTACACTTTTTTTTACAAGTTTAGTTTGAATTATTTGTTTCTTTTATTCTATCAATTGGTACATTGATGACAGCAAACTGTATGTTGTTCATAGACCTAAGATTGCCAGTTCAAACACTGCCCGCTTCCAATTATTAACCATATTTATATCTTTATAATTCCGTGAATCAATATTTGCGGCCACCAATGTATTAAATACTCAAAGTGATTGCTGAAACAACACCGAAATTTTGCATACGTATGCAAAATTTCCAATACATCAATGTGTAGGTACATTTACCTACACATTGATGTATTGGGATCTATTTAATTATCTTGGAGTTAAATCAGCTTGCAAATTTGTTTCCGGTGTAACGGTTCAAAGTAAGACGGCTAACGACAAAAATGTATCTGCATAGTGATGCTAAATCCGATGGGCATAGTCGGGTGCATTCATTAACATTATTAAGTCGACTATTTCTGGCGGACAGGTACGAACTGCGAGTCGAAGTCCACAACTTTGGTATTTCTCTATATTCCAAGTTCATAATGAGCCTATGTTCGTTTTTCTAAATTAGATTGATTGATTCATTAGTTCCAATTAAATGTAAGCACATTTTCTTTGCATGTTTTTGGACGATTTATGGAAAGAATGCTAACAATCCGGTCGGGCTGGACATGCTAATTGTCGTCAGACGTCCGAGACAGGCGCCTGCCAAGGACTCGCCTGTAGGCAGGAGGCCTACTCTAAGTTGACACGCGACGTAGTTCGTATTTCAGACGAGGACCTCGAAAGATCAATGACGAATTTATCGTTCGAATCGTGAACGGATCCATAGTCATCAAAAGTCTACGATAATAGTGAAGTTCTTACCTACGAAAGACGTAATTTTTTGATATTTATCGATAAAATGACTGGAATGCTTTTATTTCATTATTCAGAATGAAACTTAATAAAATAATACTATGATGAGTCAAATAATATTTTTCTGGTCTAGTTAGAAATAAAATAAAAATAATTACCTGCTAATAATTTATTAAAATCATAAATCAAGAAATCTTAACGTCTTAGTCCTTTGCCAAAATTAGAAAAAAAGGGTGAAATTATTGACCAATTACATTAGTGGAAGCTTTCTGTACGTAAACCTCATAGCACAGAGTAGGTAGGTATAGCTCAGAGCAAGTTATTGCTCTAAGAGGTATAGGTACTCGCATTTGAAAGATAATCCATATTGAATCTTAATTTATCATCATTCATCAATTGCACGCCATCGAGATCTATCTTCGGCTGCTTGAATCTTAATTCACGACAAAACAATTTCATCATATTTATTCCACGTTACTGAAGATAATATGCTCCACGGAGGAAGGGCAATTCCAGAGTGATGTCTCACTTCCACTTATAGCATTTGCCTTGATCCATGCGAGAAAATGCTAAGCAATTTCTATTTTGATCATAGTAAAGAACTATTGTCTACGTATTATTATACTTATAAAATTGTTGATTGATACAGAATAATAAAACACAAATGAACAGAAACCATATTTACTTTGATAAAACTTGTTTATTTTGTATTTATACGTCAGGAATAGAATAAAAAAGTCTTTAGTCAGATATTTACATATAAATATTACGTGTAAAAGAATAAAATATACGTTGCGCCCTTTTCTAAAACCTTTTGTTTCACTATACATGGTATATTCCTCGTCATACCATATATATTTTTGGAACGTTCAATAAATAGTACCTACTGCTCGTTTTGATGATAAAAATTATAATTTTCCTTTCAATCATATCAGAAAACTAAAAATATATTACCCTTGTAGGTATATCTCCATTGATCCTGACAAACATTCATTTCAATGACAAAGTAAAAAAAGTGTCATATTTTTCCACAGACTATAATTTTTTTAAGGTATTAATTATTAGTGATGTCGTTTTACCCGACTAGATCAAAAACTCGAAAGAAAGAAATGTTTTTCGCGCGTAAATATGTTATGTAAATATTTAAAAAAAAAACTCGACCTTGAACCCACACACTATCTATCCTAAAAAACAACTACTGAACTGATTTCAAAGTAACTTGCACTTTCCCTAATTTGGACAAGATCAACAAAAAAAAACCGGCCAAGTGCGTGTCGGGCCACGCGAAGTGTAGGGTTCCGTAGTTGCGAATGACAACTTTGAGTTTACACTCGCACCTCACAGTTTAACGACCAAAAACATCTTACATTGAAAATTGTATGAAATTTTACATTTTCGAGTACATTTTAGAAGTTGATTACCTATAACTTTTTAGTTTGCACTTAGTACTCAGCTCTGATAGTTCTCCTTACTACTTCAGTATAAACACAACTACTGTAATTTTTTTCACGTATCTATATATAACCGTTTAGCAGATAGAGAGGGGACACTTACCTCTAACAAAAAATTGTACTTCAAAACCAAATATTTCGGAAACGGATCTCTAAATCGAAAAATGGTGTTCTCAACCTCACAATATTTTTCAAAGACCTATTTAACAATACCCAACACGCTGGGTTTGTATAGAAAAAAAATATAACTCCCTCTTTAATTATATGGGAGCTAGGGTAAAAAAAAAATTTTTAACCCATACCAAATTACAGCTTTCTAGTATTTATAGTCTCTGAGTAAAACCGCGGACGGACAGAGAGACAGACAGACAGACATGGCGAAACTATAAGGGTTCCTAGTTTACAACGGAACCCAAATAAAATGATAACCATCTAATATTTTTTTATTTATGCGCGTACAAACATACACTTTAGAATTTTGGCACACATGTTACACAAAATATTAAAATCTATTATAGACTAATATATACTCAAACTACAATTCTGACATTATCACATACCTAGTAAATATTCTGATATCTATGATTTGTACCTATTGAATTGTTAACCTTCTTTTTTTGAAGTCGGCTGGTAAGAAGGTGAAACGACTATGAAGGTGAAAGGTGACATTCAATTTTTTTTTCAGATAACGTATTTTATGTGTTATATTTCCTGAGGTCTGAGGCAAGCTGGAGCGGCAAAAATAAACACTACGTTATAATTATTTTATTTTGTGTGCAAAATTAAACATTTAATAATGAAATATGTTATAAATGATTAATTTTCAACCAGAAAGTCTTTTACAAAATACTATGTTAGCTTAAATTTAAACATTTCATGATTTACTAATGTGTAGATACACAGGGGTGCATCCATACATACACCCATATATTTTAAGGCTGTATTCTAAACTCCAATCTTCATCTTTAACAAATGCAGAATGAATATTTAATACTCGAGTTATGTTTACTTTTTCCTTTCTACAATTGTCATGGAGCAGCACTTTATGAACCCCTGCCCGCCGTACAAAGTTTTTGGTACATACGTCTTTCGATATGTTCAAAACACCCTACTCTCCGGTGCAAACGAATCTCCACAAAGCAACTTCGAATCCATAGAGATCACGATAATTTAACGTCCGTGACCAGTGACGTATACAAATAGCGATAAAATTCGTGTATGCTGTCGATAAATTTCATCGAATTAACTTTTCTCGCTAAGTACTATGGAAATTAATTAATTTTCGTTATTTTATGAGAAAATATTTATAATTTAAAAATATTAAATTACAATTTATTTAGCATCATTGAATTAATCTAAAATCGGCACATGGCTGAAACACATAGATGTCATGGTCGGCTTAACCAAAAAAAAACGTGATGTGACGTGACAATTTGTAGATTATTTACAATTCAGAATTTCGGAGATTAAAAATGTGTTTAAAGTATATACAAACAGCGGAAAAGCAGTGAAGCTTACATTTCATAGCAAGGAATGAATGCAATTTTTGATTTTTACTTACGTGACTACCAGTTGTTACAATTTTACGACAATTTTGCTTGGCTGGAGAATATGCAAGAACCTTATGAGCATGCTCGCACGGGAGATGCGAAGAACACCGAGCTAGGTGGGGTTCCTACAGAGACAAACTTTGTGAACGCGGTGCTAATCCATGGCTTAGCTTTTGTCGTGCACTACTTGCACAGTTGAATATCTCAATGAGGTCAACGAAAGGGTGCTTAGCGTGTCCAAATATTGACTAGTAAGACATCTAAAGAAAAGATTTCAACTCGCCAAGAAGACAACTACAATGGTTACTTGTACAGCTATTAACAGCCCTTTATTGGCCACGACAAGACGAGACTCTAATATTCATATATAATTATCATTTGCAAAGGGTAAGCTACCGAATTTATATGTATATAATAAGTATGGGACATAGGTATAATACTCCCTACGTGAAGTAGTGATAGTTTGGCCTGATTTTGATAATCAGTGGAGATATTATTTTAATAACTAAAGACCAATATATACATATATAATATATTTACCAGCTTTCGCCCGCGTGATATATAGCCTATGTCCTTTTCAGTACCCTAACCTATATGCATAATTTTATGATTATCGGTTTAGTAGATTTGGCATGAAAGCGTAACAACTAAACAAACTCACTTTCGAATTTATAATATTAATTAGGAAGTTAGGATTAGGATATTCACTGACTTAAATGTTACGATATGTATAAAAATGGCCTTTTCTTACAGATTTTATAATTCTGCAAAAAGAAAAACGAAAACAAGATCTACCTAGGTTATTGGTTTCAAGATTTCCGGTAACAAGCACATTTTCATCGTAATAACTCACGAAGATCTAAAGGATAATAATGCCTACATCAATAAATATACTAGAAAGTTTTACTGTGTTTCAATGTTAATTACAACGGTAGATAATACAAGCTTACATCTCGCCTATCTCGCATACCCAATGTGTGTTAGCTTTTGGCATGCAGCCGACCATCGATATTTGCTAAATCATTTATCTGCATACAATAATATAACTAACATGCCATAAAAGTATCTCGAGCTCCTCCCTGCTTCAAAAGGCACGTTGAGTCGTTGGTCCCGGCTGTCATAATTGATAGCAGTCGTTAAGCTATGACAGATGCCTTTAGGCAGCTTGAAAAATGACACCAGTGTTGGCCACTTACACACATGAAAAACAAACAAACATATCGTTATACCTTAGGCCCCTGAAGCTCGAACCACACATATTTCTCAAAAGCGGTATTCCGTTCCGCGCTGTTTTTCAAACTTTTCTCGTGATAATGCATAATTTTGTACCGATCATATAATTTGTATCACTCAATCTCTCAATGTACTCAAGAGCACTAGAGGCTTTTTTTACTCATGGTACAAAATTCGCTCACAAGCAGACAGTGGCAGAGAAGCAATGAACCAGCTGCTTCTCTTCCAGCGCAGATCAATAATAATTATATATAGGGACAGATCACAGAATTCAGCTAACAAGCCATTATCGTAAAGGATATACTCGTATTACGATTGATAAGTATATACATTTATAAGTAAAGATTTAATCATTTTAATTTAATAAAAGTAAGAAATCTAGCAATCCTCCATACGCTACAACTTACAATTATGCCAAAATTACAAAAAATCCAAAGTTTAAGTAACATATCTTGATGAATTAATTATTTCAAACGCTTCACAAAGCAATACGTTAGAAATCCGTCACGGATTCGTCACCTCGGTAGTTGACGTCGGAATGACCTTGAATAGAGGTCGTTCGTCCGTTCAATTCGTTGTCAAAAGCGCGCTCAGAGTAAGGTAAAAATGCAAAAATTCGTAAAAGTCGCTGTCAGTGTTGCAGTTAACCAATCATGGATCGACGAACAAGATTCGAAACGAATCCGCAACAAATTCGTAGGCACTTTGAAAGAGACAAGTAGCTACGGAAAGAGCGAGAGATCAGACGACGAAAAGTCCGTTAGAGTAGGGTTTTTGATGATTACGCAACGGATTCGCATTTTTCGTTGTCAAAAGCGTCGTTTTGACATAAGATTCGAAAGAAATACGTAGTTCGTGCATCGAAGTTAACAGAGAGAGTAGGCCTCCAGAACAGTGACACCAGCTGCAATTATAGGCAAAATAGCAAAAACAAAAAAAAACGATTAATCTTTTAGTTAACTATTAATAATTATAGCACATTGATGACAGCGAATCTTAGGTCGTTATAACTGTATCTTAGGTCGCAGGTTCGAACTCCGCTCAGTTATTTTAGTTAGTTATTATTATAACCACATCTTATTTCTTTATTTTGTAAAAAACGAGCTTTTACCCGTGGCTTTGCTCGCATATAATTATACCAAATAGATTTACCGAGTGGTTTATTGTGAATTCCACGGGAACAGTACTTTTTGCGGGATGAAAGGTACGCTTTGTCCTTCTCAGCACCTAAATCTATGTGTACGCCAAATTTCAAGAAGAATAGTTCACTTGATAGAGCGTGAAGAGGTAATAAACAAACAAATATACAAACTTCCATTGCATTTATAATTTTGTGGGAAGTTGGGATAAAGTGTATCATGATTTCGTGAATCAAGATTCGCAGTCATCAAAGTGTAGAATACTTCCTTAAAAGTAATTTGTAAAATCGCTGAAACAACTTTGAATTAAGACCTATATAATAATCTTGGAATTTAATTTATCAGTTAAAAAAATATATTATTTTGTAAATTTGTTTCCGGCCTATAAGTTGTTCGTCAGACAGCTAATGACAGGAGTGTTCTGCATAGCGATGCTAAATCCGATGGGCAGAGTCGGGTGCATTCATTAACATTACTAAGCCGACTATTTCTGGCGGACAGGTACGGACTGCGAGTCGAATAAAATTGAATGGTAGCATAAAGTGACTATGTTATTTCTGTTGGGCTTGTACCAACAATAGGTTTGCCATTAAATTTTCGAGAAATATTATAATCTTTATAAAAAACAAACAGGTAAGCGCCAACTAATTGTAAAAATGAATAAAAAAACTACACAATTAGTACAAACGCGTACTTTTTTCAAATGAATGTTAAAAAATATAGGCTACATGACTCTTGGTGACGTGAAAGGATTCTGACGGTATAAATATAAATCTTTTAAATAAAATTATTTTAAATACAGTTTATCATTGGAGGCCGCAAGTAGACTACTGTTCAAAACGTTAGGTGTATAAATAATGTAATAAACGCGATAAAACAGTATATAAAATAATTTTACTAAAATGTGTAACAATCGCAAAACAAAAAAACATTATACATATCTATTCAGAAGTTCATGACCCTAAAATGATTCACACCTTATATTCATAAACACACCTCTTCATTAGGTATTTCTATCAGAATTTTATGATATGTTTCTATTTATATAGTTATGTATAAGAGCCTACCTCATAAAGAAAGACAAGCTGTTAAATGGTTTATAAATCGAATCACATACTATTCATCGCACTCTTGTAGAAATTCAAAACTGCACTTTAATAATTAAATGATATACATTTTAATAAATGATAATGTGAAATTAATGAACGATAAATCTCTGGTGAAACTCGTGTGACAGTCCAGTAGATTTAAAGTTAGGCTGGCGCTATAAATAAAGTTAAAGAAAAACGCTTTCGAATTACAACGGTTGCCCATAATATCACACTTCATTACTATTTATCACGAGATTAAAAATACTCGTAGGTCAAATATTTTTGAACCGTTCATTCTTTGATTTCTAATTATTGTGGCGTTATATTTCTTGAGATATTAGTTTCTCTCTCTAGAAGGATTTCCGAGATGAATAGTGCAGGATTGTATTACTTATAGTCTGTATGTTTTTAACGTTACGTCAATTGATCAAAAGTGTGACGTTAGATTGAAATGATTTTTTTTTCAAAAGGACAACAAATCTCGACCATATTTTTTTACAAAAAATATTGTTGGAGACTGGCGTCTGTTGAATTTTTTTTATAACATGAGCTCCTGAATACGTTCCTGTGGCGACAGCTGCCTATAATAAGTCTTCCGACATCAGAGCTTGGCTTTTTGAACGCTGCGAGAATCCACCTTGCATTTTAGTTTGATTAGACATTAAGATTTTGCTGCCCTCTTCATTCCAACTTGGTGCTTTAGTTTCTATTTTGTATTTTATTTCACGGTCAAAACTTTTCAAGCATTATGCAGTAAGCTGCAATGGTTTTATATCAAGTCTTTGTATAGAATAAATGGAAAAGTAAAGATTTTAAGAAACATTATAATTTAGGTATTATTTTCCCATTCATTTCAATATTGAAGAAACAGGGCATCTTTATGTGCTTTTGTTATAAAAAAAATACTGAGAGTATGTACGTACTTACTGCGAATTGAGGTTAGCAGGTATCTGACATTGACGTTTTGATATTTTCTGCTATTCGACAGATTTCATAAGATTATTATTAAGGGGAATTACGGAGGCCGTGTTGCTCGAAGAGGGGAATAAATAAAAAAAGTATAATATTTTTTTACTCATTTCTTTGCCGCATCCGTTTAGCGAGTTCTTTGTCATAATACCTAATCTCTGTTTGACAATAATACAAGATACCGAAAGTCAATCGAGGTTGCCTTTTAAGCGAAAATAAAAGCTAAAATAGTTAATGTCAAGGCTTTCATTCTGGACCTAGATTAGTAACGCTCTGAAAGATATGCTAAGCATTTAAAGAAACAAATCGTGATATACAAAAAGGAGTACAATTGCGATCTAGCCTTGATCTGCAGTTTTTATGCTTATCATATCAGGTTTAGTTCACGAGTTTACACATTTACAGTCTAATAAAAAACTTGATAGAAATTCTATATTTTAAGTACAGCTTATGATGTTTTAAAATTAAACCTGTGTATGTCACTTTTATTTCCAATAGACGAACATTTACCATTAAAATATAAATAAATAAATACATAGGGATATATCACACAAATTAAGCAAGCCCCACATTAAGTTGTGAACTTGTGTCGTGGGATACTAACTCAACGATACTTTATTTTATAATATATACTTATATAGATATAAACATCCAAGACCCAAGTCAATCTGAAAAAGATCGTTTTTTTATGACTTGACCGGGGATCGAACCCGGGACCCCGTGCTACAGTCTGGCGTGGTAACTACTGCGCCACGGAGCTCGTTGAAGACCACCATAGGTATCATTCCTAGATGGTAAGGGTTGTCATCTTCAAGAGTCTGTCCGGTGGTAGCAAGTTTGATATCGGGTAGCATGTACCTGGCCTCCCGAACTGCTACTTTTACTTCCCCAATCATGCCAGCAAAGTAGCATCCTAAATACTTTTATACCGTTTCTCCTAGCATCAAAATCCTATCTTTTGGTGGATAGACCATGCTCACCAACCCGCCTGCCAGGCGTGGTGAGTATGGCAAAACCCCTATGGTGTAAAATCCTTGGCTTTTTAATTATACCTAGCCACATAATGCCAGTAAGTATGGTAAACATGTAAAGGTAAACGCGACAACATTTTATGTTAATATGTGCTCAGTTTCTTTCAGTAAAATGAGTTTCTTCGTATCCTTTATGGTCAAATAAAGCTATTCGATATATAAAGCTATACGTCGTAAAATATTGAAAAAAACTCGACTTCAAACAAAATACTGATCAGAGTTTGATGAAAGTCAAACAAAACCAATTGGAAAGTATATCCCTTGAAATATTTTTTTAATTGGTCCATTAATGACAGAGTTATGAACTGTCAAACAAAAAAAGGAACATACACCTGAACCTTAGATTATACAAAGCCTAGATAGACTCTATTAACCTAAAAGTGTAGAAAAAACTAGTGTACAACCCATAGTTGGTCACGCACACACAACTACCAATTTGACGGATTTTGAGGGCATATTGACAGGACGCGTGTGATAACACAAAGCTGTCATGCACACATTATTGAAAAATTTGCTAGTTTTTTAATCATTGAAATAAAGGCATGTCGGTGTCTAGAGAGTTTATAGTCAAAGACCTGAACACGTTTTCTTTTCTTAAGAAAGTTCAAAAAGATACATAAACCAATTTTTAAGTTATTTTTAGCAATCAACATGCTATTTTATAGGAACCTCATTCCGCATCAAATTTTATGCCCTCGAGTGAGCTTATTCACCATATAGAAATCACAATATAAATATTCTCATCAGAAATTCTGATCATGCCGCAAATTCTCGGCATTCCAGACAATGCAACGTCATTAGCACACGGTGTTGATTAAGTGGCTATTACACAACACGATATTCAGTCTCTGATGAGAGGGACGCCCCAATACGTTAGACACGTATAGCGAAACCTCTTAACGTGTCTTACGTATAGCGGCGTTCTTGTCGTCAGAGACTGAATATCGTATCGTGTAATGCCTCTTTATTAAGCTTGCGGCTTTGCCCGTGCACAATTTTGATCCAAATCGGAATTCCAAGATAAAAATAGCCTGATTTTACATGATTGTCTAAAAAGGGGTGTATTGTTTTTTGAGTGCATGTAAGGTGTGCGTAATAAATTACGTATGTAAGAACGTTAGTATGACAGTATCATCGATACACTAACCAGAAGTATGATAATATTTACGTATGTATGTATAAAGGTATGTATGTAAGTATGTAGGTATGTAGTGAGTATCTTAATTCCATAATGTGCGGATTTGGAATTATGTGGAATGTTAATTATACTAACAATATCCAGTGGGACATAATCTAAATATATTTTTTACGAAAGCAATTATAAAGTTAGACATTTTTAAAGTCTTTGACATGGCATAAGGCTAAGCCTTTAGACAGTCCGCAAAACAAAGTCTATACGCTCAAGACTTAAAATTTTGCCGAAAGACATAGAGTGAAGCTTTGGCCTATTTAACTCTATTAGCTACAAAAAAATATATAAAACTATGCTATGTATATAGACATAGTATATCTTTTTATAGGAAAAGATATATTTCTTACTGCTTTACATTATTAACGAACACACGTTTCTATTTCTACACAAATATTTTGCATTCCAAGTATTTACCGTTTATTTTATGATTGTGATATGAATGTGTTTATTAAGTTTGAATGGTGTGATAATCATAAAAAGGCAATGCATCTTATTTTAACAAAAGCATCTGTATGTTTTCACTTTCACTTATAAATTTGACATAGTTTAAAAAGTTACTAATATCACCTATATGTACTCGTATATGTTTTGAAAGTATTTCAACAAACTTTCTTTCAATTTCTTATTATATTAATTTAATGCGCTAGAATGCGAAGCTATAGACTTCCAGCAGTTAATTATTTTATATATTATGGGAAAAACCAGCTATGGCCAAGTGTCTACTATGGCGTTAGCCAGCTTTACTCTAAATTTATCAAACAAAAATAAGTCAAAATTAATACCAAAAATACTAAAAGTCATTTTATTAGTGCAGCAAGATATTAAATTTGATTCAAAAATAATTTGCTGGTAGGTGCTTGTTTTGCTTATACTAACGCTTCAATAAAAGCTAAAGAAATATTTCAAGTTAACGTTAAATAATGTTGAATGTGTATCAAATCTTGAATGTGTGTTAAACGGAAATTCTACTTCCTATTAGTATAAATGTAAAAGTTTTTACGGGTGGATGTGAAACGGGTAAGTAATATAACATATAAACACAAAATATATATGTTTTAAGATCAATACCAACGAAATATATAATTTTGGTCAGTATAATTATCAATCAAGATAAAATTCGGAAGAAATAATTTTGAAAAAAATAAAATCTGAATCTGAATTATGCAGATACCGTCATTGGGGACTGTATTTTTGGCCACACTCAAAAGCTTATTCAACGTGTTCAAAACGCCTGCGCTAGATTTTGCTTTCCAGTACCACGACGGGCTCACGTTACTCCATTCCTTAATCAGAGCAATCTAATGAATATGAAGACTAGGCAGTCCTACCATTTTGCTTGCCTGCTCTTTGGTATCGTGCAGACAAAATCACCACCCTATCTGTATAGTAAGCTGACCTTTTCATACCGTCCAACTAGATTCGCCCAGCGCTTGTTAACTGTGCAGCACAGTACAGCAGCATTCCGTGGCAGTTTTCGTTACGCTGCCACGAAGTGCTGGAATAATATTCCACCACCTATTAGGAATTGTCGGACTGTCAAATCTTTTAAATTAAAGTACAAATCATATCTTTTGAATCTACAGAAATTCCCTTAGCTTGTGCTGTGTTGCATAAACTTGTATCGATATTTTTGATATTTACTTAGCCTATTGCTATTTCTCAGGCACTATACATTGCTTCTACTTTTGATAAGTTAATATTGTATTATTTTTTACCATCGAGTTAAGTTAAATCCATACTTGTTTGTTATAATAATATGTCCACGGTTCGGCATGTCATCGCAGCGCGCAGTGTTACTTCACGATTGACCGGTGTCCACGGAAGACCAGCGTCGGGGTGTTGCAAAATGCCTTGACTTATGCTGAGTGGAGTTCGGATTAGCGTTACATTTAAGCTTATATGTACCTACATAATTGTAAACTGTAACATGTCAAATGTCGCTAATAAACATTTTTCTTTCTTTCTTTCTTTCTTTCAATCTTTTGTTATAACAATTATTAAACATAACAAACCTTTCATATACAGTTTTATCGTTATAAAATTTAACAAATCGATTTGTTGTAACGTATAATAAACGTAATATATACTTATTATTAAGCATAATAATCATTGGTAATACAAATAAAGTGATAGAAGATCCTAATCTACGTTTTGTGACTAAGTAGCTTTCCCACCCAGTCGTCGCTCGCTCGCTCATATGATGGTCTATGTGTAACCATAATCTAACCTACCTTCTGTTGCCAAGTCACGTATCCAAACCAGTCGCTTTCGCACTCAGTCGTCGCTCGCTCGCTTCACTCGCTCGCTCATATGGTTGTCTATGTGTAACCATAACCTAACCTACCTTCTGTTTCCAAGTCGCGTATCCAAACCAGTCGCTTTCGCACCCAGTCGTCGCTCGCTCGCTCATATGGTGGTCTATGTGTAACCATAACCTATCCTACCTTCTGTTACCAAGTCGCGTATCCAAACCAGTCGCTTTCGCACCAAGTCGTAGCTCGCTCGCTTCGCTCGCTCGCTCATGTGGTGGTCTATGTGTAACCATAATCTAACCTACCTTCTGTTACCATTCACTTTCGCGCCCAGTCGTTGCTCGCTCGCTCATATGGTGGTCTATGTCTTATCATAACCTAACCTACCTTTTGTTACCAAGTTGCGTATCCAAACCAGTCACTATCGCACCAAAGGTCGTCGCTCACTCGCTTGTCATAATTAATTTGATTGATTTAGATTTTTATTGATATATATTTTAAATAGTATTCGTTTTGATTGTTATATTTTATGGCATGTATACTGAACGAGTTGTATGACAGGTGATGTTTAGTGTTCATAAACGTTATAATAAATGAGTTTATGGTTTTAGAATTAAATATTTTATGAATATTATAGCTTTTAAGAATATAAACAGTAATAATTATATCAAGTAAACATTATATCTTTTGAACTTTATTGAAATGAAAATATATAATTTGGAATTATATCAAACAATACGCACCCATGTGAAACTGTTTATTTCTACTTCAAGCTAAAACAACTTAATGGGCTTTCACGATGAACTTAAAACAGTTAACGATGACTCATCAAAATAAAACATATGTTACACGAAAAACAACTGTGGTATTATACACATCTTGTTAATTTACCCTTGAAATTCCTTAAAAGGGTGACTCAGCTCATCAATGGTCAATTTTTCCTATTGGTATATAAAAAAAGGAATTGAACATTTCGATATAGCTATCGATCGAAACAGCAAATTATATGAAAATGACAATTTTCTTTTAAATTTTCAACATTGTTTTCTAAGGAAAAGTTGGTTAATATCGACTATCTAAATCAACGCTTAAAAGGAATTTCGAGCGTAATTTAACAGGGTTTATTAATTGAGAAATGCATTCATATTGAACGTGAATGCGAGACTCAACTGTGTTGACAAGATCTAACAACTGCAGATTATAGATGAATCAACATACCGAGCATCAGGGTAAAAATAGTACCTTACACAATCCTACGATGGTAATAGATGTACAATCATTACTTTATATCATGCAGAAGCTCTCATCGTATGTTAATAAATTAATTAGTATGTTCCAAATGTTTCATTTTGATTTGTGCTATGTGGCAGTAATACTTACAAATTTCATAACAATATCCTAAATGGCTGGCTGCTAGTAAGACTTGGTAAATTTTTTAGAAGAAATTTCTAGAATTCATCCAATTTATCTGGTCTTTTCTTTCATTAATTATTGACATTTTACTGTAAACAATCAGATAACAATTTCCTGTATTTATGTTGCATTAAAGTAGTCACTGCAATATAAAACAATCACCAACATAGTAAAATTGGTTATCGATATTAATCAACCTACATTTCTATACTAGGTAATATTATAGAGTGGATCGATTTGATTGTATGTTTGTTTAGAATGAATCAACTAAGAACTACTGATACTGTATAAAATAAATACTTCTAAAAGCTAAACTGTCAGCTTGTAACACAGGCTATTATTTACGGTCAAAACACTAAAACCGTCAAAATCACAGACAAAAATTAGTAACGTATAGAAATGCAGCGTTCAAAATGGTGAACGCAAAGGGAGTAGCCATTCTGTAGTTTTATTTTACGCAGGAATGCGACGCATCTATCGCAACGCGCTGCGTCATTAACATGCCGCGACGAGAATAACCCAAAGCGAAGACCAGGCTTAGTATAGTATAAACTCAGTCCTATTTTAAAACGAGGACTAACTTTAGTACCCGGTCTGAACCATTAACCGACCAAAATAAGTCAACACCTAATACTGTGACGTTTCCACAACTGTCATTGTCGATTCGTTTTGGATGGATAATGGTTTATAGTCCTCGTTTTATAATAAGATGGTCTGAGTTTGTTCTTTAATCAAATGAAAAGGTCAAACTCATGAAGAAATTGAAACAAGGATATGCGACTCTAGCAAAGTTATATAGCATAAGGAAGTATTAAAAAATCTGTTAGGTAACAATCCAAGATAAATTAAAATTATTAAATACATTTATCCTACCATGCATGATATATGAATGTCAGATGCGAATAACAGATAAACAAAATGGAGGGAAGTATACTAAACATCAGGCTAATTAACAGAGTCAAGTTTTCTATGATTAGAAAGAACATAATGGGAAAAGAAGGAGAGAAGGATAAAGGAGAAGATGAGGATGAGATAAAGAAAGGGTGAGAAGTGGAGTGGAGAAGAAAAATAAAAAATTGGCAATTGTGGAGACATCTTAGAGTGCTCCCACACAGCAGTTATATAACGTTATATAACAATGTGTAAGACAAAAACATTCTTGATATTGTATGGTGTTATAATATTATCGTTGTTATACATTGTTTATAACGTTATATAACTGCTGTGTGGGTGCACCTTTAGGATACCTATGCCAAGGAGCAAGCAAGCGGCAACAACAATCGCTACCAAAAAACTGTCACTGTCAGCAAGAGGCTGCAGTAAGTGAGTACCTATAGTATAAACTAGCATATAAAGAACTTTGAGTGTTTTCCCGGTGACATTATCAACTGTAGTGCGTCGGAACCTAAGATAAGACGGATTAAGACAACATGTTATTAATTCATGTTATCCTTTGCTGCTTTGGGAGAAAATTTACAACAACAAACATAAAATAAGCCAGCTGCTTTTTTTACCGCACAGACCATAAAAGCCGCTCAACAGATAGGGCTAGAAAATCACGTAAATAGGCGATGCAGCTAGCAACTCATCACTATTTTGATTCCGTTTTCCAACTAAACACGCTAAACGTGGCCTTAAATCTGCAAAGTTTTAACAGCCTGTCATATGACGTGATGGATTTAGAATATTTACCTACGCTCATCGTCATTTCGTGTAGGTGACACGGTCAGTCGACCATGCACACCCTGGTGTCAGAGTTCTTCGGAACCGCGTCTCAGCATCTGACGTAGTTCCTTTTAACGACTACCAGATGGCAGCCGGGACCAACGGCTTAACGTGCCTTTCGAAGGACGGAATCATCATTATTATCAGACAATCAGGTGATTCATGCTTGCAATGTCCTAACCAAACTGGGAACAACTTAACAAAGTATGCTCACCGTGGGAATCGAACCTACCTACGCTGAATTAGGTATCATACATAGATCCTCTCCTGTTGTAATTTAGCGTTTAACGACTGCGCCACGTACGTTTTTGGGAGTGCGTAGTTTTATTTTGCGCAGAAATGCGATGCATCTATCGCAACGCCTGCGTCATTAACATGCCGCGACGAGAATAACCCACGGTAAGACCGGGCTTGGTTAAACATAAACTAATACACTTCTTCTATTCTGACTGTTTTTCCTAATGCCATCGGAAGGAACCCGAAAGCCTAGTGGGCGTAAGCATTATTGGCTCAAGGCGCAGTCCCCACTTGGATGGGTGACCGCAAGTGGCATAATAAATCTATTTTGAGCTCCTCCGTGCTTTGGAAGGCACATTAAGCCGGTGGTCCCGGGTGTCATCAGTGATGGCAGTCGTTAAGCTATGTCAGATGTCTTTCGGTAGCTTGAAAAATCTGACACCAGTGTTGGCTACTTACACACACAAAAAAACAACAAAACAACATCGGCAGCTGGTTACTACTTCGATAAGATTAGACTATTACTTATACCCAGAAACGCAAATAAATTTCTAGAGTTGTGCTGCATCGTAACAGATATTCATACTAGAACTAAAAATGTCTCCAGTACAGGAGCACGACCCTCTCTGTAACCAGAGCCATATATTAGCCTGAGCAGTCATAGGATTTGGCCTACACTCTTCACGCTGGCCAGATAGGTTGGAGAGGTATCTTTGATGTTTATAAGCTTTTTTTAGCTTGTGTTTCCTTAGTCGCCTTCTAAGACATCCACGGGAAGACTTGTAGTGATCCTATTCTACTCTGCCGGGAACCACATGGCAAAAAAAATTACAAGTTTTTTTGATTAATTTTATCCATACAATATTTTTGTCGTTAAATAAATACGTTATATCTAATTTACTCCTTAACTCATTCTAAATAGTTTAGTAAACTAGCAGTGAACCTTCTGCCATCTAAACGATGAGTCTTGGACCTAGGCTTGCCAGAGACCATGACGTCCGATGAGATATCTATTATAATATTTAAAGATAACGTATTTCGTAAAATCTCATTTAGTCGACCTTAAAAAGCGGCTAAGTGCGAGTCAAACTCACGCATCAAAGGTTCCGTCCTATTATCTACACAGCCTTAGACTCTCGAGCAAAATACGTCAAACAAGTCACGTTTGTTGTATGGGAGCCCCCTTTAAATATATATTTAATTCTGCTTTTAGTATTTATGGTTTTTGTCACAATAATACATCATCTGCCAAAATTTAACTGTCTATTTCATGATATATAGCCTGGTAACACACAGCCGCACGGACGGTCATCGAAGTCTCAGAAAGATCTCGTTTTTACCCTTTTGGCACGGGACCCTAAAAATTGATTATTTTTTACTTTCCATTTCACTCTGTGGCAACATTGACAAATACTTTTTATTACTGGTGCATACAAGCGTACCGTTTCGCGAAGAGATCGATAGACATTACTTACGGATGTTATGTCATGCTTCTTGTAAATATCATAAGTTTCTGCAAATAGGACGAGAGGTTACAGCGGTTATAGCATCTGAAAGTATAAGTTCTGACCGTTAAAAATTTATAAATTAAAGCTGTAAGTTTATTTTAATATTGAATTTATTACTTTATTTAAATAACTTCTTAATCTTACAACGTACGTGCAAGTAAAAGGAAATTATGCACTACGTAATGCTATTATATACACTTATCTATACCTAGTGGTATAGATAATAGTTTATCAAGAATAAATATTTGATTGTTTGTTTTTAGGTTATGGATAAACGAAAAACAATAGAAGTGATTTTAAAAATTCTAGCACCTATAGAAAGTTAACTTATCATTATTAACATTATAAACGCAGGTAGAGTAATTCATAGGCCAGTCAAAATAAGGTGCAAACTTGCACTAATTCAGAACTACATTATTTTTATATATTTTTTAGCTATAGAGGTCGCCACTTAAATATATCATAATCTTGCAGAACAAGGAGAAGGCGAAACGATTTGGATAGATTTGCAAGTGAATGGCCAGATGAAGCGACGGATGCAAATGAGTGGAGAACCCAGGGTGAAGCCTTTGCCTAGGAGTGAGGCACGACATCAATGGGCTAGATTTCTTTTAAGATTAGTGATATTATAAATATGAATGTGAATACGTTTGTTTCGATTTTACGCATCACCCTCAACTGATCATCATGAAGTTTTTTTATACACGATGTAAGAAATACATAAAACAACATAGAGTACTTTATACATACGTACAATTACATACCGAAAAAAATGTGTCTGATGTGTATTTTACGCGAGTAGACCCAGCAAAAGCTATAGTTACACATATATAATGTGGTTCAAAGAAGCATTTTTTCTATAAGTAAAGAAATAAATGTTTACTTTAAATACGAATAATAACTAGCATTTGTGATATTATTTTCTGTCTAAATAATCTTGCTTTGATGATTTTGGACTCTAACCTCCCAGACTATAGAGGAAAGACCAAATTGAAAACGCTTGTAGTTAACGAGTCGCCACCTCGCCACGACTTGCGAATGATGCAATTAGTAAGATAAAATCACATACGAGCATATATGGCAGGTGTACATTACTAGTAATAATATGTATAATTTGTCCCGACAACCGTGTCGGAGCCTTAAAAAAATTGACATTCCCATACAAAAGTGTGCAGCTGGACGGCCGGGGCATATGTATGAAAATTTTAAACATTTTTTTTATTTCCTGTTTAACCCCTAGGACATATTGACGGGCTGAGTCGCCCCTTTAAAGCTCACACAGTTGTCGGGACACACTGTGTATAGGTTGTCCAAAACTAACGCAAGATTTTTAGTAGATCAGGTAGTAACGGTTGCCTTTTATATAAACATAAGAAGATTAGGTACCTATCTTTTGGCAAAGCATACATTTGTCGGTTACTCGAAGGTGCTTTGTGGGCAACTGCGGAGGTCTTCTTTGTCGAAAGTCCTCAATCCGTTATATGATTCGGTAAAGTTGTGACTAACTTCCTCAGGTAGCTACAGAACCACAAACAAATACTTATGAAAATGAAGTACAAGTATTTGCCCGCGCTGGGAGTTGAACACAAAGCGCCTCGTGTGGGCAGGATGGTGTATTTACCACTGTAATCTACATTACAGAATATGTTTTTTTAGTTAATTAATCTTACCTTAAACAAATAAATGTTTTAGGAATATTAATCAGTCTCAGTGGATGGAAGACTACTTTTATCGTCCCACGAAATGTGAGCATTCATTACATTGATTACACGGCTACCGAACACTTTCACTGCCGACCCGGGGTCAAGTTTACATGACTGCAGAACATGTGGGTCGCTGCCAACGACCGCTGTCACTTACTGACAGATAGTAATTATTTAAACGAGTATGTAGTCTTTATAATGATCCCTAAGTTTAAAGGAAACAAATTTTAATACATACATATTATTGGGTTCTTACCTATGAAATTTGCATTTTCTATAGAGAATTTTGAGTAAAGTGAAGTTAAATAAAGAATTAAAGATTAGCCCTAGATAAAGGTGTGCTAAATCGAACGACACCAAAATTTCCTCATTTCGTGAAGGTTTAGGGGGGTGGAAGAGTTGTCGCTTTTTGTATGAAAATTACTCGATACTCTTAATAAAAATTAAAAAAAATAAAAGTGGGGTAGTCATTTTAGGTGACGCAAGCAATAATGAGTATAAAAGGAAATGATATGGTGGAGAAATTCAACGTGTAGGATAGGAAGCTCGGGGGCTTCATTGGTAAGGCGTTAGACATAAGTCTGCCGGTTCACAGCATTCTGCTCGCGTGCATTTTTCTCATGTCTTATTTCGTTCTTTTAATAAGAGTATAATCAGAATAGCATGGTAAAAAAAAAACAAAAAAAAACCTAAATATTTCCTTCCTTACTTTCTTATAAAATAAATTGATATTAGTTTTAAAAATCACAAACAAGCTACTGTGTACAATTACGCGTGAAATATTTGTTTAACTTTGTCATTAACACCAAAGCAAACTGACACGATTAGACTTTCTTTAGCCTAGAATTATGAATGTCAGATTGAAAAGTTATTTGCATTTCATGTGCATCGAAAAAGGTGTAAGTGTAATAGTCCCTGAGGCAAAATAATATTTGTGGTTAATTAGGAAGGAGGTTAGAGTAAACGCAAAATGTCTGATTTGTAAAGTAGCTGAACAAACAAGATTTGATCGGTGTTTTCGTTGTGTAAATTTGCATTTTGCAAAAAATTGCGATGATCAATATTAAAATCAGAATCAGTAGTCAACGTCTAGTGGCTGAAATGATGATGTTGTTAAAAATCATCTTCATCATCATCATCTTCAGGTCTTTTTTAGTCTTTACTACTTTTCTACTAGAGCCAATCAGCTAGAGCAGTCAGAGGATTTGGCCTACAGTCTCCATGGTAGCTAGACGGGTTGGAGAGGCCTTTTAAAAGTTTATAAGCTTTGTTTAATTTGCGTTTTCTAATCGTCTTCTACGACGGGAAGACTTGGAGTGGTCCTATTCTACTCTGCCGGGAACCTCACGGCGTGATAAAATAAATACAATAAAATAAATATACAGGGACAAATCACACGGATTGAGCTAGCCCCACAGAAAGTTGTGTCGTAGGATACTTACTTATCGTATATTCATAAATATCCAAGGCTCAGACCAATTCGAAAAGACCGTTTTTCATCATGATCGCCCGGGAATCGAACCCAGGACTACTCGGCTGCGTGCGTTTTTCAATACTACGACACCTATTACAATTGAAGTCCTAAATCTCGGAGAGTGCTTGTCGATATTTTTTTTATATTGAAAAAGATTGAAGAAAACAAAAAAAAAACATAGAAGATACCAGCTGCTTTTCTTCCCGCGCAGACCATAAAAGCCGGTCAAGGGATTGGGCGAAAATCTAAGGAAACACTTTGATAGGCGATGCGGCTAGCAACCCACCACTATTTTGATTCCGCTTTCCACCTTTACGCCCACTACGATGCTAAACGTGGCCTGTAGGTTTTATGACCTTGGGCTCTGTCTACCCCGCAAAGGATAAAGACGTGATAGTATGTATGTATGTATAAAAGAGATTCAAAGTCTTTCTGCTGTATGTAGAGTATATATTCACATAAGAAATGACTGCAACATTGAAACATTGGAATGTCGATCCTTACAATCAGCTCCACTTAGTACGAATAGGACTCAGGTTAATACCCGCATGACAAAACTCGCTCGGAAATGAGTCAATCAATTTCGAAAGTACAGCTTTTACTTCAAGTATCAAGTTAAGTTGCTGGCAATAAAAATGCCTAAGTAGGTGTTAATTCTTACTTTAAGTAAATGCGATGTAAGACTCAGTTTACACGGGCCGTGCAAACTGAGTAGAATTACAATATTATTGATCTTTTTAGCCGCGTGGTTCCCGGCAGAGTAGAATAGGACCACTCCATGTCTTCCAAGGATGTCGTACAAGGCGACTTAGGAATCACAAGCTAAACAAAGCTTATAAACATAAAGAGACCTCTCCAACCCGTCTGGCCAGCGTGGAGAGTGTAGGCCAAATCCTTTGACTGCCCTGGCTTACTAGGTGGCTCTGGTATTATAGAGTGGGTTATGCTCCTGCAGTGGAGACTACTTAAAAAAGACCTGATGGATGGATGGATTATTGATCTACTTTTTGAAAACTTTTATCAAAATTTCTAACTAGGATTACCAATACGAATAAAAAGGCATGATGTTAAGATGTATATATTTATATTTTCCACTGTGACTGCTAAACAAAACAGGAAGAATTTTTATTAAGTTTGATTCTGAATTAATGGAGATAGTGAGGAAATGAAGCAGATGTCCCAAAAGTTTAATTTTAAAATTTTACAACATATTCATAACGTCATATGAAATTAAAATATATTTGAAAAACTTCATAAAATATATCTAAATGAGTTCACCCGAACAGACAGAGACAGACACACATCATAGTTTTTAACTAAGACCCCTCTTTTAGCGTGAAATGTTATAATTAGTTATTAAGCACATGTCCCTAAAAGACTATGGGACGCTATTCTACCAGAGAAATCCTAATATCACGAGAGTGATACAATTTTTGCATGGTTTGATAAAAGTATGCCATGTATGTTATTCCCAGCAGAGTAGTATAGGACGACTAAATCTTCCCGTGAATCTTGTAGATGGCGACTTAGAAAACACAAGCTAAACAAAGCTTTTACATCAAAGAGACCTCTCCAACCCGTCTGACCAGCGTGGAGAGTGTATGCCAAATCCTCTGACTGCTCTGGCTAACAAACGGCTCTGTTAGGGGTCATGTTCCTGCAGTGGAGACTAAAAAAGACCTGATGATAATGATGATGATGATGAATAAAAAGGGCAACGTCCTTATATGCAGTAGCCCTTATACCAATAGACATATCAAGTTTTCATCTACAACATACTCGCTAATCTTGAAACATTGCAATAGTACGCGTTTATTTCTTGTAATCTCGAAGTTATTTAAGAGCGTATACTAGCAGTATTTTTTTAATATGGTTTCCATGCAAATGTATTTCTCTATTTTCACGCTCAAAACTGTTTCTAGAGCCACAATTCTTTTTTCATAAAATCTAGTACTAAAATAGGAATGCCGCTATTTTTTATTTTTTCCAAAAAAAACTGTTTTTGTACAATTTTTTTTTTATTTTAAACAGGTTTTTACAAAAAAATTAAACATAAGGACATACCTATTTTAGTAATAGATTGTATTTAAAAAGAACTGTGCCTCTAGAAGCAGTTTTCAGCGAGAAAATAGAGAAATATATTTGTATGGAAAACGCACTGCTAGTATACCCTCTTAAGATATTAGTAAAGGAATATGTAAGTAAGATAAACGCAACAAAGTAAGTACATTTTGTTGAAAGTTGGGTATACACAGGTACAATGTATTCATCGCTTATCGCATCATCGGCCCACCCTATCATCAGTGCGCTGAAGTTGAATTAGACTTAATAAGATGATGACGATGACGATACTAAAGTGAAAAGCTTCCAGCAGGCCGATTTGCTAACTCGGTGTACAATGATTTGGTTGTCACTTAAGCATCCATTACGGTTTTTATATCTTAAATTAAAATAGTCATTCATACCGAAGCCGTAATGAATATTGAAGTTACCATGAAAATGATGTACACCGTAACTGTCAAAAGTTAGCAAATAGGCCTGCTGGTCCCATTACCTCTACCTCTACCTGACTTTGTGGGGTGGATAAGTCGATCAATACAAACGATTTTTCCTACAACACTAATGCTGAGAAATCATAAAAGAAATCATCTTATTCATACAGTTGTCAAGAATTGCTCACGTAGGAAAATTATTTCATTATGTTGGGATCATTAACCTCTTAACGGATAATCACGAGCCTTATTTACACAATGTGAAAGCAAGCGTCTATCTTTGCACCCATATATATTTTATTCATCAATCACATTTAAGAGTCGCCTGGAAGCGCATGTCTCCATACAAACGGAAAAAGGGAATTGTGGCAATATTTGATAATTTTGGAGTAAAATTAACCATTTAATCAATTAATCTCATTATAACCTACGTACGTTCCTATACAGCTTGGTTACAATACTAATGGTTTGAGAATTACAAGCCTTTTCAAATTTGTATGGAAATCTTGAGAGGCGTATAATTCTCAAACATTTGATAATGGTGAAATTATATCCCAACTTATTTAAAACAAGTAATGACATGCCAAGTAAATACACAAGAAGAAATCCTAAAAGATTGTTGATACCAACGATGAAAACATCTATGTTTAGTACTAATTGTTATGTCATGGCTATACAAATTTTCGAGATATTATTACACTATATATATACACGAGATATTAAAAATATACCTAATTTTAAAATTATTTAAAAGAACTTTATACAGAAGGTTGGTAAATAAATGTTATTATAGTGTTAAGGAATATTTGAGAAAATGACTAATATTTGTAATTTATAATTAAATGATTGTATAATTTTTATGACAATTTTATGAAATTATCTATGACAATATCGTCTATTGCACGACAGAAATGACTAAATGTGATGAATAAAAAGAAAATGATGAAACACTGCTCATTTTCCACCATTGTATGTACCACATTTTATGCAATAAATTTATTTCAAAAGTAAAACTTACGCTTACACCAAAATTACAAAATCCCAATACGGAAAAGCAATATAAAATGTAACCTATACCTACCTATACTACTTTCTTTGCCCTTGTTGACTGTTTTGAAGCTACCGCGAGACGGTGGGGTTTTTGGCATTGAATCTGTTTACTACCAAAATAAATTAAGACAAATGATGTTTAGTCGAACAACATTAATGCACCGAAATATTTACAAATAGTGAGAGCTCATGTTTCTTATTCAGTCTTATTGTTGTTTATATGGAATTATTTTGCATTCACAGTGCTATTTTACCTAAATTTATTAAATAAAGACAATAAGAAATGGTGAAAAAAAACCACGCATAGATCGTACTGAGATCTAAGACGCAGGTCAAATGCACTGAAATATTTACAAATAGTGAGAGCTCATGTTTCTTATTCAGTCTTATTGTTGTTTATATGGGATTGTTTTGATTTCACAATGCTATTTTACCTTATTTATTCTTCTTCTTCTTATTTAAGAGCTTTATAGCTCTTGTCGATGGAGTATGCGCCAAACTTCTCTATCTTCCGCTTTAGACTTTAGTTCTTGATACGACATGACACCAGCCTTCTTCTTTAGTTGGTCAACAAAACTTTTCCTTGGTCTCCCTGGACCTTTCTTTCCTTTTACCTTACCCTCCAGTATGTTTTTAAAGAAGGCATCATGTCGTATCAAGTGACCAATCATCCTACCTCTCCTATTCTCTATTTCGTTTATCAGTCTTCTTTTCTCTTCTACAATTTCTAGCACCTCTTCATTACTTTTTCGTTCTGTCCAACTGATTTTTTCCATCCTTCTCCAGCACCACATTTCAAAGGCAGCAAGCCTTTCACTATCCTTCTGTGTGAGCGTCCACGTTTCACATCCGTATAAAGCTATGCTCCAGATATAGGTTTTTATTAGACGTTTTCTTAATTTTCTAGATATCTTTGATGTAAATAGTTGCTTTTTATTATTGTAAGCCTTTTTTGCTATTGCAATTCTAGTTTTAATCTCAGTTGAATTTCTGGAGTCTGCTGTAAGTGTACTTCCTAAATATTTAAACTTATCTACCTGCTCAATAGGTGTTCCATTAAGGTATACGGGATCTCTGACTTCTAATGTTTTGTATGTAATCATAGTTTTTGTTTTAGATTTATTGATTTTTAGGCCAAATTCTTGAAATGTTTTGTCCATAAGTTGCAGTAATTGTTCTATATCTTGCTTTGTATTACCCAGAGCTGCAATATCGTCTGCAAAACGAATAAAAAATATTTTTTCTCCGTTGACTTTAATTCCTCCTATATCGGACTCCTGTATTTTCCTTATTACTTTTTCTATGTATATATTAAATATTAATGGTGATAGTGGGCATCCTTGTCTTACGCCTTGTTTAATTATTGCATGCTGTGTTTCGTCTCCTACCTCTATCACGGTTTCTTGTTTCTTGTAAAGTTCGTAAATAATTCTCCTATCTTTAAAATCTAATCCAGCTTCCTTTAGTACATCCATCATGATCTTCCAATCCACCTTATCAAAAGCTTTTTCTAAATCTATATATCCTATGTGTGTATTAATACCTAAATCTAAGCGTCTATCAATAATTAGTTTCAGTGCCAAAATTGCTTCTCTAGTTCCTTTATTTTGTCTGAACCCGTACTGATCCTGACCAATGTATTTTTCTGACAGCGGTCTGATACGATTTTGCATTATTTTTATTAGTATTTTTGATGCGTGGGATATAAGACTCAGAGTCCTGTACTCCTCACACTTTAGTGTATTTACTTTTTTTGGGATTGTAACAGTCTTGCTTATTTTAAAATCTTTGGGTATCTTTCCTGTGTTGTACATAATTCTTACCAACTGATATATTTCTTCAATTAAAGGGTCGCAAACTGCATATTTTAATAATTCTATATTTATACGATCATATCCAACTGATTTACCATTTTGTATACAATTAAGAGCCTTATCAAATTCTTCTCTCATTATATCTGGCCCAATCCCATCTTTTTCAACGTCATCAAAGCTTTCTAAATCCTGTTCTGTCATCCCCCGTCCTCCATATAATTTTTCTATATATTGTTTCCATCTAATAACTACGTCTTTACTATTTATTAGTATTTTTCCATGTTCATCTAATATGCTCGTGCTTTTAGTTGTATGCTTTTTATCTAACTGTTTTATTGTGTGGTAAGCTTTATCTATTTTTCCCTTTTTAAGTTGATTTTTAATCGTATCACAGGTCTCGATAATTTCTTTTTTCTTACATTTTCTACATTTTGATGTTATATTATTTGTTAATTGTTTGTATCTTTTAATATTGTTTTGGTCAGTTTTGTTTTTAATTTTTCTTCTTTCTATCATTAAATCCATTATTTCTTTTGTCAGCCATTTCTTCCGCGGCACAATTCTTTCCCTTTTCAACGTTTCTTCGGCGCTTTTTATTATTATTTCTTTAACACTGTTCCATCTATCATTTATGTCTATACTATCAATATTAGTTATACTATCTTTATATTTTTCTAACCTATCTCCTAATTTATTACTATATTGCACTCTGAATGTGTGATCTTTAATTCTAGTTACATCTATGTTCTTTGGTTTAATTTTTCTTTTATCTTTCTTAACTTCAAAATTCTGGGTACTGACAAGTAAGTTATGATCAGAATTTACATCTGCTCCTGGTAAAGTTTTGCAAGCTTTTATATTTTCTTTATATTTATTTCTAATAAGTATGTAGTCTATCTGAAATCTACCAATATCTCCTGGCATTTTCCACGTATATAACCTACGTTTAGGTAGCTGATACATTGTATTTGTAATAATAAGATCATATTCTTTACAAAATTGCACCAATCTAAATCCTCTCTTGTTTCTCTTTCCGAGACCAAATTTCCCTACAATCTTATCTTCTGCACCTTCTCCTACCACAGCATTAAAATCTCCCAATACTATTAAATTATCTTTTTTGTCTACTGAGTCTAATATGGTATCTATGTTGTTATAAATTTCTTCCACTTCTTCGTCTTTATATTTTGATGTGGGCATGTAAACTTGCAAAAGAAATAGATTTGTAGGTTGTGCTTTTATTTTAATGGCTGTTAATCTGTCGCTAAAGTGTATTGTATTCTCTACCTGTTCGCCCCACTTTTTATTTAAAATAAATCCTGTGCCCCGTGATCCCTTTTCTTGTCCCGTGTAAATTATTCTATAATCGTCGCTCCAAAAATCTCCGCTATCTGCCCATTTAACTTCACTGATTCCCAATATATCAATGTTCGATCTTTCCATTTCCAACTTTAGTTGTTCCAATTTCCCCGGTTCTAACATCGACCTTACATTCCACGTCCCTATTCTACAAGGATTTCGCAGGATGACGACCTGAGTAGCCTTGTGCCTACCCCTGCCGGACTCGGACCGCCACGGCATGTCACATCGTGGAAGCCCGTTGTCAAGAACGTTACTTTCTTTAATTGTCTCCATTTGTTATACTCCAATTTTGGAGAAAATTTAGTGTGGTGGTTTCTCCACTTGCCTTCCACACCGTGGTTTACCTGCCGGAGCCGATAATTTCTAACAAAGACCCTTCCGGAATCATTTTCCATGGGCTCTCTGCCAGTACTAGTACCGCCACTGCGCAGCACTAGGGGAAGACTTATTAAATGGCGGTCTATAGTCGCCACGTCACAGCGCTGTCAACGGACTCTTGTAGCACTTTATAGGTAAGCTCGGCCCACCAAGCTTCCCGCCACGTCCTCGTAACACTGCCGCTGATTGGTCGGGGACTGCTTATTCAATATATTCGCAGCTGCCCACCACATCTGGTGGCACGTTCACTATCCGCCACCTGTGACCCCGAGAGTAGCCTACAGCTCAGCCCCCTTATTTATTAAATAAAGAAAATAAGAAATGGTGAAAAAATTCCACGCATAGATCGTACTGAGATCTAAGACGCAGTTCAAGTCCAGCCCGCGTAGAATTTTTTATCTTTTCTAATTTTTTTTTTTTTTTTAATGACGTAGTCCTTTCATGTTTTGAATGGACTACGTGGCTAGCTCCAAATAAGCTTTCGCTACTTCACCGGACTTCTTGAGGTGAGGGCAGAGTGCCCTCAACCTGTAAGGCAATCTTCACCAAAGGGTTCCCAGGAGGGACGAACCTCGGCTTTGGGCGGTGCCTGGGTGCGCAAGGCTTGGAGAGACAGCAAACTCTCATGTGCCTGATGGGCCGCGATTTGCATGCATGACCTGAAGAGCCGAACTGAGAAACAATGGCAAAGCCTTTAGAGAGCAGCAACTCTCATGTTTTGCCGTATGGTTATTTAATAAATACAGTTTTATTGTTGTTTTCACGTGTCTGACAAAGTATACTAGCACGAGCAAATATTTTTTAGGGATCCATATCCAAAGGCTGCGATTAATCAGGGGTGTTATCCTCAACTACCTCTCCGGTGTTTGGAAATATGGCCTCGGATACGCGCGCCCGGTCTCCCGAGCTGCTACCTTCTCATCCCCAATCAATTCCCATCATCCCAAATAGTTTAATCCCGTTCTCACAGTGCAACAAACTGTTGCCCTTTCCTCGCATAAAAAATGGTTTTGATATGCAGCAACGTCGGAACTGAGATAACCGAAGTAACTGCGCTCACCAACCCCTTTGCCAAGCGTGGTGAGTAAGGCAAAACCTATTTTGGAAATTTTTGAGGCAGGCCCATGACCAGCAGGGCTTCTTGTGGCTGAGACGAATCCAATATACGCCTTACTAACCCTATTGGATTCGTATTAGTAAGCCACCGATATCCACCTGACAGTCCGCCTCTCTGCTAGGCTGTATCGCTTTTGCTGTTCTATTAGCCAACACTTAAAATATAAAATGAAGTAGAAAAATAAAGAGCACGTTGCAGGGAAGAGTTCATACAAGGTTTGTTTTGGTGTTTTTGCTGCCAAGCGGCTAAATTTTTTGAGTTGTAATAGTTGTAAGTAATATTTTACACTCAGTTGTAAAAGGTGAGGTATAATTTTCAAAATTTTTTTATTCAATAACAAGTCATATAACATACGTAGGTATAAATGTATGACTTATGTTGCTAACAATTTTATATGTAGCTAGTGATATGCTTATGGTAATTTTCACATAATTTCGTTAAATTATCAAATATTGCGGCTCCGGCTGTATTCCATTAACTTAACTTTGGAGCACTATCCTGGATCTCGAGTCTTCAATGTCCATCTTTAATCATAATATCTACTTACTATCGATTACCATAGAATCCATCACTAATAGGTTAAACAGACGGATGTAGCTTCGACGCAAGCGCAGGTTTCGCTATAAGTGGGCGCAGATCATAGTAAAAGTAAATATGGTTCAAATGCAAAACAAGTACCGTCTTGTATAAAACAACTTAAGTACATGGTATAAGACTTATTTTGGTTGAATAATGGTTAAAACTATATACTAAAGTTAGTCCTCGTAATATTCGACTTTCAGTTCGAAACTCTAGTAGGTATCGCATCAAATCAAATCATTAGTAATCCTGGGGTAAAACTATTACTGTTATCGTTAAATTATAAATAATAAATAAATATATACGGACAAATCACACAAATTGAGCTAGCCCCAAAGTAAGTTCGTAAGTAAGACTTGTGTTATGGGATACTAACTTAACGATACTATATTTTATAATAGATACTTATCTACATAAACATCCAAGACCCAGGTCAATCTGAAAAAGATTTTCCATCTTGACCTGACCGGGGATCGAACCCGGGACCTCCGTGTCGCAGGCAGGCGTGTTGACCGCTGCGCCACAGAGCTCGACTAACATACTTAGTTCTAAAGAGGATTCTTATGATACTGGTACTGACTATTACTAGATGCAAATATTGTACGAAAATATATGGAATGCTGGTAGCAGACTTGCCAAATATTTTGATATTGATGTGATGATGATCTAGCAATTCTTATTTGACACTATTTCGAGAATAAAATATATTACCAAAATGAATGCAAAATATTAAAAGTCATATATGAACAAAGATAGTTGAGAACGTATTAAAAGTGCAGCATTAACGTTTGGCTAAGTACATCTCTTTCATTCCGTGATCTAAAGTGAATCCCATAAAAGGAAGCCTGTAGAATGTCTGCGCCTCCCGTAACGCCAGTTAATAGTATGTAACAGAAAAAGCGTGTTACGCAAACAATATTGGGACGAATTCCATCATAATACGGACTGGACAAGTTTTTGGTATGGTAACTGATTTTATGGCATCTCTAAAAAAGACAGATAAATTATACGACTCTCAATGTTGTGATGATGAGGAGCCCGATAGTCCAGTGGGTGTGAGCTCTATGAGCGGTTACGTATGTTAAGCAACCCCTGGTGCAGTCCCTACTTGGATGGGTGACCGCAAGTGGCATAAAAATATCTCGAGCTCCTCCATGCTTCGGAAGGCACGTTAAGCCGTTGGTCCCGGCTGTCATCGTTGATGGCAGTCGTTAAGCTATGTTAGATGCTTAAGGCAGCTTGAAAAATCTGACACCTGTGTTGGCCACTTACACATACGAAAAACAACAACAACAAACAACAATGTTGTGATATAAATTTATTGGCAGTTTTCCTTATAAAGTAAAACTTAAAGATCTATTTAGTTCAGGTCAACTTTGGCTAGAACACTAATAAGAGTGAAGCTCATGACAAATATTTCCAAAAGGCTTACCTTGTATCTGGTACTAATTTACCGTTATGGTGATTATTGCTCAAAATAGCATACTGACTGATGCTCTATTACCGATAATTAGGGTTAGTTGGGTATTATCTACTTTATGCACAAAATTTTATCCAAAAATCTATATAATCTTTTAATTTAAGATTATACAGCTTTATGTTATACTATAAAAGTAAGGTTACATGTCATATAGTGGTCTTACGAAACTGTATTTGTGCGTATCAAATTGGAATCGTTTTCCAGAACCCACCTGACCCAGTCAGTACGCCAGATGAAGCGATAGGTCCAAGATAGGGCTACATATTTAAGCCCGCTTCCTAACTTGCTACGGTTTCAATTCTCCAAACGAATAGAAACAGGTAAGAGAAGGTTAACAAATATCATATTATTGCAGAAAATAATAAATTCTCGCAATTTTCGCAGTCATTAAATAGATCATTTAATATTTATTTTAAAAGGGTCACAAATGAGTGGGTAAGTAAGCGGGGAAGTAAATCCATTCGGTTTTGTATAATTCGGCTCTATAGGAGCCCTGTTACGTTGCTACTTTGATCATGATGATGATCTCGGCAGCAGGGTCCCTAGCCTTCTTTGGGCAATGTCACACTGCCAGAAATATCTATGCTGATCTTAGGTAGGAAAATATCCTTGCATTCGCAAAAGCAACTAAATAATTTTGTGAAATGCTTTTTTTAGCGTGGTGAATCAAAACTATGGCAAGTTGGGAAGTAAGTCTATTCGGCTTTATATAGTTCGTCTCTATTGGGGCCCTATTACGTAATGCCGCTTTGAACATGTTGGCTATCTCGGCAGCGGCTCCCTAGCCTAGTTTAGGCAATGTCACACTGACAGAACAAATGATGCTGTTCCTGGGTTGGAAAATATCCGTGCGTTCACAAAAGCAACTTAACATTATTGTGAAATCTTTTTTTAGCTTAGTAAATGAAAGCTATGGCAAGTTGGGAAGAAGTCTATGCGGCTTTGTATAGTTCGTCTCTATTGGGGCCCTATAACGTTCCCGCATTGATCATGAAGGCAATCTTGGCTACGGGTTCCTAGCATTGTTTAGGCAATGTTACAGTGACAGAAATATCAATGCTGATCCTGGGTAGGAAAATATTCGCGCGTTCGCAAAAGCAACTAAACAATATTGTGAAATCCTCTTTTTAGTGTAGTGAATTGAGCCTATGGCAAGTTGGGAAGTAATTCTATGCGGCTTTGTATAGTTCGGCTCTATCGGGACCCTATTACGTTGCCGCTTTGATCATGATGGCAATCTCGGCAGCGGCTCCCTAGCCTAGTTTAGGCAACGTCACACTGACAGAACTAACGATGCTGATCCTGAGAAGGAAAATAAGAACATATCCGTGCGTTTACAAAAGCAACATAGTTATTGCTGTAAATAATATGAGTAAGGTCTTTTCAGCCTTTATAAGAAATTAGTAAGGTAAAGGTTCTTATGAATTTATTGTACCTGTAGGTAAGGATTAAATAAATTTTGACGTTATCTCAAGTTTAAAATAGGTTTACTTTTTGTGCCGAGGAATCAACGCTATATTTTCTTTGGTATTAACTTATAGTAGCGGATTTTTCGCGTCAGATTAAATATGGGGTACATCTTGAATGGAGTAGAAACCTTTTATCTGGCTTCTAGGGGTGGATAACCCACAATGGGTTATATTCAACATTCTTGTTTTTTTAGTTCAGCTTATGGAAATCGTCAGATTATATGAGGATTGCTTCCTTCATATAATCTAATGATTTCCATAAGCCCGAAGGATTGTGTGTTGACCCTTATGTTCGAGTGACATTTCAAAAATAGAAGCTTAATTTGACTAAAAATACATCCACAAAATTAACAGAAAACCAGATTATGCATCATTTACCCCTGGCCAGGAGAGAAACCAGGCGACCTACTCTTGAAATAGTTCGTAAATCCACACATCTCTTGTTGCTTTAAAACTCGTGATAATATTAAAAAAACAATGTCGGCATCTAAAGCAGATGACCCATATATGTGGCGAATCATCATCATTATCATCAGCCTATATTTATCCACTGCTGGACATAGGCCTCCCCTAATGCTCGCCATCGAGATCTATCTTTGGCTGCTCGAATTCAGCTCCTGCCAGCCATCTTGCGCAAATCAACCTCCGTGCCAGAGGACGTCCTACACTACGTGTGGTTAATCCCTAAATCTAATCAACACTCGCCCTCCCCGTCTCTTCACATGTTTTATTCACACTCTTTAATGCATCTGCCACTAAACAAGTTTGTTTTCTTGTTAATCTGTATACCATATCATTTTCCGTGTTGATCACTGTTTGGTATTTCTTTGTACGAATTCCGAAAAAAGATGAGGAGGCGGCGCCGTGTACAAATTACAAATAAATAACTCATCGGCAAACGCACATTATCGGTATAAATTATTTGGGAACAAATAAATCCTTCGGCAAAACACCGGTGAAGAGGCAATATTTGTTTTATGAGTCGCTCCGTGAAATCGCGAGTTCCCGACCCGAGGCGCCACAAACAAACATACGCAATGAATCAGGAACACCGCTAACAAATTGTTTATTTACGGAACCAGATCTGAAACTGATCGAATGGGTATAAGTTTACACCCACATATTTTATGAAGTACTAAAATCACTAGCTATGAAATTGTAGTTAATATCTCTGAGAAGTACTTTATTTTGAGTACATATCTGTTATTGCCGTGTGGTTCCCGGCAAAGTAGAATAGGACCACTCCAAGTCTCTCGTGTCTCCCGTGGATCTCCTAGAAGGCGACTTAAGAAACACAAGCTAAACAAAGCTTATAAACATCAAATAGACCTCTCCAACCCGTTTGGCCAGTGTGGAGAGTGTAGGTCAAATCCTCTGACTGTTCTGGCTTATATGTAATGGTAGAGCAGAAGGGTCAGGCTCCTGCACTGGAGACTAAAAAAAGACCTGATGATGATGGTGTAAAGACTGGTCAGCCTAAATACTACGTTACCGTGTCTAGCTGCTTTCAGAGTTCGCCGCTTGGAGACATTCACTCCAAGTCATTTCTAATTAGTTTATGTTTCCAACGAATTAATTAACCTCTTTTTATAAATGTTTTATTTTCTACGAGTATGAACTTTACTCTTTATCACGAACTCGTTAGCAAGTCCCTAACGCTGTTACAATTGTATCGCCAAAAATATTTCCAGGAAGCAAGAGAGGTAAACAGTAGCTTATCAGCAATCACCAGAAACAGTAGCCAGCGTCTGTAACGGGATCTGATGCTACTGTTATTGTTGTGTGGTGTCATATTCAGGCCGTGGCCATTGTGTTAGGCGGTAGCGGAAAAGTATTCTCTTGTTAAAAGTGTTATGTAAGATTTTTTTTATTAACATTTAATTTGATATCCTAAGGAAAGATCTTGCCACAGTAGAATTATAATATGTTCAGTATTTGAATAATAGGTTATTAAATCAATAAGTTTTTTTATTTAGTTTTCGCGGATTTACCACAGCATTAAGATAAGACTTAATTTTGAGACTTGTATTTATTTGTAGGTAAATACTAACGTTCAGAATGGAAGCTTATAACTCAGAATGGAAATTACTAGTACGGACACTAGCAGACTGTAAAATTAGAATATTTACTTCCATAATAAATTGACATGTGTACGAATGAATATCATCTTTTGTTTCAAGCAGACCTAGGTTAATATATTTAAAACGGGTGACTTATCAGAAAATTGCATTTTTCATTCGTTAAAACGCTCATTTAATGAAGTCACCTATTTGACTTTGAATTCTATTCCGGCGACATAACTCAAAATCATCGCATCAAAAGGGTGCTCTAGATAACAGTCTTAGCTATAACGCTACAGCTCGTGCTCGCTCGCTTCGCTCACCTACAAAGCCACTCACTTTTTGTTTCGAGTCTGCGTTCCCGGAACCCGGCACCTGCTGCGGCAGAAAATGATAAATAAGACATAGGATTAATTGCTTCCTACCGCACCCGACCCCACTTAATCACCGCACGTATTAAACTGTCGTCGTTTAATCGTATTTATCACGCAGATGACATTTTTTCGATTTAGAAGAAATAAACCTGTCATTTTGTATCTCAACCTAATGTTAGTTTTGATTAATTATAGAAATCAAGACGGGAGTTTGTGGTGGGAAGCCAAGGGGTACAGTTGAAGTTTGCCGTAGACAATTTTGCAAATTGATTTTAGTGAACTTTATAATATGAAATTGGTGTAGTTTGGTGTTATAAATGCACTCGTGAACAATTTATGAAATAGTTAAAGTTAGAATGTTTTAAGGACTCGTACATTGGACTCGTATAGATTTGTCACCAGAAGCTCCCACGAGGCATCAAAGAACATACGCCATCTTTGATGCTACTTGGAAAAACTTTACCGTACAACACCGATACTTAGTATCTCATTATACTGGACATTGGAAAAATCACTGAAATTTCGGTGGAAGCCATAATATAAAACAGAAGAAAAAGAAACCAAGACTTAAGATTTCTGATCTATCTCACATCACTATCATTATCACTACATATTATAAAACAAAGTCTTCCGCGGTGTTTGTCTGTTCGCGATAAACTCAAAAACTACTGCAGAGATTTTCATGCGGTTTCACCAATATATGTATAGAGGGATTCATGAGGAAGGTTTATTGGTATAAAACATGCTCAGGCGCAGCTGGAGAGGAGAGAACAAACAATTTTAAATTATGCGCAGTTTTTGAAAGCACTGTAGCCACATTAAGGTGTGTATGTGTAATTGTGTGTGTGGATAAACATTTTTACATCCCTACAAATATAAAATTAGTAGAGTAGTATATAATTTTGAAGGTATGTGTGTCGGTCAACCACTAAACCTAATCGGGTGTTTGGTTTGTACGTAGCTCATTAGCAGTATGTAGTGAGCGAAAGGTTACAAGCTTTTAGATAAACATTGAAACGAGACCAGGCAATTGTTATAAATTATTGCTCCAATGCACTCAAAATGCAAATTTGAGTGACGAAAAGAAAGTGTAATATAAGGCAGACAATCAAACAAATGAGAGAGTAAGACGAGACAATAGTCTATCAGCACTGAGGTAGCATCCCTATTAAATAAACGCATCAAACAATAGGCTATTTACCATTACTTAGCTACCTACCATAAATTGTAAGACAAGTACATAGGTCATATAGACTGGCAGATATAGTGAAAACATATACAGTATCTTTCTTTGATATCTTTATCTTTATATCTACCTATTGTGCCTCCACGTTAGGAAGCAACTTTTTTACTTACTTCTTATAATAGCAGCGGCAGTTACAATAACAAACAAACTTGTTAAAGAAAATAAATGAACGACTGCTTTGCAAAAAAATATAGCCTGTCTCACCCAGGTTTCTAGTCTACGTCCAAATCCGTTGAGTGTAAATTATACACTTCTTTTTGGCAGACGTGTAAAATCCTAATGCTATCCTATCCTTCCTAATCCTAATCCTAACTATCCCAACTAATATTATAAATGCGAAAGGGAGTTTTTTGTTTGTTTGTTTGTTTGTTACGCTTTCACGCCCTATCTACTGAACCGATCATCATGAAATTTTGCATACACATAGTTTAGGGTACTGAAAAGGACATAGGCTATATATCACGCGGGCAAAGCCGCGGGTAACACCTAGTAATATATAGTTGATTGACGTGTCATATAAACAATTTTGTATCAAAAACGGTTATGAAAATAAATTTAACGTCTTAAAAATCACTGTATACTAGAAACAGTTCTTGTCTGTCAGACATTTTTTTTTAATCACAAATATTTATCTTTCTCAAAAACTAACTATGATACATTGAACTTTATAGTGCTATATCAAAGTAGTTTTGTCATTTCAACAAAGCAAAAAATACTAACTAGTTTGATAGCATTTTTTATCTGAATGCATCTGAATAACTAATTAACTAACATGGACCTAGGAATAATATCTTAGATCCATGTTAACTAAATGAAAATTTCCGTTTTCTCACGTCGCTTGTTTCGCTCGCTTGGTGCGACCAATTCATGTTGTAATGATAAACTTCGCTCATTTGAATCTAAATTTGATTATTAAAACCAGTGATGATTTGTTATTGCCGTTTGACATGAAAGTTGTTCGTCGATTAGACTTATTATAAAACAATCTACGATTTCGAGAAACGCATTAGCTGTGACTTTTTTGTTCGTCCTAATGGAATTTTGATGAAAAGGCTCGGCGAGCGAGCGAGAAAGTTGTTTTATTCACAATTTGAATTTTATTTTAGCAATCGTTTTAAACATATAACAAGACTTGAGTGTTTATGTTATGTAAAGTATGTGCATTTAAACTATTTATGCGTTTATGACAGAAGACTCATAAAAGTCGACTCATTGAAGGCAAGATACACATGGTATCTTGCCTGTCCTAACCTACGGCGCTCAGACGTGTTCACTGAGTAAATAAAAAAAAATCATCATCAAGTATTTATTAGTCTCCACTACATGAGCACGACTCTTTCTGTTCTACCAGAGACAAATTATTAGCCAGAGCAGTCAGAAGATTTGGCCTACACTCTTCACGCTGGCTAGACGGGTTGGAGAGTTCTCTTTGATGTGTATAAGCTGTGTTTAGCTTGTGTGTCCTAAGTCGCCTTCTACGACATTCACGGGAGGACTTGGAGTGGTCCTATTCTATACTGCCGGTTACTGGCACACGGCGGTAAAAAAATACTAAACTGATAAAAAAATAAACTAAAGAGCAGAAATCCAAACTCAAAATCTTCGCGATGGAGCAAAGTGTACCTACTAGGTTTCAAAAGACTGGACGGAGTCCCGAATGCAGCACTTCGTTCAATATTCACTAGCCAAATGGCAAAAATCCATTTTGTTTTGCAATGATTGTCGCCCTTTTCAATAAAGTCTTAAACAATTAAATCAATTACAACACTGTCATAAAATAACAATGTCATAAATTTCAAATAAACATAATATTACGAACTGTTTTAAAGAAATATACAGAGCTGATGATAGTCTTACCTTCGTTATTCATCAGCTGCGTATTTAGAATATGCCGTGATTTTATGATCGAATACCTAGTCCATGAGTCATTTTCAAACTGAGAAAAACGGCTAGTTAGCTTTTGCCACGATACGTTTATTTACATCTAGTGTTGCACTCACCTTGTATCAGATATTCGTACTCGCTCCATTTCACGTGATTTATGTGCTACTCGTAACAGTTTGATTTCGGAATTCCCGGCGTTGTTCTGCGAAATATAATAGTTCTAATCGTATTCATAGATGACATTATTTGATTCGAAAACTTTTCATTCCAGTACCGGTGTTTAGATGCTTATCTAGCTAATGTCTTGTATGAGTTATGCGTATTATGTTACGTATTTATTGCAGTCATTCGAATAGCTGGATTGTGAAATGCTCTTATTTGGTAATGAAGTTGAATGATCTCAAACTGTATTTTGGACACTTTCGTTTGTTAAAAGATGTGTAAGTATTTTTGCTCTAAACTAACCTAAACTAAGTCTTCCCTACAGAAAAAAAGAACTATTTTTTTTCTGTTGTTTATATTAAACTTTAAGTTGTTTTTATATGTATTGAGCTACGTTTTTAATTTAAGTTATATTGTTCGGATGGAATGGAACCCCAAACCTTGAATCCCAGACACATTCAGTTGCTTGACAAACGCAAGGCTTATACAAAAGAGCTTATCAAAAAGCAAAAAATGAGCTAACAGAATGAGATCCTATAGTCGTAAAATATTTAAAGTAAATAAAAGAGCTTATTTAAATGCGAACATCGCGAAAACATAATTATTAATATTAACTGGACTTAGCCCGAACCTTTTTACTTATTTATTTTCGCTGACGTTTCTATGGAGTAACCTAATAAGTCCTGTTAATATTAATAATTATGTGTTTGAAGCGCGAAAGTTTAAAAAAGAATATCGCGAAAATATTGATCATCATCTGCCTTGCCTTATCCTATTATCTGGGGTCGGCGCAATATGTCTTCTTCACAATTTTCTATCCCTAACCATTTCCGCATCAACCTCTACCTCTTTCATATCCCTATTAATACAGTCCATCCATCTCTGTTTTGGTCTACTTCTTCCCTATATACCCATTAACCCTCATAGTTAGAACTATTTTAGTCAGGTGTTCTTCGTTTCTTCTCATCACATGACCATACCATGCCAGTCTGTTACTTCTTCTTTTCTTTGTAATAGGCGCCACTTTGGTACTGCCCCTCACATATGTATTTCTTATTCTATCTAAACGTGTCACCCCACACATCCACCGTAACATCCGCATTTCGGCAGAGTGGAGTCTCTTTTCGTCCTGCACTTTGGTTGCCCAACATTCCGAGCCGTACAAAATTAATGGTCTTATAACAGATTTATAAATTTTCCCTTTTAGTTTAATGGGGATTTTTGGGTCACAGATAGTGCTGGTCATCTCCCTCTACTTCTGCCAACCTGTGTTGATACGGCGTTTTACTTCCCTATCAATTTCTCCGTCATCATTTCATTTATTTCATTTATTTATTAAAAAAAAATATACATTGTGTCAGAAATATAACTTAGGGCTACAATTTTAAATAAAAATAAAAAAGGCAATAAACATGAAATAAGCTATCAATTGTCAGAGTATAATGACCCCCAAATATTTGAATTCTGAGTAAACTGGTAAATTATCACTATCTATAGAAAGGGCCACTTCTCTAGAAATAATGCCGAAATCACAGAACAGATATTCACTTTAGGTTCTACTGATTTTCAAGCCTACTTTTTCTAGAGCGTGCCTCCACATATTAAGCTTACTCTGTAACATCGCACCCTCTTCCTCTACTAGTACGGTGTCGTCTGAGAAAAGTTAATTAATTAAGTTTAATGTTTAAACATCGCGAAAACATTAAAAGATAATAATTCGGTTTAATATTATATGCCTAATAAAAGAGAAATAATAAATACAATGTATTATAATAAAATCATGAATATATCAGCATATAAGACAAATGATCGCATATGCATATTACAAGATGCAAGAATGTCACTATTTATGCCTTTTATAGCGCGTTTATACAACCATCGGTGTCTCTAACATTGCCCAGTAATCCATTACCGAGATGTTTATCAGAATATTTGGAATTAAATCACGCATGTGGGTTGTAGATTGTTTTTTTTTTATGGTAATGTTATGGCGGCAATAGAAACCTCGAAGCACAGAGCAAGGAATGTGACTGTCGCTCGTGTGCTACTGAAGACGCCTTTTCAACACATTTAACGAAAAAAGCGTGTCGGGGGGCGGTACCGTTTTTTGAGATTTTGGGTTTTAAGGTTATTGCAGAAATGCAAAAATCTGCTATTATTTACTTACTTATGATAAAGGTTACATCAGAATTGATATTTGATTAACCTTTTTACTGTAATTATGTTACAATCATCATTATCAGGTCTTTTAGTCTCCACTGCAGGTGAATGACCCTCTCTGTACTACCATTGCAGTCAGAGGATTTAGCCTACACTCTCCACGATGGCCGGACAGGTTGGAGAGGTTTCTTTGATGTTTATAAAAGCTTTGTTTAGCTTGTGTTTCTTAAGTCGCCTTCTAGGACATCCACGGAAAGATTTTGAGTGATTCTATTCTACTCTGCCGGGAACCACGTGGCTAATGGCCTTATGATATAATATCCCAGCACATTGGAGCATTTTTACATATTTTTGAGCACGAATTGACAGGTCGAGTATGCGACTTTGGCCTACCAGCCGGGCGCGACCTGACACGCGGTTTTAGTTGGTTTCGTCTCTAGTACGGTGCGAGCTACATTTGGTGCTCTGTGGCTCAAAGCGAAATCGACCAAACAATGGGTTATTTCAAAACGTGGCGACCGTAAATTCGATCTCTGGTTTTAATGGTTATAATATCATTAGCGACTTTTATTTGGTTTTTTATTAGCAGTGTATCGCCCACATTGTGAATATAACATTTAACACTTGGCATGGGTGAAATTTTAAATAGTTTTGTTTATTTAAATTATTTTATTTGATAGATTAAAGGAAAAAGATGAGAATTTGGGTAGATTTTCTTGAAGTTTTTTTTGTGCGGCTTAAATGTGACTCATCCCATATGTTACAAATTACAAAATTCATGCTGTAATATTATTTGGCAAAGTTTTGACGGCGGGCCGCCTGCTTGACGCAAACTCTCACGGTCAAACACCTGTGTAATTAAAGTACAATATTTTCCCATGTGGATATTGAACCAAGACTTCCTCTTATTGCAGGCTGGTGTGATAACTACTGCGTCACAGAGTCCATCAAGTAAAGTGACGGTAGCTGTGGATCAACTCCCGGCAGGCGATGGATGAGTAATTGCTTTAAACACATGTATCAGTGGCAAATACCGTCACTTTGAACGGTTCTCTTACATATTGAGTCGGAAGAAGTGATGGATGGAAAATGAGAAATTATTTCACGCAGTGAAAAGTTGATACGTTGTAATTAAAAGTTATACATACATACATACATACTATCACGCTTCTTTCCCATGGGGGTAGGCAGAGACCAAGGACCGCCACTTGCTACGATCCTTACAAAACTCTTTCGCTTCATCTACATCCATCACTCTTTTCATACATGCTCGCCGGTTTCGGGTACTCCTGACTTTCCCCTTGACAAGAATGTCCGCAATCTGGTCACGGTATGTGCGTCTAGGCCGGTCCTGAAAAGTTATAGTGTAATAAAATATTCCCGTTTATATTTTCAAGCATTATTTTTTACTCGTGTTGGCTACTTACATAGACGAAAAGCAAGCAAGCCTTATTTGACACTTACTGGGACATACAGCTAGGTTCAATGTCCATCTTCTTCTTCTTCAGGCCGTTTCCCATGTCTATTTGGGGTCGGCTCTCCTAATCGCCCTTCGCCAGGTACTTCTTGTCTGAGTCGTCATCGGATCTAATGCGTCTCTGGCAAGATCCTGCTTTACTTCGGACATCCATGTCGTTAGGGGTCTTCCACGGCTTCTAAGCCCTGAGTCGAGATGCAGAATTTTTTTTGTCATATGGTCTTCTAGCTTTGTAATAATATGACCGTACCACCTGAGTCGCGTTTTAACTTTCAACTTATGGGACATTGAGCTAGGTTCAATATCCATAAATAAGTTAAAAGTTTCCCTAAACTGCAGTGCTTCATAAATGTACTCATTGCATTGACAACAAAGGTTTCACTGCGTCTACACTCTGCAATATTTATCTACATACATAACTGTCACAGAAACTTTTCAAAGTATCAACAAAATTTGTCAAATTGTCATTAACAGCACCTAGTTTATTAAATTAAAAGGATATGGTTTTGTAGCACACTTTACCTCCTTAACACAATGAGTGGCTATAAACTCAGATTTATGATACTGCAGTAGCTATGAGAATATCACTTTCCTATTAAGAGAAATAGCCGCATCTTGAATCTTAGGAATTGCTTAATTTATCACCTCCTATTATAATTTGATGAGAATCTTACTGCGTGCATGGAGTGATTGGGAACTTATTGTTGGAAATATATTGTTTCTCAAAGAATCATCATCATCATCATCAGGTCTTTTTAATCTCCACTGCTGGAGCATGACCCTCTCTGTCTGTACTACATGAGAAAGTATATTCACTTGTAATAAATGCATTTTTGCTGATACCACTGTACAAAAGCAGTTGGAACGGTCTTCCTTAAGGACCTCTTCAATGTCTTCATGGAACACATACACCACCTTAAAACATATGAATGTAAGTTTGCCTTTAATTAAAGTGATTTAATAATTAAAGAAAGCGAAACATACCTACCTATGTAAAATTAAGTTTTTAGCTTTAACAAAAGTGTGATAAATAAATAGAATAGAATATACTTTATTACACCAAAAAGAAAATACAAATTATAACACGGCATTAAACAAACCATATGCTATTCAAAATTACGTACTACAGTTTTCGAACAATTGAAATTCGAATAACTTGCGAAAGAAAATAGGTTGCCGGTGAAAGTATAAGGGTTCCTTACACCGTAAAAACAGCAGAATTGATATTTGACCTCATGCTTCTGTCATAGTCTTTTTTAGTTGTGGTAAAGCCACGCTACTGGCGAAATTCAGTTTTGTTAGTAGCATATATAGGCCGACTCGTTCGGGGAAGTACCACACTCTCACAGAAAATCGACGTTTGAGTAGCAACTTTACCGCTTCCATGCTTCGTGCGGTGAATAAGAGAGCCGGAGGCCCATCCTCCCTACCCTCTGGGGATAAAAGGCCGGCAACACTCTTGTCACACCCCTGGTTTTGCAATTGTCCATGGGTGGCGGTGATCACTTACCACCAGGTGACCCGCTTGCTCGTTCGCCGTCCTATCACATAAAAAGAAAAAATATCCTTGTTGGGGCGACATATTTACTTCCAGTACGTACTTCCAGTTCCTAGATTATAATAATTACAGTAAACGTGTAGTTTTCTGCTTGATATAATAAAAATCTAAGTCAGTTACCTCGGCCACCACTGCTGAACGATAGGCATAAACATTATTCTCTACATTTCCTGTATATCTGTCGACTCGCGTTTACATCTAATTAAAAGCGTCTTATCTGATAAGGTAAAGTCTGATGTGTACATTCTAATGAGAAGGCCTTGGAATGTGGATGCTACAGGGTGCACTTCATCCTTACTGGTTATTCTAATATCAATGGAAACTTACAAATTAAAATGGAAATTCCCATTTATGGAGTTCTAATGGATTCTGTTTCTATTGAGAAAAAATTTAAAGCCTTATATTTTAAATTGTATAAAATGTTAAAATATATAAGATTGTGGTAGAGCCTCGCTACCAGCGAAAATCACTTTTGCTAGTGGCATGAATGGGCCGGCTCGTCCGGAGAAGTACCACACTCTCACAGAAAATCGACGTTTGAGTAGTAGCTTTACCGCTGCTATGCTTCGTTCGGTGAGTGAGAGAGCCGGAGGCCCATCTCCCTCTCCCCTCTGGGGAGGGAAAAATAAAAGGCCGGCAACGCTCCTGTGACACCCCTGGTGTTGCAGTTGTCCATGGGCAGCGGTGATCACTTACCATCAGGTGACCCGCTTGCTCGTTTACCGTCCTATGACATAAAAAAATTGCGTTTTTGCGTAATATATATATATATATATAAGTTACGCAAAAATCGATCTAAGTGAATCCTGTAAATATACCTCCGAAATTCTCATAAAGGGGTGACGTTATTATAAACAACTTCTCCAATAAGACCAATGCTGGGAACTCACTTTTAGGGCTGTACGCAAGCACACTGGGTCGATTTTTAGGGTTCCGTACCCAAAAGGTAAAAACGGAACCTTATTACCGAGACTTCAATGACTGTTTGTCACCAGTTTGTATCCTATAAACCGTAATAGCTAAACAATTGAAATTTTCATAGTTGATATATTTCTGATGCCGCTTTAAAAACAAATACCAAAAACATATTAAAGTAAATATTTAATATCCCAATCATCAAGCGTGATATTTTTGCCATTTATTGCTCAATAGTCTACTATTGTATAAATAATGGTACGGAATCGTTCGTGCGCGTATCCGACTTCCAGACGGCTGATTTTTTGTCTCATACTCCTAGGTTCTGTTACTTCAGATCTAGCCTAAAGGTATAATGGGAATCGCTTTGCCTGGTAGTTTCATCCCGTCTCCCTGACAGGCAATGAAAGGCACTATTTATCATCTGCATGAGCTGCATCGACCAGGAGAGACAGGATGCATTTGCGTTTTAATCATAAGTCAGGAAGTTCGTTTACCGTCGGTTACGATTATTCATTACTTTGTATGCTTCCCTATGACCAGAAGTTTCTGCTCTTAATAAATGTATGGTTGAGTTAAATCCTCTCATTTTAATAATTTTAATATTTGAATTAGGTGATTTAAATAATCCCCTGACTGTTCTGGCTAATAAATGGTTATGATAGTCAGAGAGGGTCGTGCTCCTGCAGTGGAGACTAAAATAGACCTGATGATGAAATAATGTATAGATAAATAACTTTGACTGAGTTTAAATGTAACTCAATTGCGTTTATGAAATTTTTATATTTTAAGAAAATTTAGTCGGAGTTTGTGCATAAAGTAAAAATTGATGTCCGTTTAAGAAACAAAAGGTTCTCCCCATATAATATGAAAGGTAGGCAAATAATAGTGAGGTTTATATTTTTAGGGTTCTTCTATGGGTTTCCATATTTCACCATAACTCTTAAATGGCTGAAAACATTTGCTGCACTGTCTTTTTGGCAAGGCAGATTTTTTTTTTTACTATATTGATCTTAATTTTTACATCATTAAGTTTTATTGTCTAACTTAATATATTTATATGTGGAACTCTTAAATCCAGTTAATAGAAGTAGTTATTTAATATTTCTTTGCATACCTTGATAAAATAGCTTGTTATTATTTTTAAGTTGCTGTCCTATCGAGATTAACAGGTTCACTTAACAACAGTCTTATCATCTCTACGATCAATTTATTTGCCGTAAAGATTATAATTAAGCGTAATTTTTCGCCATAACACCGTGTACCGACCAAACACGAATTTTGCTGTGCAAGAGTTGATAGAAAAGTGGATCTTTATTGACTGGAGAAAGGTAGATGTACCTGTAAGTTACTTTAGCTGTTTACATAGATCAAAGAAAGGGGATATACAATTCATTATGAGTGTAAACATTTTCCATATTGCTTGTCTCTCCGTAACTCGTTTTTGGTTTTTTGGTAATTTATAGTTAGTGGTCTATAAAGTCTCTTAGTACAATTCACTTTGTGTAGATACAATGTTCATATGTCCCTTTTTATGAGAAATGGGAATTGTCAATAAATAGCAAATAAATAGATTGGGTCAGTAGAAAGAGCGTGATGAAGTAACAAACAAATATATACAAACTCACTTTCGTATTTATAAAATATTGTATCCCAACTAATAAGTTGGGATGGTTGGGATTACCCGACACTAACACATATTGCACTTAGGTATGTAAGTGAAGTAGGATATTGAAAATTCGGTCTCACCAACCCCAATAAGGATCCTATAAGTAAAAAAACATACATAATTTATGGTCTGGTATCGCCGTTGCCATGTGAGGAGGTTTCTGTCAAACATTATGATATTTTTATCTTCGAAGCCAATGCCAGCCATACCAATCTGCCATATCTCTCCTTTCTATAATCCACGGCTGTCTAAGTGCCGAGTAGGAACATTTGTTGAAATTTATGCTCGCTAGGGCGAAGTGGAAGTACGTGAATTACGGTAACTTATCCAGATATAAACAGTGTTGCATTCATACCTTAGAAAGTGCAATGTTTAGTATAAGTTAGACTTAAGACTTATTTATAATAGTTGTGGGGATGAAGATAAAAAATATTTGCTAGAGTTAAAAGTGATCAAATAGATACTCATAAAATAATAATGTCTGTATAATAATCCTCTGTCTGCTCTGGCTAATAAGGCTCTGGTAGTACAGAGAGGGTCGTGCTCCTGCAGTGAAGACTAAAAAGACCTGATGAAGAAGAAGAAGAAGAGGAAAATAATAATAGATTTTCAGTCCTATTGGATAAATCATACTTATCAGAGATTTTCTGTATTTTATGCACGTAATTTGTCTGATGAGAAACGTCACCAATATCAGGATTTTATTCTACTAAGCGTTTACTTGGGCAAAGTATAAGAATATTTGTTGAGTACAGTTGACAAAGTGTTGGAGAAGACAACACATTGCTAGTTTCTCTTCTATTTCAATGTAGTATTAGAACATATATTATTCAGTACACTCCATTTACTCTATATAATGTACCAGAGGCCTTATTTTTTATTTTATTTTTTTATTTTTTTATTTTATTTGGAAAACTAAACAGTACATACAAAATTTCTTAATTATATATTTATGACTATTAGTTAGAGACGAGTCATGTTATTACTGTCAGTGTATCGTCATCAGGTCTTTCTTTTTAGTCTCCACTGCAGGAGAACGACCCTCTCTGTACCATCAGAGCTATATAGCCAGAGCGGGCAAGAGGATTTGGCCTACACTCTTTGCGCTGGCCAGAAGAGGTCTCTTTAATGTTTATAAGCTTTGTTTAGCTTGTGTTTCTTTAGCCGCCTTCTACGACATCCTCGAGAAGACTTGGAGTGATCCTATTCTACTCTGCCGGGAACCACAAGGCGGTAAGTGTTTAATATTACCAAATTATCACATTAGACAAAATTTGAGCTTTAAACAGAGGTGTCCTAGAGCAAGTAGCAGTCTCAATGCGGTTTAAATCAAGGAGGTTTAATTGGCAATTATATTTGACGAGCGCCGTGGCGCAGTGGTTAGCACGCCAGTCTACACACAAGGTATCGGGTTCGATTCCTGGTCAGGTCACGATTTTTTTCAGATTGGCTTTGGTCTTGGATGTTTATACATAAAAGTACCTATTAGTTGCAATTTTTTTATTTGTTTTTTTTTTTTTAATCAACTAATGGTGACAAAGGCTATCCTTTGTCACTCGCAGATAAAATAGCTTTCGACAGGTGAAAGAATTCCGAAAATTAGTCCACAGTAGTTTCGGAGCCTATACAATGCAAACAATCAAACCTTTCCTCATTATATGAGTATAAATAAAGTATTGTTAAGTTAGTATCCTGTCTTTTTCAGATAGTTAATCATTTAATAAATTAAACTAAAATAAACTAGTTAAATATTAAAAAAATTATGAAAAATTAACCTAAAACAAAACACCTTAAAAAATATGATAAAATACCTAAAATATATTATTAAAAGGAGTCCCTTTAGGCAAGGTTCCAAAGATACTGGCAGCAAATTTTTCAGATTGCCTTGGTCTTGGATGTTTATACATAGAAGTACCTATTAGTAGCAATTTTCCTGCGACTTCGTCTGCGTTAATTGACAAAGGGTGAGCAAGGCTATCCTTTGTCACTCGCAGATAAAATAGCTTTCGACAGGTGAAAGAATTCCGAAAATTAGTCCACAGTAGTTTCGGAGCCTATACAATGCAAACAATCAAATATTTATTAATGAGTATAGATAAATCATCATGATCATTAGGTTTTTCTAGTCTCCACTGCAGGAGCACGACCCTCTCTGTACTACCAGAGCCATATACTAGCCTGAGTAGTCAGAGGATAAGTATCGTTAAGTAAGTATCCTATGACATAAGTTTACAACTAACTATGAAGGGATAGCTCATTTTTGTGATAATGTTTATTTATATTAAATTATTTGTGAGAGATCATATAAACTTATCTTTTAAATGAATCACCTTGGTGATATCACCTGAGTGTAAAAAGTACATACTTTCAGTGCCCAAAGTTCACCTCAAAATTCAATCACCTGGGTGATCTCATCTGGATGAACATTGGGACTATTTTAGAGTACTTTGTTCACCTTAGTAATGATGTCTCACAGGTGATTTTGACTATTTATTACTTATATTTTACACGTATTTTTAGCAAAGTTATAAGCTATAGGTGTTTTTGTTCAGTCAAGGGGTACCATTTGGGGTTTGCCTTGGACGATTTTGCAAATTGATTTTAGTGGACTATATAATATGAAATTTGCGTAGTTAGGTGATATAAATGCTCGTGCTCAAGAACAGTTTGTGAAAATGGACTGTTATATGGACTCATATAGATTTGTTGAAGCTCCCACGAGGCTACCAAAGAACATACGCCATCTTTGATGCCACTTGTTAACAACTATACCGTACAACATCGATACTTAGTAACTTGTTTAACTGGACACTAATAGAATCACTGAAATCTCAGTGGAAGCCATAATATGAATGAGGAAAGAAAGAATTATAAGGTAGATACCGACTTGCGTAACTGAAAAAATGCCATAGATATTAATTTAAGGGATCTTCCAACTGGTGCGTTTATATCATCCGGTAATATCAACAGCGTTATTGCGATATCCGTTTGCAGTTAGTTTGCAGTACATTATGTATGCATGTATTAGGATGGCAACAGTGTTACACACTGCTGCGATAACGCCGCAATGAAAGTAGGATGCTTGCGTTCCTCGACGATCCGTCCTAGGATATTACGAAAGTTCGTGGAATATTTTGTATAAAGATGTAAGCGCTCGAACACACATCTACGATAATAAAGTTAGTACTGTTTGAAGTACATTTTGTATGGAGTTACACACTGCTGCGATAATAACGCTGCAATTAAAGTAGGATACTTTAAAACTTAATTTTCTTCATCCTGCGATATTACGTTATAAGTTCTAAGAACAGTTTGTTTTATGATGCAAACGCTCGTTCACTCATTAACGATAATAAAGTTAGTACCTAACCTAATAATAGCAGTACGAAAATGTACGTGAATATATTGAGGCAAGGAATCATGCTGCATTATCGCAATAACCGGTGCGGTATTACTGGTGTTATCAATTAAATGCACATGTGGGATAGAGACTTCTTTCCAACTTTATCTTTATTTGCCAAACTACATATTTTAACAATATTTCGGATTTATTAATTTCTCATGAGCTCCTCTAATAAGCAAGGGCTCTAATAAAAATACGGCAAGGGTATGTAAAAAAGACTCAAGTTCATTTTTTAAATTTATTTATTCCATAAGAAGTAGCTCTGTTTATAAATAAGAAAATGGCACAACTTTATACAAAAGTGTAATTTACTTACAATGGTATTTAAACAACATACGAAAAGCTACTCAGGCACAGATCAAATTGCTTAAAAGATATAATACAAGGCCAAGTATCCAAATATTGGACAGTCTTATCGTATACAGAAAAATAAAAAATGAAGTATAGGTATTTTCTTAATTTCCAAAGACAGTAAACAAAAAAAAAACTTAGATGTACAGATGAATAATAGAAGACATTTTTTATGTAGCACTTATTTTTATACATACTTACGTAAAATTTAAGACATCGTTGCCCAGCATTCATATGATATGCTTAAAACAAATATTTATGTTACATTGACGGATTTTTTTATATTAATAATGTACAACATGAATATTTTTTTCCCTATTTACCAGCTAATGATACAACAATGATTTAAAAACGTCGCTCAACGTCACAGTTTTGTAACATTTACAACAGAAATTTTTGATTCAACACACTTTACGTAAGTATTTTTTTGTTATTCAGTCAAAGTATAAAAAAGGAGTCTTATATTTTTTATCTCATCTTATTGGTTAGCTAAATACATTTTTTTTTTATTTCTTGTATGTCAATATCCATTTAACAAAACAGCTGGACAAACTGAATTAAATTTTTTATCAAGACAGTCACTTCTTTTTTTTTACGAAATACCTGTTTATTTTTAGTAATTTTTGAACCAGTAAGCTTGGTCATATCTGATATGATAACCTAAGTGGGTTAATCATGATTGCAAATATATAATCATTGTTATCATATCAATATGACTATTTACACCAAAAAATACTGTTCCAAATGTCAAATAATATTAAAGAGAATTTAGGGCAAAGACAATTAATTACGTTATTCAGTCTATTTTTATTATTCTAAATCACAAAACATCCCAAACTCAATTCTTCATCAAAATATCACATGCATAAATTCAACAATATTCTATGGTATCGAGGCTTTAAATTCGGAAAGTAATAGGAAACTTGCATTTACAGTATATTAAAAAATGTGTTTGTATATTATTGTATACCTAGAGACTGTTAAGGACACTTTTAACTTGATAAAGATACTTTAAGATACGTAGGTTAAAATTTGCTAAAAAGGAGCGTTTCAAAACTATGAAAACGTAAAAATCTAACATCTTTTTACATGACTTCATAAAAAAGAACAATAGACGTAGTAGGTATTTTACATAGCTGCTGACAAAGTTCCTACATCACGTGTACAAAATGCTTAATAAAAGAGGTCACAAGTATGTTGTTTATTCAAAACAATGTTTACGCTGAGAGGAAAATTAGTAATTTTGTAAGTTTTAAATATGAAAACGTTTTTAGATTATAAGGGGGATTTTTTCCCCACTGATATGGCTACTGCCTATGTAGCTCAACAAAAAAGCAAGTTTCCCATCAGCTACTACAAAAAGTATCCTTATATGACAAAAACAAAGTACATATTTACAATAACAACCATCCAGTATATCCACTGATATTATTAATACTTTAACTTATAATTTAAAGTCAGTGACTATAAAGAATAGTAGGTGTAAACACGAAAACTGACCTCGCTGCTCTTTAATAATAATTCCTACATATAGAGCAATTTACTTAAAAAGGTCCCTATTTGTAGGTCTGGTTATAAATCCTTGCATAACTTACTTTGGTGCCAAAACATCTAAATCTCAAAGACTACTGCTAAGACTTAGCAGGCGGGGCAGGTCTTCGTACACATCACTAAGAGTAACAATAGAATATTTTGATCAACATTTATGTACCAAAATAAATAACAAAATTTAACAACTCAAGCCTGAACGTAGCTTTCAACTTGCTTCCCTTGACAAATCTCTTTGATGCCGCGCACCGAAAGAGATAACAAAATCTGTTAAAACAGAATAAAAAAACTTCATAGACTCCATCACGGAGCGGTCAAAAACCAGAGAATCGCCGTCGAACAGATCATATGCTGAGAGATGGCCGTTTCTTCCTCACACTCTTGTTGCTCAGCCCGAGAATCGAACCAATTACCTGAAAAAGGACAACTCATTAAACATAACAGCATTGAGCTACATAAAAACACTTCCGTTTCTGTAATTAAGCAACAGGAACCGCTCGGAGATTGGCACAAGGACATTTTAGTATTCCGATGTTAATTATTTTCTTATGTAAATTTTCGTAACGAGCTGTCTCCTACTTTGACTTTGCCTCTGCCGAGTATATCATCATCATCATCAGGTCTTTTATAGTCTCCACTGCAGGAGCACGACCCTCTCTGTACTATCAGAGCCATATATAAGTATAAGCCTGAGCAGTCAGAGGATTTGGCCTACACTCTCCACGCTGGCCAGACGGGTTGGAGAGGTCTCTTTGATGTTTATAAGCTTTGTATAACTTGGGTTTCCTAAGTCGCCTTCTACGACATCCACGGGTAGACTTGGAGTGGTCCTATTCTACTCTGCCGGGAACCACACGGCATATATAGTATATAGGGCTTCCTTATTAGGTTTGGCCTTTGGTTCGGCTAATAAATCAATTGATTAAAATATCAGTCTTGGTAAAGAAAACCCTTTACTCAGGAAACATTCCCAAGACCAAAACAATAACTCTCTTTGCTTGTCAGTGGATGTATAATTGTATATTGTCCAGTTGTTTAAATATTGACGAGCTCCGTGGTGCAGCAGTCAACACGCCTGCCTGCGACACGGATGGTCCCGGGTTCGATCCCCGGTCAGGTCAAGATGGAAAATGATCTTTTCAAATTGACTTGGGTCTTGGATGTTTATCTATATAAGTATCAATTATAAAATATAGTATCGCTGAGTTAGTATCCCATAACACAAGTCTCGAACTAACTCTATATATTATTTATTTATTGTGTCAGGTAAACTGACAGGCGATGGGATAAATGAACCCGACTACCAAGTACACGTAAAAAGTCTTTTTTGTCAGCCAGTTTTGTAATTTCGGTTCTGTACACAGCAGAAGCGGATTTGTCGGGTCAGAAGATTTAAGAACATCTAAAGATAGCTACTGATTAGACGGCGATTACGTAACACTGTTTCAATACATTGATATCAATTAACTATCTCCTTATAAACAAAAAAAACTGAATTTAAAACATACTTTGGAGACGGAATAGGTAGCAAGCTTGCGTCTCGGCGCTGGCAGTAGCAACGCCAAGGCTCTTGCCTCTCTCAGGAGAGCATGGAAGGCCAAGGCAGCTCCAGCACAGGACTCTGCTGCGGACACCTCGTAGAACTGACATCCGAATCTCAGCGATAACTCTTGACCTTCTTCTGCCTTTACCACTCTGTTATGACAAAGAAAATTATATTTTATTTTCACTGATTTTTTCAAAGGATCATGTAGCTCAAATTTTGCTTTCAGTACTTCGTTTCCTGTTTCGCTTGATAAAAATAAAACATAAAATAATACATAGAGACAATTACGCAAATGAAGTGAAAAAAGATAATGTGTGTAATAATATGAACTTTTGAGTTAATATTGAGTCATCATCATTTCGTGTCGGTGACACGGTCAGACGGCCATGCACACCCTGGTGGCTGACTTCTGCGGAACCGCCTCTCGGCCCCTGACGTGGTTCCTTTAACAACTACCTACCAGATGGCAGCCGGAACCACCGGCGTAACGTGCCTTCCGAAGCACGGAATCATCTTCTTATTAGACAATCAGGTGATTTATGCCTGCAATGTCCTAACCAACTGGAAACAACTTAACAAAGTATGTTTCCCCTGAGAATCGATCCCACGACCCCCGGGTCAACAAGGCGAATGCCTCAACCACTGGACCACGGAGAGTAAACAACGTAAACAATATGATACTAAAAAGCTCAACCATACATCTAAAGAGTAGAACTTGTTGTTGTAGTGCCAGTAATGAAAGCTATATTCATGACCCCTATATAACCTAGGTGGGAAGCAACAATTAGGTCTAGGGCAGTAGCAATACGTAAACTCAAGTAATGCCTTTTCACTCTTGCCTTGAAAATCCCTAAATTGTACCAGTCGGGCAATAGTGACGTTAGGAGGGAATTCCATTCATTACATTTTTTTTAATGCTGATCTAAAGCGCACTAAGTATTATCCTTATCAAAACTTAACCTACATTTTATGATGAACGATAATATTTTTCCCGGATTTGCGTATAGATTCCATGAGAGCCACACTCACCTAGCGTGTTCCAGATCCCTTTTGTTTCCCAGTAGAGTGACAGCAGTGCAGCCAGGGAGCCTGGTCCGTTCGAGCAGTGCCAACAATTCTGCTGCAGCCAGGAACGAGCGACGGTCGCACACGGAGTACACCACAGCAAACGCGTCTCCCCATCGAAGGTGTTCCGCCAGGCAGCCGCGTTTCTGAACAAATTTATATTATATTGAGATTTTTTCACTTATACATTAAAGCTCAACTTAGACTGACAAAATATCGCAGCAGAAAGGGATAAGTGGGAAAAAAGAAAGCCTTTGCCCAGGGGTGGGACAGTAAACCTACAGGCTTATAAAAAACAAGAGTTTTTTCTCTCGCAATTAATATCGCATTGAATTCAAGTGACTTATCCTTGAATTTTCTCGCAACTTCGCAAAAATTATAATGTATGTTAGCTGAAATCTAATTAACAACACTTATGGTCGAACCGATTTTAAAACTCCGTGGCGCAGCGGTCATCACGCCTGCCTGCGACACGGATAGTCCCGGGTTCGATCCCCGGTCAGGTCAAGATGGAAAACGATCTTTTTCAGATTGACCTGGGTCTTGGATGTTTATCTATATATGTATTTGTCATATAATATAGTATCGTTGAGTTACTATCCCATAACACAAGTCTTTCATAAGAACTTACTTTGGGGCTAGCTCAATCTGTGTGATTTAAATAAATATATAGGGACATATCACACAAATTGAGCTAGCCCCACTGTGGGGCTAGCTCAATTTGTGCGACACAAGTTCACAACTTACTGTGGGGCCCCCACAGTAAGTTGTGAACTTGTGTCGCAGGATACTAACTCAACGATACTATATTTTATAATATATACTTATATAGATAAACATCTAAGACCCAGGTCAATATGAAAAAGATCTTTTTCCATGTTGACCTGACCGGAGATCGAACCCGGGACCCCCGTATCGCAGGCTAGCGTGTTGACCGCTGCGCCACGGAGCTCCACAATTTGTCCGTATATATTTATTTATTATTGCTAACAATCATTCTTTCGCCCTCGTAAAATCAATATACGTAGGTATAGACTGAAAAACCATAATATATATATATATATATATATATTAGGTAATCTAAGGTAATGGCATTAGTCTGGCTTGATAAAAATCAGTAGAAAGCCCCATCTACAACTATGTAAAAATATATTAAAGCTGCTAAGTCGCACTATTTAGTGACAAAAGAAATATTTCAGAATCTTACAGTATAATCATTTTTATTTTGTGACAATATAAAGAAAATTCTTTTTATACTTATGAAGATTTTTTAATGTATTTCAATCAATATTAACATTTTATATAATTAACAAAATAAAACAATATTAGTTAGCTACTTTTGAACGAAACGTATAACTACAAATATCATATTTGCACAATGTTTGTTGACATTATTCCAAGCTTACGACTCCCAAGGTTCAATGTCAATGTGATTTGCCAACATACCACCTCGAAAGCTAAAGTCATCACTCATTTAAAAACTGCATATTTCTGATGAAAATTCTGTGCCATGTCTGACAGCTATCGATATATGGCCAGAATTTACCTTAGAATTAACTTTCTAACGTTAGTGGGCCAAATTATTACACCAACTTCAACTTTTTAACTATTATGGGTTTGATGTATGACCTCTTGCGTCAAAATTATTTGTTAACTTTTCTATGAATGTAACGACTACTAAATATTATCGTAATATTATTTCTAAGAGATATCTTTCAAATCACGGTCAGTAGAAAGAAACCCTCAATTTTATTATAAGTTTATGTTAGGGAGGGAAGGATTTAAATTTTAATATTTCACTTTTTAAATATTTTTTTAGGGGAATCAAAAACATGCTAAATTGGTTTGTATAAAAATGAATAAGTTGTGACTAAACAGCTGTTAAATTTATATATTTTAAACACTTACAAAATCCTTAGTATTTTATTTTTGTCAGGATTTAAGGGTGAGAATAATACCGAACTACTAGGAATTGAGTGCTCAAAGACTTTACTGTCGTCATGTAACAATGTATCGATGTTCATTACAGTCCATGACAACACTTAATATCACATAACTGGCTGCTAAGAACGAATATAAAAAATATAACTTTACTCACTGCACATCCACATGTATCCAAAACCTCGACCTCAGACGTGGCTCCATCAAAAGCGACTCGATGTTGGTATAAAAAGTCTGAAACAAGATTAAACGTTTTAGTACAGAACAAGCAGCCATCCCCGGCTGCGCCTGGGCATGTATTATACCTATAAACCTTCCTAATAAATCACTGTATCTATTGGTAAAAACTCCATAAAAATCCATAAAAAAATTTGAGTTTATCGCGAACAGACAGACAGACAGTCACGGCGAAGGACTTTGTTTTATAAAATGTAGTGATAGTGATAAATGCCAAAATTTGTACCAGGTGGACCGTGAATAATTGTTTTTATATGCATAATTAAGATTCATTGTCTCGGCAGCCTCGCTCTATATCTGTATGCAGAAGCTGTTTGTCACTCGAGTGCATCTAGGTTACGCCGAATGACTAAAGGGCTTGTGTTTACATTTGTGAAGCTCAGATCAGGGAGACAAAACCAGATAAAAATAAAGTTTTTTTAATCGTTTGAATATTTGTCTTGTCATATCAAGTATTTATTTAATAAATTATTCTATCACGTGTATCACAAGTTTATTAAAAAAAAATTTATTAGTAAAGCGAAAAAAAAAATAACTGTGATAAGGCATATTACAGTTATTTTCGCCGTTATTTATATGTACCATGTGTCTACTGATATCTTTTTGTGTATGTCAGTTAAAAAGAGTTGATATTTCGACTTACCCAAGGTATTTGACATATTTTGGTAATTTAAAAGCTTAAATAGCCTTCCTTTATGTTCCCAATTATTAGTTTATTAATAGCGAAAAATCACATTTTATGACAATGACAAGCGGTACGCAGGCTTATTTACAATGTTGTCCTTTACTGGTAGCAAGTGGAGTTGATATTTTCTACTCTATATTAAAGTTTACTCTACAATAGGATTACTTTATACATGACTTTTTAATGTTCAACTTTATCCTTCAGTGCGTAATCCAAGTTGTTTATGTTAAATCTGCGTGAGCGCCCTGCATTACTTTTGCCACTTAGCAGCGTATTAGTTTGTGCAGAGTATTCCTAAAAAACCGAGTGAAAATGAATTCCGCGATAGTCTGGAGTAATTTTACTGAACTGATATTTTGTACTCTATAGAAAGTTTACTTTACTATAGAATCACTTTAAACCGAACTTCAGCTTTACAAGCCCGGTATTTTGAGTCATTGCTATTAATGTTGCATCCGCATGAGCGCCCTGCATCACCGTTGCCACTTAGCAGCATATAAATTCGTGCGGAATTCTTCCTGAGAAACCAAGTGAATTTGAATTCCGTTATAGTCTGAGGTAATTTTATTGAACTGATAGTTTGTACTCTATATGAGAAAGTTTACCTAGCAAACCCTTCGATCTCTTAAACAGAAGTTTAGAATATTCAGCTTTATCTTTTAGCGCATGTATTTTGAGACAAAGTTATTAATGTTGCATCCGCATCAGCGCCCTGCATTAACGTTGCCACTTAGCAGCATATCTGTGTGGAATTATTCCTGAGAAACCGAGTGAATTTGAATTCCGTTATAGTCTGGGGTAATTTTATTGAACTGATATTTTGTACTCTATATGAGAAAGTTTACTCTACCACAGGATAACTTTAAACAGAACTTCAGGATGTTCAAATTTATCTTTTAGTCCGTGTATTTTGAGATAAAGCTATTTATGTTGCATCTACATGAGCGCCCTGCATTACTGTGGCCACTTAAGCATATCAATTCGTGCAGAATTTTTCCTGAGAAACACGTAGTACATATATGTCCATGTGAGAAACCGAGTGAATTTGAATTCCGTTATAGGCAAGGGTATTCACCGATAAGTACGATTTTTATGAAACATCGCTTATTCAATGATCTCGCCTATTCAAAAATAGTACTCCACGTTTAAAAATTTGAAGTTTTATTTATGAGTAGCTATGTTTTTAGAGTGAGTTGTAAATAGCGAAAACGAATTGTGAGAAAAGCGACTTTGTGTCAACTTGGACAAATTGCTGAAGTATATAATATATTTCACGTGTCTCAACAGATTCGTGTAAAATTATGTGAACAGGTACGATAACAAAGTAATTTCTTTTTATTGATACAGATTTTGTAAATATTTTTCAAAAGGGGAAATTGGCACTCAGGACCTATACCTACGCCATTTGACTATATTATTTCAGCACTTAATACCATCATGAGATCGCTTTGATAAAACAAATGAGGTCTACCAACTCTAAAAGCTACAGTTAATAATGACATTGTGCTCGACATCCATTGACCCCGTTTATAAGCCATATAACTTTACGTATATCTCGTGTCATAATGATTTACGATCTCACTGCATATAAAATCTTCAAACTACCACTTACATTGTACAAGCAGCACCTGAATGACATTAAACTATACATATATTACAATATTGTTTTCACCCGCATACACTATCAAATGGGTAATTCAGTAACTGGACATAAGAGTATACCTAGGTATTTTCTACAAATAAAAACTCTTTTGACTTTGGTGTCCAATAATGATACAGATGATGAACAGCATACTGTCCTTAGACTAAATTAATAAACAATCTAAGATTTTAGAGATAGGTAAGTCCACTCAACGAAGACGATTTAATTTTTTTTGATTTACAAAAGTTAACCTAAATGTTATGTTCAAAAACAGGTCACTACGTGCTATTTTGTCGTAATTGCATAAAATTTTCATGTTACTTTCCTTCCTCAGTAATTATTTTTAATACTAGTATTTGCAAGATACAACATTTCCAAATGGCTAAGAATATTACTTGATACACATTGTATCCAAGTCTTCATGTCCAGTTAGTGCACAACACTATCAAAGGTCGTCGGCCGAGAGCGGCGCCGTATCAGCCTTGGCACTCCCGCCGGTTGCCAATATCGCAAATAAACTATTGGCATGGCCGGCTGGCATTTGCGAACGGTCATCACAGGGATCTTCTCAGGCATTTGTTATCGCTGTCACACATTATGTCACACTTAGTCAAAGTTAGGTCTTCAATCCCTAGAAGATATCTTCTTAGGCATAAATTATCACGCTATCAGCCCTTATGTCAAACCGTGTCAAAGTTAGTTCTTAAAATTCCAGCATAAAGTCGGCTAGATAGATCTTACACTCACTGATTTCTTTTGCCATGTGATTATTAATAGGGATCTTAGGCATAAATTATCACGCTGTCAGCCGTTATATCAAACTCTGTTAAAGTCAGTCCTTAAACTTCCAGCACAAAGTCGGCCAGATAGTTATCTTAGTCACACTGATTTCTGTTGCCAAGTGATTATTCATCCCTATGAACCCTATTCGTAGAAAATCCCTATCTTCTTAGGCATAAATTATCACGCTGTCAGCCGTTATGTCAAAACGTGTCAAAGTTAGTTCTTGAACTTCCAGCAAAAAGTAGGCTAGATAGATCTTTATTCTTTCTGATTTCTGTTGCCAAGTGATTATTCACAGGGATCTTCTTAGGCATAAATTATTACCCTGACAGATATTATGTCACATTAGTCAAAGTTAGTTTTTGTAATTCCATCCTTAAAATAATTCATTTCAATTAAAATTCTTATATTAAAAATTTAATTCATTTCTTGAAATAAATGATTCGACTGCCTTTTTTTAAAGTAAAAAAGTATTTATTTTTTCCGAAAAGACAACAAAATCACTCATATTTTATCAAAAATATTTTTTGAAGACTGGCGTCTGTTGAAAGCATATGCCTGTGTACACCAGAACACCACAATACACCAGTGCCCTCACATCTGGATGTGAATAATAGTAATAGAATAATGGTTTTTGGCAGTTAACATTCACCATAAAAAAAATTGCTGACGTCACATAGTCTAGGGCACTCCGGGGAAGAATACAAATCTCATGAAACCTCACATTTTTAAATTGTTCAAGCTGTTTAGGCAACAGGAGGCGACAGTGGAACATACATTTACGTACATGTACAGTGCGCACACCCGTGACGTCAACATAGGTCCCAACGGAAGACCAGCGTTGGCTTTATAACCAACATATGCTGAGTTGGGACCTATTTGAAGACGTACACAGTGTGAAACAAGTGTGTTAATTGTATAATGTTTTATGTCCTGTGCTGTGTGTCTTCAAATAAATTATTCATTCATTCATTCATACATTCACATAAATACGTGTGAAAAACCTAACGCTCCTTCTGGGTGGTCAGTCGGGTAAAAAAAAGGTGAAACGCGTACAAACATCTGCGCATTTATGCTACTCTTACGTATTTCTGGTCCTAAGTGTCTATCTTTGTAGTAAAGTTCTAATATAATATACAAAGCTATTAATATTCAAAGAGAGACTGCATGGCAGTAAAACAACAATGTATTGCGGGTGATACGAGACCTTGTGTCAATAGGTCATTATCTCATAGATAGTAATACTGTTTTTCCATGCTGGTTTGGGAGAAAAAAAAAACAGAATATACCAGTTAAAATACGTAACAACGGGTTACTCACGTAAATAGTCAGCTACTGGCCGACATGTTTCAACCTCATCCGTTGTTACGTATTTTAATAATATCTTTATCTCACGTTAGTTTTAATCAAAGAATATACCAGCTGTTTTTCTTCCCGAGCAGACCGTATAAGCCGGTCAAGGGATTGCGCGAAAGTCTAAGGAATCACGTCAATGACTTTGGGATCTGTCTACCCCTTAAGGGATACAGATGTGATAATCCCAATCCCAACTAATATTATAAATGCGAAAGTGAGTTTGTTTGTTTGTTAGTTTATTTGTTTGTTGGTTACGCTTCCACGCCGTATCTACTGAACCGATCATCATGAAATTTTGCATACACATAGGTGAGGGTACCGAAAAGGACATAGGCTATAAATTACGCGGGCGAAGCCGCGGGTAACAGCTAGTATAAATATATACGGGCAAATCACACAGATTGAGCTAGCCCCAAAGTAAGTTCGAGACTTGTGTTATCAAATACTAACTCAACGCTACTATATTTTATAATAAATACTTATATAAATAAACGTCTTAGACCCAGGTCAATCTGAAAAGGATCATTTTCCATCTTGACCTGACCGGGGATCGACCTTCCGTGTCGCAGGCAGGCGTGTTGACCGCTGCGCCACGGAGTAAATGATATTTATTATGTTAGTTTTATCACTACATATTATAAAACAAAGTCCTCCGCCGCGTCTGTCTGTCTGTCTGTCTGTTCGCGATAAACTCAAAAACTACTCCACGGATTTTCATACAGTTTTCACCAATAGATAGAGTGATTCACGAGGAAGGTTTTAAGGTATAATACATGGCCGGGCGCAGCCGGGTAGGGCTGCTAGTCTATAATATAATAAATGAATCGCTGAATGTGTTGCTAAGTGCAAATCTCGAGAGCAGATGAACCGATTTCGCTAATTCTTTTTTTAGAATATTTCTTGAAGTACGAGGATGGTTCTCACGGAGAGAAAAAAAAAATATGTACGCCGTGCCGGGATGCCCGGGCGAGGCCGGAGCGATTTTCTAGTATTAAATTAAATAAAAAATAAAATTACTTACCACCAGTCGAACTGTATTCACCGATGTATCGTTTGGTCAGGTAACGAACGACCACGGCTGCAACAATAAAAACAAAATTATAAGTTATAACGCATCGCATATGGGGCAAGTCAAACTGCTTTACTCGGAATACAATACTCATATTCACAACATATTTAAGTTTCAATCATGTCGTTTGAAAGATCTTAGCTCAACTAATAAAATACATGCGAAGGTAAGTTTGTTTGTTTTTTACGCTTTCACGCCCTATCTACTGAACCGATCATCATGAAATTTTCATACCTACACGTTACCTGTAGTGCGGATAAGGACATAAGTTACCTTTCGTGAGAAAACTGTTACCAAGGTATCGACACTAACGCGTACGGAACCGCTGCCGAAAGCTAGTTATGCATAAAACTTTAAGAAATGTTTAATGGTAATCGTATTAATGTATAGATATAAAAAACTGACTTTAAAAAAGCTTTAGATCCTGAAGATGATATATTTTTATGTCTATTGTACAACTCGAAACAAGTTTGATGAATCATGAAAAGGCAGTTCAAAGTTAGAGGTCCTATGATCACAATCCAACAAGTCAATTTAATTTTATTACTTTATTAAAAATATATGGTTTTATACTATCCAATCATACTTTATTACAATATTTGTTAACATATACATATTTAGTACCTAACATATTTACTCTAAATCTATATGAGCTTAGTTTTCAGCTATAGACGAAGTGGTTTAAAATTAAGTTTGTTTGCTACGATGACCAAATGAAAAATAATATATATACAGTCAAAGCATAAAATATACAATCGAGTTTGTAAAAATAAAAGTCAACACAACTAATTACACCATTAAAATTATTTTAACGTTAAAAATAAAGAAATTCCATTTAGTCTTCGAATATGTTTACAATTGTATATTACCAACAGTTTCGTTTACCATAAAATGTAATCACATAGAAAGTTCTATAGCACTATTACGTTTTATCTGACTCGATAACACACTGCAGCAAATGAAATACAAGTTAACATAGAGAAAGCAGCAATTAGCAACTAATCGGTTAGGTGTTACAAAAGTTGTACCCCTGAATGAATTTATAACTACAAGCCCAATTAGAGAGAAAGCCAAAGGGCTAAGAACCAACGTACATGGGAGACGTTGAACCAAAACTTACAGATTTGATAAGGCGGAAGAATTTTGCTAAATACTGTTTTGCGATGAAATCAAAATTATCTATTAAAACAATGATATTTGCCATTATAAATCAAATACTAAAAAGTAGCTACAGAGGCATTCAATTCATTATTCAAATATAATATATTGTTTTATATGTAATATTAATATATTATATGATATTATAATAATATAAAATAATGCCAACAGTAGTACTGGTGTACAATCCTTAGTAAAAACGCGATATGCTCATTCAGAAAAAAATAAAAATAAATGATTTATAGATTAATGATAGAATTAGACATATCCTAATAATATTACTATGAGGATAATAGAACCAGTGTTATGTTTTTATAAATCATGTATGTATAGATTTTATTTTCTTTCATCATCATACATAAATGCCTGGACAGAGTTAAATTTATTCCTGTCACCCAAAAGTGGCCTCTAAGAAATTGCCTAAATAAGGCCGGCTATAATTCTATTATATTTGTTATTTATATTATGTCTAAATAGGTAAATAATTATTTTTAAAGTGCAATAAAGTAGGTATTTTTACTTTATTTTGCAGACTTGGTTGTGTACAGTATCGTTGCCTTATGATTTTTTGGCAAGAAAGTCGTGGTTGTTTCTTTCCATCACAAATACTTGTAAAGACTTTCGTATCTTCTTTAACCGACCTTTTTTAAATTATCAACAACAATTTTGTTGTTTACATAAAATAAATTTCGTGATACCTAAAAAAATTTTTATAGTCAGCGGTACTACACATTAGTATAATACATATTTTAATTACTACACACTGTGTGTGTAGTAATGGCAGCTCTGCTATTAGATGTTTTAGACACACAATAAAGTAACAGCCTAATAACATCAATCATGATGATAATGAATGCAACTGCGTTTATGATTGAAATAAAATTTACTGCTAGAAAATATTCTTGGATATAGAAGGTAATGAAATCGTAAAGTTTAATATGTACTCCTAAGATTTTATGATGTAATTGTCCTGTACGAACAATGTAAATTTTGACTTTATTTGGAGAAACTTACAGATGTTGTGTTTGAAGTGTGGGAGTTACAGTAAAATCATTAAATTCAATTCATTATATTCCAAATTGGTCGTAACTGTTAGTCTCATGAATGCAAGCTACAAATATTGTGTCACCGTTGTATAATGTATTGTCGTTATCGTAACGTTAGATAAGGACAATTACTGAACGACTATCATAAATTGCAGAATATTGTCCAGGTACGCCAGGCAAATTGACTTTGCCCTATTGCAGAGGAATGAAAAACTATTATAGATCTAAATTGACCTTAGATTTTCAAATAAGTGCCACTAAAAATTTTACAGCTGCGTAACAATATAAAGACGTTTAAAATATAACAAACTTTATTACTTTTTATATAGTCATAAGAAATCACAATACTATAAACGGTCCTGCCCATATTTATTGTTGACAAGATGACACCATACACTTCCTATATTTACAGCGACCACAAATGGCAAACGAAATATATTATGATATCTGACATTAACCGTCGAAAAGTCGTGTTGGAATTTCAGGCTAAACACTAATAATTCCAACGCGGTGTCAAAGAAATATGGTGGAGCATAAAGCAGTGAATAGTTTGCGAAATGATATCTTTACGTCGGATCTCATCAGCATCATTTTATTGTGCGCTCTCGCCGTGGAAAATACAGGATCATGGCGGACCGATAAACATGTCATTTCATCGAATTTATTATCTGGCTTCTGCTTTATGATCATCTCTGAGCATAATAGAATGTCGGGTAATACCAGGACGGCTTTTGTTGATTTAAAGGCCCGGGTCAGGGGCGTGCTGACTGATGTTTTGATAGCTTTTTCAATGGACCCGTTCAAAACAATCAATGTATGTTAATTGCGATTTCTCGTTTATCTATAGGGGTTGTCGCACTTTCCTTTTAAGGTTCGTTACCATGGTCATTACACGAAGACAATTGGCTGTTTCAGACGGGTCCTGGTAATGAGCTATTTTTACTTGATTAAAAGGATGCTGTCTCTTAAATTCCTTCTTTAAAAGTTATACACAATAATGCAACGTCGCAAAAAATCAGATGCAACGTAGGAAAATCAGAGGTCGGACAAAAATTCTTACAATATTCATAAAAAAAAATTGTTACTTTTTATTAGACTTTTTGCTAAAAAATGAAAATAAAAAGTCATCCTTAACGTTCAGCTGTAAAAACATTTCAACAATTTTACGATCACACATAACTTTCTGAAGATAAAACCAAAGGAAAAAGAGTTAATATAATCTCGGTCGTATTTAACTCCAAAACTCCAATAAATTGCAGAATCAGAAAAGCGGTCTTCTTATCAAAACATGCAAAACTCAGCTCGATCGAATGCACCAATTAAACTAACAAGCACTTTCACTGAACACACAGTTCAAGGTGATCCAGTAAAACTCTCGATCCCTCGGATATGTTAAGCCATAAATCTGGAGCGGTGTTGCAACGAAAAGGTATCAGCGTCGACTCCTTAAGTTTTGTTTGGCAACTTTTCTCAGTAGACTTAGTGTTAATTTTGAACGCAAGCTTGCAACAGTGTTAGGGACAAATATTTGTGTTCATGTTTCAAAGCTGTGTATTAGCACGTTCGAGATAGAAAAGTTATAAAGGTACCTATAAAGTTTGAAAGGTAGAATTTAGATTCAGGACTTGTTGTATACTAATATTATAAGAGGAAAGATTATTTGTTTGTCAACATTGAATAGGGTCCGAAACTTCTGGACCGACTATCAAAATTCTTTCACCTAAAGAAAGCTAATTTAAAATGCCTTGAAAATGGGCTCCTGACGAGTCCGGAACTATAGTCGGCAATCCCGACAAATAGAACGTGAGTGACCCGTTGATATGTCTAATGTCTTTATCTCACGTTAGTTTTAATGATATGAGCTAATTTATTATCTGTGGGTGACATAGAAATAATTTATGCGGATGAAGTCCCGGAAAAATTGCTAGTCCATCCATCCAAATCCAAATCCATCCAATCCAAATTAATATTATAAATGCGAAAGTGAGTTTGTTTGTTAATTTCGCTTTCACGCCGTATCTACTGAACTAATCATCATGAAATTTTGCATACACATAGGTTAGGATACCGAGAAGGACATAGGCTATATATTACGCGGGCAAAGCCGCGGGTAACAGCTAGTTTCATAATAAATGTTACTCTATGCTATCATGGGTAATGGGTAAGAGATAATTTGTTTGAAACTTTCTGTACAAAAACAACTTGTTGTACCTACGCACGTCATTCCAAATTTGTGAACGAAGCAAACTACTACGTAAAACGCGGATTGTACTAAAAGTAACAGAAATTTGTAGTAAACAAGAGATCTTTCTCTTGTTTATATTACAATCAGTATAACCCCTGCGGTGGCAAGTAAGTAATCCAAATTACATTGCATAAGTATTTGAATGAATAGTTTGTGGTACTTTTAGATCACTTTGTTCTCTATTTCTATTTTCTTATTTTTAATAATGTTATCCGAACAAAACGTTCGTATAGCGTGAATAGTCTGTAGTATTATATTGTCTTATGCAGGACCTACATTGGGTTTAATTTTTACTCCCCCAGTCCAGCTCTCGTTACGGTTATTCACAATCGACTGTTGAAATCTTTCACGAGTTTCGGAAGAGCGGAATTGCTTGTTTCCATTGCTCGTGCAGTAACGAGACATAACGGGATGGGGATTAAATCGAGACGTTTGGAATACGGTAGCAAGCTAAATGTTAATTAAGAGCATCGGCGGAGCGATCAGACCACAGAGCACGGAATGTCGTAGAGACGAAAGTTATAATAAAGCCGCGTGTCAATCCGCGCCTAGTTAGGTGAAAGTCGCATACTTGGCCATTCAGTTCGTCCTCAAAGAAACGTAACAATGCCCTAAAGTGCTGTGATATCGTATCATAATTACAGGAAAAAGGTAAATAAACAAAATTCGATTATAACCTATATTACAATAGAAGATTTTTGCATTTCTAAATTAGCTTAAAACCCAAAAACTTAATAACCGTTACCACCCCCTGACATGCTTGTTTTGTATGAAATGTGTCGAAAAGGCGTCTCTAGTAGCGTGCGCGAAGGACAGTAACATTTCTTGCTCTGTGGATCGGACACACGGCTCTGGTACAAGCGGAGACCTGTTTAGGGACCCTCTACGTTTAATATGGTGATAGACATGTTACAATTTATCTTCTGTTCTGTTTTGTAGTCAAGTTAATGAATAAAATTTACAATTACAAATTTGACCACTAGTTTAGAAGCCTCTATAGGTGTAATCATTGTACTAGCATATAGTATGTTCAATTTTCCGACTACCTTCAGTATCCATCATCTGATTAGCGCGACGACACCATAACATTGTGAAATCCCCAATATTACAATAAAATATAAATAAATATAAATATATACGGACAAATCACACAGATTGAGCTAGCCCCAAAGTAAGTTCGAGACTTGTGTTATGGGATACTAACTCAACGATACTATATTTTATAATAGATACTTATATAGATAAACATCCAAGACCCAGGTTAATCTGAAAAAGATCATTTTCCATCTCGACCTGACCGGGAATCGAACCCGGGACCATCTGTGTCGCAAACAGGCGTGTTGACCGCTGCGCCACGGAGCTCGTCAGTAACAATAACTTATTAATATCTAATTTAAAATTCAACAATGTCTTAAATGTAATAGCTACTGTGGTATGGTTTACAAACACCTTTTTTTCTTTTACTTTTTACTTCAATCATCTGACTAATGCGGTGGTGCTATAGCATTACGGCCCCAACAAAAATACATTATTGTGTCAAATTGTAGGTCAATAAAGTTCTCTCTACTGTCCTTTAACAACAGGAACTTACCCAGAAATATGACGTAGTTTTTCGTCGTGTTGTGCACGTGTCGTTTTTGACTGTACCACACTGCACTGCAATAATTGGGCGTTGAGCAGTTTAATTTACATTTTACGTCAGCCCAATTCCGTAAACGCTAATTAACTGTTCTCTTTTTTTGCTCTTTATGCGATCACCTTTTATTGGCCGCTATAAAAAAGTTCATTAATTTTATGCGCATCGGCTTAGCTTGCAAAGGATTCCACACTTTCACTCTTATTGACAGTACTAATACCGAGTTTCACCGCACTAAATAGAACTTTGTGACAGGTGACATGTTTCCGAACGTTGGCTTTGCTTTGCCTGACCTAAAAATCTAGAAATCGACATGCCAGTCAAATAAAAGCTATCACAAACTTTTTAAAGTGTGTCAGGGCAAACACGACAGACCCTCATTTCATCATTAGTGCAGTAATATTTATAGTATCATAGCTTTGTATGCGATTAGCAACGCTATTGTTCTGACACGAGCCAAACTAAGCTGAAATAATTGAGACAAATTGTTTAATTTTTACACATGTATTAATGCCTTCAACGCTAGCCTTTGGAATCAAATATAAAACAAAATGTTTGTATTCTATTCTAATGCGGTTCATTAAAGTCGACTAAGAGTATAGCTGATAAATAGTTATTATTGTTAATGATACAAATTAGTGATGAACTAGCCACTCTTAATTTTTTTCTTATCTCTGATCTTGATAATGTGGTCTTTGGTGTTGCGTTGTAAGCTTTGTAAAGCCCGCAAGGGAAACAGAAGTGAACTGTGTCTGTAATGTTTAAAACATTTGTTTGAAAACTTCTACTGATAATTGTTTGTTATATTTAGTTTTAACTATAATGTGATATTATATTTTTTTAAATTGTACAACCGTTTGCGCTAAATGTAGTGTATAAAAAGTATGTGGCAATATGACGATACTGCTAAGGTGCAGAAGAATCTTCGAGGTTTTTCCTTATTTGTTACTTACTTACTTGTAACTTTTATAATGTATTAAAATATTATAGTTCGTTATAATAACTCACGGGGACAGCCGGGGCTCTTGCCACCATACCACATAGACAGGATTAATTCTAAATTTTAGGCGTTTTCATTTTTCCTCCCTTTTTTCTGCTTTCTATTCTGATAAATAAATATATACTTAAATAGTTATATTAAGCAAAGTCGATATCAAATACTAGCTTTTTCATTCATCTTACATACCGACAGACATAAATTTTAAAGAAATCAATTATGACTTGGGCACTTAAAAACAATTGAAACTTCCCATCTGACTGACAAAGAGACTGATTTCTGGAATGCTGTCTACAACTACTTGGCTATTTGTTTCAATTGTTTGAGCCACTAACTTTGATATTTCAGTTGCTCTGAGTGAGTAGCTAAGGCGTCTCGGTAGACAAAAAAGCAACTCTGACTTTGGATACTGAAGAATTAAATTGTCCTATCTATTATACAAATTCCGATTAAGAAAGAGACTGATTTCTGGAACGTTGTCTACAACTAATTGGCTATTCATCTCAATCTGTTTGAGCCACTGACTTTGATATTTCAGTTGCTCTGAGTAGCCGAAGCGTCCCGATAGACATAAAAGCAACTCTGACTTTGGACACTGAAGAATTAAATTGTCCTATCTATTATACAAATTCCTATTAAGAGACTGATTTCTGGAACGTTGTCTACAACTAATTGGCTATTCATCTCAATCTGTTTGAGCCACTGACTTTGATATTTCAGTTGCTGTGAGTAGCCGAGGCGTGGAGGCGTCCCGGCAGACGGCTGACCGAGTGACTCACTGCACGGCATGCGAGAGTACTCTATAAATACGATACGCAGTTGACATTTGCTCGCTCCCGATCTATAACGCAACTGTTCCATGTCATACATACTGCGGAACATAAATACACACTACTGAATACGCGATGCTCAATGGCTTTTTATCGACAAAAAATAGTAGTTATAGTAAATAATAATAGATAGTTTTCCTTTCAACTTTAGTATATATACTACTGCTGTAATTTTTTTCACGTATCCATATATAACCGTTTAGTAGATAGAGGGGGGGACACTCACTCAAACAAAAATTTGCACTTTAAAACCAAATATTTCGGAAACGGATCCCTAAATCGAAAAATGGTGTTTTCAACCTCACAATATTTTTTAAAGACCTATCTAACAATACCCGACATGATGGGTTTGTATAGAAAAATAAATATTACTCCCTCTTTACTTGTATGGAAGCTACCCTAAAAAAAAAATTTTTCAAGATTTTCTTCTACCACTTTTTTGACATGGTTAATACCTATATACATCATACCCATACCAAATTTCAGCTTTCTAGTACTTATAGTCTCCGAGTGAAACCGCGGGCGGACAAACAGACAGACATGGCGAAACTATAAGGGTTCCTAGTTTACTACGGAACCCTAAAAACCAATCCTAATGAAATATACACAAACATTACCAAACTTTTTCTTGGACTTTAACTTACTAATGTTAACTACTCACCAATTATCTATAGACGAAAAAATAATCATTTTACAAAGTGTTATAAATAGATACAAGTCAATAGAGTCGCGTGCTAACAACGATACGCAGTTTACATTTATTCACTTCTGATCTGTAACGCAACCGATTCATGTCATACGTTCTATGAAATATAAAATATAAAACTACTAAATGACCTACTGCTATTATTATTTATTTGAACATTTGCTCTCATTAATACTTTTAGTCTTTAGACTTTTAGTGTATCTTAACTAAAATCGTTCTCAAGTCTTATTCGGTCATTGTCTGATGAAAATATAGCAAAGCAAAGAGTGCCTGATACTACTTAGGATTATAATTAGTTCAGATTATTTTGAATACTCAGGGAACCATATGTGTATGAAACATACTATTTATGAGAATGTTCCACATACGCAGTTGACATTTTGCTTGCACTGATTTCATGTCAAACACACTCTAACATGCACAACTTTATGGCTTAGACAACTAAGAATAGTCCCGGCAATTGTTTATTGTTTGGGTTAGACTAATAGTCCCGGGATTCATAGCTTCGTCAGTTTTAATATCGATATGTGTATGCACACGTGTTCCGGTAACTATCGTGATAGTGATGACTTCTAGAATCCGCTTTCTGACTGTTTTGATTTAGGCATAATTTATACTCTACTCTCTTTAAAAATATTTAAGAAAGTTGTGTAAAATAACACGAACGGCTATATACCTATGGTTCCTGTTATCTTTTCTATTCGTAAATAATCAGTAATATTTTGAAAACCCTTAAAACTGCGAAGTATTAGACATCCTCTTATAAATTAGACTTGAAATTAAGTAAAATACTTTTCATGAATAATTTGAATGTTATTGACCTCTATGCCTCTTGCCTGATGGGAAACAATGATGTGATGAGGTCTAGGGTGGTTTAGGTGGTTAGTTTTATGGTGGTGGTTTAGCCTCAAGTAATGCTTAGTCACTCTTTTCTTGAAAATTCTTAATTTGTACGAATCGAGAAAATAGCGACGTGGGGAGGGAATTCCATATTCCATCGCGCTTCGCATAATGAAAGAAGACGCGTATCTTAATGCGTTAGTTAAAATTTGGTAGCCTACAAACTATTGACTTTTCTGTCTAACACCTATCTACTAGTTTACGGTAGTCCTCCTCTACGCTATCGTCATCAGCCTTACTTACTTAATTAAATATTTATAGCCTGTTATCTTTAAATTAAGATGACTTTGTCAAATTCAACACTTATGTTCTTAATCTATAAATTTCTTAAGCTTCTTCAAATTTTCTCATCATGTGTCTCTACTGATCTGTGTTTATATCGGTGACACATTGGCACATCTGTTGCTCGCGTTCACAAATTGATACCGACAGTCCTAGGCACTTGCATCAGACATAACACAAAATAGCACTCCAGCCGTAGTACTATCAGAAAATAGGTTACGCATAGGAATGTTTGTAACGATGAAGTAACAGTTGGCGCCAACTCGTACGTGTAAAACATTTGGTCATTAACAACGGTTGCTCAACGTAAATGGTGCTTAAGAATTAAGAATGGTTGCAATTCAGTTTAATAACGAATGATACACGATAATTATCCAAATATTCAGTCATTACGATTTACCAGACCAAGATCCTACTACGGGAACAGGTTATTGCAAGACGTGCGTATTTCGTAAAGGTATCTTTTAGCGCTTTTAGTGCAAATTAGTTATGGTGAGTTTTGTTTGCTTACAGACTCTTTACGTTTCTTGTTTATTTAATTTAATTGTATTTAAAAGTTTGAATCTCATCCGAGAGAAGCTATATTTGATATCTTTTGAGTATATCTACCTAAGTACAATAAATTGGAAATTATATTTGCGTAAAATCTGAAAAAAATAATCAGTAATCATTTTTTTTTCAGTTTTAATGCAAATATATATTTAATATCTGAACATTATTAACTATTGAATGTCATGAAGGGTCAAGGTGATAAGATTCCAAATCATAAGTCTACTTTTATTAACAAAAACAATCGGTGGCAACATACGAAACTTTGACAACTTTTCCGTCGAAATTTACACAACTAACGTTCGTTTTTTGAGCCCATCGTCTTCGTTATATCTCGTGGTAAGCCCCGAGAGTGCCCGAGGCCGAGATAACTGCTTAATCATATAATCAAGATGAGATGCGGCTCGTGATTGATTGTTTGTTATGTAATTGCTGTGAGTCATGCCCCTAAATGTATTTAAAGTGAAGATTTCATTATAATTTCCTACCAAAGAATTTTGCTTTCTGAAATCAATGAGCACTTATTATTTGGACGTTTTGATTATTTTTACCCTATACTATTTATTCTTGTTTTGAATTCGATACTATTTATAACAACTATTATAAAAAAGTACACTGAAAAATTTATAAATTATCGTCCTTCTTATAAGATAATATTGCATACCTACATTTGCGTAAATTCAACAGCGTTAATAAAATAATATCAATAATATGTTTTGAATATTAAGACTTTTATTTTATGAAGATTTTCTGACAAAGCTTATAGGTAAACCTATGCATTACGCAAAAACAATAGGAGTTTAAATTCATTTGTTTTCATGACAGCAGTCTCATAATATGCGTAGTTGAAGTGACATGTTCTACGAATAGTCTCGCGATTTAGAAACAATATCTTCTAAACGTTGACTCAGGTATTAGACCTACTCATAATTGGTAGCAGGATCATGTAACCGAATTGTTAGAATTTAATATTACTTCGAATCTGATGCTGTTTTGCGAGTCTTTGTTTCTTAGAATGACGAATAAGACATTTTCTAATACATTAAAAGATAATAAGGATTTCGTTGCTATTTTATTAGATACTAGCTGTTGCCCGCGGCTTGTCTGCGTGATATATAGCCTATGTCTTTCTCCGCATTTCAGACAACATGAATGCAAAATTTCATGATGATTGGTTCAGTAGATACGGCGTTTTTCAGTTTGCATTTATAATATTAGTTGGGATAGTTGGGTTTAGCAATTTTACCGTGACTTTATCCACGTAAAGTATAGCCTATGTCACCTGCGGATATATTAAAAAACTACAAGTAGAAGAATTTTAGAAATCAGACCAGTAGTTTCCGAGCCTACTCACTGTAAACAAACAAACAATCAATTTTTTTGTTTTTTTCATTAGCCTATTTGAGTGTCCCACTGCTGGGCAAAGGCCTCCCCTTTTCGTCTCCAGACATCCCTATCAAGAGCGGTAGTTTGCCAACCTCTTATATATGAATCCAGGTCATCGCGCCATCTCCTTCTAGGTCTGCCACGTTTTCGGCGGCCATCCGGTTTCCACATAGTGGCCAGTTTAGCCCACCTGTCCTCTCGCATGCGACAGACATATCCCGTCCAGTCCCACTTTAGTTTTGCTGATCAAATTATTCCTCTTTATAATATTTGCTGAAAGTACAGCGACGTTTGCGTTGTGTGACCAAGTGCCGAGCAAAATCTTTTACTTTCCTTTTTAATTATCATTACCTGCGTGTTTTATTTCATAGCTTGATTCTTCTTTGCTATTGAATTTGCGTTTGATTTCACCTTATGAACCTCTCTTTCAATTTGATAAAGGTAATTCATTTACGGAGTATAATCTAGTACTCTGTGTACCCCTCAATCTTTGCCAAACTCTCGTGGCTTCATTACTAATACAAACAAATTTAAATCAGTAAAACACAGTGGAGCGTTCTGTAGCATAGAAAAATATTCTATGATAGGAAATTAATATTTTATTTCTGTAAAACTTCACACGGCAAGTGACTATCACTATCACTATTTTTTCAAGTGCATATTTAATCGTTGCTTAACATCTTGCTAGAGGTATCAATGTTACCGAACTCCCAATTGTTATCATAACGCGTTGGAGTGTTTCCCAAAAACGACCATCCAATAAATCAATTTCACCATGTTTGGCTTTCACCAGTATTGTTTATACTTTCTAACTCCGTGATCAAATGGTAGCATTTTATTGCCAGTATTAAGGTTAATTGTATTGTTTTGGTCCTGGATTATGTAACTTGATTGACTTACAGCAGTACTTTGCTTGTTTGTTTTAATTTATTGCAATCGTTTAAACTTTGAATTATAAAATTTAGTTCCAGCCCTTTTTAAATGAAATGCATATTTTACCATAATATGTATTTCTGGGAAGTTTCGTCGAATTATTATTTTTTTATTTTGGTCATTACTTTTTTGAATCTGAAATAATTAACTTTAAGTTTTTTTTTCACAAATTATAAATAAAATATAAATATATACGGACAAATCACACAGATTGAGCTGGCCCAAAGTAAGTTCTTAAGCAAGACTTGTGTTATGGGATACTAATGCAACGATACTAATAGTATAGTATAGTATCATACTATATTTTATAACATATACATATATAGATAAACATCCAAGACCCAGGTCAATCTGAAAAAGATCATTTTCCATCTTGACCTGACCGGGGATTGAACCCGGGACCATCCGACACCTTGGGTTCTGTCTACCCCGCAAGGGATAAAGACGTGATGTATGTACAGTACAACCGAGTGACAGAACGGAAGCCATCTAGTAAGTCCTCGTGAGTCGGTCTGTCCTTTAGTCATACCCAGTTATTAGATATAAGTGACGAATATATGCAAAAATGTTGTTAGATCATTTTAAACCAAATGTTATTTGGTTTAAAATTATTATACCGACATGCTAAACATGGTGTTTAGATCGTTTTGACCTAGGCTCTTTCTACCCCTGGTACTGGAAAAAGACGTGATAATATGGATATATAATTTAACATGTTAATGATATCAATGTATAGTAAAATGCTTTATTTTATCCTAGCCTTGCTGTATGTGCCCAAGAGATACCCGAAACTAAATTTGGCGTAATAACAGCGAGCAAAAGCTTAGTTTAATTAGCTAAAGTAGGTTAAAACATAATAAAACGATACAAGTTCATCCACGCTCCACGGTTCACAGTTTCTTCATGAATGTGCGTGATATTAAACATTTTACGACCGCTGCGTGGCAGACAGTAGCTAATTTCTTGCACGTGTTGACACTACAATGTGTGTCAGACACATTACTAAGATGACTTTATATATTTGCCCCTAGTCTCTAAACTGGCTCGCATGCTCTAAGACTAAGTAAGAATAGGGTTTTAGTCTCAAGCCATCACTAAAGGCTAGATAACTGGTGGTTAACAAAGACACATTTTCAATACCATTGACCTTCTTGAACTGCTTTGTCACTATAAAGAACCACCAACTTAGCAATCTTATTAAACAAAGTTTATGGTAACGCAATTGATGTTCATAGGGACCATGGAGTTACTTTATTATGACAAGTTTTCAATTCAGGTGAGTAAATATACGAATAAATATATACCTTTGAAACTGAAACAAACCGGCATAGCATAAGTCTTACTAATACACGATGTTTCCGTTCATAAAACTCAGACCCGTCTCTTAAGAAAGAGACGGGAGCCAAGAGGGTTATAACTAAAAGCAGCCAATAGTATACTGAACTAAGTATATAACGACGAGGAGTTCAACCAGTTTATTAAAATCTTAACAACTGTAATAATACATCATAATATAACAAATCGAAATTATTCGATTGACATATTTGTAAAGTTTAAGGTACAGCTACATTAGAACGGTGGTTTAATTAAATTCCCTTACAAGTTTTATTACATTACAGTCAGAGGATTTGGCCTACACTCTCCACGCTAGCCAGACGGATTGGAGAGGTCTCTTTCGTGCTTATGAGCTTTGTTTAGCTAGTGTTTCCTAAGTCGCCTTCTACGACATCCACGGAATGAGAGTGGTCCTATTCTACTCTGCCGGGAACCAACCAACCCTTCTTCGGTATCTCCAGAATCGCAGTCAAAATAGCTTTAAAATCTGCATCAGAAATCGAACCTAGTAGTTAGGCTGGCGAGTTAATCACTGCGCTATAGAGGCCGTCACTTACGTCCTTATGTATGAGTGAAATGTAAATTTCATCGTACTCAGGGTCAAAGCACTTCAAGTGTATTACGTAGATACTCAAGTCTTGATAATTTTCTTCGGTGCTTGATCGAACAGGTGGTAATACAGGTTTTTGCAAAGTAAATACACGTTACGTATGACTGACTGGTATTTTAACTGAATGTTATAATCTGGGGAGATATTATTAGCTATAACATTAGTTTAAATTAATAATTTTCTATCCCGTGATATTTCTAGAGACATTTATAAGTATGATGCTATTAGTGATATTTTATGATGATAACATTTTTTCTTCCAATGTCTGTAATTGGAGTGCACTTGCTAGAAAAAGGACAAAACATAATTTACTTTTGGTATTATTATAAAAACCGTTATAAAGTTTATTCGTAATGAAAATATACTTTTTTAGAATTCATAAAATATTAAATCAAGATTATTAATACAATTTACTGGATAAACGTGGATTCAAATCAATAGAAATAAAATTTACGTCCATCCCGTTGATTGAGATATTCACATTTTTATTTTTCTGTTTTTTAACGCATGCCACTATTGTTTTTAATAATGTGATTAAGCTTAAAGAATGATACGAATATATAGCACTACGTAGCATACCATGTGTTGTTTATGAAACTCAGTTTCGTATAAAAGTCTTCATTAAATATCCGAGCAATGCACTAAATTAGCAAAGCCAGACTGTGTCTTTGTTTTTTTGCAATACTTTCTACGCACTTCGTCGCGACGCCAGACAAAATGCTACATATATCAATGTCTTCAAACAAAATACATGTCATTCATTCGGCAACCTAGATATAGAACAATTTAGAGGGGACATAATTCAAATTGTTTACAGCAATCAATTTGTACAGCTATAGTTAAACTAGAAAGACGCGGTTCAATGTTTTCATAACCTGTAATCACTTATTACATATGTGAGTTACGCGTTATTATAGTATAAAAGAGTAATAAAAAACCGGCCAAGTGCGTGTCGGGCCACGCGCAGTGTAGGGTTCCGTAGTTGCGAATGACAACTTTGAGTTCACACTGTTTACACTCACACCTCACAGTCTAACGACCAAAAACATCTAACAATGAAGATTGTATGAAATTTTACATTTTCCAGTACATTTTATAAGTTGGTTGCCTATAACTTTTTAGTTTGCACTTAGTACCCAGCTCTGATAGTTTTCCTTTCAACTTCAGTATATATACTATTGCTGTAATTTTTTTCACGTATCCATATATAACCGTTTAGCAGATAGAGGGGGGGGACACGTACCTCTAACAAAATTTTGCACTTTAAAACCAAATATTTCGGAAACGGATCCCTAAATCGAAAAATGGTGTTCTTAACCTCACAATATTTTTGAAAGACCTTTTTAACGATACCCCACACGATGGGTAAATAGAGAAAAAAAATTACTCCCCCACTTTACTTGTATGGGAGCTACCCAAAAAAAAATACGTATATATATAATATCAAGGTTTTTTTCTACGACTTTTTTGCCATGATTAATATACACACTCATACCAAATTACAGCTTTCTAGTACTTATAGTCTCTGAGTAAAACCGCGGACGGACAGACAGACAGACAGACAGACAGACAGACATGGCGAAACTATAAGGGTTCCTAGTTTACTACGGAACCCTAAAAATATACTGGAATTCTATTCTTGAGATTTATTCAAAAACTCAAGCAGCCTATCCATATTATCACAAGGGAAAAAAGAACCTGCGAAAATTCTCCACAGTTTGAAAACAACAAAGAAAATGACTTGAGGTTATAATTTACTTAACCACGTAGATAAGTGATTTGTAGTTTTCATTTAGAGGGAACACAATAAAAATTAATATCTGGACTTGTTTGCCAGAATATCGGTATTAACCTTGAAAGATGCAATATCACGGACCAAGGACAAGTACCTATTGTAGATTAGAAAAGAGGTCGTTGTCCTAATTTCAATTAAGTCCTTGACTATCTTGTTTACGTGTCACTGACTGCATTTTATTTATTTGATTTTCCTTCAGTTTACTTACGAAGTGTATAAACTTTCGGAAGATACAAAATAATACCTATAAAGTCTAATTTTGAGTCTCTAAGCTATATTGAAATTTTAGCATCAGAATCCTTAATGGAATACAGAATTGATGAAAAGCCTGTTATCTCACAAACCCACTGAAACTGTTTTGTCATAATTTTTATTAATAAAGTTTTTGACGATGGAATAAATAAATAAATATATAGGGACATATCACACAAATTGAGCTAGCCCCACAGTAAGTTGTGAGCTTGTGTCGCAGGATACTAACACAACGATAAAAAAAATATATATACGGACAAAACACACAGATTGAGCTAGCCCCACAGTAAGTTGTGAACTTGTGTCGCAGGTTACTAACACAACGATACTATATTTTATGACATATACTTATATAGATAAACATCCAAGACCCAGGTCAATCTGAAAAAGATCATTTTCCATCTTGACCTGACCGGGGATCGAACCCGGGACCCCCGTGTCGTAGGCTGGCGTGTTGACCGCTGCGCCACGGAGCTCGTCGAATCTTGTTAACGTGCCACTGGCTGCATAAAATTTACTTAATTTTTCTTCCGTTCACGTATGGATTAGGAGTATAAGCTATCAGAGAATACCAAAATATATTAAATGTAATATCAGGAATTAACGCGAAACATACCGCTTTTAAGGTTTTACAGACCTGGGCTCTGTCTAGCCGCAAGGGAAAAAGACGTGATAGTATGTATGTATACCGTTTTTCTCTAGACGTTTCTCTGAGCTATATTGAAATCGAGAAGAGTCCCGAATATAATATGAAAAGCCTGTTTACTCACAGACGCACTCTATTTACGTCTGATAAACATTTCGACTTTCAGGATTTTCATATATAGGTATGTTCACTCTCTCATAAAATGAAAATTAATCTAATTGCGATGATTATTATTATTTTTTTTTATCTCTTCACATATTTAGTATATTTTTAAATATTTAAACAAAAAAAAATAAACACTTAAAAATATAAAAAATAGTAGCCCACCGGTATCGGGAACAGTGTCCAAGCTACCGGCGGTCAGGGCTCCAGGGAAAGGAACCTCCTAACAATACGGGCCGTGTCCAAGAGAACTGCTTTCTGAATCAAGCCCTTGATCCAGCCATCTAACGAGAGCCTCTTCAGGTACTGGTCGAGGCTCTTGGCAATTAAACCATGGGCAGTCACGACTATCGGCACAATGATCGCTGAATCAACATCTCACATATCGACAACCTGATGATTATTATTTTTATTATTTTATCGTATATTTTGATTAATTATGACTTAAATGGCTATTGGTAAAATTTTAAAGACATTGTTATTTAATTTATATGAATATGTAAAGCTAATTATGTGAGTATTGAAAACTGTTTGACGCAATAAGTGTTTTGCTATGAATAAATATATTGAATATTGAATAGCGACAATGCGTATTCTATTCTATACAATAACCAATATGACTGTTACAACAATGAATCACCTAGATAATTCCTACCTAGCATCTAGGTTAAGGGTATTTTACAAAACATCACTAACAGTTATCATTATTTTAATCAACAGTCAGTTAGGCACAAACTGTTCAGTTACACCATCTTGTCTCTTGGTCCTAAGCCAAGTAGCCAGTCCGATACAGTCACATCTAGATTTAGTAAGAGTGATATACCTGTTCCAAGATAACATTAGTCAGTGACTGTCTGGGAGTTAAGAAAATTTACAATCAATGTAATGATTTCAATAGATACTATAAACGAAGCTGTCGGATTGTGATAATTCTATTAACGATGCTGAAAATCTTTGGGAGATATAGCGAAAAAATTCGACGTTTAATCATGAATTTATCTTCCTTAAGACAAATTTGTTGATGGATTTCCGTTAACAAATTTGTCATAAGGAATGTTCTAAGTATAAGATCGAGGCACAAATTGTAGCCATCCCATTTCAACTAATATTATACATGCGAAAGCCCGTTGTTTATTCGTTCGTTTGTTTATTATGCTTTTAAGTCTCAGGTACTGTAGCGATTATGAAATTTTGTATACGTGTTGTTGTCTGGGGTACGGAGAAGGGCATAGGATTTTTCATCGCCGAAAAATATATTATTTCATAAGTGTTGATACATTCTTGAAATTTATATTTTTATGAAGGATTAATTTCGAAAATGAAAACTACCTGCTAACATTTGATGTAGGTTGCAATGATTTTTGGTCCAAATGTTGGATTAAAAATAAAAAGAAAATTTGAGTTATAAGCAATTTGGAGTATAAGTTAATAATATCACACTAGTGAATATACAGCATACATTAGATACATATACAGAGTGTAAAATCTCGTTAAGTGTCTCAGTATTTTCTGGTAGCAGTTTAGTTTTTTACTAATAACTGGTAATAAATATATATGAAGATTTATACAAATCTATGCAAACTGATTTCGTTTTCAGTCGCCCCAAAATAAAACCATCAATGTAGAGTCTACGTCATAAATACCTGAAAAGTGACGATCCGATGTGTATAGTATTATTTTTAAACATGTCTCGTCTCTTAAATCTTCCTACGCAATTCTGTCTCCACCCCCGGTACACTCATGATCTTGAAAATTAACTCTTGTACGACTGAGACAAAGTATTAAAAATAACATTTCAATACCACAGACACATTCAAACATGGTTAAAAATGAACAACGGCTGTAAAAAAAGCAACGGTATAAATATAACCTATTTAATGATTGCATCTACGGTGTGTAGTTAGCGCGTAGTAGTAGTGTGCAGTGTGTAGTTAAGGTTGGATCTTTAGGAGCGATGCTATGAAGTTAATTTCAGAATAATTATTATGTTCTATGAAATAAATTTGAAATTATTAAATTCATAGGTTACAATTTCCCGTAAAAACATTGGATGTAATATCCAAAAACCGGCCAAGTGTGAGTCAAACTCGCGCAATGAGGGTTCCGTACAATATGCTTCGTGAACACACACACAATGTGCAAAAAATGTTTAATTCAATTGACTAGCGCCATCTAGTGGTGTTTTAGTGAACTATTTCCCTAGATGAACTTATTATAGTGAGTTTACCACTTAATTTTCAAGTGATAGAATTCTTATTATTTTTCCTGTAATCTTCAAGGAATGAACTACAATTTGTAATTTTTTCAAAATTTTCGGCCCAGTAGTTTCGGAGATCAGGGGGGGGGGGGGGGGAATGGTCAATTTTTGCCTTCTTTCGTGAATAAAATCAAAAGTATTGATTTTACCCGAACAAAAAAAAATATTTTTGAGACCCTCATAATGAGCCCTTTCATTTAATATATGACACAGTAAGGTTTGCAAAACTTTCTTTTAAAATTTTGTGATTGGGCCTCTCAAAATGACCCTTATTTCAAAAAAATCTTTATTTACTTTGCACATCCGTGTTTGGGTCATAGGATTACACTATCTTACCAAATTTCATCTAATTTGGTTCAGTAGATTCGGAGAAAATCGGCTGTGACAGACGGACGGACGGACAGACAGACGCTCGAGTGATCCTATAAGGGTTCCGTTTTTCAACTTTTGTACGGAAACGGAAATTTTTGTTTCATATGTTGGTGCTTGGATCTTTTAACCACCTCGCTCAATCGATCCGTAGGAAGAGTGGTCAGGTTCTGAACCTTGGTTATACAGCCTGTAAATTAATTGTAAACATTTTGTTTAAGAAATGAATCACCACATCAGAATAAATACTGGGTACCTACTCAAAAAGAAATCATAAAAAAACTTCAGCGGGCCACCAATTTGTATGAAAAAGTCAATTTGTTCCCATAAGGATTGTTGTACATTTTGATTGGGCTTCCAACCTTTCAAGGGAATGTCAGTGGTGAATTTACACGAGGAAAATATAGTAAAACTAGCTGTTACCCGCGGCTCCGCCCGCGTGATATATAGCCTATGTCCTTCTCAGTACCCTTACCTATGTCTATGCAAAATTTCACGATGATCGGTTCAGTAGATACAGCGGGAAAGCGTAACAAACAAACAAACTCACTTTCGCATTTATAATATAAGTTAGGAATTTAGGATTAGCAAAAATTTGCGCTGGTCTGGGAGAAAAGAAAAAACGTAGAGTGTACTAGCTGCTTCTCTTCCCGCGCAGATCGTAAGAGCCAATCGAGGGAATGGGCCTGAGGAATCATGTCAATAGACGATGCGGCTAGCAACCCATTACTATTTTGATTCCGTTCTCTACCTACAAGCCCACCAACATGCTAAACGTGGCCTTTAGGTTTTATAGTCCTGGGCTCTGTCTACCCCGCAAGGGAAAAAGACATGATAGCATGTATGTATGTATGAATATTGTTAAGTAGAAAGCAGTTGCGAATTGCGATAAACAAATAAACGAAACCAACTTGAAAATTTATCGTAACATACATCTATCGTTATCAAATGCCATTAGCTTTATTGCCATGACTCAATGTTTACCAAACTGAACGCGTGTCAGGCTTCTGTGAATATAACTATCTTGTTTGATCTGCGAATTCTTTCATGTTTTAATTAATGTGTCAGATGCCTAAGCTCAAGATACTATAATTATTATTTCTACTCTTTACAATTATATTAGACATACGAAGTTCACTGGTGGAAATAGGCTTTTCCGAGATTTACAAATCTAAATAAAATATTGCTATATAGAGACCAGAGTTAGCCTGAATCTACAGTTCATTGTCAGTCAGTGATGATTACTAGCGGTGGCTAACCTAGCGCCAAAACAAATCAACTATTGCCTGCTTTGCTCATTTCCAGCATTAATCCCATAGAAAGAGTTGTTTATATTCTTTCATTGTTGGAGAGGTACGTTATCCCTTGGTGCAATAGGCTAGGCATGTACCAGGGGCAAAGCCGGGGCGAACTGCTGCTGAAGTAAAAATACTTGAGCGAGTTTCGTAAGGTACGACTAGCCGTAATTCCCACCTATCATTTAATGGCTATTGCTGAAAAGCTATGTCAGGAGCTTTTAAGTAACTGCTTATCAGTGTTTATCACTTACTCACGTAAAAAAACAATACTACAAAAATCCACAGATTTACATTCGTTTCTCCTAATTTACTGATTCTGCTATCTGAAGAATAGACAATATTTTTATGGATATTGTTAATATTATATTAAGTACTAGGTGTTACCCGCGGCTTCTCCCGCGTGATATATAAGCTATGTCCTTCTCAGTACCCTAACCTATGTGTATACAAAATTTCATGATGGTCGGTTCAGTAAATACGGCGTGAAAGTGTAACAAACAAACTCACTTCCACATTTATAATATTAGTTGGGATTGGGATAGTGAGGAAGTGAGGATTAGGATTAGAAATAAAATAAATCAATAAATATAATTCAACTTTGTATAGAAAAGCCTCTAAACGCTCCATTCCACTGTGTACCCTTGCTGCAGATAAATATTAGATGCATAAATGACGATAACCTCTGCAAGAGATAAGAGACTACAAACAGTATCGTTATGCGAAAGGAATTTGAAAACAATGAAATTCCTTGAACGTTTCATCATTATCATGAAACTATTTGATAGTGAAGGAATGCATTTAGCAAACAAATTGAGCAAATATATTGTTGAATGTAATGGAAAAGTTATCAGCTTGTATCTGGATTAGGTATTTAGGTTCATGGAATCGTCCTATAGGCAATTAGCACATTTACTTATCAAGTAGGTGTATGACACTATCTGATAATACGTTGTTGTGACAATAACATTTTGATGGACAGTTAAGTATGTCACGTGTTTTGTTTAGGTTTTTGTTGAATATGATTTATTTGGCCAATTTCACGCAATACGCTCTATTATAGATATTATGTTATTAGAAAACATTTTTAAATATATTACAAAAAAACAAGCACTTCAAAAATTTTCAAATTTCAATTTCTCAAATGGCAAGTTTATTGACCCGTAAGTCAGTCTCCGTCAATCGTGTAGTGTAAGACGAGTATCTGGAACATTATAAAAAATCCCGGACAAGTGTGAGTCGGACTCAATCACCAGGGTTCTCTAAAAACAAAATTTTGATTTAAATCTATTTTTTTTTTAAAAAGTTCAAGCTTCAGGATCAACAAGAGGTAGATACTCTAAAGGTTTGATTACCTTGCAATTTTGAGAATATTTGCGACAGTAACAGCCATATCTTTTGTTTGCGATGACTTAAAGTTTAAGTTTGATTTTTCACAAATTGAAAAGACCGCTGCTCTAAATAAGTGATATTAATTTCGACTTCAATCATCCAAGTGTTCCTGAGGAAAACATTTTGATAGAAAGACGAACAAACAACTGAGGATCACTTGTTAAGGGCCCATACTAGGCACACTGGCGACGCCAATCATTTTATTCCTAATACTTTACAAATAGAAAGAAATTCAAGAATGTTAATCATATACATTCTTGAATTTCTTTCTAGGTATTTGTAAAGTATTAGGAATATAATTATTGGCGTCGCTAGTGTGCCTAGTGTGGGGCTTTAAGGGTTTCTTGAGGTACAATGCCCTAAAAAAGGTATACATGAATTACCCATGCAAAATGAACTGAAACTTCGGCTGCAGAATTTTATTTTAAAAACAAGGATTTACAACCAGAGCTCTAAGTGAGACATAACCCTCAATTTTTATTGGCCCCAACCAGGTGTGAAACGGTATTGGCTTGACCTTCCAACTTTATTTTACGTTTGTTTGAATGCCTGCTTTCTGGTAGTCAATAATTTTGCAAGCATCTGGCACAGTCATTAATATATTGCTCTAGCACCTGGCTAACATAATTACTCCTCTGTGAAAACATCAGGCATCTATATTCTAGACAATAGATTTAGTTATTAGTTAACTATCAAAATCAAATATTGCGGAAGAACGAGAGCAAAACTTTGTATGATGACATAGCGAGTCTAAAATAAAGTTAAAAGGTCTAAAATAAACCATTTTGACTTAATCAATTCTAATACTTAAGAAAATCGGTTACAATTATAAATAATCTGTATTCTTCTTCTCACAGAAGAACAGTTGATCTGTGCTTTTCATACATCATTTCAGTTCAAACCGCGAAGATTGAAACATCCATAAAATTTTGCCCTTCTTTATTATTTCCTATTATTTGTAGTTCACTGTGCATCTTTTTTTTCTTTAGTCTTTGCTTTCTTTAGTCTTGAATAGTAATTCATTATCTGCATATATCTTTTATTGTCTGAGAAACTCAAAATTAAATCTGTCGAATTTATTTTCATTCAGGTCACCGACATGCGTGCCACTTCAGAGTGGCGTGAATATTATGAGTAATTTGACTTTTGTTTTTGAAATAAACAACATAATAACAAATCCGTGTTATGAGCGTGGAATGAGCCAGCCGCTTTATCTGATACTGATAATGTATCACTATCTGGAGAAACGACATATTGAGCACGTATTAAACGCATTAACACCTTTAATTGCATGTTATGATGGACAAGTGTATATAGTAGAATATAAAATCAGAATCAGGTGCTTTATTTAATAATGCGATTTTTTTGTATGAATGTATTGAAGTCGTCAATTGCAATTTGAAGTGTCATAATGATACAGAATTATTAATATAATTACGATACGAATCAAAGTAGTGTAGGCTTAGGCTCTGTCTACCCCATAAGGGATAAAGACGTGATACTTTGTATTTATGTATAAAGGAACTGACCCATTTAATTGAAAAAAAAAAAAAAAATCTACGGACAGTATTAAACTGCTCAAAATTACCACAGAAATTAGTCTTACAAGACAGAACACGAGAATCATAATAATTTCAAAGCTACCAAACTTGACTATTATTTGACATGACAGATAGACGGGCTACTTTTCAAGACCCGTAGTAAAAGGAATGAACAAGAAAATATTGATTTTGAACTCGTAAATAAATATAATAGTGATGATAAAATTGCACTTTTCCCTAAAGCCATAATATATATTTATATATTTGTCCGTATATCTACCTACCCCAAATTGATCACTGTCAAGAAGTTACCAAACTTTAAAAAATAACTTCATATCAAACCTCGTAAAAATAATCTCGTTCCCTCAAGCGTAAGGAAACCAATTAAGCCAATTTACAACCATGGCTTAAACGACAGTTAATTAGTGTATACCGTTGAGCGATTAGCGTTTAATTAAAAAAAAATATCGTTCTGACGTTCCAGAGGTAATTAAATTACAACATCACAACCTTAGGGCAACTCTTCACGAAATAAATCAAGGCTTTTTCATATGCCATTAGGGATAATTGATTTCAGCGACCGCCACCCACAACAAACAAAAAACTTGACTCGTTAATGTTAAGTTACTGTTTCAAAAATAAACACGCGAAATTTTGACAGGAAATTAAGGCGCATTCTTTTTATACAACGTTTTAAAATCTGAGTGAAATCAATCATGGCTTTGTTTTTTCTTCTTATTTTAACAAATTTTGCAATACTACACGCAAAAATAAAATAACAAATGTAACAGCAATTACATGCAAATAAATCATCATGCATTTTTTAAACTCTAATTTTGACTCATGCTTAAGAAATTAATAAATACCTAAATTTCAAAAGCTAGAATCTTAACATCATCTGTGGCAAAGATCATCTTTCCGAAATCCAGTTTGATAGAACTAAGTGTCAAGTTCAGGGTAATTCACCAAAAAGTATTGTCGCACTCCTCCGTTATAAAGACATGCATGTAAACTAAAAGAAAAAAAAAAACTTACCAGATTTGCCGCACCGAGCGCTCCCAAGCACTACAACTCTTATTCGATTTACTGTCATCTTCATCAGTCCGAAATCACAGAACAAGTGCAAAACTGTCGTTCTCCTGATCGCGATCTAAGATCAGATGTCTCTCTACGCACGAGCGCACGGCACACCTGGTCGAAAGCGACTGTGCGACTGCCGACTTGCAGTCAAACAATCGCGGACTTTGTACACTCTATTCGGATTTGAATAATTTATTTACACACATTGTGGGGATTTTTATCAACATGTGCAGCTTCTGTCGTCAATCGACTGCGTGCAAGCGACGTCGAGTTGGTGACACACCTTCTCTTATCATAGTTGCAGCGCAGCCATTCGAATAAGGTCTTACGTTGCAACTTTTCCAATGTTTTTACTATAGTAAAATGAGTTCGAATCAAGAAACACAGTTGTTAATTAGATTATCACATTGTCTTTTTTGAATTCCGGTTTTTGTGCTGTGTGATTTATTTACTTCGAATAGCTTTCCAGACTTCATACAATTTTTGTTTGAAATTAAAAAGATGCCAGCGAGATCTTTATAATATACATACATTATCTTTATAACGTAAGCCTTTTTATTAACTAAGAGCTAAAATTAGTATCAACCATAATTTATTAACTTAAATTTTAAAATATCAATTATGTGTAATAAAAAATGTCATATTAATAATGATTTTTTTTTGGAAAATTATAAAATTCTCGGTTAATTTGTCGATAATTGTCAAGTACGGGATAGTGCTCTTTGGCCTCAAAACGATCATTATTGATTTCCTTGCAATTTTAGTCTCTACCCCCATTTACCAAACACCGTGATATTATAAAGTGTATATCAACTACTGACATACCTTTATTGTATAAAAATGTCGAATTCTGTTTTGACACCTTTTCAAACAAGGTAAATATGAACAAAAAAATGATATTAATGATAAAAGCAAAATGACTCACTAAGATTATTAAAATCTGCTGTCTCCATGAGGCCGCGTCTTTGTATTTGTATGTCACTCAACAACTACAACGGATACACCATAAAGCCTCCGGTAAACGCGTAGAGTAAACGGTAGAGTAAATGGCAGAGTATTGAATATTCTACTAACTAAACTAGTCTAAATGGCATCGGTAGAGTTCTAGAAATTGGTAAAATAGAATAAATAGCAAGGTGGACAGGCTACTCTACAACTTGCCTTACCCCATTACTGCCTACACTCTACTCCAAAAGTTTTTGATTACTCTACCCATGTCCTCGCTTACGATTGACGCTTAGTAAAATTCGAGTGTTAGTGACAGCTGCGTTGTTTTAACTCTGCTATTAAAATTTAAATTATATTTTTATGTATTTTCTTTTTCTTTTTTATTTAACATAAACTAAATTAACGCATGCTATGGTTAACCTGTAATTGTAAGTGCAGCTAGCTAATAGTGTTGATTTAGTTTGTACATTTTACTTGTATGTTATATTGCTGTTCATAGGTTGGTAACCATTAATAAATAAAAATTAAATTAAATTTTCCTGTAGACATCAACCTTTTCCATACTGGTAAAGTACCTACATGAAATCGTAGAGTAGCAAACTAGTCTACTCTACCAATTACTCTACGCATGTACCGTAGGCTTTAGAGGTCGTTGTCCACGAATCTGTGCCAATGTTCTACAGCGGCTGACATGTGATAGTATGATATAACACGCGGCTGAACGGAGGAACTTATGGTCCAAAAAAACTAGATTCGTTATCCAATTCCGTTCACTCTCAGTTTCTTTCGTTTCAATATTTATGTGAGACTTCGCTACTAGACATAATAGGCAATTTGTGTTGCTCATCTATCAGAAGATTGATATTTAGAATGTCTGTCATAGACTTCATAGTACGTCCTTCTTGTCCTACTATCAACTATCGTTTTAAGCCGCGACATTTTGGTTCAATTTGAAATTACATCTCTTTAGTTTTGGATCGGCTTAGTAGATAAATATTGACTTGTCTAAAACTGTACACCCTTCTTTACGATACATATAAAATTGATTCAGCGCAATAGTACGCCAGCGCTAAAGAAAAACTTAGTGTCACGGAGCGAGGACAGTAAATATAAAATTGACCTTTGTTATTGGTTTACTAAAACTCTTGTCAAACCAAACTGGTAGATTTGAATCAACTAGTGCATCAATTTATTTATATTTTATTTGTTACACTTTATTGCACATTTACAAAAAAATCAATGACAAACGAATCACTCTACCCATATTCTTAGACAATTGGCACGCTTGTCTTATATTTTATATTATTATTACTTCCACGCTGGGTTTGGGAGGAGAGAAAAACAAAGAATATACCAGCTGCTTCTCTACCCGCGCAAACCGGTCAAGAGATTGGATGAAAATCTAAGATATTACGTCAATAGGCGATGATGTTCTTCATATAATTGGCCTGGAATACGTTCAAGTAAATGCAAGAATCATTTTTAAGAAGACAAACAGAACTTTTATTATAAAGTCTCAAATTTTGATGAAAAAAAAAAATGTTTGTCATCTTTGGCAATCAAGCCATATTGCAAAATAGAAAATTAAATTCTCCCAAAAGGAGCATTCCAAATGGATATCCAACTTCGTCTTATAAATATTTATAAACGGAGTCTATTGTTATATTCGCGGAATAAAACCAGTAATAGATAAAGAAATGAGCCAGTTGATAAAAGGGATAGTTTTGTTGGATTTTAATAAGGAGCCTAAGCCGTGTAAGAATTTTAACAAGCCCTTTGTTAGAGGATCCTAATCGTTCAGAAATGCAGCGAAAAGGCGGTTGAATAATTTAATATTAAACAATAATATAAACAATACGTTGTGGTCTAGAATTATGTTAATCAGGATATGGAGGGATACGGATACAAATGTAGCCAAAAATATACAACCTATAGAATGTCGATATTTGTTTAAACAAACTATCGATATTACAAAATGTAATTTATGATTTGCTGACATTTGATTTTATTAAAAACTTTCTTTGAAGATTGGTATCTTTTCCTATAAATTCAATAGTTAGATACGAACTTATAAATGTCTCGATCGCTAATTGATCACACTAAAGCCTTGTAATGGTGGAATCAATTTTTTAAGAAGGGACTAATAATAACGAAGTAATGATAAATTTTTTGGCGGTTTTAGCAGTGTAATCGATTAATTTCCATAAGTAGGCAGATCTTTAAAATCTCGCATGGACCCGCTTACAAAAATTCAGAACGCATTAATATTTAAACATTTTATTTTACTCAGTCAACACTTTCGGGCCTTTGATATAAACGAAGTCATTTCACGGATGTTATAAAGATTTAAATCTGTCTTAATGAATCCAGAACGAATAACACAAAGAGAATATTAGGAAATTTTATTCGTTTTACGTCATGACCCAGCAGTCAAACAGATAACAGATGGCCCTCCTGTTACCATCATAGTCCTAGAAAATCAATGGCAATAAGATATCAATTATTAACACTCTGCCAGCCTGGTGATATAAGATCGGTAGTATACAGAGTGTAACATGATCCTCGAAATATGAACAACTTTTGCTATGAAATGTTAGGAACACTTTTTCGACATTTTTATACAAAAGTGAAATACAAAAGGGCGAAATGTATGGGAGAGTCAAAAAATTTTTGGGCGTTCCTAGCATTGATCCCATAGGAAAGTTGTTCATATAGACGGTCTGAGTCACCCCTTTAAGGGTATGTTAAGGGTCATGTGACACTCTGTTTAGTTAATATTTTCACCCCCTTCAAATCGTAACATAACTAAGTAGACACAGATGTTTGGCAGTTAAAGGTCCATACATCCGGTCGTGCCCAGGACGCGGTCGTTACGTGCTTTGTCAGGAATCCAATAAAAAAGTCAATATTGCAAACGTTATTTTGAACCAACCTACAAATACATATATTACTGTACACCAATATTTAAAAAATATATAAATACTCATAAATAAGTATTATCGTCGTATAATATTTTTTATTAGACTATTTTGGTCTCCCACAGCTGGGCAAAGACCTCCCCTTTTCATTTCCAGTCATCCCTATCAGTAGCGATAGTTTGCCAACCACTCGTATATGCATCCAGGTCATCGCGCCATCTCCTTCTAGGTCTGCCACGTTTTCGGCAGCCTATTATATATAGGTATATTATAATATTACTACGCTTAAATATTATGATGACTTGATTGCCCGTGATTTCAATAGGTTCTAACAAAGGGTACAGGCACACAGCTTTGCCACGGATGTGCGTATTGTGCGTGAAGAAAGAGGCGACATAATTGGCTAAGAACAAGTCGGAATATGTTCAAAGATTTCCGCATCCATTAAAAGCTGTGCAAAGCGAATTTTGCATGGCGTTTTGTTTCTCTGAACAATCACTATGGTTCTCAAAAACCATCAGAGCTATGAATGCTGTTCTGTGTATTTGCATTAATTTTAGTGTTTACCATATTATATTGATTTTGTTTGCTTTTTAGGGTTCCGTAACTAAAGGGCAAATATGAAATTAAGCCTCCGATGTCCGTCTGTCTGTCTGTCTGTCAATGACAGCCAGTACCCTTTGACTTTGGCTTGCTAGTGTGTCAAGCAGTGATCGAGCATTAATACTTTGTATATAAGTTTACCAATTAACTAAGAAAGTATATTAAAAAAAAACCAAACTCAGATTACCCATTCGATATATTTCGTGTAGGTAAACTTTTTATGTAGCAGTATTTTCGAAAACGACTCAAGAAGAAAATATTCAAGCTTCAATGATGTTAAAAAAATCTTCCTCAATGCGGGTTCTCAAATCCCGCAGCATCCCAACATTCTCACTTTGGTTTCGTTTGTTTCCCTTTTGTTGCGGAACCCTAAAATGTGAATTAAGGCATCGAAATAAAAATGAAAGCAAGACGGGTCAGACGAGAAGGGCAGACGACACCTGTGGGTATTGTAAGTCTTCTTGCGGTCATCCTCCCCGCATGTCATCCGCCCCGTCTTGACGCTTGATCGATAAAGTGACGCGTAAGTCCCATGGTCATTTTTTACTCAGTATTTGTATAGATATCAAATCTTGCAAGTTAAATTTGACAGACCTCTCGTGTTTGCTTAAGCTGAAACTACAGATATATAATAAGTTAGCAGATCCAACATGTGATTTTTATGGTGTACCAAAATCTCAAAGTCCCAAATATGATTTTGTGAGTATCGGTAGGTATTTATAATACAAACCCATTAATACCTATATTAGTCAGCTTAAAAACACTATAAATTCAATAGTTATCTTTACGGAATGTGCATCACTGCAAATTGCAACAATATATAACAAGCAATATCGTTTTCAATGTGACATTAAAACTTTTCAATATCTATGAAAATAAAGGTTTATGTTGAGTCTCTTTATATTATATTTTTTTTCTTTTGACGAGCTCCGTGGCGCAGCTGTCAACACGCCTGCCTGCGACACGGATGGTCCCGGTTCGATTCCCGGTCAGGTCAAGATGGAAAATGATCTTTTTCAGATTGACCTGGGTCTTGGATGTTTATTTAAATAAGTATATATTATAAAATATAGTATCGTCGAGTTAGTATCCCATAACACAAGTCTCGAACTTACTTTGGGGCTAACTCAATCTATGTGATTTGTCCGTATATCCTCTGAATCGTACCCTATAATTTTTTCATATCTGTGGCTGAAATATTGCATATGCGTAATGAGTTTTCTCTCTCTGGCTCTCTCATCTGACCACTATTCCAGTGACAGCCTTATCAATGAGGCATCAAAGTCTGGGTTTTACTGTAATACACGTAATACAGCATTCATATTTTAATATGGTTTGACCTAAGTATTTACTACAGCATATTTTAATTTTGTGCTTCAGACAGACGCAGGATTCATTGATGGATGTTCGTGACGTGAATTACTATAACTAACGTCCTGAGGTCAACCTTTGTTGAGCATAATATACAATTTGAGAAGGACGCCCTGCCAATGGAGCTCTCTCCATTTTTCTCTATCCTCGGCCAGTCTCTTGGTACGTAACACTTCCCACTTTTCCTTTCTATAAAATAGGACGACAATGCAGTATGCATGTCGAAATTTTTATCGCTTTCGACCCTTCAAGGGGTGAGTCAGCCCGTCAATGTGAACAACTTATCTTGTGGGAACAACGATCGAGCTAAAAATAAAAATTGACATTCCCATATAAATTGACTGGGCAGCTGAACATTCTTATATTTCACCATGTTTGTAATTATATCAACAAGCTGGTAAATAAGATCAGGCACAAAAAGAGCCCAAAGATCTATGAGCCCCGTCCCTCATTAAAAAAATTGATACATTGTATGAATACCAAAACTATACAGTATCACTTGGTACATTATTGCAATACAATAAAAACAAAAAACAAGTTTATTTTTATGGAGTTAATGATTATAAATAAAAACTAAAATTCAATATTGAGTTAGTATGGGCAAAATTAACTGAACAAACATAAATCGATCAAAATACCTATATGAATAAAATGAGTATGAAAGAGAATGAGAAAAAGAATTATCACGTAACTTTTATATCATATTAAAAAATATAGAATTAATTTTAAACTTTATTCTCTATATATTATTTGCTTATACATGGTAAATAAGTGGTGGGCCCGGAAATGGGCAATCCCCTTTTGTTAAAATGTTCACCAAAAATATTCACCAAAAAAATTTTGTTTAAAGTTACCGGCTAAGCGTACCCAAAGCATTGTATTTGGTTTGAGACGTGAACAAACATACAAAGGCCATATTTATGTTTATTATGTGTAAGTGCAATATTCTCAAAAACGAATAAACACATTTTAATGGGTCTTTCTTTGTCATAGCCAATTTTCTATAGAGTTTCAAGACACAAAGGATATAGGTCAACCAGTTAGAAGTCAGTTATTTTTAAGGAAAATTTGCAGAATTGTGTAATTTAAAAATATACGTATTAGCTTAGATATTAAGAAAAATCTATCAATTAGATTATAGGGTAAGATTCAGAGGATTGTTGTCATAAAACATCTTAAGCAATTAGCGCTAATATTCATATTTTGAAAGAGGTGTTATAACATAACAATACTTTTTGTTAACTAAGAGCTAAAATTAGTATCAACCATAATTTATTAACTTATTATATAAAATTTATATAAACTGAAAACAAAGAACTAAACTAAGATTATAAACTAGTCTTAAAAAAACTAACCTACAAAAATAAAATAAAAAAATAAACATTAAGCTAAAAAAAAAATCGTTAGGTGGCTACTGGCCAAATCGCTGCAGTCAGCGGGCAGGGTGCTTAATTATTATTGATGTTAATAAATAATAAATAAATATAAATAAATATATATATACGGACAAATCACACAGATTGAGCTAGCCCCAAAGTAAGTTCTTATGAAAGACTTGTGTTATGGCATACTAACTCAACGATACTATATTTTATAACAAATACATATATAGATAAACATCCAAGACCCAGGTCAATCAGAAAAAGATCGTTTTCCATCTTGACCTGACCGGGGATCGAACCCGGGACCATCCGTGTCGCAGGCAGGCGTGATGACCGCTGCGCCACGGAGCTCGTCAAATGTTAATTATACTCAATTTAATAGGCATGAAGATTAAAATTGTAAAATAATTTAATGAATGGATTTTGTATGCCTTCAGAAATATAATAATTTTTAAAAGTCTAAGGGTAAAGTAGACACCATATTTTGTTAACATCTTTTACTCAACGTATGTTCACAAAAAAAAATTAAATAAACTTAATAAAGATCGCTTTTATCAATCGCAAATTGCTGACTGACATATGATTCCTTCTACAGTCTGTGCGGAGAGAAAAACAGTACATACTGAGTTTCTTTTTGAATCTTTTCTCCCAGAATAAGTAAAAAAAGAAAAAACTTGATACGTTGAAATGACTACCTACTCATATTATAATAAGTATAATTTCGTCAAAGAACCAGTGCTGGCACTTTCCCACAGAGAATAATCAATATTTACTGGCAATGGTTTTACAGTGTTAAATCTCAACCACGAGCTCCGTGGCGCAGCGGTCAACACGCCTGCCTATGACACGGATGGTTCCGGGTTCGATCCCCGGTCCGGTCAGATGAAAGATAATCTTTTTCAGATTGATCTGGGTCTTGGATGTTTATCTATATATGTATTTGTTATAAAATATAGTATCGTTGAGTTAGTATCCCAAACACAAGTCTTACTTAAGAACTTATTTTAGAGCTAGTTCATTTTGTGAGATTTATCAAAAAAAAAGCACGTCACTGCTCCTTACTGTTCCGACTCCTATTACACCGTCCGGTAGCCACCAGATATTAATCAAAACCAAAATTACCATCTAATCCCGACTTAACAAGAAGTCGTGTCGGGTAACACGATTTGGGAAACAGGTTTTTGTAAGATTGCTTCTCAGACACAAAGCTTAGGTTGTCAAGTACAATGCGCACGCCGCACTGCTATCAAATTACACTGTTAGAGTTATTTTATCTTTATTTTAGCGCTTATTAAAATTAAAATGATAATTTTTAAAATTAGAATTGTAAATTAATCGCTTATAATTGATTTTCATACATCATCATTAGGTCGCTTTTCGTCTCCACTGCTGGAACATGAGCATGACCCTCTCTGTTCTACCAGAGCCATATATTAGCCAGAGCAGTCAACGGACTTAACCTACTCTTTCCACGCTGGCCAGACGGGAGAGGTCTCTTTGATGTTTATAAGCTTTGTTCACCTTGTGTTTCCTAAGTCATCTTCTACGATATCTACAGGAAGACTTGGTGTGGTACTATTCTACTTTTATTTTCATACCTGTTTTGCCTATTCTTAAATACGGTATAACTGACCGTGGTAAGTCAGTCTTTGTAGCCCGATCTGACTCAAGTACTATTCAAATACACAAACACACAGACACAAACTATGAAAGAAAATATTTTGAGGCAAGCAGTACATTTTTGTAAGTAAAATGTTTACACATAAATGGAATGGAGAAAGCGAATGACAAACCACTTATTAGTCAATGTGCGGGTTTCTTTCTATACACAAATAAATAAATATATAGGGACAAATCATACAAATCGATTAAGTTCCACAGTAAATTGTGAACTTGTGCCGTAGGATACTAATTCAACAATACTATCCTTATCCTTACTTCCTTACTATCCTTATCCTTACTAATATTATAAATGCGAAAGTGAGTTTGTTTGTTTATTTGTTTGTTTGTTATGCTTTCACGCCTTACCTACCAAACCGATCATCATGAAATTTTGCATTCAAATAGGTTAGGGTACCGAGAAGGACATATATACCACGCGAGCGAAGCCGCGGGTAACAGCTAGTATTTCATAATGGAGACTTATACAGGTTGATTTTGCCTATTAGCTGTTTTAAAATCTCAAAATTACAGCTATTTTAAAATCTCAGGATTAGAATCCCTAATGGAATACAAAACTGTAAGAAAAAATGGTGAAAACTTAAAAATAAAATTTGACTTTCCATAGAACTTCGCCCAGCTGGATCGGTGACTTTGTGTGAGAGGTCTAATTTTTTTTCATTTTACATCTTTTTTTTTCTCGCAATTCTGTATTTTCATAGGGATTCTGATTCCAAGATTTCAAGCTTATATGTTCAAAATCAGCCTATATAAATAATCATCCAAGACCCAGGCCAATCTGAAAAGGATCGATGACCAATAAGATCGCATCGGAGTTAACCTTCTGTTGAAAATTATGAAACGTGTGAAGTGTAAATAAAAGTAATATTGGTAGAATCCATTCATCCAACATACTTTATACTTACTATGGTTGTAATAGTAGAAATTAACTTTTTGTACAATTGTACAAAAAGTTAATTTCTACTATTGCAGTAATTACTACAAGTTTCTGATTACCTTGTCATATTATGTGAAAGAAATCTTAACTACTTTCTCAAATCGAAGTTTCCTTAATTGATCGTCATTTTAAGAGAAATCTCACTACCTTGTAATTAGTACGAATGAAAAATATAGGTAATAAACCATGAGCTTTGGTGCATTCGAAAGAACGCATCATTCAGTTGCAGCGTGAAACTTTCATAATATATCACTTCTTAATTACCTTTGGATTAACCTGCCACTGGTGAGAAGGAAGAAGTCATTAGGGTTCTATACTAAAATGGTAAAAACTGTTTGTCAATCATTTTGTTTCATAATATGTCATCATAATCATCAGGTTTTTTTTTTTAGTTTCAACTGTAGGAACACGACTCTCTCTGTACTAACAGAGCTTTATAAGAGCAGTCAGAGGATTTGGCCTACATTCTCCACGCTTGCCAGACATGTTGGAGAGGTATCTTTGATGTTTATAAGCTTTGTTTAGCTTGTGTTTCATAAGTCACCTTCTGCGACATTCACACATTAATTTGTTTAATTCCAAAATTGGTAAAAAATAAAAGCAGCTGCCAAAAATGTAAAGTACTTTTTGTCAGAGTACTTGATGTATTAATGCTTATTGTTAATAATTGTTTCAGATTCGAGCTCCGTGGCGCAGCGGTCAACACCTGTGACACGGAAGGTCCCGGGTTCGATCCCCGGTCAGGTCAAGATGAAAAATTATCTTTTTCAGATTGTCCTGGGTCTTGGATGTTTATCTATATATGTATTTGTTACAAAATATAGTATCGTTGAGTTAGTATAACACAAGTCTTACTTAAGAACTTACTGTAGGGCTAGCTCAATCTGTGTGATATGTCCGTATATATTTATTTTATTTATTATTTATTTGGATTTTCTGGTAAAAGAAAAGCTACAAATAAATTTAATCAAAGCCACGGTATTTACTTTCCACCAGATAGGAAATATGTCGTTGCCTATACTGTGGATCTCTATGATAATAAAAATAAGAACGTGTCAATTTCCGATTGGTAATAATAGATTAAAAATATTTTTTTTGGTGTTTCTTCTCTGCAGTGGTCGATTCCGAAACGCTTGTAGTTTGTAGCTTTTGGACCTTTTTTGATAAATTACATAATACTTAAAAAATAATTTTAAATGTTATTCGCCGCTTTGATTTTCTTCGTCAGTTTTTGTACTACTGCTCCAATATATTTTTTAGTATCTACAGAATATTATATTTAAAACTATAGCTACTTCGTAATATCTATACTTTGTTTTTTTTGCGCATTATGCAGAATCTTATGCCTCACTTCGACTCGCACTTTACCGAATTATTTTTTGCATACTTTTCGATTTTTAAGTAGCACTGAGTGACTGACTTGGCCTAATTTTTTCTGTCAGTTTTGTGTGCAGGTCAGCGTTTATGCATTTATCTCCATCAGAACTCGAAATCGTGAACCAAATTATTCAAAATTGCAGGCTGTCTACGAACGCATTTATACAATTATACTTAAGGTTTAAAAATCTTTAAATTCACACAAAAACCGTATTTTAAACGTCTGTACTTTAAGCAGATGTCGAACGAGGCAAAGAGTTTGGGACCACCTTTAAGTTTAAGAAATTCAAATAATATTTCGATATTTTTCTTTATGTAAAGAATTTATAGGTATGCGTGACTGATATAGAAATAATTATATTAAATGATAAAATATTAAATATTATAATGATGAGTATTAATCTTCTAGATTTAATTGTGTTCGGTTAAAATCCATTTTTAACTGAACAACACAGATTGAGCTAACTCCAAAGTAAGTAAAAAGATCATTTTTCATCTTGACCTGACCGGGGATGGAACCCGGGACCATCCGTGTCGCAAGCCGGCGTGTTGACCGCTGCGCCTCGGAGCTCCTCTTAATGATGAATTTATCTCAATACGTATTCTTTATTAAATTAATCTTCGGCCATATTTAGCATGGAGCATATAACTACGTAGTAACTGATATTTAAAATCAAAGTTAATCTATTTTATAGCTCACTATGCTGTGAAATATTAAATATACGAGTACAGTTTCACAATGTCGTTTATGTTTTCACTATCGAGTCGGATTAAGACATTCGCTGCCAAGTGCATTACAATAATACCGTATCACTGGCGATGCGACCAAGGCTTAAGGATGAAATAGGATTAGTGCAGGGTTACATTGTAAAGCGCACCTAGAGCCTCCTTACATAAACAACTCCTTACAACCTTCCTACTGATAATCTCCAAACAGCACCGGACCGAGAGATTCGGGGGCCCTGGGCTCATCTATTTGGGGGCCTGCATAATTAAGCTATAAATGTTACCGCTTCTGCTACCCTGTACTCTGACTATAATCAAGTCATGTCATAGAGTCTGATGTATGGATGACCACGATTCCCCGTGCCATTTGGCTTAAATAAAAGGCGGCAGAGGTGGCAACACTTATTGGTAGAATAACCAATGGGGGTCATTGATATCCGCGGGGCCCTGGATTGCAGCCGAATAAGCCTTTGTGTAGATCTGGCCCCTGTCTCGACAAATACATTTGTAATGCTAGCCATCTGTTAAGTAAGTTGAAAGCGTCCTCATTGGCAGAGTTAATTAAGATGATAAGATAACTAGCATAAAGGAATGGTAATAATATTCAGCGATTATTGGTATCATAATGGAATATAATACAATACAAAGTGCATAGTGTTGCCAACGAAAGAATAGGCAGCAATCGATAGTTTTAGTTTGATAAATAATTGACCAAAGCCACCGAGCTCATTTCCCAGTGCGGGCAAATGTTTATTTTTCACAGGTATTTGGCTGCGCTACCCATGGTAGGTCGGTTTTAGGTAAGCGACCGTATGTAAACTATATGCCAGATCTTAATAGTTACTGCATGAATTACGGCCATACTGCCATGGTTTTTTTATAAGTACGGACAAATTAGAAAGAAATAAAGATTAAGCTAGCCCCGGGGATTAAACCATCTGTGTCACAGGTCGGCGTGTTGATCTTATTACAACATGAATTACAGACATCCTGCCGTAATAGTGAAACTAGGCTCCGCCATTTCAACTGAAGAATGAAGATGCATGCAAATTACGGTATCCGTGGCGAGGGGATAAAGAAGAGAAGGAAACTTAATGTGATTTTTAAGCTTCTTAGAGTCATCTGTTATGACAAACCTTAACAAGATACCTAAGTATTGTAGACAGGACCAAAGACAATATAATATAGGTAAGACTTTCCTTCGCCATACATCATAGCGTAATCCAAAATGGGCTAAAGTTTAGCTCCTAAAAGTGACGCTAGATGTCTCTAGTAGTATCAAATCGACTATTTTGACCATTTTCCAGAATAGTTCGTGTTTTCTCTCAAAGTATTGATTCGTGGTTACGTAATAAATCGGTGGATGATCGTCAGATGGCGCTCTGGTTAAGTTAACTTCATAATATGATAAATACATTTTTATATTATGTTCCTAGAATGTCCAAAATAAACAAGATAATTATTATGTTACCTACATCGAATTAATTTCTTTCATTTACTACCAAACAATCGAACCTCAAACATATATATATTCTTTGCCTCAAACGAAACGTTCTCTGTTTTTTTGTCTCTCTTCTCTTTACCTTTCACACCTTTAGGCTTGGGGTTAGACATTTTTATTTATGTCTAAATGTATTATCTATCAGTGCCCCCAACTTCATCCGCGTGGCTTTCGGTTTAACTTTGCAAGCCCTCATACATAAAGCACCGCTTTTTAGGTACTTAGTAAGTTTTGAAGAATTTCGTATTTCATGATTCTGATAGAAGGTTTTTAGGGTTCCGTATGCAAAAGATAATAACGAGACCCTACTACCTACCCTCCGCTATTCATCTATTCGTCTGTAACTTTTAAAACATAATAGTTTGTCCTGAAATCTTTAGCAACACAGTAAAAGTCCTTAAATTTATTAATTATTATTCGATCACAAACGTGACGTCATTTTTGGAAACCGAGATGGCGGATGCGATGATTGCATGAAAAATCGATGTGGGTGGTACAACCGGTTATATTCGGGTACAAACGTCATCGTCATCATCATCGTGATCGTGATCGTCATCGTGATCGTCATCGTGATCGTCATCGTCATCGTCGTCATCGTCGTCGTCGTCGTCGTCGTCGTCGTCGTCGTCGTCGTCGTCGTCGTCGTCGTCGTCGTCGTCGTCGTCGTCGTCATCGTCATCGTCATCGTCATCGTCATTATTATCATTACCACTGGGCGCCACCGGAAACAACCGGGTATGACCAGGCACCACCAGGTACCAATAGGCACGATCGGATACCATCAAGCACCTACAATTGGCTACCATCGACTACAATCGTATGACATCAGTTCCCATTGAATTTCATTAGGCTACCATTGGCTACCATCTAGTTCCATGTTTCTACAACCAAAAACTACTCCTAACGTCGAGACAAAAGTAGTAAACTAAACAAATGGTAACAAACATACACTCGAATTGAAGACCTCTTCCTTTTTAAAGTCGGTTACCAAATAACAATAATATAAAAGCATCAAAATATTAAATTTCAATTTCATTATAAAATAATATACCTACTTACCTAGTACAAACAAAGAATCTTACAGTTCAATTTAGAACTTCATTCTTTTTTAAGACGGTTGAAAATAACTATGAATCCCAACTAATATTATTTAAATGCGAAAGTGAGTTTGTTTGTTACGCTTTCATGCCGATTCTACTGAACCGATTATCATGTAATTTTGCATACACATAGGTTAGGGTACCGAGAAGGACATAGGCTATATATTACCCGAGCGAAGCCGCGGGTAACAGCTAGTGTATAATAAAATGAGTACATTAGGAAGCATTTATAATTTTTTTTATAATTCAAAATTATTCTCCCAATCACCTAACCTAATCACTCCCGCACTCGTTCTAACACAAGGTCGGGTACATCGTACTTTAGCGCAAGGCTGCCGCGCTGTGTTTGCGCGCATCCGTGCCGCTCAGTTTTGTTCGTGAACACCCTCTAAGATTTATATGACTTTAGTCAAAAACGCAGGCGCCTGCCTCTGCCGCGTGCGCCTGACTTGCGTACCTACCTACTCGTGAACAAGCCGCTAGACTAGACCAATCAGAAACTTCACATGGTTTGGCGAAACGAAACCTTATTAACATTTGACGAACTTATACAAAAATTGGTGATCAAAAATTCGCTTGACGAATCAAAACAAAATTCAAGCTTGACCAATCATACCCTAAATGCCTAAATCATACAAACGGCCGAAACGCGACCCATACCTACGCGCGTTGGAGCTCGGTACAATTCGCCGCAATGACGAACAAACGTGTAATGATGTTGTAGTGTAGGCAGATCGTGTGGTTTTTGAAGGTACACAACCTAGGTAATAATACAATTATACAGTAGTAAGTACTTGTAGGTTGCTCGTAGAATAATAATATGGTAAAATACAGACTAGGGTAAAACCTCCTTGTATCGGCCACGTCCTGGTATCGGCCTTTCCTACGAGATTACTGACGGCCGATACAAGGTGAGTCAAAATCTTGAAATCGGCCATCAAATATTAATATTAATATATGCCATCTAATCTAGGTAAGTGGCGGCTGATATTAGCCTAAATTAATTTTTTATATTGGCCGAGGGGAGGACGAAAAGGACAATTCTGACTACGACCGATGTATAAAAAATAAAATTATCGTGTACCTATATAATAACCGCTCTACAGGCCATGTGTCCGTGGTTTGAACCCCAATGCCTCTGATGCCACCAATGGTGTGAATGATAACTGAGAACAATTTCAAAGTAATTACTTTGTCATTGGCTAGTTGAAATCGAACCCACCCTCTTTGACTGTAATATTTCATAATAACTTGTTGATGCTATTTTATTAAAGGAAATATTCCAGTTTCTAAAAGAAAACTAAAATCTTGATTTTCTTAAATTTACTTCACCGTCTATTTGATAATATTATATATTTTTAGAATTAATTCGCCTTTTATTTGTTATACCACATAATATTAGCCTAGGCCGATACTAGGCAAATAAGTGGACGTATTTTGGGCGCAAGTGGCCGATCTAAGGGAAATTGGGTGTGTACAAAAGAAAACGTAAATATAAAAAAAATGTTATTGAAATTTCAAATACTTTATGAAATTATAAGAAAGTCAAATAATAGCAGTTTATTAAAAAATACCCCTTAAAAAGTCAGGCTAATAAATGATGAGAGAAAAAGAAGCAAATGAATGTGAAATTTTGTTGACATGGCCGATATAAGGTGGTTTAACCCTACGCAATTTCAAATTAATCGGTAGAGAAGACCTGAGTTTTAAAGATTGTATCCAAACAATCAAGATACCTACCTACTTACCATACATTGCAAGATAAAAGCTTGCAACTTGTTGCAATATAAGTAATAATATTCTAACCACAAAACGAGAAATAAACCTAGATAAAATTAAAATATCGTAGGCATAGCCCTAGATGTCAACGTAATGCGTGGTTTATACTACGGCTGTAGGTATTCATTTCAAGGACAGGACAGAGTCAAACTACTACTAGATAGGTATATATTTTGGGTAAAGCTGGTTATAGTGGTCCTGCGTGTCATCATGTCATGTGATAGTATCATCAGGTTTTTTTTAGTCCCCACTGTAGAAGTATAACCCTTTCTATACCTAACTAACAGAGCTTTATAGCCACAGGAGTCAGTGGATTTGGCCCACACTCTCCAAGCTGGCTAGACGGATTGGTGAGGCTAGTATAGCTGCCTGTTATAGTTTTTATTTTTAACTTACATAGGTACTTATTAAATTTTAAGTTGGTGCAATAAATAAAGTTTATTCACTTAAACAGCAAAAAAATGTACCGAATACTTTTTCTTGCAAAAAGGTAGGTAGGTAGGTAACTACTTTATCTATTCAAAAAATATGAAAGACCATTTCTCAAAAAAAATATTGGCTACCCTAATTGCTTGAGGTACCTACTTGTTTTGTTAGACAACATACCTACCTACATTTAGGTATGAGATGAGCCTGTAATAAAAAAACCGATGTGATAATAACTGCCTACGCTACGGTTGACTACGGATTAGGCGTAGGTACCTACAAGTGTTTCCCACTCCCGCTCCTGCCGAGTTCCCGACTCGTCTCGAACTCGACTGCCAGTGCAAAGTCAACTTAAAGGTCAAGGACACTGCACTGGCGGGCGCCGCCGGCTGGGGCCGCCCGGGGTTGTCAGCTAAGCGAGTCGAGTTTGGTTTGGAATAGGATAGTTTATCAATTTGACCCATATTTAGGAATGTAATGTAATATTGTCAGAATTACATCCAAATTCTAACTAATATTATAAATGCGAAAGAGTTTGTTTGTTTGTTACGCTTTCACGCCGTATCATCATAAATTTTGCATATACATAGGTTAAGATACTGAGAAGGACATAGGCTATATATGACGCGGGCGAAGCCGCGGGTAACAGCTAGTATATTATATATACCAAGTTAGAATAATGACTATAAGTCAGATTGTTAAAAATCTTTTTTTGTTGGACTATGTTAGATAGAACCTACCTATAATCCAACTTAGGGTTGTTGCAAGTTTCCTCAAAATCGGTTCAGTAGTTTTGAAATAGAGAGTTAAGTGTGTATCAGTCATTGGGAAACATTGAAGTCTATGCAATAGGTACATGATGGATTAAAATTATACTGATAACCAAACGTTCTTAATCACTCATTTTTGGCATAGGCGCAGACGTTGAATAATAGCTAATTGATGAAATACATATAGATTTATGCCGATGATCTACTGAGTCAAGGTCAAAGACAATGTTATATTATATTGTCTTTGGCCAAGGTTTTTAATTTTTTTGGTAAAATTTTGCATACCGCCATCTTTCTATTCTTGCCTCCAACAGCTTGCCAACAGCCGGGCACGAAACCGCGGTCAATGGCAGCGCCTCTAGCGGTGACAAATTGACAACCTATAATATCCTCGATGAGAAGCGCCATCTACGAATATTTTACCATTCAGGGGCAAAACTGGGCTACGCTTCGACATATGAAAAATGACAGTCTCGGTATATTATATTGTCTTTGGACAGGACCAACGGTTTAACGGGCATTCCGAAACACGAAGAAGATTGAGAATTTTTTATCTTACGCATGCACAGCGCCTTGGCGGACCGATGTGACTCGTCGATGCTAGCTCGATGGATACGGATGCACGTAGTTACGTAAACATTTTGCTGGTATCGGTGGGTCCTACATTGTATGTGTCTGTCTGTCCGTGTATGTCTATAAAACTAACTTGAGATAAGGTCAATTGTTACTAACCCCAATGGATCCTGTTGTTCAAAATAAATAATTGATTATTATTATAATTATCACCCACTTTAGCTTGCTTAAAATAGTTAAGTGCTAGTAATACGTACAATGAACCACCCAGCTTCTAGATACGAGTACCTCGTATATCGATAGGTCTAATATCGATTAGTAAGCAGCACTCAGTGGAGAGCGTGAAGATTCCAGGGGAAGATTCGAGGAGAGCAATTTTAGTATTTTAGCGTAAGTTATGGGTTTGGATCTGATATGCCTTGCTGTATTTCCCGCAGTGCCGATACACTTCGTGATACCCTCCCCTGGCTTCGGCGATTTACGAAATGCTCTTTGTTATTTATGTATTTTATTCAGGACTAGGAACACGCCTGTTTTATATTGAGTATACGCACGCATCCTAAGTTGTTCCTAGTTGATGTTTTTATAATTATGGTTCCTCCTAATAATAAATCAATATCTATTTTTTTTTGTGTCATGTGGTTGCTGGCAGTGCCATGTAGTTACCGCCAGAGAAAAAAACAGGACCACTCAAAGTCTTCCCGTAGATGTCGTAGATCAATTAAGTATAGATAGAAGTAAATAAAGGCACAGGTATTAGCACTTCAATATACATATTAATTAATTATGAAAAAATAACCTTAAACTAAAAACCATGAAAACAAAATACAATACCTAAAATATATTATTAAAAGGAGTCCCTTTAGGCAAGGTTCCGAAGATACTGGCAGCGTTCCCCCTTTGAATAGCAAGACTAATTGCCAGCTCTTCGGTCTCCTGTGATGTCGACAAAAATCGTTCGAAGACGTGTGGTCACACGTTCAAAAATAATACCACTGTTCGTAAGTACTTTTATTAATTCTGTGGTGTCTGTTCTGTGGTCAAAATTACAAGTACATAACGTCATCCGACTATTTCGCGAAAATTCAACCCCGTTACCGCTGCTACTCGATACTAAACACGAGAAGTTATGAATCGTATCGTGGAAAATATTATTATTACTCACATTATGAATGTCCTCACGTCTGCAGTAAGGTGTCACAACAAAGACAATTAATATAATGACGTCACTTATCATGCGCACACGCATGTTTCATGCGTTATTGGATCGTTATTGCTTGTACGGTTTAGCTACTTATTCTATTATATAGGAAGTAAAATGCACGAGCAACAAATTCCTCAAGCCTTATAAGGATATTCCTGTATAGAGTTGCCCTTAAAGCATCAATATCAACAATATAAAATTTTCTTGGGACCAATGTTTTGATCTCAAAAATATTTTTGTGATTATTCCGGTCAGTATTTGTATGAAAAAACGAACCTGTTTTCGATATTTAAATATAAGAAAAGTTATATTTTGACGAGTGTATCTACAATGCGACACTATTTCATTATTTTCAATTCATAATAATTTGACGCGCTCTGTCACGTGGCGCAGCGGTCAACATGCTGCTCTGCGACATAAATAAATATATACGGACAAATTACATAAATTGAGCTAGCCCCAAAGTAAGTTCAAGATTACAAAGAGAGTTCGAGATTCGATCGACCCCGGGACCTTCCGTGTCTCAGGCAGGTGTGTTGACCGCTGCGCCACGGAGCTCGTCCCAGGTTGGTTCCCCAGTCAGGTCAAGATGGAAAATGATCTTTTCAGATTAACCTGGGTCTTGGATGTTTATCTGTATGTATTTGTAATTAAATATAGTATCGTTGTGTTATCATCCCCATAACACAAATCTCGAACTTACTTTGGGGCTAGCTCAATCTGTGTGATTTGTCCGTATAATACGCGGACAAATCACACGGATAAATATAGTATATTTATTTATTATGATTATTATAAAAAATCTTTGTACAGTAACCCTGTATATTATAAGTAAACTCTCAGAAGTAGAAAGTTAGCACCAAAATCTACAACGTTTGATAATTTGCCAAATTTTACTTTAATTCAAATGTAAATATTAATTTCAATTAATGCTTGAATTGAATATTAACAACTTTGCATGCAACTCTGTCGCATGCGCGCGCCAGCATCTCATCGTTTTTTCGTACGAATGAAACACAGACGTACTTAATGTCACAACAGGGCAATAGATACTAGAAATTATATATGTATTATCATAAAAATCATTATTAGTTTTTGTATTCAGTTATATCAAAACTTGTAGAACAAACGTTTTTGTTTATGGTTATAGCTATCTGCTTTAGCGAGGTTACTGAGTTTTACAAGTAATCTGGTATTTATATGATACTGTATTATTATCATACACCCGGTTGTAAAATTTCAAAATTCAAAATTCTTTATTTGCATAAATGTAGGTATTTTTTTTTTTTCATTTTCTTTCTTTCTTTCTTTAAATACATACGATGTTAACAAATATGTATATCCAGTGTTAAGATGATGTAACCTATACGATACCTCACACATACCTACAATTAATTCAGACATTTGATAGTTGTGGTGAAATAAACAAATACTCACATACACAGCATTCCCATCTAAGCAGTTATTAGAAAAAATATTTAAAAATGAAAAAACGATTTTTTTCATTTTATTTTTTGCGGATAACACTTAGTCTAAGACACTCCGGGGAAAAATACAAATCTAATGACAACTCACACTTTAAAATCGGTCAAGCCGTTTAAGCTACAGAAGATGGACCAGACATACTTACATACATACATATTTACATACACTCGTGCAAAAGACACTACCCTCCTTTATGGTGTCAGTGGGGTAAAATTTTATTTTTGTATAAAAGATGCGCAGATAAAGTAATGTCAAATATTACGTATACGCGTCAAAATAAATACCATTTCTACAAGAGTGTTTGTTCATTTTCCAATATCTAGCGTCTAAAACGCTTACATTTACACCTGACATTTACGCTTTACACCTTAACGCCCACCAACACGCTAAACGTGGCCTTAGAGTTTAATGACTTTGGGCTCTGTCTACCCCGCAAGGGATAAAGACGTGATAATATGTATGTATGTATGTTTGTATGTAAAACCCAGAATTTTTCACATTTATGCACCTGACATAAATAATAAAAATAACACAAAAATCCCGCCCACTAAAGAATACATTACATTGGCTATGCAACTCATAGTTGTACGTAGTATTTTTTCTGTACCCTTAGTAACACGAGCCTATACCGTCGCGCAATATTTTACATGAGGGCCCATAATTAAAAAGGTTGCATTTACTGCGAACTCCGTGATGCTGAGGATGTATATTTATACCAGAACACGATACAGATAATAAATATTTCAATAACAACGCATTCTAAGAAGAGATCCGAGTGGGGGTGATAGCACGCACTGCGTTTATATTAGGGCTGCTCCGCATCGAACCTAAAAACGTAAGTATAAGGATATTTCAATTTAATAAAGTAAGACAAGAAGTTAAATCCTCAATCAAACGAAAGCATTAGTAGATAGCTCGATTATTGAAATCGGGATGATCAATCAATAATTGATGTGAAAGTAAGTGATGAATGGATGGATGTTTACCCAAACATATATCCTTAGTTTAAACCTCTTCACACAAAAATACTGGCTTTGAATTAATTAAACTTGACAAAGTTATTGGTGATATATTCTAGCCGTGTGGTTCCCGGTAGAGTAGAGTAGGACCACTCCAAGTCTTCCCGTGGATGTCGTAAAAGGCGACTTAGGAAACACAAGCTAAACAAAGCTTACAAACATCAAAAAGACCGCTCCAACCCGTCTGGCCAGCGTGGAGAGTGTAGGCCAAATCCTTTGAGTACTCTGGCTAATATAATGCTGTAGTAGTACAGAGAGGGTCGTGCTCCTGTAGTGGAGACTAAAAAAGACCTGATGGATGGATGGTGATATATTGCAAAGCTATAAATGACGCAGATTAAATCACGGGAAAGACTTAATGTACTGCGAAGAGTGGGTGAGTTGTATGCGTCCCTTTTAAATTACATCCTCTAGAATGAAATATACAACAGCAAACGAACATACATTTATACCTACATAGCGGCCAACAATCATGTCTTGAGATGATCATGACACGACTACACGTATGCTTGATGAAAGACTAGTTATCTAATAAGTAATAAAATTTCCTTAAAAGTATTGTCCATTGTCTGGAAATAAAGGTATTTTTTTATGCCTGGTTTGCTTGTTTATTTGGGTTTAAAGAATTTATTTACTCACAAGAATTACAATGGTATTCACTTAAGTGAGTGTAAAACATAATATATAATATTTCGTAAATATCGGCGAGTGTAGGTAGGCGTCACAAAACTCATAAACACTGCGCGCGAGTTGCCAGCGACAAAACTGCGTATGGATATACATTTGTGATAAATAGGTAAACAAACACGGAACACGGACAGGGCATTAGCGTTCACTGGAAGCGACACTTCTATCGTAAGGTGAGTTATCTATGTATTCCATAACTACTTGCATTTGTTATTTTAGGCATAAATATTTATTTTGTGTAATTTAAGTAGTATTACGGATTTATGCGTTTATATTATAAAATTTTTGTGTTTATATTTTCTATGTTTATGAGTATTAAAATTAACTTTTTGTGGGAATTAATTAAGTAGTTAGTTTATGCATGAGATAAATAAATATTTTAGTCAGTATATTATTTATATATATCAAATCTTAAGTGTGTTTATATATCTATTTAGTTTGAAATATGTTAAAAATAATTTATATTATTAACTATATTAATTCAGGAAAAGCTAAACATGTATGGTTTTATTACTTCAGGAGTATTTAATTTAAGTATATTTATGTATATACATATATACACATACATATACACACATACATATATACAGTACATACACCCAGTTGTGATTTTGATAGGTATTATATTGTATATTTTTTTATTATATGGATTTTAAGCAATTTTTTGAACTGATACATTGATTTTGCATCTTTTACACTATTCGGGAGTTGGTTGAATATTTGTGCACCTTCATAAATTATAGTCTTTTTTCCGTAGTTAGTTCTTGGAGGACGCAGGTATATGTTATTGGCGCTTCGTAATAACCTATCGCAGACTTGTCTTTTCTTGGTAAAAGTTATTTGTGTATGTATGTCTTTAGTTATAATTTTTCGTATTAGTATGCATGTGTTATAAGCATATATCTGTTTGATGTTTAACAGTTTTGTTTCTGTATATATTTTTTCTGTCGATGTCAGATAGTCATACTGGAATAGGGATTTTAAACCAATGAAATATTTTATATTCGATGCAGTTTATAAACCGATTTAAATCCTTCCGACTTTCTTCACCAAAAATATAACAAAGAATATGGAGATGAAATTGGTGATTGATTGCAAATTATTAATTTGCCATTACCATTAGTCAATGTCGCTGTTTTCGTGAAGTAGTAACGGTATGAACTCGTATTTCCAGATAATATAAACCGAAAAGTAGGGTAAGCAACAGAAACTTAATTTTATGGTTTTGGTTGCCCTTAAAACCTTAAACAGTAATATTGAAGTTAAAGTTGTAAGACCAAAATGAGGCTCCCGGGCCCCAAAGCATCGCTCTATATAATTCTCTGAGTAAGAGAGAGAGAAGAAAGTTAAAAATTTCAGTTCTGCATGAACCATATGTTCGTAGCGTTTACTATTCTTTCTCTTTTGTTACTTTTACCTAGTACTATGGTTAATAACTTCTACAAAGGATAATTATGTACCTGTGTGATTAGTCCGTATATATTTGTAAAAAAAACCTAAAACAATACTAATAGTATTATAAATAAACGCCGTGTGGTTTCGCGGCACAGTAAAATAGAACCACTCGCAAGTCTTCCCATGGATGTTGTAGAAGGTGACTTAGGAAACACAAGCTAAATAAAGCTTAAAAACATCAAAGAGACCTCTCTAACCCGTCTGGCCAGCGTAGAGAGTGAAGGCCTACTATAAGGCGATAAGGATAACTTATCTGACTGCTCTGGTAGTACAGAGAGGGTTGTGCTCTTGCAGTGTAGACTAAATAAGACTTGATGATGACGATGTTAATAAAAAAACAGTATGATTATTATACATTCTAAAAATAATATATTATACTTTCTAAAAACATTTAGCCTCTGGAGTCAAGAATCTGTACAAATTGTGTAGGAAATCAAAGTACCCACGGAATAATCAGTTGACCTTAGTAGTAGTTGAGCCTTGGGGATGGAAGGAATTAAGTAGAAAAAAATTGTCTTCAAGGGGTCATTCAAGTATTACGTAAGCAGAAAAATAGATATTTTTAACCCCCTCCCCCTTCTCGTCAGCAAAAGTAAGAAAAATTCTTCCCCCTCCCCCTAAGCTTACGTAAACATTGGTTTCAGTTTCACAAAAAATGTTTGTGTATTTTGTGAAATGTTGCTTATGTCATCATCACGTCAACCCCCTCGTCCCCCATGTCATCAAAAATAAGCCGACCCTAAACCCCCCACCCCCTTTCACTGCTTACATAATATTTGAATGACCCCCAATGTAGAGAAATCTAGTTTGAATTTTGTATTCATTTTTGAAAAAGAAACGGTAAGAAAAAGTAGTAACCCTAACTAAAACGTCAGGTACATATCTGTTTGTAACATTGAGTAACCAGAAGTAAAAACACAAAACATTTAAAGAAAAAAAGTAAAGTTTTAAAATTAAGTATAATGAATCTTCCGTTCCAGCAACGTATAGTTATAGACATTAAAAAAACTATCATTTTTGAGAAGATAGAATATCTATGCTTTGATTTTTGAGAATAAATTATTTCAATATTATGTTTGGCATAGCAACCTATATTTTTTTGTAAGAAAACTTATAACTAGTGTCTATACTTTGATTTTTAATAACAAATAAATAAATAATAAATAAATAAATATATAAGGACATATCACACAAATTGAGCTAGCCCCACAGTAAGTTGTGAACTTGTGTCGTGGGATACTAACTCAACGATACTATATTTTATAATATATACTTATATAGATAAACATCCAAGGCCAAGGCCAATCTGAAAAAGACCGTTTTCCATATTGACCTGGCCGGGGATAGAACCCGGGACCTTCGTGTCGCAGGCTGGCGTGTTGACCACTGCGCCACGGAGCTCGACAAATTAAGTAAATATTATGTTTGGCACAACTAAGTTTGAGAAACACAAATAATTAGTTTTAGTAAAATTTGTTGAATCTACTGCGATAAAGTTTCGTATAAAGCTTGATGCTGGACATGAGTTATTGTGAGTTTATCTTTGAGCATTATATCTGTACGCACATTGTTTACAGCTAACGAGAAGTAATACCATCACTAATTGATATCTCTATAATCTTTAACTTCACCGTTATTAACTCATTTCCAATTCGTCGTGTCCAAACAATGGGACTTCAATTTAGGAGAAATCATAATTAATGATTTCTCCATATTTGTTCACATGTGATTACAGAAATTGCGATTTCTCATATTTCTTGTTTTATGATTGACATCACCCATCTATGGGTTAATATGCTATTTTCAAAGGGGTGAAATCTGTGGCCAGTTTTTTATGGAGTTTGATTTATGCTCTGAACTGGTCTGGTATCTGATGTAAGGTAATGAATACCCTGAAGCGATTCACTACGTTTATTGCTGAGAAAATGTTTCTCTTCTCTGAAATAATATTTGACATACATACATATGTAAATACAAACATATATATTATTACGTTTTTATCCCTTGCAGGGTAGACAGAGCCCAAGGTCATAAAACCTAAAGGCCGGGACTGGCGTGTTATATTTGACATGTTCATATAGCTGGTGTTCAAGCTTGCACTTCGTATAATATCGTGCTCAATGAAACTTATATCTAACACTCTGCTGTCTCTTCTGGCGTAACTATTATTGATCACTACATTATTATAAAACAAAGTCCTCCGCCGCGTCTGTCTGTCTGTCTGTCTGTTCGCGATAAACTCAAAAACTACTCCACGGATTTTCATACGGTTTTCACCAATAGATAGAGTGATGCACGAGGAAGGTTTTAAGGTATAACACATGCCCGGGCGCAGCCGGGTAGGGCTGCTAGTTAAGACTAAAAAGAAAATTCGAATACTCATAAGACACTTTTTTTTATCTATCTTCTTATGCTTTATAATATGGCTTCTACCGAGTTTCCGTGATTCTCCTACTTTCCAATTTATTGAGATACAATGAACCGGTGTTGTAGTGTATACAGTTTTAACAAGTAGCAATTAAAGATGGCGTAGATCCTTTAATAAATTCATGGGAGACAAATCTATACCCAGTCCATATGACAGTGTACTTTAACTTTTTCACCCATTGATCATAAGATCGACCATTTATAACACTAATAAAGTTATAGCATAAAGTTCACTAAAATTAATTTTCAAAATCATATAAGGCAAACTTCAACTGAACTCCTTTACTTCCAAATAAAACCCTTTTTCATCCATCACCAGTTAATTACTCTATATCACTAGAGACTTATAGAGCTTGAGAGCGCTTATTATAGGGATTTTTTTTTATTCGGCGTGTAAGTGTGACTCTATTGAACTGGAAGCAAGATTTTAAACTCTGAACGCTTTTTAGACTTCCGTACCTCAAAGCGTAAAAAGGATCAATTATCGGATTACTTTTTATATTCTCAAAATTGCGCGGAGGCGCAGACGTTTGCAGTCCATTACAGCTTACAAAACATAATAGTACATTACTGCAGAGGCCGGGAAGTAAGGGATTGCCGGACGAGTATAGTTTTCAAGGCCGAGCGTCAGCGAGGCCTTGACAATAGTTACGAGTCCGGCAATCCCTTTCCCGCCGAGGAAAGTATAGAGATTTTCTCAATAAATGTGAGGAAATTTAACTTAAAGTTACACATAAACTTACATGCCTTAAATATTTCCCCTTACTAGGTATTTGCCGGTAGTAATTTTTCCACTTTCAAGTTTCAAATTAGGCGAAGTAGGTACTTAAAATCCATTGCAGTGTTGCTTTCATCACTAAAACTCATTTTGAACCGTTTCATTTCGAATAAATAACCAACTTTGCACATATTTACCGAAAACAATCAATGTCAATCAATTACTGCAAAGCGTTAATCACAAACTACGAAGAAGATACTATTACTAGTATCAGACGACCGACTGCCATATGTTATCTCTAGGCAATAAGGATCATAGACAAATAATGGAGTGAGGGTGAAAATGAAAAAAATGCCATACAATTCCTTTTGAGTTTCTATGGGGGGCCATAAATTCAAAGTCAATTGACGTGTGTTCTATGCCCTAAAATCCGTAAAGGCAGTTTTTCGGCAGTGGCGTTAATCACTACGGGTATAGTGAAAATAACAGATCTCCCGAGTTTTTAATTTTTTTATTTTCAGTTGTCAATTCCAGCAAAGGAAACAATGCCCATAGAGCCCAGTCATATTTTTCACAAAAAATTTAATAGATCATAGATTATTGTTTTCTTCTCTCGCAACGAAAATTAAGCATATTTTCGTATGATCACATATCGATATTTTAATGAAATTGTAGTTATATTCACGTATTATATGCATTTTTTAAAAATGCAGTGGTAGTAAACTGGCTGTATGACAAGTGACATAATTTACGTTACATAGATTAATTAAAAAGTTTTGAGCAGCGGCCGGGAAGTAATTTTCATACTTATTTCCTGGCCTAGGCCGGCAATGCGATGAATGAACCAAGAATTACAAACTTCCGGTCTTCTTTTTACTACAGTAATGCCTACATTTCCGAGCATGTTTGAGAAAATTGTTATTGCAGTACCTGGAGTAAGTTCTTACTTCAAAAGTCATCCCAAGACCAACACATGATTACGACAAATGCAAAGACAATTGCAATCAAGCCGTAAAAATAAAAACAAGCGCGTCATTGAAGCCAGAACAAAGACGTTTAACGAAGGAAGCAGAGTTGAGAGTTTCAAATGACGATATAAAAACTGACCTTTTGCTTGTGCCATTTATTGGCAATAATTTCATAAAATACGTTCAGAACATCAGTTTAAAATTTTTATTCACATACACTAAAAAAATACTTCTTGTTTGCGCAAGAGTGAGATCATTTGACTACTAAAAGCAATTCAGATTTTTACTGTAACTATACAGTTCCGTTTTTGAATTTGTTTTGTGCTAAGTATCGTTAGTATGAGCCGTGTGGTTTTGGGCATAGTAGAATAGGATCACTCCAAGTCTTCCCTTGGAACCCCGTTAGGGAACACAAGCTAAACAAAGCTTATAAACATCAAAGAGACCTCCAACCTATTAGGCGTGGAGAGTGTAGGCCAAATCCTCCGACTGCTCTGGCTAATATATTGCTTTGGTAGTGCAGCGCCTGTCGTGCCACCTCCTGCAATTAAAAGGCCTGATGATGATGATCATTTGTTGAAATAACTATTGTGTATTAATAGCGCGGATGTTAAAAAAATCCGTGCAGTTTACATTACATTACATGTACAAAATATGCTGTTAATCTATCTTCACTTTTTTGGCTATTTTTCTAATTATAGCTTAGCTTTTTTAAAAACGTGACGTGCAAGCAATCTAATGCTAAAACCATCCTCTCTTAATAATTAATTTATTAAATAATGAAAATACCTACAAATAAGATTTATTATATGCACTCAACAATACAAACGAACAACTTAACGACTAACGGCAATCATAAAATTGTGTATTAACATTATTAAAATATACCTATCCACATTGTCCACTATACTAACTTTTGATGAACTATTATATCTATCAATTTATGTTAACTTTATTGCCTATATGTTGCATGAGGTTGTATACATTTTAAACAAAACCTATTGTTGACATTGATTAGGTACACATAACGGTAATTATGAATATTTGTGTGCGTTTTATGAAAATTATAGGTTGAAGACATTAGAGGTATATTAATAGTTCTATAAAATACATAAAGCAATCATTTTGTATTTAAAATTAATCTTAGTGTAAAAGCACATTGATAAATTGTTTCCTATGAATCAGCTAACATAGAGAATATGTCTTCACCTCAAATGCTTATAACATGTTTTCTTTGTCCTTAAAGCTGACGTTTCGAAAAAGGAAGTTTGTTTGAATTGGAAAACGAATGCAGTTTGTCTTTTTTTGACATAGGACGGCAAACGAGCAAGCGGGTCATCATCATCATCATTTCGTGTAGGTGACTCGGTTAATCGACCTTGTACACCCTGGTGTCAGAGTTCTTCGGAACCGCCTCTCGGCCTCTGACGTGGTTCCTTTAACGACTACCAGATGGCAGCCGGGACCACCGGCTTAACGTGCCTTCCGAGGCACGGAATCATCTTTCTTATCAGACAATCAGGTGATTCATGCCTGCAGTGTCCTAACCAAACTGGAAACAACTTAACTAAGTATGCTTCCCGTGGGAATCGAACCCACGACCCCCGGGTCCACAAAGCAAACGCCTTAACCACTGGACCACGGACCAAGCGGGTCAACTGATGGCAAGTGATCACCGCTGCCCATGGACTAATGCCTCACCATCAGGGAGGGGGGATGGGCCTCCGGCTCTCTTACTCACCATCTACTACTACTCTAACGTCGATTTTCTGTGAGAGTGTGTTCCTTCCCCGGACGAACCGACCCATTCATGCTACTAGCAAAGTCATTTTTGCCGGTAGAGTAGCTCTACCACAACCCTCGAGCAACACGGCTTCCGTACCGGAAACCTCTTATTGGTCTAAGTTTTTTTTTTCTGAATGGATATCTAAAATGATCATTTAGTTACAATTATTCCTGACGAGAAAGAAGCACTGTAATTTTTATATGTGTGTGTGAGCCTGTATAGCTAAAGCAATATTTAATGAAAAAAAAAATTATCAACGAAACAGGTTCTGATAAATATCAGGGTTATCAAATTAGTTTGTGATCCGTGTGCATTTAAATCTTAACTAATATTTTAAATGCGAAAGTTTGTTTGTTTTTTTGTTCACACCATATCTACTAAACCGATCATCATGAAATTTGCATACACATAGGTTAGGGTACTGAGAAGGACATTGGCTTAAATCATGCGGGCGAAGCCGCAGATAACAGCTAGTAAATGAATAAATGGATTTATTGTTTTTCTAGCATCTAAAAATGTTCTTTAGTGGAACACAGTATGTGTTTCTGTTTTGTTACCGGAGAAGCTATCTCAGGCCACTTTTTTTACGCCTAAACATGCTAAACGTGACCTTTGGGTTTTATGACCTTTAGCCCTGTCTACCCCGCAAAGGATAAGGACGTGATAATATGTATGTCTGTAAGTCTATATGTGCGAGTAAGTTTATGGAAGTAAGACATCCGGGAGCTTGCGTGTGAAGCCACCATTATGTCGTATGTGTGAATTGTAAGCATCTCACTAATAGGGAGGAAACAAATGGAAAGCTGCTATACAATATTGTCCGCATCGTGTGTAGGTCTGTCAGGTTTTATGAATATTACTCGTTAAAGCATAAAAAACCGTAAAGTTAACTGACTGACCGCCGTGTGGTTCCCGGCAGAGTAGAATATGACCACTCCAAGTCATCCCGTGGATGTCGTAAAAGGCGACTAAAGAAACACAAGCTAAACAAAGCTATAAAATTAACATCAAAGAGACCTCTCCAATCCGTCTGGCCAGCGTGGAGAGTGTAGGCCAAATCCTCTGACTACTCAGGCTAGTATATGGCTCTGATAGTACAGAGAGGGTCGTGCTCCTGCAGTGGAGACTAGAAAGACCTGATGATGATAACTGACAGGCGTCATTGGTTCTTTAATGTGCCCATTTTTAGGGTTCCGTAGTAAACTAGGAACCCTTATAGTTTCGCCATGTCTGTCTGTCTGTCTGTCTGTCTGTCCGTCCGCGGTTTTACTCAGAGACTATAAGTACTAGAAAGCTGTAATTTAGTATGAGTATGTATAATAATCATAACAAAAAAGTTGTAGAAAAAAATCTCGAAAAAAAATTTTTTTTTTGGTAGCTCCCATACAAGTAAATTGGGGGAGTAAATTTTTTTTCTCTACTTACCCATCGTGTGGAGTATCGTTAAAAAGGTCTTTGAAAAGTATTGTGAGGTTGAGAACACCATTTTTCGATTTAGGGATCCGTTTCCGAAATATTTGGTTTTAAAGTGCAAATTTTTGTTAGAGGTACGTGTCCCCCTCCTCTATCTCCTAAACGGTTATATATAGATACGTGAAAAAAATTACAGCAGTAGTATATATACTGAAATTGAAAGGAAAACTATCAGAGCTGGGTACTAAGTACAAACTAAAAAGATATAGGCAACCAACTAATAAAATGTACTGGAAAATGTAAAATTTCATACAATCTTTATTGTTAGATGTTTTCGGTCGTTAAACTGTGAGGTGCGAGTGTAAACAGTGTGAACTCAAAGTTGTCATTCGCAACTACGGAACCCTATACTGCGCGTGGCCCGACACGCACTTGGCCGGTTTTTTTGAATAAACGAATTGAAAATTTTACATATTATTAATATATTCAAAGTTCAAAGGATTTTTGGATAATGGAATCAAAAACTGAATAGGTACGATTGGCTGCCTTTTGGAGACTAAGTGCATTAATCTGTTTTTTTTTTTAGAAAATGATGTGAATTTCAAGCCTGAATGCTGTTAATAATAGTGGAATCCGGACTCCGATGCAACCATACTGTAGACGCAAATAGGAAATACGGAATACTGATAATAATTTTCTGTTTACTAATTTAATCACTTAAGCTACGAAATTAAGTCAATGTAAATGACGCTTAGTGATAAATGAGTGAATAACGTACCTAAAAGAATAACTTTAAAGTAAAAATTTTAAATCTATCATTCTTAAAGTAATGATATTTACAGTGAAGATTACCCCACCTGACGATTATATAGTTTGTTTTGTTTTTTCATGTATCGTGTGGACCCAACACTGGTGTCAGACTGTTCAATTTGCCTGAAGGCACTTCATATTGCTTAACAACTGTCGTCTAACAATGATAACAGCTTAACGTACCAAGAGTGTCTTCCAAAGCATTATAGAACACGAGATATTTTTATGCCTCTTGCCTCCCTCCCAGGTTTGCTATTGTATATTGTAAGCGCTAACAACACCCAAGGGGCTATCAAGCTTCTCAACAACAACAGTGAAAGTTGTAAATCTTCACATACAGTTTAACCTTTTAATTATACAAGTGCACATAAATATGGAGTAATGATAAGTATACTAAACGCTGGCGGCCGTCCGTCTTCATTAAGACCGTAATTGAGATTTACCTGGTGATTTTCCTTGGTGACGGTATTTTCGAACTAGTCCACATAGCGGTCTAAAAGTACGTTCGCTCTTATACGTATAAGACATGAAATATTATTTTATAGTATTCTGGCTTTCAAAAATAATGTATTTGTTTCATATTAAGACCGTATTTAAGATTTACCTGGTGATTTTCTTTGGCGACGGTATTTTCAAACTAGTCCACGTAGCGGTCTACGAGTACGTATGCTCATATGAGACATTATTTTGTAGTAGTAATATAACAAGAAACAAGTTTTTCAAAAAATAAGTTAAACCTGAATGGCGTTTGAAATATTTTATGACCGCCATGTTGTATTTTTGCTGATGTTACATATCCTGTGACACTTTGGAGACACCTGAGGGTAGCATACTCATCTAATGACACTTCAAAATCTTTAGTTTTAAGTTATTATGACCAAAAGCACTTTTAATATGACTTCATTTTTAGTCTTCGATTATCAGTATGACTTTCTGTCGTTCTGTCAGCTCAATCAGTTTTTCTGGAGAAAAAGGGTTTCAAGTAGAAATTTATACTAAATTTAATTTAAATACTCAAGTTTGTTAAAACACTTCTAATCAAAATTTTAAGTAAACTCAATCAAGATATCATATGTCGCATTATTTGCTTATTTGTACCAAATCCCAATCATTTCACGAGTCTGAGGGACGAATTATATACGACCGCGTGACCGAGAGGCTTGGCCGAGAAAACAGAGACCGCGGCCGCACCGCTTTTCAAAATATTTGAACCGGGATAGGCGCTGCACTGCTTCTCTCATAATTTTGCGGTGTAGAGACCGGACCGCTCAGTCGCGCGGACGCCTATAAATCGAGCCCTACCACAGATTTTATTTAATAGTTACGACGTAATCCTTACTCTTTTTTGTTTTTGTAATTAATTCTTGTAATTTAAAATTAACCCTGATTTGTTATTTTATACTAGTTAAAAAGACGCAATATCTTTAAAGAAATTCGTGAGTCCTTATACAAATATCACGAAAGATAAACAACTATAAATATATGGACAGGGAAAGGGTGTCTTACTCAACACAACACTCGAAGTCGGAGCCGACTAGCTTATTGCACTGTTACAGGCGCTTATATTATAAGATAGTCACGTTTAGTGCCAAACCAATAAAATATGGCGATACAAAGCCATTCGATATAAACACAGAGTTGCGGGCTTAGGATTTAACGAATGGTTGGATTTGTATCATTAGAGTTTAAATTCGTGTTTAAACTTATACCTTAGGCTTATACGTAGCCTTTATAATTATGTTGAATCAAAGTGTGTATTATGTAAAGTCGGGGACAGATAACTAAAAATGCTTTTCATTAATGGTAATGGTACTTACCTATAACAGTACAGCGTACGGCAACTTTGAGAGTCATTATGTATGGAAAATGTAAAAGTTAGTGGTATCTATGCGTTTGATTTTGATGTCTATTAGTAAAAGTTAAATAAGTAGGTTTATTTTTCTTATTTTTTTTTTGTATGCGATTGTTAAAAGTAAATTGTAAGTTGCTAAGACAGATGTCAAGTTTGAAAAATCTGACACCATTGTTGGCCATTTACACACACGAAAAAACAAAACCTAACCCGATTGGTTACGGGTGTCATCCTCAACTGTTACAAGTATGGTATCGGGTACGCTCACCCTCAGGCCTATTTGCTAACTTTTGACAACTACGGTGTACATCATTTTCGTGGTAACTTCAATATTCATTACGGCTTCGGCATGAATGGCTATTTTTATTTAAGATATGAAAACCGTAATGGATGCTAAAGTGACAATCAAATCGTTGTACACCGAGTTAGCAAATCGGCCTGCCGGTCTCCGGAGCCGCTCCTATCTCATCCCAATCCAATGGAATAAGAAGCATCTCAAATACCTCTACTCCCCCAGTCCAGAAAATTCTAACCCTTTTTTCAGAACGGTTTTGATCAGCAGCAGCGTCGGAACCACGATAAGTCAAACAAACAGCGCTCATTAAATCAAAAGCAAAGATGAACTGAAAATCATTTTATCCGCAAAATTTACTTTCACTATCTTTAATAATTATCTCTTATAGGCTTCACACTGCTAACTCCTTATCTTCTAGCACATTAGGATCTCATACATTAGCAGCGGCATGTCGGACACTGGTGCCGGTCGGAAGGTCGGCTGAAGTTATGAGCCACGAGCGCTTTGTAGCGCGCCGACACCGACACCGCTCACAGCTCTGACCACATCGAATACTAACAACGGATATGGCGTGTTCAGCGACTATTCATGAGCCAGAGTATCATTAATAGCCACATAAGACTGTTTGGGTATACTTTTTACAAGATACATAAGATCCCATACATTGGTAGTGGCATGTCGGACACTGGTGCCGGTCGGAAGGTCGGCCGGAGTTAATATGAGCTACGAGCGCTTTGTAGCGCGCCGACACCAACACCGCTCACAGCTCTGACCACACCGAATACTAACACCGGATATAGCGTATTTAGCGACTATTCATGAGCCAGAATATCATTGCATCCACATAATTCTCTTTGGCTATACTTTTTACAAGAGCAATAGATGCGGCGGCATGTCGGACACTGGCTCCGACTGGTTCCGACTAGCAAGTCGGAAGGTCGTTTGGAGCTATGAGCCACGAGCGCTTTGTAGCACGCCAATACCGATACCGCTCAAAGCTCTGATCTGACTACACCGAATACTAACAACAGATATGGCGTATTTAGCAACTATTCATGATTTAGTCTAGCACTGTAGCTTCATAGCCTGCTTTAGATATACTTTTGTACAAGAAAACATTATACTCCCATACATTAGCATTGGCAGTCGGATACTGGTGCTGGTCAGAAGGTTGGAAAATTACGAGCTACGAGCTACCCTGAGCGCTTTGTAGAACTGAAACTAAAAAAACTTGTACCAATTACTTGTGGTAATAAAATAACACTGTAGTTCTAAAGTGAGGAGGCGGCACGGTAGGAATTACGTGACAACAAAGTAGAAAATCACCTTATGCCATATATGAAGGCATTGAATAACGCTAAAGAACTTAATCCACCTACAAGGTTAAACACCTCTGTTGTATTGAAGATCCCAACAAAACGCGTGGATGTAAGCCTATTAAAGAATTAAGATTGAGAAAAGGTTATGCAAGCAGGTGCCAAGTTTAAGCTAACAAGTAGCAAAATATTGCTACACTTTTGTTTGCAAACAAATGTGGCTACTATCACTTCAAATGGCATACGGAATGCTCTAATTGTTATTTTATTTATTAGGCACATCAACAACATAAACATAGACAATCCATTTTAACATTTATAAAACTTATTCTAATGTTTACATCTTTTACAGCACAGCACATGCACAGCATTTTTGTGTAGATAGGGGTTAAATAGACGCCGTAGCGGACCCCGTGCACCAAACAACCTTACCTGAGGATGTAACCGAGAAAATACTCAGATAAGAGATAGGACGCCGCGGTACAAACGACCCAGACATAGGCCAAGAGATAGAATCGATGGATTAATATGGAAAATTTAAGGAATAAGTGAAAATAGAAAATCTGGAGAAAATTGACAAAGGATAGGTGGATGAAACTTGGTGAAGTAGCCAAGATTCATAAAGGGTTGGAGCGCCGTAAGGAGAAAGAGATACATACGTCTAAAATCTTAAGAAAGACTTGTCTAAAACAAAAAAATAGAACCATAAACGAAAAAGAATTTGGAAAGTTGGAATTCAAACTGCCATGTCGTGTAAAGGATTTGCTGGCCTAACTATTTAATGTATAGTCAGCGACTTATTAGGTACGTGACAAGACGGAACCCGATATTCAGATAGAAGTAACTTTATTCGGAGAGGCTCCTTTGCACCGCAAAGTACTTCTTCGTGATAACTAAAGGTACCCGCGGTATAGTTCTTGTACTCTAGCCTAAAGTTATTATTTTTTTGCAAATAGATATACATATAAGATATACTATACAACCGAAAGTCTACGCTCGTAGCTCACAGGTTGCTCAATCAACCAATCTGTGTAGATTGGTGGATTGAAGTGTTCATGGAGTATATTTTTTGCAAATTGTATAAAAAGAACGTGCACTATTTGTTATCGATAATTTATGATATTTCCCAGCTCTATTCAAAAGTTAAAGATAGGTGTGCTTAGCGGAATAAAATTTTAATATTAAAAATTGCTATCGTGAGCGCAACTAAAAGGTGCGCTCCGAGGAATAATTTAGTTGCGCTTCAAAATGGTTGCGCTACGAGGAATACTTCAACAGTCATAATAATATAGCCTCAAGTTGTTCAAATGCAACTTATTGCAATAAACAACCGCATCTACTGTTTTGAGGTAGGTGTAACAAACAACCGAAAGTCCTCGCTCGCGGGTTGCTCAGTGCAGTACACGAAGTGATCGTTCAAGTAAAACAGTTCTCGTGTTCTGTCGGAGATTCAGAGCATTGAGCCTGCTAATGCTCGAATAAACATTGCGAACGAGCATTGTGAAGAAATGTGCTGATTTCTTCAGAGTTAATAAGCTTTCTACCGTAAAATAACATATATTTTGGTATTAAACAAATAAACCAGCCAAGTGCGAGTCGAACTCACGCAATGAGTGTTCCGTACAAAATTTAATGTGAAGTCGCTCTAAGAATTGCTTCGAGTCAAATAAATGAGGGTTCTAAAATGCTACCACCATATGGTGGCACTGAAACATTAGACCAAGAGCTTGATGGCCCAGGTGACTTGTGCATTATTAGCTTTTACGCGTGTAAAGCAACTCTGGGCGTGGTCCCCATTGGCATGGTTGACCTACAGTGGCACAAATTTTTCTCGAGTTTCTGCATTGTTCGGAAAGCACGATAAACCGTTGTTCCCGGTTGTCATCATAAGATGGCAGTCGCTAAGCTGAATCAGATGCCTTTAGGCATTTTGAAAAATCTGACACCAGTGTTGGCCAATAAGCAAGCAAGTGCAACCCTTATTCCTTAAACAATTATGTGAAGGTAATTACAAAATGGACAGAACACATTGTTCGAAGAAATCATTACTCTTTTTACGATGCTTGCTAACTTTTAACGCATTTCGCCCTAAATATCGACATGAAACAAGTTAATATTTTAACTAAATATTTTTTAGCGACATGAACAATAACTTAGTCAGAAACTTAGGCAAAGTCATTAGTGAATGAAAGTTAATTATAATATTTTTAATTGTTAGCAAACTGTTTAACTATTTAAATGTTGAAAACTTATTTGAGACAAGGTCAAATTAGACATAGTACTATTTATTTAAATAAAATTATTTTAATACGGTTTTTATCGCGTTTATTACATTATTTATACACCTAACGTTGCGAGCACTTTACAGTGTTCGTGGTCGCAGGTAGACTAAGTTGACATTTGTCTAGTATTTTATAAGAACTGCAAAATCTACCGCCTAAAATATTTATTGATAACGTTCCGGATGTACGCAGTATTGGCTCACGGTGTCTGAAAGTCTTGCAGTCTTCTGCTTAGCTTGAGATTTAAATGTGTAACAATCGCGAAAACATAAGAAAACATTATAGTACTATTTAGCTTAATAACCTACACACTAAAGCGATGACTAGCATAATCTAGACATGCTTTAAGTATGTTACTAACCAAACATCACCATTGGAGAGCCACTAAGCACTGGACACAAATAGTTCAAGTAGAGAAAACTGAGGAAAGTTGAAAGACAATGACTTACTGATCTTAGGGTAAATAATGAGGTTTAGTGCAAGGTTAAGAGATGTTTAAGAGACACTATAAATATGAGGTCGGGGAAAAGTTTTTTCGTATTTTTTAGAGATTTTATCTGTTCATATCTTAGAGCATTAAAATGCTCTAAGGTTCATATAAAAGAGCTGTGTAGGTATTGGATTTCGCAGAATGAAAACGCTTAAACTAACTAAGCTTACTCCAGGTAACGGGTCATAATATTGTCATAAATTTCAAAATGTAGTTAAGTAACGTTTTTCTGTATTTTCCGCTTTTTTTAAATAATTCTTTTTAAATATATCGATTTTCTTCGATAATTTGATATATTTAAAACAAAAATAATAGAAATAAAGACTTCGCCCAAATATAAACATTGCCCAAAATAACCGAACCAAAAGCAACCATTCTATTTCACTCTCAGAGTGAAATAGAATCAGACATTTTCATAACAAAATCCATATTATCCCATTGACCTAAGCCTAAGCCAAATAACCTCATATTTGTAACCGTATTCAGTTTGCTTTTTTTAGATATCGTTATATTGGTATTTATTTTAAGATTGTTCTGCTGTGATAATCTGATAACAATAATGCACTTTCCAGATAGCCTAGTGCCTAGCCTTCCGACAAAGTGACCTGAATTCTATTTTGGTTACATGTTTACTTTTGATTTTTATAAATACTAGCTTTCACGTTAATTTCAAAAGCAGCCTGTGTGTTAATCTGGTTAATAAACTATCTGAGTGCAAAATGTTGTGATTCAGTAACAAACATCCAAACATACAAATTTTCGCATTTACAATATGAAGTAGGATAGGATAGTTCGTCGTTTCCTGCCACTTTTTCCGCGTGGATTTCGATTCCCGGCCTCTAGACCCGGGATTCCTAAGGATCTTAGGTGAGGACGTTACCGGCAATCCGTAGAAAGGCATTAAATAGACAGCGTTAAAAATAAACATTAAAAGAAGTACAGTTATTAAAAACGACAAGACATAAAAAACCGAGATTATAGGGCATTTATTAAAACGACTATAATTTTTCCGAATTCCAAGACACATCATCAACATAATGACATTCAGGGAACTCCATAAGTAGAGGGACATTTTTTTATAACTTTATTATAAATCAGGGATCCGCATAAACAATAATTATACCTGAATTGCTTCATTTACTTGCAGTTACTATTTATTAACATCATCAACCTTATAGTCTTCGTTTTAAGATTGAACGTTTTTTATTATTTCTTTGTGGTAAATAAGAATGTTCGAGAAGAAATTCTTTTCATGAACTTTGCCTCATAAACTTTATATTGCAATTACATAAATGTTTTTCCCAACATTTTAAATTCCTTGCGTGCTGATAATTATTCCACATTTTTGACGTCAGGCCTTATGTTACTTCACCTTTAATGTATAATTTTCTTGTAAAACAGGCTGACAATGTGATCTTCACAACTACGTATATTTTGCCTCGTCAGGGTATCCCATCCGTCAACTAACTTAAATTCTTATTTTTTAATTAACCTACTTCGTGTTTGGTTAATAATGAAATGGTAATACTAAGCAAACAAGTAGCATTATTTAAAAAAAATACGTCCGAATGCCTACTGCGCGTACTTTTTGACAGTTTACATCTGCCGTATTATTTTATTTTGCTGAAATCATAAATTCGCTGTGATACATACATACATATTATCACGCCTCTATCTTTCCCATAGGAGTAGGCAGAGACTATGGATCTCCACTTGCTACGATCCTTACAAACCTCTTTCGCTTCATCTACATTCATTACTCTTTTCATGCATACTCGCTGGTTTCGGGTACTCCTTACTTCTCCTTTTGCAAGAACGTTCGTACTTTGGTCGCTGTGATAAGTAAGACTTTAGGTCTACAACTCTACTTACAGACCCAGAATTTATCTATTTATTCACATTTGCAATAAAATGACAAAGTAGGTCAAACAACATACAAACAATTAAATTGTGTCAAGTCAACAAACATTCTGATTTGTTCAGACCACACATTTTTTCAAAAGAAAAATACATTCACAAGTACGGAGTGCGAAAGTGGGAGCCAATCAAAGTCAATTTAGCTGTAACACGTTATCTTGACCTTTCCCGGGTGTCAACAACCTGGGTTGGGCCGTTACGGTATCAAGAATGTATTATATCACAATAATTTTCAGCTGTCACAGTATTAAGTAGCACACCATTCCATCACGGATGGATATCATCATCGACTCTGACCGCACTTTTTAAATGTAATACATTTTGGTCGTTTTTGCTACCAGATAATTGTGCTGTGTCATGATCGGGATTGACAAGTGTGCTTAAATTTCGCTACCTTTTATTTGCATCCTTATCCTTATACAATGTATTTGCTATTAAACTGGCGATTATTTAAATTCCCATTCTCGATATGAAAACTAATAACTTTAGTCTATGAACCAGCCTGAAATTTAAAAAAATATAACAGCGCTCCATACGTTTTGGATCAGTAGTTATTTAACATACTATGAAATTGCCCATTTATTTTTCTTGATTTTTGACTTGGTCATAGTACGATACTACTTATCATGTTCACATTTATTACAAAGATTAAAAATAAACTGGAAAGTTCAAAAAATTACCAAGACTTTTTGCTTACTAGTATTTCTAAAATGCCACCTTGATTTCCTATTTCAACGAGTTAACATTGCTAGCTGCAGTGCACAATTCCTAGCGTTTGCACGAAATAAATGTTCAACAATGGCAAAGTCCACCCACAAAAAGAACAAACACAAGACAAATTGATATTTCCGAAGACAAATACGGTGCTATGTTTATCCATGCATCTGCACCTCCCATAATTGGAAGTGTATCGGGGAGGGCACGCGAGACTATTGGAGGTATGGTCTCCAATGAAAGCTAAGCTTTGTTGGGAATAAAACTAGTTGATATCGGGATAATTACAGGTGTCATAATTAGCAGTCACGCAAAACCATTTCAAATTGAAGACTTCACTGAAAGCAAAGCTACGTTTTAGTAGCCAAGCCATAGCAAGATATAGCCACTTTACCTTCTACATATGTACATGTACATGCCTATGTGGGTGGCATCTCTCTCCATAAGATGAATTGCCTTTAAGTCTTTGAGCTTACGAGTATTTCAATGCTATTCTAATGTATTGATTTGGCTCCATTGCAACCAAAGCTTTTCCTGGGTGAGGTATCGCACTATGCTTCCATTTCTGCTAGAGTCGGTATAACGGTAACGAAAAATGTATTGTGTGATATTGTCAGACAAACAATGTTATTCTGTAAAAAAAATAGTAATAACTTCAACGGATTGTAGTAATATTAAGAAATTAGAAGACAACGGTTATTTATTACAACCTCATCCAAGTGTGTTCCCGGTAACAAGTGCAGCCCGTTATTGTCAACTCTCCCACAAATTACTAGTAATTTTAGACATCGTCTGTAGCATATTATCTCTCTCAATGGTCGCAGCACCTTATCTGTCCATAGTGGTACGGTCCCGACAGGTCGCTATTACAATACCAAGATTGCAGTCCGAGACCAGTTATTAATAAATAGTTAATACTCCCTCTGTCTACAAACTCAACAGAGATTTTAAATCATAAAGTAATTACGGCTCTATGATAGGAGAGATTGAGAAATGAAAACGCGGGGATGTTCAGGTATCCGAGTAAAGAGTTAGACACAAGCAGCATATTCTGTGAATCCTTCGTTATTATTAAATAACTTTTCCATGTGAATATATTAAATATTTCTTAGTCTATTTTACGCTATAACTGCTGGATGAATATTGATCATATTGTACAATTTAAATAATTTACTTAACATAATTTCTTTTAAATGCTGACAGTTTCAGCCTATTTAGTAGGCAAAAGTGAAAATTACTTTTTTTGGAGGATTATGCTGACAATTTCAGCCTATTCAGTAGGGTATCTCCTTCAGTAGTTCCTTTACACTTACTCATTAGATGGCTTACTGTCACAATTTACTAACTGTCAGTGTTTTCCGACTAAAATACGTGAGTGAAACTTTTTTTCTGTTTTTATAAAAAATCGCTAGTTATTTTTAACCGTTTATTATAACGAAGAGTGCAAGTATTTTTTTACATCTAATAAAATTTTGAAGTTTCAGTGTGCACCTTGCTCATTCTTCGTAAACGCGGCTCTGCTTCGTAGCTCAGGCCGCTGTAATGCCAGTGGTGGTTGAAGGGAAACGTTTTTAAACGTGGTCACTGTCGCCGGTGGGTAATTTCATTTAGCTTTCTAAATCTATGATCAATATGGACCGTTTTCTATTTCGTTTTCTTACACTGATAACGGCTTTGTTCCTTTTACTCGTCTTGATAATAACGATTAAGTAATTCGAATATTGTTTTCTTTAATTAACACATACGCAAAAATAACAGAGGTTACTTTAATCAATTTCTTGTTGTAAAAAATTAAGTTACTTTTTGAAGATCGTTTGTCACTTTTCTTTTTTATACGAGTAATTTGAGTGCGTTTGACCTATCTTGTTTGATAGGAAGCAACGATAAGGTTTAGGGTGGTACATACAAGTTATCTTGAAAATCCCTTAATTGTACATTGTACACGGACACCTTGGATTTAATATTTGGATACTCACTGTAGAGGCGAATTGTAACCATAATGTTAATCATATTATCCTCATTATAAATGACAAAGATGTGCACAGGATTGGGACGGATGGCGGAAACAAAGAGAGGCCTATGCTCAGCAGTGGGCGGACGATGGGCTGAGATGATCATCATATGATGATAGCGATAATCTGAGGCACAGTAAAGTAGACCGTATCTACTTTCCTGGGCCTTTCATTTTGGAAAACGTTACTGTTCTTAGTATTGACAACTTATCAAAATCAAATCAAAATTATTTATTTGCCTTAAACAGGGTACATAAAGATGATGGTAGGTACATGTGTTGAGAACAAGCCTATTTAGCCACATTTAATAGCATGCAAATTTTTGTGTTAGTAATTAAACGCTCATTATGCAGATTTATGTCACAATCAAATTAAGAATCGTAAATGGTAAAATGTCAAAATATCAAATAATACAAATGAATCAAATCAAATAACAAATATGTATATAAATATAGTAATGTCACAAGATTAAATATGAATAGTTATTTGGTTGACATAAATTCGTTAATTTTATAAAAACACTTGTCTATAAACCATTTACATAGTTTAATCCTAAAATGATTTAATGGTAGTTCGCGAATAGATCTTGAAATCTTGTTATATATATTAATTGCCATATAGTAACAGTTTCTTTGAAAATATGTTGTTCTCGAAGATGGCACAAGTAATTTTGTTGGATCTCTTGACAAGTGTTTTTTATTTACATTTGCTTTTGTGAACAGCTCTGGGTGTTTTTTCACAAATAAACCAGCCTCTAAAATATACAGAGATGGCAAGGTTAATAATTTTAATTTCTTAAATAAAGGTCTGCATGGGTCATATGGGTATGCCAGACACATCGCACGTACGCATTTTTTTTGTGTTATAAAAGCTTTATTGAAAAGTGTTGAACTACCCCATAGCAGTACTCCATATCGCAGGAGTGATCCTACATATCCATGATAGGCTGTTAAGGCAGTATGTATTCCTGCGGTATAAAAAATGTATATTTTTTATAAAAAAATGCAGCTAAGAAGATAAATAACGGCAGCGATGTTTTAAATACAGACACTATTAGAGACTGTTTGACAGACTTAGACACTGTTAGTAATAGTAGGTATTGGACATTGGATATTTCTAGAATTGGCTTAGACTTTTGAAGTATTGGACATAATTCTTCTTGGACATTTTTCGTATCAGACATTATTGTTGGTAGTTTTAAAATTCTGAACAAAACTCCTGCAAATCCTATTTAACTGTATTTCGCGCTTTGTCAATATACAGCTAAATATCATTTTGTCAGACATAATGAAGTGATTAACTTAAGTAAATATTTTTGATCCTACAAATAAAAGCATATCAAAATGTACAAAACAAATTCACTCTCTCATTTACAGCGTCATTGTGGTGTACAATAAAGGCGTATAAAGGGTTCATACAATTCCTGCGCGCAAGAATCCCTGTCATCCCTTTGTGAATACATCTAATATCTATAAAGCCGCGTCTACACGTCAATAGGCCATTATTAACATGTTGATGCGATATTTTTAGTTTCAGGATTTATTCTCTTTGCGTCTCATCTCTTAGACTCTATTTGTAACAAAACATCATTACAAGCAATAAGTGCTACTTATGTTTCGATACCTACAACGTGTAAATTACTTTCCAATAGGCTAAACTTAAAGTCTTGACTTAGCCCGTCATAATGACCAACTTTTTGAATGGGACATATGCTAATAACTCGAAATCAAAAATTGATATTTATCCTAAGTGTTCTTCCTGCACAGCAATTTGTACAAAAATGTTCTCAAATTTGGTCCTGTAGGAAAATTGTTTATTTTTAATGAATGAATGAGGATCAATTACCCCTTTAAGGGACTATCGATGCTTACATGCTTTATTTTATATGTAGGCAGGTATTTTTTGCATTCACAATGCTCTTCTGATATTCTATTATATTCAGTTATTAGTATTATAATCAGTTAAATTAACCAATAAGATATGGTTAAAAAATTCCACACGGACAGAACTTGAACCAGCAGTCTTTACTCTTTGTACGAGCAACGCCTTTCCAATTAGGCCACCGCGCTTCATGTCCTACACGTCAAATTTCTTCACCATATCCTATTCCCCTTATAAGCATTATTGCTTGCGTCACCTAACATAACTACCCCACTTTTACAAGTGTGGTGTCCATTTTACAATAAAGTTGAAAATAATCAATATGTAGGTGGATTTTTTAACCATATCTTATTTCTTAATTTAACTGATTATAAGAGTTTAAATGCTCTTTCTACTCTGTCTGTTATTTCGTCACGCTTTATATAGATAAAAATGGAATAGGAAATTCAAAAAAGTGTCTGCTTCCTTTTTAACCGATTTGCCTATTTGCATGATACCTAAGATTTTCTCCCTTTTCCTCGACTGGATATATTCTATTTTTTTTTTCTATCCCCAGACCAGCATGGAACTAAAAGAGTCAACGGGACTAAATCAGTGTCAATGAATATAGAGTTGCGAAGTTTAACAAGCTATTCATGCCGGTGAATGCTGTCAGAGTGCGGGCATGGCGAATGGACGGACAGATCAAAACGCGAATCCTTGCGCTTATGTAGACGAGCTGTTTTCCGGTCAGATACCATCCGAGTCAGTGAGTCATACCACGACATACGGTCATACATACCACTCATAACAGCCAAGAGTGTTGCTTATCCTATCCTTACTAATATTATAAATGCGAAAGTGAGTTTGTTTGTTTATTTGTTTGTTTGTTTGTAACGCTTTCATGCCGTATCAACTGAACCGATCGTCATGAAATTTTGCATACATATAGGTTAGGATACTGAGAAGGACATAGGCTATAAATCACGCGGGCGAAGCCGCTAACAGCTAGTGTGCCATAAAATTAGGATCGATTAGCAAGGAGTATTTAAGTGCATGTAATTGGCAAATCTACAAAAAACAAAATAGATACATAAAAAAATTATAGAAATCTATGTTTTTTCAAAGACTAGCTTTTGACTGCATTTTCGTTTACTTAATTTTTAGATTAAGTGCTTTACTTATACAGAGTGTTACAATCCTATGGGACCAATGCGACCTCGAATTTTTTTTAGAATTTCCCATGCTAATTGCCCGGGCGTCTGAAAAGTTTTGTATGAAAACACCGTATTCTTTTTTGAGTTCCCAGCTTTATGTTCTCAAGAAAAAGTGTTCATATTGAACGGTTAAGTAACCCTTTTAAGGGTATGTTGGGGGTAAAATTACACGCTGTATAAACGCTCGTTTGTAAGGTCTACAGGACAGTGACAAAGCGACGCGGCATCAATGCTGACCGGAGCAATGCGACTAATGCCTTAAACATTAGCTTCGTTCATTATATATCTAAGATAATAGCTATATACAGAACTTATATCATATCGACATGTTAGAAATCATAAGGCACATAGATTTAAAGAGTCTTCCTACCTATATGTTTAGGCACCTTGAAAATCTGACACCAGTGTTGGTCACTTACACACATGAAAAATAACAAACAACAACTATATTATGCATATTATTATAGTCAGTCCCAACTAACAAGTATGAAGGTATAACTTCACTTGAGGTATATACAGGTATATTCATAGATATCAGAATATTTGGTATATTACATATCAAGTTTTGTTTCCACACATATAAAAGCACAAGATTTTAATAAGTCCTGTGTAGTTTCACAATAAGATTGAGTGCAAATAAAAAAATATTTAGATGCTGATTTTTATTTATCCTGATATTTATCGTGATAATTTTTCCTTGATAATCGAAGGAAAAATATATAAGAAAGAGTAAATATCAAACAAATATTTTTATTCTGACTTTTCCTGAATTTTACCTTAACAATCTGATAAAGGAAAAATATATCTGCATTAAAATTTTATTCTTAACCATCCCAAACCAGTATGACATAGCATTATAATTGATTACAACAGTGTAAAAATACTTAACTCGAAACCGTAAAAATACTTGAAAAATCAAAGAGCACTTCAGGCTTGCATGTGCAATATTCAAAGTAATTCTCAAGAATCTCAATCGATTCGGAAATCGAATGCATTGACACCATTTCCGATTCTCGATTACGACACACAGGGTGTGACCGAATTTTATGCGATCCATCCAAGGTGAGCACAATGTATATGCGTCAAAGAACTTATAATAAGTACTACTTCCCGTTATATGAGACTGCCTTATTGATATTTTTACACTACTGCCAAAAAAGAAGTGTATTTATTTTCGAGTTCATGTATATTTGTATATAAGTTTCTTTATTCCACCATGTCTTCTAAATGCCTCAACAGATTTGGACGTATGTACTCTCTCGGGTGACATAGGATATCATATTTTTACCAAAGCCGTGTTGTGTGTCATCATTAGTCATCAAGTGATTGCTATTTATAGAAGCTGGCTCACTATCATAAAAAATAATTATGAACCTATTATGATATAAAAATCACGATCAGACCGTTGGTTCCATCTGTCCTCCTCAGATAGTTAGTAGTAGTAGTTAGTAGTCTTTAAATTTTGTCAGATGCCTAAAGTTAGCTTAAAATATTGATCATTATGCTTGCACTTACATGACAATCATGTAAGCAACAATCTGGAAATTCGCAAGTTGTTTTTCGGTAAATCATATTATCGTTTTTAATGGCCTAAAGTGCAAAATTTCGCCATATGAATCTATATTGTATCAAGGATTTTTACAAATTTATTAAAAAAACAATATAATTTCAGAAGTAAGGAAGCAATTTTATTCAAACTCTATTTGGTTCTTAGCTCCTTCTCCGCTGCGCATACGCATTCGTCGATGCTTCGACGCGCACAAATCAAATAATATGCATCGGTAGATTATCAGGCTAACTTACGATGAAATCATGTGAGATTTTAAGGAATATCACGTTCCCTTCCTGGAACAGAATAAATTATCCAGTTTATTGACAATGTAATTTATCAAGTATGACATAAAGACTCAGAGTGCCAAACAGTAAGTGTTCGAAATTGGTATATTTATATGCAAGTATGCAAGCTATTTTAATATTTTCAGGTATTCAAAAGTCTTTTGATTGATTCGAAAACAATTTAGTAACCATGGACACGGATATAAAATTACTTCTTTACTCATTATGATTACAGATCAAAAAGTTTATACAACTCATGAAGTCAACCGGGACTTACTTGTGATAAATACGTATCGCTTATGTGTCACAGTGTGAGTAAGATTAAGAGTAGATAGGTGCATACTGTGAACCTAAAAGGTAATATCTGCTGTAACTTTCAATTAATATAGGTATTTTTTTTCAATTTGTTTGACATGCTATCAGTACTTAAACGCAAACCGTAGTGGTTGTATGCTTTTTGATAAGAATTATTGCAATAAACGACAGGTCAGTAGCCATCATAAAGTGAATGAATGAATGAATGAATGAATATACACTTTATTGCACCATTATAACAATTGTTAAAATAAAAGAAACAAAAGGCTAAAACATACAAATAATTAATACAAAGGCGGACTTATCGCAATATGCAATTTCTTCCAGCCAACCTCATACCTTAGGGTAGGAGAAAGAATAAAAACAAAACCATAGAGTGTGGTGCAGCTTATTCAAAATACCTATAATTATATAAGAAAGACTATCAATATTACAACAACTACATAAACCTACCTATAAATATATACTATACAAAAAAATGTGGATAAATAAATATAAATAATTTACTTAAATACACATATATACATAACAAATATGAGAGCAATGACAATTAATTAGTAACACGATTAGTCTGTATGCGTAATGGCGTTGTATCTACATTATGGAATAAGATATCTTACCTACAGTACTACGAAGTATACGCGAGTATTTGCGTACTGCTCTTGTATTGGAAGGACTTAGTAAAAAATACATTTCCAATCTATACGTAATTAGTTTCACACCGTTGCATTCTAGCCTTGTATAGTACAGAAAAACGCTACTATGCTACTGGTAAAGTTTATACAACTCATGAAGTCAACCGGGACTTGTGATAAATACGTATCACTTGTGTGTCACAGTGTGAGTAAGATTAAGAGTAGAATACTGTAGCATACTGTGAACCTAAAAAGTGAATAACTAATATCTGCTGTAACTTTCAATTAATATAGGTATTTTTTTCAATTTGTTTGACATGCTATCAGTACTTAAACGCAAACCGTAGTGGTTGTATGCTTTTTGATAAGAATTATTGCAATAAACGACAGGTCAGTAGCCATCATAAAGTGCTACACGATTAGAATAAGATATCTTACCTACAGTACTACGAAGTATACGCGAGTATTTGCGTATTGCTCTTGTACGGATTGGAAGCACTTAGTAAAAAAGACATTTCCAATCTATACGTAATTAGTTTCACACCGTTGCATTCTAGCCTTGTATAGAATAGAAAAACGCTACTATGCTACTGGTAAAGTACTCTACCGTCTAATATACCTATACTTATTAGACTTAGAGTACTTACTGTGCTACTAGTAAGTAGAAAAGTAATACACTACTGACTATTCTCGGTTTAGTTTACGCCTGTACCGTACGGAGGGAAAAAATAAAATGGCGGAGGGAATACAAAAAATATTAGTTTCGATAGTCTTAGAGCGTGGTTAAGATAATATGCGGGAACCGCTGAATGTACTTTTAAGCCCGAAAGTCTCTCCTTCTTTTAGCGTCACCTTTATCAGGTAGTTTTATTTTTCTAACTGTATCAATTAATTGTGTTATTTTTTTTTCCAACTACGCTGCAATTCTATCATAACTGGGTACAAGTTTTAAAGGTTTGGGCACAAAGAGCTGTAAATTATTCGGCTAAATAAAGTAGTAACTACTTCAAACATTGACTTATAATAGTATTATATAATTAGTCCCGCTTATTATGCAATTAAAACAACTTATTGTTCATGCCGCTAATCGTAATCGTTCGCTATTATATGCACTAACTCAATTACTCTAAACATCCAGGAAACGTCAGGACAGTAGCGGTCGTTGTAAAGGGGAAGGGGTTGCATAATTCCTTTTATATGCCGGCAAATTAAGTTCAGATAGGTCAAACATTAGCACAGTAATTATAATTAGTACCTACTTCCCTACTGTAGCAAAAAAAATAGGAAAATTGTTACTCATATAGAACAGCTTGTAAATTGACTCTCAACCTACCCTTAAATTCCTCTGACTGCTCTGGCTAATATAGCGTTGTAGTACAAAGAGGGTAGTGCTCCAGCAGTGGAGACATAACAGGGCCTGATGATGATGATACCCTTAGAGAGACGTCTCAGCCCATCAATATCCAAAACTTTTCCACTGGGATCAATGCTGGGAACCAAAAATAAATTTCACCATTTTCATACAAACGTGTTCAGCTGCTAGGGCAATTAGTATGAACAAGTAAAAAAAAATGTTCCCAGTAATTGATCTCATAGTAAAAATTGTTCATATTGACAGTCTGAGTCACCACTTTACGGGAATATTGAGGATCAATTTACACTCAGTTATGGTATTAGAAAAAATGCAGTCAAAGAATGCCTTTACACAGCAACAAATAATACTCGATACTGTTACATGTTGGGTCTGGGAGAAAAAGAACCAGTTGCACACAGCTCTTGCTATGCTGATCGTAACATCCAATGCAACTCATTGATTCCGTTTTTCCACATACACGCCCACGACACCTATGCTTAACACCTTTAGGCATAGGATCTTTAGGCTCTGTCCATCACATCAAGGATGCAAATGTGTTATATATACTTACAAGTGCTTTTGAACTAACAAACTACTGTAGGTATCAGTATGCTGAAAAAAGCATCAATTTGTTCAGTTTAATATTTTTTTATGGCGCGTATTTATTATGTTATGCATGAATGAATTAACTTAAAAGGATCGTTGTTTGTGTAAAATTGAGAAACATACCCCTGTGAATCGGACAATGCCATGCAATTTATACTGTCAAAAAATATTGAGAAGAAAGACCCACTCGCCACTTAAATTCATATCAGTAAATGTCATCGAGTTTGCCAAATTACTGGACTGAGACATTTTGCTGGCAGACGTAACGACGCCAGTCAGTAAAATTTCAGGTTGAATGCAGTTGAAATAACTGACATAACTGCATACAATCATATAGTCAGCTTGCAGTCGACATATAGTTTTGAGGGGTGTGCCGTCATTCATGAATGCAAACTGCAATATCGCAGCTGGCATGTAATCACGTCATTCAGCTATCATTACCACTCAATTATTAAAATTAACAGGACTTAGCACGAACGTTTTTACTTATTTATTTCCACTGACGTTTCTATGGAGTTAGAGAGAGAGAGAGTATTAGAGAAAAAAGAATACTTACCACTCAATTCAATCGACAAATGTGAACCCCGTCTTATCTAAGCTGTCAGACGCAGTAGGCCATGTTCACACATTCAGCGCTACACACCTGCCAATTACCAACCTCCGACGACATACAACCCCATACAAACTCACTTTCGCTGCAAGGACCAATGTTCATGTGATTTTAAATTGCAAACGAGATGGTAATTAGCGAAACAACCGCTAAAAGTGTCGGGTAAATGCCACCAAGAGACCCGTATGGAAATTAGGGACAAATTACGTCTCCAATCTTACTTTCGTTTGTACGGTTACATAAAACTCGTAATAATTTATGGTTTCTTAATCCGTTTATTGTCCGAGTTATAGGGTTTGAGTAATTCGACCTGGATCGATAAGATGACACTCCCAGTCGGGCTTCCTGATCGAATGATACCGGTGCGGCGGATACGTCGCAACTCGCCACTTACGCTACCGCGCCGAAAACCATTGTCTCCGAAACTTTGACTGTATTGCTCATTTGTATTCGCTCCACGAGGAAAAACTTTAATATTTAGTTGTACGTATCCATCTCACATATTTTGTGCATGAATAATGGTAAAAAATGAATGAAAGGACTAACAAATCACAAAATGCGACACAACGCGGAGTCATCGGACTTAACAGGATACAAATATTATTAGCACCTATGTAAAAATATTTTTATTAGCTGTTTCCCGCGACTTCATCCGCCTTACATTCGCCTTATCACACAGTCTTTTTTTTGCATTAAAAAATAGCCTTTCTAAGGCTACTTTGTTCTAGACCACTATGTATTAAATTTTATTTAAATCGGTTTAGTGGTTTTGGCGTGAAACCGAGACAGGGAGTCATACAGAGTTACTTTTGCATTTATATTATTATGAAAGTATGGATTTAAATGCTGAAAGAAAGACTCAAGCCCATAACCAAGGGATCTAATGAGTTGCGTGCTCTTGACGTTATAGTCAAAATATTTATACAAGAACTATGTGGAACAAACTGTCAAAACAGAGTGCCGAATGTACTCCAATCTGGTTGATAATCGCATGCGTACTACAGCTTATGCAACGTATAAAATATTGCAAACTCATAAGTTGAGCGCGGCAGCTAGCACTGAGATGAAACTTCAGATAGGGATAATCTAATAAGTCAGATCTGCTAGACGTCGACTGGCACACATTAAAGACTCAAGAGAACCGCATACATACGTGAATGTCACAGTTGTTCACGAAATCTAAAAATGTTTTACATAATACGAAGACTAAAACTGAATTTAAAGCAAAATATTCACTAGATATTTTTAGGATATAATAGCCAAAAATGTAAGCCGTACGTTATTTAATATTATTGAAACTTACGAGAGATATTGTTTTTATTTGAAACAAAACTGTTTCACTCACGTATTTTTAGTCAAAAAATGCTCATCATGTCGGACATCGGCACCGGAACGTCTCTAATACTCGCCTTGAAGATGGCCTATTGATAAGGCTAAAACTTTTGGCATTTTTCGACTAAAGAGACCTAGGTTATTTCTAAGAATTTAATATCCGAAATGATGTTCTATAGATTTCAGGCATGGTTACAAGATATAAAACTATAACGAAAGAAAAATTTAAGGTTCCACTAGAGCAAGTCAGTCCATATTATCATGTCGTACATAAAAGTACTCTGGGGCAGAGGATTCCATACAGTCGGAATTTCATCTGAAAATATTGTCTCCTAACACTTAAACTTTAAGATGGTCAACATCATTTCGAGTAGGTGACACGGTCAGTCGACCATGCACACCCTGGTGTCAGAGTTCTGCGGAACCGCCTCTCGGCCTCTGACGTGGTTCCTTTAACGACTACCAGATGGCAGCCGGGACCAACGGCTTAACGTGCCTTCCGAAGCACGGAATTAAGATGGTAATCAAATGATAACATTTTGGTCCTTTGTTATTCTTCTGTGAATTTCTATATTTTGCGACAGTAATAACTCACAGACGCCAGAGGTTAATTAAAAATAGCAACTTCAATCCTGTGTGTCAGAGATGGACTGAGATTAGGGATCGGCCGATTTATACCATTTCAAATGCAAAATGGGGCTGTTCGTTACCGGAATGGCTTGTAATAAGCCAGGAAAGGTTAACCAATAGCACGCTCAGTCGCTCAGCTCTTGTAATAAGATAAGTTAATTAATCTTAGAGTTCTGCCAATTCTAACTTATTTTATAATGGCCGCAGTAAATAAGTTGAAATTCAAAATAATTTTAGTTTATACTAAACTAGCTGTTACCCGCGGTTTTGCCTGCGTTATATATAGCCTATGTCCTATTTAGTACCCTAACCTATGTGTATGCAAAATTTCATGATATTCGTTTCAGTAGATAGGGCGTGAAAGCGTAACAAGCAAACGAATAAACAAACAAACTCAGTTTCACATTTTAGTTAAGATAAGGATAGGATTAGTCAGGATTAGGATTTACTCACGGGTGAAATGTATGCTATTTACTTGAATAAAATAAGTCAACAATACCGAGAGTCCTTAACCATAATTATGATTTATATCGTATCATGTGTTATGGAGGCTTAGATATACCTACATATGTCAAACTGAACAAACCACTACTCAATAGCAATAGCAGCTGAGGTCAATAGAATATAACAAGTCGTCTAAATCAAAACAAAGTATTTTAAAACATTATTAAATATTATTTTAATACACTATATTGACGACCTCCGTGGCGCAGCGGTCAACACGCCAGGCTGCGACACGGATGGTCCCGGGTTCGATCCCCGGTCAGGTCAAGATGAAAAACGATCTTTTTCAGATTGACCTGGGTCTTGGATGTTTATCTATATATGTATTTGTTATAAAATATAGTATCGTTGAGTTAGTATCCCATAACACAAGTCTAGAACTTACTTTGGGGCTAGCTCAATCTGTGTGATTTGTCCGTATATATTTATTATATTTATTTACTATTAAATATTCTTTACCACCACTTAATTAAGAAGTAAAAATACACATAACTCGAAATGGATTTCAACACCTAGTTACAATAACTGATTTACTGCATACGTCATTGACAGAAAGCCAAAACAACCGGCTTTTTCTTTATATCAGTACGCCTAAGTAGCAGTCCATCTTGTCTACTAAAACTAGAAATAAATAAATATAAATATATACGGACAAATCTCACAGATTGAGCTAGCCCCAAAGTAAGTTCGAGACTTGTGTTATGGGATACTATATTTTATAATAGATACTTATATAGATAAACATCCAAGACCTAGGTCAATCTGAAAAAGATCTTTTTTCGTCTTGACCTGACCGGAAATCGAACCCGGGACCATCCGTGTCGCAGGCAGGCGTGTTGACCGCTGCGCCACGGAACTCGTCGAAATATATCGCTTAAGAAGAATTTTGGCCTAGATAGGTTACATAGGAATTCAGATACCAATTTAAAAAAAGTTTCCACCCCAGATCATGATACAACAAGTTGCATTATTTAAATAAATAAAAGAACCCGACTGCTTTTTTGACAGTCTACGTCCACCGTATTGTTTTTTTACTGACGCCTTTGATACTCTGGGGAAGAGTAGAAATCAAATGACACCTCTCACTTTAAAATTGGTCAAGTCGTTTGGGCTGCAGGAGTCAACCGTGGAACAGACATGGAGATATGTGTACTAACTTCCGTGGGAACAGACATACTTACACACATACATTATCTATAGATACGCGTGAAAAACATTAACCTTCTTCTGGGTGGATTAGTCGGTCCAAAAAAGAAACAAAAAATAAAAGCAACACAGACATCGAAACACAGACAATGATAATCTAGATTCCATGGTTTGTAGGCCATTATGTAAATAATAAAAAGGCGAACAATGGACTAACTGTAAACCCAATTAGTGATATTTTTGTGTTGTCTATCAATCAAGGTGTAGGATCGATTCCAAATACGGTCAAAGGTTTCAAGCATTCCGTGTGTGTAACAAATACTGAACACTATACTACTGACCCGCATGTTTCTGTCAATCAGGGACCAGGGTACACGTCGAACGGTAATGATGCAAGAACCAGATAAAAGGAGATATGTTTTGTTTACAATATATCCATTTTTAGCAATTGTTTCCTGTTGAGGAGAATTTTATGATTATTTGCAAGCTTATAAGACGAATTGTAACGTAAGTGTGTAGCTGAAAATCAATTAATACGATTTGACACAATCGGAATTTTGTTTAACCACCATATTAAAATAAAGATTATTTATATAAAAAAATTAAAGTGCAGTTGAATCTTAAATTTGAAACCATCTACCTAATTTTTCTAAAATTTAATCTATCAATTGATTGTTTTTCTAACGATAAAGCAGATTTTCTTGCCGATATTTCTTTGACTCGAAAAGAAGAAGAATTTGATTGAAGACCAATTATGATATTTGTCATAACATAAATATGGCTAATATTTTGAGAATAAATTTAAATAAATATATACTGACAAGCGTTACGCTTGTCCGTATATATTCATTTTTTCCATATTTTGTACAATGAAATTTGTCACACACAGACACATTAAACTTTAGATAAGTGAAAAAATTTTGTGAATCGGTCCAGTAGTTTCGGATCAATGCAATCAAACAAATAATCAAAACTGTACTCTTTATAATTTTAGTGCCTACAAAGTGTTTTCATCTCGTCTCTTTAGCATAGTTTAAACTTAATTGTTGGATCTTCAAACTGTATACGATATAATTGTAATTCCAACAAAGACAATCATTTATTTACGTTTACCTACTAGATATCCTAAAGTCTTACGTAAACTTGCTACATTCCCTTCTTTCCCTGATCCTCGTACAAGAATGATCTCCACCGTTAGCCTAAGGTTGCAGCAAAGACGAATTGCAGCCACTAGTGCTCTAAGTGATTTCACGACTAAGACATTGCACCAGATTCGTTTGCTGATGAGTTTAATGAAATATTGTGCAAGTTCAAAGACGTACTAGTTATCGAGAATAATAAATACTACTATATAATCTAAGTGGACGTGTATTGCGTGTACTGCAGTGTGGTTCCAGCAGAGTTAAATAGGACAACTCCAAGTATTCACGTGGATGTCGTAAAAGGCGACTTAGCCCAAGCTAAAACATGCTTATAAACATCAAGCTTCACGCGGATGTCGTAAAAGGCGACCTAAGAAACCCAAGCTAAAAATGCTTATAAACATCAAGATACCTCTCCAACCCGTCTGGCCAGCTTGGAGAGTGTAGGCCAAATCCTCTGACTGCTCTGGCTAATATAGCTTTGGTAGTACAGAGAGGATCGTGCTCCTACAGTGGAGACATAGAAAGATCTGTTGATGATATAATCTAAGAATTATAATATTGAAACCCGCTTCTACAGCTTATAAAAGTACAAAGAAACAATCATTTGGTATGACTCTATTTATGTATTTAATCAATCTATTCCGAAGTAAATACTACGCTAAGTACCACATAAACTACAACACCTCGATATACAAAAATAAAATTGCTACGTTTGAAACGTTTAAAATAACCAAACTTTGGATAAATTTCTCTAAAAACTTTAAATACCTTTTACATATTTTGCATTATGTCCTTCGCTACTTTATTACACACATTACCACACATACATTAAATTACTATACACTACCACACATAGAAGCCAAACAAGAAAGTTATGTTGATTGAGGGACAATAGTTAAGAAAAGTGCTTAGCTCTCTATTTAATTCCCGCAACTTAACCATCAAATGCACTGAGTAGGTATATCTACTTTTCTCCGTGTTTGTAAAATGTAAGGCTAGGCAAACATAAAAACTAAAATTGAGTTTCTCTTGTATTGTACTCCGTTGCTACAATCGAATACATTTTGTTTTATTGTTTATTAGAATTTTCTATATGTATTCATTGGTTTTATAAGCGTCATTTCATATAAAATAACGACTCAATTAGAAATGGATAGCTTAAGAGTCGCCTGGACGCGCATGTCCCCATCCCCAAGTCCCCAACGGAAAAAGGGAATTGTGGCAATATTTGATAATTTTAGGGCAAAATTAAGCATCCAATCAATTAATCTCATTATAATGTACGTTTGTTCTTATACAGTTTGGTTAAATTATCAAATGTTTGAGAATTATACGCCTCTCAAGATTTCCATACAAATTTAAAAAGGCTTGTAATTCTCAAACCATTGGTATTTTAACCAAACTGAAAAAAAAAAAACATACGTAGATTATAGTGAGATTAATTGATATAATTCTTAATTTTACTCCAAAATTATCAAATATTGCCACAATTCCCTTTTTCCGTTTGTATGGAGACATGCGCTTCTAGGCGACTCTTAAGCAATTAACTTAAGTTGAAGATAAGGAAAGTTGCAAAGTAATTCTGGGATATGCAACATTGTCGGAAATTACAGCTCTTCAACACCAGCAACAGGCTTTTTGATGGACAGACGGCGATAAAAGAAGTGATAGCTGCCCTCACGTTTGGAAACGAAGCAAAAGATTCTATACTAGTCATTAACGCCGTGGAAAGTGGGGCAGATGTTTCTGAAACAGTTTCTCTCCTTTCATCTCCAACGGTGTCAATACTTAATGTTTCTGAGGTGAAGGACCGAATTTACCCCTGAAATGGGTTTGACCACTCGATTTCTATAACACGGTTGTGTGGATCAACGCTACACTTTAATATCATACAAAATTTCAAAGTTTCTCAATTGTACTCGTAATAGTAAATCGAGAAGTAGCAAACAATCATTATTATATAAAAATTTGAATCATATCAGACGTCAACATTTATTTCACTATTCGAAAAAGTAAACACAACAGTTCTACTTTAACAATAACCCATTTATATCAATAATTATTTTACAAAAATGTTGTATACTATCCCAAATTTTAAGATAGTAGATGGGATTGGCGTTACCAGATATAGTTATTGATTTAAAATCTTAATTGTAACTATTATTAGGAATATTCAGACTCTGCACAATCAGTTACCTCCAGTATGTAAAACCAAGTTCATGTTTGGCGTGTGGTTTATCTTAATTCAAGATCAGATAATACGAGTGAATACACCCACCGAATTGCGTGCTCAGCTTGCGTGCATGATCAACGCAAGATTCGATTCCGGCACTCACCGACAGGCCCATCAATTTCGGGACACATTCGGACTTCGCAGAACTTTCGCCAGAACCATGAATTTAACTGATATGTATCGCTGCAGTAGTCATTAATATACTCCTGAACAAACTGATTTTTTCGATGTAAAACAAACAACGCAAATGTGTTTGTAAAAAAAATTAAGCCGAAATAAAAAAAATATCATAAAAATGCTGATTACGACTCTCAAAGTTTTTTAAAGTTATCAAGCGAGCTGTCTTTTTTTCACAAATACATTTTGATTTTCCTTTAGTTAGTATTAAGTCCGCGGCAAAGGGCGTAGAGGTTTGGGAAATCAACCATATTTAGCATAACCAACATGTTGTCAAAATAGTGGACCCTAAACTTTGACTAAAAATCTGACTCTAGTGTTAAAACATCCGCGTAAAGCAGGCAAGAAGCATCACGCTGAAGATGCAACCGAGTGTACACTCAGAGAAAGGAAAACTTATATTGTACTCTTCAAAGCACATAGCGCATAGAATTGGTGGTCAATGGACCAGAAAGGTGCCATTGCCATTGTTCCTAATCTTATTAAACACCTGTATTATCACATTAAGAAAGCAATAAACCATTGATTGATTGATTGATTGATTGAAGGTTCTCGAATGGCGACTATGTACCGGTAAGAGCAGCGTTAGACACCCACCGATCATGTTGTCGGGCGACTGGATCAAGGTCGCAGGAAGACGCTGGATGCAGTCCGCTTCCAACCGGTTGCATTGGAAATCCTTCGAAAAGGCCTATGTCCAGCCGTGGACTTTTGCAGCCGAGATGATGAGAGATGATTAAAATACCGAGCTATCTTTACAATTTCAACTTCCATTTTCTCTTAATTTTGTCTAAGACGACATGTTTTGCCCGTATCAAGCTTCATTAATCCCATAGAATTTAATTTAGTTACAAAAACTCAGTAATTTAAATTGAAATTAATTACTCTATTACAATTCAAGATGTTATCACCGCAACAGGAATGCAAATACGTATTCCATTCGCAATAAATCGCTTAACAAAAAGAAGGAGTGCTACAGTGGCATCGGGAGTGCTCCCCGATTCGTCTCAGCCGGCACCCTGCTGCGCCTATCTCTACTATATTGCCATTATTGCACCATAACTGTCTACCTTCTGCTACTGTAGATCATACTCGTGTATAACCTGTCACATTCATGGTACTTAAAATAACGGCATCGTATTCTTTATTAGCATCATAGTGAAACAGAACTGCCTTCTTGGTAGCTTTATCTTCTGAGTGTAACTTGCTACTTTGTAGTTGTATAACTGTAATAGAGAAACCAGAAACTCTTTATTACGATACTGAGTAATAGTTTAACTAGTCATATTTCCAAATTTTGTTAGACATTATATAGCATTCTTAGCTGTTATTGGTATTAAGAGTTAAAAGGCGTTAGGAGTGTTTACTGTTGTATTCTTAATGTTGCCGAATTTTTACTAGAACGTAGTATTATTTTTTCTATGTGCTAGAAGAATATTTCTTTATGATAACATGTTGTTCAATTATTAATATCTTTACATATACCACAAAATAAAATATTTAGAATTTTATGCAGCTTCTCAAATTATGCTAATAGCCAACCTTGGGTGACTATGATTTCACTTTACCATATGGATTCTTTTCTGGCGCAGTTTTTATCGTAGACATCCATGCATTTTCAGATGCCAAGGTTCAAAAAATTCTATTTTTGTTTGCAAAACCGCTAAACTATAAATTATTTTTGCAAAAGTCTGTTTTATGATATTGAAATGCGTCATATGACCGTTCATTTTCATCTTGCTCATAAATAAATTTTACAAGATACTTAGAATGTAAATAAATATAAAAGTGATTTGTTAAAATTCACACAGTAAATTATTTGGTCACGGAGCCAACGGGAACACAGCCAGTTCTGTTGCCTTTAAATATTTTAGCACGACTCCAAGCTCATTAGAATTTATATTTAGACCTAGAAAGGTAAGTGCAGGAATGCCAGTGGATCTTGTTATATCCATATTTATCGGCCTTGATTCTATAATTGTCCGATAAAAAGATGCCTTATAGATCTCGTTATTTCTATCCCAACTTGATATTCCGGATGTTATGTATAAGTCGAGAATTCTAAATTTATTGTTCCTTAGAGTTTTAAGTAACACATTTGCTTAATAGGTAGTTTGTATAGTTTATTTATTTATTTAGTAACAAAATTGTACAGCATTACAGTTACACCAAAGCACTGCAGAACTTAACCTAGGACTACGGATTCATCCATCCTTTTCACAAAATATTAACAGTTCATTCATCAAATGTACAAACCCATCAGCAAAAATATCACATTCCCTTCCTAGTTAACATAGTCATTCCTTGTCAGGATCGTCATCCTCGACTGCTTGTCCGTTGGTTGCAGGTGTGGCATCAGGTAAGTGCACCTCTAGAGCTGTTACTTCCCTGCGTTTTCTATTATTTTTTATCTCTGTTAGAATCGCGAGTAAATTAGCCATCGAAAGTTCCACAAAGTGGTGACTCAGACTGTCAATATGAACAACTTTTCTTTTAGGATGCTGGAAGCTCAAAAAGTAAAAAAAGCAGTGGAGACTAGAAAGACCTGATGATGATGATGATGATGAGCTCAAAAAATATTTGACATTTTCATATAAAAGTGTTCAGCTACTCGAGCAATTAGTATAATAATAAGTATGTACGATCCCAGCACCTGCGCATGACGCAAACAATTTACTTATATTCATTCTGTGACGACGCACTAAATGCCAAAGAATACTCAACATTGTAATAGTATAAAAAACATACCGGATGAACGGTTATAGTCCCAGAACATTTAGATTTTTTGAAATTTATGCATCTCCATAAGTTTTGGTTGTTTCGGTACGTCACATGGTGGTAATATTCGTCTTTGCATTGTAAAACCTTACCCCTTCCGCGGGTAATAATAAAAATTTCCTCGCCCATTTTCTACAAAGAGGATACGGACGTACAATACCCTAATATCTTCTCACTCGCAAAACAGAATCAGATATGACGCTGTCATAAAGGAAATATTTTTCATTAGAAAAACATTAGTGGACAGGAACAATGAGTCAAAAGGCGAAAGAGTTCTAATTATTATCTTAACAATGGTACAGTTGGGATTACATCGGGTACCACTTGTACCATCAATGGTACTAGTGGGATATATCAGTACCAACTGTACCATTGATGGTACTAATGGGATTACATCGGGTACCACTTGTACCATCAATGGTACTAGTGGGATAAATCGGTGCCAGTTGTACCATTGATGGTACTAATGGGATTGATTGGTACCACTTGTACCATCAATGGTACTAGTGGGATAAATCGGTGCCAGTTGTACCATTAATGGTACTTCTTAATGGTACAACTGGTCCGGCGGCCTTTTTGTCCAGCAGTAAAGACCACCATGTCCAGTAGTGACCTTCTTACGGCTGCGATGATGATGAAGATGTAAGTCAACATTATAAATATGTATACGAAAGATACGTTTGACATGGTATGCCTTGCTCGACTGGGGGAAACGTAAAAAACGTAGAAATATACTATCTCCCAACCAGATCGTTAAAATCGAGGTGATGGGCCAAAATCTAAGAAATCATAAAATAGGGGATTCGGTTAGCAACCCACAACAATTTTTATTTCGTTTCCCAACTGCCCTTCAACAAACTACTCATAGCCTTTGGGTCTTGTAAGTCTAGTCTACCCCATAAGGGATAAAGACGTGAGTAGTGAGTATTATATTTGTATGTAGTAACTACAGATATATGTAGTCGTATATATGTATATTTGTAAAACCATACATTAAAATTTTAAATTGTTGCTATTGTAAAAAAACCATAGCAAGTGCATTTACCAACGGACGACAGAACCTGGGGCCCGATAATTTAAAGGCACTTGGTGTACCAGTCAAACACCAAGATCTTAAGATAGCAACAAAAATTTAAATAAAATTAATTTAATACTGTTTTTGGCGCGTTTATTACATTATTTATACACTTAACGCAGGTAGACTAAGTTGAAAATTATTTTATAAGAACTGCAAAATCTACCGCCTAAAATATTTATTGATAACGTTCCGGATGTACTCAGTATTGGCTTACGGTGTCTGAAGGTCTTGCAATCTTCTGCTTAACTTGAGATTTAATTAATAGTGGGTGGTAACTGCCAACCATCCTTTCTATTGAAATAAGGATGATTTTTTAATTTCAATTGCCTCACGAAGCTTCGTGACATTAATTATATTCAAGTAATGTTTTAAAGTTATTTATGTTCTACTTTTTGTATGTGTCAGAGGAGAAAATAAATGTCCCATTTTTTCTGATCTGAAAAATTAATATCTGTTTCATAATGCTTGTTATCAGCTTTCCTTAGAGCATCTATTATATTACAAGCTTACGAAAAAGAAGAAGGAAATAAAAATATTCATGTTTACCTATTAACAGCACCTTAATATAATATCAACTTCATATAATATACCAATCTTGGCTAATTCTTGACTTCCTATTTTTAACGTGAAAATCTTCCCATAAAATTAGTTTTATAGCCTTCGATTTGTGTGTACTTTTTCTGTAGACATGTTATAAATACAGTCATTAAAGCCTGTCCAATTAAACAAATAGAAGAGTTTTTAATTGGAGTCCATAGCTTTTATTCGATCAGACCATGAAGAAGCGTACAATTTGAAATGACCAGTAAACTAGCACAGCACTAGACTAATGATTGGCATTTAAGACCATTACTTAGGATAAAAAGGAGCGAAAAAGTGTGGCGCCTAGTTACTGCAAAGTAATTTTAGCACAAAGAGATAATACTTGTTCAAATGGAGAGGACATTGAAGCCAGGCACTTCAATTCAATTCATACTTCTCATTAAAACGTGTTGACAGTTGCATCTTCCACCGCAGTGCTTTGGAGTTCAGGGTCCGCAATCTAAAGTAAATTTTAGATTATACTATTTATTATTTTAAATTTGTCTGTTTTTCTTATATATAAAGAAAATTGGGTCACGATAACAACAGAAAAGAGACTCAAAAGAAAAGGGGAGGTCGACCAAGGATTTGCGAAGAACTTAATAGTTACGATAAAAATTGGTCAACAAGAGCAACCGACCGACAGACATAAAACGAACGACATATTATGCGGTTGTCCAACATGGGACATTAATTAATAGCTCGTAATAAGATTTTTTCTTCTTTTGAAGTTCTACGCTGCATTAGCTCGCTTAGCTTAATAACAGATGCAGACATGATAACTATTCTTTAGAGAAGGAGAGAAATTAGATTTTTGACAACTTGCTTCTATCATTGAACTGAAGAAGTAGGTTTAACCGGTAACAACTAAATACCTACGTGTTGTGTTTTCTTTTAATGTCTGCTCTAGTAACTAGTTTAAATCTCATTGTTTTAACTCACGTATAACTTTGTACTTAATGATGATTTTATGCTTGCAGAGCTAACTTTATGTTTACTTTGTTGACATTGAATTATTGAACGTTGTACGAATGTATCCTGCATATAATTAAGTGATTTTTTTCTTTTTTATAATATTTTAAGATCTTGGATGTTTTCCATTGAAGGAGGATTACTTGCACGCCGCAGGTTAATAATAAATGCCGATCTATGATTTAAGAGCAAGCCCCTCATTGATGTCAATGTGGAGATGGACATAATGACTGGTTTTGGCGGGACATAATTAATGAAGTTGGTGCAAAATAAATACTTTAAACAAAAATTTCATAGCTTATTTACACTTAGAAACAAACATACAAAGAATACATGACATAAATATTATAATGTACATATACATCATACTTATATACTAATTTATATACTAAGTGATAATTCGCGAAAAAAACAAGCGCGTATTGCGCTCGTAAAAGCTTTAGTCTTAACTTTTCAAGGTCAAGCCATTTTCAGAACTTTAATTGTCTTTATTTGTGCTCCATTGTCATGTGTTTTGTTTCTGGGATTCGAAGCCGAACCATTATAACCTCATTCATTATCATCGTCTTTCTATGGCCACATCAACTTCTGATGGGCATAGGCAAGGTAACATTATGATAGTAGGTACTATTCGTGCCGTAAACCGACTTGTACTGCCTCTCAATCACCAAACTCACTGGGGCATGCTTTTGGGCACACTATTATACTTTAAACTTAACATTAACATAACTACCTATGCTCGACAGGTCATTGAACTTATTGCACTTTGAACGACCGAAAATATGTGTGTACTTAAATATATGGCTGTAAATAGCCCCAAGAATAAAATTGTTATCCCAAAGTCTTCTCTTGGGGCGTAAATTGAATGCAACCGTTAACTTAATAACAACGTGTTTTGTAAAAGGCGAGAAATCCGTAATTTTTTGACCACAACACGTGCATCCATCATTCGAAGATTCGAGAACCCGTTACTGTCTAGAGACCAAACTCGGTGTTCAAGGAAAGATAAGATAAAAATGAAATGGCCAAGAAGTTATGGCTAGATTTTAATTTTATATTTTTTAAATTTTTTGTAAAATAGCAATAAAAATAATACATTCTGGGTTTTTTGATAAAAGCAAAATATTGTCAACCCATATTAAAAAATAACTAATTTTATTATTTTATATTCTAATTCAAACAGTTCTTATTTCAATGAATATTATATTTTGTTAGTGACATGAAAGATACAAACAGTGGTTTAAGTCCATGGCGCTTTTTTTATTATTATCTTATCATTTCATAGAAACTCAATGAATTAAGTAATTGCCTTGTTTGAGGTCTGAAAACTTAATTAAATTTACAGAAAAATCCTGCAGAAATTGTTGAGTGTTGTGGATTTTATGTAGCCTTCAAAATATTCGATAATCTAGAGTAAGTCAAAATAATAATATGTTTTTTACATGTGGAAACGAAAAAATATATGTTAAACCGCAGTGTCTTTTTAAATTTTCACTACATACATTGATTTGCATAAAAACCACAAAAGAAAAAGTAAACATTACACAACAGTTAATAGAAAATCAATAATAAATTATCGATTCAATCAGCCGTTTAGAAAAGTTGTAATAATGTGCAAATCATTTCCCTTTCCAAATACGTACGAAGAGTTGCATAAGATAGAACAAAAGAGATTTACAACGTCAAAAAATCGTATCAACCTACGTAAACACATTAAAATTAAAAAAGGAACGCGTTTAAAACTAAGAAAGGAACATAAAATAGTTGTTGCTCGTATTATGCACGCCCCTACGATGATGCGAGACGCGATAAATTTAATATAGTGGACAGCAAAATTGTTGTTTTGCTTGCACGACTTGCAACGCTTTCTTTTATTTTACGGCCTATTGACAGGACGTTTTGTTTTGTTGTCATCATTAAATTATTGGCATTTTTATGGGACGTTAATTGTTGAAGTGATGCTATAGTTTTCCTTGAAAGTTTCGAGTAATTATTGCTACCATTCTCAGGGTGTAATAAATTACGTATGTGGAGCGGTGCAGTCCTACACGCGTCATTGGGTAGGTCCATAGAGGTTGAAGATTATTTCATAAATTGTTCCAATATTTAAAAAATAATATATATTGGGACAGATCCTAAGGATTAGTCTAGCCCTATATAAGTTGTGAATTTGTCTAAAGGACTATTATACCTATACTTATGTATAAAAAAAAATTATAAATACAAACATACAAAAATGGATAAAAAATACAGACACGTACGAGTATATCGATAAATATATAACAACCAGGCCAATCTGAAAAAACTAAATTTTTCCATCATAACCTGGCCGGAAATCAAACCCGACTTTGAAAAGACCCTTCAAACGAAAGGGTCTTTTTATTTTAAGCCATTAAAAAATAAAAAAAAATATTATTTGTTTGTTTGCATTGAATAGGCTGCGAAACTATTGGACCGATCTGCAATTTTCTTTCACCTATAGATAGCAAATTCATCTGCGGTCGACATGGCTTTAATTTACGCGGATGAAGTCACGGAAAAATTGCTATTTTATTATTACATTAAACTCACAGATACACAAATATTTCCTCTGTATAATACTAGTCTCGTTAATATTAGTCTAGATGAATGTGATGCACACGGAACAACCCGCATTTCTTCTTTCCTAACAGGGGCATCGCCTGGGGCAAGCGGTCCCTCACATTGCGACGAGAGACCAAAGCGGGGTACTCTTATATGGAGAACTCACTTTTATAAATTTCCGATCGTTTTTAGCACGTTGTACTCAGAACCTATTGGTCACGTCATCTTGAGCCGGTAGTGCTGTTACAATCCGATTGTAGATGTTACGAACAGGTAATTCTAGTTTGGATATTTGTCTATTATTTCTTTTTTGTCGGCAAATTAATTTCTATCTAATCTTATTAATATTAAATTTGTATACATGTGACAATAACTCCAGCATGCAAAAATAGCTGAATGAATTATGATGAACCCTCACTATGTCATGGCTGACACATCTGAATAGCACATTGGTTATAAATTATGAAGTGCTGAAGGAAGCTATAGGTGGCAGGAAAATGCTAACTAGAGAAGAAAATCACTTATTTACAAACTTCTGAAAAAATAAACTTTTAAATGAAATATGTATGGCGAAAAAATGCAATGCAGGCACGGTTTGACCGGTAACCTTAGATCTGTGTACGATCTACGCTCTACTCATTGAGATACTGGTGCTTCACCCTACACGTCGAAAATAAATCTCTACCATATAATTGGAATAGGATATAGTAGAAATTTTAGACGTGTTGTGTTACTTACTAGTTTTTAAATATTTAAATGTTAAATAAACTTAAACAGCTTGGTGAAGCTAAATTCTAAACCACCTTAAATATTGTGTTAAATACTAAGTAGCTAGCAACAAAAATTTGGACACATATTTTTTTCATTGAATACCTTTATGGCTAAAGAATATATTAGAAAAGTCACTGACCCCATTACACAATACAGCAATTCTTAAATTCCATCCACAATTTGGGAGTCTGCAGCCATGTAAGGACAGTCTCGGGAGGCCGGGCCCTGCCTTAAAAGACGGGTAGTAGAATGCTGGTATCGCGATGTCAGGGCCCGCCAGGGACCCGCTTATTTTTGCCTTATCTATGCCTTGTCTTGTGATGCTAGATATGACACCAGTTCTTTTTATTTATGGCGCTATGGTATGCAAACCCTGGAATGCTACCGGTGTGTATGAATGCTTCAACAGCACCATGAATCTTTATGTCCCGAGTTTATTTCCAGTGTGTTTTGTTTATTGCTTTCTGTACGAGTATCCACTTTTTTAAATAAAAGTTTTGTATGATGCAATACAAAAACACTTTACTGCACCAATAAGGAAAATACAAAACATTAATTCAATTTATAAATACAAAACATTTTTTCATTTAAAACAATATCTTCCAGGCAACCATATAAATATACAGAAAAGAACAACTAATAAAATAGGAGAGCAGAATACTTGGTCTGTCACATAAAATAACACTTCACTTAAACAGGCTAACTTTACTAGAAGCACTAGAAACAGCAATAGACTGGTTTTAGATATAGTACCTAAACCGAGCGGTATAAAAATAACTGTTACTGAATGTGCATATCAATATTTAATAACATTCCTCAAAATATAAGAGATATGACTTTTAAGTTATTTATGAAACATTTATTTGATTGGCTTAATGAGCACTGCCTCTATACAGTCCAAAGTTTTTGAGTTTACAAAAAATTTAATAGATGTATATGTCTTCTTCTTCTTTTTACAGCTCATAACATCCACTGCAGGATATAAGCCTCCTCCAATGCACTCCAACCATTCCGGTCTTTTGCCATTCTTCTCCACGTTGGACCCGCAACCTTGGCGATGTCATCTCTCCAACGAGCCAGCGGTTTTCCTCGGTATCTGTATCCCGTCCTAGGTTTCCATTCTAGCAATTTTGTAGACAATATATTTATGGAAGCAAAGTTATTGTTGGGTATTCCTACGTTGTGACATGTAAAGTAAATTATTTTTACTTATATTAAAATTTGTAAAATTGTATTTGCATGCTATTGACAATGGCTAAGAAAGAGCTTAATCGACACTTTACCAACTTTGTACACCCTGTTCAAATACAAATAAAATATTTCGATCTTCTATTCTATTCTATTCTAAAAAAAAAACATAGACTTAAACATTACTTAATAGACTGTTTGAGAGAGTAAATGGACAAACAAGGAAAGGAAATTAGAAATAGAAAATTAAAAGAAGAAGAGGATAAATTTAAAGAAGAAAGAAAATGCGATTTTTTTATATTTAATAGCTACGTTTGAGCATGTCGAGTAATGAGATTTAGGGCATTAACTTATGGGAACACCAAAATTCAATTCAGTGCATTTGAAAGTCTGGAAAAATTGTGTAAATTTACCCTTGACACTCTATTAAAGGGTTTACCCGGCTCGTCAATATTTATATTAGCATCAATAATGTGAAAATAAAAAAAAAGTAATTCATGCAAAAGGGTTACGAATATTTTTTTATTATGTGTTGTATTTATAATTATAAAATAAAAAAGTCATTAATGCCTTTATACCTTTGAATTACATGATTATAATTAATAATTTGCCACTCCTAGAGACCAATAATTATTAATAAACATTTCACAAGTTCATGTAGGAATTTAGTGGTCATAAATTGCATTAATTGTACTAAAATTAGATTTTAATATTTATGTCAAATTATATTATTTCATCAAATTAGATTATCGTCAAATTAAGTACCTATATCTTATGAACTTAGGTATATATTTTAAAAAAATTATTTAAGTATCGCTAGTATAGTCGCCTCCTTTGCGTAGGCCTCCCCTGTATTCATAATTTTGGCTGATAAATGTCTGAGGTTACCACTCTATATTTATTTTATGTTTGGCATAGAGGTATATTACTGCTTTAAACCAGATGTTTTTTTGAATATTTTTGTTATATTCGCTATTAATACGATCTTTACATCGAAATTTGTACCGTAATGTTGTATTTAACGGATTAGGCCCTTTTTCTTTACACTAATTACAATTGCTGAAATTATTTTATGTTAATCCCAAATGTATTTAAAACGTGGTATGATATTCATACTCTATAATTGCTATAATATTCATCAGTTTATTATAAGCACTCGTCTTTGCCTCGTGCCCGTGTTTATTGGTACCTCGACTATAATTATATATGTTGGGTGAAGCTAGCCGTACATTCATCATAATGTACTAAGTACGTACTTAAACTTTGAAATCCTAAATTTTTTTTTCGTTAATTTTACTAGTATAATAATAAAGTTATAAGCAAAATGTATTCAAGTAACAAATGCAGCCATCAACGCTCTAAATTCCATTTCCGAGTATTTATCTATATGCTTTGTTTGAATTGTTTTTGGTTTTCCATTCAAATATTTGCCCTACCATATCAGCAAATATTGAATCGATTCACAAACATTGACAGTTGGTCAAGTGACGTAACAGGGAATTCCTCGGCCCATGACGTAGGCCAGCCCTGCAAATGTCAAGTTACGTAAGCAACCTTTACCACTTTGGCAGCCTTTGAAATTGACTTGTGTTAAGGTACGTTAAGGTAATCTTGCGTGCAATAGTGCCCACTTGGGTAGCCGATTGTGTAGGAGTCAAAGTTCACGGAAACGCTGAGATTGTATTGAATTTTGTTGTGATGGACACGTGGACATGACATTTTTATTTTTAGAAGCCGTTGTGTTCCCATTGTGAAATGTCAACCAGCATCTATATCTGCAGATAGATAGTAAGATGGAAGTTTGTTAATGTGATTATGTTTGGAATCCTTCGAAAACCTTTTCAGTATTAGTATATTTTTGCAGCAATAATGAAAAATTAAAGAGCCATCCATCTTAGGCCCTATCTTTGCCCCTAGGCTAGATGATGGGCAAAATCGAACCCATAAAAAAAAGTCTATCAATTTTGCTCCTAAATTATTACAAAAGTGTCGGTCCTTGCCAAATACGCTGTATATTAGTAAAAGGACTGTTTGTTTATCCATAGTTACTTTTCGCATTTATGGAGATGAAAATACTACAGGTTGGTGTCATAAATTATGCTCTCCAATATAAGATTAATAAGAGTTTATATCGCATATCACTAATTGAAACATTTCTGTCAAGGGTCTAAGGAGAAAACGCTTACTATATTGATGGCCCTTGCAAGAAAATGTTTGGTCAACCTCAAAAGAGGTCGCATGATAAAGATTCCATGCGTATAAGTACCTATACATCAGAGTCCCAAAACAAGAAACTTGGTTTTTGTACTTCAAATTTCTGCGGTGGTACAGAACTCTTACAGTTTGAGAATCTGACTAGCACTTGATAATTTTTACTTTATTCCATGGTCTACTGTGTTGCTTTAAATTAAAAATGTGACGTAATTATAATGATTTAATCTAGGCCAACTTATGTATTCGTCTTACTCTGAATCTAGTATCTTTTTTAACAGCATTATTTTGAACCTCTGAGCTTTATTAAATCACGGAATCAAAATCCCAAATACAATACAAATTGCAAGAAAAAAAGTATAAACGAAAAAAAAACTTCCCTTACAAAGTCATTGATATCAGCTCAACGAAATTTTATGAGGTTTTATTTTTTTCGTTATTTAACTTTTTTCCTTGCAATTCTGTATTCCATTACAGATCCTGATTCTAAGTTTTCAATATCGCTTATAGGTTCACAATTATAGGGCAGTTATACGGTACCTTGAGTATTAAGTAGCATTGCAATGCTCAGTATATAATTAAAATTGAAAAAATAATGACATAATTTCAATATCAAAATAACTACGGTTTTGGAATTCGTGTGAAAGAAGTATTTTGATCTGATAAATCTTGCAACCTTTTGAATAATAAGCGAACTGAGCTATTCGTGTCTCTGACTTATAGAGCTAGATTTACATACCAGATTACTAGTACTTTATGTTAATGCACACGAAAGTGCCCATAAATACGGAGTGCACTCATTTTTCTCCGAAGCGAATGACATCAGTGCACTCATTGGCCCGAATACCTTGAACTTGTGCAAATATTGACCGCGCGAGGCACTTCGCTCCACTTGCTAAATTGACTCATCTGCCAACCAATTGGCCAAGCATAGTTTTATTATGAACTAGATTTATGGCTTATCTGAATCAAAAAATAAATGTAAATAAATATATAAGGACAAACTATACTAACTCAACGATACTATATTTTGTAATAAAAAATTATATACACATATATGTATAATCAGCCAATACCCAGACCAATCTGAAAAATATCGTTTTTCACCTGGCCGGGGATCGAACCCGGGTCCACCCGTGAGGCAGACTGACGTGTTAACCACTGAGCCACAGAGGGCGTCATTTGCAAAAAGTGTGTTCCACTATCTACCCAGTAATCACTTAAGAAGTAATAAATATGTATTAATCACGTCTTTATCTTTTACGGGGTAGATAGAACCTTATTTCAGAAACTAAAATCCACATTTAGCGTGTTGGTGAACACATAAGTGGAAATTAATATCCAAATAATTTACAATCATATTAATTGATTGCTAGCAACATCAGCTAATGACATGATTCCTTGCGATGAGAGTGGGATGAAGAAAAGCTGGTAAATTTTAAACGTTTTGTATTGGAAAACTCCCAGACCCACATGGGACAGATAATAAAAATATTTTTAAAGAAACGTAGCATCATCTACGAAGGCATTTTAGAATTAATTTGCAAAAAATATAATTCTAAGTGACTACCATAAACTTCACAAAATGCAAATATATTTCTTTTCATAATCGTTTTGGATTCAGTCAGACAAAGAAAAAGGAGACTTAGCGAATCGGTATACTTTGTTTGTACTCCTGTCCATCCATTACGGTTCCTCCACTGAGTGATTGATATCACTCTCTTCTTTACTTTCCACTTTTGAATCATGTCAACAATTTTTCATTTTTATTTTGGACTTTCATTTTTTCCTTTCAGAAATGTCGGTGAAGTTGCTACCTGACACAGTTATTTTGTTTATATAAATTGGATTCAATATATCAATAATATTTTGTAGGATTGAAACTACTTTTACCTTGGCACTGAGACAAAAATTTCTCAAAATACAAAGAAAAGAAGAAAATATAAATCATTTTGGTATATTTTTGCACGCATCTCGATATAACGTGGAGCGTTTAAAAATATGAGGTCCAGTGCTACCTATATCTAAGTTATATAATGAATAATGAATGAGATGTTTTTTTTATAATATTTTATACAAAGATCCCATTTTTCTTAAAGTAATTTATCTCTAATGGGAGCTGCACTAAATGGGTGCCCGTTGATGTCTTTTTTAAGGACGAAAGAACAACTTTCTGAGTAGCTAATTATTTTTTATTCTTGCTCATATTATTTGAGGTGGCTTGTTTGGATTTTCTAAACTTTTTAAACCTGATAACAATTAAAAAGATCCTGAACTCTCTACCAAAAAAATATATCCGTTAAGCTTACAAACAGCCTCAGAGTATCTTCTTCCTTTACCTTATCCCACTTTTTTATGTGGGGTCGGCACAGTATGTCAGTTCTTTCCACCTTGATCTGTCATTTACCATGGCCTTTGTCACTCCCTTCCTGTTCAGCCTCAGAGTATGAAAAGCCAAAAATCACTATTTTAGGGAGATGAAAGGGATTATATTTTTACTACGGAAAATCATTTCAATAGTTTTAACAATATAAATTATGCCAACTTATATCAATTTATATCTTCCCCTATTATATATTTTATATCTTGCCCTGTTTTTACGTAATAGTTTTGGCAATAAAACTGTTTCATACCTCCACAGTAGCTTTGAGCCTTCAATAAATAAGTAATGTGATTGTTTCCTCATTAGATAAACTTGCAGACAGATGGACCGGTTATATTTACATAAATATTAGACCGGTCCTTGTAACTTAATTGGAGCGTAAAGCATTACCATGCGTTTAGTTCAGTTTATGCAATGTATCATATAGGTGTGTAATATGAGACCTGACACTGTATTCCACTTAGTTCTGTTGATTTTCTCTCATTGAATAAAAAATGTTACCCTTTTAATTACTGGGTACTTAATGTCATTATCTTGTGAGTAATAAACGGAAACAATCACTATTTTTGACCAAAATAATGGTGTAATAAACCATTGCATTGCATTCTCTACTTCACACACTGAAACACGAACGCTCCTACGTTACATTTAATACAGCCAATGAATCAGATGTCTGGCAAAATTTGACACTACTTAGTGTTAGCCACGATTACTTAAGAATGATATTAACTTTTTTAAGCCACAGCAGATTTTTGCACTTAACATTCTATTAACAGTTAAGGGAATGTTTAGTGCATCATAAAGAACGATTTTCTATAATTTTAATTTTCTGAAATTTGCTTTCTGCTGTCAGGTTCGCTCTTTTTTATACAAAAAAGTAGTTTTTCAGATTATTAATATAACTTATGGTGCCCGGAGTTTATTATCAGGTTACTAAATAGTCATAACTTAAACACAAGATGGAGATGCAAAGATCTAATTCGCTAGGATCGAAAGGGCAGGTACAGAGTGGATTATTTTTATCTGTCTGCAGGAATTAGTGTTGGACACAAATATTAGTGTGCCTCAATACGAGATGTCAATACATCGGCCGGCAGTGTTGCAATGCATTTGCAAACACACTGTGCAACCCAGCTTTCTTCGGGATAAGGACGTTGAGTAACATTACCTACTTTTGATTTTTGAATTAAATGTTTCGAACACGATTGAAGGATATTTTTTCTCTTGTGAAATAAAGATTAAAAATATCTTCATTTGTATATTTTGTAGAACTAAGGTATTTTCATAAGTTACATAGTATACATATTATTAATCTAAAATGATATACGTTATACACATAGAAAGTCTTTATCTATTGGTATTCAAAAAGGCTTGTGAAAATTCCGAACGTTCAGTAGGTTGACCAATTTGTGCATCAATGAAATATTTGTAACTGGTTCTGGTTAGCGGTCATTCATTTTGATATAGTTGCTGTTCGTGCGTCCATAGTTTTATGTAAACAATAGCGTTGGTTGCGGTTCGGGCGTTCTACAAAATGACAAAAAAAATGTGACCCTATGATGGTAGCGGTTCGTGCGCTCAACAAAATTAGATTATTGCAGTGGTTGCGTTTCGGGATCTCTTCAATAAACTTAGCGAGGAACATTATAGAGTTACTAAAATGTAGATTTGTCTTAACTTATATTTTTTTTGGATCATAGTGTGTGATCAAATAATTATTTATTTAAGTAATGAATGTAAAAAAAATATATAATTACAGATCTATAATTCTCATTTCATTGAATCGAAATCTACAATTCCAATCATACAAATAAATAAGTTCATAAACACACTAAAATATTAAAATTTTATTAACATAATTTACTGAATTCCTTAGATAAGGGCTGCAACAGTCAGTGTCTTGGGTTTCTGCGTATTGGCAAGAACAAAAGAAACAGGTAGGCGGCAGAAGTAAAAGAATAAACTTGAAGAGATAAGGGGTTAGAGGGAGATAAACATATTTGTAATGCAGTGTAAAATAGTAATAGGTATCTCTTTTTTTTCTTTTTTTTTTCAATTAAGTAAAACACATTGCATTTTGCATCAGTTGACCTTAGCACGTGGTGATAATTAGTTCCTTGCGATTTCGTAAGGACAGTTTTATATTGTGAACGTGTTTTTTTCCGACATGGATGGAACTGCGGCAAATAATCTTAAAGTAGTATTAAACACTAAACGAGATATGCCACTTTTAGTTGTGGCAAGTCACAAATACCATTTTAAAAAAGAAAATAAAGATAAATCAAAAAGATGGATATGTGTTGACCGCAAGTGCAGTGGCTCCATTACAATAAATATTGATAATGCTATTGTGCGCGAAAGTACACACACGACAAATTGTCAAATTGATCCCTGTTCATTAGAAGTGAATCAAAAACTAGAAGTTTGTAAGCAGAGAGTTTCACAAGAATTTGCCTCTACTTCGAAGATTTTTGAAGAGACTTTTCGTCCTTTATATAATGCTGGGACAAATTTAGTTGTTTCTGTGCCACAATACAAATCCAAAAAACACTCATTAATTCGCCAGCGAAAAAAAGTCTTAGGTGTAAAAAGAACCCATAAGAACCCATAAGATTCCCATAATAATGGTATACATATATCCTTACTAATATTACTAGGGGCTCTGTGAACTGTGTGCGCGAGCATATCTTTACCTACATATCTTAAAACGGAATAAATATTGACCACGCACCTTCAAACAAAAAAGCTTTGGCCGGCCTGCGACACGAATGGTCTCGGGTTCGATCATCGGTCAGATCATGATGGAAATGATCTTTTTCAGATTGACCTGGGTCTTGGATGTTAATCTATTTATGTATTTGTAATAAAATATAGTATCGTTTAATCGTAAAAAACTCTAAATATGTTTTAAATTTTAAAGATTCTGTGATTTGCATTGTTTCAGTTAAGGTATGTATGTCTATGTGTCAAAATATGTCTTAATACTTTGTTGATTTTTTTTATTCTAATTATTTTATGAGAAATGTATCCTTCTATGTTTATTTAGTATCTCAATTATTAGCAAATTATCACAGTGTTTAAATGTAAGACTGATTATTTCAATCTAACCTATGTTGAATTTTAATACGCCAGCCTAAAACAACTTCCAATCATATTTAATATGTTTTATAAACCTGTCATTTTTAACTTCATTTAACAACAGTTTGTACTTCAATATGTAAATTCTTTTATATGTACCTAAAAATTAAAGAATGATTTTCAAAAGATTTATTTTGAATCACATCATGCTCTTCCCTATTATTTTTGAAAAAGTTTATGATGACGACTTTAAATATTTAGTAAATCTATAGTCTATCGAAGAGATCCCGAAACGCAACCACTGCAATAATGTAATTTTGTTGAGCGCACGAAACGCTACCATCTTAGGGTCACATTTTTTTTGTCATTTTGTAGAACGCCCGAACCGCAACCAACGTTGTTGTTTACATAAAACTATGGACGCACGAACAGCAACTATATCTTCATTTTTACCCAAGTGAATGAGATTTTTTTTTATGTTTGACTGTGTATCGATTCAGATATATACTACAATATTGTCAGATTAGGTCTGTGGATTAGATAGATACCTAATCCCTTTTATCCTGAACTCCATTGTTGATGTTTGTTTATAGTATGTCCATGAATTCAGTGTCCCAGTGGCAAAGGCCTCTACCATACCAACCATGCCCATTACTTTCTATCTTTAGTAAGTCCTTTCTAGTTGAAACCGGCTGTAAGTTTAATTTCGTCATCCCATCTAGTACATGGTCTGTTTCTTTTTCTTTTGCAAGCCGAGGAAACACTATAATATGATTTGGCCTATTTTTCTCACATCAACCGTAACAAATGACCAGTCTACCTCTATTTTAACTGATCTATCTTAGAGAGTATCTTTGGTTAGATAGAATTTCATTTTTATGTCATTGGACGGCAAACGAGCAAGCGGGTCTTCTGATGGTAAGCGATCACGGCTGCCCATGGACAACTGCAACCCCAGGGGTGTTACAAGAGCGTTGCCGGCCTTTATTTCTCCTTCTCCAGTGGGGGAGGGGGGATGGGCCTCCGGCTCTCTCACTCACTGAATGAAGCTTAGAAGTGGAAAAGCTACTACTCGAACGTCGATTTTCTGTGAGAGTGTGGTACTCCCCCGGACGAGCCGGCCCATTCATGCTACTAGCAAAAGTGAATTTTGCCGGTAGCGTGGCTCTACCACAACTAAAAAGATTGAATGTGTTTCTGTATTTGATTTTATGTCTGATACCCAGCATGCTTCTCTCTACCACTGTTTGACAATGTTTCTCCAGTGACCAGGTTTCGCAGCCATATGCAATACTGTTGACGCTTAGGTATAATTACATGAGGTCATTGTATTTCACAGCAATTCTGTAGATGTATCCATTATTATCTACCTGGTAAACTTACTTTTCATTTCAATATAAAACATTATGTCTACTTATAAATTTGATCGAACATTGAGTATTATATAAAGGAGAATGCCCACAGATATGGAGCCCCGTCCCTTATTAAAAAATGACTTAATTGTTTCATTACCGAAACTTTAGATAATCACTCAGTACATCATTACAATACAATAAAATCAAAAAGCAAGTTAATATTTACTGGGGTTATTGATTATAAATAAAAACAAAAGTTTAATATTGAGTAACTAGGGACAAATGTAACTGAACAAAATAAATCGATCAAAAAACCAATATGAATAAAATAAAAACCCCACAAAAAAATATCACGTATCTTTTACATCCTAATAAAAAAATTATGATTTTAATTTTAAACTTTATTTCATGCTCATTCACGGTAAACAAGGAGTGGGCCCGGAAATGGGCAATCCCCTTTTCAACAATACTTTGAGTGTTAAATTCAGTAGACATTCATTACATTTTGATTACTCCACTCACTCTTCAGAGCTACAATAAACCGTCGTTTATATCATCTTTATATCCGACTTTCTTCATATAAGGTCGTGAAAGTACACACATTGGCATGAGAAGCTCAACAAATCACAATGAGTACAAATTATCGTGTAACTAAATACATTTCCACATAACCCGACGCGGCAACTCGATAAAATTTCCTTGTAAACAAGTAACTGGCGCCGGTAGATACTACATCACTAATCACAGCAATTAGCAGACAACAGTAAGTCAACTTTGTTAAAATACGCGACAGTTGAAACATTGTCAAAAAATTACGATGACTACAAATTATTGTGCAACTATACATTTCCACAAAACACAATGTGACATTCCTTTAATTTTTTTTAACAAGTTTGTTTAGCTTGTATTCCTAAGTCGTCTTCTACGACATCCACGGGAAGATTTGGAGTAGTCCTATTCTACTCTGCCGGGAACCACAAGGCGTATAATATTAAATTACAAAAACCATGTTTTTTTATGTAGATTCTGTTGTATAAGAACAAATGAAAACTCTTACATGCGACCTCTCTTGTGAGTTTAATCAACAGACTTTGAGAGAATCGAGAACCAATAAACTATCAAGTGTGAGTAAGAACCGCACACTAAGGGGTACCAACACACAATTTAAATTACAAAAAGCGCTAAAAAATCACGGTGCTTGTATGTGACTCCCCTTAATTATAAAAAAAAATAAGCAAAGCAATATTTCCAAAGATCACTTTCTTTATATTTTATACTATCTCCCCCGTCAAGTAGCAAGGGGTGGTCGCAATACAACACAAGCATAGCAGGCACACTAAATCATGGCTAATAACTACCAGCCGATACAATCTCAGCTTTCAATAATAAACCTACCCAATTGTACTGCCTTTCTTAGAAAGCTCATTGTAACCGTTCTTTACCGGTCAGCACGAACATGATACATTTTCTAATTATCTGCCACAATGACATTTCTATTAACTATTGTGTGAAATTTAGATTTTATTTAGTTAGGAGGTTCCTTGATAATCGGAGGTAGGCATTTGGACTTTCTAGTTTAATCACATGCATTAAAATGCTAAAAATCTGTTTCGAATCAAGATGAACTAAATCATAGTAAGATAAAGTGAGAGAGAAATGTTTGTTTGTTTTTCGTATGTGTAAGTGGCCAACACTGGTGTCAGATTTTTCAAGCTGCCTTAAGGCATCTGACATAGCTTAACGACTGCCATCAACGACGACAGCCGGGACCAACGGCTTAACGTGCCTTCCGAAGCACGGAGGAGCTCGAGATATTTTTATGCCACTTGCGGTCACCCATCCAAGTAGGGACTGCACCAGGGGTTGCTTAACATACGTAAGCGCTCACAGAGCTCACACCCACTGGACCATCGGGCTCCTCAAGAGAGAAATGCACGTTAGTTACGTTTGTCAATCGCGTCAAAATAGTGAACAATTTATTAGATTTAGATGCTTTGTATGCTCTGTAAATTCCAGTTTTGAATATTTCATCCAAAAACCTGAAATCTGAAGGGCAAGAGTCCAAGTTTTGTAGCATAATGATATCGGTACAGGGTGTTTATGAATTCATTGGCATCCTTTTAAATATAGGTTTTACCCATAATTTAAATTAATTATTTTAGAATATTAAAAAAGAAATATAAACTTTTAAAACATTTTTCATTTGGTTTTTAACTAAAGTAAGGCCTCTGTCACAGCGACGAGGCCATACTTTAGTTAAAAATCAAACTAGGATCCTAAACGCCTAAAAATAGTTCAATCAAACAGTATCAAATTAAGCTGGCCAGCCAATCTTGTGAATTTAGTTATTTAGGTTAGTACATAACCATTTTCGATAAAATTTATGTTTTTTTTCCCCTCATTATTGCCTATTCAAGTAACGCTAGTTTTTTTCTTCTTGCTAAAACTTGCACCACGAAAAAATCCGGCTTAGTACGAGTTGAACTCGTGTGAAGAGGCTTCTATAACATACCAAAGTCAAATATTTCGCTACCAAGTGGTGTTTTATTGAATCATTATCCATAGGTGAAGTTACTACTCTCAGATTTTCTTGTAATCTTCAAGCAGTGAAACTATATTATACCTTCACATCCAAAAATATCATAAATTATAGACATTAACCAAGAAGTGCCTTATCTTTCAAAGTTAATAATTTTATTATATAAAAAAGGCCAAAGTATTTCCTCAGCAAAACGTCGAAATGAAATTTCACATTTCCGACTTTGCAATACGTAATTGACGGCGCCTCATAAAGCATCAATTAGGATTTCAATATTAACCCGTTGTTTCAATATTGCAACAAACTATTAAATTTCGTTTAACACCATGTCCAAATTGACAGCGCGTCAATACAACACCAATAAATTTGTAACTTAACACAACTGGTTAAGGTTTAGAATTGAATTAACTAAATTTGTTAGCACGATATGTATGAATGTAATGATCTCTTGTCAATCATTAAGGTAAGTCAAAATGTTCGAGTTGCTGGATGAGACGAGCGAGTTACTTAGAGATAATAACTGTTGGTTAATTTAAATCTATTAGCATGAAAAAAAAAATTATGTCTCTGGTTTTAGCTCTTTTTAGTATTGTATTATTTGAGTATTTTAACAAAAACTATCTCTTTATTTCAGTTAGCTTTATATTTCGACGAACAGCATATTATAGGGATATCTGTTAGCAGTATTATTTAAAGTTTAAATAAATATTAGCTTACCAGAAAACAAACGAATGATTTCTTGCATGATGACTAATATTAATTTGAAATAATGTAAACCCATAGGTACGTACACATTATGACGGGCTGCAGCACAAAAATCCGCTTACATAGCTTTTGTATAAAAATACACACGAGCGACATGAGCAGATTTTTACGCTGCGGATGTGCGCGTACGTTTACTACTCGCCATTCTACTCGCCCGCCAATCAACTCGTCAAGTTGGGACCTCATTTGTACATCAACACTTGCAATGTGTGTTTTACTGAAAGATGTTAAGTAATTGAACAATATGATGGCCTGATCCCTTTCAAGCCGCAGTCATGCACTCATGTTTCATCAATATGATCCCCCGACATGTTTTACTAATTATGTAACATATATTGATACTTCTTGCGACATAAGTAAATTAATTTTAATGATCGGCGAGTTATTTTTAGAGCTTCGCAACATTTTGCTTCAGAGTTTGATTTTCAGTGTCTCAACAGCAACATTGTATCACTTCTTACAAGCGTGTCGACTCGTGCGAATAATATTTGAATGATCCAGAATTCTACTTCTGGTATAACGTTATCATTCAGCATTTTTGCTGATTTCTATTGTTTATTGTGCCTCCACGTGTGTGCAGGTGGTAGGTAGAATACACATGGTAAGACAATAAGTGTGCCATGTTCATAGTGTGCATAAGTGAGGAGTGGCATCACACCAACAAGAGATTTTCATTTATAATAATAAGTAACTGACTTCAAAAAAAGGAGGAGGTTCTCAATTCGTCATAATCTTTTTTTTTTATGTACGTTCCCCGATTTCTCGAAGACGCCTGGACCGATTTAAGAAATTCTTTTTTTTGTTCGATAGGTAATACTTTACAGATGGTTCCATTAAATTACTACCAAAATATGACGAGCACTTTTTAAAAAAATACACGAAAACCAAAAAAAAATTTACAAGTATGCCGTTCGGACTACACTTTTTTAAATTTTATTCTTACGCTTATTTAAATAAATTGATAGGGTTGAAGTCGGTTTTTGTTTTTTGTAAAAATATCTTAAATTATTTTATAGATAAGAATATAGATCAGATTATCCCCGAGACTGATATTGAGTACTTAAACTTAGTAGTATAGGGAAATTATTTCACTATTAGATTTATATTATACTTTCTTACACACTTTACTCTTTTTAACTTAGTTTAGTATATTAAAGGCTACTTATCTCTATCTTCACAATGTAATAGATTGCTCTAATCTCGTTTGATCTCACAAGTATTATTATACTGACAATGCCTGCGGCTCTGAGGGTTTGTCGGGCGGGAGCTTGTAGTATTTGACAGTTTGTTCTCAATGGCCGCCGAGGCCTTAGGCCTTGAAATTGTTGTCTACGGTAGCCTGTAATTTATAATAATTTCGACTATAATTACAAACGCGATCACGACTCTACATTGTTTGAGAGACGAAATGAGTCAACTGTTAATAAAGCTTTACGGCGTACGGCGCATTTCCTTTGAAACTTTCATTTTGGAATAAGAGAAAATAAACTCACAAAATATTACTATATATATAAATACATTAAAACCAGAATTACTTTATAAAAGAGCGGGAATCTGAAAAAATAAATTTAGCCTAGTAATGATATAAAAATATCGATCAACAATACGGGCCTATCAAATCACTAATGACATAATTATTAGTATATCATAGGTATATAGGTCTTTAAGAGAGCAAATTGTAATGATAAAATTTAAAGCAGTTATGTATCTTGTCAACAATATATCTATCCAACCCTTAACAGGTACAGGATAGAAAAGATATTATGTTTTTTTTCCCAATCCTTACGAATTTATCTTACGAGTACCGTACATTTTTGGTTATCATTATCATCATTTCGTGTAGGTGACACAGTCAGTCAACCACGCACACCCTGGTGTCAGAGTTCTTCGGAACCGCCTCTCGGCCTCTGACGTGGATCCTTTATCGACTATCAGATGGCAGCCGGGACCACCGGCTTAACGTGCCTTCCGAAGCACGGAATCATCTTTCTTATCAGACAATCAGGTAATTCATGCCTACAATGTCCTAGCCAAACTGGAAACAACTTAACAAAGTATGCTTCCCGTGGGAATCGAACCCACGACCCCCGGGTCAACAAGGCAAACGCCTTAACCACTGGACCACGGAGGCAGTTTTGGTGATCGATCGTTTTCTCTTTTTTTCTTCTTTTTGACACAAATAAGACAATGCTACTTAATGGAAATTTTTGCACAAGGTAATCTTTTTTATATTTAAGGAAGTATATTTTCTTCGTTGTACTATAAAAAGAATTGGCAAAAATAAGCTCATTAGTGAAAAACGTACGTAACGTGTTTTAAGCGTAAATTAGCGGAATATCGTTTTCCAACTTGACCTATTATCGGATAGGACATCCTAGACGTGGCAACAATAATTCAATTGATCTTGACTAGATGAGAATTGATATTTTCCACCTTCATAAACGCCATTTTGAGCTATTAATCAACAAAGATTTCTGACGCACGATCGTTTTGAAACTAACTTGCGTAATCAATACGTTGAGGTATCGTTACAATATTACGACAAAGAATACAAATAACAAATCAACAACAAAAGCGTTTCAAAACAACAGACAAAGGACACCTCGCGTATGAAATGGCATATTTTATCATTATCATCAGGAGCAATTGTATGTTATTGAGTTCGAGTTAACTGAAACTGAACTAACAGGCTTTAAAATGGCCAATAACCAAGATTTTTTGCTCGCATAAATATGTTAAGTAGGTAAATTGTATATATTTTCATGAAAGATATAAAAATGTAGGATGTTGAGGTAAACACTGTTCAAATCAAAAATACATATCAAGCAGTCAAAATGGCCTTGACTACCTAACTTAAAGATGACTTAACGAATCGATATAAAATTTAAAGTATTTTTAAATAAATATTAGTTTTTTTTGACACAAGCTTTATTTATGTAATAATCAGTGCACTACCGTATTTATTAACCCTGGCTTTCAGTGCTGCTGTTGATTAGCATTTAAGGAAACCCTCTCCCTCTCTCATCTGAGCAAGTTCTTGGGAATCAGACTTTTCCATTCCCACTTCGCACGGCTTTGAGCATCCCTGGGTGTTAGAGCATTAGATTGTATATCATCCTTAACAAAATCAAGCCAGCATTTCTTAGGCTAACACCTCCGACCACCGACGGAAAATAAAATAGGTGCCTACGACTCTATAACTCTAAAGTAACCTGCAGTTTCTCACGGGATACGTGTACAAACAGAATGGGCAGTAACAATTGAAGTAATGTATCTACCAGCGCTGTAACAAACACCTCTAGATGCTATGAACTAAGCATGCCCATTAAATAAAACGGGTTACAACGTAAGACAATCAATCTCAACACGAGAGGCGCCTTATTATGTATTAAGTTCAAACTAAAAAACGAAGACTGAGCGCGTGGAATTGGTACCCGTCAAAATAATCCGCAGTGTACGAACTACGCATTGTTGGTAGAGAATAAATAAATAAAAATAAGACCCAGTACGTGGAATACGCAAGTGCAAGGAGATTGAGTAAGTAAGTAGATTTTGAAATTTCTTGATACAATTTTGTACAGGTAATGAATAAAACTTGTGTATTGTATCAGCTCAGAATAACTAAGTAAATAAGGCTTACACCGTGGAATACAAAGTGAAGGTGTACATAAAGACAGCCGTCAGTATTGGGACATCAAGAAACAAGAGGCATTTCTTTAAATTGTTTTATTCATTTTCTTACCACAGCTGGAATACATTGGTAGCACGTAACTTTGCTGTATCGAAAACAAAATAGTTAATTGCATCAAAAGCAATTCACATCAGTGTAACATTTTAAAAAATAATATTATAATTATACATATACTTGATTATATATGATGGAATTGAACATTTGACAGGTGCAAGCTCAAGCCCTCTTTTTTACAATACGGATGATGACTACATTTTTTTTTTCGTTATTATATGGAATTATAATAGCACATTGTTTGGGCGATACTTTTTTCATACTTTTAAAATGAACTTGCCCAACCAACTTTAAGAGATTATTTAGCATGGTAAACGAATCGTTATCAAATTGAAAGTGTACTTTTATAGTCTTTGTAGACACATTTTGATATATTCTGAAACATTTTTATGAATCTGAAGACCCAGTCATCATGCCTATTGTGTTAACTACTAACAGTCCTCCAGTATCTTTAAACATCCTTGGTAGCAACTAAAACAATTTCAAACTGCACGGCGTCTAACTTTTTTCTAAGTCTTTTGTAGCACATCAAGGTGCATTATGCAGATGCGTTTAACTGCGCTTTCTTTCAAGCAGTTATTAAAACGCGCCGTTAATAAATGATAGGACGAGGCTCGCTGCCAGAGAAAGTGTGATGGATTGATGTTTTGTTTGGTGTAATAAGATTGTATGACGCATGTGGGATATGGCTTGGAGACTTGTGGGCGATAAAGAAGAGGAAACGAAATGTTTGGGGAATCAGCCCGACCACGGCGGGAGTGGGCCACGAAGCCAGACAGCCAATTTTAAATCTCTAAGTCTTCAACTTCTGTTGGAGGGTTAAAAGCTGAGCTTAATGTTTCCATTTACACTAAGCCAAATGATTGGCTTAATAACTGACCCGATTATTGGCTTTATGAAAAAGACCTATTATGCTCTTTTTCGAACAAATCTCGCGACCTTAATTCAGAGTTGCCTTCGAGTTTCTTTTCGAAAAACTCTGGATTTTGTATAGCATACTATCAATTTTGTGGATACGTGTACTTAATATTACTTAGAAAATTTTGTAGGGTGCAAAAAAGTGTGTGAAAAAATAATTAAATTAATGTATACAATGATAGTGATAATTCACACATATTGAGCTTTGCTGTAGGTTGTAAGTGTCATTGAATACTAATTGAACGATACTGTATATTTTTTTTAATATATACGGACTAATCACACAGATTGAGCTAGCCACAAATAAGTTCGAGACTTGTGTTATGGGATACTAACTCAACGATACTATATTTTATAATAGATACTTAAACACATCCAAGACCCAGGTCAATCTGAAAAAATCATTATTCCATCTTGACCTGACCGGGGATCGAACCCGGGACCATCCTTGTCGCAGGCAGGCGTGTTGACGTAAGCTTTCGAGTTTCTTTTCGAAAAACTCTGGATTTTGTTTAGCATACTTAAAATTTTGACGATACGTGTACTTAATATTAGTATTTTTTTGGAGATATGGCAAATAAAGTGTGTTAAAAAAATAATTAAATTAAAATACATAATGATAGTGACAAATCACACAAATTGAGCCTTACTGTAAGTTGTAAACTTGTGTCGAAGAATATTATTTCTACGATACTATATTTTACAATACTTCTAAAGTTAAACACTCAAGACCCAGGCCAGTCTGAACAGGATTGTTCTCGATCATGACCTGGCTAGGGATCGAACCCGGGACATCTCATGTCGCTGGCTGGCGTGTTAACCACTGATTTCAAAGTACTCGCACACTCGATACATCTTTAATTCGAACACTAAAGTACTACACGGTCCCATCATCATTGCCATTCATACATAACCCCTCCTTTACTGACCGCGACTCACGCTGGCCCTAGCCTGTTTGCTAAATAATCAATTGGATGATCGGGCGATTTTTTGTTGCCCTTTGGCAAAGGTATTTTTAAAAATAATCACAAGAATGATATAACTGAGAGGAAATCATAATATGATGAGTTTATTTCGTAAAACTGATCATTGCAATTTATTCTAAACTCATATACAAATATTCAAGTTAAAACCTTAGGTTATAGGTAATCCTGATGCAATCGCTCGCACGATTAAAATTATCGTGACATTTCGTGAATCGCGATGATGGTTTTTGAAGCTTTACCCACGATATTTGCCAATTCTATTGTGAAACGCAAAGGAACCCAGCAGGCTGAGGGCTCTGCTCTGCATTGAAATTGATGGTTGAAGTATCTATGTTAATCTTAAGTCATAGTGCAGTATCAAATCTACGATATTAAATACAATTTGAAAAGAAAAGTTCATGACAAATAATGACTTCGTCTGCATGCAATTTTTGGGGAACCCACAAATGCCAAAATAAACAGGATACTAAATTCTGTTCCATCCAAAAAAAACCCCAATACTTTTTTTATAGAATAATTTATGAATTCAGTAAAATAAATTTAAAAACCACGTACAATATATGCCTTTTCAGGGACTATTTTACGTCATTTCATTTCATATCCTATCCTAATCCTAACATATATTGTAAATGCGAAAGTGAGTTTGTTTGTCTATTTTTTCGCTTTCTCGTTCTATCTACCGAACCGATCATCATGAAATTTCGTATACACATAGGTTAACAACAGGTAACAGCTAATTTTAAATAGTTAAAATTTACTTACATATGTTATTAACAATTAGTGTTCGAAAACTACAGACTTCTAGTGATACACAAGTTTAAAAGTAGTACCCTTGAGCATAGCGTCAAATGGAAAGCAAACTAAAAAAAGTCTTTTTAATTTAGTAATAAAAAATACGACTGTAAATTACACTGCTGTTTTTTAAAATACCAACGTTTCTAACAAAACTGTAAAGATTCTATCAACACATTTTAGTTAAAGTTCAGTCATAATAGAAATATAATATACTCATTAAATGGGAGACATCTAATTAAAACGGTTTATGGTGCATATTAACCATTTACTGGTATTAACCTCCCATTACGCAACAACCAGTTAATGGAGTGGCATTAACTACTTAAAACAATGGCAAAACATTTTATCAATAATGGTTTTATCAAACGCGATATTTAGCGCCTACGGAGCAGTCGATAAGTTACTTAAAAAAAAATTCACCGACGTGTTAGTAAATTTATTGTCCTCTTATTGACGAGCTCCGTGGCGCAGCGGTCATCACGCCTGCCTGCGACACGGATGGTCCCGGGTTCGATCGCCGGTCAGGTCAAGATGGAAAACGATCTTTTTTCAGATTGACCTGGGTCTTGGATGTTTATCTATATATGTATTTGTTATAAAATATAGTATCGTTGAGTTATTATCCCATATCACAAGTCTTTCATTAGAACTTACTTTAAGGCTAGCTCAATCTGTGTGATTTGTCCGTATATATTTATTTATTATTTATTTATTTACAGTGCTTTAAGTAACCAAAAAAGCTCATAAAAATGATAGGTGATGTACTAATATAAGTCTTTATTTACCTCATTTGAATTTTCGTTTGAAAATGGACGGCAATTACTGGCTTGAAATAGTAGTAATCACGTCCGCGTAACAGAGCCTAATACTCTAAGACCTAAAGGCTGCGTTCAGCGTGATAATCGTGTATGATTCTGTCCATAACTAAAGAAAGTCACCCTATAGATACACTTATAAAGTTATTGTCAAAGATAGCGCATCTCTTAAGCACCTAATAAATCCTGTAACAATTTTCAGTAATGCTCAGAGTTAGTCAGATTGCCCGACTATGATCAAATGCGTTTGATTTTATTACTTTATAAAATGTCACCTAAAGGAGACACTGATGAAGCTAGTGGCAAAGGTAGCGCGTCTTAACCAAGCAAGCCCGTCACGATCTTCAGTACTGCTTGGAATAACTCGCATTGCCCAACTGTGATCAAAGCCTTTTGATTTTGTTAATATATAAAATGGCACCCATTAGTGACACTAATTAAGCTAGTGACAAAGGTAGTCTGTCGAGACCTTAACCAACCAAGCCCGTCACAATCTTCAGTTTTGCTCGGAATAAGTCTCATTGCCCAACTGTGATCAAACGCGTTTGATTTTATTTATGAATAAAGTGTCACCCAATAGAGACACTGATGAAGCTAGTGACAAAGGTGCGCTACCTTTGTCTGTTGTCTGTTGAGTGCCTAATCAACAAAGCTCGTCACGATGTTCAGTAATGCTCGGAATAAATCTCATTGCCCAACTGTGATCAAAGGCGTTTAATTGCTGCCATTAGGCACTCGTTGTCCTCATTGGGCTTTAGATAAGAGACTAGTGTACTTCGGATTGAGTTGCATTCTTCCATGTGCATTCTCAAAATACTTTTATCAACATTTTTACAAACAACCAGTTTTTAAAGAAACAGCAATGGTTCTTGTATGTCAGGTTCGGAAAATTCTAATTTTGTTTCATTTTAAAATCACTCTGTCTATAGTACTCGTATTGGACCCACATTGGACCACTTTCCTTAGCTATATAATTACATTTTCTTCTATTTTCCTTTATATCTTTACCTATGTTTTTACTTATTTCATTATCTTTTGTGGAAAGTTGTTCGATGCCATGAGAGAAATCAAAATTATTTAACTATACATATGATTCTCAACAACATGACAATAGTTTAATGACGGAATAAGAATTCTCACTAAAATATAACGCAAGAAAAAAAGGAGCACGACCCTCTCTGTACTACCATATATTAGCCAGGGCAGACAAAAGATTTGGCCTAAACTCTCCACGCTGGCCAGACGGGTTGGAGAGGTCTCTATGATGTTTACAGCTCTGTTTAGCTTGTGTTTCTTTAGTCGACTTCTACGACATCTACGGGTAGACTTGGAGTGGTCCTATTCTACTCTGCCGGGAACCACACGGTATGTTTAAAGGAAGAAATAATGCATTGTTTTTATCAGACTAATTCACCCAGAAGAAAGGCACTCGAATCCCGTTTTTTTGTATATATGTGAGTATATCTGTTTTATTTTCACCTCCTTTAGCTTAAACGGCTTGACTCATTTCTAATTGTAGTGTCGTTAGATTCTTATTTTCTTCGGTGTGTCTTAAGCTATGGTACGTCATCAAAAAATCAATATGGCAACTGTTAAAAAAGCAGTCTGGATTTTAATTTTTTAATTAATTCTACGTGTTAAGTTAGGCTTTATATGTATATAGTAACTGAAGTAGGTAATAGTTTTCCCTACCTTTATTGCTTAGTCTAGTTTGTCGATTTATTCACGAGTCATCACTATAATTTCTCAAGCATTAGAAGTTTGCTTCTGCGCCTGTCATTGTAGATTTCCATAGCGGCCGGTCGAAAGCGGCCTGGCTATGTATTTAATTTCACTAATTTTATGTGTTTGCTTAGTAGACTATACGTTAGGCTGTCATAATTAAATCTAACTACAACAATATTAAGTCTACTAATAAAGCTGGTGACTAGACAACGTTTCTAATGGTCTCGCTCTTACCTGAGTTTGCGCGGCAAGCGGGTGCGGTAGCGAAATGCAATTTGTACTTTCATAGTTCACATAGATAAATAATTATTTTTAACAAAAAAGTAAAACCGACTGAAACCCTATACGCAAATAAGGAATACCGCAATGTACGGGGTATTCCTTGTAGCGCACCCATTTTGAAACGCACCTATACACTGGAACTTAAAATTAGGGTTTAGTGGGTGTGGTAGTTCAATTAAAAATAGAGGAACAAAGTCGTCATCAACTTGTCTTGATTCGCGAAAAATTCAACAGAAATAAAATTAAACCAAACGGCATACTTGTACATTTTTTTTTGTTTTTGCTGTTTTTTTCTAGAAGCACTGGATACATTTCGATTAAAATATTATAGAACTACCTTGGAAGTGCAGTCAAAACAGAGGAGTAACGTTTTTATCATCATCGTCTTGATTCGCATAAGAATAAAATACAAATAAGTTTAAACCGAACGACATACTTTTACATTTTTTTTGGGTTTTTGTTTATTTTTTCAAAAAGTGCTCATACATAGCGATAAAAATTTTATGGGACCATTTCGGGAGCATTACCTATCGAACAAAAAAAGAATTACTAAAATCGATCCAAAATTGACTGAGTAATCGCGTAACATACATACAAAAAAAAAAAACATACAGACGAATTGAGAGAATTCCTTTTTTGAAGTCGGTTAATAAAAAAATAATACTTAATTGAACACATTGATCGCCAATGTCACCGATTCAATACTTATTTTTCACATGAATAATATCTTAAAAAATCGTCAAATGATATACCTATAATTATATTTTTTTAACATGTGATCAAGTAACAGTAATAAAAAAAAACGTGAACACACACACAATGTGCAAAAAATGTTTTATTCAATTGACTAGCGCCATCTAGTGGTGTTTTAGTGAACTATTTCTCTAGATGAACTTATTATTGTGAGTTTACCACTTAATTTTCAAGTGATAGAATTCTTATTATTTTTCCTGTAATCTTCAGGGAATTAACTATATTTTGTAATTTTTTCAAAATTTTCGGCCCAGTAATTTCGGAGATCAGGGGGGGGGAATGGTCAATTTTTGCCTTCTTTCGTAAATAAAATCAAAAGTATTGATTTTACCCGAACAAAAAAAAAATATTTTTGAGATCCTCATAATGAGCCCTTTTATTTGATATATGACACAGTAAGGTTTGCAAAACTTTCTTTTAAAATTTTGTAATTGGGCCCCCCAAAATGACCCTTATTTCAAAAAATCTTTATTTACTTTGCACATCCGTGTTTGGGTCATAGGATTACAATATCTTACCAAATTTCATCTAATTTGGTTCTGTAGATTCGGAGAAAATCGGCTGTGACAGACGGACGGACGAACGATAAATTTTTTAAGAAATATTTTTGAGTTTCGCATTTAAAAATCACAAAAACAATCTAGAGTCAAGTCTATCGGGTGCCGAAAGCCTTCGCTTTAAGGAAGTGACTAATTTTAAAAATAGAGTCTTATTTAACGAAATATTGCTAATAAATTGAGGTATATTATCAACATCAAGACTATTTAAAAGAAGCTCTATTATTACTCATGCACCTACACAGCGTTTGAGGTTTGACTCTAACTTATATCCTTGAGTGACCGTATCTTAAACGTACATGAGTAAGTAATCGTTAGAGATTGCGGCAATATTAATGACGTTTCTGAAGTGCTGCGATCCTAACAACTTTAATATCTGGTTACTGTTATTCATTTTCCGTGTTATCCTTTGACATGCATGATGAATTATGAATGCTTTAATTTATTTTCCTGTGATCTATTGCGGATTTGTCGTTAATTTTCATTTAGTTGCGTTTGTACCATTTGTTACTAACGCATAGATCTATCTGTATTATCATATCCTATAATAATGTATACTTCACTTGCTTAACATGTAGACCATTATAGTTATTGGAAACACCGCTTATATATTATAGCTCACTTGTATCATAAACTAGTTATTAATTATCCTTGTGCTTCTCGAGCAGCACTTAGCTATAAGTAAATTACTGATATCAAGAATTGTTGTAAATCCAAATATGGAAATGAATTAATATTGTACCTGAATTGAATGTTACGTATCATCTTTGCATCTATTTTTTTACTTGGCAGTCGTTTCTGTGTTAGACTTATGCTTGATAATGTTATATTTTGACGTTTCAACATTCAAATATCTCCAATACGATACAATCGGTGGCCAAATTTATTCATCCATTAGTTCATCTACAGTTCATGTGTCATCACAAACGCAATATGCTGTATAAAAGTGGCAAAGTAAATAACTTATAAAAGTTTGTTTATTTATTCAACATCCCTTCTTGCCAAGAGAATTAGTTATAGGTACATATATTCCTTGTAATTCTCTTTTTGTGGCTTGTGTTTTCTTTTACTTCTTTAATTTTGTCACCGAATCTCTGTGCCATTGTTACTTTCAAATTTTGTCTTGATTAGAAATACTATTTTTCCAAAAGCTTTTTTTAACAAATTACTACCGTGACCAATTAATGATAACTATCACCGTACAATCTCATCCAATTAAGGCCATAATTGGCCACTGGATTCAATAGATTCCACTAAAGATATTTTAAAAGCGGAACTTAAGCTAGGACATAAAAACAATCGTTGAGATCGCACCATAAAAAGAAAAGAATGCTCGAAATACCCAAAAGTCTCTAAATAAACAAAAGGAAATCGGTTACTTTATAGTCTTCTTGGAACTCTACACTAAATTTTATATCGATGATATTATGACATCTTTATCCTTTGCGGAGTAGACAAAGCCCAAGATCATAAGACCCAAAGGCCACATTTAGCTTCAAAGTGGAAGTAAAGCTGGAAAACGGAATCCAAATAGTGATGGATTGCTAGCCACATCGCCTATTGATGTAATTCCTTAGATTTTCGCCCAATCCCTTGACCGGCTTTCAGGGTCTGCGTGTCAAAGAAAATCAGCTGCTATATATTTTTTTCCCAAACCAGCACAGAAAATATAAACTACAGTGATAAACGTTTTAAAAGCACATATTTAGAGACACATATTAACAACTTTTACATCCATAACAGAGGTTTGACCACAAGAAAGCGTGTTGCACCCACCGACTCAACAATTACCTAAGTGGCCTCAAGAAAGTTGCGGAATTAGAAAATCCTCGGTTCCCACTAATTATCAAATGAAGATGCCTACATTAATTTCCACGGTTATATAAATAAGCGTTAGAAAGTTGAACAACTTGTGCAATACCGCCCTAAGATTGGCACCACGGCCGTAGCTAGTGGAGGGGGAGGGGGGAGGGGCATTGTGGGGCAATGTCCTACCTTAAAATCACAATGCCCTACCTTAAAAAAACAAAAACTGAGATAATTATTAGAATTAATTGTTTGTTCATAGTTTGAGGTAAAAAGAATTGTAGCGATAGGTATTATTATATACATGGCGACGATTTAGAAGCCCGTGCTTCGAGGGCAGATCAATTATGATATTTTTACTTCCGCCTTACCTGTGACTACTTAATTCAGCCTTACTCCAAATTCGAATTTTTCAAAAATTCAATTCAAAACATTTATTGAGAAAATAGGCCTTTGCAGGCACTTTTTCACGTCAAATCACATTTAAGATTGTCTTATTTAATAATTATGCATTTACTAATTATTGTTCAAAAGCTACAGACTACTAGCATTTCGGAACCGACCACTGCTCTCTAGCTACATCCCTGATTGGCACGAATCCTGCGCCCCATCATTAACGGGCTTTCACCCAGGAAATGCAATTTTCTAGAAAACGGTAGCGGCAAGGGTTTCTCTTTTTATCCGACCGTGAGCCGCCGGGGGCTCTATTACGGCATAATGCTGGCCCTAACTAGGCCCGAGTTCGACCTACATTGCGCAGTATGCAAATAATTTTCTCAACTCCCACGCTGGAAACGTTGAAAGAAATTCGCTGTTATCTGTACCGAGTTATCTTGATAATACACTCTATTAGCCTAAAAGCGTAAAAAAAAAAACTAGTGTCCAACCCACAGTCGGTCGCGCATACTACAGCTACTAATTTGATGGATTTCGAGGGCATAAATTGACAGGTCGCGTGTGATAACACAAAGCTGTCACGCACACAAGCATTGAAAAATTGGCCTGTTTTTTAATCATTGAAATAAAGGCATGACGGTGTCTAGAGAGTATATAGTCAAAGCTTGATGCATGCAACGAGATTGATTTGCACAATAAATGTAAATGTTTCGCAGATATCCCACATTCCGTCGCGGTGTCCTTCACCTTTCGCTAAAGGAAAGGAGCTGTGATGCTCCAAACAATGCACGAGTACTTGCGAAAACCTTCCGCGACTCGGGTTCATGTTATGACACTATGCTCTTTAGGGTTCCGTACCCAAAGGGTAAAAGGGACCCTGTCTGTCTGTCTTTCTGTCAGGCTGTATTTCATAATCTATGTCAGCTAGACAGTCTAAATTTTCACAGGTGATATTTCTGTTGCCGCTATAACAACAAATAATAAAATAGTTTAAATAAATATTGAAGAGGGCTCCTATACGACAAACAAAATTATGTTTAAACGTTTTTTGCTTGATATTAATAACGGCAGCAAGTAGACTTTTGAAATATTCACAGAAAATTTTGAAGTATATTCACTTTAAAAATGAATAGTTATTTTAAAATTTAAGTTTCCTCTTACAACAAACATAATTTGTTGCCGTTTTTTACACGTCAGCCAATGTTGTATAAATAATGGTACGGAACATTTCGTGCGCGAGTCCCACTCGCACTTGTTGCAATTCCTTATCTGGGATCCCTCATGTTCACGAACTAGTTTATTTCTATTTCGCCACTAGTTACCGCCATGTCAAAGGTAGAAAGGTTATCATAACCTAAATGGGGTGGCCTAATTTTTACCAGAGCTGTCACTGTACCATAACCATCTGACACTTGCACAGTAGGGGTCGGTAGTTCACGTCAAATCGATGCTACTAAAATTAAATTAAATGTTATCTAACGTTTGAGCGGAACTGTTCTATCCTTTCTTTCTTTTTACGTTACATGTTTTGTTTGTATTACAAGTTCTTGTTCTTTATTTGTATTGTCTGTAGAGGTAACTGTTTTTGTATCTTCACATTCTCCTGAACATTTTGCTTTTTATACTAATATGTTGATAAAACCATGTTCGTTTCTTAAAGTGGTGACTCATCCCGTCAACATGAACAAATTTACCATAGCATTTGGTAAATTTGTTCATGTTGAGACATTCGAAAAAAAATATGATTTTCCCATACAAGTGTGTTCAGCTTGTATGAAAATGTTCAATTTTTTTTTCCAATTTCTAACATTAGTCCCATAGGAAGAGTTGTTTATATTGTCGGGCTTAGTTGCCCCTTTAAGGATTGGACAGGGTTTTTTGCAAATATTTTTAAAACATCAAGGTTTATTATAATAATCTTACTCAATTCGCAACATGTTTCATCATTGTTTACAACTTTTTAATTCGCAACATACTTAGTCTCTTCCATTTCTGATGCCTTCTATTTCTGGGGCTCCGTATTCCATGGGTAAAAGCGGGAACATATTACTAAGCCTCCGACGTTCGTCTCATTCAGTTCAGTCAACCTCACTAGAGGTGTCACTTGGAATAGGTTAAAATTGTGTGTAATTTGTTCTTGAAATTTTTTACTGGCCGCGGCCTTGCCCGCTTGATATATAGCCTATGTTCTTCGCAGTACTCTAACCCATGTGTATGTAAAATTTTATTATGATCGGTTCAGTAGATAGGGCGTGAAAGCGTAACAAACAAACACACTTTCGCATTTATAATATTAGTTAGGATTAGGATTTATGCGTACTTCGTGATCTGTGAGTTGATTATCGTATAGTAAGGAACCCTTATGTACCTGTGAATCCGACTTGCACTTAGCTAAGTTTATTTGTAGTGCGTACTCTCTCCAAATCTAACAATTCATCATCATAAACAAAATTTTATTTTACTCAATACAAACAATACGAAAATAAAGACTAAGTCTAATAAATTACTATTAATCCTAACGTTTTTGACGATGCATCCTCAATAGAATCTAAACACAGCGCGGGCGGGATCAGTCTCGGCGTAAATCAGGCGTGATCCCGCGTGATCCGATCGTTACAAATGATCCTGGTCGACGCCTCTCTCAGCAATTAAAAAATAAAAGGATCAACTTGACGCAGGCGTCAGCCGACGCTCGCGTGTGGTTGATCCTTCTTTGATATCTTTTCTTTTTTCGAATGTAATCTTTTTTTTTTTTTTTGATCGAATGATTCCAGTGGTCAAGAATGCCCGTTAAGATCAAACAAACGGTTTTATATAATCAAAACCTGTTGTCTTAAATGTAGGTACTGGACACTGGCTAAAAAAAGCTCTAGAATGAAGTTTGATCGCCACAAGCAAGAACAGAAAAAGAAAACGTAGGTATACTCATTGACAACTTTCTACAGTTATGCTGTTTTGATTTCAACTACTGATTCTTATGTTGGCTTTGTTATATACACCCTCATCTTTTATTTTATTTACCGCATCTGCGTAATATACAAGACTTTTCAAGAATTTCTAAGGCTTATGAACATATAAAACTTGACAGCTTCAAAATTGATAATAGAAAAGATTAAATAATATAATTCTAAAACTTTCAAACATTATAGAAATTAAATGGTATCCTATTAAGACACAAATCATATTAATGACTATCACTGGGTGTGCACAGTCCTCCATTAGCATTTTAACACTAGATATTACAAACACACAAATATATCACCGGAATGCAAATAAATATTAATCCGGATTTTGTAACTATTAAAGTCTTAATTATAGCGCTTTCATTTAACTTTCATCTGTTTAACATATCTAATCCTTATGCTAATGCCGAATGAAAAGATGTCTTTCTGTCTGATGATTTGTATTATTATAAAATACGTCGTAATCTATTCATTAATTTTGTAATCCTACGACATAAGAGACAAACGTATCCTCTTCATTATTTTTTTTTTTGTTTTAAATGAAAGTGTTAATGGGATTTGCTAATGAGGAATTCAGTATACGAGGCCGGTGCTTAAACAAAGGTTTATTAGGAAAATAATAAGTTTATATTAAAATCAATTTTTGATTGTAGTTAAAAGATCAATACAAAAAATAAAATATTTTTTTTAAATGTTACGCATTTTTTTCCATGGTTTCAAGACTTTTAAATTGGAAAATTTTAAATTTTTAATGAACAACAACTACGAATGTACTAACAATGGTGCAAAACGTTATTTTCCTTTTTTAAATGCCATTTTGTTGATTATGTAAATTCAAATACAAAAATGCAAGTTCAAGTACATATACTATGAAAAAAAAATGAATTCATTTTGTCATATGATTTGGTTTCGTTATTTCCGGTGCCAGCCGCCTGCTATACCTAAATACCTAGAGTCAACCACAGATATTTATGTGTTTAGACCAATATAGAGACATTGAATTCCCAAATTAACTACGTATTGTCCGTAGTGCATAATTTTCCAATAATAACAAGAAGGCATTATGAGCTTCTCTTGATATCCTAACCGCGGCTCAGCAGAGAACCTCGAACAAAATGACGTGAAATAGATAAAGAAATTAAAATAGATAAAGATATTGACGTACGCACTAATAAAATGGGCCAAAATAACTCCTCATCCTCCTCATCAGGTCTTTCTAGTCTCCACTGCAGGAGCACGACCCTCTCTGTACTACCAGTCATATACTAGCCTGAGTAGTCAGAGGATTTGGCCTACACTCTCCACGCTGGCCAGACGGGTTGGAGAAGTCTCTTTGATGTTAATAAGCTTTGTTTAGCTTGTGTTTCCTTAGTCGCCTTTTACGACATCCACGGAATGACTTGGAGTGGTCCTATTCTACTCTGCCGGGAACCACACGGCCAAAATAACTATATGCTGGCTATCATACATTCCATGACTCTTAAATACTTAGGTATAATATATCACCACAGATATTTATGTGTCGAGACGGGAATGGAGAGACATTAAATTCCCAAATTAACAGTTTTCCAATAATAATGAGAAAGCAATATCAGACTTGCTTAGCTTAACCTCAGCCCAGAACAAAACTATGCGAATCAATCGATGAAAAAATTGACATACGCTATAATAAAATTGCCTAAAATAACTTTTTCATACTAGCAATCATACATTACATGACTCCTTCGTAAATACTTAGTATCGATCACAGATATTTATGTGTCTAGACGGGAATGGAGAGACATTGAATTCCCAAATTAACTGCGTATTGTCCGAAGTGCATAGTTTTCCAATAATAATGAGAAGGCATTATCAGAGTTGCTTAGTTTAACCGCAGCTCAGCAGGGAGCCCAGAACAAAACTTAGTGAAATCAATAGCGCGCGCGTAATGATAAAATTACGCAACTAACAGTCACTCAAGACTTAGAGGCTGCTGTGGTGACAATGCGAAAGGATTTAATGGAATGGGATGGAATTTTTGAGACATGCATTTCAATTCAATAGATGAGCGATATTATAAAGTGGAAGGCTCAGTCGTTTCAGGGTGCGAGTTATGAGCGATTTGTCTCAGTTTGCTGAAATGGCATCATGCCAAATTATATACTGCGTCAGATTTTGGACTCTGTATTTTGTATTTAAGCCCAGACATTGTCTATACTTGTATACAGTTTGCTATTAAAAAACGAAGCAAACTACAGACTGCTTTTTTAAAGACTACTCTTAAATATTATAGCCAGTTCAGTCCGTGATACAAAACTTATCCACAATAAAATTTTGTAAATATGATAAACAATGCCGCCGTTCCATAGTAAGTTTAATTATCTAAAAGGCCAATTTGTATGGGAAGGCGAAAGTCTTTTCTGTTTTTTTTTTCATACTGTTTTATCAGCAAATAGTTCAGTATCAGGTATTGAACCTGCTGTAAACATCTGGCTACTGTATACAGTCACTCGGTATAATCTAGCACAGAGCAAACCGTGTCTGAAGCAATAAATAGTTTGACAATACGTGTACTTCTGGGCTGTCATTTATGAACTACATAGGTATTACTAATAAAAAAAAAACAACCCTCATTTATCCTATCACTTCTAGCACGCCATTAATCTTCGACAATTAAAAGGCGTTATAGAAGACAATGCCAGTAATGGACTCAAGGTTAAAGCGAAAATAAGAGAAAACAAACGCTAGACAAATTGCATCGCTCATCACATGTGAGTTGTTGCAACGATGATTGAGCGTTTTTATTCACAGGTGTAATTTAGTCATAATGTCATGTCACACGTCACGGCTGTACATAGGGTTGCCAACCGTACTATAATAATATAGTCATCATCAGGTCTTTTTTAGTCTCCATTGTAGGAGTAGACCCTCTCTGTACTACCAGAGCTATATATTAGCTACAGCAGTCAGAGGATTTGGACTATACTCTCCTCGCTCGCTTTATAAGCATTGTTTAACTTGTGTTTCCTAAATCGCCTTTTACGGCATCCACGGGAAGACTTGGAGTGGTCCTTCCTATTCTACTCTACCGGGAACCACACGGCAACCGGTAACCACACGGCAATATATAGTAATGGTATATTTTGGGACACCGGAGTATGTCCACTTATTTTAAATTCAATACACAAACTTTAAGAGGTGATTCAGCCCATCAACATTGACAACTTTTGTTAGGGGACCAATGCTGAAAATTCAAAATCATTTTTACGCTTCCATACATTTGGTCCGATCAGCTGGACACTTTTGTATGGATATGTAATTTTTTTTGAGTTTCCAGCTTTGGTACCATATCAAAAGTTGTTCATGTTGATGGGCTGAGTCACCCCTTAAAGTTCGTGTACTGATTTCAAAATAAGGGTGTATACTATTGAAGAACTATATAGTGCGCGAAAATACTATATTTCAGCACAATACAATACTATAATATATTATAAAGACGTGATATTATGTATGTATGTATGTAAACAATACTATATTAGTAAACATATAATTTAGTCTATTTTTATTCTTCCCAACAAAAATATTTTTTTGGAGCGCACTATATTTTTATAGCTTTTTAAAAAAAATATTATAGTCACAAAAAAATTAGGGCAACCCTGGCTATACACCTTGATGGTATCAGTTGCGTTATGCGTGTATGAGATATGTTAAAGTTGCATGTGGGAAGACCTTGAAGGGATGGAAGTTTGTAATTGTACTTAAACATTTGGTTCCTTAGTATTGATGAAATCGATTGCTGCGCAACTAGAATCGCTTGTCAATACGTCTTGTATAAAAAATATGTTATGTGCAGTTAAAGTGTGCAAAGGTCTTGAAATGTCATTTGTATGGACAAATTAAGTTATCTATACTTCTATTCTAATATTTTTACCCGACTTCAAAAAAGGAGGAGGTTCTCAATTCGTCGTAAAGTTTTTTTATGTATGTTCCCCGATTTATCGAAGACGCCTGGACCGATTTAGGAAATTCTTTTATTGTTCGATAGGTAATAAGATGGTCCCATTAAATTTGTTCCGAAATGTGTGAAGCTTTTTTGAAAAAAAATACACAAAAACCAAAAAAAAATTTTTCGGGTATGCCGTTCGGATTACACTTATTTCCATTTTTTATTCATGCTTATTAAAAAATTGAAACAGTTGAAGTTTGTTTTTTGTTAAAAATATCTTAAATTATAACACTTCCTACAGGCACATCACGTTCGCATTCCTAACACTGCAAGTTTAGACAACTGTCAAAAATAAGCATATTATTTAAGAGGAAAAATGTGATTGTTTGTTTCTTTGTTTGCATTGAATAAGCTCCGAAACTAGTGGACCGACTTCCAAAATTCTTTCACCTATAGATAGCTAATTTATATGCGAGTGACATAGGCTATAATATACGCCGACGAAGTCGCAGGAAAATAACTAGTACTAAATAAAAAGTGATTGGACCAATGTCTTTTCTTCACATTACATTTTCTTATGATATGAACACATTGACTGGAGTACTGCGGTGTCATCACAAGATGAGACCGCAGTACTCCAACCTCGCTGCGACCACGATGGCTGTGACTCCATAGAAACGTCAGCGAAAATAAATAAGTAAAAGGTTCGTGCTAAGTCCTGTTGATATTAATTATTATGTGTTTGAATCGCGATAGTTCAAAAAAGAACATGGTCTTGTGTAAATTCAAACCAAGCTTTATCTGGTGTGAATCCAAGCCAAGAGAACCATAAACCCGCGTTCACACTCGCAGGAACCTCACCGATGCGTATCGAATGACGAGCGGATCGTTATCACCGCCTACCCTGGTTTTACGAGCTCTCCCGGCTGGCTACCGTTATCAGTATATCGGGATGCTACGCGTCCGCCCGCGGGATGCAAACACCTGTTTTGTTTTTAGGATCCCGCACGATTTATTTTCAGGTTCCGTGATGCTATAATTTTTTTAATGACACAGGACAGCAAACGAGCAAGCAGATCACCTGATGGTAAGTGATCACCGCTGCCCATGCCAACTGCAATACCGGGAGTGTGACAAGACCGTTGCTGGCTTTTTAACAATTTTTTTTAATAAGACTCGATTTTCGAAAGTTCCAATATCGTATTGAGGGCCAAAATTTTCTTTTAAAACACCGTACGGTTTAAACGAATAATATCTCCTTTGACTGCCATAATATATCCAGGTGGTAGGGGTAAAACTTCAAACACTATGTTTATACTATTAGTTTTTAACTGTTTTCTTGACGATGTCTAGGTTTGAGAATAAAATTAGGTCAGTTGGGTAACATTATAAGCTTTTATTTAACTTCGTTTGTTAGTGACATTTATTATATTTTTGGGTAAAATTTTGCCCGTGGATTTGAAGAAATGATCCTCTAGTGAGTGGGCTGTAATCATGCTTGCTTGAGTAAAATATGCGTGCTTGATAAGATAACAATGATAAGAAATAATGAAGATGTTTGCCTGGGCAATGATGGTTTCGGACGACGGAAAGTTTTTTAAAAACAAATTTTTACTTGTTTACAATTAAAAGTTTGTTTTTAAGAAACTTTCGCTAGATGGAAATTTTAATTCTATTTACTTAAAAAATATATTTATTGCTGTTAGATATTCATGTTGTTTTGTTTTTTTTATATGTAAGAGCAACAGTAAATATTCTGATATCTATGAGCAACATACTAAAGTAGTGATCTTTTAATGAGAATCTGAGTTGCCAAAGTGTATAGTTGACACTCTCAAATTGATTGAAAACTTCCTTTTAAAGTAGTCAATAATTAAACTGACAGTATTATTTGTTCTTGTTGCGTATGGCAATCAAAGTCAAGAATCAGTAATACTCGTAGTTTTTATTTATCTAATGCTGTTGACCGAAGATGACCTTTATCGGACGACAAATCGTTGCATAAACTGTCTACTTATTTAATAACAAAACAAAAGCATAAGCGTAAGAACCATGGATGTTTACTTCGTGGTTAGAAGAATTAAAAAATAATTTCTACTTTAATTTTTAAAAGCATTGGATGTTTTTGTTCCAACCAAGACTTTTCTGTTTGTTTTCATTTATTTTTACTAGGACCCTCCCTAACTGTGCCCGGGCATGTAATACTTAGAAATTTTCCTTATTAATCACTCTTTCTAATGGTGAAATATCCATGAGTTTGAGTTCACCGCAAACAGACGCTGCGGAGGACTTGGCTTCATAATATGCAGTGATAGTGATACTACAAAATGCGTAAACAGGCATACGACCTACCTGATGGAAAGCGGTTAATCTTGGACTCCTGTAACACCAAAGATGCCACTTGTGCGATGCCGACCCTAAACAAAGCTTAAAGATTCGTTCATCGTCAATCTTTTCACAATTTTTTACCTACCAATGTTGTACATTGAATCTTCAGCCCCTTGTAGTCTTTCGGGAAAACCATGTTTGGCTGCTCTCTCCCAACGTCCTTTTTACCTATCCAGGACAAGTTATTATCATATCTATAATCAAACTCAGAAAATAGAGCAGCATTGTACCAATTGACTAAAACTACAAAAGATAATAGTAAAACCACATAATAACGAACAATAAGTGGTTAATAATGGGATAGTTACATCAGTAGCGATCGTATCTAAAGTCTAGTTGTGCCAACTCCGCCCGGCGTAGTTTCAAAATGTTAATCTGACTCAGGACAGCTTGTACTTTATCAAATAACACTTAAAAAAAAACGTGTAGTATTAGTGACAGATAACAGTAAAAAAAACGCATAATTGTAAAATCTGCGAAGTCCTTGATTATCCTTTAAGATTTTTTTTGGAATACTGTTTTCAGTTCTTTATACAATTAAGGAGGCAAACAGGCATACGGCGCATCTGGTGAAAAGCGGTTTCCGTAACCTATGAACGCCTGCGACAACAGGGAAGCCGCTCGCACGTTGCTAACCCGAAATCTTTTCACGCCTTTTTTCAAGAACCTCACGTAGCAGTATCTCAGAAAAACCATGACAGGAAATTAGTTTCATAACTTCAGCGTACGTAGAAGAAAACGTAAACGTGTAATTAATGTATAGTTATTTTTTTAATCTCTTTTGTCGTCATTGGTTCCCCAGTACTTTAGAAGGCTTGCGTGCGCGAACATAGATACAACACATGTTCGCAACTTGAGCAGATTTATCCAGATCTGATCAAATGGTAGCGCATGATTTTAAACTTTAATATTTGAAAAATAAAAGAGCACGCCATACAAAAAATAAATTCCTCTTACTGCTCAAAGAATAATCAAATAACCTGAGAAAATATTTAAGCTTTGTGCCAATAAAGTTGTGTGAAATTACAATCTTTTTAAGTAACAATATTATACATACTTATTGTATTTATCTATATCTTCTATCTATATAAAGCGGTGTAAACTTAGCTTTAAGTAATTTATTGACGTTAACAATAACATAACATTGTAAACCAATTGTAAATGTAAAGTGACGTTCAACAAATGATATTTAAAATATCTTAAGATGAATAAAATTTTTGACTATTGACTATTGACTATTGACTATCCATACATATAATAAAACAGTAAAAATATTTTGTCTGTACATTTAGTATTTTTGACTGAAATGGATAGAGGGACACTTAAAAAGTATAATAGAAAGCAAAAAAAAATTTTTAGCATTTCTTGTCTGTCTGTATTTATGATCACGATTATCTCCGGAAGTATTAGACGGATTTGAATGAAACTTTTTTTACTATATAGCTATTAAGCCTGGGCAACATTTTTGGTGACGTATAAAAAATCTAATATTTAGAACACCTCATGCAGAACCATAATGGTCCAGGTGAATTAAAAGAAATATAAAAATGACGCCTTAGCAAAAGTTAGTCAACCTCATGAGCATTTTGGTTAATGTATTTAAATTGAAGATTTAGAACACCTTGCTAAGAACCATGGTGGTCCAGGTAAACTATAGGAAATATAAAATTGACGCTGTAGCAAAACTCGTTCAGCCTGATAAGTATTTTTTTTTTTGTTGAGGTATAAAAATGGAAGATTTAGTACATGTGATCTTCCAGCTAAAAGTCGGGGCACTAGGGCAGACAAAATTAACTCCTTATTAAAAAATAATTAGTGTTCTAGAGCATAACAAACCTGGAAAATTCTTGTTTATGTGAACGCGGCATATTGATACCAAAACACTAACGGAAAGGATAGTTCCAACTTTTTTTTTTGCACAATACGTTGATATTTTTTAATTTTACACTGTAACAAGTATTTTCTTATGCATCGACATTCGTTCGTATTAAGGTATATTAATACGCCGAAATCATAAAGTTCACGCGAACGAAGTCGTGGGCATCAGCTAGTGTTTTATAAAGATTTCCTAAATGTTTGGCAATGGTCTTTCGGTTCAAAATCCCTAGTATCAAAATGTTAAGCAATTCATGGTAATAAAGTACATATATGACACATTTTCAAAAACATGGGCGAAAAACATTACTTTTCTGCATTCAGATAGACCCGATAAAAATAACGCTAATGAGTCTTTATGGTGCTGATTTATTAACTCACATATATAAGTCTGCAATATTTTTTTAAGCCTAGAACATGGCTTGGTAAGTTCTTATGTACATACCGAATAGGAAGATAAATGTAATAATCTAAGAACCTATTACAATAAAAAGTTATATGCACATAATGACGGACAAATGAAGCTCTAGAATGTTGGCGCGTCTAGTCATTACTTAGTGCATTGAAAGACGCCCTGTACAGTGTTGACGCTCAAAGCTCCGATTTAATCGGCTGCCGCGGCGCCAACGCCTATTACATACATTAATAGTGAACACCCTTTATAGTCCTAGGGCAAGTGTATCAAAACTCTATGATTTGATTTAATTTGATTTTATATTAATAAATGATAATCGTATAATGAAAACCCGGCTATACAGCCGATTTTCTCCGAATCTACTGAACCAAATTAGGTAAAATTTGGTAAGATGGTGTAATCTTATAACCCAAACACGAATGTGCAAACTAAATAAATATTTTTTTAAATAAGGGTCTTTTTCAGGGGCCCAATTATATCATTAAAATTTTTTTTTTGCAAACCTTACTTGTCATATATCAAATGAAAGGGCTCGTTATGAGAATCTCAAAAATATTTCTTTTGTTCGGTTAAAATCAATAATTTTGATTTTATTCACGAAAGAAGGCGAAAATTGACCATCAAAACAAATATGGTTTTTTTACACTAACGTTTGGTTGTAACTAATGTTTGGTTTACACTAAATTACATTTTCTTTTCTATGCTTATTAAAACAAATTGATAGGGCTGAAGTCGGTTATTGTTTTTTGTTGAAAAGCTGATCATATTGATGGGCTGACCACATAAAGGTTATGATGTCGAGGTTCAATTTACACGCTGTAAACGTACACGTACATAATGTACTGTAGTACCACTTTAATAAGTCGCATCGGCATTATTCGATGGCGCAGAATAGCGCAACCTACCGCCGACTCAAACCGAATGAAAACATAAAAGAAATAATGGACTTATTGCTACTACATAAGATTTGAAATCCAGAAACAACAGAACTCGTGCTGTGCGTGCGCGTGCTTGTACGACTGCCGAGACTGGCTGAGACGCCGCATGGCGCGTACATATCAACCAATAGCGGACGGGTATTTTCGCGCCATGCAAAAATTGAACTTCTGCGCAGGTACATCGGTGTTACTTATAAAAGTGGTAGTACTGTTCCACCACTTCTTTGTTTCACCACAACCTCTTAATTCTTGAACAGATTTAGATGTAGGTATCATTAGAGTTCTCACAATATTCCGCGTAACATAAGCTTATTATTTTTGGCCAAGGCGATGTGTTTCTTAAATTGAAAGATCATGTAAAAGTTCCATAGCAGCAAACAGACTTACGGCTGTCAATACACATTACTTTTTTCTGTTAAATTATGGATAACATAACTGGAATATGTGTAAAATTCAATGTGTATTAGAGATAGTGAAGTTACCCATTGTTTATAGTTGGTGGTGATATAAAATAACAGTAAAAAAATAAAGTACTGATAGTTAGTACTATAAATTCATTGAGTCCATTTTTCAAGAATAAGAATATTTTATTTGTGAGACATAGGTAACATTTACAAAAACAGTCAGATGGTGGTAACAATTAAAGTATCACTATGCTCTGTCTTTTAAAGACTTACAAATATCACACATTTGCATGCATTCCATATATTAAGTAAATTACATTAAAATCTACGTTAAAACAAAAGTCAATTCGAGGTGATCAATGCAAAACAATAATTTTAAGTCAAATAAATTAATACAATTATAATTTGTCATTTAAAAAGTCGGACACTGAATAATAGATTTTTCTAATAAAAGAGATGTCAAGTGTTTCTTGAAGAGTGTGAGATATTTATTTTTCAATTTAGACGGCAACTTATTATATATCTTTGGGGCCATACATAGTACACTATTATTTTTCATCATTGTCTTACATGGAGGTGCGCATAGACGCTGGCCTAGTCGTTTGGGTCGGTTTGATTTATTTCTTGAGAAAAAAGTTGGGAATAGGTGCGGGTTTGATTTTACGAAACTAGCAACTTCTAAAATATATAAGCTTAATATTCAAAATCATTTAAGCCCAGTTTCTTGGACTATAACCATGTATAAAGCCCGCTTCTATTGCAAACTTTAAGGTTAGTTTGTACCTTACCTTGTAATAAAAATCCACAACGACATTTCAATTTGTGCTCTAAACGTTTAGTTTCAAGGTCTGTTTTTCAATATGTTGAGTCTTAAATTATAAAATATGCTTACAATTTCGCTATCGATGCTCGACATCCGCTCATTACAAGGTGTCGGAATGTGCAGCACATTTTGTTGTAGGAATTGTTAGTTAATATATGGACGAGAAAATAGCCGCAATCTCTCGGTCTATAAAAAGATTTATAGCATAAAATTTTAATGTTGTGCTTTACTGGGCTGTTAGGTGCTAATAATAAAATCAATTTGTTTTTTATGTTGCTTTTGTAAGACGTAGTTTAGACGATGCAACAAAATGTTGAACAAGAATAAAATTTTATGCCAATATATTATTTGATGCAAGTACACAATTTTATGCCCTGATTTATTTATTTTATCAAATCATGAATAAGTAAATTGTAAAGGATGTAAAGTGAATTTAATTATAATTATATAAAATTTACTGATTTCGGACTTTTTAAACAAGTTTTTTTGAAATGTTTGTCCAAAATATCTCTGGCCGTCACTAGTTGAGATATCTTAAGAAGAAGAAGACTTATATTTGTAATATTACTTAAATAAATATTTCACTTTGTGGTTGTGGATTTCCGTCTGTTCTACATTAAGCCGGTGGTCCCGGCTGCCATCTGGTAGTCGTTAAAGGAACCACGTCAGAGTCCGAGAGGCGGTTCCGAAGAACTCTGACACCAGGATGTGCATGGTCGACTGACCGTGTCACCTACACGAAATGATGATAAGTTCTACAAACTTCTACCTATCCTTCCTTTGCTTGAGAAAAGGGAAAATGATTTGTAGTAGCAACGGAACCGAGGTAACCCAAACAAACAAATCGCACTTACCAATCTATATGCCAAGCGTGGTGAGTATGGCAAAACTATAACCTGTAAACACCCCTCACCCCCCTTGGAGGACGCCTATGACCAGCAGTAGACGTCTTGTGAGATAATGAAGTGGACGTTTTGAAAGATGTAACATTGTGTTAAAACACATCGGAACTTGATGAATCAAAATTCAAGACGAGAAAAAGCGATTGCATTGGTTTTTTACGGAACTCTTATAAAAAATAACATGACCAGAATTTATCCTGACCGGTTTATTAATTCGAATGGTTCTGAAATTAATTTCGCTAAACATTGTGAGCAAATATTGAAATCGTGATGTTTGACTTGAGTACCAGCTATTAAAGCTAAATCGGTATTTAAACACTGACTAAACCTTTAGGTGTTCAGTACTTTAACACAAAACAACAGTGTACAGAAATACCCCTCATGTTATTTTATATTTAATGTTTTTAATTTACATCCCCACTTCCCCACTAATATTATAAATGCGAAAGTGAGTTTGTTTGTTACGCTTTCACGCCGTATCTACTGAACCAATCATCATGAAATTTTGCATACACATAGATTAAGGTACCGAGCAGGACATAGGCTATATATTACGCGGGCGAAGCCGCGGGTAACAGCTAGTACACTATACAGCTCACATTACTTATAAATCTAATTAAAATTAACTATTATTATTAACCACAAGCCGTTTCCTGCAACTTCGTTCACGTGGGTTTCGGTTATATCGTACCGTCTATCCGGGCCCCTGGGACTGACCCCTGGAACCCGGGATTTGAAGCATCTCAGGTAAGGAACTTAACACGCCTAGATGATACGATCGTCAATATCGCTTGTGTGCTTAACCCATAATGAGATTTATCGACAAATATTGGCTCTTTCTCTTTTCTTCCCTGTATTTCAATACCCCGTCGTAAAATAATAATTAATATTTAGTATTCTACCACATTGCAATAAATTCCACTTTCGACCCCCTGAGAAATGTAAGTACTGCCAGCAAAAAAGGTAAAATCTCCGACAAGGTAGTGGTAATTATGACTAGCGTGACTTCTTGAGGAAGTATTATTTTATTTTGTCATCGACAAGGCGGATAATTATAATCATAATCATTTATTTGTCAGTCATGAGTACATAAAGTTGTTAGTAATACAATATAGGGCTTCATGCTGCGCCGTCAGGCATACAAATTTTTTATTTATAGGAATTAGAATTAGGTTTGTCTGTATTTATTATATGTATTATACTGATAGTATCACTGGCAGAATAGCTAATATTGAATTATAGAATGGTTTTTTGGAAATTTCTCTTATATGTCCAAAAACAGACTCGAAGGATTGGCCTACAGCTTCCAGAACTACCAGTTTATGTTAATTATCTCAGGGGCTTTATTAGTCTCCACTGCTGGAGCAGGACCCTCTCTGCATGCGCTACCAGGGCCATAATATATAAACGAGAGCAATCAGAAGATTTCGCCTACATTCTCCACGCTGGCCAGACGGGTTAGCGAGGTGTCTTTGATTTTTATAAGCTTTGTTTAGTTTGTGTTTCCTAAGTCACCTTCTAAAACAATAATGGGAAGACTTGGAGTGGTCCTATCTACTGAGCCGGGAACTACACGGCATACATAATATAATTAATATATATTAATCACCGGCCATCGGGCTCTGAAGTACTCCAACGGAGAACCCAGGAGTACGATAAAATGACATAGATTATATATAACTTTATGTAAATTTTTATTGTTTGTTTTTAATCTCTTCCACGCTGGTCTGGGAGAAAAGAAAGAACGTAAAATGTACCAGTTCTCTTCCCGCGCAGATCGTAAAAGCCGATTGAGGGAATGGGCGTCAGGAATCAAATCAATAGGCGATGCGGCTAGCAACCCATCACTATTTAGATTTTGATCTCCACCTACAAGCCCACCGACATGCTAAATGTGGCTTTAAGGTTTAATAGACCTGGGCTCTGTCTACCCCGCCAGGGAAAAAGACGTGATGGTATGTATCTATGTTTATGATCGGCGGCCTCACGACAATTTATTTATTTCTGTACACCATATATATTTTGTGATTTTACACCATTATGTTCAATATAGATGTAATAGAGATACAGGAGCTATGTAATTAGAGTTAGATTTATGAGGTTGCTGCTTGAATATGGAAGAGAAATGTATTATTACCTCTAGTATATCTTTGGTGTAAAGTAAAAGTAAAAATGTATATATTTTCTCTTAAAAACTTACTGTGCTAGACAGATAACATATTATAAAGAATAAAGATTACAGTTTGTTGCAGACTGGTGTCTGTAGAGGCTGGGCCTGTATTACAGATCACCAGTGCTCTCGCAACTTAATTATAACCTATATTTACACTACTAACTGAATAAATAAAGGCTTACAGAACCAAAGATATGTCCAAGTAATAACTGTTTGTTTGGAAGCCATATGGTAAAATTTTTAAAAGTTTAATAACAATAATTAGTAATAAATGATGTATAGTAAAATAAAGAGATAAATAAATAACGAGCGGATAGTCAAACCAGAGGACGAAGAAGCTGTTCAGACTCATCTTAGTTAAGTGAGAGTAAGTATTTTTTCATAACTTTGTTACAAGAGTAGGTGGGGAGAGGGAGTAAGGATAGTTTCGAATGCAGTTTATTATATAAAAAGGGGCCAGTAAAGCACAAAAACCTGTGTGAAGAACCAGTGTAAACAGTACATAAATATACAAGAATACTATTAGTTCAACTCGTTATTAGTATATAGCACCTGACAACCTGTTAATTTTTGAATATTGGTTATTACATGGAAAATGTGCTTTGTGTCTATAAATATAAAAAAAAAATTGATAAAGCTTAGTTTTATTATCAAATTTAATTTAAGTGACTGATTTTTATATCACGGGCAAAATGCAGACAACATAAAAAAATTATGGACAAGAGAAGATATGAACTGAAATAAATAAAAGACGGTCTAAACAGAACTTAAAAATATTTTCGGGGACATGTGCTGTATACCCGTTTGAAATAAATAATTGGAAGGGAAAAGGAGATTTCATTTGAAGTATTGTGCGAGCCCCTAGATACATACTCTTTTATGAACTACATACTGTGTACAGTTTAAAGAGCGTTCGTGAAACTGTACTTATTGCCAAAAGTAGTTGGCTTTGGGTAAAGACGCTTCGATCAACAATACCAACTAGATATCAGGTCGGCGCAAGAAAACCGGCTCGGCAAATAAGAGCGCACTCCAGACGGTGAGCTCTTATTTTGTTCAGTTGGAATAATAGAATTGCGACTTTATTGTGACGTGCTATGTTCGAGAATACGTTGAACTTAAAACGGTTTTCAAGCGGACAGAATTTTGCTTCAATTTTGTACGTAACGCGATATCTAGTTGGTATTGTTGATCGAAGCTTATAAAAGATTAAAGTTTTCATTTTAAAATTAAGTAGTTCATAGATGAGTATAAAAGGTTTTTACAAGCCTTGCAGAGCATTTCAAACGTTTGATTTCTTTCAAATGATTATTGTAAATGGAAGCGGCACTAGACTCCAAAAAAAATTATTTATTGTAGCTTGGTAGTACAGAGAAGGTCGTGCTCCTGCAGTGGAGACATAAAAGGACTTGATGATGATGATGATAGCCTGAATTAAATCTGTTGGCTTAAATCCAATAAGCAAGCCAGTAATTTCAGACTACAATTTCGGATACCGAGTATTTTCTGTCGAATAAATTACCCGTAGTTAGACGCCATTCATTGCGATATTATGCATTATATTGTGGCTTTATTATGGCTACGCGAAACAATCGTTTTTATTAAAGCTTACATTGTCCGACTGCAAGACTGTTACACAGCTTTAGGTTGTTTAATGGGCCATAATATGAATAATGGGCTCACACCTTGAATTTAGTCGTAAATCAGGAACCGCCTATTGGATCGTGTATTTTGAATTTATACCTATGTCAAGGATTATTTTACTCCTATTTCAATTTCAGTCCAACGATAAAGAAGTATATAAAATGTAGTCAAAGCTTAAATAATATTTAAAAACATGTATTTGAATAAGTGGCCAATGTTATTTTCAGACAGTTACTCAACGCCCAAGGCCATAAAACCCAAAGGCCAGGTTAAGCATTTCAGTGGGCGTTAGATAGCCTCTAAATGGAATCAGGTAAGGGTTGTTAGCCACATCGCCCTTTGACTTGATTCTTTAGACGTTACCCGATCCCGTGACCGGCTTTTACGGTCTGTGTGGGAAGAAAAGCAGCTAGTTTATCTTTTTTCTATTATTTTCTCCCGAAGCAGCGTTAAAGAATTAATCTTAAACAATACTACAGAATTAATAATAGAAGTAACGATAATACTATGAAACCATGGTATGCAATAATGGCACAAAATGTACGTCTTTCTTTTTTTCAAACCAGAAAACGCAGCCCTAAGTTATAGGCCAAGGTTCTCCGGCGCCTCCACTGCACTCCACATGGCGTGTTCTTATGTTTGCTGGCGCGTTCAGTGTTGTCTCGACGGACAAACAAAGAATTGATTGCTCATTCGCTCTACAAGGAACTTTACTCATGCCATAGGAATAAGAACAGATTATCAGAAAGTTGACATGAAACGGGGCTTAATTATCTGTAGATGCGTAAAGTTTTTAAACGAACAACAAGTTGAAATACTATATTTTTTTTATTTCATTTGTTAATTATAAAACTTTACAAATTTAATAGAAGGAAAACAAAAAAGTGGAGAGTCATTAACTGTTTCGGCTAAACACTTATGTACCTATTCTATACTAAATCTACAAAATAAAATGTATTCACCCTTAAGATATCCTGAGTAATAAAAGATATATTTTATGAGTTATTAGGTAGAGGTTGAAAAATCTGACATCAGTGTTGACCACTTCACACACATGAAAAACAAACAAACAATGATGTATTTACTAATTTGTAAATAAAACGAGGTTCTCCTTATTCGTGCATGTTTCTGATTGTATCCTCAGCTAAGGTGCATTCGTTAAATGAAATATGTATGAACATTAATAAGTGTTATAAGAAACCTATATTAAATAAACGTTTTGATTGAGATTGGAGTTATTTGATTAAAGCACGGCGCGACGCCCGCTATCATTCGATATAAAATATATACAATGTGTTTGATATTGCGCTAGCAATTATTAAAATTCACGTTTTCAACATGAAAATGAAAACTTTTGTGCTGTGAAGAAGCCTGAAGAATCGACAAAAAAAAGGTAGGTATTCAACGTTCGATGTTTTTCCATATGGTAAACCTCATTAATTTTTCTCGATTTCAGACTAGGTCACGGAACAAAAGTTGTTCGATATCATGTTGAGAACTTGAGTTAAAATTTTCGTTAGTTCAATACCAAACACATTGTATAATTCGGAGAGTCTTCTTTTATAATTATCAAAGAGCAATGAATAACCTTCTTTTCTATTTACTTCTGTGGTCATCTCTTTTTGCCTTGAGTCTGAAACACACTCTGCAAAGCAACGTGCACGCATTCGTATGTATGTAAATGTAACACATATATGTATAAGTAATGGTTCACGTCTCTGTTTATACTTCATTGAAATGCGTGTTTATTGTTGTGATTGTTAATTCTTGTTTACTTTTTAAATATGCAAATTGTTCAATAATTAATGTGTAAATATGTTCTTAAGCAGTAAATATTCTTTGAAAAATGATGACGTTATTAATTAAAGAAGGTAAAAAAATACTTTACTTTTACGTGTAGAGAAATAAACACAAGGAATAAATAATATAGGAACCTGTCTCCCTTACTTAGGCACTGTGAATATGAACACAGAATTATTATCAACAAACTAATTCCTTAAGTCAAGTACAAATCTAAAACAAAACAAAATTATTTGTTAGCAAAAGATATAATATATTTATGTTATGAACGGTTTAAGTGGAACTTTCTTAGAAACACTAATAGGGAATATGCGTGAGAAAAATATGTTATCTTACCAGTTTATCCAAAAATATTCAATAGTAAAGTACTGAAAGTGATAAAAAAATAAAATTTGGTTGAAAAACGAACAAGATAAAATTATTTTACAAAAATATGTCTATCTCACTCGCGAAAATACTATTTTATATGGCAAATGTATGCATGACATAGACTCTGACGTCACTAGTCCATATCGGACTTCTCTTTCTTATTTAAACTTTACAGTTTCACATCTTCGTCGTTAATTAAGATATTTTAAAAGTTCTTTCATATTTTTTTACTGTGGTTTTTAAGGATTATACTAAGCAAATAAAAAAATTACGTGCATACACCCTATTTAAAACCAGATGAGTATTGTTTCTGGAATTTAGCGAATGCGTTTTAATTTACCGGTTTTTGGAATCATTAAAAAGTAAAAATACCCTCGGTCCCAGGGATGGGCTACGTTCGCGTTAACAGCGTGCAAATTGCCGCGAGCTACCTTCATTATCATGAGGAAACTATAAATCTAGTGTAATCAGACAAAAGTATCAAACAATAACCGGACTTTGGAAATAATGACTTCAAGCAAGTGCCAACTAGGAGGACAGGCGCCGCCGGTGGAGCCCTAAAGACTTAAAAATAGTACAAGGGAAGAGTTCTCGGTAGAGTACGCTAGTACTACCCTATCATCTACTGCTCTACCAAAACGGTTAGCACTACTAAAGACAAAGTAAAAGTCTACATGTAATTTTATATTTAGAGTCAGGATGACTTACTCTAATACAATATGAAACTCAGAGTTTTGCAAAAATCTCAGTTTGACCTCATCGTACTCAGAATATTAAGGTTTAGAATAATTTTATTTCTCATAAGAATTACATAAAATAATTCACAGAGAAAAATCAAACATTGGTAACGTGCAGATAGAGTGAACGTGATAGCTAAAAATACTGACATTTCCTTCTCTGTATATATTTGAAATGGCTCTGTTTGTAAAAATAATTTAGTAATGTTTGCAAAGCTATCAAAAGTAAAACGGAATCCAACACGGATTCACCATAGACATGCTTTATGTTCTCAAAATGTAAAATTAACTTTAGTCCGTAAAAATGTTTGGCTAATGGTATGGCTACTAAAGTCTACAATAAGTTATCGAACAATTTAAAAGACTTGAATATAAATATGTTCAAAAAAACGACTATTAGACATCTTAATTTCTAAATGTTATTATTCTGTAAATGACCGATTATTTGATATAGTACTATTTTTTGTTCTGACATTATTATTAATTATTTTTACCTTTGGCACTTATTTATTTATGCAAATAGTTAATTTATAAGATTAGGTCTATATTGAAATCATATTTCATGATATTTTAATAATTTGTATTATATAATGTATTTATAAATAATTCTGTCTACGACTGTTTATTTTATCATCTGTATTATTGTACCTATGTTTCACAAATAAATGATTGATTGATTGATAGAGAATGGAAGTAGTAGAATAGTTTGCCTACGTAACTAGTCACAGGGGCCACTGGAAAGATATTCATAGAAAACTACAGCAGTGATTTTAATGCTGTTTGCATTGACAGCTTAGTATCGCTGCTGTAGTTTTTACTCTACCGTTTACTCTCCCCATGTAACGATCTGAAGCGTAAGTGGCGAATTACGGCGGTAAGCAGAAATGCTCACGGATCATGGTGTAATATTATTTGTGATTACTCGTAATGATTCTCTTAATGGCGTTTAGTTACTTATAGAAGGTTCTACATTATAGTGTCTTTGGTTCTACCCATGTTTTTATGGCCGGCTGCCTGCATACTGTACGTGGTGATGATGACTGCAACGTATCGCAAAATAATAAAAATTTTGCTGATGATAGCAATGTTTCCAAAAACTTGGGAGAGAGGTGAAGAACTTTTCTCACTTTTTTTGAACATACAGACGAATACACATACTTTTTTTAGAAGAAGGGTGAGGTGATAATAAGGGTTAAAATAGCTAATAATTTGCTTACATTTACGATCATACATTGTTGCACACCTTAAACAATTTATCCAAGAATCGCTTAGACTAAAATATCAGGTATAAAATATCTAGGTACGCATAGTAGATACGAAACCCATTCATAAAGCAGCAACAAGGGAATATTGAGACTGTTTTCCATTTTACAGTGAAGATATTTAAATTGCACTACAGACCAAGGTTGTAGTGGCGTATTAACTTAAAAATATACAATTCCTTTGGAAAATAGCTTCCTCCGAGCTTGTTCTATTTGCATAATCGGTTTCTCAGGATACCTCCGCATACATAATAGAGTGGTTTAGGGTTTGTGCACATATGGCAAATAGGCCATGCTTTCAATGGTGGTATTATGTTTTCACACAGTGGACTTACCAACAACTATTTTTTTAATACCATCCGATGAACTAAGAGTGCTCAACGACTACCAAGAAATAATTTTCTCCAGGTACCTTCATAGGTTAACGCCTCTTCGATATTTTTGAAAACAGTCACCTTCCCTGTATTACTGACTTCAAGCAACCTGCTACCAAGTAAAAATATCGGCAAGTTTTTATTTAAAACGATTTGCCATGGTCTCAAAAAGAATAACGGAAAATGTGAAACATTTTTCCAAATAGATACGACCTGCGGAATGTGATTTTTATTGTCTGAATATAATGAATGTTTGTAGCTTGTGGGCTATTTGCGAATAATTCTTCTTCCAAGAACGCTTAATTATCACCAAAGCAAGTAGAGTTAGCCTATAACGAATATTACTATTTTATTTCGAACACCCTTCAATCTGTGAAATCGCTTGTGATGTATACACACACACCCTTAAACTAGTGTTTCTACTACGTCGCATTGCAATGGAAATGCTGGAATGCATGTTTTTCAACTTTCAAACTGAATAAGCTGAATGTAATTTTGAGATCAATGAATAGATACATAGTTCAGCAAGGGCATTAGAGGGCCTTAAGGCAAATCTTACGGTTCTTATTTTTCGGTTTATTCTTACTGATTGCTGCCACGAACAAACTGCAAAATAAGCAATTTAAAATTGACCGCGTCTAAACAGAATCTACTAGTACACTAACTATCTACGTAAGGTAGACAGCTTTGGATTTATTACATTTTTGATTTTGTAGAGATGATATTCATTTTGCTAAATATGTAAGCAGCAAATCTTGTTTTGATTCTGTTGATCATAAAAAGTATGAATTGTAAATAAATAAATAAATTCATAAATATATACGGACAAATCACACAGATTGAGTAGCTCCAAAGTAAGACGAGACTTGTGTTATGGGATACTAACTCAACAATACTATATTTTAGTCAATCTGAAAAAGATCATTTTTCAACTTAACCTGCCGGCTTATTTACCTCGGATGACAGGTGTCGATGCCTATCAATCAAGAATTTACTGTTACAATGCGGTTTTTGTCTTTCAAATAAAAAGTTCGAGCAAGCAAAACCCGCATTGTAATAGTAAATTCTAGATTGATAGGCATCGACACCTGTCATCCGAGTTAGTAAATAGGGGGGCTGAACGGGGATCGATCCCGGGACCATTCGTGTCGCAGGCAGGCGTTTTGACCGCTGCACCAAGGAGCTCGTCGGAAAAGTAAAGTAATTATAAAGTTGTTAATATTGCCAAGTATTTATAAATCGCGATTTATTATTCCTATAAATAAATATAAGTAATACCTAAAGATGATACAAATCTGATATAAACTGATCTTCAATCATGTCGATATTGAAATGAGCTTCAAGATGGCGCACTCATATCATGAATTGAAATGTATCGGTATGTTTGAATGACATTATCGCGCAAACTGTCTGCTCGTCGAATCTAAAAGATAGATAAAATCGTCAAAGTATAGATAATTTATAATTTCTCACTAGAGATATAATACTAAGACAATGTGGCAGGCACAAATTAGTAAAATCAAATTGAGTTTTTTACAAAATACTTACAAATAGTAAATATTCAATCACAATAAAAAAAGTAATTTCACGTAAATCTTGTTAATTTCAATGCCTTACCTAAAATATTAACTCTAACCAACTAAGAAGTATCAAAGTCTATGTACCTCTATAATACTAAGCAGTATACATGGATCTAAGTGGTATTAAACAATATGTTTACAACAAAACGATTCACGAAAGCACACGGGAGGAAGTTACTTAAAGATGAAATTGATAACATTACATAAACAAACATACCAACATATCAATTTCACAAACCATTATGGCACTTTAATGAGACATCGTTGGCGCGTCGCACGCAACGCCCAAATTTGACGCGCACTTTCTCGTCATGATCGCGTCATTTTGACAGTTAAATGTCAAAGTGACAAGCGGCCAGTAGCAACAAACGTCATTAGCCACTGCATGACTGGATTTACGCAATGGTTTACAAGTTACAAATACAAATTAACCATTTAGTGTTATCTGTAAACTTGCCTAACAGATGGACATCCAATATTTATTAGTTTGGAGATAAAGACGCTGGATATGTCTAGTCTATTGAATATCCGGTGGGTTTTGCAAGAGATATGAAGATTATGCAATGTCGACTACACTTGTATCATTAAGAAGTTGATAAATAGAGAAGAATAAAGCACTGTGAGAGCATGTTTTGGACTATTACACCATTGTACATATTTGACATACAAAATAAAACAATTCAAAAAAATGTAGGTACCTACTTTGAGCAAAAAACTTAAATTATTGGCCATTTAATCTTTGATCGTACTACGTTGTGCCATGATACCTGAAGCAGAAGAATGTATAGGATGTCTGCTGACAGCATACGTGTATTGTGCAAAGTTACAGACAACACTTTGGCTGGCTTGGATGTCTTATCCGCATATGTTGTCTCCCAGCCACAAGAAGTCCACTGAATATGGGCCATCACCATCATAGGGAAGTCTTGCCATACTCATCACGCTTGGCAGACGGGTTGGTGAGCGCAGTCTGTTTGGCTTCTTTCGGTTCCAACGCTGCTGCACATCGAAACCGTTTTTTTGAGTGAGTGAAGGCTGTTTGTTTGTTAGTTTGGGGAACGGAATAAAGGTATTTGGGATGATACTTGCTCGGGTGAATTAGGGATTTAAAAGTATCAGCTCAGGTGCCGGAATCAGAGGTCTGGCGCGCGTAGCCGATGCTACCTCTAACCACCGGCTAGATAGTTGTGAAACAAAAAGAATTAATAAACAGTTTGTCCTGCTTATTAATTATGTGTGTTTCACGACAAAATTTAATTAAAAGTAAACTTCTTGTTTTAAATAAATATAATGTAGCAAATAATTATAAACGGCAGGGATAAACGAAAGTTTTTCAGGATAACATAGTACCATAATACCAAATCATCGATTACAACTTATTACTCACTCACTACTACTTACTAATTCATTTGTTTTATATTATACTAGCAATCCGCGGCTATGTCTACGTAAATTATAGCCTATGTCACTCGAAGATAAATTTGCATTTTATAGGTTTGACGAACTGGTGTGGCGCAAACGAACTTCGTAGCGCAGTGGTTAACAGGTCAGCCTTCGACATGGGGGTCCCGGTTTCGATCCCCGGTCGGGTCATGATGAAAAATGATATTTTTCAAATTGACCCAGGTCTTTTATGTTTATCTACGTAAGTATATATTATAAAATAAAATATCTTTCAGTTAGCATCCTGCGACACAAGTTCACAACTTACTTTGGGGTTAGCTCAATTTGTGTGGTATATTTATAGGTGAAAATTTTCTTAAATTCGCGTCTGTAATTTCGGAGCCTACTCAATACAAACAAACAATAATAGACAAAACTATGTTGTACGAGCCACTTCTAACCACTGTACCCCAACCACTTTCTCTGAAGATCGGCGATACGTCCCCAGATCATCCGTCAGCTGACAGGTGCCCAGATACCATTAAGTGCTTAACTCGATACCCACCGGTTTTATTATACAATTCAATGTTGCTAATATTTTGTGAGTTACGAAACTAATTAATTCTTTAATGTGTGCTATCAGCCTAATTAATGTTACGTAAGGTAAACGATACTGACAACCGATTGGGAAAATATCGTAAGGGGTTATGAACATTGATATTGTAATTTAGGAGCTGGGTAACCTATGACATAATATATGGTTGTCAGTACATATGAGATTTTAAAGTCTTCATGATTATAATATATTTACATTCCGAATGTGCGGTTATGTAAAAAGATCTCATGAAAATACTGAAGTGAGCCGAAAACCGAGGTGCTCTATGTAATTTAGATTGATCAATCTCTCTCTCTCTCTTATCTGAACGTGTTCCCGGTTACATCCTCAGTTATAATGCTTTGAAGCCTATACTATACTATATTTTGTGCGTATTCTGTCTGGATTCTTGCTTTCCACAACCTGTAATAACTATTAAACTCAAATTGTGACCATCATCGCTGATTCCATAGTAATATTCAATTAGTTTTAATTTTTCTTTATAGTATCGCTATTGTAAACTAGTTTGTGGTCCATGTTAATAAAATAAAAAAAAGCCTGGGCCCACTTACCGGATTTTTCTTCTCCACTTCTTAGATTAGCACGGTTTTGGGTATCTCTGGTTGTGCGACAAGTGCATTATATCTATTTATCTTACTAATATTATAAAGGGGAAAGATGAGATTATTTGTTTGTTTGTTTTCATTGAATAGGCTCTGAAACTACTTGATCGATTTCCAAAATTATTTCACGTATAGCTAATTTATAAGCGGGTGACTTAGGCTATAATTTACGTGGATGAAGTCGCGGGAAAATTACTGTTGTAAGTAAACAAAAATGATAACTGCTTGAGGTCATTAAATCCGTAGTATGAACTTATCTTCCATTTTGTGTATGTGTTCTAAGAATCTGTTTAGAAAGAGAAAAGGCATAATGTAATGTAATAAATAAGTAAACCAACACTATGATATCCACATAACAACGAAGTTTCCATTATAATAATACATGCATTTTTTCCATACAATGACTTGACTAGAGCCTCGCTCTTAAATATCAGAGATAAAATACTCTCATCGCCTCGCTAATGGAGCTATTACAGCATGAAATAGGAGCAAGTAAATGTCAGTTGAGCTTAACTTCGGACAAGGTGCGCACAAGGGCATCCTGCGGTTGCTGCGGCCGCCTGACACAATCACACTCAGGTACAACTATGTTGCAGGCTCAATATAGCACACATTATTAGAAGTAATAATAAACTGTTCAAGCCGCTGGACTTTTGGAAAAAAAGAAAAAAAGCCTTAAACCCAAACGAAGCTGTTTATATATTAACGTGTGGAGTCCTCAGATTTAAATTAGCAAGCCATTCTAAATGTTTTATCGACTCTCGTTTACTTTGTCGAGCTTCGTGGCGCAGCGGTCAACACGCTAGCCTGCGACACGGGGGTCCCGGGTTCGATCCCCGGTCAGGTCAAGATTATAAAATATAGTATCGTTGAGTTAGTATCCTGCGACACAAGTTCACAACTTACTGTGGGGCTAGCTCAATTTGTGTGATATGTCCCTATATATTTATTTTATTTATTTATGTAAGGTTATCATTTTAGTCAACATTTTGTTCATGTAGAGGTAGAGGAAGATAAACCTGATCTCCCACCGACCTCCCTACTAAAGATTTGAAGTTGTAGGGGGATCAGATTAATCTGCTCCTGATTGTACATAGTTTCTTTCAACCATGTCTTGTTTCGCAATCATTTTATATGTGATCGAAGCAGTCCTTGCATTTTTTATCTTCTTTTCTTTATTTACATCAACAACTATTGAAATCTAAAACCATTCATCAACCTCTCATAGCATTTTTACTACAACAAATCGTCTATTAGTGTATACTACAAAACGCATGTCCGTACACCCGTACACAGTTTGTAGATTCTTAAACTTTTCTTTCAACCTTGTCTTGTTTCGCAATCATAGCATTTTAATTATCCATTGTCTTATTTTCATTTTACCAACAACTAGTGAAAGCAAAAACCATTCATCAACCTCTTACAGCACTATTTCTAAAACGAACCGCCTAAAAGTGCATATTACGAACGCATGACCGTACACTAATCATCAGAGTGGTTTGCAGCTCCTCATCTCAACGACAAAAACGGGAATCATGTGATTAATGTATTGCTTACTTATCAGAATCCGTAGGTATAAATTAGCGAGACATTCTAAGTGATTTATCAACTCCCGTATCATGTAGGATTAGCATTTTTCATCAAAATCTACATTTTGTTCATATACATGGTTTCTTTCAACCTGATCTTGTTTCGCAATCTTAGCATTCTTATTATCCATTTCCTTCTTTTCACCAACAACTAGTGAAATCTACAACCATTCATCAACCTCTTACAGCACTATTACTAAAACAAACCGCCTATTAGTGCATATTACGAACGCATGTCTAATGTCTATACCCAGATCATCAAACTGGATTGCAACCATCCATGCATTCATCTCAATGACAAAAACGGGAATCATATGACTAATGTATTGCTTATTTATCAGAATCCCCAGGTTCAGATCAGCCAGACATCCTAAATGATTTATCCACTCCCGCATCATGTAAAATTAGCATTTTTTCATCAAAAACTACATTTTGTCAATATTCTTTATTTTAACCTTGCCTTGTTTCGCAATCATAGCATTTTTATTATCCATTTCCTTATTTTCACCAACAACTAGTGAAATCTACAACCATTCATCAACCTCTTACAGCACTATTACTAAAACAAACCGCCTATTAGTGCATATTACGAACGCATGTCCGTACACTGATCATCAGACTGGTTCGCGACCACTCATGCATAAATCTCAATGACCGATTCTATCGAACACGGGCAATTAGAAGTAATCGTTTAATCTCAGATGAAAGTAGCCGATAGTTTATCATCCAAATCGAGATATATGCGCAGACGACACGGGCATTTCTACATGTCTTTCGGGTTTGAGCAATCACTTTTAGGCATGATTTGGTTCTCAGACGATTCAATTTGATTAAGCCGGGAATGATTTTTGCTTTTTTGTGGAGTTAAATATTTTAAATTGATGTTTTATCATGATGCTTTGCCATGAAAGCGAAAGATATTTAGGCAGGTAAATAGTTTAATGTGAATGGTAAACTTAAGTATTAGTTTATAAGTATCTATCGTGTTTTCATCCCACCCGGCCCAACATGAACCTTTTTCTCTGAGTTTGAAGACCAAACTGACTCTTGTACAGTTATTTTCATCAACCACCACCTGTTTCCGGTGAAGAAAAAAGCATTATAAGACAACAGTAGTGGATAGTCCATTATTGAGTGAAATGGTTCTCCAATTTCACACACAACAATGAAGTGGTTTATGCCGTTGCCAGAAGGCTCTGGCAAACTTCTTTATTATTTCCTGGCATTACTTTCTATACAATAACAAGGGCCTAGCTCTTAAATATCAGAAAGACATAGAAGGCGTTACCTACTAATATATAATAACTAAATATATACGGACAAATCACACAGATTGAACTATCCCAAAAGTAAGTTCGAGACTTGTGTTATGGTATACTAACTCAATGATACTATATTTTACTACAAATACAAGTATATATAAACATCCAAGACCCAGGTCAATCTGTAAGAGATCATTTTTCATCTTGACCTGACCGGGGACCAAACCTTGGAACATCCGTGTGGCAGGCTAGCATGTTGACCGCTGCGCCACGAAGCTCGTCGAATATAGGTAGCATGTAATAAGATATCTAAGTTTTCCGAAGTACCTAGTATTTCAAAGATTCAAAACTGCATTTTATAAAATTAATTCAGCTTTGCCACTATCAACACATTCAAAATTTTCAAAGATATCTACATTGGCTTGAGTCTTCAACATCTCTCCCGTTTACTTAACCTGAAGTAAAATTTTCATTGTGGTTTGTACTTCTTGTCAATTTGTAAAAACATAACAATCGGTTTTGTTGCATTTTCTATTGAAAATAAGATACATTTTATCATTTTTTTAAAGAACCCTCTTGTGTTCCACAGCTGGGCAAAGGCCTCTCTTTACTTTTTCCATTCAGTCCTAATCATATAATATTTTCAATTTAATTTATTGGTCTTATCTCATATCTCTTTACTAAATAACCGTATACCTTTTTATTTGCGATTGCAAACAAAAAAGAGTATGGCAATGACTAATTCAGAAACTTCTCTATTAAAAAAAATAAATAGGTACTCTTAAAATTTCCAAAACATTTTACATCGATCTTATTTTTAATGCTTGACCAAACTTGTCCATCAAAACATTAGCATGTAATTTGGCCCACGAGCAAAAAACATAGGTGTTTATTAGCACTGACGCCATAAACACTTACTTAGTTTTTGCGTTGCATTTCTCAACTTTTTATTTAACCATTTAAGTTTAATTAAGAACACTTTCGCTATTATTTAGATCAAATAGAAATTACCAATCTCAGCTTATAATTAAAACATGTGCTAGTATACTGTATTCGTAGATATATCCTGCCTGATTCTTATCTAACTTTCTCTCATTGATGATTCATTGAATTCTATAATTGACGCTAAATATTGCAATAAGCATGAAAGGTCATTCGTTCTTGACCTTTTTTTCATTGAATTAGTGACACAGCTATTGTGTAGTGGACTTTCTATGGACTCTCGTGAAACATCTGTAAGAAGGAATTTACTACGGACTTTTACATGTCTTTTTGTTTAAACGTCTCATTAGAGAACATACGCACCATTGAATATTGCTCTCAAGTCGAGAGTCATTCTAACTTCATTCATAATAATGATCTTGACTCTGAATGCAAATATTTTAATTGTAGTGTGTGTTTTGACTTTCATCTAAACTATTTATTTGTTAAGTTTTTGAAATGTCAGTCAATCTATCCTTCTACTTGACACTGAGGAAGAAACTGCAAAAATGTTGTATTCTTAAGAACCTAATTGCATTAAAGCAGTGTACATCAAAGTGAAATTGAGCTACATTAAATGCAAAAGTACCTCTGTTTTTTGTTGCATTTTCGTTGCGTCGTTCGTATGCAGAATCGATTTTAAAAAAATAGTGATTATCATTAGTCATTGACTTTCAAGAAAGGGATGTAAATCTCATCCTACGCAGATGAAGTCGACGGCAAAATCTAGTAAATTTATATTTCAACTATTAATCGATGACATATGTGCAGTCATTTAAGCTTTCTGCTTCCCAAACTACTGGTTTGTAGAAAATCGACTCATCAAACTGGTACTCAAAACTGAAGCTGATTTATTCTCAAACGGCATAAAACATATAAATGTCATCACATCAAAGCTCATCGCGTCCGCCTTCCTGCACAAGGAAATAAAAACTAAAATGTATTTCGAACTAATTTAATATTTCGTCAGCTTCACTTATCGATCCAATCTTAAACTTGAATAGGTTCAACCCGGATTCGTATTCATTCCGATCGATTATAAAAAGATCGTCTTGAAAGATACATTACTGAAAAAACGTAACTAATTGCACATCTTTAGTAAGAGGCAAGACGTTTAATCTAGCGTAGCTAAATATAACTGAACCGGATTTTTGACATGGTTATTAAACATGACTTGCTGCGGCCGGAGGGGCAGATGCCCTGCATCCTAGATACGATCCCTTCGGTACGAGTCATCTATCTGGATGGCTGATAGCAATCAGCTCGCCCCTCGTCCCGCGCCGCGCCACAGCGGAACGTTGGCGCCAGTAATGCGATCAAGGGATCCGATTTATTGGCCATATCTCCGTATCGGTACACCTGTACCCGATTTAATATAAGCGCGGAACAGTCAAGGGAACATTTATTGCGTATTGCGTAACCGCCGCTTACCAATTACTTATTGCCTCGCGCAGTCGTCCGTTTCTAAACTGTCTACCGAGTATTGTCAAGAATTTATTTACGAGTCTGATCTTGAACTTGCTCGACATAGTTATCGGTAACATCTTTACGATTGTTTCTGCCCCGTCGCTCGTCAGCACGACCACATCCATTATGCGAATTTCACTAGGACCTTGAATTTGCACTTGTCGGTTGGCTTTCACGTGTGGCGAACTTTTAACGTCGCATTCGCTTCCTATCTCGACATCGGGCGGACGTTATCAGCTGATCGGTCGGTAGTCTACAGACATGCAAGAGCAGGCGGAACTCTCTCTAGTACTCCGATCAATATTACTGCGACACCTGGGCCCAGCCTGGGCCGAGACACCCGCCAGTGAAAACAGACTCATTAGAGCTTTTAGCGACGTGTATACGAGGTGCAGCGCGCCGAGATCGATGTGACACTATCACACCGATGATCTAAGAAAGTACACCGGATTCAACCTTTCCAGTTGAGGGATATATCAAGACAATTGAGTTAGAGTTTACGACATGCCCGCTTATGGCGTTCCGGCAACGGCTCGCCGCGTAAACGTCTACATTGCACCTTGTTACTGTCCGTCTACCAAGACGTATCGTGCAATATTTGAAAAATGATGTCATTACGCTAACAATATAACAGTAATTGAGTAGAGATGAGCCGAGTCAGTTTCCTCACCCATGTATAGTGTAAGGTACTTACAAGCCGGCTGCATTTTATGGTTGCGCCGTAAAAGGTACTTGTCACATGTTTTCACGAACTTTCATTGCTAAAGCGGCTTTCAAATGAATCTATGATCGTAAATACTAGCTGGCTATGAACACATACTTGAAGAAATAAAACCAACAACTTAATTATTTACGTCTATATTTAAAATTCTCTTACATAATCCTTAACTACCTACTTAAGGCTTTTCCTTTCATATTTAAATTAATATTTACAACTTGTCTGCGATAACTCTAATGCGAGGTGTAAATTATACAACATTTATTAATTACTATGTACAGGAAATACTGAGTTTATTTACACTTACGATATAGCTTTAATTATATGGCTGCAAATTTAAATCTCATAATACGACGTTGGTATATCTTAACTATATGATACAGTGAGAGAAGGTGCATTCGTACTTGAAGAAATAACTCTAAGGTTTGCATTTTGATTTCAAGATTATAGAGATCATCAAAAATACAAACCCCAACTCAGTTACCTTTACATTCTAACGAAAGCACCGCATAACATAAACTATTTTAAAAGGTATGTAAAGTATGATATAAGTAAATGGTGGTCAATTCAAAAAATATCTATCTTTACACGGTTTAACTTGTTGTTTTTTTTTAAGTTTCTAGATGTTTAGTTACTAATCATTTGACCCTCGTAAGATAAGATTACGCAGGCCGATTGAGCTGAAATTTCACGTTTACAGGGCAATACAATATTAAACAACTCTCTACTACTCTACTGGTACCTAGAGAACTCTTCAACGCTGCATAAGTCACAAAATTTAGATTTGCTTGTTCCAAAAGAATCTTGTACAATTAAATGACCAATTTGCCACCCAATTTATAAACGAAACAGTCTGTGATGCTAAGAATAAAATAAATAATAGTTTAAATGCTGAGCGATGGCCGTTTCTTCCTCACACTCTTGCTGTTTTTGCCGAATATCGTGCCGATTACCTGAGGACGAAAAAAAGAGTTGAATAAGATTACAAATACATCAAAATAATATAAATAAATATCAATATATAGGGACAAATCACATACATTAAGCTAGCCCCACTGTAAGTTGTGAATATGTATTGTGGGATATTAACTCAACGATACAATATTTTTTAATAAATACTTATATAGATAAACATCCGAAACCCAGGCCAACATGAAAAAGATCGTTTTTCATCATTATCTGACCAGGAATCGGGAACCCCGGGAACTCTTGTGAGCTGGCGTGTTAACCACTGCGCCACGAAAGTCGTCAAACTATGTTTATATTATAATTTTGAATGCTATCGAGGTACTTAATTATTTTCGAATTAAAACTGTTAAATAATTTAGAACATCGTTTTATTCTATCGGTAATTTAGCCTAGCAAACAGACAATTAGTACAGGGCTTTTTATGATCCTACGTTGTTTATCTAGCCGATATGACAAGCCACAGCAACAAAAAGCAAATAAAAGTAATTGTCTTTCTCTATATTGCAAAGATAGTAGGTACCTGGGTGAAAGAGCTCCTCCCAGAGAAATTGCCGAGTAATAGGACCTAACTGCAGGCCTATCTGCTAACTTTTGACAGCTACAGTGTACATCATTTTCATGGTAACTTCAATATCCATTACGGCTTCGGTATGAATTACTTTTTTATTTACGTTATGAAAACCGTAATGGATACTAAAGTGACAATCAAATCGTTGTACACCGATTTAGTATATCGGCCTGCAGGATCGAAGTTTGCTCCCAAAACTCTTCATACCAAACTGTATATCGTTGGAACCCAGTCCAAGATCCTCAATATATCTACATTTATATTGATTGATTTCGCCAACGTAAAACTTCACAACTATTTCACCCCTTAAGGGAAACATCATGAAAGGAACCTTTGTACCAAATATCAAGTTTCTAGGTACCTTTCTTAATTTGGGCTGTGCGTAAATTGAGTGAGTCAGTCAGGTTTGCGTTTTCTATAATACTAGCTTCTGCCCGCGGCTACATCCGCGTTCCTATCGTTCCCTCTGGAACAGTACTTTTCTCCGAGATAAAAGGTAGCCTATGTTCGTCTCCTACTCCAGGCAACGAGTATTCAAAATTTCATGATGATCGGTTCAGTAGGCAGGTAAGCGTTACAAACAAACTTACTTTAGCATTTATAATAGGTAGTAGTTGGGATCTAGATTTACCTGTTTAATAGTAAGATACGATGTGATGAGATAAAAAAGTTAAATTACCTTGGAGACAGAATATGCTGCAAGTTTGCGCCTGGGTGCAGGCAGCAGCAGCGCTAACGCCCTCGCCTCTCTCAGCAGAGCATGGAAGGCTAACGCTGCCCCAGCGCACGACTCGGCAGCCGACACCTCGTAAAACTGGCACCCGAACCTCAGCGACAGCTCCTGACCCTCTTCTGCGTGGACCTCCCTGAATAAAATTTCATTGTTAGGTTATCGAAGCTTTAATACCATTATCTACAGTATGTGGATAAGACATAATAACGATTAATCTAAAATTGTTTACGCCTCGTAAATATTTGAAAACATTTTAACAAAATTCGTTTTCAAATCTCACGATATCACTCTCTAGACAATTACTTAGCGTGACAGAAACGTCAAGAAACTTATGTACATCATGCCTTTAAATGTTTTTGATCTAATATTCCAATCAAGACTATTTTTCAAACGGTTTAACCCTAGTGATCTGGTGAGTTCGAGGTCACGTTGTTTTCTCAAAAAAGCAGAAACGATGCAGGCGAAGAATGAGCCTCGCTGTTCAATGTCTGATTTTTTTTATCTAAATATCAAGAAGCTAACTTTCCTGACATGTTCAGTGTCACGTTTGTTTTCCAAGAGGGTGATGGCTGCGCTACCCGGTAACCGGGAGCGTCCCAATAAATATTACAGCTCTGCTCTAGCAAAGAACAAACAGCGTTCACACACGGACTACACCACGACGAAAGCAGCTTATCATCAGACTTGTTATATGATAGAACTTCCTGTTATAAGCATTACCTGGCGTGTTCGAAATCTCGTTTGTTGCCCAAGAGGGTGATGGCTGCGCATCCCGACAACCGGGTGCGTTCCAGCAAAGTCAGGAGTTTTGCTGCAGCGAGGAACAAACGGCGTTCACACACGGAGTATACCACGGTGAAGGCAGCTCATCAACAGACTTGTTACATAGTAGAATTTTCTGACATATATCTATTTTTTATATATCTACCTTGCGTGTTCGAGATCTCGTTTGTTTCCCAAGAGGGTGATGGCTGCGCATCCCGGTAACCGGGTGCGTTCCAGCAAAGACAGGAGCTCGGCTGCAGCGAGGAACGAACGGCGTTCACACACGGAGTACACTACGGCGAAGGCATCTCCCCATCGGACGTGTTCAGCCAGGCAGCCGCGAATCTGCATGGGAAAGATTTGATAAGCTCGGTTGTACAGTTTTAGCATATCAGCGGTACGATTCATCTAGCCTGAGATAGCTCTAAAATTTTGCTGAAACTCTGACATCTGGAATGTGGTGAGAAAATACAGAAAATGATGAGGCAAAATTGCTTTGTAAAAGATACGCCTAGGAAGTTAAGGGCGCAATGACTTAACAACAACAAACATCCTAAGTAATAAATAGAAGAATGGGTTAGTGTGAGTAAATTAAGACAAATCAGTACAATGCCAAATTGTGAATTTTTACTAGTGGTATTACGAGCTACCGCAAAATTAAGTACGTAACTAATTATTATTATTTAATTTAATGGTAGAATTTAACTTCTTTCTATTATTTGGTTTATTGTAAGACCTACAACGCGAAATTTCACAAAGAAATTTATCGATCGATCAACACTTAATTTTATTGACCTATGATATCCACAAGAAAGTTCAAGAACTCCGGCAGACTCCATAAAAACATTCACATCCATTACTTAATTGCTTATGCACTTGGTAGATTGAACTCATAAAAAACCTCCATATTCACTAATTTTATTGGCACAATAAAAAAACAACTAAAGCTCGGCATCCCACAGGGCCGGTTATCGGTTCGAACGAAATTTATGATCTTACGCAATACAAAACATCGAGTTCATTTTATTCTTTAGTTCCGTTATGCATCTTATTAAACATTGCTGTTTAGGCTAAAACACGTTATTGTTTTACATAACGCTTCGTAAGGCTCAGGCCGAATACCCACAAGACATAGCTTCTTTCACTAGTGCTAGCGGTACGCCAAAAAGAGGTTCAAATAGTGTTAAAAGCATGAAAATTGGAACGATTGATTTTTAGGCCACACGAATCAATTGGACCCGCAACACGAAAATCCGAACCTCTTGCAGCTTTTTACTGAATTTCGGTGTGTACCGCTAGCACTACAAGCCACTACAAAATATTATAGAATAGTAATATTCCCGCGACTTTGTCCGCGTCAATTATAGCTTATGACATCCGCAAATAAATTAGCTTTCTATAAAGTGAAGGAATTTTGAAAATCGGGCCAGTAGTTTCAGAGCCTATTCACTGCAAACAATCAAATCTTACGCCGTGTGGTTCCCTGCAGAGTAGAATAGGACCACTCCAAGTCTTCGCGTGGATGTCGTTAAAGATTACTAATGAAACACAAGCTAAGCAAAGCTTATAAACATCAAAGAGACTTCTCCAACCCGTCTGGCCAGCGTGGAGAGTGTAAGCCAAATCCTCTGACTACTCAAGCTAATATATGGCTCTGGTAGTACAGAGAGGGTCGTGCTCCTGCAGTGGAGACTAGAAAGACCTGATGATGATGATGATGACGATGAATCAAATCTTTCCATTTATAGTATTAGTATAGACGTACAACGCAACTGCCTAGAGCTCAATATTGATTTTCATAAAATTAGTTTTCTAGCTTTGCACGCGGCTCCACGCGCTCACGTGAGCGTAGCCCCCTGAGAATGTATCTACTGTAGATACAATCATTCGAGATTAAAGTTACTCTATGTCCTGAATAGGGCGTCAAACTACCTCTTATATGCTAAATGCCTTCTAAATCGATATTGTGGTTGAAGAGTGAAGAGAAAACATAACAGGCAGAATTAATATCGATGAAACAGCCATATTTCTAAATTGACTTATTAACGCAGGAAGGCGCTGGACGCAGGCCGCTTCCAACCGGTCGAATTGATTATTTGGGGGAGGCCTATGTCCAGCAGTGAACTAACGTTATCTAAGTTTTATGAATTTACGACAAAAACTCGTATATCAATAAAAAAATAGAGTCTTCCTAGTAGACAACGCCTTTGTGGACATCAAGCCTAAGCCTTAGTAATAGCATAGGCCAGAGGCTGTTGCGATCTCATCAGATAAGGAGTACAAGCGCCATAAACTTCGTCTAATTAAATTGTACGGAGCATCAGCCTACTAGCCGCGGGCAAACCGACACAGATTACATCTCCATTGTTTACTGGTAAATTAAGTTTAGCTTCATCTATAACTTCATTTTGCCATTGGAGCAGTAGATTTCGATTACCTGTTCTTACTTCAATTTAAAATTCTGCTGTTTTTTTTATTATTTTAGTAAATTATCAGGCCAGTACGTAATGCGATCTAAATTTATTAAATAGTTAGGCTGCAAATTTCCAGCCAGCACTTAAATAAGAAAGGTTGTTTGCACCTATTTATAGAAAATTCTTTGATGCATGTCAATTTTGCTCAAGCATTTTCAATGTTTGTTTAGATTTTAGAACGGAATTGGTTGTAATTTATTACCGACTTGAGAATGATGAGTATATTTGTATTTTGCATAAACCTTTCTCGTATTTGCGGACGTAATATCAATAAGAAAGCCTCCTAGAGACTAAAATGAGGTACACTAAAAAGATTCTCGTGATTAGGTATTAACTTTAACTAAACTTAAAGTAAGTAAATGAAACGAAAAACTGTAGTACATAAAGAAATAAATGACTTTTTGAAACAAAACACAGGTAGGTAGAATGAAGGTGTACTACAAAAGTACGTTTTTACATTACTATTGTATCGATAAAGTACGCTTAAAAGTCTTTTGCTTACTTGCTTCAATCTACAGAAAAAAATATCAAATCGACTTATCATGTAAGTCCCTAAAATGTCACAACTACTGAATCGACCAAGCAATTTTTTAATAAAGTACGTAGTGTTAGTGATCATTGATGCTATAAATGCTAAAGCTAGTATCTATTTATTCACAGTTCTCAGAATAAGACCATATTTAGATGAATTAGATAACCACAGTCTGCCTCGTATTCTTGTTACAGTCTATCTAGTCGTACCTAGACCTTAACGTCTTTGTTCCTAATGAGTAATCACCGTATTTGAACAACGGTATCAAGCAGCTTTGTGTCTTACCGCGCAATTAGAAGTGTCCAGTATCTCCACTTCGGACACGGCGCCGTCGAACGCCACTCGATGTTGATAAAGGAAATCTGAAACAATTTGTGTGATTAGTGATAATGCCATAGAGTACGGAATGTCGCTTGAGCCCTACCAGAGAATAAATATAAAAGTAACAATAATACCGTGTGTCGGCCCGCGACACTCAAGTGCTACTAGGAAATTTTATTTTGGAAACACTCGCGTCAATCACTCGTTTAGTGAGTCACGCGTTCAAAAATGGCACTCCGGCTAGTAGGCAATAGTCGCATACTCAGCCTGTCAGAACGTGCTCAAAAATATGTAAAAAAGATTCAATGTGCTGTGATATGGTATCATAATTACAGTTTAAAGATTAATAAACATAATTAAAGATATTTTTAACAAAAAAAAAACCGACTTCAACCCTATCAATTTATTTAAATAAGCGTAAGAATAAAATTTAAAAAAGTGTAAACCGAACGGCATACATGTAATTTTTTTTTGGTCTTTGTGTATTTTTTCAAAAAGCGCTCGTCATATTTCGGTAAAAATTTAATGGGACCATTTACCTATCGAACAAAAATAGAATTTCTTAAATCGGTCCAGGCGTCTTCGAGAAATCGAGGAACATACCTACATAAAAAAATAAAGATTATGACGATTTGAGAACCTCCTCTTTCTTTTTTGAAGTCGGTTTAAAAATACTGATGTGTTCACAATTAAGTAGATAGCAAGTTTTTGCATTTCTACAAATGCCATATTTGCAACCACACCGGGCAGACATGAGGATAACACCCCAGTCAATATGGTAAGAATTAACTTTACAAACGAATATAAACCAATAACGCAGTCACCAAAACTATATAACACCAAATATCCCATCCCAACTATTATTATAAATGCGAAAGTGAGTTTGTTTCTTTGTTTGTTTGTTTGTTACGCTTTAACGCCGTATGTACTGAGCCGAATCATAAAATTTTGCACACACATAGGTTAGGACACTGAGAAGGACATAGGCTATATATCACGCGGGCGCAGCTAGCAGCTAGTAATATTACAAAGCTGAAAAGTTTGGTTTAACGCGCTAATCTCAGAGACAACTGGACCAATTTCAAAAATTATTTCACCATTGGATAGGTACGTTATCCCTGAGTGACATAGGCTAGATATGTACCACGGGCAAATCCAGGGAGGACTGCTAATTATATAATATACTAATATCATTTCTATCACTTCGCAACAACTAAAACGATTAGAATATGTATTTATCTCCCACGCTACCCTATTGTTTGTTTGTTTGTTTTTCGTATGTGTAAGTGGCTAACACTGGTGTCAGATTTTTCAAGCTGCCTTAAAGCATCTGACATAGCTTAACGACTGCCATCAACGATGACAGCCGGGACCAACGGCTTAACGTGCCTTCCGAAGCACGGAGGAGCTCGAGATATTTTTATGCCACTTGCGGTCACCCATCCAAGTAGGGACTGCACCAGGGGTTGCTTAACATACGTAAGCGCTCACAGAGCTCACACCCACTGGACCATCGGGCTCCTCTACGCTACCCTATTTATGGTCATCACGCCAGCCTGCGACACGGAGGTCCCGGGTTCGATCCCCGGTCAGGTCAAGATGGAAAATGATCTTTTTCAGATTGACCTGGGTCTTGGATGTTTATCTATATAAGTATATATAAGTATATATTTTATAATATAGTATCTCGTTGAGTTAGTATCCCACGACACAAGTTCACAACTTACAGTGGGGCTAGCTCAATTTGTGTGTTAAAAAAAATACATTACATAGGCCCTTACCTTACATTTCTAGTAACATGATAAATAACAAAAAGAACACAATACTTATCCGACTATTATAAGTTGATTGCATTGCTTTCGTGATAATTAACACATCTCTACTTTATCAAGTTATTAAAGTTCCCTTAAGTTACGATTATCTCGTACGTATTGTCGTGTTGCTAAACGGCTCTAGCTATTCAAACAAATAAATATATAATAGATTTGAAGAAATTGATTTTTTTGAAGACGTTTATTTACAGCGGAATCGCTTAAGAGTACGCTAGTCAGGTGTTTCGCCATACAAATTCTGTAGGGTGATGACGCCGTTGTTCGGTATTGTCAGTTTAAAAATTTTAAATCTATCGATTTGTCTTGTCGTTATCTATGCTTGTATGGAATCATAATTGTAAAATTATAAGTACTTTAAAAGTTATGAATCTCAAAACAATTCGTTTCAACACGTAATTTTAACGCAACTTTGGGCACAATTAAATACCGGAAGGAGTATAAAATCTCTAAAACAAAATGCATACAAGCATAGTTTGGTTATTAAAAAAATTAAATAACTTTACTTTTAATTAAAACATTCAGCTGTTTTATCACAAGAACACTTCTCCCGAACGCATACTCGCGAATTGTTAGACGACGAAGATTTAGATTTTAAACAATATTTGTGTTTGCACACACTAGACTGTAGTCCCGATATGCTTATAAATCGGTGTAAATAGTTTCGCACTGTTCATAACCGAGTCTATCCCTTTCTCAGCGAAATAGCACGCAAATAAGCCACGTGCGCCAACTAGTTTGAGTTCCGGACTAGGGGACCTTTTCAGAATTTAAAGTAAAATGGGGCATAAGAGTAAGTGAATTCTGAAACGTGCCTTAGGGATTCTACTAGAGGATAAATAAAACAATATTATACGGGGCGATGTCTTAACACCCAGGACAAATAAAAGCAACTCAAAAAAAATATTCAAATACAAAACTTTTATATAACAACTAAACAAATTGTACAGTACATCAAACTTATATTTACACTCTATATAGCTTAGATAGAGAGGAACGAAAGAAGCTCCGCCGACAAGAGCCCAGCTCTTTCATTTGATGATGATGATGACTTAGATTATAGATACTTTATATTGCAAAAAAAAAAGGTTTAAACAGAAATCGTGATTTAGACTTCAGAATATGTATCTTTTATTCGTTGTTGCAAAGTATAAACTAGCCTATCAGATTAATCTGAAAGCGTAGAAACAAGCCCTTAAATAAACTTATCAGATCTCGTTCGGAGTTTATGTTCCTAGAGCTAAATAGCAGTGTATCAATTTAAATGAAAGCTCGGCTATCATATCTGCGATCCGGTAAATTATTTTCACCTCAGGGTAATAGACTGGTGCTTATATAAAAAAAGATTCGTTTTTACATATACACACTCATTATGCTAAATGGTATTATGGTATGGCTCTCTGTCTATTATCTGAGCGTTTTCCCGATCACATCCTCAGCAGTGATTCCTAGATGCCTGGAAAAGGGAAATCAAGACTTTCTGAGGCAATCAATGTTTTGCTATATTTAATTTGCCTATAAAGCCTAACTTGCTGTAGTAAGTTCGGTATAAAGTATTTAACCTCTTTTACAGGTACTAATTTTATTCTTAAATAGGAGGACAGATTTCTGGAAAAGGTAATCGGGGAAACTAGCGATCGTTTTAAATAAATTTTAAAATATATTTATTTTTGAAGTTACAACTCTATTCTTGTGACTTATATACTCCTTATAGGAAAATTATCAAAACCGCTCCTGTGAATTTTTTTTTTTTTGATAAATCACAGAAGACAACATTTCTTTTATCCATGCCTCTTCTCATTATTTCTGATCAGCCCTCCTCGTTTTCATGCGCCAGGTTGTCTCTAGATTCAACTGGGGTTGTTTTGAATCCTTCGATATGGTGGACTCTAATGGGCGACCTCTGACTCTTCTGATATCCAGTAGCGCGAGGGCTTTCTGTACGACATGGTTTTCATATCGTCTCATGACATGTACGTACCATCTCATGTGGTACTCCTTGATCCAGATGATGGAAAACGATCTTTTTCAGATTGACCTGGGTCTTGGATGTTTATCTATATATGTATCTATTATAAAATATAGTATCGTTGAGTTAGTATCCCATAACACAAGTTTCGAACTTACTTTGGGGCTAGCTCAATCTGTGTGATTTGTCCGTATATATTTATTTATTATTTATTTATTTATCCAGCGATGGGGGCGACCTTGTAGCTTCATCTAATGTGTTGAACGAGGAGGAATGTAATTGAAGAACAAATCTTTTATTTAATTTACACCATAAATATTTACACAATTTTCTGAATACTTCATGAATAATAATCGATATACACTCAATAATTTTATTCATAAATAACAATGTTCGACCAACGCAAGCTTTAATTCCTGGGTCAACTTACGCAAAACCTTTTTCCATAGCGTGACAGTGCAAGTCTCAAACATTGGCATTATCGGCACTTGTCTCAATACCAGCGTCATGCTCGTTAAAAATGTTATTTACTATGAGTTCAATTTCCTCGATATTATAATCGTCTTGACGCAAGCCGAGGTCGGAAGGAAACACGCGTTTTCGCTTAATAAAAACCGCTCTTGAATGTGTTAAGGGTCTTTATTTTAATTAATTTCTTGTTTCACGTCAGCTTAATCGACGTCATTATTTGCTGGTAATAAAGACGTTTCTTGATGTGGTTTTAATATAAAGTTTATGGTAACGGTAGTGTTATGAGGTACTAAATATTATAATTACAGACTTAAATTAATAAATAGGTTTTGAGTATTTCCTTTTTATTATTTTTTTAATGTAGACTTATTTACACTGGATTTATTAGGTACATGTACTCAATAAAATTTATTTTAATTTGCCTCTAGAATCAAGATGTGAATAAGTGATCTAAGACTTTGGATGCAATGATTTAATAGTCTGCGGTCTAGACTTTATGAAGCCATATTTTCCTTTGTCATTTCAAAGCTTTTGTTGAAATATGTATTGTATTCATTTTCATTTGCCATTACAAGTATCACATAATGTTTCATGCAATTTATATCACTCTTCGATACATGTCTGTTACTAACCATACCTTCATCATCTGGCCATCGACTTTCGATTACATCTCATGTTGCTTTAATGTTATATTTTCATTTTCGTTTCAGTGCAGTTTTAGTTTATTGTATTTCCACGTAGATTGTTCTAGTAGATATACCATTAAATGATCTCAATATACAAATAAGTTCATTGTCATTTTTTGCCCTAGAGCAATATATGCTTTTTATACAGTGAGCTATCAACAGTTTAAAACAACGGCCATAATACGTTAAAAATAAAGATGATTTTAGAGATGTAGAACCGATATTTATATTCTAGGCCCACCGTACTTTCTTCGCTCTTGACAGCTTAACGATGTTTTAATTATAAAGTGGGAGAAAAAAATTAACTACTTATTTGATCGAGTTAAGATAACTAATAAAGACGATGCAGTTCTAAGAGTAGGTGTAGAGTATGCGTTGTATAAGTGCAACAAGATTAATTATTTTTCGTTGTTGGTTTATTAGTCTGTATGTTAGTTATCGTGTATGTATGTATTGTTCAATCTTAGAAATTTAAATTATACGTAGCTTGTAGAACCATTTCGATTAAAGTGTATTGTTACATACTTATATTTGAATTGAATTGTAATACAAGAATAAGGTGCAATGGAGGTGATTGAATTATGCTATCATAGAAGCTCATATATGACAAACCAGACAAACTCCTCATCTTTAAGCTCATTTGTCTTGGCAAGTAATTTACAATATAAATTCCTCTTATATTGAAAGCTTGTTTCAAAATTGAAAACATTTATTTTGCAGGCACTGGAACTTGCCTTCTAATCTGTAGAAGGAATAGTTTTATCGGGGATAAAATTATCTTAAGGATATGAATAACAAGCAATTTTAAATTTCACCTACATAATAAATTAGGTAGTTAGCTAATTTTCAATACATTTGCTAATAATACGGTTTTTATGACATCGAAATCTGTATAGTAATGATGTATTTACGGCACTTGTGCTTTTTACTTTACACCAATCACAACCGCTCAATAGCCCAATGCCACAGATGCAAAATTTGAACTTTTTCATAGAATCCAAGCAAAGAGTTTCAAGTTCAGCATGAAAACTTTTTTCTGATTCGTGAGATGTGATTTTTTAACTTACTTCGAAAAAGAGAAGTTTATCAATGTACTTCTTTGGAGAAAATAAACATGAGTAAATGTAACTGAATATTATAAATGTATTTTTACAAACTGCTTTGTTCCTAATTTTTATAAATTCCTTTTTTGCGAATTACAATCTTGTTTTAGTTTATGGTAATCGCAAATGTATTGAAAAACGTCGTATGATACTCGTGCGGCAAGCTGAATATTATAGTCGTCGGGTTATTATAAGCACTCGGCTTCGCCTCGTGCCTATAAACACCTCGACTATAATATTCAGCTTACCGTACTTGTATCATAATGGACTATTATACGACACACATTACCTATTATATGGACCTATTTTCAAAATTCTTTCACCTGTAATAACAGAAATAATTTTGACAATAAGTCCAGAAGTTTCGGAGCGTATTCAACGCAAACAAACAAACAATCAAATTTTCCTCTTTATAATATTATTATAGATAAAAATAATTGTAAAACGAACTAACCTCCAGTAGAACTGTATTCTCCGATGTATCGCTTCGTCAAGTAACGCACGACTACCGCTGAAACAAACAGAAATTATACGTTAATAGTTATTTATAGGTATTATTCTTTTTATTCTATTAGAGACTAAAAAGGACCTGATGAGGAGGTATTATTCAGTTAGTTACAATTTTAGGAAAATAACAAATAGTACTGAGTATGTGTACCTAGTCGAGTTTTTAACACTGAAATCCGGCGTAGGACGAAAGTTCACGATATGCTCTCTAGGATTGACTCTTAAATGGAACTGGGCGGGGCATCTGGCAAGAAGGAACAATAGTAGGTCTCCACCTACCATCGCTCTCCAGGCTGTCACCGAGTTGTATACCAAAAATGGGAAATGTACTGTTTGTCCGGCAGCTAGGTGGTCGACATAAAACAGACTTCCGGAAAGAACTAGATTGCGAAGGCTAGGGATAGAGAAGGAAGGCAGAGAACATAGACTTGAAAAAAGAATTTCTGAAACTGAATTCATACTTCTATGGCAGAGATAAAGGAAGGCTTATGCCCAGCAGCAGGTTACGGAAAGCTGACGATGATGATGACTTAAATATCAGGGAGAGAAAATTTGTTTTAGCAGTAGGTATATTTTGTTAAGTATAAATATTTCAGCATAATGTGTTTAGTTCTTCCGTTTGTTATAAGAAAGAAAGGAAACGTCAAATAAAGCACGAGAGATTCTATACGTACAGTAGCCACGATGGAATTCCATCATTCCACAGCAAACGAAAGAAGCTTTCAAAACAAAAACAGAAATAAAACTAAACACCATCATTCTATGCCAAGCAAAAATAAAGGTCTGCGCGCATCGCAAGCTAAATATAAAATAATGACGAACTCGCTATTGAAGTATGGAATAAGAGGGATTCAGTTGTAATCTATTTTCCTTCGTAAATTCCATTGATTTCAATATGCTATCCACAATCATTACTGATCAAAGCGTACAGGCACGTAACACAGGCGGAGTAAAAAGTAAAGACGCTTCGTCCCGAGTTGCAACATTGAAGGTAATTTTTCCCGACGTAATTACAATAGCGTACCAAGTTATTGTTAGAACTTTTTTAGAACTTTGTTAGAACTTACTATTTTCGTCCAGACACACTTTGTAAATGGAGTGCTTCTTGCGATAACTACTTTTAAACTTTCGCGTTGCATGATTATTAAATGCAATGTCGGGAATTAACGCGAAAACATACCGTTTTTCTCCAGACGTTTTGGCCGGGTTACACCGACCGTGGTCACTGGATGACTTCTTGCGATATATTACTCGTATGGTCCTCCTAAATGAATGTATTAAAGTTTCATTTCAGTCGATAAATAGAAAACCAATGCTAAAGAGAAAAAAGCCACCTAGTTGCATGCTACTTAATTTTAAAATAGGTACCTACTTCTCTCAAATAAGGAGTTTATTGAAATATTTTACAAAATTTTACTAGTGAAACAGAATTTCCTTCTGAAAAAAACAGATAGGTACGTTCGCTATCAACAACCTTCAACTTGCTCAGTTACATAACACGATGCACACTGTCTCACACATCATAAACATGGAGTGGCCCAGCATGCGACGCGACGTGTTTTTACTTTGAGCGTCGCCGCATGCCGCCTCGACTTTTTACTAGTCCAAGGGCCAGCGGCGGTCAATCACGATTTCAATAGACTTGTACCACGCAGGATTCTCCACACTACGGTAGCCTGTACCATCTATTGAAGCAACTTGCCACGTCATTGTTGGTAACTGTTTGTATTACCAGCCCTGATGGGATTCCAGAAGGTCCAGTGAAAAGACTAATCAAAAATAGAAAGTTGGGTTGCTGACCCTTCAATTGACAGCTCATTTATTGAGTCCTGTAATTTAACTTTTTAGATAGCTTTTTGTATAGCCTGTGATATTTATATGGTAATAAATGACGCCGCCATAGCTTTGTGTGGCTATGTGATCAGCTTCACAAAGAATTTTCGACTGACCTAAACAGGGTTGTTTCACCTTAAATAAGTTCATACGGTTTTTGTACTTAAAACTGTATGGGGTATACCCGTTCTACTCATTAATGTACCCTACATTATTTATAATAGGGATGGTGGGGTACAACACACAACACACCTCTTTTTCCCTTGCGGGGAAGACAGAGCCCGGGTCTGTAAAATCTTAAGGCCACGTTTAGCATGTTGGTGGGCTTGTAGGTACTCGTAAGTAGTTGCTAATCGCAATGTACAACCTGCTTGTATTAAATAAAACCATAACATTACACATTCCATGGCGCAGCATTAATGTACATGTTTAATCGTAAAACAACGTGTACGTAAAGACTAACATGAATGTGTTATAAACGATATAGAAATTATGGTCATAATCTTGCGATCTCATAGGATCGCTTATGATCACTAAAAACTAATAGAATAAAAAATCGTTGTAAAAAAAAAATAAAAACAATAAATTGGATCGCCCATACTAATTCATCGATAAGTTGGTCAAGATTCGATGGGGAACTATTTACTATTTAATTTTTTTTTATGATTATTAACTTTTCCTTGGGAACCTTTTTGTTATTAGAAGTTTTCTTATAGCGATTCAGATTCATTTGCATCCAGTCAATTGATAGAACACGATTTTTAAAAAAACTATTAGAGTCATAAAAAAAATTACACTGTTTGCCATCTTGTTACCATCTTATGACCACCGAAACTGCTGATATGATTTCTATGCGATTAGTAGAAACCGATTTAGAATAGCTTAGAGTATTCACATAAACTGTTTTCATTGAAATCGGTTTATAGTGGTAAATAAAAGTTGTTGGCATTGAAAGATATCAAAACATACGCTGTAATTATATCGAAAACCACGTCGACGAAGTCGCAGGCAACACTTTTGGTCACAATAAAAGGTAAATGATTTTTATTGCTACTAATTATTGAATATTTGAAATGAGGCATCAACGCAACTTGATATTACCACATTGGCTGCAACGCAATGTGCTTTATGAAACGCAAAATTCCGCACTCTTATTTTCCTTTCAACTTTTACGAGTTCATACTTTCTCTACTTTACAGATGATAAAATTTCACACGCATCAAATAAAAAGGAGATACATTAAGCTTTTTCTGTACGATATCAATCTTGTGTGAGTAACGATGCTGGAAAAAGGTTGGTTTTATAATCGCCGATGCATATAAGACAAATTACGATGATCAAACGAACTGGCGTCACGTGGGTTGATAGATGGAACGTTATCGGGAACAATGGATGCTATCGAGGAATCTATGGTAATTAATAGATTACACATCTCATCTATCATCTATAGACCGTTGTTCAAGATTTTTCTCGAAAGTTCTAATTAAGTAGGTCCCAAATAAACGCTGTGTTATTTTAAATAGAAGGTCAAGGTTAGAACTACTTTGGTTTTAACTCCGGTCAAATATCATTATTTTTGATAAAACACACAAAGGTATCGACATCACAAAAATATTGCTTTAATAAACTGAACGATAGCCATGGCACTATATATTTAAATATTATAACATGGACTGACAAATTTTTTGCCCAACGTAACATAGCTATACAATCGGGTAACGCACCCAGTGTTCTTGCCACCATGCAACATGGGCAGGAATTTGAAAGAGCTATATTTTTCATCTCTTGTTCTATCTGTCTCTATCCATCCATATAATTGCTCAGGTAAATTATTATATTTGAATAGATATTCTTATAAACAGCTTAAATTTTACAATTATAAGATAAATTTGACAACTATTTCATGTTACAATTTTACAGGATAACGCTGCAAATTTATGTTTTTTTTTTCCTGCCAATTTTAATCCACTAAACAAAATTATAACCTTAAAACAAATTCATACGATTTAATTAAAAAAATGCCTCAGTTCCATACTCAAATTATAACAATATCTATCTACCCGCATCAGTTTTTACAACAACGCAACTCTATCCTCTTACGCAACGATTTATTTATAATCGATGCAATCGGTTTCTATATCGGCCTACGGACCAGTATGCAGATGGAATACGTTCCAAGTCCATTGTCATTCGAGACTGCATTAGTTGCATAAAACTATTGACTATTGTCGTTATGCAAGATCACTGACCGAAATGGTGCGGTCAGATAACTCCTTAGGGAAGGTAGGCTCCCACTGCGACTAGTGATTTGGCTTTTAAAATACTTTTTAATGGATATTATTTATACCAACTTCTCAACTAATATCATAAATGCGAAAGTGAGTTTATATATTTGTTTGTTTGTGTATTTTTTTTTTGTAACCTCTTCATGCTTTATCCACTAAATCAATTTCTTGAAATTTGGCATACACAATACACATAGGTTGGGTACTGGAAAGGACATAGATAACCGTTCAACCCGAAAAAAAAATATAAGGCAAAATTGCATGCGTGCGAAGCTGTGGGTAAAAGCTAGTTATTTATTAAAAGTATTTAATTATTTTAAACGGAAATCAATACAGAGAAAAGACACGCACGAAATACATACATCGAATGTAACAAAAAATTCGGTAAACGCAAATGAAATGTCGTCAAAAGTACGGAGAAGGGTACCATTTATCCAGGAAAAAAGAAACACTGTTATTTTAACTCTGGTTGTACCTGACAGTCGTTCAATATATGCTAAAGTTTGTTATTGGCGCTATTACTGTAACTATACGTATAGGTAATAATAGATAATACGGGACAAACTAATGGAGCCAACGGAAAAGAGCTGCGTTCAGATACTCAGATAAAAATAAAGAATACCAATGCTAAACAGTTCTTATCTCGGGATAGTAGAGTTATTTATTAAGTGCTTTTTCTAAAACTTAAATATTTATCAACTTGACTATGAATTTTAATATTAAAACTACACTTTAGACTCAATCTTCGACGCTGGTCTGGGAGAAAAGTAAAACATACAACTTATGAACTGATATGTTAATGGTATATCTATATTGATGCGCGATTTCAGTTGTTGCGCCTATCAATCTATTTATTTATTTATTAAACTTTATTGCTTCAAATTTAAAATTTGTTACAAAAGGCGGACTTAATGCTAGAGCATTCTCTCCCAGTCAACCATAGGGATAAACAGAGAAAAAAATTGTACGGCTAATAAAGTGAATAACATAACATATTAAATAAATAGGTAGTTAATTTTAGGAAATCTAAATCACATTAACTTACAGTAGTAAAATAAATACACAAATATAAATATAAACATATATATATACATACAAATACATGCAAATATTAATTGAATACTAAACATAAATAACAATGAAGAAAACAGAGAAAAACAAAAATACTGATGAGGGTTTCATGAAATACAAGAGTCTAGAAAGTGCGAGTGAACCTTTCTTTTGAAAGTGAATTTTGTAGAGGCTTCCTTAATATCAATGGGCAAAGCATTCCAGAGTCGCGTAGCCGAAAGACTGAAAGAATTTGACATAAAATTTGTCCGAAAGAGTGGAGTAAAGAGAAGACGTAAGAAGTAAGAAGTAATCTATGCCTATATTCATTTCATTTTTCACCTATACGTCCATTATCACGCAAAATATGGGCCTGGGTTGAAACCCAAGGGCACTAACCTTTATCTGGCTGAAGAAGTCGTTATTGGTTTATCAGTACGATCAATCAAGTATAATAGAATAATAGTAGAAATAGGGTTAACCAACAAAATGGCAAGGGAGCAAAAAGCAAAGTTACTTTTCCTTGGGTCGAACCCAAAAACAAAAATAAAACACAGTTCCATAAGCTCTGTCCGTAAAAGATAATGTCGTGATTACTACGAATATTATAATGACCAATCAAACATATATAATATAGTAGAAATAAAGGAAAAATAATGGTTGCGGCCTTAGATTATATAAAACCTCGATAGACTTTATTAGCCTAAAAGCGTCGAAAAATCTAGTGTCCAACCCAGAGTCGAACAAGTGAGGACGCGTGTGATAACACAAAAATGTCACGTACACAAGCATTGAAAAATTGGCCAGTTTTTAATCATTGAAATAAAGGCATGACAGTGTCTCGACAGTATATAGTCAAAGATTGCGGCGTATAAGGATATCAAGAGAATGGCTGAAAACCGAGAGACATGGAGAGTACATACTCCACCGACAAGAACACATTTCTTAAATTATAGATAGATAGAACTCTTACATACCTCAGTCATGCTTGAACCAACAAAATTGTGAAGGATCGACTCAATTTCTTTGATAAAAGAACATAAACGTAGAGGGCAAGATATCATTGTCCAGTAATTCATCATACAATAAAGGTCACTGCAGTGCAAGACGCTGCCTAAAAGTCTGGTGCACTGTAGACGCCCATGTCCCGGCATCGAATTCTCAGGTCATACTCTCCTCGGTTTCACACGTAGATCTCGCAGTCATCATTCATCATCATTTCGTGTAGGTAACACGGTCAGTCGACCATGCACACCCTGATGTCAGAGTTCTTCGGAACTGCCTCTCGGCCTCTGACGTGGTTCCTTTAACGACTACCTGATGGCACCCGGGACCAATGGTTTAACGTGCCTTCCGAAGCACGGAATCATCTTTCTTATCAGACAATCAGGTGATTCATGCCTGCAATGTCCTAACCAAACTGGAAACAACTTAACAAAGTATGTTTCCCGTGGAAATCGAACCCACGACCCCCGGGTCAACAAGGCAAACGCCTTAGCCACTGGACCATGGATGCAGTGATCGATACATTTACTTTAATGCATTTACTACCAATTATTACCTTAGTTATTTATTTGTTTGTTTCGCTTTGACGCCCTATCTATTGAACCGATCATTGTGAAATTTTGCATTCACGTTGTCTGGAGTACGGAAAAGGACGGACACGTTTCATTCCGGAGAAAAGTACTGTTTTTTTTTTATGTCATAGGACGGCAAACGAGCAAGCGGGTGACCTGATGGTAAGTGATCACCGCTGCCCATGGACTAATGTAACACCAGGGGTATGACAAAAGCGTTGCCGGCCTTTTATTTTTCCCTCCCCAGAGGGGAGGGGGGATAGGCCTCCGGCGCTCTCACTCACCGAACGAAGCATAGAAGCTGTAAAGCTACTACTCAAACGTCGATTTTCTGTGAGAGTGTGGTACTTCCCCGGACGAGCCGGCCCATTCATGCTACCAGCAAAAGTGATTTTCGCCGGTAGCCTGGCTCTACCACAACTGTTCCCGAGGGATCGACAATCGCCGCGGGCAAAAGCTTTTTTCAAACACTTTGTTCGGAGTAGCAGAAACTATAAACAACGAAATAAACTAATATTTGAATCTCATCCCATTTTTTTGTATTCTGATATCCAACCATCGACAAAAAACTCGTTCCTGAAACCACATACGGTCACTTCTCAGACGTTAACATCGCTATACCATTACCTCAAAATTTCGGGACAAAAAACGCCTTCAAACTCGCTTTAACGCAGCTGGCCCAAAACCACGTCACTTTTGAAATTGCGAAAGTTCAATGTCCTAAAAGACGAAGGGTAATCTGTTTACGAAAACTTACGACTGTCGACTTTTAATTGAAATACTTTATTGACTTAAGATAATTAATATTTTAACTGGTCCGCTTAAACTTCGTCGAATAACCACAGGGTGGTATCATATTTTGCGATCGATGTGACCTGGTTTGCCTTAAATAACTTCCATACTTCCATGTGCCATAACTGTTTTAATGAGTGCAACGGGATCCATTATCTGACAACGACTTGCATGGACTGCCTTGGCTTTTGTGTGGTTGTTTGTTTAAATTGAGACCAGGGAGAAACAGATCAGTTTAATCCAATGTTGTTCGACACGAAAAGCAAATAAAAAACTACAAATTATAGTGAGTATATCAAAACAAAAGAAGGGATACACAATAAAAAATAAAACTGACAAATCACACAGATTAAAGCCAGCTCCAAAGTAAGTTCGAAATTTCTGTTATACGATACTATCTTAATGATACAAAATTTTATAACAAACACACAAATAATAATAATAGATAAACATCCAAGACCCAAATCAATCTTAAAAGATTTTTCTTCTTGACCTGACCGGGGATCGAACCCAGGACCTGCGGTGTGCCAGCCTGGCATGACGAATTAGGTCATAGTGGCGTCATCGAGAGCTTACGTCCGGCACCACGTATTCTTATTATTAATAATATTCGGATATGAACTTAATTACAGATATTATTATAGACGACAAGATTGCCAACAGTAGGTCATAAGTAAGTGTTATTTTATTTTACCATAGTAAAAAGTAAATCTATTATTTTTCATGATACTGTAAAATTTACAGACACTTTGTAAGGCTTGTACAATAAAAACAATTACCTTTTTATAAACATTTCAAACCCAGTTGAATAATGAGCTCACCCAATCACCTTCAAGACCTGTTAGCTCAAAACAAACAAAAAGAACGAGAATTTAAACCGGGCGTGAATAATTTAGCCGAGAAAAGCTGCGTCTGGATCGACGCAAATAGGCAGATAAATTATGGCATAGGTTTACGGCTAAATGATGTTAGTCGGACGTGGATCCGTGACGGAGCCACTCCCACCTGGACGAGACAGGACCACAAATTAGAGAGGAACAGGGGCGACCCTTTTTCTGCGCGCACGTCAATTCTATTGATTTAGAGGCTGAGTGCAGTAGTGCAATTACAACGAAAGCAAAGGCTATTTTAACGACTTTTAAAAAAATCATCGTTATTTTTGTATGTAACGTCATGACTCCGCTATTTATAAAACGATCCCATTTAAATTTAATCTCTGTTTTTTATCTGAAAGATTATATTGCCATCGCTTAGGCTTATATTATGTATGCACAAAAAAAAATATCTCAGCCAATCTCAATAAGAAGTTATTCTTCTGTTACTCTCTTTAATTATGAGACAGGACCTGCTTTTAAAACAATTTCGCGTGTCTGCTCTGCCTAGTCCCCGTAATGAATTGCTAATGTTAAGAGCTGGTTACGGATTGGATTCTTTTATAATGGGTCCTTTAGTTCTAGTTAGGATTTACATAGTAAGCTCATCAGACAAACACCTAATTATATGCTTTACTTTGTACTTTGGAAAGACACTAATCTACCATGAATGCAAGATTTCTATGGATATGTTATTATATAAACCTACTTATAATCTTCTCTTATCCTCGAAGATAGAGTCTGTCTTAAGTAATCGGTCCTTAAGAGTCGCCTGGGAGCGCATGTCTCCATACAAACGGAAAAAGGGAATTGTGGCAATATTTAATAATTTTGAAGCAAAATAAATCATTTAATCAATTAATCTCATTATAATCTACGTTCGTTTCTATATAGCTTTGTTAAAATACCAATGGTTTGAGAATTACAAGCCTTTTTGAATTTGTATGGAAATATTGAGAGGCGTATAATTCTCAAGCATTTGATAATTTAACCAAACTGTATAGGAACGTACGTAGATTATAATGAGATTAATTGATTGGATGCTTAATTTTGCCCTAAAATTATCAAATATTGCCACAATTCCCTTTTTCCGTTTGTATGGAGACATGCGCTTCCAGGCGACTCTTAAGTTATCAATTCTTGTACCATATCCTGCATTCCCGGTTGCATTTTTAGTGTGCGTTGAAGGTGATGGTCCGCCATTATGATATCATTAATCGTCATTATTATCATCAGGTCTTTTTTAGTCTCCACAGCAGGAGTATGACCATCTCTGTACTTCCAGAGCCAGATATTAGCCAGAGCAGTCAAGGGATTTCGCCTACGCTCTCCACACTGGCCAGACGGATTGGAGTGGTCTCTTTGATGTTTAGCTTATATTCCCTAAGTTGCCTTCTACAACATCCACGGAAAGACTTGGAGTGGTCCTATCCTACTCTGCCGGGAACCACATGGCATGAATACAGTAAGCAAAGCTCTAACTAGTCGCCTGCCTGACGCGAATACTCGTTAGGTAGCTCCAGAACTACAGAAAAATGCCTGTGAAAATGAGGTACTAGATTGAACCCACATCACCTCGTATAGCAGACGGGTGTGTAACCACTGTACCACTAAAGCCGTCGTCTTGTATCATCTTCTTTATAAATAGGCGTATTTACATAACCTACGAAGCAAAAGTTGGCATTACTGGAATGGAGGCTCGGACAACGGTTACGTTGCCATTACCTTCACATTCGGCGAATCCGGAATCGCGCGGTGGGTATTTCAGGCACGTTAATAGCTTTACGATTTGCAACATAACGTACGTGGAGCATCGACCTCGTCGGCTATGGCGTTAATGCTCGGACGTTTAGGCAGATGACACATGGTAGCTTATTAAGCCAAGTATTAATATAGAACGGCTTGGCAAATCTGCATGATATAGAAGCAATTAGAACATTCTACTTTTCTTCTAGACCAGCATGGATTAGAAGACCAGATCCACTTCTTTGGAATTAACACATAGTTGTACAGATCCTAGGAGGTTGTTATAGCGCCAACTTGTTTTGTGGAGAAGAAAAAGCCGAAAAGCGAACCCCAAGCTCCAAAGCACTCCAGCTGAGAATGCAACCGGGAAACCACTCAGATAAGGGAGATAGAGCATTCAAAGACTTTAGTATAAAGTCTGACGACTGCTAGAAAATCAACCGTGTGCCACCAGCCTAAGAATTACACAACGTAGTATGGTGGCGCCAGGCGTACGTCGGGAAATCGCGCTGACCCAGCGGCCGAGTCGCGCGACTGGTTATAATTGCACCGCCCTGATTGTCGCCGTCTGACCAAGTCTGACGGTTGACGGACCGGCTGCCGAGACGTCGATGATGGGCCATTTAGGGGTTAAATCAGTCAGTACGCTTAACGATATCGATTCTCAGTAATCTCAATACGATCAATATCAAGAGGAGACTGTAGAATGCAACTTTAATTTCGAAGATTATGAGAAATTATTTTCTGGATAAAATAATTTATTAAAGTATTATGTCCTCTCCTGGGTCTTAAACCATGAACGGTTGACGGGCCTGCTGCCGAGGCGTCGCTGATGGGCCATTTAGGGGTTCTAAATGGTCCATCAGCGACGTCCGTCATCGGCGAAGGATATAAGGTATAATGCAATTATTTTCGGGATAAAAATTTTTATAAAAATATTATGTCCTTTCCAGGGTTTCAAACTATGCATGCGTAAGGTAGTGTAAACAATTTGATTATTGTGTCATGCAAAATACCCAGAAAATCACCAAACAGCCTTTGTGATTTATCAATGACGAATATTCCTTTATTCACCGTATATCAGCAAGATCAGTATCGATATAAGGAGATGGTCTTAGCCTTAAGGTTCACCAAAGAATCATCCATCATCTTGGCGGGTCCTGGTGATCGGTTGTATGACGTCACAAGATCATGTCGAATTCCCCACGGGTCAAGGTTGCAAGAGCCGATCGAGCATTGAAATTACATACAATTTGTTTTAGACAGACAAGCCTAGCGGCCTGGCGGCTCACGTCATTTGTCTTGTAGGATTAAAACAGGCTTGTCTGTAAGTAGATTGAATAATGATTAGTGTTAACGTCTGATAAAACGTTTCTAACTGCAGCAAATGGGCTAAGTATAGTAGTTAGTTCGCAAGCGTCAGTTATTGTAAATGTTAATGAATAGTACGATATCTCCTCTTATAAGTGGTAGACCTTTTAAATTGGTTTTGTTTTACAATCACTTTTATTTTTCTGATTAGGTAGTTAAAAAATAAGTTGTATACCTACTTTATTTAATTAGATACGATGGGTATACGCAACTTTTGCATCTATAGTCTAGTTATCGAATCAATGGTTTAATTTTCTCTTTCATTTTTTATAGCAAAGACAATATAATACTAACGTAAAGACTGCCCACCGCACACAAAAATATTGGACCAAATTAAGGTGGCGAAAAGAAGTCGTTACGTGTGGCCATGTATGGCGGTGCAGACTACCGCCATCTAGTATCGAGTGGCTGATTTAAACTGCGTTAGCCTAAAACCTACTAAAACTGAGGTGTAATTTTAAAATAAAAAGTTAAAAATATTGTTATAATTATTTATAAGACATTACGTGAATCATGTTTTTATATTCTCATTATACGGAAGATACAATGTTGTATAGCAATTAGTAGCGCCCTCTATGCGAGTCACTGAGAACAAATCGTACGATAAAGGCGTTGGGACCACATGTTTATAGGTAAGTATTCAATATGTTATTTACCCAGTGTCCTTAAAAGAGCACTCAAAAAAATCTACATTTCCATACAAATTACTGGTCGGCTGAACACGTTTAGGTTGCAGGCTGGCGTATTAACCACTGCGCCACGGAGGCTGTCAAAAAAGACGTGATAGTATGTATTTCTCTGAACAAATAATTAACTCCGTATGAATAATTTATTAAAAACAACTCCACGCAAAAGATACTTTCAAATATGTCGTGCGCGCCGGTCTGCTGACATGGGTTCATCCTACATATTACAAAGTACCAGTATAGGTTATCAGTTTAATTAGATGCTGGGTTATCATGCTGGTGTGTTAGTGGGCTAGCTATACATTGAGTGCATGACGTGAAAACGATTATTGCGTATTCGATTAAACTAGTTAATACGTATTTAAATGCGGGAGGAATCCGTCGGTTTCCGTTATGATTTTTTATATACAATTTTAAATAAGATTAACACAATATAGCCTAGTACACTACCCTATGAGTGGTAGTTATGGTGAAATAGAAAAATTCACAGAAATGCCCCTATATTTATTTGTTATTTGTGTAACGATGCAGCATGTTGCTTTTCACTTCACTTCGCAGTCACCATCATTCTGTCCACTTTTATTAAGACACTAAATTTCAAACTCCCTTTTCAAAATTTGCTACATAGCCCTTCCACATCTTCTAACTCTGTCTCTACCATTGCTTCTAGACACACTGTCAGGCGACAATAAACTGTTAAAGTGTGATGAGTAATAAATGATCTACTAGGTAGGTATTATTGTAGTCATCATGAGTTTAATCACCCCACTGATCTCTCGATAAATCTGTTTACCAGATTATCTTATCAATAACAAAGCAATCGAAAGAGTCGTCTATTGTTTTGAAACACTATTTTGTTAATAAGTACTGTGTACAAGTTATGTTTTATCTATATCACTTACTCTTAGACGATCGATTTTGAGTTATAATATAAACAAAAAATATTTTGTGCATTAAATTATATTTTTTAATTTCTTGACATTCTTTTTTAAACTTGTGTTAATTCTACTAAAAGATTTTTATTTTTATTTTTGAGCAACGTTTTCTAGGTAAACTTAAGAAAATGTATTTGTATTTCATTTCCTATTCTCAATTTTTAAATAAAACCTCATAGCTAAATATTTAATTTGATAAAGGCACTGATGCTTTGAAAATTATTGTATCAATTTTTTACGACTGCTTAGAAAATTATTTTTGTATGGTTCACTTATGTTTGTTGATTTTTTTTTCTGAATTTCACCATAAACCCTAAATGCCTGAACAAATTTGGTTAAATTTGGGGAACCGATGGAATCCTTACATCGAGTAAAACAACGCTGGCTTTATTTTTTAAAAATGTTTGCTTCTTTTACTTTAAGTAAATACATATAAAAATGATAATACTGACAAAATCATTAAACGCCATGTAAAGTCTGAGCGACAATATTTAGTCTCTTTTTATGTTATTTTTTACAAAGTAATAAAACAAAATAACTGATTTCTGCATTCTAAAATTATTCCATGTGACGTTACAAATACTGACATTTTGGGAGTTTTTAGTAATAAAAATCACTCTGATTTATTTATTTACTGAGGAAGTCACTCTACTCGTAACATAACAAACGCCCACAGATTTCGGCCATTTACATTTTTAATGCGAGATAAATCAGCTTCTTTTTCGTTTAGACAGAGCCATAATATAAAATTAATATTTCCTGTCTAGCGTTACATACATGTCGCGGTGAAAAGAAAAAGTTAAAAATGCTAGAGACCACCTGTGACTTTGTTGGTATTGGTCTGTCTCCTTTTGAGATAACATAAGTTAAGAAAAAATAAGTAGTTAAGTTAAATGTTTTCTATCATCTCTTTAAAAAGTTAATACCAAATACGGAAAAAAGAAATCAATTAATAACTTTTGTACCCTCAAGAAAAATATATAAATATATACGTACAAATCACACAGCTTGAGATAGCGCCAAAGTAAGTTCGAGATCTGTGATTTGGTCAAAATGTTCTTATAGTTAGGTTCGTACGTTCTCTGTGATTTGAATACTTAAAATCAAAATGAATTAATATTGACAATTATATCTTAATATGCATACAGATATTAATTTAAAAAAAGATAAAAAATTATAATATTCGTCCATAATATTTTTTTTGTACAGGTCTTATCTCAAATAAATAATTACAATTTTATAATATTATAAACATCATTTTTAGATTAAATTATTTTGCAATACTTAGGACTGGTTAATATAGGTAAGTACCTTTAGTGAGAGAAATATATGTAACTGCTTGAAAGCGAGAGTGAAAACTGTTGTTCACTTTTAACCGACTTCACTTTTCTATTTTGTGAATATTTTTAATAGCTTTAAAACTCAATAAAAATATTTCTTTTCTTGTAATAACATAGATTTTTTCTGGAAAACTTTGCAAAACCAAATTAATTGAAATTACAAAAAATAATTTTATTATTATAACTAAATCTTAAATGAATATTGTACTAACCAGATTTCCCACTCCGTGGGCTCCCGAGCACCACCACCCTTATGCGGTTTACTGTCATCTTCATTTGGAAAATATTTATTTTCAAGTCCAACTCGAAAAGTCTAACCTGACATTGTCCTATAATCACAAAAGTTCACTATTCACGACTCACAAGGAAAAATATCGGAGAAAATTTTCGTTATCGTAAATGTTTTCGAGTTAGCGTGTGGGCTGCGGAGCCTGTGTCGTGAAGACGACCATACGCCGCTACGGTTCCCGCGCGACTGAGCATTCGAATTCGAATTTCGAATAGTTTGGATCTTTGCATCGAGAAACGCGTGCGCAGCTTCCAACTCCTCTCTCTATAGGCATAATAGCATTGATTGATTAACTAATCGCATATTTAAGATAATTTGTACGCTACGAGACATCAAACATGTGTGGCATGCATTCATGTAAATGCGATCATTAGACTCGAATTAAGTTGTTAGATGTTTTCAACCGATGTTAAAAGTGTTTTAATTTATCTTGCTAAGGAAAAAGTCAAGTCAAATATTCCTACAAGGATTTTAAGATATTGTACATTTATATATGTACTTATATTAAAGTTTGTTTATTGGTACCAGAATTTTATGTGAACTTTTACTTAATTTAGATAATTTTTTTTTGTTTGTTTTTACCCACGACGGAACGGATCAGGTATATGTGTTTAGGGTGAGAGATGTTTGTTTGTTTGTGCAAAGTAATGTTCCCACCTATCTTCTAAACTAATGATCCGATTTTGATGCGGTTTTTAATAACGGGTTTTTGTTTGATGAGTTCATGTTCTTAGACAGGTGTCATGGCTGTAACTCACTAGGGGGCGCCACAATATTAGTGCAAAATAATGTTGTGTCGTGGGTTTTTTGCAAAATTTTTAATTTTGCTTAATTATTGTCTAAGTGGCAAAACATCATTAAATAAAAAAATTACTACTTACTTTCTTTAAATAAAATCATTGATTACTTTACTGGGTAAGATGAGGCACCAAGGTGTATACTAAAAGTTTAAAGATATTCTAAATCTTAAAATAGACAAATAATTTGCTATCGATTTGAAGACACTAAGAAGCTTTAAGACCTTTGCAATAGTGTGATTAAAATGATAATATCAGGCGCTGAAGTTGAAGCAAATAAAATACTTTTGCATTAAAATGTTGAAGTTTATCCCTTCCGCGATTCTGTCACTTTTCCAATTTGGGATCTGTCACTCAAAATCTTTATACCTCCGCAAACGAGAGTATTAAGAAAGTGTTATAATTAAATCTCCTCTGAAAGACTTAAATGCAAATTTCAAGGTGAACGGCACTTGCATATAAATTAGATAGGTTCTTAAAGATATTACAACGTAATGCCAACATCAATATATATTACCGAATTATAGCTAATTTTGCATAGTTTCCATATAGGTACGACACTAAGCATAAAATGATTAGGTCCGCTTGCTTTATCATCATATCGCTACATTACCACTTTCGGGTGAAAACTATTTACGGATTTGTAATATGTATGATCTTCCATGCTGGTTTTGGAGAAAAGAAAAAACGTAGCATGTACCAGCTGCTTCTCTTCCCACGCAGATCGTAAAAGCCAATCGAGGGAATGGGCGTCAGGAATCATGTTTTTAGATGATGCGGCTAGCAACTCATCACTATTTTGACTCCGTTCTCACCTACAAACCGACCAACATGCTAGACGTGGCCACAGGGGTTTACAGACCTGGGCTCTGTCTGCCCTGCAAAGGAAAAAAACATATTAGTGATTGATATATTTTAAATAAAAAACACCCCAGTTTTTTTCCTTCAAAATTCAATGACACCGACGAAAGCCTAGCAACTCCAATCATTAACAGCTAATTCTTAGGGGTTTTTGGTGGGAAGTCAAGGGGTTCAGTTGTCGTTTGCCTTATACAATTTTGCAAATTGATTTAAGTGGACTTTTTAATAAGAAATTGGTGTAGTTTGGTGTTATAAATGCACGTGCTCGAGAACAATTTGTGAAATAGTTAAAGTGGACTGTTAAATGGACTCGTATAGATTTGTCACAAAAGCTCCCACGAGGCTGCCAAAGAACATACGCCATCTTTGATGCCACATACCGTACAACACCGATACTTAGTATCTCATTATACTGGACATTGGCAGAATCAGTGAAATCTCGGTGGAAGCCATAATTAAAAAGAAGAAAGAAAGAAGCTAATTCTTAACTATTATTAATGTCAAAGACATATTCTGCTGTAACAACTCTACTAACTTGATCACCATGGTAAATGTCGTCGCAATGGGCATGTTGACTAAAATTTTTTTCATGTTGCTATATAAAGACCTGCCAAAAATAGACACGATAGTGACAGAAATACATTTCTAAACAAAAAACTCTTTCAGTTATAAAAGTTTTAAAGACACATGTTTTTAGACGTAAATTTTTAGACGTGAAAACGCGCCGCTTAAATGCCTACTTATTTGTGACGTCACAAGCTTGTATTTTGTATGGGTGGCGTGAGAACTTTATTTGGTAGCTATACGAAATATTTCGTTTATGGTAATGGTTTCATAATAAAAGTTGCTATAAATTTTGCAGACTAAAATACAGTATAACTGTAATTAAACATTTTCGTACTTTAAAAAATGGTTCTATTCATCCAACTTTAAAGAAGCTTTAAGATCACTTAACGAATCGATATCAATTTAAAAGTGTTCTTTATAGTGTTTTTAGATAGAAATTAGTCTCATTAGAAACAAATTTTATATAATCTTAACATTAGGCAACTACCGTATTGCTAGTGAGTACTGAACGCCCCAGACCAGTCAACAGTCAGGTATGCGTAGTTACTTTGACAAATGGCCTTTGATACTGGGCCACAACTATTTAAATCAAATCACGGCGCCATTACCTTCCCAGGTTAAAGGACCTCCTATAAGGTGTTATGATTTGACTTTGTTATTTATTGGACTGTAATTTTAAGTTTATTTATGTTTGCACTTTGGCTTAAATGGAGCTCTTATCGTCCCACAATCTCTATATTTTTATTGTACATTTTACATAAGATCTGTCACACCTCTAGATTCGGAATTTACATACCCGTTAGATTTATGTCTAGATGTGATTACATCTCAGACTTTTTGGAGTTATATTAAAATGATCTATTGATCATTTAAATATAATTTTAAAAATGAATGCAAATAATAGAGTGTTGGCATGTGCTGCCGTTTGGTTCTCGGGAGAGTAAAACAGGACCTCTCGAAGTCTTCAATCATCTAGTATATGATGTTTGTTGATTTTTTTAAATATAATAAATAATATCTTCACTACTTATTCTTGTGATCCATCGAAATTATTCATTTGTAAAAATAACCTCGAAATTTCACTCAAAACTGGCTTTTTGCTAGTTTTATAAAATACATGAAACATAAACCATTGAAATACTACTCAAAATGGTGCATTATTTGACAAATATTTTAAGAAGAAAGTTGAGGATCATCTCGGAGAGTGATGAGTTCGGTTAATGATATTTAAATCTAGTTAAGTGTTCGAAATCAAGTTTAAGTTATGAGATTTAATGACCCATACAATGTTTTCAAACGTCTAGAAACTAATAGCAGTCGTTACCTTCATAGCAGCTATGAACGTAATACGACTACAATCTGTAATATTGTTGCCCATAAAATTAAATATAGGTTTTTATTTCTACCGCTTTATTCCTTGACAATGTAATATCCTTAAATTTTTCAAACACTACCGTCGGAATTTTGCGTAGTATAGGCGTTCAATGTGTGCTTTTTGTTGTCTTATATGAATAGTCAACCAAAAAATAGGGTATCCTTATCGTTATTATCTTGTCACTGTAACTGCCTCCGTGGTCCAGTGGTTAAGGCGTTTGCTTTGTTGACCCGGGGGTCGTGGGTTCGATTCCCACGGGAAGCATACTTTGTTAAGTTGTTTCTAGTTTGGTTAGGACATTGCAGGCATGAATTACCTGATTGTCTGATAAGAAAGATGGTTCCGTGCTTTGGAAGGCACGTTAAGCCGGTGGTCCCGGCTGCCATCTGGTAGTCGTTAAAGGAACCACGTCAGAGGCCGAGAGGCGGTTCCGAAGAACTCTGACACCAGGGTGTGCATGGTCGACTGACCGTGTCACCTACACGAAATGATGATCGTTATTATCTTGTGTATAATAATCATTAGTATCAGTATAATTGTTACATTATACTGATGAAATCGACAAGCTCCACGACAACTGGAGAAATCTATCCCTAGAACGGACCGAACGAAAAAAAATGGAGGGAGGTCTTTGCCCAGCAGTGGGACAGTTAATGGCTCGAAATGAAATGTATTTTGAATAAGGTTTTTACTTTATCCAGAAAGTATTCAAAAATAATAAATATTAAAAGAATAAGGCAATTCTACAAAAGTATCCGGTTATCATGACCCGTTTGTGAAGTAGGCGAAGCCAGGAAGCGGTCGTAGGCGTCATGAATCCAATTACATGTTAACACGAACGAATTTATTAGCAAGCCTTCCCTTGACATGCAGACGTGACCAATCTGGACTGGACTGGACCTGGAGGTATACGTCTTTCACAGGAGACATTTAATTTAACACTTTATTTCACCATTAAGCTGTTGAATGTTGGGCCTAAATCGAATAGTGTTGCAGTGTAACTCTTACTAGCTACCTTTAATTGACATTGACTAAAATTCTGGTAATAACGTACTTTTGCAGATGGCAAATACTCGTAAATATGTCTTAAAGTGAAGAAACTTAGATCGTAGCTAAACCTTACAAAATGGTATTTTTTGTTATTTTTTTATTTATTTTTTAGCCTGCTTTTATGTCCCACTGCTGGGCAAAGGCCTCCTCTTCTTTAAAACGGAATTTAATATAAATCTGAAACATATCTCTCAAAATGATTAAAGCGGAGAAGCAATATCAATGTTGTTTTGTAGGCGCCAAATCATAACAAATCAATAAATTATACTGTCGACAAACATGGAAGTACAAACTTAATCAGGCATCGAAATACGTCAATAATAAAACTAGCAGTGCCCATATGCGTTCTTAGTAATTTCACAAAAAAGCACTTTCGTACAACTAAGAGAACACATTTGCATAGAAGATTACGTTTCCCCGCTCATTACGGAAGGTTGTAGCGGAAAAAAGCCATCCCGAGGCGAATCAGTAATTAAACAAGCTTCCTAGAGTGACTTAATTTATGCAATCCTTGTCATAGCCCCCAGACTTGAGCTGATAATTCCACCTGCGTTTCTTGTTTCCAAATATAACTACAGACATATGCGTGACAAGATAGGCGCCAGGCAACCAAATATTGCTGCCGTTAAACCAAATTTGGATTTTATCTGATCAATAATGAGAAATCGAAACCATTTCCAATCATAAGCAGTTGACTGAGAATTTCACAAATATTCCGAAAGGCAATTTATTTTTGTTATTGATAGTGGTGCGATAAATTATTCGCAAGTTGTTAACGTTAATTATCGTTGAGTAAATGGACATATAGTAGAGAAAACTATGGATAGTCAACAAAGCGTAGGTCGAGCCAGAACTTTATTTTCCAATTTAACGTGTTGTTGCCTCATGCATTAGGTGCGGAGCTCAGGTTACCTACTCAAAATACTCCCTCAATAGGTATCTTAAACTAAGTAACAGGAATTTCTCATTAATCGTCTTAAACTTCCATAACTAAGACTCTCCTCGATTTGAGTGTGATAATAATATGATACTCGAAAACTAACCGTCGACTATTGTCTAAAATAGGAAAATGAGACTTCATACACACATTATTCAAAAATGACATTTATTGTTTGTGATGGTTTTTACACAATATTAAGACCCTTATTACTGAGTACATTTATCTCAAATTCAACATCCTACCCTTTGCCCCGTGGCACTCGCCACACAAAAAAATGCGTAGAGTAGGATTAGCTCTGATTGCTGGTGACCACCAGCGGTCCCGGCTGAACAAAGGATACATTATCTTTGCACTAATGAAAATAAATATCGCAAGCCTGTTCACATTGCAACATTGTTAGTACCGACAAAACTATGTATATAAAAAGGAATCTGAGAGAACAGAAATAACAAGGATCAGTATCGGTACAGCCTTTCAAAACGCGGTAAATGATAGCGTTTGTCAAGTCAGTGAGAACGTAAGTACTCGGATTAATTCATTGCAACACATTGCGACACTTACCATGTAAATTCTGTTAAAGGTGCGATTATTTGTATCGTGACGTACTTCACGCTTGGTCTATATTATTCTTAAGTCGATGATTACAAAATAGGTACTAGGTATATGCAATGCAAAATAAAACTGAACTTTGTAACTCCATCCTGCACCAAACGATTCAGGAACACGCCTTTACCATTTATTATTTCCAATATTCAATTAAATGTGTTCTAATTAAATAACTTATCAGCATCTTGGGTAACCACGTAAATAAGTATTTATTTATTTAGTCGTGCGCAGCGTTTCGCAAGCGCGGTCGCGTGTCAAAACACGTTTGTTAATAGCACCGACAATGGCTGTTCACACTTGCCTAAACGATATATCTCTTCATCTTTTAACCTCTTGTATCAGGTTACTAAACATCTCATAATAGTTTCTTGTTCGGTCGAATGAAAAATGTTCGATCGATGGTGCCGAAAGTATTGCCAAACAATGAAAAATGGATTTGTAAGGTTATATAACGTCGAAAAGGTACATCTAACTTGATATTTCCTCGTTGATAATAATAGGTATTAATGGGACAACCAAAAAACATCTTCTTCGCAAAACTAAACAACCTTTCCTTTGGGACTTACGTCGATTACTTTACGGTTTTCGATATTCTGCCGCACGGGCAGTTGTATGGGCATGTCGTTTGTTTTCTGTACTCAAAATTGTTCCTATAGAAAAAGTTTTTTATATTGAAGGGCAGTCATCCCTTAGGGGAATGTCGAGGGTACATTTACATACTGCATAGTTTGGCCAAATATAACTTCTAAGTCATTAAAAAAAATCAAATTTTGTTGGTCTAAGATAATATTATGATTTAAGTAGTACGCGATTAAGCATTGTAGATCGCGTAGTAAAAATCATTGAAAACAACATTGACTCTTCTTTGGCCTTATTATGTACTCCTTTTAAACAACGTGGGTATGGATTGAAAACAATAGTGTATCGCTGTGGTCCAGTAGTTACATAATCAATCATTTTCAACCCACGCGAATAGGAATCATCCTTTTTGAGTCCTTATTGACCTATCTTGGATCACATGTTTATTTTTCTAACATCGTTAACTGAGCATTGATGGGAAAATAATCACTCCAATTTGAATGGAGATGCTTCAACCCAGCTAGTTTCATTTCTTTTTTTCTATACTTTCCTTTTTTACCCACAGACATGTTTTTTTTTTTGCTTTTAACCATACTTACCTGTGTAATCTGCTTTGAAGTCAAGTTACTTTATTAGTGTTTTTTAATTAACATTAGGCACTGCATTACTTTGGCTATTAAGCGCTCGTGCTTTAAAAATTTGTCTATCAAGCCACCTTATGAAATGGTGAGCTATGTCTGATACCTTTTGGCCGAGAAAGTAAGCAGCAGTTTAGGCAGAAATTTCCACATATTCACTGATAAGTAGTGGTAATCTGTTGAATACTTTTACTTTTTCTTGCAGGATCAGAGGTGCATATCCTCAACTGCCATCCTCAGTTGAGGATGACAGTTGAGGAGGCAATTGCCTGTCCGGTGGTTGAAGGTGTGGTATCGGGTACACGCACCCGGTCTCCTAAGCTGTTACTTTCTCATCCAAAATGCATCTGAGCAAGTAGAAACCAAAAATACCTATATCCTGTGTCCCCCAGTCGAAAAACTCCTATCCTTTCTTCGGTTAAAAAACTATTTTAATGGGCAGCAGCGTCGGACGAGCTCCGTGGCGCAGCGGTCAACACGCCGGCCTGCGACACGGATGGTCCCGGGTTCGATCCCAGGATCGATGATGGAAAATGATCTTTTTCAGATTGACCTGGGTCTTGGATGTTTATCTATACATGTATTTGTTATAAAGTATACTATCGTTGAGTTAGTATCCCATAACACAAGTCTCGAACTTTGGGGCTAGCTCAATCTGTGTGATTTGTCAAAAAAAAATTGGGATAAGCTAAACAAACTGCGCTCACCATCCTGTCTGCCAAACTTGGTGAGTCTGGCAAGCAGCCAGCAGTGGACTGCTTGCGGCTGAGACGACTTGATCTTTCTTCTATTCCAAGATGCAAGTATTCCAGACCTGCAAAACTGGCTGCAATTCAAATACCCATGTAAGGATTCGATGTAGATCTGACCTTTTAGGTCGCACCTATGGTCGTACTTCAGTGGTATTTCGGCGTAATCTCTGCTGAGTAATGGTTGCACATGCATGTATAATAGTTAAACCTCTCTAGCTATATTATATATATACCTTTTTATAATTTTACGAGTCTTCAATGTCCCAAAGCTAGGCAAAGAATCTTTTTTGGTTTTGTCTGTCTGCTGTTTGTATTAATTTTTCATTCTTTGTTGAAACAGTTAATCTCATCCCACCACTTAATCTTATTTTTAGTTGGATACGTCCGTTTTGCCCTTGGGCTACGCCTGTTTTGCCATTCAGTATTAAACAATTAAACTAATTCTTTAAAAAAATTGGAACAGCGTAAAAAGTCCTGAACCCTGGCTGCAATTGAAATATTATTTAACGAAAAATCAAGCTAAATTAACTTGTTGAACCTTGAAAGAATTTAGTTGTCGAGCCTATGTTTTTAGTGGTTTTATCAGAGCTTTTAGGCCTAATAAGTAATAACTGATGGCCATTACTGAATCTATTTCTTATTCTAAATAAAAAAAATCCAAAGGTGCTTACATTCAAGGACTACGGAACTAGCTTTAATTAAGATACCCTTGAAAGGTGTATCCACCAAGAGCTAAAAGAAACCCTTCCAGTTGGACCAATGATCATATTTCACAAGTATTTTGGCGTAATCATTGCTGAGAAATAACTACGCTGGCGTCGACAGTAATGCTAGTGTAGTTACTCGTATCCTGCCATACATCACGTGCCACATGAGGTGAAAACTACATAATTAGTTGATCAATTGATCGTAAATATCGCGGCTTGTTTAAACCACAGATAAGTAATAAAACATTTTTGTCATGACTGGGCTTTAAACTCTTTTCGTTTTACATGATTTATACATATATTGGCTAAAATACTGGACAAAATTACATGACACTATTATCCCAAAATGTAGGTACCTAACGAGCAAGCAACGTACACATTCCTGCTCTGTAGGTAACGCATACGATCTATCACACTTCTATACATATACTATAACGTCTTTATCCCTTGTGGGGTAGACAGAGCCCAAGGTCATAAAACTTACAGACCACGTATAGCATCGTAGTGGCACACTTCTATCTTGTTATATATTTCTTGTCAGTATGTAGAAATAAGTATGTTTCTTGGTTAAATTATCTGGTAGTAAACTTTTTTAATTTAAGCTATGTTATGTAACTTTTAAATAATAATGATGATTTTAAACGATGACATCATCATCATATAAGCAGTAAGTCCACTACTGGACTTAGGCCTCTCCTAGGCATTATCGCAGGATACTAACTCAATAATATTAGATGTAATAATTATGTATATGCTTCAAAAACAAATCGAAGACCTAGTCCAATGTGAAAAAAATATTTTTAAGAAAATACAAAAACCAACTAGAAAACTAGAAGTTCAAACAGAGGAGCAACGTTGTCATCAATTTGTCTTGATTTGCATAAGAATAAAATAGAAATAAGTTTAAACCGAACGGCACCCGTGTACACATTATTTTGTATTTTGTTTATTTTTCCAAAAAATCGCTCAATACATTGCGACAAAAAAAATTATGGGACCATTTTTGAAGCATTATTTATCAAACAAAAAAAGCACTAAAATCGATTCATAACTGACTCAGCTATCGCGTGACAAACTTACAAACCGTTTTACATCATGACCTATCTGGTTTGAATCCGGGACCCCTCGTTTTCAGACTGACGTGTTAACCACTGCGCCTGCTGTCAAAGTTGGCTATCTCTCAAAGCGATCTGCATAACCTACATTTGTAATTTTAATATATTTTACTACCTATAATATTTATATGAACATACCGAACTTGAAAATAAAGAAAATATTCTTGAAATTTAATTAAGTGCTCGCGACCTATGTTGAGCAAACTACGACAATCACATGACCCCATCTCAGCGCAGTCGGTTTATTAACAACCATTCGTTCCCGCCCTAAGACCGCTTGAACTTTGCTTTTGTGACATTACACAGTAATAAATGTTAGAGAGGTTCGTCTGAAAGAAATAGTCATTGAGATGAACTCTTGGCATTAATTCACAGAGCTGTTGAGAATAATCCCATCCGCACTGGCAATTGCGGAGCTTTCATATTAATTTGGGCATCCGCATTCGCATATACATCTGTTGTAATCAAGGCGGATATTCATGTAAATGCAGATGTTGCATTTTTTTATTGGGCAGGGTGGACGAAATTAACTTTAAAATGATGACGACTCAGACCATCGATATGAATTACTTTTCCTTTGAGATCAATGATGGGAACTCGAAAAAAAATTGTATTTTCCATACTAATTGCTCGGGCGGCTGAACACATTTGTACAATTTTTTTTTATTCACGCTTATAAGGGTATGTCGAGGATCAATTTACAGTCTTTATCGACAAAAAGGCTGGACGCTTTCGATCGGAGACATAATCCGACACGTTTGTGATCGTATATCACTTTTCTTCCCATAGCTTATTTTCTTTTTGGAGAATTTCCTCTGCCGCGTGTGTTGCGTGGTCTCAACTCATTACAAGCAAATGACAACAGGTAAAATCTCAAGGAGAGTCCAAGACTCGAAAACATACCTAATAAGGTCTGTAATAGATAGATATAGCGGTTGAGAACCTTCAGAAATATGCATCTGTGTTTGCATTCGCAGTTGCAAAAATCTGCATCTGCAACATCTGTGTTAATTAACATTCAAGTATAGGGTTCATAAAAGACTTCAGCATCAAAATGTTTATTTTGGTTCTAGATTATAAAATGTCAATGGCGTCTTCCCCGTAAGATGTAAAAACGGAATTACTATTACTTATTTATCGAAACGTCGTTGGGTAGCGTTCACTCTGGTTGTAAGCACTTATTATGTTACTTTAAATTCATGAAAAAACTTTTCATTAATATCAGTTCCTCTGTTTTCCTATTGCGGGCTGCGCCCTTTGAATCCTCCTTTCTTGAAGTGGAAATTGAATTTTTTGGCTGGTTGCCAAATAGTTAATAACTACAGCGAAACAAAAATATATAGCTTTATTTTTTCAAACTAATCCAAAACTGCTTCTGAAAGTAAACTAGTAACTGAAAGTAAAATGCCTGTTCCATTTTGTACAACACATTATTATACTCTGCCTACGTGATTCTACGGTATTAACATAAAAAGGGTCCAACACAAAAACGCGACCTTCTTTCTTCCGAACCTGCATTTTATGACCTGTATTTCCCCAAAACCTCATTACGAACCCTATAAATAATCCAGGTTATTGACACTTAGTTTTGAAACGATCTTAATGGGCGAGATCGGCCGAATTCTCCAAAATTTCGATATCGCGTTACATAAAGCAGGCGTAATATCTTCGTCTTTATCGTGCTTTGTCCTGTGATAAAGACATTTATAAAATCGGACACTCGGACGGTTGAACACTTGTACTGTACTTGTAGCGTTCCTTACGAATAGGGTTACCAATTTCAGCAATATGCTTGGCATTTCAGAATGCATTAATATAAATTAAATGTTTGCTTGCTTTGCGTTTGTATAAGTGGCCAAGACTAACGTCAGATTTTTAGATTACCTACACAGGCATCCGACAGATCCGGGACCAACGGTTTAACGTGGCCTAGGCACGGAGGAAATCGTAAAATATTTTAATACCATTAATAATAACTTTTTTGTAAATAACAAATACGAAAAAGAATAAATACATTGTTGAATCATATTTAGTGTTATAAAAATCAACTTCACCAAACTACTCAACCGATTTTGATACAGTTTAAGTGAAACAGAATGTATTTCTCATAACTTAACCATTTAAATAATAAGAAAAAAATCAAATGACACAGGCATGTGGCCTACCTGATGGAAAGCGGTTACCGTAATCAATGAACGCATAGATAGAAACATAGGTGATGGAGTTATGAGATAAAAAATACAATTTTAAATTTCAGCTACCTTTTTCTTTAACGGTTGAAAATCAAAGTAACGTAGAACGCCAAACTAATGTTGGAATTAAGTAAGTACACTTAAGTATTTATCTGAAAAGGGATGAAAGTGGAAGAAATTAATGAATGTCGCAACAATACTCATCGGAAAGCAGTTGCCGTAGCGTTCACAACAAGCCACACTTTTCTGAAAAGAGATGGAAATGTAAGAAATAAAAATACATACATGCATGCATATTATGACGTCTTTAGCCTTGACAGGCTTTTACGGTCCGCGCGGGAAGAAAAGTAGCTGGTATATTCCTTGTTTTCCTTTTTCTCCCAAACCAACATGGAAAAATTTATGCTGGAATGATAGAACCATCCTGGCAACCTTACATTCGCGTCCTCGTGCTGTAGTTACATAATTTACAACGCTGTGCCAATAAATCGCCCCGTGCGTTGTAACACTTATAACATCGGTTACTCCACATGTGCGGGACAAATAGAGAAGGTCGGGGAAAAAACCGCTGGACATGAGAATCCTGCGGCGAGTCATATTGTTTATGGGGTTTATTCCGCTTACGTTTTGACTTTATACGGAGGGCCTTTTTAACGTAAATATCACAAACATGTAGAGAAATAGAACTTTTTATTTCAAAAATAATGGATGATTTTTTTAACAGTAATCAAATTTTCACGGCAATTGCAGTACCTTTCACGCTTTTAGGCTAAAAGAGTCTATTTAATCCTAATCCTATCCTAATCCTAATCCTATCCTAATCCTAATCCTAATCCTATCCTAATCCTAATCCTAATCCTAATCCTAATCCTAATCCTATCCTAATCCTAATCCTAACTTTAATATTATAAATGCGAAAGTGAGTTTGTCTGTTACGCTTTCACGCCGACTCTACTGAACTGATCATCATGACATTTTGCATACACATACGAGTAGGTGAGGGTACTGAGAAGGACATAGGTTATATATCACGCGGGCGAAGCCGCGGGTAACAGCTAGTACTTCATATAATCTAAATATATGAGAATAGATCAGTATAGTGCAGATATACTGAAAGTAATGAAATAATATAGCGCCTTTAAATAAAGGCGCGTCTTAGCTGCGTTGTAAACGGATACTGCCTACTTTCGACTAGTTTCGACCCAGTACATCCCTTGCGATGGCCAGGCAACAGAGAAAGCATGATTCTCTCTAATAAATGAGGGTATTATAGCGTCGATCTAAATAAATACGACGTTGAACAAAGCAGACAATGTTGCTCTATTTTCTATAAAATAAACCACTCAGTAGGTCTATGGCGCTTTAACTTCAAATAGAAATCGTCATTGTTTAAATATGGTTAATGGACCTTCACATTTTTCCTATATCCATAAATAAGACCCCCATTGTCATAAATTAATCATCATCATCAGGTCCTTTTTTAGTCTCCACTGCAGGACCACGACCCTCTGTGCCAGCAGGCCAATTTGCTAACTCGGTGTACGACGATTTGACTGTCACTTTAGCATCCATTACAGTTTTCATATTTGAAATAAAAATAGTCATTCATACCGGAGCTGTAATGAATATTGAAGTTACCATGAAAATGATGTACACCGTAGTTGTCAAAAGTTAGCAAATAGGCCTGCAGAGCCTTGTATTAGCACAAGAGGATTTGGCCTACACGCTCCATGTTGGTCAGGTTTGGAGAGGTCTCATTGGTGTTTATAAGCTTTGTAGCTTGTGTTACCTAAGTCGCCTTCTTCGACATTCACAGAAGACTAACTTGGAGTGTTCTATTCTATCGGCCACCATACAGAATACATAATTAGATTTCATATATTCTGGTTGCAAGATGGACACATGATTAAATAATAATATTTAACATCTTATGAGTAATACCACCGACTATTACTTATAGGATGATATTATTGAATAATAAGAATTAACAACAACATTCTTCGTGGAAGGTAAGTCTTATCAACATATAGAATTAAGCACCTATAAGATTAACGTTATTGAATTTCTACGTTGTAAATTATTATTTCTGGCCACAGTAATTGTGTAAATTAATACTTATAATTATTTGTACGCTAGCATATTAACCAACACAACTGTGTTACATAACTCTAAGTAACTTTAAAACGATTGTTCCTACCGTGTTTATTTTAGTAGTCATAGAAGTACGAGTATTTATGAAGAGTATGAGAGAGAAGTATGTTCGCCAATAACAGCTATTTAATATTCAATTTCCCTCGTAAAATTCAATCAAAATACTCGATCATAAAATGATTACACAGTAGCAAGGTAAAATAGATTTTAAATTATTTGTTCAATCAATCTCAAAAGTAATCACCAAGGAAATTGGACAAAAATTACGATCCATGATGACGGCTATCCAGTTTGCTATATAAAAACCACAAGTTAGTGTTGCCAGTGTTTACTTCCCTGAAAAGTTGCATATTCGTCACACAGTCCTTGCATTTTATGATAGCGTCAGATACCTTAAGGCAGCTTGAGAAATCTGACACCAGTGTTGGCCGCTTACACATACGAAAAACAAACAAACAATGATAGCGATTGAATCGAGTTAAAATGTGTGTTTACAACTACAACCACTACGTTGTGTGCATAAACTAAGTACGGGCAGAATGTAGAAAAAAAAAAACCGGCCAAGTGCGTGTCGGGCCACGCGCAGTGTAGGGTTCCGTAGTTGCGAATGATAACTTTGAGTTCACACTGTTTACACTCGCACCTCACAGTTTAACGACCAAAAACCTCTAACAATGAAGCTTGTATGAAATTTTACATTTTCCAGTACATTTTATAAGTTGGTTGCCTATAACTTTTTAGTTTGCACTTAGTACCAAGCTCTGATAGTTTTCCTTTCAACTTCAGTATATATACTACTGCTGTAATTTTTTTCACGTATCCATATATAACCGTTTAGCAGATAGAGGGGGGGGACACGTACCTCTAACAAAATTTTGCACTTTAAAACCAAATATTTCGGAAACGGATCCCTAAATCGAAAAATGGTGTTCTCAATCTCACAATATTTTTCAAAGATCTTTTTAACGATACCCCACACGATGGGTAAATAGAGAAAAAAAAAATACTCCTCCACTTTACTTGTATGGGAGCTACCCAAAAAAAAATTTTTTTTCAAGATTTTATTCTACGACTTTTTTGCCATGATTAATATACACACTCATACCAAATTACAGCTTTCTAGTACTTATAGTCTCTGAGTAAAACCGCGGACGGACAGACAGACAGACAGACAGACAGACAGACAGACAGACAGACATGGCGAAACTATAAGGGTTCCTAGTTTACTACGGAACCCTAAAAATGATACATGAGGTATTTGATTTTGTCATTTTACATGTTAACACCAACAGTTTTTACATGATACATCTAAAAACATACTTAGACATCAATGTAGAAGAATCAAGTGACGGCCTTATTGACGATTTATTTAATTAGGTTAACCACTTTTACTCTTACACATAGGTACCTAAGTATTAACCACAAGGAGATCCCGTGGTAGCCAACGAGGTTGTGAGATGCACAAACACTGTCAAGGTAAGAAATATGAATATAAAAAAGTAGATTTCTTTTTCTTTAATAATCCTTCTTTACCTAATTCAAATTAAAAATTATATGAGACAATTATAGTTAGATGTTTAAAAACATAAATAACAATTATTTTTTTTCTGCGACTTCGTCCACATTATTTTAAATATATTTTCTACTCTGATATAACAACTGTAATATTGTAAAGTTTCGTTAAAATCCATTCAATAATTCTTATGCATAAGAGTCAGAAACATATTATTATTTATTTTGAGCCACCATGTGTCCCACTGCTGGGTCAAGGCCTTCCTCCACTTTCCATCGTGAAGGATTGTCGCCGGGGCTCTATAGAATGAATAAAATTAATTTACACCATCATTTTGTTGATAACAAAAAAATACTCGAAAAAACGCGAGAATTTTCCTACTTGACACTGGCTAAATACGTAATGCGTGAAAACCATAATAAAAACAAAAATAAAGTGTGCGAGATGTATGGATTTGACACAAGAATGGCTACGATTATAATATTGTACCGTGGTGTAGAGGACTCCGAGATGCGCAAAATTTTGTAATAGCACGGCCAATCAGACAGCCTACATTTGTAACATTTATTAGCCTTTTTATTGGTTACAAATCGCCGACCAATCAAATAGATTACGTTCTCAGGCTTCTGATTGACCGATGACTAATTCGTATAGTATACTAACAGGGCATTTGCTACTGTATAAATGTCGAGCCCTGCCGGTACTGAGCATTCGGTGTTTCAGTGTACATCAAGCAGTAATCAAGAAAATAAATCAAAGAAATCGAAGAAGTGTTTTAATAACTACAGTCCACTACACGTGGATAGCCTGAAATAAAACGAAGAATCTGCATTCCGTGGTTTTACTTCGCCTCCCAGCCTACATTAATAGGCAAGAAATGTAGCCTAACTGGTAACACTGCCACCCGTCTATCATGCAGATGATTACGCCGTTTAATCTTAGCTTAGGCGACTATTACAAATAATTTGCTTAGGACATGTTTAATGCGATTAATTGATTGATCAACCTCTCGATCTCTGACGCTGACAGACGTGAGCGGATCATGCAATTTTCTTGGAATTGGTATTTTTTAATAGTTTTGCTCGTGGTCACTTTTTAAGAGGCTATTTTAAATTCAAAATAGTTGAGTGTGTGAGATGTGAACAAAATATCGCGATGATTGATAAATAGTTTGATTTCGTTTAGTAACCTCTAATTCGTATGATTTTTTCAGGCAGTTTCACATAGAGGGCATTAATGCAAAGTGTTGCTCTCAAAATAAATATATAATATTCAAGATATATTTTTTGGCATAATACCTATTTAAAAATATATCGCGGTTTTAAGTGACGAGTGGAAAACAACTCAGGACCACCGTCGTCTAAACTATGCCCGCCTATCTTGTAGCACGCCTTTGTGCATTATTATTTTTAATATGTGTATTTTGTGTGCGTGGTCGACTGACCGTGTCACCTACTCGAAATGATGATGATGATGATGAATATTCTTGTATGAAGTAGTCAGGATATACAATAGTATTAAATTGTCTTTGACTAGATCAATGTGAACCATATCAACTCGTATGATCGCGCTATTAACAATGACCGCTGTGGATTAATTAGTGAAAGTTTTCGTTTGATCTTTTTCTTTGAATAACAAGATACTTACTTGTCTCTTAAACTGGCATTGAACTATAAAATATTGATTGATGGTGTACCATCAGTTGATTGGCAATGAAACTGACCTATCACTTTCACACATTGTAGTAAAATAATTAAAATTAAGCAGTTTAACATTTAAGTGGCGTATTTTGCTTATCTTTACTAATATAATAAAGGGGAAAGATTTGATAATTTGTTTGTTTGCATTTAAATTCATTGAATACCTTAGCTCCGAAACTACTGGAACTGGACCATTAGGCCGTAGGCTAGCTTTTTCAGTACTTTGGAAATGCCAAATTAATTTATAAGCATAGTAGGAGATTTTACTCGCGGCTTCGCTCGCATATTATAATTTTGGTAAGAAGTTTCTCGCAATACCCACGGGGACAGTACTTTTTTACGGAATGGTACCCTATGTCCTTCTCAGTACCCTAACCTTCGTATATGCTAAATTCCAAGAAGATTGGTCCAGTAGATAAAGCGTGAAGAGGTAACAAACAAACAAATATACAAACTAACTTTTGCAATGACCTATAATATTAGTTAGGATTAGAATTGAGTTACACAATTTTTTAAGAATAATTCTCATGATATTAAAAGTTTAATTATAAAGGACATGAAACTAAAAAAAAGACTTCAAATCATTGTCTGTGCAGACACTGCCGCAATTTTGGTCCTTCCTTATCAACGTTGGCGCCAATTTAATCAATGTCAAGTTATGACTGACAAAGACTTGCAACTAATTTATTCCGAGTAAATATCATTCAACGAAAAAACCGGCCAAGTGCGTGTCAGGCCATGAGTAGTGTAGGGTCCCGTAGTTGCATCATTTTACCAGTTTTTCGACTAAAACTCTTTGATTTTGTGAACTCAACTTGGCTGTGATAGTTTCCCTTTAGCTTCGTTATTAGGGTAGGTAAGTGTGAATGATTAAAAAAATCGTGTTCAACCGATACTTCTACTGTTAGTCGACATGATTTATTATATATGTGTGCGAAATTACAGATTTCTTGTACTAATAGTCTCTCAGTTGTTTACTACGGAACCCTTAAAGGACTTTGAATTGGGTTACCTACATACTCGAGATGATTATGAAGCTAGCTTTTTATCCGCGAATGCGTGCTCATAATTTATATGGATGTGTTAATCTGACGTGTAATCTTAAACATTGTACAGTTTCAGTAACAAACATTCATACATTCTTATTCCTAAATTTGATACATTTTAAACCCTTAACATGAACTTGAATAGGCCTCTCAGACCGTCAATATGACTTTCTTTTGGTTACAATGCAGGGAACGCGAAAAACTTTACAGTATTCTCAGTATAAAAATGTTTCTTTATAAGATCTTCCATATCTGAAAGTTGAGTCACCACATCTTTATACAGGATGTAACATGACCCTCGACATATCCTTAAAGGGGTGAGTGACACCGTCAATATGAACAACTTTTCCTACGGGGTCAACGCTGGGAACTCAAAAAAAAAATTTTTGCTTTCCCATACATTTCACCCGGGCGGCAAAATTTTTTTGTATGAAATTGACGTTTTTTCTTTTGAGTTCCCAGCATTGATCACATAGCAAAAGTTGTTCATATTGACGGTGTCACTCACCCCTTTAAGGATATGTCGAGGGTCATGTTACACCTTGTATAATAAGCAAATCTGACTCATCAAATCATTGCACAGCCAAAACTACTGTACCTAGAAATTTGAAGACATTGATACGGGGGTTCCTTACATGATTTAAGTGAGCACTAAGAAAGAAGTTTTAAAAATTCAACCCCTAAGGGGTGAGAGTGAGACAGGTGGATGAAACTTTACCCGGACGAAGTCGAAGGATTTCTATCAAGAAAAAGGTATATAATAAATTTTTAGACACAGTTAGTAAGAGGTAAGATCAGATATCAAAAAGCCACTGAATCAATTCCTGTAATGATGACCGAGCCAAAAGAACCACACACACGCCTCTTGGAATACAATGCGAGTATGGCCTTCGAAAAAACCCTACCAACTCTTAAAAGGACACTTTAAGAGTACAATAGGGAGTATGCACGTAATTTTTTTATTTGCTTATTATAATCCTTTATAACCACAGTAAAAAATATAAAAGAACTTTTAAAATATCTTAATTAACGACGAAGATGTAAAACTTTAAAGTTTAAATAAGAAAGAGAAGTCCGATATGGACTAGTGACGTCATAGTCTATGTCATGCATATATTTGCAATATAAAATAGTGTTTTCGCGAGTGAGATAGACATATTGTCGTAAAATCATTTTATCTCGTTCGTTTTTCAACCAAATTTTATTCACTTTCAGTAGTTTACTATTGAATATTTTTGGAAAATAACAGATATGTTTTCATGCATATTCCCTATTCAATTATATTAATAAGTTCTTAGGTACATACATTTGTTTTTTTATTAATGACTAGCATTTTTCCCGTATTTTCATCCGCGTAAATTTTACCCACAGTTAAATTTGCTTTTAATAGGTAAAAGACAAAGCTTTTTAAAGGTGAAAATCAGTCCATAGTAGTTTCGGAGCCAAACCAAACATACAAACAATCAAATCTTTCCTCTTTATATTATAATTATAGATAATTATAGACTAAATTCCTTATTCATAAAAATTACCAAATGCTTATTAAACCTATTTTAGTAAAACAATGTTTTGTCTTTTATCTATCTTTTATTATCTACTAGCAGCCCTACCCGGCTGCGCCCGGACATGTATTATACCTTAAAACCTTCCTCGTGAATCACTCTATCTATAGGTGAAAACCGTATGAAAATCCGTGGAGTAGTTTTTGAGTTTATCGCGAACAGACAGACAGACAGACAGACAGACGCGGCGGAGGACTTTGTTTTATAATATGTAGTGATCTCTATCCCACGTTCTAATGTTTTACATTGAAAGAACGACAAAAAACATATTTGAACTAAAATAGGTTTAACAAGCGATTGTTAATTTTTATGCATAAGGGGGTAAGTAAGCAGAAGCAATAATTAAATTGTTTTATAAGCACACAAAAATGCTCAGTATATTATTGAATTTGAAAAGAGTAACGTACAAATGCTTCGGACATTCGAATGCGTCGACGGGGTAATAAAAGTGATGAGAATTTGACCCTAAGGATCGTGGGTTCGAATCCTAGCTGTGATTGTTCTTTTTTACTAAATAGTATTTTCAGTTTTAAAAAGAAGCGTTAATTCATATATAAATTCTAACATGAAGATAGGAAAAGAGGTGAAAAATAAAAGCACTCTACAATGTAGGATTCTCTGAAATCCTGCCTGTATGGCATGGTGTTTAGAAATAAAGTTAATTCTTTACCAATTTTTTTAGCCATGTGGTTCCAAGCAGATTAGAATAGGCCCACTCCAAGTCTTCCCGTGGATGTCGTAGAAGGCGCCTTAGAAAACACAAGCTTAACAAGAGCTATGGTGACTGAGACAGATACACACACTTAGATAGAGCGGTCAAACTTATAACAGCCCTCTTTTTGCGTCAGGGGTAAAATATGTTCATGAGAACCTTATGTGTCGTAATATAATTTAAATCCCATGAAAATACAATAATGCCAATAATTCAAAAATGCTGCATCATAATTTTTGTAACAACAATAAAATAAGACGCTTCAGTTTTCTCCACATTATAGCTGACAGCAATCAATAACAATAACATATTAACGTATAACGAATAACTGTTAACGTAACGCCTTTTGTGTTTATTGCAAAACGAAACGCTTTCAATAAAGTTTTATTTACAGCTTAATAAATCGAGAGGTGTTCGAACCTCGGTATATTAAAGACTTGTTTTGAAATAAAATTTATTCTCTACCAATCTCTTTAGATGAGGGGTGTAAAACCTAGCCATAAACGAGTATCAATATGATCGAAGTCACCCATTCAAGGCTTTACAATATGTTAATCCCTGTCCAGTTCCAAAATAAGGCACCCCAGCCCGTTTCGTACAACCTGAAAATACTCGATCAAAAAAAAAACATGTTCCCAAAACAAGAGGTAAACACATTTTATTTTTTTAATTTTACTGTTCAAGTAAGAAGATGTGTTAATTAGTGTTCAGTTATTACAGTCGGTAAATGATCAGACGGCCTCCGTGGTACAGTGATTATCACGACAGCCTGATACACGAAGACTTCAGTTCCCATAGCGGGCTAATGCCACAGAATACATAATAGTACCTTATGCTTCATTTTCATAGGTTTCGTACAGTTCTACTCGCTCTGCATTTAGTAATTTTGTGACAAAAAACGATTGCTCGTTTATCCAGACAATTGCGGGTGGCAATGCATTGCGAAAAATACACTATCTCGTTGTATCTGTTAGCTAAATAAATACCTTTGACCCAAAACCGTCAGCGCAGGCACGAAACCGGGCAGGCGCGGAGATAATGTTCACTCACTTGCAGCGGCGTAGCTTGTCAGTGCCGGGCTTAACCATGTAGGAGCCCTAGGCACTTTAAGCTCAGGTGCTCTCCCTGTAAATAAGTCATGGCATAACATGAGACACTTTCTTCAGCAACCGCCGGGAGCAAACAAGTATTGAAAGTGGTGGACCTCCTACCATATCGCAAAAGAAAAATATAAGATGGGAAATCCGTCGTTGCTGCAAAAGTAGTGATGGATAATCACAAAGTTTGCTCTAGTGGGGCCCTTTATTAACATATTGCCTGGGCTTAAATCTGACTGCAGCAATTTTACTGAAAAATCTTTTTAAATCCCAATTAATCGTTGATTTCTTCTCAGAAAGTGGTCTTTTGAGGATGGTCTCTGGAACCAAGGCAGGCCTAGTAAAGTATGGTCACAGGAAGGAAGGTAAAGAAGTGAAGATAATTAGAGTTTATGAAACAAATGATCGAATGTGATCATGTGACAATTAGCTACTTGACTAAAAAAATTTCGTGTGGCTATGTAAAGACCTGCCAAAAATAAACACAATAGTGACCGAAATACATTTCTAAACAAAAAACTCTTTCAGATATAGAAGTTTTAAAGACACATATTTTTAGACGTTAATTTTTAGACGTGAATACGCGCCGCTGAAATGCCTACATATTTGTGACGTCACAACTTTGTATTTTGTATGGGCGGCGTGAGAACTTTGTTTGGTAGCTATACGAAATATTGCGTTTGTGGTAATGGTTTCATAATAAAAGTTGCTTTTAATTTAGCAGACTACAACACAGTATAATTGTAATTTAAGATTTTCATACTTTTAAAAATGGTCCTATTCACCCAACTTTAAAGAAGCTTTAAGAACACTTAACGAATCGATATTATTATCATTAGAAACAAAATTTATATAATCTTAACATTAAGCAAATACCGAATTGACGAGCTTGCAGCGGTCAACAGGACTGCCTGTGACACGGATGGTCCCGGGTTTAATCCCCGGTCAGGTCAAGATGAAAAATGATCTTTTTCAGATTGACCTGGGTCTTGGATGTTTATCTATATATGTATTTGTTATAAAATATAGTATCGTTGAGTTAGTATCCCATAACACAAGTCTTAATTAAGAACTTACTTTGGGGCTAGCTCTATCTGATTCGTCCGTATATATTAATATTTATATTATATTTATATAATGTTGCACAAAAGAAGAACATTAGCAGGGAGAGAAATGGGAAAGTCCTTGGTCCAACATTAGTTAAAAATTGGCAAAGTTAAAAGGGCCCTTGTAGCTTAGAAGCCCGGTATCATTGATACGGCTAATACGGCAGTTGCTACGCTACTACTCGCTTGGCTCACTGTACAGCCAATTTAACTGGTAAATGATCCATTGAAATATCAGAGGCACCTCGTAGACCTCACAGCGGCATAACTGTATAAGAATGCTCTTATCCTTAATGATTTATAAGAACGTACTTCCACATTGCATGAAGTGAAAAACGCGTTTTATTTCCTTAATTGTTTTGTTTTTCGTATGTGTAAGCGGCCAACACTGGTGTCAGATTTTTCAAGCTGCCTTAAGGCATCTGACATAGCTTAACGACTGCCATCAACGATGACAGCCGGGACCAACGGCTTAACGTGCCTTCCGAAGCACGGAGGAGCTCGAGATATTTTTATGCCACTTGCGGTCACCCATCCAAGTAGGGACTGCACCAGGGGTTGCTTAACATACGTAAGCGCTCACAGAGCTCACACCCACTGGACCACCGGGCTCCTCTTTCCTTAATAGAAGAACCATACCAAACGAAACGGGATCTTTTATTTTATCTTCTCCTCTACCTAAAAGTTGGCTGGAAGAGATTGCTTAGCAATAAGTCCGCCTTTGTGTCATATATTTTGTTAATATGTTCTTTGTGTATTTTTGTTACTATGGCGCAATAAAGATTGTATTGTATAGTATACAATCTTACTCTAGACATTTGATAATCAAATTAGTAACTACGGTTGGATAAAACAGAATCATTTCATCATCATACTCGGAGACTAACCCATCTATCTAATATTATACATGCAAAAGTGAGTTTGTATGTTTGTTACGCTTTCACGCCCAATCTACTGAACAGATCATTATGAAATTTTGCATACAAATAGGTTAGGGTACTGAAAAGGACATAGACTTAATTGTTTATAATTTTGTATTTTCCATCTCTTTAGCCTCAGTCTTTAAGAGTCCCACGTAAAGCCGCAATCCCATACAAACGTTGTACTACGTTTGTATGGGATTGCGGCTTTACGTGTTTACAGTTTACAAGTTTTCGATACGAAACTTCAACTCGCTGTAATTTTGTATAGGTATTGTTTTTGAAATTGAAATCTGATTATAAACATCAATATGCCTTATCCGGTCGTATGTACGAAATTTGATTGAGATTGGCTTACATATAGGTCAGAAACCAACACAAGCAATGTAGTTAACTCATCTTCTTCAGAATCTGATTCAGATGTGGATTTATTCGATACTTTATTGGAGACCTCTTTAATAGACGCCACCCATTCTACAGACGGAGATTTTCCAAGTTCCAGTACTCAAAAGAGGCACAATCGAATAATTATTTCAGATTCTGAAAACTCTGATTAAAAGACTGATTTTATTTTTATAATTTTTATGATTGTTTGTGTTTATTTAAGATTTTATTGTTGTTAAGATTAGCTGTGACTTTGATTATCTAAAAAGTTAATATTGTAAATCATTTGAGAAAAGTGATTGGCTGTGACTGTGATTATCTAAAAAGTTAATATTGTAAATCATTGGAGAAAAGTGATTAGCTGGCTGTGATTATCTAAAGAATTAATATTGTAAATCATTGGAGAAAAATATGGAAAGCTTGTTGAGTTTATATTTATTATTATATTAGTTAGATTCTAAAACTGTGTCCTACGTACTATGATTATGATTTCTTGTGTCTGTAATTACTTTTGTTATCTCCAAAATTAAGATTAGGAATACTGGAGTCATTGTTATAGGTATAAATAATGCTGTTAGCCAAATTTAATAAATGTTGATTTTGTAATTAAATGTTTTATTTTTAAAGCTTAACGGTACATTTCCAGACAAAATTTGTCAAGAACATTATTAAGTATCTTGACAGGAAAAATGATAAAATACCTAGAAAGTTACTATATGGGAAGTTACTCGGTAATTTTCTCGAATCTTTCTCGGTAAATTACTAGAAATATTGGGAAAATAATATTTAAAGTAAGAAAATATGTTTTGTTAGGATAAAAAGTCGTAAAAATCCTTTTCAAGTGCTTATAATCACAAATAAAATTGAAGACAAAAAATTTTTTTTCGTATGTTTCCCTATATTACTATTTTTTGGGAATGTTACAGTAACGTTACTGGGAAAATACTCGCCTAGAGTAAATTACTGGTAACGGCACATCGCTAGGCTTAACTGTTGTAAAACTAAAACCAAACTACGTTTGTATGGGATTGCGGCTTTACGTGGGACCCTTAAATACAAATTGCACGGGTCTAAGCATAGATTAAAAGGAACTGTGAATTTATAATTTAGGGCAATGAGGCGAGAGATAATAGATTCAGTAAAGGTGCTTTTACATGTCAGCTTTCGGAATTTGACCGTCGCAATTTGTTATGGATAAACAATGAATCGTGAGCCAGCCAACCCCCGATAGCGGGACTCACGAAGAACTAAGAATAAGTAAGAAGTAAAGACGCCGCAATATGATCTAAATCGTTACCTCGTTCTTCTTATTAGGTACTTATTTTTATGACATGTTCATGAGAGAACTCCCTATTGCAAACTTTCCGTCGGATAGCTGTCTTAAATATTGTTGTCGCACCTGCTTGCGAACAAGGAGCACGAGCGAGTGAGATACAACGACGGAGCTTTAAATAATCCTTTACGAAAAAAGGTTTTTTAAAACGGTCATAAAAAAAACCGGCCAAGTGCGTGTCGGGCCACGCGCAGTGTAGGGCTCCGTAGTTGCGAATGACAACTTTGAGTTCACACTGTTTACACTCACACCTCACAGTCTAACGACCAAAAACATCTAACAATAAAGATTGTATGAAATTTTACATTTTCCAGTACATTTTATAAGTTGGTTGCTTATAACTTTTTAGTTTGCACTTAGTACCCAGCTCTGATAGTTTTCCTTTCAACTTCAGTATATATACTATTGCTGTAATTTTTTTCACGTATCCATATATAACCGTTTAGCAGATAGAGGGGGGGGACACGTACCTCTAACAAAATTTTGCACTTTAAAACCAAATATTTCGGAAATGGATCCCTAAATCGAAAAATGGTGTTCTTAACCTCACAATATTTTTGAAAGACCTTTTTAACGATACCCCACACGATGGGTAAATAGAGAAAAAAAAATTACTCCCCCACTTTACTTGTATGGGAGCTACCCAAAAAAATATATTTTTTCAAGGTTTTTTTCTACGACTTTTTTGCCATGATTAATATACACACTCATACCAAATTACAGCTTTCTAGTACTTATAGTCTCTGAGTAAAACCGCGGACGGACAGACAGACAGACAGACAGACAGACAGACAGACAGACATGGCGAAACTATAAGGGTTCCTAGTTTACTACGGAACCCTAAAAATGAATGACTAATCTACGTGCGCAAGACAAAAATATTGGAAAACTATGTTCGCAGTGTTATTTCATTACTTCCAAAGTTGTATTAAAAATAAGTAAGTAGGTAGTGCTCAAATAAGGATCTGTAATTAGGGGCTCATGATTTTCAAACCATTGATTTTTCTACCAAATTATATAAGAACGTAGGTACGTAGTTATATGATAATATGATAAATAGAGAGAAATACTACTGGCTTTTGACATACACTAGTCATGTACAGATATAAAATAAGTAATAGCCCTGCTCGTAACATAGCCAAATGCTTGAAGCATTTCCTAGGTAAAAATTATATAAGTATGCATATATCAGCTCTGCGTTAGGATGCTAACACAATCAGTCCTGTTCTTAAAAACAAATTAACCGGTTTTACCTCTGCATCTGTCTTATAGGTAGGTACCCGACGACAATACGAATTTTTGAAATTTCGCCTTTCGCAAACGTGCGGTTTTCCATACAAAAATCGTTTGAAGACAAGTGGTCACACGTTCAAAAATAGTACCTTTGCATACCGTCAGGGTCAGGACCAAAGAAGTAAGAGAGACAAAAAAAATTGTATTTAAATATATGATCAGGACACAAATCTAAGGCTGCCTACTCGTAACTGCGTAACGTCTTAACTTTTTTTATTACTTGAACGAAGAGCATCCAATTTACGACCTAACTGTTGTGTTTATACAACAATATTCGTATTGCCTAGCGGAACAAAAGCATCAAATATCGTTTCATAAATATAACCTTCGGAGGTACCGTAAGGAACCCGGAGGAACGATTGGGGATCGCGCCCTGCCCGACCTCGAATTTCTTAGACGACATTGTCGTTACTTGTCTACGGTCGTTACGTTTCACTGCAGTCCGGCTCATTTAGAAATGAGCTCTAATATTGCTATCTTCATTAACTTAGTGGCTGAAGTTTGTAGATAGTAATAGTTGCGGACGCGATGGCTTCTATAACTTTAAGTCCACCTTCTCTTTGCTTTGGATTCGTATTTTATGCCCGGGCGACATTTGCATTAAATTCATAGAGCAATCATGTTAAAGATTTTGTTTAGGTAAGTACATCATCATCAGGTCTTTTTTAGTCTCCACTGCAGGAGCACGACCCTGTCTGTACCACTGAAGCTACGTATATATATTAACTAGATCAGTCTTCTGTGTTCTGTGAGATCAGTCAGAGGATTGAAATCCCGATGTGATAAGGGTTGGAGAGGTCTCTTTGATGTTTTAAGCTTTGTTTAGCTTGTGTTTCCTAAGTCGTCTTCTAGGACATCCACAATCCACGGGAAGACTTGGAGTAGCCCTATTCTACTCTGCCGGGAACCACACAGCTTCACGGCTTTTGGGTACACCCAATCAAAATCTTCACGAAGAGTATTTATATTGGTTTTAACTTACGATACCTATCACACATATTATTAAAAATCTTATCATTATAACCTAAGTATTTATCTGAAACTACTTGAGTCAGGGTTTCAATACTTCTGAAAAGCTTACAAAGAAAGAACTCTGATATTTATTCCTAAATAGTGGTGAACCCAAATGTCTGATGGGCTTTGATTACCATAAATATAACTTTCACAATATAGGTAGGTAGTATGTAAAGGCTTGCCTACCAAGAAGCTTACCAACTCCCATAATTTTCAAGAACGAATGAATGACCATATCGTAAATAAGCAGGAAGAGTCCTCTGCCTATTTATATCACAAAACGGACTTTATTCCAGTAAAATCACGTGTAAAGTGCGCGGAGGATCTGCGACCCCACCTGCTATGATTTATAGGCTAGTCCCGCCATTGTGCTGTCATGGCGGTCGGCCCCGCAAACTTATGAACTAGCGTAGCCTCAAATGTCTGTATTTGAGATAAACAAATCATTGCCGAGATTCCAGAAACACAACGGGATTGCTGGCAAAAATGCTAGTTTATTCAAGGCTGGAGTAATTTTGCGGCCTAGAAATAAATAAATAAGTAAATTAAGACAAATCACATAAATTAGAAGGTAGAAGAGTGATATTAGGATTTTCACTGGGATTTGTGACACCTTGGACCCGTAGCGCATTGGCGGCATCTTTGAAGGGTTACTGATCCTACATACATATTATCACTTCTTTATCCCTAGCGGAGTAGACAGAGCTCAAGGTCAGGAAACCCAATTATATTTATGGTGTTAGTGGGCGTACAAGTGGAATGCGAAATCGCCTATTGATGTGCTGCCTTAGATTTTGTCATCAGGAGCGTCGGACTTCGCATTTGGGCTTAGCCTATGCGCGCTATGCTTGGAGAGCAAGCAAGCTCTCAATGCTCTAAAGAACTACGTTTTGCATGGATTAGGCCGAACTGAGAACAATGACAATGTTTTTGGAGAGCAGCAACTCTCGTGTTTTGCCGTATGAGCCAAAAGCTACTTTGCCAGGAGGATCTATCCCGGGTGCAAGTCACCCAGGACCGCCGGGTGGTCACCAGTAATCGGAGCTGATCCTACTCTACGCACTCTATTCCGGTGGCGAGTGCGACGGGGTCGGAAGGTGGGATATCCTCTTGCTACTCAGAGCCGGAGAGGGATCGAACTGGAAATATAGATTCGTGTGTCGCATGCGATTAAATAGATGGGCCCGGAAGGTCACCATGTGTTCTCGGTGGATGATGGCTTAGGGGGTGGGCACACGGGTGGCCTCAACAGATATTGGACGGCTAGCAGCAGGCTGCACTAGATAGGGATGAATGCATGAAGGGAGGTCAGGCCTTTTTCCCAATAATGGGACACAAATTAGGCTACAAAATTAAAAACACTGACCCGCTTAGCGTGGTCTTTGGGTTTTGTAACCTTGGGTCCAGTCTACCCCGCGAGGGATAAAAACGTGATAATATGTAGTATGTATGAACGTATAAGTAGACTCATTCAATATTGGTGGCTTGTAACCGCAAAAGAGAGGCGAATTCCAAGTTGATAGCGATAGCAATGATATCTCAGAATTCGCACAAAAATTGTATTGACGCAAGGAGAAATGCATATTATTTTTAATTGCCTTCCGGTAGAAAGTGGGTGAACTGAAACACGGAACGGGCCGGGCGAATCGGTTCGATTCTTGTCGAAATAATGACAACGCGGCGACGACCGTTGACGTCGGTTTGAAGTTATTGATATGAATAGTGGTGGGAGGGTGCAGTTGGTTGGGGTTTACCTTAGACAATTTTGCAAATTGATTTTAGTGGACTTTTAAATGTGAAATTGGTGTAGTTTGGTGTTATAAATGCTCGTGCTCGGGAACAATTTGTGAAATAGTTAGACTGTTATAAATGGACTCGTAGCTATAGATTTGTTAGGTACCAGAAGCTCCTATGTGGCTATCAAAGAACATACGCCATATTTAATGCCACTTGTTAAAAACTATACCGTACAATACTGATACTAAGTATTTCATTATATACTGAATCTTTGGCAGAATCACTAAAATCTCGGTGGACACCATAATATAAAAGAAGAAAGAAAGAATGAATAGTCGTGGAAACGCAAAGCTAATTGTAGAACTGTCAGATTGTTTAAGCTGCTTAAAGGCATCTTAGATAGAGTGGTGCCGCTAGTGCCTTTGAATCACAGGGTCCCGGGTTCGATTCCCGGTCAGGTCATTTGATGGAAATCGATTATTTTCTAAATTGGCCTGGGTCTTGATTTCGTAAAATTCCTGGTGTCTTTATTTCCCTGTGACATATTTATATAGGTAGGTATATTATAAAATTTAATATTTTTGAGGTAGTATCCCGTGATACAAGTTCGCAACTTACTGTGGTGTGGTTCTAGCTCAATCCGGGTGATTTGACCTTATGCATATATTTTATTTGTTCATCAATTAGCTTAAAAACTGCAATCTAATGATGACAGCTGGCACCAATGGCTGAACGTGCTACTTGCAGTCATCCGTCCTATTGGGGATATCGCGCCCAAATTCACTTAGCATACCGCTTCCTTATGGTAAGCAAGTCCTACCTATATTTAGGTATCCTACCTTTAAGTATCCTACCTGTGGCGAATTCTTTTTCATCACATATTTTCAATTTTAATAATATGCCGAGCATTGTAATGCTATTTAAAAACCATTTAAGTATATTTAGGTAGTTTTTTAGGGACTAGAAATTAATTCAGAAATTTAGTGGCATTAGTCATCGTCTCGTCAGCTCAGCGATCAATTACTTTAGTGGTGGCCGCGGTTAGAATCTTGCAACCCTCCATTAGAAAAAGTAAGTCGAGTAAACTCACTATTCCACGCAGATGAAGTCGCCGGCACAGCTAGTAAGAGTTATTATTCTAGAATTTTTCTTTGGTAAGTAATTAAAAAAAAACGGAAATAAGTAGTAGCACATTTATCGGGTGTATCTTTTCGCTAGTTGTTTTTTCAAGGGTCCAGTAGACATCTCGTCATTAGCAACTATGATTTAAGGAAACTCAAAGTTAACATAGAAAGTGTAGGTAGATATATTTTTATTTTTTTTATTTTCATTTATTTTATTTTTTATTTATTCGGAAGACCAACAACAATTATAATAATGTTAAGAAACAAAAAGTCATTTACAGGTCCTCACATTTAGAACACATAAAAGAAACATGATTACGATCTCTAGACTAAATGAATATAACAACACTAAAAGTAGTTAACTTAAAATTTAAACTAAATAGCCCCATAAACTAACTTATCCCGAAAATTTTTCCTTTTTGCTATTCTGCTGTGTCAGTTTTATTTCATCAAAATCCTTCCATCGCTTTTGGCGTAAAAGACTACAAACCGACTTTTGTATTTCAATTATTAATACAAAGAAAGATACTTTATATTATTTGTACGAATTTGTGGATTAAATACGTATTTATTACTCTCTGTACAATAAATTAAAGATTATAGTAGGCCTACGAACAAACCGTAAAAGTTTGTAAATAAAGTTAAAAAAAAAAACTGGTTTTTTAGCCACTGTCCAGGAAGTATCTCATAAAACCACAATGTTGCAGGAAGACATTTAAACTGGGCCGGATAAGTCGACACATACCTACTTACAATCACTATCTACCTACATCTGGGTTTCCGACTCTCTAAAGAATCGTTATTTCGGTTACCCGACATCCCGCGGTCAACTATTATGACAGCATTCATGATGTTATAGCAATATACCTATATATATGCAAGTACCTAGTAAAACTGCAATCAGATTTTTCAAGCTGCCTAAAGGCATCTGACATAGCGACTGCCACTTTTGGTGATAGCCGGGGCCAACAGCTTAACGTGCCTTACGACGCACGGAGATCAAGGTAATAATCCATATTATGTGCCCAAATGGTTCCCGACCGTGTGATTCCCGGCAGAGTAGAATAGGACCACTCCAAGTCTTCCCGTGTATGTCGTAGAAGGCGACTTAGAAAACACAAGCTAAACAAATCCCAACTAATATTATAAATTGTTTGTTTGTTTATTTGTTACGCTTTCACGCCGTATCTACTGTACCGATAATCGTGAAATTTTGCATACACATAGGTTAGGGTACTGAAAAGGACATAGGCTATATATCACGCGGGCGGAGCCGCGGGTAACAGCTAGTCTTATAAACATCAAAGAGACCTCTCCAAACCGCCTGGCCAGCGTGGAAAGTGTAGGCCAAATCCTCTGACTGCTCAGGCTAATATATGGTAGTACAGAGAGGGTTGTGCTACTGCAGTAAGGACTAAGAAAGACCTGATGATGAAGATGATATGCCCAAGGCTTCATATACGGCCGTGACCTACAATAACCAAGGAACAACTTCGGTCCTTCGTTCTTACGGAATCACGTAACCATAACAACCACCTCACCAAAGCACCTGAGCTCTTGTGTGGCATTACGGAGGCACCAAATAACCCATAATCAATAACTAATAAGCACTTAATCTTCCGCATTGTCCGTGGGCGTTGTTTGACGTGCTCCCATTTGTTCTACTTAACCCTTAATGCGCTTAGAACTCGCCTCTTACGTCAGATCACTGCGCTGGCGGTCCTTTCCGGAGTCTGATAAAGGACCATCAATGGGCATGTTGACTAAAATTTTTTTCATGTTGCTATGTAAAGACCTGCCAAAAATAAACACAATAGTGACAGAAATACACTTCTAAACAAAAAACTCTTTCAGTTATAAAAGTTTTAAAGACACATGTTTTTAGACGTAAATTTTTAGACGTAAAAAAGCGCCGCTGAAATGCCTACATATTTGTGACGTCACAAGCTTGTATTTTGTATGGGTGGCGTGAGAACTTTGTTTGGTAGCTATACGAAATATTTCGTTTATGGTAATGGTTTTATAATAAAAGTTGCTATAAATTTTGCAGACTAAAATACAGTATACTTGTAATTAAAGATTTTCATACTTTAAAAAATGACCCTATTCACCCAACTTTAAAGAAGCTTTAAGATCACTTAACGAATCGATATCAAATTAAAAGTGTTTTTTATAGTGTTTTTAGATAGAAATGAGTCTCATTAGAAACAAATTTTATATAATCTCAACATTAGGCAACTACCGTATTATATATTAGGCTGATAATATTGATTTGTGGTTCCCGAAGGTTTTAGAATAGGACCTCTCCAAGTCTTGCCGTGGATGTCGAAGAGGGCGACTTAAAAACACAAGCTAAAAAAAGCTTATAAACATAAAAGAGACCTCTCCAACCCGTCTGGCCAGCATGGGAGTGTAGGCCAAATCGTCTGACTGCTCTGCTCTGGCTAACATATGGCTCTGGTAGTACAGAGGGTCATGCTCCACTGCATGGAGACTAAAAAAGACCTGATGATGAGATCAGGTACCTGAAGTAAGATTTTTGACTGACTTTAAAATAGAAATAAGACGTTTCAGGAAGTAAGCAATAGGTAGGTTATTATTATATAATAGGTATTTTTTTATTTCCAAGCATTTTTGAGTCAAAACTAGCAACTGCAAATATTCGTTTGCTACAGAACTTAACTGAGTTAGTCTTAAGTCGTACAAAAGATCGGGCGTAGCCAGAGGGAACGTTTAGGGGTTTTACCCTAACTTTCAGACCAGCAAGGAATATATGAAAAAAAAATGACACAAGTCCCTTGTCTGCTCTAGCCTTTAAATGCAGTATCACTTTTATGAGAACAACAAAACAATCAAAAAGTAAATATTGATAAACAATTTAATACATTTTTATGACAAACTTACATAATAACATTGCTCATGTAACGTTCACACAAAAATCCCAAATATCAGGTTTAATGGTCCATGTTTTAAAAAAATTACTTTTTACAGCCTGCCAACTCTCCTCGTATCTTGTGGCTTTTGCTTTCATTTTATTGTACGGGATACCAGCAATATTATTGCCAATCATTACTTTTAGTTCCTCATCCTTACATAATATCGTTTGGAATTTTTTGTAAAGGTTGTATTTACTGATACATAGTGAGCTACTTAATGATTTTGCTCTTTTCTTTGTCAAGCCTTGTTTTCTGCCTTGCACTGCAACTTCAACTAATCTGAAACAAAAACAAACACCATCTTTTATCTAAGTTTTTTTCGCAGCCATAATATAAATAAATATATACGGACAAATCCCACAGATTGAGCTAGCCCCAAAGTAAGTTCTTAAATAAGACTTGTGTTATGGGATACTAACTCAACGATACTAAATTTTATAACAAATACATATATAGATAAACATCCAAGACCCAGGTCAATCAGAGAAAGATCATTTTTCATCTTGACCTGACTGGGGATCGAACCCGGGACCATCCGTGTCACAAGCCGGCGTGTTGGCCGCTGCGCCACGGAGCTCGTGCCAGTATTTGGCATGTGAATTTATCAAATTAAAAAGCTGGACTCTTGTCAGTGGAGCTTTAACTTTCCTCTCTTTCTTCCCCCACTTCTTTCAGTTCTCTTTAAGTAGTAAACTTACTGTTTCCTTTTATTTGTTACATAAAAGTTAATAGATTGAAAAAAAAAATGTTACATAAAAGTGTGCCTCGGCCTTCCCAGTCACCTTTTACCTTCCATTGTTTCTTACTAGGAAAGCTAGTACTAACCACCTCTTCTTCTTGAAGAGTTTGATGAGTAATCTCTAGTACTCAAATATAATTTAATCCAAAATACAGACTGAATAGGTAATTTTTCAACTGGATTTTGAGAGCATGTTTTAAGCATAGTGAAAAAGATGTGCTAAGGTATTTTTAGAATATAAAATGTTACTACCCAATACTTGATAAGAATAAACAAAATTTAAAAAGGGCCTTTATTTGTTATTGTTACTGTACTTCAAGCTTTGATCAAGGATAACTTCTAGTAACATGAAACAATATCATTAGCAAACATACCCGTCAGCTTTTGTCCAAACAATGCTACTTGCAGCAGGCCGAATTCTGGTCTCCGATTTTATATGAGAATAAACAACAGAAGTCTGATAAAATTCTGGCACCAGTTTAGGTTTCACCAAACTCTCTACATCTCTTTGTAACAATGCTCTTGTCAGCGATTCTTCTGAATATGGAACTCCGCTGCCAAATACAAACTTAGCAATATATATTGGTTCAACCAAAAACATATCTAATAGCCTTCCTTGAATCCCCATATGGATCCATTTAGCCATTTTATCACTACAAGAGACGGACAATGTTCGATCCCCCCTACCAGGCTTTGTGCGTACTTGGCCAAGTAAATGATATTGGGCACCAGCTTCTTTTCGATCCTGATCATTGTGTGGAAGGCACTTAGCGCCTGTTCTATGTATATCACTTACAGGTTTCTTTGCCTCTGTTTCACAAACATCATCTTCGGCTTTTCGCTTACTTGATAGCAAAATATCACCGTAATTTTCTTCCTCGCTTTTAGGAAATATTGAGGCGTCTCCGCAAGGCAGCTGTGATGAATAAAACATAAACTTTATGCTGTCTTTCAACTTAAATCTACTATTCTCTTTTACAAAAATTGAATTCTTATTTTCTAAAGTGTAGGTAATATTTTCGTACAAATAAAGTAAAAATCCTCGCCTAGCTATAACTTCTGCATGACTGTCATTAAGTACATCACCTGATGGCGACATTTTTGTAGCTCCAATACATTTGGATCCAGTCCCTAGGGATACCACTTCAAGTTTTTCACTAGCGTTATCATACTGAAGGATACAGGACAAGATGGTCCACTCATTCTCAGTAGGCTTTCCAGTTTTCGGTAGTTTTTCGAATAAATTCAAACAACTTCGTCCTATCTCATCGACATCATTATTTTTGAGGTTAGACATTTGGTTTTACTTTTTACACTTCGACCTTGATTCAATGTAAATGCAAAGCATGAAAACTAATTGAAATAAACGAAGAGGAATAGTTTATTTAATGTAAATATACAATCATGCTACGAATTTATTTTCTATCTGAATACTGCACATCGTCGTACTATTTGTTTACACTTTTATTTTACCGTCAAGTCAATGACATTGATGGTATGTCATACATTTTTTTTTTTTAAGTATTGTTTTACGGCCCTGGATACGAGTCCTTTAGAGCCTATCTTCATTTGTTTCGCCAGTTGGCGAGTTATTCTTCTTGGTTGTCAACGAAATGATGGTGTAATTCATTTCGTTGTTTTCACGGAGCCCCTGGCGACAACTCTTCGCGAATCCGCTGGTTTCATCATTGACGACGCAGCAAGGCGGACAACCACCAGCCCGCTATGTAAATCTCACTACAGCAGCACAATGACAGTCTATTTTAGTTATTCTACACATTCTTCATAAATGGCATTTATAACACAAAACAACACCAATTTCACATTATAACGTCCACTAGAATCAATTTGCGAAACAATCCAAAACAGACACCGTGTAGTCCGCTAAAATTCCCGCCAAGAACTCGTATGTCATACATACATATGGAATAAAAACGTCACATTGACATTTACATTTTTTAAATCAATCAGGCGCGCGGACGCGTGTTGTTAAGGCTACAAAGTAGTTTTTTGTTTCAATCACAGAGATACATAGTTCTTGGCAGGAATTTTAGTGAACTACAAGATGATTGTTTTGGATTATTTTGCAAATTGGTTATAGTGGACTTTATGATGTGAAATCAGAGTAATTTGGTGTCCATGATCAATGTGTGGCATAATAGTACATTATATGATACAAGAACGGTAAGCTGGATATTAAAGTCGAGGTGTTTATAGGCACAAGGCGAAGCCGAGTGCTTATAATTAACCTGTTCAATAAACCGACGACTATAATAGACAGCCTTACCGTACGAGTACCAAAAACTAAAATAAGATTGCAATTCAGCAAATAAGGAATTTATAAAAGTTAGGAACTAAAGCAGTGTGTAAAAATACATTTATAATAATCAGGTATATTTACTCAGGTTTATTTTCTCCAAAAAAGTACATTGATAACCTTTCCGTTTTCGAAGTCGGTTAAAAATCACATCTCACGAATCAGAAAAAAGTTTTCATGCTGAATTTGAAACTCTTTGCTCGGATTCCAAGAAGAAGTTTAAATTTTGCATCTGTGGCATTGGTCATTGGACTATTGATTGAGCGGTTGTGATTGGTGTACAGCTTTGGTGTACAGTAAAAAGCACTCATGCCATAATACGTCCATGGCCGTAAATATAGGTATCATTACGATAAAGATTTCGATGATAAGAACCGTAGGTATTATTAGCAAATGTATTGAAAAAATCTATAATGAAATGTCGTGGTGTAGCTATACTGTAGTGCGATTTACTTAGCGGGTTGATTAGCCGCCTTACTGCATCCTTTTTGATCGAACTAGAGGATTCGGTGATCGGTTCCGTCAGTTCAACGAAATGAATTACTTACACCATAACATCGTTGAGATACAAGGATACCTAAACTTGGAAAGCTTCGGCTTTAATCTTGATTTTAGCTAAATAGGTACGTCACGCGTACCTAATCATCAACATCATCAGGTCTTTTAGTCGCCACTCCACTGCAGGAGCACGACCCTCTCTGACTAACAGAGCCATATATATATTAGCCAAGCGGTCAGATGATTTAGCCTACACTCTCCACGCTGGCCAGACGGGTTGGAGAGGTCTCTTCGATTCGATGTTTATAAGCTTTGCGAGCATTATACGTCCATGTTTGCGAGCTTTGTTTAGCTTGTGTTTCCTAAGTCGCCTTTTACGACATCCACGGGAAGACTTGCAGTGGTCTTATTCTACTCTGCGGGGAACCACACGGCATCACGGCACACGCGTAAAAGCCATACAAAAAAAACAGAAAAATAACCTCACAGCTGAAATTCATTCACGATCTCAAATCCCGGAAATACTAATAATATTATATTTTGTAGTTTCGTGGTTTGTACCGCCTACCTATCCTTAGATTCCTAACATGGCACCTCAGCAGGGCACGTCCCACCCCCGGCCGTCTCACTCAACCCTGCGCGACATCCCAATTCATTAATGGTGCAAGCCGCTAGCTTAATAGGTACAGGCAGGAGTACCTGAGAAAGTCGTAGAAAAACGGCCGTTTTTGGCAGTAATCACTATTTGTTTTAATGACTGATTCTCATAATATTAAAACATGATTCCAAAAATACTTCAGGTTATTTACTAAGGCTTATATGATTTACATTCTTGAATTTCTTTCTATTTGTAAAGTATTAGAAATAAAATGATTGCGCTCCGTGTCAGAAGTACTACCGAAAAGTACAACTGGTAGTACAAATGATACAACCTTGTATCATTTGTACTACTACAAAAAACACAAGCAAATCGCTTTTGGCGTCGCTACTGTGCCTAGTATGCCCCCTTACCCCAAAAGCCTGATAAAGTAGGTAGCGAAGCTCACCTTGGATTTCAAAGCTAGCTACATAGTAGTCCTCTGAAAAAGAATTTCAAAGTAACCTAACTACATAGACCTACAAAGATTTTTATGAACATGGATAATAAAGAAAAAAAAGAAGGAAATATTTTTCCACCAACTTTATCTTTTCTACACTACTCCTTATAACTACGTGCTATATTAACAAACTAGCAGTCCTAACCCGACTTCGCCATAGCTTATGTCACTCAGGGATAACGTACCGATCGGTAAAGGAATTTTTGAAATCGGTGCATAATTCTTCAGGTTAGCGCTTTCAACCAAACAAAAAAAAAACTCGTCAGCTTTATTTTAGATTATTACCTGAAACATACAAAACTTAGTGACCACTAATTAAACCCCGCGACTTCGCCCGCGTATAAAGCCTATGTCCTTCTCAGTACCCTAACCTATATGTACTTATGCATAATTTCATGATGATCGGTTCAGTAGATATGGCGTGAAAGCGTAACAAACAAACAAATAAAAAAAACAAACTCACTTTCGCATTTATAATATTAGTTAGGAAGTCAGGGTAAGGATAGGATTATTTTAAGGTTCAGAAGTTCTATTCATTGAAATTTACTACACACGGTCAGTCTGTCATGCGCCACAAGTTTCATCAAAAACAAACAAAAAATCATAGCAACATGTTTCGTCAAAAGCGTTCATCCAGCCAGCTGATGATTGTAGCACAGTACGTACCTACCTACCGAGGTAATCAATTATTGACCGCAAAAATATCCTAATTAGGTAGGTACCTACCTATGCATTAAAACCTATGATATGAAAATAAGCCAAACAGTAAAATATGATGTAAGTAGGATGTAAGTAACTTCTTTCAAAAAAAAATTACATTTGCAAATACTAGTTTTTATTCGCCATTCCTAATTACGATTTGACACCTGTTATTCAGATCAATAAACATGTTTAATTGGTGAAACTGCAATTAATATCGATCAGAAAGCCTCAGTAATAATAAAAAAGTTGCTTGAGACAGATTTATTGCTTCAAATCCAAAGTTCGCATGATTTGGTGAAAGTTATCATCTCGAAGCTACAAATCATAAACGTAGATTTATTGATCGATTACGTCTGTCTAATGATCTCATTCACACATTATTGCTTTATTACATCGATAAGATCGAAACGAACAGGTAGCACCAGTATTAATAAATGAATTAGCATTGAACTCATATTGTCAATAATAAACAATATGAGTTTTGGGTGTGTACGTATCTTCATAGCTGATTATTATAATTAGAAGAAATGTATCTACACGATTGTTTTATACTTTTGGACGAAATAAAGCTTTGCTGTCGTATAATAAAAGCATAATATAAATGATGGGCGTGGCATAGAGGCGTAGGTATAAGTAAATCTGTATAATAAAATTAAGTAAATGCGTAAGTCTTGTCTATTTTTATCCTTCTTCAAAAAAGGAGGTTATCAATTCGAAGCCTATGTACTTATATATGTAATATTGTTAGAATTGTGCAGTTTTTGTATATGCAATGCAAGCTTTTAAACACGTGTGCCTAATTTCATAAATTTTATATATTATGTATGTCCGTGCGTTCTCAAAAAATATAAGTCGCATTACAATAACATTTTTCAAGTTGAACTTTTTATAGTCCAAATTGGGGAAGTTTCGTATACTTAAATCGGTTAATTATTTGTTCAGATACCTACTCGTTGAGAAAGAAGTCTGTATCAGACACTAGGAAATAAGAAACTTTTATTTCTAGTAAATTATTGTAACTATAGTCCATTTGTTTAGGTAGGTACCTACTTTAAAATGTACCTAAACAATCTTGATATGTCTTAATTGAAATAATTATAGGTAGGTACACTTTTTAAATCAAAATCTTTACAAAAGCAATGTAATTTTATGAAATTCAAGTAGGTGAGTGCAACTTAAATATTTTGAATTAAAAAGTATATTTTTTTAATAAAATTCATATCAAGATGGTTTTAATTTTTTAAGTACCTAAACAAATGGACTATAAGTACTTGTTATTTATGTGGGCAGGCGACGACCAAAATGATCATCCAATTTAAGAACGCAACACAACAATGAAGTGTTCATCTCATCATCAATCACGGGACCGTTGAAGCGGGCTATAACGGCACACAGATTATCAGAGACCGCCAGAACAGCGTGTGGACGTAAAGTTTGACGAATTATTCTTAATTATGGGCCAACACATTGTTCAGCCGGTTTGAAATTGACGCAAAGTTGATAGTGGTGCCCGCGAAATGGAAAAGCTTACATGCCGTCCCGACCCCACATAAAGTGGGATAAGGTGAGGAAGAAGAAGAAGAAGATAATGGTGCCAGTTTGCCGTGTAGTTCCCTGCAGAGTAAAATAGGACCACTCCAAGTCTTCTCGTCGATGCCGTAGAAGGTGTCTTAGGAAACATAAGCTAAACAAAGCTTGTAAACATCAAAGAGACCTCTCCATCACGTCTAGCCAGCGTGAAGAGAGAAGGCCAAATCCTCTGACCGCTCTGGCTAAATTTAAATGGCTCTAGTAGTGTCTACAGAGAGGGTCTCGTGCTCATGGAGTGGAAACTAAAAAAGACCTGATGGTTATGAAAACACGGCTTTACTCACGTTTTATTACGTCGGATCCGCCGACTAGTTTAGACTAGTTAGATCTGTTACGAAGACCATCATCGGGGCGAGTGAAAGGGGTGGCGACACGACGGTATACGCTTCCCTCAAAGCACTGAGGGCCGCCGACCGTCGCCGCCCGCGCCGCTGCCCGCGCTGCGCTGCTCGACCTGATGATGATGATACTACACACCACTACCTCAGTGGTGTTGTAGGATTTTTTTTATTAGCATAGACAATAATAAATAAATATATAGGGACATATCACACAAATTGAGTTAGCCCCACAGTAAGTTGTGAACTTGTGTCGCAGGATACTGACTTAACGATACTATATTTTATAATATATACATAAATAGATAAACATCCAAGAACCAGGTCAATCTGAAAAAGACCGTTTCCATCATGACCTGACCGGGAATCGAACCCGGGACCCCCAACAATAATGGCGTCAGTTCAGGCTCTAGATTAGGTAGTCTTTGGTGAGTTTGCAATAAATGTTTTTTAAACCGCGGGCAAAAACTAGTCCTAATCCTAACTAATATTATAAAAGCGAAAGTGAGTTTGTTTGTTTATGTGTTTGTTTGTTTGTTACGCTATCAACGCCCAACCTACTGAACCGATCATCATTAAATTTTGCATACACATAGGTTAGGGTACTGAGAAGGACATAGGCTATATATCACGCGGGCGAAGCCGCGGGTAATAGCTAGTATTAGTATAATAATAGTATTAGTATAGATCACATCCTCAAAAAAACCGGCCAAGTGCGTGTCGCGCCACGCGCAGTGCAGGGTTCCGTAGTTGCGAATGACAACTTTGAGTTCACACTATTCACACTCGCACCTTACAGTTTGTCGACCAAAAACATCTAACAATGAAAATAGTATGAAATTTTACAGTTTATAAGTTGGTTGCCTATAACTTTTTAGTTTGTACTTACTACTCAGCTCTGATAGTTTTCCTTTCAACTTCAGTATATATGCTACTGCTGTAATTTTTTTCACGTATCTATATATAACCGTTTAGCAGATAGAGGGGGGGGACACTTACCTCTAACAAAATTCGCACTTTAAAACCAAATATTTCGGAAACGGAGCCCTTAATCAAAAAATGGTGTTCTCAACCTCACAATATTTTTGAAAAACCTATTTAACGATACACCACACAATAGGTAAATAGAGAAAAAAAAATACTCCCTCACTTTACTCGTATGGGAGCTACACTAAAAAAAATTTTTTTTCAAGATTTTATTCTACCACTTTTTTGCCATGATTAATATACATACCCATACTAAATTACAGCTTTCTAGTACTTATAGTCTCTGCGTAAAACCGCGGACGGACAGACAGACAGACAGACAGACAGACAGACAGACAGACAGACATGGCGAAACTATAAGGGTTCCTTGTTTACTACGGAACCCTAAAAAGCAAACAGCATTGAAAAAATACACAGCTTTTAAGCAGAAGGCTGTGCTACACCGCCTACAAGGACTTTAAGGTGCACTGGAAACAGAGCGTAACAATATAACTTGAACCAACTAACCCGGTCAAGACCATAGTTATCAAATCTAACTAGCATGGTATGGTACATAGCCCTAGTTAACCATTCATCACAAGTTGCCGGACACGGGTGTTATGGTCTCCCATTATGCCGACCATATAGACCTCTTAACTAAATAGACGACACATAGGCCATTAACTGATGATATGTCTCAAAAGCTTACCTTATGACACTGCAGTTTACTTTCTAGTCGAGGACATATTTTCTTATAATTTGCGTACTTACCAATTATTTCTAAATAAAACAGGATCAAAACTCGTACAATTTCTGGGAAAGTTAAATTATTTGAGAGTGACAAGGTGGAACCCTTATGCAGTTAGTTTTAATATCCTTATCACTACATATTGTAAAACAAAGTCCTCCACCTCGTCTGTCTGTCTGTTGCGAGAAACTCAAAAACAACTGCACAGGTTTTTATGCGGTTTTCACCAATAGATAAGTGATTCATGAGGAAGGTTATAAGGTATAATTCATGCCCAGGCGCAGCTGGGTAGGGCTAGTGCTGCATAAAATTTGCTTTGTATTTACTAGCACATGTAACCGAATAACATATATCCTATGCAGATATACAACGCCTAAATTCACCCTCAAGTTTCCCTTAAAGTCGCCAGACTCATACCACTATATGGAAAGCTTTTCATGTAAGACCAATGCAGAGAACTAAAAAAAAATCGACATTCGACCGCGTACAAAAATTGTCTTGTTGGCTAAACAATTTGTATGAAAATATCGAGATTTTTTGAGTCCAGCCTCTCCAACCCGTCTGGCCAGCGTGGAGATTGTAGACCAAATCCTCTGACTGCTCTGGCTAATAATATGGGTCTGGTAGTACAGAGAGGGTCGTGTTCCTGCATTGGAGACTTAAGAGCGTAAACTAGCAGTATTTTTTCAATATGGTTTCCATACAAATGTATTTCTCTATTTACTCGCTGAAAACTGATTCTAGAAGCACAATTCTTTTTTCATAAAATCTAGTACTGTAACACACCAAATTAACTACACGTATGTAGTTCCTCAACCTACCAACAGATGGCGCTGTGTGTATGATAGAACGCGCTATCGTTATTTTTTCGCAGTCAATGACCTCTCGGAGGAATTACGTATCGACAATCAATCAATCATCTATCAACATGATTCGAATAGTCCTATAGCACCTAGGATAACGTTCAGTGCCTAGAGCATCCACGTAGTGGGTCTCCCACAGGACTGAACCTTAATAGTTATTATCTAGTAAAACTAACTTATTCAGAGCCTATTGAGCATCCACGTGGTGGGTCTCACGCAGGACTGAACCACCTACTTAAATGTAACGTTTGCATTGTTACTGAGATTGTAAAATTGATAATAAATCATCACTTTCTTACTACGCCATCTCTGATTTGTCGCCCCGCTCATCAACCCCTTACAGTACTAAAATAGAAATGCGCCTATTTTTTATTTAAAAAAAAAACTGTTTTTGTACATATTTTTTCTTTTAAACAGGTTTTTAGAAAAAAAATAAAACATAGGGACATGCCTGTTTTAGTAATAGATTGTATGTAAAAAGAATTGTGCCTCTAGAAGCAGTTTTCAGCGACAAAATAGAGAAATACATTTGTATGGAAAATGCACTGCTAGTATACCCTTTTAAAAAGACCTGATGATGATGATGATGATGATTGACGGTAAGGTAATGTAGAGGGTAATATTCACATGCTGTACCTATACGAAGGTTTTGAATTTTTGATACTTATCAATGTGCGATATCCTTAGGTCTAATATCCTTAACTTGTATTATCTATTCCTAGTCAGTCGGTGGGCGGCCATCAGTGGGCGTTGATGAAAGAGGGTAGTTTGTCATTCCACGCCTCATTATAGTACGAGATGACAGCCCCGATCCAAACAATTTGAATATCAAAGCATAGTCCACAACTAATCCACAACGCAGATTATGCTATATTTTTGATACGGGAAATTGGGCTTTCGAATTTGAATTCTGATATGCATCTCCAATCAATGGATTGGAGATACCTACAATGGTAGGTCAAAAGGTATTTAGCATATAAAATGAGTGATCTTTAAGGTATTCATCATATTTCTTTTGTATTTTATATGCCGACTGTACTAAAGATGCATGCTGCATATGGATGCAGCTAGTTGCCGATAAATTAGGACAAACAAAGGACTACACTGATACCGATTTCCCTGATATGTGTGAACACTGATCTCGGACGCGAAAACGGACACGGGCGGCCCGGAGCCCGGATAGCCCTGACCCGAAAATGGGAGAATAGCCCTTAAGTAGGTATAGGTTTTTAGTCTTACTTGGATGACGTAAAAGGCGACTAAGGAAACACAAGCTAAACAAAGCTTTTAACATCAAAGAGATCTCTCCAACCCACCTGGCCAGCGTGGAGAGTGTAGGCCTAACCCTCTGACTGTTCTGGGTAATATACCTATGGCTCTGGTAGTCAGAGAGCGTCGTGCTCTTGCAGTGGAGATTAAACAAGACCTGATGATGATGGTGGGGTTTTAAATCAACGTTAATTTAAAAGCCACTATCAAGGTTTGATAGCAATTCGATAATCCTATATCATGATTGCGTAACAAACATAAACAAACTTTCGCATATCACTGTTATGGAGTTGAGTGAAAGGAGAATCATTTAAGGGAAACTATAGAATGACCTGAGCATTTGATGTGGACATTAATGTTAATCAAATATTTAAAAAATCATATATGAACCATTTAATTTCCTTAAGGTTTAAAACTTATACAAGGTGATTCTGAACGCCTTGGCAATATTTGAAGAGAGGTAGGTTAGTTTACCTAATGTACACCGTGAATTTGTATGTGAGGTCTGATTTTTCTGTTTACTTATTTTTCTTGCGATTCAAATACTAAACAACAAGGAGTTCAATCACGCTGTGGGTAGATTTATTAACAACAAAAGAAAAAGATATAAATTTTGAAACAATTGATGCCGTATAATTAGAAAGAATTATGGAAGTCTCGACATTCGAATATTTCGATATTTTCCGGAAGATTTTCTGATTTTCGATTCTGTATAAGTAAGGTATCGGAAGGGCTATATAATATGGGATTCAATATAATGACCACCAAAAAATACTTTAATACCCAAGCTCAACAAAATAATAACAAATGTTACACAAAAAAAAACCGGCCAAGTGCGTGTCCGGCCACGCGCAGTGTAGGGTTCCGTAGTTGCGAATGACAACTTTGAGTTCACACTATTCACACTCGCACCTTACAGTTTAACGACCCAAAACATCTAACAATGAAAATAGTATGAAATTTTACAGTTTATAAGTTGGTTGCCTATAACTTTTTAGTTTGTACTTAGAAGTCAGCTCTGATAGTTTTCCTTTAAACTTCAGTATATATACTACTGTTGTAATTTTTTTTACGTATCTATATATAACCGTTTAGCAGATAGAGGGGGGGGACACTTACCTCTAACAAAAATTCGCACTTAAAAACCAAATATTTCGGAAACGGATCCCTAAATCGAAAAATGGTGTTCTCAACCTCACAATATTTTTGAAAGACCTATTTATCGATACCACACACAATGGGTAAATAGAGAAAAAAAAATTACTCTCCCACTTTACTAGTATGGGAGCTACCCTAAAAAAAATTTTTTTTTCAACTTTTTATTCTACCACTTTTTTGCCATGATTAATATACATACCCATACCAAATTACAGCTTTCTAGTACTTATAGTCTCTGCGTAAAACCGCGGACGGACAGACAGACAGACAGACAGACAGACAGACAGACAGACAGACAGACAGACAGACATGGCGAAACTATAAGGGTTCCTTGTTTACTACGGAACCCTAAAAATAAGGTTTAAATTATAATAAGTAGTTCCAGCGTGGTTCTAGATGTTTCAATTGTATTCAAAGACAAAATGTAGTAAATGATCACCAAATATCGTAGCGAGCGTGCGAGCAAATAAATGCACTATTTTTACCTAAAATAACCACTATTACACAATTACCATAAAATGTAGGCATATTACCAATAATACCAATAAAATAAGTATACCTAGTTACAAAAAAGATTTCCTAATTATTTTAAAATTAGTACTTATTGTTAGTATTGCCTATTTAAAAAAAGCGGCCAAGTGCGTGTCGGGCCACGCGCTGTGTAGGGTTCCGTAGTTGCGAATGACAACTTTGAGTACACACTCGCACATCACAGTTTAACGACCAAAAACATGTAACAATGAAAATGTATGAAATTTTACATTTTCGAGTATATTTTATAAGTTGGTTGCCTATAACTTTTTAGTTTGTACTTAGTACTCAGCTCTGATAGTTTTCCTTTTAACTTCAGTATATATACTACTTCTGTAATTTTTTTCACGTATCCATATATAACCGTTTAGAAGATAGAGGGGGGTACACTTACCTCTAGCAAAAATTTGCCTTCGAAACCAAATATTTCGGAAACGGATCCCTAAATCGAAAAATGGTGTTTTCAACCTCACAATATTTTATAAAGACCTATCTAACAATACCCAACACGATGGGTTTGTAAAGAAAAAAAAATATTACTCCCTCTTTACTTGTATGGGAGTAACCGAAAAAAAAAATTTTGTCAAGATTTTCTTTTACCACTTTTTTTCATGATTAACATACCCATACCAAATTTCAGCATTCTAGTACTAATAGTCTCTGAGTAAAACCGCGGACGGACAGACAGACAGACAGACATGGCGAAACTATAAGGGTTCCTAGTTAACTACGAAACCCTAAAAAAAAGATTCTTCCGTAAGAATTTTAAGTGATATTGATTTTTGTTCTCAAGAGACTTTTTGTTTTTTATAAATTTTATATTATTTTAATTGATGATGAGTTTTTTTAGAGTGGTGAATTGATTAAGTGACATAAAGAGTCCAGACCTTAGTTAATATTTAACAATAGCACCTATTGAATAAAATTTTAGTAGTTTATGTAGGTACTATGGCTGAATGATTAATTATTTAAATAGCGTAATTACTTAAAATACGTAAAGATAAAGAATTTTATAGAAAGGATAATATACCTTCTTTTTTTTTAGCCTGTTTGTGTGTCCCACTGCTGGGCAAAGGCCTCCCCTTTCTGCTTCCACAGGCTCCTGTCGAGTCTACAGTCCGCCAATCCCTATTTTGTGCGTCCAAATCATCACGCCACCTTCTCCTGGGTCTGCCTCGTCCCCTGCGGCCATCCGGTATCCACATAGTAGCCGTTCTGGCCCATCTTTCTTGTGGCATGCGGCAGACGTGTCCCGCCCAGTCCCATTTCAGCTGTGCTGAAATCGGATAATATGACAAGATGATTAAAAATTTGCATGACATTTCAAATTAGAATGTCTTCATAATTTGCTGAAATTTAACTTATTTTGGGTAAGCAATGACTAGATTGGAATCAAATGATTCCATGGGGATTTCATTGGGGACGGATTTAAAAACTCTGGAATATATGTGTTTAATTATTTTTATTTAAGAGCTATAGTAACAAATTTCATGGAAATTATAGTAGGTATATTTTAAATATTTTCCATACAAACATTCAACCCCTATTTTGCACCCTTAATGGACGAATTCTAATAAACGTATTGAATCAAATATTTTTAAAAGCAATGAATGTCATTTTTATCAAAATCGATGCAGATTTTTTTTTCTATACAAACTTTATACCCCTATTCGCCATTCATTTTCCTCGTCCATAATTACCCCATGATACTGGGAGTACCCAAAACAGGATTGGTATTGTTTCATTGAACTGTGCTCCGATGTAAGTTAGGTCATGGTTAGGTCACGGTATGGTATGACAGTAATGTGACTTGATATTTTTATCTGATGCACATCTATGTCTTATTTTAGACCTTGGTATTCAACAGGAGTAATCTATCAAAAAATATCAAATTACTCAATCTAGAATCGTATACATACAGGGTCATACATATTACATAATAATTACATACTTAGTTTATATGTTTGTAGTTAGACTATCACTATAAATAGGATCGGAAAAATGGCATCAAAACCCCTTAAGTGTTATTTTTGGGACCTAAGTCGGTCCCCAAAATAGGCCGATTTACGACTGTACAAACGTCCCACAATTAAACAAAACCGCAAAAATATCCCAAAAAGTAGGTAAACCTTTTTTTTAGGTAACTTTTGGATTAAAAATAAAGACTTCAAAAACGAGGCAATTTAAGATTAAGGGATGGTGTTTCCCCCTGATGTCTTTTATAGACCTGTATAGGATGGATCCAAGGGATCTCTTTACAGAACTGATCTCTTTCCGGCTTGACGTTACTTTATAACACACATTAACGGCTCCCTAGTTGTCATAATGTTCCTTATTGTTTTGTAACTGTTCGGCGACCCTTCCTAAATAAATTCGCCATTATCGGATTGCAATTTGCGCTTCAAAATCTCAGGAAAAGTAAAATTGCCTACGTTTCATATTTTTTAAAACAACTGACCAAGGTGTAAGGCAAGATCACAGTAAATTAAAAGAGTTGGCAAGGCGAGGCATATTAGGGTTCATTTGCTCATAAAACCTGCTTCAAAATTATATGAGATGCAGCTTCCTGTTGAGAGCATCGGCCTCAGGTGTGCGAACGAAGCGTTCATGTTAGATTTTTTTATTATGAAATTACTTTAATTACATTGAGACCAAATAACAGTGATTGCATGAGTAGGCTATTGATCCTCGCTAAAATTCTTCCTTAAAAAGAAAATACAGAGTAGGAAATGACAACCTAAAGACCAAAACCACACATGCTTAGAAGTACGCCGAAAAATGAAGCCGAAGGGTCACAGTGGTGTCCGTGACAGGCAAGTCAAAGCAGTGGGCGCCCCTATAGACGTTAGGAAGGTGAACTGCGCCTAACTGCTGGCCTTTCCTTTCCCGGCTCTTATATAGAAACCATTGGAAAGAGTTGAAGAAGCCTTTGCCTCACGACATTTCTAAAATCCTACAAAAGGAAAAGAAACTAACACCAGGAAATCAAGGCTCATCGTTAACATCATGAAATACCTTCCTTATATTATTATCTACTTGCCCAAGTAATTAATAGAAGAACTTTTTATTCGTTAGTTCGTCGTCGTTAGGTCGATAAATTGGTGCGTCTAAACGCACCAATTTATCGACCCCTACTTCAAGCCACTCGTGGTACCAGTCTCTCTCTGCCATAGAACCGGCTCTGAGTATGGACTAAAAGCAGTTAAAGCATTTTTAAATATCTGTGCTACAAGCGCACTTCTCCCGCGATCAGCAAAGCCGCTGCTTTATGAAACTGAATTATCGCACACTAGTGGTTTGGAAGTGTTGTTTTAGTTATAACTTACAGCTAAGACGGTAATGGAATCTTTCTGTTAGTGATGATGTCGGAAGGTATTTAATACTACACCTTATATTTTTATTTATCTATGTTTGACGGCAAACGACAAGACAAGCCACCTGATGGAAACTGGTCGCAGTCGCCAATGGACATCTGCAACACCAGTGGAGGTGCTGATGCGTTGCCGACTCATAAGATACCTGTAAAGTCTATAAACACGCCTTCTGAAGGACCCCAAGTCATAGCACGCAGGGAAAACCTCGGGAGGCACATTCCACAACCCTGTCGTTCGAGGTAAAAAACTACGAGCCTTTAGTCTGTTTCACAGAGTACTATAATTCATTTAAATGAAATCAGTGAGCCATTACGTTATAATAGTGTTCTGAGTTCCTTCATAACAATATAAAAAGATAAGCAAGTATTGAAATCAAAATACAGCCGAGGGCGAGCAGTGAAAGGAAAGGAAACAAAGCTGGGAGGTGATCATTTCCTAGTGATTTCTACACTGTAGCCGTTTATTTGTTTTATAACCCGCTTGTTTCTTACGCATTAAACTTTTTAGCTTGATTAATCACTTCTAGGTTCACACTTTCAAGCTGAAAACTAGTATGTACGAGAGCATTCTCTATTAAGAAAATGGAGAGATTGAGCACTGTAAAGTTTGCAGCTTGTTTGTTACTGTTTAAAATTTATTACCAACAAACATTAATCTTCATCCTATCTCCATTATTATTATCTACTAGATACAATTGTTTCTTATTCTTATAATAGGTAAGATCCACAAAAGAGACGTAGCTATGATGGTTGTAAATAATGGAAGTAACTTAGCAAGAAGAAAAAAACAATCAATTAAAATCTAAGTACCCTTTTTGAAAGTTTTAGTTCACCATATTGAATGATTGCAAGGATGACACTCTGATTATGAATATAAATCAAATGACACCTCACACTTTAAAATCGATCAAGAGGAGGCGACAATGGAACAAACATACTAACACATACATATATACATACACGAGAAAAACGTTATGGATCACTTGGGTAATAAGGAAGATTGGTACCTAAGACACATCAAAATCTATGATAACCAATCTATGATATTCCAAGAAAAACAATAAACTGTCAGCAATATCAAACCTCAGCACGAATCATAAGAAATGTCGACACAACGTATAAAGTTGTAGATGATCTTTGAGATAAACAATAAGAAAGCACTGCATTCACGATTTCAAACGGGCAAGGTCGACTCAAAACAAGTTACGCAATGTTTGGGAAGTCTTTATCTCCAATCAGATGATCGTCATTCAAAGTTTCCTAAATTATGCAACCCTAATTGAAAACGTTGGCGCTAACATAGACCCCTGCGGCGCACCACCTTACAATGCAACAAAAGAATAAAATCAATTTGCATCTCTCTCTAATCGATTAGTAACAGATTCAAAGAATTGTAGACTACGGATTTGATTTATATGGTGACCAGAGTGTGTTAATTTATTGTTGGGAAATAATTAATAACATTAACGGGATTAAGTAACTATAACTGTTCTTTATTATAAGTTGCTACAACTCTCCATTTTGTATTCTCATGCCTCGAGAGGAAAAAACGCTGGGCAAAGATATTTATTTTAAAAATCTTAATTACGAGTACCAATTTAGACACAAAAATATTTTTTCTTTACAACGATAAGTGCGCAAGGAGTTTCAAATTGAGTAAAACTTCCGGGCGTTTCAGATCTTGTCGGAATGTTGTATTTGTCGCTATTTGTTTAATATTTCCGGTTCATCATCTTTATGCCGACGTTCATTTCTATTCTCATAATGATCTGTCCTTATTAAAATATAATATTGGATATAATTAAGAGAACATCCGGGAACTTTACAGTAGGTAATAGCATAGTTTAAAGTTTTAAACGTAGTTAGCTTCTTTTTTTAACTATGCCGCCCCACTGCTGTAAAGCTTTCCCCTCCGTACGCCTTTTATACCATTTGTCTATTTAGTATATTTATATTTACTCTATTTTGCCAGCCAAACCCGGCAGATTAGCATATAAGATACTATGTTATATACTTAAAGTTACTTCTAAACAAACAGGTATACTTTTTTTTTAAATGCAACTCATGTCTTGTTGTATGAATTAGAGAATTTTGGCAACTTTTTGGCTACTAAGACATGTAAACAGAAAAAGAAAGGTTAAGATGTGATTGGTCTTGGGTGGGTGGAAGATCAGGTCAAGGAAAGGGTTAAATGTTATTCTGGTTTAAAACTGGTACACCGATACCCAAATATGTGATATCAGAGTTGATAAATCTACATAGGTTAACATATATATTATAACGTCTTTATCCTTTGCGGGGTAGACAGAGCCCAAGTTCATAAAACCTACAGGCCACGTTTAGCGTGTTAGTGGGTGTTAAGGCGGAAAACGGAACCAAATAGCGTTGGGTTGCTAGCCGTGCCTATTAACTTAATTCCTTAGCTCTTGATTGACGTTATGCCTTGACTGGCTTTTCAATCTACGCGGATGGAAATTTTCCCCCCGCGTAAACTAAAAAGCTGGAAAAGGAAAAACTGCTTTTAAAGCAGCTGGTGTATTTTATGTTTTTCCTTTTTATCCCAAACCAGATGACTACTATCTATTAGCATCCAATCGCAGGATTGATAGCATCGCCGTGACTTTGGCCACGGCCTTGAACACAATGATGATGAACGTCGTGATCCAGCTCCGGAGGCAAGTGAGGTCAATCGGTCCAATCAAACTGCAATCGAACGATAAGCGGTTTTGTCTCGTATGCATTTATAAGAATCATTCACACGTCGTTGATAACGAATAAGTCAAATAGAGCTCCGACTTTTATATTTTATTTTTATTTTATTGATTAAGGTACAATCACAGAAATTAGAACATTACATTTCACATGAACTTACACCTAATATCATTTTAATTCTAAGATCCTTACTAAGATTGTACACAACATTTATTAAGATAATGTACATGCAAACAAAGGAAGTAAAAAAAAAATACTAACAAACTAAACAAAACAGTAAAAAAAATTAGACATAATTGTGGTTTTAAAATGAATACAATTTCCATATGTATAAAAGAGATGATTTGGCGATTTAATTTGGAAGACCAATCCGATATGCGATCCCTGTTGTAAAAATAGGATCGATGTAATCAAAGTTAGGTTGATACAATACATATATCAAACCATACGTATTTTTTTTCTTTATTAGCTTATACTCTCCTGCGTCTTTGGCAAAAGCGGTGCCTCCTATCGCCTGATTTTGGTTAGAAGCCATCACATCATCGGGCCATCTTGATCTTGAGTTTATTTTTGTGACGTCGGCCTATAAGTGCTCATATCGAAACTAGACTGAAACTACACTCCACTTGTGACCCTTCGCTGAGCATCACAGACTTGCATTGAAAATTAACTCCAGAAATAAGGCAATCCCGATAAAATATCACGTGAGTGACTTATACATATTGCCCAGTGGTAGTTACAATGCTATAATACTCTGGAAATGTATTTGTCGCAAAATTACGTATGATGAAGAAGATGTCAAACTGAAAAACTAATTTAACTCAACGTTCTTGTGGCAAAATATAGCACTATTTTCTCGTGACGGATCAAAATATTCCCTGAAAAATAATTTCGTCCTTTTTGGTTACTGTAATACCTCAATTCTGTTAAGGCGTTGCTCTATATAAAGTTAACTTGCTGTAAAATAACTGTTTCAGGTTTTAGGATTAATGTAAGATGAACAACTTAATATTACCACTAGCTGCAGATACACGTCAATGTAATCGGTACTCCAGAAATAAGAAAACAATTTACAAAATTGGCTCAAAAATTGCCACCATGCTCATTCTCGTCGATTATAGAACTGCGACTTTGGCGTCATCTCACCGGTCGGCGGCGGCAGGGCAAATTGCATCGCTATTACAGGAATTTACGCCGTGTAATGGCCACCATTATCCATTCCCGTCTTATTTTGATGCAGCCCTGGAGTGCCGGACACACGGCACGGACACAACATCGCAACAATGAATCAAACACGAACCTATTTTTGTTTGATATTTTCAAGTGGACCTAAAGCTTACATTAGTAGCTTAATAGACGGTAAAACTAAAGTGCACAATGACATAATTATAATCGTCATGCTCTAAGCCGGTACAGCATGGTTGCAAGTAAGTATTTGAGCTGCTTCGAGCATGCCAGGCGATGTGGTTCCCAGAAGAGTAGAAAAGGACCAACACTCAACACTAAGGTGACTTAGGAAACACAAGCTAAACAAAACTTATAAACATCAGAGACCTCTCAAACCCATCTGGCCAGCGTGGACAGTGTAGGCCAAAGCCTCTGACTGCCCTAGCTGGCATTAGCCAGCCATATATTAATATGGCTCTGGTAGTACTGAGAGGGTCGGGCTCCTGTCCAGTGGAGACTAAAAAAGACATGATGATAATGAGCATGCCATACCTAGACTTAAGATTGCCTTAACCAGCCCTATACTTGACTATCTTATTAAACACAAAAAAGACTTTGGATTTTATGACCCTCTAATTTTTTCACAAACTTTTACTTGTTCAAAACGTAAAATCTGTATTTCGTTATTTATTTCTGCCCGTATACATTGATCCCGTGGACCACCCCGAGTTTATTATACTGGTTAATAGAGGCAATCGCGGTTGCTTGCCGGGGCTCGCTGTAAACCATTGCTGCAAATTGAAATATCCTTCGATATTAGATACGAGATCATAATCCAAGTAATTTCTTAGAAACCTCCGATGTTAGCATTTTGTATTTTTTGCTTCTTTAGCGGAGTGGATTCTAGGATCTCAACCAGTTACTTAATCGGGGAATCAAAAAGGGAGGTTTTATTCATTCAATTAAAAATTCTATGATTTATTAAATTATTCTAACTTACTTGAATTAGGTACCTATATCATTAATTACCAAGTAAGTAGTCAAAAGCTACAGACTGCTAGCGTTTCAGAACCGACCACTGCAGAGAAGAAACGCCAAAAGAATCTCTTTTTTTTAACAGTATTGGCCATAGAAGTATGGAGAGACGAAATTTTTTTTTTTAATCTATGGTATTGGCCGCCTGTATAAGATATGTTCCTTTATTTACATTTTTCTTCTTTATTGTGGTGTGGTGTCTGCGGCATCGTAGCCGCCACATGGATGGATGTGTTAAGATGCGGTATGTTCTATTTACTGAGAGTATCTACTTAAGTATCTGTAAAATCAAGGTAGAATCAAAACTTCCTTAACTATCCACATCATCTAAGCGTTTTCCCGTTGCAGCCTCAGCTTGGGTGTGTTGAAGTCCGGGGTCCGCGAAATATGATTTGTCATTACGGCTTACGGCTCACGGCTCACTTACGTCTACCGGTCTTATACCAATTCCTTGGTGAGCTCCAAAACCGCAAACCAATGAACATGAAATACAAGTATTTGCCCGCGCTTTGTATCAAATCCAATAAGCCGCTCGTGTAACAGTCGAATTTATATAGGTACCACTAAGCCAGGGAGGCCTCCCTGGCGTAGTGGTGAATTCGACTAATTTCGCAAAACGATGAAAATGTACAAGATCTAATTTGCCTTCCAACACTTGAGTCTTGTAAGCAACTAAGTTTATTTTGAAATGCAGTAAGCTCTACACCGTTAATCCGTACAGACTGACGAGTAGTTGATTCTAATACTTATTACCCGGGACCGTTAAAACCAGACACATAAAGATGTTCTCAAGGTGTAGAATTAATTAATCATCGGCTGGCACCACTCGTGTCTATGCGGAGGGTATGTTCCCCTTTGTTACATAGGAATCTCGCCTTTACCTGTTACGAGGAAACAGAGTAAGACGGTAAGACCCAAAAGCCATTTCTTGCGATATATTGGGCGAGGGATTTGCTATACTCAGGGTCTTTTCAAACGGGTTGGTAAACGCAGTTTGGATTACATCGGTTCCGACGCTGCTGCCCATCCAAAGCGTTATTTCAAGCGAGGAAAGGGTAGGAGATTGTTGGGTTGGGAGAACGGAGGTATTTGGAATCCTACTTGCTCGGATGGATTGGGGATAAAAAAGCTTCAGCTCGGGAGACTGGGCGCGCGTACCCGATGCCCCATAAATAATCTAAGCCGATGCCATACTTGCAACCTCCGGACAGGCAATAAAAAAGACTACCTAAGATAAGTTTGTGTTGAAAGATAATAAAGTTTGAATACTGATAGAGGGATGTGGAAAGAAACGACTTTTTATGCAGACCTCTTTTCTCCTTTACATAACGTCCAAGCTTAAATTATAGTGGAGACTAAGGAAGCAGACTCAATATTCACCTAATGCCTGTAGCCACAACAAGAACATACCGTCGTAAATTGTCATATTAAGTGGCGCTCAATTTATATACAAATCGGCTTACAGCTGTTGGTTTTGCATTAAGACATTACGGCTTTGATATTGAGTTGTGCCTGGAGCCAATATTACTTCATGTTATGGTTATTAAGCTTCGTTTCCGTGAGTTACCACACGGTCTACTTAAAACAAGAATGGATACGTAGCATACGAAACTATAAATTAGATAGACAATAGAGTGCAGAGGTACCAATAAGGATCACCATCATTGTGTGTGATAATTTAAAATATTTTTTACAACAAACAAAAACCGATTTCAACCCTATCAATTTATTTAAAAATTTAATGGGGCCACTGTAAAGTATTGCCTATCGAACAAATAAAGAATATCTAAAATCGGTCCAGGCGTCTTCGAGAAATCGTAGAACATACATAAAAAAATATTCCGAGGAATTGAGAACCTCCTCCCTTTTTTGAAGTGCGTCAAATTGTGGCGGTTCTGCTGTTGTATAGAGGTTTATTTATAAATGAGCACCAGAAGTTATTAGAGTAAGATATAAACTTGGCTGGACAGGCTACCGCGTGTCTAGATATCCAAGGTAAGATAGAGAAATAAACAAGGACAAATATTATGTTTTTTTTACAGCCCTATTCTACGAGCACTGCACTCCATCTAATCCTGTGATCTAATCTGTTGTCCCAACGTGCTTTTCTGAAGTAGGAATAAGATATAAGATAGTCATCATCATCATCAGGTCTTTCTAGTCTCCACTGCAGGAGCACGACCCTCTCTGTACTACCAGAGCCATGTATTAGCTTGAGTAGTCAGAGGATTTGGCCTACACTCTCCACGCTGGCCAGATGGGTTGGAGTGGTATCTTTGATAGTGAAGATATAAGATAGTGTTTGGAGATAATAAATGGATGCGTAACTCATAAGCAAACAGAAATATCCTATTTCTTACATCCGGATTGGAAGCGAAGAAGTGATGGCATTTTGAAAATATCAAAGAAAAAAGAATATTTTCGTTCCAAATTCTTTACTATTACCTAACGATCGGCAGTATTTGGCAGTATTGTTCCGAGTAGTTTAGACCTATTTCTATCACGGTTTAAGAAAGCATTGGATTCATCATCATCATTTCGTGTAGGTGACACGGTCAATCGACCATGCACACCCTGATGTCAGAGTTCTTCGGAATCGCTTCTCGGCCTCTGGTGTAGTTCCTTTAACGACTACCAGACGGCAGCCGGGACCAACGGCTTAACGTGCCTTTCGAAGCACGGAATTATCTTTATTATCAGACATTCAGATGATTCATGCATGCAATGTCCTAACCAAACTGGAAACAACTTAACAAAGTATTATTGGATTCATTATTCATCAGAAAATCGTGTTGGAACGACGGTCTACGCTCTTAGCACTTGCGTTATTTTGATTAGATTAAACTATTATTTAGGTACGAATTTAAGTTCGACGAAAACAACCCCGGGCGTACTTAGATGGGTGCCATAAGCCATAAGTGCCATAAGAATATCTCGAGTTCCTCCATGCTTGGGAAGGCACGTTAGGCCGTTGGTCCCGGCTGTCATAATTGTAAGCAAACTCAAATGCCTTAGGTAGCTTGAAAAATCTGATACCAGTGTTGGCCACTTACACGAAAAACAAGATTGTCAGATGGGAAAGGTGGCCTCTACCTAAGTAGAGATTATTATAGATTTGTTGTTGTCTTCATCTATGCGTTTACCCGGTTACTTCAGCTGTAGGACGTCGGGTTCGGGTTGCGGGGTTGTAATATGATTTGACAAAGTTTTTACGGCTAGCTGCCTGCCTGAGGCCAATTAATGAGTAGTTTCAGAACCGTAGACTTGTGGAAATTAATGCCTATATAAAAAAGATACTTACAAGTATTTGACCGCGCTAAGAATCAAACCCACAGTCTGCTGGTGTACTATGTTAGCCACTGCACTGCGGAGGCAGTCTTTTCCGTTTCGATTTAAGTACTACGTCCATTTGAATGGGCGCGATAACAAATCGGAATCGTGCCGGGCTGCATTAGCGGCACGGTCCGGCACGGTATCAGATACCGGCAGCGCTATTTCATGTTATTACAGCTGCCGCGTGTTTCTGCACGTCATATCTTTACATCAGCTGCCGAAGCCGATGCAGGCTCCGATAAATAAATAAATAAATAAATATATACGGACAAATCACACAGATTGAGCTAGCCCCAAAGTAAGTTCGAGACTTGTGTTATGGGATACTAACTCAACGATACTATATTTTATAATAGATACTTATATAGATAAACATCCAAGACCCAGGTCAATCTGAAAAAGATCATTTTCCATCTTGACCTGACCGGGGATCGAACCCGGGACCATCCGTGTCGCAGGCAGGCGTGTTGACCGCTGCGCCACGGATTAGCATATTGATGGGCTTGTGGGTGGAAAACGGGATCAAAATAGTGACGGGTTGCTAACCGCATCGCCTATTGACATACCTACCTACACAGCTGCAGCATTTCTGTATGTCATATCTATGAGTACGTCAGCTTGCCGGAACTCATCCTCATCAGATCTTTTTTAGTCTCCACTGCAGGAGCATGACCCTCTCTGAAATACCAGAGCCACAAGCCACAATTAGCTTGCCGGAACTAATAAACTTTATTTCCTGTTTTTTGTGTAAGTGGGCAACACTGGCGACAGAGTTTTCAAAGTATATTATACATAATACTAAACTGCATTAATTAAAAAAAAACGAATTTGAGCTATCATAATCATTTGTGAGGTGATTCAGTAGTGTTTACAGTACATTTGTCTCTGACATAGGTACTTGAATTGGTCTGTGACACTCCTACTGGTTGATCTAAGAAACATAGTTCTATCTAGTTTCAAGTATCCTGTTCAATTACTGTGAAAGTGTCAATCAGTTATCTTTTAAAGCTATGTGACTTCAAACCTACACAAGTTTATCAAACCATTTTATTAACCAAATACTACAGATAGAATAAAAAATCCATTTATTAACAAGTTATTATTAATTGTATGTAAGTTTTTGTAACATGATAATAAATAAATAATAATTATATTTCAAGAGGCTTTCGCTAGATGGCTGGATCAAGGGGCAGATACAGAAGGCAGTACTCTTGGATACAGCATGTATTGTCAAAAGGTTTCTGTCTCTGTGACTCTGACCGTCGGTAGCTTGAGCCTTGCCCTGCTGCTGGCGGCACTCTAGGTTTAGGTTTTAATAAAGATTTTATGTTTTGTATATTTTTTTATATTTTACTTTTTATATCAATATTGTAAAAACCTAAAGCTAAGATTGTAAAAATAAATAATGAGAATAATAATATTAGGACAAGTCCTGAGAGACAAGTTACTTTTTTTTCTTGTATCTATTTACCTCTAAATAAATTAGCAAGCAGATTTCTTACAATTAAACTTCACACATCTAAATCAGTTCAGATCATAAAGGTAAGATAATGCATGGTTCGGGCCTCGGAATAATGTAGTGTTCCGAGCTTCAGGATTTAAACTTGTGATGGAATAAAGAAATCACAAACTTACATTGAACTCTCAAAAAAAGATACTTATTTGATGACTAGAAATAATCGCTTGATATTTTTAAGGGTTGAAATAATGTATGTCATGGGCTTTCAAACAAGAAAGCCATAATTAATGCCGTTTGGAGTTATGAAGAAAAAGTAAAAAAATCAAACCTGAAGCATCTCAGTCGAGGGTGCATCTGTGCAAGAATAAAACAATCCTGTAATAATAATTTAAGACTATGTATTACATATTATAAGAGGTATTTACATTGCTCAGCTAAATATCTGATACCATAATATTAAGTTACAAAAATTTCACTCTACTTCCAGGTTTTGAATCTGTTTTTTCCTCATATCCTTGATCAGCTGCTGGATATCTTCTCTATCTTTGACGTTCTCGGGTGGAAGAATATTGCGTTTAGTATTGGTCACCCATTCCTCAAAATACGTAGGTTGGTTGAAATAATGGAACAGTACCACAGGGAATGACATGTACATCGCCATCCTCCCTACTTCTAGTTTCCAGTTACCCATTTTGAACAGCTTTTATTGGTATAAAGAAAGGTATTTGTTAGAATTAAATGGGCAGAAAAACAAAAGCCGTGTACGAAAATTTCCTGCCGCCCAATTTGACAATGTCATGCATGTCACTGTCAATGTCATTTTTATTTACAAAATGTTTGGTATCGGAAAGAATATCCAGCATACAGCCAAAGCTATGAAAAAAAAGTGCTCGAAGCAAGGGTACCTCAAATTCAAAATAAATCAATCATTGTAGTCGTCCTCTCACGTAGTGATTATATGCTCTTTGGTCCTCTCCCCCTACAACCCATCCCAACCTGATCTATTCTTGATTCAAAATTCCGATTTGTTTTATACCTTCCCCCACGATTTTAAACGAATCTGACCTGGCAACACAACTGACTTCCTTCCTTGTTTACATTTTTGTTGTCAAAACCAGCTGTTTTTATGTAATCTTAAGAATACTAACCTACAAATATAGGGATAAATAATACAAACTCACAGAAATAGTTATATTCATATAGATTGTTTAGATGCATAAAAATTAGAATGTCTAACGAAAAGAATGACGGTCCTAAAGTTCATGTTGAATACTGGTACTATATCATTCCGACGCTAGGTTGAATTTAGTTGCATAACTTCTTATCCTTCGAACTTCTATTTCAGTGGAGCCTGTGATTATAGTGGTCACTGCCTGGCCTTAGCAAAAACTATTCGAGAAAGTACTCCTAGTGCACTCGTGCATTGTAAGAGAGGTCGACAAGGTAATCACTAGCGTCACTAGCAAACCATAGTTGTAAATCGTAGGATAGTTACTCGTATTCGCTTACAGAGCCGAACTGTCGAAGATCAAACGCCAGTTGACTAGATTCCGATGGTGGGAGTTGAAAAACTATTCAAAGCAAACAAACAAATTATTCATCTTTTTAATATTAGCCAATATTAGCATAGATTTTCATGGTCCCATATTTTCTAGGTTCCTTTGAGGTATCAGTAAATGACAAATTAATATACTCTAAAATCCAAACAATGGCACTACCAGATTATGAGGAGGTTGCAGAAGTAGTAAATGCCGTGTCAAATGGAAGTGAACCGAGGGAAATCAAAGGACAACAACCAATAAACTGTGCAATATCATAATATTTATTTATATTAGCAAACAATCTTAACTAAGTGATAACTAGCCTACAAAACACTGCTTAAATGTATTTATTTTGTAAATAAATTATATAAAGCAACTTTCTTTAATTTTCATTCTTATATCTTTGAAGTAACATAACCCATGTTAACATATCACACTTTTATATAATCACAGCAAAGTTTTCTACATAAGAGTTATGTTTTTTGTTTCATTTTGTAAGGAGGACAAGGCACATGACACGGATAACAATTATTAGACATATAGTTTAAGTAAAGCCACTCTTCGAATCTGTAAATAAAAAAATAAATATGATAATAAATAAATTCAAATGCATTTAAAAATGCCTTAGATTTCTAGTAATATAGACATAAGACTGTTAGCAAGATACATTTGGTATACACATTAAAGAGACTGCCGAAAAAATACATTACTATTCTTCAAAACTAAGTTAAATGTAGACCTAAGACAAAATGAAACATACTGCTATTTTGCATTGAAGTATCCATAGCAAAAAAGCAACAAGTCATTTCAGTTGACCACACTACATATTATATACTCACACTACAACATACAATACAATAAAAAATATGCACAAATTCAAAGTTTATGAAATAGGTATGTACAGTTGCAAATTTTTCCAATCCTTGGAAATTATGCACAACCTTGATTATTGTAATAAATTTCAGTCATCATATTAGTAAAGATACTTACATAAATATTAAAATGATATATCTTCAATTAAGACTACTTTTTGCCGTAGACATGAGTACATTTTAATAGGAATAAATTTCAATACTTAGACTTAGCATTCTTTATAACTTACATTGTATAGGATAATAAAAAATAAAGGATTTAATAATATTAACAAACTTTTTTTTTGTCCTGTGTTGTGATTCCTGGCAGAGTAGAATCGAACCACTCCAAGTCTTCCCGTGGATGTCGTAGAAGGCGGCTTAAGATACATAAGCTAAACAGCTTATAAACAACAAAGAGACCTCTCCAATCCATCTGGCTAGGGTGGCGGGTGGAGTGTAGGCCAAATCCTCTGACTGCTGTGGCTAATATGTGGGTCTGGTAGTACAGAGAGGGTCGTGCCCCTGCAGTGGCGACTAACAAAGACCTGATGATGCTGAACAAACTTTTAACACATTTATATAGCAATGAAATAATTTTTCTCGAGCTGCCATACAACTACATAAAAATCGTTCTACAAGTTTTTCCAGTAATAAAATGGTTTTATTTATAGCTAAAGGCTCAGTCAGCGTGCCAATTTATACAAATTCAGAATATCCAATCTGCAATATGTCTAGGGAATAAAAACATTTTCAGTCATACTATACAACGTATAAAAGACATGCAAATATCGCTATAATAAATAAATATAAATAAATATATACGGACAAATCACACAGATTGAGCTAGCCCCAAAGTAAGTTCTAATGAAAGACTTGTGTTATGGGATACTAACTCAACGATACTATATTTTATAACAAATACATATATAGATAAACATCCAAGACCCAGGTCAATCTGAAAAAGATCGTTTTCCATCTTGACCTGACCGGGGATCGAACCCGGGACCATCCGTGTCGCAGGCAGGCGTGATGACCGCTGCGCCACGGAGCTCGTCTATACTAGTGAAATTACTATAACAGTCAAGAAACCAGAATAACCAAAAAGTAATTTTCATAAAAATGTTTTTCCAGCCATGTAGGTCTCACTGCTGGGCAAAAGCCTCGCATTCAATTAACAATTAAAAAATAAAGTTCACTAACATTCTTTAACAAATCGTAGCAAACTGCATCTATCAACTGTGACTGCGTATTTTAGATACAAAGCCTTGATATTAACTTTGGTCTATCTTTCCTACTTTTATCTTTATGATTAGTTACACACAGACATTAATAATTTTTCTGTTTACAATTTCCCATAAGTTCACTGGGAGAGAATGCTCTTATCATTAAGTCTACCATAATCTTATTATTTTTTTTTTATTTCTTCGGAAAATTTACAGCTATGAGTTACATCTTAGCTCTATAATCTACCGATTGTAGCTTTTGCGGCGGTATTGTATAGGTACCATCAATACTTAACGAGTATGTGGCACGATTTAACGCATGTATTTTACACGTCGTATACCTACAACTAATTGTAAAAATTTACAAGCGATTCTGACTTAGTAAGTTTCGAGATTCGAGATCTAAACCCGTGACACACCAACAGAATATTAGACCGCCATAATTTTGACAACACGAAGTTCGGCATTATGTACAGATGAGCAAGGTTTCCTGCACAGAGCATAGGGTTAGTCCACAGACATACAAGCGTCTTATATATCTGTGGGTTAGTCCCACTCGTCACCACCAGCACCCAGTGGTAGGATGTGGGAGTATATTTACCTTTTCCAGGAATTGCAGGGTGAACGATACCTAACCTACACCATGTCAAGAATATAAATGTCGCAGTCATCTGGTTGAATCTTCTATTTGATTGAATGACTAGCGCGTTCATTGAATGGCGACATTTAATTGAATATCTAAAATGGACAACTCGTCAAGTTGTTGAATGTAACGTTCAACGTCTTGACTGAACGTCATTTAGCTAAGTCGTTGAATGGAATATAGCCGACTTTGTAATGTCTGGTGGTAGGTAGGATGATTTCCAAAGCTTTACGTAATCTCATATTTTTGCAAACTTTTCTTAGTTTAAAAGTAGTCAGATTATAAAATCAAATCAAGGCAAGTTCATAGGGCGGCCAAATTCAGACTTTAATTCTGTATGATTTGTCGCTACATATTTATTTATTTATATTTATTAACTTTGACCACATAATAAATAATAGTACAAGTAAAGAAATTTCACTCAACATTGCTCATCTAGCAAACACATTTATATAAATAAATTCTCTCACAGCTGAAATTATAAAGATAAAATATATAAGTGCGCGCCACCCACTGAAAAATGCCTCTCAGTGGGTGGGAGTGGATTTATCCAGTATTTGCCATGCCTAAAAAATTTTAAATCCGGTGTTGCTTTAATTGCATATCAGCTGTTAAATATGTAAATTTTATATTTAAAAACGGATTGCCGAATATAGTTTCGGACTCATCAGGAGTCCATTTTCAATGCGAGTTCAGGTTGCGCGACGCTGAAGTATCCCGGGTATGTAAATTTTCACACGAGTGAATTTTTACTTACAGTTTAGGTAGATATACTCTACTTTCTCCCATTACTAAGTAATGAAGATGACAAATGAGTATTATTTACACAACGTGAATTGGTCGCGCCGAAATTCGGTCGCATTCTATTGGTGATACCAGGGTTGGAAAAAAAGCAGTTTTTTTTTAAATTTTATAAAACAAACAGTTTAATTTGTTTTAAATAAGTGTTTTCTTTGTATTTTATGTTTTTTTTTATTTTCGGTTTTGCCGTTAATTTAATCATCAATAAGGCCTTTAATTATTCATTTCTAGACTAAATGCTTTCAAATGCGTAATAATCAATATATACAAAAATCTATCAATGGATAAAAGTTTATTTTATGTTGTCATGCGTGCCTATCTCTAATCAGTCAGTACTTTCGCACTGTATGTTTTAAATTTGTTAATCGGGGGAAGCCCCTTTATATTAGGGGAATAGCCGCAAAAGCGCTTTGTATTTAGGGAAATACCCACAGGGGAATTACTTTCTTTCGAGGCCGACTTGGGGACTTTCCTAGCAGGACTTCACTGGCGGGGAATCACCTATGAATTTTATTCTTTATAAATAGGAGTGCCTTTCTCTCTAACATTTCATAATCTTTTTAGAATCCTGAATCATTATTTAATTTTATTTACTATGAAAATTAATTTTGAACTTGTTTTTTTTTTTAATGTTTAATACATTGTTTAAAACTTGTTTTTAAACACGTAATATAAAACACGATTTTAATTGAAACTGTTTTAAACACTGTCTTAAACATGTGTTTAAAAATCACTTGTTTTAATCATGCCAACCCTGGGTGATACGCTACTTTACAAATTGTATATTATCTATCAATACTATATATATCTATATACTATATATATAGTATATATAGCTACCTATATAACTATATAAAGCTATAATCAATAGGAACTACTTGCAAGTAGGTGTATCATTTCACCTGCTTATATCATCTTCGTTGCTTAACGGTTTGACGCGTGCCTTGGTTTTCAACATAGTATCTCTCGAACCATCGACTGTGCCAATGTAGGTGAGGTAGATTCCGAAACGCATTTTGCCGCCAAATTGTTCTGATATCGTCCTCAGCGGCTCCACAGTTTTGTGCCCTGTCTGTTGGTCGATACATACCATTTGACACCGAGGGCATAGTCCTTCGACCTGAAAGTAACAAAAGACTTCATAAAAAATCATACAAATAATAACAGCTTTTATACATAATATTAAATTCACAATATACGTTTTGTTACAATTCGGTATTTGCCTAATGTTAAGATTATATAAAATTTGTTTCCAATGATACTAATTTCTATCTAAAAAACACTTTTAATTTGATATCGATTCGTTAAGTGTTCTTAAAGCTTCTTTAAAGTTGGGTGAATAGGACCATTTTTAAAAGTATGAAAATCTTAAATTACAATTATACTGTATTGTAGTCCGCTAAATTTATAGCAACTTTTATTATGAAACCATTACCACAAACGTAATATTTCGTATAGCTACCAAACAAAGTTCTCACACCGCCCATACAAAATACAAAGTTGTGACGTCACAAATATGTAGGCATTTCAGCAGTGAGTTTTCACGTCTAAAAATATGAGTCTTTAAAACTTCTACATATATCTGAACGAGTTTTTTGTTTAGAAATGTATTTCGGTCACTATTGTGTTTATTTTTGGCAGGTCTTTACATAGCGACACGAAAAATTTTTTAGTCAAGTAGCCAATTATAATATGTTCACTTCGTCTCCTCGTCTGTCGTCTGTGTGCTCTTGTTGGCAAAGGCCTCCTCCAAGTATTTCCTTCTTGATAAAACAACATACATACATATAATCACGTCTGTATCCCTTGCAGAGTAGACAGAGCCCAAGGTCATAAAACCCAAAGGCCACGTAAGCCTGTTAATGGGCGTTAAGGTGGCAAGTGGAATCCAAATAGTGATGGGTTGCTAGCCGCATCGCCTATTGACCTGATACCTAAGATTATCGCCTAATCCCTTGAACAGCTTTTACGCGCTGCGCGGGAAGAAAAGAAACTAGTTTATTATATGTATTTCCTTTTCTATTTCTATTTTATATTGACGAGCTCCGTGGCGCAGCGGTCATCACGCCTGCCTGCGACACGGATGCTCCCGGGTTCGATCCCCGGCCAGGTCAAGATGGAAAACAATCTTTTTCAGATTGACCTGGGTCTTGGATGTTTATCTATATATATATTTGTTATAAAATATAGTATCGTTGAGTTAGTATCCCATAACACAAGTCTTTCATAAGAACTTACTTTGGGGCTAGCTAAATCTGTGTGATTTGTCCGTATATATTTATTTATTATATTATTTATTTTCTCTGAAATCAGCATGGAAGAGATACCAACATAAAAAAAAAACATTCCTTTATATTTATTCTGTTCTTCGAACTTCGAATCTAGGTGAACGGTTTTGACTTTTTGGGTTTTATTTTTTTGGAAGTTTCTTTTTCGACTGTGTTTTATTTTTCAGGATTCAATTTTTCAATTAAGGCGAAGTGAGTTCAAACACTAGCGCTACCCAGCAATTAATTCATTTACTCCTATATCAAATCAAATTTAAAAACCGGCCAAGTGCGTGCGACACTTACCTCTAACAAAAATTTGCACTCTAAAACCAAATATTTCGGCAACGGATCCCTAAATCGAAAAATGGTTTTCTCAACCTCACAATATTTTGTAAAGGCTTAACGATACCCCACACGATGGGTTAATAGAGAAAAAAAAATTACTCCCTCACTTGTATGGGAGCTACCCTAAAAAATTTTTTTTCAAGATTTTTTTCTACCACTTTTTTGCCATGATTAATATACATACCCATACCAAATTACAGCTTTCTAGTACTTATAGTCTCTGAGTAAAACCGCGGACGGACAGACAGACAGACAGAAATGGCGAAACTATAAGGGTTCCTTGTTTACTACGGAACCCTAAAAATCTAATAGCTGATTGGTCTAGTTAATTACTTGTAGTATTATTTTTGTTTATTTTCATAGATATCACAATCTAAGTTTAAGAGAACGAATTTGCCACTTTTGGCGGTAAAAATTCGTTCTCTTAATTCATCAAATTAAAAATAGTGAAAACTTGTACCAATAATACTACAAGTAATTTACTAGGACCTTGAGCTTTTAGATTTTTTAAATTTGATATGATTTAGGACTTATAGAATTAATTGCTGGGTGGCGCTAGTGTGTGAACTCACTTCACCTTAAGTAATATGTTTTTGCGATAGATCCCATTTTAGCAACCGTTTTGTAACTTTTTGTATATATTAGTCAGAGTGCAAAGTAAGTTCTATTACACGCTTGCACATTTGATCTACTGAAACGATCATGATAAAAATTTGAATTGTTCAGAGAAGGAATACCTTCCATCCGCGAAAAATCTTTTGTTCTTGTGGGCCACTAACACGACCGGAAAGCGTTAGGCTAAAGCCAGTAAAAAATAAGAATATCACTCCATTACTAACCTTAAATTCGTGTTTACCAATCACAACCCTCTGCCAATCCCTTTCCACTAACTCCTGATCCATATCAATGATCATGTTACCCCTAAAACGGTCTGTGAGTTGCTCAATGCTATCATTGAACCCCGGATCCTGAATCTTGTCACTCAACCATCTGACAGTAGCTTTATTTATCAGCAGAAACTGCGCTTGATTGCTTAGAGATAGTAATTTTTCATCTTTTTCACCCTTTTTCTTCACCCTTCTCTTGTCGTTAATCGATTGTCGTACTAGTCTGAGGAATGAGACTCCTAACGCGTTGGATATCCAGTCCGCGACTTCGTCCCCGCAATCGTAGCCTTGTACGACGTCGGTACAGACTTTGCTCTGGCAGAATGTAACTTCTTTTAGCTTGCTGCTCGGAGGATTTAGTGGTATTGAAATCGGTTTTTGCCCTGGAAATGAGATAACAAATTGTTACAGTAGTACCACGTATATAAGCTACCTCGGCATTGTTCGATGGCGCAGAATACCGCTACCGACCGCCGACTCGGGCCGAATGAAAACATCAGTGAAATAACGAACTTATTGCTACAACATAAGATTTAAAATACAACAGCAGTAGAACTCGTGCTGTCTCGCTCACAATACTTGTACGCCTGCCGAGATTGGCCAAGACGCCGCATGGCGCGTACGCATCAACCAATGGCGGTCGGATATTTTCGCGCCATGCAAAAAATTTATTTCTGCGCAGGTACATCAATGTAACTTATAAAAGTTACGTTGATGAACGTCTTACCGTACTACCGTACGGTAAGACGATTTAAATAAAACTTAATTATTTAAATTTTATCGCGTTAACATTACTTATGCACCAGTAATACATATAATACAGTGTTCGTGGTCGCAGATAGACTAAGTTGACATTTCTTTTCAGTTTTGTTAAGATGATACATACATTTTCAGGGGTCCAGTACTGCCCACGTCCGAATTAAATTATTTAAAAGAAAACAGAGATATCATTTAAATTTTTGCTCTACAAGGCCCTAGAGAACACTACAGACTAATTCGTGACCATCTACATACAATTTAAAATGAGATGGTGATATTTTTGTTACCGTTTCTGTCAAGAATGGCCACTTTTGTCGAAAACGGTCAGTAAAGCTTCATGTTCACACTTGAATTTTATGTTGATGGTTCTCATAAATAAAATTAAAAATAAAACCACACATACCTTTGAAATTTAAAATTAACAGCTTCTTTTTTAAATCTATTATCGGCTTTATCATACACATGCTCGTATTCTGCTTCTGCGTCAAACATGTTCCATTGTCTTTGACGATCATCCACTCCCTGTCGTATTTGAAGCCTTTAGGCCCGATAGACCAAGAAGATTTAATTTTGAAAGCGCCGCAGGACTTCACAGGGAATATTGCCAGTTCTCCCAAAACTATATCCGATTTGACAAAAGGAGCATCGATATTGTCGAAGAATTCTGACGAATACTTTAACGAAGACAAATCAAAATTAGACAGTTTTGGTTTGTCTTCATTAATGATTTTGATGGGTTCTGGTTGTTTAGTTGGCTTGATAAAGTTCATTACTCGTTTGGGTTGTTTGAATTTGGTCTTGAGGAAGCATTGATGTATCATCAGCATGAGTTTGTCAACGTCAGCGAATGTGTTTTGGTATCCAAAAGAGACTCTGACAGCGCCTGTAGGTTTTCCTTGCACTAGATCGATTTCGTCACCGCATTTGTGTCCAGCTTTGTACATGTCCTTCATTTCCTTGTTAGTGGCGTTCAGGTGACGCTGGCACGATCCCGAGTTACAGAAACAACCAGTTCTAACGCTGATGTTGAATAAATCCGCCAGGTGTTGAAACTGGAATGATAAATTAATACAGGTTGATAGGGTAAACACTATTTAAAACCATTAAACCAGCCCATGATGTATGACCCCAAATGCACAACTTTTCCTATGGGACCCACCCTCATCATCATCAAAATTTAAGAGCTAAGCTCTTGTCGGTGGAGCTCCCCCCATCTGTCTCTATCCTCTGCCAATCTCTTAACACCCTGGTATGATACACTTCCCACTTTTTAGGGTTCCGTAGTAAACTAGGAACCCTTATAGTTTCGCCATGTCTGTCTGTCTGTCTGTCTGTCTGTCTGTCCGTCCGCGGTTTTACTCAGAGACTATAAGTACTAGAAAGCTGTAATTTGGTATGAGTGTGTATATTAATCATGGCAAAAAAGTCGTAGAAAAAAACCTTGAAAAAATATTTTTTTTTTGGGTAGCTCCCTCATATCACATCAAACAAGGGAGATTTGTCATAGTGGCCCGGCACTGGCGAACGCCTCTGGCCAAACTTTGGCTTGATACAGATTTCCGCCTTCAGTCGACAGTAACTACGCGTTCGCGTCACGTCTCTCGATTTTTGCGAAAATGCCGAGTTGTTCAGTGGTTGTTTGTAAAAATACAAGCACTAAAGTGAACTATGTGAAAGATGGAATCTCATTTCATGTGTAAGTATTACAATATATACATATTTCTTCTTGAAAACCGAAAAAATAGAAATTAATTATTATTTAAATGAAATGAAGTGACAATTCATTCATTCGTAGTAATACAATACATTGCTTGCTAAATAAGAATCAATAAATGAATCGGTCCGCTTGATGGCGCAATGGATCCGTGCGTTATCGAGAGTCTCAAATTCGCAATGTATGACAGTCGCGTAATACCGCCGCTGTCACCGGCCGTAAAAAAGTGATGTAGCCTAACGAGTACTTTGTCGTAACTATAAAACAATTTATCGATAGTGTTATAGCGTGTGTATTATAGCGTTGTGTCAGCAAAACAAAGCGTGAAAATAAGGTTAGGTCTTCAACCAAGCAATACCAAAGTGGTATACTCATTAAAAAAACCGTTTTCAACCGAGCATTAAACGTAAACAATGATCGAAAACTTTTCCATACAAAGTAAAATTAATTTTGCTCTTTTCTATACTTTTTTAAACATACAGAAGGTATCGAATTACGTCTTTTTAGGGTTCCGTAGTAAACTAGGAACCCTTATAGTTTCGCCATGTCTGTCTGTCTGTCTGTCCGTCTGTCTGTCCGTCCGCGGTTTTACTTAGAGACTATAAGTACTAGAAAGCTGAAATTGGTATGAGTATGTATATTACACATGTCAAAAAAGTGGTAGAAGAAAATATTAAAAAAAAAATTTTTTTTACGGTAGCTCCCATACAACTAAAGAGGGAGTAATATTTTTTTTCTATACAAACCCATCGTGTTGGGTATTGTTAAATAGGTCTTTGAAAAATATTGTAAGGTTGAGAACATAATTTTTCGATTTAGAGAACCGTTTTAAGTGCAAATTTTTGTTAGACGTAAGTGTGTCCCCCCCTCTAACTACTAAACGGTTATATAAGGATACGTGAAAAAAATTACAGCAGTAGTATATATACTGAAGTTGAAAGAAAAACTATTAGAGCTGAGTACTAAGTACAAACTAAAAAGTTATAGGCAACTTAAAAAAATATTCTCGACCATGTAAAATTTCATACAATTTTCATTGGTCGTTAAACTGTGAGGTGCGAGTGTGAACAGTGTGAACTCAAAGTTGTCATTCACAACTACGGAACCCTACGCGCACTTGGCCGGTTTTTTTTTTATTAATAGTTAGACAGAGCCCAATGTCACAATAGAAAATATTACAAATGTTACATGCTTTTTTAGACAAATGCAGTGTGATATACATTCAAAATGATTTTACATCCTATATGGGCCAGGCAGAGTCAAACTTAATTCCTTTTTGTATTTTACATGATTTTATAAGCTTTTTTGGACACCTCCACATTTAGTAATTTTTATATTTCTATGACAAACTCTCATTTAGATTCAAGTCTTTATCTGCACGAGGTAAATAGAGCTTATGTATGTATGTAATTCGCCGTGTGGTTCCCGGCAGAGTAGAATAGGACCTCTCCAAGTCTTCCCGTGGATGTCGTAGAAGGCGACTTAGGAAACACGAGCTAAAGAAAGCTCATAAACATCAAAGAGACCTCTCCAACCCGTCTGGCCAGCGTGGAGAGTGTAGGCCAAATCCTCTGACTGCACTGGCTAATATGTGGCTTTGGTAGTACAGAGAGGGTCATGCTCCTGCAGTGGAGACTAAAAAAAGACCTGATGATGATGATGATGATGTATGTAATGTATATAAATGTATATTATATTGAACTAATATAACAAACATACACACTCACTAACTTTGGTCTTAATACCATTAGTGTGACTATCAGTACGCTACGGATTTGCCTGTAGTACATACATAGCCTTATAGCACTAGGGGATAAAGTACCTTTCCAACGGTGAAAATTTTAAAATCGGTCCAGCCAGTCGTTTCTGTGATTAGATTAGATTAGATTAGATTCATTCAAACAAACTCTTTAGCTTAATAATATTAGTATAGAACATATTTACCTACTCATCTGTTTGATTTCTCGTAGTAATACAAATACTAAATAATACCGGTGATTTGACATTAATTATTTATTTCATAAATTATGTTCAATTTTTGTTATTTGTTTCATCGATAAATATTTTATCGACCATATTTTACCATCACTAGCGTGTGTGTAAAATGCTGTGATTGGATTAGTGAATATGTGTGAGTCAATAGAAACAATGTTATAGTTATGTTGCAGCAAATCAAGTTGACTTTTGTGTTCTTGTGTGCACTGTAGGGATAATCGTTAGGATGTGTGCAAATACAAATGTGTGAAAACTGGCGACATCGGGTTCGCATACTAAACTCGCAAGATAGCAAATCTCCCTTGTTTGATGTGATCTGAGGTAGCTCCCATACAAGTAAAGTGGGGGAGTAATTTTTTTTTCTCTATTTACCCATTGTGTGGGGTATCGTTAAAAAGGTCTTTCAAAAATATTGTGAGGTTAACAACACCATTTTTCGATTTAGGGATCCGTTTCCGAAATATTTGGTTTTAAAGTGCAAAATTTTGTTAGAGGTACGTGTCCCCCCCCTCTATCTGCTAAACGGTTATATATGGATACGTGAAAAAAATTACAGCAATAGTATATATACTGAAGTTGAAAGGAAAACTATCAGAGCTGGGTACTAAGTGCAAACTAAAAAGTTATAGGCAACCAACTTATAAAATGTACTGGAAAATGTAAAATTTCATACAATCTTCATTGTTAGATGTTTTTGGTCGTTAGACTGTGAGGTGTGAGTGTAAACAGTGTGAACTCAAAGTTGTCATTCGCAACTACGGAACCCTACACTGCGCGTGGCCCGACACGCACTTGGCTGGTTTTTTTTCCTTTATTTCTTTGAAGTAACTGTGCCTGGGCTTTCCTCTCCCCCTTCTTCCTTCTATTTTGCCTTCTATAATAGTTTTAATAAACCACCCACCAAGGGACCCATCCTGGAAACTCGAAAAAAACAATAGTGTTCGACCGGCCCAGCAATTTGCCTCCGTCTGTTCGAAATCGGACCCCAATACGAAACGGGCCAACAGTAGTGTTCCTCTGATCACTACTGCAAAGTAGTGCAAACAATGTGGGTGCCAGTACACAATCCTGATTGACACCGCAACTGACATTAAAGTTCTCTGATTATTTACCATTGAAATCTACGCAACATGGCATAATTTAGGAGACGAATCATTTAAACATACTTTCTCGGACATCATAACTTGGCCAATGAGATTCGAAGCGCTGCTCGAAGCACAACAGTCAAAGGCCTTTTTCAAATCTACAAAGCTCATAATTATATGAGGCTTGATTCTGCTTTCTGCTTTTTTCTTGTAGCTGGCATTCGGGAAAATATGGCTTCACAGGTAAGTACTAATGTCTGGACGAAAACTAAACCGAGTCTCCGGAAGCACTTCCCCCGATACTGGAATAAGGCAGTTGAAAAGAACCCTGGCAAGTACTTTCCCAGGTGCTGATAGCAATGATATGCCTCTGTAGGAGTTAAATCATCAATCAGATCTTTTTTAGTCTCTACTGCAGGAGCACGACCCTCCCTGCACTACCATAGCCATATATTAGCCAAAGCAGTCAGAGGATTTGGCCTACACTCTCCACGCTGGCCAGATGGGTTGGAGAGGTCTCTTTGATGTTTGTAAGCTTTGTTTAGCTTGGGTTTCCTAAGTCGCCTTCTACGACATCCACGGGAAGATTTAGACTGATCCTATTCTACTCTGCCGGGAACCACACGGCGAAAGAGTTACAATCATAGCCCATTTACAAGTAATAAATTACAATATTTACCTCTGCATATCCAATACAGGATCCATCTTCTCTAGTAACATTAAATGTGACTGTAGAACCCTGTGTGTTAATATCAGTAAAATCTGAATCCATGTACATAATTGCGGCTTTTTTCCCGCTCCTGTGCTGTAGCTTCTGCAGTCGATCGTACAGGTCCTTTGCCAGGTAAAACGTGTGATGTGAAATGGTGTCCATGACGTCATTGTTCACAACTCTCGGTATCAAATTGTTGAGCATATCGAAACAATGTTTCAGGGCAATGATTGATAAGAAAGGCACGGTTCCATCTTCAAATCTGCAAAAAATTATGTGTTTGTGAGAATATGAACCTGTTTATTACTCCTTGCGTACTACTCCTATAATGCCGTGTACTTATTTTTTTTTCGATGAACTTGTCATAGTTTAGCATTGTGAACATTGCAAGTTTCATCAAAATCGGTTAAGTAGTTTTTGAGATAGAAAGTTAAGTGTGTATCAGTTGTTAGGAATAGTTGTAGTTTCTCAATTCTCAAGGAGGAGGTTCTCAATTCGTCTTAGTTGTTTTTTTCTATGTTTGTTACGCCATTACTCAGTCAATTATGGATCGATTTTAGTAATTCCTTTTTTGTTTGATAGGTAATACTCCAGAGGTGGTCCCATAAAATTTTTGTTGCAATGAATCGAGTACTTTTTGAAAAATAAACAAAAACCCAAAAAAATTGTAAGAGTATGCCGTTTGGTTTTTTGAATTTTATTCTGCGAATTAAAACGATGATGATGAGAACATTACCTCTCTGTTTTGACTGAAATTCAAAGGTGGTCCTATAATATGGTCCTATAATTATTTAGCTGTGGTCATGGACCTAGGAATAATATGGACCCGGCATTAGACACATCAAAAGTGAAGCATAACTTACGTCACATCAAGTCACATGTGTGCAGCATGTATTTGACGTTTGGGAAATTTGACATTTCGTTCGACCGGGGAAAAGTGTAGGGATTTTTGTGCCGATGTGTGCGTGCGCTAGTGTCGCGACACGAGTGTAGGGATTTTTATGTGCGTCACTGTTACATTTTCCAAGGGCATATCCTGATTATTCTTAGATCCATGGCTGTGGTAGAGCCACGCTACCGGCGAAATGAATGGGCCGGCTCGTCCGGGGAAGGACCACACTCTCACAGAGAATTGACGTATGAGTAGTAGCTATATCGCTATTATGCTTCGTTCGGTGAGTGAAAGAGCCGAAGGCCCATCCCCTCTCTCCTCTGGGAGGGAAAAATAAAAGGCCGGCAACGCTATTGTCACACCCTTGGTGTAACAGTTGTCCATGGGTGAGCAGCAGTGATCACTTACCATCAGGTGACCCGCTTGCTCGTTTGCCGTCCTATGACATAAATAATTATGTTTTTAAATTACTTCTTGTGTAGACGTGTAACTAAGCAAGTTTTATCAGTATGTCTATTACTTGATAGTTTTTTTTTTGTTTTATCTTGCAATCAGTCTTTCTAGACTATAAGCAGATGAGGTGTGTGCTTCTTGGCATGTTGGGTGCTGCTCCGACCGGAGTTAGCCCATTATTTGACTTGATAGATAAGATTTAAAAAGATCGCAATTGATAGAACCTTGACTCAGTAAGATACCAAAACAAATTTGTTGTTTGCAAGCAGTTGAAATTTCTTTGTTATTGTTTCTTTTCTTTGTTGTTATTAAAATTGAAAATATGTGATGAAAAAGAACTCGCCACAGGTAGGATTCGAACCACGAGTCTTAGGTCTGCGTAATAAGTGTGTTACCAACAACACAACCGTAACACTTAGGGCGCAGACCTAAGAATCGTTCGAATCCTACCTGTGGCGAATTCTTTTTCATCACATATTTTCAATTTAAATAATATACCGAGCATTGTAATGCCATTTAAAACCCTTTAAACATAATAAATGGTCATTTTACAAGATGAGTTCTTATAATGGCTGGTGGTACCTTGTCACTTTTTGCATGCAAATTTAGTGTGTCTAGAAGAACAAAAACATGTGAAGCCAAAATAATGGCATGTAACATTAGCAAGGAATGTATAAAGATTAGGTAAGTCATCCATCCATACATATATACCCTCAAAAATGTTCACATTTAAGTACTATTCACACTTGCGGAGTCGCGTCGGAGCGCAGCGGAGCGCGTCGGCTCGGATGCTCGAGCACGCGCCCGCGGGCGATCGGAGCCGCCTGACGGCTGTTTCCGCCGACATGCGCGAGCATCCGACGACATGCGCCATCATCCGAAGGCATGATCACCTGCGCATGCGACAACCAAATGGAGCCAATCAGACGCCGGCAGTAGCCGAGCCGAGCAGCCGAGTTCAGCCGACCGCGTACGCGAGCAGCCGATCGCGTATTCGAGTAGCCGATCGCATACGCGAGTAGGTCGCGGATTCCGAGCGCGGTCGGCTTCAAAGGTGCGTAAATTGCATGCTAAAATGGCACTTAATCACTTTACGGAGGTTTCAATTTTCTTTGGCAAATTGTAAAATACGCTCCGACGCGGCCCGACGCGACTCCGCAAGTGTGAATAGTACTTTATACTCTTGAGTAAGATGAGAGATATGTATACTTCTAGATGCAGTATAGTCAAACAACCAGATAAGTACTTAGTTAAAGCGAAGTGAGTTAACACACTAGCGCCACCCAGCAATTAATTCGTTTACTCCTAAAACAAATCAAATTTAATAAATCAAAAAGCTGATTGCCCTAGTAAATTACCAGTGTAATTATTTTTGATACTTTTCATAGATATTATAATCTAAGTTTAAGAGAACGAATTATTACCGTCAAAAGTGGCCACTTCTGGCGGTAATAAATCGTTCTCTTAATTCATCAAATTAAAAAACTTATACCAATAATACTACATGTAATTTACTAGGGCATTTAACTACTAGATTTTTTAAATTTGATATGATTTAGGACTTAAAGTATTAATTGCTGGGTGGCGCTAGTGTGTGAACTCCACAGAGATGTATCTGATATCTATGGTGAACTCACTTCGCCTTAATTTCATTTGACTGAAAAAATTAACTAAGTATGATAAGAATTTGTAGGTAATTCAATGTATTTTTCTTGACCACACAGAAGGAGGGTAATGTTTTCCACGCATATGTGTACATGTACAATGTATGTACTTAAGTAGATAAGTCGATTGTCACCTCCTGTAGCCTAAAGATTCTTATCTTATCGTCAGCAAAATATCAACATAGGGGACGATAAAAGGCTGTCAGATTAGTAATTTTTTTGAAATAATGCTAATTGTTCTGGATTATGGGAAATGTCTTGAGTTAGGAACATCAAAAATAAATAAACTAAGTTACCTTTCATGCAGTATTTCCCTCTTCATATGAAAATCCTCACTGCTCAGAACAATATCCACAGTTCCGCCCCCAAAATACTTCTTCGCGCTCAATACACCTGCACTATCATTCTTTATCAGCAATGCTCCGAGTCCCGTCGGAAATCCGAAGATTTTGTAGAAAGATAAACAAACAAAATCAGGCTGGTTCTTCAATAAGTCCAACTTACTCGTAGCAACATATGAAGCAGCATCCAAGAGGATGTACCAATTACAATTCACTTTACACAGTTGCTTTTTTATGTAGCTATTGAGACATCCATCTTTTATATTCTTCATACAATTTATTGGGTACTTAAATCCATTGAAATTATTCTGAGCTGGATATACAAGTAGAGTGTTTCCCTCATTTTTATACTTTTCTTTCCAATTTGATATTTCATTTACGTGTAGGGCTTCTAGAAACTCGTTATGAGAAATGTGGATAACATCGGCATTTTTATCAACAGCTATCTCTCTTAGACCAAGTACTGATGTGTGGTTATCCCTTGTGTAAACAAATGAACCACAGTTTAAAACTTCATTTTCATCAATTGCAAATTGAAATGACTCGACAAGTAATTTCAAAGACTGTGTAGTACCCGATGTGAATATGACTGAATATGTGGAGGGGTCTGTGTTAAAATGTCTTAGAATTAAGCCTCTGATTTGGTCTATGCAATCTTTTGTGTACTTGTCGGTGTGAGGGTTAGTATAAACATTTTCCATGAGATCTTCATTTATGCTTTGTAGTAGACTATTTGGGTATAATGCAGAGCCTGCATTTTCTAAGTAGCATCTATCTGAAAATAGGCAAGGACATATCATAATTAAAACTTCCCTCTATTATAATAATGTATTAAAAAAGGCACCCCTTTTCAAAAAACTGTCTTATTGTAAACAAAATCCTTTTCTTGAATATAAATAATTCTTTTTTAAAACTGCATGAAAAGTTTCACATCGAACAATCAGACAAATATACAAACATATGGATCAAACTGAGAACCATCTTATTTGAAGTTAATTATAAAACAAAACTTTATAACAACTGTTCAAATAAAATAATAGCTAAGTTATATAATGCGCAATAAATGGTGATTAAGTGTTTCCATTTTTTATGAAGGACATAGAAACTTCAGTACTTAAGTATACTTACCTAATTGCTCACAATGATACAAATAACTTCTAGTACTATCAAATCAAATATTTGATTTGATAGTACTGGAACTTCTAGTACTGTCAAATCAAATATTTGATTTGATAGTACTGGAAGTTAAAGATATTTCATAACAAATTAGCTGTTTAAGTAACCTCACTTTTACACAATAAATAGGAAAGAAACAAATGAGAACTAATTTTATTTAGGTACTAAAGTAATTTAGTAATTTAAAATGTTTATAAAAATACTTAAGTTTGGACACAGTTTTCTCGCCAATTGTTTATGTAGTCTATACTATCTTTCTTAACTTTAGTAAGTAAGGTAGGTACATAAACATCATACATAATAATTTAATTCATAAGACTGGCCTAGTTGTGCACAAACCGATTAAAATAATATGTGTTTTATAAATTACTTACCTCGAAGTCTTGAAAATTCCGAGGTAATCTTGTACATATCATTTTGTTCGATAACTTTACTTAGAGTACTCATTGCTTATTTCAGTGCAAGTAGATTTATCTAAAATAAATCAAAAATACAGCCTAGAATACAGCCAAATATTACAGATACAAAATTATTACAAGTATCGTCAGACAATTGTTGGTTAATGTGATGAAATAAAACGAATATTACATCGTTAACCTTGTGACGAAGTTAATAATGTATCGGCAGTCTGTAATTTGTTACTGCCCGTCGTAATGTAAATCGTACAGCAGAAAAACATGTTTTCGTATTGTTTAGTACTTTTCGCTCAACAATCAAGACAATCAAATAAACATATGTCGAGTAGCTGTCAAAGTCAAAGTTGTCAACCTGACAGTAATACTTTTATTTATCAGTGTTACTATTACACCAACATCATATTCTTTCCCCAGAATTATTTTTAAACTGACAAAGAAGATTCCCAATCTAAATATTAGTGGTGCGTTGCGTGCCAATCAAATCAACAAAATCGACAAACCTCTAAACAACCTTTATACAGACAAGAGAAGTTATAAACGTTTCTCACAACCGTGCGTGTCATTGTATGTAGGTAGTTTTATGCATGTCAACATTTGGATGTTACCTGGTAACATTTACTTCACTGTGATTGGGTTTATTTTTGGTAATACTTTATTGTACCGCGTGCTTTCCGATCACTGTTTTATGAACAGTTGAGTTTGAAATATCATTTTTTGCATCCCGTCCCATTTGCCCAAGATTCACGATACAACAATTAAATTGGGTGACTCCTCCAGTGACCACGATCGGTGTAGTCCACCTGAAACGTTCAGAGATATTAGCATTAATTTTCAATTTCACATTCATATTTATAGAAAAGGTAACTTTAAGGTCATTGACCTTAACAAAATCTTTGTATCTAGTGGTGGAAAGTGCCTGAAAACAATGTAGTTTCATTATGTCCGGGTGTCTCTGTCTGTAATCAAATCTAGCAAGTTTAAGCAGTAAATATTGACCAACTTCTTGATCTCTGATTCACCCATGTAAAGTCATGGTGTTGAATCTTAGAGCATTAAAAGCTTGGTGTGTTCGTATTCTACTCTGCCTGGAACCATAGCACACGGTACTAATAAAGTCATAGAAGTATGAATAGTGATTTTTTTTAAATCTATGAATTAAGTAATTATTTGGCAGGGTGTTTTTTTATTATTATTTTTCATTGCAATGGCTTATCGTCGTAGAGAGAAGATAGGCACAGGAACTAAATATTCGTATGCTGCACCTACGGTATAATATATATATGTATATATATATATATATATATATATATATATATATATATACATATATATACATACACTGAGCAGAAAGCAAGTTATTGCTGCATGAGTGATTATTTGGAGCCCGAGCGCTAGCGAGGGCTCTAAAAAGCACGAGTGCAATATAACTTACTTAATGCGAGGTGCATAATCCGCTTTTCTTTCAACTACTGCAATAAAAGTAAGTGAAAAATAAAACTGAAGACAAATTACAAAAGTTAAAAAGTTGTTTACATTCTTCGAGCAACACGGAAGGGAGTAGCCATACGCTGCATTCCCCTCTGTCAAGGTACAAGCAAAATTAGGCATATGCATGCATGTCTATGTGTTAGTTGTGTGTGACTCATATGTACACAAATTATATTTTCTTTTATGTCATTTTTGTGTTCTGTGTTTGTGACAATGTCATAATTACTATCAAGTGACAGTTTAAGTTTTGTATGTAGGTGTGCGGAACTAAACTTGTGTGCACATTTCCCCCCGCAAAAAACGCCAGAAAAATTGTCATAGTAAATTGTCGCTTTGCCCACTTCCTCCGTCCGGTACGGAGGCCGTGTTGCTCGAAGTTTACATTCCCACCTTTTATCTTTATGGCCAGTATTTTTTTTTAGGCAATACACTTGTCAATACATGGTCAATACACACGTCCCTATGTAAACTCCATACGGCCGTTAGATTGGCCAACCTTCTTTATGACATGTGACAACTATTGTCCCGCAATTTAAAAAAAAACCGGCCAAGTGCGTGTCGGGCCACGCGCAGTAAAGGGTTCCGTAGTTGCGAATGACAACTTTGAGTTCACACTGTTTACACTCGCACCTCACAGTTTAACGACCAAAAACAGCTATCAATAAAGATTGTATGAAATTTTACATTTTCCAGTACATTTTATAAGTTGGTTGCCTATAACTTTTTAGTTTGCACTTAGTACCCAGCTCTGATAGTTTTCCTTTCAACTTCAGTATATATACTACTGCTATAATTTTTTTCACGTATCCATATATAACCGTTTAGCAGTTAGAGGGGGGGGGGGGGGGGGGGGACACGTACCTCTAACAAAAATTTGCACTTTAAAACCAAATATTTCGGAAACTGATCCCTAAATCGAAAAATGGTGTTCTCAACCTCACAATATTTTTGAAAGACCTATTTAACGATACCCCACACGATGGGTAAGTAGAGAAAAAAAAATTACTCCCGCACTTTACTTGTATGGAAGCTACCCAAAAAAAAAAAATTTTTTTCAAGATTTTTTTTTACAAATATTTTTCCATGATTAATATACATACTCATACCAAATTACAGCTTTCTAGTACTTATAGTCTCTGAGTAAAACCGCGGACGGACAGACAGACAGACAGACAGACAGACATGGCGAAACTATAAGGGTTCCTAGTTTACTACGGAACCCTAAAAAGAACCACTCAAAGAATAGAACTAAACAGTGCAGTAAAGGATTTCCATACATTTTTGCTGCACTAGAGCAGCAAAAATGTATGGAAATCCTTTACTTAGTTTTTTTTTACTCCTAGTGCAGCAAAGTTGCGCATTGTGCTGGATATGTAGTGCAGTTATAATAGAATTGCAGCGTAGTTGGAAGAAAAACATATTTAAGTACCTACTCAAGTCTTCAAAGGAGCTGCATCCGGCTTTTATCAGTGCATCCGCTTTCTGCTTTCCTCTAGGGCTCCGTGGTGTTTCATAATTTATATTAGAAACCTTTTACATCTTCCCAGCATAAATGTATTAAATAAAACCAGTGATACCTATTAGTTCCTTGAAAGAGTAGGAAGTAAGTAGTAGCCAGAAATAGCTGAGAAATAGAAAGAAAATTCCATTCTAGGTACTTTGTGTAGTAGGTAGGTATTCAGATTTAAACCGCTATATCTATTTAGGGAGCAAGTATACGAGTCAATCATGGAAACAGGATATCTGTACATAGGTATACTTATTTAAGTATGCATGGGATCTAAACAAAAACAACAAAAAAAAATTGTGCCCAGCATTTGGCCCATAGGTAAAGTTGTTCAGTTCGACGGGCTGAACAATTCACGTTCTCAACAAAGATTGTACTTACAACTTTTGGAACAAGGCTGAAATCAAGAAAAATTTATGAGTTTTTCCATAGTACGTTTAACGTATTGGAGTGCTGTTTTTTTTTTCACGACAGGCTTGTTCACAGAAACAAAAGTTTTTCGGGTTCTGGGTTCTTCATATATTTTTTTTTGTGTTTCCATTTCAGTTGCCCGGTTAATATGTAGGGTAATGTGAAAAATAAAATTTAGTTCTCAGCAACAAGCATACAACACTAAGCATTGATAAACACATTATTCATGGTGATAAAGGCAACGTATATTTGATTTAAATAACTTTATTTAAATACGTAACAACGGGTTATTCTCGTAAATAGTCAGCTACTGGCCGACATGTTTCGACCTCATCCGAAGATCGTCCTCAGGGCGTCCCAATCCGCACTGGTTCCGTTGTTACGTAAGTATTTTAATAATGTCTACAGGTATCCTATATCACATTAGTTTTAATCAATAAATTAACTATGTATAAATAATTTTTTTAGAGTAAATTAGCTTTTAATCGAAAAATGTTTTTATTTTTAAATTTGATCATATTTAGGAATAAAGAAATGAAATGATATGGTGGCGGTAGTTCGCAGCCTCTTTATTACAATCCTCATTCATGTTCAAGAGCTATGAATTATCAAGCATGGCTTGGCCTAAATACAAAACACACAGACACACTTTATCGCACCAAAAAAATTATGACATAAACTAAATAGCTAGAAATTAAAAAAAAAACCGGCCAAGTGTGAGTCAAACTCGCGCAATGAGGGTTCCGTACAATATGCTTCGTGAACACACACACAATGTGCAAAAAATGTTTTATTCAATTGACTAGCGCCATCTAGTGGTATTTTAGTGAACTATTTCCCTAGATGAACTTATTATAGTGAGTTTACCACTTAATTTTCAAGTGATAGAATTCTTATTATTTTTCCTGTAATCTTCAAGGAATGAACTATATTTTGTAATTTTTTCAAAATTTTCGGCCCAGTTGTTTCGGAGATCAGGGGGGGGGGAATGGTCAAATTTTGCCTTCTTTCGTGAATAAAATCAAAAGTATTGATTTTACCCGAACAAAAAAAAATATTTTTGAGATCCTCATAATGAGCCCTTTCATTTGATATATGACACAGTAAGGTTTGCAAAACTTTTTTTTTTAATTTTGTAATTGGGCCCCTGAAAATGACATTTATTTAAAAAAAATCTTTATTTACTTTGCAAATCCGTGTTTGGGTCATAGGATTACACCATCTTACCAAATTTCACATAATTTGGTTCAGTAGATTCGGAGAAAATCGGCTGTGACAGACGGACGGACGGACAGACAGACGCTCGAGTGATCCTATAAGGGTTCCGTTTTTCAACTTTTGTACGGAACCCTAAAAATTGTGTAAGACATTAAAAGCATATTTTCTTTCATGCCTCCTGCTCTCATGAGGAAGGTACGAATAGGAACTAATATACACAAAGGGGCATATTACACTCAAGTACCTTTGACAGCATCGCCTTACTAAATTGCGTTACGCCAATTTAATTATTGCTTTTATGGAGGGCTTTTAGTAGCTTTTAGTAGCAAGCGTCGGCATGATCGACTCTCCTTAAGTGAATTGACGTCCACGGCTGTGGCGGGGCACATTTCTACTAGGTACACATGTACTCTGAGATGAGAATGGTAAAGTTACAGCAAATGTGTCTAAATTGGTTTTTAGAAAAATGTATGCTTTTTAAATTTATGAAAATGTGCTATTATCTCAAAACTGATTTCGTTATTCGTTGAAAGTTTTCATTGAGATAGATAATCCTGTATTATTATATATCTATCTATATAATCTTGTATTATGTTTATTTTAAAATTATCAAAAAACTCTTAGTTTCAGAATCAGAATCCCTAACAGAATATATACCTACCCGCAAGAAAAAAAGGGGATAATAGGAGAAAACAAATTTAGACTTCCCATAAAAACTCGACCTGATCGGTAAATATGTATAGGAAGGCCAGTTTTTTTTTCTCCGATTTTTGCCTTTTTTCTTGTGGGTCTATATTATGTTAGGGATTTTGATTTCAACATTAAAAAGATAGACTACCTGTTAATTTTCATACAAAAAGCGATAACGCATTCCACCCCTTAAACATAGTCAAATTTCATATTTTTTCCACACATTATTGATAAATTGGAGAAGTAGGGCTGTACGTTTTGATATATTGCTTACAACAAAAGTTATGAGCATCTAAGTAAGTATTCATATTTTTACATAAAAAATACCCGGAGCATTTTAATTTATTTAAATTAGTCTAAACCGAATCAATAAAAAAAAGGTAAGCCCTAGATTTAGGTGTGTTAAATCGAATGACACCAAAATTTTCTCATTTCATAAAGGCTTAGGGGGGTGGAAGAGTTTTTTGTATAAAAATTACAGGCAGTCGATCCTCTTAAGAGGTTATTGATGTTTTTGAAGGTTAAATTATATTTGAGAAATAACGAAATCGATAAAAGTGGTCGTGATCGCGAATATTTAAAATCAACATAAATCCTACTCGTTCATGTCCTTTATTCCTGTGCTCTGTCCCTGTGCTACGAGTCGTAGCTAGTGATGTGCCGTTTCCAAATTTCCGTTTCTGGGGAACGTCCCTTATTTCCGTTTCTGGGAATGTTCCTGGGAATGTTCCCAATTGCAGGGGAACGTCCCCGTCTTATTCAGGAAAATGATATGAATGCTACGTTGTTTTCCGTTGTGTTCAGGATCAGATGATAGTGATAAGGTAATTTTATAATCCAATATTAAAGTTTGTTTTTTGTAAATAATGATTTCTTTCAATTAGATTTTAAGTATTTACTATTAGTTTAGTTAAGTTTGTGATTTATTTTATTTACATCTTACTACTTCTAAAGAAACATAAGTGAGTTTCTCTTATTGCTGGAAATACAAAAATAGAAGATTATAAATATTAAAATATTGTGGCAATGATAAAAATTCAAGACTTTCAATAATTACTATAAACGATTATTTTCAGTCATTACTTTACATCATAAAAGAAACTAACCCCAAGCAACAGAAAAAAAAGGTTTAACATTATAAAAAACGGTCAAGTGCGAGTCAAACTCGTGCAATGAAGGTTCCGTACAAAAATGTTCCCTTCTTTTGAGCTTTGAATTTGACATGTGCTTTAAAAATATATCAGATTGTCTGTTTCTCTAATTGGCGGGATGCTGCGCCCCCCGAACTCACATTTGACATGTACTTTCAAATTGATCAGATGGCCTATTTTTTTGTCTGGCGGGAGCTGCGTCCCCCAATCCCTCTTCTTTTAAAATTAATACGGGTTGCAATAACGCCCATAGTTAACATACAGTGAATCTGTATATATAAAAAAGTGAGACTATTTGTATAAAGAAAAATAACTTGTAAAGTAATTACATTTACTTGGGACAATTGATCCAGGTTGGCAACTCCTATTTCAAGGACGAGGTCTTTTGTCAAATCCAACTCGGCTGGACAGCGTTCGGGAAGCTCCGCAGCGTCTTCTCGTCCAAAATATCTCAGTGCCTAAAGTGATGATTTACGGATCCGAAACATGCTCCCTTACTATGTGCCTCATAAGAAAGCTCAAGGTCGCTCAACGAGCTATGGAGAGTGTTTCTCTACGAGATCGAAACGAGGAGATCTGTAAAAGAACCAAGGTCACCGACATAGCCCAGCGGATTAGCTCTTTAAAGTGGCAGTGGGCGGGTTAGTATATATTTGTTTCTCTATTTAAACGGAGAAAACACGGTGCAATAAAAGTAAAACCCAGCTAGGTATATTTTTTCTACCAAAACCTTCTACAGACTTTAATTCAATTAGTATTAAGTCTCAGCCATTTCCAATATTCTCATATATCATTTCATACATTTTTTAATTCATTGGCATCCTTTTTAATATAGACTATACCCATGACTCTACTTTCGAGTAAATTAAAATTACACATTTTTCAAATTAAAGAAAAACTCATTAATTACCTCAAACGCCTCGAAAGAGACTATTACTTTAGATAAATACCAAAAATTTAAAACAGGACTGAATTTCCAAAAACACCGAAAAATTAATTTATTTAAACAGTATTAAATCAATCGGTCGGTGAAATTTACGCTTATCAAGTGACTTTAGACCGATACACAACCAGTGATTTAATATTGACGCAAAAAATGTTTTTACGTGTAATTTTTTTCCGTCTGCTTACGAATTCGATTCCATCCTGTATATCAATAATTCTTTTTAATTAATTTGATACGATAAAATTGTCAGATTTTAGTTTTTTTTTCCTTTTTTAATACTATATGACCTTGTTTCCTGCCAAATTTCATGAGGATACAACGGGAAGTACCTTATAGGTTTTGATTCCTTTGCAAATATGCAAAATATGCGACATAAACGGAAATATCTTTTGACTGCATTGACTTATAAGTTTGATTTTTGCACACCTTCAAGGAAATATAAATTTCATGTTGATAAATTCCCACGTTTCCAAGAAAAAGGCTCTTGACAGACAGACGGAAGGACAACGAAGTAATCCTACAAGTGTTCCTTTTTTACCTTTTGAAGTACGGAACCCTAAAAACCATATAATGTAAAGTAATTATAGGAAAAAAAACAAAATTAGTCAAAATGTTGGTTTTAGTATTAAGTCATGCGTAAACGATTTTATTTACATGTTGATTATTAATGTTGTTTAATAATATTTGTCAATTTTTTATGTTAACGTAATACTCTTAAAAGATTTAAGAATGAAATGTATGAAGTTTTTTTTAGATTAATAATTCGTATCCTACGGAAACTCATCTCGTTCTCGGCATCAAAGAAACGTTCCCGGCAATAAGGGAATGTTCCCTGTAAATTTGGGAACATTTCCAGGGAACATTTCCACATTTCTCGGAAATGTTATTGATTATTGGAAATATTTATATTATGAGCATATCAAGTAACGCATTTACATTAATTTAATGCATTTGCATTGGTAAAAAAATTGCCTGATAAATAAAATTACAACTTTCCCTGACATTTCCATTTATTGGAAACGTTTCCGGGAACGAATTTGGAAATCTGGGGAATATGGAAACATTTCCGGAAACGGCACATCACTAGTCGTAGCGCATCTTTATCGTCGTAGCTGTTTGTAACACTTGTAACTTACAATGTACGTACATGACATGACGTCTTAGAAATCTTTACTTCCCTTTTGTGAATAAACTTCGCTAAGCCACTTTGGAAAACTATGACAACACATTAAAGAACATCAGCGTGGACGCAAGAACATTCTTTTCAAATTGTTTAAAATAGAAATATGAATTGCTGTTGACGAACAGTGACCGATATTGGCTTCCTTTTAATTTATTTGCTCTTACACAGGTTTAGGTCCTTTTTCCATACTTGTAAGCACTGGCAATTATTATCTACTAATAAATCTAGGTTCTTTAAGATATATAATTTTTGAAATCACGAACAACGAATATTCCCAAGGACGTCTTTGGAATATGACTCGCCACAGTCACTACGAACTACGAATGTACGAAAAGAAAAAGAAAGGTAGGTACTTACCCAAGTCAAAAAAAAAGAAATGGTCCCACGTTGATCCCTTGCTGTCCTTCAACGATTGCTGCGAGAACTGACACTTGACAAATGAGTTCAAAGATTAGATTAACCTATATTTATAGGCCGATTTAATTATTGTTTTTCTATAGGCATGCCACAACAATGCCCCCTAGTCTTTCAATGGACACCCACTGTATCCGAGATGATTATCTCATTGATGACATATAAGTACTTCATGTTTACAAATATTACAAAATTATTCGTCAATGTTAAGACAACAAGCAAAAGAAGGTAAATAAACATGGGCTGGATATTTTTCTGTTATAATTGGGCAAACAAAACAATATTGGGTTGTTATAATATTGATTTTGATGAATAAAATCAGTTGTTTCATTATAGGTTCTTGGACTTTTTATTTTGCTCTACTGCATAGACATGAAAAAATTTTAACTTCTCTACTGTCTTCAGTCTTCAAGGGCTCAAAGATTTGTTCAGAAATTTCTAAAGAAAATAGGCTTCTTATGAAAATCTTACATCAACTCATTTTAAGTAATTAATTTTACTTTACTTATGTAATTATTTTGTTAGTAGTTTTTATTCATTTAAAGTAATTGTACATTATGGCCACAGGATTCGTCAATATGCTTCGTTTAAAAAGTTTACAGAACGTAATACGTACTAGCATTTGCCAGCGGCTTTGCTTGCGTCTAATAAGATTATTCGAGAACACTTTTTCTGGAATAAATTGATTACAGTATTATGTAAAATATATATATCATCTATTTACCCCTATTTGACCCCGTTAAGCAAAGAATTTTAGAGAATGCACTTAAATTAACTTTAAAATTTACCTAAAATATAGAGAGTACCAACCACAGTGGCAACTTTTCCGGTAGCTTGCAAAATAATTTTGATAACTTTCAGGGACGATTTTTTACCCTTTATTTTAAGATTAATTTTACCCATTATTAAGTTTACCCGTTATTTACCTAAGGTGATAAATGCGATTTCATACTGATGACTCTAAACAGAATCATTTTTCCATATTACTTATCAATCTTTTTTGACTCCTTTAAGGCATGTTTTTCGAAAGAATATTATTCGTGTTCTTATTTACTTACAAAATTTCGTGTTTTTACCTTGAAAACTCACAGACTTCCTTACGAACTTATTCCCCTATTTAACACCCTTAGGGAATTTATTTCCAAAAATCCTTTCTTATCACAGACTCCCTCAAATAATGGTTCAAATACCGGGCTGGTCATGATTCAGATACAGATTGGCCTGGGTCTTAGATATTTTAAATATGTGTATCTATTTTAAAATAAAGTATCGTTAGGTTAGTATCCTACGACAAATTTCACAACTTATTGTGGCTAGCTCACTCGGTGAATTGATATAATCCCAATTTCTAAATAGTATTAATTGTGATATTCTATCGGACTGTTCCACATAGCTGGTACTACTGGTAGCGTTATAACTTTGTATTAACATATCATCAGAAAACGAAAGCATTATTCACAAAATATATCTTACTAGCTGTTACCCGCGGCTCTGCCCGCGTAATATATAGCCTATATCCTTCTCGGTACCTTATCCTATGAGTATGCAAAATTTCATAATAATCAGTTCAGTAGATACGGCGTGAAAGCGTAAGAAACAAAGAAATGAACAATCAAACTCACTTTCACATTTATAATATTAATTAGGATATCTCAGTTTAAGCAAGTTTAGGCTAACGTAGATTAACGCCATCTAGTGATGATGATAGAGACGACGGTGCTGCAGAACTGCAGTCTAACTATGATCGTCTACCCTCCAATATTTTTGTATGAGGTTGGTAGATAGAATAATATTGTTTTTGCTGTAAGTGAGTTCTGTCAATATGAATATAGCAATAAAATATATCAAGGGAAGCATGTCAAGCAGACGCCATAACTTTTTCAAGAAGATTCATCAAGTTTTTTTAGTCTGCACTACTGGAACACGAACTTCCCTGTACCGGCATTTATTACCCGGAGCAGTCAGAGGATTTGGCCTACACTCTCCACGCTAGCCAGACGGGTTGGAGAGGTCACTTTGATGTTTATAAGTTTTTATTAGCTTGCGTTTCCTACGATATCTACGGGAAGACTTGGAGTGGTCCTATTCTACTCTGCCAGGAACGACACGGCGTAAAGTTGCCGACACCAATCCAAGTATGGCCCATGCCCAATGTTCAACTAGTAAACACATTCAATGCAAGCCTGCTGGGCTGTCGACCTTCTCGTTTACTGCATTTATTACATGTACCTAAACGAGGTTCATGTTGCATAATTGCATACTTTTATAATTGTTTATTTTTACTCGGAATGAGAAAGGTCATTTCCAAAAAGCAACCGGAAATAAGCTCTCTCCATTACCTGTGCATTAAAAATAAGTTCAATGTAATGGTAAAACCGGCAAGTATATCTGTAATATTTTGTTTACATGGATACTTTTGCTCTTACACAGTACATATCAATATTGTATAAACACTGTCAACAAGAATTTATGCCACGTTTATGCTCATATTTTTTATTCGCCATAACTTGTAGATAAAGAGAATATGGACGTGTTAGGGTATCGTCATAAGTATTGTGTGATATCCAAACTTCCATACAAATATTATAAATGTGAAAGTAACTAGTCCTTCTGTCCATCCGTCTGTCTGTCTGTCTCGCTTTCACGTCAAAACTACTGAACCGATTGAAATGAAATTTGGTAAACAAGTCTAGAGCCTGAGAAAGGACACACACTTTTTTCCACGCGGACAAAGTCGCAGGCAGAGTTAGTAGGCTATCTTTTTTTTTTTGTAGGAGCTCGATGGCCCAGTAGTCGTGCCAGATATACCTATCGAATAGAAACAAAATTTCTTAAATCGTTGCAGGCGTCTACGAGAAATCGGGGAACATTACATAAAAAAAAATCCGACGAATTGATATCCTCCTCTTTTTTTGAAGTCGGTTAAAAAGTGTACCTGCACTCCTTCTGCGCTGCTATCATCCTTTACTCCCCGCCGTCTTGATTAGTGGAAATTGTACTAAAAAGCATTTTACCAGACAAAGGTTAAGGCAATGAAGGTAAGGTGAAGGTAGATTTCGAAGTTCAGCGGCCGGCAACAGTGACAATGACACGTGTCACGTGTCGCATCGTCCGGTAATTTACTAACTAGTTACTACTAGTTGAGGAGCTCTAAGGCCTAGTGGGCGTAAGCATTATATATAAGCGTTTCCGCATGTTAAGCAACCCCGGGCGCGGTCCTCACTTGGATGGGTGACCGCAAGTGGCATTAAAATATCTAGAGCTCCTCCGTGCTTCGGAAGGCACGTTAAGCCGTTGGTCCCGGCAGTCATCATTGATGGCAGTCGTTAAGCTATGTCAGATGCCTTTAGGCAGCTTGAAAAATCACACCTGTGTTGCCCACTTACACACACGAAAAACTAAATAACTAACTAGTTACTCAAACGACCAGAATATTAAGTTTGTGGGTCTTTAGTACCAGTGTAAACCATTATCCAACCAAAATAAGTAAACATTAATGCTATCTCAGATGTCATTGCCAGATACATATATACATAATGTCTCATCTTTCTCCCTAGTAGGGTAGACAGAGGCCGTTGTTGGTACGTGAAGGTAGAAAACCAAATCAATATAGTGATAGGCTGCTAGCTACATCGCCGATTGACATGATTCCTCTTATTTTTGCCCATTCCTTCGATCGTTTTTGCGAGATGCGAAAAGCAGTACTACATTCTACGTTTTTTCCTTGTCCAGCATGGAAGTGAAGCGTTGCCAACTATCGGTGAATTATGACGAACGTCTAGTAAGTACTTGTCTTAGTTTTAAGAGTTTCGTACCCAGAGCGTACAAACGGGACGAGATTCACGAGACTTCGATGCTTGTCTGTTTGTCTGTCTGTTACCAGGGGTACTATTTTTGAGACACTCGTCTTCGAACGATTTTTGTATCGAAAAATGGTTCGAAAACGAGTGTCTCGCGTTCAAAATTAGTACTCCAGGCTGTATCTTATAAACCGTGATAGCTAGACAGTTAAAAATTTCACAGATGTACATAATATATAATAAAAACTATAAAGCTAAAAATTTCACAGATGTAATATATAGCAAAATATAATAAAAACTATATTAATAAAAACTAAAAACAGAATAAAATATGCCGCTTTTTGCTCGATATTAACAACGGCAATTGCTAACGCTTAAAATATTCACAGAATATTTAGTTGGATATTTACGTTAAAAAATAAAAAAATAAATCAAAATTTTTTTTTTTTTTTTTATTTTGATTTGTCTATTTTACAGAATAAAGTGCTCGTAAACAAATAGAATTTTACAATGTTACTTCGTGCTAAATTACTTACATAGGTCGCATATATGTATATTAGTCCGACACACTAGTACCTAAACTAGGCCGAGCCTGTATCTTAGATACTAGGTCCTTCCATATTCGTAACATCACAATAAACTCAATAATCTAATCACATCATGCATTTTTTTATATTATTAAAGGGAGTAAGTTATATTAACAACAAAAACTATTTTATCAGAAGACAGGTGTTCCTCTAAACCATATTTAGCAGCTACCTACAATATTGTCAGTTAACGCGAGGTTGGCGTAAACTAGTGTGAATCACACGCACGCTGTGCGATTGTATAAGATGCGTATGTAGTGCAATAGCAGGCAACAGTAAGTACCACAGAACAATATTACTCGTAAAATAAAATTATTAATTTAATTTCCCTTACAACAAACTTGTTATTTTAAGCCGTTTTTGCTCGATAGTCTAATGTTGTATAGATATTGGTCTAACCCTTCGTGCGCGAGTCCAACTCGCACATGGCCGATTTTTTTTTAATTTAATAGTTTGAATTTCAGATTAATTTGAGCGGCAACAGCGACCGGTGCGACCGGTTGCGTGTTTTTAAACAGGTTGTTTAACTTCAAGTCCGCCTTTTTAGAATATAAGTAGTAAATTAGTATGATTTATATTCATGTGCCATCCACGCTGGTCTGGGAGCTATGAAAAAACATAGAATGTACCAGCTGCTTCCCTTTCCGCGCAGATCGTAAAAGCCGATCGATAGAATGGGCGAAAATCTAAGGAATCATGGCAATAGGCGATGCGGCTAGCAACGCATCACTATTTTGATTTCATTTGCCATTTAAACGCCCACTATCATGCTAAACGTAGCTTTAGGTCTTACAGACCTGGGCTCTGTCTACCCCGCAAGGAATAAAGACGTGACATGATAAGACATACCTTTGACCGTGAACTTGTATACTTTGTGAAGAGACTAAATGTATGTGTAATGATATAATTCGATAGTTTTTCAAAAGTAGCACAAATAGCGTCGCATGAGAGTATTTGGTAAGGAACTAGGTCATTCACGTAAATGGCCTTATGATCGTTGGTTTTAAAACAAAATCTCTTAATTAATTTATACTAAGCAATAATACCTTTTCCTTCGTAACGATGCGTAAAATATTCATAACTACTGCCTACGCATGATCATACCTATATCATTTGCAGCCGCATATATTATAATCTGGTTTTGTCTGAACAACTTCCCGTACTGCGGCAATGCCATCGCTTTGCTGTCAAGGATTTTTTAAAATATTTTTTGTTGTAGTTATTCTATTGTATATTTTTATTTATTAAGTTAAATTTCCAATCATTTATTACATTCACTTATTTAATAATACAGGTCGTCAATTATTATATAATAACATAATAGCTTTAAAACCCGCCCTGTAACGTTTCTGGCGCAAAGGTGCCTAAAACGCTGGCTGCATTACCACGCTGAATGGCTATTGCCATTCTTTGCACCAAAAACGTGCCAGAGCGGGAGTCACCGTTGTTTTCGTTGTATTGTATATTATATATCTTACTGAGCCACTTGGAAATTATTCCTACTTACTACTTGAACTTCTTACAAGTTCTATGCTAATCATAGGACCCAATAGAATTAATTATATCAAGATATTTACCGTGATTATTGTTGTTTCTTTGAGTTTTCGATATTTTGAACCATGATCCCGAAGGAACCTTGTCCAGTTACATGGTCCATGTAACTGGACGAGGTCGATCGAAATAATCTAATGTTGATAACAGTGAAATATTTAAAGGGGATCCCATACAACAAATATCATTTAGGTAGGAGAGGTATAGATGATGGGTATTAAAAATATCATTTGGGTCATTAATTTAGCTCTTCTAATTGTCTTGATAGCAAACTGTAGAGGCTCGAAGGTTTTCTAGACATCACATTTAAGAATGCTCATATTATTTTAAAAAATCTCACCGAATGCTACTGAATTTAGAGATCCTTAAAATTGATAATTTTGTATGGAAAACTGTAAATTAAATCGAAAATAAATCATCCATAAAAAATAATGTTTTCTTATGTTTTCGCGATTGTTACCCATTTAAATAAAACTATTTTAATACGGTTTTTATCGCGTTTAATACATTATTTATACACCTAACGTTTCGAGCACTTTACAGTGTTCGTGGTCGCAGGTAGACACCTACCTACCTACTACGTCTACCTGCGACCACGAACACTGTAAAGTGCTCGAAACGTTAGGTGTATAAATAATGTAATAAACGCGATAAAAACCGTATTAAAATAGTTTTATTTAAATCCATAAAAAATGTACAAAATACACCTGGGCTTGACGGCTTCCAATCTTATGGGTAGGTAATTGGGTGTAAATATTGGTTATGTAGATTTTTTGTGGTGTCTCGATCAGTGAGGTCGTTGTGCTCTGAACTTAAAGGTCATGCGGCTACTAAGCCAGTTCTTCTCTACTCATTGACATTGGCTACACTTGCCTGCATGGCCACGTAAATATTGGTTCCAACTGTGAATTCGGTTTACTTGTTACCGGTGTTTCGACATGTCGCGACGTATTTCGCAACAAATGTCTATTTTCAAAAAGCGACTATGATTCGCTGTGGCGGCGTTGCAATCGTGTTCACTATTCTAATAAATTGCAAGTTATGTTATGTTAGCTCCAGTGATTCTGATATTGATTTGAATTCTTATCAATTGATTGCTAAATATGGATACCAACCGGAGAAACATCGAGTGGAAACGGAAGATGGTTACATAGTGAATTTGTTCAGATTGGTCAACAATGGACCTCCAGTGCTCATGGCTCATGGTGTCGCTGACAGTTCGGATTCCTGGCTGGTGCTGGGACCCACCATGTCTCTAGCTTACCAGTTAGCAGACGCTGGATTCGACGTGTGGCTGTACAACTCGAGAGGAAACAAATATAGCAAAGGCAATACCAAAGACTTCACTGACAGGGAATACTGGAATTTTAGCTTCGAAGAAATGGCAACACAGGATATGCCAGCATGCATAGACCATATTCTGAAAGAAACATCACGAGAGAAAATAAATTATGTTGGATTTTCTCAAGGAACAACCATATTTTTCATATTGTCCAGTTCAAAACCCGAATATAATGAGAAAATTAATCATGCTGTGCTGTTGGCACCAGTGGCATATGTCAACACTATAGAATACCCATTTATAAATCTGTTAAGCAGATATTTGAAGTTTCTCATTCAGCTGTTTGATAAACTCGGGATACATGAAATATTCGCGGAAAATGTGCGGCGAAAACGACAAGGAATTGAATGCACGGATTCACTGTTATTGTGTGACGTAGAATACTTTGTGAATTTCGGAGTAACAAATTTTGAAAACTTAGCTTTGAATAAAATTGATGTTATTGACAGCCATATACCGTCTGGTGCATCTACTAAGACATTTGCTCATTTTATTCAGGGTTACAGGAACAAACAGTTCCAAAGGTTTGATTACGGGTTAGGGACAAATTTGGTGAAATATGGATCTATTCAGCCTCCAAGTTATGATTTATCAAAAGTGACAGTACCATTAAGTTTATTTGTAAGTGAATCGGATAGATTGAGTGATCCAGAAGATGTGAAAATTCTTGTGCGTAAACTGAATAGCATCAAACGAATTTTTCCTTTGAATAAAACTATAGACTTTACTCACATAGAATATGCTTATGGTAAAAGAGTGAATGAATTTGTAAATTATCCATTAATAAAAATTTTATTAGAAGAAACCAAAAATACTAATGAAATATGACATATTATACCTATTTAAGCCCCACACTAGGCACACTAGCGACGCCAATAATTTTATTCCTAATACTTTACAAATAGAAAGAAATGCAAGAATGTAAGTCATATAAGCCTTAGTAAATAACCTGAATAATTTTTGGAATCATGTTTAATATTATTAGAATCAGTGAGAATTATAAAAATCAGATTACCGATTATATTAATCACTATTCCTCATAATGACTGATTATTAATATTAAAACATGAATTTAAAAATACTTCAGGTTATTTACTAAGGTTTATATGATTTACTTTCTTTAATTTCTTTCTATTTCTAAAGTATTAGGAATAAAATTATTGGCGTCGCTAGTGTGCCTAGTGAGGGCCCTTAATACCATTACTTTTTCTTTTGTAAATATAGAAAATTAAGGAATTCTAATGGAATACTTTCCTAAGATTGATTTGTATAACGCATGACATGGTCAGAAGCGTCTGATATCATGTGGGCCTTGAAAACTAGCAGTGTGCAATAAATGCACGGAGTAGAAACATTCACATATTTATCAGTGTCGTCCAGTTTGAGTGAAGGTTTTATATTAAGTAATTTTTAGTCCGTTCCTGTTTCTATTAATCTTTGACAGAACAAACACGAAGTCTCTGTTTTACCTTGGGCCAAACTTTTGTCCGGCTATTTATCTATAAAGGTCGCATTTCTTAACCATTTCATAAATTTTATGGACGGATTCGAAAATTTAATAGAGCATATTAACAAAATATTAGATAACTGACTTGACAATGCAATCCACATAAATTATTTTTAAGTTGTTACTCCTAACTACCTCCGTTAAATATATAAGTAGGTACGCGTAATTAATAAAAATGTAGTAATTTATTTAAAATTAAAGCGGATGCTTTTTAGATTTTTGTAGTAGCTCTCAAAATAAATATTTTTTTATATATACTGCGTTTTTTTTTTACAATGATTTTTAACTATATTTCTTCCAAAGAACAGATGCATAGATACATGCTCCGTAAGAAACTATCATCATTCCCTGTCCTATCCATTAAGGGGCAAAAACTCACCTCTAAAACTTGTACTTTTCTTACGGTACTGAAAGTGGAAATGAAACTGCATAAAAATGCGCCATCCTGCGACCTTAATCAGTCTAGTCAATGGGAGTCCAACGCTGAGCTTGCCTGTGGTTGCCATTTGAGAACCTTTCTCCCCTTCTGCCATTGAAGTGGCAGTGAGCGGGGCACTAGTGCATAAAAGTCAGTTTATTTAAATTCGAAAATTCAACATACAGATAACAAAAGAAAATTCACACTGGTCAGTTCGCGGGCTGGCGAAAAATCGAAAATATTTTTTGGTTCATGTGTCTGGCACTCATCACAACCTTGAATGGAAATCAATTTACTGGTGGATATTAAAAAGAGTGTATCGGACGGTTTCAATATTCATGTCTACCTATATGTTGCGTTGGTTGCGTTAGATACCAGCAAAAGTTATTAAATATATTATGTCTAAATAAGCTGTTGAGTATATATTGATATTGCGTGTCGCAAAAGTAATTGGTCAAGGCTACGACTACGATAGTTAGAAAAATAGATTAAGTTTTTATTTATCTTTAGTAAGAGGCAAATCTTAGATAAATATCAACGCACAACCGAAACTACTGTACCTAGAGACTTAAAATTTGGTACAGATTCCTTTTATGATATGAGTGAGCAAAAAAAATGATTTTTAGAAATTCAACTAAGAGTTAACGGTCAGTCGCGGAACAATTATTTGTTTATGTATATTTGTGCCATTTCGTCCCAATAGGGATTTGAAGATCTTGCCTAAATGGTGATCTCCAGTGTTGATGCACAATTCAGCTCTATTTCTGACATTATCTATAACTTGCCGTAACATATTCCGCTAAGTATGTTCATAATGTCTTGGTGAATGTTTTCTTTTAAGGATGCAAGATTATGTAAGTTCACGTTTGAAATTGCAATGTTACGTTACAATTTGAAATAACTTGAATAAAGAAATGAAAGAATAAAGTCTAGTGGATTCTGGAGGGTAGTTAATTTCTTGAAAAAAAAAAAACGTTGAATTGTTTGGAATATACATTACACCATAAATATTTTATTTATTATTGAGAAAATAGTGCCTGAGAGGGTAAGATATCATGTGAAAAGCAGATAAATTTTACGTTTTTTTTTCTTAGACCGATTGTTGAATCATCATCATAATCAGGCCTTTTTGTCTTCACTACAGGAGCAAGACTGTCTACCAGAGCCATAAATTGGCCAAAGCAGCCAAAGATTTCTAAGCCTGCACTATCTAACCCGTCTGGCCACCCTGGAGAGTGTAGGCCTAACAATGCTTATAAACATCAAAGAGTCTCTTGATGTTTATAAGCATTGTTTAGCTTGTGTGTCCCTCCTAAGTCACCCTCTACAACATACACAGGAAGACTTGGAGTGCTCCTATTCTACTCTGCCGGCCACACGGCGTATAAATAAGTTAAAAAAGAAAAGATATCATATCACACAAGCGTATTTCAAAACTCATGGCCGCTCCGATGCTCGGACACGTTTCACAAACTCAGGAACCGTGTTTCTATTTCGATTACTGAATATTGGAAATAAAATATAACCACCGCTATCGCTTTTCAACGCGACAGGCGGAAATAAAGCCCGCTTGCAAAATATTGAAAGTACAGAGAGTAATCATAACTTTATGAAACAAGCATTACAAAGAAGAACTGAATGTAACTGCCCCTTTCAAAGAAATATAAGTCATGTCACTCGGACGGAATAAAGCAAATATTATGTGCAGATTTAAAGAAGTAAAGGAAGAGCAAAGTATCTTCATTATATATGAACTCCGAAGACATCATTCTCCATTTTTGAGTAGATGTATAAAATATAAACAGGGGAGAACACAGTCACCAGAATCACTATGCACTCAGATTAGCGATATTTGTACCTCTCTAGATTGGAGATCCGTCTGACTTATGTACGGTTACTTTTAGAACCACCACTCGCTACTAGTTAAGGAAAATATTATGAGTAAAGTGTATAAGTACCACGTTTAGTTTTTATCCAGTGTCAGTCTTGCTTCAGAAGGCACGTTGAGCTGTTTGCTCCCAATCCCAGTCGTTACCTTATGTCAGATGCCGTTAGGCAGATTTTGAAGAAGAGTGCCACTTCTGTAACTCGGTATGTATGGCCTGTCGACAAATCGACAATGGTGCTGTGCGCGGATCGCACACGTCAACAAACCGCACGGCAACGTACGCAAATAAACTGAATATTTAAAAATTATTTACTATCAGTACGGCTTTCTAGTTTGCATTTTTATCGTAACATTTGTTAACTTTCGACTGTAGTTGCTGCGGTGAGCACATGGACGACCCAATAGTTGTTCGGCCGTCAATTTGAATTATCTTTTTTAAATAGGTTTAACACATCCTTAACAGAATTTCAGCTGAGGTGTGTCAGAGATCACTATAATGACACCACGTTATCATTATCATATGAGTTGTAAGAAGTCCACTGCTGGACTTTCTTTCTTACCTCAAGGCTTTCCAACATAGGAGGGGTTTGTCATTCTCACCACGCTTGGCAGACGGTTTAGTGAAAGTGCAGTTTGTTTTGCTTATCTAGGTTCCGAAGCTGCTGCCCGTCGTTCCTTAAGCGAAGGAAGGATAGGACTTTTTGGACTGAGGGTAACGGGATAAAGGTATTTGGTAGGTATGTAAGGGTTGCTACTTACTCGGATGGATTGGGAGTGAGATAGTAGTAGCTCGGGATGACAACATCTAAGTTATGCTGGAAGGTTAAGTGGCTCCGCAGAGAAATAGCTGTAAGCAAGAAGAAAATTTGCCTATGCCAGGAATCGAATCCAAACGGTTTTGGTAACAGAGTAGTGTACTAATTACTGTGTTAAACCGGAAGAATGTCCTTAAATTTTCCGTATGTGGGCTCCTGATACTTACACTCAAAGGATTTCTTTTACATTGCAAACTATTCGAATAAATACACGTCAAAGGAACTACGTCAGAGGCCGAGAGGCGGTTCCGAAGAACTCTGATACCAGGGTGTGCATGGTCAACTGACCGTGTCACCTACACAAAATGATGATGATTCGCATAAATCCATAATACGAAATGAATGTGCTAAAAATCAACCTCTAACGTTTAAACACAAATTGTTACATATTTACGTGTTGGGCATTGCCCTAACACGTAAGTAGGCAACAATTAGAACATTATGCAACTGATACACAAAACGTGAACATAAAAAACAGCAGCGAAATTCAAACTTTACTTTTGAAATGTCAAGACCATCACTAGGCGAATTTGCGTGCACGAATTACAAATATAACCTCCACAATGAACCTTGTGTGCAAGTTATACCAATTAATTACGCAACTTTTTTATTACTCTCTGTCAGAGGTAAATGTTTAAATGTTTACATCTTCCTCTCTAAAGTAATATAAAACAATATTGAAAACATATATTTTGAAAAAAATACTTCTATTCAATTATTGACGTTTCATTGAAATTCTCAATTCGTGCATTTTGAATTGAATTGTGTAAGTCAAATTTTAATACCTAATCTAATTATACTTTATGCTTAAGATATAGGTAATTCAATATTACCTAACGGTTGCTTTAAAGCTCATTTAATTGTATATGATAGACATTTGGCAGTTATTTGCCTGCAACATAACGGACCAAATGACTCAAATTATACTCATATACCTTTGAAAACATAACACTTCTAGATAGACATATAAAAACAAGCACCCTCACATAGCTTCGCTCGTGCCAACTAATATAATAAATGCGAAAGTGAGTTCGTTTGTTTATTTGTTTGTAACGCTTTCACACCGCATCTACTGAACTGATCATCATCAAATTTTGCATACACATAGGTTAGAGTACTGAAAAGGACATAGGCTATATATTACGCGGGCGAAGCCGCGGGTATCAGCTAGTATTTTATATAGGCAGTGAGGGGTACAAAGATAGAAATAGCTCATTAAATTGTGTAGGACAAACATTCGATAGCAATATTTGCCTAAAGCATGCAGTTAAATGTAAAACGGCCCATCGAAGTCGAGAGGTGTAAATATTTCATGGAAAATGCACCAGCAGTTGCAGTATTTCGGCCGAACGGTTTAATTTAGCTGCAATCGATTATGTACGTGAATATTCTAACGGGTTATTGCTCATATCATAACAGCCTCCGTGGTCTAGTGTTTAAGGTGTTTGCCTTGTTGACCCCGGGTCGTGGGTTCGATTCCTACGGGAAGCATACTTTGTTAAGTTGTTTCCAGTTTGGTTATAACATTGCAGGCATGAACCACCTGATTGTCTGATAAGAAAGATGATTCCGTGCTTCGGAAGGTACGTTAAGCCGTATGTCCCGGCTGCCATCTGGTAGTCGTTAATGGAACCACGTCAGAGGCCGAGAGGCGGTTCCGAAGAACTCTGACACCAGGGTGTGCATGGTCCACTGACCGTGTCACCTACTCGAAATGATGATGATGATGATTGCTCATATCAATAAATGAAAACTTAATGATTTTCATTGTTGGAATAATTTTAATCAGCCCTGTGTAGTTTCAAATATAATTACATTTAGCTATTGGTGGGGGTTGGAAAATAGAACCATAAGAGGTGTCTAGCCACCTCGATCATGAATATAATGTTTTTATACCTATTCAGATTTTACGATCTACGCCGATAGAAAAGCAGCTGAAACATTGTATGTTTTTATTTTACCCAGATCAGCATAGAAGATGTAACATTGAAATAGCTCAATTGTAATGGGATAATCATATTTAATAGCAATATTTACCAATATCATGCAGTCAAATACCCGACGGCTCATTGAAGTCGACAGGTGAATATTTCATGGGAAATGCACCGGTAACTACGGTCTTTCGGCTGAGCGGTTTCATTTAGCTGTGATCGACTTTGCATGCAAATATTCTAAAGAGTCTTTGCTCATAATAATAATATCATTATAATTGCGAAATCATTTTTAAAGCAACCGTACTTAGTATCAAATATTAATCACATTAGAGCGTATAGTTGAAATACATAAGTGGGTATGCAAGCCGCATCGCGTACTGAAATATAACTATTCAGATTTTTACAATACGCTTTAGAAAAAACAGCTGATAATATTGTATGTTCTTTCCAACGACATTTCATATATGTTTGTTTTTATTTATTTGTTAATTTCTTTTTACTCAGGTCAGCTCTTAAGATATTATATTGAAATTCCTCGGTAAATTGTATTAAACTTATTCGGTAGTAATATTTGCCCATATCATTCAGTCAAATGCCCAACGGCCCATCGAAGTCGAGAGGTGTACATTATTCATGAAAAATGCACCGGGTGGTGGCAGCGGACTTTCGGTCGACCGGTTTAATTTAGCTGCGCTCGATAATGCATTATGATTTTCTAACAGGTCATTGCTCATATCAATAATTAAAAACTTGAATTTGTTATTTTCTTTGTTGAAATCATTTTAATTAGCCCTGAGTAGTTTCAAATATTATTACATTTAACTATTGGTAAACATAATCATTAGTTACAGGTTGCTAGCCGCATCACCTATTGATATGATGTCTAAGATTTATACTCATTTGGGGGAAGAAAAGCAATTGATACAATTGTATGTTTTTCTTATTATCTATTTATTGCATATTTATTAATAAAATTAAACTAAAATAAACTAATTACATATTAAATTATTATGAAAAATTAACCTAAAACTAAACACCTTAAGAAATATGATAAAATACCTAAAATATATTATTAAAAGGAGTCCCTTTAGGCAAGGTTCCAAAGATACTGGCAGCATTCCCCCTTTGAATAGCGAGACTAATTCTTTGTCCGAGGTAGCTGCCAGCTCTTCGGTCACCTGTGATGTCGACTAACCTTTTTGCTATTTCCTTAAAAAGGCTTGTAGCGCTAGGACCCCACGGACCAAGGGTCTCGACACCGAATGGGACAAAATCATATTCGGAGCCTAGACCCCTGTATTTAGATGCTTTAGCTTTTTAGCCGCTTCACAAGCCGCACCAGCTCTGTTGTTGGTTCCATGTAGTCCCATCTACATGGAACCAACAACAGAGCCAGCGTGTCTGAACAGGTTGCATCCCATACTAGCACCCGGCCCGTCTTCCATGGAATCAAACTCATACCATCCGGTCTCTTGCCATCGTCTCTTGCGATACCAGTCGGCTCAAGTAGACTTGGCACGTTGACAGTGGCAAGGGACCGGCGTATGATATCGTTTAGTGCGGCATTTATTGGATACATGTGGTGTACAGCTAGCTAAATATATTCAATTGCAATATTTATCCACAGCGTGCAGTCAAATACCCAACGGCCCATCGAAGTCCAGAGGTGTACATATTTCATGAGAAATGCACCGGGTGGCGGCAGCGGACTTTCGGTCGACCGGGTTAATTTAGCTGCGCTCGATAATGCATGCGGGTATTCTAGCGAGTCACTGCTCATTTCAATAATAAAAAATTGGCCAAGTGTGAGTCGGGCTCGCCCATGAAGGGTTCCGTAGAAGCAAGCTTAGATAAGCCAAAAACCTCTATATTTTTTCCAGCAAAAATAACTTTGTTTTTCATAGTATTTGTATTAATGACAAGTTATTTTTGCGGTTTATGTAAAAGTGGGTTACGCCAGAAGAAAACCAACTGATACATTGTATGTTTTTCTTATTATTTTTTTATTGCATACATGTAGCGTACAGGTAGCTAAACATATTCGATAGCAATATTTGTCCACAGCATGCAGTCAAATGCCCAACGGCCTATCGAAGTCGAGAGGTGTACATATTTCATGAGAAATGCACCGGGTGGCGGCAGCGGCGGGCGGCGGCTTGCGGATATTCTAACGGGTCATTGCTAAAGTAATCATTATTATAAATCTACTGCCGTGACGAGCGCCGTGGCGCAGCGGTCAACACGACCTGCGACACGGATGGTCCCGGGTTTGATCCCCGGTCAGGTCAAGATGGAAAATGATCTTTTTCAGATTAACCTGGGTCTTGGATGATTATCTATAGGTATATTATTTGTAGTGAAATAAAGTATCGTTGTGATTTGTCCGTATATATTTATTTATTTAAATCAGCCAGGTGCGAGTCGGACTCGTATATGAAGGGTTCCGTACCATTATCTATACAACATTAGACTATCGAGCGAAAAACGGCAACAAATCACCGTCCCTTATGCATTTATTAAATTTTGATTTTATTATTTATTTTTAAAGTGAATATTAATAACTAAATTTTCTGTAAACATTTCAAGTATCTAATTGTTGCAATTGTTAATATCGCGCAAAATAAGTTTTTTTGTATGGTGTGCTCAAATATTTATTTTTCTTAGAATATAATATAATATAAATAATATTGAATCTCTGTGGGATATATAGGTTGAGTTTGATCGCCCCACCCTGAAATATTTAAATATAGGAATCAGAATCACTGTAAGAATAGACACAAAATCGTTATTTAAAAAAGAGAAAAGCAAAAACATGTTGCACTTAAATAAATTTTCGGATCTGCTGGTTAATAATCTATGAATCATCTGTCTAAATATAATAAGTTTGCGTGTAAAAGATTTTATATCCAATTAGTTATTCTGATACCAAGAAATAAGTATTGTCAGGGCATTTTAAATTAATTTTTTAATTTGTGCCTGTATCGAAATTGGAAAAGACTTTCATCCATCTATCTATCTATCAGCCAGGAACGTTCACTGCTGGACATAGGCCTCCCCCATAAATCGCCACAAATTGCGGTCTTGTGCATGCAGAGTTCACCGACTTTCATAATGCATACAAATTCAACAATTACGTTTCTTTAACGATTTTTTTTTATATAATTTCATAAATTAATGTTCACAAATTATCCTGGGAATGCAATCAATCCACGTATCACATTCAAATAAAAAAAAAGCTTTGTTTACATAGGAGGTCCATCATTAATCTAATTTATAATATAGATAATTAATTTAGCAGATATCTGTCTCTCCATGCTGGTTTGGGAGAAAAGGAAAAAGGTAAAATATCCCAGATGCTTTTCCTCCCGCGCAGATCGTAAAAGCCAGTCAAGGCATTAGGTGAAAATTTAAGGAATCACGTTAAAGGCGGTTAGCAACGCATCCCTATTTTGATTCCGTTCTCCACCAACATGCTAAAAGTGGTTTTATAGAACTGGGCTCTGTCTACCCCGCAATGGAAAAAGACGTGATAGTATGTATGTATATATGTATAATTAATTAAACAGATATCCGTTCATGACCTTCGAATCTGCATAATTTCACTCGCAATCTCCTTCCGATGAAGAGGCGGGACAGGTAGCGTTCATTACTTGGACAATGCAGAGTGTTTTCCACGTTAAATTGAGTGTAGAGAGGCAATTTGGTCCCGCGTCTGTTCCCGACGTGGGGTCAGACAGGCCGAGTTTTTTAATTTTTGGCCCTCGCTCCGATGTGCGTTGTTTGTTTTACTCCGAGTTATTGCCAGCGTTCGGCTGCCTGTATTTTAAATGACTTGTCGCGATGAATACTACCGCGCCTTACACAGACGGACAGATGAATGTGTGAAACTTATATCCTCCCTCTTTTTTGGTAATAAAATACAGATTTTTTGAGATTAGCTCTTTGATTTATATCATATAATATTAGCAGCCTTCCCCGGCTGTGGCCAGGCATGTATTATATATGTTAACCTTTCTCTTGAATCACTTTATCTACTTATTATAAAACCGCATCAAAATCTGTTGCGTAGTTTTAAAAATCTAAGCGTACATATGGTCAGACAGACAGCGGAAAGTGACATTGCTTTAATACTATGAAGTGACTTGATAGTGAGCGATGTGGAGTGAAAGATGATGTAGTGACTAAGATTGAGAAAGGAATGTTGAGGTGGTTTGGCCACATTGGAAGGATGGATGAAAGAAGAGTAACAAAGAATATTTATAAAGCCAGTGTGAATGGGATAGTTGGCCAGCGTCGACCTCGTCAAACGTACTGCGATCAGATTGCTGACGTTCTTAAGAAAGGAGATGTAAGAAGTACCCGAAACCGAAGAGCATGCATGGGGAGAGTGATGAGTTTAGATGAAGCTAGAGGGATTTGTCAGGATCGTAGCAAGTGGAGATCCATAGTCTCTTGTCTACCCCTATGGGAAAAAGGCGTGATAATATGTATGTATGTATGTATGAATTGATAGTGATTCATGTAATGATATGATAAGTTTAGACAGGTATTAACCTGATCTGTGCTAGTCACTTTTTGACTCCCGACCATATAATAACGGACATGTATAGGTATTCCGTCATTCGTTTAGCCATAACTTGGATCAAAATACCCGCAGGATCGAAGGCATCTGATCATCATCATCATTGCGTGTAGGTGACACGGTCAGTCGACCATGCACACCGTGGTGTCAGAGTTCTTCGAAACTGCCTTTCAGCCTCTGATGTAGTTCCTTTAACGACTACTAGATGGCAGCCGGGACCACCGGCTTAACGTGCCTTCCTTCAGACAATCAGGTGATTCATGAAATGAAATGAAATGAAATGAAATGATTTATTTCGCTTAAGCGTGGTTACACTTAGCCGTTTCCAGCATGCAAAATTTGAATACATACCTATCATGTTTACTTTATTACACTAATACAAAATCAATTCAAGTCAATGTGAAACAATTTATAAGTAAATTTCAATTATATAAAATTAGGATCAGAAAATTTATTTGATTTCAATAAATGCGGCATTTGAAACTGTTATAAAAATATTGTAAGTATAAGTATTATTCTAAAAACATGCCTGCAATGTCCTAACCAAATTGGAAACAACTTAACATCTGATAGAAAACAAATTAAATATTGATAATTATTAACACAATACATTTTAATAAAACTAATTAAAAACTAGAACTTCATCATCATCATCATCAGGTCTTTCTTGTCTCCACTGCACGAGCACGACCCTCTATGTACAATTAGAACCATATACTAGCCTGAGTAGTCAGAGGATTTGACTTAAAATAAAACTAAAATTTAACTAAAACTATTAAATAAATACCTTATTAGATAAATATAAAATATAGCTATAAATAAAATGTCCCGCAGGTCGTTTTCACACGAAATTATTCAAAAATAAAAAATTGATTGTCATTAAACGGGTAAATGTTACACAGTAAGGCGACGATGTGAAAAAAGAGCAGGCTGGATCGGGTTAGGTATCAAAACTTTAAAATTTTAGTTTTTCTACTTAATAAGTCAGTCTTAGGTAGAGAGCATTTAAGAACAACAGATCAAGTTATGGAAATAAATTTAAAAACGGCATCATTTCATATAACATTTCTGCCTTAGTAGTACCTTGTATCACAGAAGTAATATTATTAATATTTTTTATATAAAGCATGCAAAAATATTTATTTTTATTTCAAATATATACAGTTCCACGAAAATCGTAGTACAAAAATACTTGTTTTTAGAATAAACGGTTTTATTATTCTTCTTATCAAATATTGGTTTATGTTATTTTATTAAAGCAATTGTGTATTTTCAGAGACACGTGTAGCGGTGGGGTTGTTGGGTTCCATTGTGTATTTGTATTGATTGTGAGATGTTCTCAAGAAGTCATTCGCTTAGAAATGTATCGGGTAAAATGTGTGGCGAAAAAGATTACTTTTTCACTAAATTGGTTATGTACCGTGAACAACGCATGATTGGGTTCGGCATTTTGTTATTTTAGTTGAAAAAGTCATATACAGTATCATTTTTAGGGACAAACGATTTAAAAATATTCTGCAACAGATACGTAATAAATCTACAGGAGTAGCTTTTGCTTACGACTTTGTCCACTTAGAAGTCGAAAATGTGTCTTAAGGGATTATATGTTAAAATCAACATTTTTACAATTAAGTATAACTAAAATCTACATTTAACACCGACAAATCAAACACAAGAATCCTATTTAATAATTATAATATCAAATGAAAAAGAAATTAAATAAACTACTTCAAGCGTAGTTTATTTAATTTCTTTTTCATATATATTGTAATGAACTAGTGGGAATAAAACTTCAAAACAAATTATACATAAAAAAAATTATATATATCTACGTAAGTACATCTTTTTACATTTGCACCACAGGTCATTGAATTGGCATATTTTTGTTTCTATTCAGGCATTTCAAAAGTATAGTTGTAATAATAATATAGTAGAAAGGGGAGGCCCATGCCCAGCAGTAGCACATACAAAATGGCTAATAAAAAAAGTAGTATTAATATATTATTTTTCTATACATTTGCTAATAATACGGTTCTCATGACATCGAAATTTGTATCGTAATGATGTATTTACGGCACTAGTGTTTTTCACTTTACACCAATCAAAACCGTTCAATAGCCCAATGCCACAGATGAAAAATTTAGACTTTTTCATTGAATCCGAATAAAAAGTTTCAAGTTCGGCATGATAACTTTTTCTGGTTCGTGAGATGTGATTTTTAGCCGATTTCGAAAAGGAGAAGGTTTAGGTTTTTTGGAGAAAATAAACCTTAGTAAATGTACCTGATTATTATAAATGTAATTTTGAAACTGCTTAAGTTCCTAACTTTTACAAATTCCTTATTTGCTGAACTGCAATCTTATTTTAGTCTATAGTAATCGCAAATGTATTGAAAAACGTCGTTTGATACTCGTACGGTAAGCTGTCTATTATAGTCGTCGGTTTCTCATAAGCACTCGGCTTCGCCTCGTGCCTATAAACACCTCGACTATACTATCCAGCTTACCGTACTTGTATCATAATGTACTATTACAATATTTCACAGTATACATGCTCTTAAATATTTTTTTCAGTTCATTAATGTTAGATAATAACTGATGTAATCTTTGCTTCATTTCACTGTGAAACATTCTTAATGATGAAACGTTTGAGAAAAGGATGAATTGTAAATTTTTTTTAAAAGTTTATACCCTTAAAAAAATAATTTGTCTGACTTTTCTCATTTAATTATTCATTAACAAAATATACCTTTAATTTGAAACATTAATAGATATGGATGCATGCTTCTACCTATAGTGTTGAGAATTCTCCTGAAACATTAGAAATATACGTAAAAAACGTTAGTTTATACAGGTATACACAGAATACATAATACGAGTATATAAACTGCTCTTGACTGCAGTCTATGCTATGTATCTGAACACAGCTATGTAAATAAAATCGTAGTTATTATCTTAGGATCTTCAATCTTGAGCTATAAGAGATATCAAGGGTAGGGACACGGAACCCTACCAGAGGGTTTGTTTAACAACTGATATAAAGATAATCTTGATATATTTTGAGGGCTCTATTAATGTTATAACTTTTGAAATATGATTAAGGTAGTAAAATAAAACTTTATTTCTATTAGTTATCTTGTTGTGTTTCTTCTAAGTTGATGGTTTTGGTAGTTTTCAATCTTTACTAATATGATAAGGAGAAAAGATTCGATTGTGTGTATGTTTGTTTGCATTGAATAGGCTCCGAAACTACTTAACTAATTTTCAAAACTCATTTACTTATAGAAAGCAAACTTATCTGCGGGTTATTATAGCGGAAAAAATGCTAGTTACTTATAAAAAGTAACACATTGCTCTTTATGCCCGCTTTCGGTGGGCCGTATGCCAGTTTGCCTTCTTAGTAGTAAAAAAAAAACAATTATGAAAATTGATAACTTGTATTTAATTATTTTTTGTAGTTTTATTGTATATTTACACCTAAACCATTTTCTTTTTTTGTAGTTTTATTGTATATTTACACCTAAACCATGATCTTTGGCCGCGAAGAAAAAAATACACAAATAAAAGGAATTGTATTTCAAAAAATAAAAAAAAACTGACTGCCGTGTTGATAGTTTACGTCTGATATATTGATTTTTTGCTGACGTCCCAAAGCCTTTGATACTCATGTGAAGAATATAAATCTAAAAGACACCTCACACTTGAAAATCGGTCAAGCCGTATGCTATATGAGGCAATAATACATACATATTAACAAACATAAATACGCGAAAAACATTACCCTCTTTCTGGGTGGCTTTCTCGGTCGGGTAAAAAATCTGGTTATATTACGTGAAATTTTTCTACCATCGACTATATAATAATATTTCGTATGAGCATATTGAACCGAGTCGGTCGATTCCTAGATTGAGTCGTGTGAACTGCGGCTACCCTATTTGCCTTCATCATAAGGCGCACCTGTCAAAGACGCATTCGTTAATTTTTTATTTATTTACTTCACTCCGTAGCTTCAGAGTATTTTCTCTTTGGATATTTGTATTAAATTTAACCCAAACGTAATTGGATTTGCATGGTCAACTTCGGACCCCACCATTAGAATAGCCCATGGATTCCATTATTAGAAAACAAAACACTTACAGATTCGTCATGTCGGTTTGTCCGTGTGTCTCAGCCATTTTATTCCCAAACTATTAGGATAAGTTTGAAACTTGGCAAGTAGATGTATTATTATTAAACCGCTCCACGATTTTTATACAAAAAAAGTATGGTGTGTTCGCCATACATTGAACTGAAACTATTTATTTTTCCATCAAACCTATTAATACTTACGGGTTGTAAAGTAAACCGTTTGGAAGATAGGCACTTCCAAAATGGTTAAGCATTTAAGCATATTATAATATTTTCTTAGACGATTTCAGTTCTAATTTCTTCATATTTTACTGTAGTTTATTAAACAACGAGGAGCCCGATTGTCCAGTCAGTGTGAGCTCTATGAGCGCTTACGTATGTTAAGCAACCCCTGTTGCAGTCCCTATTTGGATGGGTGACCGCAAGTGGCATAAAAATATCTCGAGCTCCTCCGTGCTTCGGAAGGCACGTTAAGCCGTTGGTCCCGGCTGTCATCGTTGATGGCAGTCGTTAAGCTATGTTAGATGCCTTAAGGCAGCTTGAAAAATCTGAAACCAGTGTTGGCCACTTATACATACGAAAAACAAACAAAACAATTAAACAATTTTATACAACTACAGTAGTAGAAGTTGATATGCACGTTTTTCTCTGTATAGTGGGAAACAATAATTTATAAGGAAACCTAAATTTTATGAGACTGATTGATAAAATCATCTTTTAATTTAAATACATTTTGATGTTTCTTTATAAAAACGCAGCGTTAAAAGAAAGATGGAATTGCTACTACGGAACCCTTCATGGGTGAATTCGACTAGCACTGTTTAGGGTTCCGTAGTAAACAAGGAACCCTTATAGTTTCGCCATATCTGCCTGTCTGTCTGTCTGTCCGTCCGTCCGCGGTTTTACTCAGAGAGTATAAGTACTAGAAAGCTGTAATTTGGTATAGGTAAGTATATTAATCATGCCAAAAAAGGTAAATAAAAACGTTGAAAAAAAAAAACTTTTTCGGGTAGCTACCTTACAAGTAATGTGGGTGTATTTCTTTTTTTTTAATGTCTACTAACCCATTAGTGTGGGGTATTGTTAAATAGGTCTTAAAATATTGTGAGGTTGAGAACATCATTTTTCGATTTAGGGATCCGATTCTGAAATATTTGGTTTTAAAGTGTAAATTTTTGTTAGAGATGAGTGTCCCCCCTCTATCTGCTAAACAGTTATATATGAGTACGTGATAAAATTACAACTGTAGTATATATAACGAAGTTGAAAGGAAAACTATCAAAGCTGAGCACTAAGTTCAAACTAAAAAGTTATAGTACTTTTTCATAAACCGCAAAAATAACTCTGTCATTCATACAAATACTATGAAAAATAAAGTTATCTGTGCTGATTATAGAGCTTTTTGGCTAATCTAAGCTTGCTTCTAACCCTTACAGCCTCGGAACCCTTCAAGGGCGAGCTCAACTCGCACTTTGCCAATTTTTTTGTATTTACCTATTGTCATCCGATTTGCTGCCATGCTGGTTTGGGAGAGAAGGAATAACAGAATATCCCAGTTGCTTTCCTTCCCGAGCAGACCAAAAAAGCCGGTCAAGGTCTTGGGCGAAAATCCAAGGAATCATGTCAATAGGCGATGCGGCTAGCAAACCAATCACTGTTTTGATGCCATTTTTCACCTTAACGCCCATTAACACGCTAAACGTGGCCTTTGGGTTTATGACCTTGGGCTCTGTCTACCCCGCAAGGGATAAAGACGTGATAGTATGTATGTATTGTTTCTGATTTACACAAGTATTTTAGAGTTTCAGCTTATTCGGTTGATTATTTATAGTTGCTTTTAAATTCATTAGCAAGATTTGACCCGCACCAATAATTATTGGAAAAAAATATTGGAAGGTTTATAAAAGCTTGTAATAGTACATTACTGCAGAGGCCGGGAAGTAAGGGATTGCCGGACGAGTATAGTTTTCAATTGACAATAGTTACGAGTCCGGCAATCCCTTTCCCGCCGAGGAAAGTATAGAGATTTTCTCAATAAATGTGAGGAAATTTAACTTAAAGTTACACATAAACTTACATGCCTTAAATATTTCCCCTTACTAGGTATTTGCCGGTAGTAATTTTTCCACTTTCAAGTTTCAAATTAGGCGAAGTAGGTACTTAAAATCCATTGCAGTGTTGCTTTCATCACTAAAACTCATTTTGAACCGTTTCATTTCGAATAAATAACCAACTTTGCACATATTTACCGAAAACAATCAATGTCAATCAATTACTGCAAAGCGTTAATCACAAACTACGAAGAAGATACTATTACTAGTATCAGACGACCGACTGCCATATGTTTTCTCTAAGCAATAAGGATCATAGACAAATAATGGAGTGAGGGTGAAAATGAAAAAAATGCCATACAATTCCTTTTGAGTTTCTATGGGGGGCCATAAATTCAAAGTCAATTGACGTGTGTTCTATGCCCTAAAATCCGTAAAGGCAGTTTTTCGGCAGTGGCGTTAATCACTACGGGTATAGTGAAAATAACAGATCTCCCGAGTTTTTAATTTTTTTATTTTCAGTTGTCAATTCCAGCAACGGAAACAATGCCCATAGAGCCCAGTCATATTTTTCACAAAAAATTTAATAGATCATAGATTATTGTTTTCTTCTCTCGCAACGAAAATTAAGCATATTTTCGTATGATCACATATCGATATTTTAATGAAATTGTAGTTATATTCACGTATTATATGCATTTTTTAAAAATGCAGTGGTAGTAAACTGGCTGTATGACAAGTGACATAATTTACGTTACATAGATTAATTAAAAAGTTTTGAGCAGCGGCCGGGAAGTAATTTTCATACTTATTTCCTGGCCTAGGCCGGCAATGCGATGAATGAGCCAAGAATTACAAACTTCCGGTCTTCTTTTTACTACAGTAATGCCTACATTTCCGAGCATGTTTGAGAAAATCTATTTTGCTCTGTGAGGGAGCGCCCTATAGAGCAGATTACCCCGGCGGCCGATAGATTGCGCTGTACAGCGGGGTTGGCTCTCAACCACTTACTCTACTGATTTTGCTGCATTCTGTAGAAGTTTGGATACTTAAGGTATGTAAAATTTATCATTTTATTGCTTCGTAGCGTCTTATTGTTGTATGAATTTATTTCACATAAAATGGTAGAATGTGAAATAAATTCATTCTGATTAAAAGTAAATAAGTACATCCTCGGTAGGTTCATTAGAGTTATATTTACTTACGGTGTCGAAAGATCAAGCTCCTACAGTTTTAAGCGTAACATGAAAATAAATAAATTTTTATGTTTATACATGGTTTGGATGCGCGTAGCGTAGATACAGTCAAAACTGGTACCAATTGTTGTTTCACCCACAGATTTAACCACAGAAGTACGTAAGTTTTTTTTAAATCTATGGATTTAACCTACATCTCCGAACGTAAGTCTAAAATGCTGATAAATATACACCCGTTTACCTTAACTCTCATTCAAAAAGCCGAATACATGCCGTACAGTTCCTCAATTTCTTTCTTCTAATTCTTAACAACTCTGCCTTCTCATTATACGTATTTATATCTGGTCACAAGCCCGCGTCTACAGTCAAATCCCCAAAACCTCTTTTGGGAGAACATAATGAATATGAAATAGTACATTATGATATAAGTACGGAAAGCTGGATATTACAGTCGAGGTGTTTATAGGCACGAGGCGAAGCCGAGTGCTTATAATAAACCGACGACTATAATAGACAGCTTATCGTACGAGTATCATACGACGTTTTTCAATACATTTGCGATTACTATAGACTAAAATAAGATTGCAGTTCAGCAAATAAGGAATTTGTAAAAGTTAGGAACTTAAGCAGTTTCTAAAATTACATTTATAATAATCAGGTATATTTACTAAGGTTTATTTTCTCCAAAAAACCTAAACCTTCTCCATTTCGAAATCGGTTAAAAAATCACATCTCACAAATCAGAAAAAAGTTTTCATGCTGAACTTGAAACTCTTTGCTCGGATTCTATGAAAATGTTTAAATTTTGCATCTGTGGCATTAATAGTATCTTCTTCGTAGTTTGTGATTGGGCTATTGAGCGGTTGTGATTGGTGTAAAGTAAAAAGAACTAGTGCTGTAAAATACATCATTACGATACAGATTTCGATGTCATAAGAACCGTATTATTAGCAAATGTATTAAAAAATTATATTACCTTATTATTCTTCGTCGCAATAAGAGTAGAAAATACTAAATAGAGCTCGAATAAATAATCATTAATTCATGGCTGCCATGACATGGTCAAATAAGGGGGTATTGTATTGATACCCTCATTCTGTGCTCTGAGCAGATCTGTGGCTCTAAGATATAATAATAAAATATCTCTTGCACTGTCGTGTTTGGGCTATACGTAGGTATAATATACTTTACAAGCTCTTGCGGTGTAAGCTCTATGCCAGCCAATGCATAACGTCGTTTGCCAATAGATGCAATATGTTGATATTAATCATGCAGCTGCTTGAGTAATATTGCCATATGTTTGTATGAAAATTACACGGAGAATATGACGTCAATCGCGCGAGCGGCATTTTGTGCTCGGTGGAAGGTTGGATATTGAAAATGATTTAGAAGGAAAATTTGAACATCATCATCAGGTCCTTTTAAGTCTCCACTACAGGAACACGACCCTCTTTGTACTACCAGAGTCATATATTAGCCAGAGCAGTCAGAGGATTTGGCCTACAAATTTGAACAGCTCCTTCTTATCCGAGAAAGTTACTGCGGTTGCACAAAGGTAAGAGGAGCATGATAGCCCAGTAGCCGAAAATATTATTGGCGCTTACGCAAGTTAAACAACCCTGGGTGCGGTCCTTACTATACCAGCAAACACCAAACAATATATTTTCCAAAGATTACAAAATATGTTCTTACTTTTTATGATACTTCCCTCAACATAGTGAGCGATCAGGTTAAAATTAGATTTTTTCAAATGAAACATTTAAGTCCATCTTTTTAGGGTTCCGTAGTAAACAAGGAACCCTTATGGCCATTCGCCATGTCTGTATGTCTGTCTGTCTGTCCGTCCGCGGTTTTACGCAGAGACTATAAGTACTAGAAAGCTGTAATTTGGTATGGGTATGTATATTAATTATGCCAAAAAAGTGGTAGGAAAAAATCTTGAAAAAATATTTTTTAGGGTAGCTCCCATACAAGTAAAGCGGGGGAGTAATTTTTGTTTTCTGTATTTACCCATCGTGTTATCGTTAAATAGGTCTTTAAAAAATATTGTGGGGTTGAGACTACCATTTTTCGATTTAGGGATTCGTTTCCGAAATACGTGGTTTTAAAGTGCTAATTTTTGTTAGAGGTAAGTGCCCCCCCCCCCTCTATCTGCTAAACGGTTATATATAGATACGTGAAAAAATTACAGCAGTAGTATATATACTGAAGTTGAAAGGAAAACTATCAGAGCTGAGTATTAAGTAATACAAACCAAAAAGTAATAGGCAACCAACTTATAAAATGTACTCGAAAATGTAAAATTTCATACAATTTTCATTGTTAGATGTTTTTGGTCGTTAAACTGTGAGGTGCGAGTGTGAACAGTGTGAACTCAAAGTTGTCATTCACAACTACGGAACCCTATACTGCGCGTGGCCCGACACGCACTTGGCCGTTTTTTTTATTAGCAATGCATACTGTGAAGTGCTTGCCAATACAAATCAAATGAGGTCAAACATTAGGTTTACCCTCTTTAGACTAGAAGTGCCTATGGCCACCTTCCAACTTAACTGACCAAGGTCTATGGTACCATAATATTGCATCGTCATACAATTAACATAAGTACGCAAATATTTAGCTCAGTCGGTTAAGGATAAGGGCTTCAAAATGATATGACATGATATACATACATACTATCACGTCCTTATCCCTTGCGGGGTAGACAGAGCCCAAGGTCATAAAACCTACAGGCCACGTTTAGCATCGTAGTGGGCGTAAAGGTGGAAAGCAGAATCAAAAAAGTGATGGGTTGCTAGCCGCATCGCCTATCAAATGATTCCTTAGATTTTCACCCAATCCCTTGACCGGCTTTTACAGTCTGCGCGGGAAGAAAAGCAGCTGGTATATTCTATGTTTTTTCTTTTCTCCCAAACCAGCAATGAAGAATATTATTATTTTTTAATTCTTGATATTATTTTTTAATTAATTCAGGATTTTAATCCAGAAGACCAGCGTCGTCGCTCATATCATGGTCCACGTTACAAGCCGTTTGGTGCATGCATGTGTGAATGTGTATATGTAGTAAATAAATAATAAATAAATATATACGGACAAATCACACAGATTGAGCTAGCCCCATGCTAGCCCCAAAGTAAGTTCCTAAGAAAGACTTGTATTATGGGATACTTACTCTACGATACTATATTTTATAACAAATACATATATAGAAAAACATCCAAGACCCAGGTCAATCTGAAAAAGATCATTTTCCATCTTGACCTGACCGGGATCGAACCCGGGACCATCCGTGTCACAGGCAGGCGTGTTGACCGCAGCGCCACGGAGCTCGTCACTGTGAATAATGTAGCCAAATAAAAAAAAATCTTTCTTTCTATATGACACGAGCAAAACCTACTCAAAGAGTATCTGCTTTACTTAAGAGTCCCACGTAAAGCCGCAATCCCATACAAACGTAGTTTCGTTTTCGATACAAAACTTCAACTCGCTGTAATTTTGTATAGGTATTGTTTTTAAAATTGAAATCTGATTATAAACATCAATATGCCTTATCCGGTCGTATGTACGAAATTTGGTTGAGATTGGCTTAACTGTTGTAAAACTAAAACGAAACTACGTTTGTATGGGATTGCGCCTTTACGTGAGACTCTTAACAAATACACAAATAGCGGCTCACATAGGGCTATCTCGAATCAGTGGTTCTTCCATATTAACCTATATGCCTTACTCCACTAAGCATTATCCGATGAGCACGCTATGGGGTATTTTATTTACGAACCTTTGATGTGGGGCAGTCCCCTGAAAGGGTTAATTAGGCGAAAGATTCCAAAGGCTGTGAACTGAATGATCGTGTTAGACAAATTATAACGTATTATTGAGCAAAGTTGTATTTATAAACTGACAAACGTTATTCTATATTTGTAGCTTTATAAATAATAAATTAATAAATAATCCTAATCCTATCCTTACTAATATTATAAATTGCGAAAGTGAGTTTGTTTGTTTGTTTGTTTATTTGTTTGTTTGTTACGGTTTCACGCCGAATCTACTGAACCGATCATCATGAAATTTTGCGTACACATAGGTTAGGCTACCGAGAAGGACATAGGTTATAAATCACGCGGGCGAAGCCGCAGGTAACAGCTAGTAATAAATATATACGGACAAATCACATAGATTAAGCTAGCCCCAAAGTAAGTTCTTAAGTAAGACTTGTGTTATGGGATACTAACTCAACGATACTATATTTTATAACAAATACTTATATAGATAAACATCCAAGACCCAGGACAATCTGAAAAAGATCATTTTTCATCTTGACCTGACCGGGGATCGAACCCGGGACCTTCCACAGGCCGGCGTGTTGACCGCTGCGCCACGGAGCTTTGTGTTTCAAGATACCTAAAGGATATTGATAAGTAATGAAGAATTTATACCTAATTCTGCGGGAACTTTGAGTCTATTATTATCACTGCGGGACTTACCGCGATTATTTTTGAGTTTGCTTCTACTTTTTTATGTGACTTCATAGCTAAGTCACAGTTATGGCAGGAAGGCGCTGGATGCAGGCCGCTTCTAACCGGTCATATTGGAAATCCTTAGGGGAGGCCTATGTTCAGCAGTGGACTTCTTGTGGCTGAGATGATGATGATGATGATGATTGATTGGACTCGAAAATGGTGTAGTTTCTCATGTCTTTTTCTTCTGTTAAAGTCATTTGGTCAAGGCAACAAACCCGTCCCGCGTATAGCGTAAAAATTATATATTTAAAGGTATAGCAGGTAAACATTGAGGAATTTATCAAATTGTGAAGAGACTAGCAATGCTTAACTATTTTGATTCGGTATATGTTCTGCTCACCATCACGTTAAAATGGCTTATTAGTCAGGCCTAAGGATGCATAATTATATAAATGTAAGAATTAAGGGAGTGGACACCACAAATTTTTTATTTTACTTGACAACCTGCTAAAATACTGCAACAAGTACTGTCTCCTTTTCAATCAGTACAGTTAAGAGGAATTAATTTCGTAAAATGTCCTGTCGGCAATCGCACTGATATTGATAGTTAAATTAATTTAAGTGGTTCGAGTGCATTGGACAACAAAACTAATTGTTTTAAAAGCCTTTCGCCCATGTCGGATTAATGCGTTTTACGATAAAATTTATCAGAGAAAATGCCGTGTCAAATATTTTCATTATACAGACATTCAATTCAATATAACTAGGTATATCGCCCGTTTCAACACTCAGCGTACATTCATATTTTTCTTTTCCTGGGCATGAATTTCTTCTATTTCGTCTCATCTATTCGAAACAAAGAACGGTTGCCTGAAAACGGGGTCTAAAATACGTTGATCTCCGAGGTTGGCCTTATGATGAACGGGTCTAAGACCAAAAGAATGACCATTAGGGGTCAAGCCAGAATTGAAGTGGATGGACTGGAGATACAATATGTAGACGAATACGTTTACCTGGGCCAGATAGCTTACTTAATGACAACTGAAATTGAACCAAGGGTTCAAAATGTCTGAAATTCAAAAGCTCCAAGACCAAAGTTATGGATGTGGTGAGGAAGGCAACCGAGCTTACATGGGACTCGGCGACCCCTGTCTGTGGGATACACCCAGATAGGCGAAAGCAAATATAGAATTGGTTCCTGTGGGCTGGCGTCGAAAACGATGACGCCAGAACAAGATGGGCAGGCGAAAAGACGGCGCACGATAAAAATCGGAAAACTTTCGCCAAGGCCACTCTTAGCTAAGGTAGACTGGGGGAATCCTTTGCTGAACGTGAACTCCCTCGTGGATGACTTAGAAGGCGACTTAAGCACAAGCTAAACAAAGGACACTACCGGCGAAAAAATTTTTTAAAGTTTTTCTGTTTGATGGTTAACGTCTGATCAATGCGTATTACATTGTATTTACTAGAGCTATTACATTGCCTAAATTTGATTTGATTTAGGAGTAAATGAATTAATTGCTGGATGGCGCTAGTATGTGAACTCACCTCGCCTTAAGAAAATTGATTGATTCATTTTCAATCTTGTTTAGCGCATTTCAAGTAGTAGCTGCAATAACTAAACGCATATTTAAGGTAGGTAGGCCTCACAAGGACAACGTCAAATATTTGGGTGTTTCGAATACTTAATTATGACCTTTACCTTGGACGCATGTATTTGAGGTCACTGATTAGATAACATACAGTTACTACGTGCATGCATAACTATACTTTGTTGCAACAGAAAGGAAAAGACAATATTTTGTTTTTTGTTTTCAGCAAATACCTAAAAATATTTAATATAACGAGCGAGACAATTGTTTATTATTTACGTGTTTTTTTTTAATTAACTTCATGAATCAAGAGTTTAGTTGGAGATTGTAGTTCAAAAGATACAGTTTGTAGGAGATAGACGTAAAGTGGAGGTTCTGTATGGAGTCTCATCAAAACTCTTCCGAGTTCGAAACTGTAAAATCTATTTGATAGTCGATACCTTCAGCACTACAAGTACATTTGCTTTGATTGACAGTGATCATGAGAGTCCTTTGGTTAATAAGTTAACTAGGGACCTGTTTGTTATGTATTCTATAGACTAAAATAAGAACGCTGTTAAAAATCATCAATTTATAACATGAGCATGGGAAAGTCCTTCACCAAGTTTAGAGCCGACCTTACCTTGACTCATCGTCTGTAACTCTAATTTGCATTTTTCTGATTGATAAGATAAATATTGAACAGGCAATACAGAATGACGTATGCATATGAGTAAGTACCTCTTTTAGTAATAGTCTCCTAGGTCATATTTTTTTCTTTATCTCATATGCCTACAACTTTCATCATCAAATTAAAGAGCTGGGCTCTCATCGGTGGAGAGCTTTCCATTCCTCTCTTTCTTCCGCCAGTTTATTCACTTCTTCGTAAGTTATTTTCTTTTATTTGTTTCATGAAAGTGTGTTTCGGCTTTCCCGGTCTCCAACTCACAACCAAGCGTTTATTATCTTTCAAAGTCATCTAACCAATTTAATACTTAGAATCGTTTACTTACGTATTTATTAGTATATTACCCACGGTGATCGCATTAAAACTTTATATCGATCTCGGCTAAACAGCAGGCCGATTTACTAACTCGGTGTACAAAGATTTGATTGTCACTTTAGCATCCATTGTGGTTTTCATATCTTAAATAAAAATAGTCATTCATACCGAAGCCGTAATTAATATTGAAGTTACCATGAAAATGATGTACACCGTAGCTGTCAAAAGTTAGCAAATAGGCCTGCAGATCTACTTTGGAGGTGCAATATTTTAATAATCAAGCAAGTTAGATTTTAGTTAACAATGATTTCTAATGAGCAAATATTCGTTTTTATATTCCATGTACCGCATGTCAAAATGTTTGAAAAAAAAACACATGTTTTTTAATTAATCAAAATATTGATTTATACCTACTATACTTAATTTAAGATATTTTTAACAAAAAACAAAAACCGACTTCAACCCTATTAATTTTTTTTTAATAAGCATAAGAAAAAAATGGAAATACGTGTGATCCAAACGGCATTAAAACATGTAAACATTTTTTGGTATTTGTGTTTTTTTTTAAAAAAGAGCTCGACGCATTTCGAAAATTTTATGGGACCATCTGTAAAGTATGACCTATCGAACAAAAAAAGAATTTCTTAAATCGGTCCAGGCGTCTTTGAGAAATCGGGGAACATACATAAAAAATAAATAAAGATTACGACGAATTGTAAACCTCCTCCTTTTTTGAAGTCGGTTAAAAAGAGGGCAAAGTTGTAAAGCATACTGTAAGTAGGGCAATAGCGTATTAAAATATAGGTTTTACTGTAGCGGACTAGGGGAACACCCCTCACTAAACCAAATAATCTCTTTGTGAATATGAGGGTTCGAAAACGGCGCCCAAGCGATGACGAATAATGTTTATGGGTGATGATCACAGGTTCAAAGCTTCAAAAAAGAGTTATTTTGTTATATTGTTTTGTTTCCCTATCAAATGAAAAATAATCTCAAAATGGGATTTTTTGAGGTTGTATTTTGTATGAGTAAGTGGTAAACGTTGATGTCTGATTGTTGAGTTGCCTTAATGAAACTGACAAAGCTTTCCTAAATAAATAAATACCTATATAACGGATTTTTACAGATTGAGCTAGTACGTCGTCGCAACACGATTTTCTTATGTATAAGATAGTGTTTGGTTGTATTAGAATGTATAATCATCATCAATGTATAATAGTCTCATACATTGATGATGATTATACATTCTCTAGCAAACATTATCGGTATCCAATTTCTTTCATCGGGATAGGAACCGTATAGAAGATGTCATGGCATATTGAAAATTGTAATAAGGTACTCGTAGAATATTTTTTTTACTTCGTGCTTAGCTTATTTTTTTTTGGTTAAATCATAAGCAAACACTATTAACATAAGGTTAACATGACAATTAATTTTAATCCTTTGTTACTTTAACCTTTTACAGAGAGCAATTCTGCGTTCACTCGTCGACCGCACTCAGCCCATAGTGGACCTTATTCCAAGCTGATACTATCAGAGCTAGAAGTTTTGTACCATCTCGCCGCTTTGTGTCCGCTACTGAGCATGACATGTCAATTATGATATCCTGTAAAGGCCCTCGCATATTGCGATTTACTTTTGCAGCGATACAGTCGCGACGTAACCTTTCCACCACAGACTAAAGTATGTCTCATCGCTCGCGCCTTCGAGCTACATTGAAATTCCTTGCTCTGTGCTTCACACCACAGAAACAGAAAGACATTTTTTGTGTTCTGTGCTTTACACATACTTCAGTAGTTAGCCGAATAGCTGCAGTGATAAGTCACGATGCAAAAGTGTTAAAACATCAATGCGAACGCGATATGAATACAAACGCAAAAACGCAAAGTGTATTTAGCCAAAGGGCTAATTTTAATCTATACATACATATTATCACGCCTTTATCCCTTGTGGGGTTGACAGAACATAAGGTCATAAAATCCAAAGGCCGCGTTCAGCGTGTTAGTGCGTTAAGGTGGAAAGCGGGATCAAAATAGTGATAGGTTGCTAGCCGCATCGCCTATAACGATTCCTTAGATTTTTGTCTTATCCTTTGACCGGCTGTTGCGGTCTGCGCTTGAAGAAAAGCAGCTGGTGTTTTTTTTCATTTACCCCCAAACTAGCATGGAAGATAATCTTAATCGCGCCTAAATCGATACAAATGAGAGCGTGAGTCGTTACTCCTGCGCGGCTGCTATAATGCAAACATCATCATTGTCAGGTCTTTTTAGTCTCCACTGCAGGAGCACGACCCTCTCTGTACTACCAGAGCCATGGTTTAGCCAGAGCAGTCAGACGATGCAAACGCGATGCAGCAATAGCTAGAAGGCGCGTCTGCATCAATACAATAGCGCGTATGAATTGATACAAATACTGATTGATCGCGAATCGCTATGCATCGTACCAAGACTGTCAAACGCGCGTTTCTATCGCTGATAAAAGTCGCTATGTGTAACGGCTTTAAGCGTCCGCTGATACATGCGGTCACATTATGTTGCCTCTAAAGCTTTTATGAATCTGTCGGGAGAATACGTCACTCAACTTTGGTTGGGTTTTAGGTTAGAGTATATGAGGAAGACGTAGAATTTCTATAAAATAAGTTTTACATAGTTTCTTTACATTGTGTTTTGCTAAATTTGATTGCTTTAGATAATAATGACCTATTTACTTCAAAAACTTGTACCATTTGTGTAGTGTTTGTGTTTATGAAATATATTAAATTTGAGGAGCTGAGTAAGCAGTCATAAGGATTAAGGATACATGGTCATCATAAAAATAGATTTTGGATACATGTCATCTTAATAATTCAGAGGGGTCTCTTAAAAACAAGAGGATTCAAGGGACGAAAAGACTTCACAATTAAATAATAAAGTTCAGAAGTATAGATCACATAAAATGTTTATTTTTATTTTATTGTGACAAAGGTGCAGATACAATTTACAAAGCGTAAAGCTTCGAAAAATAGAAAACACATTATACGTGGAATCGAAACAACTTACAAACACAAAGTAAATCAAAAATCAAGACGTGGCAACTGAAGCGTTAACCAACAGAATACAAAAATGAGGGACATTTTTACCATTCGATCATTTATATCTAATTTCCTCAACGCTGTGACAAAACATTCAGGCTCTTGAGGCTCAAAGCGGTTTCAATAATAAAGATGCAGGCAGACTCATCGAAAGTGACTGCGTAAATAATTCATGAACACGCTTAGCGTTTCTCATCATGCCACACTTTGTGCGACTCGATCGTTTACATGCCCCTTTATGTATCGGTGACATTACTTAAATTGACTTAAACTCTTTTAATTTTTAACCGACATCAAAAAAGGAGGAGGTTCTCAATTCGTCGTAATGTTTTTTTTATGTATGTTCCCCGATTTATCGAAGACGCCTGGACCGATTTAAGAAATTCTTTTTATGTTCGATAGGTAATACTTTACAGATAGTCCCATTAATTTTTTATCGAAATGTATGCAGCGCTTTTTGAAAAAATACACAAAAGCCAAATATATGTTTGCTGGTATGCCGTTCGGATTACACTTATGTCCATTTTTTTCTTATGCTTATTAAAAGAAATTGATAGGATTGAAGGCGGTTTTTGTTTTTTGTTAAAAATAGCAGCGTTTTACCTACCAATAAAACGCTTATTAAGCGATAACCTTATTTGAAACCTAATTAAACAACAATTGAGAGTAGCGAGCTTGACTTCCGGTAGCAGGTCGGCTATTTTACCGATTTTCCCCTACGACGTCGGCTAACTTCCGGTGGCCAGGAGGGGGGCACGTGGCGCCGCGCCACTGCTCTGAGCCTCATTGGATCTCGAAATTGATTCGCATAAGAAACACCTGGCAGTGATTGTGTATATTAGGTTTCAAATAAGGTTATCGCTTAATAAGCGTTTTATTGGTAGGTAAAACGCTGCTATTAAGCTTATGAACCGTTATTTGAAACCTAATTAAACAACAATTGAGAGATTGTCTGTTATCGCCTGGTGTACCGGTTATAGCCAATAACATGATGGATATGATATCATGTGAAACTGAATAGTTAAATAAATCAGATGTGAAAAAAAATGCATGACAAGACTGAGTTACAAGAAAGAATAATAAAAAACGTTATTTTACCAAAGGTTAGATCGGACTTTATAAACAAAAAAATTATCATATAAAAAATAAAAATTATTTGAATGATAATAAAGTAAACAAAGACTGAATTAATAAACACTTGTTTAAGTGTCAAATTCATTAACAACACAGATGGTATAGGTAAAGCTTAAATATCAAATTTACAATAATATAAATGGTAATGAGTACGAATAACTCGTACTATACCTGGCCAAAAATAAATGACAAAATTGAATATAAATTACATCCAGAACCATTATTATTTTTATAATAAAAATATTGTAAAACAAAATTTGCATCAGAACATCAAATAACCATCATATGACGTAGGTACTTTTCCTTATTTCATCGAAGATCAATAATAACCGGACTACTTTCAATAGTAAAAAACAAAAAAAATCACCTGGAGGAAAGAACTTCAAAAACTCACTTAACAAATTGCAAGGTTTACCTTGCGAAAAATATTTATTTTTCTATAACCTTTTTATCATACAGTCTTGTTGTCACGTGCAATAAGTTTCAGTATCCATGGTATAAAACCATTTGAATTGCATGTTCAAGTCCTATTACGTAGATATGGAAACAAATAGAATAATTTGTTAAAATTAGCCATGAGTAATTCTGTTCCATTTTCAAAATATATGACATATATGTACATTGGTTAGAATAAAGCCAAAAAGGTAATTTTAAAGTAAGGAAAATTGAGATGAACTTTGACAGTTTTGATCTTTATAAAGTAAAATATGCTTGTGCACCGCACTTAGCAAGATGATAGCCGTAATTAGGACAAAACAACTTCTTTCTGGCTAAAATATACCCAGAAAATTTGTAATACAAAGGCTATATGGTAGATACAAACAGCTCTCGCAACTGTATTGTCTTTGAGATGATAAAATGCAGAGGAATGACAAACATTTTATTTTTACACAAGAAAAAGTAAAACTAAACCTCAAGTAGTAAGTAAACTAAGAAAGTAATAAATTGAATTTTGACTACAAATATCTTGCTTTTCTGTTGCTAGGCTGGAATAGTACTAGTCAACTTTACAGAGGCACAAACGGGAGACCGTTCATTAGTAAGATGAATAAATAGTCTTATCATTATTGATATTAAAAACAATCAAACCTGGTATTTCAAATACTTCGAATTTTGAAACAGGCAAAAAATATCACATAAACAATATACCTTGTTAATGCAATATGATCTGGATTTCCATCCTAGTATAGGATTAAAGTTCGGATTTGAAAATCTAATTCGGATTGTTCCTATATTTAAACAAAAATAAAAGTTAGTGCGATATTATCATTTTAAGTGATAAATAGTGTCAAACACACCTTTTAATACCATTTTTGGTAAGACTAAGGCCAGCTAAGAGTTCCTTTATAAATTATTCAGTGAAGATTAGTAGAACCGTTTCAATTAAAGAAGCAAAAGAAAGCAAGTTTAATAAGATTGTTATACGAAATTTTTTATTTATGGTAGTTTCTTTACGTACATTAAATAATTCAATAAACTCCAAATACTGAGATTGCAATGAGATTTGCATTCACTGCTCAAATATATGTGGTCCAATAAAATATTTTATGTTGTCCAATAAATAAACTAATTAAAAAAAAATTAATAAATTACAAAATGTCAAATGCTGTTGTAAGCCTTAAACCGTGATAAAGCCTCAAAACTGAAACAGATTTAGACTAAAAGAAAATCGAAGATACTGTGCCTCCTGTGATAGGTGATTTAAGTTCAGTTGTACCCTTTTTGTGATTTTAACGTGGGCATTATCAGAAAAAAATTCCCGATTTTTGGGTCCAACTCACGTTATTCTATCTGTTATAGTTTCGGACATAATTTTGTGCAAAACGATATAACTGTCGGATTTTTGGCAAAATCATCGTGAATATCGATATTTGTCAAGTTGTAACCCTCATAATAAAATAACAATAAACTATTTTTCGTGCTCCGTGATTTAAATGTCACTGTATTCAATTTCATATTTTATTTCCTCTTTAATTTATCGTGAAAATGAATGTATCTAAAGTAATATCCGTTTACACCAATTCTTTTCGATATTTCTGGAGTACAAATTGACATATACCTACCAATCCGAATGTGTGAATTTATGCTTTTTTCTGTGAAAAGTGATACATTGTGATATAAATCTTTCTACACAAATCTGTTTTTATGAGTAAAAAAAATATAAGTGTTATTGTATCTAAAAATCAAACTAATTCTAAAAATATTATGTAGAAAAATAAATGTGCTAAATGATCGAGTGAAGATAGTGGGAGTAAGCAGGGTGAAACGCCGTGTGCTGTGATCTGGATGGAGTGAAGTCGCGTCCCGATTGCGCTTTAGATCGATTAGTAAGTTAACAGATATATAATTTTACACGAAATTTCCTAATATTCTATTTATTTGTTTTGGTTACCTATTGGAATAAATCACCTTACAGAATATATTGTAATGTTAACGTTTAGTTTGCTTGATCTTTTATTTTGCAATGTCGGTTCTATTAATTTGTTTTGAATATGTATTAAAGCCAATTGACGTATTATAAACGACACCTGTTTTTTCATCGCTGCGGTTTTCAAAAGTTTTATTCAGATTTGAATAATTTTTGTTTTAGTTAAAATACGACCTGATAACTGATAAGTTGAAATTAAAGAAAAAAAAATCGTCAGTCCCAGGAAGATGGCTATAAATTAAGAGAGGAGACAACAAGAGAAATAGTGAAAGGGTCCCGGAACTAAAGTTTAATGGACACAAAAATGAATAGGTATTGAAGGAAAACTAGCTATACCCCAGAAAAAGGCAAAGAATTAGGGACACAAAAAGAAAGAAGAGAACCAGTTGAAAAGACGCGGGACCTTCTAGTTACTGCTATGTCGGTTTCCGACAATAATAAAAAAGGAAACACAAAATTTTTTTCAAAAAACCGAGTAGGAATCTAAAGAATTTGGGTCAATTTGAAAAAGATCATTTTCATCTTTACGTGACCGGGGATCGAACCCGGGACCATCCGTATTACAGGCCGGCGTGTTGACCGCTGCACCACGGAGCTCGTCTTATAGAAGTATCTGAGTGCAAAAACTAAGTTAAAGACACTAACTACACCAGATAATAGATGACTCCAACGATGGCAATGATGAGAAGGTTCTTGATATAACTTATAGATTAAAAGACAAAGTTGATTTTTTATTCTTTTGTTAACGTTAGTCTTCCTATAAAGGACATATTGAAATAATTTAAACAGGTTTCATTCCGATTTATATAAGTATACTTCCACATTTTTTAGCTAACTGCATAATCAGTTACGACAAACTGTCCATCTCTGTTAGTTGTTTATTAGATTAAATCTCATCATAAGATTATATAATCTACGTGCGTTCCTGTACAGCTTTGTAAAATTATCAATGGTTTGAGAATTATAAGCCTCTCAAATTTTGAATTCTCAAACCATGAGTTATTATAATGAGATTAATGGATTGAATGCTTATTTTACACGAAAATTATCAAATTTTGCCACAATTCCCTTTGTCCGTTTGTATAGAGATGCGCGTTCAGGTCTCTCTTAACGCTTCGTATTGTACTAAATAGTTGAATGAAGTTAATTTGATATCTCAAGATAAAAGATTGACCTGTGCGATTTCTTAATTTTTAAGTTTAAAATATTACTTGCCAAGTTTGTTTACTTGATAAGTTCCTTTTAAGAATAGTAAAAGTAAATTGTCGAATTTAGATGGATAGATTTTAATTTACTTATAATAAAAAATATTGATAAAGCTGTGCTATTAATATGAGTACATTAATAATAATTAAGAAAAGTTCAATAAACGTTGATTATTTTTCTGTAACTTGTATTTATTTACACAATCCATACCTTTTTGTCGAGGGGTATATCTTGACTTATATCTTTTAATACATCATATAAAAGACTAGAATTTTAGCAAACTGATACAATTCAGCTAAGAAATGTAAATAGGCAACTGATAAGTAAAATTCACTAAATAGAAGAGTTCATATAATATATTTTGTTTGAGGAGCATTGACTACGGTCATTATTCTATAAGTTATTAAATGTTTCAACTTCGTGTATATCGGTTTGCACAAAGAAAATGTTTTAGTGCTATGTAATTTAACTGTACCAGTATCATTTACGACATTAATTTCGCCCATAAGAGACGTGTGAGAAGGTACAACTCACAGGTTTTTCATGAATTACTATTAAAATTTAATATGTAGCAAAAAAACTGAAATACAAAATTAATAGGATCGTTTTACTCTACAAAACAATGTACTTAATTTTATCCTATTCCACTCAGTTTACGAACAAGAATTTTTCAAATCTTGTTTCTGCTCTCCTGTAAAGTTATGATTTTTTACTTGTATCACTTATCACAGGAGGCACAGATGTATGTCTGCAGGCCCCGGGCCATGGGTGTCCAAAGCACTCCAGCTGAGAATGCAACCGGAAAAACGCTCAGATGAGAGAGGAGTCGGGCAAACGATACAGGACAAACCAATCCTCCATCACTCAGCGAAGGGCCTGGATGAGATGTTAAGAAGCTAGCATGTCTTTTAAATTTTATTCAACTTTTAAAAATATGGTAAACTGAATTTTTTAAATATATTTTTCAATAAACTGATACCAAACATTTTTGTAAGAAATATTACAACATAAAACCGACTTTGCCTTGTGAAATTAGAGCGCATCTTTAACCTGCCAAGCCCAAAAATAGCCTTTTGATATGACGAGGAGGCTAATCTACGACGAAAAGCTGCTAAAGTTTTCTTTAAAATATTAAAAATAATTTGACGAACCGTTATAATCACCGCCTGAGGTCGGTAAATAAAATAAGCAAGGTCAAAAGACGAACTCTCTTTGTCGACTTGAAGTATATTCTAATCTTTTTACTATTGTTGCACATTATGAAATTAGGCAAAATGCTAGGAAATGCTAGATTCTAAAGATAGAAAGGAGGCTTATAGTATGCAGTGGGCGTAGAAAGCTGATGATGATTATGTGTTATACGTTTGCATTAAATACTAGTGTAGCACATACCGTGCATTCCACTTATTCATACATTACGGTAAAGTGACCATAAAAAAAAATCGATAGTCAATTTTCATAGCTAGTGTCATAGTTTGAACATGAAAAATATCTGCGACATTACATTATAGTGTAATCAGAAAAACTCGCCTGGCCGGTTCGACTTTGCAATGAAAGTTGGTAAAAGTCTTTCTTAGATCAAGACAATTATTTTTATACGATATTAATATAAAAATATTTCATTATCAATGAGATGGTGAAGGATAACTAAAAATAAGTTCGGTGCAAACTACGAGTACTTTCGTAGAACACTTTATTGTGAAACTCCAGCAGTGAATGTGTTAACCAGAGACTGCGCCTCTTCGGCAAAGTTTGCGATGTAGCTTTTATTTAAGTTCGTAACTGATTCAAGTGGCTAACTTAAACATTAATTTTATAATTTCTTGGGATACAGTTCAATTTACTGTGAAAGATATTAACTAGCTAATACCGCAACAGGTCAGATCTGAGCCTGTGTGTTCAATTTAACCTTAGCATTATTCATAAGGAGCCAAATCTAGATCATACACATTTGGCTTCAAGTATAGCCCAAACGACTCTAAAATTCATAATTGACAATATTTTCAGCATTGGAAATACTGCTTGACCCGAGCCCATGAATTAAACTGAGCTTTCACATTTGTTTTATGATAAAAAAGCCCAAGTAAATAAACATGAAAAATGTAGTTACTTTAATAACTTCATGAACATATTTAAAGAGATCATTATTCGCGACGCAAAATGACGCCCCAGTTTTTATAAAAAAAAAAAATTAATGTTATGGCATGACTAGGCTTACCCTGAGCCTGCGCATTAAGCTGAGCATACGCAACAGCTAATCAATTGCACTTAAATAAAATTGTTATACAACCAGAATGTAACTCCTCTTGATTCATCGCGATTGGCGAGTTTATTTGAGCTTTTGCTGCAGTTTTACTCATCATTAAATAGTTCTATTTACGTCATTCATAAAATAATCCGAAATTGCGACATGGCTTGGCTTGGCCTGAGCTCAAGCGTTCAGGTGTGCTTACGTAGCAGCTTTGTTTCAGCAAAATAAAAGTTAATATTAAGAACCAAAATGTATTTTATTTTACTTCATGTATTGCATGTCTATAATTAAAATAGACGCAATAGGCAGCATGACTAGGCTTGAGCCTGAGCCTGCACGTTCAGCTGAGCTTGTGCAGCAGCTTTATTTATTTGCACTATCAACAATACGATGTTCTGGCATGACTGGGCTTGACCCGAGCCTGCACGTTCAGCTGAGCTTGCGCAGCAGCTTTATAAATAATCCAATATTCCAGCATGACTGGGCATGACCCGAGCCTGCACGCTCAGCTGAGCTTGCACAGCAGCTTTATTTATTTGCACTATCAACAATACGATGTTCTGGCATGACTGGGCTTGACCCGAGCCTGCACGTTCAGCTGAGCTTGCGCAGCAGCTTTATAAATAATCCAATGTTCCAGCATGACTGGGCTTGATCAGAGTCTGCACGTTAAGCATAGCTAAGCTAACAGCATTATTTCGATAAGGTGGTCAAGGTATCACCCTATTATATAAAATTCACTTATGTATCAATTCTCTATTCCATACAAAGATATTGTTCCTACAAAGAAATTAGTAAAAAGAAATAAACAAAATTGTCCACCGTAATCGACAATTGAATAAACTAGCAATTCAATGATAAGTTCACACTTCAACTTTTTAATGAATACTATCTTTTAATATACTTAATGAAATGTTTAGTTACCTCTAGAAACAAAATTAATATACGGAATTAATCTCCATATCCTCATCTCCTTGAGGGTAAGTGATATGAAAACAAAACAAAAAATCTTCGCAATCGAAAAGGATTTTCCGTTAATTTAAATGTTTTAATGAGTAGCTCAATAGCTAGTTATATTATTCATTATGCAGCAAAGAACCAGTTCCAAGAATGAAAATCATTCATATCTATATTAAGTTTTATTGTTAATCTTGTCAATCGCTTATTAACGTAAAATATTACGCAGTCTATGGCTGCACATTTTCTTGACATATAGTTAATCTTTATATAGGCAACGGCCTTAACTTCAAAAAGGCTTAGTAAGCAACGCCAACGTGTTAATATAATCTTGAATATCACTTACATGCTCTGCATAGCAACACTACATTCCTTGATCTGGATAGTTTCTCAATGTATTCACTGACACAGTCACTTTAAATTATATAGGAATATAACAACTTAAGAATTCAACATTTAAATAGTACTGTTTGTTAATCAGATGGACTGTTATATAACCAATATATAAGTAACGAACGATTTGCATCGTTAAAATCCTTTAAAAAATCCGTTATTATATTGAATTTTTGAATTCAAATAATAACATGTTTCAGGGAAAATCAGTAATCTGAAAAATAAAAAGCTGAAAAGCGAAAATATAAGTAATAAAAATGTAAGTACGTGCACTTACCAATACAACCGACTGCTACGATAGTCAAGACGCCAATGAGGCTCAGAGCAGTGGCGCGGCGCCACGTGCCCCCCTCCTGGCCACCGGAAGTTAGCCGACGTCGTAGGGGAAAATCGGTAAAATAGCCGACCTGCTACCGGAAGTCAAGCTCGCTACTCTCAATTGTTGTTTAATTAGGTTTCAAATAACGGTTCATAAGCTTAATATCTTAAATTATTCATGGACGAAACAATAGTTCCGTCCATGAAAAATTAATTTAATTTTAGTACCGATTTTAAATATAAAATTGATCCTTTAGGCTATGTATGCAAATCACAGTCCATCAGGCTGCGATTTGAGATATGATATGATAAGAGGGCAGTTTGTTGTCGTTCCAAGCCTTGCGCACATAGGCAACGCCCAAAGCCGATGTCCGGCCCTCCTAGCCCTTTAGTGATGTTCGCCTTACAGGTTAAGAGCACTTTGGCCTCACCTCGAAAAGTCAGGTTAAGTAGTAAAAGCTCAATTGGAGCTAGCTACATAGTCCTTTTATATAAATAAAACTGTTTAAAATTCAGTCAACTTGTTGTTAGTTAAAACCATTTTTCAAAATCTACTGTCACTCTTCTAGATACTTTGTTTATTTTGTAATATCCTTATAGTAGTAATGACACATTTTTGAATTGATTTTTAAATTAGGTACGGATTGGTAAATAAATAATGTCTAAGATGCGTGTTATGAAAAGCTATGGAGCCATGAGAAAGTCAATTAGCAAAGGATCTACATTGTGTAAATAGTGATATTTTATGATTATTGCATTCTTGAGAGGACGCAGGCTACAGGGAAAAGAAACAATATCCTTGTCCGCAAGTTCCACCACTCTCCATTTATGTACGTATTGCTGTAATTCGAGGTTATGGTCGCCGAATTTTATTAAGAGCTACACAGTCTACCAAGATACACTATTTTAGGCTCTCATTTCTATGGAAATATATATAGTAACCCTTGGCCATCGTATCCAAAAATGCTTTTATTTTTTAAAATTTTGATTGATGGAGCCGTTTTATGATATAAATAAAGAACATTTAAAAATAAATAAATGATAATGTCATACCGCCCAAAGAACAATTAGTGTCAAAAAAGATAATGTAGTTGGAAGTGTACAGTTAGAGTCGAAAGAGATGATGTAGTTATGGATTCTAAAGATACTTCATACATTTAGCAATGGTAAGAAGTATGGAAGTGATTGCATACAAATATAGACTTTAAAAATATTACATTCCTTACGTCTGTCTTTCCTAAAATCCTCATTTTCAGTCTTGGCTGTGGTGTTTCGGAGTCTTGACCCGCTATTCAAAAAGTTTTATTATTTTGGTATTGCAAAGTGATTTCAACTAGGACGAGGGATGTGCAGAATATGAAAATGAGTATGACTAAAAGCGATCGTCAATAAAGAAATTAAAAGAGAATAATGTACTTACGTGTAACATAAAGGACTTGGAAGTGATCGTGTCGCTAAGTGTGGCATGATGAGAAATCGCTAAGTATGTTCATGAATTATTAACGCCGTCACTGCCGATGAGTGTGGCTGCATCTTTGTTATTGAGATCGCTTTGAGCTTCAAGAGCCTCATTTTGTCGCAGCGTTGAGGAAATTGGATACAAATGATCGAATGATAAAAATACCCCCTCATTTTCGTATTCTATTGATTAACGCTTCAGTTGCCGCGCCTTGTCACTTGATTTATTTTGGTGGTTGTGATTTGTTGCAATTCAATTTAGGTACAATGTGTATTTTGATTCCCGAAGCTTTGATTATTTGTCGATCACATCTACTTATTTTAAAGAACAAATATTTTAATTTAAAAAAACCGGCCAAGTGCGTGTCGGGTAAAAGTGTGGGGTGCGAGTGTGAACAGTGTGAACTCAAAGTTGTCATTCGCAACTACGGAACCCTACACTGCGCGTGGCCCGACACGCACTTGGCCGGTATTTTTACTTACTTTTAAGTCAATCGAAATCGTGTGCCGACCCCAAAACTTTGATATTACATGTTTTTGACTAGAAACAGTAGATTAGAAGTATTAAACTGAAGAAGCCTTCAGCCATTACATTTAATAATGCTGCTCAGATAAGGTCATATACCGCGAGCAGTGATTAACAGTCTGTGACGTCATTCGCCACACCCATTAACCTGTTCCGTAATAACACTTCCTTATTCCCAGTGCTTCTTCAAGTTATGGCTTGAAGCGTTGAGAGTATTCATTGCATTTCAGTTCAATTTAAACCCCAAATATTAGGACGTTGTAGTGGACAGGTAAAGCCTGTTTCTATGCATAGTGTTTTTCTGCCGAATTTGTAGATTTATAGCTTGTAAATAGGTAGAGGCGGTTCCGCAGAACTCTGACACCAGGGTGTGCATGGTCGACTGACCGTGTCACCTACACGAAATGATGATGATGAGGTACTTTATTTACTTTAGGTAGGTATTTGGGAATACACTTATAATAAGCAATCTTTGACATGCAAAAGTAAACATTTGATATTCATATAACTGATTTTCTTAATAACGAACACAATATTAAATAAGTTTATAGCTCATAAAATTATGTGAAATGAATAATCTGGTACCTATTCAAAAATCCACTCTACCATTTTCAAGCAATTAAAATTTGTGCATATACAGTGATGTACCTTTTGAAGGTTAGATAAATTGCCTTTTACCTGACCAAAAATGAGACGAAATAGTTAAATTATAAAAATGAATAAATTTAAGAGTCGCCTGGACGCACATGTCTCCATACAAACGGAAAAAGGTAATTGTGGCTGTGGCAATATTTGATAATTTTGAAGAAAAATTAAGCATCCAATCAATTAATCTTCTTATAAGCTACGTACGTTCTTAAACAGTTTGGTTAAATTATCAATAGTTTGAGAATTATACGCCTCTCAAGATTTTCATACAAATTTGAAAAAGCTTGTAATTCTCAAACCATTGGTATTTAAAACAAGCTGTATAGGAACGTACGTAGACTATAATGAGATTAATTGATGATAAATGCTTAATTTTACTCCGAAATTATCAAATATTGCCACAATTCCCTTTTTATGTTTGTATGGAGACATGCGCGTCCAGGCGACTCATAAAGGCCATAATCGAGAAATATATAATCAAGAATTCTTAGATACGTATTTATTAGCATCAAACATTTTTTTAAATCTATGTAAATGACAAAAATATAGCACGTCAAAGTAAATGAGTCTGAGCTCGTGACATCACAGTTTTCGAAAAAGTGTAGCAAAATATGGCATCACAGGGTATTTCAATGGGCTATATAAATATAATAAAATAGATAAATATATACGGACAACTTACACAGATTGAGCTAGCCCCAAAGTAAGTTCAAGACTTGAGTCATGGTATACTTAAGAGCGTATGCTAGCAGTATTTTTTCATTAGGGTTTCCATACAAATGTATTTTTCTATTTTCTCGCTGAAAACTGATTTCAGAGTCACAATTCTTTTTTCATAAAATCTAGTACTACAATAGGAATGCCCCTATTTTTTATTTTTTTAAAATAAACTGTTTTTGTACAATTTTTTTTCTTTTAAAGAGGGTTTTAGAAAAAAATAAAACATAGGGATCTACCTATTTTAGTAATAGATTGTATGTAAAAAGAATTGTGCCTCTAGAAGCAGTTTTCAGCGAGAAAATAGAGAAATACATTTGTATGGAAAACGCACTGCTAGTATACCCTCTTAATCAACGATACTATATTTTATTACAAATCCATATATAGATTCAAGACCCAGGTCAATCTAAAAAAGATCGTTTTCATCTTGAACTGACCGGGGATCGAACCCGGGACCATCCGTGTCGCAGGCTGTTGTCCAGGCAAATCCGTGTTGATCGCTGTGCCATGGAGCTCGTAAAAATATCTTTTTATCAGTTTTGTTTACCTTTCTAGTCCAAGGACTAATGACATTTTTTGAAACAAGTCTTTCTTATTTTTGAAATCAATTAACAAAGTAAAAATCCTAATGTAAATGCGAAAGTGAGTTTGTATATTTGTTTGTTTGTTACCTCTTCACGCTTTATCTACTGAACCACTCTTCTTGAAAGGACATTGGGTAAAAGTGGCCTGATTTTCAAAATTTGCGACCACCGTTCAAAGTTTACTCATTCGAAAGATCATATTAAGATGTTTATTTTCATCTATGGCCGTTTCTGTCTACAGTGTATCGGAGCCGAGATATCGGCATTCATAATTAAAAAATAAATTACAATAATGTCGTCTAGATAGACAAAACAGGATCTTTATTTTATTATTTTTTCGTGTAAATATTACTTGATTCTATGATTTATATTATTTATATATAAAATAAAAACAGTTACAGTGGGGTATGCGACATTCATAATTAATACAACAAACATTAATATATTATTTTTATTACGCAGAATTTGATGATATCCTACTTCAGGCACTCATGCATGTGTACTTATATATTTTTACGAAAAAATTGTTTCATATGGCATAAAATGACACGGAAGACATGATAAGTCTCACACACAGATTTTTTAAGCCATTCGAAGGTAACTGATATGTCAGATGTGGATTAGAGAATTTTCTATAACAAAAGACCGAGGGTGAATGTGATTCATAACTTTTAGTGCGTTAAGTAAACAAACAATGGGAAGTTCCTAGAAAGTTGAAAGGCCCGCTACCGGTCGCGTTCATCCAATCACAGCGCAGGGTTCATTTACCTGACTCGGTTAGGCTTTGAAAATCGAGCAGGGTGGAGTGGAGGGGTGAAGGAAAGAGGTGCAGGCGCAGGCAGGATTCACTTCCCGTTTAACCTTTGTGTTGAGTGTGTGCAAGTGCGTTATATACTTTTGATTACCACGACCTTTGCTTTGTTTTTGGACTCTCTCTTTATTATCTTATTTTGTGACCTGGCATTACTAACTGGACTAAGAGTTTGCTGTAGTGATTTGGACTTTAAAACAATATGGATGCAGATAGAGCATCGTGTGTTGGCTGCCATCGAAGTTTGAACCGCATTGGCGGCACTCGCAGGAGATCTATGGTGTTAACGGCTCAACTGATGGAGCAAAACCCATGTTTAATGGCATACTGCATTGAAGTTATTAACATTCTTGAGGTAAGTGATGACATTTCTTATATAATTATTAATTGTTTAACTTTCTTATTTACACTAATATTAAAAAACAGTTGGTTTGTTAAAACGTGATAAACTCAGGGACTGTTGTGTCAAACATTATTTCATGTAGGTACAATATCCCAGTGTCAATTATATTTTGTTTGAAGTACATATCTTAAAGCGATCTCACTCGTCACAAAGCCATTCCTAACTTATTGAAAACTGGCCACTGGTTATATTTTCCCCTTTACCTTGATTATCTTTTGAGTGTCAAAGAAGATTAGTACTTGTGTTTCTTCCGCTTGCTCCCAAACCGGCATAAATGCAATAAGATGCAGTACGTGCCACTTTTTTTAGTGATTACTATATGTTTGAGACTTGCTATATGTTCGTAAGTCAAGTAAAAGAGGAAATGATTTCATATTTACTAAAAAATAAATAATTAAATCAATTTACCCAGTTAGATTTATCTAGGTACTACGATGTGTTTTAATTATTTTTTACCTATATATGGAGCTAATACGTATACAAATATATTGATTAAGCCTATATTTTGTATTTTACAGTTTGGTGGCGATGAACGGATATGTCGACCATGCTTTTTTCGAGCTCAGCGCTATGTCTCAAGAGATCAACAAGCAGAAGTTGCACCAGACCTACTTGAACAACATGCAGATGATCAAGTATTAGAGCATGATTCATCGCAAGGAGGCAATACAGAGGAATCTGAATCAGATCTTATTATTAATGAAAATATGCGAGACCAACAAGTGCAAGTTAGTAGACCGCAAACGATTGAAGTTCCTGGATATTCCAGAGCACCACTTAATACACAGTTATGTATTTTTGCTGATTGCACCAACACCAATCTTCAACGAATTCATGTTGACATAAGAACCACAATTCTTCAAAATAAAGGATTTTACCTTCCACGGGGTACACGTGTATGTAGAGAGCATTCAGATTCAGGGTTTCAAGATATTGAAACAAGAACACGTCGTGTAATTGCAAGTTTCTCGTCGAAGCAAGTGAAAGACATGATGGATATTTTAAGAAATCGTAGTAATTTTTTAGATTTTGAGAGACTTTCTTCCATTAATAATGGAGTCTTTCATTATTACATTGGTTTCTCTAAGGAAAACTTTATGCGAATTCTTGAAGCAACCCCAAGTATCACACAACATCACAAAAAGGCTAAAACAGCCCTTGCAACAGTTCTTGCAAAACTTCACTCCGGTGAATCAAATCAACGACTTTCTAGCGTATTCAAAATGACAAGAAAAACTTTTGAAAAAATAATGCGAGAAGTGAGACAAGAATTAATGACAGAGTTTGTGCCACAGAATTTAGGCTATGATCATATTACAAGAGAAGAAGTCATATCACGTTGTCTGACTATCCCAAATGTATTATTTGGAAATCCAAATGCTCCTCTGAGTGAACGTAGAGCCATAATTATATTAGACGGGACTTATATATATTTACAAAAAAGCAGCAACTATTACTTTCAAAGAAAATCCTATAGTCTGCACAAGTTTCGTCATTTACTAAAACCCTTTTTAGTAGTATGCCCTGATGGTCATATAGTTGATATTTATGGTTTATATGAAGCTACTACTTCAGATGCTCGTATTTTGTCTGAGATTATGAGTAGTGAAACTGATACATTTCATTGGTATTTTCGTGAAAATGGTGTACTCATTTTAGATAGAGGCTTCAGAGATTGCATTGATGAAGTGGAGTCATATGGATACAAAACGTACATGCCAGCCTCCAAAGACGTAAATGAAAGTCAGTTAAGTGTGCGACAAGCAAATGATTCTAGGAAAGTTACTATTTGCCGTTGGGTTGTAGAAACAGTAAATGGCAGATTAAAAAATCAGTTTCGCCAATTACGTCACCAATACTTTAATGTAGCTGCAAGGCATCTTTTCGACGAGATAAAAATTGCTGCGGCATTATTAAATGCTTTTGGCAAACCCCTAACCGACCACCGCTTGGTGAACGAAATCGTAAACAAAATAATTCAATGTGATGGTGACAGAAACAGGTTAAGTGAATATGTTATAGAAAATAATCTCAATCGTAGATGGGCTCGTTTTCAGTCTATTGATGCGGCTTTATTAGATTTTAATGATTTCCCAATATTAAGTATGGACGAGCTTATTATATATGCGTTGGGAACGTATCAAATTCTCCAAGCCCGCAGTTATTACGGGGAGCATGTAAAAAATGGTTCGTATATAATTGAAATATATAAGGAGCCCCACATAGAAGATTTTAGAGAGCAGAATTTGGATTGTCGGAATCCATGGCTACTTAGAGGAAAAATTCAATCAAGACACGTGACAAGCAGAATTTATTATGTTTATATTTTATTAGAAAGGGAACTAGAAGGAAGCAGCGCAATATTGGGCCATTATTGCTCATGTGTTGTCGGAAAACGGACTCTAGGCTGTTGCTCGCATGTAATGTCCATTATATGGTATTTGGGATGGGGTAGATACCAAGATAATCTATCTCCCCCAGCTCAGTTTTTAGACACAATAATACGACATGATCAAGAAAATGAAGTTTACGATGAACCGGAAAATAACTAAATTGTATAAATCGGAAAATAACTAATCTTGTAAACTAATAATAATGTAATATATTCATATTGATATTGTATGTGCCTATAATAAATGATTTGTTTGTGTGTATCTGTTGCATTTTATTTATCACTAGCAGTCCGCCCCGGCTTCGCTCGTGGTACCTACATAGCCTATTTCACTCCGGGATAATGTAGCTTTCGAATGGTGAAAGAATTTTTTAAATCAGTTCAGTCGTTTCTGAGATTACCCATTACAAACAAACAAACAAATCTTTCCTCTTTATAATATTAGTCTAGATTCCTATCCATAACGACATACTATACGCTTTAATCAAATCATTTTTGTTAAAAAATATTACATCTATATAGACGACTTACTTATTATTTGTCTTATTTTGATATTTGATATTTCGGCTCCGATATAGTTTACATCAATAATGTTTTGTATATTGTTATTCTCAACTATAAGGCTAATTAAAAATACTAGTTATATTAGTGGTCGCTGAAAAAAAAAATCATGCCAAGGCTCATACAAAATTACCCAAACCCCTTTGGCATATACATAGGTCAGGGTACTGAGAAGGGCATTTCATGCCGGGGAAAAAAACTGTTCCCGACGGATCGACACTAAATCGAGCGAAGCCGCGGGCGAAGATTAGTTAGTAATAAACCTCACATTGTTATATTAACATAAAATAATGAGCTAGTTTGCAAGTTCCCTTGTTACATCGACGTCGCTTTTACCGGAAATAAGATGTCGCTCAAACCGACTGCGGTGGCTAACGGACGTGGTGTGGCGCGTCACGTGTCCTTTCTATATACGCTATGGTCAAGTGTTTCATATTCCTTTTACATAGCGGCTAACATATCTTTTGTGAAACAATTATTATAGTTAAACACTCTGATATACCTACAAAATACTGGAATATTTATTAAAAGTAGTTGGCGCGTCATGTGGCCTTTCCATATATACGGCATTGTCACGTGTTTCATATTCTATTCTTAGATGGTAACATGTCTTTTGTAAAACAATTATTAAAATTAAATACTCTGATATACCTACATAATACTGTTATATTTACATAAAATAATGAGCTACTTTGTAAGTTCCCTTGACACATCGACGTTGCTTTTATCACGCACCGGAAATAAGATGCTGCTCAAACCGACTGCGGTGACTAACGGACGTGGTGGGCGCGTCACTTGTCCTTTCTTTACACGGTATTTTCAAGTGTTTCATTTTTTATAAACATAGTTGGTAACTTATTAAAGATAAACAATCTGATATCGTGTCTTTCGTAAAAATTAATAATAAAGTTAAACACTCTGATACACCTACCTAATACTGGAATATTTACATAAAGTAATGAATTAGTTTGCAAGTTACCTTGTTACATCGACGTCAATTTTGTCGCACACCAGAAATAAGATGTCGCTCAAACCGACTGCGGTGACTACCGGACGTGGTGTGGCGCGTCACGTGTCCTTTCTATATACGCTATTGTCAAGTGTTTTAAATTCTATTAACATAGCTGGCAAAATGTCTTTTGTGAATCGATTAATGAAGTTACGCATATACCAACATACTTGTTATATTTACATAAAGTAATGAATTGCTGTGTAAGTTCCATTATCACATCGACGTCGCTTTTGTCGCGCACCGGAAATAAGATATCGCTCAAACCGACTGCGGTGACTAGCGGACGTAGCGTGGCGCGTCACGTGTCCTTGCTATACACCATAGTGTCGATTGTTCTGTCGACTTTTTATTAAAATAGCGGGAAACATGTCTTTTATAAAAATGAATAATGAAGCTGAAGTACCTTCGTAATATTGTAAAATTTACATAAAATAATGAACTAGTTTGTAAATTCCGTTGTCACATCGACGTCGCTTTTGTCGCGCACCGGAAATAAGATGTCGCTCAAACTGACTGCGGTGACTAGTGGACGTGGCGTGGCGCGTCACGTGTCCTTTCTTTACACGGTATTGTCAAGTGATTCATATTCTAATAACGCGTTTACATTTTCATATATGCTTTATTAAATTTAATAAATTCATACAATGTGTTTGTGAAATCGAAAAAATAAAATCAGCTGTTCCATACATTTTGAATCAGTACGTATTGAATTTGCTATAGAGCAGCTACTGTTTTTCGATTTCCGGCTTGGTCACAAAACAAAAGTTGTTTGTATTAATGTTGAAAATGTGAATTTAAACTTTTCGACTTCTGATACCAAACCCTAAAATTGCAAGTGTAACTTTAAATTAAAAAAAGTGCAACGTACGTTTGCAAGATTGTTTTTAACCTGATTGTATTGTAAGTAGGTGAGAATGTGAACATATTATGCTAAAGAGCTCTTACTTGTTGTTAAATTTTAGGTACCACAAATGTTTGTTATTTTGATGTGTAAATAAGCAATTTAATTTAAAGAAATTGTCCTTAAGCTATTGAGCTCATATTTTTATAGTGTCGTTCCCGGCAGAGTAGAATAGGACCACTCCAAGTTTCCCCGTTAATGGAAAGCGACTTAGGAAACCCAAGCTGAAAAAAGCTTAAAACATCAAAGAGGCCTCTTCAACCCGTCTGGCCAGCGTGGAGAGTGTAGACCAAATCCTATGACTGCACTGGTTAATATACGGCTCTGGTAGTACTGAAAGGGTCGTGCTCCTGCAGTGGAGACTAACAAAGACCTGATGATGATGATATGTCAGTATGTAACTAATCTTTTTAGTATGAGGAGTTTTCTTTCATCAGACTAGTTCATTGATATCATATTTTTGTATTACGAGTACCATTTAACATTCACTATGGAAAGTTATTCAAATTTAAGATTTAATTTATACAAAGATTTGATAACGCACTGATACTGGAACTTAATTAAAAGCTTGTGAAATAAAGCACCAACCATCTACCACTTAGTCATAATAAATGTTGAAAGAATTTTAAAATAAAAAGTATTACGCAATATAAAACTTCATTTTCATTTAACAATTTAATCTCGCCTTCATAATCCTGAACTAAAGCTCAACTAAGATTTAAAGCCTTATAAAAGCTTTAGAGGGAACATCAATATAACTGTAGGTATACTTTTTTTTTATACAATATGTTTATTAAACCCTGTCCATCCTTAAAGGGGTTACTGAAACTGTAAGAAAAATTCAACATTTTCGTACAAACTGGCCGGCTGAACTTTTGTTTGGGAATGTAATTTTTTTTTATCTACAGCATTAGTCCCATGGTAAAGTTGTTCATATTGATGGATAGAGTCGCCCTTTATGGATCGGATAAGTTTTTTTTACAAATTGTTTACTAGCTGTTTCCTGCGGCTTTGTCCGCGTGATATATAGCCTATGTCCTTTTCAGTACCCTAACCTATGTGTATGTAAAATTTCATGATGATCAGTTCATTAATAGGGCGTGAAAGCGTAACAAACAATCAAACAAATAAACAAACAAACTCACTTTCGCATTTATAATATTAGTTAGGATTAGGATAGAGACAAACCACATTAATTGAGCTAGCCCCAAAGTATAATAAATAAATAAATATATACGGACAAATCACACAGATTGAGCTAGCCCCAAAGTAAGTTCGAGACTTGTGTTATGGGATACTAACTCAACGATACTATATTTTATAATAGATACTTATATAGATAAACATCCAAGACCCAGGTCAATCTGAAAAAGATCATTTTCCATCTTGACCTGACCGGGGATCGAACCCGGGACCATCCGTGTCGCAGGCAGGCGTGTTGACCGCTGCGCCACGGAGCTCGTCCGTGTAGTATGTTTGAGACATGAGTTATGAACACTACTATATTTTATAACAAATACATAAGTTTTAGATAAATATCCAAGACCCAGATCGATTTGGAAAAGGTCACTTTCTTGACCTGACCGGGGACCAAAACCCAGGACCTACGGCACACCGTAGGTAGGGTTTTGGTACTATGTAGTCGCAATGCCAGGTTGTCACAACAACCTGGCATGGCGACTACATAGTAGGCCACAAAGGTCATCATGATGAAGACTAGGCAATTGAGTTATCAGCTAACGCTTAAAAGATATACCTCGTCCTTAACATAATATATATTGCCCAGTAGTGGACACAAAGAGTCGAAATTTTAAAGAATTTTCAGCTGATAGCATCGGCAAATAAGTTTCACTGCGAATGCGGAGTGCAGAGGAAGCATTAACAGGTTTATTTTATTTTATTTTTATTCAATGGGAACAACAAGCAGCTATATTATAAGTACTAGTACAATACACAATTTGTACAAAAAAAAGAATTATTAATAACGTAGCCCACAACGTTATTCAGAAAATAACAAGTAGTTTTCTGGGCAACTAACTACTTACATCAAAGTATACTAACTAAATAATAATAAAGAAATACACTTCATATCTACGCATATTTACGCATGTACACATACACATATAAATGTACATGCGCAAATAAATACATACAATATTATTATTATAAAGGATTGACAAGCAAGCACAAGATTATAGTAAAAGAAAGGATAATGTTTTTACGAAGGTGTTACAGATACAGATTACGTGATTACCGCCAAAAACGGCCGTTTTTGGCGGTAATCACGTAATCTGATTCTCATAATTCTCACTGATTCAGATAATATTAAACATGACTCCAAAAACACTTCAGGTTATTTTCTAGTGCTTATATGATTTACATTCTTGAAATTCTTTTTATTTGTAAAGTATTAGGAATAAAATGATTGGCGTCGCTACTGTGCCTAGTGTGCGGCCTTAAAAATTTAACACCTTCGTAAAAACATTATCCTTTCTTTTACTATAATCTTGTGCTTGCTTGTCAATCCTTTATAATAATAATATTGTATGTATTTATTTGCGCATGTACATTTATATGTGTATGTGTACATGCGTAAATATGCGTAGATATGAAGTGTATTTTTTTATTATTATTTAGATAGTATACTTTGATGTAAGTAGTTAGTTGCCCAGAAAACTACTTGTTATTTTCTGAATAACGTTGTGGGCTACGTTATTAATAATTCTTTTTTTTGTACAAATTGTGTATTGTACTAGTACTTATAATATAGCTGCTTGTTGTTCCCATTGAATAAAAATAAAATAAAATAAACCTGTTAATGCTTCCTCTGCACTCCGCATTCGCAGTGAAACTTATTTGCCGATGCTATCAGCTGAAAATTCTTTAAAATTTCGACTCTTTGTGTCCACTACTGGGCAATATATATTATGTTAAGGACGAGGTATATCTTTTAAGCGTTAGCTGATAACTCAATTGCCTAGTCTTCATCATGATGTCCTTTGTGGCCTACTATGTAGTCGCCATGCCAGGTTGTTGTGACAACCTGGCATTGCGACTACATAGTACCAAAACCCTACCTACGGTGTGCCGTAGGTCCTGGGTTTTGGTCCCCGGTCAGGTCAAGAAAGTGACCTTTTCCAAATCGATCTGGGTCTTGGATATTTATCTAAAACTTATGTATTTGTTATAAAATATAGTAGTGTTCATAACTCATGTCTCAAACATACTACACGGACGAGCTCCGTGGCGCAGCGGTCAACACGCCTGCCTGCGACACGGATGGTCCCGGGTTCGATCCCCGGTCAGGTCAAGATGGAAAATGATCTTTTTCAGATTGACCTGGGTCTTGGATGTTTATCTATATAAGTATCTATTATAAAATATAGTATCGTTGAGTTAGTATCCCATAACACAAGTCTCGAACTTACTTTGGGGCTAGCTCAATCTGTGTGATTTGTCCGTATATATTTATTTATTTATTATACTTTGGGGCTAGCTCAATTAATGTGGTTTGTCTCTATCCTAATCCTAACTAATATTATAAATGCGAAAGTGAGTTTGTTTGTTTATTTGTTTGATTGTTTGTTACGCTTTCACGCCCTATTAATGAACTGATCATCATGAAATTTTACATACACATAGGTTAGGGTACTGAAAAGGACATAGGCTATATATCACGCGGACAAAGCCGCAGGAAACAGCTAGTAAACAATTTGTAAAAAAAACTTATCCGATCCATAAAGGGCGACTCTATCCATCAATATGAACAACTTTACCATGGGACTAATGCTGTAGATAAAAAAAAATTACATTCCCAAACAAAAGTTCAGCCGGCCAGTTTGTACGAAAATGTTGAATTTTTCTTACAGTTTCAGTAACCCCTTTAAGGATGGACAGGGTTTAATAAACATATTGTATAAAAAAAAAGTATACCTACAGTTATATTGATGTTCCCTCTAAAGCTTTTATAAGGCTTTAAATCTTAGTTGAGCTTTAGTTCAGGATTATGAAGGCGAGATTAAATTGTTAAATGAAAATGAAGTTTTATATTGCGTAATACTTTTTATTTTAAAATTCTTTCAACATTTATTATGACTAAGTGGTAGATGGTTGGTGCTTTATTTCACAAGCTTTTAATTAAGTTCCAGTATCAGTGCGTTATCAAATCTTTGTATAAATTAAATCTTAAATTTGAATAACTTTCCATAGTGAATGTTAAATGGTACTCGTAATACAAAAATATGATATCAATGAACTAGTCTGATGAAAGAAAACTCCTCATACTAAAAAGATTAGTTACATACTGACATATCATCATCATCAGGTCTTTGTTAGTCTCCACTGCAGGAGCACGACCCTTTCAGTACTACCAGAGCCGTATATTAACCAGTGCAGTCATAGGATTTGGTCTACACTCTCCACGCTGGCCAGACGGGTTGAAGAGGCCTCTTTGATGTTTTAAGCTTTTTTCAGCTTGGGTTTCCTAAGTCGCTTTCCATTAACGGGGAAACTTGGAGTGGTCCTATTCTACTCTGCCGGGAACGACACTATAAAAATATGAGCTCAATAGCTTAAGGACAATTTCTTTAAATTAAATTGCTTATTTACACATCAAAATAACAAACATTTGTGGTACCTAAAATTTAACAACAAGTAAGAGCTCTTTAGCATAATATGTTCACATTCTCACCTACTTACAATACAATCAGGTTAAAAACAATCTTGCAAACGTACGTTGCACTTTTTTTAATTTAAAGTTACACTTGCAATTTTAGGGTTTGGTATCAGAAGTCGAAAAGTTTAAATTCACATTTTCAACATTAATACAAACAACTTTTGTTTTGTGACCAAGCCGGAAATCGAAAAACAGTAGCTGCTCTATAGCAAATTCAATACGTACTGATTCAAAATGTATGGAACAGCTGATTTTATTTTTTCGATTTCACAAACACATTGTATGAATTTATTAAATTTAATAAAGCATATATGAAAATGTAAACGCGTTATTAGAATATGAATCACTTGACAATACCGTGTAAAGAAAGGACACGTGACGCGCCACGCCACGTCCACTAGTCACCGCAGTCAGTTTGAGCGACATCTTATTTCCGGTGCGCGACAAAAGCGACGTCGATGTGACAACGGAATTTACAAACTAGTTCATTATTTTATGTAAATTTTACAATATTACGAAGGTACTTCAGCTTCATTATTCATTTTTATAAAAGACATGTTTCCCGCTATTTTAATAAAAAGTCGACAGAACAATCGACACTATGGTGTATAGCAAGGACACGTGACGCGCCACGCTACGTCCGCTAGTCACCGCAGTCGGTTTGAGCGATATCTTATTTCCGGTGCGCGACAAAAGCGACGTCGATGTGATAATGGAACTTACACAGCAATTCATTACTTTATGTAAATATAACAAGTATGTTGGTATATGCGTAACTTCATTAATCGATTCACAAAAGACATTTTGCCAGCTATGTTAATAGAATTTAAAACACTTGACAATAGCGTATATAGAAAGGACACGTGACGCGCCACACCACGTCCGGTAGTCACCGCAGTCGGTTTGAGCGACATCTTATTTCTGGTGTGCGACAAAATTGACGTCGATGTAACAAGGTAACTTGCAAACTAATTCATTACTTTATGTAAATATTCCAGTATTAGGTAGGTGTATCAGAGTGTTTAACTTTATTATTAATTTTTACGAAAGACACGATATCAGATTGTTTATCTTTAATAAGTTACCAACTATGTTTATAAAAAATGAAACACTTGAAAATACCGTGTAAAGAAAGGACAAGTGATGCGCCCACCACGTCCGTTAGTCACCGCAGTCGGTTTGAGCAGCATCTTATTTCCGGTGCGTGATAAAAGCAACGTCGATGTGTCAAGGGAACTTACAAAGTAGCTCATTATTTTATGTAAATATAACAGTATTATGTAGGTATATCAGAGTATTTAATTTTAATAATTCAGTCATGTTTAATATTATCTGAATCAGTGAGAATTATGAGAATCAGATTACGTGATTACCGCCAAAAACGGCCGTTTTTGGCGGTAATCACGTTTTCTCTTAATGACTGATTCTCATAATATTAAAACATCATTCCAAAAATACTAAATACTTCAAGTTATTTACTAGTGTTTATATGATTTACATTCTTGAATTTCTTTCTATTTGCAAAGTATTAGGAATAAAATGATTGGCGTCACTACTGTGCCTAATGTGTCCCCTTAAAGGACTAGATTCTTAAATTTAAATACACTGCATGCAAAAATATCACTAGGTATCCATAAAGTTGCTATTGTAAGGTTTAGTTTGCTATTCTTATATCTATATTTTTTATAAAATTATGGGTGAGAAGTGTCTCAATAGTGTTTCAGGGTCCCTTTTTTGTCCAGAGTTTCAAGAATCAAGATATTGTGCAGTAGATTTTTAATGCATCACATTCCTTTGGTGTAGTGTAGTAAAGTAGTAATATTGCTTATTATGTTAATTTGTTATAACGTGGCTTATTATTCTAAATTTATATTTTACTGCTTTATAATATCTCTCTACTAAACCCCAACTAAAATTGAGTGACAAATTCTCCCGACACATTCATAAAAGCTTTAGAAGCAACATGATGGTGACCGCATGTATCAGCGGGCTTGCAGGATATCGTAATTGACATGTCATGCCCAGTAGCGGACACAAAGCGACGAGATTGTAGAAAATTTCCAGCCCTGATAGTATCGGCTGGGAAAATAAGTTTCACTATGACCGCTGAGTGCGGTTGACAAGTGAATTCAGAATCATATAATCTAAAGTTTAAGGCATCACTTGTCATAACGATCTGGATGAGACACTATTAGGGTCCCTCCTTTGTCCAGAGTTTAAAGAATAAGTATTGTAGATTTTGATGAGTCATATCATAACAGCTTCAAATTGTTTTCCATTTGGTGTCACTAATATATTTTTAAACCGAAAGTATTAATTTTCTCATTAAGCTAATTTGATATAATATTAATTAATATAAGTTACGTTATCTTAAACTGAGTCACACATTCTCCCGACACATTCATAAAAGCTTTAGAGGCAACATGATGTGACCGCATGTATCAGCGGGCTTGCAGGATATCGTAATTGACATGTCATGCTCAGTAGCGGACACAAAGTTACGACATTGTAGAAAATTTCCAGCCCTGATAGTATCGGCTGGGAATAACTTTCACTATGACCGCTGAGTGCGGTCGACAAGGGATTGCAGAATGCTATCTCTGTAAAATGTATCAAAAGGTTTTAATCATTTGTAATGAGCTATGTTACATGGGTCTGGTTATGACGTGACCGGATAGTCCTTTTCAGAGATAAGGAATTAAAATACGATTAAATGTAAAACCGATAGTTGAATTCATTCAAAGTACTTAAATTTATTATCTAAGAACATATTTATTTGCTTATATCCACGGGCATGAATAAAGGCGATCAAATTGGGACTAATACTGCCTCACAACCTGTATTTACATGTAGTATTTACACTAGTCTTGTAACAAAGAAGGAATAAAAGATTTTTAACAAAAAAATGACCACACCGTTGACAGAAACTGAAAAGCAAAATAATTAATCTTTCCCTTTTTTTTTCAAATTTTGAGGTGTACCCTTCCTAATAAAAAAAGAAATTGACAAAATTAGACTACACTATAAAAATTATACGTGATAAAAATATACGCGGCGACTTGAGAACCTTCTCCGAACTTGAAACATTCACAAAAATCAATGTTCTCTCCCAAAATATAAGCACTTCACTAAAACTACTACTAAAACAGATCATTAGATACTGGTGGTATGCGTGGTCGAGTGGATTCGTGCGTGTTCATCCAATTTTCGACGCTCTCTGCTTTATGCCCTGAGGCCAATGGAGAGCAATCTCGCTGTTACAGAGTTACCTGGCTCTTGTAAGTAACATTTTCGGATTGTAGTTACTATAATAGGGAATTTCAATACAGGGTGTTTTTGAATTTACATCCTTTTAAATATACCTAGATGATACCCATGATTCAAATTAATGTAAGTCTCATAATCATCATGAGGTCTTTCTTAGTCTCCACTAGCACGACCCTTTCTGTACTGCCAGAGTCATATAGTCTAGAGCAGTCAGAAGATTTGGCTTACACTCTTCACGCTGGCCAGACGGGTTGGAGAGGTCTCTTTGATGTTTAAAGGCTTTGTTTAGCTTGTGTTTCCTTAATCGCCTTCTACGTCTATGACATCCACGGGAAGACTTGCAGTGGTCCTATTCTACTCTGCCGGGGACCACAAAGTACTTACATTTACTAGTCTACTTTTAAGTAAATCAAAATTTCACAATATCACATTTAAGAAAACTTTAAAAAATACCAAAAAGGATTTGATGGAGGCTACTATAGATAGTACTACTACTATATACGAACTTGGATACTTTACATAAAATAAAAAATTATAGCAGAATGGGATTATTTAAAATGCGGAAAATTTATATAATTAAACAGTATCAAATTAGTCGGTCACCGAAACCAGCAATTTAATCATCATCATCAAGTCCTTATAGAATGCTGCAGGAGCACGACCCTCTTTGTACTACCAGAGTAGTCAAAGGATTTGGCCTACATTCTCCACGCTGGCCAGACGGGTTGGAGAGGTATCTTTGATGTTTATAAGCTTTGTTTAGCTTGTGTTACCTTAGTTGCCTTCTACGACATCCACGGAAAGACTTGGAGTGGTCCTATTCTACTCTACCGGGAACCACACGGCAATTTAAAACTTAATGTTGATGGAATAAATTCCATCAACATAAAGTTTTATTCGGGTGGTCCCTGCAAATATGTACCTTCCTTCCTTCTCCCATCCAATGAAGGATGGTAGTCATGGTTAAGACACTATTAGTGTTCTGACTGAAAATTCCCAGTAAGAGCAGGACTACGTAGGGACAATGGAAAAACTACATTGGGACCATTGGTATGATATGTTATTGGATTGAAAAAAGGGCATTTGGAAGGACTATGGCACCTCCCTGAATAATTTTAGGATCACAGATTAAATAGGCAGGTGACTCGCCAAATCAATTAATTGGCCTCCGAAAATGGATGCAAAAAAGGCAAGTCGGAGACGAGGAACTGGGGACTCCCTTGCCAGCACTCAGGTTTGTGGGTTCGCTACAAGCCGCTCTGCGGCTATTATCATTATGGATTGAAACGAAATGTTCCAAAAATCACCGGATATACTGATAATATCTAATAATAAGATATGAGATTGGTAATAAATCCTCATAATCCTACATAAGTATATAATATCTATATATTATTGTCTTACTCAATGTATAGGACGAAATAATAAATAATATTTATTCCACTTTATTAAGGAATTAACTAGGTAACAAAATTAGCCATAATAATATCCACCATTTAGCCTTTTCCAATGGACAACCCAACATTCTCTCGTTTGATTTTCAGCTATTACTTTTCTGAAACTGATTATTAGCGGCCAGTCTTATGCAGACAATAAAAAGGTTGCATGCTCTTAAAATATAATCAATTAGAATTATTGCTTCAATCATTTGTTTCTTTAGTCAATACAAATAATATTATCTGTATAGCAGTTATGTATCCGAGTATATGGTTTTTCATATTTGATTAGTCAGTATATCCTCCTAACTAATATTATAAATGCGAAAGTGAGTTTGTTTGTTTATTTGTTTGTTACGCTTTCACGCCGTACCTACTGAACCGATTATTATGAAATTTTGCACACATAGTTTAAGATACTGAGAAGGACATAGGGTATAAATCACGCGGGCGGAGGTGCGGGTAAAAGCTAGTGACATATAATGCCTGTCTCTCTAACTCCTTCAAAATAACTCTTGATCTGGCATCATCCCAGAGTTTTTGTAGTTCGCGTCTGTCAGGAAGAGATTCATTGGGGCATTTCGAAGACCAAGCTAATAAAGCTTCATTCACATGGGGCAAGACCAATTCGTCACCGTTAATTTTTAATATTTTAGTAACTAAATTGACTACCCCATGTGAGGACGCTAAAAAAGCCGGCACTGATACCTCCGACAAGCGACGAACGCCAAGACCTCCATGTCGAATAGGCAAAGAAGCTTGAACCCACTGGGCTTCGTCAAGCTTTACATTGAGTATGGTCTCAAGACTCATCCGTAATGCATCATCAAAACATTTAATTTCCCGGGGACACAACCAAGCTGGGCACGCTCTAATAACATATGTCATACGAGGCATAGAAAGAGAACCCCTGAGAATCACCAAAGCAGTGTGCGACTAGTAAATGTAAGTACTTTGTGGTCCCCGGCAGAGTAGAATAGGACCACTGCAAGTCTTCCCGTGGATGTCATAGACGTAGAAGGCGATTAAGGAAACATAAGCTAAACAAAGCCTTTAAACATCAAAGAGACCTCTCCAACCCGTCTGGCCAGCGTGAAAAGTGTAAGCCAAATCTTCTGACTGCTCTAGACTATATGACTCTGGCAGTACAAAAAGGGTCGTGCTAGTGGAGACTAAGAAAGACCTCATGATGATTATGACTTACATTAATTTGAATCATGGGTATCATCTTGGTATATTTAAAAGGATGCTAATAAATTCAAAAACACATTGTATTGAAATTCCCTATTATAGTAACTACAATCCAAAAATGTTACTTACAAGAGCCAGCTAAATCTGTAACAGCGAGATTGCTCTCCATTGGCCTCAAGGCATACAGCAGAGAGCGTCGAAAATTGGATGAACACGCACGAATCCACTCGACCACGCATACCACCAGTATCCAATGATGTGTGCTTTAGTGAAATGCTTACATTTTGGGAGAAAACATTGATGTTTGTGAATGTTTCAAGTTCGGAGAAGCTTCTCAAGTCGACGCGTATATTTTTATCACGTATAATTTTTATAGTGTAGTCCAATTTTGTCAATTTTTTTTTTTATTAGTAACCCTTCCTAATAAAAAAAGAAATTGACAAACAACTCAAAATTTGGAAAAAAAGGGAATGATTGATTATTTTGCTTTTCAGTTTCTGTCAACGGTGTAGTCTTTTTTTTGTTAAAAATCTTTTATTCCTTCTTTGTTGCAAGACTAGTGTAAATACTACATGTAAATACAGGTTGTGAGACAGTATTAGTCCCAATTTGATCCCGTGGATATATAATCATAATAATAATCATAATCATTTATTTATTTGCTTAAAATATGGTAGTACATGATGTCAAAATACATTTAGAGCAGCATATTTCACCAGAAGCGGCATGCAAATATAAAAGAAATAGGTATATATTAAAACTTTGACAAATATTGCAAATTAGTCATAATAATTATTCAAAGGTCAAATGAGATTGAGTTTAAACAATAATAATAAAGTGTAAAATCTATCAAAAAAAATAAACATGTCACATAAAATAAAATTTATTTAAATAAGTCGTCAACAGAATAAAAGCTTTTTTTTTAGCCATTTTGTGAGCCTTCTTTTAAATAATCGACATGGAAGACCTTTTATATCACGTGGTAGAGCATTGAAAATTTTGATGCACATGAAATCGCATTGTTTTAAGTATAAAGTCAGTTTGGGGTTTTTATGACAAACAAGCTTATCAGGATCTCTTCCACTTCTTGAGTTTATTTCTGAAACTTTTTTGAATAGGTTTATATTATGTTTAACGAAACAAGCTACATCTAAGATGTACATGCAAGGCAATGGTAGAATCCCCAGACTTTTGAATAATGGCTTGCAAGATTCACGTGGCCCCTTATCGCACATAGCACGTATACACTTTTTTTGAACAACATATATCTTATTAGCATCAACAGAATTTCCCCAAATAAAAAGACCGTAGTTTAAATTAGATGCAACATAACCGTGGTAAGCTGCCAAAATTGTCGTCAGTGCAGATTTATTCTTTAGTTGTTTCAAAACATACACATACCGATTTAATTTATCACACAATTTATAATAAGCAAACAAATATGTTCTTAGATAATAAATTTAGGTACTTCGAATGAATTCAACTATCGGTTTTACATTAAATCGTATTAAATTCCTTATCTCTGAAAAGGACTATCCGGTCACGTCATAACCAAATCCATGTAACAAAAGCTCATTACAAATGATTAAAACCTTTTGATACATTTTACAGAGATAGCATTCTGCAATCCCTTGTCGACCGCACTCAGCGGTCATAGTGAAAGTTATTCCCAGCTGATACTATCAGGGTTGGAAATTTTCTACAATCTCGTCGCTTTGTGTCCGCTACTGGGCATGACATGTCAATTACGATATCCTGCAAGCCCGCTGATACATGCGGTCACATCATGTTGCCTCTAAAGCTTTTATGAATGTGTCGGGAGAATGTGTGACTCAATTTTAGATAACGTAACTTATATTAATTAATATTATATCAAATTAGCTTAATGAGAAAATTAATACTTTCGGTTCAGAAATATATTAGTGACACCAAATGGACAATTTGAAGCTGTTATGATATGACTCATCAAAATCTACAATACTTATTCTTTAAACTCTGGACAAAGGAGGGACCCTAATAGTGTCTCATCCAGATCGTTATGACAAGTGATGCCTTAAACTTTAGATTATATGATTCTGAATTCACTTGTCAACCGCACTCAGCGGTCATAGTGAAACTTATTTTCCCAGCCGATACTATCAGGGCTGGAAATTTTCTACAATCTCGTCGCTTTGTGTCCGCTACTGGGCATGACATGTCAATTACGATATCCTGCAAGCCCGCTGATACATGCGGTCACATCATGTTGCCTCTAAAGCTTTTATGAATGTGTCGGGAGAATGTGTGACTCAATTTTAGATAACGTAACTTATTAACTAATAATACTAAATACTTCAAGTTATTTTCTAGTGCTTATATGATTTACATTCTTGAAATTCTTTTTATTTGTAAAGTATTAAGAATAAAATGATTGGCGTCGCTACTGTGCCTAGTGTGCGGCTTTAAAAATTAACACCTTCGTAAAAACATTATCCTTTCTTTTACTATAATCTTGTGCTTGCTTGTCAATCCTTTATAAAAATAATATTGTATGTATTTATTTGCGCATGTACATTTATATTGTGTATGTGTGCATGCGTAAATATGCGTAGATATGAAGTGTATTTCTATTATTTAGTTAGTATACTTTGATGTAAGTAGTTAGTTGCCCAGGAAACTACTTGTTATTTTGTGAATAACGTTGTGGGCTACGTTATTAATAATTCTTTTTTTTTGTACAAATTGTGTATTGTACTAGTATTTATAATATAGCTGTTTGTTGTTCCCATTGAATAAAAATAAAATAAAATAAACCTGTTGATGCTTCCTCTGCACTCCGCATTCGCAGTGAAACTTATTTGCCGATGCTATCAGCTGAAAATTCTTTAAAATTTCGACTCTTTGTGTCCACTACTGGGCAATATATATTATGTTAAGGACGAGGTATATCTTTTAAGCGTTAGCTGATAACTCAATTGCCTAGTCTTCATCATGATGACCTTTGTGGCCTACTATGTAGTCGCCATGCCAGGTTGTCACACCGTAGGTCCTGGGTTTTGGTCCCCGGTCAGATCAAGCAAGTGATCTTTCCCAGATTGATCTGGGTCTTGAATATTTACCTAATACTTATGTATTTGTTATAAAATATAGTACTGTTCATAACTCATGTCTCAAACATACTGTGGGGCTAGCTCAATTTATGTGGTTTGTCTCTATCCTAATCCTAACTAATATTATAAGTGAGTTTGTTTGTTTATTTGTTCAATTGTTTGTTACGCTTTCACACCCTATCTAATGAACTGATCATCATGAAATTTTACATACACATAGGTTAGGGTACTGAAAAGGACATAGGCAATATATCACGCGGACAAAGCCGCGGGAAACAGCTAGTATACAATATGTAAAAAAAACTTATCCGATCCATAAAGGGCGACTCTATCCATCAATATGAACCACTTTTTTATGGGACTAATGCTAGAGATAAAAAAAAATACATTCCCAAACAAAAGTTCAGCCGGCCAGTTTGTACGAAAATGTTGAATTTTTCTTACAGTTCGGGGTATAAGGATCGGGTAGGGTTTAATAAACATATTGTATAAAAAATAAAAAGTATACCTGCAGTTATATTGATGTTCCCTCTAAAGCTTTTATAAGGCTATAAAACTTAGTTGAGCTTTAGTTCAGGATTATGAGGGCGAGATTAAATTGTTAAATGTAAATGAAGTTTTATATTGCGTAATACTTTTTATTTTAAAATTCTTTCAACATTTATTATGACTAAGTGGTAGATGGTTGGTGCTTTATTTCACAAGCTTTTAATTAAGTTCCAGTATCAGTGCGTTATCAAATCTTTGTATAAATTAAATCTGTTAAATTTGAATAGCTTTTTATAGTGAATGTTAAATGGTACTCGTAATACAAAAATATGATATCAATGAACTGGTCTGATGAAAGAAAACTCCTCATACTAAAAAGATTACATACAGAACATTGTCATATTCTGACTGACATATCATCATCATCAGGTCTTTGTTAGTCTCCACTGCAGGAGCACGATCCTTTCAGTACTACCAGAGCCGTATATGAACCAGTGCAGTCATAGGATTTGGTCTACACTCTCCACGCTGGCCAGACGGGTTGAAGAGGCCTCTTTGATGTTTTAAGCTTTTTTCAGCTTGGGTTTCCTAAGTCGCTTTCCATTAACGGGGAAACTTGGAGTGGTCCTATTCTACTCTGCCGGGAACGACACGGTATACCTATAAAAATATGAGCTCAATAGCTTAAGGACAATTTCTTCAAATTAAATTGCTTATTTACACATCAAAATAACAAACATTTGTGGTACTTAAAATTTAACAACAAGTAAGAGCTCTTTAGCATAAAATGTTCACATTCTCACCTACTTACAATACAATCAGGTTAAAAACAATCTTGCAAACGTACGTTGCACTTTTTTTAATTTAAAGTTACACTTGCAATTTTAGGGTTTGGTATCAGAAGTCGAAAAGTTTAAATTCACATTTTCAACATTAATACAAACAACTTTTGTTTTGTGACCAACCCGGAAATCGAAAAACAGTAGCTGCTCTATAGTAACTTCAATACGTACTGATTCAAAATGTATGGAACAGCTGATTTTATTTTTTCGATTTCACAAACACATTGTATGAATTTATTAAATTTAATAAAGCATATATGAAAATGTAAACGCGTTATTAGAATATGAATCACTTGACAATACCGTGTAAAGAAAGGACATGTGACGCGCCACGCCACGTCCACTAGTCACCGCAGTCAGTTTGAGCGACATCTTATTTCCGGTGCGCGACAAAAGCGACGTCGATGTGACAACGGAATTTACAAACTAGTTCATTATTTTTTGTAAATTTTACAATATTACGAAGGTATTTCAGCTTCATTATTCATTTTTATAAAAGTCATGTTTCCCGCTATTTTAATAAAAAGTCGACACAACACTCGACACTATCGTGTATAGAAAGGACACGTGACGCGCCACGCTACGTCCGCTAGTCACCGCAATCTGTTTGAGTGACATTTTATTTCCGGTGCACGACAAATGCGACGTCGATGTGACAAGGGAACTTGCAAACCAGTTCATTATGTTATGTAAATATTACAGTATTTGGTAGGAATATTAGATTTAACTTCATTATTCATTTTTACAAAAGACATTTTACCAACTATGTAAATAGAACATAAACCACATGACAATACCGTGTATAGACTGGACACGTGACGCGCCACGCTACGTCCGCTAGTCACCGCAGTCTGTTTGAGTGACATTTTATTTCCGGTGCACGACAAATGCGACGTCGATGTTACAAAGTAACTTGCAAACCTAGCTCATTATTTTATGTGAATATTTCAGTATAAGGTAGGTATATCAGAGTGTTTAAATTTAATAATTGTCTTATAAATGACAGTTACCATCTATGTTAATAGAATATGAAACATTTGACAATACCGTGTATAAAAAGGACACGTGACGCGCCACACCACGTCCGCTAGTCAACGCCGTCGGTTTGAGTGACATCTTATTTTCGGTACGCGACAAAAACGATGTCGATGTAACAACGGAATTTACAAACTAGTTCATTATTTTATGTAAATCTTACAGAATTAAGTAGGTGTAAGTCAATATAACAAAATGTTTAACGTCATTAATCGCTTTACAAAAGACGTGTTACCAGCTATGTTAATAGAATATGAAACACTCGACAGTAGCGTGTATAAAAAAGACACGTGACGCATCACGCTACGTCCGCTAGTCACCGCAGTCGGTTTGAGTGACATCTTATTTTCGGTATGCGACAAAAGCGACGTCGATGTAACAACGGAATTTACAAACTAGTTCATAATTTTATCTAAATCTTACAGTATTAAGTAGGTATAAGTCGATATAGCAAAATGTTTACCGTCATAATCGATTTACAAAAGACGTATTACCAGCTATGTTAATAGAGTATGAAACACTCGACAATACCGTGTATAGAAAAGACACGTGACACGCCACGCTACGTCCGGTAGTCACCGCAGTCGGTTTGAGCGACATTCGATTTCCGGTGTGCGACAAAAGCGACGTCGACGTGTCAAGGGAACTTACACAGTAGTTCATTACTTTATGTAGGTAAATATAACAATTATGTAGGTATATCAGTAACTTCATTAATCGATTCACAAAAGACATTTAGCCAGCTATGTTAATAGAATTTGAAACACTTGACAATAGCGTATACAAAAAGGACACGTGACGCGCCACACCACGTCCGGTAGTCACCGCAGTCGGTTTGAGCAATATCTTATTTCCGGTGTGCGACAAAATTGACGTCAATGATTGAGTGTAAGCATTATTGACATTCATGTCACGAAGTAAAGCCGCGTCGCGGAATGGTTCTGTGGCAAAGACAAACACAAACGGTTATTAATTTTTAGGGTTCCGTACAAAAGTTGAAAAACGGAACCCTTATAGGATCACTCGAGCGTCTGTCTGTCCGTCCGTCCGTCTGTCACAGCCGATTTTCTCCGAATCTACTGAACCAAATTAGATGAAATTTGGTAAGATAGTGTAATCCTATGACCCAAACACGGATGTGCAAAGTAAATAAAGATTTTTTTGAAAAAAGGGTCATTTTGAGGGGCCCAATTACAAAATTTTAAAAGAAAGTTTTGCAAACCTTACTGTGTCATATATCAAATGAAAGGGCTCATTATGAGGATCTCAAAAATATTTTTTTTTGTTCGGGTAAAATCAATACTTTTGATTTTATTCACGAAAGAAGGCAAAAATTGACCATTCCCCCCCCCCCCCCCTGATCTCCGAAACTACTGGGCCGAAAATTTTGAAAAAATTACAAAATGTAGTTCATTCCTTGAAGATTACAGGAAAAATAATAAGAATTCTATCACTTGAAAATTAAGTGGTAAACTCACAATAATAAGTTCATCTAGGGAAATAGTTCACTAAAACACCACTAGATGGCGCTAGTCAATTGAATAAAACATTTTTTGCACATTGTGTGTGTGTTCACGAAGCATATTGTACGGAACCCTCATTGCGTGAGTTTGACTCACACTTGGCCGGTTTTTTTATCTTGTTTTTGTAGTTATTTTGTCAAAATTTGAAAGAAAGAAAGAAAGAAAATTCGTTTATTTGTTATCAAAACACAAGAATAATACTAAACTAGAAAATAGTAACACAATTATAGAGACATAAAACTCTTATGTTAATACCAAAAAGGTCTCCGAATTTGAATTTCGTTTGGGATCATAAATAAATAAATATATAGGGACATATCACACAAATTGAGCTGGCCCCACAGTAAGTTGTGAACTTGTGTCGCAGGATACTAACTCAACGATACTATATTTTATAATATATAATTATATAGATAAACATCCAAGACCCAGGTCAATCAGAAAAAGATCGTTTTCCATCATGACCTGACCGGGGATCGAATCCGGGACCCCCGTGTCGCAGGCAGGCGTGTTGACCGCTGCGCCACGGAGCTCGTCATACAGTTAGTCAGTTCATTTTAGCTTTGCAATCAAATTGTAAATAAAAATATATCTCACACCTGCGGCTTCGCCCGCGTAATATATAGCCTATGTCCTTCTCGGTACCCTAACCTATGTGTATGCGAAATTTCATGATGATCGGGTCAGTAGATACGGCGTGAAAGCGTAACAAACAAACAAATAAAGAAACAAACAAACAAACTCACTTTCGCATTTATAATATTAAGTTGGGATTAATTGTTTTCCTACTTGTTCCGATTTTTTTACCAGCTGAGATAATAATCTGAAAGTATTATCGACAGTCTTGTCACGAAGAGTTACGTCATTCAGTATTAGTGAGTACGTTAAAAAGTTCTGAAATTGAAAGAATTAAAAAAACATATTTAAGTTTGGCATAGTATTAAAAACTATATTTTTAAATTACACGTTGAAGATATTCATTTCGAGAGAAATCTATGAAAAGTGAATTCAATAATATCGGTTCACTGAACAGATAGAAATCCTAGTACTTGCATTGAATTTCAATCGAATGACTATCCAATAAATCAAACCTGATTTCATCACGACCTGCCTAGTTGGTTATTTTGGAAGATCTACAAATAAAACACTTGATTAATTTTTAAGTACATATCGTACTTAATGTATAAACTATGATGCCGTGTGGTTCCCGGCAGAGAAGAATAGGACCACTCCAAATCTTCCCGTGGATGTCGTAAAAGGCGACTTAGGAAACTCAAGCTAAACAAAGCTTGTAAACATCAAAGAGACCTCTCCAACCCGTCTGGCCAGCGTGGAGAGTGTAGGCCAAATTCTCTGACTGCTCTGGCAGTACAGAGAGGGTTGTGCTCCTGCAGTGGAGACTGATAAAGACCTGATGATGATGATGATGTATAAACTATGATTAGTTTTTTACACTAGAATAAAAAGCGCAAATCAAATAAGCTAAAACAAAATTGCTCTACAATACTATGCGTACTATCACATCCTTTTCCCTTGCGGGGTTTAATAATATTTTAATAATAAATGTTTATTTTCTCTTAACAAAGGTAAGCCTTATAAATATGGGTTCTTATAGCTAGAAATTTATACATTTCGGTATGGAGACTTGTTCACCTTTGTTTGGAGACTAGTCCTTGAAATTGGTTCCTATAGGAACCTGTGCCACAAGTGACTAGGCCCCTCCCTTGGATCGCTAGTCTTGATGGTCCATCATCTCTGATGGTCCAAGGAGTGAGAAAAGAAAAAAAATTGTAATACAAAATGTATATGAAGACTTGACTATGTAGGTATGTTATACTTATATTGTTATCTAACTCTTATAGGTTAAGTTATGTGTACACTTACTAGACTACTTATGTCTAAGGATGGGAAGCATAGGAAGCTGTAGGTAAGTATTATTGTGTGTATGTGTTATATATATGTATGGGTGTGTGAAGGTGAAAGTGTGAGAGTCAGTGAGAGGTTGGTGAAAGTGTGAGAGTCTGTGAGAGGTTAGTGAAATGTAAGAGTGTACGAAATGGTTAAGTGTGGGTGTGTAGTTCAGTCATGTAAGTCAGTTAGTTTAGTACAATTTGCGTCAGGTCAAGTTATGGGGGGAGTGTGTGTCAGGGAGTAAGAGTGTAGGGTAGACACAGTATAAGATCTAAAGACCACATTTAGGCAATATGCTTACATTCCTAGGTACATGTATGCTAACTACCTACCAACACATCGTTAATGGTGGATGATTTTAGGAGTTTCTATGGAGTTATAGTGTTTCTATATTTCCGAGTCCAGCATCCAGATAACTCATTGATTCCAAAATTTTGTATTTATTGTCTTTCGACAGGGACAGAAATATCAATACTTTGATGGTATCGATACTAACGAGATATTAATAAAAATATTGATATTGTAGGTATGAGTATTTTTGTATTTACTTTATGCATAAAAATATGTATTATTTTATCAATATGTGAACTAATATTTTTAAAATTTTTAGGGTATCGATAATAAATATTGATATTTTATTTAATAAAAATTATTTCTTTCAAGTTGTCAGTTCACTGCACGCGTCACACTCACGCGCTCATCTGTACTTGTATTATATCATAAAAGGAAAGCAATTAGTTATCTATAGGTAGTGTTGTTGTCGAATATATTGGTAATAAATTAAAGTGATAGTTCAAAGTATTGATACAGAATACTAATTTATTTAAATATACTTAGATATGCATAAAAAGGTATCGATACTTCTTGTGGTATCGATTTCGACTGACATTAGCAAGTATCAATCTTCGATCACATATAAGTTACTTTATAGGTGATCGAAGGTATCAATGCAAAATTTCATGTTAGTCCTACTTCGGGACGAAGTTTTTATTTAGCAAAATGATCTTTAAATTAAATTATTAAGAGGATCGACTACCTGTAATTTTCATACAAAATGCTATAACTCTTCCACCCCTCTAAACCTTTACGAATTGAGGAAATTTTGATGTCATTCGATTTAGCACACCTTAATCTGGGGCTAACCGTTTTTCATTTTTACTGGTTTGGTTTAGATTAATTTAAATAAATTAAAACGCCCCGGGTATTTAATTATAGACTGCTAGTTAGTGTCTGATACCACAACGCTTTAAATAACTTTAAAAAAAATAGAAATAAAGATATCGGCTATTTAAGTTGTTGGCAAAAAAGTGGAAGCGTGATGCAGCCGGTGAGCATCTAAAACTATTTCTAGTTCTTCAGTTGAATAACTGGCAAACAAATTGGCACTTTCAAATAAGTTTATGAAGAAAAAGTCATAAAAATGTTCCCCGGCTATTAAAGTTGTAAGCAAAAAGTGGACACGTGGCGCAGTCGGTAAGAGCCCGGACATGTTTGCTGCTAACACAATTACTGCGCGCTGTGTGCTGCAGTCTGAAGTCAATTTAATTAACATCGGCTTTTAAGTCCCTCTATTGTCTATGTGACAGAGTTGTTAATAACCAACAACGAATAATACTAAGCCTATGAACATCTATTTCCTGTATTCAAATGTGTTGTGTCCCTTTAGATGTACAATATTTTTATTAATTATTCGGTTTAAATAAATACAAACTTCACTATTACTATATATACCTATTGATATATATAGTAACTAAGCTAACAGTACTAGGTGCTGAAGCATGTATATCACTGCAGTTGTTTAAGTATTTGTCTAGTCTGTCATATAAAATAATGTCCGCTTGCTATTTAGGTTGTTGAAAAAAATGGACGCGTAGCGCAGTCGGAAAGTGATTGGACATGATTGCTGCTAACACAATAAAATACTGCACGCTGTGGGCTGAAATCTGAAGCCGATTCAGTTAAAATTAGCTTTTAAGTCCCTCTAATATCCTTGTGAAAAGTGTTGTAATAACCAACTATGATTAATGCTATAGAAAAACTATGTTTTAAATTCATTTGTTTCGTTATTTTAAAATTTACAGCACTTTTCTTACTTTATATAAAAATAAGTACAAACTTCATTTAACAAAACGTCTGCTGCCTACTAAGGTTACTGAAAAAAGTGTACTCGTAGCGCAGCCGGTAAGAACCTATTTTGTTGGCCGCTAACACAATAATATCAATGAGAAAGCATGGTAGGTAACTAGCAATCTGATTGTTCCTTTTAAATCACTTTATAAAGCAAAAAAGTCATAAAAATGTCCACTGGCTATTTAGATTGTTGAAAAAAAATGGACGCATGGCGCAGTCGGTAAGAGCCCGGACATGTTTGTTGCTAACGCAATTACTGCGCGCTGTGTGCTGCAATCTGAAGCCGATTCAATTAACATCGGCTTTTAAGGCCCTTTATTGTCCATGTGACTAGCAGTGTTGTAATTGTCGACGGATAAGAACTAAATAAAATTATTAAATTGAAAATTGAAGTTGATGTACGTATACAATTATAACTAAAAGTAATAACTACAGTCTGAGAATACTGTTGAAAATTAAAATAACAAATAGTAATTCCTAAATTAAAGACCGGTAATTTTAAAATTGAAGAGTTAATATAAAAAAAGTTACTCACAATAATGAATGATGTCTAACATAATCATAATTGTCAGGAGTAATTATAAATTTTTAATTTGGCGAACGAATAGTCGTCCTTTAAATATTCACGCTTGGATGTGGATCTGTAAACTGAAAAGAATTGATTATTTATATTATCATATTTATAGACTCTCTTTTCTCATCTATGCGTATTTCTGGTTGCATTCTCAGCCCAGATGCTTAATATGTATATGTTTTTATATTTATTTATGTAATTCTAAAACAGTATGTCGTAAATTTTACTGCTACTGCCGTTTGTTTTACACCCACCTAAAATTTCGGCATAGCCCAAAGGTTGATTGTTAGATAATGCTTTCAGTGTTGAGTCCAACTGTTGTGTGTTAACATTGCTTTTGTACAATAAAGATTCATTATAATAATAAAAAGGTTCCTAAATGGTGACCACGTACTGGCATGCGCAGCGTTGGACACCCAGCGACCAGGTGGTTGGACGAACTGATAAAGGTCGCAGGAAGGCGCTGGATGCAGGCTGCTTCCAACCGGTCATATTGGAAATCCTTGGGGGAAGCCTATGTCCAACAGTGGACTTCTTGCGGCTGAAATGATGATGACGATGAAAATAATAAGTGATTGCTGAGATTTTCCCATATCCTTGATCGCCTTTAACGATCTGCGCGGGAAAGCAGGTAGCTGATACATTTGTTGTTTTTTATAGTCTCCCAGACTAGCATGGTAGAGAAGATAATTTTGTCAGACCTTCAAAAAGCTTAAACGATAACTGTCTCAAACAAAAGAGCAACGATGTCCGCAAAAATTGCGATCTTTATCAACGAGCTGAGAGGTACTCCAAAAGACACTGGGTTTTTCCCATTCAGTCGAATGGGAACCAATTATAACTTGTAACTAATCCCCTTATCTGAAACTCGGCGAGTCGACGCTGCCCGCCACTCTGAATATAATTCACTTTATCCATATTCAATATCAGATCGTACGACGGGGAGCAAATAGAGCGCTTCAAGTGAGAATTATTATTGGATAAAGCCCGCCTCTTTCTTCCTAGTCTATTTTCAGTGTCCGCCGGAGCGCAATAATTTACGTGTTGTATTCGATATTGCTGTGAAAGTGTCTATTTATCATTTGTCGTTGTGATAACTCAATTCTGTTAGACAATAAATATCAATAAGCGTTTGAAAAATATGTTTTTGTTACAATTGTAATTTTTATTTTGTTTGTTTACTTCGATCTTTTACTTAAGAACTACCCCAACAACCCCATAGACTACCTGTAAATTTTCATACAAAAAGCGATAACGCTTCCCACCCTTAAATATAGTCCAATTTCAATATTTTTTTTACACATTATTGATAAATTGAAGAAGTAGGGCGGGCTGTACATTTTGATATTTAAGATATATTGTTTACAACAAAAGTTATGAGTATCTAAGTAAATATCCATATTCTTGACATGAAAAATACCCGGGGCGTTTTAATTTATTTAAATTAATCTAAACCAAACCAGTAAAAATGAAAAACGGTTAGCCCCAGATTAAGGTGTGCTAAATCGAATGACATCAAAATTTCCTCAATTCGTAAAGGTTTAGAGGGGTGGAAGAGTTATAGCATTTTGTATGAAAATTACAGGTAGTCGATCCTCTTAATAATTTAATTTAAAGATCATTTTGCTAAATAAAAACTTCGTCCCGAAGTAGGACTAACATGAAATTTTGCATTGATACCTTCGATCACCTATAAAGTAACTTATATGTGATCGAAGATTGATACTTGCTAATGTCAGTCGAAAGTAGGGACTTATATCGATACCACAAGAAGTATCGATACCTTTTTATGCATATCTAAGTATATTTAAATAAATTAGTATTCTGTATCAATACTTTGAACTATCACTTTAATTTATTACCAATATATTCGACAACAACACTACCTATAGATAACTAATTGCTTTCCTTTTATGATATAATACAAGTACAGATGAGCGCGTGAGTGTGACGCGTGCAGTGAACTGACAACTTGAAAGAAATAATTTTTATTAAATAAAATATCAATATTTATTATCGATACCCTAAAAATTTTAAAAATATTAGTTCACATATTGATAAAATAATACATATTTTTATGCATAAAGTAAATACAAAAATACTTATACCTACAATATCAATATTTTTATTAATATCTCGTTAGTATCGATACCATCAAAGTATTGATATTTCTGTCCCTGTCGAAAGACAATAAATACAAAATTTTGGAATCAATGAGTTATCTGGATGCTGGACTCGGAAATATAGAAACACTATAACTCCATAGAAACTCCTAAAATCATCCACCATTAACGATGTGTTGGTAGGTAGTTAGCATACATGTACCTAGGAATGTAAGCATATTGCCTAAATGTGGTCTTTAGATCTTATACTGTGTCTACCCTACACTCTTACTCCCTGACACACACTCCCCCCATAACTTGACCTGACGCAAATTGTACTAAACTAACTGACTTACATGACTGAACTACACACCCACACTTAACCATTTCGTACACTCTTACATTTCACTAACCTCTCACAGACTCTCACACTTTCACCAACCTCTCACTGACTCTCACACTTTCACCTTCACACACCCATACATATATATAACACATACACACAATAATACTTACCTACAGCTTCCTATGCTTCCCATCCTTAGACATAAGTAGTCTAGTAAGTGTACACATAACTTAACCTATAAGAGTTAGATAACAATATAAGTATAACATACCTACATAGTCAAGTCTTCATATACATTTTGTATTACAATTTTTTTTCTTTTCTCACTCCTTGGACCATCAGAGATGATGGACCATCAAGACTAGCGATCCAAGGGAGGGGCCTAGTCACTTGTGGCACAGGTTCCTATAGGAACCAATTTCAAGGACTAGTCTCCAAACAAAGGTGAACAAGTCTCCATACCGAAATGTATAAATTTCTAGCTATAAGAACCCATATTTATAAGGCTTACCTTTGTTAAGAGAAAATAAACATTTATTATTAAAATATTATTAAACCCCGCAAGGGAAAAGGATGTGATAGTACGCATAGTATTGTAGAGCAATTTTGTTTTAGCTTATTTGATTTGCGCTTTTTATTCTAGTGTAAAAAACTAATCATAGTTTATACATCATCATCATCATCAGGTCTTTATCAGTCTCCACTGCAGGAGCACAACCCTCTCTGTACTGCCAGAGCAGTCAGAGAATTTGGCCTACACTCTCCACGCTGGCCAGACGGGTTGGAGAGGTCTCTTTGATGTTTACAAGCTTTGTTTAGCTTGAGTTTCCTAAGTCGCCTTTTACGACATCCACGGGAAGATTTGGAGTGGTCCTATTCTTCTCTGCCGGGAACCACACGGCATCATAGTTTATACATTAAGTACGATATGTACTTAAAAATTAATCAAGTGTTTTATTTGTAGATCTTCCAAAATAACCAACTAGGCAGGTCGTGATGAAATCAGGTTTGATTTATTGGATAGTCATTCGATTGAAATTCAATGCAAGTACTAGGATTTCTATCTGTTCAGTGAACCGATATTATTGAATTCACTTTTCATAGATTTCTCTCGAAATGAATATCTTCAACGTGTAATTTAAAAATATAGTTTTTAATATGCCAAACTTAAATATGTTTTTTTAATTCTTTCAATTTCAGAACTTTTTAACGTACTCACTAATACTGAATGACGTAACTCTTCGTGACAAGACTGTCGATAATACTTTCAGATTATTATCTCAGCTGGTAAAAAAATCGGAACAAGTAGGAAAACAATTAATCCCAACTTAATATTATAAATGCGAAAGTGAGTTTGTTTGTTTGTTTCTTTATTTGTTTGTTTGTTACGCTTTCACGCCGTATCTACTGACCCGATCATCATGAAATTTCGCATACACATAGGTTAGGGTACCGAGAAGGACATAGGCTATATATTACGCGGGCGAAGCCGCAGGTGTGAGATATATTTTTATTTACAATTTGATTGCAAAGCTAAAATGAACTGACTAACTGTATGACGAGCTCCGTGGCGCAGCGGTCAACACGCCTGCCTGCGACACGGGGGTCCCGGATTCGATCCCCGGTCAGGTCATGATGGAAAACGATCTTTTTCTGATTGACCTGGGTCTTGGATGTTTATCTATATAATTATATATTATAAAATATAGTATCGTTGAGTTAGTATCCTGCGACACAAGTTCACAACTTACTGTGGGGCCAGCTCAATTTGTGTGATATGTCCCTATATATTTATTTATTTATGATCCCAAACGAAATTCAAATTCGGAGACCTTTTTGGTATTAACATAAGAGTTTTATGTCTCTATAATTGTGTTACTATTTTCTAGTTTAGTATTATTCTTGTGTTTTGATAACAAATAAACGAATTTTCTTTCTTTCTTTCTTTCAAATTTTGACAAAATAACTACAAAAACAAGATAAAAAAACCGGCCAAGTGTGAGTCAAACTCACGCAATGAGGGTTCCGTACAATATGCTTCGTGAACACACACTATGTGCAAAAAATGTTTTATTCAATTGACTAGCGCCATCTAGTGGTGTTTTAGTGAACTATTTCCCTAGATGAACTTATTATTGTGAGTTTACCACTTAATTTTCAAGTGATAGAATTCTTATTATTTTTCCTGTAATCTTCAAGGAATGAACTACATTTTGTAATTTTTTCAAAATTTTCGGCCCAGTAGTTTCGGAGATCAGGGGGGGGGGGGAATGGTCAATTTTTGCCTTCTTTCGTGAATAAAATCAAAAGTATTGATTTTACCCGAACAAAAAAAAATATTTTTGAGATCCTCATAATGAGCCCTTTCATTTGATATATGACACAGTAAGGTTTGCAAAACTTTCTTTTAAAATTTTGTAATTGGGCCCCTCAAAATGACCCTTTTTTCAAAAAAATCTTTATTTACTTTGCACATCCGTGTTTGGGTCATAGGATTACACTATCTTACCAAATTTCATCTAATTTGGTTCAGTAGATTCGGAGAAAATCGGCTGTGACAGACGGACGGACGGACAGACAGACGCTCGAGTGATCCTATAAGGGTTCCGTTTTTCAACTTTTGTACGGAACCCTAAAAATTAATAACCGTTTGTGTTTGTCTTTGCCACAGAACCATTCCGCGACGCGGCTTTACTTCGTGACATGAATGTCAATAATGCTTACACAATCACTTTTCATATGAAAAGGTGTTCCACGAAACATTTATAAAGTGTTTTTGAGTTTTTTATATGTAACATGTCTGTTGCATGCGAGAGGACAGGTGGGCTAAACTGGCCACTATGTGGAAACCGGATGGCCGCCGAAAACGTGGCAGACCTAGAAGGAGATGGCGCGATGACCTGGATTAATATATGAGTGGTTGGCAAACTATACCGCTCTTGATAGGGATGTCTGGAGACGAAAAGGGGAGGCCTTTGCCCAGCAGTGGGACACTAAAATAGGCTAATGAAAAAAAAAACATGTTTGTTTGTGATATGTGTAACTAGGTACCTAAGTAAATTGATTTACGATCCTTAGTATAATTTATGATCCTTAGTAAAATTTGTAAAAGTCAACTATATGTCGGATTCAGTATAACCTTCAGGGCTTTGTTGAGGCTTTCTCGATTCTGTAGTGCATCAGGCATGTTTGCGGATGCTGGCATAGATGATTATTATGCCATCTTTTGCAAAAATCAGCTTCGACGGTACGAGGATGAGAGGGAGCTCCAACAGAGTCCTGAGGCTCATAGATGAGAGGATGGATGCCGACGTAAACATATAAGAGGCATACAGACCTCCAAATTAATCCACCAATGAAACGTTGGTAGGTACTAAAAATATTGTACACACCTGACATGGACTACTTAATTGTCTAAAATAAATTATTTTTATTTTTATTTTATAAATGTGACAGCGACGTGTGACGTGATCTTAATCAGTTTGAGAAAGATTGGAAGATAATATCAAAGGAAAGGGATGTGTGGAATCAACGAGGGGAGGCCTTTGCCCAGCAGTGGGACACAAACGGCTAATAAAAAAAAACAAAACGTGACAGCAACAGACAAATATCTAAATAATATTTAAAGTATTTATCAGGGTAATGCAACTCTACGTAAATTAATATCGATAATACTATCTACATAATCCGCGCTTGCCTAGTTACTAGGCAATCTCTTACTTTTACTCGTGTTTGTCATCGGGAAAGATAACGCAAGAATGTCGCATTTATACGATCACTTTTGAATATTTTGAAAGTTATAATTAAAAATTAAAACGGTGAATGTACGGAATGTTAAGACGCTACACGGCGTCCAGTGCTGCCCCCATTTTAAATAAATCATTTGAAAGAAAATGGAGTCATCGTTGATTATTTTGAGCTAGGAAGGTCTTGATAACCCTTCAAACTATTTTATGAACTACTTTCTAACAGTTTAAAGTGTGAACATTAAGCTTTATTTTGCATTTTTGCAACTGGCCGTTTTTGATAAAATTGCAAAGTAATGTTTAATGTCCTGGACTCCGTGTATCATCTTAAAGCGAAATTGTGCCCCAAAGGGGTGACTCAGCCCATCATGAATAACTTTTCCAATGGGATCAAGGCGAGAAATTAAAAATCTTAATTTATACTTCATACAAAAGGGTCCAGCCGCCCGAAAAATAAGTATGGGAAAGTAAAAATAAATTTTAAGTTCACAGCACTGGTTCCATAGAAAAAGTTGTTCATATTGACGGTCTCACTTATGCCTTTCAGGGAATCATCATCAGGTTGTTTTTTAGTCTATACTACCAGAGCCATATTTAGCCAGAGCAGTCAGAGGATTAGGCCAACACTTTCCACGCTGGCCAGACGGGTTGGAGAGATCTCCTTGATGTTAATAAGCTTTGTTTAGCTTGTGTTTCCTAAGTCGCCTTCTACGACATCCACGGGAAGAATTGGAGTGGTCTTATTCTACTCTGCCGGGAACCACACGGCATTTTTTTCATTCACTTTCAGGGAATGTCGGGGTCAATTTACACCCTGTTTAATGACGCAGTGACTATTAAAGGACATAGGTATAACAAATAACCTAATAGGGCAAATAAAGAGATCATTTATTTATCTCGGCGAAGCGACTTCTCTGCGTGACAAGAATGTTGATGATCCTATGCCTGTCAATCACTTTGCCGGCGTTTTGGAGATTTTACGAGATAAATGATTTGAGAGTCATATTATTTACGACAAATCTCACATACTGAGCTAGCCCCACAGTAAGTTGTGAACTTGTGTCGTGGGACAGTAACTCAACTAATACTATCCCAATCCCAATTAATATTATAAATGCGAAAGTGAGTTTGTTTGTTTGTTTTGCTTTCACGCCATATGTACCGAACCGATCATCATGAAATTTTGCATACACATAGGTTAGGGTACTGAGAAGGACATATATTACGCGGGCGGAGCCGCAGCTAACAGCTACTATTTTATAATAGATACCGAACCAGGCCAATCTTAAAAAGATCTGTTTCCGTCACGACCAGATCGAGATTCAAACCTAGGACCACTCGTGCCGCAGGCGTGTTAACTACTTCGCCACGAAGGTCACCAATATTTGGTTTTATAGATTCACTTTATGATCTCAAACGAAACATTATTAGTACATTGACAACATAATATAAGATACCGACTCCAACCCTATCAATTTGTTTGAATAAGCATAAAAATAAAATAGAAATAAGTGTAAACTAAACGGGATACTTGCAAAAATATTTTTGTTTTTTTTGTATTTTTTCCAAAATTCCTCGACACATTTCGATAAAAATTTAATGGGACCATCTGTAAAGTATATCCAATCGAACGAAAAAAGAATTTCTTTAATCGGTCCAGTCGTCTTTGAGTAATCGGAGAACATATATATAAAAAAAAAAGATTCCGACGAATTGAAACCTCCTCCTTTTTTAAGTCGGTTAAAAAGAGCATAATAGATAATAGAAGATAACCTCATAGAGCAAATAAAAGATCAACTGTTTGTCTCGGCGACGCGACAAGTCTGCGTGACAGGAATACCGATAGTGGCAAGAGCTCAGGGCAAGAGAATCACTAGCGTAAAGAAAAATCGGTGCTACATTTGATGTCGATTCTCAAACCAACGGAAAAATGAAGGAGGTTCTCAAGTCAACCCGTATTATATAAATTTTAATGTATGACCACGCATAGCAAATTTTAGTCCGATTTAAAGAATTCTTTTTTATTGGAAAGGGTATATATTATACCCCGAAGCTGATCCCATATAAAATTATAAAAAGATCCGATCTTCAAGGAGGTAGAAAACACAATTTTGGTTTTCACTTTAAGTATAGCTGCGGTTTTATATTTTTGTGAAAAATTTTGATAATGTCAAATTAACACTTTACATGGATAAGATTTAAGAGTTTACTTAAAGAAATATTGATTGGAACACCAAACCGGTAGATCTGGACTATTGTCGTAAAAAATAGTTTTTCTTCCCACACAGACCGTTAAAGCCCGTCAAGAAATTGGGCAAAAATCTAATGAATCACGTTGGCGATACAGCTAGCAACCTAGCATTATTAAAATTCCGCTTAATTTACAGTTTAACGCCCACTGACACGCTAATGTGGCCTTTGGGTTTTATGTCCTTGGACTCTGTCCACCTTGCAAGGGATAGAGACGTGATAATATGCAAGCCGTTTTCATAGTTGTTGCATAGAGATCTATATCTATTCAGGTCATAGTATTGAATTTGGTGTAGTTGAAATGATGATCATTTAAAAAATGAAAAACATAACATAGTTTTAACTAAGCATTTATTGGTCAACTCAGGCTTTCTTTTATTTAAAGTAAACATACTAAAAGCGTGAAAAGTGAGCAGAATAAAACATAAATTACTTGAAATAAATGTGAGCTTTTCTTTTTTTGCGGCCGATTGAAAAAAGGTATAAGTAATGCTAATAATTATATTATGTATAAAAAATTATATTGTTTGATGCCCACTATAGAGGCTCAGCCTAGTGTGGGATTAATTGTTATAGTAACAACGCATGATTGATAATGAGAAATAAAGATATTCTATTCTATTCTATCATTAAAATTCAAAGTCAGATTGTCTTAACATGTTGAATAAAGAGTACGCCGAAGTCATTTTCTGAAAAAAAAAGTATACTATGAAGATCATGTTAAAAAATCTCATTTCGGACCATGATAGAAACGTTTATGAGAACTGAGCGAAACATAACTACAAATTAAAACAGTCAATACTTTAGGAATTCAATCTTTTCAAAAATTCGTCATTAAATATAATAATTCAATATTTTGCGAGATTTTAACAAAATAAAAAAAAACAAACCCTTTTGGAAATTTACATTTTGGTATTTCAACGTTATAGGAGTTCAACTTCTTGGTCCTGAAGGCATTTTTGGCTTCGGTCTTTTATAGTTTTTTTAGTTCGTCACGCCGAATCAAAGAAATCACCAAAGTTCCAAGTACAGCGTAGTTGGTAAGAAAAGGCTCTAAGTCGCGCCAATGAAAGGGAAGGGAAGACTTTTATCCAGCAGTGAAACAATACAAGTTATTAAAAAATATTTAGAGAAGGACCTAGTAGTAGTAAACATAATTTATATCAGTAGAGTTAGTAAATTTACTTACACTAGAAAACGTTTTGATTGAAACCTCTTGAAAGCCAGGAGCTTGAAAAGGCAGCGGTCGAAGACACCTTTGCATAATCAGAACCAGGTATGGCCGTATGGTGACACCAGTGACTTCCCAGAATGGGATTTCCCAGCAAGCGTCGCTCACTGCACTAATCTGCATTAGAAAATTATTGCAAAAAAAATCTTGTGCCGGATTCAACTCTAGCCATTTTCAAACTAACAAAAATTTCTACTAATATTATACATTCGAGAGTGAATTTGTTTGTTTCTTTGATACGCTTTCTCGCCTTAACTACTAATCCGATCATCATGAAATTTTGAATACACGTTGTCTAGAACATGGACAAGGACATAAAGTATCTTACGTTTCCGGTTTTTTTTCGAGTAATCGACATTAAAGCAAAAGCAATCGCAGATAAAAGCTAGTGAAATTCTTAAAAATATTACATCCGAAGTCAGGCATTATCTTTATGAAAATAATAGGCTCTCGAGAAAATACATGGGCTTCTAAGAAAATATACGTAGAGTCAATGTGTAACACATACACAATATTGGTTTGCCCGAGCTTGTGAAATAAAAACTAAATACTACAACTATGCTACATCTTTATTTTAGATTAATCTTTACCTTGCTCCTCAGAAAGGTGCAGAGATAACAAGGTATATACAAAGTAATAATTGCACCAACACACAGCAGTATCATGATCGCCTGGACCTCGCCTTGGTCTAGTTTCTGAAAGCATGTCATATTTTTATAAAACTCGCCGTATGCGTGAGATACAGTGGCGTATCTATAAGCTTAAGACCCGTGGCAAATACTAAAACGGGGCCCATGAAAGAATAAGTACTGGTGTAAAATTAATTATATTGTTTTCCAAGTCTTTCTGTAGATGTCGTTGAAGACGACTTAGAAAACTCAAGCTAAACAAAGGCTTATAAACATCGAAGAAACCTCTCCAACTCGTCCCCAACCCATCCACGCCAGCGTGCAGGCCAAATCCACAGACTGTTCTGGCTAATATACGGCTCTAGTAGTACGTCGAGGGTAGTGCTCCTGCAGTGGAGACTAAAGAAGACCTGATGAAGGTGATGGTGATATTTCTTTTATTACCTCGGCTGCGCAGAACGCGAGCATGCAAATTGTGGGGCTGGCAAAAAATTGTTCGTACATCAACATTTTCTTGAAAACAGCGGCGTAATGGTCGATCAAGCTGCAATATAATTATTACAAGTTTAGTATTGCCTTTACAGAGAAGATGAAGCCTAAGACTATTAACATAAAGTTCCTGTTCGGCGTGTTGTTGGTTAGGTTAGGTTAGGTTAGGTTAGGAGGGAAAAGAACTACTAGGCGACCTATACCTACTTTTGAAAAGAGTTTCTTTCGGCATTTCTTCTCGGCAGTGGTCGGTTCCGCAATGCTAGTAGTCTGTAGCTTTTGAACAATAATTAGTAAATGCATAATACTTAAGAGCGTATACTAGCAGTATTTTTTCACTATGGCTTCCATACAAATGTATTTCTCTATTTTCTCGCTGAAAACTGATTCTAGAGCCACAATTCTTTTTTCATAAAATCTAGTACTAAAATAGGAATGCCCCTATTTTTTATTTTTTCCAAAAAAACTGTTTTTGTAAAAAATTTTTTCTTTTAAACAGGTTTTTAGAAAAAAATAAAACATAGGGACATACCTATTTTAGTAATAGATTGTATGTAAAAAGAATTGTGCCTCTAGAAGCAGTTTTCAGCGAGAAAATAGAGAAATATAGATTTGTATGGAAAACGCTAAGATAAATTTAAGTGTGATTTGACGTGAAAAAGTGCCAGCAAGGGCCTATTTTCTGAATAAACATTTTGGATTTGAATAAATGGTAGGGGTTGCTAGCCGGATTCGGCAGTCTGCGCGGGAAGAGAAGCAGTCTTATCTCGCAGACAAGCAAAGAGGAAGAAATAATGATATACATTTTTAAATACGCCAATGCTTCCCAAAAATATATTGCCTGTATCTCTCGTGATGAGGTAAGGCCGATATCCCAATGTTAATTTTTGTTGAAAAGGATAGCGTGACTATAACACATGGATGCGTATTTCACCCGGAAAATAACTAAATATTCAGTTTCGGACTAGTCTCTGTTCGTGTAGGTGACACCGTCAGTCGACCATGCACACCCTGGTGTCAGAGTTCTTCGGAACCGCCTCTCGGCCTCTGACGTGGTTCCTTTAACGACTACCAGATGGCAGCCGGGACCACCGGCTTAACGTGCCTTCCGAAGCACGGAATCATCTTTCTTATCAGACAATCAGGTGATTAATGCCTGCAATGTCCTAACCAAACTGGAAACAAATTAACAAAGTATACTTCCCGTGGGAATCGAACCCACGACCCCCGGGTCAACAAGGCAAACGCCTTAACCACTGGACCACGCCCGGTTTCATATGTCAAGAGATACATACGCATGACGACCCTTGATGTATGGAACCGGAGATACGTCGAGGGTACAACCGCCTCTACAACAAAAAAGTTCCTCCCACCCAATCTTCGGCAGAGAGAGGATGGAAATCGAACAAAGACTAGGAATAGAATTAAAAGAGGAAAATTTAAAAGAAATTGTAAAGGATAAAAATAGAAACGAGTTCCTCGACTACTGCGAGAAAATTGCTAAGGTAGTAATAAAAAGAAATAAATAGATGTAAAAGCATATGTTTAAATAATATGAAATATATTATGATAAAGCATATAAATATTTTTGTCGGTATAAATATAATAGATAGAAAGCGTAGAAGAATATTAAAATGTATAAGTAGTACTTAAGAGAGTAATATTAGAGCTGTATCGAATCACCCTATTAGTATAAGATATATGTAAAAACTCAATAAGAAAGAAACATAGCATTGTATGATAAAATTGTATTAGACATAAGATGATAAATGTAAAATAATGATTAATAAGAAAGATGAGAAGGTTATGAAATAAAAGTACCCTGCATTACAATTATTACCCTGAGAAAGAATATAACAAAGAAAGATAGATATAAGAATATAGATATATAGAAGCAATAAATGGTTAGAAGGGCATCCCACCCTTAAAAGCATAATTGATGGATGTATGAAATGATAGAATGCGGTTTGAACGTACGAGAAGTAGCGAAAGATAGAACTGGAATGAAAAAGGCGCAAAGTTAGAATAGGCTCCAATCATGTTGGAGGTGTAAGTATTATAAAAAAAAAAAAAAACCACTGGACCACGGAGGCAGTCGGAATAGTTAATTTTTGGTGTTAAAATTATTTTAATGCATTTCTATTCTATTATTATCAGCTGTTTAGACCAATTTCTGCCACGGTTTTGTATTTGCCAAACCAAAGTTATGTATTGGCCATATCAAGTCACGGCTGCTTGCCACCTGTCTTAAATGTATATATTGATTACGAAGACTCTCAGGAGTTTCAGAGATGGTCAGCCGTAATCAATTGGGCAAGTAATACCTGAAACTGTCACAATAATTTGGTCGAAACACTCAGAACATTACTGCTGAATGTGCTTATGATTAATGTAAACACATCAATCCTATACATACTTTTTTTTTTCTTTTTCTTAACGCTTTTTATTCCGATAAAAGAAATTAGCTATTCAGGCACAGCAATGAGGTGCGCATCCTTGAATTATAGTCTCTAAACACAGACACACACTTTTCATAAACATCTGAAAATATTGGGACGACGAACTGGGTAAGGCTAAAAGTAATCAGACAACTTAAGTGTATTTAGAAAAAAATTGTTTCTAATACGGTTTCATCGCTTTTATTTTGTAATAAACACAATTAACCTAGTTAGGTTAATTGTGTTTATAACAAAATAAAAAGTAATTTTGTTATGTGTAACAATCGCAAAAACATTTACTTACGTGTACATTGATTGTGTGAGTGAAATGATTTCTCTCATTCGAATGCGAATTAATGCGTCATAGCGGTGTTGCTCTTCCAAGGTCTTAGCTGGCTTTATACCTGACAGAAGGTCTTTTATGTTTTGTATTATCATCTCCGCCTTTGAAGCAATTTGCCTGATCCAGACGATGTCCGTTTGGAGAATAACTGCAAAATATCACCGTGTGTGAGTAAGCTAGTTTACTTTATATAAGTCCGTTAGTTAGATAATCAAAAAACATTTGACGAATTTTTAATTTTTCAATCAAACCATAAATTTCGTGTGACCTCGCTGTCTACTATACATTTTAGCTAATTGTGATGTGTATTTTTATTATCTTAATAACGGACTACTTTTAGTATAATTATTTTGACCCAGGAAACAAGCCTACTATCACTATTAAAGGGGATTGAATCTGGCAACAAAAAAAAAAAAGGGAACTGTCAGTTGTCAGTCATGTCAAAAGTTAGGTTAAGTTGGCGTTGTTGGTCGTCGATTCGGGTCGGACCTTACTTTTCGATTGAATCCGAAAAACCCACAGTAATCTCGAGGCTGTGTGTATTGTGTTTTTCTGGATATGGCTGCCGTCCGCGGGACGTAGATTGTATCAGTCAATTGTAGTGGAATTGTGTCGTTTTGTGTGTCGCGTGTATGATATTTCGCGATCGACATGTGCATTGTTTTCTGCTGAATTCGGTGTGCCGTGTGGACGCGCGTTCAAGGTAGAACTCACAACAGGAGGTACCTTCCGGACCATCAACCACCGGCACCAGCAAGCGTGTCACCGGGACATTGTAAGAGATACATATAAGTCGAGGTGTTACAGACCTCCAGTTCTGCTGCATCCTTCTCCGACATCCCCGTTCCGTTTGAACCTCATGGGCCCGTTTAGGCGAGGCGTTGCTTGATGGACGTTGAGGAGGGAGAAAGCGAACACATACAGTACGTATGGTTAAGTGTCATATTTGTTACTTGAGCTAAGGATACTTTATAAGGAAGCAAATAAAACGAAGTACTTATCTAAAATGAAAACACATTGAACTTCTTCACTGGTCTGGAAGAAAAGAAAAAACCGTAGAATCTACCAGCTGCTTCTCTTCTCGTGCAGATCGCTAAAACCGATTGAGGGAATAGGCTAATTTCTGAGAAATCTTGTCAGTAGGCGATGCGGCTAGCAACCCATCACTATTTTGATTTTGTTTTCCATCAATATGCTAAACGCGGCCTTTAGGTTTTATAGACCTGGGCTCTGTCTACCCCTGTCTAAAAAGTTAAAAAGATGTGATGTTTGTCTGTTATGAAAACACAATGAACCAAATACTTACACAAATAATTGAAACCATAAGCAGCGACACCAAAGTTGGCAAACGTCCAGGCGATTTCAAAGGCAGGGGTTGCAGTGAAGTCTACCCCTGGGGCCCAAAAGGGGAACACCAGCTCCCTTACTCTCCCGTCCCCAGGGACATGCACTATGTAGTACCAGGCGAGCATAAGAAATGCGAAACTAATCAGCCCGAAGGTCAATACAAACAGGAAGAAACAAGTCCACAAGCTCGCCTTCCATGTGTTTTGGTGAAATTCGAAAAATATTTTTCTGAAATTCAAATATTTTATCTATTTTATCTGTTCGGGTAAACACGTCAATATGATTGAAATGGATATGTCGCAGGGATTTTGTCAAAAAAGTGACATTATAATTTCTCTAGTGTAATCATAATGCCATCAAAAACAATACTTGTCAAAAACCCAAGTCTCGCTACTCTGTTCTTCTACCGTAAAAAGTTGTGAGATCCATATAATACCAAGTCGGTAAATTTATTAAGTCCCTACTAAAGTGACCTTTTGTCTTAAGTTATTACGTAATTAGCTAACCTAACAGTATCTTATTGTGACCATATTAAAATTAAAAATCTTTTATGTTTAAATAAATAGATTGACTTGGCAATCGCATGAAAACATAATGTATCTCACAAGTAATACATATTTTATTAAATGAGACTGTTTATTACGATTGCCAAGTCAATCTATTTATTTAAACATAAAAGAAGTTTAATTTTAATATGGTCACAATAAGATACTGTTAGGTTAGCTAATTACGTAATAACTTAAGACAAAAGGTCACTTTAGTAGGGACTTAATAAATTTACCGACTTGGTATTATATGGATCTCACAACTTTTTACGGTAGAAGAACAGAGTAGCGAGACTTGGGTTTTTGACAAGTATTGTTTTTGATGGCATCTCATTTCTTTTTGTAGATAGTCTTACTTTTTCGTTGTCTGTACCTTCTACTTATTGAATACCAACAACGGATATTCTTAAAACTCACTCCCTGTCTTATGACCTTTTCTAATTTTAATAGGTAGTTTTCTTCTTTTTCTTTTACGGTACTACTTCTTGAGCTTCAGCTACAGTTTTTCTCAAAACCCACTCCCTGTCTCTATGGGGTTTTCTCGGAGGCTTTGAGTTTACGATTTTATTTTTGACAAGTCTGGAGGGTAAATTCTTCTTAGTTTATTGTATTCACAAATTGACGATTCCTGCGTTTTGATACTTTCGATATTAATTAGATGTAAGTCGCCCAGACTTTTCACTCTTGAAAGTACTACGTAAGCTGAAAAAATATTATCGTAGTTTTGATCAAAACTGTACAAGTTAGTAATCTCCAACTGTGTAGGTCGTTTAGGATATTGATCATCAATCCAAGACTCTCAATAAATATCTGTGGACCCACGTCCTAGCAAAATCATATCTGATCTAGATTTAACGGGCCAATTACGGAAGATGTTGACTTCCAGCCATCGAATTGTTGTGGTACGATCTGTACCGTACAAAGGAATACCAAGTAGAGTGGCAATGGCTTCCAAAGAGTCGCACTCGCTACTAGATAAAATTCTAAGGCCTACCCAGAAACATACAAGCAACGTGACTTTTCTCGCTTTTGGTGGTATATTTAGTAACGTAATAATTTGCAATAGCTTTTTTTTCCCTTCATCGCATGTAATACCAAGTATTAAATTGAATCACCACCGAATGATACTCTCAAAAACTTTTCGTAAACTTCGAAATCAAAAACTTTTCGTAAACTTCGAAAGCACGAATACAACGCGGCGGCCGCCATAAATTCAGACGTGGAACCATAAGTACCTAGTTGTTTTTACCATTGCCGTCATGTTCAAATCAGCGTCAATAAAGGGGTCTCCGCGCTCGTCACAAATATACAGTTTTAACTCCTTCTAATGCGCTACCACATACGACTATAGCAGTCTAATCTCATAAGAAGACTCAATATTTCCATACAAAGAGACAGAGAATGAAATAAACAAGAACCATCACCAGGTATATGGACAACTCTGTGTGGGCAGGGATGGCCATTCCCATACAGGTTATCCGTATTCATTGCGATTACTAGTGCTAGTACCAGTACGCAAGAGTTTTTTTTTATGTAGGAATACGATCATTAGATTAATATAACTTGGATCCCCAACATATATTTTAAAACTAGAGGCTGCGTGAACTGTGACTACAGTCATCGAAGGTTTGTGGTCTTCAAGCAATTTTTCGGATAGGTACCTACTTCAATTTCGATAAAAAAACTATGATTGCGCAATCTAATTTACGACACCCGCCATCTAGTGACAACTTTATAAAACTTAGTGATTCAACAGGAAGGTTTATGTTTAATACATTGCCGGGTGCAGTAGGGAGGGCTGCCAGTTGAACATTATTAGCTACTTATCTAGGTACCTACCTACACCTTTTATTCTATTATAATTGCACATTAATTTATTCACTGTAATGTAACTTTGTAATCCTATATATTTATATGAGATTACAAAGTTATTTATGCAGTTGGTGTATCTAGAAAACTGGACTGAAATTGCAAAATATTTTAGTTTTTCCTTTATTTCTACACTAGAAACTAATTGTATACTAAATTTGAAGCGTCTACACCTGCTAGAAGTTCCTTAATGATATGACCGGGCGCAATAGGGGAGGGCTGCTAGTTGAACATTATGACCTTCTTATATCTAGATACTTACACCTACACTTTTTATTTATTCCATTATAAAGGTACACTAATTCTTTCACTGCAAATGTAACTTTGTAATCCTATATATTTATATGAGATTACAAAGTTATTTATGCAGTTGGTGTATCTAGAAAACTGGACCGAACTTGCAAAATATTTTAGTTTTTCCTTTGTTTCTACACTAGAAACTATTTGTATTTTAAATTTGAAGCTACTGCACCTGCTAGAAGTGCCTTAGAGTTTTGATAATCGGTCGGTCGGTGAGTGACAAACGACTAGTTATTATTCTTAAACTAGTGGTTCAAATTGAATGCAATTTAAAATATACTGAGTTTATACAATCCATGCTTGATTTTTTGAAAATTCCCGCGTCTAGTTTTATCTACACAAATTATTCACTGCAAATGTAACTTTGTAATCCTATATATTCATATGAGATTACAAAGTTATTTATGCAGTCAGTGTATCTGGAAAACTGGACTGAAATTGCAAAATATTTCAGTTTTTCCTTTATTTCTATACTAGAAACTAGTTATATTCTAAATTTGAAGTTTCCACACCTGCTAGAAGTGCCTTAGAGTTTTGATGACGGGTCGGTCGGTGAGCGACAAAATTAAGAACTTTGACTAGTTATTATTCTTAAACTAGTTATTCAAATTGAATGAAATTTAAAATTGACCGAGTTTATACAATGCTGGCTTGATTTCATGAAAATTCCTGCGTCTAGTTTTATCCACACAATTTATTCACTGCAAATGTAACTTTGTAATCCTATATATTTATATAAGATTACAAAGTTATTTATGCAGTCAGTGTATCTGGAAAACTAGACTGAAATTGCAAAATTTTTTAGTTTTCCCTTTATTTCTACACTAAAAACGAATTGTTTTTCAAATTTGAAGCTTCTACACCTGCTAGAAGTGCCTTAGAATTTTGATGATCGGTCAGTCAGTGAGTGACAAAATTAAGAACTTTGACTAGTTATTATTCTTAAACTAATGGTTCAAATTAAATGAAATTTAAAATATACTGAGTTTATATAATGCTTGCTTGATTTTTGAAAATTCAGGCTTGTAGTTTTATCCACAACGAAGTTATAGGGGGTCGAAAATGGCCTGAAGTGCTTCGAGAAAAGAATGGTACGGCCGTGCCGCTTTTTTGCTCGACTTGGCGGGGGCACTGCCGTGCCCCCAGATTACACTGATTATTGTTAATAACGTCTGGTTCGTATAATTTCACGGGCTCTTTTCAGAGTTATTGTAATTTCACTGGGCCGCAATAGTGATATTATAATAAATCTAGGTTTATTATGAGTTGCGTTTGTGGTGGGTGCCCCGCGTGTTCTGATTGGTCAATTTGTTATTAAAATCTGTTTTTTATTTCCTAACTCTACTTGTTGGTCAGGTGGTAACGAATGCGGACCAATCAGCGATCGCTCTGATAATCTAACGGCTTTCTTAAGAGTCCCACGTAAAGGCGCAATCCCATACAAACGTAGTTTCGTTTTAGTTTTACAACAGTTAAGCCAATCTCAACCAAATTTCGTACATACGACCGGATAAGGCATATTGATGTTTATAATCAGATTTCAATTTTAAAAACAATACCTATACAAAATTACAGCGAGTACAAGTTTTCTATACGAAACTTCAACTCGCTGTAATTTTGTATAGGTATTGTTTGAAATCTGATTATAAACATCAATATGCCTTATCCGGTCGTATGTACGAAATTTGGTTGAGATTGGCTTAACTGTTGTAAAACTAAAACGAAACTACGTTTGTATGGGATTGCGCCTTTACTTGGGACCCTTAAACCAGTGTTTTTGTCAAAATATCACTGCCTTACAATTTTACTGCATCGGTCTTGTGAAATTATAATGGTACTGAAACTAGCCCGTTAAATTGTAAGTAATACAAACGATTGACAATAATCTGTGTAATTATAATTTCACTAGTAAAATAATAATATCACGACTTTTATAATATCCCTGCAACAGATATAAATGAATACTATACTAACTAAAACAAAAAATGTGCCAAATTTACTTACCTATGAAATCAAAATAATAGTTGGCATACAAAATGACGCAGATGCAATGATGATTATGTAAGCAAAAAAAGGTGAAAATGGCTGTTAGGACACTTTAATACCTATATTTTAAGTCGATATTTTATGTTTGGTTTAAATCGTTTTAACAGTCTATTGTTATGGAATGAAAATTAAAAAAAAGCTATAATACAATTAGATAGCCATTCAAATATTATTGTAACTTTTGTTATGAAGCCATTTCCATAAACGCAATATTATAGCTTAGCCGTCCCCGGCAAAGCTATAATATAGGACCACTCCCAAGTCTTCCCTCCTTCTGATGATGATGATGTTGAATATTATAGCTGCCGAACAAAGTTCTTACATCACCCACACAAAATGTTTAGGGTGACGTTCCTTGTCATGTTACTTGCTGTTTTTGTTAGCGACGTTTACGCCGAGAAAAATTTGTGACATTATAACCTAGGTTTTTTTGTCAGCAAAGTATTTTTGTCACTGATATACCTATTTTTGAGAATTCTTTTCAAAGCAAAAAATCTTTCAGATACGAAAAAAAAAGTGTGCAAGTTTCCATCTTGTTAATCTTAGCAAACGACTTTCCATCAACTGATATTTAATTTTAACTCCTGCAATTTACACAACTTTTTTCATAGTCTGTTGCTTTTATGACTCTTAGTAAACTCGCAGTTTTAGAAAAAAAAATGTTTTATTATATTTACAGCTGTCTTGTTTCAAGGAAAATAGATCATAAATAAATATTCGTAAACAAGGCAACTTAAGAGAGTTAACAAATTACTTGTATCGTATATCCTTGGTGTTGATGTATGCAAAATCCTCCCTCATTGCGTATAAAAGATGGTAGTAATTCTTCTTATTTAGCCAAGTAGATGCCATAATCATTGCTTTGTAGGCAAGGAGAATAGCGTAGGTACCAGCCTCCGTTATCAAGAACAGATCCATTTCGATAATCCCGTGGTATAAGGATAAATAGGCATCGGTGAATACTCCTATACCGCAGAGCATGGTGTAGGTTTTTGAGAAGTAGCTGAAAATAATGATAACGACTGACCAAGCCTGAATAGTGTGATATCCTTACTAATATTATAAATGCGAATATGAGTTTGTTTGTTACGCTTTCACGCACTATCTACTGAACCGATCACCATGAAATTTTGCATACTCATAGGTTAGGGTACTGAAAAGGACATAGGCGGGCGGAACCGCGGGTAATAGCTAGTTTGAAATAATTATGAAAGTAATTGTATCATCATTAAGTATAGACAGGTTGTTCAGTAACACCCTGTAAAGATAACGAAATGTCTTCCTATTAATTTGGAAAGAAAACAGAAACGCGCCGGGTATCTAACTTGGGGCCCCTCGTGCTGTAGGCTGGTGAATTAACTATTGCGCCACAGAGCCTGTCAGTCCTATATCTACATATGTATATTTTAGTAATTCTCACCTATATTTAGGATACGGTTCATCAATTACTTGAAAGCACCTCATGATAAAATAAAAGGTACTATGAAAATCTTGAGGGTTTCCGAAACTTTTTGAATAATCGAAACCTTCTTTTTCATAGATAGCTTTGATTTTTTTCCACATCTTGACCTATGGTAGAAGCTCCTTGGTCTTTATGGTAAAAGCACCTAGACTCAATAAAATATTGATTTATTAACTTAATGACCATGTGAGTAGCCTTATTCCGTAAAGTAATAGGAATAATATATAAGAGAACATTGTTTTTTTTAATTAAGCTCTAGAGATACCATAAATTAATATGCATACGAGGTACTCTTCGAGTTATAAATACCTATTGCAGAGTCATATTTTTGGGCGATGAACCCGCCCAAAAATGTGACTCTGCAATAGGTATTTAAACTCCTTCAACATCCCCTCTTGATGAGACCAGACCGATGTGACGTTACAGATGTCGCTGTTGTATGGTGATATAAAAAGTTTGGCAGCTATTTATGTGTATCTAAATGAATAATAATAATTAAAACAACTTAAAATTAATTAAAATATTTACAAATTATATAGTCCCTGCAAACCATCACCTCGCGGTAACGTGCCCAAAAGGCTGAAAAAAGGCATGACGGTGTCTAGAGAGTATATTATAGTCAAAGCTTGTAGACCATGTTTTAGTTTTTTTTCATTCCATTAAGGTTACCTAAAGAAGAACACGGACGAACTCTTCGATAAAGCATGCTTATGCATAAAATAATATCGTGCGACCTCCGTGGCGTAGCGGTTAACACGCCAGTCTGCGACACGAGTGGTTCTGGGTTCGATCTCCAGTCAGGTCTTGATGGAAAACGATCATTTTCAGATTGGCCTGGGTCTTGGATGTTTATCTTTATAAGTATTTATTAAATATAGTACCTTTTAATTAGTATCCTACTATACAACTTCACAACTTTCTGTGGGGCTAGCTAAATTTATGTGATTTGTCCCTATATATTTATTTATTATACCGTAAACAAAGGAAGGTACTAAGAGAGTTTTTCACTTAGATAGCGATGCGATGTGCGATCATCATCATCTGTACCTTTTTCGATTGCATCATAAGCTGTAGAATTAAATAAATAATTTAATAGAAATGCAATAAAAATATGTAATAGGCCACATATAATCTACAATAATTACAAGTGTAAGCACCGCCTTCTCTTTTATCATAGACATGATTTTTACAGACTATAATTTAAGACGCAAAGTCTACCATTACAAATTAGTGAAAATGAATATGAGCATTCAAGACTTTAATCTTTTAAATTGTCCTGTAATTTGATTTATAAGGTTTGTTATTTTTATAGATATCTAGGATTTTTTTTTTCATACTGTAATTTGAAAAATGGCGCGGAAATAAGGTCAGTCCTATGTCTCAAGGTTGGTTATAGATGATACCAATTTAAATCGATTTTTGGCACTCCAAAATTCCCTTCAACTTACATTTCATTGAAATAGTTTTTGGTATCCACATTCTTTGTATAAACTAGTACTTATAGTATCTGAGTAAAACCGCGGACGGACAGACAGACAGACAGAGAGACATGGCAAAACTATAAGGGTTCCTTATTTACTACGGAACCCTAAAAACAGCCTTCCCCAGCTGAACCTGGCCAAACATTACTAACTAGTTGTACCCACAACTTTGTCCGCGTGAAAAAAAAGCCTATGCCCTTTCTCAGGCTTAGGACGATCTGAGTTCCAAATTTTATTTAAATTGGTTCAGTAGTTTTAGCGTGAAAGCGAGACACAGACAGACAGATAAAGTTACTTTCGCATTTACAATATTAGTATTGATATACATAAACTTTTCCATAAAATTATTGTAGGTACGCATCTATACTATATGTCAATGAGAATTACATCGAAAAACCCAGTGGTTGTCACGATTGGCCTATACAGACCAACAGACGACCTCAATTATTTTATTATGTTGATATGATTAAGAAAATATTTCTTCAAGGTCGAATGGAACTCCTGGTGTTGCAAGCGTCCTTACGGCTACCGCTTTCCAACAGGTGGGCTATACGATACACCTGATAAAAATAAATTCAATTAGATTTAATCAAGATGACATTCGTCCCTTTGTCGTTGAATACATGCCACGTAATTTTTATATATCATCGTAACATTGTGAGAAAAGTGCCAGTCTCTCCGTTGACCTGCTATCATTGAGGTTTAAAATTGTGTATGGGTTGTAAGCAGTGTAATAGAAATATTTTAAATATAAATCAAATATATTGAATAGAAAAAAAGAAAGAAAGAAAAATATTTTATTCAGAGCCACACAGTAATACATTCAGTCTAGTGTAATTACATTTTTATTGTCTGTAGAGTGAGGCACCAATGGATTTGTATCTACAAATACAACATATATTTGAATTGTAACCTCCGTTGTGTAAATATTTTTAATTGCAAACCGGTGTGTTAAGCTCGCACCTCGGTGGGCGCCAATCGTACGTGACTTGAATCCGGAAAGTTGGCAATCTCTTTGCAAGTTTCGAATAATGAATTTTATATAGACAATACTCACACTCACCACTGGAATAAATTTCAGCTTATGGAAAAAAAGATAGCGTCTTGCATGAAGCTGAAGGAAGGCGGTTTCTTGCATTAAAATATCGAAAAATATCGACAACAGTTTTATCTATTTTGATTATTTTATAATGTACAATAGTATTTTTATAAATACAATATTGACTATGACGATAATTCGATTGACGCGCTCCGTGGCGCAGCGGTTACCACGCCAGACTGCGACACGGGGGTCCCGGGTTCGATCCCCGGTCAGGTCATGATGGAAAACGATCTTTTTCAGATTGACCTGGGTCTTGGATGTTTATCTATATATGTATTTGTTATAAAATATAGTATCGTTGAGTTAGTATCCCATAATACAAGTCTTTCTTAAGAACTTACTTTGGGGCTAGCTCAATCTGTGTGATTTGTCCGTATATATTTATTTATTATTATTTATTAATTCCAATCTACACAAATTGGGTTGCCGTCAAGCAGGCAACCTAAGATGATTATGCAAATTAATTTTATTGAACTTTTTAATATGAAATTAGTGGATTTTGGTGTTATTATGCTCGTGCTCATGAACAATTTGTGAAATAGATTTGTCATCAGAAGTTCCCACGAAGCTATCAAAGAACCTACTTCATCTTTGAATACTACTTGTTAAAACCGTATCATACAATATTGATACTTTCTAAGTCATTAAATATATCGTGGTGTGGTTCCCGACAGAGAAGAATAGGACAACTCCAAGTCTTCCCGTGGATGTCGTAAAAGGCGACTCAGGATCCACTAGCTAAACAAGGCTTTTAAACATCAAAGAGACCTCTCCAACCCGTCTGGCCAGCGTGGAGATTGTAGGCCAAATCCTCGAACTGCTCTGGCTAATATATGGCTCTGGTAGCACAGAGAGGGGCGTGCTCCTACAGTGGAGACTAATAAAGATCTGATGATGATGATGATGTCAAACTGGATATTGACAGAATCACTGAAACCTGGGTGGAAGCTGGATGGAAGGTGGAAGGAGAACCCGGCAACCGGCTGTAAAAACTTTGGGTAAAAAATTTCAATGTTGATAATTGATGTAAATGATTGCATAAATGATTGACCGTAGCTAATTACATAGAAATAATCAAGCCTATTGTTAAAATCTTAATTTGTTTATGATCTTTTAAAAAGCAGCCACGCACGGCGCAACCTAGATTTTTTAAAAATTCAGTTTTAGGAAAATTATCAAAATGCTCAAATTGGCACAAAAGACCTATTGTGGCGCTCATGACCATTTAAAGTTTGTGGTGATTATGAAACATAACAGGAAGTATCATTTTATTTTGAAATTAATGGCGTTAAAGTATTTTTGACGCTTCATCGGAACTCGCAAGTGGTACTCCTGGTGTTGCAGGCGTCCATAGGCTATGGTAACCGCTTACCATCATGTATTACCTGTTTGCCTACTTAGGTGTATAAAAAAATAAGGATTATTTCACTGACAATGTCATTGACAGAATACTATGGTGGTTTTAGATGAATAAAATCGAAAATATTATCAAAGGGTTTTTGGAAATTTTTAGATACCTATAATCAATCAGAGAGTGTTAATTTTTTTGAGTATTTTTTCTTTTCTATCTGCCGATAGTTGAATTTTTTATTTAAAGGTTACTTTATAAATATAATACTATTCTTACATTACTGCGATAGCCGTTAATATGGCGTTAATATATTAACGACTCTTAAGTTTTTTTTTACCCGTCTGACCCACCCAGAAAGACGGCAATGTTTTTCGCGCGTATGTCTGTATACATGTATTTATGAGTAAGCGTGTTCTATTATTGCCTCCTGTAGCTTAAACGGTTTGACCGATTTTGAAGTGTCATGTGTCATTAAATCCGTATTCTTCTCCGGATCGTCATAGACTGTGTCACGTCAGCAAAAAATCAATATGGCGGGCGAATTGACAAAAACGGTGATCATCACGAAAACAGTCACACATGTGCCACTCACAGAAAATGTACTGGTTTAATATTGAAAGGCTTACTGAGGTGCTATATTATTACATCATGTACTGGAACCTATCAATCAATGTGTGTTACCAGTGATGACTTACGGGTCCAAAACGTTGTCCCTTACTATGGGCCTCATAAGAAAGCTCAAGGCCGCTCAAAGAGCTATGGAAAGGGCTATGCTTGGTGTTTCTCTACGAGGTCGAATCAGAAACGAGTAGATCTGTAGAAGAACAAAGGTCACCGACATAGCTCGGAGGATTAGCTCTTTGAAGTGGTAATGGGCGGGGCACATAGCACGAAGAACCGATGGGGCAGAAAGGTTCTCGAATGGCGACCACGTACGGCAAGCGCAGCGTCGGACACCCACCGACCAGGTGGTCGGACGACCTGATCAAGGTCGCAGGAAAACGCTGGATGCAGGCCGCTTCCAACCGGTCATTTTGGAAAAACTTAGGAGAGGTCTATGTCCAGCAGTGGACTTCCTGTGGCTGAAATGATGATGAATGATGTACTTAGACCGAACCTTCTTCACGAATACGACTTGACTAGTTCTTTTTTAAGCCTAGATCAATATTTATCACACTTTTTTCTGATCTCAGTTCCGTCCATCTTGACCGAATTTTCTAAATCAGTATTAATATTATATAAAAGAAGTATTCTCCAAACAATTTGATAGAAACAGTACCACTAATAGTAACAATTCCAGTGAAGCGATCACAGTATTAAAAAAACACACTCCAAAAGTGGAAAGAGAGCTCCGCTGGAGGAGGGTGACACCGTCTGAAATTAAAAAAATTGTTAGGGAAATGACACCTAAGAATTCATGTGGATATGATGACATGCCAATCACTGTCATTAAAATAAATATTGATATTCTAGCAGAACCCCTAAGCAATATTTTCAACTATTGTTTTATTAAAAATATATTTCCTGATGAACTTAAAATTGCTAAAATCATACCAATTTTCAAAAAGGGAACAAAAACAACGCAAATGACTTTAGACCCATCTCTTTACTGCCAGTTCTCTCTAAGATTTTCGAAAAACTTATAAAAATTAGGCTAATAGAACATTTTATGGAAAACAACATACTTGATAAGAGACAGTATGGTTATCAAAAGGAAATCGGTACTGTTGAAGCAATAGATGCTCTCATAGATGAAGTCGTTGCGATTTTAAACAGACGAAAAAAAGCTGCTGGAGTCTTTCTAGATTTAAGTGCCGCCTTTGACAACATTAATCATGATATCTTACTAAGTAAATTTGATCACTACGGAGTAAGAAACGAACAATTAGGTCTTTTAAGGAGCTACTTAAATAACAGGAAACAATATGTCGAGTTAAAAAGTATCAGTGGCAATGAAGAGTTGTCATATAAGTCGACGATGGTGAATTTAAAAAAGGGTGTACCACAAGGGTCAATATTAGGGCCACTATTCTTTGTTGTATTTATAAATGACCTACTTAATTATATGACTGCGGAGGCTCAAAACATAAAACTAATCCTTTTTGCAGATGACACGAACGCGATCATCAATGCAGATAATCTGACAGATCTAAATCGTAATATAAACAGGGCTCTTGCTGCGTTCTCAGCTTGGTTTCGTCAAAACGATTTGAACATTAACTTAAAAAAAACCAGTGTTATGTTATTCCAATCAACATCTAGAAACAAAGACGCCATACAGGCCACATTGGATAATCATAACATTGTAGCCGTGAAAAATGTGAAGTTTCTGGGAGTAATCATTGATTCCTTACTCAACTGGAAAAAAGAGCTTGAAAATGTTACAAATAGCATTAGTTCGGCATGTCACGTATTAAGAAGTCTTAGAGATGAAGCGACGATCGAACAATTAAAAATAACCTATAATTCCCTAATAGATTCACGGCTACGTTACAGTATTAAACTTTGGGGCAATAGCTACAAATATAATATGCATAAAGCTTTTGTAGCGCAGAAGAGGGCAATAAGGGTAATTTTTCGGCTTTCGCAGACAGATTCTTGTCGCGACTATTTTATTAGACTGAGAGTTCTAACGGTCCCATGTCTCTATATCCTGGTTTTACTTTGTGATATAATTAAGCATCCAGATAAGACGGAAACGGCCCAGGAGAGAGAACTTAGGTTAACTACCAGAAGGAAAGATATTCCGCTTAAAAGTAACACAAACATGCCTAAGTTAGAAGTTTTTAAGCACAGTGCTCGCTACCAGGCAACACGTCTTTTTAACAAGCTTCCAGTAGAATTAAAGACCATAAGCAGGTTATCAATCTTTAAAAGAAAATTAAAACATTTTTTGTTAAGGAAATGTTATTACTCTGTTGAGGAATACCTCACGAATGAAGACCGCACGTTATAATTACTTACTAATTTTACCAAATACCTGTGACATGAATGTATAAAGTAGATATATTTTGGGCGATTATTATATTTTTATTTGTTTTTAATTTTAATGTAACTGGGCATTGCAATGATTTTATTATTATTATGTTACTTGGACATTGCGATGATTATTATTACTTTTATTATTTTATTGTATATTTTGATTAATTATGACATAATGGCTATTGGTAATTTTTTTTTAAAGACATTGTTATTTAATTTATATGAATGTAAAGCTAATTATGGGAGTATATTGAAAATTGTTCGACGCAATAAGTGTTTTGCTAAGAATAAATATATTGAATTGAATAATGAGACTGGAACATTAAGTATGAGTTTTTATTTTTTCAACAGTAATTTCTTTCGCTACACTTTTTGAGTGCTTGAAATTTTAATATTTTTATAACATAGAAATAAAGTTTAAGATGAAGTTCATTGGACCATTATACTATCAACCTATGCAAAAAGTCAATAGCACTTTAATAGAATAAGAAATTACCAAAAAGAAATTAAGATAACCTTCAGCTAACAGACTAAGAAATTTTGACGAACGCCGAAAACTATGATAAAATATTTGGCTACCTGCAAGTTCACAAGGGACTGAAAGGAATGGCGCAGACAAAGGGAGGCTTATGTCCAGCAGTGGACCGCGAACAGCAGACGATGATGATGATTGTTCACAAGGGCAATAGTTTAAAAAAATCATATTGGCGCCTTTTACTCACCTTTCTACCTACAACTTTTTAAATAGAGAGCTAATGATTATAAATACTAGCATTCTTTAAGATATATTAATTCAAAAATTTATAAAGTATTTCTAGTAGATTTTTAATTTGTTTCATGAATACATTTATTGTTCCATTAACCATTTATACGTCAATTTCCAACAGCTTCCTAAAAAATAAAAAAACAAATAATAGTTTGTTTTGTTTTTCGTGTGTGTAAGTGGCCAAAACAGGTGTCAGATTTCTCAAGCTGCCTAGAGGCATCTGGCAGAGCTTAACGACTGCTATCAATGATGACAGCCGGGACCAACGGCTTAACGTACCTTCTGAGACGAGCTCAAGATATTTTTATGCCACTTGTGGTCAGTCACTTAACATGTCGTTTAGTTACATGTCATTAGATTCGCATTTTCCCCCGGATAGGATATGAATATGGCGGACGTTAACTGTCACAAACTGAAAATCTTTTTAATCTTCTCTAGCCTAAATGAACAATTTTTAAGTGTGTTGTCTTAGATTTATATTCTTTACCTGATAAACTATCTTCACTACGAGACCTTCCGCGATTAGTTGATAAGAGGTCGATAAAGGGTGGTTCTATCTTAAAATTCAGTAGAATATTTTCATATAATAAACCAAAAAAGACGTACAAACTTTAACGGATATAGAAGTTTTTTTTGGACAATATGAAGTTAACTAGTTATTTGCCTTAATGTTACTTTCATCAATGTTTATCAACACTATTGTAAATATAAACACAATACGCGCATGGTCACGTTAGGTAAATATTATTTAATAGCAAACCACTGTGTTTAGCTCGCACCACGGTGGGCGCCACTTCTACGTGACTTGAATCCGGAGTGTTTGCAATCTCTTTGCAAGTTTTGAAGAATGAATTTTGTATAGACAATACTCACACTATATATACCTATATGTATTTGTAATAAAATATCGTATCGTTGAGTTAGTACTTATCCCATAACACAAGTCTCGAAATTACTTTGTGGCTAGCTCAATCTGTGTGATTTCTCCGTATATATTTATTATTATTATTTTTTCTGTTTCTTTGGTATTTAACCGGTAAGTCTACCTACTATTCATTATTATTATAATTATCTTAATTTATTTCTTTTATCTTAAATTAGGTTTTTATAAAATTGACATAAAAAGTAAAATATAAAAATATAAAAATATAATACAAAACATAAAAACTTTATAAAAACCTAAACCTAGAGTGCCGCCAGCAGCGGAGCAAGGCTCAATATTATTATTATGCTTATTATTATTATAATTATTTATTACTTCCATAAATATATTCTTTGATCTGTGTTTCTCTGAAATATAAACACTGTAGTTACATTGGGTGAATTATTGTTTCATCGGTGAACCGATGTGTTTCGCTCGCACCACGGTGGGCGCCAATTCTACGTGACTTGAACACGGAGCATCGCATTGGTTTCATTCTTGCAAGTTTTGTATAATGAATACTCAATAGATAATATGAACTTGCTATTACTTTCAGAGTTAATTGATAAAAAACAATTATGGATGGTGTGTAAGTTATGATTAAAGTGTTACAAAGAGGCAAAACCCCAACCCTTACTAATATTTTAAATGCGAAATTAAGTTAGTTTGTTTATTTGTTTGTTCACGTTCTATCTACTGAACCGATGAAAATTGGCATACACATAGATGAGATTACTGAGTAGGATAGCAGCTATATATACACGATTATTTTTGGAATAGTACAATAAATAAAATAGGGCATTGTGTACCCTTTACTGGTCATATTCGGAAGCACAAAAGATAAGAAATCGAAAACCCAAAATTTTCACAAAAAAAGTGAGTTATTTGGTTATTGCTACATAATAACAAATAAATGAATGGACGTACACGTAAATGTGTACGTCCATTCATTTACGTCACATGTTCTTATTTTACGCATTCGGCAATCATTGATAACTCGCGTCAACGCTGAGCCAAGCTGGACCAATCAGGCGCATCGCCCACCCCCCGCTCACCGTGCCCATTTTTCCACAAGGACTGCCCGCTAACTAGCAAAAAATAGTGCAATTTTATCATCGGAAGTGCGCGCGCGTTCCTTTGATATACAAACGAAATTGTGTGCTTTTAACCCTGTATTCTTCCCTGGAGTGACGTGTGTGGTGGTAGGTAACTCAATGTACGAACCGTTGTTAATGTTTACCAAAGGTTACTTTACCACGGTTTATTTCACGCGCTGACGCGGACACAAGGAAGAGGAGGTCAGAGGAGTATACACAAAACAAGTACGATTGTGTATTGGCGTACTTTGAGGAGGATACTCGCCGGAGTACAAATGACGAATGAAGTTAGAATTTCAAAATTAAGTGCTATTGATCGTAAGTTTTTCTGGTTATTTTTTCCAACTTTACATTTTCCTTTAAAGTTGACATCAATTATGCAATCAGCTGAAATATCCGTGCAGCGACAGAAATGTGCGAGCGAAAGTAAACAAACGTTAGCGCGAGAAACAATTATGAATGAAATTTTGACATTACTGTCTGTAATATGTCCAAAATTTTCGCAAAATTTTCGGATGCCGTGTGGTTTCCGGCAGAGTAGAATAGGACACTCCAAGTCATCCCGTGGATGTCGTAAAAGGCGACTTAGGAAACACAAGCTAAACAAAGCTTATAAACATCAAAGAGACCTCTCCAATCCGTCTGGCCAGCGTGGAGAGTGTAGGCCAAATCCTCTGACTACTCAGGCTAGTATATGGCTTTGGTAGTACAGAGAGGGTCGTGCTCCTGCAGTGGAGACTGGAAAGACCTGATGATGATGATGATGATGCAAAATTTCATGATGATTGGTTCAGTAGATATGGCATGAAAGCGTAACAAACAAACAAACTCACTTTCGCATTTATAATATTAGTAAGGATTAGGATCTTGGAGAAGATTAAACAATACATATATTTATGGCCTCGGTAACGCAATGGCTATCATGCAAGCCTGCAACACGAATGGTCCTGGGTTTGATTCCCGGTAAGGTTAAGATGGAAAACGATATTTTTAAGATTAACCTGGGTCTTTGATGTTTATCTTTATAAGTATCCATTACAGAAAATATAGTATCGTTGAGTTAGTATCCTCCTACGACACAAGTTCACAACTTACTGTGAGGGTTGGCTCAATTTTTGTGATTCATCATCGTCCATCATCAGCCACAAGAAGTCCACAGCTGGAATAGGCCACCCCCAAACATTTCCAATACGACCGGTTGGAAGCGGCTTGCATCCAGCGCCTTCCTGCGACCTGTATCAGGTCGGTGAGTGTCCAACACTGGGCTTGCCTGTACGTGGTCGCTATTTAAGAACCTTTCTGCCCATATCGGCCAATCGGTTCCTCGCGCTATGTGCCCCACCCAATGCCACTTTAAAGAGCTAATCCGTGGGGCTATGTCTGTGACCTTTGTTCTTCTACGGATCTCTTCCTACATATAATCTAGGTAGGGGTTCTAGTTAAGACTTTAAGTGTAATGTTGTGGTGTTTAATACGAATCGTAAAATAAAATGGAGGGCAGTCCTTTTAATCGGAGTGGGATCACACGGCGCAGCCCGCCGCCCACACCCGCCGCCCGCGCTCCCGTGTCCCAGGAGGAAGCACAGCCGGAAGTCATAGCCACGGCTGAAATCCAGTCTTGGATGAGCTCCATAGAACAATGCCTTCAGGAAGTATGCTCTATCTCGGCTGAAGGAAAACTAAACTCGGACCAAAAATTAAAAATCAGTAATCTCTGCCGAAAAGTTGGCCATGGCACATCTCAGATGGCAGTTCAATATCAGTCCTTAAAGCAGAAAACTATCCACTACCATTGTACCATACAAGCACTTCAAGATAAAATCGATCTGTCGCAGCGCCTTCATGACCTAAAAACTAGCATTGATGAGTCCTCTAAACCCGCTCCAGGTGCATCGACTTTTGCAGACATGGTTAAAAAGGGAGCTAACAACTTCATCCAGCCTCCTAAAGTAAGTGCTGTAGCAATTTACCCTACTGATAGGCAGAAAAGTAGTGAGGAAACTAAATCCTTGGTTCAAAAAATTATAAGCCCTGCTCAGTTACAGCTACACGTACGAGGATTGAGAAAAACCAAAAATGGAGGAGTCATCATTAACACCGAGAACAAGGCCGACGCTGAAAAACTGAAGCAGTCAGCGCAACTCAAGACCTCTGGCCTCACCGTGGATGAGCCGCTTAAACGCAGACCTAGAATTGTAATAATTGGAGTTCCATCAAATATGCCGGAAACTGAAGTATTTGCCTGTATTTATAAACAGAATTTAGCAGACAAATTAGCCGGCTCAACCCTGCAAAGTTTCTTGGAAACTATTAAGCTGAGCCATAAATCTGGAAAAAAGAATGCCGAGTCCTGCAATTTCGTAATTGAAGTCTCTGCCGACGTACGACGAGCCCTCATCACTAATGAAAGAGTGTTCGTTAACTGGTCTTCTTGTCCAGTGAGAGACTTCACTCTGGTGACCAGGTGCTTCAAGTGCCAGCAATATGGTCATGCGGCTAGAACATGCCGGGAGACGGTCAGTACCTGCGGACACTGCGGTGGGGTAGGCCACACCATGGAGGAATGCCAAAAGAGTGGAGATCCCCCAAAATGTGCGACCTGCCTTCATTACAAGAAACCTTGTGACCATAAAACAGGTGACCAGACCTGTCCTGCGAAATTGATGGCCGAGAAAAGGTACATTAATTCAATAGATTATGACGGCGCCTAGAGCGCCACTTATTTAGATTATTTTTAGAACTTTTTTTATTTATTGTTAAATTATTGATAAGTTAATTTCTGATTTAGATAATTTCTCTGTTCTAGAATCAAATACGTGTGAGGTGGAATGTTGCAAACAATATTTATCCCCATTTACTAATCCATTAACTTTCATAACACAAAATATTCAGAGTATATATAAAAACTTTGACAATTTTAACGTATTTTTACACAGGCTCAACTTTCACTGTGACATAATCGTGTTAACCGAATGTTTTCTACAAAATCGTGGCAATATACCCCTCATGCAAGGTTACAACATTTTTAACAGTTTAGATAATTTCAACAAAAACGGCGGGATAGTAGTTTATACTAGGAATACTTTGAATGTCACTGTTGAAGAACCAATTATATTAGATTGTAATCGCCTACTTATAAAAATTGGCACTGATATTGCAATATTAGCCATTTACCGTTCCCCTTCTCATATAAACACCAACACCTTTTGTGTGTCATTAAATCAAACCTTGCAAAAGTTAACCTCATTTAAACATATTATAATTATGGGAGATATTAATATTGATATTCGCCCTCAGAAAACCGATGCAGATGCTTTGGAGTACCTTAACATATGTGCTTTCCATGGCCTACTCCCTGCACACACGTTTATCACGCGACCCAAAAGTGGTACGTGTTTGGATCACATCATGGTAAAAACTAACTTTCAATCATTAACATTAGTTCCTAACTCGAGCATAACCGACCATAGAGCTGCCCTACTAACAATTAATCGTAAATTATCTAAAAATTTCCAAACGCGAATTAAGACTACATTAGATTACAATAGACTTGAAGATTACTTATGCAACATAGATTTTGACCTGGTTTATAGTACCGCTGACGCGAACACTAGCTTGGCATACTTAATACAGACTGTTCGACAAGCTGTAATAAGTAGTACGACAAGTATATATTTGAATAATAAAAATCGAAATATTAAGCCCTGGATCACACCAGGGCTCATTCGTTGTATGAAACATAGGGATAAATTACACAAAGTGGCAAACAGGAATCCAAATAATTTAGTATTACAGTTATCTTATAAACGTTATCGTAACTTTTGTAATACTCTTCTTAGGAAAATTAAGTGTAATTACGAAAAAAATGAATTATTAAAAGCCGGTAGCAACAATAAAAAAATATGGCAGACTATAAAGCAGGTCACACACACTACAAAACAGCATGAGTCATCTTCGAGTTTATTACAATTGCACGCGTCGCAACTGACCTCTGCAAACATTGCAAATTCATACTTTGTAAATATAGGTAAAAATTTAGCAGATAAAGTGAAAAGACAGTCGCCTATTTCACCTTCAAGTCCAACCCCCTGCCGTTCCCTCAATTCATTTGTGTTACTACACACAGATGAAACTGAGGTAGAAGCAATTATTTCGAACTTAAGGGATAGCTGTGCCACTGGGTGGGATAATATATCTAATCAAATTCTCAAACATTTCAAACATATCCTTGTCCGCCCACTAACTCATATTTTTAATAAATGCCTATCAGAAGGAGTATTTCCTAGATGTTTGAAAAAAGCCGTCGTAGTTCCTATTTATAAATCTGGTGACAAAGATCAAGTGTCGAACTATAGACCTATTTCATTACTGCCTTCTATCTCAAAGCTTTTGGAGAAAATAATAAACAACAAACTTATTACTTATTTGGAAAAGTACAATTTATTATCAGACATGCAGTTTGGTTTTAGGTCCAAGTTATCAACAGCGGATGCTGTTCATAGTTTAACCGATTATTTAGTACAGGAACTCGATAGTGGCAAACAAACTATAGGAATATTCCTTGACCTTGCAAAAGCTTTTGACACCATTTCCATCCCCATCCTATTGCGCAAGCTCGAAAATATAGGTGTAAGAGGGAATGAGCTTAAACTCTTCGAAAATTATTTAGATGAACGCACCCAGTGCGTCAAAATAGGCAATATATTTAGTTCCGACCAAAGAAATATGTGTTTTGGAGTTCCCCAAGGAAGTATTCTAGGCCCAACACTGTTTTTAATCTACATCAATGACCTGTGTAATTTAAATATAAAAGGGGGGAAAATTATCTCGTATGCCGACGACACAGCTCTTTTGTTTTCCGCTAACTCAGTTGATGAAGTATATAACTATGCGCAACATGGTTTAAACATTGTAAATTATTGGCTTCAGCAACACCTACTAACTTTAAACACAGCAAAAACTAACTTTATTCAGTTTTCCATGCGTCATTTGCAGTCATCTCACTCAAACATGAAAATATATGCACATCACTGCACAAACCCAACGACTAACACGTGCGACTGCCCTGACATCTCTTTCACAGAAAAAACAAAATATCTGGGTATTGTAATTGACAAAACTCTTTCTTTCAAACATCATATTGAAATCTTAAATGGCAGAATCCGTAAGTTAATATTCGTATTCAAAAAACTACGTTCTATCGCGGACTCAAAAATAATTAGGCAAGTTTATTTTGCCCTATGCCAGTCAGTTTTAACTTATTGTATTACATCCTGGGGTGGCATAGCCAAAACATCATTACTAACTATTGAAAGAGCTCAGCGAGCCATTCTTAAGGTTTCAACTTTCCGCCCTTTCCTTTTCCCTACAGAACTTCTCTATAAATCCTGTAAGGTACTTACAGTTAGACAATTATTTATATTAAGCACAATCCTCAAACAGCACGCCACACTGCCTTTCAGCACTCAATTTACTAACAAAAGACGGCAGGATATTGTTTGCAAACAGTTACAAATAAAACATGCCTTCTCCTCTCGGTTCTTTCTATTTCTAGGTCCACTGCTTTACAATAGACTTAATAAAAAAATAGGTTTTTACCCCTTTAATTATAGAGCTGCTAAAAAAGTTCTACGAGAAGCCCTTCTAAATATGTCATACGATGAAACAGAGGAATTACTAATAGTTTTAAAATAATGTGTGTTTCTATTTAAATGTAATTTAAACTCCAAGTGTAATTGTTTATTTTTTTTGTTTTCCAGTTTTTAAGTACAAATAAGTATTGTAACGCCTGAAATACAGGATGATTATCATCCTAGCTCAGGCACCATTCTTTCATATTTCCTTTTATTTATTAACAATGTATTGTAAAATGTTTAGCTCTTAATTATTTGAATAAAGATTTATTATTATTATTATTATAATTTATGTATATGTTAACCAATATCACTAAATCACGCGATAAGTTATCTTACGTTGTGTACCGCTTTGTTTTAACTTTACAACTAGGCTGACGACGTGATATAAAAGTCATATATAAAAGTACCTCACCCTTGTTTTCTTTATTGCGTCAGTTTGAAATGTAACAACAGCTACTTAATTAGGAAAAATGCGAACTGTCCATTATTAGCACTTAATGCTGTCATTTTGTGTGTGTTTGCAAAAATGTTCAGTTCATTAGATTACGATTAAGATAACGACAAATCTCGTATTATTTTGATTCGTACTATATTTTATCAATGAATACTACTTTATCAGGAGATTACGCAAAAAAGGAAGTACTTAAAAGATTAAATAGCCATTTAATCCAATAAGTATCTACTTTATCACAATCTCGAACAATACACAGTTTGTGGCCTTATCTTAATGCATTTTAAGCGTAATGCTTGTATTTGGGAAAACCCAAAACCTCTCAATAATTAGTTTTTATTGACTTGGACGAATTTTTGATACGACCAATAAAGAGCAAAATATGTCATATCATCATAGCATATATGATAATACATATATTACCCGCAAACGCAGGGTTGGACACCCACCGACCCGGTAATTGAACGACCTCGTTAAGGTCGCTGGAAAGCTCTAAATGGAGGCCGCTTCCAACCGGTCGTATTGGAAATCCTTTAACCTATGTCCAGCAGTGGATTTCTTATGGCTGAGATGGTGAAGATGATGATGATATTAGCTTACATATTGATGCAGAACAAAGGTCACCGACATAGCCCAGCGGATTAGCTCTTTGAAGTGGCAGTGGGCGGGGCACATAGCGCGAAGAGCCGATGGCCGATGGGGCAGAAAGGTTCTAGAATGGCGACCGCGTACCGGCAAGCGCAGCGTTGGACATTCACCGACCAGGTGGTCGGACGACCTGACCAAGGTCGCAGGGAAACGCTGGATGCAGGCCGCTTCCAACCAATCATTTTGGAAATTCTTGGGAGACGCCTATGTCCAGCAGTGGACTTCCTGCGGCTGAAATGATGATGATGAAATGTGCCACTTAAGCTGCAATCGGAAAAATACTTCAATGGTGATGATTGACGTGGATTATTCCTATACACCCTTATTATATTCAATACAGGAACTTTAAGAGGTGACGCAGTCCGTCAAAATGAACAACTTTTGATATGGGACCAATGCTGGAAACTAAAAAAAATACATACCCATACAAAAGTGTTCAGCTGATCGGACCACATGTATGGAAAACATAAAATAATATTGAATTTTCAGCATTGGACCCATAACAAAAGTTGTTTGATGATGATTTACTTATGACTTTTTAAAATGGCACCCGCACACCACACTGCACCAAAGTTGCACATCGCGGCAGCACGGACAGTTGTCCGCTGTAGTGCACTGGAGCTGTTCTTAAACTCTGGTCTACACTACGATAAATTATAGGTAAGTTATAATATTAAACAGACAAAATAGATAACACAGATAAAGTGTCACAAACAAAATGAATATTGTATGAGTAAGCAAATATTTTGCAAAATAACGACGTTTCTAGACCTAGCAGATAATGAAATGTACAGGGAAAAGTTAGTAATCAATATTTTCCTCATCCAAAATGGGCATACCTTAAAAAATTTCCAAGTGTGAGTCGGGATTGCGCATGAAAGGTTCCACACCATCCTAACTTCCTTACTAATATTATAAACTAGCTGATACCCGCAACTTCGTTCGCGTGGACTTTATGACTCCGGCGTATTAATATACCTTATGAATTAAAAATACATAAGAAAATACTTGTAGCAGTGTTATAAAATTGTATGGCATTGCATTGGCTGCAACACGATAAGAAAAAGACTATTTGGCCAGGTCCAAGGAGTTTGTGCTACTTCACCAAGCTTTGAGGTATGGGCAGAGCACCTTCAACCTATCGCACATCTCCAAAGGGCCTTCGGGAGGGACGGGCCTCGGCTTTTGTCTCGGCGTTTGTGTTTAACAAGTTTCTTTTGTCAAGCGCTAGTACTCTCTAAACTCCCGAACAGATTTTTATAAAAATTTCGAGAGATAAAATAAGTCTATAATTTATTTGTCAGGGCAGTTGTTTTTACTTTCGTAAAAAAGTAAATCACAAATTTTTCATTTTTTTGTTCGTCACGTAAAACTCCGTTAAAACCATGAAGTTAGGGCTTAAGCTCTTAAAATGAAAGAAAAACAAATTATATCCGATTGATACCCATCAATCGGATATAATTTGTTATAACTTAGCGGGATTTATTATTTCAGAGGATGCCATCTAATAGAACTCACATTGCTCGTCTTCACAATATTTTTTTGAAAACGCTAAGACACGCTCTCTAGTATTTTGTATACGTAATCTTGAAGAACTTCTCCTATTTTCTGTGGCCAGTATTTTTTTATCGAGGTCTTTGCTATGTTGGGAAACCTTGCAAACCTACCTAATGTGGTAAGGTTTGTTTTTCTATTATAATTTGCTCATTAGTAGAAAAACACGTTTTTTCAACCCACGAGAGCTAATATGTTAATTTGTAAACAAGGCGTGTAATTCAGCATTTAATTGCACTTTGAGATAGATTTTTCAGCTTAGATCGATATGTATCACACTCTTTATCTTATCTCGGATCCGTTACGCTATTTAAGATTTTTGACCGATTTCTGATAATCAGTATTAATCAGACTGGAACATTAGATGTCGTTAAAACGGTTCCTTTTACATTTCAACGTAAGATTCTTTAGCAACACTTTGGTGGATGTGAGACGTAAATAAAAAAAATACGAAAGTGATTAAAATTAAAATATTTTTAAATAAACAAAATAAAGTTTAAGATGAAGTTCATAGGACCAGTTGCACTATTACTATCAACTTACGTTAATAGTGCTAATATTGGAATTAGGAACTACCACGAAGAAGTAGGAATACCATTAGCAAACAAACTAAGAAAATTTGAAGAAAAAAATGGCAGATATCATAACAGAATTGCTGGAGGATCAATAACTGACATTTCGGAAATTCCACATCAGGTACATATGTTAAGAAAAGTTTAGTGCTTACAAAAGATTATTAAAAAATTTTAAACCTGTGTTATGTAAAGATATTTTTTGCTGCTTTTCTACATACATGTATGATTAATTTAATAGGCTGTGAATTGCAATAATTGCCGATGCGACTAGCAACCCATCACTATTTTGATTCCGTTATCAACCTGTATACAAACCAACTCGCTTAACGTGGTCTTTTGGAATGCGATAAAATATAAACTACCTGTACAAGTCCACGACAAACTGACAATACGGACAAAAATTATTCGGACACGCTGTCCGAATTGACACTTTAATTTTTAATATTTTTTCACTGCTAATTCGGACGCCATCAAACTATAAAAGCCGTTGAGTACAGTCAGATAAAAAATTATTTAATGTAATAAATAATTCTGAGAGTATTTTCAATTACCTTATTAAAATCAAGTGATAATCATATATTTTATTTTAGGGATATAGGTTTTTACTGTTCAATCATAAATTTAGATTTCCGTCTTCCGATAAAAACTCATTAATTTTGTTTATTTGACTATCGTTGAAAAGTTTATGCAAAAAGCAAATAACCGAATTGAATTGTGGCTTCAGGTTTCGCTGCGTAATTATTTTTTCACATTGTTTGATGGTTTCCTGCACAGATAATAAAAGCCGATCAAGGGAATGGGCGTCAGGAACATGTTGATAGGCGATGCGGCTAGCAACCCGACACTATTTTGATTCCATTTTCACCTACAAGCCCACCAATATGCTAAACGTGGCCTTAAGGTTTTACAGACTAGGGCTCTGTGAAAGGGAAAAAGGTATGATAGTATTTATGTATGTCTTGTGGGTGGTATGTATTTAGTAAAACAGCGTCTGCTGGGAACATCATTTATTGTGAGACTGCGGGTTCTACGCCCTGTCCTAGCTGTCACAATTTGTATGCTACCTACCTCCTAGTACATATATAACACCTCACCACTTAATTTAATACAATACATAAACAAAAAAAGAAACAATACAAAAAATATTTTGCTTAACGAACATCGTACATACAAATAAATGTAGTAATTAAAGAAAATTAAGTAATTAAAAAAATATGTATTATTATTCTACTAAGACACAAAAGATGTTTTACCAAAATACTTAATCTATTTCAAAACCGTAACATTTAACCGGGTACCATACACGTTTAATTGGCAGACTGTGGGGTTCCGTAGGTAGCTCTGAACCATTATCACACTGCGGTGATAAGGGTTCGGTGCGGGCGGGCGCCGCTGCAGGTGGAGTGGCGCTTCGCACCGACGGGGAAAAATCTGATGCTTTGGAACTACAATGCGGTTCAGCTTCCTGACAACATTCCTTATTCGGCAATGTTTGAAACAACCACTGAGTTACGACTGAACCTGATGAACCTTCCGGACTAACCCGACCAGAAAAAGATGCATCTACGGCTAATGACCTCCTCTTTAATTGGTCGATGTGTCGATATGTTTTCCTACCTACACTGTCCCCTACTTAATAATCGGTCGCCCCTAATTTTTCTAAAATCCTACCAGGCGTCCAACTTCGTTTGTTACTAAAATCTTTCAAGTACACAGGGTCGCCTACTTGTAATTCACGGTAGGAACCTTCAGATTTTTCTGCTTGATCCCGTCGTGATTTTCTCACCTTCGTATCCCTGTCTGGTTTTAATGCATCTAATCGAGTTCTTAAATTCCTACCTTGCAAAATACGAGCAGGGCCGTCACCAGTCGTAGCATGCTCTGTATTTCTATATAGCAATAAGTACCTATGTAACGTAGTTTCGACGTCGACATTGTCTTTGATAGCTTTCTTGATAACAGACTTACATAATTTGACTGCGTTCTCTGCGGCACCGTTTGAAGACGGATGGTACGGGCCCGAAAAACATTGTTCAATTTTATTACCTTCTAAAATTAATTTAAAACTATTACTAGAAAAGGGAGGGCCGTTATCCGAAACAATCATTTTTGGTAGGCCAAACTGCGAAAATAAGCAACGTAGTTTTTTTATAACTTCTGAACAGGGAGGAACCACTTACCTTAAGAGGGGTTTTCGTTCGGGTTTTTGATCGACTGGTTTTCGTAAACCCTAACGATTTGATAACCATATCATTTGCTTACCCTAACGAAAGGCTTACTAATATGATACAATTAAGTCGACTAAGCACTAACTCATATCTCAAAACCCTATAATAGGCTTACCCTATCAAGTGTTATTTACACGACGTCAAGCTTTTTTAACCTTTATTGTGCAAGTCATATAACTCGTAATTGCTCTCTCTAGAGAATTGATAGGGTTAGCAGGGTGCGGGCCTCTCTGTGTTTTAAGAATCGGGGAATTAGGTACTCGTGTCTACTACTGCGTTGGTCACATTCTACTGTTTGCTGGGTTGATTGATGGATCGGACTTGAAATGTTTGTTTTTATTAGGTACGTATACGGAAACAGTTTTCCCCTAAAAAAGTGTTTTCGTATTTTGTATGAAGATTTTATCCGCCCATACAAAAGAGTTTAAAATGCTCAGACAAAAAAATTTAAACAAACTTTGTGCTATTTTTTTGAAAACATAAACACCAAAATTCACTGCCGGTCTGAATTGCAATACATTCCTTTTTTTTAAATATTCTTTTAAATATGTATAATTTTTTTCGTTGATTCCATAAATTTTCAGTTGAAAAATGGCGGGGAAATGTATTTTACCATTTTAATTAGCTATTTCTTAAAATGTAACTTTCATATGGTCTCAAATTCATCCACGTACATACAATATAATTGAAGTAATTTTATTACAACTTTACACATACAAAATACGAAATTACTTTTTCCCCGACCTAACATTTTATTACACGCGGTATTTTAAAATTTTATTAGTTTGTAAGTAGCTCAGACTAATACGTAAGTAGTAGTATTAATATGCCTCCAACGGAAAAAGATGGAATTCAGATAACATTTTTGAAAAATCATAAAAAAATGGCTACTTTTTTGATTAAAACGGACAAAGCTAAAACGAGTTCTTTCTATGAGCATTATCCAATATTTAAATTCACAAAATCAAAAATTTTATGCATACACAATGTTAATAATAAGCCACATACAAGTTTAAATTAAAAAACTGTTATTACTTGAAAATTTTTGTTATTAGGAACAAAAAGGCAAACGGGAAACAAAACGCCAATTTCATAGGTAAGGACCCAAATTGACCCAATAAACATTAGTTTGGCCTTGGACGAACTGAATTTGAATATTGTTAATTTTTTTTTTAGTTTTAGTAAATCGCCATAGTAACGTCATTTGTGCAAATCAAAATGGCGGACGGGACTTTTCATGAAAAATCGACTGGGGTGTCATTTTATAGGTTTTTCGCGTAGTACATAATAAATCTCCATGGTTTTTCAGGTGTAAACTATGAAATTGACATCGTTACAAATTGACTTGAATGATTTGTTCTTTAGATACGTTATCTTTATTACGAATATAAATTTAGAAATATTGAATTTTTAATAGTTTTATACAATAACAAAGGAACCTCCGCAGTCTTGTATTTCAAAATTGAGGTCAGTTTTGAAATCTCCATCCCAAAAAACCCGTATCGTGAAGATTTCAGTACAAACTAGTTTGTCCTGAAACTACTACTAACAAATATCGGTTGGCTGGTAACATATCCTAAGCAGATCAGAACGAACTAGTTTGCCCTAGGACAAACTATCTTCATTTCAGCCGTAAACTACTGGACATAGACTTCTTCTAAGTATTACAAAAATGACCTGTTGGAAGTGACTTTGCATCCAGCGTTTTCCGGGACCTTGGTCATGCCATCCGACCACGTGATCGCAATTCACCAACCTTTTTGCCCTATCGGCCTTCGGTTCTACGCGCTATAGCCCCCACTGCCACTGCATAGAGCTAATCTGCTGAGCTATGTCGATGACTTAAGTTTTTATATGGATTTCCTTATTTCTGATTAGGTCTCGTAGAAAACCTTCGAGCATAGCTCTGTTCATAGCTCTCTGAGTGACCTTGACCTTTCTTATGAGGCTCATAGTAAGGGACGTCATTTCGAACCCGTAAGTCATCACTGGTAACACACATTGGTCGAAGATTTTCGACTTTAAGCACTGAGGTATTTCGGACGAGGAGACACTAGGGACACTCCCGCTGCCTAGCCGAGTTGAATTCGTTGAAGCACATCATCCTTGAAGCTGGAACTTCCAACCTGGATTAATTGACCCAGGTAGACATATTGGTCTACAACTTTAAGGATAGAGTTCCCAACATGAAACATGGATATTCGACATGATCTTTGTTTTATCCATGTTCATTTAAGGTCTACCTGGGTCCAAATGAACATGGATAAATATTGGTTGGGAAAACTTATTGAGCATTGTACTTAAGTCCTCCAGCGATTCCGCCATGACAACGATATCATCAGCAAATCGAAGGTGAGTAATATACTCAACTTCGGTGTTGATGCCAAGTCTATCCCATTCCAATGGAAGACACCTTCTAAGTGCCTTCCATTGCAGCTGTAAACAGTTTCGGAGATATCACGCCTCTCTGCAGTGGAATAACCCTCGTACTTTGCTTCTGACTGATATGGTGACGTTGCTGTAAAATCACTTCAACACCACGTTCACTCTGATGTGATTCCGTCTTCGCCCGGCGCCTTGCTGTTTTTGAGCTGATTGAGGGCAATCCTAATCTCGTACAGACTGATGTCCGGGATATCTTCGGTGTAGTGTCGGGTTAACTTGGCTCTTGGATCATGGGTCAAGTTGACCTATACAGCAGTCTGTAAAACCTCTCAATCTCCCTCAGGGCCTCAGCCTTTGTCGACGTCACTTTGCCTTCCTCCGTCTTCAACTTAGTCAACCAGCTTTGCCTAATAGTCTCCAACTCTCTCTTGCGAACACTTTGGAGCCCCTATTCTGCTCTATCGTCTTCTTAATACGTTCAGTATTATAGGAGCGTATATCGTGCCGCAAAGACTTTTGGATCTGTCTATTGAGCCGCCGATGAGCGTCAGCATCTTCGGAGGTCTGTTGCGACATGGATCGTCGCTCAGCCATTAAATCTAGGGTCTGAAGTAAGATTTTTTGAGGTTTCTTTTTGGGGCCAGACTTAAAGATCTTGGATCCCACCGCCTGGACAGCTTCTACGAACCCGTTTATTAGCTCGTTCACAGAAACGCAGTCTGGAAGGCATTTGAAAGTTGGAAGATTTCGTGGTTCTGGATATAGGCTGGTCAAAGCGTAGACTTCATCAAGCGAACCCTCTCGAGGCCACTCGCGTTTTCAGTTTCGCTACTCGGGTTTGGCCGGTAACATACATTATGTTTTACAAGAGCAACACCCGCGACTGTAGCTGATCTATCCTTTGTAAATCCATACTGTTCACTATGAAAGAGACCAATTCTATAAAAGATAGTACTTGATTAAAAATTAGCTTTTCAAATATTTTACTACCGTCCTATTTTTTTAAATTTAATAATACCTATTCTACGTTGTTTTCACTTTGTCACTGGATTTCGAAATAGTTTGTCTGGTATATATTGATTTTGCACATGCACATCAGGATTCTGATTCATGATTATAAGCTTTGATAGCAAGTAATTCGTATAAACTATTAGGTACAGATGTAAATATCTGGAATAGCCCATTCACTTAATTTCTTAAGATTATGTTAAGAGCTAGTTTTAATTTTGAACACATTTTTAAATTCTGATTCAAAAACATTTATTATACAGTATATCTCTACTTTCCTCAATTAGGAGCATTTTTCTATTACTTTATCATTAAAAACTTTCATTTTGCCTTTTGTAAAAGATTACATACACTAAAATATACTAATAAAATAATACAAAAAGTAAAATTCGTGTAACAACGATTTTCACAAAACTGATATTAAACGTTCGATAGGGATACAAATTCCGGATACAAAGAAATATCATAAAAAATTTTAATTACAAATTATGAATTAACACTCACCGAAAAAATTATACATCGGAAGTAATCCGTGGCGCAGCGGTCAACACGCCTGCCTGCGACACGGAAGGTCCCGGGTTCGATCCGCGGTCAGGTCAAGATGGAAAATGATCTTTTTCAGATTGACCTGGGTCGTCGGATGTCTATCTATATAAGTATCTATTATAAAATATAGTATCGTTGAGTCAGTATCCCATAACACAAGTCTCGAACTTACTTTGGGGCTAGCTCAATCTGTGTGATTTGTCCGTATATATTTATATTTATAATAAGCGATTTTTTTATCTTCATTTCATTAAACATCAATTTCGAAGTATATGAGTGACCACTGTATTAATTATATTGCATTGACATTCTTGACTAAAGTCAGACTAGAAAGAGACAGAATATACTGTAGAACGTGTAGAACAAAGAGAGAGATAGGGTAACAGTAACCGAATGCTAAGTGGTATATTCGACACTTTCAGGTTACTGGTAAGTCGAGTTACTATTAGTTAACTAGTTTGAAGGAGTTACCTTAACGTTAGGGTAAGTCAATCGATAGGGTAACTCCAATAAAGGGTAGCCTTATGATAGAGTTACACGATCGATAGACTTAATCAAATGAAGGGGTTTTCCGGTCCCTGCTTCTGAAGCATTTGTATTAGTCATTTTAAACGCTTCAACCCATTTCGATGTGGCGTCTACCACAATAAGAAATTTGCTATAGTTTATTGGACCTAAAAAATCAATATGTAGTCGCCGCCAAGGCCTGCTGCACCAGGGCCAGGGTTGGGGCGCGTGCGCGGGCGGCGCCGCAGCCAGCGCTGCGCACGTGCCGCAGTCGTGACACACGGCCGCGATCTGCTCATCCAGGCCAGCCCACCATACGTAGCTCCTAGCTAGCCCTTCCATTTTAACAATACCCAAATGAGTTTCGTGAAGTTCTTTAAGCACCTTATTACGACATGTTTCTGGAATGACAACCCTATGACCCCACATAAAGCAACCTAATTCTACGTATAACTCTTTTCTACGATTAAAATAAGGTTGAAATTTATTACTAACCAATTCTACAGGCCAACCATCCTGAACATAGCTTAGTATTCTGCCTAAAACCGGGTCTTTCTTTGTTTCCTTTTTTAATTCTTGGTAATCTAAAAGTAACGCATCCTTAGCAAAATGTAAATACGTTTGCTCCGGTTCAGGTAACTTATTAGTATTCTCATTTAACGGCAAAGGTAAACGCGACAACGCATCGGCATTATTTATATCCGTCCTCTCATATTCTATATCAAATGAGTATGCTGACAAAATTATTGCCCACCTATGAAGGTTGCTGGCGACCATACTAGGAATACCGGCCTTTGGGCCTAATATAGTGACCAGTGGTTTGTGATCCGTACGTAGCAAAAACTTTCTACCGTACAAGTATTGATGGAATTTCTTTACTGCAAATATAATAGCGAGTGCCTCGCGCTGAATTTGACTGTATTGTCTTTCTGCTGGCGCAAGCGCTCGTGACGCATGACTGATTGGCCGCTCCTGGCCGTCCGGCGCGCACTGCGATAGCACGGCCCCAACGCCCTGACCACTCGCGTCGCACGTCACTATCAGCTGCTCATTAGGATTATTGTGCAAGAGCACGTCTACACCAGTTAAATTATTTTTTTACAATGTTAAACGCAGAATCATACTGAGCATTCCAATTCAACCGTGTCGCTTTCTTAAGAAAATTATACAATGGAGCCAAATGAGAACTCAAGTTTTTTATAAATTTTGCATAAAAGTTAACCATTCCCAAAAATGATCTGAGTTCGGATACACTACTGGGTCTAGGTAGATCGACTATGGCCTTTACCTTTTCAGGATCAGTATGAATACCATTTTTATCTATAACGAACCCTAGGTAAGAGACTGATTCCGCAAAACATATGCACTTATTTATGTTTAATTTTAAACCGTTTTGATGTAATCTTTCAAATACCCTTTCCAGAGTTTTTAAATGTGTTATCCTATCTTTAGCTGTTATTAACAAGTCCATAAATATGGCTAACCCAGGTATGCCTCTCATTACATTCGTCATAATACGTTGAAATATCGCTGGGCTTGATGCTAAACCATATACTAAGCGATTGTACCTAAACAAACCTCGATGGGTATTAATAACAGTATACTTTTTGGAGTCGTCTAATTCAATTTGGTTATAGGCTGATGATAAATCAATTTTAAAAAACTGTGTGCCACCGTTTAAGTCCGCTAATAACTCTTCCACTCAAGGCAACGGATACTTATCGACCAACAAAGAGGGGTTCAATTTTACTTTAAAGTCTGCACATATTCGTAATTTACCGTTAGGCTTACATACCGGAACCAAAGGCGTAACCCACTCAGAGAATTCAACATGTTCAATCGTACCGTTTTGCAACATGGCGTCAAGCTCCTGCAGGCCGATTTGCTAACTCGGTGTACAACGATTTGATTGTCACTTTAGCATCCATTACGGTTTTCATATCTTAAATAAAAATAGTCATTCATACCGAAGCCGTAATGAATAATAAAGTTACCATGAAAATGATATACACCGTAGCTGTCAAAAGTTAGCAAATAGGCCCGCTGGTCTACCTTCTCTTTGAGCGCGTATGGTAGCGGGCGCGCGCGGCAATAAACTGGTCTCGCTCACGCACGTGCAACATCGCCCGTCCGCCCGTGTACCTGCCCAGCTGACTGTCGAACAATTCCTTATACCTAACGAGTAAACAAAATATATTTTCATTAGATTTTTTTGTATGCATAGATTATTATTGTTAAGGAATGTAGGAATTTTTATACATAACTCCGATAACCACTGCCGTCCTAATAACGATGTTGTTCCACCATCAATAACATATAAATCTAATATTTTTTTACAATTGCCAAACTTAACTAATGGCTTAATAATACCTAATGGCCGGACTTTACTACCATTATAAAATCGCAAAGTAACTGTACATGATTCTAACGGTAATTGCTTGAAAAATTCGGTGTATGTAGTTTTACTTATACATGATAATGCACTTCCGTTGTCTACTTCCATCAATAATTCTCTATTTTCTATTAGTACTGGAACGCTTACCGCTGGATAATTTCTCAACGACATCTGATAAATCGCCTCCTTCATTGCTGCTACTACCTTTCTCGGTCTCCGCAAAATGTTGACCTGTGCCGTTGTTACGGTTCTGCGTATGCTTTCCTTTAACCTGTTTTTTTGGTTTTCTGGGGGCCTTAAAACTGCTTTTCTTATTCGGGCACATACGCTGTAGGTGACCAGGTCGCTTGCACAAGCTGCAAACATATGCACGGAACCGACATTCGCTCATTCTATTAAAGACTGACCCGCACGTTGAGAACCGCTCCGATCCGTTTATGGACACGTTATTCAGCTCCTCACTTAACTTCACTTCAGTTGGTTTTTCTACTGCTGCCGCGTCCTTCTTTGCCTATTCTAAGGCAGTAGCTAACGTAATTGCCTTTGTATACGTTAGTTCCATTTCCGCAAACAGTCTCTGTCGAATGATATCGTTGGCTAAACCACAAACCAGTTGGTCTCGCATGTTTTCTTCTAATGAATTCCCAAAACCACAGAATCGCGATAGCCGTTTAAGCTCTGCCACATAATTTGCCACGCTCTCACCTACCCGCTGTCGCCGTTGACGAAATTTGTATCTCTCCGCCATTACCGACGGCATTGGCTGCAAATGGTCGCCGACTATCTTGACCACTTCGTCAAAAGTAAGGGATGATGGTGCCTTTGGGCTTGTTAAATTAACCATAAGTTCGTACGTTTTGTCACCAACGGTTGCGATCAACGTTGGCAACTGCAATTCTGGCTTAATACTGTTCACTAAAAAGTACATTTTTACACGATCACAATATGTTGACCAATTTTTTTCCATTTCATCAAATTCCCTTCGTCTAATTTAAATTCTGTTATCTTTCCGATAGACATTGTTCGACGTTGCCACCAAAAATAGTCTATGCACGCGAAAACACTCCGAATAATTTCCGATCGTCGCCACTTGGTTGGTATGTATTTAGTAAAACAGCGTCTGTTGGGAACAGCATTTATTGCGAGACTGCAGGTTCTACGCCCCGTCCTAGCTATCACAATTTGTATGCTACCTACCTCCTAGTACATATATAACAGTGGGGATTGCAGTAATCCTTTGTTACCTGATCCTATTTGTTGGCTGAATATTCCACTCACATTTCGGTTACAATCTTTGCTGCAAACTGCACTGGGATGAATAGTCAATAGTCAATAGTCAATAGTCAATAGTCAAAAATTTTATTCATCTTAAGATATTTTAAATATCATTTGTTGAACGTCACTTTACATTTACAATTGGTTTACAATGTTATGTTATTGTTAACGTCAATAAATTACTTAAAGCTAAGTTTACACCGCTTCCAAGGCGGAGTGCAGAAGAAGCGGCAACAAACTGCACAACGCATTTTCTCCAAATGACGTCAACTTACAATCTACGACATACAAGTACCTACTTAGAACTAATATGTGGACGTGAGCTTACATTGTCATGTGATAATTTAAAATTCAATTAAATATGTCAAATAATAATTTAAAATTCAATGAGATGTCAAATAATAATTTTCGAAAAATGAATAATTAAATAAATGTAAATTTATGTCAAATCAAAATATGATAAGTACAAAACGTACCACTTCGTGATATTTAATACATATAAGCCATTATGAGGGTCCGGCGCCAAGCTCCAGCCAGATATTTTTGTCGTTTAGAAAATCATCAGTCCTGTAATACGCCTTTTTACATAGTACTTGCTTAACATACGCTTTGAATTTTCTATCAGGCATATCAAGGACTGATTCTGGCAATTTATTATAATAGCGTATACAGTTCCCCAAAAACGAATTTCTAACTCTGCTAAGCCGATACCGCGGAAAAAACAATTTGTTTTTATTACGTAATGACCTATCTGTGAAATCACTTATTTTTTTGAAAAGTGAAATATTTTTCCTTACATGCATTATGTTTTCAAATATATATTGAGAAGCTACTGTCATTATATTTATTTCTTTAAACAATTCTCTGAGAGATTCTCTCGGACCTAGGCTGTAAATAGCACGGATCGCTCTCTTTTGTAGTACAAATATAGTATTTATATCGGCAGCTTTTCCCCACAGAAGTATGCCATAAGCCATTAAACTATGAAAATAAGCAAAGTATACAAGCCTAGCAGTTGCCACATCTGTCAGCTGTCTGATCCTCTTAATAGCATAAGCTGCAGAGCTAAGTCTTTTGGCTAGTTTAGATATATGAGCGCCCCATTGCAATTTAGAATCTATTGTCATTCCTAAAAACGCAGTATTTTGCACGAAATCTAGTTTTTGACTATCTATCAGTATGTCAATCGAAGGTTGTCTCACATTAGGGAGAGCAAACCTAATGCATTGGGTCTTTTTGGCATTTAATATAAGGTTATTGGCTGAAAACCAATTTGAAATTCCAGACAAGGTACTATTCGCCGCACTAGTATCATCGCTATGGCGGTCTATTTTAAATATGAGAGATGTGTCATCGGCAAACAGTACTATGCCAGCTTTATTCTCAACCATATAAGGCAAGTCATTGACATATACTAGAAAAAGAAAGGGTCCCAAGATTGACCCTTGCGGTACGCCGAGTTTGAGATTAGAACCCTTTGATTTTATGTTATTTATATCGACAGTCTGGAGCCTATCTGTTAAATACGATTGAACGAGTTCTAATGATTTATTATCAAAACCATAATGGCGAAGCTTGAGCAAAAGTGTTTCATGATCTACACAATCAAATGCTTTAGATAGATCACAAAATACTCCGAAAGCATCCTGAAAATTCTCCCATGCATCGTAAATTTGAGTAACAAGTGCTACTCCCGCATCGGTGGTCGATTTTCCGTCAGTGAAACCAAATTGTTGGCTATGGAAAAGGTTAAGAGTCTTAAAGTGGTGTTGCATTTGATTAAGCATGATCTTTTCAAACACCTTGCTCAAAACTGGCAAAATAGAAATGGGTCTATAGTTTCCTGGATCTACTTTTTCTCCTTTTTTAAATAATGGAATTAATTTGCTACATTTCATTAAATTTGGAAATATGCCTTCGTCGACGCATTCATTAAAAATGAAAGCTAAATCTGCTGCAATAATATTAATAATATGTCTTACAACACTAACTGACATGCCCCAGTGGTCTTCAGTTTTTTTAAAGTTTAACTGTTCAAATGCATCAACTATATCACTAGGGCAGATGTGATCAAATTTAAATTTAGAATTACAATGAGGGACATTACTTGTAAGTAGATCTTCAGCACGCTTAGGGCAAGAATTTACGTTAGATGTAAGTTCAAGAGGAATGTTTGTAAAAAAGTTCTCGAACGTGTTGACTATATCTTTAGTAGAGGTAACTGTTTTATCGCCACATTTAATTTTGCTAATATTTTCTCTCGATTTGAATTTACCTGTCTCTTTATTTATGATGCTCCAAGTTTCTTTGATTTTATTAGGCGCTTCATTTATCTTCCTTCCAATAAAAATACACTTAGCTTGCTTACAGACTTTTTTAAATAATTTAGAGTAATACCTAACATATTCAATAAAGCTGGGATCAAAATTATACTGTTTTTGCGCATATAAATCAAATAACCTTCTTCTGCTTATATAAATACCTGTAGTAGCCCATTCACTGAAATGTAATCTACTACGTACTTTGACTGGTTTTTGTTTAAGCGTTTTTGAATATTCAGAAGAAATAGTATTAAATAATTTGGTGTAGTGCTCATTAGGATTACTACCTGTGTATGAGATCGAACTTAGTTTATTTTCGACACTATTTTTAAATTTTAAAATATTTTTGTTTGTAATGGGTCGGCACATGATTTTACTTTCCACTGGGTGACAAGAGGAATCATTGACAAAAGTTACAAATTGACCTGTATGATCAGATGGTAGCTTATTGATAATAGACATATCTACATATTGAATACTGCAAAAAAAGTTATCCAGACATGTGGCCGTTGTGGCAGTGATTCTAGTTGGTTCAAAGAAAACATTTTCTAAATTGTAACATTTAAAGAGGTTAAGAAATTGTGTGCTATTTGGGGTATTTACTAAAATATCAATATTAAAATCACCACAGACAATTAACTGTTTCTTACTTTTCGATGCTGTCTTAAGGACCTCGTCCATTATTTTTAAGAAACTTTTAAAATGTTTTTTAGGCGGACTGTACACGCAGATAATTATATGGTCAACTAGCTCGGCACAGGTCACCTCAGCACAGCGCTCAACAGAAAGTCTGACAATATCCATCCGCTCTTTGCTATGGATACCATTTTTAGTAAATATCATAGAACCGCCACGATCAGCAGACTTTCTGTTCAAGCAACTTACAATGTTATAATTAGATAGGCAGAACATCATCTGACTCTCTTTGAGCCAATGCTCCGTCAAACATAAAATATCCACATTTAAATCTTCTAAAACTAGTTCTACTAATAATTCTTTGCCGGGAAGACCTTGTAAATTTTGATGTACTATTCTTAGTTCTTGAGGCTTTCCCGTTGTCCTACTTTTTAGTTTAAATCTGTCGTCAAATCTATACATCTAGTTGTCAATTCTACAGAATTACCGTTACAAGTTTCCGGTAGCTCGGTAGACATCTTAAATCTATTATTTTGTTTACAATGTAAACTCGTCCATGAATTAATATTATAGGCTACCAATGTAGCTAATTTATGTCTGTTATACTTCGAAAGATAGATACTATCTTCTGTTAAAAAACAATCACTAATAAAATTATTAGTGTCAAAAAATATAAATTTGTCACTATGACGACATGTCAAGGTATGTACAAAATTATTTAAATAGTGAATGCTTTTATTATAAGATGGGGACTGGCAACTTATATATGGAAATGCACATAAAATTATTTTAAATACCTTTAGATCCTTTAGAGATTCTATACAATACATTATATCTTTCTTTCCTAATCTACTACTATTTCCTATTAGTAATACAATAGTAGAATTACAGTTATAATCACATGTCGTAATTTTATCTATAATTTGAGTGTAGGTAGCATTTGGTGAGCAGTAATTTATGCAAGAGTTCAGTAGATGTTCACTAAATATATGACCCACATTATAACCTACACTATCAGAAAAAACTATTGTATTACTAGGGGAGTTGACACAATGAGACAAATTGGTAGACAAAATACCGTCACATGGAGAGAGTACTGGTGTGAAGTCATTGATGATAGGCTGGTTAAATTGCCCACAGGTGCAACTCTTAGATAATATGTCAAGTGTTTCCTGATTGCCCCTGCTTTCATTGATCAATTTCTCCACGGCCAGCAAGTGTTCGGTATTTTGCTTCCTCTGTAGGTCATATTTACTAAATAATATAGAATAATCTTCTTGTAGTTTCATTATATGAGATTCTAGTCTGATTCTATCTACATTATATGCTTCCTGGCTTTCCGTCAATTGTTTATTACTTAAGTCTAACTCAGAGTGTAACTTTTCACAATTTAAACAAATGGAATTAATTAAACATGATTTTCTTAGATGTGTTTTTAATCTTAATTTGGTTTTCCTAATTTTTTTGTTTAATTTTAAATGTTTTTTAATTTTATTGTGACTGATCTCAGATTTTGGGCTATTTGTAGTAATATCAAAAGAGGATGTTTCACTTGTAAGATCAATCACCGAAGAATTAGTTGAAAGGGGCACATAGGCACTATCTATGAGCTCGGCGTAGAGGCTAGACACCTCCGCTGACTGACGCGACTGGGCATCTTGCTCGTAACTACTTATTTGCCTATATGCCTCTCCCAGCTCTTTTTCTAAATCAGTGATACGTCTAAGGGTTTGCTCATACGTATCACTGCATTGACGGAAAGAATCTACTTCTAACTTAAATTGGTTTAGCTGCTCACTTAAGTCATCGCATGTTCTTAAGCTCTCTGCAAGTTTTTGTTCCAGTGAAAGGTTTCTAACACGCATTAGTTCATATTCTCGGTCATTTTCTTCCCTTTCCAATAGTAATTTATCTATTTCTTTCTTCTCCAATTGTAGTTCTTGCAGCGCTTCCTTCAGTTGTATCTCTAGTTGACGGGCAGTAACAGCGCGGGTGGTTGTGGATGTGGAGGGCATGTTATACAACTGGGGGTCGATAATAGGGAAGAAAACGAGCGACAGATATTGTAAAATCAGGGCAGCAAAACCAACGAACCTAACCTACCTACTTACAAAAAAAATATTTTACAAATAAATTTGAGTGGGCATGTACCTATGTGTGGCATGTAATATCGTTGGAAATAGTACATAAAGGACGTATGGAGCCGAAAGATGTATAAAAGGCGTAAAATATGACCTTTCTTACCTTTTGAATCAATGTAAACAAAGTACCGGCCGGTAACCTCCGTACGTCAACCTTACAGCACTATTTTCTCACAAACAGCGTTATATTTACACACACCAACAAGTATTATTGCATTCACTATGTTTATTTTACAATATTAATTTATCTATACTTCAATATTTATCGAATTTACAATTAATTTACAATATTAAATACGGAGCTATTAAAATGACATCTGAGCTCCGGTGTTGCCAGTCCACCAGTCCAGTGAAGGTACATACAGGCTGATTTTAAACCTATGAGCTACTCGTATATTAAAATCTCAGAATTAGAATGTGCCAGCTGCCTCTCTTCCCGCGCAGATCATCAATGCCGATCGAGGGAATGGGCGTGGGGGTCATGTCAATAGGCGATGCGGGTAGCAACCCATCAATATTTTGATTCCGTTCTCCACTTACAAGCCGACCAACACGCTAAACGTGGCCTTAAGGTTTTACATACCTGGGTATCTAACTACCCCGCAAGGGAGAAAGACGTGATTGAATGTATATTTAATTCTGTGTCGTCAAAAAGTCCTACTTAATGTATTTTTTTTACTTTCAGGCTGGAATCGTCATAGAAATTCCCTCAATCTTGCTCTCATTCTGCGGTGGGGTCGTCATCTCCTCAACAAGAGTGCTGACTGCCGCTCACTGCCATATTAGTGGAGCCACATACACTGCCGCCTTAGGGACAAATTTCGTATTCTCTGGAGGCGTTAGAGTGAATGCGACGAACTTTGTAATCCATCCTGGCTACTCTCCTATCGATGAAAGCTTTATCCATGATATTGCTATGCTCCATATACCTGCAATCACTTTTACTAGTAAGCAAAGTTATTTTAAAATCTAATACAAAACAGCTGTAAAACTTGCCTCTACTAACAATCAAATTTTGTATTTCTGACGGCGCAGCTTGGCGCAAACTATGTAAATCAATATTTATATCTGATTTTTATGATACCATGTATAAAGCATCCTAAAGAGTTTGATCCTTTGCCCGGTAAAGTTGGAATATTATGTGGTATTAACTTCGACTTGATTCCGTGCTTGATACGTCCACGCGTTCTTGAAATAAAAATCCTATAAATAGGATTTTTTTTTCAAGAACACTTATAAATAGAACACTTATAAGTGTTAAATTTTTCAATCGTTCATTTAATATAGGTTTCTTTGAACACTTATTAATTGTCATTTTTGTGTTTACAATTTTTACAACAAAAATTTTTGTTGACGTCAATAATTGGCTACTTGACTGGACTTTACATAGCGACACGAATTTTTTTTAAAAATTTTCGTGTCGCTATGTAAAGACCTGCCAAAAATATACACAATAGTGACCAAAATACATTTCCAAACAAAAAACTCTTTCAGATATAGCAGTTTTAAAGACACATATTTTTAGACGTTAATTTTTAGACGTGAAAACGCGCTGCTGAAATGCCTACATATTTGTGACGTCACAACTTTGTATTTTGTATGGGCGGCGTGAGAACATTGCTTGGTAGCTATACGAAATATTATGTTTATGGTAATGGTTTCATAACAAAAGTTGCTACAAATTATGCGGACTACAATACAGTATAAGTGTAATTTAAGATTTTCATACTTTTAAAAATTGTCCTATTCACCCAACTTTAAAGAAGCTTTAAGAACACTTAACGAATCGATATCAAATTAAAAGTGTTTTTTTATAGTGTTTTTAGATAGAAATGAGTATCATTGGAAACAAATTTTATATAATCTTAACATTAGGCAAATACCGAATTTCTTATGGCTGAGTTTAGGCCGCTTCCAAAGCGGAGTGCAGAAGAAGCGGCAACTATTACCTTTCGGGGTACGGAACATGGAGTTGGAAGGTGGCCATGATAGGTACTTTTTAACTACAGAAGATAAGCACATCGTGCTTGGGCTCATTTGATATGCAAGTTTTTTGCAGTATGAATCGCTCATGACAAAAGCTTGTCTCAAATAGTAAAAAAAAATGTATTGTATATAAAACGTTATAATATGTATGGCGAGCTCCGTGGCGCAGCGGTCAACACGCTAGCTTGCGACACGGGGGTCCCGGGTTCAATCCCCGGCCAGGTCAAGATGGAAAAATATCTTTTTCATATTGACCTGGGTCTTGGATGTTTATCTATATAAGTATTTATTATAAAATATAATATCGTTGAGTTAGTATCCTGCGACACAAGTTCACAACTTACTGTGGGGCTAGCTCAATTTGTGTGATATATCCCTATATATTTATTTTATTTATTTATTTATGTACGTGAATATTTAATTTCAGGTTTAATTCAGCCCATATCTCTTCCAAGCCTTGAAAAGGTTTTAAACAATTTTGCTGGTGAGATGGCAGTCGTCTCTGGCTATGGTGCAACACCTGATAGTAAGTTTTATCATTTTTCGGGGCCCAGTCCAAAATTAGCCGTTATGGACAAAAAAAGCTAAGAAAAGCTTCACGTTCTCTTTTTTTGAACTGTAAACAGTACGTCATAAAATAGTTTGAAGGATTATTTAGGGAAGGATTAGGGAGATAATTCACAGAACAAAATTAAAAATTTAATCTCGGTTTTCGTTAGTCGCTTTTTCGAGATGCTTACAGAATTGGAAATATTTGAAATAATTTACTCAAGTTCCCCATTTTTAGGGTTCCGTCGTAAACTAGGAACCCTTATAGTTTCGCCATGTCTGTCTGTCTGTCCGTTCGCGGTTTTACTCAGAGACTATAAGTACTAGAAAGCCGAAATTTGTAATGAGTATGTATATTAATTATGTCAAAAAAGTGGTAGAAGAAAATCTTGAAAAAATTTTTTTTCTAGTGTAGCTCTCATACAAGTAAAGAGGGAGTAATATTTTTTTTCTATACAAACCCTTCGTGTTGGGTATTGTAAGATAGGTCTTTAAAAAATATTGTAAGATTGGGGACAGCATTTTTTGATTTAGGGATCCGTTTCCGAAATATTTGGTTTCAAAGTGCAAATTTTTGTTAGAGGTAAGTGTCCCTCTATCAACTAAACGGTTATGTATGGATACGTGAAAAAAATAACAGCAGTAGTATATATACTGAAATTGAAAGGAAAACTATCAGAACTGAGTACTAAGTACAAACTTAAAAGTTATAGGCAACCAACTTATAAAATGTACTCGAAAATGTAAAATTTCATACATTTTCATTGTAACATGTTTTTGGTCGGTAAACTGTGATGTGCGAGTGTGAACAGTGTAAACTCAAAGTTGTCATTCGCAACTACGAAACCCTACACTGCGCGAGGCCCGACATGCACTTGGCCGGTTTTATAATAGTATATGATTCGTTTATTTTACTTAAGTACATGGAAAATCACAGGCCAAAACTGGTTTTGTAAGGCACAGGACCGAAATGGATAGCATGCATTGAGAGAGGCCTATATCCAGCAGTGGGATACAGAAGGCTGTTGAAGATGATGACATGTTTTCAGTCTATGTGTTTCATGTCTTAGTTAGTGCATTATCTATACTAATATTACAAAGCTAAAGTTTATTTGTTTGTATACTCTTTATAGCACACGACACAAAAATACAAATTAACAAGGGTAAGATACAGATTTAAGTTTGTTTGTTTGTTTGTTTTAACGCGCTAATCTCAGGAACTACTGGACCGATTTCAAAAGTTTTTTCACCGTTGAATACGTACGTTATCCTTAAGTGCTATAGGCTATGTAGGTATGTACTGTAACGGGTGAGAGGGCTTTGTGCTAAAAGTACTGATGTAGCAGGGAGGTTTGATAAGATATTTGGAACGCATCAAAAACGTTTTAAATATCTAGTCAAACCAGTACTGTACAGTACCATAAGCGGGGCGGTCTGCTAGTTATTAATAAAAATAAGTTAAATTAAGAAATTTAACTTACATAGTGTTTTACTTCATTTTCAGCGGTAACCATAGGCATGGACCAAATTCTGAGGTCGGTTGAGGTGCAAGTTATCACACCAGCCCAATGCGGCATGTTGTATGGACCAACGGGCTCCCGCGATGAGAGCATTTGCACCAGTGGGATCGGTGGAGTTGGCATATGCGCGAGCGACTCTGGTGGGCCTTTGACGACTATAAGCAATAATAGAAGGATACTGGTGTGTATTTAATCCTATATCTGCTTTTTTTTTCATGTGTGTTTATAGTAGTTGTGTTATATGTTACCATCATCATAACAGCCTTAAGAACTGTAGGACATATTACTTAAAAATTTATTTAATTTTTTAAAAAATAACTTAGGATGCCAAACCAATCAAAGGAGTTACGCCATCTTTGATTGCTACTTGTTTAAACTGTACATTTTTTATTTTATTTATTTGGGTTTACAAACGATTACACATTTCTTTCTATTTGTAAAGTATTAGGAATAAAATTATTGGCGTTGCTAGTGTGTCTAAGCACACTAGCGTGGGGCCTTAACTAGGCAAATTATAAAAAGGAAATATTAGACCTTTCATTTGTGTATTTGTGAGGAATGAATGAATAAACTGTATACATTACAACTTCGTATCTCTTTAAACTGAGCAATGGCAAAATATGCATTGTCGGTAGAAGCCATAATGAATAATTTAAAATATTTTTAACAAAAAACAAAAACCGACTTCAACCTTATCAATTTTTTTTAAAAGCAGAAAAAAATGGAAATAAGTTTAATCCGAACGGCATACCTGTAAACATTTTTTTGGTTTTTGTGTATTTTTTCAAAAAGCGCTCGACACATTTCGATAAAAATTTATTGGGACTATTTGTAAAGTATTAGGTACTTATCAAACAAAAAAAGAATTTCTTAAATCGGTTCAGGCGTCTTCGAGAAATCGGGGTTCATACATAAAAAAAACATTACGACAAATTGTAAACCTCCTCCTTTTTTAAGTCGGTTAAAAACAGAAGAAGAAGAATATTTCTGTAAACTGTCCCGCACTGACACTTTGTATCTCTTTAAATTGGATATTGGCCTCAGAGCAATAGATATTGGCAGAATAAAAAAAAATTAATGAAACATCTATGGAAGCCATAATATATAAAACAGAAGAAGAAGAATAAGTATTTTTGTTATTTTCGTCTTGTTTGTTTCAGATCGGATTAGTATCTTTCGGCGCCGGATGCGGCTTGAGTTTTCCTAGTGGATATGTAAGGATAACACATTATCTCACCTGGATATCAGATAATTAAATTAAGGTTATGTTTAAAAAATATGTGATAATACTCGTTATTGAATACAATTTTAAATAAATAAATTATTTAAGTAAAATTAAAAAAATCATCTCTTTAATTTTAACTAACTAATTATCATATGTTATCCGCTGATACTGTAGCTTTCCAATGGTGTAAGAATTTTCACATCGGCTGAGTTGTTTTCCAGTTTATTCATTCATTACTAATAAATTGTTGAGCTCCGTGGCGCAGCGGTCAACACGCCAGCCTGCGACACGGGAGTCCCGGATTCGATCCCCGGTCAGGTCATGATGGCAAACGATCTTTTTCAGTATGACCTGGGTCTTGGATGTTTATATACCTATATAAGTATATATTATAAAATATAGAATCGTTGAGTTAGTGTCCTGCGACACAAGTTTACAACTTACTGTGGGGCTGGTTCAATTTGTGTGATGTCCCTATTTAAAAAAAAATACACAAATGAAAGGTATTTTTTTTTTATAATTTAGCTAGTTAAATAAAATAAAAGCTGTATGATGTTAAGCCGCTCATGGCCGATATGGTTTCGATACAAATGTTTTTCTCTATTTTCTCGCTGAAAACTGCTTCTAGAGGCACAATTTTTTTTTCATAAAACCTACAGCTAAAATATCTGCCGTCCGTTAGCTAAAAAGTCGTTAAGCCTCAAGAGGTCGATTTTGAGTTTTAGAAACCACCTTATACAGAAAAAAAAGCTCTATCGATCTGTCTTAGAAACATTTTTCTATCGCTTGTAGTTTTGAAAATAGCCTACACAAATATATCGTTAAACGCCGAAAAAACCATAGAGTACATAGCTTTATAGACGTTAACCAACAATACTTCACTAAAACATCACTTTAATACCTTAACGTGATTATACTTTTAAAAGTATCGCTATAGTTACATTGCAATAATAACGTTATCCTTTAATACCATATTAAAGAATCGTAAAGATCCTTTAGTTACTTTTAAGTTAGGTTTAGTGTTTAAATTTCACATAGATATACTAAGCTATAAAAACGTTTTCCCGAAATAAAACACTATAAGAACGTAAAAATCAGTTAACGACTTTTTACCGTATGACCAGTAACATATAAATAAAATTATTACTTTTTCTGACACGTTAACCGCCCAAAGCGATTTACATAAGTAAAAATATAAAATACTATAATAACGCTTAGCAGCAAAACCATACTAAAACATCGCTTATCATTCTGGCACCCCACCCCACGCGACCTGTCATTTTAGTGTCGCCTGCGCTATCGAGGAAAAAAATTTACAAATCTGATTTGCGATTGAGAATTTGCTAGTAAGAAAGTAATTCTTGTGTTAGGAATTTTTACTCTCATACATCCATACATACATCTATACATACAGACATCTATACATACAGACATCTATACATACAGACATCTATACATACAGACATCCATACATTCTTACCATAAACTAAAACAAGATTGCAGTTCAACAAATAAATAATTTATAAATGTTAGGAATTCAAGCTATTTGTAAAGACTTTAATATTTGACAATAAATATGTACTTGACGAAATTATATAAGACGGAATATTTATGACTTTTAAGCGAATATAATTAATATGAAATTGTGATTCTTTATTGATTATTGAAATTACTCTTATTTAATACCATGTTCTAGAATAGAAATGACATTTGCACGCCTGCAAGCAGGTTGAATGCATTGCTGTACATATACATACCAACATTGTTCACCACCTATATATTAGCTACTGTAATGTATTTCATGCAAATGAACCTCTCATCTTATATCTTATAAAAATACATTTATAATAATCAGGTACATTTACTCAGGTTTATTTCTCCAAAAAAGTACATTAATAAACTTCTCCTTTTCGAAGTCGGTTAAAAAACGACATCTCACAGAAAAAAGTTTTCATGCTAAACTTGAAACTTTTTGCTCGGATTCTATGAAAAAGTTTAAATTTTGAATATATGGCGTTGGGCTAATGAGTGGTTATGATTGGTGTAAAGTAAAAAGCACTAGTGCCGTAAATACATCATTACGATACAAATTTCGATGTCATAATAACTATAATGTATTGAAAATAAGTTTTAGGTATAACACTTTTTAAAATGTTTGTTAGTTTCATTTGAAGTCTGAGTTTGATAATTTTGGTTTGATATAATGTTCCTACTCTTCAAAGGATCATGGCAAGGCAGGTTACATATTTTTCTTTTAATAAACCAAAATACATAATACCAAGCGTATTAAGAAGACGATAGAGCAAAACAAAGGCATCAAAGTATTCGCAGGGATGGAGACTACTGGGCTTGACTAAGCTGGGGAAGAGGGACGGCGGCGTAGTTTCGAAGGCTGAGGTGTTGGGAGAGATCGAGAGGTTTTATGGACAGCTGTATACGTCAGTAGCCAAACCCATTGTAGGTTTGGCCAAAGATCCTAGGGCCAAACTAACCCGACACTATACCGAAGACATCCCGGACATCAGCCTGTACGAGATTAGGATTGCCCTCAAGCAGCTCAAAAACAGCAAGGCGCAGGGCGAGGACGGAATCACAGCAGAGCTTCTGAAAGCGGGCGGAACGCCGGTACTGAAAGTCCTTCAGAGGCTCTTCAATTCTGTTCTGCTCGAGGACGTGGCGCTAGAAGCGTGGCATAGGGGTGTGGTGGTGCTGTTCTTCAAAATGGGCGATAATACGCTGCTTAAGAACTACAGGCCCATCACGCTCTTGAGCCACGTCTATAAGCTGCTTTCGAGGGTGATCACGAATCATCTCACGAAAAGGCTCGATGCCTTTCAGCCTCCCGAACAAGCCGGTTCCCAAAAAGGCTACAGTACCATAGACCACGTCCATACGCTGCGGCAGGTTATACAGAAGACCAAGGAGTATAACCGGCCACTATGCTTAGCGTTTGTGGACTATGAGAAAGCCTTCGATTCGATCGAAACATGGGCTGTGCTTCGGTGTCTCTAGCGATGCCGTATCGATTATCGGTATATCGAATGTTGAGGAGCTTGTACAGCAACGCCACAATGTCAGTCCGAGTATAGGAGAAGAGTACGAGGGCTATTCCACTGCAGAGAGGTGTGAGACAGGGAGATATCATATTCCCGCCTTCACCAGTGATTGTTGGAAACTTCACCCTTGAACCTGTCGAGCAGTACGTTTACTTGGGTCAATTGATCCAGGTCAGCAGCTCCAGTTTCAAGAACGAGGTCTTTCGTCGAATCCGACTCGGCTGGGCAGCGTTCGGGAAGTTGCGCAACGTCTTCTCGTCCAAAATACCTTGAAGTGTAGTGCCTAAAGTCGAAAGTCTTTGACCAATATGTGTTACCAGTGATGACTTACAGGTCCGAAACGTGATCCCTTACTATGGGCCTCATAAGAAAGCTCAAGGTCGCTCAAAGAGCTATGGAGAGGACTATGCTCGGTGTTTCTCTGCGAGATCAAATCAGAAACGAGGAGATCCGTAGGAAAACCAAGGTCACCGACATAGCCTAGCGGATTTGGTCTTTGAAGTGGCAGTGGGCGGGGCACATACCGCGAAGAACCGATGGCGGATAGGGCAGAAAGGTTCTTGAATGGCGACCACTGGCATATCGGCAAGCGCAGCGTTGGACACCCACCGCCCAGCCGGCCTATTTACTAACTCGGATGACAGGTGTCGATGCCTATCACTCTAGGATTTGCTGTTACAATGCGGTTTTTGTATTTCAAGTAAAAAGTTCGAGCAAGCAAAACCCGCGTTGTAGTTGTAAATTCTAGATTGATAGGCATCGACACCTGTCATCCGAGTTAGTAAATAGGGGGCAGGTGGTCGGACGACGTGATAAGGTTCGCAGGAAGGCGCTGGATGCTGGCCGCTTCCAACCGGCCATATTGGAAATCCTTGGGGGATGTCTATGTCCAGCAGTGGACTTCTTGCGGCTGAAATGATGATGATGATGATGAAAACACGTAATAATTGGTTTCAATTTGGTAGTTAACGTTCCTTTTCTTCTTTCACTCCATAAACTTGTCCAACCTAAAGTCACAGCTAAAATACCGCTTTTGTGCAAAGTTTTGGGCTTAACGTTTTTTAAGTGTTTTAATAATAAGGTAAACAATAGAGAAAAACAATTCAGTAAGAAAGCAACATTGCAAAGCTATTCTTTAAGGTCGTTAAATAGCTTTTGAGTTGATATAGTCACGTGTTGCTTCTAATTTAGAGCTCTCAATAAATAACTAAAACGTCGTTAAGCACCTTAACGATGTTTTAGTAACTTATTTTCGACTAGTTTTTAAACCCTAGAAATGCAAATAATATTTATGTTCCAATCATATGCTATAATGTCGCTAAGGTATACTTAATGGTGTTTTAGTAAAGTATTCATAGCAAATTTAAAATAACAAAACACAACATAACTGCCTTTTATGCTCATTTTCAAAGTAATAGTTGATTAATCTTATTAAAATTATCGCTATTTAATAGTGATTTTGATTGCCTATCTTTGGGTATTTAAAAGTTCGTTGTGTGACATATGGTTTCAAAATGGCGACATTTCAAAAAAATTCGCGCGTTTTTCGCTCGTATCTCAAAACTTGAATGTGTGGGTTAGCGTGTTTTTAGTAATCGGGCGGCAGATATGTATACCTCTATTTTTTATTCCAAAACACGGAGTTTCTAAAAAAAAATTTTTTGTTGGATGGTCTAATATTGTATATATAATGGTACGAAACCCATTGTGAACGAGTCTGACTCGGCCGATTTCTTTTTGTTGCGCGATAAAACTGTGTCTTTTGTTAGTACACTGTCGCAAACTAACCAACTGAACACAGAACTTACTAATTCGGAGGTGCAGTAATGATTACTTGTAATAGAACTGAGACATAAAGCCGCGGTTTAACTGCCGCCAGCTGTGTCTCCAAGTAAGGTTTATCGTTCTACTGCGAAGACGATTTGTTGTAACTTGTTCCACTTTGTAATAGATTGAGTGCTAGAATATGTACGACATACATATTACTACGTCTTAATCTGTTACGGGGTAGACAGAGCCCAAGGTCATAAAACCTGAAGGCCACGTTTAGCGTGTACCAGGCGTTAAGGTAATTAAAATAGTGATGGACTGCTAGCCGCATCGCCTATATTTTGAATCCTTAGATTTTCACGCAATTCCATGCTTCTATGGTCTGCGCGGAAAAATAGCAGCTGGTATATTCTATGTTTTTCTTTTTCTCCCAAAGCAGCATGGAGAGGTACAGTACATACAGCTCGCGATGCCTAGATTTTTTTTTTGTTTCTTGTGTGTTGTCTTTTGTAATTTACACTAGTATTATGATGTTATTATTTTTTAACAATGTCATGTAACATAATTTAACATTATTGTTGGAAATGGATTGTAGTAGGTTTTTAGTTTAAAACAAGGGGAACTGGCTCAAAAACTAGCATGCCAAAGTAATTTTAAGTAAAGAAATCCTACTCAAATCCAGCTACGTCACACGCATATCACAAACAAAGTGAGACATAACATGCAGCAAAACTAAAATCTAAACCTTCTAACACCCCTCATAATAATTGCGGGCTACAACCATGTTACTTTTAACTATTCTCTCGCGAACTTACCACATTGAAATTACTAATTCGGAAGTGCAGTAATAAATTATCATCGCAGTGGAACGATAAACCTGGCTTGGAGACACAGCTGGTGGCAGTTAAACCGCGGCTTTACGTCACCGGCACTTCTATTACACGTAATAATTTGTTCTAACTACTTCAACTTTGTAATAGATGTGATGTAATAGTGCAAGAGTGTAAGCGGTCGTTGTTGTACGGAAATACTTTAAATGTGTCATATTTTTAACCGACTACTGAAGAGCTGTAATTTGGTATGAGTCTGTATATTAATCATGCCAAAAAAGTGGTAAAAAAAAACTTGTAAAATTTTTTTTTAGGGTAGCTTTACAAGTAAAGAGGGAGAAATACCTTTTTTTTTATACAAACCCATCGTGTTGGGTATTGTTAAATAGATCTTAAAAAAATATTGTGGGGTTTTGACCACCATTTTTCGATTTAGGGATCCGTTTCCGAAATATTTGGTCTTAAAGTGCGAATGTTTGTTAGAGGTACGTGTCCCCCCCCCCCCCCATAATCTGCTAAACGGTTATATATGGTTTATATACTGAAGTTGAAAGGCAAACTATCAGAGCTAAATACTAAGTACAAACTAAAAAGTTATAGGCAACCTACTTATAAAATGTACTCGAAAATGTAAAAATTCATACAATTTTCATTGTTTGATGTTTTTGGTCGGTAAACTGTGAGGTGCGAGTGTAAACAGTGTGAACTCAAAGTTGTCATTCGCAACTACGGAACCCTACACTGCGCGTGGCCCGACACGCCCTTGGCCGGTTTTTTTATGTATGTTCCCCGATTTCTCGAAGACGCCTGAACCGATTTCTGAAATTCTTTTGTTGTTTGATAGGTAATACTTTACAGGTGGTCCCATTAAATTTATATCGAAATGTGTTGAGCGCTTTTTGAAAAAATACACAAAAACCAAATTAAAATGCATACACGGATGCCGTTCGGCTTACATTTAATTCCATTTTATTGTTAATCTTATTCAAAAAAATTGATATTGATAAAGTGGGTTTTTGTTTTTTGTTAAAAATACGTTAATTTATCATGAGCAGGCGTCGCGAGCACAGTGTGGTTAAAACAATAATTTAAAATACTTTTAACAAAAAACAATTTCCGACTTCACCCCTATCTTTGTTTTAATAAGCATAAGAATAAAATTGAAATTAGTGTAAACCAAACGGCATTACTGTATATTTTTTTTGGTTTTTGTGTATTTTTTCAAAAAGCGCTCACCACATTTCGATAAAAATTTAATGAGACCATCTGTGAAGTATTACCTATGAAACAAAAAAAGATTTTTTTTTAATCGGTCCAGGCGTCTTCGAGAAATCGGGGAACATACAAAAAAAAGATTACGACGAATTGAGAACCTACTCCTTTTTTTGAAGTTGTTTAAAAAAGAGGAACGGAAACGCGGCAAGCCAAGAAAAAGATGGAAAGATGAGCTTCAATTCTTGGAATAAGAACGATAAGGCAATCAGCTTAGCTAAATACTGGTTGAAAGATATTAAATTAAAGTAAGCCATTTTTAACTCGACACGAAGAAGAAAAATAAAAACCGGGACCCCAGGGCCGAAGCATCACAGCGCAGGATGCAACCGAGAAAACGCTTGGATATATATATATATATATATATATATATATATATATATATCCAAGCGTTTATACCGAGAAATATATACCTATTAAATAAAGAACAAATTAGATGTTACCAATTAGACATCAAATCCTGGTAAATTGTACTGTTCAGTTCAGTTCAGTTCAGTTCTGTGCCCGCCCAGCCAGCGGTTAAGCTGCAAGAGCGTAGGAAGGAGGTCCACTACGGAGTGTGTGTAACTGCGTTTACAAACTCGAGCTTGTCAGGTTACTTCTAGCGCACCTACCACCCTCCGCCTTGGATCACGAATCCTTACTCGAGAAACCAGTTGGGCACGTAGATAGGAATGGGAGTGTAGGGCGGTGCAGCCAGGATGGGGAAAGAAAGGAAGTTAGAACCGACCGAATACCAGCATCAAATCAGTATGGGGAAGATAGATACTATACTTGGTGTGTAATATATAAAAGAAAGGAAAAACAGGCTGCTTTGCTTGTGTTAGCTTCTTCATTCGATTCGCCGTCTGCACCCTTTTGTTTTACCGTGTTGCTGTTCGTCAGCTCTCAATGACAGTATATTCTTTTAAAGGAGATATGTTTTTACTCTCGGTGAGTCACTGTTGCTGCAACGATGTCATGAAGAACTTTGTATACGCAATCGATCTGATGTTGGGGTCGTCGATCTGGTCCTTTGCGCCCGCTACTTCTGCAAATGACGGCTGAAGTGAAGACTGGGTGTGTGTTTGATTTAGTATTGAATCATCGGATTCCTAGTCAATCTCCGGGCCTGTTTTTCACTCCGAGTATATTTTGCTTCTTTTTGATGGGGGTTCTATTGTTCGCTAAGTTTCTCCAATCTTGAAATGATATTCTTCCTTAGTTTTACTCATGAAATTGGTAATATCATGATATAAAGAGTCTTCCTATGTGATTTAGTATTTCTTCTCATGGTGTTGATTAACTGCTTAAAGCAAGTGTGAGATTGGGCGTTGTAATATGCGAGCAAATAAAAAAAAATATTCGAATCTTTAATTCCCGCGTCAAAGATTTCTCGTAGTATTTGCCGCTCGTATTTTCTAAGTATCGATTGGTATCTCTGTGACGTGCAATAATATCAATAGTCACTGTCTATCGAGCAAAGTTTACTGGGGTCTAGTTAACTGCAACGCAGGTCCAGCAGGACCTATTTCAGGAACTAATCTCTTCATAAAGCCTACAATGTTATTCAGAGTTAAATAACAGCGTTAAGAAATTAGTTACTTTGTATCTAAGCACACCATTTGTAAAGAGAAAACAAACATTTATTATAATTTTATTATTATTAGTTTAACCCGCAAAGTCAGCACGCACGAAGAACGCAAGTCAAGATGTTTCACGCTATCATAGGAGAACATTGTAAACTGGTAGGAATATGCATTTGTAGTTGTACCAGTAAAATCTTTCATTGACAACACACATGCAAAGTAAACATGGATGTATGCGTATTTTTTTTTATAGGGGCTTTTGAGGCGTTTGTCGACGTTATATTTCTTCAAGCCAATTAACCGGAAAGCAACAGAAAACAATATCAATTAATTTTGTCACTCGTCCATATTTTTCCCGAGATGTAAACTATTGTCTAAATAATGTTATATACCTACCAATAGCATAATATTATTTGATTTTATGTGCTATTGGGGGGCTGAAAAGGTCGCGTACAACTAATTTCGTTTACGTTTGATTTATGATAAGCCGATGACTTTAACAAAGTTTTCTCTCCACACTGTGATGAAAGTTTCCCCAGACCCAGCAATGGTCCGCCCCATGAACTGCTGTTTTAATCCACAAATTTTCAATTGTTTAGTTGCTCCTTCAATTTTTCATACTTCTTGCATATGTATATGTGTATATAATGTGGAGCTCTTCCTATTTGCGAAGAACGAGATGTGGGTTCAGCTGGAACGTGGCATGTAATTATGAAAAATATTTATTGGTTTATTGGTATTGCCTGATTTCAAGTGCAGGTATACTCCGAGCACGTCCAAGATTTCGCAATTTATCTGAATAGTGTCATATTTATTTTTATTTAGCGATTTAAAAAAGGCGGAAGTTTTCAATTCGTTGGAATCTTCTTTTTATATTAAAATGGCTATATGTATACTTAAATAAAGATATAAATATATATGTATATATATATATATATATATACTTAAATAATATATACTTTAATAAAGATTGGCGGACTGTAGCCCTTGACAGGAGCCTATGGAAGCAGAAAGGGGAGGCCTTTGCCCAGCAGTGGGACACACAAACAGGCTAGGAAAAAAAAAATATGTATACTATGTTCTTGTGATTTTTTTCCTGCTAAGATTCAGTTGTAGTGTTTTGATTTCAATTCTTCAGTTGCTAGAAGTGTTTCTTGAAGATCCACGATAGTAATGTTGCGATCTGAAAGGGCTTTTGTCAATATTTATTTTTATGGCGTCTCTGACCGCAATGTAGCGTATGCAATCTCGTTGGAAGGAGAAGAGAACGTAGCCTTTTGGAACATATGTATGTGAGGTAAAATTTTTTGTCGAATGCCGTACTCAAAATTACCTTGGAATTGCAAGTTGGATTATGCTATCGTAGTGAGTGCTCTTAAATTTTTGCCATCTGCATGGCTTTAGATGATCGGATTCCGGAATTGTCTGTCCATATATGTAAATGTTGACACAGTAGTACTTGGCAGCCGCTATAATTGCGACATCTCCTCCAAAAAATCCGTAATTGAATTGTTTTTTCACATGTTTATTGATTTCTTTTTAACTCTTTCGTTGGAAAAGTCTGGAATATGCGATAATTACCTAGATAGAAAGACCAGGTGATTGAATTGAGTAGATTATTCTAACGTGAGATGCTAAGACCCGGCGAGTCATTTTATGATCTGTTGTTTGTCGCCCCCAATACATTTTTCATTTGATCCGCTATTGCTCTGAATAGGCAGTTAGGCAGTTATCATCCCCGGCCAATTTCTTGACAATGACGACTGTAGTATCTTTGTTGCGTAGAAGGCTTTGCCCGGCCGATCTTTTGTTCTCTTTCCGTGTGAAAGCGAGAAGAACAATTGATTTTGGAAGGGTATTTTGGCAGTTTTTATGATGCCCTTTTTTATGGCTGCACGTGCGGACATGCACAACTATGCGTATCTTTGTTTAAGTAACGTAATGGTTCCTTTTATACATCGTTTTTTTCCTGTTCTTTAAATGTTTAACAGTTTTAACTTTGCATTTTTGGGTGATTGTTTTTAGTCATAAAACCTAAATTACCTTCAATAAAGTACAAATAACTTTTTGCTTTAAAAGTCTCGGCAAATGCTTTTGAACAGATTTTATTTAAGAACATTAACTAAGTATAGCCATTTGCTATTTTTGCTAATTGTGTAATATAGCCTAACAACTGTAAACCTATTTTTGTTGTATAAGTAGTTTCAAAGCAATTGTGACTTAATCGTTGTATTGTTTCAGAACCTCTATTAGGATAGGATTTACTACTCTGTTATATCTATATATTTCTAGATCAGTAGTCAATTAGCTGTTTCCAATTATAGCAAGATGTCAAGTAACGTAGCAGATCTTCTCTTACCAGATAAATTTATATTATCTTGTGCTCAATGCGAGAATATAGTTTTGTTAAATCCGCGTATTCATATATTTTGTTGTTTACAAATGTTACCAAAACTATGTGACCGGATATGATTTTTATACTTTTAGCTCGTCTGTTACCAATTTAAGATAGGTAGGTTAGTCTTATTTTGGGTTGTCAGACTATTTAAAGGCTATAGCAAGTTTTCCGCGACCTTGCCCGCGCAAACCACTGATAGACCATATCGCCGGCAGACTAATCTTTAGGTGAGAGATCCTTCAAAATCGGTCCAACAGTTCCGGAGCCCATTCAATTCAAACAAACACAATCTATTTCTCCCCTCTATAATATTAGTATCACGTGTTTTTATTGCAGCTGTCTTACGACCTGGGAACTAGAATCGATTAGTCGGTAGTAATTCTGAGAAGATTTCATGAGGTTTATACTTTAGGTTTGATATTAGGCTTGATTTTTAATATAATTATTTTCCCCTTTATCATTAATTAAGCCATTTAAAACAGAACAACCTACAACCTAGTTTTATATCTATAATCAAGTACTGGTTTATTTAAAAAATAATTAAGCTTAAATTTTAAGTAACTCTAGATTTCTTGTTTATTATAAAAATCTTTACAGGTACTTTTGAAAACAATGTACTTATTACTCTATCCAGTAATTGATTAAGGGGTATCAAGTACAGAATTACTTGGAAGGAATAAATATAAATTAAAATTAACAATACAAAATATGGATTTTCGCTATAACAAAAGTAATAAGGTAATATTACCAAAGTGTATTAGATTATGCGGCAAAGTTAGTATACCAGAGTTACTCTTTTACTATAATCATTATACATTGAATGTTAGTATTAAATGATTTTAACTGCATGCGTGTAATTTGGATTGATCTCACCAAGTTTATCAGCGCCATTTTCTCGGAGTTGGAGGCCTAAGCTGAACGGTGTCACAGATGTTTTATCGACATCAAATCCTGGTAAATTGTACTTATAAATAATTATGGCTATAAATAATATACCACTAATTACAACTGACGAAAGCTGTATAGGAAGTGATTGCTTGCTAATCTGAGGCCATAATCCAGGTGTGTTTCCTTTGATCCCATTAAATGATATAGTGGCTGAATATGGAGTAAGTTATCAAAACATATTATTAACCTTATATTATTAACATATATATGCGTAATACCTAACGAGCTCCGTGGCGATCTTTATCAGATTGACCTGGGTCTTGGATGTTTATCTATATATCTATTATAGAATATGGTATCGTTGAGTTAGTATCCCATATTTCGAACTTACTTAGCTCAATATGTGTGATTTGTCCGTATATATTCATTTTATTATTTACCTAACAATAATAATAGCTTCATAGGCTTCAAAAAACTAGAAACACGATATGATAGTGATATGCCATCATATTTATACATTTATGTTTACTTGCGTTTTTTAAAGTTGCACCCTACTCCTCCGTAAAAAAAAACTTATGTCACTTTGAAGGCTATGATATCCTGTATGTACTAATCCATTAGGGTACTTTGAAGTTATGGTAGAATAAATATACAAACACATCCTGAAACTCGGAAAACAATACGTACCTTTTCGGAAGTCGTTTTCAAGTTCATACTTTTTTATGCGATGGGTTTATTCTTGACTACCATCTAGCCTGGAGGAATATGGCGTAAGACCACAGTTTACCCACAAGAAACCTGTTTACTTAAGAAATTATTTATTATTGTTTATATGCGTTCGCAAATACAGACGCAGCCAATGCATTCCACTCCCTAGCTTTGCGCACAATCCCAACTAATATTATAAATGCGAAAGTGAGTGTCTTTGTTTATTTGTTACCCTTTCACGCCATATCTACTGAACCGATCATCATGAAATTTTGCATACACATAGGTTAGGGTACTGAGAAGGACATAGGCGGAGCCGCGGGTAACAGCGAGAAAATGATAAGGAGAAGCGCTTGGCATGAATTCCAACTTGGTAAGGACGGTCCAGAATACCTCAGTGCCTCAAGTCAAAAGTCTATGACCAATGTGCGCTACCGGAGATGAATGACTTAGGGCTCCGAAACGTGGTCCCTTATTATGGGCCTCATAAGAAAGCTAAATATCGCTAAAACAGCCATGGAGAGGGCTATGCTTGGTGTTTCTCTGCGAGATCAAATCAAAAACGAGGAGATCCGTAGAAGAACAAAGGTCAACGATATACCTCAGCGGATTAGCTCTTTGAAGTGGCAGTAGGCGGGGTACATAGCGCGAAGAACCGATGGCCGATGAGGTAGAAGGGTTCTAGAATGGCGATCATGTACCGGCCAGCGCAGCGTTGGACATTCACCGGCTAGGTGGTCGGACGTCCTGATAAAGGTCCAGGAAGGCGTTGGATGCAGGTTATAGATATAGATAGGCATGCCTCTTCCAAACGGTCATATTGGAAATTCTTGGGAGACGCCCTATGTCCAGCAGTGGATTTTTTGCTGCTGAAAAGAAAGGATGGTACCAAGCGACGTAGAAAGGAGAACGCGGTGTGAGCTAGTGCAGCTCTTGAGAATATTCTCCTAAAAATATCCAGTAGAATACAGACAGGCTTGCATTCCTATATGGCTAAGATTTAGAACCAAATTAAAGTTTATTGTCACTGCCCGGAAAATTGATTTTGGATTTAAAATATATAACCGCCCGGACCGATTTAAAAAAATATTTTTTGTTCGATAGGTAATACTTTACAGATGGTCCCATTAAATATTTATCGAAATGGGTCAAGCGCTTTTTGAAAAATACACAGAAACCAAAAATATGTTTACACGCATGCCGTTCGGTTTACACTTATTTCCATTTTATTCTTATGCTTATTCAAACAAATTGATAGGATTGAAGTCGGTTTTTGTTTTTTGTAAAAAGTATGTTAAATTATATAGGTACAAAAGACGCCATAAATACACGTTTCTTCACGGAGGGACAACGGAGGCTTGGTAATAGAGGCCCGTAGACACTCTTTGGGTACGAAACCCTAAAAAGAAGCTTTAACAACATCCCTTTCCCATGAGTCTTAAGTGAACGAATTAATAGTTTACTTTGTGTCTCATTCATGGACAGCGTTGTTCACATTATTATCTTAACATCGATAGTTACAAGTGGGGAATACTCCACAGGACCAAGAGGAGATAAATTCATGCTTCGTCTCGTTAAGCCTCAGTAATATTTTCTCAATGGGGATTTTTCGAGGGAAAGCTAATAATACAGTCCATTATTGGTATTAACATAGCAATTATTGGTATAGTCTTTAATTGTATTTATATTATTAAATCAAAACACAGTTCTCATATTGAGTAATTAATATGAGACATGTGTTTACCTATTCAGTCTTATAAATAGTTTTGACAGAAATATATAAAGAATTGGAAAAAGGGATGGATCTAACGTAAGGTACGTTAAGATATATATTTGTACTAATAATACATTATGTATTCTGAAACCTAGGTAAATAAATAAAATCAACACGTAACTAATCTAAATCTTATACCATTATAGTTTTTAAATAATTTGTAATCAAAAAATTGTATAAGTATTACTGTAGGTGTTAACATTTAAAGTCTTTGTAAAATAGTGATTGGCTGCTAGCTTCATTACCTATTTATCTCATTTCTGAGATGTTTGCCCATTCCTCTTAATGGTTTTCACGATCTATGCCGGAAAGGGAATAGTTTGTACATTTTATGTATTTTTTTTTATCTCCCAGAACAGCAAAAAGGATAAAAATGATTTTGCAAACTTTTTTGTATGTTAATTAAATTGTGGCATGTGCAACTCTAAGGTTTTCTGTTAGGTTGATTAAAATAATGTTTTAATATTTAAGCCTCAGAATTGAGTTAATTCATATTTTTATAATCCTTATATTTAAAACTGCGAGAAAAGTATAAAAAAAAAATTATAAGTCTAGTTAAGTTCAAACATCTAGCGCAATGGCACAAAGGTGTAAAGGAGGATGATAAGAATTAATGCGCACTAACTGGATCTAAAAGCTTTATTTTTATTTAATTTGTAGTGTGAAACTTTACCTTGTTATCTACCAACTTTATAAAACAAATGTTCGAAGCAACTTGATAGGTACAATACCTATATTAGTTTGTTAGAGTATTAAAATAAAGGTTTGTATAAAATAAATCATCATTATCATGATCAGGGCTTTTTTAGTCTCCGCTGTAAGAGCAAGACTCTTTGTACCATCAAAACCTATATATCAGCTAGAGCAATCAGAGGATTTGGGCTACACTCTACACGCAGGCCAGACAGATGTTTCTCATAAATATCAAAGATACCTCTCCAACCCAGAGAGGTCATGGCGTCTGGCTTTGCTTAGCTTGTGTTTCCTAAGTGTGCTTCTACGACATGTATGGGAAGACTTGGAGTGGTCCAATTGTACTCTGCCGGGAATTACACGGCAAATAAAAAAAATAAGCATAACAAACTTATTTCAAGCGCAGTGGCGCAAAGGTGGGAAGGCTCAATTACGTGTCGGCGGCCGGACGTGAAAAATTCATGTGTGTCAGAGACCGATCGCTGGCCAGGCACGCCGGGGCCTGCTAGTAATTATACCAAACGACTCGCGTATTACTGGGGCTTTTTCTAGTATCAAAATTCAAGTGATTATGTTTCAGGCAGCAAGCAGATTGTTACCATTTCTTTGAAAAATCCTCATAAACTGTAAATGTGTTGTGATTAATAGTATCATGCGCATTGGCGTAAAATTGGAAAGGCTCAATTAAATTACCTTTCGGCGGCTGGGTGTAAAAATAAATATGTGTTTGAGACTGATTACCGGCCGAGCATGCCGGGGCCTGCTAGTAATTATACCAAACGACTCGCGTAGTACTGGGGGTCTTTCTATTATCAAATTTTAAATGAATAAGTTTAAGGCAGTAGTTTATTAACTTTAAAAAATACTCTTGAACTGTATATGTACTGTGTCTAATAGTTTTGGGCGCAGTGCGCAAGGCTCAATTACCTTTCGGCAGCCGGATGAAAAAAATAAATGTGTGTTAGAGAGCGATCGCTGGCCGGGTACTCCACAGCCTGCTAGTAATGTACCAAATGACTCGTGTCTTATTGGGTCTTTTCAAATTATCAATATTTCGGTGACTAAGCTTAAAGCAGTAGTTTGTTAACTTTTTTTGAAAAATATTCTTAAACCCGAAAAATAGTTTCGATCGCAGTGACGCATATTGGAAAGACACAATTATCGGCAGCAGGTGTAAAAAATAAACGTGTGTCAGAGACTGATCGCCGGCCGGGCACTGCTAGTAATTATACCAAACGACCCGCATATTACTGGGACTCTTTTTACTATCAAAAATTAATTGATTAAGTTAAAGGCAGTAGTTTGGTACCTTTCTTTGAATAAAACTCATGAACTGTAAAGGTACTGTGCTTAATAGTTTAAAGCGCAGGAGCGCAAAATTGGAAAGGCTCAATTACCTTTTGGCAGCCAGTTGTAAAAAGTAAATGTGTGTCAGAGACTGATCGCCGGCGGAGCATCCGGGGCCTGTTAGCAATTATACCAAACGACACACGTATTTCCGCGGCTTTTTCTGGTATAAAACATTAAATGACATGTTTTAGACTGCAGTTAGGTGTCATGCCATCGCCGTGTGGTTTCCAGCAGAGTAGAATAAGATCACTCCAAGTGTTCCCGTGGATGTCGTAGAAGGTGACTTAGGAAACAAAAGCTGTGTATGTGTGCTGTGTGTGTAGGCCTAATCCTCTATAATAAATTAATAATAATAAAAATTAATTGATTAAGTTAAAGGCAGTAGTTTGGTACCTTTCTTTGAATAAAACTCATGAACTGTAAAGGTACTGTGCTTAATAGTTTAAAGCGCAGGAGCGCAAAATTGGAAAGGCTCAATTACCTTTTGGCAGCCAGTTGTAAAAAGTAAATGTGTGTCAGAGACTGATCGCCGGCGGAGCATCCGGGGCCTGTTAGCAATTATACCAAACGACACACGTATTTCCGCGGCTTTTTCTGGTATAAAACATTAAATGACATGTTTTAGACTGCAGTTAGGTGTCATGCCATCGCCGTGTGGTTTCCAGCAGAGTAGAATAAGATCACTCCAAGTGTTCCCGTGGATGTCGTAGAAGGTGACTTAGGAAACAAAAGCTGTGTATGTGTGCTGTGTGTGTAGGCCTAATCCTCTGATTGCTCTGGCTAATATATGGCTCTGGTAGTACTGAGAGGGTCATGCTCTTGCAGTGACGACTAAATAAGTGATGATGAAATGTGTTAAATAATGTGCTTCAAGCGCAGTGGTACAGAAGTGAATAGGGTCTATTCATCTGTACTATAATAATAGCGATATATTATTGTATTTTATTTTTTAAATTACGTATTATTTAAGACTTAGACAAGTTTTGATGAATAATACATAATCGTAGCTCCATAAAACACATAACATAAAAAACAACTTAAATGAGCATTATCAATGCAGTAATGTGTTAAATAATGTACTTTAAGCGCAGTGGTACAGAAATGGAAAGGGTCAATTACCGTCAGCGTCTGGCTGTGAAAAATTAATGAGTGTGTCAGAGACCGATCGCCGACCGGCACGCCGCGCCGGGGCCTGCTAGCAATTATATCAAACGACACACGTGTTACCCGGGCTTTTTCTGGCCCCTAAATTTAGGTGTTTAAATTTTCAGCGGTTTCTAACGTTGGCCTAATTTAAGTTGGTGTTAAGTTAGTTTTTTAAGGGTTTTGACGTAAGTGTGATAGATAACTGAGTATGTCAAATAAAATAAGAAAAATAATATGAATTAAGTGCATAAAAATATGTTTAGGTTGTTAACACTATTTTTACTTGTAGTTAGAACAAATACTTTATTTTTTTTAACAAATACGGGTGTTTCAGGATTAGCATTGTTTCTAGATAGACTCTTTTAGCCTAAAAGTAGTGTCCTATAACATCTAAAGCAGAATAAGTGGGGTTGTATGACTTTTGTCTTTTCCATACATACATTAGTGAATCACCTTCGTACAGCATTTTCACGGGTTCTCTGACTTTATGCAGAAAAATTTTCAGCCGATTATCACTTGACAACTAAGGTTTCGAAGAATTTTATTTTGCGGAATAATCATTTGCCAACTTGTCATATAATGTTGTTTTGTTTTCCAACCTCGCAGTTGCTAATTGTATGTTTGGTCCTCTTTTTTATAATGACACCTTTCAAAATGCCAACTTTTAAGTAGCGTAGGTTTTTACTTAGCAGGGTAATTTCACCGACAGTGTTATTTGAGGTTCTGCGCGTGAAATCACTATTTAAAATGTTTATCTATGACCACACTATTTTATTTCGTGTACTAAAAACTCTTACGTATATGAAGACAATAGTAAAAATTTGTTATTTATTTTTAATATAATTAATAAAAAATAAAAATATGCCTATTTCTAATATCGGTGGCGTGTCCGCGATTCACTTTTAAGCATATTTACCTCTTTAAGTGGGTCGTATTGGCAAACTTAGTACCTAAATTAAACATTATAATGTTGGTAAATGCATATAGCAATCATATTTATCGCTTTCATCACTTCTTTTATCATGCACACTTCAAGATCATGTCGCTAATGAACATCCGCGCCAAAGCTGCCATTTTGGTGTGATTTGTTTAAATCGATCTCAACGTATACCTACTCAATTTAAACGAACTATCTATTTACGCACACGGAAGTCCAGTCGTGCTCTAGCGTTTGCAGTGTAGTGACGTGTCCGATCCTGTCGAGTTTTCGCGCCAATACGTAAGTACGTTTTCAAATCTAAGAGGGGATACGAAATTATGCAATTTCGGTGGGTTTCCGTACGAATGAATGGTGGTCTTGTTCATTACCATTCGCGAGTATATTGTGTGTTATGAGGTTCCCTTAGCGCTTACGCTTTTTTGTGACGAAAGCATAAATAGTTTTTGTGTTATTGTATTTTTTCTTCTTGGTTCTAATTTCGGTGGCGCAATTTCGGTGGCTTCGGTGGCATATTTAGCGCCACCAAAATTGCATCAATACTAAAATGGTGATGGGTTAACATGCGACTTCCTTAAAATATTAACCCGTAGACTTAAGAAGTTATCCGAAAAACTTTGGAAGTCTTATATAACTGCAGAGTTGGGCAAAGTGTAATCAAACTACTCATTACATTTTGTAGTTAGTAATTGCAACTAAATAATTATAACACGTAATTAAAAATATTTAAACAATAAACAAAGAAAATCGGCCTCGCACACGAAGGGTTCCGTACCATTATCTATACAATATTAGACTATTAAAAATCATGTTTGTTGTATGGGAGATTCCCTCCTTAAATATTGAATGGTAATATCTAATACAACAAACATGTTTTTTTGCACTGTTTTTAGTATTTTTATTATCGACATCAAAAATACATCATCTGTGAAAATTTCAACGGTCTAGCTGTCACGATTTATAAAATACATCCTAGTGCAACCTCGAATCAGCTGATCGTTTAACTTGCATGCAAGGCCAAAAATTCTTTCTCATTATTTCTCATGTCGTAGAAATATAAGATTCATTAGTTCCTGGAAGAAAATTGTTCTGTATCCTAGATTGAATCCACTAATACCCACGAATAAATAAATTCTTTAATTTAACAACTACTCAAAGTAATTTCAATTATTGAAGTTTAATTAAATGTTATTTCAACTACTTTTAATTGATTACAAGTAATTGTTACTTATAACCAAACTACACAATTGTTGCTAACTACGCCAAATTCTGCTTATAAGTTGTATAAGTTAGAAAAAAACATTTTATTTATCTTTTATTTAATTTTTGGATGGGAAAACAGTCAAAAGAAAAAAGATTAGGAAAAAAAGACAAGCTGAGAGATTAAGGAAGAAAAGAATAAAAGATGATCCTTTACTATGTGAAGAACTAAAAAGAAAAGATAGAGAAAGATGTAGAAAGAAAAAAGAGGAAGGAAAAATTTTATCAATAGCTGAAATGACTCCACGTGCCCGAAGGTTGAAGCAAAAAGTAAATAGAGCCAACTTCAAATCATATTATGAAAGAATAAAAAGAAATACAAGAGTGTCATATGAAAATAATAGCCCACAAAAAGAAACCACCGATCCTCCTCCCGAAACACAAGGTGACGATAGGACAGGCGCGGCATCTCCAATAAGTCCTTCTATTCTCAATCGTTCTCGTTCGCTAAGTCCACAGCCTGGACCATCTCGTAATGGAAATTTAGATAGTGACTGTCCCGAAATCGAATACCCCTGATAAAAAATCACCAGTATATTCATTCAATTCCAACTTTCAACGTTCTCGCAGCCTTAGTCCTAATCAAAGCACTACTCGTTATCTATGTCTAAGAAGAAAATATTCACTAGTAGTCCTGTTCAATCTTGCATTCCATCTGAACGAATAACTCCATCTGTCAGCCGAATTCAAACCCCTGATTCTACTTTATGTCCAAATAGCCCTGTACCTACTTTATATCCGAGTAGCCCTGTATCTACTTTACGTCCAAGTAGCCCTGTTTCTTCTTTATGTCTAAGTAGTCCTGTGTCTACTGAATGTCCAAATAGCCCTGTATCTTCTTTATCTGATGTGTCTTTGTCTTTGAAGAATTTAGATGCCAGGTTCAGAAAATATAAAAAAAACAAAGCAAAAGAGATAATGTCACTGAGAAAAAAAATTATACTGCTAAAGAAAGAGAAAGACTTGTACAGAAAAAGAGCGGAAAGATTAGATAAAATTCTCATAGATTAGAAAACAAAACAGTTATTAAGAAAAGAAAGTCTGATGAACCAAAGAATAAAACTTTAATTAATGCCCAAATACGAAATACTGTACAAAAGTTTTATGAAGAAGATGAGAATTCTCTTATGTGCCCCGGAAAAAAGGATTGCATTACTAAAAAGAAATTAAAAAAGCAAAAGAGATATTTAACGGACTCGATAAAAATTTTACATCGAAAATATTTGAAATCTGGACTTCCATCAATAGGCTATACAACATTTTCAAAATTACGACCATTCTGGGTTATAAAACCAAATATAAATGAACGTAGTACATGTCTTTGTCAAATACATGCCAATATGGAGCTATTGACAACTTGTCTTAAAAGAAATAAAATAATAAAAGAGAATACTGGTAGTATTCTCTTAAACAGATCTCTTAAAAAATATGTGCTGTGATAAGGATAATGTAATCTGCCTACAAAGAAAATGTGTATTATGCAGAGACAAAGTCGTTAACTATCAAGAATTTAGTAATCAGACTAATATAACTTATTGGGTATGGCAATAACAAACTAGGTTGTATTTAAAAACGATGTGGAAAAAACGACGAAAACCATTGCAAAGGTTAGCCATTCAGATAAACCACTCGCAGTAATAAAAAAATTTGAAAATACACTAAAGTTGTTCCTTAAACACTGTGCGAACTTAAAAAATCAATATCAGAGTATTAAAGAAATAAAAGACAATTTGGATGAGAGTCAGTGTTTAATACACATAGATTTCAGCGAAAATTATAGCACGAAATATAATGAAGAGGTACAGTCTGCACATTGGAGTAAGAACCAAATCACACTACACACTGTAGTGATATATTACAATGGCAGTCAAAGTTATAAAGCACAAGCACAATCAGCGCTTCTTTACGCCACGATGCTGCTGCAGTATGGGCTCATTTAGTTCCGATATTGAGAGAAATAGAAACAAACGCTCCAATGGTACGCACACTTCATATAGTATCAGACTCACCTTCCGCGCAATATCGGAACAAGAAAATATTATACATAATATCTCAATTGAGTTCATACTGTCCACAACTAAGTGAAATTATATGGCATTATAGTGAATGTGGCCATGGTAAAGGAGCTCCAGATGGTGTCGGCGGGGTGCTAAAGCGAACTGCTGACCAGCTAGTAGCATATGGAAAAGACATCGCTGACATCGACACTTTAGTTCAGACCCTTAAAACTTCAGTCACAGGCGTAAAAATATAAGTAGTAGAAGATTATGAAATAACGGAAAAAGATTGGCTACTTCTTGGGCAATTAAAAACTTTCCCGGGTACCTTAAAGGTACAACAAATAAATTGGATGAAAGAAGAGCCACGGCAATTAGCTTTGCGATCTTTATCTTGTATACATCCTGACTGCTTGACTAAAGCAACGGTATGTCCTCATGGAAAACACTTAGGCTTCCATAATCTAGCCTGCAATGATAACTCGCAAGCACGAGACCAAAAAGACTATTTTATGTCACAACTTGACCTTCAACAACATTCCACAAGAAGCACTGAGACTAAAGTTCAGATTTTAAGCGTACAAGACTTTAAAGTTTCTGAGAAATTTAATACAGTTAATCTTAAGCCATCAATCACAACTCGATAATCTAGAAATCGATTTGAGAAGAAACGTTGTAAAGCAACCATTCCTTCAAAGTCATTGGTGACCTTAGATGACTTCTTGGTTACTGCAGATGTTGATTTGGATATTATGCCTTCCACGTCGTTCTTTGAAAACGTTGACAGCGCAATGTGTTCGGAATTTGAAAAATCAATACCTGAAACTAATTGGAAGAAAGATAGCAAGCCTAAAAAGAAACTAATAAAAGCTGAATCTTCTACAGCACAAATTGAAACAAATATTGAAGATGACTCTGATAGTGATTTGAATATTTTTTAATTTTTGTTTTGTTTACTTTGACTGTTTACAAGTTATCATTTAAAATTGATAACGAGTTTAAGAAAGGGCATTGGGTAAAAGTGGCCTGATTTTCAAAATTTGCGACCACCGTTCAAAGTTTACTCATTCGAAAGATCATATTAAGATGTTTATTTTCATCTATGGCCGTTTCTGTCTACAGTGTATCGGAGCCGAGATATCGGCATTCATAATTAAAAAATAAATTACAATAATGTCGTCTAGATAGACAAAACAGGATCTTTATTTTATTATTTTTTCGTGTAAATATTACTTGATTCTATGATTTATATTATTTATATATAAAATAAAAACAGTTACAGTGGGGTATGCGACATTCATAATTAATACAACAAACATTAATATATTATTTTTATTACGCAGAATTTGATGATATCCTACTTCAGGCACTCATGCATGTGTACTTATATATTTTTACGAAAAAATTGTTTCATATGGCATAAAATGACACGGAAGACATGATAAGTCTCACACACAGATTTTTTAAGCCATTCGAAGGTAACTGATATGTCAGATGTGGATTAGAGAATTTTCTATAACAAAAGACCGAGGGTGAATGTGATTCATAACTTTTAGTGCGTTAAGTAAACAAACAATGGGAAGTTCCTAGAAAGTTGAAAGGCCCGCTACCGGTCGCGTTCATCCAATCACAGCGCAGGGTTCATTTACCTGACTCGGTTAGGCTTTGAAAATCGAGCAGGGTGGAGTGGAGGGGTGAAGGAAAGAGGTGCAGGCGCAGGCAGGATTCACTTCCCGTTTAACCTTTGTGTTGAGTGTGTGCAAGTGCGTTATATACTTTTGATTACCACGACCTTTGCTTTGTTTTTGGACTCTCTCTTTATTATCTTATTTTGTGACCTGGCATTACTAACTGGACTAAGAGTTTGCTGTAGTGATTTGGACTTTAAAACAATATGGATGCAGATAGAGCATCGTGTGTTGGCTGCCATCGAAGTTTGAACCGCATTGGCGGCACTCGCAGGAGATCTATGGTGTTAACGGCTCAACTGATGGAGCAAAACCCATGTTTAATGGCATACTGCATTGAAGTTATTAACATTCTTGAGGTAAGTGATGACATTTCTTATATAATTATTAATTGTTTAACTTTCTTATTTACACTAATATTAAAAAACAGTTGGTTTGTTAAAACGTGATAAACTCAGGGACTGTTGTGTCAAACATTATTTCATGTAGGTACAATATCCCAGTGTCAATTATATTTTGTTTGAAGTACATATCTTAAAGCGATCTCACTCGTCACAAAGCCATTCCTAACTTATTGAAAACTGGCCACTGGTTATATTTTCCCCTTTACCTTGATTATCTTTTGAGTGTCAAAGAAGATTAGTACTTGTGTTTCTTCCGCTTGCTCCCAAACCGGCATAAATGCAATAAGATGCAGTACGTGCCACTTTTTTTAGTGATTACTATATGTTTGAGACTTGCTATATGTTCGTAAGTCAAGTAAAAGAGGAAATGATTTCATATTTACTAAAAAATAAATAATTAAATCAATTTACCCAGTTAGATTTATCTAGGTACTACGATGTGTTTTAATTATTTTTTACCTATATATGGAGCTAATACGTATACAAATATATTGATTAAGCCTATATTTTGTATTTTACAGTTTGGTGGCGATGAACGGATATGTCGACCATGCTTTTTTCGAGCTCAGCGCTATGTCTCAAGAGATCAACAAGCAGAAGTTGCACCAGACCTACTTGAACAACATGCAGATGATCAAGTATTAGAGCATGATTCATCGCAAGGAGGCAATACAGAGGAATCTGAATCAGATCTTATTATTAATGAAAATATGCGAGACCAACAAGTGCAAGTTAGTAGACCGCAAACGATTGAAGTTCCTGGATATTCCAGAGCACCACTTAATACACAGTTATGTATTTTTGCTGATTGCACCAACACCAATCTTCAACGAATTCATGTTGACATAAGAACCACAATTCTTCAAAATAAAGGATTTTACCTTCCACGGGGTACACGTGTATGTAGAGAGCATTCAGATTCAGGGTTTCAAGATATTGAAACAAGAACACGTCGTGTAATTGCAAGTTTCTCGTCGAAGCAAGTGAAAGACATGATGGATATTTTAAGAAATCGTAGTAATTTTTTAGATTTTGAGAGACTTTCTTCCATTAATAATGGAGTCTTTCATTATTACATTGGTTTCTCTAAGGAAAACTTTATGCGAATTCTTGAAGCAACCCCAAGTATCACACAACATCACAAAAAGGCTAAAACAGCCCTTGCAACAGTTCTTGCAAAACTTCACACCGGTGAATCAAATCAACGACTTTCTAGCGTATTCAAAATGACAAGAAAAACTTTTGAAAAAATAATGCGAGAAGTGAGACAAGAATTAATGACAGAGTTTGTGCCACAGAATTTAGGCTATGATCATATTACAAGAGAAGAAGTCATATCACGTTGTCTGACTATCCCAAATGTATTATTTGGAAATCCAAATGCTCCTCTGAGTGAACGTAGAGCCATAATTATATTAGACGGGACTTATATATATTTACAAAAAAGCAGCAACTATTACTTTCAAAGAAAATCCTATAGTCTGCACAAGTTTCGTCATTTACTAAAACCCTTTTTAGTAGTATGCCCTGATGGTCATATAGTTGATATTTATGGTTTATATGAAGCTACTACTTCAGATGCTCGTATTTTGTCTGAGATTATGAGTAGTGAAACTGATACATTTCATTGGTATTTTCGTGAAAATGATGTACTCATTTTAGATAGAGGCTTCAGAGATTGCATTGATGAAGTGGAGTCATATGGATACAAAACGTACATGCCAGCCTCCAAAGACGTAAATGAAAGTCAGTTAAGTGTGCGACAAGCAAATGATTCTAGGAAAGTTACTATTTGCCGTTGGGTTGTAGAAACAGTAAATGGCAGATTAAAAAATCAGTTTCGCCAATTACGTCACCAATACTTTAATGTAGCTGCAAGGCATCTTTTCGACGAGATAAAAATTGCTGCGGCATTATTAAATGCTTTTGGCAAACCCCTAACCGACCACCGCTTGGTGAACGAAATCGTAAACAAAATAATTCAATGTGATGGTGACAGAAACAGGTTAAGTGAATATGTTATAGAAAATAATCTCAATCGTAGATGGGCTCGTTTTCAGTCTATTGATGCGGCTTTATTAGATTTTAATGATTTCCCAATATTAAGTATGGACGAGCTTATTATATATGCGTTGGGAACGTATCAAATTCTCCAAGCCCGCAGTTATTACGGGGAGCATGTAAAAAATGGTTCGTATATAATTGAAATATATAAGGAGCCCCACATAGAAGATTTTAGAGAGCAGAATTTGGATTGTCGGAATCCATGGCTACTTAGAGGAAAAATTCAATCAAGACACGTGACAAGCAGAATTTATTATGTTTATATTTTATTAGAAAGGGAACTAGAAGGAAGCAGCGCAATATTGGGCCATTATTGCTCATGTGTTGTCGGAAAACGGACTCTAGGCTGTTGCTCGCATGTAATGTCCATTATATGGTATTTGGGATGGGGTAGATACCAAGATAATCTATCTCCCCCAGCTCAGTTTTTAGACACAATAATACGACATGATCAAGAAAATGAAGTTTACGATGAACCGGAAAATAACTAAATTGTATAAATCGGAAAATAACTAATCTTGTAAACTAATAATAATGTAATATATTCATATTGATATTGTATGTGCCTATAATAAATGATTTGTTTGTGTGTATCTGTTGCATTTTATTTATCACTAGCAGTCCGCCCCGGCTTCGCTCGTGGTACCTACATAGCCTATTTCACTCCGGGATAATGTAGCTTTCGAATGGTGAAAGAATTTTTTAAATCAGTTCAGTCGTTTCTGAGATTACCCATTACAAACAAACAAACAAATCTTTCCTCTTTATAATATTAGTCTAGATTCCTATCCATAACGACATACTATACGCTTTAATCAAATCATTTTTGTTAAAAAATATTACATCTATATAGACGACTTACTTATTATTTGTCTTATTTTGATATTTGATATTTCGGCTCCGATATAGTTTACATCAATAATGTTTTGTATATTGTTATTCTCAACTATAAGGCTAATTAAAAATACTAGTTATATTAGTGGTCGCTGAAAAAAAAAATCATGCCAAGGCTCATACAAAATTACCCAAACCCCTTAAGCATTTTGATGATTAGTTTAAAAATCTTTATTTTAAAAGTCAAGTTGCCTGTTTAATTACTTATGTCAATGAGACTCAGTTATTGCGTACTTGCAAAATTGTTAACAAAAAAGAAGATTACTATTTTTGATACTCAAGTAATTATAAATACCGCGCGTAGATCTGCAACTTTGCCAAATTCTCAAACGTACCTCTACAAACCATACTAAACAACTTTCCCAAGAAATATGTCTAGGAATATGAAAATATAGCTTCGGATCGATAGGTATAGTACGAGAAGTTCAGCTTTTGTTTTAATATAAACATATGTTCCTTAGGGAAAGTTGTTCAGTATAACCAGTATAGATATGTTTAAATATATGACAAGATTACAGATTTGAACAGTGAATTAATAGTTTGTTTTTTCTAATGATTGTGTTGGGTAGATTTTTTAGTGAAAAAGTTAAAAGAATTTTATTTTGTTTGGTATTTACCAAACAAAATATACTAATACAATAATACCAAACCAATAGTAGTAAAAACAATAGTACAAATTAATATTATGTTATCTTTATATTTCAAAGGAAAGCAGTGTTTGAGGGCCAGTGCTGCCCCAAATTTGAAATAAATCATTTAAAAGGAAAGTGATATATCATTTTAAATTTGAAGAGAGGCCCAATAACCCTTCAAACTATGTTTTGTACTACTGTTTACAATATAAAGTGAGAACATGAGGCTTTTCTTAGTGTTTTTGTCAAAATTGGCTACTTTCGGCAAAAAACGCTTAGTTAAGCTTCACGTTCACACTTTGAACTGTCAATAGTATAGTTTATAAAATAGTTTGAAGGGTCATTTATTACCTTGCAATACAAATTTAAAGATTTATTTTCTTTTTCTTACAAAAAATTTATTTCAAATGGGACAGCATTGGACCTTATAAAATGCATGTATTCCCTTAATATATAAATTTTAATAGCGCTTAGCTTCCGGGTGAAAGTAAAATATACATTCATACCCCTTTCAGGAAATATAATTTACTAAAACCTTTCGCAAGCAGCGTGTTTAACTGTATTTATAGCGTGTTTAACTGTATATTATACTTACAGCTTTTATATATTTTATCTTCACCCGGAAGTTTAGCACTATTTAAAGTTATGTTGCATTAAAGTGTGATTCTAGTGATTATACGATTTAATTTCTGATAACTGTTAATTGTATAAACAGTAATTATGTTAAGAAAAGATTATGGCTCTAACTAATTCAAAAAATGCCTTCATTTTCTTTTAAAATTGTAATCTGGTAATTAAACGAAGATCTGATCATAATTTCTTTTTATTTAGTGTTCTCCTCAACATGAATCATCTAGTATAAAAGTTAACGGCGGAGTTGTCACGCCCGTTGCAATTTCGGTGGGCGATTTTCTAATTTCGGTGGCCTGGCAATTTCGGTGGCTGTCATAACTTCAAAACAACTACAGTTACACATTTCCCTCTAAATATCTAGGATAATAGTGTGTTCCAGAATAACACAAGTTTACTTTTCAACCCGAAAACTTACTAATAAAAAATGCCACCGAAATTAGCAAAAACTTGAGCCTGCGTGAAATTACCCAGCGTAATATTCATTCAGTTGTTAATTGTTGACCAAATGTTACATTAAGAAGGGTTTTGTTAGGTAACTAATATTATGTGTATTTAAGAATAACAGGGCACTTACGTTTCTGGTGCTTTGGCGGCCGCTGCCACGGCACGGCTTCGGTCGCTCGCCTCGCGCATGCTTGGTTCATGTAGAACCTAACGCTCTTCGCTTTGCTCGTCGCAACCTACCCCTAGTTCCTGTTAACCAGTTCCTTTCTTACATCATATTCCTCACCATCAGAGAAGTTGAAGTTCTAATATGTACCATCATTATATCAATGTACGAAAAGGGAACTGTTACATTGACGAAACGTTATTCATCTAATAGTTGTTTGGCCTAGTAAAAGACTTGACAAATTATAAACACCCCAAAATTTTGTGTCATTCTAATAATCCTCTGAACAATAATGCTACCAAATGTAACGTTGTCATTCAAATATTTGATATTTATTTGTTGTCAAAGTGAAAAATTGGTGAAACGTTGGTTGGCAAGTGATAATCAGCGAAACAATTTTCTGCAAAAAGCGGGATACCTTTTTAACGACATTCCTTCTTACTTCACCAGAAGAAATTCGAAGATCGACGATCAAAGATAGCTTATGATGTTTTCCTTCATTTGTAGTTAATTTTATGATACAAAGGGTTATGACACCATAAAATATCTCACAACCGGGCCCATAAAGCTTACTCGAGGCCAGGTTCATTCAAAGTTAGTGTAATGAATACGTGACTTATCGCAAAGACGGCTGGAGTGACGTCACTCTCAGCAAACACTTGTCACTTCCAGCTTCGAGTGATCACGTAGGTATAAGGTTATCAAATAAAAGCCAAAAGCAATATTTGTGTCTTTGAAAAATAATTTTCTACAAAGGTTTATTACTAAACTTTGTTATATATTATTAACATCAGACGAAATTATAGACTTACTAAACTACACGTATTTTTAAATTATGTGTCTCATGTTAATTTTGTGATACGTTACTTATCGCCAAGTCTGCTGGATGACGACACTCTCAGCCGTCACATGCCACTTTCAGCTTCGAGCGAGAGATCACGTAAGTTGCAATAATTTTGCAAAATAGGTGGAAAAGTCGAGACAACAAAACTAGGGAAGATTTTTTACCTAAGAAATGTTAATTAATGTACCATCTATATTGTCTTTGGTACCATGAAATCGAGAAAATGGGACAAGATCTTTATCTGTGGTAGACAATGCACAGATAAACCCATCACTATCTTGATTTACTTTTTCATCAACACGTTTACCCTAATATGATATTTACTTTTTACATCTGTATAATTCGAAGATTCGTAGGACAATAAAGGTCACCGCCATATAATTATCTCCGGATTTCTTTTTTGAGTGGCAATGAGCAGAGCATATGTGCTCTGCTCATTGCCACTCAAAAAAGTAAAAAAGCACGCGTAAAGAACGTCGGTTCATTGTGCTGTGTGCAGACCACTGCCATCGGCTATCGTGCGGATGGGGCAGAAAAGTTCTTGAATGGTGACCACGAACCGTAAAGCGCAGCGTTGGACACCTGACCAACTTCTTCTTGGACTTCTTGCAGCTGAGATAATGATGAAGACTATTTTATAAGGAACTTGCTGTTACCCGCGGCTTTGCCCGCGTGATATATAACCTATGTCCTTCTCAGTACCCTCACCTATGCGTATGCAAATTTTCATGATGATCGGTTCAGTAGGTTGGGCGTGAAAGCGTAACAAACAAACAAACTCACTTTCGCATTTATAATATTAGTTTGGATTGGATTAGGATTAGGATCATTGAAATGTATGAGTCATAAAAAATATTGCATTTTACTACCAGACTTGGTATTGTTTCTAGTTCTGTGAAAAACTTAACCAAATGCGTACAACAAAACAGTATTTTGAAAGTTGTCCATCTGCATTTTGTAATATAGAAATTTTAACATATTAGCTACATAAGTTGTGATCAGTCATTCTGCTTGTCATGCGTCGTCAAAAATATACTAACGCTTATCCACAACTTACTACGTTTAAAGATATACAAGTTATTACAATTGAAATTTTTAAGCAACCCCCGACACCCTCAATCTTACTGTACAGCTTAACCGATTTCGATAAAATGTAGCTAAATACATTTGCGATTTATTTACAGTTCAAACTATTAAAAAAAATCACAAAAGTGATTCGGGCACACAATAGGGTTAAAAATTAGTAGGTACCTATTCTACAACACGAACACGCATGGTCAATGTGTGACCTAGTCTTTATACCTATAGGTAAGTACTATAGGTATACAGACTAGAAAGACCTGATGATGATGATGATGATAGGTATACAAACAAGGTCATGAAAATAAAACTCTAGCTACAGGACATACTTACTTAATAAATTATTTCCTTCGTTCCTTGAACTATTCCATCAATGTCCTTTCGATGTTTTGACGGAATTGAATGGAAATAAATTCAGTTTCACTGTTGTTTTATTACTTTTCCGTACGGGAAGGGAAAAACACTCTGCTTATTGCTTTTTAAAGTTTTACCAAAGACAATATAATACTAACGTAGTTTTACTGATATAGATGATGGGGAAGTTTGCTTGTATATATATCACTACATATTATAAAACAAACATATTATAAAACAAAGTCCTCCGCCGCGTCTGTCTGTCTGTCTGTCTGTCTGTTCGCGATAAACTCAAAAACTACTCCACGGATTTTCATACGGTTTTCACCAATAGATAGAGTGATTCACGAGGAAGGTTTTAAGGTATAATACATGCCCGCGCGCAGCCGAAGAGGTCTGCTAGTATGTAATATGTAATATATATACTCACATAGTATGGTTGATACTTGATACAATGTTGTGTAGCAACAAATGGCGCCATCTACGTGAGTCTGTGAGAACAAATCGTGCGATTAAGGGGTTGAGACCACATTGCAATAGCAATTCAGCCTAAAATGCAATCTGCAATCTTTCCACTTTGCTGCATAACTATGACTTTCTTCTTATGTTTAGATAAGTAGTAGTTTTATATATTTCCCCTTTACAAACGTAAAACGCTTACTAAATCCCTTTCTTGCATGTCCGGGTGTTCTAACAATTATTCCCTCAGTAAAATAAGACGGTATCATTTGCTCCAGCGGCCTCCAATCCTCCCGGGAGGGTAATCGTCTAATTAATACCTTCTGTCGGATAGTTTTACGGCTTTGCTAACTTATTGTGAATGGGGAGAGAACGCGATGGTATTCCATAATTAGTGTTACGTCTGTTTCTGGGCACCAATTTATATTCCTGGTTTACCTTCATTATTAACTACATTTGCTTCCGGTTTTATCCGTGTGGCTTTAGTTTTGCATGGACTTAGATTGTACGTAAAGTTTGTAAATAATTGACTTGGATCTCTGAACAAACAAGTAAGTATATTGTATGTAAGGTCTTTTTTATGTTCTTAAGAACTTGAAAAACTAGTTTAATCCTATCATAAAGGTCGTCAACGTATTTTTCGATTTAGGGATCCGTTTCCGAAATATTTTGTTTTAAAGTGCGAATTTTTGTTAGAGGTAAGGGTCCCCCCTGTATCTGCTAAACCGTTATATATAGATACGTGAAAAAAATTACAGCAGTAGTATATATACTGAAGTTGAAAGGAAAACTATCAGAGCTGAGTACTAAGTACAAACTAAAAAGTAATTGGCAACCAACTTATAAAATGTACACGAAAATGTAAAATCTCATACAATTTTCATTGTTAGATGTTTTTGGTCGTTAAACTGTGAGGTGCGAGTGTAAACAGTGTGAACTCAAAGTTTGCAACTACGGAACCCTACACTACGCGTGGCCCGACACACACTTGGCCGGTTTTTATTACCCTTTGCATACGCAATCCTACGAGAGAGCAATTCGTGCTATACCGATATATGGGTATTTAAATACATAATGTACGAACTTCTGAATTCCGTAAGTTTAACCCCGTCGATGTTGCTTCGAAGTAGTTTCTTTGAAATCTGTTCAGAGTAGTTTGTTATTGAGATCAGGCGCCCTAACCTTATGTTAATTAGCAAATTGATATTTCTCTGATACGGTCTACAAATGTACTACTAAGTGCAAACAAAAAACTTATAGGCAACCAACTTATAAAATGTACTGGAAAATGTAAAATTTCATACAATTTTCATTGTTAGATGTTTTTGGTCGTTAAACTGTGAGCTGTGAGTGTGAACAGTGTGAACTCAAAGTTGTCATTCGCAACTACGGAACCCTACACTGCGCGTGGCCCGACACGCACTTGGCCGGTTTTTTGTTTGATAGTCATAGATGAGAATAAATAAATAAATATATAACAACGGACAAATCACACAGATTGAGCTAGCCCCAAAGTAAGTTCTTACGAAAGACTTGTGTTATGGGATACTAACTCAACGATAGAATATTTTATAACAAATATACATATATAGATAAACATCCAAGACCCAGGTCAATCTGAAAAAGATCGTTTTCCATCTTGACCTGACCGGGGATCGAACCCGGGACCATCCGTGTCGCAGGCAGGCGTGATGACCGCTGCGCCACGGAGCTCGGAGAGGATGGTACGGAACGCTTCGTGCGCGAGTCTGACTTGGAGCTGACCGATTTTTTTTTTGTAAAATACAAATAATAACAATGTCATTTGCATTTCTCAATGAAGTAGTCCATATGGCACGATTATGCAAATAATCTAAGTATATTAGCCTAGCAAGGAGATGTGCCAATCCCATGTACAAGAATAAAACATGTGAAATAATTATCCATATTATCAACACTGAATGAAATAATGTCATCATTCAATGGATATTCTATATGAGACTTGAACACTAAACAGCATTTTAAAGATTTTAATTTGCTGAGAAACATCCCGTGATCCCAATAACAAACAACTCTTAACAGATTTTTGAAAAAACTACTTCGACGCGACATCAATGGGATTAAAATTTGTCGTTGTGAGTTGACGTCGCTTGGAGAAAATGCGCTGTGCAGTTTGTTGCCGCTTCTTCTGCACTCCGCTTTGGAAGCGGCCTAAACTTAACCATAAGTAATTATTGACGTCAACAAAATTTTTTTGTTGTAAAAATTGTAAACACAAATATGACAATTAATAAGTGTTCAAAGAAACCTATATTAAGTAAACGATTGAATTTGAATTTGAATTTGTGCAAAAATCACATTTTAAGACAACACAGTCGAAAATAAAGTCGCATATTTTGCACGTTTTTGCACATTTACGTGTAAAAGAATAATCAATTAGTATATCAACACTGAATGAAACTATCCAATGAAAATTCCATTTGCGACCTGACACTAAACAGTGTTCCAAAGATTTCAATTTGCTGAGTAACATCCGCGCGGTTAGTTCGCGGTGCGTGATCCCAATAACAAACTTCTCTAAACAGATTTTGAAGAAACTTCTTCAAGGCGACATCCATATGGTTAAGGCTGGTACATGCGCTAATGACCTTTAGGATATGGGCCGAGTTTTAAACCTTAGTTCCCAGTCAGAAAGTCAGCGGTCGACTGGTGCCCGTCGCCCGCGCGCATTCAAAATATTAAATAACATAAATTTAATATTAAATAGAAGAATAATCTGTTAAATAAAAATTCCTCGGGAGAGTTTGTTGGTTGGTTGGTATTGTATTTAACATAAAAATTGCGTGACTCTAAGACAAAAAGTTACGTAGTTAATGAATATTTGCAATAAAAATCGATGTATGCGGTTACTTTTTTTTTCTAAAAAACTATGAACTTTAGAAGAAAGTCCTCCTCAGCAAGTAAAGATTTAAAACCATTCTACAATATATGTTTTTTTTTGGTATTGTGTTTTTTGTTTGCCCATGTTTATAGAGGTTAAACATAGTCGAAATGGCCAAGGAGGACCCTTAAACTTTGCGGCTGATACAGATAGCTCTGGGACCTTGAGATAAAATATTTATTCTTGTAACTACGAGACGTTTGACTGTCATTTATCAATCATTAACTTTTTTGGTGCAGTTTAAAGATACACAAAGTAACAAGCACATCGAAGTTTATAATCTACTCAAATATATACTTCGAAGCTTTTGTTAAATATTCATATGCTTGAACAAATCTCTGTGTGAATCACGAAAGCTGAAGCCGTAGATGGCACGAATTGCCCTTTTTAGTAATTCAAAAATAGTTTGAATGTTATCTGGATTTCCCAAAAAAGGAGTCCACTCACATGACTTATGACAATGGCAATAACTTAAGTGTATTAGTCCAGCAATGAGAAGTACCGAGCCCATATACAAAAGAGAGCCCATGTAGAGAAGAGCTGAGGCATGTAAAGAATATCCATAAATATATCAGCATTGAATGAAATATTGCCACAATCCAATTAAATATTTGTGAACTGACACGAAACAGCGTCACAAAGTTCGTATCGTTGAGTTAGTATCCCATAATACAAGTCTTGAATTTACTTTGGGGCTAGCTCAATCTGTGGGATATGTCCACAATAAAAAAAAAAAAAGTTTTCAATTTGCTGAGTAACATCCGCGCGGTTAGATCGCGGTGCGTGATCCCAATAACAAACATCTATAAACAGATTTTGAAAAAACTACTCCGAGGCGACATCAATAAGGTTAAACTTTGCGGCTAAAACAGACACAGTCCAAATAGTAAAATGAGTTATTTATATATCAGTTTTTCTGTTCAAATCATTTCTTTTTAAAAATAATTAACAAATTTTTTTTAACGGCAATTTGAATATCAATCTGAATACTCAATTATTTCAAGCAATAAAATATGGGCAAACCTATTTTTTATTTCATTTTCATCCACTTTCTATCTGTTTCCGAGGTCATACTACATAATTATGTAATATTCCGAAACAGTTAGGACGGGAGGTTAATGAACTGCAATAATCTCAATATTAGTTCGGAACGTGGCCAGTGTGCGGTGAACTCGGGGCTCTTCGTAAGTGATACGTGAACGTGATCCATTCTGGGAGAACGTATCATCATCATTATCATTTCGAGTAGGTGACACGGTCAGTCGAACATGCACACCCTGATGTCAGAGTTCTTTGAAACCGCCTCTCGGCCTCTGACGTGGTTCCTTTAACGACTACCAGATGGCAGCCGGGACCAACGGCTTAACGTGCCTTCCGAAGCACGGAATCATCTTTCTTATTAGACAATCAGGTGATTCATGCCTGCAATATCCTAACCAAACTGGAAACAACTTAACAAAGTATGCTTCCCGTGGGAATCGAACCCACGACCCCCGGGTCAGTAAAGCAAACGCCTTAACCACTGGACCACAGAGGCAGGCACGAAGACTTAAGTTAAGAGGAGAACGAAGACTGCTTTACACTGCATACCGTACACACCAAGGCCATTTGAACTTGATGGAGCAAGAGATTTCGGTTGCCAGCGATAGACTATAAATTTTAAATATAATTACAGAGACAGTTATCATATGTTGTTAGAATTAAATAAAACTGAGATAACTAATACAAGAGTGAATAGTTCATGTTAAATTTTGGAGTTGAAGCCACAAAGAAGAGCCATAATGATGCTACGTCAAAGAAATTAGTTCTTCAAAAGGGTTTGTTCATACTTACTAGTTTATTATCAGGATACTGCGTGACAACAATCGCGCGATTGATCTTTATAGTGTTTACTAGCTTTTACCCGCGGCTCCGCCCGCGTGGTATATAGCCTATGTCCTTCTCAGTCCCCTTATCTATGTATATGCAAAATGTCAGGATGATCGGTTCAGTAGATACGGCGTGAAAGCGTAACAAACAAACAAACTCACTTTCGCATTTATAATATTATATTAGTTGGGATTTATATTTTTTTTTCTGCGCCCTCTCCTGCTACGTGCATATTTAAGTTTGGTACTTATTATTCTAACACACGTACTCAATGAAATCATTGCAAATTATTATACACATAAATTTATGACCGGATACCTTCAGTTAACAGTTGGACTAATTGTCTCCCACCACTTTTACTGAAGACGTCATGAGTCCATACATAAAAATTAGTCAAAGATTTTGGCTAATGAAGGAAACATTGAGGAAAATAGCAATAATTCTCATATTTAAAGAATAAGCACTTATCCTTTTATTTGGAGTCGGCACTCCTCACCTTTGTCACCTAGATCTTAACTAACTCTGTATTTTTAGGCAGTTGAATCTCTTGATGAAAGTCAACCCCTGCTTTATCTCTCTTTATATAATCCTCGTTTTATATTGAATGTGAACAGTGCCTTATGATGACTTCTATTGCAAGGGTGTTAGTATAATCTTGTATTGTATTGATAATAGTACGGAACCCTTCGTGCGCAAGTCCGACTCGTCTTACATATTAAATTCTTACAAAATCTTTTTACTTTTAAAGAACACACTATCTTTGTATACAAGTTTTTTTTTATTCCAAAGAAATGTTAAAACGTCACGTAGAAAAGCAAATACAAGAAGAAATAATTTGTTTTACGGTCCCGAAGGTGTCTGTATAAGTCGGAAAGTTTAACCCTATCGATGTCGCGTCGAAGTAGTTTCTTCAAAATCTGTTCAGAGTAGTTTGTCATTGGGATCACGCGCCGTAAGCTAACCGCACGGATGTTATTCTACAAATTGATAATATTCTGGGTTTATTCCACTTTGATCACCTAGATGATATCACCTGGGTGAACAAAGTACACTATTAAGGTGCACTTTGTTCACCTCGGAACTTTTATTTAAAAACACTTATATTTTAGGCATTTTATGTAGGTGATCAAATTCCATTAGCGTCGGAAAAAAGAGTCGCCGTTGATCACCTAGGTGATCCAGTGTTGGCCACTTACACACACAAAAAACAAAATAAAACAAACCTAAGTGGTATGATTCCGAGGTGAATAAAGTACATTGGTAGTGTGTGTGTGCAAATATACAAGCCAAATAATTAAACTCACTTTCGAAAAAATAATATTAGTTGGAATGATGTACCAATATGCAGTGGTATAATGGGCCGAACACATAGCCCGGAGGACAGATGGCCAATGAGGTATTAAACTTCTGGAGTGGTCATGAACAAGGAAGCGCAGCGTGGGGCAAACCCTGACCAGGTGGACGGAAGACCTCATCAGGGTCGCCGTGAGTCGGTGTACTCACCATGCACGAGACACCAATTTGTGGCGATCTATGGGGGAGGCTCATGGCTGATGGATAGATATATGTACCAATATGACATTTAATATGATAACACTTGCTAAATATTTTTTCTTGTATTTTCTTCCTCTTTGGTAAAAAGATGTTTGTCTAAAAATGGAGACATTAAAAAGTTTGCCGAAATTGAAGCGGCCGTTTCATGCTGGAAGAGATCACGTCGTGAACTTTTAGTAAAGTTGTCGGAGTAACTCCTGAGACATTACCGTCAGAGCCCGTGAAATTTAATACTCACAGCAAATATTTATGTTTTACATCGTTAAATGTCTTCTAGTTTTGTTAAGGTTGCCGTGTAAATTACTTATTGCTCACACTCATCCGTTTCTGTTATTGTAAATGTTAAAGCTGTGTGTGAAAATCTATGAGGCGGAATCCCAACTAATATTATATATGCGAAAGTGAGTTTGTTTGTTTGTTACGCTTTCACGCCGTATCTACTGAACCGATCATCATGAAATTTTGCATACACATAGGTTAGGGTACAGAGAAGGACATAGGCTATATATTACGCGGGCGAAGCCGCGGGGAACAGCTAGTTATCTTATATATTGGGAGGCGGGTTGTTATCTAAACTTCTAGACCGATATTATAAAGAGAAAAGATTTGTGAGTATTGCTTGTAATAAATAAACTCTACTACTACTGCTGCGAATTTTATAATTATTTCACCAATATAAAGCTACATTATTAGCAAGTAAAAGACTTTATTTTATTTAAAAAAATTGCAATCCATTCGAAATTTTCATTATTGTAACCCTAGGTATCAAAATGTTAACTTTAAATGTCATTTTCGGGAACTGCAAAAGCTATTGATGTTTCTGTCATATAAACGTGTTTCTGGTATAACCCTCATGTGAGATGGTTTGGAACCTAGGATCCGGAGGCTAAGAGTTACTCTGGGGATCTAGAAACTGTAGCAAAACAAAAATTCACGCAGAGCCAAGCATGTTCAGGATACCTTCTCACCTGAGATGTTTTGGAACCCAGGGTCCGGAGGATAAAGGTTACCTTCTCCGGGGATCTAGAAAGACTGTGTGGCAAAACAAAAATTCACGCAGACCCAAGCATGTTCAGGATACCTTCTCACCTGAGATGTTTTGGAACCCAGGGTCCGGAGGATAAAGGTTACCTTCTCCGGGGATCTAGAAAGACTGTGTGGCAAAACAAAAATTCACGGAGAGCCAAGCATGTTCAGGATACCTTCTCACCTGAGATGTTTTGGAACTCAGGATCCGGTTTATGTATATAACGAAACTTTTCTTACATGAACGGATATTCGCATCCTTGGTAGTAACGATTCGTAGTATACAACATTCTCCGTAAAAAGTTAAATTAAAACAGCTGAATACAAATCGGCATAACGATATTTGTATAAAAAATAACCAAAAGTTTACCGAAATTGCACAACCGTCTCATGCTGCAAGAGATCACGTCGCTAACTTTTAATAAATTTGCCGGAGTAGGACTCCGGAGACGTCGTTACGTTCAGGTTACGGAGTCGGCGGAATTGAACACTCACAGCAAATATTTATGTTTTATATTGTTTAATTTTGTTTATACTCGTCGGGTAGTCTGAAACGTACACGGTGCCTTCTCTTATATCTACAAATAAAGTGGTCCTAAAGTTCCTGGTAATATTTTTAATCCTAAAATCCGAATCCTAACTAATATTATAAATGCGAAAGTGAGTATGTTTGTTTGTTTATTTGTTTGTTGGTTTGTTACGCTTTCACGCCGTATCTACTGAACCGATCGTCATGATACACATAGGTTAGGGTACCGAGATGGACATAGGCTATATATCACGCGGGCGGAGCCGCGGGTAACAGCTAGTCCCTAATAAAATCGTAAGAGAAAAAGGCAAAAAACAACGAATTTTTTAACACTTTCAATAGCTTTTAAACAGCAAACCTCATCGTAGCTTCTCATCAGGCAAAATAGGGATCAAATATCCTTAAATTGTACGAGTCGGGAAACAGTGACGCGGGGTGGGAATGAAGATAGAGACAAATCTAGAGATACGCTGATCGGGTGTATTGACCACATATCGATGGAGTTCCTGTCCACGCCGCCTCATCTGATGATGAAACTTTAAATATATGAAGACTAAATTCCATAAAATAACATTCAAATTTTAATCATGTATTTGTTATTTTATGCAATTTATCTACATTTAGCAAGAAAACTAATGTGTTTCCCATGGAAGAAGGCGTAAATTCCTTGTTGCTTTTCTTTGATTGGCTACCAACCCATCACTATTTTGATCCGTTCCCCACCTACAAGCCCACCAACATGCTAAACGTGGCCTTTAGATTTTTAAGACTTGGGTTCTGTTTACTATATATGTATGTATGTAATTATACACAGCGATGTGTATAATTACGTACAAACATGTATCAGATTATTTTCGAACTTCTTGCTATCTTAATACATGGGATCACAACGACTGACGCACACAGTTTTTTTTTTTTTAATGCTGCACTTACAATAGGTTACATTCTGGTTCACTCACATGATAATCAGGACATTCCTAGAGAAATGAAACATATTTCCCACATCAAATTACACACGGTTATGTGTTATCAGATGAATTTTGGACTTGGAATAAACTTGCTATCTAAATTCATAGGGCGCTGGATCGCACCAACCGGCGCAGTCCAGTTTACTTATTGCTACACGCACTACTAGAATTTACGATTTTTCACTAAAAGATTGTCAGTTGTAACTAAATATATTTGTTTTATTCGAGTAATCTCCCCAGAAATAGAATAATATTTATATACCTACTAGTGAAAATGATGTTTAAGTATTTTCCCGCGTTTGATACATGATCAATTTTAAGAGGTATCATTGTGGACTGCTCACCAGAACATTCCAGAGAAATCAAACATAGGTATTCCCACATCAAATTACACACGGCGATGTGTGGATATCAGATGAAGTTTGGACTTGAATAAACTTGCTATCTAAATTCATGGGGCGCTGGAACGTACTGACTGGCGCAGTCCAGTTTACTTACTGCTACACACACTACTAGTATTTACGATTTTTCCCTGAAAGATTGTCAGTTGTAATCTAAATATATTTGTTTTATTCGAGTAATCTACCCAGAAATAGAATATATATAGTTGTGAAAATTATGTTCAAGTATTTTCCCCCGTTTGATATATATTTTAGTTCAATATCATTCTGGACTGATCACATGATAGCCAGAACAGAACATTATATACTCCTGATGTTTACGATTTTCAACTGAAATATAATCAGATGTAACATGACTATATTTTATTTCCCGACTGATTACATACTTGTTAAAATAATGTTCAAGTATTTGTCCGTGTTTTATTAACATATCCCTTACTATAGTTTTCATTCTTGTCCACTCACATGATAACCAGAACATTCCAAGGGAAACGAAACATATTTCCCGCATCAAATTACACACGGCGATATGTGGGTATCAGATGAATTTTGGACTTGAATAAACTTGCTATCTAAATTCATGGGGCATTAGATCGTATCGACTGGCGCAGTCTAGTTTACTTATTGCTACACTCACTACTAGTATTCACGATTTTCAACTGAAATATTGTCGGATGTAAGTGGACTATATTTTTCACCCGAATGATCCACCCAGAAGAACAATAATGTTTATATCCAATCACTATAGGTTTAATTCTGATTCGCTTACATGATAACCGAACATTTCCAGAGAAATGAAACATATTTCCCGCAACAAATTACACACGGCGATATGTGGGTATCAGATGAATTTTGGACTTGAATAAAGTTGCTATCTAAATTCATGGGGCATTCGATCGTATCGACTGGCGCAGTCCAGTTTACTTATGGCTACACTTACTACTAGTATAACGATTTTCAACTGAAATATCGTCAGATGTAACTTGACTCTATTTCATTTTTGCACGACTGTCCTAAAAAGGGCCACATGTTTTCATACATATGCTACAAATACCTCTATATTTCACAAACTTATATTAACTTAAAACGAACAATTAATTCTACCTATATAAAATTGCCTCTAAATCATAAACCTGCCTATGAATAAATCCTACCTATAAATAGAAAATGTCATTTCCCTGCGGTTACGTGCCCAGAAGACTGGCAGCAGCGTTGAATGGCAGTGCAACAAGCATTGCCATTGGGCCACATGGGCAAGATGTAAAATGCATATTATTTATGTCTTTGTCTATTACGACTTAGACAGATCCGAAGTTCACAATACCCAAAGGCCACGTTTAGCCTTTCGAAAGATATTTAGGCGAAAAGGGAATGGAAAATGGTGGAAAATTTGTGGTGGCTACATTTAAACTTTCGCGTTGCATTTTATTACATGCAATATCGGGAATTAACGTGAAACATAACGTTTTTCTGCAGACGTTTCGGTCAAGTTACACCGACCGTGATCACTGGACGAAAAACGGTATGTGTCGTTGATTCCCGATATTGCATTTAATAAATTATTGGTGCAAAAAATAAAACTTTCCTCCATATAATATTAGTACAGACGACTCGGAATGCGCCTTCATCCTTCTTCGGTTTCACAAGAGAAAGTCTCAATCCCAACTAATATTATAAATGCAAAAGTGAGTTTGTATATTTGTTACCTCTTCACGCTTTATGTACTGAACCGATCTTCTTGAAATTTGGCATACACATAGGTTAGGGTACTGAAAAAGACGTAGGGTATACTTTTTTATTTTATGTCGGAAAAAAATACTGTTCTAGTGGGATTTGCGACGATTCGGCAAATTTATACGCAAGTGAAGCCGCGCTAAAGCTAGCATATCATAAATAGGCACGGTGAAAAAATTAAATTAAAAGTTATATTCAATTATCACCCGCAGAGCGCAGGAGATAATCGAATTTGTTACATTATTTCCTCCGCTTTTTTATTTTTGCATCACGCCGATATTTACCAAACAAAAGCCTTCGCAGACGAAATGCTATTATCTTTTTTTGAAAGCAATATGACAAGATACAAATCTATGGAAATGTGTAGAAGTTATGATAGAATAGAGAAACACACATAGCAACATAATATTATAAACATTACATGCTGGTCTGAGAGAAAAATGAAATGTTGAATGTACGAGTACCTACCGTTACGCAGACTATTAGCTTGTGTTTCTTAAGTCACCTTCTACGACATCCACGGGAAGGTTTGGAGTGATCCTATACTTTAGAATCTCTGCCGGGAACCAAACAGCACAATATTAATAATCTAGCATACCACAACTAAATCACCATGCTCATAGTCCGCATAATCAGGTAAATAAATATTTATTTCGTGTATGTTACACGAGTTGCAATGCATTGTATTAAGTTATGGGCAAACTTGTTCCTCGTTCGGACGGCGCGTAGCAAAACCTCTACTCTGCTTGTAAGGCAGCGTTTACAATTCAGAGCAGGGGAATCTGACAGTTACTCACGCGCTATAGCATCATCAGGTCTTTTTTTAGTGTCCACTGCAGGAGCACGCCCCCTATCTGTACTACCAGAGCCATATATTATCCAAAGCAGTCAGAGGATTTAGCCTACAATTTCTACGCTAGCCAGACTGATTTGAGAGTCTCTTTGATGTGTATAAGCTTTGTTTAGCTCGTGTTTTATAAGTCGCCTTGAACGACATCCACAGGAAGACTTGGAGCGGTCCTATTCTACTCTGCCGGGAACCAACCGCTACAATAATCTAGCTAACCACAACTTAATTAACGTGCATCACAACTATGTGCAGGGGTACTTTTTTGAACATGTGACCATTCATCTTCGAACAATTTTTACTTATATGGAAAAACCGCTCGTTGCCAAACGGCGAAATTTCAAAAATCGTTCCCCAGAGACGCCTTTAAAACATATTTCATACGAAACGGGGAGGATCGGTTTGGGGAAGGTTTGTTTCCACTTTCAAAACATACTCTTTAAAAGTTATTTCTAGTCTGGTGAGGAATATCCTCATCATCATTCATCATAATTTCAGCCGCAAGAAGTTCACTGCTGGACATAGGCCGGTTGGGGGACCAAAGACTTCCAATCCTTAGACCTTATCAGGTCGTCCGACCACCCGACCGGCGGGCGCCCTACGCCGAGCTTGCCGGTACGAGGTCGCCATTCAAGAACCTCACCAGACTAGAAATAACGTTTAGCAGGCTTGAATAACCTGATTTTCTGAAAAGAAAGATGATTCCGTGCACGTAGAAGGCACGTAAGGCAGTGGGTTCCAAAGGCCATTTTGAATTTGGTTAAACTTATATTAGGATGCACCCACCGGACCATCGGACTCCTTTCAATACTCAGTGTAAAACAGAGCTTAGTTTTGCGCATACCGAGTCCGGCGCCGAGCTGTAGAATGGATCACGTTTCACTTTTCCGAGTTTGTTCGTTTCAAATTGTTTCGTATTTGATTGTTTCGTGCGACTTCGATGAAATGTGTAAATTGAATATAACATTTCAAAGAAACATTCTTTTCTTTAGCCTCAGCTTTAGAATTTTACTTATTTCACTGTACATTGTCAGTATATGCGGTAAAGGTCTATATGCAAGTATTAAGGCTGAATGGCTGCATCTTACAGTTTTTTTTATTTTTCTATAGCGAAAATATGAATAGCAATATAGGATTAATGATGAAAAGTAAGAATTATTTCCGCTTCTTTAACACACTCCATTACTGCTCCATTGAGGAAGCTTTTTGTAAAAGTTCCAAGAAAATTAACTATAATAAAAATTTTAAAAAATATCGAGTAGCCTATTACATTCCGGAGAAGAATAAGAATCACGACACGTCACAATCGTTAAACCCTTTAGGCTACATAAGGTCATAATGGAACAGACATAAGTACTTACTAACCGAAATAATAATATTACCCTTTCACTGGGTGGGTCAGTCGGGTAAAATTACCTTTACTAGATACCTGCGCAGAGGAAGCGTATCCCGCCCAAAGGGCGAATCAAATATCTTTGAACCGACACTCAAGTCGCTCTATTAAATCTTGAGCGGGCTTGTGTTCCTGGAAGTTATGCAGTAACTGTGAAACATCTGACCCGACATCACAAAATAACTGGATAAAGAAGAAAATCATGATATCTTTGACGAGCTCCGTGGCGCAGCGGTCAACTGCGACACGGATGGTCCCGGGTTCGATTTCCGGTCAGGTCAAGATGGAAAACGATCTTTTTCAGATTGACCTAGGTCTTGGATGTTTATCTAAAAAGTATCTATTATAAAATATAGTATCGTAGAGTTAGTATCCCATAACACAACTTTCGAATTTACTTTGGGGCTAGCTAAATCGGTGTGATTTGTCCGTAACATATACAAAAATAATAAGATAAGCAGTCCGCACCGGCTTTGCCCGTTCATACAGCTTATATTACGTAGAGATAACGTACCTATCAAAAAGTGAAGGAAATTTTGCAATTGGTTTAGTAGTTCTGGAGATTAACGCGGTCAAACATACCAACTCTTCAGCCCCCGTAGCATAGATCTATATATTTTCCCCGTAGCATGGCATTTATTGTTTTGATAATGATATATAATGGCAATTAATGAAAAATGATATGGATACAAGTTTGATAGAACTTAAGGCCATAAGACCTTTAGGTCACATAAAATGTAATAGAGACATGCCCTCCATTACGCTTAATCACCATCTTTCGTGTAGGTGACACGGTCGACCGACCGTGTCACCTACACCTTTACACTACAGCCTTGATCGACTGACCAGTCGATCATGCACACCCTGATGTCCGAGTTCTTCGGAACCGCCTCTCGGCCTCGGATAACGCTTAATGTGGCCGTTAGATTGAAAAGGAATTAAAATCAATGATGAATTGCCGTCTAATACAAAAGGATATATTCTGTAACGTTTTCATTTTACTTTGGACTGGCACGTCTTTGTGTGCCACTAGACGCGTGTGCCTGAGCTCCATAGATAACGCACAAAGGGATACCGATTCGCTAATATTGAAATTTCACTTCTCAATTTAAACCTTTCAGCGTTGTAATAACGCTCATGATGATAGTTGCTCTCTGCTGATGTAAATATGACAAACTGAGTTCTCTTATTATGGCGTAAGTTAGTTTTATAGAATACACTAGAGATATGATACCCGAGTTTTAAATGATTTCACGAATTGAATTAGCTTTTTGATCAAAATCTAAGCGTGTTTTTTTTTTTCAGATTTGAGCAAAAGTTCTTTGGTATGTCTATCCGACCCATCTTCCAACCCATCTGGCCAGCGTGGTGGAGTGAAGGCCAAATCCTCTGAATACCTCTGGCTAATATGGCCCTGGTAGTACAGAGAAGAACGTGGTCTTGCAGTGGAGACTAAAAAGACCTGATGATGATGACGCGGATAGACGTCAGCTGCTTTCCTCTGTAGGTCGCAGTCCTCGACTGATGCTTGTGAAATTTTGTAAGTATAGGTACACATGGATTTTAATGATACAGCAGCTTATGGTCTAGACCTGAGAGCCAGTAAGTTACGTAGTGGCGCTTATGAATTAATGAGTTTTTGTCATTAAAAAGCAAAATAGCTAAGGTGGTTAAAAATAGTTATTATCTGAGATCACGTAAATCTAGGCGAAAGTTGTTTAATTTCGTTTTTTTTTTATCTCGACCGATATGTTATACGTTTCATTCCAAAAACTTAACTTGCTTTTATTACTCTCGTTTGGTTATATAAATTAAAACATAAAATTGTATAAACTGTAACTGGATTGATGATGATGATGATATAACAATTACCGATAACCTTCAAAAGATACATTCTGACAGTTAAAGGATCCTTTTACCACCACTAACACGCTAAACGTATTCTTTGGGTTTTATAACCTTTAGCTCTATCTATCTTTCAGACCACAGCCAAAGTCTTGTACAACCTAAATATTTATAAGTCAAAATTGTATTTGAAAAGCGTTATCAGGCCATACACCTGAGTGTTCAATTTACGTCTGAACGCGGCCCAATCACGCGTGACGCTTTGTCACGTCACATACAATAAGATAGTAAATCCATTGTCGTTTCGCCATGCTATTATTTTGAAGCGTTCCCTGTAAACTATTCATCGGATTCGATAAATACGTATTTCTTGGTAAATGATTATGGTATTCACGTTATGAATAAGCTGATATTATAACGATTCCAAGTACTGATACATATGTGAGCTTCTGAGAATTATGTAAATGCTTTCAGCCTACAAATTGTAATGGATTGGGAAAATTAACCACTAATGACATGAAATTAGTTTTTGTTGTCAATGTGAATTTCAATGAATGTTTGCATTATTTGTGAGAATATTTATAAGAAAACTTACTGGATAAATAAATAAAAAATAAATAATAAAAATAAATATATAGGACATATCACACAAATTGAGTAAGTTGTGAACTTGTATCGCAGGATGCTAACTCAACGATACTATATTTAATAATTTTATATAAATAAACATCCAAGACCCAGGTCACTCTGAAAAAGATCGTTTTCCATCATGACCTGACCGGGGATCGAACCCGGGACCCCCGCGTCGCAGGCTGGCATGGTAACCACTGCGCCACGGAGCTCTAAAAAAAACTATACAATATTTAATTTTTGATTTATAACAGTAACACCGAACTCTATTCCTTAATAAAATAATTCAAATTGAAATACGTGAAAACGTTACAGCATCCTATAATCAAACATCCAGCTTTTATCCTAAGTGTTGAAGGCAAACAGCACCTGCGGCTAAGTCTGTCATAAAATAAAACTAATGAAATTCATGTCTCACCCAAACTTCAGGATAACGATTCCGTAATGAAAATTGAGGAACTGAATGATGTTTTGTACTTATCTGGGTGAAAATAAAAAGGTTTCATTTACTTTTTTGAGTCTTACAATTTTTCTCGGTTTCTCTCTACGATTGACTGGGAGAAAATGCTCATAACATTAAGTCCGCCAATTGTAACAACTGTTTTATCTTGGAAAAATAAAGTTTATTAAAATTAAATTAAAAAAATACTAGCTGCTGCGCCTCCCGCGTAAATTGTAAAACTGATCGAGGATATTGGAAAAATCTGGGGAATTATATCAATAGACGATGCAGATGCAGTTAGTTGTGGTAGAGCTTCATGTTGTGAGAATGGGCCGGCTTGTCCGGGGAAATACTACACTCTCACAGAAAATCGACGTTTGAGTAGTAGGTTTATTGCTGCTATTCTTCATTCGGTAAGTGAGAGAGCCGGAGGTCCATCTTCCACTCCCCTCGAGGGATGGAAAAATAAAAGACCGGCAACGCTCCTGTGACACCCCTGGTATTGCAGTTGTCCATGGGCAGCGGTGATCACTTCCCATCAGGTGACCCGCTTGCTCGTTTGCCGTCCTATGACATAAAAAAAGAAAGGTACCAACTCTCTTTTGTTATCATTAGTTCCTGACTTCCTTTTCTTCCTTCCTTACAAAGGTAAGGCTTATCTGCCACATGGGTCACAAGAATTAATAAAACAATTGTCAATGATGGCAACTTACTACGAATAACCACAGGACTACACTAGAAGCTTTCAACGATTTATAACCTCCGACGATAATAACACCTAGAAGTAGTACTCCATACTAAAGCGAACTTGGTATAGTCCAACTTAAGGAACAGTGCAAGTTTCATTAAAATCGGTTTTGTAGTGCTTGTGATATTGATATGAGTTTGTATCAGTCACAAGGAAAAATAAAATATGGTTTAGTTTTTTTAAAATTTCTACTTGATTCTAAATCCCCATTTACAATACTACCATATCTCAATTTTCTATATTTAATACATACATACATACTACCAAGTCATTTTACTTGCGGGGTAGACAGAGCCCAGGTCTGTAAAACCTTAAGAGCGTATCCTAGCAGTATGTTTTCCATGCTCTTTGCTTCATTTTTTCAAAAAAACTGAAAACTTTTGTTTGAAAATCATTTTTTTTTGGAAAATAATAAAAAGTAAGGCTGTTCGCGCCTATCTACCATCTGCCATCCGCGAACGATGAGGGCTCCACCGAAGACACCCGAAAACTGCCGAAGCCTGCGGTCCACTTGTGTACTTTGATCTTTGTACTAGTTTTTTTTTTTAAATACCATTATAGAACCAGCAATAAACAGTCCACTTTCATTGAACACCACGGAGGATCCCCAACCAGGCCATACCTATTTAAGTATGGAATCTGTACTGAAAAAATACCAACTGGTAGGATACGCTCTTAAGGCTACGTTTAGCTTATTAGTGGGCTTATACTCGTATATGAGAACGGAATCAAAATATTGATGGGTTGCTAATCGCATCGCCTATTGACATGATTCCTGACGCCCATTCCCTCGATCGGCTTTTGCGATCTGCGCAGGAAGAAAAGCAGCTGGTACATTTTATGTTTTTTTTTCTTTTGTCCCAGACTAGCGTGGAATAACTATATTTGATAAATTGTGTCAGTCATCCAAGATGTAATCCAATACTTGCACTTTGCCCTGAAACTTCTCGACTGCACGTCACCACTAGTTTATAAAGCCACCTTAACTTTTCACTTCAATATTTCCATAACTCTCCGACTGTCGGTGAATATCAATACTTTGTTACATTCATATGCAATGCAATACAGTTGTTTATTTAGGAGTTAAGGTTTGTAACTGCGTCGAGTCAATATTTCGTTTTACGGTGCCAACATTGTTGACATATTAAAATTTGAATTATGTGACGAAAATTCTATTAGGTACGTCGGAAGTCTTTCACATCAATTCGTGTTTATACCATCTATAACATTTTCAGTGTACATATTTGTTCTGTTTTGTATTGGACCTGTAGCAGGTGGCCGGTGAAACATTGAGTACCTATACTTACTTAGTATTACTAGTATTTAGTAGTTCAAAGATATTGAAATGAAAGATCTTTTGTTTGATTTATCCGAATATATTTTTTATTTATTCGATGGTCCAGTGGGTGTGAGCTCTATGAGCGCTTAGGTATGTTAAGCAACCCCTGGTGCAGTCCCTACTTAGATGGATGACCGCAAGTGGCATAAAAATATCTCGAGCTCCTCCGTGCTTCGGAAGGCACGTTAAGCCGTTGGTCCCGGCTGTCATCGTTGATGGCAGTCGTTATAAGCTATGTCAGATGCCTTAAGGCAGCTTGAAAAATCTGACACCAGTGTTGGCCACTTACACATACGAAAAACAAACAAAACAAAACTTTAAAATTTTCTTAAATTCTTAGCATAAATTGCATAGAAAAAGTTGTTCATATTAAAGGGGTAAGTAATAGTCAAGGCTTTGAATTTACACCCAGTATGTATGTATGATTGTTTGGGACCAATGTTACTACTGAATTTAAAAGTGGGTGTCTTAAAGTTGTTTACATATTATGTTGTATATAAGTCATATAACAATGTCATTTAAGCTGATCTGCTGAAATTCACCTCAATCCTTGTCAAATATAACAGCACAAATAAATAAATAAATAAATAAATATATACGGACAAATCACACAGATTGAGCTAGCCCCAAAGTAAGTTCTAATGAAAGACTTGTGTTATGGGATACTAATTCAACGATACTATATTTTATAACCAATACATATATAGATAAACATCCAAGACCCAGGTCAATCTGAAAAAGATCATTTTCCATCTTGACCTGACCGGGGATCGAACCCGGGACCATCCGTATCGCAGGCAGGCGTGATGACCGCTGCACCACGGAGCTCGTCAAATGACCAGGAATAGGAAATAATAAACTTATCTGCGACCCGAATTATATAAAACACTATATAAGTAGCTACAAAGTACTAAATTCGATGTTGCGTTCGTATAATAATAAAGTTATTTACATATGCATGTAACTCAAAGATCAATTTTATTATTTGAAGTACCTAATTTAAGCTGGTTTGCCGAAATTCTCCTCAATCCCTGTCGAAAAATTATAATAGCATAAATTCGCTCAAAATATAAGCTTGCACAAAAAATGATTAACTTATCTGGCACCAAAGTTGTATTAAACACAATAAAAGTAACTACAAAGTACAAAATGCAAGTTGCAGTAGTATAATAATAAAGTTATTTACATATGTATGTATGTAAGAAGAAAGACAGTGTAATATTATAGAATAAAGAACTTGTGTGAATTATCCTAAGAAAAGAACTTACCAGGCACCAAAATTTTATTAATTACAATATTAGCAGCTATAAAGTACTAAATTCAAGTTGCAGTCGTATAATAATAAAGTTATTTACATATGTATATATGTATGTAAGTTGAAAGACAGTGTAATATTATAGAATAAAGAACTTGTGTGAATTATCCTAAGAAAAGAACTTATCAGGAACCAAAATTTTATTAAATACAATAACAGTTATAAAGTACTAAATTCAAGTTGCAGTCGTATAACAATAAAGTTATTTACATATGTATGTATGTATGTAAGTAGAAAGACAGTGTAATATTATAGAATAAAGAACTTGTGTGAATTATCCTAAGAAAAGAACTTATCAGGAACCAAAGTTGTATTAAATACAATATTAGCAGCTATAAAGTACTAAATTCAAGTTGCAGTCGTGTAATAATAAAGTTATTTACAGATGTAAGTCAAATGATCTGCCGAAATTTCTTCTCAATCCCTAGCAAATAATATAACAGCAAAAATAAGTTTATAATAAAAGCTTGTGTTTGTCAAATACGTAAATAATCATGGAAGCTAATAAAAACTTGTTTGGGACAAAAGTTGTATTAAACACAATATAAGTACTTAATTCTATGTTGCTGTCATGAAATAATAGAGTTCCGCATATGTCCACAAAACACGGATGTTGCGCGGATGCTATGCTCAAGTTAAACTAACTTCCGGTTCCGTCGTAATCGCATTTCCGTTATGTTTCTGGCCTGTTCAAAATTTGTTAACACACTCATTGTTTGATATAATAGTGTTTGTACGCAAAAGTTGGTGTCAGACAACGTTATTCGAATTTGTAAGGCTTATTAATTTTTGTTATAGATGTTTTTATGCATTTTCTGCTATTGTGATATCATCGTAATTGTTAGAAACGTTGGAGCTCTCAGCTCACAAACTGTTTAAGAGGTTATACTAGCAGTGCGCTTTCCATACAAATGTATTTCTCTATTTTCTCGCTGAAAACTGCTTTTAGAGGCATAATTCTTTTTACATACAATCTATTACTAAAATAGGTATGTCCCTGTTTTTTTTTTTTTTTTTTTTAAATTGTACAAAAACAGTTTTTTTTTTTTTTAATAAAAGCGGCATTCCTATTTTAGTACTAGATTTTATGAAAAAAGAATTGTGGCTCTAGAATCAGTTTTCAGCGTGAAAATAGAGAAATACATTTGTATGGAAACCATATTGAAAAAATACCGCTAGTATACGCTCGTTAAGTTTGTGAGCCAGAAGCTGGCTGAGTCATTAAATCACCAGAGGGCAGGTCATGTCTTTGCACAAAAATAAACTTTGCCGTACAACGTGGCAATGCTGCCAGCTTTCTATGCACACTTCCGCGGGCATTGATTGAAACTATTTTTTTTTATTCTACCAATATCATTCCATCAAACTTGGTTTACTAGTTTCGTTGAAATAAGGTTGTTTCATCTGAATATCAATTAGTACATATATATAAGTTTATTTACTCCATATCTTGTTAATATTCGAACAGATTTAGAAATGCGTGATATCCAACCCTTTGACTATATCCAACCCAGGCTTTATGTGAATGAATTATGTATTGACTATTATGGCAGGGTTGTATAGACACTACAGGTGCGTATAAATAAACAAAAATGTACTATTTGCTTTCGCCCGCGCCTCCGCTCGCGTCAAAGTCGATCCCTCAAGAACAGTATGATTTTCCAGGATGAGAGATAGCCTCTCTCCTTGTCCGTAGTCTAGCTAACATATATGCGAAATTTCATGATGATCGGTTCAGTAGTTACGCCGTGAAAGCGTAACAAACAAACTCACTTTCGCATTTATAATATTGGTTGGGTTTAAAATACGTATATTTTGAAACAACAGAGGTATGCAACGTCGAAGGAAAAGTCCGTAAAATTTGTAATAAAATTCCTCTTAATATTGTTTGCGGCCGTGAGTTCGTGAACCAAATTTTCTGCATACTTTCCTCAAACAACCTGCCGTTGACTTGGAGCAGGAGTAGGAAAATAGATAGGGATCACTAGATATAATGAAACAAAGATTGTCTATCTGTCTGCCTGTTTCAAAAAGTACTACACGGATTTGCATTTGGTTTTTACCATTAAAATAAATATATACGGATAAATCACACAGTTTGAGCTAGCCCCAAAGTAAGTTCTTATGAAAGACTTGTGTTATGGGATACTAACTCAACGATACTATATTTTATAACAAATACATATATAGATAAACATCCAAGACCCAGGTCAATCTGAAAAAGATCGTTTTCCATCTTGACCTGACCGGGGATCGAACCCGGGACCATCCGTGTCGCAGGCAGGCGTGATGACCGCTGCGCCACGGACCTCGTAAAACCATTAGATTCACGAGAAAGGTTTATAGGTAAAATTCATACCCGGACGCAGCCAAGAATGCTGCTAGTTAAATATAAATATTGCTTGCTGTGTGGTTCCTAGCAGAGAAGAATAGGATCACTCTAGGTCTTCCCGCCAATTTCATAGAAGGCGATTTAGAAAACACAAGCACAGTTTATATTGTGACACAAGCTAAACAAAGCTTGTACATGTCAACGAGACCTCTCCTACCTATCTGGTCAGCGTGAAGAGTGTAGACCTAATCCTCTGACTGCTCTGGCTAATAAACGAGTCTGGTAGTACATAGATGGTTATGCTTCTGCAGTGGAGACTAAAAAAGATCTGATGATGATAATGATGATTGTAATTTTCGAATTTCGCTTTTTGCAAGAAACACACTATTCAGATATAATGCTCCTTGGACCTGTAAACCCATCACTGTCTTGCTGAATATAACAGACGACATTAACAAATCTAATCTGTTAAACTGGGAAACCTATAATTGGCCTTACTTTTTAGATAAACTATTATAAGCGGAGACGCCCATTTAAATTTTCCTTCATTCACCGACATTACGTACGTAATAACGGTCGGGCCGGTCGCTGCACATTTGCACGGCGGAGCTCGAGCGGAACGGACATTTGGTGATGTACATTTTAAATAGTTTTCCACTTATTTGATTTTCCTGATCTTGTGTTTTTGTGATTCGGATACCTATATCGTTTTTGGTTTGTAACTGATTTGTTCCTAATTAAAACGTTGCTTAAAAATAATAAACGTGTTTTGTCGTATCGAAAGCATTTTTTTTAATTAAATAAGTTCATCCCTGCTAATACTATAGTATACAACTTTTGTAACGCTGTTGGTTTTCATAATAAATAAAAAAAAATAAAAAAAAATATTCAACTTAATTTTATAATGCTTATTTGAAGAAGTAGTTTTACTGTAGGCAGAAAACTATAATTTTATGACAAAATTGCTTTTCAATATTATCCACGACCGTGTCATATGATGCGAGTTTTCTGCGTATTTTCCTTAGACTAACCGGTGTCGGTTAGTCTTGGAGTTGAAATAGAAAAATACAAACAAGAATGTTAGCTTTCTCTGGACTATTTACGTAATTGAAATTATTTTGAATATAAGAAAGTATCTTCAACCAGGTATTTTCTTCCTTTTCTTTAATAGTAATTTAAATATAAAATTTATATAAAAAGATAAAGATGAAAAGGGTATTTTTAGTCCCATTTTATAAAATAGAGCTCTTAAATGCAATTTTTGCAAATAGGAAAATTGATAATAAAATGAAAGAGAAAGAAGAAAGATATCCTATCCAACTAACAGAGTATCCCCATTGGTTTTTTTTTTAAATAAACAATTTAAGATATTTTTAACAAAAATAAAAACGGACTTTAATCCTATCAATTTGTTTGAATAAGCGTAAAAAGAAAATGGAAATAAGTGTAAAACAACGGCACACTTGTAATTTTTTTTTAGGTATTTGTGTATTTTTTCCAAAATTTCTCGCCATATTTAGATAAAAATTTAATGGAACCATTTGGAAAGTACTACCTGCCAAACAAAAAAAAACTTTTTTTAAATTGGTCTGGTAGTCTTTGAGTAATCAGGGAACATACATAAAAAAAGATCCCGACGAATTGAGAACTTCGTTCTTTTTTTTTGTAGTCGGTTAAACAGCGTTATAAAATACATATTGCCAAAGCATTCCGTAGAATTTGTTATCAAACGCTTCTTAATATTCCCAGCGGCCATATTATACGAGAAAAGTGTTCTGCATACTTTCCTCAAACAAAACGGCGACTTGGAGTAGAAATAGGAAAAAGAAACAAGAATTCTGGAATTCTTAGAATTTTTCCCGTATTTACTGCGAGTTTGAAAATACAGATCTCTACTTTAGAATTGTTTGTTTGTTTTTCGTATGTGTAAGTGGCCAACACTGGTGTCAGATTTTTCAAGCTGCCTTAAGGCATCTGACATAGCTTAACGACTGCCATCAACGATGACAGCCGGGACCAACGGCTTAACGTGCCTTCCGAAGCACGGAGGAGCTCGAGATATTTTTATGCCACTTGCGGTCACCCATCCAAGTAGGGACTGCACCAGGGGTTGCTTAACATATGTAAGCGCTCATAGAGCTCACACCCACTGGACCATCGGGTTCGGCTATTCCTATTATATTAGGCTTTAGAATTAAACATATTGGGATATTTTTGATTATTGTGGTTTCTTTCAGTTTTCGGTATTTCGATACAGTAGCATGGACAATATTCACAAAATAGAAATCAAAGAGAATACTATTTGTAATCAGGATTTCTTGTCATATTTTAATAGGGCTTGTTAGTTGTATTATATATAAATATGTACATATGTGTCTATATACGTAAATAATAAGATATGAGTAATAAGGCCATAAGATTAAATAACAAAGCTTCCTTACGAATGTATAAAATACGTACCTTTCAAGGAATCTGGTTAAGAAATTTCGTAGAATTTGATATCAAATGCCTCTTTATATTCTCTACGACCATATTATATTAAGCAAGAAGTCTGCATATTTTCCTCAAACAATACGGAGACTTGGAGCAGAAATAGAAAAATATGAACAAAATTATTTGAATTTCAGAAATGCTTTCCATATTAACTACGTGTTTGAGAATAAACAGACATTTTGTAAAGGAAAGTTTTCATTATATTTTATTTGGGCTTGCAATTTTCAAAGCAAATACGTAGAAAATAAACATCTTTTTCTAAAGAAACCTAGCAAAAATATAACAATTGAAACGACTTATAAATTTATGTATAACAAATTATATGCTACTTATAGAGACTTGTGGCATGAAAATGAATGGAGTTTTCAGAAATCAACACTCCATCCATGTCAATTATAGCCTATGTCACCCGGGAAAAATTATCTTTCTAATGGTGAAAATATTTTGAAAACTTGGCCAGTAGTTTCGGAGCATTTGCAATGCAAAGAAACAAACAAACAATTAAATCTTTCTTCTTCATATTTTATAATAATATAGACTTCTAATCCTCTGACTACTCAGGCTTGTATATGGCTTTGGTAGTACAGAGAGGGTCGTGCTTCTGCAGTGGAGACTAGAAAGACCTGATGATGATGATGATGTTGATAGACTTTTTTCTCGTAAGCTTTAATTTTATTGGGCAATATGTTATACCAGTTTTTAGTTGAAAAAAACCTTTTCAGCGACAATAGAGTTGTTGAGGAAAACTACGTAGACTTTGTTATCAGTCAGCTTATGAAGCGAGCTTTTCACTGAAATAGAAATAAAAACAGCTAAGTGCGAGTACGAATCGCACAGGAAGGATTCCGGTCCAAATTTAAACTACAAAATACTCTCAAAAAATTGGCCAAGTCTGAGTAGAGCTACTCCACTAAGGGTTCCGTAGAAGCAAGCTTAGTTGCAGTAGACACAGCCCTGTGACAGACGGACGGACAAAAATTGGAGGCTTAGTGATTGGATTCCATTTTTACCCTTTGGGTACGGATCCCTAAAGACAAGGGCAACATATTGCGAAGTTTTAGTATTGCGCATGCTAGATAAGTTCTAAAAGTCCCTATTAAGCATTTCAAACTAGACAGATATTATTATTCAAATAAATCTCCTCCAATTACGATTATTTTAAATGAACATCCTATCCTTAGTTTATAATGATTCCTAATATTATAAATGCAAAATTGAGTTTGTTTGTTTGTGATGCTTTCATCACAAACATTTGATTTTTTTGTCATAATTATATAGTACCAAATATTTAAACAAAGGTATCAAATAGTACTCGACAGGTATTGTATCTTAGACGTACAGTACCCTGGATCTGTCATTTTGGCCAGTCATTCTGATGCACACCATGGTGTCACTACTGAATCGATCGTTATGAAATTTTGCACACACGTTCTCTGGACTAAGGACAAGGACTTGCTACCTATCATTTCGGAAAAACATACTTTCCTCGAGGGATCCGCATCGACGCAAGCAAAGCCGCGGGCGAAAGCTTATTATTTATAATTCAAGTCACTGAAATATTCCAATTCATTAAATTGTAATTCTACAAAGGAATTAAATAATTTTCTACACAAATTAATTTCCCGTGAACACTATCGCTCGGAACGAAATACATTTATTACGAGATTGCTTAAATGCAATTAATTATGTTATTTTATTACCTCTTTTGTGGATTATGTTTTGATTTTAAATATTCGTGAGCATACCTCACGAATATCAGCTGAAGCTAATAACATTTTTTGTGCGATTCTTTACTAAAGGCTTTCAGGTATAACGACGCCGTGTGGTTCCCGGCCGAGTAGAATAGGACCACTCCAAGTCTTCCTGTGGATGTTGTAGAAGGTGAATTAGGAAACACAAGCTATACGAAGCCTATAAACATCCAAGAAACCTCTCCAGCTCGTCTGGCCAGCGTAGAGAATATAGCCCAAATCTTCAGACTGCTGGATCTGCAAACATTACGGAGTAATAAATAATATAGTAATAAATTCAATAGTTCTCCCTCGATATGTTCAAGGGCATAATCATCATCATCATTTCAGCCGCAAGAAGTCCACTGCTGGACATAGGCCTCCCCCAAGGATTTCCAATATGACCGGTTGGAAGCGGCCTGCATGTAGCGCAAAATATAATATGGGCAAGGGCATAATATACATTGGTATTTCAGGAAGGAGTTTCGGCTACCTACAAAGTTCACTACATGACACTCATGACTCCAAACAAGATCAAATTTAAAATTAATAGGAAAATTGAAAAGTATATAGTTGGTTGAGTCTAAATCTTTTTATTTGACCTGTTATCCCTTACATGCCTATAACTATGTTACACATTTACTGTGTTAAATGAACTATAAATATCAGAGACCTTCCCATTCAGCATCGATGAATATCTCTTTCAATCACTGTTCAAAATAAATTACAATCCTTTATCCCAGTTCCAAATCCCGAGCACTATCAGTGGGACACGTCTCCAAACAATCTCACTTAGAATATCATCGTCCCGATGTAACTGATAAATACTACAACAAGTACCGCAGTTGTTATTGACTACTAGTAACCACTTACTGGACTAAACGAAGGACTGCAGCGAATAGTTGTCAGTAGTTAACATAGATATCAGAATATTGTAGTTAAACATCAAAAAAAATTTTTTTTTCAGGGTCTACTATACATAAAGTGTTTTTAAAACTACCTCTTAATTTTACCCGACTTGACAGTGCTAGAAAGAGGTTTGTGCTTTAGAGAGTACATATTTATGTTTAATTTTGTAACACCCTATGGCATACTTGACTCGTTGGTTCAGATTTGTCATTAAAAGGGACAATAGGTGAATGAATAGACTTTATTTACTAATGAAAAATGACGGATTTTGTCATACAATTGTTAAATCATACATGCATGCCAGGTGGATTTTAAATAACTATAAAATCGCGTATGTCTTTTATAATAAAGTAATGTAGCCAACCAGGATCATTAAAATTTGGCCCAACGTTTGTGACGATACTTTTTAAATAAATCTTAATACTTTTAATATCTGTGATAATTTATTAAAACTATAAAAGGGAGTTTGGGGGAATCTTTAGATGACTTGCGAGCGCTAGCTCTCAAAGATATTTGAAGAAATTCTTCAGACATGCAAATGAACAACGATTCCCTTTTTTGAAATTTCAAAGAAAATGTCCAGTCCAGCGTACACATGTAATTCAGGTCAGTGCGCAGTTGCGACTTGCGGGATGAATTGACATGACGCGTGACTTTGCATGACGTTTTGGCGTGTTTGTCGCCTGTAGCATCGTCTGACACGATGTATGATTGATGGATGGCTAGTTATATTATATGTGTTCCTTTACACAAAACGATTCGAGCTTCCTGCGTTGTATAATATAAGAAATTAAATTCTTTAGTTAGTATTGTAAAAGAAAAATATGTTTTATTTACTCTTACTATGATTAGTTATTACTTTTTACAAATAATTGTTAGTAGGTATTGTTCTCCTCTGTGTTATTCTTGTACTTTGTATGCTATCAATATAGATGTTAAAGTCTGCAAAATGTATGAAAATTTATTAATCCACACGCAAAAATGACTCAATGAATATTGATAAGTCTATTTAAATAAATAATAACAAAAGAATTCGGACAAAGTCTGGAACTAACAATAATTGTAATACGTGCCTATATTCACTACAGACCGCTGTGGTGCAGTGGTAAAGCTCTCTTATCTAGGCAGTTCTGGATAAGGTCAAAATGAAAATAGATAATTTCAGGTTTAGTATCTAAAGGGGTGACTGAGCATGTCAAAATGAACAACTTTTCGTTAAGGACCAATGCAAAACAAAAAACTTTTTGATATCGTCATACAAATTGCTGGGCTTGGCTGCCGAACACTTTTGTATGAACAGCATCCCAGCATTCGACCCGTTGGAATGGAATGGATTGGAGAATGTTGATATTTTATTTACATTCTCCAATCCATTCCATTCCAACATTTTAGTTCTCTTAAGGTAGCGGAGCTTTGGAAGCGAGAGCTTCCAAAGTCTACGTCATTATTTTTATATTATGGCATAGAATATTTCGTGAATCTGATCTGATCTGTGAATATTTAAACTTTGTCATTTTTCTAAAAGTTTATCCTTTGTAGACCCCCATTGCCATGATTAATGATTATGCTATTTAATTCACTCCTGAGATACGTTTTTCTATTTTATCTATGCTACATCTGCTTTGTAATTTAAATGATCTCAACTCCATAAATATAGTATTTGCATTGCAATTGTCGAAAGTTGCAAATATCGTCGGGTGATACTTTTTCAATTAAACGGAAAACTACAACTCAAGAGCTCTGTTTATTTATTTGTTTGACCTGGGTGTTAACGAACACACATGAAATTGTACTTCTACTTAGTTAAGCTGCTATTGCATTTTCAGGTTCATAGAAAATCCTGTTTATATGATAGTCATGTTTATGTTGAAAGAAATAATTTCATGTTTCCTAGATTAATATTGATAAATTGCACAACTTTATGTAATAATCAAAATATAAATGTGGGTTTATGAAACAAGCCGCAGGCGAGTTATTATAATGAATTATTTATTTAAAGATTCTTCTTTAAAAAAAAACTTCTTTTTTAGGGTTCCGTAGTAAACTAGGAACCCTTATAGTTTCGCCATGTCTATCTGTCTGTCCGTCTGTCCGTCCGTACGCGGTTTTACTCAGAGACTATAGATAGTAAAAAGCTGTAATTTGGTACGGGTATGTATTTTAAACATGCCAAAAAAGTGGTAGAAAAAATCTTGAAAAACATATTTTTTTAGAGTATCTCCCATATAAGTAAAGAGGGAGTAATATATTTTTCTATAAAAAACCCAGTGCTACCCTTGTTTGAAATAAACCATTTAAAAGCAAAAGGAAATATCGTTTAAAATTTTGTTTTGCAAGGCCCTAGATAACTATACAAACTATTTTTTGAAGTACTGTTTTCAATTAAAAGTGTGAACGTTATTTGCGTTATAAATTAGAATTAGTAGCATTAAAGGGCCGCTTTGGACAAAACTGCAAAAAAATCTTCACGTTCTATTTTGATTTCAGTATAATAAAATCATATTAAATGATCTTTTTGTTTTCATTCAAATAAGGGCTTCACTGGACCTGGAGAAATTCATGCATGGCCTTAAAATTAACTGCAAAATGAAAAGTTCTCTCGCGCTTTTCTGCGCCTGCAGCGATCACAAGTTTTGAGTCGTCGACATTGCTGTAGCAAGTGAATGCATAAGATAGGGTTTAATTATGGTCGGTTGCACGTTTGAGCCAAGCCTTAGTTTTAAGTTCCTCTTGAACAACATTCAATAAACGCAGCGCGAGAGAATTCAGTGCTCTGTGTAGTTAATTGTAAGCCCCCTTTTTTATTCGTCGGAACGGTATAGGTATGTAATATTCTTAATAATTTGACTTTTGAATACGTATAAAATTTAACATTTTAGGGTTTAAGGCTAAGTATTGTGTCAATCGTGTTTACTAAGGTATACAGCGTGTAACTTGCTCCTTGACATTCACTCCCTTAAAGGGGTGACTCAGCCTGTCAATATGAACAACTTTTCCTATGGGATCAATGCTGGGAACTCGTATTTTTTTAAACTTTCCCATACATTTTGTCCGAGCGGCAGTACAGTTTTGGTATGAAAATGTCGAAAAATATGTATTGGTTTTGAAATATAGTATTGTTGCGTTAGTATCTTATAACACAAGTCTATAACTTAGAGGCTAGTGTGTCAATATTTGCGATTTGTCCGTACAGATTTATTTATTTTTATAACTTTTCGATAGGCCATATTTTGTGATTTTTAACTAACGTGGTAACGTTTTGGGCAGTCGTGTAGAAAACGCTAAATGTTTGATAGTTGCAATGTTTCGGGACTGTTTACACATAGCGCTGAAGCTAGAAACTTCCGTCGAAAGCTAATTTCACGTTTGAAAAACTTTTGAGCTACTGTATGAAAGCTATAGAGGACTTTGGTCGTTATTGTCAAACCTATAAATATTTAATTCAGAAATACAATGCATTTATATTTAGCCAGAATAAGGCAAAAATAAAAATAGGATGTCGATGGGCGGCAGCTTTGGAATAATATTAATAAGCTAAATAAACTGCCCTGACCTACCACATGGTGCAAATCCTTTGCGGCAGGCCAATGTCCATTAGAAGACTTAGTAGACTTCCTGGAGTGAGGTGAAAAATAAGAAAAATAGTTTTTGCTTAGCTGAAGCAAAGATGCTTTGCTCGGTCAAATATTTAAAGGTTTCAAACTTTTTTTAACCTCTGTGTTCTGTGCGAAAAAGAGAGGTAAGAGAGAAAGAGATATGCACAATGTTTTTAATTATAATTCTCAATGGAAAAGCTCAAAGTTTGCAGTGTCAGTTGTAAATGTTTGGAAGCCGTGTTTACACATCGCGGTTCACCGACGACCGATCAGCGCACATTTCATAATATGCTGCTAATGTTTTCAGTTAACATTTATTTTGCTTTGTACTAATAAACTGAGCAATCATTCACGTTTCATTCGTCTCATAATTTAACCATTACCATTATTAAAATACGTAACAACGAAATACTTACACGTAGAAGTCGGTTACTGGCTTACATGTTTCGACCTCAGCCGGAGGTGTTCCTCAAGGCAAATGTGAATCGAGACGCGCGCACGATATCTTCCCAATCCGCACTGATATAACACCTAGTTATAATAGTACGTAATGGTAATCGCGCGATAATAGTACGTACTGGTAATGAAATAAGGTTAAAAGTGGCGATACCGGTAGGCGATCTCAGTTCGAACTCGTATCTGTCATTTCGGCCGCTTTTTGTCGGTTTTAATTTAATAATTCCTTAATTATAATATAATTATAATCCCAAATATTGTAATATTTTTAGGTATCCATTCTGCTCAGTAAGTTTTACTTTTTATAGATGTAAAAAAAATGGTAGTTATCGCTGAAAATATCAAGTAGTTCGCGACGAAACCTTTTCTGGATATAGATTTTTGCCATTTTATTTTCCTAGGTTTTAAATATTTTGTTGGAAATATTTTGATGTAATCATTTATTTTCTTTGAACTGTACTACATATTTTTTTCATGCTAGTATTGCATGAAAAATAAGGCTGACTGCGCGACGAAAAAGTAGACGTTTTACGGCAGTTCGTGAATTACAGCGCCTTAAAGTCCACCCTGGCTTTGCCCGTGGAACATACATAACCTATGGCAGTCAGGAATAACGTACCTATTCAACGGCAAAAGGATTTTTGAAATAGGTCCAGTAACTATCGAGAGTAGCGCGTTCAAACAAACAAAGAAAAAAACTCTTTCACTTTATAATATATACCTACATATAGTATAGATATACAAGCGTAAAAAGCTTATAATCATCAAAGAAAACACTCCAACCCATTTGGAAAGCTTGGAGAATGAAGGCAAAATTTGTACTAAGTGGGTTGTGCTACTGCAGTGGAGACAAGAAAAAATGATGATGATAGACAAGACGTAGGAGGCGCGCGCGACTGCGTCCATGCAGACGTCGGTAGGGATTGCTGATTTTCTGCCTCAGTAATTACCATGGATGTACTAGGAACCATCTGATCTGCGACATTTGTCGATAATGGTGAAGTAACCCATTATTACGTATTTTAATAATGTATATATCTGACGTAAGTTTTATCTATACATATGATAAAACAGTAAAAATATTTTGTATGTACATTTAGTATTTTTGACTGAAATGAATAGAGGGACACTTAAAAAGAATAATAGAAAGCAAAAAAAAAATATTTGGAATTTTTTGTCTGTCTGTTTGTATGTATGATCACGTTTATCTCCGGGAATATTGGATAGATTCGAATGAAACTTTTTTTGCTATATAGCTAATAAGCCGGAGCAACATATAAGGTAGAAATGATTTTGAAAAATGGAACACCTGATGCAGCATCATAATGATCTAGCTGAACTATTAGAAATATATAAATGACGCCTTAGCAAAAGTTATTCAACTTGATGAGCATTTTTTGTTGAGGTATTTAATTTGAAGATTTGAAACACCTGACGCATCCATAATGGTCCAGGTAAACTATAGGAAATATAAAAATGACGCTGTGGCAAAAGTTGTTCAGCCTAATTAGTATTTTTTGTAAAGGTAAAAAAATTGAAGATTTGGAACATATTCTGGTACACTATAAGTAACTACCATGTCAAATGTTATATCAACAATTTTACAGAGTCACACTCTCAACTGGGATAGAGTGCGTAGAGTACGATTAGCTGATATTACTGGTGACCGCCCAGCGGTCCCCCTTTTGGCAACGTAGTTTTCAGCCCATACGGCAAAACATGAGAGTTTGCTGTCTTTCCAAGCCTTGAACTTATAGGCAAAGCCGAGGTCCATCCCTCCCAAAGGCCCTTTGGAAATGTGCGATAGGTTGAAAGCGCTCTGCCCATACCTCAAAGATTGGTGAAGTAGCGCAAGCTCACTTGGAGGTAGCTAATATATAGTCTTCTTTTAAATAAAATTATTTTAATACGGTTTTTATCGCGTTTATTACATTATTTATACACCTAACGTTTCGAGCACTTTACAGTGTTCGTAGTCGCAGGTAGACTAAGTTGACATTTGTCTAGTATTTTATAAGAACTGCAAAATCTACCGCCTAAAATATTTATTGATAACGTTCCGGATGTACGCAGTATTGGCTCACGGTGTCTGAAGGTCTTGCAGTCTTCTGCTTAGCTTGAGATTTGATTAAATTGATGACTGGATCCCAAGCTGGTGGTAACTGCCAACCATCCTCTCTATGGAAATTAGGATGTTTTTTAATTTCAATAGCCTCACGAAGCATTCTTGGAATGTATCTGTTTTCTTTTGCAAGGACTTGAGGATTATCAAAACGCATATAGTGGTTGGGTTTGTCTAGGGCATGTTCACAGACTGCAGACTTCGTTGAGCGCCTATGCTTCATGTCAGCAATATGTTCTTTTATACGGGTACCGATGCTTCTCTTTGTTTGCCCAATGTATGATAAACCACACTCACAGTCAATTTTATAAACTCCAGCATCTTGTAACGGGATATTAGATTTGACAGGTCTTAAAAGTTGGTTTATTTTCTTGTGCGGCTTGTAATAGGTCTTGATTGAAGCACGCTTAAGTATATTACCAATTTTGTCTGTAACTCCCTTTACATATGGTAAGATGGCAGGAAAGCGATCAACTGTGTGAGGCTTTGGGCGGCTATCTAATCACTAAATTACTCTCCTTTTATGGTGACGGATTGATCTTGTCTTATGTTGATGAGGCTTTGACGGCCTGGTTTGATAGACGCCCAAACTCTTTGGTTCCTAAAAGGCCTGAGATGCAGCGGCTTTGGGATGAAAAGATATCTCAAACCACTTTTGAGGAACTGGAGAGGCAGGCAGATGGTGCCCATTTAGCGCGAATAAAAGCCGCAGCTCAGTCGGAGTCTAGGGCTTGGTTACACGCTCTCCCATCCCCTCACATGGGAACATTATTAGATAATGATGCCCTGAGAATGGCCTTGGCTTTAAGGTTGGGGTGCCACGTGTGTGAGCCTCACCGCTGCATTTGTGGGAAGATGGTGGAGGGCAACGGACACCATGCTCTTGGGTGTGTTAGATGTGCGGGTCGTTTGTCTCGCCATCATTCCTTGAACGACATTATACGAAGGGCATTGATATCGGCAAATATACCCTGCCAGTGGGAACCTCCTGGCCTCTCGTGCACAAACGGAAAACGACCTGACGGAATCACATTAATACCGTGGCGGAGGGGAAGTTTATGGGATGCAACATGCGTCAGCACGTATGCGGCGTCCTACCTCACTAACACTATGTGATCTCCTGGTGCGGCTGCAAAGGTGGCAGCTGGACATAAAAGTACCAAATATTCGATTCTTTCTAACCAGTACGAGTTCGTTCCGGTTGCCGTAGAAACAGATGGATCTTGGTGTTCAGAAGTAAAGCAGTTCGTTAGTGAGATAGGACGGCGCTTAATGTCCCGTGGATATGACCACCGCACCGGATGGTACTTGGTTTAGAGGCTGTCTATAGCAATTCATAGAGGAAACGCAGCAAGCATAATGGGGACCTTTGAACCGGATACAATTCGGGTGGTATTTTTGACTGATTTTATTTCACCTTTGTTCGAACCTGTTGTGAATATTGTATTATTATGTGAATAAATAAATAGCAAAAATAGGCAATTAACTTATAAAATGTACTCGAAAATGTAAAATTTTATACAAGTTTTATTGTTTGATGTTTCTAGTCGGTGAACTGTGAGGTGCGAGTGTGAACAGTGTGAACTCAAAGTTGTCATTCGCAACTACGGACCTCTACACTGCGCGTGGCCTGACACGCACTTGGCCGGTTTTTATTACTACGCTTTACTCGCAATTTGATTGTAATCGACATTTTTAACAATTATTTCAATTGCCTTTGTACTATTTATCCCGGATAAAATGAATTGCTGGCATTATTGCAAGTAATTATAGTAAGTGTTTGTAAATGGCTCTTTCCGGCCAAAGAAAGCTGTTCTCACAGGAAATCAAAGCGGGTTGCAGTATATGCGGCCGGAAGTTAGGTTTTCACAGGATTTTAGACTAGCAGTTTTGCTATGCACACATAATTTTAAACGAATTTTCAATGTAACTTCTCTTGTTCTTTACTATTACATTAGTAGTATACGTGTACTATAGATAAACTAGAAAGCAATTGCTGGGATTATTGCAAGTAATTATTTGTAAATGGCTTGCTTGGCCCAGGAAAGCTGCCCTCACAGGAAATCAATGCGGATTGCCGTGCATGCTTCTGCAAGCTAGGAACTTATAGGATTTGAAACTGGCAGTTTTGCTATACTTACGTTACTTCAAACGAATTTTCATTGTAACTACTCTTATACTTTACTATTGAATAATGGGAGCCCGATGACCTAGGGCGTAAGCATTATTAGCGCTTTCGCATGTTAAGTAACCCGGGGCGCAGTCCCCACTTGGGTGGGTGACCGCAAGTAGCATAAAAATATCTCGAACTCCTCCGTGATTTGAACGGAACATTAAAGGCAGTTGTTAAGTTATGTCAGATGCCTTGAGGATCTTAAAAATCTGACACCAGTATTGGTCACATTCACACATGAAAAACAAACAAAAACAACACATTAGATTACTGTACCTTAGATTAGCTGGAAAGCAATTGCTGGCATTATTACAAGTAATTGTTTGTAAATGGCTCGTTCGCCTCAGGAAAGCTGCTCTCACAGGAAATCAAAGCGGTTGCCGTGCATACTGCTGGAAGTTAGGAACTTATAGGATTGAAACTGGCATGCTATACATAAGTTACTTCAAACTGAACTTTTATTTGAATTAAGTACTCTTGTATTGTTCTATTATTATTAGGTAGAACCCAATTGCTAGCATTATCGCAAGTAATTGTTTGTGAATGGCTTGCTCCGCCAACTCAAGTTGCTTGTACTGGAAATCAATAATCAATGCGGATGTGCATTCTGCTGTAAGCTAGGATTGTATTTACAGGATTTGAGCCTGGCAGTTTTGCTATGCACACATAAATACAAAAGACTTTTTTTTTTCCTTATACTGTACTATTATTATCTAGAAGAGAGCAATTGCTAAGATTATCACAAGTAATTGCTTGTAAATGTTATTTATGTAAAATACGGTTCACTCACGTATGAAGTCAGCTACAGGCCGACATGTTTCAACCTCATCCGGAGGTCTTCCTCAGGGCGAATGTGAACCGAGACGCGCGCACAAAGTCGTCCTGTAGCTGACTTCATACGTGAGTGACCCGTATTTTACATATTAATAATGCTTGTAAATGGCTCGCTCGGCTAAGGAAAGCTCGATCCTACACAAAATCATGGCTTTCTGTTGTTTTGTCATGCTGGTCCATGCTTCTCTTCCCACGCAGATCGTAAAAGTCGATCGAGGGAATCGGTGTCAAGAATCATGTCAACCCATCAATATCTTGTTTCCTGTTGCATCTTCAGAAACATAAAACGTCCGTATCGGTTTCACTTTTAAGTAGCAGTGTACTATATTTTGCCTACGAAGCTCAGTCTGATTCTCGCTCCGTTTACCTAGTGCAAACGGTGTTGATGATCTAAAACTACGGCTACAGGCATAAATTATAATATTTTATATACTACAACGCATAATCTGCTATATCTTTTGTTTCTTTTATGGCAAATAGTAAAATATAACTACCTACATAAAAAAAATACATAGGATAATTTAAGTTTTACATTTATTCCTGTGTATTATGATATACAAAAATACAACAATACACAGCTTAAAAATACAAATATATTCAGATCATATTCTACTTAGTTTACACCCTTCCACCCAGCTCTGTTCTTGAGGTCTCGCTACGCTTGTGAAAGCTTAGTTGATGACCACAAAACATAAGCAAAAAACAAGAATAAAGTTAATAATTCCATTTGTTTTAAATAGCTATAGTTTTATGATATCCTCTATATCTATGTTAATTGTTTTGTAAATAAACAAATAGATATCTAAAATAATTCAAAATAATAAATCCCACCAGTTTTAAAAATATTGTTTTATCTTTACTTATATAATTAAATATAATTTCAGTTGCTGACACCACCTCATTCACTATGATGACACGGAAGGCCACAATTAAAGACCTAACCATGAAGCTGAGGCAGGCTCTTTTTGACCTTAAAGCGTGTCGAGAGGAAACGTCACAACTGTTACAGGAACGGGACGAAAATGAAGAAGAATTTCAGAAATTAAATGATAGGAATATTCAGTTAAAAAATGAATGTACTGGTCTCCATATAAAAAGTACAGAATTATTAGAGGAAAACATTCGTTTGAAAGAATGTTTAAATCAAGCTAAGGAGTGCGGTACAGTTCATGAGAGGGCCCTAAGTCGCATAAATGAGTTAGAACGAAGCTTATATGATGCACAAAAATCTGCATTAGAAATACAAGAACAAAAAGAGGCTGAATTATGTAACAATACTCTTCATTTGTACAGCGAACTCATGGAATGTGGCTCGGGACCGGTCATAGAAATACCTGCGAATACTCCACAGTCTCAGTATTTTATTTTAAACAGTCATAATAAGATTAAAAAATATGTTAAAATTAATAGAATAATTAAACGTACCAAGAAACTATTACGTAAACAAAAAAAATGTAAATCCTTGTCTCAATTAAGTAAAGAAAAACTATGTTTATCTAAACAATTAAAATCATGTGAAGATGACCTGTATATGGCTAGCCGTATATACGATACTGAAATTCATGAATTGCAGTCTCAGAACTTGGAATTGCAACAAGCGCTCAATAGTTTATCAAAAAAATATGAATTGTCACACAATGAAATAAGTAAAAATATCTTAGAGGTCCAAAACCTTATAGAGGTAGCTAACTGTAATAATGATCAGTATGATGCTCTTGTTCAACCAGACCACCAGTGCCAGAGCAGTCCTCAATGGGCAATCACAATGTCACCTGTAATTTCCTCTGGTCCTGAGTCAAGAGAATATGATACTGCTCAGTGTACCCTACTTACCCAAATAGGTACTGTAGATAACTGTTTTAATAAAAAAATGACATGCAAAAAATTATTCATTTATTCCGATAAGCTCGGCCAAGGTCTAAGTAGTATTATTTGTAATCAACTTCACTATGATTGTTCAGTTTACAACACATGTACACCCGGGGCTTCTTATTTAGATATAATTAACAGTATTGATTGTAATGGTCTCGATGAAAATTGTTCAATATTAATTTTATGTGGCGACAGTTCTGGTGTAACGAAAAAAGACATAAAACAGAGCATTCAAAAATTAATGTACTTAAATAATAAAACTCACTGTAAATTTATGACATGTGCCTTTCCGTATTCGGAATCGTTAGATAAGAATGAAAATAAGGACATACATAATTTAAATGTACATATGTACAATATGACATATCATCATGGCGATTTTATATTTTATTTAGATTTAAATAAGTTTATTAGTAGATTTAGGTTGACTAACGATACTATGTATCTTCCTTTTAGTTTTAAAAAACAAATTGCTACAGTGGTAGCTTTTAATTTACAGAGTTCTGTTGTAAGTAATACAACAGTAAATAATAAATCAGACATAGGTATATCAAATACTCCTATACCTATATTAAATAATTCTCAGTCTGCTTTAAACTGAGGGACAAGACAACAGTCAAGGCCAAGGAATTAAATATTATTCATCAAAATATTCAGGGCCTGACTAGCAAATTATTAGAATTAGAATTATATATAAATAATGAAGACTTACATGTAGTATGCCTAACAGAACATTTTTTGGAATCGTATCAACTACAATTTAATGTAAACAATTATTTACTGAGCAGTTCATATACTAGAAAGACTAAAGAGAAAGGCGGTAGTTTAATTTTGACAAGAAGTGACGTAAAATGTAAAGAACGTAAGGACATAGTTAGTCTTTCGGTAGATTGTAATGTTGAGCTCGCTTGCATTGAACTAGGGAATTATATTATAGTGTGTGTATACAGACCCCCACGATCAGACTTTAGTACTTTAGAATCAGTTGTAGAAGATGTTTTAAGGAAGCTATGTTGCAGTCGAAAAAATATCATAATATGTGGGGACTTTAATGAAAATTTATTGGAAACTACAACTGAAAGTGTTAGACTTTTGAATTTATTTAAATCATTTGATATGGTTAATTTATTTCTAGAACCAACTAGAATTCAAGGAAACTCTGCAACATGTATTGATAATGTTTTCTGCAATTGCAAAGCTGTTGACAAGTATATAATTAAAAATCTTACATCAGATCATTTTGGTCAGTTTGTAAAATTCATAAATCATGTAGAAGTAGACTTACCTAAAATAACATATAGATCTATTACAAAAGATAAAGTTAAACTATTCAAGAAAAAAATTGCTAAGAAAATACCCCTACTTACGGAAAATAAGGATGATCCGAATATTCTATATAATAAACTGTTTACTGTTATTGAATCTGAATTTAATAATGCTTTTCTAATAAAAACATGTGCCAAACGAAATCTCAAAAAATTTAGTGATTGGGCTACTCCAGGTATTTACATCAGTAGAAATAGATTATATGAATTACTGGCTATGAAAGCTTATAATCAAAATTCTGAGTTTATTACTTTTGTTAAAAATTATTCAAAGGTCTTTAAAAAAGTTTGCTCGTGTGCTAAGGCATTATATATTAAGAAATCTATTTTAAACTCTCAAGATAAAGTAAAGGAAACATGGAAAATTATTCATAAAGAAACCGGTAAAGCTAAAACCAGAGATAATAAAATAGAATTAAAAACGAATAATAAGGTCCTTACTACTAATGGAGATGTTGTTCAATATTTTGAGGATTTTTTCACTAATATTCCAGTCAACACTACTGCCTCTTTACGTTCTTCATGTAAAGAATCTAAAAAAATATTAAAAAAATGTATACCGGTTTGTAACAAACATTTCATTTTTCACCATGTTACACCTGAGACAATTATTGACATTTTTAAAAGTTTAAATAATAAAAAGACTGGTGACCTGTGGGATATCTCAGTGTCCGTAATAAGTAACATTATAGATATAATTGCACCTTACTTAGCTTCTATTTTTAACAAATGTATAGATACGGGGACTTTTCCTGACTTGATGAAGTTAAGTAAAGTTATACCTTTATATAAATCGGGTGATAGAAACGATCCTGCTAATTATCGTCCTATCTCTATTTTGCCAGCACTAAGTAAAATATTTGAAAAATTGATTTTTAATCAGTTACTATCCTTTTTTAATAAAAATGGTCTTTTCCATAGCGAGCAGTATGGATTTACTAAAGGCCGGTCAACCACAGACGCCGGGGTAGCTCTTTTAAAACATATCTATGACGCTTGGGAGGGAAAACAGAATGCAATAGGTGTATTTTGTGATCTCTCCAAAGCGTTTGATTGCGTTGACCACAATACCCTTCTATCTAAGCTAGAACATTATGGAATTAAAGGGAAAGCTCTGGATTTCATTAGGTCATATTTAAATAGCCGAGTTCAAAAAGTTAGTTTAGATAGAGTTCAATCTTCCGGATCATCTGTTAAGATGGGTGTACCCCAAGGCTCTATTCTAGGACCTTTGTTATTCCTCATATATATAAATGATCTACCATACCATGTTAATACATGTAAGGCTGTACTATTCGCTGATGACACATCACTTATCTTTCGTTTAGATAGGAAAACCGACTGTTTTGACGAGGTCAATAGTACATTAGCTCAAGTATTGGACTGGTTTACAGCGAATAACCTGTTGCTTAACGCGAAAAAAACTAAATGTATCAAATTTTGCCTACCGAATGTCCCAGATCTGCCAACGCGTATAATAGTTGATAATGAAACATTAGATTTAGTAGATAAAACAACATTTCTCGGAATAACAGTTGATTCCGGTCTTCAATGGGGTGCCCACATTACAACTTTGGCGGGTAAACTTAGTTCAGCGGCTTACGCAATTAGGAAAATCAGACAGCTGACTGATGTTGACACTGCGCGTTTGGTATACTTTAGCTACTTTCACAGTGTTATGTCCTATGGAATATTGCTGTGGGGTAACGCTGCAGACGTCAACACTATATTTGTTCTGCAAAAACGCGCTATTAGAGCAATATATAAACTAGGTGCTCGAGACTCTCTTAGAGAATTATTTAAGGACATTAATATTTTGACATTTCCCTCCCAATACATCTTTGCGAATATCATGTATGTGCGTCAAAACCTTCATTTATATAAAAAGAATTGTGATATTCATAGTAGAAACACAAGAAATATAAATAAATTAGCAACCCCAGCATTGCGGCTGCAGAAAACAAAGGGTTCATTTCTGGGTCTTGGAATACGCTTCTATAATAGAATTCCCAATGAATTGTTAGAACTATCGTTTAATAAATTTAAGACTGCTGTTAAAAATCAGCTTATAAAAAAGGCATATTACTGTATAAATGATTATTTAATAGATAAAAATGCTTGGAATTAGTCAAATATTTGTTAAATGTTTGTGTAGACTTATAACTGTTCGTAGCTGTTATGTATTATGCCCTTCTGGCACGTAGGGACCAATACTGAACTGAGTTTCTTTCGGCGTATTCTTCTCAGCAGTGGTCTTTCCGAAACGCTAGTAGTTTTCGATTTTGCAAAAAAATAAAATAAAATATAACAAGAAAGATAAATGACGTTCAAAAAGCGATACATGAGATCCAAAATTTGAATAAAAACTATTCATTTCATTTCATTTCATTTCATTTCATTTCATTTCCGTTCTTACTTATAAGTCCACTGACATGCAAAACGTGGACTTGAAGTTTTACAGACCTGGGCTCTGTCAACTCGGCAAGGGGGAAAGACGTGATAGTACCTATGTATGTTTAAATTAATATTTTTTTATAGGGCAGTCATAAATTATTGTTTCTGTACTGTCCATCAATTGATTAAAGAAATTGCAAGAGATTGATTATTGCGGCTTAAGGGGTAGCAAGAATTATTGGGTTCTAGTGCCATTTGAAAAAAAAAAACTGTGATTATAATTTGATATTTTGTCCTGATAAGCCCTAGATGATTCTTCAAACTATTTTATGAACTACTATTTACAATAAGAGTGAGAACTTGTACCTTTTCTTAGCGTTTTTGTGAAAAACGGCCACCTTTGGCTAGGTAATAGTTCGAATTTATAATTTTTAAACTGCCTTCAAGAAATAATGTATTCCATCATATCTGCTAGGAAATTTATACAATAATATGAAGTATTTACATAAATGCCACGGGTGAAACTATACGGTTGAATATTTTGCACTTACAGCAATCTTAGCAATATTACCATTAATCTACAGGGATTAATGCCGTGTAGCCGTAAGCGCCTATATTATACTTAAGTACTTACTGTGGCATATGGAAATACACACTATTCACATCTTTTTCTCTTATGGAATTGACACTAATGCCGTAAGAACTAAAAGCAACGTTTATCGGAAGGCGTGTCACAGAAACAGTTGTGTTGTGATACCTGTCATACTGACTGACTGAAAGCTCTCTTTGTAATGGGTATGCGAGGAATCGGTGGACACATCTTGTGTTATTACTCTTTGGCTGGTAAGCGTTTGGACCTCTTCGGATCGTATTCCGATCTAGGTGATATCCTGAAGCTTATGCAGCCCATCTTTCGAAATCACCGAGTGGGTGAGTAAGTTATGGGGTAAGTACAAAATTAGGAAGGTTAGACGTGCTTCCGATTTTTTAATCGGCCGCAAAGAAGATAAGGATAAGGCCTCAGCATAGTACCATTTTATATACCTCAGTATATTACATTGCCAGGCACGTAGGGACCAAGTCTTGATTGTGTTTCTTTCGGCGTATTCTTGTCACCAGTGGTCATTACAAAACGCTAGTAGTTTTTCGATTTTGCATATTATAAATTAAAAACAGAAAGAATAAAAAAAAAATTGAATGAAAATCTTTTAGATTTTCGCCTGCTTCCTCAATTAATTAATGTATACAATCTACGCAGGGTGAAAAACAGCTGGTACTTACATCCTAATTTTTTTCTTATTCCGTCCAGCATATAAGTAGAAGTATTTATAAAAATTGTATTCCAAATTAGTAAATGAATAGGATCATTACGCCGCAACTATTAAGTGATTGATGTATTAACACAGTGAGATAAGGGATGCCCGCGGTATTGGAACTTTTCGACCGCCAATAGTTCTGTTTCAGGGATTATTTTGTTGGAACCGAACACAAATACGCCTGTTAGTTCTGCTTTCAAATTAACTCTATGGACGCGAACTGATAGCTATTGACTCTCATTGAAGCCTTAGTTATTTGAAACAGATATTCAAAACGCTCAATTACCGAGTAATTCTAGAATGTTCCTTAGCGTCTGTGAGTCCTATAGGTGAGACTGTGCAAAATCTTTGCAAGCGTTGAAGTAAACGTTGATTATGTTGAATCTTTTTCCTACCACTATTACCTAACAGTAACTACCTTTGTCCGAAATCTAGAACATAATATCAAATATTTTTTTTTTTACATTATGCACATAACGTTTCAAACAACTTACAGAGTTTTAGTTCTCAGGTAAATTAAGTTGACATTTGGTTTATCTTGAGAGAAATGTGAACTTAGACTACCTGTAAACATAAATAAATACTGTTTAGAAACGTTAAATGTCCTAATAATGTAAAAAACTCGATAAAATTAAAAGTAATCTTATTTAGATGCATAACAATTGCGAAAACATAAGAAAACATTATAGAAAATATGTATTTAGACGATGTGCTTGCAATTGACAAATGTGTTTCTTCAAACATTTTTGCAAGATACTTAATACTTAAATTGACAGAATATGTATGGAGCAGGTTGGTTATTTTAAATGTCTGTTTATTTTGAATAAGTTTACATACCAAGCCTTGTTCATTAAATGCTGCTCCTATTAAATGATTGATGTATTAACAGCTAACAAGGGATACTGACGCAACTTTCCAAACGCCAGCAGTTTCTGTATCTGGAATTATTTTGTTGGAACTGAATACCGATACGTTGATTGGCTAGTTTCCACCGATCTAAATGATGAGTATTGACTTGTAGCTCTTCAAAACTAGCAAATAACTGTAGCAAAGTTATACAAATGGAAATGTTTTGGTTGATAAAGTACGAGGAGTGTAAAGCAAAGTCGCTTCCCGTTGTTTGGCCCTCTGTATGTAGGTACGAAGGTACTTTAAACTTCGCGATTGACTTCAATGAGGTTTACACAGTAGTATAGAGGATTAGGAAGGTATATGTAGTTACCATTAGTAACCCGTGCAAAGCTGAGGCGGGCAGCTAGTTCTGTTGTAAAGTGGTAAACTAAACGTTTTAATGTTGAACATTTAAGGAGAACGATTACGTATTCAGGGTGTCTCATGGAGATAGGATAGCTATAGAATCTTTATAAAATTCATAGTTTAGTTGGTCGAAATCCTTGAGGCTCAATTTTTTGGTTGGGAAAGAGTATATGAATGCAATTTTTCTTTCTAAAAAATCTTCCCTATTTTCGTTTTGTATAGAATATATCCGTATCTTATATCGGTGAGGGCGAGACGGCTCTCCCCCACATTTTTCAGACATTTCACGTTGACTTAATGTCACGCTTAAATGAAGTTTTTTTTATTTCTCTTATATTGGTTATAGTTTATTATGTATGCTGTTGCATACCTACGGATTAAATGTGAAGGTATTTAAACTTTTTATTTGTTTAAAATATAGCGTACATAACGACTTCTATATGTGCTATGATAATTGTTTAAAGCGATAACGCTATAGTTAATGTTCTGAAGTAGAAGTTTGCAGGAGTTCTATATAATTGTCAGTTGTACGATATCCATGTACCTGAGAGCTAATATATCCAGAAATAAACCGGCAAAAATCACTTCAGCTGGTAGCATGAATGGGCCGGCTCGTCCGGGGAAGTACCACACTCTCACAGAAAATCGACGTTTGAGTAGTAGTTTTACAGCTTCTATGCTTCGTTCGGTGAGTGAGAGAGCCGGAGGCCCGTCCCCCCTCCCCTCTGGGGAGGGAAAACAAAAGGCCGGCGACGCTCTTGTCATACCCCTGGTGTTACATTAGTCCATGGGCAGCGGTGATCACTTACCATCAGGTGACCCGCTTGCTCGTTTGCCGACCTCTGACATAAAAAAAAAAAAAAAAAAAATGAGATCTCATGAGAGGAAAAAGCATTTTCTTATTATCTTTCGGTAAAACATTTTTGATGTAAATAACAATGCACGGGAATACTTCACAAAACTTCGACGTATTTATAAAACATCCGCACTCTCTAAAAGCTTGCATCGAATGACGAGGAAATTTCAGAATGCACAATACAAGCTCGTAACGTTGCATAATATGGCGCGTGTTCAGCCAAAGTATTCGTTATGGTATTTGCTACACCTAGCCAAGAGGGCATATGTTTTTCGATATGACGCCGAACGTCAGGTGTTCATCTCGCGACCTAAATAACGACAATCTATTTTAACGTGTTAGTGTTAGGTTTCATAAAGGAATGAGGATAGTGACGTACTTTGTGACGTTCTCGAATTGCGAAGCAGTGAGCCCTCCCTCACAGCGAGAGCGTTGCCAACAGCGGAGAGCACTTGAGACTCTGGCGAGCAGATCCGAACGGCGATATTCGCGGGATAGGGTGCTCGTTCGTGGCATCCCTCTTGCTCGCGGGAGCGGTGGACGCTAGGCGGGCGGGAGGCATCAGGCGCCCGGCGTCACTCACGTCGTTTCGGTCTCCTGGGTCGTGTGTCCGAACCTCTCCTCTCCGCGACGTACGATCACTCCGAACCCTACCGGTACTAACTCGAGCGCGCTGACGCGATCTTAAACATATCCCGATATCCTTTCCGATTATCTGCTCTATAAGTAAGTAATTGTTAGGTGTAATTTTGAAATTTTCTCTTAGTGTCTTTAAGATAGTTTTTAAGACTCGCGGTTCGGATTTTCGGAACTTTGAAGGTCGTTGGTGCGTGAGGGATTGTACGGATTGTGGCAAAAGTGTAAAGTGGCAGGAGTCGACCGGTTTTCCGAGCCGCTTCTCATTTACATCTGTCAAGTATTAGGTAAGTACTCACTGTGTCTGCTTTTTTTTAATTTTCCGTTTTTAAAGTATACCTACAGTATTGTTACTCTCAAGCCCGCGAGACGTGATTGCTAAACAAACAGAGGGTGGAAAGTTTAATTATTTTTACCTCCGTTTTAATTTTGTTTCGCGAGCGGTTGGTATTAAGTTTTCAAATTTCCCGCTTTTGTTTTACTTTTGAATACTTGTGCTTTCCCGCATCTTTTATTTCGTAGTTACTTAGTAAAGGCTTGGTGTTTTATATGGTTGCTTTACCTGTGTGAAGTATGCGTATTTAGATTTAAGAGATGTAAATAGAATGAAAAGTAATAATTTATTATTAAAGCACTTATGTGTTATTGTCAGAAACGGTTTTAATTTCCTTAGCCAGTTTTGTAGATTAGTAGTGTTTACGAATAAATTTCTTCTTTAGTTTATTTCATGTTAATTGATATATTTTAAACGAGTTTACGTCAAAGAGGTTAGAACGAAAGATATTGGAACGAAAATCCTTAACTTTTAACAATTTCTTCGCTATTCAAATTTCTACGATTACGATTCGCATTTCCTTGAACGGATTCTACGATTGACGGACTTGCATTTTATCTTTATTTCTCTCTCAAAATAGTGTAGTATAGAAGAATATTAAAAAATTTATTAATATTCAAAAATAAATCTTGATTAGATTCCAGATGAATAAGTAAACGTCCAAAGTAACTTTTTAAGAAACTTGTGTCGTTTCATTACCCACAATCTTTACGAAAACTATAAATATCACTAACAGCTCGAGAATCCCAACTAATATTTTAAATTCCGATAGTGAATTGTTTGTTTGTTTGTAACACTTTCACGTCCTATTTACTGAACCGATCATCATGAAATTTTGCAAACACGTTGTCTAGAATACAGAATCATAAGCTACCTTTCATCCCGAAGAAAAATACTGTTCCCAAAGGATCGACACTAACGCGTGTGGAGCTGCGGGTTAAGGCTTGTAAATCCTATAATGTAATAACAACCGACAACTAAACGAGTCACAGAGCGTAGTGAACATAAACATAATTTCCTGATAAAGATCTGTTATAGCGTAGTAAGGGCTTGTTAATTACCTTTCGGGTTCAAAAGGGTAAAGATTATTGGAGGGATTAACCCATTATTTCTGTAAATTATGCTTCATTTCATCTCCTTTAAGCAGCAACCTGTTAGCGAAATGTTTTGGACAGGTTTAGTGGGGTAACGAGGGAAACATCTGTACTATTTTGTCTCCCGCTCCAGTCTAAGTGTTTTCCTTGTTAAATTCTGTGGCTATGATACGTGTAGTTCCCGGCAGAGTAGAATAGGACCACTTCAAGTCATCCCGTGGATGTCGTAAAAGGCGACTTAGGAAACACAAGCTAAACTAAGCTTATTAACATCAAAGATACCTCTCCAACCCGTCTGGCCAGCGTGGAGAGTGTAGGCCAAATCCTCTGACTACTCAGGCTAGTATATGGCTCTGGTAGTACAGAGAGGGTCGTGCTCCTGCAGTGGAGACTAGAAAGACCTGATGATGATGATGATACGTCAGAGCCCTGGATCTAGATCCAGGGCTCCGACGTATTACGACATACGAGTATGTCATAATACCGGTATAACGACATCATAAGTTTGACTATAAATTCACTAAACACCGTCATGCTTTTATTTCATGATTAAAAAACAGGCCAATTTTTCAGTACTTGTCTGCGTGACAGCTTTGTGTGATCACACGCGTCCTGTCAATTTATGCCCCCAAAATCTGTCAAATTGATAAAGCGCGTGCGCGACCGACTATGAGTAAGAAACTAGTCATTTCTACGCTTTTAGGCTAATAGAGTCAATCTATTGCGTACTGTTCTATAATTTAGCATAAGTTTTTATGGCAAATTTTTAAACATTTCTTTTGTACTATTTTAATTTAAAGAAAGAATAATGCAAGTATTGTAGTTACAATTATGATTTAAAAGTAAATGGAACTCAGAACAGTACAAAACTTAAGAAAAAACTGATAGATTGTGTCAAAGAGAGTATGAGCAAGAAAGAAGAAGAATAAAGTTGAGGATAGAACAAAATGAAGATAACTGAAATTGTGTTGAACCCATATAAAATGTAGGATAAGGTAATTTAAAATTGTAACAGTATATCAAAAATATATTATACGAGCTGTTACTTTGCCCGAGTATTATATAGCCTATGCCCTTTCAGTACCCCAGCCTATGTGTACTCGAATGCAAAATTTCATGACGATCGGTTCAGTAGATACGGCGTGAGAGCGTAAAAAACAAACAAACAAATAAACAACCAATCACACAAATTCACTTTCGCATTAAGTATTTCTATTCCTCAACAATTGTATTATATATTGAGGTATATTAAATATTTAAACAATATGTTTTTGGTTTTTGTTTTGTTTGTTTGTTTGTTTTTCGTATGTGTAAGTGGCCAACACTGGTGTCAGATTTTTCAAGCTGCCTTAAAGCATCTGACATAGCTTAACGACTGCCATTAACGATGACAGCCGGGACCAACGGCTTAACGTGCCTTCCGGAGCACGGAGGAGCTCGAGATATTTTTATGCCACTTGCGGTCACCCATCTAAGTAGAGACTGCACCAGGGGTTGCTTAACATATGTAAGCGCTCTTAGAGCTCACACCCACTGGACCATCGGGCTCCTCAGTTTCAGCTATGTTTTTGGTAAAAAATCAAGCAGATATGGTGGACCCCGGGATGTGAAGTAATACAGGTCAGGATGCAACTGGGAACACGAATCAGATGAGCGAGAGAGAGCGAAAGATAAAGAACACAATAATTTGAGATATTTTTGACAAAAAACAAAAACCGACTTTTACTTTATCAATTTGTTTGATTAAGCATAATAATAATAATAAAATGGAATGTAAACCGAACGGCATTCGTGTAAACAATTTTATGGTATTTGTGTAATTTTTCAAAAAGCGCTCGTTATATTTCGTTAAAAATTTAATGGGAACATCTGTAAACTAGTATTACCTATGGAATAAAAAATGAATTTCGTAAATCGGTCCAGGCATCTTCGAGAAATAGGGGAACATACATAAAGAAAAAGATTCCGACGAATTAAGAACCTCCTCCTTTTTTTGAAGTCGGCTAAAAAGGAAACAAAAATATAATAACGCTGTACTTGGCTAGTAATAAGAACATAAATATATACCTACATGGGACCAAAACTTGTTTTCAAGAGTCTCAAGTTTTCGGCATAAACTTAGCTCTAAACACCGTTTACAGACTTGGGATGTTCAGACTTTGTCCAGATTTTCTTAGTAAGATGCTTAGAAAATTCTGGTACCTACCTATTTTTTTGTATATGATCCGAAGTTAGGTATTTGAGCTTATAAATTTAGCATGAAAAATAATGGAATCTTTATTTATATAGATTCTAAATATAAATCTCAAAATAAGATGCACTAAGTCTATTCATTTTTCAAAAACTTTACCAACACCATTAAAAAAATTCCAGTTGACGTGAAGTAGTCAAAGCGAGAACTATTTTTATATATTTCGATTGATAGTTAATATGAATTTTATTTTGAATCAAAATGAGGTAAAAATAATAAAAGTCTATACTTTAATACAGTTTTCAATCCTTCTCTATCGTGTCCGAAATTAATTATATTCTTACATTGACATTACACGAACTCCTATTTCCAAGAACTTGTTTCTTTATTCAAAAGTTTGGTATTGCTCGAAGCACTATTAATTAACTTTTTTATTATCTTTAATTTTTACTTTTCGTCTTTACAAATAACCAAAAAATAATTAACACTTCTATTGATTTTAAAGCTTCATAAAAATGTTCTTATGCCGTCGATAAGTATTTTTGAATTTACCTGATTAATAACTTATATTTGGTAAATTACGAAAACAATTTATCTTATCTTTATGGCATAATGTAAGATCTTAAGCCGTTGAGAAAAAACTAATGAACCATAAAATATATTTTTTTAATCACATACTACAGAAACTGTAATATAAGATATGACAAAATAAATAATAAGCCACTTGAATAATACTACTACTACTTTTTGGACACAGCGAAAATGTTTTTACCTATGAACTAAAAAACTAGTAATAATAAAAATGAGATATAAAATAAATGACGTTACACTCAAAAATTATAGTTTACAATAAGCAACAAAGAAATAATGAAATTAATTTCACGTACAAACTACAGATTTGTCGGAGAAAAAGCACAATTCGTTTCGAGGAACTAAACTGCTAAGGAAGATCATTCCCGTAATAATTATAAGTGGATGATAAATAAGGAAGCCAGAGATATGTAATTACACTTACGCCCTTATTTAGAACTACGCATGGACTTCACCTTGCGTATAGTAATTAGTAGATAATCCTAGACCTGGAAAACATTTCAAAATACTTATAACTGTTATTTATGATCTTCTCATTGTTATCCGCGGCTTCGCCCGCGTAATATATAGCCAATCTCCTAGTCAGTACCCTAATCTATGCGTATGCAAAAATTTAACGATGATCGGTTCTGTAGATAGGGCGTGAAAGCGTAACAAACAATCAAACAAACTGGCAAATAAACAAACTGACTTTCGCATTTACAATATTAGTTAGGATTGGGATAATATTATTAACTTCGTTTTTAAACTAAATCAACAGACGTGAACTGTCAGGAAGCGGCAGCGGGTTTATTTAATTTTTAAATACCTAATGCAACTGGTTTCGTATTATATTTCAAATTTAAATTTGTAATATTAATAAGAAATAATAGGATACATTATGTATGGATTAATGACAAAAAATGCTTAATTACGACACGCAACGAACGAACAAGCTCACTTTCCCATTAACGACATTAATACCACGGTTCCTATTTTAAAGTCGTATCACTCCGCAAGCGGTCTCAACATCGTCTTTAAGGCCGTCGTTAAATTTTCCACGCGGTTTTTATTGCGTCCTGAGTGCCCCTTCACCTTTTGACTTATGAGGATCTCAACCTTGCCCTGAGTACATGGGACGAATAAGAAAGAGTGCTTTCCCGGCCTAAATTGAAAACCATGCATTTTCTACGTTCTATTCAGAGCGGGCTTTCTTGCAAACTATTGAAAATGTGAAGAATGAAGGTTTGGTTTTAATTAATTTGCTGGTATAAGATATTTAACCTTTGCTTTTATATTGAATTTCATAATATTTTATTTTATTTGATTTTAATATAATTTATGGGTTTCACCGAGGTTTCGGTAATTCTGCCAATGTCCAGTTTAAAGAGGTCTAAAGTATTGGTATTGTAAGGTATATCATAAACAAGTAGCAATCAGAGATGTCTTAGATCCTTTGGTTGCTTAATGGGAGCTTCTGGTGACAAATCTATACGAGTCCATATGCAAGTCTTCTTTAACTATTTCACACATTGTTCATGAGCACAAGCATTAAAATTTATAACACCAAACTACATCAATTTCACATTATAAGGTGCAATAAAATCAATTTGCGAAATCATCTAAGGCAAAACCCAACTGAACCCCTTGACTTCCTCCGGCAATTTTTATAAGTCAGCAAAAAAAAAATGTTAGCTATGAGGTAAAACATACAAATAGAAAATATTTTATCGACCTGATATCTTTAGCCGTATGGCGCATTCGAGCCTGGGATCCACAACTACGACAGTTTATTAGTTACCTACTTATTCGCATGTTGTAATATATGTGAGCAAAGTTTTATACCCTCCTCACATCTTTTTAGGGTTCCGTATAAAAATTGTAAAACGGAACTCTTATAGGATCACTCGAGCATCTGTCTGTCCGTCCGTCCGTCTGTCACAGGCGATTTTCTCCGAATCTACTGAACCAAATTAGGTGAAATTTGGTAAGATGGTGTAATCCTATGACCCAAACACGGATGTGCAAAGTAAATAAAGATTTTTTTGAAATAACGGTCATTTTCAGGGGCCCAATTACAAAAATTTTAAAAGAAAGTTTTGCAAACCTTACTGTGTCATATATCAAATGAAAGGGCTCATTATGAGGATTTCAAAAATATTTTTTTTTTGTTCGTGTAACATCAAAACTTTTGATTTTATTCACGAAAGAAGACAAAAATTGACCATTACCCCCCCCCCCCTGATCTCCGAAACTACAGGGCCAAAAATTTGGAAATAACTACAAAATATAGTTCATTCCTTGAAGATTACAGGAAAAATAATAAGAATTCTATCACTTGAAAATAAAGTGGTAAACTCACTATAATAAGTTCATCTAGGGAAATAGTTCACTAAAACACCACTAGATAGCGCTAGTCAATTGAATAAAACATTTTTGCACATTGTGTGTGTGTTCACAAAGCATATTGTACGGAACCCTCATTGCGCGAGTTTGACTTACACTTGGCCGGATTTTTTTTAATCAATTGTGTGCGTTTTATCGTGCATCTTGTATGATGGGAAGCAGCGATGACGACTAGGGTGGTACATGCAAACTCAAATAATGTTTATTCACTTTTGCCCTGAAAGTCCCTAAATTGTACGAGATGGGAAACAGTAACCAGGGGAGGGAATGCCATTCCTTAGCAGTTTGCTTACTAAAGTAAGAGGTGAATCTAGAGGTGCGCTGAGCAGGAATATCGACTACATATAGATGGAATCCCTGTCCACGTCGTTTGATGGTGGAATGGTGCAGGGGAATTAAATTATGCAATTCCTGGGCATACTCTCCTAAATTCAATATGTAGGTAAAAGACACACAAACTTGCTACTAATCGGTGGTGTTCGAGGCTCTGAAGCAATCCTGCCGTGAGTGTTTTATCATCAACGAGTCTTCTGGCAAGTTTGTTGATAACATCAATACTTCTTCGCTACATATTTACAAAATGTCATCCAAACTTATGATAATCTTAATCTAATAACACAGAAAAAAACCAATTACTTCAAAATATAGTAAAAGCCGCATAAAACGTATCCTCCATAAATAACATAATTCAGTGGCGTCAAGCAACTTCTAAATTATTCGCGCAAATAAAATAAATACGTCACAACTTCTCCTTTTAGGGTCTTTATAGGTTAAATTATATACGCCGGGGAGCGTAAAAATGGAGACATATTCTCCTATTGGGACCACCGAGTTATTGTAGCTTTCCTAGTTGCTTTGCAGGAGTGCGACCGACCTATTCATATTTTATAATGCATTATGTAAGTGGGTATTCGAACGAATTTTTAGAAAAACATTTTTTTTTCATTAATCTATTTGAGTAGTGAAGTAGTGGGCATGACTTTTTTTGGAAATAATAAAAAGGTGAAGTAATTTTATTATCACATAACATTATTTTGATTAGAAAATTATGTTAATCTCTTATGAAAACTTCGTAAATACCAGCGAAAAAAACAAATATAACTATAAATAAATATATTAACAAATCACACAGACTGAGCTAACCCTACAGTAAGTTGTGAGCTGGTGACAGAATGTTAAATAAATCACCCTTTTGAATTACCAGAAAATGTCAAAATTACTTATTTCTACCTCGAGACCCTATTTCTTGATATGAAAAATAAGTAGCCAAAACAAAGCACGTGATTATAAGTAATTACAATCTTGGTTTCATTCAAAGGAAATGTAATTCAAAGTATAACTCATTACAGGTAAATAAAAGAAAATCGCAAGGTCACGTTTACACCGCGTAGATTTTGTTCCAATGTATGTCTGGAGCTAGTGATGTATCTGTAGTGAGGAGCTTTTATGTCAGATATTTTTCATAACATGCTCCGCGGTACCCTTTTATCTCCCGTGATAATAAGATTTACGTACTTACCTTCATGAGTTCTATATTTTCTACATGAATGAAACATTTTTATTATGGAACAGAATGTGAGGTAAATGATTTTAGTGGTAATGTTCATTTTTCTTTAGACTGTAATATATGTCTGCATAAAATCAGGACTTTCTGCTGGCAGCAAAAGTGATGATTTCTTTTTGTTTCGTTTGTGATATTTATTGAATTTTAAGAGAAGTAAACTTAATGCTGCGGCCTGCGACTTTTACGAAACTAGCAGATCCCCCGGCTGCGCCCGGGGAGGTTTTCATACCATAAAAACATTACTCTTGAATCATTCTATGTATTGAAAGAAACCGCATCAAAATCTGTTGCGTAGTTTTATAAAAAAAAACATCAAAGCATGCAAAGGGACAGATAAACGGCGGGAAGTGACTTTTTTAAATGCTATATGTACTGATAGTGAAATGAAGAGGAAGATATTTCCCAACAAAGAGTGTAGTTCAAATTCCTTGATTGCTCTAGCTAATATATGGCTCTGGTAGTACTGAGCGGGTCGTACTCCTGCAGTGGAGACTAACAAAGACCTGATGATGATGATAATGATATTTTTAGTAACTTTAGTACAAATACTCGCTTAGTCAAAGTACTTCCGTAACAATACTACAGAAATAAAACATTTCCTGCACGTGTAAAAGGGTTTTAGGTCATAATTTAAAACCTTTTATGAAGCGAAATAACGAGGCCCCTAACTGAATTAAAGCCATAAGGATCCGTGATGAAGTTAGATTTACCTACTTTTAATTTTGCTCCCTACGGGGTAATATGCGTCCCAACTTGTTTCATAATATTCGTACGTGTTACAATGAACCCTCAAACGCGCCCTTTGTCGCGGATTCCGACTCCAACTGTACATAATGACCCATTTTTCTGGCAATTTTATGCGGTATGGGAGTCTTGTTTACTCTCAGTAATAAATATTAACAAGCTTCCGCACGCGACCTTTTTTACGTGTAAAAATTGTACACAATTCGTGCAAATCTGTTTTTGGGGAAAAATCCTCAAAAGGTAAAAAGAATTTCTTATATAATGACGTGGTTGTTCATTTGTTTGTATTTCAAGACCAAGTCGAAATCAATATCACACATTTATTTATATATTTATATATCAAGCAAAAGATATGGTTGCGCGAATTTGTAAATTCACTCCAAATCGCAAGGGAGTCTAAACTGGTACTTCCAGTTGACTTAGAAAAATAAAATTTGGCGTAAAGTAAGTTCTTAAAGCATAAATCTAGAAAAATCCCAATTCCATACAGGCAAACAGGCATACGGCCTACCTGATGGAAAACGGTTACAGTAGTCTATGAACGTCTGCAACCCAGGGACCGGAACCACTTACCGTAAGAGGGGTTTTCGTTCGGGTTTTTGATCGACTGGTTTTCGTAAACCCTAACGATTTGATAACCATATCATTTGCTTACCCTAACGATAGGCTTACTAATATGATACAATTAAGTCGACTAAGCACTAACTCATATCTCAAAACCCTATGATAGGCTTACCCTACCAAGTGTTATTCACACGACGTCAAGCTTTTCTAAACTTTATTTTGCAAGTCATATAACTCATAATTGCTCTCTCTAGAGAGTTGATAGGGTAAGCAGGGTGCGGGCCTCTCTGAGTTTTAAGAATCGGGGAATAAGTTACTCGTGTCTACTACTGCGTTGGTCACATTCTACGGTTTGCTGCGTTGATTGATGGATCGGACTTGAAGTGTTTATTTTTATTAGGTAGGGGAAAAAGTTGTTTCGTATTTTGTTTGAAGATTTTATCCGGCCATACAAAAAAAACAACTATGACTTTAAAATTCTCAGACAAAAAAATTTAAACGAACTTTGTGCTATTTTTTTAAAATCATAAACACCAAAATTCACTTCCGGTTTAAATTGCATACATACCGTTTTTTTAATAAAATTTCAAAAATGTATAATTTTTTTCGTTGATTCCATAAATTTTTAATAGACAATAATACAGTTGAAAAATGGCGGGGAAATGTATTTTATCATTTTAATTATTTCTCAAAATGTACCTTTCATATGGTCTCAAATTCATCCATGTATACATACAATATAACTGAAGAAATTTTATTACAACTTTACACATACAAAATACGAAATTACTTTTTCCCCGACCTAATATTTTATTACGCGCGGTATTTTTAATTTTTATTAGTTTGTTATTACCTCAGACTAATACGTACGTAGTATAAATATGCCTCCTATGGAAAAAATGTAAATCAGATAAAAATTTTGAAAAATTATAAAAAAATGTGTACATTTTTTATTAAAACGGACAAAGCTGAAGAGAGTTCTTTCTATGAGCATTATCCAATATTTAAATTCACAAAAACAAAAACTACTACTAACAAATATCGGGCTTGGCTGGTAACATATCACAAGCAGATCAGAACGAACTAGTTTTCCCTAGGACAAACTATCTTCATTTCAGCCGTAAACTACTGGACATAGACTTCTTCTAAGTATTACAAAAATGACCTGTTGGAAGTGACTTTGCATCACGTGGTCGTCCGACCACGTGATCGCAATTCAACAACCTTTTTGCCCTATCAGCCTTCGGTTCTACGCGCTATAGGTCCCGCCCACTGCCACTGCATAGAGCTAATATGCTGAGCTATGTCGATGACTTTAGGTTTTATACGGATTTCCTTATTTCTGATTAGGTCTCGTGGAAAACCTTCGAGCACAGCTCTGTTCATAGCTCTTTGAGCGACCTTGACCTTTCTTATGAGAACTTCTTATAATACATATTGGTCAAAGACTTTTGACTAAGCACCAAGGTATTTCGGACGAGGAGACACTAGGGAGCTTCCCGAACGCTGCCTAGCCGAGTTGAATTCGTTGAAGCACCTCATCCTTGAAGCTGGAACTGGATTAATTGACCCAGGTAGACATATTGGTCTACAATTTTAAGGTTAGAGTTCCCAACATGAAACATGGATATTCGACATGATCTTCGTTTTATCCATGTTCATTTTAAGGTCCACCTGGGGCCAAATGAACATGGATAAATATTGGTTGGGAAACCTTATTGAGCATTGTACTTAAGTCCTCCAGCGATTCCGCCATGACAACGATTTCATCAGCAAATCGATGGTGAGTAATATACTCAACTTCGGTGTTGATGCCAAGTCCATCCCATTCCAATGGAAGACACCTTCTAAGTGTCTTCCATTGCAGCTGTGAACAGTTTCGGAGATATCACGCCTCTCTGGAATATGGAATAACCCTCGTACTTTGCTTCTGACTGACATGGCGACGTTGCTATAAAATCACTTCAACACCACGATATACCGATGGTCAATGCGACACCACTGGAAAAACTGAAGCACGGCCCATGTTTCGATCGAATCCAAGGTTTTCTCATAGTCCACAAACGCCAAGCATAGTGGCTAGTTATACTTTCGCGAGACGATTCGTGATCACCCTCGAAAACAGCTTATAGACGTGGCCGTCTATAAGCTGTTCAAGGCTTGTTCAAGGTTTGTAGAGACAGCAAACTCTCATGTTTTGCCGTATGGGCTGAAAACTACGTTGCCAAAAGGGGGACCGCTGGGCGGTCACCAGTAATACGAGCTAATCGTACTCTACGCACTCTATCCCAGTGGAGAGTGAAACTCTGTAAAATTGTCGATATAAAATTTGACATGTTAATGTATCAGATGCTCTAAATCTTCGATTTCTTTACCTCTGCAAAAAATACTAATCGGGCTGAACAACTTTTGCTACAGCGTCATATTTATATTTCCTATAGTTTATACTAGCTGATGCCCGCAAATTCGTTCGCGTGGACTATATGACTCCGGCGTATTGATATACCTTAATACGAACTTAACATACATAAGAAAATACTTGTAGCAGTGTTATGTGGCTGCTGCTAAATACTGGAGGGATAAAATATAGGATTCTTTTAGACTTTTTGAGTCCGATAAGAAGGAGATAGACCGACACGATAAGAAGAAGACTATATAGCTAGCTCCAAGTGAGCTTGCGCTACTTCACCAAACTTTGAGGTATGGGCAGAGCGCCTTCAACCTATCGCACATCTCCAAAGGGCCTTCGGGAGAGACAGACCTCGGCTTTAGGTGTTGCCTGTGTACTCAAGGCTTGGAGAGACAGCAAACTCTCATGTTTTGCCGTATGAGCTTAAAACTACGTTGCCAAAAGGGGGACCGCTGGGCGGTCACCAGTAATTTGAGCTAATCGTACTCTACGCACTCAATCCCAGAGGAGAGTGTGAACAACTTTTGCTACAGCGTCATTTTTATATTTCCTAAAATTTACCTGGACCATTATAGTTCTGCGTCAGGTGTTCCAAATCTTCAAATTAAATACCTCAACAAAAAATGCTCATCAGGTTGAATAACTTTTGCTAAGGCGTCATTTATATATTTCTTATTGTTTACCTGGACCATTATGGTGTTGCATGAGGTGTTCCAAATCTCAGATTTTTTATACCTCAACAAAAATGCTCATCAAGCTTAACAAATTTTGCTAAGGCTCCACTTTTATATTTCTTATAGTTTAGCTGGATTATTGTGATGCTGCATCAGGTGTTCCATTTTTCAAAATTATTTCTACCTTATATGTTGCCCCGGCTTATTAACTATATAGCAAAAAAAGTTTCATTCGAATCTGTCCAATATTTCCGGAGATAAACGTGATCATACATACTAGAAATTCTAAAATTTTTTTTTTGCTTCCTATTATTCTTTTTAAGTGTCCCTCTATCCATTTCAGTCAAAAATACTAAATGTACAGACAAAATATTTTTACTGTTTAATTATATGTAATAGATGGACCATTATGGTTCTGCGTTAGGTGTTCCAAATCTTCAAATTAAATACCTTAACAAAAAATGCTCATCAGGTTGAATAACTTTTGCTAAGACGTCATTTATATATTTTTTATAGTTTACCTGGACCATTATGGTTCTGCAGGAGGTGTTCCAAATCTCAGATATTTTATACCTCAACAAAAATGCTCATCAGGCTGAACAACTTTTGCTAAGGCTCCTCTTTTATATTTCTTATAGTTCAGCTAGACCATTACAATGGTGCATCAGGTGTTCCAGTTTCCAAAACTATTTCTGCTCTATATGTTGCGCCAGACAGACAGACAAGAAGTTATTAAAAAATTCTTTTGCTTTCTATTATTCTTTTTAAGTGTTCCTCTATCCATTTTAGTCAAAAATACAAAATGTACAGACAAAATATTTGTACTGTTTTATTATATGTATAGATTACAGATGTAAATATCTGGAATCTAACTTAATTTCTTAAGATTATGTTTAGTGCTAGTTTTAATTTTGAACACATTTTTAAATTCTGATTCAAAGCATTTATTATACAGTATATCTCTAGTTTCCTCAATTAGGAGCATTTTTCTATTACTTTATCTTTAAAAACTTTCATTTTGCGTTTGGTAATAGATTACATACATACTACATACATTACTAAAATATACTAATAAAATAATACAAAAAGTAAAATTCCGATTGCTGTAACAACGATTTTCACAAAACTGATATTAGACGTTCGACAGGGATACAAATTCCGGATACAAAGAAATATCATAAAAATTAAAATTACAAATCTTGAATTAACACTCACGGAAAAAATTATATATCGGAATCGGAAGTAATAAGCGAATTTTTTTATCTTTATTTCATTCACATCAATTTCGAAGTACTTATTTGAGTGACCACTGTATTATATTGCATTGACATTCTTGATTGAAGTCAGACTAGAAAGAGTCAGAATATACTGTAGAACGTGTAGAACAAAGAGAGCGATAGGGTAACAGTAACCGAATGCTAAGTGGTATAATCGACACTTTCAGGTTACTGGTAAGTCGAGTTACTATTAGTTAACTAGTTTGAAGGAGTTACCATAACGTTAGGGTAAGTCAATCGATAGGGTAACTCTAATAAAGGGTAGCCTTATGATAGAGTTACACGATCGATAGACTTAATCAAATGAAGGGGTTTTCCGGTCCCTGCTGCAACCCCAGGGTTGCCATTTGTTTTAAAGTAATTAAAAAGTAATATACACTTATATTTTTATTTTATTTACTGACGAACAATATTTTTGCCGATGCTAGCAATAAATACGAAAAACTATACCTACGTTTCGACAGTTACAATTCGTCCTTTATAATCGAATTTAAAATAAAAAAATAATTAATTTCGTAGGTGTAATGTTTTAAATTATCTAAGATAGAATATCACTTTCCGGTTTTTCGGAGTTCCGTAGTAAACTAGGAACCCTTATAGTTTCGCCATGTCTGTCTGTCGTTCTGTCCGTCCGCGGCTTTACTCAGAGACTATAAATACTAAAAAGCTGTTATTTGGTATGAGTATGTATATTAATTATGGCAAAAAAGTGGTAGAAAAAAATCTTGAAAAAAATTTTTTTTTAGGGTAGCTCCCATACAATTAAAGAGTGAGTAATATTTTTTTCTAAACAAATCCATCGTGTTGGGTATAGTTAAATAGGTGTTTAAAAAATATTGTCAGGTTGAGAACACCATTTTTCGATTTAGGGATCCGTTTCTGAATTATTTGATTGATTTGCAAATTTTCGTAAAAGGTAAGTGTCCGCCCCTCTATCTGCTAAACGGTTATATATGGATACGTGAAAAAATTACAGCAGTAGTATATATACTGAAATTGAAAGGAAAACTATCAGAGCTGAGAACTAAGTACAAACTAAAAAGTTACAGGCAACCAACTTATAAAATGTACTCGAAAATATAAAATATCATACAATTTTCATTATAAGATGGGTGCGAGTGTGAACAGTGTGAACTCAAAGTTGTCATTCGCAACTACGGAACCGTACACTGCGTGTGGCCTGACACGCACTTGCCCGTTTTTTTTTATTTAGGGATCCGTTTCTGAAATATGTGGTTTTAAAGTGCAAATTTTTGTTTGAGGTAAGTGTCCCCCCTCTATCTGCTAAACGGTCATATATGGATACGTGAAAAAAATTACAGCATTAGTATATATACTGAAGTTGAAAGAAAAACTATCAAAGCTGAGTACTAAGTATAAACTAAAAAGTTATAGGCAACCAACTTATAAAATGTATTCGAAAATGTAAACTTTAATACAATTTTCATTGTTAGATGTTTTTGGTCGTTAAACTGTGAGGAGCGAGTGTGAATAGAGTGAACTCAGAGTTCTTATTCGCAACTACGGAACTCTACACTGCGCGTGGCCCGACACGCACTTAGCTGGTTTTTCAAAGATAAAAACAAACGTATACTTGATTCAAGTAGTAAAATAAAATAGTTCTACATATATATTCGTACAAGTGATATCGTTTTTATCGCGTTTTGGCGAACAAAATAGCGATAGAATTGATTATAATATAGATTCTGCATCGGTATTCAGAAAAGAGACTTCAGCAAAAATGTAAATGCTGAAATTTGCGTAAAACAAGATTTTCAGTCAGCGAAAAATTATTTGTTACTGCTAAGAAATAGATTTTCTATTTTTTTATGCGTAACCATATAAAGTGAAATCGCTTTTCATATTTTGAGGATCGTTTTTGATGTAGGTACCTATAAAAATGGAACACTTATTAGAAAATCTGCACATGATTTAGTATTTTATATTTGAATTTTATGCATTGATTTATTTTATCTATTGCCCGCAGTAAAGTTGCTGTATCTTGGTAAGCTGGGTTATATTTATAGTTAATAACTTTTTTGAGACTATATTTAGTTTATATTGCTGAAACAGTTGTGCACAATGTTTTTTGAACATTGATTGGTATTGATATAGGACTCTATGCAATGAGTCCTGACAACTGTTTCGGAGCCTGAAAGGGGCGACTCAGCCCGTCAATATGAACAACTTTTCATATGGGATTGATGCTGGGAACTCGAATTTCTTTTTTACTTTCCCATACATTATCTCTGGCGGCTGTACACTTTTGTATGAACATGTTGTTTTTTTTTAGTTCCCAGCATTGATCCTATTGAAATTGTTGTCTATATTGGTGGGCTGAGTCACCCCTTTAAGATTCCGACACAAGATGAGTCTTTTTTAATAGTGAGTTTAATGTGATGAGTTTAATACACCTAAGGTCTGTCCTTCCTAAGGATATGATAATATGTATGTATGTATTTTTATGGAACTTAGTCAACTGTACTTACTAGTTTGTACACGCACAAATTGGAAAGTCAGTAAGGTAGATATTCCTGTGTGACAAGGAGCCTCGCAATGTCATGGCTCGTATAACTGGTCGCAGCAAGGCAGTGAAACTCGCCGCCGTGGAACGAAACCCGCAATGGACGCTGCCTAGATGAGTTTTTACTGGATGACCTGTACTGTTATTTAGTACGGATAGAATAAAAATATATTTTGTTATAACATGGCACGATGCCAAAGAATATATAATACGGAGATATGTAGCGGACCAACGTGGACAACCCGTATTTCTTCACATACATACATGTCATGTGCAAACTGACCCTCAACGAACCCTTAAAAGGGTGGCTCAGCTCGTTAATAAGAACAATTCGTAAGGGATAAATTTTGGGAACATAAAAAATATGTATGTATGTATTTTTTTTTAAACTTATTCAACTGTACTTACTAGTAGGTACAGGCACAAATTGGAAAGCTAGTAAGCTAGGAATTCCTGTAAGACAAGGAGCCTCGCAATGTCATGGCTCGTATAACCGGTAGCAGCAAGGCAGTGAAACTCGCCGCCGTGGAATGAAACACGCAATGGACGCTGCGTAGATTAGTTTTTACTGGATGACCTGTACTGTTATTTGGTACGGATGGAATAAAAATATTTTTTGATTAAAAACATGGCATTATACGGAAACACGTAGCTAACTTTACTCGTATACGTGGACAACCTGTATTACTATCATAGAAAAAGAAAAGTTTACAAACATATTTTTGTCTATTTCTTGTACAAACAGTATATTTTATGGGATATCCATGGTTATCTATTTAAAATTCGAATTTGTTTTGTTCGATTAATACTAGACCAACAGCTTTTCCTCTTGTTTTGCTTTTTTCATTAAACCGAAAATAAAACAGATTTCTAGTCTTAACTTAAAATTAAAGTAAATAAAGTTATTTTTATGAAAACAAACAAATAAGTACATGATAATTTCTTGAGTAGAACATCATCAAAAATTAAAACCTAAAGTACATATTATAATGGTTTTTACATTATTTTCCCTTAAGGTATATAGAACATTAACTTCATAATAATTCAGATCGGTAATGACGTAATAAACTGTTAAGAACTACTTATATAATATGGGTTGGTGCGCAAATGGACATAAAAGTTCAATTTCTGTCGCGTCTAACTTAGGGTTATAAAATTATTTATAGCCTTTGCTCCGTTAAATATACATGTTAGATGTTAATGGGTAGATTATACAGATGAATTGATTTGCTTAAATGTGTTAATGATATTTTTATCGATGATGAAAAGGTGGAGTATTTTCCATTTTTCCCTATCCTCCGCTATCTCTTTGACCTCTCTGTACGACACGAATACTAAATACTCCACCGACAAGAACAAGGTTCTTAAATATATGTTGATGATGAAAAGGTGTGATTATCTGAATTCATCATTAATAAAATGTTTCGGACAACGTATCATTGCCATCTGAAATATAACGTATCATGCTGGGTTGGGAGAAAAAAAATAGAATATACCAGCTTCTTTTCTTTCCGCACAAACCGTTAAAGCTGGTCAAGGGATTAGGCTAAGGAATCACGTTAATCGGCGATGCAGCAAGCAACCACTATTCAGATTCCGCTTTCCACCTTAAGAGCGTAGACTAGCAGTATTTTTTCAATATGGTTTCCATACAAATGTATTTCTCTATTTTCTCGCTGAAAACTGATTCTAGAGCCACAATTATTTTTTCATAAAATCTAATACTAAAATAGGAATGCTACTATTTTTTATTTTTTCCAAAAAAACTGTTTATGCACAATTTTTTTTTCTTATAAACAGGTTGTTTGAAAAAAACAGAACATAGGGACATACCTATTTTAGTAATAGATTGTATGTAAAAAGAATTGTGCCTCTAGAAGCAGTTTTCAGCGACAAAATAGAGAAATACATTTGTATGGAAAACGCACTGCTAGTATACCCTCTTAACGCCCACTAAAAGGCTTAACGTGGCCTTTAGGTTTTATGACTTTTGGCTATGTCTACCCTGCCAAGGGATAAAGACGTGATGGTATGTATGTATGTATTATTGCCGAATCAAAGTTCAGCCCCGTATTTTATCTTCTTACCTATAAGCTATAACATTGTGCGACCTCCGTGGCGCAGCGGTTAACACGCCTGCCTGCGACTCGGATGATCCCGGGTTCGATCCCCGGTCAGGTCAATATGGAAAATGATCTTTTTCAGATTGACCTGGGTCTTGGATGTTTATCTATATAAGTATCAATTATAAAATAATCAAAGCTATTATTAAATATAGTATCGTTGAGTTAGTATCCCATAACACAAGTCTCGAACTTACTTTAGGGCTAGCTCAATCTGTGTGATTTGTCCGTATAAATTTATTTATAATTTATTTATTGTAAAGTGTTGTCAAAATCTATTCAGTAGTTTAAGTGTGAAAGAGTTAACAACATCTTCAAACCTTCCCTAACCAACCTTCACATTTACAATAGGTTACAGCTATAGCAGTATTATGAAATCATATGTATATTATAGCAAACGATTTCATAAAGTAGATTGGGCGTGAAAGCGTAACAAACCAAAAAATCAAACATCAATATTATTATGGCCTTTCAAACTTACCGAAACTACTAACTCAAACACGGGATAAACTGATTCTATCTATATTTAGCTTCGTATAATTTGCTAACCGTACGCAACTGTAAAAGTAGCTTACGTGTATGATAGTGTCAACAACCCGACAGGTCTTAGAGTTCCCGAACCGGTTCCCGGCTATGTGCGAATATAATCCCGATCCAGGCTACGTAATGCCAAACTGTATACTGACACAGGCACTTCTTGTTCTGTGCTCGAACGTCCTTTACTTCTATTAGAAGAGGAAAATTTGATTGTTTGATTATTTGCATTGAATAGGATCCGAAACTACTGGACCGATTTCAAAAATTCGTTCATCGTTCTATAGCTACGTTATCCCCGATCGACAAAAGCTATGTATGTACCATGGGCGAAGCAAAGGCGGACTGCTAGTCGTGGATAAAGAGAAAACTAAAATATTAATACAGACACTATTTGTTTTGAAATTTTTTTGTTTACATTTTTGTTTTGCCTTACACCTTTGCTAGTCTTTGTCACCGGGATAAGGACATAATAATTTATACCTCCGGACTAAGTAACAGTTTGTTCATTATATAGGCAGAGTACACACTAGCAAACATTTCTTTGTAATCATGCGTTTAAGGCTTTAGCTTATGAAACACATTGTAGAACACAGATTTTAATTATAACTGTCTAAACCTCCGTAGTTTGAACAAAAGTTAAGTCAAGTTAGCTCAAAAATAAAGGCAACTATGCTTACAATTATTTAAAAATAGCTAAAAACTTGTAAGAACGTCGGGAAGTCCATTTTAAATGAAATTTTCGATCCCATGTCTGCAAAAGTTTTACGATGTAAATACACAGTAATATAAATATCTAGCTCATTCCCCCATTTTGTTTTGTTACATAGTTTTACTTTTTCGTACCGCTATCAGATCTGGGCTCTTGTCGGTAGAGTTTCTTCCATTCTTTCTTCCGCCAGGTTTTTCCATTAATTTTCGTATTGCTAAACTGTATTTATTCTTAAACAATAAGTAGATAAATTCTGTAACAGAATAGCAATACGCATCCCGGTAGAGGTGATGTTTGTGAGCGAAGCGATATCTCGTCGAATAGGAAGGCTTAAACAGTTGGGTTGTCGCATAATTTTCTGCATACATATTTATTCAAAATAAACCATCTTCCAACTCGTCCTGATATACAGTATAGGCAGTAAAATTTAACAGCCTAATCTCGGTTAACATTATGTTACAAAATTCTATGAAGAGGTTACATAGGTAAGTAGAATCCTAATATACAAGCTGGTTTTGAACCTACGAACTATGGTTAATACAGAATTGCAACAAACAAAGGTAAAAAAGAAAAAAACTAAATTTTTCATAAAAATTTACTCTCTAATCGGTGGTGATCGGTGACTCAGAATGGAAGGACAAATTCGTGTATAATTATGTATTAAATAAGGACAAATCACTCAAATTGGGCTGGCTGGCGTGTTAACCACTACACCACGGAGGATTTTGATTTCAATAATAATATTAAAACTTACACGAGATAAATTAATTATGAAAACACGGCTTTACTCACGTTTTATTACGTCGGATCCGCCGACTAGTTTCGGTCTGTTTCGAAGACTATTATCGGGGCGAGTGAAAGGGGTGGTGACACGACTGTTACGCTTCCCTCAAAATGATGGTCTTCGTAACAGACCGAAACTAGTCGGCGGATCCAACGTAATAAAACGTTAGTAAAGCCGTGTTTTTATAATGACACTGATTTCATTACAACCTAGAGGTTCAAAATTAGCCTATACAAACAGCGTGTATATTGATCCTCGACATACCCATACTTTGCCTATGGGATCAATGCTGTAAACTCGAAAAAAATATCGTTATATTCATACAAAATTGATCAGCCGCCCGGGCAATTAGTATGGGAAAGTCAATTTTTTTTAAAGTTCCCAGCATTGATCCCATACAAAAAGTTGATCATTTTGACGGTCTGAGTCGCCCCTTTAAGGAAATTTCCCGTGTCAATTTACACGCTGTGTAAATAATAATAATAATAATTTCTATCATTCCCAGTCAGATTAAGTCCTAAACAGAGCTTCTGTAAGGAGTGACGAGCAAAGCTATCATTTGTAAAGCTCAGGATAACGGGGCGACCGCGCCCGTGTACCCTTCAGATGAAAAGCTTATGTTTATTGCAAGCATGTGTCGAGTTATCAACACCGTTATTTACGCACCGTACAGTAAACGAAAATCATATTCACTGAGTTATAACCTCTCTATTTTAGCTGATATACACATTGATTAGTGCAAGTGCGAAGTTCATACATTTCCTACTAAACATTAATTAGTAACAAATGTATGTGCTCCTGCAGTGGAGACTAACAAGAACCCGTTGATGATGATGATGATGATGTATGTACTTTGTACTTGCACTAATCATTGTATCAGCCATTAGTCAGTATATATAGAGTTTTCCATACTGGTTTGGGAGAAAAGAAAAACATAGAATATACCAACTGCTTTTCTTTCCGCGCAGACCGTAAAAGCCGGTCAAGGGATTGGGCGAAAATCTAAGGAATCACATTGATAGGCGATGCAGCAATCCATCATCACTATTTTGATTCCGCTTTCCACCTTTACGTCCATTAGGATGCTAAATGTAGATAGGGCCTGTAGGTTTTATGACCTTGGGCTCAATCTTCCCCGCAAGGGATAAAGACGTCATAATATGTAGGTATGTATGATAAGTTATAATAATGTAAAATGTAAGCAAATTTCGTAAATTACACAATAAAAATAATAATATGATCATTTGAAAACTTTAGTTGTGTAGAATAATAAAAGGTTAGAATAATGAAAGAATTACCCGGCCGTAGCTAAACTTTTCCACAATTTTTTTGTACTTCCGCAGCGGTAATTTGCCAAGCAAAATGTTGTATACCCGGTGAAATAATGATTGTTTTAGACCCTTTTTTGAACATCTTTTGCTTTGGGACCAATACTGGAAACTCAAATTTAATCGGACTGAATCATTCCTTAAAGGATCCATACCCATGAACTTCTTTACACCAATCACTATTTCACCGTGTATAGGTGACTGCAATACAAATGCATCAAGTTATTATTATATCATAACACACACAGCCATAAAATGTAAAAGCCATTTGTTCAGCTCATTGGTGGTGATGTAGTTAGAAAGAGAATAAAAAATCATTGTGGCGATTTCAAACCGCATCGCCGATCGTCATGATAACTTAGATTTTGCCAATTCCCTTCATTATATCTTTGAAGATCAATAAAGGAGGAGAAGCTACTGGAACATTTGTACTTAAATTTGCTTTACCCTAACCAAAGTAAAATAAAATATTAAATACATTTTTCTCTCAAACCAAAATAGAAGAAAATTTTAAATACATTAATAAACATAAAACAAAATAGTAAAGCAATACATCTGTAATATCGCACAAAACAAATAAAAGGTAACGAATGATATTTATCGTACAGCAAAAATATCTTTTATTCGCATTAATAAAGTCATGGCCGGATAATTAAAATCCAAGCATTCAGTGCGAAATCTATTTCTAGAAAAACATAATTGTAAAATGAAACATAAAATGATGAAATTTAATGAACGCACATCGATACATCTCTACCATGTTTTATTAGTAACGAGTCGAGCATTATTTTCGTTTCAGACGACATACAATGTATTTATTGAATAAACTATCCTGAATATTTAAAGGCCGAGCCATCGAAATCATTGTTCTGAATATTCGAGATAAAAACGCTATTGAAAATAACCATGTTTCCGCATGGACAAGGCGAATATTGCATTTTCGCTCGGATGACGTGTCAACTGCATTTTAAATAACTTAGCCAGACTCTGGCCGCCAGTATTGATTTGAGGTATTTTTGGAACTTTCGGCTTTCGACATTTAGCACTCTTTTGGGTTAAATATTGTAGAGTATAAGCCCTGTAGTAAAAAACTTAACAAACTAGAAACTCGGAGCGATCTTATATTCCACATTGACATTATGTGAAATAAATCTAATAAACGATTTTTCTTTTGTTGATGAACATCTTATCCAGATAGGTACTGGCCGTCTGTTTTGATTTAACGTACCTATTTACGGCTTTTGGCGTATACGGAGAGTTAAGTAGTTTTTGTTCTATCGAAAAAAAATCTCAATCTAAGTAATTTTTATCGAAAAAAATTATCTGTAAAATCGATGAAGAGAATCCTAAAGATTATTGTGTTATTCACAAGATGAACAAAAATTTTGGTTTTTTTTTTTAAGAATCAGTTTATTTCACACATCGGCATTATGAATTACTTAGGGATTGACTCTAGCCGCCAGAATTGATTTTAAGTTGTTTGATTTATGGAACTTTTGGTAATATTTGGTGTATTTATTAGAAGTTTTAACAAATTGGCATTATTTAAATAACTAGCTGGAAGAGACCACTTTCTAGTAATTAACACTACTCATTTGCTGTATTATAACTATGTTTTTATATAAGAAGTAAGTAAAACATAATGCTCATATACTTAACCGTAGTACTTTAAATAGCCTTCAATGAAAATGTACCCTAAACGCATTTTCATGCTACGCTAAATTGGGCTCCTAATCTATAAAATGTTGTTTCTGTCTTTGGTATTGCTTATATTAAATAAAATTATTAAAAGTTTGCATTATTTTATATCTGAAAAACCTGTGTTCTCCAAATTTGGCGCTTATATAAGACAATAATAAGCATGAGATATTATCACCCTACTCACTTTGAAAGAAAAGTCTTTACCGAACACCCTGTACGAATATAATCTGGCTAGAAATAGTCCGAGCCGACCCGGACTTGTTCCCTGATTTATTTATTGAGTGCTATTTTATAAACTTCACAAATTTTTAACGAGATGGCTCTTTTCGCAGCTAAACAGAAGTGAACTTTTCCCGCTTTCAAAATGGGGTGAAAATCACGGTGCATAAATTCTCGTCTGCTACTTTAAAAGCAATTTAATTAATTTTTTGCTAAAGCATGAATTTACAACTGTTGCAGTACTGTAGTGAATAAATGTCGGCGAAACAAAGATTTCTTAAGCTACATTGTATATTTTTAATGCGACTCATGAATCAACTTACCTATTGTACGACCAGATTCTTATTTTCCTTGTAAGTTTTATTTTTCACAACTACGTTAGTACTTTGTGCTTATAACTTACGATGCGTCAATGTACGAGAAGAAGCTTCATGTGACATGTGTATATTCTGGAGGTAGTCGTTGTTTTATGCAACAAGGTAGAATAACATTGGTACCTTCATCTATAATAGATTATAAAAAATAAGAAATATGTTTTCTACAACCACGGAGGTTTCAGACTAAGGATTGACTTTGAACATCTCCAACAGCGGCAAGTGTCGTGCATTTTATATGAAATGACCGTAAGAAAGTCGCAAAGAAAGGTCATGATTTTAATTGAACGTCATTGCGAACACACTTTACTTACTCTTTAGCACGAGTTTCTTTCACATCTTGTATTTTAATGACAACTTTTTCAAAAAAATTGTAATAGATAGATAGTACTGTGTATAAAAAAATTTCACCCTGAGTTCAAAGACGCTTCAAAAAATGGGTTCACTACGCCAGTTCCAAGCACCATATATCTAGTTACACTTTAACTATGACTACTGATCGTCCGCTTATTTGAGCTAGTCTTCTATTTAACAAGTTACATTGCACCGGTGGTTCATTTCACCTAAAGTCATTATATCCAAGTATTATTTTATGTAAAACTATTTCGTCAAAAATCCTTTCATCTACGTTACATTTGATCCAGGTTTTTTATACATATATTAGCTTTTACCCACAGCTTCGCCCGCAGTGATGTCTTTCCTCGGGAACAGTTCTATTTTCCGAAATGAAAGGTAGGAATATCCTTCTTCGTCCTTCTAACTACGTGTATGCGAAATTTCAAGAAGATTGGTTCTGTAGATAAAGCGTGAAGGGGTAACAAACAAATAAACATAAACCGTCTTATTATAAAAAAAACGGCAAAAATAGGTTTAAACCTGTTCTACCTCAGTTCAGACTTGTGATGAATCAAGTATAGTTTAGGAAATTAAACTTTGATTCATAATAAAAAATGAACTAAGTCATGATCGACTTAGATCTGAGACGATCCCCCGAAAACATATTTTATTCGTTCAATCATTCCACTACATCGTTCCAATCTTCATGATAATTGTAATTATTTTTTAATATTTGTTGATTGAAATAGTGTCGCGCAGCACGCTGAATGACAATGTCAACGTCATGAATTCGAATGAAAAAGAATTCATCTAAAGGGAACTTTCAACATTAACGTCAGAACATCTCTGGCCTAACGGTCTAGGCGTTGGTCTAAGAACCGGAAGACCCCGGTTTGAATCACAGCCCACGTTACTCTGTTTTGTAAGTTTAAAAGAATTTTCAAGGCTATTCTAGATTAAATAGAAGTGAAAATACAGGACAGAAGATGTGTGAGAGAGAAGGGGATACTTGAAGAAATTTCTAGATTGTCCCAGACCAAATGGAAGGGAAAGAAAGAGAAGGCGACAGAAAATTTATGGTTTGAATTTAGAACATCCATGATGCGATTTTGTTCGCATTCGGGGGGTATATAAGCAGTACTAGGCGCGGCGTGAGGCCAGTTAGTTGGAAAAAGGAATCCGAAGAAGAAAGAGGAAAGAAGAAGAAAAAGGAAAAACAAAAACAGTGAGTAGTAAGTGAAGTGAAAAGTGAAGTGAACAGTGCAGTGATAGTACCGCGCAAGTGACAGTTCTGCGCGAGTGACAGTTCCGTGCAAGTGACAGTTCCGCGTGAGCGACAGTTCCACGCGAGTGACAGTTCTGCGCAAGTGACAGTTCCGCGCAAGTGACAGTTCCGTGCGAGTGTACAGTGCCGCGTCAGTTCCACGTGTGAGTGAGTGCTGTGTGTACACGTTTGGCACTTAAATAAAGGCATTTTCATAAGATCGGCCTTTTTTTTTCCTATCCCCAACCCACTCACGTGACAATAGTATAAAACTTAAAAAAATAAATAAAATTGAAGTGATGAAAGATGTATATTTTTGTAATAAAATTATATATTCAAAGGTTTGATTACAGAAATCATACTTTTTTCCTGCAAGTTATTTTTTACGTAACTGTTGATAACCTTAAAAACCTGAAACGGAACGTAACTGAGCGCGCGTCGTAACAAATCGTATTTTTTCTAAAGAAACCAAATAGTAGCCCTTGAAAATTGTTTTATATTAGATTGTAAAGAGTAAATTTTCAAATTTATTGAATTAAAGGAGCCATGGTCGTGTGTACAAAAAGTAATCTTTTGTAGATGCTGATAAGGATCGCCGATAATTATGTTGGAACTAACCTCAAAGTTTGTTTACGATTATGAAATGTTCAATAAATCAATGTTTAATAAATCAATAATTCATGGTTATTGTGAAATAAAAATGATAATAATAGTGTTGAAAGTGATAAAATGATATATTTATGACATGTAAATCTTCAAATAATTAAATAATTTTACATGATATTTGTGATAGTTTTACTGCTTTCTTTGTATTTATTAAGTATTCGCTCATTGTAAAATAAGTAAATATCAAGTTTTCACGTAGATTTTAGCATCAACATTTACTGTAGTAAAAAAAACTCATTTGTTAGTTACCAAATGAGTTAGTACTGAAGTAAAACTAGTGAAATGCTGGTTTATCTTTTGACCTAGGATCATGTTTGACTTATGCGATAAACCTTTTTTTATAATACGATTTTCCGTTGTACTTGACTTGAGAACCAACTTAGAGATGGTTTAATAGTTAGTCCGCTTTTTATAATAAGACGGCATTAGTTTAATATTACTAGCTGTCGCGCGCGGCTCTGCTCGTGTTCCCTGGGGAACTGTACTTTTCTCCGGGATGAAAGGATGTATATCACAGGGATTTCAAATGATATGCAACGGTACATAATTTAATGTGTTTCATAAAAGCATACCACAAAGATAGCCGAGAAAGGCATACTTAAAAACGGAAAAATGACCCGTAATTTCCTTTATCACTTCCAATTCATTTTTTTATTTAAAAATTAATTACGTCATTCGATAAAAATATCTCTAGGCCAAACTCTCGTAGATAAATTACAGCATGAGAAAATGAACTTAAGATTAAAAGTGTTTAGGTGAAATGATGCATGGGTGAAATATCTTTCGTCATATCAAACATTTCGGGAATGGAACTACCGATGAAAATAATAATGTATGAGTCGTCATAGTTAAAGTGTTACAAGATAGAACGTGCTTGGAACTGGCGTAGTGAACCCTCAAAAAATATGTCCTGAATTCGCAAAGAAAATACGTCTTGTCTATACGCACGCCTGACGTGTTTCCCTATATTCCTCCCATCAATGTGACGCTACGCGCAGATTTTCACCGGTTGTCAATCGTGTACGCGCTACTGCGTTCGGTGGAGGGCCGGAGTTTGCGCATCGCTGCGGTCGCCAAATTGAATTAATCTTCAGCGATATTACACACAAATATATTTTTTGTATGAAATCTGAGATGATTACAAGACGTTACAGAGTTCCTTTGGAATTAAAATGTGTTTCCTTATATTCCTCCCATCAGTGTGACGCTACACGTAGATTTTCGCCGGTTGTCAATCGTGTACGCGCGACTGAATTCGGTGGAGGGCTGGAGTTTGCGCATCGCTGCGGTCGCCAAATCGAATTTATCTCCAGCGATATTACACACAAAAATTATTATTTATATATAATCTGAGATATACAAAATGTTACAGAGTTCCCTTTTGAATTGAAATATGATCAATTAAAAGGTGTTCCTCTATATTCCTCCCGTCAGTGTGACGCTACGCGCAGATTTTCGCCGTTTGTCAATCGTGTACCTACGCGCGACTGCGTTCGGTGGAGAGCTGGAGTTCGCGCATCGCTGCGGTCGCTAAATCGAATTTATCTACAGCGGTATTTCACACAAATATATTTTTATATGTATATAATCTGAGACAATCAAAAAACGGTATAAAGTTCCCTTTTGAATTGAAGTCTCCATCATCAGTGTTTTTTTGCCTCCACTGCAGGAACGCGATTCTCTCTGTACTACTTGAACCATATAAAGTCAGAGCAGTCAAGGGCTCTAGCTGGTGGCTCTGGCTTTATTGGTTTGGGTATACCAACGATGGAAAGCTTGCCTCAAAAGGGGTGCCGGGTTTCTTCCCCAACCAGATCATGCTAAGAAAATATCTTTTTCAGATTGGCCTTGGTCTTGGTTGTAATGTTGGGCTATAAAAATATAGTACCGTTAATTTAGCACTCTGCGTCACAAGTTCTATAGGAAACTACAATTTCTATACACCTATACTTAATTGAGTGGATTTGCCAAGCCCCATTACATAGTGGTGCTGGTGCAGGCGAATTCACTGCAAACCCATTGGATTTAATTGAGAGTGACAAATATCACTTGATAGCGGACGGCTCACTACGAAATCCACTCCGACTCACGTATTTATCAAACAGTCTTGCTCAGAAAGTGATCCATCGGGAACATGGTCTATTTTAATAATATTAAAACTTACGCGAGATAAATTCAGTATGAAAACATGGCTTTACTCACGGTAATCGGTCATCGTTTCGAGCCGCGCAGCGCGGGCAGCGGCGCGGGCGGCGACGCGTGAGGCGGCCCTCAGTGCTTTGAGGGAAGCGTAACCGTCGTGTCGCCACCCCTTTCACTCGCCCCGATGATGGTCTTCGTAACAGACCGAAACTAGTCGGCAGATCCGACGTAATAAAACGTGAGTAAAGCCGTGTTTTCATAATGGTCTATTTTGTTTGGAAAATCCATTGTTTAATAGATGACTAAATTGAAAAGTATTACTATTGAGTTTGATATATATTTATTATGCATAGTCTTTAGGAACCTACACTACATATTATATACTTCATCGAGTGGATTAGCCAAGTTCTATTATATTGTGGTGCTGGTGCAGGCAAATTCACTGCAAACCTATTGGATTTAATTGAAAGTGACAAATGTCACCCGATAGCGAAGGGCTCACTGCAAAATCCACTTCGATTCACGTATTTATCAAAGAGTTCGCCCCAAAAAGCGATCTATAAGGACCATAGTCTATTTAGTTTGGAAAATCCATTGTTTAATAGATGACTAAAATTGAAAATAATAAATATTTAGTTTTATATTTATTTATTATATATAGTCTATAGGAAGCTATACTACATATAATATACTTCACTGAATGGATTAGCTAAGCTTTATTATACTGTGGTGCTGGTGCAGGCAAATTCACTGCAAACCCATTGGATTTAATTGAAAGTGACAAATGTCACTCGATAACGGTCGGCTCACTGCGAAATCCACTCCGACTCACATATTTATTAAAGGGTCCAGCTCAGAAAGTTATCCATTGGGAACATAGACTATTTTGTTTGTAGAATCCATTATTTAATAGATGACTAAATTTGAAGTGAAATAAGCTTAGTTACTTTAAACATGGTGGTAAAAAAAAGTATTACTAATGAGTTTTATATTCCTTATGCTTTTAAAAAAAAAATTTTTTGTTTATAGTCGAATAGAAAAAAAACCAATCATTTTACAAAATAACTCTAATCCGCTCAACTAAGATAACTAACTCAATAATAATAATGTTTTGCTCCTCCAACGACGATTGCAAGTTGTTTACAACTTTAAACTAGATAATTTTATTTTCTTACCAACGCTTGTTAGTCAGTTAGCTCCTTTATGGTTTAAGCAAATATAAAGTATATTTTTATGATCTCATATTATTAGTGAATGAAGACCTCCGTGGCGCCGCGGTTAACACGCCAGCCTGCGACACGAGAGGTTCCTGGTTCGATCCCCGGTCAGGTCATTATGGGAAACGTATTGTTCTCTAGAGATTGACATTAAGAAAAGCGGAGCTGCGGGCAAAAGCATAGATATTAAAATTATTTAGGAAAAGGCACGAGCTCTGGCAAATGTTCTGGCAACCTGATTCCCAAAAAGTCAATGGTTGATGGCGTTAGGTCCACTGCCAGTTACCTAACCAAATCAGAATTTGTTTAAGTGTAAAAATGATACTATGCATTCACTGAAAGATAAAAATGTAATTCACAAAATGCAATAATCAAAAATGCTTGTTGTTACCCGCCACTTCGCCCGCATGATATATAGCCTATGTCCTTCTCAGTACCATAAACTATGTGTATGTAAAATTTCAAGATGATCGGTTCAGTAGATACGGCGTGAAAGTGTAACAAACAAACAAATAAATAAACAAACAAACAAACTCACTTTCGCATTTATAATATTAGTTGGGATTGTAATATGAATATCCATTCAATGCGCATGAAGCGCCATATGTGTATAGTTAGTACTTAACTGTAACTTATATGAAACTTCATGGACACGTCAAAGATGATACTACCAGGCTAGTTGTAAATAAATCCAGAATTTTCGAGTGAAACGATAATATTTTCATAAATATTCTGTTTTACGTCTCCCGTTTTGTGAGATCGCGTTTGCCGCAGGAATGATACGCGAATCAAGTTTCGAAAAAGCTGCTCAGCCAAGTGTACCGACCGACAGCTCGTGAAAATACGATTTTCTGTACTTTACACTGAAGCAGCAAACATTCACAGACTTGAAAAACTAAGCATTTTTGCTATTTAGAAACGCACGGAGAAGAGTGCGCTTAAGGCGCTTCGACCAGCCAATTAGCGCCACCCCTCATTTTATTTCTTTTAGTCCTATATAAGATCAAATTCAAGAAATCAACGAAAGTACTTTGGTAGTATATAACTTGTAATATTTTTTTTTTGACTTGATAATTTAAGAGAACTACTCATTACCGTAGCCGTAATGAGCAGTTAAAAATGATGATATTGATGAAAAATTTTACTAAAAATCAAACAACCACAGGAACTGCATTCATAATATTATTTCATGTAACAAATAGTTTATACAAGGTACTGGAGCAAAATAAGGCCTGAAATGTAATAAAGCCTGCCTGAAATATAATGGACTAATTGCAACAGTGTAAACGTCTTGGTTAATAAAAAATAACATACAAAATGATAATGAAAAGCTGACACCATTTCACTACCTATATATAAATTATATATTTATTTTAAAAAAGATTAAAAATTTTGCGGTTAATAAGGCCTATGTGCAACGCGCAATAAAGCCTATTCCATTGACAGAAGCCGATTTTGCTGAAAATGTTGTTCATACATAAATAAGTAAACAACGATGAAAGCTTTCAGTTTAAATACAATTAGTAAATAATTTCTTATGGTTTGACACTTTTTCGAAAAAACGAAAATGGATGGGCTTTAATAAAGTACCCGGGCCTTATTAGACTGCCTTGTACGTGACTTTTGTTTAATTTGTAGTAAAAATAATGACGCATGAACTCATGTATTTTATTTATAAACAGGTTTAAATTTATAGGAAGCATTACAAACTGATCTAAAAATATTACTTTTTTCAAGCAATAATGATATAAAGAGGTTCGAAATTAAGTAGGCCTTATTTGTATGCAGTACCTCATATACACTATGATAGGATAAACATCGTTATCCTGGAAACCGTTAAATATAATGCATAATCGAAGACCAACCACGCAATATTATGTGACTAGTCAGGCATCGTTCTAGACCACGCATGACTGCGCGAATTGGCTGGTCAACACGACGGAGCGTCAACAACTGTATGTATGTATTCTGTGACTTCAGCATACAATGGAGCTCAAACTAAGTAGGCGTAGTTATTAGTCATCGATCATCACAGAATCACCACGAAAACTGTATTCATAATTCTATTTCATGTTACATTATTCATAAACTTTCTTTTAGCCTATTTTGCTTCCCACTGCTGGGCATAGGCCTCCCCCTACTGTTTCCACTCATCACGATCCAAGGCTACTTTCTGCCATTCGCTTGAAAAACCATCTTTTCATATACAAATATTATAAATACGAAAGTAGGCATTAAGTGACTCTGCCTGTCTGTCTCGCTTTCACGCCAAAACTAGTGAACCCATTTTAATGACATTTGGTACACAGATAGCCTGAGAAAGTACACAAGCTACTCTTAAATTGTAAATAAAAGTAATAGTGTGGTAAAAAGGATATACTATCATTATTCAACACGGACGAAGTCGCGGGCTCGGCTAAAAATGTATATGCTTATAAAATACGATGTTTTGTTTTGTTTCTTTGTTTTTGTGTTTATTTGAAGTGATTTTGTGTTATACCATGTAGTGATAGAAAATTACAACAATAATAATTAATTTATATATATTATCATGGGCCTTATCCGTCTTTACAGACGTTTTAAACAATGTCACGTCGACGACACGCTTTTTCGTGGCTGTATAGCCCGATTCGAGAACGGTAAGATCTTCCGCACACCGGACATGAGAAACCGCCTTCAGCCGAATCGTTGGTTTGGTGTCTCTTATTTCTCCGATCTTCTAAAGTCCGGAACCATACATTATCGTGCAAAACTCCTCCTTCAAAAAATAGTTTGGTGTAGTAATAATAAAGCGAATGACAAGAAAAATATTTAGATATCAGATTTCATTACTTTTCGGTTTAACTCATTACCGCTGTCTCCACGATTTTGTATAATTCAATTGACCAGCACTCGTAGCATGGCACCCGCTACACCGTTTATATTACGTGATCTTAGATTATATAAAATCTAGATAGACTCTTTTAGCCTAAAAGCGTAGAAAAAACTAGCGACCGACTCATAGTCGGTCGCACACACACAGCTACCAATTTGACGGATTTTGAGAGCATAAGTTGACAGGACGCGTGTGATAACACAAAGCTGTCACGCACACAAGCCTTGAAAGATTGGCCGATTTTTAAACATTTAAATAAAGGCATGACGGTATCTAGAGAGTATATAGTCAAAGCGCGTGATAAACTATCATTTCGCTCTTAAATATTACTGAAAACAAGATGGTGATAGTCGATAAACGTTGTCGCGCTTGCCATGCTACGGGGGCAGCTTAGAAATTTACCTAATACTGCAGAAACTTTTAGATACTGAGATACCATAAAAACTGATCCAGATGGGATTCATCTTTGATTGAGTCGGTTATTTCAAGAAATGCAAACATCTTCCTTTCCAATAAGTATTATCATTATCATTATCATTATCAGGTCTTTCTAGTCTCCACTGCAGGAGCACGACCCTCTCTGTACTACCAGAGCCATATATTAGCTTGAGTAGTCAGAGGATTAAAAAAGCAAAATTTATAATTGTTTTACCTAAGCCTAAAGATAACAACAATGTTACCTATTTAATATTTGTCATTAGAGAATAACTATCAAATCAATCCAAAATCTTTCTAGACAAATGAATCCGGAGTGGAGACGGCGTTCGGCTCCAAAACGCTTTTACATTGATTAAGATTTCCCTTCAAATAATACTTCAATAAGTAATTCAAATCATAATAAAATAAGTATAAAAATGCAATGTTTATAATTGTTTTTCCTTCTTAAAACCATAAAAGATTATTAATAACAATATGAAAAAGGTATTAAATCAGCCGAAATCTTTCCAGACGTAATAAATAGTTTGGCGGACAAATGACTTCGGAGTGGAGACGGCGTTCGGCTCCATAACGCTTTTACATTGATTAGGATTTCTCTTCAAATAATACTTCAAGACCCGCTCGCTGTAGGCACTCAATTTTCAAGAAAGCTCAGATCAAAATCTGGATTGTTCGCCTTTTTCATTGTCGATGACTACTCGTAATAAACTATAATTCTTAGATCTGGAATTTAGTTTTCCGTCTTCATTGTTTCTTTAATAATCGAGCAAATGAGAAGAAAGAGGTTAAGATTGCAGATTTCGTTACTTCTCAGTTTAACTCATTACCGCTTTCTATGACTTTTTATAATTTAATTGACCAGTGTAGAAATTTACCTAATAGCGCAGATTTAAATAAATAATTGATGACCACTCTATAAACTATAAGAATTATTAGATCTGGAAATCAGTTTTCAATAACAATTTTTTTATTAATAATTGGCAATATTCCCGCGACTTCGTCCTCTTGTATCGTTTTCTCGTTTTCTTTAAATATTACTGTTTGAGTGATACTATGACATGTATTATTAGACTTCTGTGGTGCAGTTAACACGCCAGCCTGCAACATGAGGCGTCCTGTATTCGATCCTCGGTTATGATTTAAAATGATCTTTTTCAGATCGGCCTGAATCTTGAATGTTTGTTCGCTAGATCAATACCAAATATATTGTAAAGAACAATATTTGGTATTGATCTAGCGATAATTTATATTCATATTCTCAACAAGAATACCAACAACTTTTATTGACCAAGTATGAAATTGAGACTAAATGTTCATATGTATGTTTGTATTATAAAAACTTTTCTTAAAAGCTGAACAAGGCCACACAACACGCGTTCGCTGATTCACTTACTACATGTGCGCTGTTAGGCGCTGTTGTTCAAACTGCAGTGGAAACTTCGTTTAATACGCCAGAAAACAGTTCACTACACCCTGTAGATGCTTTTATACTTATACGGGATTTTAATGTGTAGTGCTCCAAGCATAAATGTTTGTATGCATGTTTGTAGGTATTGTAAAAAAAAATCCTTAAAAGCTGAGCAAGGCCACACAACACACGTTCGCTGATTCACTTACTACACGGGCGTTAGGCACTGTTGTTCAAACTGCAGCGGAAACTTCGTTAGCTGCGGCTGAACGCTAATGCGCCAGAAAACAGTTCACTACACCCTGTAGCTGCTTTCATACATATACGGGTTTTTAATTTGTAGTGTTCCAAGCATAAATGTTTGAATAACACCATAGATGTCATGTCAGTAAAGTAATGCAAAGAAAACAATCAATTACAAAAATATGACCTATCTTATTTTCGCGATCTGTACACATTTGAAAAAAATACTTGTTTAAAATATCATGTTTGAGACATTTTGTAATTTGAAAAAAACATATTTTCACTGCCTAAGATAAGAATAAGAAGAATTAACCCATAAGAATATTATTGAATGAACCTAACGTTCATAAAAATACATTAATACATATTATCACGAGTTTATCCCTTATGGGGTTGACAGAGCCATAGGCCATAAAACTTAAAGACCACGTTTAGCATGCCAGTGAATGTCAAAATGGAAAGCGGAATCAAAAATAGCGATGGATTGGTAGCCGTATCGTCTATTAACGTGATTCCTTAGATTGTTGGCCAATTCCGTGACCGGCTTTTACGGTATGTGCGGGAAAAAAAGCAACTGGAATATTCTATGTTTTACTTTTCCCCTAAACTAGCAAGGAAATGGAGAAAATAAGTAAAACAAATCCGTTTTATCTCTAATTTGTTTGACCGTTATGTCAAAAAAACAAGGTTTGATTTTTCCAAACGACTTACTTCCGATTAACATAATATTACGCAGAAATGTTTATGAATCCATCATTTAAACTTTTTCCCAGTCGGGGCACTCATGAATGTTTAGTACACCATCAATATCAATACAGGTAAGATCATTTCGCAAATAAAATTCGGTGAAGTTTTATAACTCTTGCTTCGTAATAAATTATTTGGAGGTGCTATTATATGGAAAATAAATGAAAAAGCGTTTAGCATGAAAACAAGTTTAGTAAAAAATATATTTTTCGCTTAAAATTTTTATTGTTATGATTAGGAAGGAGGTTTTTTCCTAGCAAGCAGATTTCTTTTAATATATACGCAATTGGGTATAGATAATGTATAGGTACGCAGGAAAAAATAATCAAGTCGGAATACCTAGGTATACATACATAATACATATGTACATACAGTTAGATCTTTAACCTATTGTGATTGTGGCGCATGAAACTTAATAACTTATTTTTTATAGGTTATTATCAGTATGTATGTATTAAGGTCGACTACACTTTGAATATGTACCACAATAATGTAGATGAAGTCGAACAGGTTTCAGATTGCTCAAAGCAATATTGATAAGCTTAAGAGCAATCTAATAGGCGTAGAAATTCGAGAGCAAGATTATCAAATGTTTGATATCAGGTGATTTATTGTTCAATAATTCCTTAGGTCTTTGATATACCATAAATACAACAACTTAACAGGATACACGTTGATAACATGTGGATGATTCGACAATTAATGATTTAATAATTTATTGAAATTAAGGGTGCATTTATAATCATTTGACTGTAGGTATTAAGAACAAATTGATCTTCAATATAAAAAACAAATCAAATTATTACATACTGCTATCAAACTAAATTTTTATGATTTTTCAAGAAACTTTAATTTATCTTTCATGCGTAGAATTTAGAATATATCCGTCATGTTGGTCTGGAAGCAAAGAACATATATTTGAATGTACCAGCTGCTTTATGTTAGCCATACAGGTTGGTTTGAACGCTATTTCGATTTCAATTTCGACCTATATGTTCTAGGTATATCTAATATTAACAACCCAGAGTCGATAAATTCATAATTTTTTCATACATGTATTAAGCAATAAAATCACATATACACGGAAACACCCAAGAATCTACAATTCGGAATTCAGAATCCTAAAATGCGACCGTCACCTGAGCCCTCATGTCAATAAATGCAGAATGTGAGATGCACCTCTCAATATCACGCCAAGCGAGCGCCTCTCGAGTGGATTTCATTGTTTTCTAATGGCGCTAGATCCTAAATAAATGTTCCGAGAATCAAACATATATTTTCATAAAGTCGGAAGATTTCCTCTGGAGAATTCTGTCCCATTCTTTGTGAATATTAAATGGATGAGTGGCTTTTGAGAACATAGTTTAAGTGAGTTTTATAAATAAACAAAACACACGAAAACACCCAAGAATCAACGACTCGGAATTCAGAATCCTAAACTGCGACCGTCACCTGAGCCCTCATGTCAATAAATGCAGAATTTGAGGTGCACCTCTCAATATCACGCCGAGCGAGCGCCTCTCGAGTGGATTTCATTGTTTTCTAATGGTGCTAGATCCCAAATAAATGTTCGGAGAATCAGACATATATTTTCATAAAGTCGGAAGATTTTCTCTAGAGAATTCTGTCCCGTTCTTTGTGAATATTAAATGGGTAGAGGTGAATTATTTGGCTTTTGAGAATATAGTTTAAATGTGTTATATAAACAAAACACACAAAAACACCCAAGAATCTACGCCCGAAAATCTGAATCCTAAAACGCGACCGTCACCCGAGCCCTCATGTCAATAAATGCAGAACTTGAGGTGCACCTCTCAATATCACGCCGAGCGAGCGCCTCTCGAGTGGATTTCATTGTTTTCTAATGGTGCTAGATCCCAAATAAATGTTCGGAGAATCAAACATATATTTTCATAAAGTCGGAAGATTTTCTCTGGAAAATTCTGTCCCATTCTTTGTGAATATTAAATGGATGAGTGGCTTTTGAGAACATAGTTTAAGTGTGTTTTATAAACAAAACATACGAAAACACCCAAGAATCTACGACTCGGAATTCAGAATCCTAAACTGCGACCGTCACCTGAGCCCTCATGTCAATAAATGCAGAATTTGAGGTGCACCTCTCAATATCACGCCGAGCGAGCGCCTCTCGAGTGGATTTCATTGTTTTCTAATGGTGCTAGATCCCAAATAAATGTTCGGAGAATCAGACATATATTTTCATAAAGTCGGAAGATTTTCTCTAGAGAATTCTGTCCCGTTCTTTGTGAATATTAAATGGGTAGAGGTGAATTATTTGGCTTTTGAGAATAAAGGTAGTTTAAGTGTGTACTATAAAGGACTAGCTGTTACCCCCGGTTTCGCTCGCGCAATATATAGCCTATGTCCTTCTTAGTACCCTCACCTATGTGTATACAAACTTTTCATGATGATCGGTTCAGTAGATAGGGCATGAAACCGTAACAAAGAAACAAATAAACGAACTCACTTTCGCATTCATAATATTAGTTAAGAAGAATTTTACTTACATTTGTTCGTGGTTGTATCATATGCTGAATTTAACTTTTTGGCCCAAAGATTTCACAACAAGCAGTTACTTTACTGCTTTTGTAATTTTATAGCTATTTTGCAACTCCGGACGTTGTCCTCACTGGGATGGGTGACCACAAGTGGCATAAAAGTATCTCGACCTCGACCGTGCATCGGAAGACACATTAAGCTTTTGGTCCTTCATTGATGAGAGCTTTTAAGCTATGGCTTTCAGCTTTAAAAAATCTAACACTAGTGTTGGCCACTTACATATACACACAAGAAAAACAAAAAACAAACATAGATAGTTTGTGGGATTTTTTTTGTAATAAACAAGAATTTGGTCTACTCTTTAAGAAACGTCTGAACATCACTGTAAATATGATACTTTTTAAATAACTGTAACACGTGAAGAGTAATGATTGGTTGATTGTATAACAAATTCCAACGATTTTGATTATAATTGTTGATTAACAATTTACTTAACGAGGTCAATTAGGGATAAAAGTCTCTGCCAGAAAATGCACATTCGCGCAAGCGCCTTGCGTCGTCTTACGAATTTTTAATCAAACGAATCAGTCGGTCACGTGACCTGCCGCGAGTTTAACATTTTTTCCCATGACAAAAAGTACACACCGCCGCTAAAGAAGTTCTCACTCCAAAAATTCGTCAATTTCGCAATAACGAACCGTTTCGTCAATAATCACTCCAGAAGAGAAACCACAAAGTCGTGACTGAGACTGTCTCGATCTCGATATTTGTTTTCCCAAGAGCGTCTTCACTGAACCAATAAATAATCTTCAAAAGGAGTCTATATCATTATCTTTGTTAACGTACGTTCTTTGTCTAATGCTGTGCGTCGCTCTGTCGTTTTATGTTGGAATGACATGTATAACATTTATATCATTATTAAAAATTAAATTTAGGACTCAAGTATGTTGGTTTGGTTTTCGTGTATTTACCTATGAGGTCAACAATCAGTCCTTTTTAGGGTTCTGTAGTAAACTAGGAACCCTTATAGTTTCGCCATGTCTGTCTGTCCGTCCGCGGTTTTACTCAGAGACTATAAGTACTAGAAAGCTATAATTTGGTATGGGTATGTATAATTCGGTATTTGCCTAATGTTAAGATTATATAAAATGTGTTTCTTATGATACTAATTTCTATCTAAAAACACTATAAAGATCAATTTTAATTTGATATCGATTCGTGAATGTTCTTAAAAAGCTTCTTTAAAGTTGGGTAAATAGGACCATTTTTAAAGTATGAAAATCTTAAATTACAATTATTATACTGTGTTGTAGTCCGCTAAATTTAAAGCCACTTTTATTATGAAACCATTACCACAAACGTAATATTTCGTATAGCTACCAAACAAAGTTCTCACGCCGCCCATACAAAATACAAAGTTGTGACGTCACAAATATGTAGGCATTTCAGCAGTGCGTTTTCACGTCTAAAAAGTAACGTCTAAAAATATGTCTTTAAAACTTCTATATCTGAAAAAGTTTTTTGTTTAGAAATGAATTTCTGTCACTATTGTGTTTATTTTTGGCGGGTCTTTACATAGCGACACGAAAAATTTTTTAGTCAAGTAACCAATTATCATGCCAAAAAAGTAGTAGAAAAATATTTGGAAATATTTTTTTTTAACGTAGCACACATACAAGTAAAGAGGAAGTTATATTTTTTTTTCTGTACAAACCCGTCGTGTTGGGTATCGTTAAAAAGGTATTTAAAAAACATTGTGAGGTTGAGAAGAATATTAAATATACCTATACTAACAAATCAAACAGATTGAGCTAGACCCAAAGTAAGTTCCCGACCTGTGTTATTGGATGCGAAAGTGAGTTTTTTTGTTTGTTACGCTTTAACGCCGTATCTCCTGAACCGATCATCATGAAATTTTGCATACATATACGTTCGGGTACTGAAAAGGACATAGGCTATATATCACACCGGCGAAGCCGCGGGTAAAAGCAAGTTAAATATACAGGAACAAATCACATGGATTGAGCGAGCCCCACAGTGAGTTTAATGGAAATCAATTGGAATTCGGTAATAGTACATTACTGCAGAGGCCGGGAAGTAAGGGATTGCCGGACGAGTATAGTTTTCAAGGCCGAGCGTTAGCGAGGCCTTGACAATAGTTACGAGTCCGGCAATCCCTTTCCCGCCGAGGAAAGTATAGAGATTTTCTCAATAAATGTGAGGAAATTTAACTTAAAGTTACACATAAACTTACATGCCTTAAATATTTCCCCTTACTAGGTATTTGCCGGTAGTAATTTTTCCACTTTCAAGTTTCAAATTAGGCGAAGAATGATCATCATTTATGTGTAACTTTAAGTTAAATTTCCTCACATTTATTGAGAAAATCTCTATACTTTCCTCGGCGGGAAAGGGATTGCCGGACTCGTAACTATTGTCAAGGCCTCGCTAACGCTCGGCCTTGAAAACTATACTCGTCCGGCAATCCCTTACTTCCCGGCCTCTGCAGTAATGTACTATTACCGAATTCCAATTGATTTCCATTAAACTCACTGTGGGGCTCGCTCAATCCATGTGATTTGTTACTTAAAATCCATTGCAGTGTTGCTTTCATCACTAAAACTCATTTTGAACCGTTTCATTTCGAATAAATAACCAACTTTGCACATATTTACCGAAAACAATCAATGTCAATCAATTACTGCAAAGCGTTAATCACAAACTACGAAGAAGATACTATTACTAGTATCAGACGACCGACTGCCATATGTTTTCTCTAGGCAATAAGGATCATAGACAAATAATGGAGTGAGGGTGAAAATGAAAAAAATGCCATACAATTCCTTTTGAGTTTCTATGGGGGGCCATAAATTCAAAGTCAATTGACGTGTGTTCTATGCCCTAAAATCCGTAAAGGCAGTTTTTCGGCAGTGGCGTTAATCACTACGGGTATAGTGAAAATAACAGATCTCCCGAGTTTTTAATTTTTTTATTTTCAGTTGTCAATTCCAGCAAAGGAAACAATGCCCATAGAGCCCAGTCATATTTTTCACAAAAAATTTAATAGATCATAGATTATTGTTTTCTTCTCTCGCAACGAAAATTAAGCATATTTTCGTATGATCACATATCGATATTTTAATGAAATTGTAGTTATATTCACGTATTATATGCATTTTTTAAAAATGCAGTGGTAGTAAACTGGCTGTATGACAAGTGACATAATTTACGTTACATAGATTAATTAAAAAGTTTTGAGCAGCGGCCGGGAAGTAATTTTCATACTTATTTCCTGGCCTAGGCCGGCAATGCGATGAATGAGCCAAGAATTACAAACTTCCGGTCTTCTTTTTACTACAGTAATGCCTACATTTCCGAGCATGTTTGAGAAAAATTTAATTACAAGACTGATGCAGTCAGTAATGTAATCTTACAATATCGGGACACGTAAAATTAAATAAAAGCTTGTACAATAATATTATTATCTTAATATTTATTCAACTTTTCGTCGAAGACCAATTAAATCAAAGTAAAGTAGCTTCAGATTGCGCATTCAAACGGCAACGCATTGCAGTGAGTACAGTGAAAACAGCAGTACTACACACGAGTAGCATTTAACCGCTGGTTTGTAATTATTGTGATTGTGCTACGTTTCGTCTCGTCAGACATCGTAGCGAGCCAAGTTCGTACTTAATTGCAATACGTTAGACAGTTTTCAACGTAAGTAAGTTGCTTACTCGTTGTACGATTTGCTGAGTGAACGTATCTAAGGGGAAGCATGAATTTTTCGAGTCCAGTGATTGCTCCCACATGAAATAAATCATTTGAATGAAAACGGTAATAGGTATCAATTTAAATTTGTTTGTTTCACGTACATAACTCTTCAAACTAATATATGAACATCTGCCTGCAATATAAAGTTAAAACATTAAGTTTTTTTTTTAGAATTTTTGTCAAAAATGACCACTTTTGGAGAAAAGATTCATGTTCACACTGTAAACAGTTGTTCATAAAATAGTTTAAAGGGTTATTTGGGCCTTGCAAAACAAAACTGTTAATGTTGTTTCTTCTTCTTTATAATAATTTATTTTAGTAAAATTTTGCACACAGAAAGTTATTTCCCAACTTAAAACATACACCTACTACTTTTTACCCCGGAAAAGTTTTCTTTCCCTAAAAATTGATATTAACGTGAGTAGAGTTGTGGACGAAAGCTAGTAATTTATATTTGCCAATGACATACAGATAACATCAGGACGTCACAAATAGCGTGACCTAGCTTGCTGCCTGGATCTCTGTGACGATCGCAGACATATTGGAGATGTCCTAGATCTGTGACAGACAGATTACAAGATACACATGATACGCGGTCGTGACATAAGAAAAACCGAATAGGAAAATCGAACAAGTCAAAGATTTTCAAATGGGATATAATTTTCGATTTTTGAACGTCATATTTTTTTATTATTTTTATATATACCTACCAAAGTGATATAATATGAAGTACGTACTGCGTGCGTTTTGGATCGACCAGTGGTACGAAGAATATTTCTAAAGAAACTCGATCCAAAAAGACAAACAAATAAATAAGACTTTTTCTTTTAACAGCATTTGGGTGATTTTATTTGTAACATTGATATAGATGATTTAAATGACAAAATTGAAGCTGGATTTTCTAGTAAAGAATAAAAGCGCCAAGGAATGTTAAGCATTCTTAGGCTTGATTTCCATTTAAATGGTCGTTACAATTGGGATAAACTAGCTGGGGTTTCTGTAGGAATATCTAAACAAAAAAAAAAAAGCTTTTTGTTAGTACCCACTGCAGGAGCACGACCCTCTCTGAACTACCGGAGCCATATATAGTACAGAGCAGTAACAGAGCAGTCAGAGGCCTACACTCTTCCAGGAGTGGTCCTATTTTACCTTGCCGGGTCCTATTCTACATACACGGCATGAAAAAAACAATTAAACATGAAAATGATGATATATTGTACATTTTCTCATGTATATGTTTGTGTATGTTGTGTTGTGTGTATCATTTTTAACGTTCACGTCGTTGACCGCTTAACGCCCAACTTTTCACTCGTAACCATGTTTGAGTTCTGCCCCAGTATTTCTAGTTTGACAACTTTTGTTTGACAGAAAACTGGGCAGAACTAAAATCAGACCTTTCGAAGGCTGGACGGGACGACGATAAAGCAAACTCCCTTGACTCGTGTGTTTGTTTAGGCTTTTGGATACATATGTTGAATGTGACGGATTTTGCTATATTTTTTTTGCGACATGAGCAACTAAAGTTTGGGCATGAATAATATGTATGTTTTGGTTACTTACACTAGTAATGTGGAATTAAAGATCGAGTTTATTGGTGAAGTGAAGAAGAATTTAATTTTGATTTAGGTTATAAATCTTGATTTGGTTTAAACAAATAAAACTCTTAATGTGTGTGCGCTTGCCCAACTTATTTTTGAAATAAAAACTTCTTAAGACGCGTTGGGCATTTTTGACATGGAAAAAAGTCATTGAATAATTAAAAAATACACGCGTAATTTTTCAAGTTTAACTTCTATCTGCTCTCCCATGCAATTGTATTTTATTTATTTTCTGTTTATGAAAATTAACTTCTTTTGACGCGTTGAGTACTTTTTGGTTAAACAATAAATCATGGAACTCGCGTCATTGTCACCAAACGTGTTGTTTTTCTTGGGTGAACTCAAGTTACTTAGTTTTCACTTCTATTGGCAGTCCCCAAAGACTGCCCCGCATATTTTTTTTCTTTGATATTTGTGAAACTAACATGTGATAAAGTCATTATGTATAACAACGGATCACTCACGTGCTATTTTGTCGGGAGTGTTACTTCCGGATCCTCCTCGCGCGTCCCGCACTCGCCTTAAAAAAGGGCTCCTGCCGAGTCCGAAACTATATTCGGCAATCCCGACAAAATAGCACGTGAGTGACCCTTTTTTTTTTGTTAGCTTATTATGTCCCACTGCTGGGCAAAAATCTCCCCTTAATTTCTCCAAGTGTCTCTGTCCCTAGCCTAAGCCCGTTGATATACATAATTATATATATATATATATATATATATATATATATATATATATATATATATATATATATATATATATATATATACCATCTTATTATAATTTATTCATCATTATCATCAACAGGTCTTTGTTAGTCTCCACTGCAGGAGCACGACCCTCTCTGTACTACCAGAACCATATATTAGCCAGACGGGTTGGAGAGGTATCTGGGTTAGAGAGTTCTCTTTTATGGTCAATAATTTATTGGTTCGATTAAATCCATTAAAAATTGCTAGCAAGCTGAAGCTCCGTTCATGACAGTTTGTAGAGCAAGTCACCCGCTGCGCAAATTGGCGGCTGTTCAGGCTTCCTGGCTTTTACAGCCTGATTTGAAATATGGCTCGCCTTCGCAGCTGGAGACAGTTATTGGATTCCGCCATCATGTCTCTGTTTATATCACGTATGTCGGGAAATATGAGCTTTTATCGGATAATTAATAGAGCTGTTAAATGAATAAATTGATTAGTTTTTTATTAAAGGTGGGTATAATATCTCCGATTTCGTGGGCTAGCAATCCTAAATTTTTTTATTGAATTTTCTAAGTTTTTTTATTTTTATTTTATTTATTCAGGTACACCAACAGTATTTACATATTACATTAAAAATACAATGTTTACTTATTGCTAAGTTCTAATGTATACACCAATAACAGGTATACACGACATTGACTAAAAACAACTAGACTTACAATATAATCGTAAGTACTCATAAACTAACTGTGGTTATTGATAAGCTTCCGCATTTTATCTTTAAACACCCTCAAACTATCACTATATAATATCTAACTCCTCAAAATCCCGGGTAAGTAGATTGTACGTGCTGCACTGAGGTTCTTCTGGTATTTAAAGTTCTGGGTGAGTAAGTGAAGTAAAGGTATATTTTAGTCGTGTTCTACGAAACAAATTCTAGATGTTACATGTTAAATATTCACCAAATTAAAAAAAAAATCTAATATATTTTTTTCTTCCTCTTTTGCGAGCGTTTTTTTTTATTGCATCCTCAGATGTGAAGTGTTGGAGCCCAGGCATTAGGTTGACAACACTTCTGCTTTGATATGATTTGGCTTAAGAGAAAAATACTTATTTACCCTAAAATAATTTTAAATTGGCTCTTCTCTCAACTTTTTCTGCGTAAATTATAGCCTACGTTAATTTCCGACAATGTGGGTACATACATGTTGCTGGGTAGCTATACATGAAATCATTTTTAAAAAGCAGTAGTTTATGAAATTATCCATTACAAACAAATATGAATCTATGCGTACTAGTATTAAAAATAAAAAAATTAGGTAACAAAAGAAAAAGACTATATTAAAACTTAATATATTAAGCATAACAATAACAAAAATCTAAAAGTAGTTTTACCTTTAAAATGTCACATAAAAGTAATCTATGAATAAAAAAGCTTTGCAAAGTAATAATGTAGGAATTTAATGAAAAAGAAAGAGTATAGAAAAATTTCTATGCTGCTTTACAGTTTGTTTGAAGAAATTTTCAACACTTATTCTCTTCTTTATTGTTTTCCGTAAAAAGTCGTGAAAGAGTCACTTTATGACTGCAATTTGAAACTATGTTGAAAAATTTTGTAGGTACTCGTTGTTTGTCATTCATAGACTCTTTACGTAATGGACGCTTTAAATTCGGTGCGAGTTGACTCTCAAAGTGAAACATACAAACTACATTGTAGCGTTGTAGTGTTATATAGTGTTGTATCTTTTCATTTGTGTCTGTCTGTCTATCTGTCTGTCTGTCTGTCTGTCCGCGGTTTTACTCAGAGAAAGCTGTAATTTGGTATGAGTAAGTATATTAATCATGGCAAAAAAGTCGTAGAAAAAAATCTTTAAAAAAATTTTTTTTTTTTGGGTAGCTTCCATACAAGTAAAGTGGGGGAGTATTTTTTTTTCTACTTACCCATCGTGTGGGGTATCGTTAAAAAGGTCTTTGAAAAATATTGTGAGGGTGAGAACACCATTTTTCGAGTAAAGTGATTTTTATCACAGACGATTCTTATTTTCTTTCTTTAGAAAACTACTTTTTTATAAATTACTCGCCAGTTTCTTGCAAAAAAATTATCTAATAAAAAGGTTTTAATACTCTCCAAAAAATCCACAATACAGTTAAATCAAGCTCATTTTACCTTCAAAGATACCGTAACATTTTCTTGTCAGGTAGACATAAAAATGCCTTTCTATGGAGTATTCCGGTGTCATAAGCCGGTCTTATACATGACTATCCAGTTACTTGCGTATACTAACGACACTGCTCCCGCTGCAGTCCCTTCCCTCTTAACCACTCCGCATATACATGAAGCCTTTTTATAGGTCATCAACCTGGGAACGCTAGGATCTATGGTGCATACAATTACTGGAAGTGATATCGTTAGGTAAGAAAAGGCACTTTAGGAGTTGATTATCACAGTAAATGTTTATTTTAGTTCGATTTTGTAGATAGTAATTTAATTTAATTGTAGTTAGTTTTTATAAAGCTACCAGACAGTAACATCCCTTACGATAGTACTTTATTTCTGCTTGAATGTATCCTTACGCTTTCAATGTGTTTGCAGTATTTGATAAAGTAGCAAACAAATAGACGTGTCCAATGACCAGAGGGCTGGCAATTTCTTTGCCCAAATAATAAGCATTGCCATACAACGTAGCCATGCTGTTAGCCTTCTGAGAACACTTCCGCAGGGCAGTGATTTGCGAGACATCTTTTATTCATAGCAGTTTATTTGTTAATATAGATTATTGTTACTTTTAATAGCTAACATTTTATAAAAAATATATACCAACTTTATCATTTAAACATAGTCGTTTGGATTCTTAAGATTACATGATTTAACGGAAGAAAAAGAAAAAAGTAAAACAAAGATATTGAAAATCTAATAATTACTGCGTGTGTGACGGTATGTGTATGGGCATAACCATGTTTGGTACCTTGATGACTTGTTAAATTTCCGACAATGTAGCTATCTACATATGAACTCATTTTAAAAAAGCAGTAGTTTATGAAATTATTCATTACAAACAAATGTAAATCTATGCGTACTAGTATTATAAATAGGTGACAAAAGAAAAAGACTATTAAAACTTAATATATGAAACACAACAATAACTAAAATCGAAAAGTAGTTTTCCTTTAAAATCTCACTAAAAACTAGTCAATGAATAAAAAGGCTTTGCGAAATAGGAATTTAATAAAAAGGAGTTTAAGTAAAGGAAAAATTCTAAGCTGCTTTACTTACAGTTTGAAGAAAATTTTAACGTTTGTTCCCTTCTTTATTGTTTTCTGTAGAAAGTCGTGAAAAAAAGTTCCTGACAATATCTTGTTTGATAAAGGAGAAAACAAAAAAATATACATACCTTTTTTGGTTTCTCATTTATGAAGTATAATCATTTAACACATTCGTTAGGATATTAAGATTACATGACGTTACAGACAAAAAGGTAAAAAAATATATTGAAAATGAACTTCTAGGCATTCTACCAACACGTTAGAGCGACACAGGAAATGACGCGGATAGAAAACCGCATACTGGTTCAATTTACGGCCGCCATCGCGCAAGCAAGTTTCTAGAAAGAAAGTCTGTCTTATTAGGAATAATTACTGTGTGTATGACTGTATGTGTATGGGCATAACCATGTTTGGTAACTTAATGGCTTGTTCGAGAGTAGTATGAAAAGTATAAGTTATAAAAAGAATTGTCATATTATTTCCAAATGAGTACCTAAGGGAATCCTCAGTAGGTATTAGTCCTACAAATATTATAAACGTTTTTATTAAAAAAGTTTATACGTTTGGATGTACGGATGTTTGTTCCTCGTTCGTGCAAAAACTACTGAAAGGATTTTAATGAAAAAATGACAACTTTACAGACATATACCTAATACATCTGAATAACACATAGGATAAATTTTATCCCGGAAAAAGAAACCGTTCCCGAGTCAGTGACATTAACGCGAGTGGAGCTGCGAGCGAAAGCTAGATTATCGTAACTTTATGTACTATAATATATTTAGAAACTGTTATTTAATGTACCCTGTTATTTTATTTTTCTATGAGGGTCAAATCTTGCAACTCAATTTTTAGCCCATTTATCCTTAACCGATTGGGCTGAAATGTTATTTGATTGTTCTTTATGATACTGGTGTACTGAGATACAAGCTCTGCTTAGTTCAGACACCAGTCTCTCGCAATCTTAAGATATATTTCTTCTGCCATGTTACTTTTAAGTAAGTTTGTTGTAAGATTGGAGAGAAAATAAAAAGTTATATTTATCCACAAATAAAGATGAGCAAATTAAGTATGAAAGTTAAGCGAGGAACATGTCATAAGTGTTTTTATTTACACACGAAGGCGGAATCATCAGAGGTTCTAGCAATTTGTTAATAAAAGACGTAAAATATACCCCATTTTACATGTATGGGAGGAAACCTTAAATAAATATAATTTACTACTTTGTCATCGTGATGATACTTTAAACCCCTGCCAAGATATAGCTTACTAGTGCTAATAGTACTAGTAAGCTATATCTTGTGCTAACTGGTTGCTAAAAAGTAACAGATGATATACCAATCTCACTGCAATCCTGTTGTTTTTCTCATGACTTAGTCTAGTTTTGATTGCAATGTTTGCCGAATTCGAATCCATTTAAGCAAAGGTTCTCAAACATTTTTTAACCCTTTTAAAACAAGAATTATATAAGAAAGCCCTGTAATAATTAAAAACGGCCATGGCATCGTTTCGAACAGATATTTTACTATAATTGTAATAGCATCTAATATTTTTGTATAATGTCGCCATAAATTCACCTGAACGAACTGATATAAACTTGAATTCACGTTTGTTTCGGCGAGGCCAAGGCTCAGCAGATTTTATGACAAAATTGTCGCCGAAACACTATTTTTATGACAAAACATGCTGAAAACGAAACCTTAATTGAACCTTCAAAGAATCTAATTTATTTAATTTATAATGACTCTTTTAGTCATATACCAGTGGGCCGACATCTGGGTCGGTAATCGCTGGGGCAATACTGTGCAGGCAGATCTGCAGATGAAAGCGGTTAGCTTAAAAGATATCGCCTAGAATAGAAAAATGTGGCATTCCATCGTTTCGGGGGCCAAGATCCAATCCACATCGAGTGCTGAGCTAGCGGAACAAGTAAGTAAAATGAATAGGTTTTTTGCGAGGCCCCTAGTAATAGAGGCTTTGCGGAGTCCCCATGGATCACACTTTGAGAATGGCTGAATTACAGCATTCGGGATCACAACTGCGGATGAAAAAGTCAACAAAGTTTTAAAACTAGACATTGCAGTTACCTGGCACCATTCGCCAAGTTCTGACAAACTATTCTTTCATTAGTTTTGACCAAAACAAAACTTGACAAGACACTGCTTATTATAAGTTTTAGTTCTGTTGAGCGGTCAAAAGCGCTTACCGATCTTAGGCACCCCATGTACAACGATGTTGCTGCCCCCACTAGACTGAAAAGCAGGCAAAGTTCACACACCCGATTTCGTCAAATATTCCGACGGCAAGAATGGCCAGTTGGCTGGGGAGATGCACCGCCGAATCCTTTGTACCACCAGCAGAAAAGTTACCTCCGGGCCACGATTTGCCCTGGCCAATCTGGAAGTGCCTTAACCGCCTCAGAACACAGGTCGGCCGATGCAAGGATAATCTGGTCAAATGGTCTTACACAGACAGCAAAAACAATTTTTGCAGCTGCGGTGCATCTCCACAGACAATGGCACATTTACTGGTATGCCCAGCATGCCCCGCGACCTGCAAGCTGGAGGACCTGCATAAAGCAACACAAAATGCAGTAAAAGTTGCCCAATACTGGGCCAAGAAAAATATTTGAAATTGGTAAACATCGACACGCTAAGAAGAAGATTATAAGTTTTTATTCTTCTTCTTCTTCTAATGGTCTTTAATGTTAGACTCAGTTCAGTTTTGATTTATGAACTTGTTTTAATAAAATTTTCAGAAAGTGTAATATACTAGCTGTTACCTGCGGCCTTGCCCACATGATATTTAGCCTATGTCCTTCTCAGTACCCTAACCTATGTTTATGCAAAATTTCATGACGATCGATGCAGTATATAAGGCATGAAAGCGTAACAAACAAACAAATTCACTTTTGCATTTATAATCACTACATATTATAAAACAAAGTCCTCCGCCGCGTCTGTCTGTCTGTCTGTCTGTTCGCGATAAACTCAAAAACTACTGCACGGATTTTCATGCGGTTTTCACCAACAGATAGAGTGATTCACGAGGAAGGTTTTAAGATATAATACATGCCCGGGCGCAGCCGGGTAGGGCTGCTAGTATTATTATAAATGCAAAAGTGAATTTGTTAAGGATTAGGATAGGATAGGAAAGACTTCTGTTTTAGATTGGAGGTTATCGGATACAAGTTTGGATCAATGTTTTATTATAGAGCTTGCATTTTTTTAAAGATATAATAACAGTATTTAAATTAAGTATGTATTTTAATTTTTTTTGTTTAATTTATTAGAATGCCCTTAAATGGTTTTCATTTTTATAGTTCATGTATATTTCTAAGTAGTATGTATGGTAGTATCTTTTTTTCCACCAAAAGAAAAAGAGATTTTAATGTTTCAGTAGTTACATCCTGAGAGATTTCAGGTATTTATATTTATTTAAAAAAAATAAGTTTAAGCTGAATATTGCTGACTTGCAAAGTTTTTAAAGCACAGAATTAATAATATTACCAACGTACAAAACGGAAACTCACAGAGTCCCCCGCAATATGGCGTCCCCGCACCTCTCCCCCGTGCTAAAGAGTTCTTGAGGTTTTGAAAAACAAGGTTAGCTGCCACTTTTCTCAGTTGTATGTTACTCACCGTCTCTACGCACGTTAGTACTTGAATTAAAATTGCGTTGTCAACCTTGATAGCAAATTTACACACAGACATGTGCACGGATTTTCGCTCATTTGAAGCGTCAATAATAAGTGTAGCTTAAACTACGTAAACTACTTACTGAACAATTTCGTTGTTCCATATTGTGATGATGGAAACGTGTACGACTGGAAAATATTCGCAACGGAACTATTAGTTTGTTAAAAATTGTAGTCATCAATCGCCCGACATATGTACTACATAAGCTGAAAAAGCCAAAAAGTTTCGCTTCAAATGACATAGGGTGAGCGGGCAGGCCATATGTTCTCCCTACGCGCGGTCCCACGCAGCCGGCCTAACTGCTAACAACATTTGCAATATTAATTATACCGCCCGCTTGATATTCCGGGTTAATAACAGACAATTCCGGAGGCTCGGGATTAAACAATACGCCTGACATAACTATTTAATGTCCTTTTAACAAAAGACCGCCGTCCGATAAAAATCCCGATACTTTTATATGTCATATCTGTTTTAGAGCGCATAAAAATAAAAATATTATCGCGGCGTAAAACGTTAGTGGTGTTTTATTACTTGGATACATAAGTCGATAAGCTACTGCTACCAGCTTTTATATGAAAAGATAGGTAGTAATCGCTCGCGGTGTCGTCTGAATTACTCGATTTTTATCATCATCATCATCATCATCATCATGAAGACCTGGAAGACCCCGACGGAGATGGCGCGACGACCTATATGCGTACTCCAAAGACTGGCCAAAAAAAGCCCAAAGCAGAGAAGAATGGAAAGCAGAGAGGGAGGCCTTTGCCCAGCAGTGGGATTTACCAGGCTAGCAAATAAATATAATAATAATAAATAATCATCATCATCAGATCTTTATTAGTTTCCACTGCAGAAGCACGACTCTCTCTGTACTACTGAGCCATATAGATATTAGCCAGAGGAGTCAGAGGATTTTGAATATACTCCTTTATATTTGCGATAGGTTAGTTTCTGTTTTGACAAGTTGTTTCTTCTTCTCAGTCCGTTGTCCTTGACAGAGTGGTCGTGGTAGTGTTGATGGTCCTGTCCGGAATCTTTACTGCCTGTTCCTTCGGCAAGGGTTGTTGTTTGTGCAACAGCTCTCTACTTCTGCCTTTTAATAGCATTTAGAGCATATTTGACTAACCGATGCTAGAAGAAACGACTACATTATTTCCTCTATGAAATTTGTGAAGATGTTGTCTTTACATTCATTGTAAATTAATTATGAAACAATATGACGAGGCAGACTAAAACCGAGTACAGGATAGGTCTAGCACATGTATTTAGTTTGTCTCGCACCTTGATTATAAGAAATGATATAAATCTGAGCATTCGTCGAAACCTTGAGTTAACTATTTTAATTGCATTAATGCTGATATTATACCTTAACAAAGTTTTTACACCCGGATGTCTGGCGGGGAATAACTTGTAGGTATCTGGACAATGAATATATTTCCTGTGCCGGGAATCGAACCTAATGTCCCTCGTGGAACAAGCTAGAGTATTAACTACTACTCTACCGACGCTATCACGCGGCATCTATTAACAAAAAAAAAGATAAACAATTTATTTTGGAATATGACGAATCATTTCTGATATTTGTGCAGATTGCTAAACTGTCAGTGTAAATAATTGTACAGCACTACTTCCTGATTCACTACAACGTGATTGAGTCTTATTCTGGGAAACAAAAGGTCCCCAAAAAATCAAGGCAGAGTTCATCAATTTCCGGAGTAAATTACTTACTTTGTGTGGAGACACATTAATCAATAGAGGATGATTAATGAAAGCCAGCACACGTTCGCGATCGTTTGATGGATTAGCCCCATATGGTTCTGCATAATTTGCTGAGTGGCACCACCTGTACGCTTGTTTGTTGCCCATGATCAAACTCTCCCATAATCAAGTTTTTGCACTATAATCATGACAAGGTTATTAAGTTTCGTTTCTTAGGTCGCTAAATTTCTTTGATCAATTTCGTGGAATAATCTTTTGATTTTTAATTATCACATATTACGGTGTGTATAATGATACTTTATATGCATTTTTGATACCGTGATCTTTACAAGCAATTTCAACATTTAATCAAAATAACATGCCATGCCTATTCTGTTTTTGAACAAATATTATATTGCATTATATAATATTTTGTTTACGTTATCCTTTTATGAACGTTATTGGAGACTATGATATACAAACCTCTGATAGAAACTGACTATGTCATGGGTGAAAAAAATATTTTTTAAACAAACCTGTACTGTCGCTGCTGCTACAAAACACTTCCTGCTTCCTTTTAAAACTTTGCTTTGGAAATCTGTTAACAAGGAATAAGTAGGACCTTTTTATCCGGTCGAAGTATTCGGTTGCCTCCAGCGGCGAGGTTCAGATTGGGAGCCCAAATCCGCGCAAATCCTCCGAGCGAGGCCTGGAAAAAACACAATCGTATCAAAACATCTGCCGGAAACGGAAATTATGTTATCTTATTTATGGTACGGCGTTGCCCAATTTTCTACTATCCCATGGTATAATCAGTTTTCGGTAGCTAAATGAATTTAGCAAACAGGAAATTGTAAATACAATTATATTTTTATCAAATATTGTCTAAAAAGGATTCATTTAACGGGAATGACAAGTCTCTAAAATAATTTAAGAATTTTTGGTAAAAATTTAGGAAAAAGGACATTTCTTCCTAAATTCTCGTCATAAATATGCGATAATAACTTTTATTTTACTTGAAAAAGTGAGCATAATTCTGTGTGAAGTATAATGGTTGACCGTGAGAAGAAAATATATCAGGCTGGTGTCTTGTTCGCACATACACAATTGCATAAAAACTTTAACTATTGTTAGCATTTTAGATTATAGTAAGGTAGAATTATGAAATTTGTCTTCTCTTTCTATGCAAAATTTACTATGAGCACTCAGTCTTTCTACTATATAAGATCGACAAGGATATAGGATTACTTTCATCCCGACTGTACCCGAGAGATCAACATTACGCGAGCAGAGCCGGGAGCGAGAGCCATCTCTCGTAAAGCCAGAAGTTTTACGTTTAGCGCTTCCAAGCATTTCCTCTACAATTTCCACCCACCGTGGCATGCAATGGCGAGTGCATTCTATTGTTTTCCGATGGCGACAGGAGATGGATGTTTCTTACTGCCATCATCATTACAACTTTGCGTTTAATGTGTCTTGGTGTTTTATTTTACAAATAAAACGAGCTAATTGATCACTATTTGATCACTTTAATAGTTTTATATTAATATTTTTCTTCTGTTTATATAAAAGGCAGCCGTAACTGATTGACTGATCTATCAACACACAGCTCAAACTACTTAACCGATTGCATTGAAAGACACGCAGGTAATTATGATTATAACAAAGGCAATCACTACGAAAATAACTTTGAAAAATCACCTCCTAAAGGGGTTAAACGGGAGTCAAAAGTTTGTATTTAACTCGAGCAAAACCTATTCAACATAAAGTTATAACCTTTACGTTTAGCGCTTCCCAGCATTTCCTCTACAATTTCCACCCACCGTGGCATGCAATGGCGAGTGCATTCTATTGTTTTCCGATGGCGACAGGAGATGGATGTTCCTTATTGCCATCATCAAACTCGGCGTGGTGTAAAACTTTACAACTTTGCGTTTAATGTCTCTTGTATTTTATTTTGCAAATAAAGCGAGCTCATTGATCCCTATTTGATCGAGAACTGGTCCATTATTGTTTCCATTAGATCGGTGGTTCATTTAGAAAGTTTCATGGCCTTTCAATCGGCTTACTTTCTTAAATGAAAACTATTTGTATGCACGAGATTTGTTCCAAGTGGCATTACTGAATCCAACAATGCAAGAATACCTATGGCATTATTTTTAAATTAACTGTAATAATTATAACAGATCAGATACTTCTTCAAAAATTTTTAGGCAATGTCAACCGTTATGAACCGTTGTTCTATCGTGCGATATTGAGTGCATTCTATTGTTTTCCGATGGTAGGAGATGAATGTTCGCTAATGTCACAGCTGTCGCAAAAAGTGTCTGGTGAGGTAAAACAACGCATTTCTCAGCAGTTTTTAATTTTTTTATAAAACTGGTACCAATTGTTTACACAAATTGGCGATATGGTGATCAAAGCACATCTATCAACAACCTACATATGTTTATATTATGCATCAATTTTATTTCTAAATCAGATTAAAATCAAAATGCACAAAACTTTGTAAAACTTATATCTGTCATGAACACGGAAGTTTTTGAGGAGCCTGATGGTCCAGTGGGTGTGAGCTCTATGAGCGCTTACGTACGTTAAGCAACCCCTGGTGCTGTCACTACTTGGATGGGTGACCGCAAGTGGCATAAAAATATCTCGAGCTCCTTCGTGCTTCGGAAGGCACGTTAAGTCGTTGGTCCCGGCTGTCATCATTGATGACAGTCGTTAAGCTATGTCAGATGCCTTAAGGCAGCTTGAAAAATCTGACACCAGTGTTGGCCACTTACACATACAAAAAACAAAAAAAAAAACATTTTGATTGTTGCACGTAGTTCTATCGCGCAATGCTGAGTGCATTCTAATGTTTTTCGATAGCAAGAGATGGATGTCAATGTAGGTAACAGCTGTCGCAAAAAATAGTTTCAAATAAAACTGGTCCAATTCAACTGATCAAGGCACATTTATCAACCTATATATGTTTATATATCCATCAATTTTATTTCTAAATCAGATTTTAATTAAAATGCACAAAATTTTGCACAATTAAAGACAATATTTTATCTGTCATGACTCATGAACGTGGAAGTTTGATTGTTGCACGTAGTTCTATCGCGCGATGTCGAGTGCATTGTTGTGCTATTGTTTTCCGATGGCAGAAGATGAATGTTCGTTAATGTTACAGCCGTCGCAAAACGTAGCAGGTGGGGTGCAGCTTTAAGTATTTTCATGTATTTTCATTTTGTCGGTGTAGATAAAAATTGAGAGCTAAATTATAGCCACATTCTAACATTCAAAATATAGATAAATAAATCATGTATATGATAATGAAGTCAATGAACTGTTCTGATGATGGACTGGAGAGGTAGGCATAAAAACTCCTAAATAAAAGAAGATTTTTAGTTGTGGTAGAGCCACGCCACTGGTGAAATTCACTTTTGCTTGCGGCATGAATGGGCCGGCTCGTCCGGGGAAGTACCACACTCTCACAGAAAATCGACGTTTGAGTCGACGACAAATTCTTAAAAAAGACGACGTTACCGCTACTATGCTTCGTTCGGTGAGTGAGAGTGCCGGAGGCCCAACCCCCCCCCCCCCCCCCAACAATTATGGCAGCGGAATTTAAAAGAAACAGAATACCCCAGGAGGGTACCGGTACATTACGTACAGGAGAATCCCTCCCTGAGCATTCTTGCTTAGGCTGCCCTACGTATTCTGGGGAGGGCAACATCCCGCTCGTCATTGCTAAAGATAAGGCCACGGCACCCCCACACGAACTTCACGTTCATCTGTGCAATGTCAGGGGTATTCACTCTAACCTTAACTCTATCCATTACCATCTGGAAACAGAAAAGCCGGCCTTATTATTTTTGACGGAAACCCAGATTTCGTCTCCGGCGGATACGTCATACCTCCTCTACCCCGGCTACAAAATTGAGCACAAATTTGTGCCACACGCTGGTGTATGCGTATTTGTTAGGGACGATGTCTGTGTTCGCCGTCTATGCAATCTTGAAGGCAAGGATCTGTCCACTCTATGGCTTCGTGTAGATTGCGACGATCACCCTCGCGTCTATGCATGCCTCTACAGGTCCCATAGCGGTGATGCTGAAACTGACCGACTCATTGAGCATCTTGGCATGGGGACAGATTACGTGCTACAGCAAATTCCATCCGCAGAAATAGTAGCTCTTGGCGACTTTAATGCCCACCATACAGAATGGCTCCAATCGGAGAAAACTGATCACGCGGGTAGAACTGTTTATGCCTTTGCCACAGCCTATAGTCTTACACAGATGGTATCAGCTCCTACACGTATACCAGATGTGGAAGGCCACACGCCTTCTCGGCTTGATCTCCTGCTGACTTCTCATCCTGATGGTTATAAAGTCTCTGTTGGTGCCCCACTGGGCTCATCTGATCACGGCGTGATACGGAGCATAGTGCCATCCTCACGCCAATCACAGCCTCGTTTTTCAGGTTGTCGTCGTGTTTGGCACTTTAAGTCAGCAGATTGGGATGGGATGCGGGCGTTCTATTCATCCTACCCTTGGGGCAGAGTTTGCTTCTCATTCCAGGACGCTACTGTCATTGCCGACTCTGTTGCTGAAGTGGTGCTGCAGGGCATGGAACTTTTCGTTCCAAGTTCTGTAGTACCTGTTGGTGGCAAGTCTCAGCCCTGGTTTGATCAATCTTGCAAAGAAGCATATCACCAAAAGCAAACAAGATTTCAGACCTGGTCTCATGCGGTGGCAGTAAAGGATCCGGAAATGAATATCCTTAAAAAGGAGTACAACTTTGCCTCTAGATCCTTCAAAAGGGCTGTGGCTGCGGCAAAGGCGAAACACATTAGAAGAATTGGTGAGAAATTGGCTAAACTTCCTTCGGGGACACGGTCATTCTGGTCTCTTGCCAAAGCCGTACAGGGTAATTTTTGTCAGCCATCTTTCCCACCATTGCGTATATCAAATGACACTCTGGTCCATGATGCAAAGGAGAAAGCCGATCTACTAAGCATTCTTTTTGCATCGAATTCTACTTTGGAAGACGGGGAGAAGATACCACCGAATATTCCACGATGTGCGAGTACTATGCCGGATATTCGGTTTACGCAAAAAATTGTCCGCAAAGCGCTCTTTTCCCTCGATATTCATAAGTCCAATGGGCCTGATGGGATTCCTGCCATTGTGCTCAAAAAATGTGCTCCTGAGTTGGCTCCGGTCTTAGCGCGTCTTTACCGACACTCTTTCACTACAGGCGTTGTCCCGTCAGCATGGAAGACTGCTCTAATTCATCCGATACCCAAAAAGGGTGATCGCTCTGACCCTGGCAATTACAGGCCTATTGCCATTACCTCCTTGCTCTCTAAAATAATGGAGTCCATTATAAACCACCAGCTCCTGTTGTACCTTGAGGAGCATCAGCTTATAAACGACCGACAGTACGGATTTCGTCACGGACGGTCTGCTGGCGACCTTTTGGTATATTTGACCCATAAATGGGCGGAAGCGGTTGAGAGTAAGGGGGAGGCCTTGGCGGCTAGCTTGGACATGGCAAAGGCCTTCGATCGGGTCTGGCACAAAGCTCTTCTATCGAAGCTTCCATCATACGGGTTGCCCGAAAAATTGTGCCAATGGGTTACCAGTTTTCTTACAGGGCGCAGCATCAAGGTCGTAGTTGACGGTTCATGCTCGGAATATAAACCTGTGAACGCTGGTGTCCCGCAAGGCTGTGTTCTGTCTCCTACGCTTTTTCTTCTGCATATCAATGATATGCTGCAAACCAGTAGCATCCATTGCTATGCAGATGATAGCACGGTGGACACATCGTACACCGGCCAAGCCAATATTTCTCCGGCATGCGTTTCTGAGTGTCGAGCTAAACTTGTGTCTGAAGTTGAAACTTCATTAAATCAAGTTTCGAATTGGGGTCTTTGCAACCTAGTCCAATTCAATCCCAATAAAACACAAGTTTGTGCGTTCACTGCAAAAAAAAGTCCTTTTGTCGTATCTCCTTCGTTCCAGGGCGCTTCCCTCGATACTCAGCCGAAGATCGGAATTCTGGGCGTTGAGATTTCAGGTGACGTTCAATTTCGTGATCATCTAAAAGACAAGGCTAAGTTGGCTTCTAAAAAACTAGGTGTCCTCAGTAGAGCAAGGCAATATTTCACATCGGCGCATCAGCTTCAACTGTATAAAGCACAGGTAAGGCCGCATATGGAATATTGTTCCCATCTCTGGGCTGGGGCACCGCGATACCAACTCCTTCCTTTTGACCGCGTTCAGAGTCGTGCGATTCGTTTGGTTGACGACGAGAACGTCGGGCATCTCGATCCTCTGGCTCTGCGTAGGGATGTCGCATCCTTGTGCATTCTTTATCGCATCTATCATGGGGAATGCTCTGAGGAATTGTTCAACCTAATACCTGCCGCAGAATTTCACCACCGTACTACCCGACAGAAAGTAAAGTTTCATCCCTACCACCTGGATAACTGGCAGTCAACCACTGTACGTTTTAGAAGAAACTTTCTGCCACGTACGACCGAACTGTGGAATCAACTTCCTGCGGCGGTATTCCCAGATCGATATGACATTGGAACCTTCAAAAAACGAGTCTACGTTCTCTTAAAAGGCCGGCAACGCTCTTGTCACACCCCTGGTGTTGCAGTTGTCCATGGGCAGTGGAGATCACTTACCATCAGGTGACCCGCTTGCTCGTTTGTCGTCCTATTCCATAAAAAAAAAAAAAAAAAAAAAAAAAAGATACATCCATAGTGTTTAGGTTAGTTTAATTTGTTGAGAGAAATCGTATTCTATGTCTATTTTTATGTAGTAATGATTTTTTAAATTCATCTTATGATGATTGGTTCATTAATGTAACAAATAAACAAACAAACAAACTCACTTTCCCATTTATACTATGGGTTAGGATTAGGATTAAATAAGTTAAAAAAAGAATAGTTTGAACACATACTCGATTTTTCAAGTTATTATACGAAAACAGCAAGGGGAAAACCTAAAAAAGCAAATACATTTCTCATGCTCTTTTCTTTTCAATGCAAAAGTCGTGACAAAATAAAATACATCAACAGTCTGCAATATTTCCAATACGGTTTCATTTCCCGAGTGTTTTATTTCGTTTCAATAGTAGACAAATCACACAAATTGAGGTAGCCATAGTAAGCTTTAAACTTGTGTCGTAGGATACGAACTCTATACTATATTTTGAAATATACACTTAAGTAGATAATTATCCAAGATCCAAGCCAATTTGAATAATACCATTTTTAACCCCCGACGCAAAAAGAGGTGTAATAAGTTTGAACGCTCTGTGTGTGTTTGTCTGAGACTCTGTAGCTCTAAAATGGGTTAACCGATTTTGATACGGTTTTTTAGGGTTCCGTATAAAAATTGAAAAACGGAACCCTTATAGGATCACTCGTGCGTCTGTCGCCGATTTTCTCCGAATCTACTGAACCAAATTAGGTGAAATTTGGTAAGATGGTGTAATCCTATGACCCAAACACGGATGTGCAAAGTAAATAAAGATTTTTTTTTAAATAAGGGTCATTTTCAGGTTGCCAATCACAAAATTAAAAAAAAAAGTTTTGCAAACCTTACTGTGTCATATATGAAATGAAAGGGCTCATTATGAGGATCTCAGAAATATATAAATTTTTTTCGGGTAAAATCAATACTTTTGATATTATTCACGAAAGAAGGCAAAAGCATATTGTACGGAACCCTCATTGCGCGAGTTTGACTCACACTTGGCCGGTTTTTTTTTTATTTGAAAGCAGGTTTAATTACGAAGATTCTTACACATGTTTTATCAAATCGGTTTAGTCGTTAACAACATGGAGGGATTTTCGTGTCGAAAGTTGCATAACGGAGGTCGACGTGACGCGTAATGCCCGGGACTTCGCCCATTCCTTCAACCAGCTTTCACGACCAGTACGAGAAAAACAGCTGATAGGAAGGTAGAAGATAATACATGACATGTGAAATGAACTCTGTTTGTTAGCTTGTCACGCTTCAAATTGTAAATAGATAAATATGTAGAATAAATCAAGTATTACAATTAATAATGTTCGGAGAAAATTTTGAAATCTTGGGACTTTTGAGTTTGATAAAATTTGAAATTGAGATAGATCCCTTAGGAAATTAATCTGCAAATCAAGGTTGAAAGGGTAAGGTGTAGGTTGCATATAAAAAAAAAAAACAGAAAAAGTAGGAAAAGCTAGTATAAATAAAATATGGCATGATTCATACAATAAACGAGGCGGGCACATAATGCAGGTCATTTAACGAGAAATATTCTCTGTGCATTGAGGAAGCAAACTCTTTGAATACACAAGCTTCAGTATTTTTTCTTTGTTGGCTAGTTTAGCGTGGGTGGATGCATACCAATTATATTTTGAAGTGCGCTTTTCTTCGAAATATGTTTTATGTTTATCCTTTGTCAAATATTTATTTAATTACTTACATTGTTAGTCACAGTCTTGTTTATTCGTAAAATTAATTCATTTATTTGAAGTACACCACGATATAAGGTCTATTTGAGAGATTTAATCCTAGTCCTAAACCTAACTAATATTATAAATTCGAAAGTGACTTTGTTTGTTACACTTTCTCGCCGAATCTACTGAACCGATCATCGTGAAATTTTGCATACACATACGTTAGGGTACTGAGAAGGATTTAGGATATATTATGCGGGTGAAGCCGCGGGAAACAGCTGGTAAATATAAAAAAAGAGTAGAATTTTGGTCAAAGAAAGTCGACAACGTTTTATTCCTGGGTTGGATGAAGTTTTTGAAAATATGTAAATGTAGTTATTATTTTCTCTAAAATTGTAGTCATGCTTCCTTTTACCATAATTCCTTTAATCACCTATGATTTAAAAATGACCCTTTTCGGTGACATTCATTCGTCACAGCAAAGATAATCGTAAGAAGTCCATTGCTAGACATAAGCCTCCCCCAAGGATTTCCATGATGGAGGGATTTTGCTATAATTACCAGGCTTGGCAGACGGGTTGGTGAGCGCAGTTTGTTTGGCCTATATTGATTTCGATGCTGCTGTCCATCGAAACCGTTTTTTAGGCGAAGGAAGGGTAGAAATTTGATGAATTAAGGGGACCGAGAGAATGGTGTATTTGGGATGCTAGTTGCTCGGATGGATTAGGGATAAGAAAGTAGCAGCTCGCGAGGCAGCAGTTGAGGACACCCAAACCGTTTGGTGACATAAAACTTCTTATATGTGCATCTGAAAGAGCGCAAGATCTATATTCTGTTCCATAACTTCTGACCAAAAATAAACTAAATCTCAACTCTTTCCATAATAATTACAATATACTTAATCAATTTTAGGTAAAACTTTGCGAAATAACTCTTAAATAATTAAGAAATGTCTTGAAAAAAAAGCGAGCATAAAAATTGTGTGATTGTGATATTATTTGCTTAAGCTGGGGTTGAGAAATACTCGTATTGATTTTTTAAAACCAAAGTAGCGATAACAACTACTCGTTGTACGAAAAGCTTTACGTGCCTTCCGAAGCTCGGACAAGCTCAACATTTAATACCTACCACTTACAAGCCCATCCATCCTAAACAAAGCCTGATTTTACTTGCCGTTCGGGAATAGAGGAGGGAACTTTGGTTTCAAAAAAAATGCGCAAATACTATGAAAGTTATTCTTCAATTATGTTCAAATGTAACTAGTTTATTAAATTTGTCGAGCTCCGTGGCGCAGCGGTCAACACGCTAGCCTGCGACACGAGGGTCCCGGGTTCGATCCCCGGTCAGGTCAAGATGGAAAAAGGTCTTTTTCATATTGACCTGGGTCTTGGATGTTTATCTATATTAGTATATATTATAAAATATAGTATCGTTGAGTTAGTATCCTGTGACACAAGTTCACAACTTACTGTGAGGCTAGCTCAATTTGTGTGATATGTCCCTATATATTTATTTATTATTTATTTATTTTAATAATACCGTTATTATCATGAGCACATTATCACGTATTTCCGAGGGTGTGTTTTGAGTATTTTCGTGTAACCACGCTGCGTGTTCATGTGGGTAATTGTTATTGGGTGGCTAGGTGCTAAAAGCATGGCCGCTCGTAATTGTGCATATGCGGGGCCGGTTGTTTAATTTTGCAAATCTTATTAGACTGGGCTCATAATAAAGTTGTGTTGTTATTTTTGTTTAATGAGGAGCCCAAAGGCCTAGTGGGTGTAAATGATTATAAACGGTTCCGCATGTTAAGCAACTCCGGGTGCAGTCCCCACTTGGGTGACCGTATGTGTCAAAAAAATATTTCGGTCACCTCCGTGCTTCGGAAGACATGTTAAGCCGTTGGTCCGCTATGTCAAATGCCTTCAGGCAGCTTGAAAATCTGACACCGGTGTTGACCACTTATACACACGAAAAATAAATAAACAAACATAATAAAGTTAAAACAGAAGGATGACTCACGGTACTAAAAACAAACACCGTTGTTACACTAATGCATCTGAATAATATAGTGAAATTATCAACAGTTAAGTTTGACCGTTGTTACCTGCAATTCCATATATCATCAAAGTTAAAATATTAATTTATTTTTGCTTTTTTAATTTTGCAAATTGCAGAAGCACGACCCTCTCTGAATATCAGAGCCTTAAATTAGCCAGAGCAGTTAAAGGATTTGGCCTACACTCTCCACGCTGGCCATACCGGTTCGAGAGGTCTCTTTCATATTTAAAAGCTTTGTTTAGCTTATGTTCCCTAAGTCACATTTTACGACATCTACGGGAAGACATGGAGTGGTCCTATTCTACTCTGCCGAAAACCACACGGAATTCAGTGATCCTCGGCTAGTAAAAATTTACACTTATAAATTAACAATGACCTTCTTTACGCACTTTGTTATAGCACCAAAAGGACGCATGTGACGTCACACGGGGCTGTGCGCACGTGACGTAAAACGCTCTCACAAACAAGCCACAAAGGCGACTAATTAAGCGACCACCAACCCCTATACGAGCTTCGAAATTAACTGTTAATCCGTTTTGATAGTCGACCACTGTGTTGACTTTGACTCTCAGTGAGAATAAAAGATCGTGGGATAAACGCGCTCTGCCCAGCATTAATTTTGAGCTCAACAGTTATTTGATTGTTTTTTTATTTTATCCTTCCAAGCTGGTCTGGGAGAATACACCATATGCTTCTTGGGCTTGTGGAATCATGACAATAGGCGATGCGGCTAGCAACCCATCACTATTTTGATCCCGTTCTCCACTTACAAGCCCACCAACATGCTAAACGTGGCCTTTAGGTTTTTTAGACCTGGGCTTTGTTTACCCCGCAAGGGAAAAAGACGTGATTGTATGTATGTATGTTTATTGTTTGATACAATAGACATAATGATATAATAGATCTCGTGGATTCCGTAACAATAACTCGAAAAATGTTCATCCTTCTAAAGTTTATATCTGATGAGTGGTTCTTTGCAATTTTTCCTAGATTTGGTAAAGATACATACATATATACATATTATCACGTCTTTATCCCTTGCGGGGTAGACAGAGCCCAAGGTCATAAAAACCAAAAACCACGTTAGTGCGTTAGGGTACATTTACGTGGAAAACGAAATCAAAATAGTGAAGGGTTGTTAGCCACATCACCTATGAACGTGATTCCTTAGCGCGATCCCTTGACCGGATTTTGCGATCTGCGCAGAAAGAAGTGCAGTTAGTATCTTCTATGTTTTTCCTTTTCTACCAAACCATCCAAAGAAAATCCAAAAGAAGAAGAATTTGGTGTCGAGTTAATAATTTTGTCTATTAACTTTGTTTTGAATTTCAATTTAGACTTGTACAAATAGAAATTCAGTTTATTTATTTACAACCTGTTTTCAAAACTTTTATAGTAAAATTATCATTTTTGTTACAGGTAAATATTGATGATATTTCGTGGAATAGTCCTGTTTTGACATCAGATTATTTACGGGTAAGTACATTTTAAAAATTATTTTTTCTGTTGTTGTATAGAACCTATTTTATCTAAGTTAAATAAATGCGGCTCATACCTTTTACATACAACACCAAAGCGTATAAATAAATAAATATTTAATTACAACAAACAAATATTGTTCTTAAAATTTATGATATTGCTTATAACATTAAAATCGAATGTATAAATCAAAATCCAAATAATTGTTTTTTTACCTTAATTTACGCGAACAAAGCCGAGGGTAAATTTTTAGTAATAAATATTCAACAAACAAGAAAACTAATTCCTAATATTGCTAACAACAAGCAATAAAGTCGAATGCATAAATCGAAATCCAAATAACATTCAATTTCAAATCACACGGGCTGTAAGTTCAGTTGCTTCTCGAAACTATTATTGTTGTCGAGTGGTCCACCAATACGATATTGTTGAGAAACTAATCACTAAGTTATCTCGAAGGCATTGATTGAAGTTCGAGTTACCCGAGATCGGTTTGAGTACGATTTGTCGTGGTACATGCCAAGTTTAATCCGCACTTACTAGAAACTTAGTGCTTTTTAAACTGAATTAGTTTTTATTAGCATGCCTATTTCTTATATTTTTATAATGTTTTGATTTTCACATAAATAGAATAGAATTTACGAATATGTAGTTGCGGAAAAGTTTCTACTCATAAATTTTTAACTGAAAAAAACCTAATTCATAATATTGCTAATAACAAGCAATAAAATTGAATGCATAACTCAAAACATTCAATTTCAAATCACACAGGCTGTAAGTTCAGTTGCTACCCGAAGCTATTGTTGTCGAGTGGTCCAAAAATACGATATTGTTGAGAAACTAATCACTAAGTTATCTCGAAGGCATTGATTCCAGTTCGAGTTACTCGGAGATCGGTTTGAATACGGTTTGTCGTGGTACATGCCAAGTTAATCCGTACTTACTAGAAACTTAGTGCTTTTTAAGCTGAATTAGTTTTTATTAGCCTGCCTATTTTTTATATTTTATAATGTTTTGATTTTCACATAAATAGGATAGAATTTACGAATATGAAGTTACGGAAAAATTTCTACTCATAAATTTTCAACTAAAAAAACCTAATTCATAATATTGCTAACAACAAGCAATAAAATCGAATGCATAACTCGAACATTCAATTTCAAATCACACAGGCTGTAAGTTCAGTTGCTACCCGAAGCTATTGTTGTCGAGTGGTCCAACAATACGATATTGTTGAGAAACTAATCACTAAGTTATCTCGAAGGCATTGATTCAAGTTCGAGTTACTCGAGATCGGTTTGAGTACGGTTTGTCGTATACGTGCCAAGTTTAATCCGCACTTACTAAAAACTGAACGCCTTTGAAATTAAATTAAATTTTATTAGCTTGCTTATAAGAAAAAGACAAACTCTAATTCGGTATTTTTAATATGTTTGTTTTTTTACATAAATAGAGAAGTCTTACTTAAGAGTGTAATAGTTTTAATAAAACGTTTCACAATTGTATACAATCCGTAAATATATTGTCTTCTATCTGTGTCTTCCATACTGGTTTAAGAGAAAGGGAAATACAAAGAATATACTGCTGCTTTTCATCCCGCGCAGACCGTAAAAGCCAGTCAAGGGATAGGGCTAAAATTTAAGGAATCACGCTACAGGCAGTGCGGGTAGTAATCCATCACTAGTTGGATTCCGCTTAGTGCCCACTAACACGAAGTTGTGAGAAACTAATCACCAAGTTATCTCGAAGGCATTGATTCAAGTTCGAGTTACTCGGAGATCGGTTTGAGTACGGATTGTCGTGGTACGTGCCAAGTTTAATCCGCACTTACTTGATTACGCTTTTTAAACTGAATTAGATTTTATTAGCTTGCCTGTTTCTTTTATTTTTCATATGTTTTGTTTTTTACATAAATAGGCGAGAAGTCGTTAGTTTTGGTAAAACGTTTTGTAATTTTATACAAGGTGTAAATCTGTGGGCTTCTTGCTGTTTTCCATGCTGGTTTATCAGTAGTTAAATCTTGAAAGCAAGGCGTAAAAGGACAACAAACAAACAAATTCATTTTCACATTTATATAATAGAAAATATTTTAAATAAATTCATAGGTGCTACATATTGTCAAAACTCACAAAAACTTATTAACAAATAAAACTCAAATGGCCCAATATGTATTTTACAGAAGCTTATCAATTTCTGAACTTTAGTTAACCAAATCAACATAAATATTGGTGTTGTTGTTTATTTGAATCGACCGCAGTGTGTTTTACAATTACCGCAGTATGTATAATTTGTGGTCAATTTGGTTCAGTACATATTGATAGTTTTTGATCAATTGAAATGATAGTTTACTTTCGCAGTAACAGTATCAAACATAGTCGATAAATTGCTATTGGTCTTTTTGAAACCGACCAGTGTGTTTTAATAATATTTTATTAACACTTAGTGGTCAATTTGATTCAGTAAATGTTACGATAGCTTTTGATCAATTAAAAAGATAATTTCCTATAGATACAATGATGTTGGTGTTTATTGAAACAGAACAATGTATGAAAGTATTATTTTATTAACAGTGGTCAATTTGATTCAGTAAATGTTGATAGTTTTTGATAAATTAAAACAATATTTTATGCGCACTGTATCAGACAAAGTGGATATAATAGTGTTGGTGCTAATCAAAACCAACCAGTGCTTTTCAATATTATTTTATTAATAAGTACTTATTAATAAAATTTACCACTAAGTAGTGGTCAATTTCATACAGTACAAGTTGATAGTTTAAGATTACAAAAACATGTTGGATCAAAATTGACAAATACATACATTTTTCTTGGTTTAGGCTCATATACGATACAGCACGTAAACATACATCGTATAACTTCAAACTTGTAGAAAACAAAAAAATGATAAAAATGAATGCACAAGATAAGCTGTAAATTCAGTTGCTTCCAGTAATTATTGTTGTAATTACTCTAACAATACCAAGTTGTGAGGAACTAATCACTAAGTTATCTCGAAGGCATTGATTTAAAGTTCGAGTTACTCGAAGATCGGTTTGAGTACGGTTTGTCGCGGTACGTGCCAAGTTTAATTCGCACATACTGGAAACCTGACGCTTTCGGAGCTTACTTAAAATTTATTAGCGTACCAATGGCTTTAATTCAATTGTCTAGAGAATCAATAACTCAATAAAAACATCAAAAAATATATTTTTGGTGAATACATATAAGCACAATCATAAAATATACTTACACTACTTGCTTTTTATATTATGTGCTTTCTCGAAAAAATGCCTGGAAGAAATTGCTTTTGCGATAAGGCCGCCTTTTACACATTTTCTAGTTGAAAGATATTTTACTATTATTATTTTTTGTTAATTATATGTGCAATTAAGGGTTTTTCCGTCTATCTACCTATCTATAAGTTTTTATAATAACATTCGTCTGCAACTTGCTGGATTCACCCTCAACGTAAACATACTATGTGTTTTTCATTGATTACATGTTTAATCTTTTGTATGTGCAAATTCCTGCGGCTGTAATGATGATGATGATGTGCAAATAACTTTCAGGTAACGATACCTTCGTGATAATCGGTTGAATATCTAAGACGTACCAATAAAAAACACTAATTGCAAAATATCAACATGAATGAAGATTTAGAAATAAAAATTTGCAATATTGCGAGAACTATTTATTTCTGTCTTTAAATATTTCGTTATGTTTAACCACAAAATAAAGTCAATCAAACTAACAATATGCTAGATGTTTTACATAAAGCATTTTAATTATTGGCTACTAAGCCAAGCCGAGATAAATGTTGGTAACTGTTGTAATTGACCACAGAGAATTTCACTATAAGGTACTTTAATACCACTTTGTGGTCAATTCAGTTCATGTTGATAGTTTTTACGCCCAAAGTAAAAAAAACATACTTAAGCTTTTTATATTTCAATGTTTTGGAATGTTACTGATTGTTATCGATGCACGGTATTAATAATTTCATGCTGTTTGAAAAACAGACATTGATGTAAGTACAATATCAACTTAATCCTAATCCTAACTAATATTATAAATGCGAAAGTGAGTTTGTTTGTTTGTTTGTTACGCTTTCACGCCGTATCTACTGAACCGATCATCATGAAATTTTGCATACACATAGGTTAGGGTACCGAGAAGGACATATATATTACGCGGGTGAAGCCGCGGGTAACAGCTAGTCCTATATAAAGCATAGGCTTTAGATAATACAACGTGTAAATTGACGCTTGAAATAAATGTAAAAGCATGACTCAGCCCATCAATGCGAACCACTTTTCCAATAGAATTAATACTGGGATCTCAAAAAAATCGTCATTTTCATACAACTGTTCAGCCGCCCGGGCAATTAGTATGGGAAAATAATAAAAAAATTCGAGTTTCAAGCATTGGTCCCTTAGGAAAATCTGTTCATATTGATGGTCTGAGACACTCCTTAAAGAATATGCCAAGGGTCAATTTACTGCTGTTTATATTTTTTTTTCACTATTATACAACGAGTTAATGAATAAGCGCAAAACCTCTTAGGTTCGGATGAGCTCCGTGGCTCAGCGGTCAACACGCCTACCTGCGACACGGATGGTCCCGGGTTCGATCCCCGGTCAGGTCTAGATGGAAAGTTTATCCAGGTCAATCTGAAAAATTATCTTTTTCAGATTGACCTGGATCTTGGATGTTTAGCTATATATCTATTATAAAATATGGTATCGTTGAGTTAGTATCCCATAACACAAGTCTCGAACTTACTTTGGGGCTAGCTCAATCTGTGTGATTTGTCCGTATATATTTATTTTATTCCTAGGTGGTGATTGTGCTTAAGAATATGAACATTTTTTACTATGGGGCCGACTCTGCAACTCGACAAAAAAAATCTGCGCTTTCATACAAGTTGTCAATACCTACTCGACCAAAATATATGGAATAGCTGTATTTTTTTTGTCGAGTTGCAGAGTCAGCTCCAAGAGGCTTTGACAAGGCAAGAGGTTTTGTGCTTATTCATTAACACGTTGTATATATGTTTTTTTTTACTATTTACATTTTTTTAAATATTTAATGAAACATAAACATGCTAAATATCAAAAACAAACGAAGCAGGGAGTTTTCGTGTTTATAAAACATCTACAAAAATGTTGTAAGGAATTTTCAGGCCTTAGTCTAATTTTGCTTCTTTACAAAGAGAAGCATAAAGAGAATTATAAATTTTACGCTTAGTTTCGGAATTACTTAAGCGTTTGAGTGCTCCGTAATTTAGGTAAGAATGAAATATAAATTAAAGCCATGTTTATTGTATTTACCGAAATATGATTTTCATTTTCGAGTTCATAGGATTAGGGAGTGTTTATGTAAGTTTAGGCAGTTTTTTAATTGTAAGAGAAAATATAAGTTTTGAGGCAATAAATAACAATTGTGCTAGTTTCTTCTGGTCTATATAGAGACTTGGCTCAATTTTACCCACAGATTAATTAAATAATATGAGATCAAATAAACGTTGAACTAGCCCAACTAATGCATAGAACCTACGTTGTGAACTTGTAGTGTGTTACTGGGTCTTTCAGGTACAGTAAATATTAAGCTTTTACTGTACAAAGTGGCACCACTATCAAAGGATATACCGTGTATCAATATCCTTGGGAAAATTCCACGTAACCGATCATGTCAGATCTTACTTTCTACACATCAAATTAGATGTAAACCCAAAAAAATGATCTCCTACGAGGTAGAGTCCTTGCACTTATCTTGTGTAATATTTAAAAAAATGACCGATCTCACGACCCAGCAATCAAGCGCTTTAGCTACGCTGACGACCTGGAACTGACATCCCAGACCAAAACTTTTTTATCACAACTCCACCCCAAAATACCTCGGTATTACTTTGGACCAGTCTCTAAAGTGCAGGGACAATTGTAAGAATTAAAGTTCAAGTAGTAATGTATTTGTCTTATGTTACATCTTTAAGGCGCTGTAATTCACGAACTGCCGTAAAACGTCTATTATTTCGTCGAGCAATTAGCCTTATTTTTCATGGAATACTAGCATGAAAAAAATATGAAGTACAGTTTAAAGATCAAAATAAATGATTACATCAAAAAATATTTTAAACCTAGGAAAATAAAATGGCAAAAATCTATATCCAGAAAAGGTTTCGTCGCGAATTCCTTGATATTTTCAGTGATAACTACCATTTTTTTAGGGTTCCGTAGTAAACTAGGAACCCTTATAGTTTCGCCATGTCTGTCTGTCTGTCTGTCTGTCCGTCCGCGGTTTTACTCAGAGACTATAAGTACTAGAAAGCTGTAATTTTGTATGAGTATGTATATTAATCATGGCAAAAAAGTCGTAGAAAAAAATCTTGAAAAAAAATTTTTTTTTGGGTAGCTCCCATACAAGTAAAGTGGGGGAGTAATTTTTTTTTCTCTACTTACCCATCGTGTGGGGTATCGTTAAGAACACCATTTTTCGATTTAGGGATCCGTTTCCTAAATATTTGGTTTTAAAGTGAAAATTTTTGTTAGAGGTACGTGTCCCCCCCCTCTATCTGCTAAACGGTTATATATGGATACGTGAAAAAAATTACAGCAGTAGTATATATACTGAAGTTGAAAGGAAAACTATCAGAGCTGGGTACTAAGTGCAAACTAAAAAGTTATAGGCAACCAACTTATAAAATGTACTGGAAAATGTAAAATTTTATACAATCTTTATTGTTAGATGTTTTTGGTCGTTAAACTGTGAGGTGCGAGTGTAAACAGTGTGAACTCAAAGTACTGCGCGTGGCCCGACACGCACTTGGCCGGTTTTTATTTACATCTATAAAAAGTAAAAGTTACTGAGCAAAATGGATACCTAAAAATATTACAATATTTGGTCATAATTAAGGAATTATTAAATTAAAACCGACAAAAAGCGGCCGAAATGACAGATACGGGTTCGAACTAAGATCGCCTGCCGGCATCGCCACTTTTAACCTTATTTCATTACCAGTACGTACTATTATCGCGCGATTACCAGTAAGTACTATTATTATTAGTTGTTACAGCGCCTTAATGTATGCGTGATCACAACACAATAAATAATCTATTTTGCACAAAGGTTTTATTGATAAGTATTTTTATATGGCCACGGATTTTACTAGGTTAACCTAAGTATAGCTTTTTAGGTCACTAATTTCTGTCTGATAAAAAACAAACAACAATCGATCGACACCAACATTTTGTGGAGCGTTCAAACATGGCAAAGTGCATTGAATGGTATCAAAACTAATCAAAAGTTGAATGGGGAGTGAACGCAGCCGCAAGTAAGACATTGCTATTTTATTGGACAAGTAAGAAAACTTATTGAGTTTCATTGCAACTGAAAGTTTCAATAAACACTTAACCGGTAGTTTGCTACAAATACTTCTGATTGAAGCAAAGAGATTTGATACAGTTTAAACGTTGTTTCTTACTAGACTTCTTTCAATAAGAAAATGTAAGATGTTCATATAGAATTACACGGTTTTGATAACGTATTTACATGATATTAAAGTCTTGAATGTGGACAAGTCATATAAAATAAACAAAGTAAATTTCTTATCGTGATTGTAACGTTTAGTATAACATTTCATCGTATCACACTTTTTGTCAACTGAAATAGTTTTGTTACATACCTGCCTTTTATGAAATAAATTGCATCCCGTTATTATGCAAGTTAATAATTTTATTGACTTATATAGATAGCTTCATTAAAAAACGAACAAAAATCTACTCCTGAATGAATCCCAATCCCAATCCCAACTTCCCAACTAATAGTATAAATGTGAAAGTGAGTTTGTTTGTTTATTTGTTTGTTTGTTACGCTTTCACGCCGTATCTACTGAACCGATCATGATGAAATTTTGCATACACATAGGTTAGGGTACCAAGAAGGACATAGGCTATATATTACGCGGGCAAAGCCGCGGGTAACAGCTAGTATATCATATTTGGAAAACCAGGTAGTAACCGTAACGGTACCTATTTGCTTACTGATACCATTCGGATCAGTAAGCCAATACTGAATGAAACGTTACATCCAAATTGTTGCAAGTTTGTGCCCAAGATCTAGTGCCCCTGAGTATCTGAAATACACCGTAGCCTTAATCCAAGCGGAGTAGGTATATGACGTCACTTTAGCTTCTAGCATGGGCGTAGCTTTATCTAGACAATTTGCCTCGCCCTTTCAGCCGACTTTTGCAAAGTTTCACTCTTTTTTTTTCATATTTGTTAATGTTAAACACTGCCCTTATTGCTACAATGCTTTGATTATTTCAAGGTTAGCTGTGATTAAATTTACGGCTTAAAAGTTTGGGCACAGACATGGGCAATGTCTGTTTTCTCGTCAGGGTCGTCCAGGATCTTTGTTCACATAACAAGGAAATCGCTGTCAGTGTAATCATTGTTTGTCAAATTTCGGTAATTTTCGGGCAATTAAAGTACCGGTCATAAGTCGGACGGTTTTTGCACAATAGTTTATTACAAACACAAAAAATGTCGTCGCCGTTAGACATCTGGGCGGTCAACGGGTCACTTATGGCCCGGCCCTGAACTGTAAAATCTAAATAATACAAATCGTATATTATTTCGGACAACAACAAATACCCGGGGCATTTTAATTTACTTAAATTAATCTAAACCGAATCAATAAAAAAGAAAAACGGTTAGCCCTAAATTAACGTGTGCTAAATCGAATGACACCAAAATTTCCTTAATTCGTGAAGGTTTAAACGGTGGAAGAGTTGTGGCTTTTTGTATGAAAATTTACAGGAAATTAATCCTCTTAAACATACAGGGGCCTCTAAATATCTGGAGCCCTGCAAGATATACAGCAATACGACGGTAGCTACGCCCATGCTCCGTAGCAAGTTACAGATCGGAGCAACTAAGACCCAGTTGAAGATCAAATCAAATAAACGTAACGATAGTCGTGAGCCAGTATTGCCCGTTGTAAATACCGTGGCACTATTTATAAGCGTTTGTGGCAGTGACTAATTTGTTGTTAGTATATTTGGCGTGAACTAAATCTGAGGAGATCATTTTGCTACTCAAAGTTGCTCTAATATTGTACGTCTGCAATTATTTTTAATGTGTTTGTGGACTGTGGTTCAGCTTTTGATTTGATTAGTTACCTATATTTGATAATTTCATTTTAATACGTTACTTTGATTTAGTTCCTAGTGAATGTTTACCTGATGAAAATGAAACTAAAGTTTGACTCTGTCTAATAAGGACGAGATGGTGTGTGTATGTTTTTTCTTTTTAAATATGTTACAGTAAAAAAGCAGCCAAATAATAATTAAATTAAAATGAAAACGCTACATATTTAATTAAGTATTCAAGACTTGCTAATACTTTTCTTACTGGAAAACAGGACCTGACGGGCATACATGAAAAAAAAAGAAGCCGGTCGATGTCTTATTTGTAAATTTTGGTTAGAATCTTGAAACGCATTATTAAGGTAGATATTTGTCTTTGTATTTTAAATACTTATATTTCTCTATGAAACTTATTCAAAACAACTTGATATGCACAACGTGCGCAATATCATCTATCATTGTGGTTGCGGCCACAAGCGAGTAACAGTACATAGTTAATCTACAAAAGTTTAAAGTCCTTTCAGAACTACAAGACGGCGACAATTTAGAGTACACGAGAAACTCTAACGCAATGTGACATCTTGTCATAAACACAACTTGAGCTGTCACAACTTTGCTTTTAGATTTAGCCTCAGATGAAAAATGGTAGATACAGCACTCGGTAAGAGCGCGGTAGCCTGTAAAACATTAATTTGACAGACTGTTGTTTTATTGTAGTGCTGTTGGTTCCCAAGATACAGGGCCACCCTAGTTTGAGAACCGTTGTACATTCATCAACAACCTAGTTTCTTTGTTAATAAATGCATTATATTATTATTATTATGTCCTCACAAGGTTTATTCTTCACGGGACGTATCCCGGACCTTTGAGGCTTGCATGGGGACATAGGTCCAACACGTAGAGGCCTTGTGAGAGTTTTTGCTATAATTTGTGATGGGGCGCCACCAGGGCATGACAGTAAGGCCACTATAAAAGTTCTCATTGACAATTCCCAGTAAGACTATGGAGGTACAATGGAAAAATTACATTGGGATTATTATTATTATTGCGACCGCAGAGCATGGATTGCCGCTAATAATAATGCCGCGTGTCAACCCGCGTCTGGCTAGTAGGTGAAAGTCGCATACTCAATCTGTCAGTTCGTATCGTCGAGCTCCGTGGCGCAGCGGTCAACACGCCAGCCTGCGACACGGGGGTCCCGGGGTCGATCCCCGGTCAGGTCATGATGGAAAGCGATCTTTTTCAGAGTGACCTGGGTCTTGGATGTTTATCTATAATAAGTATATATTATAAAATATAGTATCGTTGAGTTAGTATCCTGCGACACAAGTTCACAACTTACTGTGGGGCTAGCTCAATTTGTGTGATATGTCCCTATATATTTATTTATTAAAAAAAGTCAATAAACGGTATCGACCCAGCCACGCAGGCCACGCTTGTTTCGTATGAAATATGTTGTAAAGGCATCTCTAGTAGCACACTAGCGGCAGTCACATTCCCTGTTCTGTGGTTGCGACGCTAGTGTATTCTTCTTGTTTAGGTCCCTCTTCATCACTGGTTGGCCGTCAGCTCCTTAAATCACCCTTGTCCATGGCGAGCCTGAACAGTTGTTCAACTGACTTAATGCCAATCCACTGGCGGATGTTCTAGCCAAAACATTTTGCGTCCTTTCCGGCAATTTTTCCCATATGATGGTCTGAAGAAGACGATACTATGGATTTCTCTAAATGTGACCAAGATATGCGACTTTTCTTGTGTTAATAGTCCTGAGAGGTTTCACTTTCTTTAGTGTTTACAGTCGAACTGTTGTGAATTATATAGTAAAGTTCATCGGGGACTAAACAAACAGTTTAAGTGAGACAAACTTATAGGTGCACAGGGAACAAAATTTCAAGCTATTACTACAAGGCATCCGAGTCCAATTCATCGTAAGTCACAAGTGTAGTGGGGATGCTACTTTTATTTAGTTTTATTCAGCCAACTATTAACTTTTCTTACTCTAGATGAAAAAAGATCAAGTACGAGTAAAATTCGCGTGTAGGGTTCCGAACAAAAAGTAATTTTTTGTCGTGTGTCTTTTACTCGTACTTCACGGTTCTGCTTTCGTTGCCTTGCTCTTTTTAAAATTTTATGATTTTTTAACTTGAGGTAAAAAGTAGGTTTGCTTCCCATATGAATATGCAGAATATGTGACAGACACACCCGTATGTTTTGATTCCATTGGGTTTAAAGTGTCGCACATTATGTAAAAAGTAAGGTCACGCCACGACTGGTGTCGCTACATTACAGTGAAGATTTGATTGTTTGCTTGTTTGCATTGAATAGGCTCCGAAACTACTTGACCGATTTTCTAAATTCTTTCATTATTAAAAAGCTAATTTATCGGCTGGTGACATAGGCTATTATTTATGCTGACTAAGTCCCGGAATAATTGCTCGTTTCACATAAAATAAATGCGCTACGCTTGCCGCTGTCGTAAAATTTCAAAGTTAACCTTGAGCAGTATTTTATTTTTCAGTTTCTAAAGACGTCATAAGTAAGTATGTCAACTCCTACCTATCTCGGACCGGATCGGACCTATGGACGGAACCAAATAATAAAATCGAATTAAGTAGCAACGTATCGCCGTGGTCTTTCGTCTACGGCTTTAGTGCGTCAAATGTCGCGTGTCGCGGCCTTTCTCGGCAGCTATAAAGTAGTATAAACAAACCCTTATTTGCAACATTTTTCACCGCTCAAATCTCGACTGCCAATGTTGTTTCACCCCTGAGTGACGTTTGAGTAAGGTTGAGCTCCTTTGATCATTGGGGAGTAAAGGAAATTCGTGCAATTTCGCCTGTCATTTCTCTGATACAACCTGTACAATGTTTCTTAAGTTAAAAGAAAAGTATAATTTATGTAAAATGTGTATATTTAATATATCAAGTGCAGCTAGTCTACCATACAATCTATAAATAAAAAGCAACCTGACCGACTCACTGACTTATGTATTATTATTTTTAATTATTTATAAGGTACACCAACAGGTTACATGTACACATTTACAAAATATGTTAACAATATTGGGCCTAGCATGCAATCCAATTATAGGTGAACACAATATTTGAAAAAATCATTAAAATTACGGGTACCCTACTATGTCTACAGACTAATATTATGTTAACGCACAGCCGAAACTACTGTGCCTAACTTGAAATTTGGTATTAGGTTTCCTTACATGATGTTGATGTGATTCAACCCCAAAAGGGGTGAAATAGCGGGGTGAAGTTTGCTGCGGATGAAGTGTTGGTATTTATATAGGAGGTTTTATGATTTTACAATGCTATTCTGATATACCCACCATACTTTTGTGAAGTTATTAATATTTCACGTTGACTTGTTATTTTTTGGAATTTCTAGTTTTAAACCTGATCATGATTAGTCAAAATCTTTTACATCGCTGAATGACGTGAAAAACCTACTTAGGTATATGTTGCTGTTTACACAAGTCTAAGAAGGTTTTTCAAGTCTTTGCTTTACCTTGCAGTTTGCCTTCGACAAACAAATCACGGGTAAGAGTAAACCTATCTACCTTCCAGTGTGTTATCCCAAACAAATATGGAAGTAACGGATTATGATCACATTTTCTTTTACAACCCTCCCATCGCTTTATCCCTAACAGGTATAGTAGGGCTAGAGGAAAGGGTTTTCACATTCATTTTTTACATAAAGGGGCCGCGTAGTCACTAAGGATTATAGAGGATAGCGAAGATGACAAGTGTGTATGTTAATATTTTATTACTATTTCTGAAGTCTTATTTATATAAAACGTTGACATAAACGAAAAATTTTAAAGGTAGATTTAGGATATTTGGCCTATTTTATCCTCTGACTGCTCTGGCGGTACAGAGAGGGTCGTGCTCCTGCAGTGGAGACTAATAAAGACCTGATGATGATGATGATTAGGATATTTATTGATTTCCAGAAATTCTAATATAAATTGTAGAGATATTATATTATAATATAATAATAAATATAATGTACCTAAAGGATAAAATTAAACATTACTTTGAAAGATAGTATAACACCGTTTTGACTAAGATTAATACAATTTCCGTCTCATGACCGAAAGTCATTGTAAAACGGCAGACATAATACGTACCTACATAAATTATTTCATTATTTCTAGCCAAAAGATGTTTCACATAAAAAAAAACATTGCTAAAAGTAGAAATTAAAAGTAGTTTACTTGGGTTGTCACTAGGTTGTCACAAACAAAGATAGATCACCTTACAATCTTCAAATTTGGTATTGTAATCTAAAGCTATCATGTAAGTAATAATCATGATTATCACTAGAGTAAGCAATCGCCATTACAAAGATAAACTCTATTAACTCCTGTGACTCCTAAGACTTACTAACTTAAAATAATGTTTTCTTATGTTTTCGCGATTGTTACACATTTAAATAAAATTATTTTAATACGGTTTTTATCGCGTTTATTACATTATTTATACACCTAACGTTTCGAGCACTTTACAGTGTTCGTGGTCGCAGGTAGACTAAGTTGACATTTGTCTAGTATTTTATAAGAACTGCAAAGTCTACCGCCTAAAATATTTATTGATAACGTTCCGGATGTACGCAGTATTGGCTCACGGTGTCTGAAGGTCTTGCAGTCTTCTGCTTAGCTTGAGATTTGATTAAATTGATGACTGGATCCCAAGCTGGTGGTAACTGCCAACCATCCTCTCTATGGAAATTAGGATGTTTTTTTTAATTTCAATAGCCTCACGAAGCATTCTTGGAATGTATCTGTTTTCTTTTGCAAGGACTTGAGGATTATCAAAACGCATATAATGGTTGGGTTTGTCTATGGCATGTTCACAGACTGCAGACTTCGTTGAGCGCCTATGCTTCATGTCAGCAATATGTTCTTTTATACGGGTACCGATGCTTCTCTCTGTTTGCCCAATGTATGATAAACCACACTCACAGTCAATTTTATAAACTCCAGCATCTTGTAACGGGATATTAGATTTGACAGGTCTTAAAAGTTGGTTTATTTTCTTGTGCGGCTTGTAGTAGGTCTTGATTGAAGCACGCTTAAGTATATTACCAATTTTGTCCGTGACTCCCTTTACATATGGTAAGATGGCAGGAAATCGATCAACTGTGTGAGGCTTTGGGCGGCTTCTGTGATGTGTTTTTGGGAGGTTGAGGTTGTTGCTTCTTAAAACCGATTTTACTCGTTGAAGCTCCTCCTTGAGGTGGTGGGTGTCACAGATGCCATGTGCTCTCTGAAACAAAGATTAATTAGGTGTATAAATAATGTAATAAACGCGATAAAAACCGTATTAAAATAATTTTATTTAAATGTGTAACTTAAAATAGTTGGATACTCAATAATAATGCGACATAACTAGGTCGTATTGTGTGACTGCCTGTCATCAGAGTTGATACGTACGATGCCGCAGCTGTACAGAACACCTTATAAATTCCGCCCTAAGGAGCTCCCTAGCTTAGTGAGTGTACGCGTTATAAGCACTAATACATGTTAAGTAACCCGGACATGATGCCTAGTAAGCGTGCATGACTACAAGTGGCAAAGTCGATGGTCGCGACTGAAACAAATTTCAGTTGAATAATCAGATTCCACTCTTAGCCAATCATATGTACCATCATCAAAAATACATCTCAATTGTTGAATGAACAGTAAGAATTTGACATAACTAGGTCGTGTCGTGTGACGCCTGACATCAGATTGGTATCGTATCAATACGTAGGGCACTCAGCCTGCGGTCTGCGGTTAGTGCCCAAGCAATACGATGCCGCAGCTATACGGTACTATTATGTATCTTGCCGTAAACACCCGTCTGGCTTAGTGAGTATACATTAGTATAAGCACTTACGCATGTGAAGCAATTCAGGCATAATATCTTGTGACGTAGATGACAAGTGGCAAAAAATATCTCATGGTACACCGTGTTCAAGAATGCGTATGAAGCCGATGGTTGAGTCTGCAACAAGTTTTAGTTGAAAATTCTGATTCCACTCTTAGCCACTTAGATACAACAATACAACACGATGTTGGATAAACAGTAACAATTTGATATAACTAGGTCGTGTTGTGTGACTGCCTGACATCAGAGTTGATATCGTATGTTTACACACACGACATCAAGATGTAGGACACTCGACCTGCGGTCTGCGGATAGTGCCCAAGCAATACGATGCCGCAGCTATACGGTACACATATGTATCTTGCCGTAAACACCTATCTTAGTGAGTATAAATGTCATAAGCACTTACGCATGCGAAGCAACCCGGGCAAAAAGCCTAGTTAAGTAGTTACGGAGTTACGGGCATGACTACAAGTAAAGTAAGTGACCCGGACATGACGCCTAGTAAGCGTGCATGACTATAAGCGGCAAACCCGATGATCGAGACTGAAACAACAGTTAAAAAATCGCGTTGAACTCTAGGCCACTCAGAGTCATAATCATTCATCACAGAAAATCGACGTTTGAGTAGTAGTTTTACAGCTTCTATGCTTCGTTCGGTGAGTGAGAGAGCCGGAGGCCCATCCCCCCTCCCCTTTGGGGAGGGAAAACAAAAGGCCGGCAACGCTCTTGTCATACCCCTGGTGTTACATTAGTCCATGGGCAGCGGTGCTCACTTACCATCAGGTGACCCGCTTGCTCGTTTGCCGTCCTCTGACATAAAAAAAATAATAAAAATACATCACAATGTTTTACAGTAACAATTTGACAAAATTATGTTGTATCGTGTGACTGCTTGACATGGAAGTAGATTTCGTATGTTTACACACACGACATTAAGACGTACGACACTCGCCCGTGTGAGTGTACGTGTTATAAGCACTTACGCATGTTAAGCAACCCGGGTATGATGCCTTATGACGTGGATTACTACAAGTAGCAAAATATCTCAAGGTACACTGAGTTTCAAAATGCATATGACGTCGATACTAGCGACTGAAACAAATTTTAATTGAATAATCTGATTCCACTTTAAGCCACTTATACACATCATCATCTACTTACATACATCACTATTACTGGATAAACAGTAACAATTTGACACAACCAGGTCGGTCGTGTGAGTGCCAGGTTACATTCGGATATAACGTCTTCAATAAAGACTACGAGAGATTAGGTATTTGTTAACCTTGTCTGAAATTTGCTCGACACAGTGCCGTCTCAAGTTCGCAATATAAATACACTTTGACGGATTAAATTGCTCCAGAGTACTGTTACCTTCAGCCGGGAAGAAATATTATCGTTCTATCATTTCAGGCCTAGTTGGAACTTAAGTAAATTGAAACATTCACGTTGTAAGTTTGTATTTTTTGTAATAAGTCAGCTTTTAGCCGACATTATTCGACTCCTCGTAGTATGAATTGAGACGTGCGCATTAAATCATTCGCATTCGCCCATTAAAAGACCTCCGTTTGATTCGAGGTCCAGACCAAGGAGTACATAATCACAAACATGTCAGCCATAGCTGGCTTTGTGTGTGGGAAACCCGTTTACAACAAGGTAATAAGGTATCATTGATTAGTAAACTGATATAATAGAGTTCTATCATATCACTTTCTTTTAACCTCTCACACAGCTATATATATTAACAACCCAGACCCAGGCCACTCTGAAAAGGTCGTTTTCCATCATGACCTGGACTTAAATTGAACCTAGGACCCCCGTGTCGTAGGCTGGCGTGTTAACAATAGTTAACACGTCAGCTAGTGCTACCACAGGGACTGTCGACCATAATAATCATTTATACTACTTCTATTAATACTTAGCCGTGTGGTTCCCGGTAGGATAGAAAAAGATCACTCCAAGTCTTACCGTGGATGTCGTGGAAGGCGACTTAGGGGTAGAACTTAGGACTTTAACACAAGCCAAACAATCCTTATTAACATCGAAGAGACCTCTCCAATCCGTACGGCCAGCGTGGATAGTGTAGGCAAATCCTCTGACTGCTCTGGCTAATATATGGCTCTGGTACAGAGAAGGTCATACTCCTGCAGCGGAGACATAAAAGGTCTGATGATGATGATACTTCAATATTTATATTTATCTCAGCTAGGTTTGAAAAATAAGGATATCAGTAATGAATTAGTAATGTCAGTCTATGATACGACCTAAAATAGTTATGCTACGTGAATAATTTTGTCTGTGTAATTAGTACTAGCAGTTATGTTTGTGTGCTCGGTTTTGTGAGCTTATTACTCGTAGTTATTCAGAGAGATAATATTGATTTTCATATTCATTATTTAGATACTTAGTAACGATGTAAAATTAAATGGTTATAAATTAAACGTAAAATGACAAAAATAAATGACACGAAACCAAAATTGTTGTGGTATTACTTATGTATTTTTAGTCGATATTGCTGACAAGTTTAAGCCCATACAGGAGTTTATCTTGGAGGCAAGGTAGTCACGAGTCTTGAACACATACAGTGACCAAAAATGGACTTTTGTATAGGCTGAAACTTGCTGATACTACCGACCATTAAGATACGTTATATAAAAATATAACTCGACTGCAATTTTTGTCAGTTTACGTTCGTGATATTTTTCCTGACGTAACATAGCATATGACTCTCCAGGGATGAATACGAATCTTATTACAACTCACGTTTTAAATTGGTTCGAAACCCATTGATGCCACAAGAGGTAACAATACAACAGATATATTTACAAACCCTCCTCCTACGGCGGGGGTAAGTGGGCGAAACGTGAGTTTATTTTTATCAAATCATTTCAAGTTTTAAATCATTAGTTTCTAATAAATTATAAATTTATATTTCCAATTTATTAATAAATAGTGTGTTCAAAGCCGCTATTTATTGTTCAAATATTCAGTGAAAGCTGAAACAACTTTATTGAAATACATCAATGTATTCAAATTATCATTTATGAATTCGTGATTTTAATTTCGCAACAAATCAATCGAACAACGTCCTTACTCGGACTCAATGGCAATATTCGAACTCGATTTAAAATAAATCGAAAGGGTTTCGTATTTCATCATTTAGCGAGCTCTGTTATTAGATTCCAAGGAACAAATCGTAAATTCCAAATTAAATTTTATGTTTGGAGAAATTGGAAAACACTTTATTTAATAGCTCAAGGGACAGCAAAAACATTTTCAGATTGTGGAATTAGTACTTACAGCTGATGTTGTTTTATGGTAAATTTGGAGTTTTTATTTGTTTATTTTAGTTTATTCGTGTTTAATTTGAATTTTAGTTCAAAGCTCATTTTAAATAAATCATTACAAAGAAACGGAGATAAATATTTTTTTGTTATTTTTTTTTGCTATTTTTTTTTTTGCGCATAGATAACACTTCAGTTTACAATTTAAAGTTAGAACGTAAGCTTTTCTTAGCGTAGCTCTTTTTGAGAAAACCTCTTTTAGTAATAATATTAAGTAAAGATTCACAGTAGACCGTAGTTCATAAAATACTTAGTTAGAAGGGCTATCTAGGGCCTCGCAAAGCAAAATATTAAATGTTGTCTGCGTTGTTTGTTTTTTTTAGTGTGAAAGTGGCCAACACTGGTGTCAGAGTTTTCAAACTGCTTAAAGGCATTTGACGTAGCTTTACCACTGCCATCAACGATGACAGCCGGAACCAACGGCTTAACGTGCCTTACGAAACACGAAGGAGCTCGAGATATTTTTATACCACTTGCGGTCACCCATTCAAGTAGGGTTTGCACCCGGGGTTGCTTAACATGCGGGAGTGCTTATAATGCTTACACCCACTAGGCCATCGAGCTCCTCAACTGTCTGCGTTAGCACTAAACCCCGTAAAATTCATTCCCTTACTACCCTCGGTGCTTAAGAACGGTTAAAATTGGCCGTAATTACAACTATTTCAAATCCCAACGGCGAGAAAAAAATACAACGAGTAGGTAAAGCAAGTCGCAGCTTAGTCCATTCGTGCGTGTTGTATTAAATGTTGTTTCATGTGGCAGCTCAGTTTCATAGACTATTTTTCTTACAAGTACCTATATTAGTAGAAGGACTTACTCGTAGTACCCATAGTAACTTTTGCATAGAAAGAGACGGAAATACCTACACTATACAGGTTGGTGTCCCGCTCGCATAGTTTTTGTAGTTTTTCCTTATTTTACGCCTACTATACAGATGAATTCATTATATAGAGATGAATTAAAAAGATTTAACCGCGGCCAGGAATGACTTTTCATCATGTACGTTACACCTTGAGGATGCTGCTGATATACTAGAGATAAGTAAATGATAGATGTTGCTGGAGGTAAAATCTGATGTATTCAGAATAACTTAATTATACTAAATGAGTACACGAACGTAATGCGCGGCGGTGATGTGACAGTGAGTCATGAACGTGAACTGATTGATTTTACTTAGTTACACAAAATACGCAATACGCGAAAATGCCGAGAATGCTATGTGCAGTTAAACCATACACATCGGTACACTTACTTTTCTTGGCCTTGGCCGGTAAAGTAATACTTACTCATGTATTACTTTAACGCTAAGAAGTCTCGTTTTACTTTTTTTACAATAATGCCTTAATAGACACAAAATTTTTCTTAAATTTTGTGTCTATTAATAAGGCTGGGAAAGATAAAGTTCAGACTATTTGCGTCTAAAACTTTTATTTTCCGGGTTTATGTAAATAGGACTGGCTTGTTTTTGTGTGTGTTGATGCCAAAGTCAGACCTCAGCCGATGTGTCGGGAGTATTTCGGAGGATCAGTTTACAAAGAAAACACGCTTTGGCGATCCCGTTCCCTGAGATGCGGGTTAGGATGAAGCCCGACTCGAGGGACAAGGGTAAAGATTATAGCTGTTCCTGTCCACTACATACATTATAGAGCCCTATTTTTCCACCAACAAAGGATTTTATTTCGCCACTTATACGATTTTGTTTATAAGGTTGGTTTTTCTAAGGGATCAAATAGACTTTGTCAGTATCTATTTTTCATGGATCGGGCTTGTTTGCCTGGAACGTTGACGTGATGAATATTTACTGGAATGTTTTACGCGTTTCAGGATACAGCAGACTTTTACGTCTCGGCAATAAAATGAGGAATTTGATTAACAAACTCTACCTGCCGTCGTATGCAGAGACACGGACCTCCGTATTGTACTGCAGAAGTTGGTCTGCAGTAATCAACTTAGATACTACCTTAATAAATTTGTGAACTTGTCTAGTAGTAAAAAGTTAAGCTCTTTGTTTTTTTAATTACGTAGGTACCTCATTCCGCAATTTCCACAGCACTTTGATAATATTCGCACCTGGCAATAAAACTTTTAAATTTAGTTATCTGAAGGAGTTACTAGTCCCAATATACAATTCTACCAGTTAAAAACTGGTAGAATTGAAGAACTGTGTCATTACTCACACTTAAGAAACTCATTTGCAAAAATGAAAATGTTATTTTTTGTGTGTATACAGTACCGAAGAGTAAATGAACACACGTATGTACATCTTATAATTACTGCCACCTCTAGAGTAGTATTCTTGGACTAGTAGGTATATTAGCTTAAAAATCATGATACAAATGTTGTCCGTTAACACATACAGGGCCGGATTTTACAATGGCGGGGCTCCGTAGGCACATAAAGTTTGAGGCCCCAATTATGAGATTTTCTTCTCGGCTAATAGCGAAAACGGGCAAGACGTCGCTGATATATAAGCAGCACTAGCTGTTCTTCAAGGCAAGTGCCTTATTTGCCTAAAGCAAATATCTATCACTGAACACATACAACTAGAAAACCGAACAAAATTGATAAATGTACCTAAAAATTCCACGTAGAAGCGGCAAAGTATTCGCTGATGAATGCACACTAATGGCACGAAGTCGTGTAATGCCTCCCTGTATTCCTTTTTACCGCCCTTAATAGTTGTTTTTCCCCGGCACCGAGCTAAGTGCAATTTATATTAATGCCATCATATTTTCGCGTTGGTTACCCGCATTTTCATATTAACCGTGGTCCGGGCTTCCATGATAATGTGAGGGTCCCACCTTCGTCATTTGTTTGCGGGCTGATTAAATTTACACGGCTAACGTGGTTTGCTGCTAAATTAATTCTCTAATAGGTTGTATGTGGCGGAAGACTCTGTAATCCCTGTTTTAAAAGTTCAAGCCTACGTGTCATAATGTCTGGGTCCGGAAGATAATGCTTAATGTGGGTGTTTTGTTATGTAAGGACGAGGTGGCAACATCTAGGAGATTATGTGTCTCAGTAGGATTTCCTTAAGACGAGAACTTTGGAGATGTGAAATTGCTTTTTTATATCTATCGTCATTTATCTTTAAAATTAAAGTAAAGATATATTTACCAAACACTATTTTTTATGTAACAGTACTTACTTCACAACTGCTTTAATAAAACCAAAAATTTAAAGACTTACCTAAAATTTAAAAAGTAACCAAAACATTATATATCGACATTTAACTAAACGATAAGAAAATTAAAAATTGAAAATAATAAAAAAAATCTAATAACTAATTTACTAACAAATGGATGGTGGGCTCAATCAAAGATCCCCATCACGTTAGCAGCGTTGCCTATTTGAATGGCAATGGATATCTATTGGATCTGGTCCATCCGGAGCAATAGTCACAATTTACAAAAAGATAATTCCGCAAAAAGTAAAGAATAAAGAAATAAGTAGTTCCCTTGTACTTATTTTCTGTATATATATTGTCTTAACATGTTTTTCTGTGTACATAAATGCGGAAGATCAGCGTCGTAGTTTATATTGCGACATATGCTGAGCGGAGACCTTTTTGGTACATTTTCACTTTCAAAAAACTTGTCAAAAGTTTCTAAATATTGTATATGGTACCAAATAAACGTTTTTAGGGTTCCGTAGTAAACTAGGAACCCTTATAGTTTCGCCATGTCTGTCTGTCTGTCTGTCTGTCCGTCCGCGGTTTTACTCAGATACTATAAATACTAGAAAGCTGTAATTTGGTATGAGTATGTATATTAATCATGGCAAAAAAGACGTAGAAAAAAATCTTGAAAAAAATTTTTTTTTTTGTTAGCTCCCATACAAGTAAAGTAGGGGAGTAATTTTTTTTTCTCTACTTACCCATCGTGTGGGGTATCGTTAAATAGGTCTTTGAAAAATATTGTGAGGTTGAGAACACCATTTTTCGATTTAGGGATCCGTTTCCGAAATATTTGGTTTTAAAGTGCAAATTTTTGTTAGAGGTACGTGTCTACCCCCTCTATCTGCTAAACGGTTATATATAGATACGTGAAAAAAATTACAGCAGTAGTATAAATACTGAAATTGAAAGGAAAACTATCAGAGCTGGATACTAAGTGCAAACTAAAAAGTTATAGGCAACCAACTTATAAAATGTACTGTAAAATGTAAAATTTCATACAATCTTTATGTTAGATGTTTTTGGTCGTTAAACTGTGAGGTGCGAGTGTAAACAGTGTGAACTCAAAGTTGTCATTCGCAACTACGGAACAAAATAAATAATAAAATTAACTGACTTTCAAACTTAAATTGACTAAATGATTGCTGTTCATATCATTTTAACGTCACAAACATGCTTGCTCATTTCATACATTAATATTCCATTTTTAGATCTCAAAATCCCTCTCCAAATTTCATTATACAGCTAATTTGAAACGAATGTCATGAAAATGAAAATTTGCTTTGTTTTATTGTTCTCGGAATGTCGTGTGACACATTACATAATTTCCGCTCCAAGTTATTACTGGGTTTGACATTCGTGTGATCAAAATACCTTGCTTTATTTAAAATAGATTAACCATCATTTTATTTTTGGGACAAAATTTATTGTGAGCCAAATCTTCATTGTTGTTAGGGGTGCCATCCTTAACTGCCTATCAAGTGGTTACTGTTGGGGCATCGGGTATCTACAGGGGGCCACATGGATAAGTATACTTTTGGTACTATAATACGAGTAATGTTATATAGTATGCTTTTCTATGTGGCCCACTGTACGTACATACATCGTATATTATCACCGCTAGTATGACAGTTATGCTGTAATATAATATGGCATACTTACTTCTACTACTGCTTTTACAGCCAAACACCTTCCTGACGCCAACCCTCCTTGGACAGCTCCAAAACCGCGGACAACAACCTGTGAAAATAGAGCAAAATTATTTGGCCACGTCGGGATTCGAACCCATTGCACCTTGTGTAGCAGACTGGCTTGCTTTTCCTTTTTTGTATGTTCATAAATTTAAACCTACATTATTTTGTTCTAGTACAACGACGTTTGACTTGTAACAGGTATATATTACCTGAAAAAAATCTTTGAACAGGGCTTGCAATAAAACTTTGGTTCCATAAGTTGTTTTTCCTAACTGCGTTACAAAGGAGATCTTCCGAATAACTTGAAAATTGTTCTACTTCTGGTATATTTTATTAAAAATTAAGAAAACAACGAGTAAGTAAACGCTTACGCCAAAATCCTCCGCAAACAGGGATTCGTTTGAAGTCGACCCTTTTATACTTACTCATAAAAGATCTGCAAAGGCGGTTTCCGATTTTCTAATCTTTAAAGACTCTTTTACGAATGGTATAAGCCATAACTGTAGGTAAGACAAAATTCTCCTTTGAGGAAAATATGGTATAATGGAGTAATTTACTTGCTTTATGCTTTAACATTGAAAGTTGAATTAATTTTCAAGCGTTAAAGTGAAGTTATAAAGCGGCCGTAGCGACAAGTGATGAAAAGAATTCTGGCTACTCTGGGGTTCTATTTTGAACCTGTAACCACTCGTCTTCGAACGATTTTATATAGAATAACCGCTTATTTGCGAACGATAAAATTTCATAAATAGTACCCTAGTTCATCCTGTTGCCATGCGCCAAATCATAATCCTGCGGGAAAGTATTTTTATTTTCATAGCCGCTTGTTTGTTCGCCTGCCTTTTCATACTTGCTCTATTGTGTTATTTATTAATAATTCCAATTAAGTTCCGAACTCGGAAGTATAAGACTCTTTTGCGAATTGTATAAGCCATAACTGTAGGTAAGACAAAATTCTCCTTTGAGGAAAATACGGTATAATGGAGTAATTTACTTGCTTTATGCCTTAACATTGAAAGTTGAATTAATTTTCAAGCGTTAAAGTGAAGTTATAAAGCGGCCGCCGCCGTACCGACAAGTGATGAAAAGAATTCTGGCTACTCTGGGGTTCTATTTTGAACCTGTGACCACTCGTCTTCGAACGATTTTATATAGAATAACCGCTTATTTGCGAACGATAAAATTTCATAAATAGTACCCAAGTTCATCCCGTTGCCATGCGCCAAATCATAATCCTACGGGAAAGTATTTTTATTTTCATAGCCGCTTGTTTGTTCGCCTGCCTTTTCATACTTGCTCTATTGTGTTATTTATTAACAATTCCAATTAAGTTCCGAATTCGGAAGTATAAGACTCTTTTGCAAATCGTATAAGCCATAACTGTAGGTAGTACAAATTCTCCTTTGAGGAAAATATGGTATAATGGAGTAATTTTTTTGTTTTATTCAACATTGAATGTTGAATTAATTTTCAAGCGTTAAAGTGAAGTTATAAAGCGGCCGTAGCGACAAGTGATGAAAAGAATTCTGCTTCGCCCCGTTGCCACTCGCCAAGACAAAATCCAGCGCGAAAGTATTTTTATTTCCATAGCCGCTTGTTTGTTCGCCTGCCTTTTCATACTTGCTCTATTGTGTTATTTATTAACAATTCCAATTAAGTTCCGAGCTCGCAACTATCTTTGTTCCGCATTTTGTACCTTAAATTAAACTTTTATTCTCGTTATTCAAACACAGTGTTGAAAGTGCAATTTGTTTAAAAATCTTATTATGAATAAACATAGTTATAAACACACCATAATAGTCTGGAGGTGGAGACTAAATAAAGACCTGATGATGATAAAAAGATTACAGTTGCATAGGATCTTTTTGTTGCGAGCTAATTTTATTAAACTGTCATTGACATTTTGCCTAATAATTATACAAAAATTTGGACGCCTTTACGCACACTCAGGAAATTTTGAAGTACCCTGAAATAGTTTTTAGGCGACAGTTTTACTCTAAATTGATCCGTATTTATTTTTTATGCTGGTTTGGGAGAAAAGACAAAAGAAACATAATATATCAGCTGCTTTTCTAAGATATTCTCATAGCCGCTTATTTCTTCGCCTGCCCTTTCATACTAAGCTTGCTCTATTGTATTATTAACAATTCCAATGAACTGCCAAGCTCGCAAATATGTTTTGTTTCTCATTTCGTACCTATTTTAAACCTTTATTCTCATTATTTTAACACAATGTGAATTTGTGTTTAAATGTTTCACTAGAATAATAATTAATAATAAGGGACAAAATGTTATTGTAATGGTTATATTTTAATTAAAAATACCGTTGGCACGATAACACTTTTATTACTTTTTACAATTACAATGAACGACAATCAGAGAGGCGAAACTGATGATAGGTTACATTTTTTGGCAGCTGCAAAAGCCATGACGTTGACATATTGTCCAGTTGACATTGACATATGTCTCGATACTACATCCTCCTCCTCTCCAAAACAAAAACAAACAAAAGTTTATTAACTGACAGACAATAGCTATAGCAATAGCAGTAGCTACTATTACATCTAAGTATTTAGACATCCTCGAAACTTAAAATTATATAGGTAACATTTGTTCACTTAATCCACTAATGGGAAGATCACAAAAGGAACATGAATACTTATTCTATTATTTAAGACGTTCAAAAGATAACAAAGTGTTTTCATACACGCTTTATACTTATATTTACTAAGTACAAACATATATTTTTTACTTTTACATCCCTATGATCCCTTGGTTCTACACATTCAATGCTTAGGCCACCAGACTATTGAGAACGCATATGATACGAAGTCCTTGTATAAATACTCCCATTACTATCTTTTATATCATAAGATCTATAGTTGTTATTCCTTACAATTTGCCCTAAACTCCATTTACTAATACTAGGTTCTCTCTTAAACCACACTTGCTCATTTACCTTAAAACTAGGCTTATATCTTGTAGTTCTATTATAATTATAAACATTTCTATAAACTACTTTGCCAAAATCAGTCTTTACATTATCATTCAATTTAGGCTTGAGATACTGGTGTGTTACAGGCAATTTGGTTTTTAAATTTCTGTTCATTAACAGTTGAGAGGGTGAAAATGTTGTCCCAGACACAGGTGATGATCTGTACTGAAGTAATGCTAGCCTGTAATCAGACTTATCCTCAAAACATTTAGTCATAATTTTTTTAGCAATCTGTTCTCCCCGTTCTGCCATACCATTTGACTGAGCATATCTCGGACTAGAGTAAGTGAATCTAAAGCCCCATTCTGAAGCAAACTTTCTACACTCTAAGGAGTCAAATGGGACATGATCTGCTACTATTTCAGATGGTATACCAAAATAAGAAAAAATATCTATTAACACATGGATAATGCTTTGTGCTGACTTACTCGGAATTAATCTTATATCTAACCACTTTGACATATAATCATAAATTATTAGATAGTTTCTCCTTCGAAAATCCATTATATCTATTCCTAATTTAGAAAAAGGTAAAAATGGTACCTCGTGTGGCATTAAAGGTTCTTTAATGTTGTTATTTTGGTATGTTTGACAAACAATACATTTTTTTACTAGATTTTCTATATGACAGTCAATTTGTGGCCAGTAATATAACATTCTACATTTTTGTTTCATTTTTGTCATGCCTAAATGACCCTCATGTAATTTATTCAAAATTGTTATTCTTAATGATTTAGGTACTACAAGTCGGTCATTCATGAAAATTAATTCTTGATCTACTGATAAATCTTGTCTACATTTGTAATAACATTTTAAAAAATCAGGCACATTCTTATTTTCTGGCCAACTATTGTTAATAAATTCTTTAAGATTACAGAGTTCTTCATCTTGTAGAGTTTCTGTTATTAAGTTTTTCCTTTGTTCTTCTGTACATTCTAGTTGAGAGGCAAGTCCAATGCAGTGTATAACTTCATACATATATGACTGATCTTCATCTACTTCATTTAGATATGAACGTGATAATAGATCTGCAATGTGCATGGATTTACCTTTCATGTACTTAAAGTCTATGTCATATTTTAACAATTTCAGTTTCAGTCTTTGTAGCCTGACAGAGGGAATTTCATGCAGACCCCTTTTTAATATAGTTTCTAATGGTTTATGATCATTATACACAAGGCACTTTTTCCCATAAATATAATAATGAAATTTTTTAGTAGCCCAAACAACACTAAGTAATTCTTTTTCAATCTGTGAGAAATTTCTCTCTGCCTCTGTCAGGCTCCTAGACGCATATGTTACAACTTGACCATTTTGCATTAGGCAACATCCTAAGCCATTTTTACTAGCATCACACTGTATAGAAATAGGTAGAGAGCTGTTGAAATTCTGTAAAACAGGTGCATTAGTGATGCATTTTTTAATATTACAAAAACAATTTTCATGTGTTTCAGTCCATAACCAAGTTACATCCTTTTTTAACAGAGATTGTAATGGAGAAATTATTTCAGCTAATTTGCTAACAAATTTTCTTAGATAGTTAATCATACCCAGAAATATTTGCAGTTCTTTTTTATTTTTTGGGCATTTCATTTCCAAAATAGCTTTAATACGATCTGGGTCAATCTTCATTCCTTCACTAGAAAAGATATGACCAAAGAATTTGACTTCCTTCAATTTATACTGAAATTTTCTTTTGTTGAATCTGACATTGTGTAATTGTGCACGTTCAAAAATTTGTTTTAATATCTTATCATGTTCAAATTCGTTTTCTGCACAAATTAACAGATCATCGCAGTAGATTACCACGCCTTCAATGTCTCCAAATATGCTCTCACTGTATTTTTGAAAAATTTCTGGTGCTACGGACAGGCCAAATGGCAGTCTCAAAAATTTATAACACCCCATCGGGCTGGAGAACGTACACAAGTCTGTTGAATTATTTGCAAGCCGGATATTATAAAACCCATCTGACAGATCAACAACAGAAAATACAGACTTATTACTTAATTTAGCTATTAATTCTTCCAAGGTAGGAATAAGATGATATTCCCGTATCAGAACTTTATTTAATTCTTAGGGATCTAAACATATTCTTAAATTTCCATCACTTTTTTCTACTATGACAAGATTACTTACAAAGGACCTCGGATGCTCTACCTTCTCAATAATCTGGTGTTTCTCGAGGCTCTTTAGTTTAGTTGCTAGACGATCCATCAGTGCCAGAGGGACACGACGTGGTGGCCTTACAACTGGTTGAGCGCCTGGTTGAATGTGTAGCTCCAACGGTGTTTTGAATTCCCCAATTCCCTGGAAAAGTTTTAGATTTTCATTAATCATTTTATCTTTTTCTGTGTTAATACTGGTGTGCTTAATGCTGCAAACAAAATTACAATTATTTTTATTTAGCAAATTTAATTTTAATAAAGTGTCTAAACCCAAAATTGGCCTGACCAATTCTTTAATAATTATAAATTTTGTACGGAATTTATTGTTATTGTGAAACAATGTTAAAGTTATCGTGCCCAATGGTTTTATCTTACTTCCTCCAAAGGCTTCCAACAAAATATTAGTCTCAGACCATTTAGGACTATCATCATCGACTATTTTTCTTAATTCCCTTAAGGACAGTACATTTACTTGTGACCCAGTGTCACACTTAAATGAAACTTTTTTATTTTCAACTCTTAATAGTTGAAGCCATTCATTATTTTTTAAATTACTTGTATTCCCAATTGAGTGGCACACTTTAACTAGTCATAAATCCTGCACTAAATTACTTTCAACAGTCTCATCAACATTATCATTAGTATTTATACTCTGCACAGTTTTGTTCCTACACCCGGAAGCAAAATGATTTAATTTATGACAAATTGAACAAGTCTTCCCGTATGCCGGACATTGTCTTGGGCCATGTTCCCGATTACACTTAAAGCAAAGGTAATTTTTTCTTTTGAAATTATTATTTTTACTAACAGCCGAGTTATTGGTATACTTAGCTTCTTTTGAGACTGCATCTACTACCAACAGGGACTCCGGCTGCTTTTGAATGACCTTCGCATGTTGTTTAGATAGCTCCGCTGCACGACACATGCTGATTGTTCTATCTAGGGTTAACTCGCTGATTTCTAGAAGCTTCTGTTGTAGTTTGTTGTCATGTATGCCCATGACAATGCGATCTCTCAGCATTCTGTCTTCAAGTTCTCCAAAATTGCAATCTTTTATTAGTTTTCTCAGGCTTGAAAAAAATACATCGAAAGTCTCTCCCTCTTCTTGTTTCCTGTTATTGAAGTGGAAGGTGTTTATAACCTCATTTTGTTTCGGGGTAAAGTAGTCGTCCAGGGCTTTTTTTTCAATATATTAAAATACAGATCTTGCGTGTCCGGGCCTATCGCATTCAGCAAAATGGCCGCTTTACGGGTTTCCGACAACTTGTCGAAACCGGCCGCCGACAGAAAGATTTTAAATTGTTGATGGAATTTTTTCCATTTCGGCAGCAGATCTTCCATTGAGTCCAACGCCAGCGGCTGAGGCATTCTATATTCGACCATGTTTGACATGATTTCTTGATCTTCCGCCATGCGACGAACACCACTTCCAAGAGAAAATCCTGACTTTTCGTGTGAATCCTCGCTTTTATCTAAAATATAATCTCGGAGCGTTTCTTCGCTTTTCGGCTGCGCCATGTAATGGTTATATTTTAATTAAAAATACCGTTGGCACGATAACACTTTTATTACTTTTTACAATTACAATGAACGACAATCAGAGAGGCGAAACTGATGATAGGTTACATTTTTTGGCAGCTGCAAAAGCCATGACGTTGACATATTGTCCAGTTGACATTGACATATGTCTCGATACTACAGTTATAACTGGCAAGTTTAATAATTTAAACGAAGACTACTAAATTCTAAACTAAAGTTGCATAGGATCTTTTCGGTTATTGACAATCATATTAAATTACCACTAACTTTTTTCCTTATGTATTAAAATTTTTATACATTACAACGTCTTTGAGCATAATCTTTAATTGCATTCTTAGCCACGTTGCTTTGGAGCCAGGGGTCCACCTTCCAGCTTTTTTCTCCATTTCACATGGTCTTTGACATCCTTTTGTGTTGATTGGCAAGCATATTACCCATTCTTGAGGACATCTATAGTTCTATAGTCTATATCTATAGCTTTTCTTTCTGGCAATGTCGATGACTTTTCCAATAAAGGAGCTCTACTCATCTCTTAATAAGAGGAAGAATTATTAAAATACGAAGAACGGGTTACTCACGTAAATATTCATCTAATGGCCAATATGTTTTAACTACATCCGGAGGTCTTGTGGTTCCCGGCAGAGTAGAATAGGACCACTCCAAGTCATCCCGTGGATGTTGTAAAAGGCGACTAAGGAAACACACGCTAAACAAAGCTTATTAACATCAAAGAGACTTCTCCAACCCGTCTGGCCAGCGTGGAGAGTGTAGGCCAAATCCTCTGACTACTCAGGCTAGTATATGGCTCTGGTAGTACAGAGAGGGTTCTGCAGTGGAGAATGGAAAGACCTGATGATGATGGCATCCGGAGGTCTTCTTTGAGGCAAATGTGAATCGAGACGTGCGCACGATATCGCCCCAATCCGCACTGATATTAGCGAGCGGAAGCCGAACCTGTTGTTTCGTATTTTAATAATATCTGTATCTCAAGTCACTTTTAATCGAAAAAGAGGAAGAATAGTATTATTGTAGAATTGATAATGTTTTCCAATTAAACTTGATGATAGAGAAAGTACATTTTGCTACTCATTTCGAATGCCTTCTTCAATGAAATTCAATACAAAATAATTGTATTGAGTCCATACAATATCGATGATATTTAAGATCCCGTTGAGAAATGCCTACGCATTCAACAGATCCATTCTGTTAACTATAGGTGAGCTCACGTATTCAGCCTTCTGCATGCCTTTTGAAAGCTTTCTCCTCTTTTCAATAAATGCTCAATGAATGCCGACTTGCCTACTCTCTGAAAATTAATAACCTTTCGATTCCTAAGGATACGATAAACGGGATTTGAAATAAGGAAGGCGCTTAATTGCTTCCAATAAATCTTCGAGATCGTTATACCTGAATTTTAAGACGTAATTTTGGGTAATAAAATAGATTTAAGGTAATTTGAAAGCATATCAATGATAGTAAGTTGATATATAAAGCCGATTCTAAATAGGCAAATAAAAAAGAATAAAAATAGCATATTATATTATATAGTGCCAATTATGTATAAATATTAAAGTACTAGCAATTTTCGCGTAAAACTTCACCCACCTATTTAACCCTTTTAGGAGTTAAATTTCTGAAAATCCTTTGTTTTTAGTCAATTACATCATGAAATTTCAAGATTTTTAGGTTGCAGTAGATCCGGTTGTGCGTTCAGGTTCACTCACAGACTTATGGTCAATGAGCCAGTCGGGTTTGCCTTTTATAATATAGAGTTTTAATTTTAAAAATCGGATTTGGAAACCAAACCCGAAAGTTTGCTCGAAATATTATTACCATGGGAAAATTAACAAAACCCTTTTCTGAATCTGTTCAAAAGTCTGAATTGCTAGCGCAATAGAAAACATATCGATACCAAAACGTTACTATAGTTAATTAAGATCATAGTAGCAGAAGTTGCGTTAGCGTTGCCAAATACTGATCAAAAGATATTTAATATAATAGTATGCAACCATTTCGACTCGATAAGAAGAAAAAGTAGCAGAAGTAAGATGATAATCTTACTCGTTAGCCATGGCCAGGATAATCACGTGTAGCTTCGAAGAAGAACTTTGAGTAGCTATTTATGTTTTTTTTTGTATGTTGTATAATTTATATAATACTTCCGAGTACTATCTATATCTATATATATATATATATATATATATATATAATGAACCGCAAAAAGTTCATTATATATATATATATATAAAACAAAGATGGGTTTGTTACAACACTTATAACTCGAGATCTGCTGAACCAATTTTCATGGTTATTAATTCGTTGGATTTGTCTCCGCCCCGAATAGCAGAATACATCTTAAAAACAATGAAAACTCGATATGTGTAATGAATACTAAATCATTGACTGTTAGGCGGTACGAAGTTCGCTGGGTCAGCTAGTATAACAATAAAAGTAATATCAACAGTACACAGGCAAAAGGATATTCAAAGTTCAATTCAAGTTAATAGCTTACACAAAGTCGGACAGGCAAAACAATGGAATGTATAAAAAAAGCCCAAATGCCCACTCAGCTCTAACCAAGAGATTAAAATTAACTAAAGAAAAACTCGAAAACCGCGGATGGTGTAAAAAAGTTTCATCGGCAGAATCATGTCAAAAATATTCTGTAAAACCAACTCACAGAAATACTTAATATAGTTTAAATTAGCCCATGATGATGAGTTTTAATCAAATGGTATCAATTAAAACATAAAACAGAACTTCCATTTTTAACCGCGAATAGTTGTAAAAGTACATGCACTCGTGCGACGCGAGTTTTATGTTAATTATTCTGAAAGTACCCTTGTGGATTTAGAACAACGTGTGGTAATGACAAAGCATGTTCCAATTCTTTGTTCATTTGCATGAAATGTGTTCACAAAAGAACTATCATCATTTTGTTAAATGGAAGTTGGCTTATGATAGTCATTAAATGCAATGTCAGGAATTAACGCGAAAACATACCGTTTTTCTCCAGACGTTTCGGCCGGGTTACATCCAGTGACCACGGTCGGTGTAACCCGGCCGAAACGTCTGGAGAAAAACGGTATGTTTTCGCGTTAATTCCCGACATTGCATTTAATAATCATGCAACGCGAAAGTTTAAAAGTAGTTATGATAGTCATATTTACGAATTCGATAAAAAATAGTTACCGTACTGTATCAACTCACACACAAGAATATAAAAGAAGTGCATCACGAGTTGATAATTAACTTGTAATAATTCAGCAGTTTTTGTTAAATCTAATTAAATTTTGCGTATCCAACCGCGAATACTTAGTTGTAAGAGTACAAGCGCTGGTGCACCGCGAGTTTTTATGTTAATTATCCTGAAAATGAGGTACTCTTGTGGATTTAGAGCAACGTGTGGGAATGACAAAGCATGTTCGGTTCTTTGTTCATGTGCATGAAATATGTTTACAAAAGAACTGTCATTGTTTTACCTGAATAGAATTGAAGTCATTATATGTTCAAAATATGAAGTTTGAAGGAGTAAACGTATTTTGCCAACTCATGCACAAGAATATAACATCTGACCATTAAGAGACTTTAATAAATGTTAAAAATTTAGAGTACGTTTTTTGCAAAAATCTAATCATCCTTGTTTATCCAACCGCGAATAGTTGTAAAAGTACAAGCACTCGTGCACCGCGAGTTTTATGTTAATTATTCTGTAAGTGAGGTACTATTGTAGATTTAGAGCAACGTGTGGGAATGACAAAGCATGTTTCAATTCTTTGTTCATTTGCATGAGAGTATTCACAAAAGAACTATCATCATTTTGTTAAATGGAAGTTGGCATAAGATAATTCACAAGTTTGTCATTGTATATTTAAAAAATGTGAAATAAGACATAGTTACAAACAGTTCACCATCTCATACACAATAATATAATTAAAGTGCATCACAATGTTTTTAACTTGTAATAATTCAGTAGTTTTTAGTTCAGTAGTATCCAACCGCGAATAGTTGCAAGAGTACAAGCGCTGGTACACCGCGAGTTTTTATGTTAATTATCCTGAAAGTGAGGTACTCTTGTGGATTTAGAGTAAATTGTGGGAATGACAAAGCATGTCCCAATTCTTTGTTCGAGTATTTTTAATAGTATTTTTAATTGTACTAGTTTGATTACTTTTCAATATAATTATTGGTCTCTAGGTTCTTAACATTTTCACTTCCTATGAAGCAATGTCTTAAACCCTCTCGACGTTGTTTCGAAAAAATACGTTTTCAAGAAGATAATAATATTAAGTACTTTAACATTTTGGCGAATTCTCAAGATATTGTACACAATATCTTGAAAAAATCCTGTCTGATCCTTTAAAGAGCCCTTTTAAAAAAAATATTTCCCTCGAATTAGTTTGCTACACACTATTACTTTTTAATTAGTATTCGCACTTTTAGAAGCGACTCAGTCCGCAAAAATGAACAACTTTGCCTATAGAACAAAAGTTTCAAACTCGAAAAAAAAATACATTTTCACAAACTTATTTGGCCAGCCCAGCAATTTGTATGATGTCGAAAAACTTTTTGAACTCCCAGCATTGGTCCCATTGACGAGCTCCGTGGCGCAGCGGTCAACACGCCGGCCTGTGACACGGATGGTCCCGGGTTCGATTCCCGGTCAGGTCAAGATGAAAAATGATCTTTTTCAGATTGACCTGGGTCTTGGATGTTTATCTATATATGTATTTGTTATAAAACATAGTATCGTTGAGTTAGTATCCCATAACACAAGTCTTAATTAAGAACTTACTTTGGGGCTAGCTCAATCTGTGTGATATGTCCGTATATATTTATTTATTTATATGAAAAGTTAACCACTTGAACGGGCTGAGTCACCCCTAGTGTATGTACTAATCAAAATGTAATAGTGTATAATAGCGATAACCATCAATTCAGCTCAATAAGATTCCATAGGAAGTTTCCTTAACTCACTTTACTAGACGACGCCGTACATAACTTTTTAAGTGTCACTAAAGAACAAGTTTGAATTAAGTACTTCAAGTATTTAGACATACTTAACTATTATCCAACTTTACGAACTACTTACGCCACCTATGAAATCATAATGCGCTGTTTGACTATGATGACTAATATTTTATATTACGTAGAATATAATATTAGAAATGAAGTTTTTGGTATGTATCGGGTACACGTGTCCGGCCTCCTGAGCGTGTCTCATCCCTTATCCATCCGAGCAAGTAGCATCTTAAATACCTTTATCGTTCCCCCTTTGCAACAAACTCCTTCCCTTCCTTCGACGGTTTCGATTGGCAGCAGCGTTGAACCCGATATAAGCCAAGCAAACTGCGCTCAACAGCCCGTTTGCAACACGTTGAATATGGCAAAACCCTCAATGATGAAAATCCTTGGACTTCTTGCAGCAGCTGCTAGCATTTCAGCTGCTGACATGATGATAACGAATAAAGTTGAGGAGGAATATGATAGTTAATGACACTCCAGTCTGCTACACGAGAGTGTCTGAGTACCAAGAGACTCTGGACTAATGCTCAGAGTCCCTTGTATAGCAGTCTCGTATAGCAGGTTCGCTTGTTAACCACTAACACCATGGATGACGTCATATTGTTTCATATAATTTTGTCGCTTGTTGTCTCTTTATGGATATTGTTAATTGTAATTATTGTTTTTGTTTTGTTGCAGGTAAACAACTTTTCGGCTTTGATAAAACAGAGTCACATTCCATTATACCACTCAGCTTTAATAGTAAGTTTGTTTAGCAATCAGTGTAGTTACTTCGAACCAAGATTGCATGCTTGCAAGCATGCTTTGATTATTACAAAGAGCAAGGAATAGTTTCTATTTTTATATACAACTAAGTATGCCAACAGACATACGGTCCACCTGATGGAAAGTGGTCACCGTAGCCTATGACCGCCTGGAATATAAGGGGTGCCACTCGCGCTTTGCCGACCCTAAACAAAATTTTCACGCCCTTTTAGAAGTATCCCATGTTGTAAGTCTCTGGAAAACCATGGCGATTTCTGTGATTACAACTTTTCCTTTGATCCATATTTGGTACCTATCTTTAGGCTTGACTAATGGACCAATATGAACGGCTTTACGAATTGTCCATTTTCAGACAGTGATGGTTTCGCCTGAATGCGACTGTATCGCTTATGAATACTCTCTGGATTTTCTTTGCATTTTGCAATTGCCGTGTGGTTCCCAGCAGAGTAGAATAGGACCACTCCAAGTCTTCTCGTGAATGTCGTAGAAGGCGACTAAGGTAATTATGAATTTTATGAATATTTGTACGCCTAAGTGTAGGCAAAACATAGTGATACTAACTCCACACTATTGTCAACCATTTCTTTGTACCTATGTTTAACGAATAAAGATAATTGAATTGAATTGAATTAAAGCACAAGCTAAACAAAGCTATAAACATCAAAAAGACCTCTCCAACCCGTCTGGCCAGCGTGGAGAATGTAGGCTAAATCCTTTGACTGCTCCAGCGAATATATGGCTTTGGTAGTACAGAGAGAGTCGTGCACCTGTAGTGGACACAAAGAAGACCTGTTGATGATGATGACTCTCTGGATTCCGTCATGCCTTAATTTCAACGATTAAAAAACTAGCCAATTTTTCAATGCGTGCGTGCGTGTGCCTGACAGTTTAGTGTCACCACACGTCATGTCAACTTACGCCATCAAATGTGTTTGCATCATGAGTTTGCATCAAAATATGAGTTGAACGCAGGTGGTTTTTTTTTAGTGGCCTAGTTAACACTAGTTTCAGATTATTCAAGTTGCCTAGAGGTATCTGATATAAACATCAATGATGACAGCCGAGAGCAGCGGCTGAACGTGCGTTGAGTTACTTTTGTAGAGGATAAAACAAAATTCAACCCTCAGTATACAATTGCAGTCTCTACAACCCTCTCGGCAGTCTGATTATTAAAATGTCCAGTTGATTTTTTAAGTCTACTTCCCTGAACATCTATTCCCTGAATGTCCATTTTCTCAAATGTCTGATGCTATCCAATTAGTTAAATTTTGAATTGATTTTCTACCGATACGAAAAGAAGATTAACCGCGAATGAAGTCACTATTCACAAACATACATATCAACATTGACAGAAAGTTTGTTGGAATCAAATTCGTCACGTACGGCTTTGAGCGATATCCTCCGTATGTCTCAATTCTTAAAAAGAGTGTGAAAAGATCCCAGTCATCACGCTTTACCGTTTCGCGGTAAATGGGATAAAAACCGATTTAATGTATGATTTAATATAATATGCTTTACTCCTTTAATTTAAATTCAAGACGTTTATTCAGAAAATACAATATCAGATCATTTTCAGGACATTTAAACAATATCCCAATCCCATCCCAACTATCCCACATAATATTTTAAATGCAAAAGTGTGTTTGTTTGTTTATTTGTATGTTACGCTTTCACGCCGTATCTACAGAACCGATCATCATGAAATTTTGCATACACATAGGTTAGGGTACCGAGAAGGACATAGGCTATATATTACGCGGGCGAAGCCGCGAGTAACAGCTAGTAAAAAATAAGAGCAAAATGTGCCATGACATGACTTGCGTCTTCCAGCCATCCCTCTGTCGAATCTAAAACCAACATTCTAGTCAGGTAATAACTAAATCTATCCTGAATATTTAAAAGACAAATGATTTATTTGAGTAATTATTTGTTTGTAATGGATAAACTCAAAACTACTGGGACTGGGTCTACGGGTTTAAAATTTTTTCACCTATAAAAAGCTGCATTATTAATGTTTTTTTAAGTCTCGGATAAAACTAGGCCTTACTTATATAAAATTTGAAAGTAAGACTGCAACTCTATTACATCACCTTGCTTTAACCACTGAGCGGATATATTCTGGTTTTCATTAAAATTCCTTTGGAGGTTTGTATACCGTGTATATGTTAGAGATACTATTTAGGTAACAGAGTACCAATGCTGTATACACAGTGTCAATGATAGGAGGTCATAGAGTACCTCAATGCTTCTAAAGGATCTTCAATAAGAAGAGAAAGCTTTTACTACCACAATCTAAGCCTAAAGTTAATATACTAACTGAGAATCGCCAAAACCAATGTTTTACTTTACTAGAACAATAAAACACGTTAAATAAGTGAGGCATAATATTATAACCACTCCATTAACATGTGGCCGCCATTTTTGAGAGATTGTCTCCTCGTTGGGGGAACATTATCCGAGACGCGTCACGTACGTCGCGACCATTAGCGGCCGCTGAGGTTCCTGCCGACACTTACTTAGCAGCTCAACAATGTTTTTCGTTAGTTTTATTGTATATGTTTTATTCTAATTTAATTACCTATTTCCATGCTGATATGTAAAATTTTGCATACCACCCAAAGTTATTCACATACTAGGATATATAATACCTGATCATCCAAATGTCATACGTCGAAGCGCATGATCTTCTTTTAGAACAGAATTCATGCTGACGCAATATTCCTATCTTCCAAAAAAGACGTGTTCCCAAGGTATTTTTATTAATAGGTCTAAAGCAATGAGAGAAAGCTAGCACCACTATAACTAGAACCCAAAGTTTCTCCTTATTTGCGGTCTAAAGCTACTGAAACCCAGTAATTCCGGTAGGATTGAAGCCCATTTTCCCATGTCTTTCTAGGCTTTCCACGTTCCTGTTTTCCATTTTGTGGAATCCACATTGTTTTATATAACTAAATTAAAACAATCAAATACATTGACAAAGTGAGGGAAAATATAACCACTCCATTAGATTGTCTCCTCGTTTGGGGAACATTATCCGAGACGCGTCACGTACGACGCAACCATTAGTAGCCGCTAAGGTTCATGCCAACACTTACTAATTAACCGAAAAACGTTATTTTTTCAGTTTTACATATAATTATTTTTAATTCTCATTTTAATTGTTTCTATGCTGATACAGGTCATTTATGAAATACAGTATTTTTCTTAGTTGCGTTTTCAGCTGTAACACGTCGAAGCCAGACGTCTGCCAATATAAATACAATCATGCTCTTGCAATATCTCTAACATCCATAAAAAAGACTTTTCCTAAGGAAATTTTCAGTAAACGCGCGACTAGTGTTTTTACTACGAGTAGAACAGTGAAATACACAAAACAAAAAAGAAAATTACCACTCTATTAGCATGTGGCCTGTCCGCCATTTTTGAGATATTGTCTCTAGTTTGGGGAACATTATCCGAGACGCGTTACGTACGATGCGACCATTATCAGCCGCTGAGGTTCATGCCAGCACTTACTAACTAACCGAAAAATGTTTATTTCAAAGGACATTATCAAACAACGTTTTAAAGTATGAAATAATATAATCTAAATTGTGTTATACCGTTGATCTGAAACTTCGATCAAAAAATTAAGAATAAATACAATTTTCACGAGAATTTGGTTTGTCTGTCTGTCTTTGATTGTATAAACACCTATAAATTACATAAACAAATGGGGATAATACAGTATTATTATTATTATATACCACATTATACTCATTGTACAGTACGCCATCGATGTCACAAACCACAAATGAGATTGTAACTGGAGTGAGCCTTCAAATGCGGTCAGAGTAAATCTAATTTAGTATTTACTCCACACAAGTTTGCAGATGAGTGAGTACAGAGACAGAATATTAAATAAGACGGCAGAAAGCATGAAACTGTACCTTCACGTAGAATTGAATCAGATTATTGAATAAGTGCGCTACGACATACGACGTCGGTCTACACGGAGGTAGAGTAATGGCTTACTAGATGAGATTTTAAATAAATAAATATATTGGGACATATCACACAAAAATTGAGCTAGCCCCACAGTAAGTTGTGAACTTGAGTCGCAGGATACTAACTCAACGATACTATATTTTATAATATATACTTATATAAATAAACTTCCAAGACCCAGGTCAGTCTGAAAAAGATTGTTTTCCATCATGACATGACCGGAAACTTTATAGATATACAATTTTAATAAAATCCTGTCCGATCCTTAAACTCAACCTGTAAGTATGAACAGGTTTTCCAATGAGGCTTGGTGCTGGATGAACCTAGAGAGGAATGCTGGAAATTTGAAAAAAAAATATTCCCTTATAAAATTGTTCAGCTGGTCTGGCAATATTGTATAAGAATGTTGATTTTTTTTTTATTCCAGCCTAAAACACAAGAAAAGTGGTCCTATTCTACTCTGCCGGGAACCACACGGCTAACGACGACGACGACACGACTCATTTTAAAAATCATTCTTTGTAAATTAAATATTCAACGTGTCTCAAGTAGTATTAATATTTAAGTTACATTTTCTTACTATTTAATTTTGCAAGTGAAGATCTTACGGTTTCTGTGCTCCGTTGAGTGGTAGTTCCAGACATTTTATGTCGGTGCTCTACGTCTAAATAATCCAGTTACGAGACAGGTTGACTTGCAGGACATGGGTTTCATGCTTTACTGAAGCATATTTGTGACTTTAGCGACATATACATGCTTGCTTGTACGTACTCTTTATTGTTATTTCTACTATATAAATAGATACAGACATACATATTATCACGTCTTTTTCCCTTGCAGGTCTACAGAGCCCAGGTCTATAAAACCTAAAGGCCACGTTTAGCATGTTGGTGGGCTTGTAGGTAGGTAGGGTAGGCAGTAAATTAAATATAAATAAATAAATAAATATATACGGACAAATCACACAGATTGAGCTAGCCCCAAAGTAAGTTCTTAAGAAAGACTTGTGTTATGGGATACTAACTCAACGATACTATATTTTATAACAAATACATATATAGATAAACATCCAAGACCCAGGTCAATCTGAAAAAGGTCGTTTTCCATCATGACCTGACCGGGGATCGAACCCGGGACCCCCGTGTCGCAGGCTGGCGTGGTAACCGCTGCGCCACGGAGCTCGGTAGAACGGAATCAAAATAGTGATAGCTGCATCGCCTATTGACATGATTTCTGATGCCCATTCCCTGGATCGGCTTTCACGATCTGCGCGCGTAATAAGCAGCTGGTACAATGTACGTTTTCTCTTTTCTCCCAGTCTAGCGTGGAAGGAACGTGTATAGGTTATTTATCCATTACTTGAATATTGAAATGTGATGATAAAAATATATAATAACTATTTACCCGCGGCTTCGCCCGCATAATATATAGCCTATGTCCTTCTCGGTACCCTAACCTATGTGTATGCAAGATTTCATGATGATCCGTTTAGTAGATACGGCGTGACAGCTTAACGAACAAACAAACATACAAACGAACAAACTCACTTTCGCATTTATATTTATTAGTTAGGACTAGCTGATGCCCGCAACTTCATTCGCGTGGACTTTATGACTTCAGCATATTAATATACCTTAATACGGAACTTAACATAAGAAAATACTTATAGCAGTGTTATAAAATTGTATGGCATTGCATTGGCTGTTGCTTAATACTGGAGGAATAAAATATAGGATTCTTTAAGACTTTTTGAGCCACCGACACGATAAGAAGAAGACTATATAGCTAGCTCCAAGTGTATTGCACATCTCCAAAGGGCCTTCGGGAGGGACAGACCTCGGCTTTGGGTGTCGCCTGTGTGTTCAAGGCTTGGAGAAACAGCAAACCCTCATGTTTTGCCGTATGGGCTGAGAACTAAGTTGTCGAAAAGGGGACCGCTGGGCAGTCACCAGTAACATGAGCTAATCGTACTCTACGCACTCTAACCCAGTGGAGAGTGTGACTCTGCAAAATAGTCGATATAAAATTTGACATGGTAATGTATCAGATGCTCTAAATCTTCGATTTTTTTACCTCAACAGAAAAATACTAATCAGGTTGAACAACTTTTGCTACAGCGTCATTTTTACATTTCCTATAGTTTACCTGGACCATTATGATTCTGCGTCAGGTGTTCCAAATCTTCAAATTAAATACCTCAGCAAAAAATGCTCATCAGGTTGAATAACTTTTGCTAAGGCGTCATTTATATATTTCTTATAGTTTACCTGGACCATTATGGTTCTGCATAAGGTGTTCCAAATCTTAGCTATTTTATACCTCAATAAAAATGCTCATCCGGTTTAACAACTTTTGCTTAGGCTCCTCTTTTATATTTCTTATAGTTCAGCTAGACCATTATGATGCTGCATTAGGTGTTCAATTTTCTAAAATTATTTCTACTTTTATGTTGCCCCGGTTTAATAGCTATATAGCATTTCATTCGAATCCGTTCAATATTTCCGGAGATAAACGTGATCATTCATACAGACAGACAGACACAAAATTAAAAAAAATTTTTTTGCTTTCTATTATTCTTTTTAATTCAATTCAATTCAATTTTATTTATTTGCGGAAAAAGTGGTACAAAAACAGCTGTTAGGACAGAATACAAGCATCTCACCTTTAACCTATCTAGGCATGCAAATATACAGTTTTTATTAATATTACAAATTGTCCCTAAAGTATTCTTCTATAGTATAATAACATTTCTCAGTCAGGATATTTCGTAGTCTAATTTTGAATGTCTGCAATGGTAGATCCTTTAAGTCATTTGGTAACTTATTGTAAATACGAATAGCCATCGGATAACTGTTTTGGCCATAAAGAGTGGTTATAATGTTAGGTAGTATAAGTTTATTAGGATATCTCCCTCTATATCCATCAATATCACAATTCTTTTGAAATAGTGTTGGATGCGCTTTGACAAAGTGACACATTTCATAAATGTATAAAGACGGAAGAGTTAATAGGCTCAACTTTCTGAAATAATCTTTGCAACTCGTCCTCTGTGGAACCTTACACATAGACCTTATGCAATTTTTCTGGGCAATAAATGCTCTGCCGCATTCCCCTGAATTCCCCCATATGATAATACTCGTACCATATCGCAATAAGGATGCCACATAACCGTGATATGCCATGAGCGCTGTACTTAAGTCAATTACATTGACTAGCCTCCACAAGACATATGAGTACTTATTCAGTTTAGTACACAGATTTTGAATGTGTGATTTCCACGTCATATTTTTGTCTAAAATAATTCCTAAGAATTTAGCTTCGTTACATTCACTGATTACCTGCTCATCACACTTTACTGTAATATCCTCTATTCTATTGTTTCTTTGGTTGTAAAATTGTACATATTTAGATTTAATTGTGTTCAATTTTAAATTGTTGTCATTTAGCCAATTTTTAATGTCCTTTAAAGTATTATTTATTTCATTATTGTAATCATATGTCAAATTTGATAAATTTGGAATCACTATAGAAAGATCGTCAGCAAATAATGTACAAAAGTGTCTAGTGGCTTTCGGCAAGTCATTAATATATAGTAAAAATAACAAGGGTCCCAAAATGCTGCCTTGAGGAACCCCTACATTACTCGTCTTGTATTTAGATTTATAATCTACTTGATTTAAATTTCTGTCTAAATTTGTCAGTACAACGTATTCAATTCTATCTTCCAGGTAAGATTTAAGCCAATTTTGCGCATTACCACGAAGTCCATATTTTTCACATTTTGGTAGCAGTCTTTCATGAGAAACATAATTAAAAGCTTGGGTCATATCAATAAACATAACCGTTACTCCCACTGACTTATCTACATGACTTAAAACCTTGTTTACTAAGTTGAAAGCAGCTAGTGCTGTAGACTTTCCTTTTTGAAAACCATTCTGATTTATATCAATAATGTTATGTTTATTAATAAACTTGATAATTCTAGCGTGCATGGCCTTTTCAAAAACTTTTGATAATATGGAAATAAAAGCAACTGGTCTAAAGTTGTCCATACTTTCTTTATTATTTTCTTTAGGGAGAGGTTTGATGACTGTCACCTTCAGTTTGTCTGGAAATTTTCCCTGATCAAAAGATAAATTAATCAAGAAGCTCAAAACAGGTGCCAAAATATGTTTACATGCTTTGATTATGTCTGTAGCTAAGTGATCATAACCAACAGCCTTTGTGTTCCTTAGTTCAGTAATTATTTTGCAAATTTCGTCGTTATCGGTCGGAAACAAAAACAGAGTTTCATTTATATGTTTACATGAGTTACTTTTATTATTATTTTTACTTTTAATTTTAATGTCATTAAAAAAATCAATAAAAGCATTGCTCAATTCAATTGGATCACTTACAATTCTATTACCACATTTAATTTTATTGATAAATTTATTTTTAATGTCCTTAGTATTTATATTTTTTATTAGGTTCCATGATGATTTGCATATATTAGTCGATTTAAATAAATATTTTCTATTACACAGTTTTTGTGAGTCATTCATACACTTTTTTAATACAGATGAATAATTTTTATACCTCCTCTTATTGCGAAGGTTCCGTCTTTTATAATATTCGAATCTAAGGATCCGTTTTTTTCTACACGCCACGCGAATGCCCTTTGTTATCCAATGATTCTTAGCTTTTGTACTTATTTTTATTTTTTTAAATGGAAAGCATAAGTTGTAGAACATTATTAATAAGTCATGGAATTTATTGAATGCTATATTTATATCCTTTTCACTATATACTTCTGACCATGATAGACTCCGTAAACATTCAGTAAATTTTCGTATATTGTCTGGGTGAAAGTCCCGTTTTTTTATAAAGTAATAAGTTAGTTTATTAGTTTTTTTACTAATAGGAATCTCCAATGTTTGAGCAGTGTCATGATCAGACAAACCTAGATGATGTACTTTACCCACAGCCTCGCTTATATTACTAATAAATAGATCTAGACATGCATTTTGCCTTGTTGGTTCTGAAATATGGGAAATATAATTGTAGTTTTGCAACAAATTTCCAAAATCATCTTTTATCTTACTTTCTTTTAGTATATTTATATTAAAATCCCCCACTATAATAACTTTTTTCTTATATTTTGTTCTTAATTTATAAAATAATTTATCCAATCTGTCCAGGAATTTGTATGGATCCGTGTTTTTGTCCTTAAAATTATATGGAATTCTATAAAGACACACGATTATTATATTATTGTTAGGCAACTCTATACCACAGCACTCAAAATATTTTTCAATTGCCATATCTTTCAAAAATGAAATTTTCTTATACTCTACATTTTCTCTACAAAGAATGCATATTCCCCCGCGTTTTTTACTTTTCCTAGAGTACGAATTAGCAAGTGTGAATTCCGGTATGCGTAAATTACTTTCATTTCCTTCCAAAATAAAAGATTCTGTCAAACAAATAATATCAATGTCCATATAAGTTTTGCAAAGATCCATTAAAGTCACCGTAAAGAGATCCAGTTTATTTAGTATTCCAGATATATTTTGATGCATAACTACCAACCTGTTATCCTCGAAAAAATTGCAAGTCATTGTTTACGTTTACCGAAGTATTATTTTTATCCGATGGCAAGTTCTTGTCATTAGTAGGGTGAAAATAATCTAATATTGTTTTACTGCGTAAAGACTTCTTTTTAATTTGAAAATAGTCAGTAATTTTTCTGTTACAATATGAATTAGACTTTAACGAAATATCCTTGTTGTTATTATTCTGCGATAAACATTGTCCTTTAAATAATTGGTATACATTTTTAATAAACTTATTGTAATATTCCTCGTAGTCAAGTTCAATATTTAATTTCATACATATCAGTTCTGTTATGTCATAATATTTGCTAAAGTCAATATTTAAAAATTTACAATTTTGATAATTTTTAACAATCATTTTTATTTCATAATTCAATTTTTCAGTATTCAAATAGTCATTATGAGGAACATTCAATAATATAACTTTATTTGATGCAAACGTAGACAAAACGTTGCATAGTTCCGAATAAATATTATAGGGGCTTCCGTCATTGGTACCTAACGATAAAACTATAATGTCATCGCTAGAAATTTTAGACCCATAACAACTATTTAATATTTGGGAGGATGTACCATATGGTTTGACAAATGCATTTATATCGTAAACATCATTCCATTTTCCAGTTCTGGACTTTATCATTTTTTCTGCCAGGCCTCGAAACTCCTTTCCTCCAAAGATGTGTATTTTGCGCTTTAACTTTTCTGAAACAGTTGCGCTTGAGTGAATTATTGGCTGTGTTATATTCTCCAACTTGCGACTAGTAGCGCCATCTGTTTTTCCCTCGTGGGACAATTCCATAGCGCCCGAATCAGCCTGCTTATCATTTTGAGTAAAAACATCCAGTGAAAAATCCAGTTTAGTTTGATTTAAGCTTCTTCTTCTTTGTTTCATAGTTGAAGGATTTTTCTTCCTGCTAGATGTGGTGCATATATGTGTTAATTTTTTTACTTTAAGTTCATATTCCTTAATACTAATTTTGAGAGTCGTATTTTCCTGAAGAATGTTGCAGATTTCGTTATCAGCTATTTGTAACTTCTCTTTTAGCAATTTATTTTCCTTTTCCAATTCTTCTAGCCTATTCATGTCCGTTGATGTAATATCTGGACAACTTCTGTTCAAATTAATTGAAATTTCTTGGGTGTGTCCTTCTAGCTCATTTTCCGTTTCATCTGAGAGCGAATCAAAGGAGTTTGAGGTTTCTAAGTTTACTTTGTAATTATTGTTGCGGAACGTAACATTCTCATGAGCCCTTGTTGGCCTTGAACTGACAGATATAGGTGAAGAAGTTTTAGTCGTAAGTTTCGCTTGCTTAGTTTTATTTATACATCCACTGCATTTCCAGTTTCTTTTATTTTCTAGCGTCATTATACGGAATCTTCCAAAAGATATATTCGTGCAATCTAAGTGTAAGACATTTTGACAAATCGAACATGATAAATACTGTTTATTTGTTATTTTAATCATGCACTTTGCGCACTCTAGCTCCCTCTTGCGTCCACTTGGTGTACTATCTCTCGAACCGTTCATATTGCTCAACAATTGATTTCTTTACAATACGTATATACGCTTGTTTTGTTTTAAATTTAAGTGAAAACAATATTTGTGATCTCCCAAAAATACATTGCTTTGCCTGGGATTTGAACTCGGGTCTCTCAGATCAGGTGTTACAAATGTGGTGCAAAACTTGACGCTGGACCAAATGAATCCTTGATAAATTGGACGAAAACATCAAATGTAATATGTATGATTCAAGACTCAATTGATAACCGGAGCAGCAAGGTCCAAAGTTCAGAAATTCAAACACCTACCTACTGTTCACTACTAACGGTTACATATTATGTGACTTTTATAAAATTATTTGTTTTTACTTTATTCACTCACTCCTGATATACTCGCAATCTGTAGATTTGTTTTTATTTATAAATGGACTTGAACAAGATAAAGTTAAAACTGTTTCAACGTCACATAAAAGTGTTTTGTTATTCACTGATTCACTTCGATATATTTTAATTAAACGGCAGCGTATCGTTTTACTAACACTCACACAAGTCTTTAGTACGGTTTGACACTTAAATCAGTCTAATTTTAGTTTATTAACACTTTAATACTATTTTATTTAAATATCAAAACAGAGCTCTCAATTTCTTTGTTTACTTCCAGTGGCGCCACCTGGCGGACTCCACTTAAGTACTTACTTAAGTATCCCTCTATCCATTTCAATCAAAAATACTAAATGTACAGACAAAATATTTTTACTGTTTTATTATATGTATAGATTAGGAAGTTAGAATTAGGATTATTAATATAGATCTATACTATAATAAAGAGGAATGATTTGATTGTTAGTTTGAATTGAATAGCGAAGAAACTGCCGGACGGATTTTCAAAATCCTGTAGAAAACTAATTTATCTGCAGCTGTAATTTACGTGGACAAAATTGCGGGAAAGTTGTTAGTCTACTTATAAAGATACAAGTGAAATCTCTACTAATATTATAATTTCGTAGTTTTGTGTCTCTGTTATATCTCATAACTCCTCCCTTCACGATGGTCTGGAAGAAAAAAAAAAGTAGAATGTACCAGCTGTTTCTATTCCCGTGCATCACGTAATTAACCGATCGAGGGAATGGGCACGAATCATGTCAATAGGCGACGCGGCTAGCAACCCATCACAATTTTGATTCCGTTCTCTACCTACAAGCCCCCCAACATGCTAAACGTGGCGTTTAGGTTTTATAGACTTGGGCTCTGTCTACCCCGCAAGGGAAAACGACGTGATTGTATGTATGTTATCTCGCAAAGTTACAATAACTCAACTAATGTGGATCCTATTTGGTTTACCTATGGATCTCTATATCCATATACCTATCGCATGCGCCTCATACTAGCTTGACGAGCTCCGTGGCGCAGCGGTTACCACGCCAGCCTGCGACACGGGGGTCCCGGGTTGAATCCCCGGTCAGGTCATGATGAAAAACGATCTTTTTCAGATTGACCTGGGTCTTGGATGTTTATCTATATATGTATTTGTTATAAGTATAGTATCGTTGAGTTAGTATCCCATAACACAAGTCTTACTTAAGAACTTACTTTGGGGCTAGCTCAATCTGTGATTTGTCCGTATATATTTATTTTATTTATTTATACTAGATTGTTTGAGGTGCGGAGATAATTTGGGGTGTAGGTAACATATTGTTCTTATCTCCATATCTCCGGGAAAAGGTTCGGTTGCCAAGGAATCTACTTTCACACGAGCGGAACCGCGGATTCAAGCTATACAGGTACTATATACGTTAATCATCATCATCATCATCAGGTCTTTCTAGTCTCCACTGCTGGAGCACGACCCTCTCTGTACTACCAGAGCCATATACTAGCCTGAGTAGTCAGAGGATTTGGCCTACACTCTCCACGCTGGCCAGACAGGCTGGAGAGGTATCTTTGATGTTAATAAGCTTTGTTTAGCTTGTGTTTCCTTAGTCGCCTTTTACGACATCCACGGGATGACTTGGAGTGGTCCTATTCTACTCTGCCGGGAACTACACGGAGTATATACGTTAATTCTCTACGTCAATTCACATTAAAGACATGGCGATTTCTTAAGTTACACTCTACTCCTATACCAGATGGGTAAACGAAGTAAAATCCTGGGACAAGTACTTTACTCTCCTAAAACAGAATAAAAATAAACCGACCACGTGCGTGTCGGGCCACGCGCAGTGTAGGGTTCCGTAGTTGCGAATGACAACTTTGAGTTCACACTGTTTACACTCGGACCTCACAGTTTAACGACCAAAAACATCTAACAATGAAGATTGTATGATATTTTTCATTTTCCAGTACATTTTATAAGTTGGTTGCCTATAACTTTTTAGTTTGCGCTTAGTACCCAGCTCTGTTAGTTTTCTTTTCAACTACAGTATATATGCTACTGATGTAATTTTTTTCACGTATCTATATATAACCTGTTAGCAGATAGAGGGGGGGACACTTACCTCTAACAAAAATTGGCACTTTAAAATCAAATATTTCAGAAACGGATCCCTAAATCGAAAAATGTTATTCTCATCCTCACAATATTTTTTAAAGACCTTTTTAACGATACCCCACACGATGGATAAATAGAGAAAAAAAATTACTCCCCCACTTTACTTGTATGGGAGCTACCCAAAAAAGGAAGGAAGGCACGTTAAGCCGTTGGTCCCGGCTGTCATCATTGATGGCAGTCGTTAAGCTATGTCAGATGCCTTAAGGCAGCTTGTAAAATCTGACACCAGTGTTGGTCACTTACACATACGAAAAACAACAACAACCCAAAAAAAAATTTTTTTTCAAGATTTTTTTCTACCACTTTTTTGCCATGATTAATATAAATACTCATACCAAATTATAGCTTTCTAGTACTGATAGTCTCTGAGTAAAACCGCGGACGGACAGACAGACAGACAGACATGACGAAACTTGCGGGTTCCTTGTTTTCTACGGAACTCTAAAAAGACAATACCAGCAGCGAATATGCAAATCAACAACTCACAAATGTTTCAAAACCTAATCGGGGGTTTAGCATAAAAAATACAAAACGGTTATCCTACTTTACTCCAACGTGTCTTTCCCACACAAATAAGCCGGGTCGTAACTAAATTTTTAATTAATGCCGGATAAAGACAGGTTGGAAAACATCAAAAAACATTTACGGCTGATTCGGACAGATAATTTATTTTTCAATTTGCGCACGAGACTAATTTTCCTATTAATTAAATCCCTTTTTCAAGGTACGTAATCCCGTTTTCGCATTGCTAATTCGTTGAGACGCAGACGACCCATGTTCCAGTTTTGACGGAGGTTTGCTCTGGGATATGAATGTGTACATACATAAGTATGCACTTAGGAACGCGCAGGTATGAAGCGGTGTGAAATAGGGTGGTTCACTAAACCTTATTCCTTGGAGGACTTTTATTTAGGTTAGATTTAAGCAGTTTCTCTCGTATATTTAGCATATTCTTGCTTGAATATATTATGTTGATAATATGCTAAATATAATGACGTTAGAATTAAACATATCAGGATATTTACCGTGATTATTGTGGTGTGTGTTTACCGTCTAGTTACATGGACCATGACACAGGCATGACACACCATGAGAACATAGGTTCCTTCGTGTTCATGGTCCATGTATCTGGATCGAAATATCGAAAACTCAAAGAAACCACAATAATCACGGTAAATATCCCGATATATTTAATTCTAACGTCATTATATTTAGCATATTATCAACATAATATATTCAAGCAAGAATATGCTAAATATACGAGAGAAAAAAAAATATAATGACGTCACGTTAAAAATATATGTTATATATTTTTGAGTGGTATCAAATTAACATAATATTGATTTTGTCAATTAACACCATTTATAAAACTAAAAAGAATCTAGTTCACTTGAAAAAAAAAACTAGTGTTAATTTAAGGATTAAAGACATGGACAATAGGTATGCGTGTAAAAAATAAAATTATTATATTTTTAATTAAATCATCAAATAAAATACGTATGCGTATTTTCAAATGAAATACGTATGCTTAATTTATTTGGTGAATTCGAAATTATAACATTCATTTACATACCTACATACGGAAGGTACAAAGGAAAATCAAACAATAGCACTCGAAAATATTTTTCATGTTAAAATCGTGCGATTTTTTATTGTTAAAATCCCAATATTGTTGGAAATTGGAATGAGGAAACAGATGTTACGAGACAATAGGCCCAATAAGGAAATTGTATGGTGTCATAAAACATCTCGACTCACTGATCACAATTGCCACATTTCACAACACTCAATATTCACAGCCGTAACGTTATCACTTGCTGTAAAAGGCAAATAAAAATATGATGGGCGATGCTTATTGGGAGTTACCTATTGTCATTTTACGCAGTCCCCTTTTGGCACAAGTTCTGTAGGCTGTGAGTTTAGGGTACAATTTACAGCTATAGACAATAAGAAGGAAACGTGTGAGCTGGGTAATATCTACTACCTACTTTTTCTATTATTATCATCACTACGTGACCTACTTTTTCTGTCATCATGTGTTTGTAAAGTTATTAAACAGTTGCTTGACAGATAACTAGTTCCTTTAGTACCAAAGGCGTAAAGGTGTCTTAAAATCTTTTTCTTCTTCATAGTTGTTATTATATGTTTCTGTCATCATAGCCAATAATTTTAACGTTTAGTTTTTAAACCGGTTTATCAATTTTTGAATCAATATCATCTTTATCATCAGGACTTCTTTAGTCTCCACTGCAAGAGCATGACCCGCCCTGTACTACCAGAGCTATATTATAATACAGAGCAGTCAGATGATTTGGCCTACACCCTCCACGCTGGCCAAACGGGTTGGGGAGGTCTCTTGATGTTTATAAGCTTTATGCAGCTTGTGTCTCCAAAGTCGCCTTCTACGACATCCACGGGAAGACTAGGAGTGGTTCTATTGTACTCTGCCAGAAACCACACGGCAGTATCAACATATAGTATTTAAATTGCTCCAAGCAATTTTCAAGAGTGAATATCGCGAAAGCCTTACGTGAGTGGTTTCAAACATTTCACGTAGTAATATTTAAGGCTCATTTGGCGATTGGACTAATGAGCAGAATTAGAAATATTGCCTCTATTCGCTGCATTACCAGTACATACGTTTATTTTCATGTTTGAGTCAGTTTTCAGGCAGAATTGCAATGGTAATTAATTAGAATGTTAATAATTCGTTTTGTAGTTTTTATTAGAAATGCCGTGGAATCTGCTGATTAAGAGACATGGATATTATATATTTTCTTGTTTTCTATCTCTTTATTACAGCTACGATTTTCTTCATTCACAAATAGTAACTGCCGACAGGAGTAAAAACATAACAATCAATTATCCATTATATCACATAAGTCATCTGTTTAAAATTGCAGTAATTACCAAGGCTAAAATAATTACCCCAGCCAATACATAAAGACTACAAAACTGTGAAAAAGTAATTAGGATCGTTAATTCACAGAGGAAAGTTATTGAAAATGTATCGCCTCGATGCAAAATATTCAAAAAAAGTGATAACGCGCCCGCTGATAAAGCGCCACCGAATGACAATGTTCGATTCCCAGTAGTAATAACTCGTAAATTTGTATTACACCCGGTACAAGTTGGACGGTATTGTGGCTGTTATTGTGCATTAGTTCGCTGTATATTACTAACAAGAACCGGAATATGTATGATGATTAAAACAGGTCTGTGGTTAAAGTTAAAGATTTATACAATATATACAATACTAGCTGTTACTCGCGGCTTCGCCCGCGTAATACATAGCCTATGTCCTTCTCGGTACCCTAACCTATGTGTATGCAAAATTTCATGATGATCGGTTCAGTAGATTCGGCGTGAAAGCGTAACAAACAAACAAATAAACAAACTCACTTTCGCATTTATAATATTAGTTAGGATTAGGATTATATGATATGAATGGACTTATCTACCTCCATACAAAGAAAATTAACTAACTATAATCTTAATTAGTCATTCTTATCAAAAGGCTAGTTTTCATATTAATATAATTGGTCCATCAGTTAGATAATTTAAAAAATATTGGACATCATCTTTATAAAACAAAGAATTTTAAAGATTCGTCACCATTTGCTACACTTTTTCGCAAACTGTGATGTCACCGGCCCTCATTCATGAACTTTGATGCGCCCTTTGTTTATCATTTATTATTAAGTTGTCAAAGGAAAAAAATTCTTTCTATGACAGACTTATTATTTTAACCCAAGGAACTAGCATATTACACCTGAATAGAATTCTTTTAAAAATTACCAATCTTCTCACATAATACAGTTAATATAGTAATAAGATGTCTTTAGAAATTGATTTAATTGCAATATAAATAATTTCTTCAGTCAATGGAATAAAAAATCTACAAATCTTCAAAAATATGTAATCAAGACAGTAATTTTAAACAGGAAAGCTATAAAAACTATCATCTCACTGTAATTTAAAAACCGAATACCACGCCACCGAGTGACCATATTCAATTCCCAATGGTAATTCGTAAATTTGTATTACAACTCGCATAAGTTGATCGGTATTATGTCTGTTATTTATTGAATGCATAAGTATATTATAAACAAGAACTTTTATATCATAAACAAGATTTTTTTTCCAGTAAGTTAAATAATTTGATATAGCTACTCGTAAAAGTTTACAAATTTTTAACTGTGTATAGTACACAGTTAAAAATTTGTAAACTTTTACGTTCTTTCAAACATTTTCTGTCCTGAGTAAATTTCTTTTGTTGTGATTTCAAACTCTTATACTCAATATCACAATATAAACAAATATTAAGAGCGTATCCTAGCATTATTTTTATTTTTTCAGTATGGTTTCCTTACAAATGTATTTCTCTTTTTTCTTGCTGTAACTGCATCTAGAGGCATAATTCGTTTTTCATCAAATCTGGTACTAAAATAGGTATGCTATATTTGTTTTTTTTACTAAAAAACAGCTTAAAAAAATTTTTTTTTTTGATTTGAAAATCCACCATATTTCAAATTTATATAGCTACTCGTAAAAGATTTACCGTTCTTTAACTGTGTACTATTATTTCCTGTACTGAGTAAATTGCAATTAAGTAATGCTATTTCTGACTCTTATAATCTTCACAATATAAACAAGTATACGTATTCGTAAAATCACATTGGTTTTAAATTGGAATGTTGTTGGTAACAATACATTGAAAGTGCATAACTACGAAAAAGTAATCAAGATCATAAATTCAAAGAGGAAAGATATTGAAAAGTATCACCTCGCTGCAATATAAAAACCGTGTGAACACGTCCGCTGATAACACTCGACCGAATAACAGTATTCAATTCCCAGCAGCAATAAGTCATATATATGTTTTGCGGCCCGCACAAGTTGGTCGGTATTGTGTCTGTTACTGTTGATTAGAACTCTGTATATTACTAACAACAACTTTAATATTTACCTATGTCTTTTTTGTTATGGATCAACCGATCAATTTACTCCTCAATACGAACAATATTTACTTATCAGAACCTTTTATATACAGTTCTGTCCTCGTATAAACATGTAGGTAGATATTGTAGCTGTAGGGTTATTGAATAATAATTTGGATGCCCTTTGGTCCGATATGAAATTAGGAATAGAAGAAAATATTTTATACTTTAATGGAAAAAATACTCGTATACCGTTGCCAACTTAAACGGATCTACAACTTCGTTAAAAAGGTAAAACATCATTTTGACGAAGAAGAAAATCCTGTTACAAATCCTCTAAGTTTTTGTATTATACTTTATTTTTTATTTTAAATACTGATTACTTAATAAGAATAAATCGCGTAACGTGTTGTAATTTTAATTAAACTATTTTTATTTAATAGAAAGTAATTTATATGGATAACCTACGCGCAATCGTTAATTATTTCCCCATGAACAGAAGTCACTCCATGAAGTTAGAGCAATATCATTCGCACCAAACACTAAAAACTAAGCAAAATGTAGCTGCAAAACGTCGGGGCGGTACATAGTAGATCATTTAAAATTTATGACATACGCTGTATGACACGTGTCTCGCTGTATCACAAAATAAAAAAGGAACACAAAATTACCTATTAGCCAAGTTGTATGTGCTGCAGTTTGTGTATCATATGTTTATCTAGTTCATTACGCTGATGTACGAATTTTATATGTACCTATTAACACTAGTAATACCAATTCAATTTCTATAGGTATCATCACATGATCAGATATCAATTGCCATTTGACAAGTAAAAGCCGGAATGCGCAAATTTTCATTTGTTAAGGACATAAAGCCACAAAAAAGCAAACAAAGATGAACTCCTCATTAAAACTTATACCACAAACTCAACCTTATATACCAAAATTAAGTTAAAATAAGCTGATTTATCAATGCAACCAGTAGCAGCTATTGAAATAGATGTCCAAAGCTCTACAATGTTTATCATATCAATTTTAAACATTTCTCGGCATTTACATGTTTAGGTATCAAATATTTCAGCAGAAAAAAAAACCATACACTGAAAGGCAAAAGAATAATTAGAGATATAGGATATAATAACAACTCTATTATTGTATACTAGCTGATGCCCGCGACTTCGTTCGCGTGGACTTTATGACTCCGGCGTATTAATATACCTTAAAAGGAACTAAACATATATAAAAAAAAACTAAACAGACTTATAGCAGTGTTATAAAATTGTATAGCATTGCATTGGCTGCTGCTAAATACTGTAGGAATAAAATATAGAAGTATTTTAGACATTTTGAGCCACCGGCACGATAAGAAGAAGACTGTATAGCTAGCTCCAAGTGAGCTTGCGCTACTTAACCGAGCTTTGAGGTGTGGGCAGAGCGCTTTCAACCTATCGCACATCTCCAAAGGACGGGACTCCAAGGGACGGACCTCGGCTTTAGGTGTTGCCTGTGTGTTCAGGGCTTGAAGAGACAGCAAACTTTCATGCTTTGCCGTATGAGCTGAAAACGACGTTGCCAAAATGGGGACCGCTGGTCACCAGTAATATGAGCTAATGTTCTCTACGCACTCTATTCCAGAGGAGAGAGTGACTCTGTAAAATTGTCGATATAAAATTTAACATGGCAGTGTATCAGATGTTCTAAATCTTCGTTTTTTTTTTGCCTTATCAAAAAATAGTAAACAGGCTGAACAACTTTTACTACAGCGAAATTTTTATATTACCTATAGTTTACCTGGACCATTATAGTACTGCGTCAGATGTTCCAAATCTTCAATTTAAGTACCTCAACAAAAAATGCTCATCAGGTTGAAAAACTTTTGCTAGGCGTCATTTATATATTTCTTATAGTTTACCTGGACCATTATGGTTCTTCATGAGGTATTCCAAATCTCAGATTTTTTATACCTCAACAAAAATGCTCATCAGGTTTAATAACTTTTTCTAAGGCTCCACTTTTATATTTCCTATAGTTCAGCTGGACTATTATGATGCTGCATCAGGTGTTCCATTTATCAAAATCATTTCTACTTTATATGTTGCCCCGGCTTAATAGCTATATTGAAAAAAAGTTTCATTTAAATCCGTGCCGTTCGTTCCGGAGATAACCGTGATCATAAATACAGACAGACAGACAGACAGACAAGAAATTAAAAAAAAATTTTTTTGCTTTCTGTTATTCTTTTTAAGTGTCCCTCTATCCATTTCAGTCAAAAATACTAAATGTACAGACAAAATATTTTTACTGTTTTATTATATGTATAGATGTTACTCTTTGTATTAATGTAAAGTCACTTCTATTCTACTTTTAATTTGTCTCTGTGTGCAGTGCGCTGCAAGAGAGTTTTGAATGCGTTTCTGCATAAGAGCTGATAGCTGCTAAATATGAGCTATTTTGATGTAGACCCGTGCATTTAGCAAATGATTTAGTAGCAATTTTAATGTCACATAGGCACGAGTGTTAGCGCTTGCGTTTACTCAAACGGGCCAATGTTAAGCGTCAATAGAATCCCTATCAAGTTATATCTATTTTTAACTTTTTTTTGCTTTTAGACCATCTCATCAAATAAATTCAAATTTTGGCCAATTATAGAATTTCTTTCTTATTTCAAACAAAGATTAACACAATCATTTTATCACATAACGTTTCTTTCGCTGTAAATATAATTAATAAAAATTTAATTCAGTTTCCTTAGGCATCATGATATTGCAAAGAGCCACATCTTTACACTTTTAATTTGCGTCAGTATACTGCACGCCGCACGGGAGTTTTGAATGCGCTGCGTTCTGCATAATAGCCGGTAGCTGCTAAATATGAGCTGTGTCGATGTAGGAGCCAGGCATTAAGCAAATGATTTAGTAGCGAGCTTGATGTCTCCGAGGTGCTTGCGATTTGTTAACGCTTGTGTTAACTTAAACGAGCCAATGTAAAGCGTCGATAGAATCCGCTTAGGGCTTACATTTAGTCCCTCGTGCGAACGTGGAACTTTGATAAGTAGCGGGGAAGCGCAGCGCCTAGTATGGCGCGTGAAGCGGTGCGGAAAGCGGCGCGTGAAGCGGCGCGTGTAGCGGCACTTGAAACGGCATGTGCTATCAAAATCCCAACGTTTGGCAAAGTATCTGCTGATAGTGTTAGTAATGCTGCTTTTTTTGGTTTAATCAAAGAGCATAGATATCAGAATACATCTCTGTGTCAAAGAGCATATAATCACTACGTTTTGGGTATAGTATACACATATCATATTATATATTATCAAATCTATAACAATGACATTCCACGTATTAGGTAAGTCAACCCACAAAATGCGGTTTGCGCTATCTGTGGTCACTGTGATACCAAAAGCCGGAAGTATTAGTCGTATGGGATCAAAATACAGCGGCACCAATATAAAATTTATTTAAAATACTTGCGTTGCTTTTTAATGCCGTAGTATTGTATCATACCATTCGACAACCGCCGTGGCATAACGGTCATCACCACAGAACTATCACGCTAGCCACAGTGGCTCCGGGTTCGATTCCCGGTCAGGTCATCATCAAAAACTATATTTTTCAGATTGGCCTGGGTCTTGGATGTTTATTTATACATGTATACATTATAAATAAAATAAAATTGAGTTAGTTAAGTACGACATAAGTTCTTAATTTACTGTTGGGCTCAATTTGTGTTATTCGTCCCAATATATATTTATTTATAGTATGTTCTAAAGTGTATTAGTGGTATAGTGTGCATATGTTATCAATTCCATAACAATAACAGTCAACCAATAAGGTAAGTTAATCCATAAAATGCGGTTTGTGCAATATTCCCTGTCTGTGGTCATTGTGATCCCAAAAGCCGGAAGTATTAATCGTATGGGATAAAAATACTGTGGTGCCCATCTAGAATTTCATTTTTAATATGTTGATATTTATGCGGCGATAGAGTGCATACTAAACGGGGCTTGGGATCTGATCGAAGTAAAGAGTGCGTGCTAAATTTATAGTAAGGAAGTTTTTTTAAAATTAAAACTAACGTGAGACGATGATATCAACATCATCAAAAGATTTAGTCTCCACTGCAGGAACGCGACCCTCTCTGTACTACCAGAGCCATATATAAGTATATATTAGCCAAAGCAGTCAGAGGATTTGACCTACACCCTCCACGCTGGCCAGACGGGTTGGAGAGATCTCTTTGATGTTTATAAACTTTCTTTAGCTTGTATTTCTTAAGTCGCCTCTTACAACAATTACGGGAAGACTTGGAGTGGACCTATTCTACTCTGTCAGGAACCACACGGCATAAACATTATTAAAATATGGGAAAACGAGTGACTCGCGTATACAAAGTGAGCTTACTGGCTCGCGCTATCCGATTCGTACTATCGAAACGACATCGTGCGCGCGTCTCGCCCGATTCGCACCTCTTAATTTTTACTAGATGAAACCGTTATTATGAATTTACTTTATAAACTACCAACAATCAAAGTGCCAACAGCCTTGAATTAGCTTAGTTAAGCTAATTCAAGGCTTCGAAATGCGGCAGTAGTTACTGCCGCCTTTCGAAGCACGGAGGAATTGGAGATATTTTTTTACCTCTTCCAGTAATAATCTGATTAGTTTCTATCTTGTAAATTCATATGATTATGTCTTTATCCTTCACCGGGAAGATAGAGCCCAAGGTTACCCAACCCAAAGACCACGATTATCATTATTAGTGAGCGTAAAGTTGACTACCCATAAACCGAGTCATACGGTCTGCATGGGATTTATTTGCGTGGTGGGTGTTCATCTATTTCGTTCATCTAATTTTATAAAATATAACGTTCCATTCTAGTGTGGGAGAAATGGAAAAATATAAATATACCAGCTGATTTTCTTCCCGCGCAGACCGTAAAAGCCGTTCAAGAAATTGGGCTAAGGAATCATTTTTTCAATATGGTTTCGATACAAATGTATTTCTCTATTTTCTCGCTGAAAACTGAATCTAGAGCCACAATTCATAAAGTCTAGTACTAAAATAGGAATGCCTCTATTTTTTATTTTTTTCCAAAAAAAACTGTTTTTGTACAATTTTTTTTCCTTTAAACAGGTTTTTAGAAAAAAATAAAACATAGGGACATACCTATTATTGTTATAGATTTTATGTAAAAATAATTGTGCCTCTAGAAGCAGTTTTCAGCGAGAAAATAGAGAAATACATTTGTATGGAAAACGCACTGCTAGTATACCCTCTTAATAGGCGATGTAGTTAGCAATCCATTACTATTTTGATTCCGCTTTGCACCTTAACGCCCACTGACACGCTTAACGTGGCCTTTAGGTTTTATGATCTTGGGCTCTGTCTACCCCGCAAGAGAATTCTGTAAAATTGTAATCAAACTGAAGCTAAAGTTCCTTCATTTACCCGAATCGTTTCGCAAGGACTGCACCGCTCTCCAAAATTCCCTATACATTTTTGATCGGATTTACCGACAACACTTGCCCCACCCACGAATTCGCACCAGGGTGCTTTATGTATCGAAAAATCCTATTGGAATCTTCACTATTTTATGAGAAAATATTTACTTTTTACAACGTAGCACATCGGGAATTTGGTCTAAGCAGTTTAGAATTCGTTCGGAAAAAGGTAAGGTTATTATTACTAGCTTTAGACCGCGGCTTCGCTCGCGTGCATGTGAACGTAGAATATAAGTTTTTTCGGCGTTTCTTCTGTGCAGTGGTCGGTTCTGAGACGCTAGCAGTCTGTATTTTTGAATTCATCATCATCATCATCATCAGGTCTTTCAAGTCTCCACTGCAGGAGCACGACCTTCTCAGTACTACCAGAGCCATATATTAGCTTGAGTAGTCAGAGGATTTGGCCTACACTCTCCACGCTGGCCAGACGGGTTGGAGAGGTATCTTTGATGTTTAAAAGCTTTGTTTAGCTTGTGTTTCCTTAGTCGCCTTTTACGACATCCACGGGATGACTTGGAGTGGTCCTATTCTACTCTGCCGGGAACCACACGGCTAATTTTGAATTAAAAAACAATAATCAACAAAATATGTAATACCTACTTAAATAAATAATTTTTGTCATTGCCTTCAAATGGCTATTTTCTGAAGACTGTTTTAGGATTTCGATTTTTGTAGAACACTTATGTGCAACTATTTGTTCTCCGCAGTATAATAAAAGCCTTTTTATCTTTATCAACCAACGCATAAAACATGTAATTGTTCCCAAGCCAATTTTGACACAAATATTTTAACAAACAGATCAAAAGAGTATTTTCCATAAATGAGATTAATTAATCCTCGCCACCGCAGCCATTTTGTAAAGGGACTGTAGTATTTGTAAACAATAAAATACATTTAGAGATCGACAGAACAGGATGTTTTACCGAAACTTAAACCGAATACGAATCTTCGGTTTAGGTCTGAATTTTTTTTTTTCATAATTTAAAGAGGTTCGGATTTGGCCAGAACCTCTTTAAATATAAAAAAATAACATGATGATAATACCAAAAGTAACGCGATAGGAGGATATGGGGAAAAATAAGGTAACGATGGAGATGGCTCAAGATAGAGCAATATGGAAGAAACTTACATGCTGTCCCGACCCCACATAAAGTGGGATAAGATGAGGAAGAAGAAGAAGAATACTAAAAGTAACGCGAAATTATTTTAGTATGGAAATCCAGTTTTTCTCACGTTTTATTTTGTCCGGTTCACCGACTAGTTTCAGTCTGTTACGAATGTCATCATCGGGGCGAGTGTTAGGGGTAGCGAAACGACGGTTACGCTTCCCTGAAGAAACCCACCCTTACAAAGCGTAACAGCTGCGTAAAGCCCTGGCCTTACGTGTTATGGATCCCTGTATCTATAATGAATAACATGATTTTCTAATATATACTTTATTGTGCACATCAATATACATAGAGGTACATAATTGAAATAGAAAAAAATAGGGAAGTCAGCACTTTCATATAAATTGTAGATCCGCTAGACTAGAAACTGCCGCTGTACCTTCAGAATATCTCTTAAGGCGAAGTGAGTCCACACACAAGCATCACCCAGCAATTAATTCATTTACTCCTATAAATCAAATAAAATAAAATCGGCTGCGCTGAAATTCACGTGTTTGGATGAATTGGTCTCGCTGCACGCCGGTATCAGCCCAGACTGTGGGTCTGCAATTGATATGATAGTGCTGATTTTGTTAATTTTTCCTATTTGAATTATTTACTATATTTACTGTATAATCAGGTGTATTTTAGAATCGGCTGTAAAAATGTTTGCTTAATAATTGTAGTACATGAATGCTGTCATAACCCAGCAACCAAGCTGAGGATGCAAACGTGAAAAAGGCTCAGATGATAAAAGGGATTATTTTAAGGCGAGGTGAGTTCACACACTAGCGCCACCCAGCAATTTATTCGGTATTTGCCTAATGTTAAGATTATTTAAAATTTGTTTACAATGATACTAATTTCTATCTAAAAACACTATAAAAAAACACTTTTAATTTGATATCGATTCGTTAAGTGTTCTTAAAGCTTCTTTAAAGTTGGGTGAATAGGACCATTTTTAAAAGTATGAAAATCTTAAATTACAATTATACTGTATTGTAGTCCGCTAAATTTATAGCAACTTTTATTATGAAACCATTATCACAAACTTAATATTTCCTATAGCTACCAAACAAAGTTCTCACGCCGCCCATACAAAATACAAAGTTGTGACGTCACAAAAATGTAGGCATTTCAGCAGTCTGTTTTCACGTCTAAAAATTAAGGTCTAAAAATATGTGTCTTTAAAACTTTTATATCTGAAAGAGTTTTTTGTTTAGAAAATATGTATTTCGGTCACTATTGTGTTTATTTTTGGCAGGTCTTTGCATAGCGACACGAAAAATTTTTTTGTCAAGTAGCCAATTCTATAATTCCAAAATCATATCAAATTTAAAAAATCTAATAGCTAAATGGCCTAGTAAATTACTTGTAGTTATTATTGGTATAAGTTTTCACTATTTTTAATTTGATGATTAAGAGAACGAATTTTTACCGCCAAAAGTGGCCACCTTTGGCGGTAAAAATTCGTTCGAAAAAGGTAAGGTTATCTATTACTAGCTTTAGACCGCGGCTTCGCTCGCGTGCATGTGAAAGTAGAATAGAAGTTTTTTTCGGCGTTTCTTCTCTGCAGTTTCGTTGCTGGGTTATAAAAGCATTGATGTTGTGAAATGATTTGGCAAAGGTTTTTACAGCCGGCTACCTGTCTGACCAACTATTTTTGGTTAAGCAATTCCATAGTGGCAATAAGCTCGGCTCAAAGTTGTAGTAAACAACGGATAACTTTATTCCCTGCGTTCAAGCCAAAACTTTATACTAAGTTAACTAGTTTGGTTTGAACTTTACCACCTTACTAAACTGTTGCAACGCTTAGTATTGGAATTATAAAATTAACAAAGCGAGATAATTTGTCTTACAATTTTTTCTGACTGAAGTTACATGTCTGAGTTTATTTCCCGTTACTATTTAGTTACACGTAAGTATAGATTTTTCTTAAAAACCTAAATTTTAATTATTTATTAATTCACAATGTTATATAAGTATTGTAAATTAATCATATGATTTGCTGTACACCGCACAATTCACATTATTAACTACTCAATAGTGGCGATGATCCCGTATTCAATAGAATCCACTTAACAATATATCACATTATTCATCGATACATAACAATTAACAACAATTCAGGTCAAAAGAATTTGTTTTCAATAATCGCCACCGTAGCCATTTTGTGTGCATCGTAGTATTTGTAAACAGTTAAATAATTCCATCGCGGCTCAGAGTCGCAGTAACTACTGCGACTCTGAGCCGCGCTTATTGCCAAACAACTTGATTCTCTGCGTTCAAGCCTAAGTTTCGCTCGTACTTATCAAGCTTACTACAAGTAAATTGTAAGCATTGCTACAGTTTAATTGTAATTCAAATGAATTGTAGTACTAATTAAAAAATGAGATAATTGAATTCTATATATTTCTTAAATAATTCAATTGTACAAAACGAATTTTTAATTCCAATTAACCAACCCATCGATACTTTATTATATGGCAAATACTTAAGAAGAAAAAGATCCAAGACCCGAGTCAATCTGAAAAAGATAATTTTTCATCTTGACCTTACCGGGGGACCACCCGCGTTGGAGGCCGCAACACGCCTGACTGCTGCGCCACAGAGGTCGTCAATAAAAATATTTTATTCAACCGGTTCAACTATTCGCATTTTACTAAATAAACATTAGATTAATAATTGCGAGCAAGCCAATTTTTTTTTTGAGAAAAATATCCGAACATCCCAGCAAAACAGGTAAAATAAGAGTAGGTTTCAATAAATGAGATTAATCAATCTTCGCTACCGCAGCCATTTTGTGTAAGAGGAGACAGCAGTGTTTGTAAGCAGTTAAATAATTCCATCGTGGCAATAAGCTCGTAGTAACTACAGACAACTTGCTTCCCTGCCTGGGATCCTCTCAAGCCAAGACTTAGTAATTAGTTTTGCTTGAACTCTACTATCCTACTGCACTATGTATAGCTGCATTTACAATTGAAATAATAAAAACCGGCCAAGTGCGTGTCGGGCCACGCGCAGTATAGGGTTCCGTAGTTGCGAGTGACAACTTTGAGTACACACTGTTTACACTCGCACCTCACAGTTTAACGACCAAAAACATCTAACAATAAAGATTGTATGAAATTTTACATTTTCCAGTACATTTTATAAGTTGGTTGCCTATAACTTTTTAGTTTGTACTTAGTACTTAGCTCTGATAGTTTTCCTTTCAACTTCAGTATATATACTACTGCTGTAATTTTTTTCACGTATCTATATATAACCGTTTAGGAGATAGAGGGGGGGGACACGTACCTCTAACAAAAATTTGCACTTTAAAACCAAATATTTCGGAAACGGATCCCTAAATCGAAAAATGGTGTTCTCAACCTCACAATATTTTTCAAAGACCTTGTTAACGATACCCCACAAGATGGGTAAGTAGAGAAAAAAAAATGACTCCCCCACTTTACTTGTATGGGAGCTACCCAAAAAAAAATTTTTTTTCAAGATTTTTTTCTACGACTTTTTTTGCCATGATTAATATACATACTCATACCAAATTACAGCTTTCTAGTACTTATGGTCTCTGAGTAAAACCGCGGACGGACAGACAGACAGACAGACAGACAGACAGACAGACATGGCGAAACTATAAGGGTTCCTAGTTTACTACGGAACCCTAAAAATGTTGGTAGGTAAATAATTCGGTCGGCAATATCATCAGTACCGTGTGGTTCCCGGCAGAGTAGAATAGGACCACTCCAAGTCTTCCCGTGGATGTCGTACAAGGCGGCTTAAGGAAACACAAGCTATGAACATCAAAATGACCTCTCCAACCTGTCTGGCCAGCGTGGAGAGTGTAGGTCAAATCCTCTGACTGCTCTGGCTAATATATGGCTCTGCTAGTACAGAGAGGGTTGTGCTCCTGCAGTGGAGACTAACACAGACCTGCTGATGATGATGATGAATAACATCAGCTATATAATACAGTAACTACAGACAGTGCTTACTTGTGCCCTAGCCAAGATTTAATACCAAGTTGGCCAGTTTGGTTGTAACTGTACTATAAAGCGTTAATGTGACAATGTTTACTACTACTTAATTTCATTTGTTTCTTTATTAGAATATATACTATATCTACACTACACGTAAGCGATGTAATAAAATAAATAAATATATACGGACAAATCACACAGATTGAGCTAGCCCCGAAGTTAGTTCGAGATTTGTGTTATGGTATAGTAACCCATCGATACTATATTTTATTACAAATAAATAAAGAGGTAGATAAACATCAATCCTATCTAATCACGTTGGTATTTTAATTGTCAATTTTTCTTAATTTTTGACATTTTTTTTCCAAATAATGTTCGCCTACAGTATGACGAGCGAACATTCTCAAGTTACCTGCTGCGTACATGTATATTAATAGGTAGATGAATTTTATACAACTATCTTAAATATATTTACCGACTTATTTTATGAAATGAAAAAAATAAAAATGAGTTTAATTACATATATTATTTTCATAATAACTAATACTAATTATGCCCAATATGCTCAGGTACTATACCGATTTTAAATATTTACCCTCAACATTCACTATAAGCGGAGACTCAGACACAACAAACTGTTAATAAGGTACCAATCGTCGATACTCAACATTTTTACTCATGTTACTTACTCATATGTATAGTTTTCATTAAAAGTTAAGAAAGTTTGAAAGCTTACACTGATTCTCCAATTCAATATTCAAAGAGATAATATATTTATTTCAATAATATACAATATAAATATTACAAATAAAAAAAAACTTGAGAGGTGTCAAGGGACACCCGGACGGAACGAAGTTCCTTTCGATTAATTACTGAAGGAATTGTAATAAAATTTTAAACACACACTGCCTTTTAAAAAAGTAAGAGGTCTAGTTACACTGGACGGATCAAAACTTTGTACCAACTACTCGATTCCAACCAGATTAACCTGACCCCGGCTCAAGTTATAATTGACGAAAAGGTGAGAAGTGTGAATTAATTTCCATTTTAAAAAGACACCGGCTTAAAAAGTGTCGTTACAACTTTTGGTCTGAATTTTTTCCGCACAATAAGGAACTTCGTTCCAAAAATGTCTGTAACATAGGTATGCATTTCAAATATTTTGAAACTCCGTATTAAACTAATTCAATGAAATGGCTATGGAGCCACATTATTCGGCTATGGAGCCACATTATTCTGCTATGGAGCCACATTATCCTGCTATGGAGCCACATTTTTCTTTCGTGCCCATAGCTGTGGAGACTATGGGTTGCTGGGGGACAGACACGATAGGGCACCGCATAGCAGAACGGAATGGTGACACCCGGTCCGGCTCGTTTCTGGTGCAGAGGTTGGCCATTGCAATACAACGAGGCAATGCAGCTAGCGTTTTAGGCACTTTTGCACCAGAGACGTTAAGAGACGGGTTTTAACATTGATGAAATCTTTTGATGTATATCTTAGGTATTTATTGTATCGTGACATTTTGTAGGATTAAATTGAATTAATTAAAAACTTTAAAAATGTATTATAAAATCTACATATCTATACAATATAGTCACTCTTCACAATAAATCTAATAATCATATGCATTCAATGAAATATTAATATTATCATTAACCATATTGGGGACTGTGTATCAAATAACATTCTAATAACTAATATTCGAGTACTAACTTCAAAGCGATTAATTTGCGTAAACAGAATGCGGTTGAGTTCAGAGTCGGTTGACAGGTCGCTACTTCGCAAGTTGCCTCGGATCCTAACCACGAACTATCGGCTATAGGCAAGTTGATGTAGTATTCATTCTATAAACGTATATAATAACGATTGAAAATACGAAATATTTTTTTTGTTCCTATGAAATGAAATGAAATGAAATGAAATGAAAATAATGAAATGATAAATGTTACTCAACTTTATAACTACCTGTCCATTGCATATTATATAAATGAAGAATTTTAAAAGAAATTAAAACATAAGATATACTGTTAGAAAAAAATATTTGTTATAAGACGAAACAGCAATTATAATTTTGAATAAAATAAAAGAATGTCCCGTTACCTCTTCAGTGTCGCATAATTTATAATAAGTAGAAAGGAGACGGTGCCATTATTTCAGAGGGAAAATAGTAAAATGTAAAACAATTTCCAATGACGAAACGGAGGCAGAATAAACAGGGCTAACATCCATCAAGACTTCAAAATGATTTTTAAGGTAGGCACAGCGACTGAATAGCTAATGAGCGGCCGCATTGGAGGCTTTGTTCAGCATATTCATTACCTGCCCCTCGTTTGTTTACGAAAAAGTGCCTATTGTTCCCCACCATGACCTGTCGAGAGTAAACAAGCAATATCTCTTACAATTTTGAGGTCAAGCGATTTCGTCCTGTGAATATTCAAAGAGATAATTAGAAGAGCAAACGTGCTTAATTAGAAGAAAAAAATCGCAAACCGCTTTGGTAATGCCGATTTTAATTAACCTTTGTTTTTGTTGGTACAAAAAGTTGGGGAGAGGAATTTGGGTCTTGTGTTTAATGCGTTACCGCGTGCTTTGATCTGGAAACAGGTTATAAAAATGTTACTTATTTTAATACTTTTACGTAATTAATATGGTTTGGAATGTTCCCTAAATTTCCCGAAATATCTTAATATTTACAAAGATCACAACCTAAGTTTCCTAATTTAATATAATTTTATATTTTTATTTAGAAGATTTTACGAGCAAAATCCTATCCTAATCTTATTATTTCTAAGTTAATATTGTGCAGGCGAAAGTGACTTTGTATGCTTGACGCCTTGACTAGTGAACCGATTACTACGGCGACTGAAGCTATTACTACGATACTGAAGCGTTAGATAATACAGATTGGGACATAGGGTACAATCTATCCTAGAAAACAGTACTGTTCACATATATATATTTATTTATAGTGTTCTGAGCGTTCCATACGACCAAACCACATAACGGGATCCTTGCTAGATCACTCGAGTATCTTTGTTATACTAAGATTGATACAGTTATAGATTTATGTTACAATAAAATACACGAACAAACAAGTTACTCAACAATATACACGGAATTTCTGCCTGTCCGGTGGTTCCATTGAGTACGCGCGCCCAGCCTCCCCAATCCATCCGAGCAAGTAACATCTCAAATACCTGTATAGGGTCCCCAATCCAACGTACTCCTACCCTTGTCTCGCTTATAAAAACCGTTAGGATGGGCAGCAGCACCGGATTATAAGCCAAGGGTGGTGAGTATGGCGAAACCTATCCTATGTTGAAATTCTTGGAGGAGGCCCATGTCCAGTAGTAGAGTTTTTGCGGCTGGACTACGACAACTTAGATTATAGCAAAAACCTGTATGAAATATCTGATTTAATTACGGGGGTACAATTGGCGTCGATATCATTAATTTACATTAATATTTATACACCAACCACCCTTATCACGCAAGTTCGACTAGCTTTAAACTGGTTCTTTCTTTTTTATTTTGTAACAGTAATATACTTGCTAGGTGGAAGACAAAATTTTATTACCTCTTATAAAGTCGTAAGAAATGCGCTAGTTTAAACGGAACACTCTTTAAAAGGCTGCATTTAGCTGACATGCTAAAATTTCCAACTTCTGTAATATCATCTAAAAACAGTCATAAAATATTCCTTGTGACATTTTATTACGAGAGCTCTACAAATGCCGTATTTTTTATAAGTTAGTACGGTACTCAAAATTCTATTTGCGTAATTTAGAGCACAGTTCTCAGTAACTTCCGTAAATAAGGACAAATCTAACTTCGGAATGCAATGAACTTGCATCGCTAACTTGGTTTATGCACTGCCGCAGTTTTGGCTACAAAACAGAAGTTTTGGAACAACGAGATTGAATTTATTGGGATAATCTTTACCGAACTGGTGTTAGAGGAAGTTTATCGTTCGAAATATTAAATTTGAATGTGTATGACTTTTGCTTGTATTACACTTGTATTACACTACGTAAGCGATATAAATATTAGTTTCTTTTATCTTACCTAAGTTTATTGTTACTCAAGCATTATAAGTTACTTATTTTTTTATATTTCGCTGACAACGGCAACATTTATTACATAGGTTTAACAGTAGCAACAACAGAGTTTGCAAACATAAGCTTCAAATTCACGTTTCAAGTTATTTATAGTAAATTTTAATACATTAATATTTTTTTAATACGTACGATTTAAGTTCTGAATGTGAAAGTCAAAGTTGCAAAAAATTCCCACGAGTGGAAACTTATATGCACAGAAATTAAGGCAAAAAAAAAACTAACACAAGAGTGGATAACCAAACTAAAATATCCTTTGAAAGTAATATACAATTACATATATAAGGTATTAAATAAAAGGTCAGTAATACTCGAAGCACTCCCCGGGTACGCCTGGGCATATACTATACTCCTCGGAAAAATATTCTATACATTAGCGATAACCTTATCAAAATCGCCCCTACAAAACCAATAAAAAAATAAAATAAATAAATATATACGGACAAATCACACAGATGAGCTAGCCCCAAAGTAAGTTCTTAAGAAAGACTTGTGTTATGGGATACTAACTCAACGATACTATATTTTATAACAAATACATATATAGATAAACATCCAAGACCCAGGTCAATCTGAAAAAGATCGTTTTCCATCATGACCTGACCGGGGATTGAACCCGGGACCCCCGTGTCGCAGGCTGGCGTGGTAACCGCTGCGCCACGGAGCTCGTCAACAACACGGAGCACCAATACAATCCAAGATTGACCTGTATAGACAAAATGAATTTATTTTCTGCTATTTATTGATGATATCGATTACTTATAATAGATATAACCTTAAAAGTATCAAAAGACTACAAATTTAAGTAAATTAATTTGTATCCCGAGAAAAACATCCCTTATTCGTTCAGGGAAAATGTGGCTCAAATTCCCGGAACGCAGCTTATCAAATGTATTTAGCGGAAAAGTGTTCTATTGTTTAACAGATTGTTCAAAGCATGAAATTAATTCAAATGAATTAGCATTCAAACAAGGATTATTGTTCGGTGGGGAAGCGAACAGAATTCTTAAAAATAAAATTCGACGCCTTGATTGAGTTAGACAACTTGTAAAATGTCTTTTGTGTGCGTCAATGGACTGTATTTAGAATTGTTTTATTATATTTTTGGAGAGTTTGTTTACTTGATTGACATATTTTGCTGTACTTTAGGTCGTTTGTTTCTCAAATAGTATAATGTTTTTACTTTTCTATGAATATTTATCATATCTTACAACATAACAAAGTCTATAGGCGCGATATTTATGCAAAAAAGTGCCCTGTGAATCTAGATATCCTGTTTATCTTTTTTTAAGCCTCAACTGTCCCACTGCAGGGAAAAGGCCTCCGTGTGGTTATTGCAACTATAAAACCTTTTAATTCCAATCTTTCCGATATGATTGAAGCTCGGCTTATTGCTCGTTTAATAAAATTTGATTGGTAGATAGATTCGATTATGCAATACAATGATGATGTAAGGATCAGTGGGGAAATATAAGTTAAACCACCTTATTTTTTTATCATGGAAACCCATTTTTGGTTTTGTAGCTAAGCCACAGATAAAGCATATAATAATCTAATTGCTTTTTTTCTAAATACCACTCGTCTCCTACTTAAAACGTAACCCTCAATATAACAGATACAAATTGGCCAAAGATGATTAGGTTTTTTAAGTTTCCTTGTGACCAAAACAGGAGTAAGCGAGTGACCCAAACTTAGGATCAAACGCCCAAAGCTAAATAAAGATAAAAAGCGAGCGAAATAAAGAGAAGAGAAGATAGCTCAGGCTCAGATAGTAGTTTTTCACGCACAATAACGATAGCTAACTTAGTTATTCAGGGGACAATGTAGATTTTAGAGGCGAATAATGCTATAAATAGAAGTGAATTTAATAAGTACCCACAAGCAAATAAAGCTAGAAAAATGCGTGTTTATGCCAAGGCCATATGGATACTCTCGTAAAAAAGGAGGGTTAGTGGGGGCCGAGGTCGCGAATATACCCAAATGCAAATGTAACGATAACACGCCTTTAGCGCCTATAAACTGTTACCTACTCAGCTTTACGACATGATAAGTATATTGCTCGTCTTGCGGCTGTCAGACTTTTTTTGTAGTATGTAAATGTAATGTTTACTTTTTTATTGTTACAGATTGCTTGACCTTCGCTTCTGTCTGACGTAAGTATGAAAATCTTTAAAAGTTTCGTCTTAGTAACTTCAATTTGGTTTTTTTGTTGTTCGTGTGTATGAGTGGCACTAAAGGCCATAGCTTAAGAGCGTAGACTAGCAGTATTTTTTCAATATGGTTTTCATACAAATGTATTTCTCTATTTTCTCGCTGAAAACTGATTCTAGAGCCACAATTATTTTTTCATAAAATCTAGTACTAAAATAGGAATGCCCCTATTTTTTATTTTTTCCAAAGAAACTGTTTTTGTACAATTCTTTTTTCTTATAAACAGGTTTTTTGAAAAAAACATAACATAGGGACACACCTATTTTAGTAATAGATTGTATGTAAAAAGAATTGTGCCTCTAGAAGCAGTTTTCAGCGAGAAAATAGAGAAATACATTTGTATGGAAAACGCACTGCTAGTATACCCTCTTAAATATTGTTAACCTACTGTTAATCATCACACCCGGGACAACGTACATATATGTACAACGTGTAAGCCTCAGCCCGTCAATATAAACAACTTTTTTATAGCATTAGTTGGAAACTCAAAAAATTTCAGGTTGCCAGCATTGGTCCCGTAGGGGAAGTTGTTTATATTAATGGTCTGAGAAACCCGGTTAAGGGAATGTCGAGGATGATTATTCAAAGAAACAAAAAGTTCACAACAAAATATTCATCAGATCCTGAGTGCTTCGGATGATACGGTTACCCATCACAGACTCTCGAATTTTTTGGGCCACTCATACCTATGAACCATACCTCCAGGGGTTGCTTAGGAAACGCAACATGAAGCTCCTTACTTCCAAAAAGTACACTTTGTGCTGCGTGTAGTCGTGGTTATAAAATATACGGTACGAAGCGTGGTGAATAAAAGGTGGTTATTTTTTATTTATTTATTTAATGTGATAGAAACGATTTAATACCAATAACATTTATCATACATTTTGAATATGACTAGCCCACCCTTGGGAATATTAAATGTTAACCATATAATCATATTTGTCAAACGTAGGTTTTTACATCACCAATAAACAAAGGACATGTTTACAAGATGCGATTAACTTATTTATCGCATACTTTGAGTTAGTAGTATCTTATTATTTAAAAAAGTTGTTCGGTTATATAAAGATACGTGAAAAAAATTACAGCAGTTATAGTATATATACTGAAGTTGAAGGGAAAACTATCAAAGCTGTGTACTAAGTACAAACTAAAAAGACAACCAACTTATAAAGTGTAAAATTTCATACTATTTTCATTGTTAAATGTTTTTGGTCGTTAAACTGTAAGGTGCGAGTGTGAATAGTGTGAACTCAAAGTTGTCATTCGCAACTACGGAACCCTACACTGTGCGTGGCCCGTCACGCACTTGGCTGGTTTTTTTTCTTTTATTACTAACATAGGTATCAAAGTTCTCACAAGGATTCATTATCCTATTACTAAATATCTGAGTTTATTACATCCCTCAGTTACAAAGAATAAGCAAACCATATAAACCGTGATCCTCGGGCAAACTAGAGGTCCCATAAGATTTCCTCGTGGCTTTTCTATTGAAAACTAAAGATTGCGCCAACTTCTCCTGACGACAACAGTGCAAGTTTTATGAAGCTAGAATTAGCTTCTTATGTACAAATGCGAAAGGTTTTAAAGTCAAAGTCAAAGTTCATTTATTTGCCATAAATGTGGTAGCATAGTACAATCTTTAGCCATAAGTATCACACATTTAACTGTTTCCAGCATACAAATATAATTAAATACATTGTAGAAGCTAATCATAGATTAAATTAGAAGCTAAACATTTTGAGTCCAATTATGTATAAGTCATGATAAAATTATATAATAATGATATTAAGAAAAATACAATTATATAATAATGATAGTAAAAAAAAACCCTGGCAACACCAACGTCAACACACGTCAAGTTCAGATTTACCAATTTTTATTCAATTTAAACCGTTAATAATTATTCCGGACATTTTGAAGCACTTTACAGTTTGAAAAAAAGCAGTTTTATTACAAAACCAAAGATTTATAAGAACAAAAATATGCAGAAAAACAATTTATTAAGCAAAATTGATCTGACAAAAATGTATCATAAGTGTCAAACACAAAATGGGAATAACAAAATGAAATAATTATAAATGTTGACAAGATCAGCGGCTCGTCGCGCACATATACCATCTCCGGACCCGACGCTCAGCTCCGCCTCGCCACCGCCGGAGTCCAGCCCCGTCGTAAGCGCTGTGACACAGGCCGTGGCAGTTGCGTCGAGCTCGAGCGACGAGTTTTTCTCTCCGCCTACGACGCCACCACCAGTTCGTCGGCGGAGAGGACGCCGGCCGCCGGACGGCTTAGGACCTCGAGGCCCACCGGCCTCTGATAGGGTCCCAGCTCCCGGCGGTAGTGTGCAGCGCATGCGATGGACGCAATCCATCAATGAAAATGTCATGCGCTCATACTATGGGGCTACAGAGGGAGGAAACAACCTGACCGCGTACCGTGTTCGGATGCTCTCTCTGTTTCAGGTGCTTGAGCCAGCTGTCAACGTGTCGGCACAACGACTGTCGGATCAGGTACGAGTCATCCAGCGTAATCGTATGTTGGATGACGATGTACTTGATCGCCTGCGAACTGAAATGCAGAGTAACCATGCCATTGCCCCTTCGACGCATGTTGAGGTATCATCTCAGCGTAGCACAATACCAGTCGGTGCTAATGACATGAGTAATGACATGGTTACTAATGTAAGTACCCAGTGAAATGAGGAAGTGAGGAGTGCTTTGGAGGGTGCGATTCAAGAATATCGGTTCATGCAACCCGACCTTAGACCACGTATACCTCGTTTACCCATGCATAACAAAAACAGGGTGCTGATGGCTGTTCTGGATTCGCAGTTGTCAAACTATTTTGATAACTGCGAAGACCTCATTGATGCTCACTCAGTCCTGTATTGTGCGGCTGTAGTGGCATGTCGCGTTGCTCATGTCAAATTTTCTGATGACAGAGTGACACGGCCTAAACCAGCCGTACCGGCCTGGCAGTGCAGGATTGAACGACGTATTGATGGGGCCAGAGCACTCATTGGCAAACTGATCAGCATCAGGGAGGGCAATAATCGCCCTAGAGTGATGCGTTTTGTGAGGCGGGCGTTCTCTGGGACTGATATCAGTCCTCAAGAGCGCATCCGTGTCACAGAGCGCATCGACTTCCTGAAGCAGAAAGTGTATGCATGGGCAGGCCGTATCCGTAGGTATAAACGGCGGATGGACCGATACGTTCAGAATCGCACATTCCAAAGAGATGAAAGGTGGGTTTACAGAGCTTGGGAACGACCGGACGAGGGTGTGGTTGACACGCATCTGCCGGATGATGATGCCATGTGTTCATTCTGGCGCAGCATCTGGTCGGTGCCTGTTAGCCATACCGAGGATGAATGGACTCAGGGGGTCGAGCGGGCGTGCGATCTAGTACAAGAAATGGGGGCAATTACTATCAGCCCCCAAGATGTAGTTTGTGCAGTCCGTCCGTTACCTAACTGGAAATCTCCAGGGCCGGATGGGCTGCACAACTTTTGGATAAAATGGTTCACTAGTTCGCACGCTCGCCTGGCAACTCTGTTCCAGTCAGCCTTAGAGTCAGGGTCGCTTCCAGAGTTTTTAACAACAGGTATAACCCATCTGCTCCATAAATCGGGTAGTACTGCGGAACCCAAGAATTATAGACCGATTACCTGTCTTCCGACAGTCTATAAAGTTCTTACATCTATTTTGAGAACTAAAATAAACAAACACATTGAAGACAATTCTATCATGTCTGCTTCTCAAAATGGATGTAGGAACGGGTCTCGTGGTACTAAGGAGCTACTCCTCATTGATATGACCATTAGCCAACAGGTCCGCCGTTCTCGAAGGAATCTGTCGACATGTTGGATAGATTATAAGAAGGCCTATGACTCGGTGCCACATACATGGCTCATGAGGGTGCTAGAGTTGTATAAAGTTGATGCAACTCTGCGCACCTTCCTGATGTCGTGTATAAGACAATGGAGGACAGTCCTTCGCTATCCAGGATGTCGGCAAATTCAAAGGAATAGCGAACCTATAAGGATAGAGCGAGGTATATTCCAGGGTGATAGTTTGAGTCCACTTTGGTTCTGCTTAGCCTTAAATCCTCTTAGTACGCTGCTAGAGGATTCAGGTCTAGGCTACCGGTTGAGGAGAGGTGGTCAAGTTATATCTCACCTCCTTTACATGGATGACCTGAAACTCTTTGCCCCCAACGATTTGCAACTGATGGAGTTATTGAAGGTAACTGAAACCTTTAGTAGTGCCATCAGGATGGAATTCGGTGTGGATAAATGTGCGATCATGCATGTAAAGCGAGGGGAGATTGTGGAATTGGTGGGAACCCAGCTCACGGATACCATAAATTTTAGATCCCTCTCAGCAACTGAAACCTATAAGTATTTGGGTATGTCGGAAGCGCTGGGCATCAATGTTGCTGACATGAAGCGATCGTTGAAGGATCGATTCTTTGGCCGCCTGAGGAAAGTATTTAATAGTCTTTTATCAGGCGGAAATAAAGTGCGTGCCTTCAACGGTTGGGTCATGCCGGTTTTGATGTACTCTTTCGGCATACTCAAATGGTCTCAAACAGAACTAGACACCTTGGATAGGAAGGTCCGTACACTGCTGACGGAATATCGAATGCATCACCCACGGTCTTCAGTTATGAGACTGTATATCCCGCGAAGGTGTGGGGGTCGAGGCTTTTTAAATGCTAAGACCATTCACAATCGCGAGATATGCAGTCTCAGGGAATATTTCCTTAAAGTTGACGTGGGGATGCATAAAGATGTAGTCACAGTAGACAAGGGCCTCACCCCGCTCTCCTTGGCTAAAGAGAACTGGCTCAAACCTGTAGTGCTTGACACTAACGACCGCAGGGAGGTATGGCAGAGTAAGGAGTTTCACGGACGCTTTTTCCGGGCCTTGCATGGGCCCGATGTAGATCTAACAGCGTCCGTAGCCTGGCTACGTTCTGGTGACCTCTTCGGAGAAACTGAAGGTTTTGTCTTTGCCATTATGGATGAAGTTATCATGACGAATAACTACCGGAGATATATTGTGAAGGATGGCACGGTTGACATATGTCGGGCATGCCACCGTCCAGGCGAATCAATCCGACACATTATCTCTGGGTGTTCTCGTCTAGCTAACGGAGAATACTTGCATAGACACAACCTTGTAGCCAGGATAATACATCAGCAACTTGCCCTACAATACAGCCTTGTGGAATCGGAAGTTCCATACTACAGGTATGTGCCCGACCCAGTTCTCGAAAATGGTAGTACCACATTGTACTGGGATCAATCCATCATCACTGACAGGACTATTGTAGCCAATAAACCTGATATAGTGGTGGTGGATCGATCAGAGCGGCGCGCAATGATTGTTGATATAACAGTCCCGCATGATGAGAACCTCGTGAAAGCCGAAAAAGATAAGCAAATTAAATATCTTGACTTGGCTCGCGAGGTTGTCGACATGTGGGATGTTGACTCAGCGATCATTGTGCCGATAGTAGTAACAGCCCATGGCTTAATTGCCAAGAGCCTTGATCAACACCTAAAGAGGCTCTCGTTAGGCAGCTGGATCAAGGGCTTGATTCAGAAGGCAGTACTTTTGGACACGGCCCGTATTGTAAGGAGGTTCCTTTCCCTGGAGCCCTGACCGCCGGTAGCTTGGACCCTGTTCCCGATACCGGTGGGCTACTATTTTTATATTTTTAAATGTTTTTTTTTTATATATTTAAATATTTAAAAATGTAAATAATATGTGTTAAAATAAATAAAGGATAATAATAGTAAGAAAATTACAATCATGATAATAATACAGTGTGAACCCTTTTTTATTTTAAACACTCATTTACAGAATAAAAACATTTTTTCACCTAACCATAAATGTAATTCATTTTTAAATTTATTTAAATGTCAGTGCTTTCATATCCTCAGGAAGCTTATTAAAAATTTTAGCACCCATTGCATAACAGTTTCTTGCACAAATTTGTGTTCTAATATTAGGCAACATCAACCTGTTAGGATATCGACAGTTAAATCTACTAACATCTCCCCTTTTTCTAAATAAAATGCCTATTGTTACTCTACTCACCCAATGAAGGAGAGTAATATTTTTCGCGCGTATTTATGTCTGTTCCATTAACGCTTTCTGTAGTTTAAATGACGTGGCTGATTTTTAAGTTTGAGAAGTCATACATTTTTGATGTTATAAGCTTTGTTTAGCTTGTGTTTCCTAAGTCGACTTGTAATTCACACAAACGAAATTATTCATAAAAATAAACGCATATTCACGAAAAAACTTGGAGTGGTCCTATATATATGGTCCTATATATGGAACCACACGGCGCGGCGTGTAGGTCCCGTAAGATTTCCTCGTGGCTTTCCATCGAAAACTAAAGTTTACGCAAAGTTCTTTTGACGGACACAACAATGCAAGTTTTATAAAGCTAGAATGAGCTTCGTAAGTAAGTATCTAAGGGGACCTAAACTCGACGCCACAATTGATGGAATTTACTATATTTCTATACTTCGGGATATGTAATAAAAATATAACACGGATAATTTGCGCGTTAGAGTATATTAGAAAAGCATTGTGCATGCGTAATAACACTATTAAAAACGTTTTACTTTATTTGATGGTAGCTTTATCCTTTATATAGTCCACCTGTATCATAATTGTCTTTGGTCACACAAACACTGAACACCGGTACAAAGCTCTCGCGCGGCGCTGCGCTGGACATCAGGCGGCCACTTAACAACTCAATGCTAAACCATTATATGTGTACTATGTTTATCACATATTGTATTCGTAAGTGTGGATTATGATGTTAATGTTTTGTGATTGTTATGTTGTTATTTCATATTAGTATGACAATCGTTAGTGTTTATATGTTAAAGTATATGTATAGGGTAATGGTAGGTACATTCTTCATACTGTTTACCTGTTTCTCAGAATACATAATAGTCCTGTATCGTAATTGTCTGTAGTCGCACAAACACTGAACACCGGTACAAAGCTCTCGAGCGGCGCGGCGCCGGACATCAAGCGGCCACTTAGCAACACAATGCTCAAACACTATATTATGTGTTAATCACATATTGTGTGTCATAGGTGTGGATTATGATGTACATTTAAATGATTGTTATGTTGTTATTTCCTATAAGTATGACAAATGTAAGTGTTTATATGTTAGAGTATATGTATAGGGTAGTAGTAGGTACATTCTTCATACTGTCCACCTGTATCGTAGAATACATAATAGTCCTGTATCGTAATTGTCTGTGGTCGCACAAACACTAAACACCGGTACAAAGCTCTCGAGCGGCGCAGCGCCGGACATCAAGCGGCCACTTAACAACACAATGCTCAAACACTATATGTGTAGGCACTATGTTTATCACGTATTGTGTTAAGAACACAATATGTGATGAGTATGATAGTGAGAATTTTGCGTGAACTTTACTTTTGATGGAAAATCTACGTCAAAATCTTACGGGGCCTTCAACCTGGGGGCCACAATTGATGGAAATAACTTTTTTTTCTATAATACGGGATATCTTATTAGTTACGGTTTATTTGTGCATTAGAGTATATTAGAAAAGCATTGTGAATGTATAATAACACCATTAAAAATACGTTTTACTTTATTTGATGGTAGCTATATTCTTTATACAGTCCACCTGTATCATAATTGTCTGTGGTCACACAAATACTGAACTATGTTAATCACATATTGTATTCGTAAGTGTAGATTATGATGTTAATGTTTTGTGATTATTATATTGCTATTTCATATTAGTATGACAATCGTAAGTATTTATATGTTAAAGTAAATGTATAGGGTAATAGTAGGTACATTCTTCATACTGTTCACCTGTTTCGCAGAATACATAATAGTCCTGTATCGTAATTGTCTGTAGTCGCACAAACACTGAACACTGGTACAAAGCTCTCGAGCGGCGCGGCGCCGGACATCAAGCGGCCACTTAACAACACAATGCTCAAACACTATATTATGTGTTAATCACATATTGTGTTCATAGGTGTGGATTATGATGTACATTTAAATGATTGTTATGTTGTTATTTCCTATAAGTATGACAAATGTAAGTGTTTATATGTTAGAGTATATGTATAGGGTAATAGTAGGTACATTCTTCATACTGTCCACCTGTATCGTAGAATACATAATAGTCCTGTATCGTAATTGTCTGTTGTCGCACAAACACTGAACACCGGTACAAAGCTCTCGAGCGGCGCAGCGCCGGACATCAAGCGGCCACTTAACAACACAATGCTCAAACACTATATGTGTACGATGTTTATCACATATTGTGTTCGTAAGTGTGGATTATGATGTTTATATCTTACTAGCTGTTATCCGCGGCTTCGCCCGCGTGGTATATAGCCTATGTCCTTCTCGGTACCCTAACCTATGTGTATGCAAAATTTCATGATGATCGGTTCAGTAGATTCGGCGTGAAAGCGTAACAAACAAACAAATAAATAAACAAACAAACAAACAAACTCACTTTCGCATTTATAATATTAGTTAGGATTAGGATTTCCTATTAGTGCGATAAATGAGAAGTTTTTATGGATATGAACACGTTTGTTACTCCTTAATTATTTAGCCATAAACATTTTCAAAATAACCGATTGGAACCCTCGGGTTGATGTGATGATTCTTCAAAGCTTCTGCTAGAGCAAAAGCTATGAAGAATCATAGCTTTTTGAGCTATCAATGAGCCATAATTCTTCTAAATGCTCTAGAGAGCATTTTATGAGGCCCATAGTAAAAGGCTCACCCCGGTTTCGGACCCGTACGCTGTTACTGGTAGGTAACACACATTGGCCGGAGTTACTTTTTCACATTGAGACTATAGCATTGATTTAAATGAAACTTTACAATTTTTGCTACATGGAAAAGCTAATTACAAATAATACTTTGCCAACCTATTAATTAACGGGGAGTCACATACTCGTATGTTTACCCATCGATCTGTCATTTACTGACGTAATTCATATTAACTCGCCTCTATCTCACCAAATTAAGTCAGAACATATTTTGGAGTTTTCTTTATTTCCATTGTTATTTGTTGAAGGCGGCCAATCGTATACCCGAAGTAAGTATCTCGGTGCTATAGCCTGTGTATGCTTTAACTGCTATAGTTTGAAGCAAATGTTCCTGTGTGGCCGCCTGATCTCCGGTATTGCGTCAGCCATCAGTATTTGGTATTAAGTATTAACACATTGGGACATCTAGTTGTAAGGGCTCATAGCACATGTCAAGTTTCTTCAAAGAGCTATGAAGAATATTGGGTACACAGAACGCTGGGTATAATACAAAAACAAAATAAAAACGGTAATAATCATACATAGCTCAACCGGTCAGTTGATTAGCTAATAGGGCAAGTTATGTAATTCACTTATTCTTAATTAATTAGGTTGAAATTTATGTAAATCTGATGATAATTCAATATTATGGTACCATACACCTGATCGGATCATGGAATTCTCATTGCATTAATATATATTATATTATTATTATAACTGCCTCCGTGGTTCAATGGTTAAGGCGTTCGCCTTGTTGTCCCGGTCGTGGTTCGATTCCCACGGGAAGCATACTTTGTTAAGTTGTTTCCAGTTTGGTTAGGACATTGCAGGCATGAATCACCTGATTGTCTGATAAGAAAGATGATTCCGTGCTTCGGAAGGCACGTTAAGCCGGTGGTCGCGGCTGCCATCTGGTAGTCGTTAAAGGAACCACGTCAGAGGCCGAGAGGCGGTTCCGAAGACACCAGGGTGTGCATTATTGACTGACCGTGTCACCTACACGAAATGATGATGATTACATTAGTCTTCGCAGGCACTTTACAGTTTGAATTACTCATAATAAAAGATAGTTACAAAAATTCAGTTTAAAAAAAAAAAAAACATATTATTTACCTCTATGTTAGTAGTACAACTGAGTATCTTTCAACTACACATACTGAATCTCTAATACCCACAATGTAGTATAGCTATACTCCTCTCAGTAGACTTTCAAAAATAATTCCGCGTTCAATACTGACCAATACGAGTTGACTTTATTAATACTGGCGCGCAACCCACCTAGCGTTTTCAAAACACGTTCCCCATAAAACCAAGTTCAATTTGTGCGTTCGGCTGGTTCTGAATTCATTGTCTATAGACCACAGAGCAGCAAATGTAACTGTTGCTCGTGCGCTGCTAGAGACGCCTTTTCAAATACGAAATAAGCGTGTCAGGGGGCGGTACCGTTTCTTGAGATTTCGGGTTTCAAGGTAATTGTAGAAGTGCAAAAATCAGCTATTTTAACCGACTTTAAAAAAGGAAGAGGTTCTCAATTTGTCATAATATTTTTTTATGTAAGTATATTCCCCGATTTCTCGAAGATGCCTGGACCGATTTAAGAAATTCTTTTTTTGTTCAATAGGTAGCACTTTACAGATGGTTCCTTTAAATTTTTGTCGAGCGTGTTGAGCTCTTGTCGAAAAAATACACAAAAACAAAAAAAAATTACACGCGTACCGTTTGGTTTACACTTATTTCTATTTTATTCTTATGCTTATTCAAACAAATTGATAGGGTTGAAGTCAGTTTCTGTTTTTTGTAAAAAATGTTAAATTATCTACTAACATGAGATATAGGTTACCTCAGAATTTGTTTTCACTGTAATATGATTCCTACCATATCACATGCACATTGGGGCAATTTCGCATTTTTTGAGCACGAACTTTCAGACCGAGTATGTGACTTTCACTTTCTAGCCGGGCGCGGGTTGACACGCAATATTATTACTTCCGATGCGAAATTCCCTACTCTGTGTCCAGAACAGTATAGAGTAGTGGCAGGCAGGACGGCTCCGTTAACGAGGTTGGCTCAAACAATCAGAAGTCAAGCAGAAATTGATGGGGTGCTCCTAGCGCTCTGACAATCTACCCCAGCTTAATTAAAAGTCTTCACTCAAGCGTAATTCGCGATATTGCTACGTTTGTCCCTGTGACGTCTCCAGGTTTGAGAGGAATTTGAGACCAGGAGTAGCGATTAAATGAAAAGTGGGGAAAAAGGTTTTTTCACTATAATAATTCAAGATATTTTTTAAGAAAAAACAAAAACCGACTTCAACTCTTTCAATTTGTTTGAATAAACATAAAAAATGGAAATAAGTGTAAACCGAATGGCACAATTGTAAAAATTGTTTTGGTTTTTGTGTATTTTTTCAAAAAGCGCTCAACACATTTCGATAAAAATTTAATGGAACCAATTGTAAAGTATTACCTATCGAACAAAACAAAAATTTCTCAAATCAGTCCTGGCGTCTTCGAGAAATCGTAGAACATATATATATAAAAAAAACATTACGACGAATTGTAAACCTCCTTTTCTTGAAGTCGGTTAAAAAGGGAACTGGTCTGCTCGGCCTCTTTGAGACTACTTTAAGTATCATATGTCGTTTATTATCTTTGCACACTCGATCGTTAATATAAACATGTTCCAAAAATAATAAATCTATGTATATTTAAATTGTAACTTGAAAACAAAAAAAAAAGAAAAAGACAATAAGGAATAAATATTCGTAATCATATAAAGCCTTTCAGGCGAGTAGGCGACCAAAATTGTTGATAAGAGTTTCTTTCGGCGTTTCTTCTCTGCAGTGGTCGGTTCCAAAACGCTAGTAGTCTGTAGCTTTTGAACAATTAATAAATACATATATCTAATGAGATAATTTTAAATGTGATATGATGTGAAAAAGTGCCTGCAAAGGCCTATTTTCTGAATAAACGTTTTGATTTTTTGATTTTGATTTGAAAGGGTACGTATTATTTACTTACATTTTATCTTTGCATACATAGATTTAAAAAAAATATGTTTGCATAGTTCTGTTTGAAATGAAACAGACAACTACCTATAACTGTTTTCTATGCTGGTCTGAAAGAAAAAAAATGCGCCAGCTGCTTCTCTTCCAGCGCAGATCGTTAAAGCTGGTCAAAGGAATATGCGGCATTCTAAGGGATGTCAATAGGTGATTAGCAACTCATCACTAATTTGATCCTTTTCGTTTCTATATGGCTACAAACTATCCTCTGGCTACTCAGGCTAGAATATGGCTCTGGTAGTACAGAGAGGGTCGTGCTCCTGCAGTGGAGACTAGAAAGACCTGATGATGATGATGATGATGATGGCTACAAACGCGTAGCATGGCCTTTAGATCTTATAGCTTTAAACTTAACCAAATAATCTTTCGGGTGATATTGTGGAAGATAAACGCTCGTTCTTTTTTTTTCTAGGTTATGTTCAATCACGTCAAAATAAACAAAATAATTAATGAGATTTTTGCATGTTCGCAAGTACTTAAGACACCGGAGTGTGATATAAGTTTCCATAACTGCTACAATCAGCGAAAACCTACAGCTATTGCGTTTCCGTGGGATAGTCATAAAGGATATCACATCACACGCGATGAGCAAATGCGTTGGTATAAATATAAGAATAAAATTATTAGCTATAAATAAACACCTGCCTGTGACACGGATGGTCCCGGGTTCGATCCCCGGTCAGGTCAAGATGGAAAATGATCTTTTTCAGATTGACCAGGGTCTTGGATGTTTATCTATATAATTATCTATTATAAAATATAGTATCGTTGAGTTCGTATCCCTGACTACTCAGGCTAGTATATGGCTCTGGTAGTACAGAGAGGGTCGTGCTCCTGCAGTGGAGACTAGAAAGACCTGATGATGATGATGATGAGTTCGTATCCCATTACACAAGTCTCGAACTTACTTTGGGGCTAGCTCAATCTGTGTGATTTGTCCGTATATATATATTTATTTAATATACTTAGGGATGTACATAATATAAATTAATGCTTTTAACTGATAGATTGTTTATTTTGTTTTTCGTTTTGTAAGTGGCCAACGCTGGTCTCAGATTTCTCAAGCTTCCCAAAGGTATCTGACATAGCTTAAGAAGCCGGCGACCAATGAATTTCCCATACAAACTTAATACCAAAATAATTTTTAGTTCGAGCATATTTCAACACAAATATGGTATTATTTGTATTAAGACAGTATTTATCTATGTTCCTGTTAAACTTTTTTTTTCAAAATATTAACGTGCTTACATATATTTGCGTTTTAATTTCGTTCATTTTTACGACACTATCGACATATTTTCTGCCTATTTGTTTTGTATTAAAAACTAAACCAATCATTATGTAATTATAATAGAAACACACCTTATATTGTCTAGTTACGCAATGTCTGAAAGAAAATGAAAATATAATCAATTTTCATTCATCATTTTTGGTATTCACAAATACACTCAAATTAGTGAGAAATTTTGAACAGCCATCTAGCTGTTTCCTCTCGCACGGGGCGGACGCGGCGGCTGTGCGGGGCAGGAGGGGGGTACGATACGCATGCGTAGACACAGTTCGAATGTGTGTGTGCGTTGGTGCCGTCGTTGTTCTTTTGATTATTTCAATAAACTGTTGTAGTTTATTTTGGTTTTCGAATTCTCGATAATGGACTTCGAAGTGTGGGATGAATCACACAGTAAGTAGGTATTGTACATATTTTTATCTGAAGAAATTAGAATATTACTCGAATCTTTTTTTTTCTTTTTACGGTGTACGTCACCATAGTGACGTCATTGTTAAAATTTGTAATGGAAGACGCGACTTTTCATGGAAAATCGACTTGGGTCGTTTCATAGCTTTTTCAGGGTGTGGATTTCGAAAATGACGTTAGTTTGAAATCCAAAATGGCGGACGCGTCTTATCACACAAAATCGACAAGGGTGTCGTTGGATAGGTTTCTTGAGGTATAGATTTCGAAAATGCTGTCAGTTTTGGAATCCAAGATGGCGGCTGCGACTTTTTATGCAAAATCGACATGGGTAGCGTTGTATAGGTTTTTCGGGGTGTAGATTTCGAAAATGACGTCAGTTTTGGAATCCAAGATGGCGGCTGCGACTTTTTATGCAAAATCGACATGGGTGTCGTTGTATAGGTTTTTCGGGGTGTAGATTTCGAAAATGACGTCAGTTTTGGAATCCAAGATGGCAGACCCGATTTGTCAAATAAAATCGACATGGGTGTCGTTGTATAGGTTTTTCAGGGTGTAAATTTTGAAACTGATGTCAGTTTTGGAATTCAAGATGGCGGACGCGTCTTGTCACACAAAATCGATATGGGTGTCGTTGTATAGGTTTTTCAGGGTGTAGATTTCGAAAATAATGTCAGTTTTGGAATTCAAGATGGCGGACGCGACTTTTCATGCAAAATCAACATATGTATTATTCCTTAGGATTTTGATGTGTAGATTTCGAAAATGACGTCAGTTTTGGAATTCAAGATGGCGGACCCGATTTTTCAAATAAAATCGACATGGGTATCGTTGTATAGGTTTTTCGGGGTGTAGATTTCGAAAATGACATTAGTTTTGGAATCCAAGATGGCGGACTATTTACACCCCGAAAAACCTATACAACGATACCCATGTCAATTTTGCATAAAAAGTTGCAGCCGCCATCTTGGATTCCAAATCTGACGTCATTTTCGAAATCAATACCCCGAAAAACCTATACAACGACACCCATGTCGATTTTATTTCACAAATTGGGTCCGCCATCTTGGATTCCAAAACTGACGTCATTTTCGAAATCTACACCCCGAAAAACCTATACAACGACACCCATATCGATTTTATTTGACAAATTGGGTCCGCCATCTTGGATTCCAAAACTAACGTCATTTTCGAAATCTACACCCCAAAAAACCTATACAACGATACCCATGTCGATTTTATTTGACAAATCGTGTCCGCCATCTTGGATTCCAAAACTGACGTCATTTTCGAAATCTACAGTCGAAAAAACTATGTCGATTTTGCACGTCTTCGATGAAGGAACGCACGCACACATTCTCACTATCGCGCGGAGAGTTCGGCCCGCTCGCGACGAATGAGATAGCGATATATGTCCAACAAACTTAGGCGCTCGCCTCAAATTCGATTTGAGCGGGCGGTCCGCCGGCTTCTTAACGTCTGCCATCAATGATGATATATCTGACTCTACTTACACTATTTTACATATCTACATGTTAATAGGATTAATATAAATTTACTTCTTTTTTTTGTTAAAAAAATAACCCTTTTTTTAAATTAGTGGCCCTGTGAACTGTAGACCTCACTAGACTTACCTATACCCCAATACCGCCTTAAAAAATCCAACAAATGAATTGACACAAAATAACAACGTTATTATTGAACCTGCTTATAAAATTTCACAAGAATTGATTGAGAAAAATGGTCTCTACAGAGAAGAACAAACAGACAACGAGACATACGAACAGATTTTTGCCCAAGCTGAAACAGAGACACTTCGCTTTCGTTCTGCCAATAAAATATTTAGGTAGGTATGTTTAAGTATTCAAGTAGGTGTGGTTCCCGGCAGAGGAGAAGAGGACCACTCCGATCCCGTAGATGTTGTAGAAGGCGACTTAGGGAACACACTAAGCAAAGCTTATAAACATTAAAGAGACCTCTCTAACCCGTCTAGCCAGCGTGGAGAGGGTAGGCCAAATCCTCTGACTGCTTTGGCATATATATGGCCCTAGTAGTACATAGAGCGTCGTGCTCCTGCAGTGGAGACTAAAAAGGACCTGACGATGATGAATTAGGATGAGGTATGTTTAAATAAGTAATTATATCAAAAGCTACAGACTAAAATAGACGTTTAGTTATCGAGTGCTGCATAAAAATGTATTAAAACCCTTTTCAACGGTGTTGGTCGCCTATTCACTTAAATGGTTTCTATTAGAAGCAAGTTTCTCTCATGTATGCTCCCAACTGGTATTACTGTAATACATCGTGTTACAGTTTCAGTGTTGTGTATGAAGTGGCAGCTCGATGTCCGCACTCGGGGGCTTGTCACCGGTATTCAATGTTTGCGAACGCCTAGAGACAATCCAATTAGGCAAAGGTAGGCTATTTAGACTACTATAGGATACGTATATACACTATCTTCTACTATATACTAACATCTGGTTTCTCACCGGTATTCTATGTATATCATCATCATCAGCCTATACTCGTCCACTGCTGGACATAGGCCTCCCCAATTGCACACCATCGAGATCTATCTTGGGCTGCTCGCAATCAGCTCCTGCCAGAATCTCGCGCAAATCATCACTCCACCGAGGACGTCCTACACTACGTTTGTCGAGACGCGGTCTCCAGTCAAGAACTCGTTTGCCCAAACGGTTATCGGTTCTGCAGCTAATATAGCCAGCCCACTGCTACTTTAGCTTGCTACATGAACATCTAGTTGGTATATCTAAGTATTGTGTCGATAAACGGTCGATAAATAGTGGCTCAGTAAGTAGTTCGGAAGCTAGCTTTGTAACCTACTTTAATGTTTGTGAACTCCAAAAGACAAATGTATTATTAAGAGTAGTAAGGTGTTTAACAATCGTGAAAACGAAACAGTAAGGTAATATCTGTTACTGTAATGCGCTATATAATCATATAGCTCTTCATGTCGACATCTGCATGTAGTGCAACACATGTATATCTGAGTATTGTGTCGATAAACGGTCGATAAATGGTGGCTCGGTGTCTCCGTTTGGGAGCTAGCTTTGTCACCAGTATTCAATGTTTGAACGCCTTGAGACACCTCAATTAAGCAGATGTATAACGTAGCTTCGTGAAAACATTTGAATTGAGGAACGCATTTCTCGCTATTTACATTTTGAAAGTCTTAAGTGTGTTTAGAAAATCAGACTACACTTGACTTCTTTTATATTAAGTGGTACTTATATAAATATTTGAGGTTGAAATTGCGGTTCAATTCCTTATATAGGCTAAGCATGTGACGAAGCCTGGGATAACTTATTTGCTGTTTATAAAAATTTAAGCTGTAATATGATTTGGCAAAGTTTTGCAGCCCACTCCCTGACGGCAACTCGACGACTCTTTAGGTAGCTCCAGAACTGCAGACAAATATCTGGGTAAGTGAAGAACAAATTTCAAAACCCAGTGCCTTGTGTAGCACTAAGGTCGTCATTATTGATTTCCACGGGGATTAAAATTAGCTCAAAATGATTCTTCCATCAACCAAAATATACCGAAAATGAAGAACTCCGGAGTAAACGGAGGGGATAAAGCGGCGGGACAATAAAATTTAAAGGGATATGAGGTAAATGATCAAGTGTTTGTTTAACGCTTTCGTCTCTCGTTTGCGTATAAAAGGCGTTATTCACAAAATTTACGGGTGGATTCCCGAACACTGAATATTTTATTAACCTGCTGTGTTAAGAATACTTAAGTGATTCTCTCGCAATCTGTGTAGCACCCTTTTATGCTTACAAGCTGGTTGAAACGCTGATCGCACGACTTTCCTCGCAGAAAATAATTTTCGAAAGACGTTTCATTTTTAATCCCAATTTTTCGCTGTACCCGGAACTTTCATAAATTTCTTTTGGTTTATAAATAAGATATCACTTTGACGCGACCTGAGAATCGTTTTGCGCGCGTTCGGGGCTGACATTCTTTTCCATCAAATAAGAAAATTGTTGGACGGAACAACCAGCGCTGGAGTTCCATGTAATATTAATATTAACATTAAATCTATATTAATATATTATATGTATGTTGGGTTTGTATATTTGTTTATTTGTGACCTCTTCATGCTTTACCTACTGGAACTAGTATGAAATATGGCAAACACATAAGTTAGGGTACTGAAAATAACGTAGGGTACTTATCATCCCGAAAAAAATACTTACTTTTCCCGTGCGATTTGCGATAAACGACTCGACAAATTTATACAGCAAAATTATACGCGACCGAAGCCGCAGGTAAAATCTAGTCTAATATACAGAACAGTACCTACAAATAAAACAAACACCATAAGTAAGGTTATTTGGTCAAATAATCTTTTATATTAAGGAATGTTGCTATGCTGAGTACTGGGTTTTGTTTTTTTTTTAATGCGACAAGTTGCAACAAATATCAAATCCAACGAAAAAAAACTGCACCTTTAAAATTACTTAGTTATAAACAAAATTTAATATACTCAATGTCATTATTTAATAACATGATTGCTTAAGACACCAAAGGGCTATAAAATGAAAATTTGGTGAAGATTACGCATAATACGCACATATTTCATACATTATTAATTACGGGCGTATCTTCGCGTATATTAATATTTCTTAATTAAAACGATATCCTGGTTGTCAATTTCACAAGCTTTTATTTGGTTTTACGTAAATATTTACATATACCCGCTGCCTCTTATATGAATTTACTTAACAGATATTCTTACAATATTTCAGACAGTGCAACGCATAATCTGCCGTATCCTTCTTGTTTATTTTATGGCAAATTGTAAAATATAAATACCTACATATAAAAAACAATACAAGGAGATTTTAACTTAACTTTTCCATTATTTTCCATATTTTGATATATAAGAACTACAAAAATACTCTGATTAACTTTACTTAGATTATACTTATATCTATATCAGGCTCTGTTTTTGAGGTCTCGCTGCGCTTATAAAAGCTGAGTTGATGACTACAAAACAAATGCAAGAATATAGTTTATAATTTCATAAATGCTTTAAATAACTATCAATCATATATTCAATAATAATATTGTTGCCTCATTTATAACTTTATGCTTAGGATAATTTGAATAACTTGTATTCCAACTTAACTAAACTTGTTTATTACATCCTATGTTGTCTGGTTTTGGGTTGTGTCTGAGCAAATAGATACCTAATTAATACAGAAACAATTGTCCTACCGGTCTGAAAAATATATTTATTGTCTCTTCTTACATATTAAAATAAATTTTCAGTTGGTGACACCACCTCATTCACTATGATGACACGGAAGGCCACTATTAAAGACCTAACCATGAAGCTGAGGCAGGCTCTGTTTGACCTTAAAGCGTGTCGAGAGGAAAAGTCACAACTTTTACAGGAACGGGAGGAAACCGAAGAAGAATTTCAGAAAATTAATGATAGAAATAATCAATTAAAAAATGAATGTACCAGTCTTCACATTAGAAGTACAGAATTATTAGAGGAAAATATTAGTTTGAAAGAATGTTTAAATCAAGCTAAGGAGTGCAGTACAGTTCATGAACGGGCCCTAAGTCGCATAAATGAGTTAGAACGTAGCTTATATGATGCACAAAAATCTGCATTAGAAATACAAGATCAAAAAGAGGCTGAATTATGTAACAATACGCTTAATTTATATATCGAACTCATGGAGTGTGGCTCGGGACCAGTCATAGAAATACCTGCGAATACTCCACAATCTCAGTATTTTATTCTAAATAGTCATAATAAAATTAAAAAATATGTCAAAATAAACAGAATAATAAGACGTACTAGGAAAACTATATCTAAACAAAAAATAAGGAAATCTTTAGCACAGTTAAGCAAGGAAAAGTTATTTTTGTCAAATCAATTAAAATCATGTGAAGATGACCTGTATATGGCTAGCCGTATATATGATACCGAGATTTTTGAACTACAGTCACAGATCTCGGAATTGCAACAGTCCTTAAATAATTTATCTAATAAATATGAATTATCACAAAAAGATTTAAGTAAAAATATCTTAGAGGCTCAAAAATTAGTGGAGGAAGCTAATTATAATAAAGAACGGTATGATGCTCTCGTACAAAAGCAGCAGTGCGATAGTTCACCTGAAACTGCAGTTACTATGTCACCTAACTTTGTTCCTGAGTCAAGAGAGTATGATACCAGGAAGTGTAACTTTCAGTCAAGGATAGGTACGGTTGATAACAGTTCAAATAAAAAAATTAACTGTAACAAACTATTAATTTACTCTGATAAGTTAGGTCAAGATTTTAGTAGCATTATTTTTAATCACCTTCACAAAGATTGTTCTGTATTTAACACATGTATACCCGGCGCTACGTATTTAGATCTAGTAAACAATATTAATTATGACAGTCTAGATGAAAACTGTACAATATTAATTTTATGTGGTGACAGTTCCTCTGTATCAAAAAGGAACATTAAAAAAAGTCTGGACAAATTAGTAGATTTAAACAAAAAAACTCAATGTAAATTTATGATTGGTGCCTTTCCATACTCTGAATCTTTAGACAATAGTACAAACAAGCAAATTTACCATTTGAATGTACATATGTACAACATGACATATAGTCATGGCAATTTTATTTTTTATTTAGATATAAATAAGTTTATTAGTAGATTTAAGTTGACTCATGATACAATGTATCTACCTTTTAATTATAAAAGACAAATAGCTACTGTTGTAGCTTTTAATTTACAATCACCTGTTGTAAGTAGTACAACTGTAAATAAATATGAATCCGACATAGGTATAACAAATTGTGATATACCTGTAATTAGTAATTCTTTGACTGATTTAAACTAAGCAATAAGACAACAGTCAAGGCCGATGAATTCAATATTTTACATCAGAATATTCAAGGCCTGACTAGCAAATTATTAGAATTAGAGTTATTTATAAATAGTAAAGATTTGCATGTAGTTTGCTTGACTGAACATTTTATGCAGTCGCATCAGCAACAATTCAATATAGAGAATTATTCATTGACAAGCTCATATACCAGAAAAACTAAAGAGAAAGGCGGGAGCTTAATTCTAACACGAAGTGACGTTAAATGTAAAGAACGTAAGGATATTGTTTGTCTTTCGGTAGATTGTAATGTTGAGCTGTCATGTATTGAACTAGGGAATTATATTATAGTGTGTGTATACAGACCCCCGAATTCAGATTTTAATACTTTAGAATTAGTTATTGAAGATGTGTTGAGAAAATTATGTGGTAGCCGCAAAAGTATTATAGTGTGTGGCGACTTTAATGTTGATTTGTTAGTTACTACAACCGAGAGTGTTAGATTTTTAAATTTGTTTAAATCATTTGATTTAGTCAATTTTTTCTTAGAACCAACTAGAATTGATGGAGATTCTGCCACATGTATAGATAATGTTTTCTGCAATTGCACTGCTGTTGACAAATATATAACAAAAAATCTAACCTCCGATCACTTTGGTCAATTTGTAAAACTTATAAATAATTCAGAAGCAGATTCACCAGAAATTACCTTTAGATCTATTACTAAAGGTAAAGTAAAGGTATTTAAGCAAAAAATAGCTGAAAAAATGCCACTAATTGAAGAAACGCGAGATGATCCGGATGCCCTATATAATAAAATGTTTGGTGTTATTGAATCGAAATTCAATAGTGCATTCAAAATTAAAAAATGTACTAGACGTAACCGTAAAAAATTTAGTGAATGGGCAACTACTGGCATTTACATTAGTAGAAACAAATTATACGAATTATTAGCAATTAAAGTTTATAATCGGAATACTGAATTCATAAAATATGTTAAAAATTATTCAAAAGTTTTTAAAAAGGTATGTTTGTGTGCAAAATCTTTACACACTAGGAAAACTATTGAAGATTCTCATGATAGGATAAAAACAACTTGGAAAATTATTAACAAAGAAACCGGTAAAAGTAAACAACGTGATAACAAAATCGAATTAAAAGTCAATAACAAGCTCCTTAATAGTAATGAAGATATCGCGCAATATTTTGAAGATTTCTTTACAAATATTCCCGTCAACATTACTGCCTCCTTACGTTCATCACCCGCTGAATCTAAAAGACTTTTAGCAAGTTGTATACCAGAATGTAATAACCATTTAATATTTCAATATGTAACACCTGAAATAGTAATTGATACATTTAAGAGTTTAAACAATAAGAAGACTGGAGATTTGTGGGATATCTCAGTACCTGTCATTAGTAGTATTATTGAAGTAATTGCGCCATATTTAGCTTCTATATTTAATAAAGGTGTAGATACAGGAACTTTTCCTGACTTGATGAAGTTAAGCAAAGTCATTCCGTTATACAAATCTGGCGATAAGAATGATCCCACTAATTACCGTCCTATTTCTATTCTGCCAGCGCTCAGTAAAATATTTGAAAAGATAATGTTTAATCAGTTATTAGCTTTTTTTAACAGTAATGGTCTCTTCCATGGTGAACAGTATGGATTCACGAAGAATCGGTCTACTACAGATGCGGGTGTAGCTCTGTTAAAATACATATATGATGCTTGGGAGGGAAAACAAAATGCCATTGGTGTGTTTTGTGATCTTACCAAAGCTTTTGATTGCGTAGACCACAATACCCTTTTATCCAAGCTGGAGCACTATGGAATCAAAGGTAAATCGCTTAATTTAGTTGCATCATATTTGAGTAGCCGAACTCAAACCGTTAGTTTAAACAGGGTTCAATCCTCCGGATCATCTGTAAAAATGGGCGTACCCCAGGGATCTATCCTAGGGCCTTTGTTGTTCCTTATTTACATCAATGATCTGCCTTACTGTGTCACTACATGTAAGGCTGTACTATTTGCCGATGATACTTCTCTTGTGTTCAAAATAGATAGACAAACTGAATTTTTTGACGAGGTTAATAGTACATTAGCTCAAGTGTTAGATTGGTTCACAGCGAACAATCTTTTGTTGAATACTAAGAAAACTAAGTGTATTAAATTTTGCTTACCAAATGTTGCCAAAATACCAACTCGCATAGTAATGGATAATGAACCACTAGATTTGATAGATAAAACAACTTTTCTTGGAATAACTCTTGATGCCGGGCTTCAATGGGGTGCCCATATTACAAACTTGGCAGGTAAACTTAGCTCTGCGGCTTATGCTGTCAGGAAAATTAGACAACTGACCGATGTTGAAACCGCGCGTTTGGTATATTTTAGTTACTTTCATAGTGTTATGTCTTATGGAATTTTACTATGGGGTAACGCTGCAGAAGTGAACACAATATTTATCCTGCAGAAACGAGCTATTAGATCTATATATAAACTTGGTGCTAGAGAATCTCTTAGAGAATTGTTTAAAGATTTTAATATTTTAACCTTACCTTCTCAGTACATATTTGCGAATATTATGTTTGTACACCATAATTTACATTTATATGAGAAAAATAGTGACATTCATGACCGAAACACAAGAAATAAAAATAAGTTGGCTACACCAGCTTTGCGATTGCAGAAAACTAAGCGTTCGTTTATGGGTCTCGGAGCACGCTTCTATAATAAAATTCCCGCAGAAATATCGGGTCTACCTTTACATAAGTTTAAAACTGCTGTTAAAAACCAGTTAGTAAAAAAGGCATATTATTGTATTAATGATTATTTAAATGATAAAAATGCGTGGCAGTAATTTAATTGATTGTAATTTATTGTAATAATTAATATAAATAACATTAGAAATAAATAAATACTTGTTAAATATTGTAATCGAAGCCCTTCAGGCACGTAGGGACCAAGTCTGGATTGAGTTTCTTTCGGCGTATTCTTCTCACCAGTGGTCATTACGAAACGCTAGTAGTTTTTCGATTTTGCATATAAAAAATTAAAAATAATAATGTAAAAAATATGACGTTCAAAAAGAGATACAATTATCCAATTTTGAATAAAAATCTTTGACTTTGACTTTGACTTTGACTTTGACTTCTTAAATTTGCTAGAGTGGCGTTTTCTCCATAAAAAAATCAGGCGTTGCCATATTTCATGTTTTAAATTTGGTGATATAGGACAATGCTCTATATTAAAGGCAGAATTCAAAATATTATTTTATGCCTTATGCGCTTATTGGCCGTGTGGTTCCTGGCAGAGTAGAATAGGACCACTCCAAGTCTTCCTATGGCTGTCGTAGAAGACAACATAGGAAACACAAGCTAAACAAAGCTTCAAAACATCAATAAGACCTCTCCAACCCGTCTGGCCGTGAAGAGTGTAGGCCAAGTCTTTTAACTTCTCAGAGTAATATATGGCTATATACAACATTTCCAAACATAAAGAAACACTCAATACATAGTTGTATATTTCTAAAATAATATCTACCATAATATTTCCAAACATACAAAAGCGCACAACACATACTTGTAATTTGCTCTGTTGGGACCTGCAGAATCGATTACAGCATATTTAAAAATGCATCGCGCGGAGTCTCATACAGCTGGCACAATCTACAGGGCGGTCACGTGCTACACCCGGTCAGGAGGTCGGACCCTTGCCCGACGCCACTAAATTGTCTGCGAATGCCGGCCCGCCCATATTATGCATACGGATTGCCCCTGATTGAGATTACCTTGTAAGCCCAGAAGCCTACCTTGATGGATTGTATGGGGTTTAAATATTTTGGTACGAGTGTTTTATAATAAGAGTAGCCATGGTAGATTTTCTAGTAACTGATTGTTGGTTGTTATCTTTGAAGAATAAGGTCAATTCATAAAATAATATTTATATAATATTTGAGATGTCGGCGTTACTACAAGATAGGTACTTATATAAAATTAAAGATTGGAAGCAACCACTGATACAAAATTCCCTCTATCTTTTAAAAGAACGGACCAATTATAATATAACATATCTAAGAACCATGCCGTAGAAGACAACATAGGAAACACAAGCTAAATAAAGCTTCAAAACATCAATAAGACCTCTCCAACCCGTCTGGCCGTGGAGAGTGTAGGCCAAATCCTCTGACTACTCAGGCTAGTAAATGGCTCTGGTAGTACAGAGAGGGTCGTGCTCCTGCAGTGGAGACTAGAAAGACCTGATGATGATGAAGAACCATGCCACAAAACCTGCCTTTAAAAAAACCGTTTATCTGCTTAACATCTACGATAGATAGACACATGCACCCAAACTTGCCTAAACATACTGGTCTCGCACACCTCTTTTAATGTAATAAAAAATAATGGTAAGGATATATCAAATATGCAAATGTACGTAAGAACGTTAGATTTAGGTAGGATCAACATTTTAATAATCAAAAATAATATGTAACCCCCGTTCAAAAAGAAAGTTTTCTTAAATTTCACAAGTAGTGTTTTGTGTGTCTGTTTTCGATTTTTTTTTTTCATTTATTTCCTTAGAGTCAGCAAACTAGAATAGAAGCAGGCTCTTAGTTATAATTGGTGGAAGTTAGACCACCCTGCTTGACCAAATTTAACGAGGTTAAGTACATAGAGCAACTGCCGTCTGAATCGTTCTTTTTTGATAATCAGGTGATAAGACACCCTGATCTAGAAACAACTTTTACAAAGTGTACTTTCCAGTGGGATTTGACCCTATGACCGCCCATACCTAGACCATTTGACCACACAGTTAGTCAAATGATTGGTAAAGAAAAGTTAAAACTTATTTTGCACAGCCACAGTCAGTGAAAGTCCTAGTCAAGTTTGGTTGAAAAAATATTTTTATTACGACTTGTTGCAAGTGGCATTTGCTTTACAGAATTTACTTTTATTACAACAACGGCCAATAAAAGTAAATGCAATTTCAATTTACATTTTAAAAAGCTGTTTCAGCGTCAACCGCAACGAAAAGCGAGATTCCGAGCATTACAAACAGAAAATAAAAGAAAACCCGTTTGTATTTGGGTATGAATGCAATTTTCCGATGAAAATAGTGAAATTGGAGAAAAAAAATAGTATTTCATAAAGCATTCCTTTGATTATGAACCAGTTCCATCGAGACTAATATAATAAAAAAAAGATTTGTTAGTAATGGAGAAACTCAAAAACTGTTGAACTGATTTAAAAAATTCTTTCTCTGATAGTGAGCTACATAATCAGCGGATGACATGTTTCATTTTCGTAGACATAGTCGCGGAAAAACGAACTATGAAGCTATTTTTAAACAATTAAGGTACCTATTTTTTTTTTATTAATGTGCCTATTTGCAGGAAGTCTTCCTAAAGCACATCGAAAAAAAGATATGCATTTCCTTTTCTTTCCAACAAGTTCCAGTTACTACCTCTCAGCCATTAGCGAGAATCTCACGCACAAGGCCACTTCGCTCGAATTTTTATACCGAGAAGTAAGATTGAACTTTTAACTGATTACAGAGAAAATTCAAGCGTTGAGAAGTCTAGATTTTACGAAGTATATGTAAATTATTGGTAAATGTAAACCAAACGTTACATTGCACTCACAAACTTGATTTATTTACGCCTAATACGAGCAAGACTAATTGCAAGTTTAATGTACTTTAAAAAGATTTTTGTTTTGTGAGTTAGTATCTCAAAGTGGCCGACACTGGTATCAGAATTTTGCCCAAAAGCATCTCACTTAGCATAAAGACTACTATCAATGACGACTGCTGGAAACAATGGCTTAGCGTGCCTTCCACGGTGGAGCTCAAAATAATTTTATGCCACTTCCGATTACAGATCCTAAAGATCCCATGCCCGCGTAATTTTAAATAACGCTTACGCTCAGCGGGCTTATCTTTAAAAAGATTTATAAGGTAAAAGTTATATTTCTTGCTTTGAAAACAGGAAAAGAAGAAATCCAACGCAGTTAGTGCAAATTTCCAATGTGTTATGCGCGATTACCTCACTGTAGCTGTTAGCCAGAATCTCACGTATATTACGTATAAGTTCTCTTGAAATTCGATACCAGCCGACGCCTAACCTAACTCGTAAATAGCAAAGTTAGGCTTTGCTTTATCTGGACTCGAAAGTATGTACTTTATTATAAAACTGATAAAAGAGCAAGTTCTAGTGATAAGTGTAGGTAAGTTGAAGAGCTCCGTGGCGCAGCGGTCAACACGCCTGCCTGCGACACGGCGGGTTCGATCCCCGGTCAGGTCAAGATTGAAAATGATCTTTTTCAGATTGACCTGGGTCTTGGATATTTATCTATATAAGTATTATAAAATATAGTATCGTTGAGTTAGTATCCTATATCACAAGTCTCAAACTTACTTTGGGGCCAGCTTAATCGGTGTGATTTGTCCGTATATATTTATTTATTTTATTTATTTATTTATCAACAATAAAATTGTTAAATTTCTACACTCTGTATATAGCTTTACATTTTAAAAGTTAATAAACAGTAGTTAAAAATAAATTACCGCACTAATAGCGGTCAGTAAGAATCTAACGCTTATGGTCCTTCGGATTTCATACTGATTTCAGAAACCTGCGCTTAGTTTTTGGCTTAAAATCGACCCTTCACGTGATTGTAGCTAAAGTTTATCGATTATATTTTTTTGAACAAAATAAAATTCTTACATTGCTCTCAAACATTGATGATAGCTAGATAGATACATACTTACTTACTAGAAAAACATACTATTAAAGCATACTCAACTAAGTTTTACCAGCTTTAAAAGCAATATTCTTAGATTGACAAATAGGAAATAAAACATTTACTTGTATGTGGAAAGTAGCAGGAAAAGAAAATCCGCATTCGTATGCGGTAAGTGCTTATTTCCAATGAGTTCCGCGCGATTACCTCACTGCAGCCGTTAGCAGGAATCTCACGCACGTGGAGACTGCACTTGAATATAAATAAAATGTAATATAAATAAATATATACGGACAAATCACACAAATTGAGCGAGCCCTAAGGTAAATTAAATATTTTTAAGATACGATGATGATGTTATATAAATATATCATCATCATTATATTCAATATTTTGTAGTCTCCCCTGCAGAAACACGGGTTGGAGAGGTCTCTTTGATGTTTATAAGCTTGTGTTTAGCTTGTGTTTCCTGAGTCGCTTTCGACAAAGACTTGGAATGGTCCTATTCTACTTTGCCGAGAACCACGCGGCAATATAAATAAATAAATATATTTAACAGTGGCAATTTATTTGTGACTTTACCACGAATGCCATCAAATAAAACCGTCAAAAATAATTTACGATTTAGAGGTTGGGACCACTTGCTACAGCTTAATCATAATCATAGTCCTTTAACCACTCTACCCTCCCTCTGTCAACAAAAATAAGAAAAGCTCTTACTTACCTAACCATTTTTACAAAAAAATGTTTATTTTGGGTGATAAACAGAGAATGAGACATTTCTATAGAGCTGAAGCATAAACTATGCCAATCCAGAAAATAAGAAATGGTGAAAAAATTCCACGCGGGCAGGACTTGAACCTGCGTCTAGATCTCAGTACGATCTATGCGTTGCCAATTACGCTACCGCGCTTCAAGCCCCGGCACCGAATTTCTCCACCATATCCCATTCCTCTTACACGCAGCAGGCACGCGCAGGCTTGCGTCACCCATTCTTTTTTTTCTTCTTTATTTAATAAATAAGGTAAAATAGCATTGTGAATGCAAAATAAAATCGCCTCAATACTTTAAGGCTTTAATAAAGTGCTATCCCTAAACACAACTAGAATAGAGGAGTAAATACCCCTGTCCGAACGAAGCTTAATTCCGGAAAATACTAGCGGGCTACTAATCGGCTCTGTACTAATGGCCATTTCCCCATTTTCTCTTAAAATTTTATTCTCTTTGCTTGTTGATGCTGTGAACATGAAAATGAAACCTTTTGTGCGAAAGTGCTGGAGATTTTTTAATCTATTGAACTCGATTCTGAAAAGGATATAGTTTATTTTTTATTTTTTTAACGAATGTGTCAATGGCTAGCACAAGTGTTCGATTTTGTTTGTTGCATAAAGCCATCAGTTACCTTATCTTATTAGTTAATTAACTGCCTCCGTGGTCCAGTGGTTAAGGCGTTTGCCTTGTTGACCCGGGGGTCGTGGGTTCGATTCCCACGGGAAGCATACTTTGTTAAGTTATTTCCAGTTTGGTTAGGACATTGCAGGCATGAATCACCTGATTGTCTGTTAAAGAAAGATGATTCCGTGCTTCGGAAGGCAAGTTAAGCCGGTGGTCCCGGCTGCCATCTGGTAGTCGTTAGAGGAACTACGTCAGAGGCCGAGAGGCGGTTCCGAAGAACTCTGACACCAGGGTATGCATGGTCGACTGACCATGTCACCTACGCGAAATGATGATGATTAGTTAATTTGTGTTTTGACCATTCTAATCTGGGAGAAAAAGAAACTTTGTACAAATGACGAGGAAATAGGCAAAAATCTGAGAAATCTTTTCATAAGCGACACGGCTAGCAATCCATCACTGTTTGATTCCGTTGTCCACCTACACGCCTACCAATATGCTAAACGTGGTCTTATAACTAATGGGCTCGGACTTCCCCGCGAAGGAGAGAGACGTGAGATGTGACGTGACAGTATGTATGTATGTAACTCGTGTTTTGTGCCTAGGAGAGCGCGTGAAGTTGTATTTCTCAGTTGCTATAGCTATATTACAGCAGTTGATAAACATTGGTATTTGACGCAATTAGGCGGGTAGAAAAATCTGTAGCAACAAATTCATTGATACGCACGTAAGAAATCTTTTTTCTAAAGATATAATGGGTTCAAAATTACAAATTAATACCAAGCTATGGATAATAAATGATGTTACTGTCCACAGTAAGCACAGAGCATAAACGAACAATGCGTTGGGAAGAAATTCTAGCCTAGCTTTTAATATTTGACTAACACATAAATTCACGATTTTTTTAAATCTATGCATACTAATATGTATAAAGGTAAAAGTTAGTAAAAAGATACTAAGTTTTTTGTTTGTTCACTCAATAATGTTAATAACAAGCAATAAAAGTTAGACAAGACAATACCCTGTTAGAACATACTCATAGCGACAGCTAATGTATCAGCCGTGGCGAATTCGGCAATATCCCAGAGTAGGGTCCCGGAACTGCCACTTTACCTTGGTTTTGACGCAGATTAATGGTTCCTGGTTATTGTAGTTTAGGTGTGTAACAATTTACCGAAAAGCCCCATTTGCAATGTTTTTGATTGTAGTGCTACGTGGTCGCAATTTCAATTAAAACTTCGCAAACTGTGTGAAAACAGTTTACCAGCTTTTAAGTTGTCGTTTTAATAATCGATTTGTAACTCACAAGAACATACGTACCAATTACTTCGATTTTTATCACCTCGGCAAACGGTATTCTTACAATTAAAGAACAATTTTAAGACACGACTCAGACTGTCATTACGAACAATTTTTCTATGGGACCAATTCTGGGAACCCGAAATTTGACATTCACATACATACTCGTAAGAATTTAGCTGGCCAGTGTTTCCCCAAACCATCAAAGCAAGCAGCATCCCATATTACCTTTATTCTACAAATGCACATTGCCTGCGCTTAAAAAACAGTTTCGACGGGCATCAGCGTTGGAACCGATATACCGACATAACCGTTTGCCAAGCGTAAACGACAAAATCCACCAATGATAGAAAGCCTTACGGAAGGCATACGTCTAGCTGTGGACGTTTCTTACGGCTGTAATATTAATGATGATGAAAAGTAGACATGGTTGCAAAAGAAGGCTTTTTTTTCGTATGTGTAAGTGGCCAACACTGGTGTCAGATTTTTCAAGAAGAAGGTTATTTTGAATTCTTAATGTGCGGGAAAATGAAATAAAATCATCCCACTGCCCAGCCCTGGATCGGTAAAAATCAGGGTCCACTTGTTTACACAGTTTGGACAGTATTGGGAGATCGTGCGTTTATATCGCACGATCTCCGTCTACTGTCCAAACTCAAGCGTCATCGAAAAGAAGCGCCGTCGCTGACACGTCCAATTTACCCTGATTGACTTAACGGCGACACTCGACACCGACAGCCGACACTCGCTACTTGCCGATTGAAATCCCGGTTTTAGCGATAAACTCAATTTAGTGCTCGATCGGAAGCGATGACTAAAAAAGGTTAAATTGGTACAGCTTATTTGGGAGTCGAATATATTTTCAAATGTGGACAAGTGTGAGTTTAGGTTATTTTCTAAAACACAGGAAATGATATGAAGCAATTTTTATCAGAATAATTTCTAAAAGATTTTGTTATACACTACGTATATGTATTGCATATCACCACATGCAAAAAATAATTAAGAATAGGATACATATAGGTTTACTGTACGATTACAAGAGTCATCAAAAAGAGGCGCCGTCGCTGACATGTCCAATTTACCCTGATTGACTTGACGGCGACACTCGACACTGACAGCCGACACTCGCCACTTGCCGACTGAAATCCCGGTTTTAGCGATAAACTCAATTTAGTACTCGATCGGATGCGATGACTATTTGTTCGGCCCAACCGGATGCTGGGAATTTAATTTTGAAATATTGGCAAGGGTGAGTTCTGATTTTTGTTATAAATTGCCACGTTTTTAATTTAGTTAATCTATTATGTACAAATACAATATACCTAAGGGCACAATAGGTGAAAGTTTTTCTTCCATAAAGGGTAGACAGAGCCTAAGGCCATAAAGTATTTTCAATGCATTAATGGAAAACGGAATTAAAATACTAGTGCTTACAATTTTAATAGATATTTTCTTTAGATTCCAAAATTCTAATGTGTATTTAATATAGATTGTTCAGAACACTTATAATTGTCATAAATATATTATTTACAACTGGAAACTTGTTGACGTCAGTAATTACTTATGGCTAAGTTTAACGCCGCTTCCAAAGTGGAGTGCAGAAGAAGCGGCAACAAACTGCACAGCGCATTTTCTCCAATCTGCGTCAACTTACAATTTATAGATAACTTTAAAAAGTAGTAGTATGTGGCTTTAAGTAGTAGTATGTGGACTGAGTATACATTGTCCTTATTAAATGTCATGATTAATTGAATTCGAAGTAAACGAGTTTTGACTTGATAATATAAGTACTTAACTGATAATCTTACAATGTTGAATAACAAAACCTTTATTTTGTACAAAGCTATTTGCATAACAAAATACATTTTAATCCTCTACCAACAAGATGTGTTATTAGTTGCGGCCATTTGAGGTTTATTTAGTGGAAATCACCAGTTTCTAAAAAAATATTAACAAATAATGAGAAATGCTGAAATTGTGGGCAAAGCGTAGTATAATAATAATAAACGGGGTTTTATATCATATCTTACGTCAGCAGGTATTTTTCCCTTCAGAGCAACCCTTGTTAGGACGGTCAAAAGTGACAGAGCGGGTTACCTGGATTTGATTCGCGGTTATAGCCAATTACGGGTCAAAGCTCTGCCAAACTGTCAGCGTGCGGTCAGGACGCCGCTACTACGATGTTTACATTATCCACTCAAAACTAAACGGTATAAATACACCACGTCTTTGGAAAAGCTATACAATAGTCAGTTTTGGAGTTAATTTCAAAGAAAAAGATTATTTAATTTTGCTAAAGATACTTTTTTGACAGTAAATCGTTAACAAACTAACAAACAAAAATTCAATTTTCATTAAATACATCGCCTTATGACCAGTGATCGGGTTATAGGGTGCTAATATACCTAAACTTCAATTTTATTCCTACGAAAGAATAATACGGACATGCATTTCAAATGTTACCTGCATACAAAATATAGTTAGATCTCATTGTTAAAATGATTTATTTTTATTGAATAATGCTAACATACCCTCTCGTATTACTCAGTAATCCCGGGAATCCGGAATGGCTTAGTAATTCAGGAAGGATTATCCACATTTTTTTGTGGAAAGAAGTTAAGGGGGCACACTAGGTACAGTAGCGACACCAATCATTTTATTTGTAATACTTTACAAATAAAAAGAAATTCAAGAAGATAAATCATATAAGCCTTATTAAATAACCTGAAGTATTTTTGGAATCATGTTTTAATATTATGAGAATCGCGGTCGCTTGGAATCGCAAAAATTCAGAAATCTTTTAATGAAGCATATATTTGTCGCATCTGATATGATTATGATAATAACAATAATTTATTTTATCTTCAAAATATATTGACACCGCTTCTTTCAGCTAGGGCTAAGAAAACATCCATATCAACTCTATCCATAGATTCAACAACAAAACTAAAACCCAACCTCATTAAATAGTCAGTTAAATGGTTATATTCAATCTTTCTATAAATTACGATCAATCAATTCGTTTAGTACCTAATTACAGTAAACAAACTTTTAAAAACTCCAACAACTCTATTCTTATTACGTCTAAATAGGGTTATTAAGGAATCCATTAACGTTGCATGGCAAAACAAACTTCAGGTTTAAAACGCGCGACAAAAGGCGCGAAACCGTGGTTGTATATTTATTTCGATCACGTTCATGGGCGTAGCCAGGTACGGCTAGGAATAGGCCGCTGCCCTCTCTAGAACAAAGGTAGAGAACTGTAGTTGTAGCTGAAATATTCACGAGGTTAAAATATGGTTAAAGAACTTTATTTCTTAAAGAAATTTTACATTTCAAATGAAATGTATAGAGAAACTTAGAAACATTAAAGCTATTTTTTTTTACGTTGCCTCTCTCTGATGGTAAGGTTTGAACCCGGCACACACATGTACCTATGAGACTACAGCCTTCAGAATTAATTCTCCCTATTCCACCCTAGCTTACCGTCCGAGAATACTTCAGAATGTAATTGTCAAAGAAGTCACACAATCAGTCTCATAAATGTCCAATACCATAGTTACAACTCTATCAAAAGTCTATCTAACAAAAAGTGTCTTGTACAACTCGCAGTATCTACTCGTAAATTATCACCATAGTGTCCTGAATAAAATCACCAAAAAAATTATATTTGCTGCAGATGTCTTGAGAATATGCCATATACTAAGGCAGAAAAAAGTTAGGAAAACGGCCGATAGTCATATTATTAAGTTGTTACTTTAAGTTAAAGATTTTAAGCCACATTCTTAGCCCTTCTTTAAATAGGATCCTGGCTACGTCAACGATCACCTTCCAAGTTTGAAATATTCAACAGCATCGATTATCGGCTCACTTTGTACACAAATGCTTTTTTATTCAATTTAGTGGAACGGAACGTCTGAGGCGAACTTAAACCAGCGCTGATGTGGTGACGCTGTTAAATTTTAAACAAGATTTTTATTCAATTTACAAAGAAAATTTGCTTAATTGAGAGATAATGATGAGTAAATTTATTGGAAGGCTCTCATTCGCACGTAATTAATAAATTTGGCCCTCATTATTCGCATTGAGAGGAATCTTTTAAAGAAGGAGAAGTTTAATAACTTTTTTTTTTCAATATTAACTGATAGACGAGTATTTTATGCAAACACATAATGATAAGTGTTATTGTCCGATTACATCAAGTTGGAAAATAGGTTACACTATGGCGTTAGAATACATCCGTGACCTAAACAAAACAAGCATGTAAACTCTTCTTCTTCTGTTATGGCTTCCACCGAGATTTCAGTGATTCTGCCAATGTCCAGTATAATGAGATACTAAGTATCGGTGTTGTATGGTAAAGTTTTTTCAAGTAGCATCAAAGATGGCGTATCCTCTTTGATGCCTCGTGGGAGCTTCTGGTGGCAAATCTATACGATTCCATTTATCAGTCCACTTTAACTATTTCACAAATTGTTCATGAGCACGAACATTTATAACACCAAACTACACCAATTTCATATTATATAGTCCACTAAAATCAATTTGCAAAATTGTCTAAGGCAAACCTCAACTGTACCCCTTGACTTCTCATCAAAATCTCCCTTGAAAACTCGATATTCGCACATTGCTAACATGATTCATACTAAGCCGATTACTCAATCCAGCTGCTGCGAAGTAGGAATCACTGGAAAATAAAGTATTTTATGCGAAAGCGTAAATTCTGGCAGACATACGAATGGCTTCATCGCCATACTGATTCGAGACTTGTTTGTTCAAATCTTGTTAGCAGGGACATGACACGGTCGCTCGCGGCAAAATGAGCTCGTTACTCGCAAAAATATACCGGCGATGGAAAAATAAAGGAAATTTAAATCGATGTGCCTACCTGCCCTTAATGGGGTGTACATGGATTCACACTTCGATAAGCATCTTACGGAACACTTTTCGTCTTATGCTTATGATATTCGATTATTGTGCTGTGCTCTTGACTCTATTTAAAACCTGTTGGGATTTGTTGCGGAGTAAAATAAAGAGTGATATTTAAGATATATCATTATAATAAAATAATCACATCAACTGCGTCAATCAACTGTTCAGATAAACAAATAGTAAATAAATATATAGGAACAAATCGCACAAATCAAGCTAGCTAGTAAGTTGTGAACTGGTGTCGTAGAATACTAACTCAACGATACTATATTTCGTAATAGATAATTTTATAGATAAACATCCAAGACCAGGTCAATCTGAAAAAGATCGTTATTCATCATGACCTGAAAGGGGATCGAATCCAGAACGACTCGTGTTGCAGGCTGGCGTGCTAGCCCCTGTGCGGAGGATATGAGTCTAGTACACAATATCGCCAGTCAATACAATACTGCTTCAAGGGTTCATGCAGTAACCAAAAAGGTTACTCAAATTATCAATAAACCTGATATGAATATATAAATCCTACAAAAATCTTTCTTAATGTTGTTAATACTGACCTTTTCAATAGATTGAATTAATATGATCACGTCCTTGTCCTCAAAGTATAAATAGATGCAAAAATACGACTAATATTTGACAATCTTCAAATTTGAATGCGAAATAAAATAGGTACTTTACAATTTAAAAGCAAAATCTGTTGTAATAAAACTTACATATTTTTCGAACAATGTAAAATTGTTTGGAGAAATGGTGTATAAATATCAATATATAGGTATTTGCTGAGGTATTTGTCTATATAGAGCTAAAGTTAGTTAGTCTTTCCTTACTCGGCTGTGAGCAGAACAAACTAATTACCCGTTTAGAGTATTAGCTACGGAGTCCAGATTGCTTTGTCGCCGTAGGCTATAGTACTGTTACTGTGCGTAACGTTGTTTGCAGCCATTTTCGTAGAAAATTGGGGCATTGTTGTATTGTTATATGATCGCAATTAAACATCAATACGTGTTTTCTAATATTCAGCATATGTTATGCATATATTACGTTGCCAAAATTGTATTCACATTTTAGTAAAATATATGGATATCGTAAGTTAAATGTATCTTGAGATAAAAAAATATACTTAGTAGATAATGAAGACCCTACTTCCTTTGTATACCGATCTAGAAATATGACCAATTACTATTGAAATTTAAAAAATAACACCTTATATACATTTATTAAGTTTATGGGAAAAAATCCACGTGGGCAGGAGATTATTATGTTATTATTAATTTTCCCATATCTTATTTCCCAAATTTAATAAGCTTATATCAGAACAATTCTAATTTTGAATACATAAAAATATCTGTTACACTTAAAAATTTAAAGGTTAACAATCAGTTCATTTAAAACTTATACACATTTCTCAAACTAAGTAACAAAATGTACACTGTTTAGCAAAAGTTGTTTAAAATGTTATATATTTTCCAAAGGGGGTCATTATTGATTTCCTCTATCAAAAGTATAGTAGGGCTTTCTCTTGCTCATTTCTGGCAGAACACACTAATTATCCGTTTACAGTATGGAATAGTATTTGCCTTTGAGTCTTGATTGATTGCTTTGTTGCCTTATTACATGTCATGTAAAAAAAATGTTAATTGGCAACCTTGTACATTTAGTGTTTAAAAACATGCTCTGGTCAGTTTTATCGAATGACAAGAGATTCATCATCATCATCATCATCAGGTCCTTCCAGTCTCCACTGCAGGAGCACGACAAGAAATTATCGAAATAAAAATTGCAGTACGTAATCAGGTCCTTACTTCTTAATAAAGAATAACTAATAAGTGAAAATAAATTCATTACCTTTGGAAGTAGGTAATCAATAAAAGTACAATAATCAGTTATATAAATACAATCAGTGTTAAAAGCAGAAAGGTGTCCAAAACCTAGTATATTATTATTTGCCAATGAGTATCTGAATAGAGGTAAGTAAGGCTTTCTCTTCTCATGTTCGCCTGTCTGCAAGAACCAACTAATTACCCGTTTAGAGTATTTACTTTGTAGCCCTGATTGCTTTGTTGCCACTTTGACTGTTACTGTGCGTAACAATACCAGTAACATTTGTGTTGTTTTCAGTCATTTTCATGGGTAATTAGGGAATTATTTTATTGTTATGTTAACTCTATCAGATTACAAGTAAACAGGTATAGTATATCCGGTCATGTTTGTATATTATATGTAACCATAATGTTATAGTAACATAGTTAGGTATGCCATTGAGTATCTGAATAGAAGTAAGTAAGGCTTTCTCTTCTCATGTTCGCCTGTCTGCAAGAACAAACTAATTACCCGTTTAGAAACGCCACTTTGACTGTTACTGTGCGTAACAATACCAGTAACATTTGTGTTGTTTTCAGTCATTTTCATGGGTAATTGGGGAATTATTTTATTGTTATGTTAACTCTATCAGATTACAAGTAAACAGGTATAGTATATCCGGTCATGTTTGTATATTATATGTAACCATAATGTTATAGTAACATAGTTAGGTATGCATATTTAATACTATAGACATCTCGTAATAAAAAGAGGAGTTTTGTTATGTTCTAGGTTTACTTTTTTCAATATTAGTGAATAAGTTTAGAACATAACTACGCCACATTATCCTATAGGGTCAACAGAGTTTATATAATGACCAGTAATTGAAATCATTAAATAATAATTACCTATGTTGGCTGATACTATTATACTTTACAATTAACTAATTAAAATGAAACTTTCGTTACATGCCTCAATTAATATAAATTGTTTATCCAAAGGGTGTCTAAAATTCAATATATTTGCCGAGAGTTGAGTTTCCCTTGTTCGGCTGTTTGACAGAATAAACTGATTACCCGTTATACCTAGTATTTGATTTGGAGCCCTAACCGCTTTGTTTCCGCTATGACTTTTACTGTGCGCAACGATACAAGTAACATTTTTGTTGTATTCAGTAATTTTCCGTCATTAGGTAATCCGTTGTTTGAATTTATTTTATGATAATAATGCAAACCTGTCTACCTGCGACCACGAACACTGTAAAGTGCTCGAAACGTTAGGTGTATAAATAATGTAATAAACGCGATAAAAACCGTATTAAAATAATTTTATTTAAATAATGCAAACGATAATTATAGCCGAGGATCATTATGGCCAATGATAATAGTAGAAATAATGTTATTAAAAATACAATACCAAAATTAACTACGATTTTCTGCGTTTCTTATAAATCTTTTTTTTAGCACCAAACTTCACAAGGTTCGAATCTTTCATTTTGTCACGAACCGTTTCTGTTCCAAGAAATCAAAGATTTTCCCACAACTCCCGAAGTGCGAATCAACACCGTCGAGTTGACCAATTCGAAGCACCAACAGCCCCCCAGGGAGCACAACATTTTCGCCATATTAATAACACTTTCATTTGCTTAACCAATAACACCAGCATCCTAGCTCCGGCATTTTACCCACGTGGTTAGTTTTCAGGTAGGCTCCATCCCTTTTCCACTGATGTAGTTTTGATTAAGTGCAAGAGGGCAGGCATAAATTCCACCGCCATGAATCAATAACCTGGTTCACCCACACAGGGGCAGGTGAAGTCGTTACAACACACAAATAGAGATCCGCAGACGATATTTTGACGGGAGGTTGCCTTGCTGTTTAGAAATTACGCGGTCGGCGGCGAGCGCGTGGCTATACATAGAATAGCCAGCGGTGAATCCCGATGCGTGGATAGCAACCTGAATTTGTGGTAGGTGGCTATTCTCAAAGATTATGAGATGACCCAAATAGTCTTTAAAACTGCATACATCATTGTTGAATTAAAGTTACAAGTCTGATTTGGAAGTAAGACTGTGATCTGAAATACTAAAAAACAAATCTTCATATGGTTTATATATCAAACGATAGCGAAACTTTCTTCTTGCTAAAAAGTATAAAAACTCATTGTATCCTTTTTTTTACTTTTAACTAATTTTTAGGATTTTTCTCTACATATTGTCATAACTTTAATAAAAAGTAAACGGACACGCGGACGCTAATTAGAAAAGATTTAAGACCTCACTATAATTGATCTAAAAATGTATAAATCTAAGTCTTCTCTATGAAACATAATACGAGTAACATGAGTAGTATTCATAGTAGTAGTAGCATAGCAGTAACTTCCCTTGCGGTGTAGTGATAGAGCATACGACTCTCACGGCGGAGGTCGAGGATTCGATTCCCGGCGGGCATAACAATTTTATATTGTTGTTCTGGTTTGCTTAGAACATGGCAGGTTGAACATCTGATTGTCTGATATGATAGATGCTTCGTAGGTCACGTAGGGTATAATCAAGACATACAATCATTGCTATCTCAATGTTTCAAAAGTTTCTCAGCAAGAAAACAAGCAGACAACAAATCGCTACCAAGAACCATTTAGCATTTGAGCGTATTAAAGGTGAATTTTCAATAATTTAATTGGCAAATTTATCTTGCTGGAGAAATGGCGAAGATATTTGCGTATTACAAGATAGATAGGCGACATGCAGCGACGATAAATGAACGCCGAGCTACTCAAATTTGTTACCGCTGAGCCGGCTCGATAAAGTTATTTTGTGTTTTATTTACACGCTGTGTGTGTTCCTTAGGTGGTTTTATTTTTAATACTGGTGAAATATGTCAATGTTAGATTTCAAATTTATCATTTGTTTAGAAACTAATTGTACTCATAAATACTAACTAATGTTGTAAATTTGAAAGTGAGTTTGTTACAAGTCAATTTATGAGTTTGTTATGTGAGAAACGGCGAAGATATAAAATTTGCGTATTACAAGATAGATACGCGACGTGCAGCGACGATAAATGAACGCCGAACTACTCAAATTTGTTACCGCTGAGCCGGCTCGATAAAGTTATTTTGTGTTTTATTTACACGCACGCTGTGTGTGTTCATAGATGGTTTTATTATAAAGTCGGGGTAAAAAATGCTAATGTTGGATTTTAAAAATTATCATTACTTTAGAAACTACTTATACTCATAACTCCCAACTAGGTAATATTGTCATTTCAAAGTGAGTTTGTCAGTGAGTTTGTTACGAGTAAGTTTGTGAGTTTGTTACGCGAAAAACGGCTAAGATATTTGCGTATTACAAGATAGATGGGCGACATGCAGTGACGATAAATGAACGCCGAGTACTCGTACAAAGAGTAAAGATTGCTGTTCAAGTGTTATTTTCCATTATTTTTTTCTTGTATCTTATTTCTTAATTTATTAATAATTTATCAGATACTGCGAGCTAAAAGGCTTCGTTATTATAAATACAGCCATTAACTATAAATAATCTAAAAATTTGGCTTCAAAAATGAACATTTCATTTCCAGAAAAACCCAAGCACGACCGCCTTTAAAATTGTTCGGGTTACTCGTCAAGTTAAATGACATCCTGATCCTGTCACCCTCATTAAAACTAAAAGATTTCGGCCGTCAAAAGCAAAATCCTTTCGCGGCTGGCTGCTAGGCCTCATTCAAAATTCGCAACAAATTAGCTATGCTCAGTGTTGGCTTCATTTCGCAAATTCCTCATTCTTGTAAGTTCTCAAGAACATTAAATTTTCACGAAATTGCTTTCGAACTTTTCCTCTCTAAATGAGCTTGAAACTCAATTTCCGAAGGCATAGTTTCGATCACATAGTTGAATGTTGTATATTAATTTACCTGGTTACGTTGTTTACGAATATCGCGTTAGTAAAGTTTCGGGCTTCGGCAATGAGGCTGGTCAGCTCGATGCTCGCCTCGGGAAAATAGCTATACTGCCATACTGAATTTGTTTTTAAAAGTCTTCATATCTGTTTATTGGAGATTGTTCTTTTAGTGTTGTATTAAAAGTAAGTCTTTCGAATGCAAATTGGGCGAGCAACAACACCGGCAAATGGACGTACCAAAATTATTTTAGCTTAGTTATAAGCATCATCAAACCTTACAGATTATAATATGTGTACTAAGTAATCACGTGATAATATATAGTAAACATCAATAATACAATATGTTAATAAAACCCTGTGCGATCCTTTAAGGGGCGACTTAGCCTGTCAATATGAACAACTTTTCCCCTACAAAAGTGTTCAGCCGGCGGACTAATGTGTATGAAAATGTTAAACTTTTTTTCTTATTTCCAGCATTTGTTCCATAGGAACAGTTGTTCATATTGACGGTCTGAGTCACCTTTTTATAGATTGGACATAGTTTTATGAAAAAATTGTACCTATATCTATCAAAAGATAACAAAACAAATACACCAGTCCATCCTTGTTTTGTATTCCTTTTAATAAATAGCAAAACCGCACATCAAACAAGGCTTCTTTTGTTTCAAATTACCACCAGGCATACTCATCCGCCGACCACTTTATCCGGGTGTCAGAATTGAAAATGAGGCGGTTCCGTAAGCGGACCATTACGTATAGGTATACATAGGCGTTCAGCCGCCGACTGTACAAATATAGAGCCAGCCGGAGTCGCCTTAATAATTCAACAGTGCAATGCTTTTACAAAACCTGTCCGCGTCAATCCTAATTTGGCTCCACCGATCGACTCGCTTTTGGAAATTGTCACTAGACAAACGTAATGGAACTCTCCTGTACTAAAACAGCTATATTCACCTTTGAGTTATTCCGTACTTATCCCACAAATTGTCATCCCATGTTTTTTTACTTTACTTATTCTTAAGCCGTTCACTCATCCCATAAAAATAAATTAAAAATTTCTTTATTCATCCCATTATTTAATTTATTTATTTCTCATCCCTTTAAGTTCCTTACTCATCCCATTGCAAACCAAGAAAAACGCAGTTAATTGGTTTTCATTGAATTTCAATCATTGATAAAATTAATCTTATTAATATTTTTTATTACACAAGGCCAGAAAACATAACTAGAAACGTTACAAATAAATAATAATTATAATTAAATTGGCTTTGGGATAAGTTGAGGATAAGAAAGACAAAACCATGGGATGAGAAAATAAAGGATGAGTGAGGAATAAAAATTTGGTATGAGTCAAGAATTTTTAAATGCATGGTATGAGAATACGTGGGATGAATACGGAATAACTCACCTTTGAATCGCTTGGTATACATTGAATTTAAAAGTTCTATTGCTCCGTTTTATCGTTTTGGAATATTAATCGCCGTTTGCTGTCTGCGCTTCTGTCCCTTCCGGGTATCCAGCTCGCTTTGACGGGTCACTTTTTGCGAGCTATTTCTGTTAAATATTTTATTGAGTTAAATCTTTCAATCAAAGCTTTTCTTGTTTTTTTATTCCAATAGAGCAGATAAAATTTACCTTTTAAGATTTTAGTTGCTTAATGTATCTATTAAATCCTAATTCTATTCATCAAATCCTCTGATACTCATGCTAGTATATGGCTCTGGTAGTACAGAGAGGGTCGTGCTCCTGCAGTGGAGACTAGAAAGACCTGATGATGATGATGATGAATGTATCTATACTTTTACACTAATATTATAAAGAGAAAAGTTTTCATTGTTTGTTTCTTTATTTGCATTGAAAAGGCTCCGAAACAACTGGACAGATTTTCAAAATTCCTTCATCAATAGAAAGCTAATTTATCTGTGGGTAAAATTGGCTATAATTAACGCGGATGAAGTCGCGGGATCATTGCGAGTTATTGAATAAACACAGTTTTTAGGTATATATTTTCTTCACGTCTAACCTTCATGTTATTTTGTACATACACCATAACTTACTCCAAACACGGTGATTTCTGAAGATGGACTGCATGAGCTTCAGAATATCACCTAGTGCATAGCACCTGTGGTTTTCTAGATCAGCATCAGGTCTATATTTTAAGTATGTAGTATTTTTGTTGATTATACCATACCACAAGTCTTAAATTTACTTAAGATTCACCTGTTCTGGTGAATCAAATTCAAATCACTATCACTACATATTATAAAACAAAGTCCTCCGCCGTGTCTGTCTGTCTGTCTGTTCGCAATAAACTCAAAAACGACTGCACGGATTTTCTTGTAGTTTTCACTAATATGTAGAGTGATTCATGAGAAAGGTTTATAGGCATAATACATACCCGGGTGCAGTCGGGGGAGGTCTGAGAGTTTAATATAATTTGTCATAAACGTTTCTGTAGTAGTTCTACCGTTGAAACAATATTATCATAAATATATTCTGAATATGAAGGGAAAATTATTGAACTAAAACAAAATCGAAATAACTTAAATTTTAACAAACATACCCATATAATGTGGTGTGGCGTCAAATAAGTAACAAATCTAATCTTAGTTTCAATTATTGAATTACACACTATCGCTACTTTAAAAGTGAAGACAGTTAATTTATTTCACCCAAAAGTTGTTTCTATTTAAATACATAGCAGCTTTAATTGAAAAACAAAACAGTATGTAGTTTTCCAAACAAGTCTGATATAAAAAGCATTTTTCATTATTAAAATAAACTTTCAACAAATCATTAATAATTTTAGCTTTTAGTATTCATGTTTTGGATTATGCTCTTATGTATTTTAAAATACAAAAGTTTGTGAAACGTTTTAATGGGATAAAACATGTTGATTTATTAATGCTTCATCTAATTCTTTGTGAGTGGTTGGATTGTAACATATGTATTTAGAACGTCCATACATATCACGTCTTTATCCTTCCCGTGCCTGCCTCCATGGTCCAGTGGTTAAGGCGTTCGCCTTGTTGACCCGGGGGCGTGGGTTCGATTCCCACGGGAAGCATACTTTGTTAAGTTGTTTCCAGTTTGGTTAGGACATTGCAGGCATAATTCACCTGATTGTCTGATAAGAAAGATGATTCCGTGCTTCGGAAGGCACGCTAAGCCGGCGGTCCCGGCTGCCATCTGGTAGTCGTTAAAGGAATCACGTCAGAGGCCAAGAGGCGGTTCCGCAGATTTCTAATACCAGGGTGTGTATGGTCGACTGACCATGTCACCTACACGAAATGATGATGATGATGATCCTCCCCGTTAGAGACAGGGCTGAAAGTCTCATGACAATAATCAACCTTTACAATGACGATGTACATACCTACACTACATATCGCTATATCTTACTAGTAAAAATCTCTTGATAAGTAGTACTTTGGCAAAGAAAAAAGGGGAATAATAAAGCGGACGAATAAAATTTTAGGCGTGCGACTAAATTACTTAGTGAGCGACTAGAACTGCAGAGAGGACTTTGGGCAAAACCCCCAATATAACAAAATGATTTGGCCACAGAAAGTAGGTTACATTTATTAGGTTTTCTTGTGGTCAAAACAGGAGCGAGCGAGCGAAGCGAGCATCAATAACAACGGCAAATCCCCAATATAACAAAACGACTTAACGTCAGAGTGGTTAAGTTTAATTTCTCGTCACTCGCAGTTCGTCGCTCACTTTGTACTTTCGTTACATGCCCGATGGTCCAGTGGGTGTGAGCTCTATGAGCGCTTACGTATGTTAAGCAACCCCTGGTGCAGTCCCTACTTGGATGGGTGACCGCAAGTGGCATAAAAATATCTCGAGCTCCTCCGTGCTTCGGAAGGCACGTTAAGCCGTTGGTCCCGGCTGTCATCGCTGATGGCAGTCGTTAAGCTATGTCAGATGCCTTAAGGCAGCTTGAAAAATCTGACACCAGTGTTGGCCACTTACACATACGAAAAAGAAAAGAAGAAGAATACCTAAATTCACTATATTTGACACTTAAACTTTGAATTTACATGTACTTGTCTACATGTTGCCCAGTAATAAATATCTACATAACACTTTTATAAATCTAAAACTAATTGGTTTGTTTTACAAATAACATACTTTTAAATTAATCTTGAACTGTTGTATAACTCTACAAATCATTTTACCTTTATTATTAGAATTATTACACATGAAACAGACACAATATTATTACGTTAGTCTGACTGTAACGTCACAATATTATTTAATCGGCCGCCGCGGGCAGTCAGACACAACAAATCCAAAAGCAATAAAACGTCCCATTCGTTTGAAATTAGAACGAATGAAGTGCTATAAAATAAGTGCTTTTGAATTATAAACAAGAAAACAGTTTGATTTCATTCAACGACTGGAATAATTATTATTTAAAGAAAATATTTTGTGACAAGCCCATAATATATCTTATATGAATCTATATATAACTTTGTCTATGTGCCGTGTGGTTCCCGGCAGAGTAGAATAGGACCACTCCAAGTCTTCCCGTGGATGTCGTAGAAGGCAACTTAGGGAACACAAGCTAAACAAAGCTTATAAACATCAAAGAGACCTCTCCAACCCGTCTGGCCAGCGTGGAGAGTGTAGGCCAAACCTCTGACTGCTCTGGCATATATATGACTGGTACAGAGAGGGTCGCGCTCCTGCACTGGAGCATAACAAAGACCTGATGATGATGATATAACTTTGTCATACTGTATAGTTGTCTGACTGAGCCCTTTTGATTTATGGTGTTTTCTTTCATCAGATAAGTCATGACATGACTCCAAAATCATCATTTGATCAGCCATAAACCCAAACCAATTCAGATCGGCTCTTCTTGCGCCAGACTTCTCTATTACTTACCTTATCAGGGGTTACTTCCTTTTTATAGCACTGGACCAAGTCGTGGGGGTTGGCCTCTGCCCCTTTGTCTTTTGGTAATATTAATAATTAATCTAACTAATTTCCCGTATGGTTCCCGGCAGAGCAGAATAGGACTACTCCAAGAATTTCTGAAGATGTCTCTAAGCAAAGCGTAAAAACCTCTTCAACCCGTCGTGAAGGAAGGAAGGCCAGCGTGGAGAGTGTAGGCCAAATCCTGTGACTGCTCTGGCTAATATATGGGTCTGGTAGTACAGAGAGGGTTGAGCTCCTGCAGTAGAGACTAAAAAAGACCTGATGATGATGATGATGAATGTTAATCTTTACTTAGTGATCGGCCTTGCGACGCTTTATGTGTCTGTGACACCGCATTTTCTTGCATTTGTCCTTATTGCCATAATTATATACATACTTATATATAGGCGTATAAAACAGTACTTTCCTTCTGGGAAGGTCAGTCGGGTAATAAAATAGGAGTACCTAAACAGCAACAGACAATAAGTAAGACGTGCGACTGCAGACGACGCGTAGCGGATTGTTTAAGTTTCTAGTTCGCACTCAACTTACGTTCCGGTTCATTTGAATTAACTCTAGACAAGTTTCTTTACTTCAGTTGAGCTTGTAATACTTTATACACTGTCATAAGTTCTGTCAAAAACTTTTTATGAAATGAATGATACACTTTTTGATAATTATAAAGAAACTAGCTGATGCCCGCAACTTCGTTCGCGTGGACTATATGACTCCGGCGTTATACGAACTAAACATATATAAGAAAATACTTGTAGCAGAGTTATAAAATTGCACGGAATTGCATTGGCTGCTGCTAAATGCTGGAGGGATAAAATATAGGATTCTTTTAGACTTTTTGAGCCACCGACACGATAAGAAGAAGACTATATAGGTAGCTCCACCTTGCGCTACTTTCCCAAACTTTGAGGTATGGGCAGAGTGCCTTCAACCTATCGCACATCTCCAAAGGGCTTTCGGGAGGGACGGAATTCGGCTTAAGGTGTTTCCTGTGTGTTCAGGGCTTGGAGAGACAGCAAACTCTCATGTTTTGCCGTATGGGCTGAAAACTACGTTGCCAAAAGGGGGACCGCTGGGCGGTCATCAGTAACATGAGCTTATCGTACTCTACGCACTCTATCCCAGAGGAGGGTATGACTCTGTAAAATTGTCGGTATAAAATTTAACATGGTACCTACTTAGTGTATCAGATGTTCTAAATCTTCGATTTTTTCAACTCAACAAAAAATACTAATCAGGCTGAACAACTTTTGCTACAGCGTCATTTTTATATTTCCTATAGTTTACCTGGACCAATATGGTTCTGCGTCAATATTCCAAATCTTCAAATTAAATACCTCAACAAAAAATGCTCATCATGCTTAACAAATTTTGCTGAGGCTCCACTTTTATATTTCTTATAATTCGGCTGGATAATTATGATGCTGCATCAGGTGTTCCATTTTTCAAAATCATTTCTACCTTATATGTTGCCCCGGCCTAATAGCTATATAACAATATAAGTTTCATTCAAATCCGTCCAATATTTCTGGAGATAAACGTGATCATACATACAGACAGACAGACAGACAGAAAGACAGACAAGAAATTCTAAAAAATTTTTTTTGCTTTCTGTCATTTTTTTATGTGTCCCTCTATCCATTTCAGTCAAAAATAGTAAATGTACAGACAAAATATTTTTACTGTTTTATTATATGTATAGATAATTCAACAAAAATGCTCATCAGGCTTAACAACTTTTGCTAAGGCTCCACTTTTATATTTCTTATAGTTCAGCTGGACCATTATGATGCTGCATCAGGTGCTCGATTTTTCGAAATCATTTCTACCTTATATATTGCCCCGGTTTAATAGCTATATAGCAAAAAAAGTTTCATTCGAATCCATCTAATATTTCCGGAGATAAACGTCTATCCATTTCAATCATTTCAAAAATTACCCTACAAGTACCGAAATATAACAATTTATATGGAAAACAGCTATTACAATATCAAATACCTAAATTAATAAACCATTTACCAACGACATTAAAACAAGAAATTCATAATAGAAATCTCAAACATAAATTAAAAAAATATCTACTTAATAAATTGGAGAACACTTAAATCACCCCGTGTGGTACCGATTACTTCTCTTCACATTTCTTATCACTTAACTTCACTACCTGACCGTTCTTTATTCTAAGAGCGTGGCACCATAGCCGCAGCACAAAATACCTACGTTTAGTTTTATAATTGTTGTTTCTAGACAATTATTATTTTGGATGCTCGATGTTGAATGCCAGTGTACGTCCAAATCTAATATAAGGTTTTTGTTACACTGTAGCAGTTAAGATCTTCTGTAACTTAATTGTAAAGTTTGTTTAAATAAATAATCAAAAATACTAAATGTACAGATAAAATATTTTTACTGTTTTATTATGTATACAAGGTGTAACATGACCCTCGACATATCCTTAAAGGGGTGAGTGACACCGTCAATATGAACAACTTTTCCTATGGGGTCAACGCTGGGAACTTGAAAAAAAGTTTTGCATGCTTCGTGCTCTATGAGCTGGTGCAGAGTCCTGTTGGAAAATCCAATGTCTGTTTTTGAACATTGTTTGAGAAAGAGGTTCCACTATGTTTGTTAGGTACTTTGGTATTTTGGTACACCTCGGCACTAGTTTTTACACCTTTTTCACAGAAAAACACCTCAGTTAAGCCTGAATATGAGACTCCAAGCCAAACCATGAGTGACGAAGGATAATGTCCTCGTTTAACCCTTGGAATACGCGTGCTGGCTTCTTCACTGTGGGCGTACACAGTGTTTCACAACTGTGGGCGTACACTTTATCACTTTGTTTATTATAACTTTCTTCGATGTTAAAAATGTTTTCATCCGAAAACAAAATTTCGCGGTATTGTTTTCCCGCGTACCGCCGTAACAAAGCGCGGGATCTATCCAGCCTAATTTTTTTCAAACGCTCGTTCAAAAAATGTCCTGTCTTCTTACGATAAGCTCGTAGTCCTAGGTCTTCATTTAGCACTCTTTTGACCGTGGTTCTGCTTAGGCCCATCTGAAGAGCTAAGATTTTTGTTTACGAACAGGATTTCGTTGGATTCGCGCCTTTACTGCTTTAATGATCGCTGGTGTCCTAATGTACGAGGTCAGCTGGTCCTCTTACGATCTTCGAAGCTTGAATCTTCAGTAAATCGTTTGATAGTGCGATAAACAAATCGTAGGGTTATTTTCAATTTTTGTAGAATATTGAAAATTTCTTTTGACGCGTAACCACAGCGGTGCAACGCGATAACCGCTACTCTATCTTCTTTCTTTGACCACTCCATATTTGAAAATGAATTAAAATTAATGTCTTTTCTATTTTCGGCAAGCGCAAACGTTCTTTTTTAAAATCGGTGAAGTTTATCTAGCCAGTATTAAAAAAATTAAATAATAAGGTTTTGACAGAACTTATGACCTGACTAGGTATTTTATTTACAAAGAAGCAATTTAGGTCATATATACAAGTATTAGAAAAGAAATTGTCTTACGTCACTTGAATTGTACTTATTAAAAATATATAATGTTATGATTGGAGATTTCGGGATCAAAAAACTGCCTTTTTGAGGCTGACATTTCAGATTGAAGTTTCAATTATCAATTCTGTATTCGTAATACCGAAGTGCGTACTAAAATAAAAGTAACAGGGTCATCCAAGAAGTTAGTAAGGCAAGTGACAGCAGCCGACAGAGTTTCGAGTTCGCACCAAACTTGCATTCCGGTTCATTTGAATTAACTCGCGTCGAGCTTCTTTAGTTCAGTTGTATCCAGGCGCTCTAATAGTAACACTAGCGCCACCCAGCAATTAAATTCCTTAAATCATAAATTGTATCGAATTTTAAAAATCTAACAAGTATAAACTATTTAAATAAAATTATTTTAATACGGTTTTTATCGCGTTTATTACATTATTTATACACCTAACGTTTCGAGCACTTTACAGTGTTCGTGGCAAAATGTCAACTTAGTCTACCTGCGACCACGAACACTGTAAAGTGCTCGAAACGTTAGGTGTATAAATAATGTAATAAACGCGATAAAAACCGTATTAAAATAATTTTATTTAAATGTGTAACAATCGCGAAAACATAAGAAAAAAGTATAAACTACTAAATTACTTATAGTATTTTTTGTATATTACAAGTAATTTACTATTGCCATATTTAAAGAGAAAAATCGGTTAACACCAAAAGTGGCCACTTTTGGCGTTAACCTGATTTTCGCTTGTTTTATCAAACGAATGTTAGTGAAAATTAATTCAAAATACTACAAGTAATTTACTAGTTATGTATTTGTTAGATTTTTAAAACTCGATATTATTTAGGATTAAAAGAATTAATTGTTGGGTGGCGCTAGTTTTACTATAGGAGCGCCTTAAGAGCGTATACTAGCAGTATTTTTTCAATATGGTTTCCATACAAATATATTTCTCTATTTTCTCGCTGAAAACTGATTCTAGAGCCACAATTCTTTTTTCATAAAATCTAGTACTAAAATAAGAATGCCCCTATTTTTTATTTTTTCTAAAAAAACTGTTAATGTACATTTTTTTTCTTTTAAACAAGTTTTTAGAAAAAAATAAAACATAGGGACATACCTATTTTAGTAATAGATTGTATGTAAAAAGAATTGTGCCTCTAGAAGCAGTTTTGAGCGAGAAAATAGAGAAATATATTTGTATGGAAAACGCACTGCTAGTATACCCTCTTGAAGAAATAGCATACCTATCATAGACGGCAACAGACAAGAAGTAAGGCAAGTGACTGCAGTTGACGCGAAGCAGATTGTTTAAGTTTCAAGTTCGCACCCAACTTACATTTCGGTTAATTTGAATTCACTCGCATCGAGCTTCTTTAGTTTCTTTGTATTCTCAAACGCTTGATATATTTGAAGCGTCTTAGTAGCAACTCTCAGGAGGCTTATTTATTAATGTAGTCTTATATAAGTTGATCAATTTAAGATAAAGTAATAACTCGCCTTCCCTTTTTGACAATTTACGTCCGCCATATTGATTTTTACTGACGTGACTGACACTCCGAGGGAGAAAACGAATCTATTATAATGACACTTCAGAATTAGTCAACCCGTTTAGGATACATGATGCAACAATGGAACAGACATACATAATAATATAAATAGACATACGCACAAATTATAATCCTCCAACTAGTTGGGTAAAAATCAGATAGAAATTGTGTTTTTTTTTTGTAAACAGGTTAGAATATGGAATTTTTTTTGTAAACAGGTTAGAATATGGAATGAAAATTCAAGTGATCTAATAACTGATAAAGCGTAGAATAATAGGTTAAAGGCGACTTGCCTGAGAGCCATGCTTTCTTTTTTTGAAACAAGGGATGCCTTATATCTTTAATATATAGTCAAAAGTCCTATGAAAATAGAAGTATTTAAAGCAACAGACAAGAAGTAAAGTAAGGCAAGCGACTGCAGTTGACGCGAAGCAGATTGTTTAAGTTTTGAGTTCGCACCCAACTTGCATTCCGGTTAATTTGAATTCACTCGCGTCGACCTTCTTTAGTTCAGTTGTATCCACAAATACTAGAAAAGTATCGAGTAATTCTCTAGAGGCTAATTTGATTATCTTTTAAATGGGCTAGCAATTGTACTTTCTTTGTAAAAAGACGATCGAATGAATGAAAAGTCAAAGTCAAAGGGCGATAAAAAGCATAATTAGTGTAAAACATGTATAAAATGATACATTTGACGAGCTCCGTGGCGCAGTGGTCAACACGCAAGCCTGCGACACGGGGGTCCCGAATTCGATCCCCGGTCAGGTCATGATGGAAAACGATCTTTTTTAGATTGGCCTGGGTCTTGGATGTTATATGAGATCATAAGCTTCAAAGTTTCTTGTTTAAGTTTTATTGATTATTGGGATCAATCGGAGTTATTGAACTACAGTCACTAAACTTTTATATTTTTATAAAAGAACTTCAATAACCCCGATTAATCCCAATAATCAATGACGAAAATAGAACCAACTTATTGACTTAAACAAGAAACTTTGAAGCTTATGATTTCCGTTGAAAATCTTTACGGTGTGTAGACAAAATAGGTCAAATCCTTAGTTTTTGGATTCTGTGATCAATGGTATATCTCTTAAACTAAAGTGTTTAATAATAATAATGGACTGGGTTCTGGCTAGAGTGGAGACCTTCCATAACACCAACTTCTCCAAAGGGCCTCTACGTGTTGGATCTATATCCCCACGCAAACCTTTCAAGGGACTGAAGTAAAACCCGTGACTCTAAAAAAGATACATATAATAATAGTAAACTTTTTTCGCATTTAATACAAGCCGCTTACTAAAATAACTAGATATCAACAGCGTATAATACGTAAGCAAGACGAGACAGTGTAGCAAAATAAGTTTCGAGTTCGCACTAAACTTGCGTTCCAGTTCATTTGAATTAACTGATGACGAGAACCATAAGATAAGATGAGCCTAAAAAACTCTACACGTGGGAAGTCTTAATCAAAAAGCGATGTGTGATAAGTGTTTGAATTGTACTATTAATAATAGTTTACTAAACGGAGTTGTTTAGATCTTAGAGCTCATCGACACAAAAACTAACTTATTGACTTAAACAATAAACTTTTAAAGTTTATGATTTCCGTTAAGCATCTTTGTGATTTCAAACAAAATAAGTCAAATCAGATTTTGAATTCAATGAATTAATTATGTATTTCACAAAGTCTGTATTATATAGATAAGAAATTGACTACAATGGATAGGTTCCGAAACTACTGATTTTTAAAATTCTTTCATTTATAGGAAGCTAATTTATTTGCAGGTGACAAAGGCAACAATTTACGCGGGTAGAGTCACGGAAAAATTGCTAATATGTGATAAGTTAGTTAAGACAAGACTGCAGTCGACGCGCAGCAGATTAAGTTTGTAATTTACACTGAAATTGTATTCAACTTTATTAGAATTTACTTGTGACGAAAACCTTCAGTTTAGTTGAGCCTGTAAATGCTTGATTCTCCGAAAAGATACTCTTGTGCCATGGAAGCATAGCAGATGAGTTGTGGGACGTCAGTACAGTCGCCGCCAGACACCTCGTACGTACAGTCGTACAGTTAGCTTGGCAACAGCAGCGATTGAAGAGTATGAAATAGTTTTATTAGATGTTAGAAACGTCAATAGTTTTCGCAGTGGTCGACCAATCATTATGTTTACAGGCCAATTTTTACCTAGGGTTACATTAAAGCAATTTTAGGACGGATCGATTATTTAAAAAAATATAACTTGAAATATAAAATAAAGCATATAACCCACTCATAATGTAGCTTCAGTTTCTACCTTTTTGAGTTTATCTATTACAAACGAACACACAAACCATTCCTAATTATAATATCCGCACAACTTTCTCTTTTATTTTTCCTAATGGTTGACTGGGAGAGAATGCTCATAGCATTAAGTCCGCCAATTGTTACAATTTTTTTTTGGTACAATAAAGTTTTTTAAATAAATAAATTAGTATAGATAGTAATTTATCTAATCAAAATCAAAACGTTTATTCAGAAAATAGGCCTTTGCAGGCACTTTTTCACGTCATATCATATTTAAAATTATCTTATTAGATAATATGTATTTATTAATTGTTCAAAAGCTACAGACTTCTAGCGTTTCGGAACCGACCACTGCAGAGAAGAAACGCCGAAAGAAACTCTTATCAACAGTTTTGGTCGCCTACTCGCCTGAAGGGCTTTATGTGATTACGAATATTTATTCCTTATTGTCTTTTCTTTCTTTTTTCTGTTTTCACGTTACAATTTCAATATACATAGATTTATTCTTTTTGGAACATGTTTATGTTAACGATCGAGTGTGCAAAGATAATAAACAACATATGATACTTAAAGTAGTCTCAAAGAGGCCGAGCAGACCAGTCTCGTCTTAGCTTTAAGAGAAAGTTATCTTCCGCTTAAAGCTAAGACAATGGCATCTAGTAATAAACTGATCTAGCATTGCAGACTAAGTGACTTGCGTCAGATTGCCTAACTTAACTCCTGGCGTTCACACCTGAACTTGCGCCTGGGTTAATTTGCATTAGTGACGTCACCGCCCTAGCCGTGTTCCTGAAACAACTAACGTGATAGTGATGTACTCGTATTTAATATACGAGTACATCACTATCACGTTAGTTGAGATGTAATGATGATTAAGATGTAAGTATATTAGACTACAGCAAAATTTGTTTTAATATTAATTAAATAAATCAATATAAAGGCACACATTGAAATAGCCTCACAGTAAGTTGTGAACTTGCATCGTAGGACACTAATTATACAGGCTGATTTTTTATCCCCTGACTATATAAGAATACAGAATTACAAAAAAGATGGTAAAAATGTTACTCCCCATAGCAATTCGCCCAGCTGATCGGTGAATTTGTATGGGAGGTCTAATTTAATTTTTCGTTTTGCTGCCTTTTTTTCTTGCAATTCTGTGTTTAATTTGAAATTCTGATTTCGAGACTAAAATATAAACCGGGATTAAAAAAAAAACTGTATAAATAAACGTCCAAAACCCAGGTCAATCTGAATAAGATAATTTTCCATCATGACCTGGGCATTGAACCCAAGTCCCGCGTGTCGTAGGCTGGCTTATTAACCACTGCGCCACAAAGGCTGTCAAAGAATTGATTATCACAGTTAATCTATATTTAGGCCGAATTGGGACCAAATTGAAACTCAAAATCCGATCAATCACCCAAGATCCGATCGATAAAAATAATGCCTTTATTTTTTAGGGTTCCGTAGTAAACTAGGAATCGCCATGTCTGTCTGTCTGTCCGTCCGCGGTTTTACTCAGAGACTATAAGTACTAGAGAGCTGAAATTTGATATGGATATGTATATTTATCATGTCAAAAAAGTGGTAGAAGAAAATCTTGAAAAACATTTTTTTTTTAGGGTTGCTTCCATACAAGTAAAGAGGGAGTAATTTTTTTTTTCTATACAAACCCATCGTGTTGGGTTTCGTTAGATAGGTCTTTAAAAAATATAGTGAGGTTGAGAACACCATTTTTCGATTAAGGGTTCCGTTTCCGAAATATTTGGTTTTAAACTGCAAAATTTTGTTAGAGGTATTTTTTTTTTATATATACGGACAAATCACACAGATTGAGTTAGCACCAAAGTAAGTTCGAGACTTGTGTTATGGGATACTAACTCAACGAAACTCTATTTTATAATAGATATATATATTTATAAACATCCAAGACCCAGGTCAATCTAAAAAAGATCATTTTCCATCTTGACCTGACCGGGGATCGAACCCGGGACCTCCGTGTCACAGGCAGGCTTGTTGACCGCTGCGCCACGGAGCTCGTCAAATTATTAGCTATTACATATAATAAACGACTTTCATACATATCAAATACCATCTTGTCTTTTCCGCTCTTTTAATCAACAACAACTCAAAAATGTAAAAAATCCACGATAACTGCTTGGTGTACGTAGATGTATATATAGGTAGTTCAGTACTTTGTCAAAGCGTCCAAAGAACAGCGTGAAGTGCTCCTTTGATCTTCTCTGTCCCGCACTTGGAGATGGAATCTCGGGGATAAATTTATTTTTCTTACATTTGCATTGACAACATTTCGTTCTTATATTTATAACGTTATCGAGACCCGTATTTATTTTATGGAAATCATAAAACATTTGGACATCAAATAACTTGCTTTGGTTTTATTTAGTAACGTAGTAGGTAGACTGCCTGTCAAAATGCAAAAGGGATTCATCAAGCGATCAAGCTCCGTGGCGCAGCGGTCAACACGCCAGCTTGCGACACGGGGGTCCCGGGTTCGATCCCCGGTCAGGTCATGATGGAAAACGATCTTTTCCAGAATGACCTGGGTCTTGGATGTTTATTTATATAAGTATATGTTATAAAATATAGTATCGTTGAGTTAGTATCCCGCGACACAAGTTCACAACTTACTATGGGGCTAGCTCAATTTGTGTGATATGTCCCTTTATATTTATTTATTTATTTAAAACACCCGTCTTCTATAATTTTCTACACATTAACTTATTCATAGCTACACACACAATACACACATTTTTAACTTTTACGCAAAGACTATTGCATCTCAGAAAATTTACAGCCGTAGTCATCTTTTGGTATACGTTTTATATAAAGCAAGCAAGCAAGCAGGCAAGTAGACAAGCAGGTAGCATGTAAGCAAGTATTAAGCATGCAACACGTAAGCACTAAGCAAGCCAGTAAGCATTCAGCATGAGAGCAAGCCAGCTGACATGTAGCATTTTTTATTGAGTGATTTCGCAGCAATTCAATAAGTTGCAATATTTAACCAGAATAAGCATACAAGATAGTACATACATTTATTACATTAGGGTTTTTAAGTATTCACATCGCTATTCTATCATAATTTCATTATCATTAATTGTTATTATATAATTCAATTTTTTTTACAAGGTAAGTAATACAAGCATTGCAAATTACAAGCTTGTTAAAACATACATTACGTTGTATTGACTTTTGAATAGTACCTCCACTAAAACAAATCGAACCGAGCCTTGATTTCAACTGGCCGTGCCTACATAAATTTTAAAACAATTTCTCGGCTATTTTACATCGCTATTGATTTTTAATTTGCGCGGTTAAATCTAGATTGCGCAATCTGATTATTAATGGCGCAAGGGCCGGGGTCGGCGCGGCAGTACATTAAACACACCTAAAGTAACGTCGAGGGATAATGGCCCTTATTTAAGAAAAACCGACACGTACGCCGGAAAAAGCTCCGTGGTAAAGTGCAAAATATTATTACAACCTTATAGTTTCAAATGTAATAATATTTGCACAGGAATATTCATATTAATCGGTTGATACCTTAATCTGCGTTACCTAAGGTAATGTTTGGGGTTTGTTTTAATTATGGGCGCGCCTTCTCTCAGATTAGTTAGTTTGATAATTTGCATACGATCGTTGTACCCTTTCAAAAGCTAATAATTCGTGGCTGTTTCCTGGAATCGATTTATGGATGACTAGCTGTTACCCGCGGCTTTGCCCGCGTAAAATATAGCCTGTCTTTCTCGGTACCCTAACCTATGTGTATGCAGAATTTCATGATGATCGGTTCAGTAGATACGGCGTAAAAGCGTAACAAACAAACAAATAAACAAACAAACAAACTCACTTTCGCATTTATAATATTAGTTAGGATAGAATTAGGATTATTTTATTTGTGGTTCTTAATTATTCTAATTTAATTTAATTATTATATTGTTTAAATTATTGAAGTCATATTAAAAATAATAAAAATTACGTTTTCCAACGTGATTGATCCGAAACTGCATTGTACAGAGATAAGTGGAAGGAAATGGGAGAGACCTCTGCCCAGCAGTGGGACAGTAAGGGTTAATTAAAAAAAAAATTAAGTCACTATAAAAACAAAACTATAAATACAAGTATGAGCTATAGCCCGCATTATTGTTCTTTATTTATTTTATTTCATCCAACAATTATTAATGTTAATAAACAACGTTCTCTTCTTCTTTCTTTAGCGTGTCCACTTGGACGAAATATACATATGTATGTGTTGAGCGTGTCCTTTCGGACGAAATATACATGACCCTAATACTGACATAGTTTTATCAGTGGCATTACACAGCGTGTAAATAAACCTGCGCCATACTTTTAGAGGGGAGCCACTGTTGTCAATATGAACAACATTTATTATGGGATCAATGCTAGAAAATGGAAGAAAAATCGTCATTTTCATACAAAATTGTTCAGCCTCTCGGATAATTTGTATCATAAATTCAAAATTTTCTTCGAGTTCCCAACGTAGTTTCTATAGGAACGTTGTTTATTCTTTCTTTCTTCGTAATTGCTTCATTCTTCCTATTTGCAGTACCTGTAGAAAGTGCTAAGTTGTAAAGTGAAATACTGGATATAGGACCATGTTTGTATACACTTAGTTGGCAAATAATTGATTATGATTATGATTGCTTCCTTGCATTGTATTCCATTTGTACTGAGAACCACAATTAAACGCATTATTGCTTGAAGATATTATTGTAACGTCTCGTAAATTTCTCCCGAATTGGGGTTCAGCTACACTTCTGATATCATAAACATTCCAATTAATTAGAGTTCCTTGTCAGGAGACCATCTGAGGGCTCCCTTTGATTCGCAAACTTTATGTTTACACTCCAAAGTTAGAACCCTTATCCTCATTTTAACTGTTTTACGTATTTGCATCAGAAAGGACGTATTTTGAAACAATTTGTGATAATAAAAATGACAACAGTTTAATGCAAATTGCTTTAAAATTTAAAACAATTATAAGAGGAATTTATGCAATTGAAAGAGGTAGAGCTGTATAGGTATTGTGAATAAATTATTTAAAAATCATTTTAAAGCACTACCTAAAAGATATATGTACCCTGGTCTAGAGGCGCGAAATAAACTTCACTTATAGCAACACTGTATAAGCATACTAACTAGTCACGTTGACAACAAGGTCCGTTATATTATTTAGAGAAATTGAGCCAATCCTTGAGACTTTCTCTTCAACAAAATAACCAAAGTATAGTAGTATGAAGCTTGTTTGTTTGTTTTAACGTAAAGAAATACAATATCTATGAATACACTACCTTCAATCAACATCATACTTTGAAAGCAATCGACAGATGACATTATGATGTCTCAGAGTACTTTCCCAGTTTCCCAGTCAAGGAATTAAGTGCTATAATAATAGTTTTCCGCAACATGAACCAACAAAACGGCAAAAACGTGTTTGAATTTTGTCCATAACCATACATTCAAAAAGTCACATTTCTTTTTAATACAGAAATGGTACGTTAATTTTATTTTCTAAATATAAATAATAGGTTGATTACTTTATTTCAACACACCACACCAGTATCGACGACCAACGAGGCATGGAATTCGAGATATTCCAAAATATTAGGTAACGTTAGTGCTACTAAGTATGAGACTTATATCTTAGCTCCAGCTCAAGTAGATCATACTGTAACAGCTAGCGATATTGTATCAAAGGCATAACACACATAATTTATATAATAACTAGATATCCATACATACTAAGCACATTCCGTTAACTAGACAGGGAGACCAAAGCTTCGAATCTGTTTGAAAATTTAAATTATACTAGCTGTTACCCGCGGCTTCGCCCGCGTAATATATAGCCTATGTCCTTCTCGGTACCCTTACCTATGAGTATGCAAAATTTCATGATGATCGGTTCAGTAGATACGGCGTGAAAGCGTAACAAACAAACAAACTCACTTTCGCATTTATAATATTAGTTGGGACTAGTGGCTCTGTGAGCTATAGACCTCACGGGTTTGTATTTGGGTATATAAAGCTAAAATGCGAAGTACCTAATCATTATTTAACTTGTTAAAAAAAATTACGACAATCGATTTAAAAATGCCACTTTTCAGCCGGACGGACAGACTAAGAATATTTTGCCTAAATTGAAACAGTGACGCTTCGCGCTCCCTCGGTCATTAATATTAAAAAGTTATCATTTTCATCATACAAAAGAATATATTTATTTACTTAGTTTTCTTTATATCTGAACCTTAACATAATTACAATTTTCTTCTTCGTCTTGCATTATTTCTCAATAGCAAAGGTGAATTTTTATGGCCTTTCAATAATCGTCATGTTTATCTTTAGCTTTGTGGAAAGAGTGGACCCGTTGTCAACTCTCTTTTTATTCATTTTTTTGCTAAAGTAACTAATGTTAATAATTCTTATCCTAACTATTATTATAAATGCGAAAGCGAGTTTGTTTGTTTCTTTGTTTAATACGCTTTCACGGCCTATCTACTAAACGGATCGTAATGAATTTTTTCATACATATAGGTTAGGGTACTAAAAAGGATATAGGCTATATATCACGCGGGCGAAGCCGCGGGTAGCAGCTAGTTTAACAGTATATTATTAATTCCGAAGTTTTCAACCTTTCGTCTAACCTTTAAATACATGTAAAACAACATCAAAACTCACAAAACCTTCTTAGAATCAGCTGATTTCGTACGAATAAATTAATAGCCCAAACAGCCATAAATTGTTCATAATTAACACTGTTAGGAACTGTACTTTAGGAGTACAATAGATGAATCGTCGCGATTATCTTGTTCACTTTGTTATTAGGTAGTTGGCAAACAAAGGCAGTAATTAGTGGGATGTTACGATGAATAATCTGTTTGATATCTTCCGTCCTCGTAATTTATTTATAACGTGTCTTTAGGCTCATTATTGCCTTTATTACGGGCTGGGATTCAGATACATAATTTCTATTATTATGGCGTTAAGGGATATAAAATGAGTTACAAAGGTTTGTAAAATGGCATATTTAAATAACATCATAATTGGAAGGCGCTTATTGCAAAGAGGGGATTTTTTTGTGACTTTGTTGGGTGTAAAGTTGCAGTATCTGTTAGCTTATGTTAATAGGTTCTAACCTACATACATGAGCAAGCTTGGGCATTTGCCAAATATAAATTAGGCGATTACAAGTGCGATATTGCACCTCACAATTCAATTGCTAGAACATTTGCCTACGCTCTGCACTGTGGTGAAAATGTGTGGCGCGCTCTTAGCTTCCTTATGTATACTTAAGGTATCAAGCGCAAGAACTGAGAAGTCAAAGATTTTTATTCAAAATTTGGATTCATGTTTCACTTTTTGAACTTGATATTTCTTCGATATACATACATATATACATATTATCACGCCTTTTTCCCATAGGGGTAGGCAGAGACTATGGATCTCCACTTGCAACGATCCTAACAAATCCCTCTAGCTTCATCTTAACTCATCACTCTCCCCATGCATGCTCTTCGGTTTCGGGTACTTTTACATCTCCTTTCTTAAGAACGTCAGCAATCTGATCGCAGTACGTTCGACGTGGTCGACCCTGGCCAACTATCCCATTCACACTGGCTTTATATATATTCTTTGTTAGTCATCTTTCATCCATCCTTTCAATGTGGCCAAACCACCTTAACATTCCTTTCTCAATCTTAGTCATGACATCATCTTCTTCTTCTTCTTTGATATACCTATGCAAAATAAAGATCATGGCTATTAGTCATTAATTTATTTTGTAAAGAATAAATATATTTAGGTTTTTTTTTTGGACATTTTTTTTTAAACAAAACGTATTAGGTCTGACCGGCTTATAACTTTGGATTGTATTGTCTTATAGCATTACAAAAATCAGGCTGTATTTAGCGCATTATTCTATTTGGCTAACAAACTTTGGTAGATACAAATATGTATTTGAGAAAATTATGATTATTAAGTCAATAAATAGTTATATCTCCCGTCCTCGTAATTACATGTCTTTACGCTCATAAATATCTTAATTAGGTAAACTAACATTACCCTTCTCATTATTTGTAGACGTAAAAAGAGAATTCACCACTAAACAAATTAATAGCTTTTCTGAAAGTGAGACTAGAAGTTTAGCTAGAAACTTCTAGAATTAAATTCGGAACTTAATGGCTTTACAAAGTGATTATCCAACTCATTCTGCTCCATGCATGTAAGGCTTTAAACTTTGCATTCTCATTATAATAATTTGAAGAACGTGGAAAATATGCTAACTTGAGTTAAACTTAATATTCAATTAAGCTTTTATGAAGCGTGTTTCGAAAAGTATTACATACTTAATTACGTTGGCTAGTGTTTTGTAATTGTAGTAATAAGACTTACCAATTTACTTGTAAGAAGTTTTATGTGTCCTAATTTAGGATTTCGACAAATTAACATACATATTTTCACGTCTAATGCTCTTGTAGGATAGACAAAATCCAGGTATATAAAATCTAAAGGCTATGTTTACCATACCATGTTAGTGGGTTATTTATGTGATAGATGGAATCAAAATAATGATAGATACGATCTGAGAAGCGGCTGGAATATTCTACGTTTTGTCACTTCTCTCAGACCAGCGTAGTAGACACTTAATTGCAATTATTCACTGACTACCCAAAAAAGGATTGGTATATTTTCAATGTTTAGTATATAAGTGTACAAGTTTTTTTTATTCCATCATACATAACTATGAGATGTCGGTAGAATCTTCACCTTATCCCGAGTGAAACTCTCCTTAAGCTTTCTTTTTGTCTGAACCTTAGAATTCGTAGCCAAACCTCACTTAAGTTAATAAAAAACTCATAGCCGATTACGAAAAAAAGACGTTTAATTTTAGGAAACGATTTAACTTAAACGATTTTAACGGAACGGAAACATTTCAATGATAATTTAGCCATAGGTATAAAGGTTATGAAGTATTTACTTACAATTACACGCAAATAAATTGTACACGTTTCACACTACTTAATCACTTACTACTAACCTTAACAGCAAAAACCGCAGTTTCTCAGTCAATCTACGAACATACCAGCTGATATGTTATCGAAATATCAGAGACATATTGAAATCCATCGAATGTGCAATGTGAATGCTAATCATATCAAGCATTTTAATGACTTAACACCTGCTTTCGAACAACAATAATTTTAAAGCTATGCACTTCAATCAAAACCACAACTAAAGCTGTGTCTCACCCGCTTTCCTGAGATAGATCCGCATCCCTTGACGTTGTGGCAAATTGCTCTTAGGGTGGGTGATGTACCAGTAAATGTGTTATCCTGATGGAGTAATAACGTAGGTACTCTAACGTTAATGCGCTCTATTAAAAATCGATGTGCCTCCGCCTAAGATGTCTCAGCGTTTCTTCAGGTATTCTAAATTTAACAGGTTGTAATTAGACGCTCGGAAACTCATTAAAATGAATGTAATTATATTTGTGTTTAAATTATTATTTTTTTATCAAATTGTAATTAAAGATCTTCCATATTGGTTTTGGGAGAAAAGGAGAAATATAGAATACACCAGTGCTTATCTTCCCGCGCAGACCGTAAAAGCCGGTTAAGGGATTGGGCGAAAATCTAAAGAATCACGTTAATAGGCGATACGGCTAGCAACCCATCACTATTTTGATTCCGCTTTCCACCTTAACGCCCACTAGTATGCTAAATGTGGCCTTTGGGTTTTATGAACTTGGGCTCTGTCTACTCTGCAGGGGATAAAGACGTTATTATATGTATGTATGTAATTAAGAAAGATAACTCCGTTGATCTTATTGTTGAATTAATTGTTGATGAATATACCAGTGTCGCCGTGTGGTTCCCGGCAGAGTAGAATAGGACCACTCCAAGTCATTCCGTAGATGTCGTAAAAGGCGACTAAGGAAACACAAGCTAAACAAAGCTTATTAACATCAAAAAGACCTCTCCAACCCGTCTGGCCAGCGTGGAGAGTGTAGGCCAAATCCTCTGACTACTCAGGCTAGTATATGGCTCTGGTAGTACAGAGAGGGTCGTGCTCCTGCAGTGGAGACTAGAAAGACCTGATGATGATGATGATGATGAATAAACCATCGGTGAGTAACAAAAAATGATGAGTTTCATTCATCAAGATTTTACTACAACTGATCAGTTCTCTTGGTCTATAAAAAGGTTACCTGAATGTTCTACAGAGCAATGTTTTATGTTTATACTAACGTTATAAATATGCGTGATACGGGTTAGTCGAGTACAAAGTCAAATGTAGTTTCATTAAATTTTTTCTACCCGATAAAACCACACCAATGTACCTATATTTTGTTAACTTTTGAATTATTACAGTATGAGTTTATACAGTGTGAGACCACTTTAATCTAAGATAATACTAACCTGATGGCAAGAATAATTTTTTTAATCAGTTTTATAATCATATCCTTTCCTAAAGTGAAAGACTTTTTTTGCTTGATTTGTTTTTTATTATTGTTTACTCTTTAACTACTGCATAGTCTTTCTTACCTACACGTTATCTGAGTTACGGAGAAGGACATAGTAACTCATCCTGGAGAGGCAAAGTACTGTATAAGTGAAAACTAAATAAATTAAATTTACTAAAATATCAGATAGAATATTGTTCCATTCAACACATTGTGTTTAATGGCAATACATTTAAGTACAATTTTATTGTTATTGCCAAACATTTTAATGCCTTTATTGTGACATAAACAACATTGTACTGTATTAGTGCCGACTTTAATCTTCCTAAGTTTGTAGCCAAACAAACCGGAACCGTATTAAAGGTGTCCGTAACTTAGTACTGGATGAACCATTAAATTTAGAAGCATTAGTTACTTTGTAACCCAACTATATAATCTATGAAGAGTTTTATTATAAAGAGGAAAATATTTCTGTCTGGTGTTCCTGTGTTTGCATTGCAACGGATAAAAACACAGAAACTATCTACTGGTCTGAATAATTATTTTACCAATTAAAAGCTACATGCCCTGTCGTATCGTACTGTAACGATACGCATGATAACCTTCATGCTGCATCTTGCTTTTCACCTCATTTCCCAATCATCATCACCTGTCCACTTTTATTTCGAAATTCATTTTAAATTCCAAATTAAATTCCAAATTCCATTTACAAATCTTCTTCAGTCCTTCCTCATCACTCATTTCATTCCATTCAATTCCTTTCCTAAGTTTGGTCGTGATCTCTCGACCCTAGCTTACAGGCACTCGCCTACAATATTATTTTACTAATTGTATTCACTACTACTAACTGTGTAACGCATGTTACACATTTAGTATGCATTGTGTTGTGTTCTTGAACTCTCTCTCTTTTCGCTGAGCATTTAATACCTTCCTTCATATTCATGTTGGGCCTACTCTAACTAGCTGGGTGAGTAGGACCCGACCCGACATTACAAGGTATACCAACATTTTACCTCTCCTATTTTTATTATTGACTAGCGATTTTTCCGCGGGTAAGTAATATAACATATAAACACAAAATATATATGTTTTTTAAGATCAATACCAACGAAATATATAATTTTGGTCAGTATAATTATCAATCAAGATAAAATTTGGAAGAAATAATTTTGAAAAAAATAAAATCTTTTGTTATAACAATTATTCAACATAACAAACCTTTCATATACAGTTTTATCGTTATAAAATTTAACAAATCGATTTGTTGTTACGTATAATAAACGTAATATATACTTATTATTAAGCATAATAATCATTGGTAATACCTTAGGGTAATACAAATAAAGTAATAGAAGATCCTAATCTAAGTTTTGTAACTAAGTCGCTTTCGCACCCAGTCGTCGCTCGCTCGCTTCGCTCGCTCGCTCATATGGTGGTCTATGTGTAACCATAACCTAACCTACCTTCTGTGACCAAGTCGCGTATCCAAACCAGTCGCTTTCGCACTCAGTCGTCGTTCGCTCGCTTCGCTCGCTCGCTCATATGATTGTCTATGTGTAACCATAACCTAACCTACCTTCTGTTACCAGTCGGTTTCGCATCCAGTCGTCGCTCGCTCGCTCACATGGTGGTCTATGTGTAACCATAACCTAACCTACCTTCTGTTACCAAGTCGCTTTCGCACCCAGTCGTCGCTCGCTCGCTTCGCTCGCTCGCTAATATGCTGGTCTATGTGTAACCATAACCTAACCTACCTTCTGGTACCAGTCGCTTTCGCACCCAGTCGTCGCTCGCTCGCTCATATGGTGGTCTGTGTGTAACCATAACCTAACCTACCTTCTGTTACCAGTCGCTTTTGCGCCCAGTCGTTGCTCGCTCGCTTCGCTCGCTCGCTCATATGGTGGTCTATGTCTAACCATAACCTAACCTACCTTTTGTTACCAAGTTGCGTATCCAAACCAGTCCCTATCGCTCCTAAGGTCGTCGCTCGCTCGATTGTCATAATCAATTTGATTGATTTAGATTTTTATTGATATATATTTTAAATAGTATTCGTTTTGATTGTTATGTTATGGCATGTATACTGAACGAGTTGTATTACAGGTGATGTTTAGTGTTCATAAACGTTATAATAAATGAGTTTATGGTTTTCGAATTGAAATATTTTATGAATATTATAGCTTTCAAGAATATAAACAGTAATAATTATATCAAGTAAACATTATATCTTTTGAACTTTATTGAAATGAAAATATATAATTTGTTATTATATCAAACAATACGCACCCTTTTTCCGCGAATTCGTCCTCGTAAATTATATAGCCTTTGTCACTTACAGACAAATTAGTTATCTACAAGAGAAAATTTTTGTAAATTTGTCTAGTAGTTTCGGAGCCTATTCACTACGAACAAACAAACAATCAATTTTTCATCTCGTAGTTTAACATGCATAATTACTTATATATATATGATAAATAAATAAATAACTAAACTTATAACAAGAAACTTATATCAATGTTGATAGTTCTTTGGTATACCATAGCAAAATTCAAAGCGCTTTACTTAAATATTAAGATTTTATTTAGAGGTAGAGCAAAACATTGTAGTTGGGCCATTATCGTGTTTTGCCTGGAACGTGATGCTGCGCTCCACTGCGCCCGGAGATGTGACTCCGGGAAATGAGGAAACTTCACATTTCGACATGAAATACTCGAAAACTTCGTACTTTGTACACGTACCCACCGATATTTTTAGTTTTGCGAATTCACTTCAGTTTTGTTATGAGCTAAGAGTTTTTAAAGTTATTGAGTATTCGGAAAGTTGTCTGTTGTTTGTCATTCTTGAAACCTGCAAGTGCAATGCTTGGCATAGCTTATATTTTACTAGCTGTTGCCCGCGGCTTCGCTCGCGTAATTTATAGCTTATGTCCTTCACAGTACCCTAACCTATGTATATGCAAAATGTCATGATGATTGGTTCAGTAGATAGGGCGTGAAAACGTAACAAACAAACTCACTTTCGCATTTATTATATAAGTAAGGATTAGGATAGTTACGATTAGGATAGTTAGTATTATAAATAAGTTAATATACGTCTAACAATAAACTCAAATCAATGTTGGTAGTTCATTGGTATGCAATAGCAGAATTCAAAGTATTTTATAAAAAATTAAGTTTTTATTTAGAGGAAGAGCCAAACATTGTAGTTGGGCCATATCGTGTTTTGCCTGGAACGTGATGCTGCGCTCCACTGCGCCCGGCGATGTGACTCCGGGAAATGAGGAAACTTCACATTTCTACATGAAATACTCGAAAACTTCGTACTTTGTGCACGTACCCACCGATATTTTTAGTTTTACAAATTCACTTTAGTTTTGTTATGAGCGAAGAGTTTTTAAAGTTATTAACTATTCGGTAAGTTGTCTGTTGTTTGTCATTCTTTATATCTGTAAGTGCAGTGCTTGGCATAGCTTATATTTTATTGGTACCAATAACTTATATATTATAGCGGATCCCGCTAAAGCAGTCCATCAGACACTCAGATATGAGAGAACTTATGTATAATATCATATTGTTTATTAAAAAGAGTGTGTGAGTTTCACGAGTGCCAATTCTAAGTGTTTAGATAAATAAAAAATAATCAATATATAGGACCTTTTATTACTCTATCTAACAATTATAAACGGAAACAATTCATAAAAAAACCGGCGAAGTGCGTGTCGGGCCACGCGCAGTGTAGGGTTCCGTAGTTGCGAATGACAACTTTGAGTTCACACTGTTCACACTCGCACCATACAGTTTAACGACCAAAAACATCTAACAATGAAAATTGAATGGAATTTTACATTTTCGAGTACATTTTATAAGTTGTTTGCCTATAACTTTTTAGTTTGTACTTAGTACTCAGCTCTGATAGTTTTCCTTTCAACTTCAGCATATATACTACTGCTGTAATTTGTTTTCACGTATCCATATACAACCGTTTAGCAGATAGAGGGGCGGGACACTTACCTCGAACAAAAATTTGCACTTTAAATTTAAATATTTCGGAAACGGATCCCTAAATCGAAAAATGGTCTTCTCAACCTCACAATGTTTTTTAATGACCTTAATGTTTCTTAATGAATGATACAAGCCCGTCGTCTTGGGTATTGTTAAATACAATACCCAACACGACGGGTTTGTATAGAAAAAAAAAATTACTTCCTCTTCACTTGTATGGGAGCTAACCTAAAAAAAATTTTTACCACTTTTTTGGCATGATAATTATACATACCCACATTAAATTACAGCTTTCTAATACTTTTATAGTCTCTGAGTAAAACCGCGGACGGACAGACAGACAGACATGGCGAAACTATAAGGGTTCTTAGTTTACTACGGAACCCTAAAAAGGTTTTAATCAAAATTATAACAGTCTAAATAAATCATTCACAACACTAACACCCTTAAAGGAACGTAATAAATAAAGTTACATCCAAAGCGTGCACATTTCACGTATATTTATACTCCGTTGTCGGAACGTGGAACATGTTTCCTGAAGAGGCGCCCGCGAGCGGCAGCGCATTTGTATAGTGAGACCTCTCGGCGTTTGCACCTACAGCCACTTGACATCGCGTCAAATGTCGACATCGACTTTTGTCATTTCTCTTCTATCTTGTTGTGAATATTACATCGACACTTTTGAGGGCTATTCATGCTTGTTTGCTTTTGATCACCTTTTAGTTGCATTTAGTGTAGCAAAGTTGAAATTTTATCTGTTGAAAATCACGGTACTTTTTATTTTTGGATAGTGAGACCCCTCGGCGTTTGCACCTACAGCTGCTTGACATTGCGTCAAATGTCGACATAGACTTTGTTGTTCCTCTTCTATCTTGTTGTGAATATTCTCTTGTTTGCTTTTGATCACCGTTTGCTTTAGTGTTTCAAAACATTAAAGTAATATCTGTTGAAAATCATGCTACATTCTTATTTGTAGGTGTAGTGAGACCTCTCGGCGTTTGCACCTACAGCGACTTGACACTGCGTCAAATGTCGACATCGACTTTTGTCATTCCTTTTCTATTTTGTTGTGAATATTACATTAACACTTTCCAGGACTATTTATCCTTGCTTGCACTAAACAACTTTTTACCAGATTGCGAAGCGCTAGCAAAGCAACTCCGTTTAAAATTGGGTAAAAAATATTTTGTACTACATTATAGTAAAGGCGTAAACTATGTAACGATGATACAAAAAATATAATAGAAATGGCATTTTGACATTCACCGCAAATAAAAGTCACTTTAACATCAATAAACTTATTACTGAAGGAAATAGTGCGCCTCAAGGTCGGAAGTCCGCAAATGTTGACTGGAGCCTGGAAAAAATGTCATTACCACAAAATTGTGCCTCATTTCTGGCTTCGTTTTATAACGCTGCTAATTAAGATGTTTTCCTTATAGTTGATAACATAAGGAAATGAGTGAACGAGTCCTTTTTAGGGTTCCGTAGTAAACAAGGAACCCTTATAGTTTCGCCATGACTGTCTGTCTGTCTGTCGGTCTGTCTGTCTGTCTGTCTGTCTGTCTGTCCGTCCGTCCGCGGTTTTACGCAGAGACTATAAGTACTAGAAAGCTGTAATTTGGTATGGGTATGTATACTTATATTAATCATGCCAGAAAAGTGGTAGAAAAAAATCTTGAATATTTTTTTTTTACGATAGCTACAAGTAAAGTGGGGGAGTAATTTTGTTTTCTCTATTTACCCATTGTGTGGGGTATCGTTAAATAGGTCTTTAAAAAATATTGTGGGGTTGAGAACATCATTTTTCGATTTAGGGATCCGTTTCCGAAATATTTGGTTTTAAAGTGCGAATTTTTGTTAGAGGTAAGTGTCCCCCCCCCCCCCCCCCCGTCTGCTAAACGGTTAAATATAGATTCGTAAAAAAAATTACAGCAGTAGTATATATATATATACTGAAGTTGAAAGGAAAACTATCAGAGCTGAGTACTACGTACAAACTAAAAAGTTATAGGCAACCACCTGTATATAAAATGTACTCGAAAATGTAAAATTTTATACAATTTTCATTGTTAGATGTTTTTGATCGTTAAACTGTGAGGTGCGAGTGTGAACAATGTGAACTCAAAATTGTCATTCGCAAGTACGGAACCCAACACTGCGCGTGGCCCGACACGCACTTGGCAGATTTTTTACTAACATACTTTTCTAGTGGTCAGAAAATATTGCGACGAACGTAACCTGGTACGTTTAATAAATTTAAAAAATTATGTAGGTATAATTTTAATTTTCCAATGTCCTTCTTTAAATCATGCGTAATATTTTTTTACACTTTGAGACCTGGTTATCTGTGCTATTGGTTTATTTTCCTTTTTGTGAGGAAGAGATTAATACTAAAAAAATCTATTTTATTATGGAGGCCGGTTTTTGAGGGTATGGACAGTTTTCCTATATCTTTGACTGATAATTAATATCATTTCAATATTATTTTTCAATTATAAAAAACTTTATCCATTACAAAAATTATAATGTTTTTTTTACTCTTTGTCTTAAAATAAGAAATTCCCCACACTGAAAGCTACTCTCCCAGCCCGCCTTCAAAGCGGATATTGAAACGGTTTGACTTTGGAAATTACTTGCTAACTTCGTGTCTTTGTTGTCTACCTCACCTTTATAACTGATTGAAAATCTACTGCCGACATTACCTTTAATAATTTTTATCTTCTTTTGATCGTATTTTATACTTTTTCTTAGGAAATTGCATGGTAACTTAGACGTTCTATTAGACCGAATTTACAGAGATGTTCTGTACCTGGTATTAAATAGGTAGGTTCTTTACAGTGACATTGGTGGTCGAAATAATATCATGTGTTGCCGTTGTAACAATTTACGGTTTAATAAAATAGAGTTATCAATCGAAACATTCTTTTTCGCTTTATCACTATGCCTACATCAAGAGACACATTCTTAACGTTTCATAAAGATAATTTGATTGATAATTTGACAAGCTCCGTGGCGCAGCGGTCAACGAGCCTGCCTGCGATACGGATGGTTCTGGGTTCGATCTCCGATCAGGTCAAGATGGAAAATTATCGTTTTCTGATTGACCTGGTTCTTGGATGTTTATCGTTTATATGTATAGTTGAGTTAGTATCCCATAACACAAGTCTCGAACTTACTTTGAGGCTAGCTCAATCTGTGTGATTTGTCCGTATACCTATGTTTATTTATTAATAATATTGATTACTAAATCGGTACATCCCCCTACTAGAAGTAACCTATTCGTTCTACACAAATATGACGTAAACCGTTCTTATATAAATAGTATTAACTTACAGAAGGAGCTAAAGTAGAAAGCGGACTAACTTCAAGAATACATGAGTGAATTCTCAAACAAAAGGTAGTTAACAAAATGAAAACAATATTGTTATCCGAGCCTGTTTGTATAGAGTTACCACGAGCCAATGACATAATTGAAATAGACAATAAATTGGAAATAGAAGTTTGAATGTTTTAAAATTTACTCTTTCGTTACTCCGGCTACAGAGTGCTTCTATAGCCGTATTGCTTAGTATGCCTTCACCGAATGATTTTATGTTTCTTTTTTTACAGTCAATCATATTGTGTATGATCATATCAGTCCACTCAATGGACGCCTATGGTGTGCTTATATGCGATACAGAATGTAAGATTACCTCTCTCAATAGTCATGTGATTAAATATGTAGCACTCAAGAGGTTTTATAATTTTTAAGGTCTCCTCTCCAGAATGTATCGATGTCAGTGGGATAAGCACATTTTTGCAGGCGTCAAAACAGGCAGGCTGGCTCTAAAGCGCTTGGACTTATGAGTTAGAGCGCATGCAAAAAGTTTGGTTATGTCAGATATGTTCTTCTTAGTTCTACTGATTTTTTAATTTTTACCTGGCATATTGTAATACAAAAATATTTACAATTAAAAAAAAAACAGTCGCCTGGCGCAAAATAATATGAATTAGTGAGCTCACAAAAAAAATCAAAGGCCAGCAGAGTTATGTTGTTGATCAGTGAGGGAGGAGATATTGTTAATTTATGAGAGAGAAAAGTGGCCAAGGAAACCGCTGATTTCTGGGAAACGAAAGAATGAATTGACATAAAAATAGCATACCGGCCCGAATTCAGCTTTACCAAAATAAATTGTAGGAAGAAAAGTTAAGTTTTTTAAGTAAGTAGGTAATTTATAGTAGGAATATAAATACAAGCTTAAGTATACAACTAGATTCGTTCACTTTACTGGACTATCGATTCAATTTGCTGATATCGTAGTATAAATAAAATACTACTTAACTAATGAAAAATATATTGATATTTAAACAATGCCAAAGTCAAAAGCGGTCGTGTATTGTTTAATGACATTCATATCTGTCAGTGCACTCGTCATTAATTCGCGAGTACAACACGTCTGCAGCTATATTTATTTTATGACCATTTTAATGGACATTCCGGTGTTGGTTATAGAAATTTGTCATGATATTCAAATATATCGATAAAGTCGTTTCATAACACAATCATAGTCAATACTCAAGTGGTTCTCTGTTATATTTCTAGTACGGAAAATGATTAGTACTTAATTTTTATAGGTATTTGTCGGAAAATCTGGTGCCACCCAAAAAAGATGTTCGTTTACTTTGCCCAATCATATTATAGCAGAGAAGTATAAAAAAACTTATGGCTGGAATACCTAAAACTAAACCTATGCTCGGATGCATTGCAGCTGAAAGTAAGCCACGAAATTCTGAATCAAGAGTATTTGAATAAAAGTAGTTTTGTCTCTGCTCGCTGCCCTTCCAATGCTTCGACAAACTTGCAGACCTTAAGGGAGTAATATATTGAAAAGTTTGTGGTCAAACCACGCGGTTTGGAGCCGCCGTAACGTCATAAGCGAAAGCGTTTTGTTATTTACCCTCCCCATCTATTGGTCTTTAATTTGATATTCGAATGACAACAGATATTCTCTTCAAGATTTCCTCATATTGGATACGTACACGACACTTCTGTGTATCTTTCTACAATATATTCTTATTGAAATAAAGAAATTAAATGTGGGAAAAATTACACGCGGGCAGGTTTTTTCCCACATCTAATTTCTTTATATAGTAAATGTTAAGCATATCAGGACATTTAAAACATTACCGTGGCTACAAATCTAACTGAAGAGCTAAGCATAAATAGTATTGTTTCGTCAATAGTAATAAATAACAATACATAAAAATTTGCTAACAGTCTAGATTTTACTTCAGAATAAATCGTCTTCAATCAACTTTAGGAGCTACTAATATAGCAGATCGAAAGGGAATGTACTAAAAAGTTGTTCGTCCCAGAACAGTGCGGGCGTCACCGGCGGCGTCACAGGCGGAAGCGTATTGTTCAACGCCACTCTAATCTGCAAGTGCGCTCGCTCGAAACATGCAAGTACAACACAGCTACTACTATTTATTATAATATGCCGATGTTAAGTAGCGGCAGGTTTAGTTACTGCTTGGATTGGTGACCACAAGTAGATTAGTTTGCTCAGTGCGATCACCCGAAACACGCGAGTACGAAACGTCTGAGGCTATAATTATTACATCAAATATATCAGTCAAAGTAAAATTTCACTTGGCTTTGCCTCGTGTCTGTCGCTCGTTTGACGTAATGTCTTCTATATCGCCCTTCCTTTACAATGTAATATATTTAAATTTATTGTTGACCCGGTGAACTCTATTCCAAAAATATTATCTTATTTTCTCATATTATAGTAGTTGTCATGCTAGCCAAATCCAAAAATTCAATGATCATAAAAGTAGATCTTGCGGTTGAACCGATTTGGCACGTAAAGCCGTTGGTCCCGGCTGTCATCGTTGATGGTTGTCGTTAAGCTATGTCAGATGCCTTAAGGCAGCTTGAAAAATCTGACACCAGTGTTGGCCACTTACACATACGAAAAACAAACAAACAACCGATTACGAAACGTCTGAGGCTATAATTATTACATCAAATAGATCAGTCAAAGTAAAATTAGCTACAACTCGTCATTCAATGTAAGCCATGTCTGGCTTCACTGAGCGTGGTATTCAGAAACGAAAGCAAAAAAATCATAAGGCACGTTGAACACGTTCAACTCTTGGTCGCCGTGTATATGTATCGATTTAATAAGTTCGATATACGCAAAACTTTCATTAATCTTATAATTGGTTCTAACATTATAAGGTTATAAAAAATTGTAAAACTTTTTTTAAGATCGCTGTTGGTGTAACAATAAATAAAATAATAAGATGGTAGTTAGGTTGTATGTATGGTGGTAGGAGTTTAGGTGGTAGTCGTTAAGTCATATCAAATGCCTTTGGCTCGAAATTTGTACTACAAATATCAGGACCACCCAGTTTTTACACACCTCAGTCTCGGAAGCATTCCAGCTAAAGTTGCAATTGGAAACACGCTTGCACGATAAAGGTACCAACTAGTAGATCAAGAGGGAATATACTAAAAAGTTGGTGCGAGCGACGCCGGCGTCACAGGCGGAAGCGTATTGTTCGACAGCTCTTATCTGCCTGTACGCTCGCCCGAAATACGCGAGTGCGAAAACGTCTGGGGCTATATTTATTACTTCAGATAGATGAGAGTGTAGACAGACGCTTCGTCATCTAAGCTTTTAATTAAGACTAAAAAACTGTGTCAGGGGTATGTACATTGCTGTAAATTAAGATTTCGATTTCTAAACAGCACCCGAGTTTCGAGATTGTAAATTTATTTATCAATGTCAGTAGTTTTGCGTACCCATATAACGATGTAACGTCTAGCAAAGTTGTCTGAGAGTTCGGTTTATATATCCTATTAATTTCGAGTACTTACCTAAGCAGCTACGAAGCTATATCACTACATAGTATTTATTATCTTTGGTAATATATTAACAAGAAGTATTTTCATGTTCTTCATTGTCTGAAAGGAAAATTAATGCTCCTATTTCCGCACAGATCGAAAAGCCGATTAAGGAAATTTGCGAAAATCTGATAACTCATCACTATTACCCTTCCGTCTCTCCACCTACACTCCCACCGTATCGCTAAACATAACCTTTAGGTGTCGGGACACTAGGTTTTGTCTCCCCCGCAAGAGATAAAGACGTGCTTTGTATGTTTATTCTATATACAGATATTAAACGAAGTAGACCTGTGGTTTCGACCACAAAACTGTGCAATATTTTGTTGCTAAACTGTCAATTTATTTAAATTGTATACATGTAAAACCACTAAAATCTGCATAACTATGCGTAAGCTGCAACTGAAAAAAAAAACTGGCAGTATTCCAAACGGGGCGAGCACGCATAGGTAGATGAACTACTTTAAAACTGCACCTCCCTACCTTTCAATCACAAAAGAGCGTTGATCTAGAGTACTCGTTCAATAATAGACTATGAATTTGTAATACTATTTCTGTAGTTTGACGTTGCCAGAGGGGGGAAGGGTGATGAGAGCAGCAGGAGGGGTATGTAGCGTCTGAAAGCGTAAGATATTATTGCCAAAATAATAACGTAGAGTAGACAACGCCACGTCTTGCCTCGTAGGGTTACCGCTTCACGTCATATATACTTACGGAAAAGGTAAACAGAAATGGCCTTAATATTTTAAGTCGACGCGGAAATCTGAGCGAGAAACAATTTTGTGGGAATTCGTCATGTTATAATAAAGTTGAGTGTTGGCTCTGAATAATACAATATACAATAGGAAGATTGAAATTTAGACAGTGTTTGATTGTGGATTGGTAATGTCTAATTATATGTATTGTAAATAGGTAATGATGTAGTGTAAATAGGTACCAAATTGGAACATTATAATTGTGACAGTTTGAAAGCTTATATTTTAAATTGGTTGTATTGTAAATAGGAAGACACTCTACACAGTGTTAAAGCTTTTTATTCGCACATTTATATTCTGTATGCTATATTATCAGTGTATGTGTATATTTGTATTTATTTATTTATGTGATATTATTTATGTATATATAATAATTTAAATATTTATGTTCATGCTATCTTGTTTCTTGCCTATGTCCAGCAGTGGACGATTATAGGCTGATGATGATGATGATGCTATCTTGTTTCTCTTTCTTATTGCACCGTACCAAGTATATTTTCTTTCATTTTTTTCAATTACCCAAAGGTAGCCTGGAAGAGATTTCTGTGCGATAAGGCCGCCTTTTGTACATTTTTCTTCCTACACATATTGTTTAATTCTTGTAATCTGTATTGTTATTAATGTGCAATCAAGTGTAATAAATAAATAAAGTAAAATAAATAAATTGGTAATAAGGAAGTATAAATTGGAAATTGTAAATAGGAACGTAGTACAAATAACATAGCTTTAATGCTTCTAATTTTGAAATTGGAATTGAAAGAACCCATTTTAATTAAATTTCTCAGGCAATTATCCTGATTTATCTAGAAAATACTAAAAAATACTTTTAGATAGACAAACTTTTCAGTTACTATTCGTACGATTAATTTGTTCAAAATTGTCTTTGTAAAATCCACTTAAAAGTACCCAAGCATTGAATTTTGTTTGAAATAAATGAATAAATTGATATGAAGTTTAATTAACAATTTTATTTTTCTGTTTCAGATTGCAAGTGCAGAACAACTGGAGATGTAAGTTTTTTTTTTCAACTCACCTACATTAGTGTCATTGAATACAAGCAAAGTAGACTGGACGATCGCTATTAAGAAGATAGACTACTTACCTGTAAATTTTCATACAAAAAGCGATAACGCTTCCCACCCCTGAAACATAGTCCAAATTCAATATTTTTTTTACACATCTTCTATATATATAAAACAAAGACGGGTTTGTTACAACACTTATAACTCGAGATCTGCTGAACCAATTTTCATGGTTATTGATTCGTTGGATTTGTCTCCGCCCTTGTTAAAAACAATGAAAACTCGATATGTGTAATGAATACTTAATCATTGACTGTTAGGTGGTACGAAGTTCGCCGGGTCAGCTAGTTATTGATAAATTGTAGAAGAAGGGCTGTACGTTTTGATATTTAAGATATATTGCTAACAACAAAAGTTATGAACATCTAAGTAAATATCCATATTTTTTACATAAAAATACCCGGGGCATTTTAATTTATTTAAATTAATCTAAACAGAATCTATAAATAAGAAAAACAGTTAGCCCTAGATTAAGGTATGCTAAATCGAATGACACCAAAATTTCCTCATTTCGTAAAAGTTTAGGGGGGAAGAAGAGTTATCGCTTTTAGTTTGAAAATTACAGGTAGTCGATCCTCTTAAGACCCGGACTACAAGATTTCATACAAATTTCATTAATCCCGAGAGCTCGTAAAGAATTTTTTAAATTTAATAAGCCACTATGCTACGCACGATGTGTCAAATCTTCTACATTCAATAAGTTTTCTAGTCAAATACTTCAATTTGGAATTGCTAATGAACCCGATAAAATAAGCATTTGAACTAGACTAGGAGATTTTGTTCTTTTGTTCATTAAGTGTTTTTTTGTTTTTGTGTGAAATCCGCGGATAAATTTTCTGCTCACTGCAGTTTGCCGCTATTTATTTTTAACAAAATATTTATACATAATCATAATTTTTTTGCATGGAATACTCGTACATTTCATATAATAAATTAAAAGGTGGTCAGTAATGTTAATATGGGTAATATAATAAGCCAGCTTGCAGATGCACAATTTATTAATTTTCAAAAAAAACTATATTCGTTCATTACTATACAATTTCAATCAATATAAAAAAAAATTACTCTACTATTTTACTTAAGATGAAAACATTGAGTGTATCACGGCCGGTATTAGACATTATAAACTCGGACTACTAAAAGCACTTGGCTTCGCCTCGTGTCTGTCGCTCGTTTGACGAAATGTCTTCTATATCGCCCTTCCTTCACAATGTAATATATTTAAATTTATTGTTGACCCGGTGAACTCTATTCCAAAAATATTATCTTATTTTCTCATATTATAGTAGTTGTCATTCTAGCCAAATCCAAAAATTCAATGATCATAAAAGTAGATCTTGTGGTTGAACCGATTTCGTGTGTAAAATTGTGTTACTAACACGTCAATAAAAAAAAACTGCTCAAAATAACTGTACTGGGATATTTTCAATCACAAACAGAAGGACGGAACTCCATATACCTAAAGTTATTTAGTGATCTACACCATGTACTTATTCGATTAGTCGATTAAAGCATAAACATAAAAAATAATCCATTTATGATTAAACCAAACAAAATGAATCCAATTTAGAATTATTATAAAATTTTGAATATAATAGTTGTAAGGACTCTGTGAGAATAATTATTTTGTGAATTTTAGGGTTAAAGACAATCTCAACTCAAACCCATCTTCTGCGAACTTCAATTGATTCGTCACAAAAGTTGAAAATCGTTCAAAACCGTTTATTTTAGGCTTATATTTTATTGAGGTTGCTCTCGAGTGGAACTTCTCAACAGTTATTGAAAGTTACCATAGCGGGTCCTTTTCATAAATCTATTCTCCAGTCCTTCATCTGAGATCAAGATCTGATTATTGCGAAATATTTGTTGAACTTTTGCACGACTTAAATTTGAACAATAAAATGTCTGGCCTGGAATTAAGACGTTTATTTTACATAATTTAAACGTTAGAAATTTTACGCATTATTCAAGTTACCGAACGATACGCACCAACTTTTTATTTGTTTACAAATTTTGTCCAGATTTGCGATTGTAAGTTTTGGTGTTACATATCCCATTGTTTTGTATTCTGTTGTACTATTGCATATTTACAAATACCTTCCAGGACAAAATTTTGACTAGATCTAAATTAATCTTTCTTGAGACATTGATTCCCTGGTGGCGAAATTTGACAATTTCCATATTCAAATTTCAATGCAATGTCACTAAAGCGGGTTCTTAACTAGGTTACTTAGTTGATCACTGTTTAATCAAGTTACAAAATAAGACATAGAGACTAGTTACAAGAAGGCTAACTGACCGATAACATTGAAGAAGATACGTGCAGTATGTTCATATTGTTAGCAGGTTGTCGGTTTGACTATGAGCTAAACCATTGTAACCTAACTTTTTTCATATGTAATGAAACGAAATATCTAACTGCATTTACCAAAAAAAAAATATAAGTCATGCTCTCCTGCCGTTCAATCAGTTCCCATTTCGTCCACTGTTGTGATCTTCAATATTTATATTTCAAAAACTTATAACATAATTATGATATTCACAAAAAAAGTCAAACACAAACCTAAAAGACATCATGATTAAACGCTGAGTATTGTCCAGCAGTTTATCGTGACAAACCGTGCCATCTTCTTCACCTTTAATTTGTCGTCATTTTCCTACGCTGACACCATTCTCATGATTGTATATCTTGAAAACTACAAAGTTAGACACTATTTTTAGTGAAAAACGTCTGACACAGCTCTGATCGACGTCTAATTTAAACACTGCGTATTGTCCAGCAGTTTATCGTGACATGCCGTGCCGTCACTTTCAATATGTCGTATTTTTCCCGCGTTTACAATATTCTCATAATTGTTTATCTTAAAAACTACAAAAATTAGGCACTATTTTATAGAAAAAAGTCTGAAGCAGCCCTGATCGACGTCAAATTTAAACGCCCGGTATCGTCCAGCAGTTAATCGCTAAACAGGTGCGCATGACGTGCCGTGCCCTCGCGTTCAATTTATCGTCCTTATTCCGCGCTGAGACCGTTGTGACCGATAATAATCGCTCACGATAATTGCATGTGAGCGCATTAGCCGTGCGTAATTTTAGAATTTCTAGTTGATTTATGTCGTGCGGATTTTCGTTTGGACTTCTCACCTGTAAATTGGAATTTATTATAATTGAATAACGTGTATTATGCAATGGGATATATAAAGCACGGGTAAATGTTTTGTATTGTAGGAAACGTTATAGTTGGCCTACTAGAAGTGACTTAGTATAAACAGGTAGGTGTGTAGTGATAGTCCAATCTAAAACTGAATGCTTCTCATTAAATATTTTCAAATTATATGACGAGCTCCGTGGCGCAGCGGTCAACACGCCTGCCTGCGATACGGATGGTCCCGGGGTCGATTCCCGGTCAGGTCAAGATAGAAAATTATCTTTTTCAGATTGACCTGGGTCTTGGATGTTTATCTCTATATGTATCTATTATAAAAATATAGTATCGTTGAGTTAGTATCCCATAAGTCTCGAACTTACTTTGGGGCTAGCTCAATCTGTGTGATTTCTCCGTATATATTTATTTATTATTTATTTATTTATATATAATTTACACACAGGATCGGGACAGATGGCGGAAACGAAGAGAAGCCTATGCCAAGCAGTGGGCGGATGATGGGCTGAGATGATGATGATGATATATAATGCAAAAATGACATTTATTTCCATGGATTTAACATCAAAAATGAACATACAAATACGCCTTCGCGGTTCATATTAGTTACAATATATTTATCCTAATCTATTGCTGTAGATCGATTTGATTCTCTGAATTTGATAATACTTGTGTTTAGTAAGTTTATTATCACAAAGTTTAGAGCTAGCTCAAAGTTAACGAATATTTAGCAAGTTCGCACTTCTGACGCTCATCACTTGTTAGTGTTACGTCTTATCCGACTCGTGCAGTTGTGTTGACTTTTCAATAATATACTCTTGAAACACATAAGTAAAGATATCGCATACACAATGCTTGTTTATCATAAGAAAATAAGCTTGATGGCTTCAGTTATTATATTTCCGAAAAAATTGACCATGCGATTTCGTGTTTTTACGTTTATCCAAAACTCTACTTAGTTTTAATCTAAAACTACTACTCTACCTTCGCCTACTACCCATTCCCTGATTTTGACCAAATTGATCAAACTAGAAGGAGGGTAATAAATTTTCGCACTTATGTATATATAAGTATGTTGGGTCGGCTCCCTAGTTGCATACTGTAGCCTAAAGAGCTTGATCGATTTTGATGTGTGAGGTGTCACTAGATTCGAATTCTTCCCGAAGCATCATATATATGACGACCGCAAAAAAAAATATGGCGGATGCAAACCTTCCAAACGGCAGTAGGGTTTTTTATTTTATGAAATAATAAATTGCTATTGATACCACTATTTGTTCACCATTTCTCCACTTAACTTATGTGAAAGGTGTCTGTTACCTATTTTCTAGATAATACCTAAAAAAAATTTTACTTCACGGTTCATAAACTGCATGTTACGAACTACACTTTGAATGGCATTTCCTCCCACATGCCCATCGGAATTTGAACATTCTAACCGGTGACGTCACAGTTGACGCGCCCCATTCCCGACTTCCCGGCTTGTCAGACACAAAATGGAGCGGAGGCAGAACCTTTTGTACTTGTAGGCTTTGTGTGCAAAGTAAGCTTCCTACCGACGCATCTGCGCGATGATGAAACTTGCCAGACAGCTTTTAAGCTCGCTTTATGTCTCGAATTAAAACTTTACAGGAGGAAATTAAACGTCGGAAAAATGTCGCTTGTCGCGTGCTGCACTTGCGGTGTGTCGCGTCGTGACGGCTCTGATTCTTTGTTTGTGTGCCAAACACGAAAGATGGAAGCAAAGGTGTGAAATATCAGGACAAAGTACCTATATGCTTTTATTTTATACTAAAGAAAACAATATAAGAAAAGCTGTATTCTATTTTTAAATAAAAATTCAATCTTCTTAGCATATTAGAGGGTTATAATATTACAAATCTATATGACATTATGCTTCAAAATATAACTCCAAAAAACATTTATCGCTAACCACGCTCTTTACTTCCTTTAAAAAGTGATCAAGAGAAAAATATTAAAATTGAGAAATTTTTGAGAATAGTCACGTTTTAGGTAAAAATATTAGTCTACTACATACTTAAAAACGTTTAAATATGTGTAACAAAACGCTTGAAAACTCCAAGAAACATATATTAAAAAACCCGCTTCGAAGAGAGTGCTTTCTTTGACGCAAAGAACTCCTAATAAAAAGTTATCGAGAGAAACGTAGAAGCGAGAAAATTTCATCCTGAAAACAGTCAAATATACTCGAAGTAGGTCATTATATAAGTCTATTTTTTATACCAACAAATAAATAAATAAATATATACGGACAAATCACACAGATTGAGCTGGTCTCAAAGTAAGTTCGAGACTTGTATTAACAAACGCATAAATATGAGTGACAAAACGCTTTAAAATATAACTCCAAGAAACACTTATCGATAAAGCCGCTTCTTAGAAACTGCTGTCTTTGACGCAAAGAACTCCTAATAAAAAAGTGATCAAGAAAAAAAGGTGGTATTGAAAATATCTCAGCCTGAAAACAGTCAAATATACTCGTATTAGGTCAATATATAACTCTATTTTTATATACTAAAACACGTAAGTATAAATATAAGTGACAAAACGCTTTTAAAATATAACTCCAAGAAACACTTATCGATAAAACCGCTTCTTAGAAACTGCTGTCTTTGACGCAAAAAACTCCTAAAAAAAGGGATCGAGGAAAAAGGTGGTATTGAGAAAATCTCACCCTGAATACAGTTAAATATACTCGTATGAGGTCAATAAATAACTCTATTTTTATATACTAAAACACGTAAATATAAATATAAGTGACAAAACGCTTTTAAAATGTTACTCCAAGAAACACTTATCGATAAAGCCGCTTCTTAGAAACTGCTGTCTTTGACGCAAAGAACTCCTAAAAAAAGAGATCGAGTAAAAAGGTGGTATTGAGAAAATCTCACCCTGAAAACACTTAAATATACTCGTATTAGGTCAATAAATAACTCTATTTTTATATACTAAAACACGTAAGTATAAATATAAGTGACAAAACGCTTTTAAAATATAACTCCAAGAAACACTTATTGATAAAGCCGCTTCTTAGAAACTGCTGTCTTTGACGCAAAGAACTCCTAATAAAAAAGTGATCGAGAAAAAAAGTGGTGTCGAGAAAATCTCAGCCTGAAAACAGTCGCAGAGAAGCTAAGCGATTTGTCGTGTCGCGGTCAATCGCACTTAGCCTCTTCAAGTTGCAGACTCGAATAACTTCTAAACTTTTTTCTAATTCGACTTTTCCGCGACCTTCGCTGTTCACGCAATGTGTGGTCTTTTAGAATAAAGTTTTAGGAACAGTCGACACAGTTCAGTTTCTGAAATCACAAATAGTTTTAGTATCTCTGATTTTTTATTTTTACTTTAAAAAATAAATAGTTTCAATCAAAAATAAGTAATATTAAAGAAACAATAACTTTAAAACTACCTACTTATTAACAAACTTAGAGCAAGTATAAAAATATACCAATATAAAAATATAATTTTTACAATTTTAACAATCCCTTCACATGCTGGCTTTGGCCCTTTTTTCAATACATTTGCTAATAATACTGTTATTATGACATTGAAATTAGTATCATAATCATGTATTTATGATACTAGTGCTTTTTACTTTATACCAATCACAACCGCTCAATAGCCCAATGCCACAGATGCAAAATTTAAAGTTTTTCATAGAATCTGGGCAAAGAGTTTGAAGTTCAGCATGAAAATTTATTTACTGATTATATTATAAATGTACCTGATTATTATAAATGTATTTTAACAAACTGCTTTAGTTCCTTACTTTTATAAATTCCTTATTTGCTGAACTGCAATCTTGTTTTAGTTTATGGTAATCGCAAATGTATTAAAAAACGTCGTATGATACTCTTCCGGTAAGCTGTATATTATAGTCGTCGGTTTATTATAAGCACCCGGCTTCGCCTCGTGCCTATAAACACCTTGACTATAATATCCAGCTTACCGTATTAGTATCATAATGTACTATTTTATGTAAAATAATACACTTGAGTAGCGCCTCGTCAACTAAATATTAAAATTTATCAGAAGACCGGACCGATTGAAAAACACACTCAAGGTAAGTCCTTTGTATGGTATGTTCAAGATTTTTTTTGCGTTCGAAGATTTGAAACACTAACAGAAAAAATCTATTCAAGTATATCCTATCAAACTCAAACCGTCATGTCAATGATGTTGTATCAGTAAAATCAGTGATTGTAACCTCGCATTTAAAAAAGATTAATTACCTATATTTACTTACGGAAATCTACTAATCTTAATCAACAACTGGAAATTGTATACCGTTCAAAGCGCCACAAGTCGAATATAACAAAAACAAATGAGCGAGCGATGTGTAACTATCCATCCACGCACCACATAAAGTGTCCCATTTCCCAATGAATCGCCATTAAGCTCGTCTTACTGTCGTGGTGGAAACGAGGTGAAGAGTGTTATAAATAGGTGAAAAGGACGCGCCACACTCGTGTTTCGGCAATGGGGTCTCGTTACGTGAAGAAAAATTTGTTAGAAACGCGACTCCTTGAGTGACAGAACAATAGGTTTAATCTTCACATAGAAGAATGACGGTGGAATAGAACGCCGGCGCTTTTAATAAGAAAACGTCAAGTTTTTCCTTCCCGCCAACCGATGGATGGCACGAGATATGTTTAAAGATTGTTTAGGCGTTTCAGGGAATTTTATATAAATTTATATATTTAGGGTTACGACTATAGAAACTGCTTGTACTTTTTATTTTCCAGTTTTGATTGTATTAAAAAATATATAAAAGAATTGATAAAGACCAAGGTCGCATTTTGCAGGAAGACGCTGGATGCTGTCCGCTTCCAACAGGTCGTTTTGGAAATACTTAAGTAAGGCCTATGTCCAGCAGTGGACTTTTTGCGGCTTAGGTAATGATAATGATGATGATTAACAAAATACATTTTCATCAATTTGATGAACTTAAAACGGAATAATATTTGTTTAGGTTCTAGCGGCATATTTATATTTTATTTTAATCAAAACTTTCTGAATGATCCCATATAAGTTTCATCGTAATGGATTCAGTAGTTTGAAGTCGATATTTTATCTGATTTGACCAAATGCTGATTGAACCAAATGATTATTAGGACAAGTTTTTATTACGAGTTGATTAGGTCTGAAAATTTGTTGATTGAGTAAAAAATTCAAGCAACAAATTTTGTGTGACAACATTGAGTGATGATGATGATGATGAATTTTCAATCAGCCGATCAACTCGTAGCTATTACTTTATTGCATTTTATTCCTATTTACATGAGCACCACGCAACATTTCAGATTAATCGTCCATACGGTATACCATGTACTTTTATTGTTGTTGTCACAAGTTATTTTAAAATCTGTTTTTAGAAATATTTCTGATTTCGTACACCGGAACTTTGCTCAAACATTGCAAAATTTGCTTACAGGCAGGATACCGGAAGACGGGAACAAATAAAACTAAAAAAGTTTGCGATAAAAGTGTAATAAAATACATTGCGTTAAAACAAACAAGAGATCTAAAGCAAACTGAATAATATCAATGTTACCTTTCTGCTATATGACGGCCGCCAGAGATAAAATGTAGTCTGTATTTAATTGACGGAAAACTGAACTTCCTTATTAGGATTGTCTGACCACCACTAAAGGCCACAAAAAGCAAATATATTTTCTCCCCTTAACTACGATTGCTCGTGGGGTAATTATGTGATACTAACAAAATAAAATATTTTTTTTTATTATTTTACTGCAATTAGGTAGGTATTATTTTTTTAATACTACTAACTGGCAAATCCTGGATGCGTCCGTCCAAGTCTTAATTATTTATATAAACCTTACTAGAGCATTGTTACAAGTTAATATAAACCGCATAAAATCATCTTAATACACCCCATCATCATCATCATCATCATCATCATCAGGTCTTTCTAGTCTCCACTGCAGGAGCACGACCCTCTCTGTACTACCAGAGCCATATATTAGCTTGAGTAGTCAGAGGATTTGGCCTACACTCAATATTACCCTTTACTGATATACCTTTAAATAGACAGATATACCTTCAATGTATACTGTGTATTGTCAAAATGTATTCTGTATTTAATTGTAGGGAAGCTGAACTTTCCTCGTTAGGATTGTTTGACCCTCTCCGGCGGCCACAAAATGCAAATTTATTTTCTTCCCTTACCTTTAATTGCACGTGGCGCAATTATGTGGTAGTAACAAATACAATTCATTTATTTTCCTGCCAGTTAGTTTTGTTTTATCAGTACTTAGCGGCTCACCTTGGATACGCTCAAACAATAATTTTCACATAGGTAAACCTTCTTAGAAGAATCTACATGTTAAACCGCATCAAAGCTATCTTAGTAATCCCCAATATTACCCTCTACTGACAGACATACGTACGCGGTTGACTTAAATTTATATTGTGTATTGTAAAAATGTAGTCTGTATTTAATTGTAGGGAAGCTGAACTTTCCTCATTAGGATTGTTTGACCCTCTCCAGCGGCCACAAAATGCAAATTTATTTTCTCTCCTTATTTCCACTGACTCGTTATGCAATTATGTGGTAGTAGTAAAAACAATGTTCCCGCCTGTTGGCTTTAATTTATTAGTACTAACTAGTCCCTCAACCTCGTATCATCCAGATTATTATAGTAACACATAGAGCATTGTTAGTAATAACAGCATTTAAAACCAACTTAGTCACTCCAAAGATTACTGTATCCAGACAGACAGATATACGCGGAAGACTTCAATTTATACTTTTTATTGTCAAAATGTAGTCTGTATTTAATTGCATGGTAGTTAAACTTTTCTAATTAGAATTATTTGACTCTTGCCAATGGCCACAAAATTCAAATTTAGTTTTTCCCCGTATCATCAAATGCTCGTGGTGCAAATATATTGTAGGTGCACACACGATTATTTTAATATTGGCCCAAGCTGGTGGAACCTAGTACATACACAAATAATAAATGTAAATAAACCTACCCAGAGCAATATGTACTCTACAGTAAATCCGCATTAAAAACTATTTTAGCACTTTCAAAGATCACTCTGAAGAGACAGACAGATATAGGTACGCGGAGGGCTTAAATTTATATGTTATTGTTATAATCTAGCCTGCATTTAATTGTAGAGTAAGTACCTAAACTTTCCTCATTAGCATGGTTTGACCTTCTCCCGCAGTCACAAAATGTATTCAATATCCTTGTCTTCACTTGCGTACCGTGCATATTATTATATAATATTATATATGTATAGTAGTAGCAAATATAATAATGTTATGTAACGCCAATTAGTTTTGTTTTTACACGAGTGATGTACCAACCAAGAAGAATGATACTTAATGTTTTTCCTGCGAATTTATTTAAGTATGTTTATTCCATTATGACCTCATATGGCCTCAGTGTTGTGTAAGGTGTCATTTTTATTCTTCCCCAAAGTGTCTCATTCATAGAAACACTATGTAAAATAAAATATTTTTTGCTGGCGAAATATGATAGCGGCATTTTTGGCTAGGTGTAGCCTGTAGGTGGTAATCGTTTCGTTCAGTAGATATCCTAATTTATACTTCGCCACTTCTTCACAAACTTTTCTATTTCGTGTTTTCGACCATTATTTTACAATTACTTTACAATTTTACAACAGTACATCAAAATAAACAGAATACCAGTTGAGAGCAGAGCTAGGTGACTGCGTATCACTCGGTATCACGCAAACAAGCGCTTGGCAGAACATTTGTTATGGCCGTTCTTTGTAAGCGTTTCGCTTTGTGATTCCCGGGAACATAGCGTGAAAATTTTGACAAGTAGAATTTGTTTTGCAAGGGGAAATAAACATCTCGACATTGTTACCACTCGCTAATATACCACCTTATTTTAGCCGTTATTTCCAAGTAATAAGATTCAATTTGGAAACATATTGTGCCATATCGATCGTATTTAATTTGCTCGCAGAGGCTGTACGGATTTACGTATGCGAAAACCGCGTCTGCGGGATATTATTTTCTAATATTGCTTCGCGCAGTTAAGCGTTCGAGCTTATTTATGTTGCCTTATTTTCAATCTTTCGTTCCATTTGCAAAGAAATACAATAAAGCAGCTGCTTTACCTCAGATTTTATAATATGATATGTAAATGGTATGAAAAAGGCAATAGGGTTTTTATTTTTTTATATATCCCTTAGTTAATTTTTTTTGTATATTTTTCAATTTGCAAATAAAAATATGACATACACTAAAAATAATATTACATCCGTACCAAGTTGCTATAATATACATAAGTTTATAATCAGGTTCTAGCTCCGATAATAACGATATAGATATGACAAGCAATACACAAATAACTTACTTAATTATATTAAAGAAAGAAATAAAAAACACTCAAAACCTCGTATTATATTGGATACCTAGAGAATACCGTCGTTAACTAACGATTCTTAATTAACCTTTGGATGTCTCGTTAGCAGTCATTTTGTTAAGCTAGAAAGATCTTGTTAGAAATCTTGTAATAAATCTTACAGAACTACAAGAAATATATATATTTTTTTTAGTTTTGTTTATTTCAGTCTATAAATAAAAATTATTTTATTTCGACGGCTTCTTTGATGCAATGGTTAATACGACAGCCTGCTACACGAAAACACTGAGTTCGACACCTCAAGCGGGAAAACACCTCCTTTTTGCTGGTACTTGTTCACGGTTTTAGAGCTACCCAAAATATAGTGTCATACTATAAAATATAATCAAAGGTATCATAATAGTGGACCCTGTGCTCTCACGTATCAGAGCATACACAGCTTAGGATGCAACCAATAAAATATTAGAGAAGAATAATGAATATTCTATTTTATGCTTATTTATTACCCGATGCAGTCAGTGAATTTGGCCTTCACTCTCTACGCTCGCCAAACAGGTCTGGAGAGATCTCTATGATGTTTATAAGTTTTGTTTAGCTTTTGTTGCCTAAGCCACCTTCTACAACATCCACAGGAAGACTTGGATTGATCCTATTCTAGTCTGAATAAATGTAATAAACCTAAACTCTGTATATACCGCAAGTTGTACCGTATGTTTTGTATCTACGTTTACCAATATTCGTATTAAGGGGAACAATGCAACCCGGACACATCATAGGCTGAGGTCACAAAATAGGAAAAGTGCAAGGTTTAACTTCTTTCAACTTGGTTTCGCGCATTGTTACTCATCATCATTTCGTGTAGATGACACGGTCAGTCGACCATCTACACCCTGGTGTAAGAGTTGTTTAGAACCCCCTCTATGCCTCTGACGTTATGTTCCGTTCCATATGTTACTGGAGAGGCACAACTTTCAATGGAAGCATTCCGTTAAAGGATGTTGAATATTCAAACGAAATCATATTATTTCGATGACAAATTTGCCAAATCCTAACGTTTCATTGATCTTATGGCACCACAGATGGTGCGAATCGGCACTATGCTCATATCTCATCATATTTCTGGCTGCATCCCCAGCCTTGATGCTTTGAAACCCGGAGTCTGCTTTATTCACGCGGCTCATGAAGGTGTTCATTTTATTTATTTTGTTCTTGTAAATCAAATAACGTTAAAACGCAAGGTGCACTTTGGAATTAACAAAGATGACTTAACCAATCAAAATCAAAAGACTGCGAGTCTGTTTATTTAAACAATTGATTACTTGGTTGGAATATAAACTCTGTGAAAAACGGGTCTCCCTAGATACAGATTATTAAAAATTGAATTGAAGAGTCTCTGCTCATGTGTAATATTTTTGTTTAAAAAAATAATTTGACTATAAATTGTTTCCATATCGTGAGATTTTCCTTGCAGACGGTGAAATCAAGCGAAAAAGAGAGAAGGGACTGCTTCTTACAAGTTTCTTTATTTTTGAGCAATTCCTAGTTTAAATGGAAGCAATAAATTTTGCAAGCTCTTTTCTGTCCCGTTTATGTTTTGTGGCGAGGCTCGCACGGTAATACATCATAGCGTGTGCGGTCCATCGATCATAATTTGCCTCGAACGCCTCACGCCGTGGATAGCCATACTTCAATCTGCTTCCTTTTTGCTCAATCCCGGATTTATTTTTATAAAAGGAGTTGTATCGCCAAAATGCGTAAGGCTTTTTGAAATTTATACCAAAAATATTTTTCCAACTTCGTGGAAAATTATATTTGGACATTTGTGGACATGTTCTGGATTTTTCTGTTAAAGCACTAGCACAACCTATAATGCACAATATTCTTTTACTGTAAATATGCAGGTACCTTGATAGAATATCACACCTTACAATATACTTACATCATATTTATTATCCATGTATACTTTTCCACATTTCTTTCCACGGTACTGCTGTAAGTGCTTTCTCCATGTTCTACTTATGAAATTTGCACAAATCGTCACTTTATAGCGTCCTCTGTCAGCCTTTTCTTCTACATCTACCTTCGAAATACTATTAGGTGGCGACATCAATCAGTACAACATTTCAATGTACAAAATAAATATCATGTTGACCGTTACCTGCTTTGATGCGGCCGTGCAAATAACCTTTCACATATATTAGTATTAATTACTATTCAAACGATAAACCTACTTATTTCTGTGATCATATGCATAATGGAGTAATTAGCGTTAAATTGATTGGCTTTAAAATCGCACGCGGGTAAAGTGCAGCGCACAAATTAATGATGCTCCAGCGTCAATGCGTGTTAGTGAAACTGATAACATGCGAAATCATCGCATAGGCGATTGTTCTAAATGATTACTGGTTTATTTACGCTTTGCACGTTTCAATGGAACGGTAAATTCGTTACTATACAGAATTATAAGCAAGGAATAAATAGTTGTTTTGTCTTTTAATTTCAATAAATTCCTTTCCATTTGCACCAATTCACTATCACAATGAAAACATCACCCCGGACGTCTTTTTTTCACATGGTTTAAGGTTTTATATTTGCATTATTTTGTACGCGTACAACACCGAAGAAAAATCTCAAAAGTCAAGCTTTTCTTCATTTAACAAAACTTTTTGTAAATTTCGTTCCGATTGTACATTTTCGCGCCGCAGTTAAAATAGACTACTCGATCGGGAACCAATTTGTCCAAGAATTTAAATCAACTACCGTTCGCGTCTGGTGGAACTTTTGAAAGCGACGTTTTAAAACAAAGATTCGCCGCTCTTTTATTCCTGTGGCTTTTGTTAGCCGTTCGAGAATTAGCCGTTCTTCATTTACACGGATATAAAAAATCGTACTTTTTCCTTTGTCTCCAAAGATATTGACATGGAAATCCTTTGATATAACTGGCTTATTCAGGTATTTTTCCTTATTTTTTGGATTTATTCTTTCGTTACTTTTGTAAATAAAATAAACTACATAAATTACTCCACAGGAACCGGCAAGAATCTACAGGTAATCTATCTGGTCGCATGAATATTTGATTTTTATTCAAAACTAGCTGTTACTCGCGGCTTCGCCCACGTAATATATAGCCTATGTCCTTCTCGATACCCTAACCTATGTGTATGCAAAATTTTATGACGATCGGTTCAGTAGATTCGGCGTGGAAGCGTAACAAACAAACAAACTCACTTTCGCATTTATAATATTAGTTGGGATAAATCTGATACAGGGACAAAGTGATGTGAAGAATGTATTTTCCTAAAAATATAATTTTCATCCTGATTTATATTAAATTATATATGTAAATAAAAACATATTGCTAATAACAAAACAACTTAGTCATTTGATTTCGTGACCAATTGTCAATTTTTAATAATTTAACACTCTTTTATTGGTGGCTTTTGTCAGCCGTTCAATATTTTGCTTTTCTCAATTTACAGGGCTATGACAAAAATTCGTACTTAACCATTGACTCAATAATAGCTGGCATTTCTGGGGAAACCTCGTAATTTATTTAGGTCTTTCACGGGTTCACCTTGTAATGGACAGAAAATTAAATATGTTTATAAAGTATAAAATTCTATATAAAATAAAGTAGGAAATATAATTCTATGCCTGTAATTACAAGCTTCTGTAGTCACAACACTACAACGTACTTTAAAATCCTCCACCGCGTCTGTCTGTCTGTTCGCAATAAACTCAAAAACTACTGCACGGATTTTCATGAAGTTTTTACCAATAGGCAAAGTGATTCATTGGAAAGGTTTATAAGCATAATTCATGTCCGGATGTAGTCGGGAAAGGCTGCTAGTACAAGATAATTTTAGTATCTCTCATAATATATAAGGTTGACTTTGGTGTTGTATAAGGTAGGTATTTAACAGACCAATACGAAATGAAGTAGGTGTATGCTAAAATATAATGTAAAACAAAACTTTTAAAACATTTTTTGTGACCCATTGTACATTTTCACACCGCAGTCAACGTAAATTAGTCAATTGGGATCCAATTTTCAAAGAATTTGAATCAACTACGACTTGCATTTGATAGAACTTTTAAAAGGCACATTTTAAAACAAAGATACGCCGCTCTTTTTTCCAAGTGGCTTTTGTCATCCGTTCGAGAATTAGCTATTCTCCATTTACACGGATATAAAATTCGTACTTTGTTCATTGTGCCCATAATAGCTGGCATGGAAATCCTTTAGGGTAAAACTCAGTTAATTTTTCTTTCTACTTTTGTTTAGATTTAGAACAGTTCTATATTTACCACTACAGAAAATAAAAATGCGTCATTAGTTTCACAAAATACGTCATTTGTCTGTATGTACAGGCTAATCTTGGAAACTACTGAGGTGATTTTATAAAAGGTAGAATAAAATTTGGAAAGATTTAAGTATAAAATATTCCCGGACGCAGCCGAAAAAGGTTGCTGGTTTTAAATAAATATAATGTACATTCTGTACATATTTGAAAAACAAGATAGTGATCATCAACGGTGAGAAATATCCGAACTCACGAGTACTTTCTTTCACGAAGTATATTCTCGAAATAACTAGCCGAGTGTCATATAAAATACACTCCATAATAATATCATGACAATGTACAGAATTTAGAAGATTACAATTATCTCTAAAATTCTGGGTGATCGATTAGTGACGTACCTATTTAATTTTGAGAATTTAATTTTAAAAGGAAAGCTCATTTCTTACCTGAAAATGCTGTACTAATTTGTCTCGTCTTCAGAGTACATGCTTACTAAATATTACAATATATATTACATTGTAATAGTCAGTAACGGGGGAGCCTCACCCCTAGAAAACGCGTCCCCCGGTGGCGGATAGGGGAATCTCGTCAGGTGACTCGCAAATGTTACCTGAAGGGTAGGAGTGAAATAAAATAGCTCCCGCGGACCAACAGGCCGGAGATGAAAACTTCGTCAACAAATCCCTGCTACGAGCTCTTCCGACATATTTGGAAGTAGGGTCGTGGACAGTGCTGCATGCTTAGGTTGGAGTATGCAGAAGAGCCGAAGGCGGATGAGCCCTACAAAGGGCCAACGACGATACTCGCATCTTGCAACGGAGCAAGGTGACAACCTTGGCGTCAGGTGGCAACCGGCCGTAAAACCCAAGTAGCCAAATAAAACCTATCCTTGTTATGAAATCATTGCACGTTAATGAGATAAAGATGTTACGCTGGGCTGGAGGTGTCACGAGACTGGACCACATAAGGAATGACCACGTTCGCGGTAGCTTTAAAGTCGCTCCTATACGGGAAAAACTTCTGGAGGCTCGGTTACGGTGGTACGGCCACACTCAGAGAAGAGGAAAAGACCATGTCGTAAATCTCGCATTGCACCTTCCCGAACACCCGAGGGGAAGAGGTAGACCAAAATCCACCTGGTGGTCCAATATCAATAAATCTTGCGGAATCTAAACATCGCGCATGAGACTACCCAGAATCGACCACTCTGGCGCAATTTAACAAGGAGGCCCGACCCCACGTAGGTGGGATTAGGGAAGGAGGAAGAACAAGTCAGTAACGTTGTACCTCCAAACTCGAACGTGCTCTTGGTTGCATCCTCTGGCTGGTGGACGGAGCCTGGATTTCTCTATTATTTCAAATTAAAAACGGTCATAAGGTGATATAGGTTTTTAGAATACTTATTAATTGTCATAAATATTTAATTTTGCAAGTGAATAGTTTTGGAGTTTTTATAATGAGCTGTGCTCTGAGGAATTCTGAGGAATGAAGATCATCCATGCGACACGGATGGTCCCGAGTTCGATTCCCGGTCAGGTCAAGATGGAAAATTATCTTTTTCAGAGTGACCTTAGTCTTGGATGTTTATCTATATATAAGTATCTATTATAAAATATATATAGTATCGCTGAGTTAGTATCCCATAACACAAGTCTCGTACTTACTTTGGGGCTAGCTCAATCTGTGTGATTAGTCCAAAAAAATGGTTCTAGACACTACGGCCACATTCTATCATCGCACCTCACGCTTTCGATATCCCCATTCATTAAATCCTTAATGATTGCATACAGTCCCATTTGAAAGGAGCTTTCTTCCACGTACGCTAAAGTTATCAAATGAGCTGCTATGGTTTTTCCCTATAGACTACAGCATGAGGTTCTTCAAAAAGGGTGTGAAAAGATTTCTTCAGGGTCGGCAACGCGTGAGTGACCGCTTTTAATAAAGTGGGCCGTATGCCTGTTTGCCTTCTTAGTTGTATAAAAATGTCAGCGATTTACCTACGGCTAAGACAAACTTAAAGCCGCTTTCAAAGCGGAGTGCAGAAGCGACAACAAACTGCACAACATATTTTCTCCAATCGATGTTAAGTCACAAATTTATTTAACCATAAGAACTATTATACATTTTCCTAATTTATTCATTAAATTCGAAAAAATATGTCCTAAGAAAATAATGGCATGTAAGTTAATATTACAATGTACCATATAAACTTTTTTAATTTGCAGTTGCCATAGAACAGTAACAACGAACTATTTGCCCGAGTAACAGAGGCCCAACGCCTGAACAAAGAAAACGGATAATTAGAGCCGCACGGGAAAAGAGATTTTAATGAACCTCGACGTTTGCCACGTAATAAGACTTTATTATTACTATAAAAAGAATAATTAAGTAAATAATGTAGTTAAAAAAACGAGCTCCGTGGCGCAGGGGTCAACACGCCTGCCTGCGGCACGGATGGTCGCGGGTTCGATCCCCAGTCAGGTCAAGATGGAAAATGATCTTTTTCAGATTGACCTGGGTCTTGGATGTTTATCTATATATGTATTTGTTAAAAAATATAGTATCGTTGAGTTAGTATCCCATAACACAAGTCTCTAACTTACTTTGGGGCTAGCTCAATCTGTGTGATTTGTCCGTATATATTTATTTAATATTTAATTAATTTTATAAAAATGTGAGAGTTGGACTTGCGACTTGTTGGGCTTGTTATTAAATCGTTGTTCCACTTCTTGCCTTCCTGCTTGTTTATTATCTTTGGACTGGAAACTATTATAATTGTATATTTTTTTCATATCTAAAAAAACATAACTTTAAAAAAAAAACAAGTATCTGATTTAGTGGGGACAAGCGCAAAATAAAGCTATACCTTAAAGTAAATTCAGTCAATCTAAGTTTTATCAATCTTTCATGACAATAATAAATATATGAATGACTGTAAAGTTTCCCAACACTATATTAAATAAATTGATGGAAAAGTATATCGTAGAACGTTAATGAGGTTTCATAGTGAAACCGTAATGCATAATTATACCACAATGCATTAAAATCAGAAGCGTTTTAATGTATCATGACTAAAATAACAGCATGATAACCCAATTTAAACATGTTAAATAGGTAAGCATTCTTCAAGACTAATAATGTTTTAATTTCTTTTTTTAACCGACTTCAAAAAAAGGAGGAGGTTTACAATTCGTCGTAATTTTTTTTTTGTATGTTACCCGATTTCTCGAAGAATCCTGGACCGATTTTAGAAATTCTTTTTTTTTGTTCGATAGGTAATACTTTAACGATGGTCCCATTAAATTTTAATTTAAAACGTGTCGAGCGCTTTTTGAAAAAATACATAAAAACCAAAAAAATATTTATTGGTATGCCGTTCCGATTACACTTACTTCCATTTTTTTCCTATGCTTATTAAAAAAAATTGATAAGGTTGAAGTCGGTTTTCGTTTTTTGTTAAAAATATCTTAAATTATAATAAAAGGAACCGCTATTAAACACCAACTTGTCGAATACTAAAACCTTCTCCAGAATGAAACAAATACTTTTCTTAAAGCCGCAAGTAATGCGGTTCAGCCCAATGCGAGAAAATTGCGGACTAATATACATTAATACATACACACGTACGGCTCAAACTGAGAACCTACTTTTTTGAAGTCGGTTAAAAATCTGTGTAAGCGAAGAGTTCTTAACTTTAAGCTAAGATTCCACAATCTATGCATTTTTGTAATACATGTTACGGAGGCACTACTAACACACCTTTATGTGTAGGCTTTTACATAGTAATTTTAATTGTGTCTAGATCTGTTATCTTCTTGTTTTTCTGTCTGTTTATAAAAGGCAAAAGTTATTAACTGACTGATCTATCAACACACAGGTCACAGCACTTAAGAGCGTATACTAGCAGTATTTTTTCAATATGGCTTCCATACAAATGTATTTCTCTATTTTCTCGCTGAAAACTGATTCTAGAGCCAAAATTTTTTTTTTCATAAAATCAAGTACAAATATAGGACTGCCCCTATTTTTTATTTTTCCAAAAAACCTGTTTTTGTACAATTTTTTTTTCTTCTAAGCAGGTTTTTAGAAAAACATAAAACATAGGGACATACCTATTTTAGTAATAGATTGTATGTAAAAGAATTGTGCCTCTAGAAGCAGTTTTCAGCGAGAAAATAGAGAAATACATTTGTATGGAAAAACACTGCTAGTATACCCTCTTAACGGGATTTGTTGCCTCGACGTCGAGTCGCTCCACGTCGAGTCGCCGCCACGTCTACTCGGAATGTGCTGTTTGGCACGCAGATAGTTATTATGACGTAGTCAATAGGCATTCATTAAGAAAGGACTCTCCAAAATTTACCCCTTAGTGATGAAACGGGGCGGGGGTCCAAAGTGTTACGCAAGCGAAGCCGCTAGCAAAAGCTAGTCTATCATCATCATCATCATCAGGTCTTTCTAGTCTCCACTGCAGGAGCACGACCCTCTCTGTACTACCAGAGCCATATACTAGCCTGAGTAGTCAGAGGATTTGGCCTACACTTTCCACGCTGGCCAGACGGGTTGGAGAGGTCTCTTTGATGTTATAAGCTTTGTTTAGCTTGTGTTTCCTTAGTCGCCTTTTACGACATCCACGGGATGACTTTTAGTGGTCCTATTCTACTCTGCCGGGAACCACACGGCACACGGTAGTCTATTATAAAGAACCACTTTTGACTAGGATTGCTTCTATATATTTTTCTTAACGGTAAAAATGATAGTTATAATTTTACCCATCAAACTGTAAGACCTGCCTTTTTCCTCTTGTAACAAATACAGCTCAAACTCTCATAACGGTATTGTTCTGAATATCAGATATTCCGCCTCTTTTGTCCAGAAGTCTGCCTAGTTGACAGCTTGAAGGAGAACTTGCCCGAAACAATAGAATCCTAATCCTATCCTAACTAATATTATAAATGCGAAAGTGAGTTTGTTTGTTTGTTACGCTTTCACGCCCAACCTACTGAACCGATCATCATGAAATTTCGCATACACATAGCTTAGGGTCCTAAGAAGGACATAGGCTATATATCACGCGGGCGCAGCCGCGGGTAACAGCTAGTTAATAATAGTACTAACGTACAGAACGGTAACTCGCAACTTCCTCCTCAATAAGGCGTCCCCGTCCGTTCTAAGGAGTTTTTTTTTCTTACTTCAGTTGATAGAAGCAATTTACGCACCGTTTCTTATACGTACGCCAGTACTTGATTCATTCTTCAGTGGCGACCTTATTTGTTTGCTTACACATTTACGTGTGCACAGGTGTAAAGTTCCATTATTTTGTAGTAATATTTAGATATAAGTTTGTATGAAACGCCATACCTGTGCCGAAACATAGACATTGGCATTATAACATTCAGGGTATTATATGTTTTCATTATATGTCATTTAGGTATACGCTTAACAAGGCCTTTGGGTCTTTGACTTTAGGCTCTGTCAACCCCGTGAAGGATATATGCATAAATATGTATGTATGTACGTAAACAAGGGTAGCAGGCACAGCTTAGTTTGAGAAACTAATAGAATTTTTGGCGTTGAGCCGGCGCCGTCACCGCATCTCAAAGGCGGCTGTTTCGCATATAAATTGACGAATTTGCCTCCATTTACACCTTTGTGACATGCAAGTGAGTTAGCTCGACTTCGTTAGTAATTTATAATCGCTTCAGTTACGCGCTCGAGTGCTTCCTATCTTATTAATTATACTATGTTTAAATAATGACAGCGTGTAAAATAGTTATCTCAAATTGATTACTAACTCTATTGCTTTGTCAATGTTTGTTTATTATAACACAGACATTAAATGCCGTGCCTATATTTGACAAAAAAAAATTTATAGTCAAACGTTCAAAATTTTATTTGTTGCCAATATAATACATCAATTAAATATTTTTTCTATTTTAAGGGAAGATCAACGAAACTAAATAAATTTTAATACACAGACAAAGATGTGGGATATTGGCAAGCATGCTGGCTGCAATTCTACGCTAGATTGCAATGCTATCCTTTTCACGAAAAAGCAGCCAGCCCTCTTATTTGTCACAAACGTGAAGCAATTTTACTAAAGAAAGCCCTCGTTCTAGGACCCCATGGTCACCAAACGGCGCAAATTCATACAGCAAATTCATAGAAGCTTAAAGTAAGTATTTTGGTTCATCATCAACAGGTTTTTAGTCTCCACTGCAGAAGCACGACCCTTTCTGTACTACCCGAGCCATATATTAGCCAGAGCAGACCAGACAGATTGGAGAGGTCTCGTCTGATGTTATAAGCTTTGTTTAGCTTAGATTTTCTAAGTCGCCTCTACGACTTCCACGGGAAGAATTGGAGAGGTCCTATTCTACTCTGCCGGGAATCACGCGGCTTATTTACGTTTTTATAAACAAACTCACATTTAGATTTACTTTCATAGTCTTGAGAGTAAAAAGAAAGGTATTTTCATTCCTGATTCAAAACTAAACTATAGTTAATTGTAAGGAATGAAAATTCAAGCTAATGGTCTCTTAGATATCTTTATTGTTAGATAATCTCGTGGGAAAATGTAAACAACAATTCGGAGACTGACACGTTTTCGGCGTTTGCTCTTTGAAATTCAAATTAACTTAGACCCTCTCCACTCTCTTCGTAGCGCGATACTAAATTGTTGTTAACTATTTCATTTTCCAAACTTAATCAATAAATTGATTTGCTAACAAAAAGTTTTTTAGTATTTTATATTGATATTTCGTACTTTTTGCAATTCGCAAAATTTGTTTTACAATATACTCGTATGTAGTCTTTTTGTATATTTTATTTCATGCTGTGTGATCCTCGGAGGAGATAGGATAACTCAAAGTCTTCCCGTATTTGTCGTAGAAGACGACTTAGGAAACACAAGCTAAACAAAGCATAAAAACATAAAAGAAACCTCTCCATACTGTCTGGTCAGCATGGAGAGTGTAGGCCAAATCCTTTGACTGCTCTAGCTAATATGGCTCTGATAGAGAGATATATAGAGAGGGTCAGGCTCCTGCAGTGGAGACTAAAAAAAAATCCTGATGATGATGATTCTTTTTTCAATATTAATATCTATATTTTACTTGCGTATCATGACACCTTTGACTGTAACTCCCTAGACACCGTCATGCCTTTATTTCAATGATTTAAAAACTAGCCAATTTTTCCTAGCTTGTGTGCATGAAATTCGTCAAATGGGTCAATCATCAAATCAACTGTTACGTTACAGTTTAGTAGGGTTGTTCCGATACAACTGTCAAATGTATGGACTTTTACACTAATCAATATTTTTCTTCATAATCAGACCAAATCTCGTGAAATAAACTATTAAATTGTTTATACTAGGTAGTTTCCCACAAATTGGCATATATATTTTATTGTTACTTTACCAAAAAATATTATTGTAGATTATGTTTGCAAAATACTTAAAAATATGTTGTTTTAAATTATATGAGTTTTTTTTTTTTTACGAAAGGTTTAATGTTTTGTCACTATTCTTATGCACTAATTAATTGCAATAAAATCTAAAAATAAAGATATTTATATTTTTGTTAAGGATGAACGTACGCAGCGACATCTACAATTAGCTTTGCGCTGCCACCCCTGGTAGCTCAGTCTGCGTGACAGACTATGGTTTGGACACTATTTTTTTCTACACTTTTATGCTAAAATAGTATATCTAGGCTCTAAATAATATAAGAATGACAATTGAAAAATAGTTTAAAATGTAGTGTGTTATGAAAATTTAAGCAGGAAAAGTAAGACTTAATCTCGTGGGAAAATCTAAACGGCATTTCGGCGAGTAGCACGTTTCGAGAGCAGAGTGTGTGATGAAGACACTATTTCGGATGTTCTTTGAAATTCAAATTAATCCCCTCTTCCTCTTTTCGTAGCGGGAAACTAAATTACTTTTAATCGTTAACGTTTATATCATCTATGAATTTACTAACTATGATGTAGTTTTAAACTAATGTTTAATTTTGGCAAATGTTCATTCGTTCTTCTTGTTCCGTTAGACTAAAAAAAGGGGAATTTCTTTGGGTTTTAACTAGCAAATCTTGTAATATAGATTGTTCAGGCCATATGTTACGCCTGTCAATTTTGAAGAGCAATGTCATCTATATGAAATTTATATACTTCGCGACGGTGAGGAGATTCATTGCGTAGTAAGCCTCCGTACTGTCAGCATCTTTTGTATTTTATTTTCAAATTAGAGAAAGTAAACCATTTAGTAGCAGTTTCAAGGAGTTTTACTTCAAAGTCCCTTCGTCTACTAAAGAAGAAGAAGACCGGCGCAATCATTTGGTGACCTGTTCGACGTGATTTACCCTGGAACAACGGGAACAAATTTCGAGACGGACTCATCCTTTAGGAACTCGCCAGTATCCAGCTGCAGCTATTATTCCGAGGGAAGTGCGTCAACAATCCTTCTTTTATTCCATCCTCTCTTCTTGCTTTACTTTGTGTGAATAAAGTTAGTAAAATTTGTGCATACAAAGTTAAGGTAACCCTCATTATAAAAAATAAAAATTAAATTCATCTTTTCTTGGTAAAATACATATTCATTACTAAATAATTTCTAGCAATCATAGTAGTTAAGTGTTAATCACACTTTATTTTGCCCAAATCAGTGCATTTAGTCTACTTTCCTTTGATTTTGGAGCAAATTAACACATTTACTTTGGCAATCATTTGTAACTGATTTCTTCCATGCTGGTCTGGAAGAAAAGAAAAAACATCGAATGTACCAGCTGCTTCTCATCCCGCGCAGACCGTAAAAGTCGGTCGAGGGAATAGACGGTGGGGCTAGCAACCTATAACTATTTAATGTCCATCTACTCGCCCACCAAAACGCCAAAGGTGTCCTCCCATTTAATTTATAATCTTTATATACTACATAGTCCTTATACCACTTGCCGAACATTCCAGGTGCATGCAGCATTCGGAAGAATAGCATTCAATTAAGGGCGGAGTTCCTGAACCGTGTTCCTGTGATAACGGCAGCGGGCGGCCGCCGGCCGGCTAGAACGGCTACTTGGCTACAAAACCAGTTTGTTATCATCGCTCACGTAACGTACCTGTTTACTTTATTTCTAATACAATTTATTTTATTTATTTCGTTCAAGTTGACTGAGGTTGCGTTGTTGCGTCGACAAAATGAGTGAACTAAAGGATCTTATTAAGCAAAGAGGACATATTAGGTCACGATTAACTTTATTTGAGAAGTACTTATCGCCTTTATTGGAATGCAAAGAAACTAGTGCAGTCAAAATAAATGAACTTCGTTTGCGTTGCAATAAAATGCGTGACCTTTCATGCAGTTACGAGGACATACAGTCACAGATAGAAATGTTGGACGAAGACAATGATAAACAAATGATGGAGCGCGAATCCACTGAAAATACATTCTTTAATTTAATTGCACGGGCTCAATCATTATTGGAATATTTTGAAATTCAGGAAAAGGCTGAGGCTTCGTCTAACAGTTCTAAATGTATCAATGTAAAATTGCCGTACATCAAAATTAATTCTTTTAACGGCGATCCACAGACCTGGCTGTCTTTTCGTGATACATATTTATCATTAATACATGATAATGAAACCATAAACAATATAAACAAATTTCATTACCTAAAATCCTATTTAGAGGGGCCAGCTGGTTCTGTCATAGGTTCAGTTACAATGTCAGCAGATAATTACATAATAGCATGGAATTTGCTCCGCGATCGTTACGACAATAAGCGTATTTTGATCAATGAACATATCAAGTGTTTGTTTTCAATTCTGCCACTGAGTAAAGAGTCTTACAGTGGTATTCGTAGTTTAATTGACACTTTATCAAAAAATTTAAATGCATTGAATTCATTAGGAGAGCCGACCGATAAATGGGATACGCTCATCATTTATATGGCATCTATGAAATTGGACAGTGTAACTATTGTAAAGTGGGAGGAGTTTAGGAGTACCATAGATTCGCCTACCTTAGAAGAATTTTATTCTTTTCTTCGTCAACGTGCAACTGTTTTAGAAACATTAAATGCTAGTAAGTTTTCAAATGAAAAACGCCACCTTCCTAATATTAAAAATACGAAATCCTTCCATAGTACATCTGTAGATTCATTGCCGCCTTCCAAGCAGTGTCCAATTTGTAAACAAAGTCATCCGTTATACGAGTGCTCTGTGTTCAAATCAATGCCTGTAACAGAAAGATATTCCAAACTTACTTCTTTAAAATTATGTATTAATTGTTTCCGTAGTGGCCATCAACCTAATCAATGCCGTTTAGGTGGCTGCCGAATTTGTCACAGGAAACATAACACATTGCTGCATAAACAAAATTCGTTACCAACAACTGAAACAAATATCATTAGTAATAACAATAATACCAATAACTCTAACTTACCTGGTCCTAGCGCTGGCAGCACATCCTCTAGCACTGTTTCCTCCGTGTCCATGTCTGCTACATCTACTAATCAAGTTCTCCTCACGACTGCCTTAGTTGAAATAAAAAATAATAATAATATTTATACATTAAGAGCTTTGTTGGACTCTGGAAGCCAATCTTCATTCATTAGTGACAGCGCTCTAAGGAAAATTGGTTTGCCTAGAAAAAATAATTCTTACCATTGTATATCAGGTATAGGTAACGAGGTAGTAAATGTGACAACGCATTGTGATTTACAACTTTTTTCCACTTTCAACTCGTTCAGTGTATCGGTCAAGTGTTATGTTTTGCCTCGCATAACTGAGAAGTTGCCTCAGGCTAGTGTTAAGGTGCATAACCTAAATATTCCTACTTTTGTCCGACTGGCCGATCCAACATTCCATCAATGTTCTGACATTGATCTACTATTGGGCGCTGATATATTTTGGGACCTTTTGGGACCAGGCAGAGTGACTTTGGGACCACAAAAGCCCATCTTACAAGAAACACGATTAGGATGGATAGTGACCGGCCCCATTGGTACAGAATATTTTAATAAACATAATTCAAAGTCATATTGCCATTTTTCTAAAGAAATAAGTCAGCAGCTTAATAAGTTTTGGGAACTGGAAGAAATAAGTCCACAATTAGAATACGAACACGAAAATTACTGTGAATCTTTATTCACTTCTACGACTCGTCGCGAAGACGACGGTAGGTTTTGTGTGAATATTCCACTGAAACATTCGACAGATTGCTTGGGTGACTCATACAACATAGCAGAAAAAAGACTTTTACAATTAGAAAGAAAATTAAAAGGTAATCCAAAATTAAGGCAACAATATCACGATTTCATTCATGAGTACGAGCAACTAGGTCACATGAATGAAATTTGTCGACCAACGTTTGGCTGCTATCTTCCACATCATGGTGTAATAAGAGAGGCTAGTGAAACCACAAAACTTCGCGTTGTTTTTGACGCGTCTTCAAAAACTGCTTCTGGTCTGTCGTTTAACGACATTCAATATGTTGGACCAGTGGTACAAAATGATCTATTTTCAATTTTACTACGATACAGGCAACACAATTTTGTCGTATCAGCCGATGTGGAAAAAATGTATCGCCAAATATTGGTGAATCCTACACAAAGAAACTTACAACTCATTTTGTGGCGCAACGATCCAAGTGAACCTACTAAAATATTTCAATTAAACACTGTCACTTATGGGACAGCGTCAGCGCCCTTTCTAAGCACTAGATGTTTGTTGCAATTATCAAAGGAATGCAAAGATCCTAAAATTGCTCAGCTGCTCAGCGATGATTTCTATATTGATGATTTTTTGTCAGGCGCTGAAACAGAGTCTGAATTACGCAGTATAATTAAATCTGTAAGCTCTGAGCTAAATTCAGCATGTCTTCCTTTACGCAAATGGCGTACAAATTCACCATCCATCTTCAAAAATGACACCAGTCAGCCCAAAGAACTTGATTGCTCGTCTCAAGCTAGCGTTTTGGGTCTGAAATGGGATCCAACAAAGGACGTTCTGCAATTTTCTGTTGATTTAGAACAAACTCAATCAGTAACAAAACGTATTATATTGTCTAAATCAGCCAAGCTATTTGATCCGCTAGGATTACTTAGTCCGTGTACAATCATTCCAAAAATAATTTTACAAAAGCTCTGGATGTCCAAATTAGATTGGGATAATCCTGTTGATTATGTCTTGCAACGTCAATGGACAGATTTTGCAGCCAATTTAAATGCTATTTCGGAATTTATTATACCTAGATGCGCTTTCATTCAAAATCAAGTACAAATTGAATTACATTCGTTTTCAGACGCGTCCCAAGCGGCATTCGCTAGTGCTGTTTATATCAGATCTATCAATAACGCTGGTCAGATTTTAGTGCGACTGTTATGTGCCAAAACTAAAGTAGCACCAGTAAAAGCCACTACAATACCGCGTCTTGAACTTTGTGGCGCATTACTGTCTGCACGTCTTTGTGCCAGGGTATTGAAAGCTCTTCGTTGCAAGATCCAATCCATTGTTCATTGGACGGATTCAACAATAGTCTTGAGTTGGTTGTCCTCCAACTCATGGGATTTAAAACCCTTTGTTTCAAACCGTGTAAGTGAAATTCAAGACCTTACCTCTTCCGATAGCTGGAGACACGTACCTGGACCTCAGAATCCAGCGGATCTGGCTTCTCGAGGAGTGAATCCTAGATTAATTTCATCATCTAATCTATGGTGGGATGGCCCATCTTTCTTGTTGGAGGACTCATCTCAATGGCCTAAAAATATAGTCCAAAAAAATATTCTGGATCTACCTGAGATAAACACTAATAAGCATAATCAAAAACAACAATCAAGTAATGTTTCACAAACTTATATTTCATTACATAATTCATCTTCTCCAATCAAAAACAAGGTCATGGAGTTTGACAAATATTCAAGTTTTACCAAATTACACAAATCCTTCGCATACGTTTTACGATTTATATTCAACTTACGAAATGTAAACTCTAGATTAACTGGTCCACTTAACTTAGATGAATTAGATGGCTCACTTAATATTCTCATAAGGCTACATCAAGAAGAATGTTTCTCAAACGAAATAAAAACCTTAAAAAACAAACAACCCTTACCTTCTAAATCGCATTTATTGTCACTTAGCCCTTTCCTCAATAAAGATGGAATGCTTTGTGTAGGAGGTAGACTGCATAACTCAAATGAACCCACTGAAAAGAAACATCCATTTCTCTTGGACACTAATCATAATTTTACAAAAATATTATTCTCAGATTATCACATAAAATTTATTCACTGTGGGCCTCAACTTTTATTAAGTACCATAAGAAATAAATTTTGGCCTTTAAGAGGCAGAATACTAGCAAGAAGCACAGTGAATAATTGTAAAATTTGTAAACTTATGAAAGCAAAATCAATTGACCCTATAATGGGAAACTTACCTTCTAGCAGAATAACTCCAAGTTTTCATCCCTTCCAAATTTGTGGTGTTGATTTAGGAGGCCCCTTCTACATAACGGATCGTAAGGGCCGCGGTTGCAAAATATCCAAATGCTATTTGTGTTTATTTGTCTGCTTTAGCACAAAGGCCTTACACCTAGAAGTTGTCAGTGATCTGACAACTGACGTTTTTATTCTATGTCTGCGACGCTTTATCTCTCGTAGAGGAAAACCTGTGGATCTCTATTGCGATAACGGTACAAATTTTGTCGGCGCAAACAACGAAATGACGAAATTTCTAAAATTACACAACAAAGATATTGCTGGTTTTGCGTCAAATGAAGGCATACGGTTCAGGTTTTCCCCAGCTTACTCCCCCCACTTTGGGGGCCTGTGGGAAGCAGGAATTAAATCGGCAAAATACCACATTTCTCGTGTATTGGGTGATAAACACTTAACTTTCGAAGAATTGTCGACTTTATTCACACAAATTGAGGCAATCCTTAATTCCAGGCCATTAACTCCTCTTTCATCTGATCCTAATGACCTTGATCCCTTGACTCCAGCGCACTTCTTGATCGGCAAACCTCTCACGTCATTACCTAGCGAATGTCTGTTGGATGCCAAGATGAATAGACTGGATAGATACCAACTTCTCGAGAAGATGAGGCAGCACTTCTGGGATCGCTGGAGAAATGAATACCTATGTGAACTGCAACAAAAGAACAAGTGGCGAACGCATCAAAGAGGACTACTTGAAGGCGATTTAGTAGCTATAAAGGATCAAAGTTTGCCTCCTATGAAATGGCGAATGGGACGAATCCACAAACTTCTTTCTGGATCCGACGGCACCGCAAGAGTTGCTGATGTCTACACCACTAAGGGCATCATCCGAAGAGCTGTGCATAATCTCTGTCCATTGTACACCAGCGAATCCACACAGGCAGCAGCGTAGGTCCACTCAACACGAAATCGTCACAAACAAGAAGAGCTCAAAAGCCAGAAACTTTCGAGGGCGGGGAAGATGTTCAGGCCATATGTTACGCCTGTCAATTTTGAAGAGCAATGTCATCTATATGAAATTTATATACTTCGCGACGGTGAGGAGATTCATTGCGTAGTAAGCCTCCGTACTGTCAGCATCTTTTGTATTTTATTTTCAAATTAGAGAAAGTAAACCATTTAGTAGCAGTTTCAAGGAGTTTTACTTCAAAGTCCCTTCGTCTACTAAAGAAGAAGAAGACCGGCGCAATCATAGATTATTACATTATATTTCTATCTCTTTTTATAAATATTTGTTCCACATGAGTCTGCTGTTACTGCTGTTAGATATTATTGGAAATAAAACATTTGGCTGGCAAATTTTATTTTCTTATATATATAGTAGTAAAAAACGTAACGATAAATGAAACGACAACTTGAGAGACAGGAATTCGGCGATCGCTATAGATAGCGATATTATAATACAAATATATTTAAACTGTCAAATCTTCCGCTTTTCAAAATGTGAAACTAGTTTTTTTAATTCACATATTTTCGATAAATTAATTATCAAAGCAAATGCGTACCTTTTTCTTCCGCACGACTTTGTCGTTAACAATATATTATATTTAGGCTTCTATATTAAATTTGCTTCTTTTTTACCTTTTTCTTGTTAGACTTTAGATTAGTGTATAGCGTGTTATTAAAATTCTAGCTTAGCCCTCTAAGATTTATTTTTGTGAGACGGTACTTGTATTTATCTTCAAATGCTGCATGCTAAGGACACGATGCTAGAGTATGCTCCTCGAAATTTAAGTAAAGGCATAACCCCCTCCCCCTTTTTCACAAAAAACATAAATATTTTTAAATGTATACCGAATTACGTTTATTGGATGTATAAGTATATGTTGTATTCGTGGATTATGAAAACTTGCATTTATTTAAAATATTATAAACTACATAGGGCACTTCAAACATTTTCATCAGCTACAGGTCGTGCCAAACTTTATTGCGAATCGAATATTAGCTGCGAGCTGCGCAGTACGCGCCCCACCTCCCTGCGCGCGCCCGGCTTAACCTAATATTGTGTACTGCGCATCGACTCGTGCGATGTTCTGACTCGCAATAAAGTTTTGCGCGGCCTGTACCTATCTATAATAGCCAAAGTAACATCTTAAAATTCCCCAAAGACTATAAATAAAACACAAACGCTCACTTTAAGCAAATCATGAACTCAAAAATATAGTTGCCATGTAAGTTAACATTTTAAAACAAAGTTTTTCACCGATTTTTTGCTACCGCAGCCAACTCAATTCGACATTGCCTGGTCTAATCTCGCTGCTACCCCTGGCTTTACGTAACCTAGATATGGCAAGTTCACAATATTATGATTTTATTCAGAACGAACTGCCGTCTCAGGCCTACACAAGTTAATCTCATTTGTATGCCTGTAATCAGATTATGAATGTGTATGTTTTCATGCGATTGAAAGAATCAAGCTTGTATTGTTGTTTTTGTTATTGCCACGTCAATTACCTAGCATACTAGTAACCTGCAGTTATCATTAAATATTTCCTATAGTCACTCTTTTTTACAGTTCTATCGGAAAATAAATCTATTAAGTAACAAAAATATTTTTATACTGAAAAAGCTACATTACATGCTGTGCAATAAACAAATTTCGAATCGGATTTATTTTTGAATGGGATAAAACACGTCGCGTAAAAATAGGTATTCTATCTAAGGACCATTGACGTCAGGTAGGTGGCTAGCAATAAAAACTTCGCCAAATCACGTTATGCTGTCATAATAACGAACTCCGGGTTCCTGTGCATCATATCTGAGGATATAATCGAGAAAGATGCTCAGATGTTAATGTGTAAAAAGAAGTATTCTTTTTATAGTGTAAGTGTAAAAAATCTACATTAAGTATTTTACACATTTGCTCATATTTTTTTATACTTTCTAAAATATTATACTCATAAATAAAATCAAAATTTCTCCTAAACACACAAATACGTCAATGTTGTCCCACATATTGAAAAGTGTTGTTTACAGATGCATATTCAATCACACCGTATCTACATCACAGAATAAACCCATCAAGGCGGTGTGCGTCGATAAAATGCACTCTCTGACACGAGCGAGGTAGACGTATTAAAAGCACGTTGGTATAAAAACAAGATCCCTGAAACTAAATATAAAGAGAATGGATGGTGACATCTTCAACATCATCATCGTCATTTCGGCCACAAAAGTCTACTGCTGGCCAAGGATTGAATAGAAGAAATTGTGGTTTATCATACTCACCACGCTTGGCACACGGGTGGTGAAATGCAAGACAATTGGCTTATACTGGTTCCCGCGCTGCTGCCTATCAAAACGTTTTAAAGAGAGGAAATCATAGGAGTTAGACTGGGAAACGGGACAAAGGTAAAATAAATATATACGGACTAATCACACAGATTGAGCTAGCCCCAATATAAGTTCGAGACTTGGGTTATGGGAAACTAACTCAATTACTAATTTGGGATGACACTTTCTCGGATGGGTTGGGGATTGGGGATGAGAACGCAGCTCGGGAAAAAGGGCACGCGTACCCGATGACCCATACCTGCAATCAACGGACAAGCAGTTAGAATAATACCCCTGACCATTGATTTATGACAGGTGACAACGGGAGAAAATGTCTGTTTTCTTTTCATATTGAACTAAGGACTGGGAAAAATGTAGAATGTTGTTTCTTATATGCGAAGATCGTAAAAGACTGACGAGGGAAATAACAGAGCTGTTTTGGTTTCCTCAATACCCATGACCGGTTTCAATTGGTCAGTTCAGTTGATCAGAATGTAAGGACACATTCAGTGAATACGATATTTATATGTAAATACTTGTAATGTAAGTGTGGTGAACTATTTTAAACAACTCTCATACGTATCTTGGCTTAAAATATGGATTGTCATCAAAATTTTATCAATATACTTACCTCATACAATATTTTTTTCAATTTAATGCTTTATTTTCAATTCCTGCAATTATATGCCGTCAATAACAATTCTTGTAAAAAAAAAAAAAACAATTTTCGCGACTCTGTTCTTCTATCGTCAAAAGTTGTGAGATCCATGAAGTTGGTTAATATTTTAAATAAATAAATTGACTTGGCCATCGTATGAAAACACGCTGTATTACAATATGTAGTAGGTCGAGCTCCGTGGCGCAGCGGTCATCACGCCTGCCTGCGACACGGATGGTCCCGGGTTCGATCCCCGGTCAGGTCAAGATGGAAAACGATCTTTTTCAGATTGACCTGGGTCTTGGATGTTTAACTATATATGTATTTGTTATACAATATAGTATCGTTGAGTTAGTATCCCATAACACAAGTCTTTCATAAGAACTTACTTTGGGGCTAGCTCAATCTGTGTGATTTGTTCGTATATATTTATTTATTTATATTTATTTAGAGACAGAGAGCAAAAAATTACCTGTTCAAAGGAACACAACTTTAAAACCAACTTTTTATAATAGTAGTGCAGGTAAAGTGAATATTCTGTATGTAACTTTATTTCTTGCTCCCTGTAACCAAAAGCCCATCTAGCGAAATTGCCATCCCTCCCTCATTACCGACTGAGCCACCGCGGATCCGATAACGCGCACGTGACTAAAAGGAAATTGAAATCTCTATCGTTAATCGAAATACTCAATGGACTTCCTAAAAATGAAATTTAATTACAAAATATGACAGTTTACTGAGTTCCGGATCGACGATTGTGTCTGAAACATTTAGAAAAGAGACTTTTTTAAGGATGTAAATTTAAAAGAATTTTCCAAAAAATAATTTAAATTCAATCAGTTTAATAAGTTCCAGATCAAAGTTTTTATTCCAAACATTCCAACCAAAAAAATGATTCATAAAATAATCGATGTATTCAATTCAGTTATGAAAGTGAAATTTGAAGACAGTTTTTTGTGTTTCAGGTAAACGATTTATTAGAACATTGCGTACCTACAAGGATTTTGTTTTCAAATCTGAAAATAAATCGACATTGTAACGACTTTCTAAATACTGGAGTTGATTTTTTATCCATAAGGATTTTAAATTGAAACTCATTAAATTAAAAGAAAAGAACTCAATCAAAGAGTATCCAACTAAACAAATAAAAATATAAATACTTATGATTAAAAAGAAAGAATAATAAAAAACATAAATCTAAACTAAATAAAAAACGGAGCCCAGATCGCTGTCATCACAGGGTAATGTACCCAAGAGACTGGCCGCATTTCCACGTTGAATCGCTAGGCTCAGCCGTTTTTTATTATTCTTTCTTTTTAATCATAAGTATTTATATTTTTATTTGTTTAACTATATATGTTTATCAATTAATTATATTCTATTGTTTTATCAATTTTGCGGTGATTTTCTGTGAGACAATAGATATTTGAAACTAAACAATAAACAAACTTTAACAGTATGAACATTCACAGTATTTAAGGAAGCAATGAGTAGAATAAGATTTAAAATGTCTATGTCGTTTCACAGAAATTTCAGCGCACTTCCCATTAATGTATGACTTTCAATGTCGTTTCACAGAAATTTCAGCGCACTTCCCATTAATGTATGACTTTCAAGAAAAGCTACTTTATTTTTCTGTAAATATCTCAAATTGCAAAAAAATATACAAATAAAACACTTTAAATAAAATGTGAATAAAACACTTATTCTGTGTTTCAAACACGCATACAGACCACTAGTTTCAGTAGTTTGGTACATATAAACAAAAATACGAAAATTAAAATTATTTTAATTAAGGTGTCGAATGCAGTGGGCTGGTAAATCTTTCCAAGAAAACGAAGGAATTGCCATTCAATATTTCAATGCTGCCAATCTTCAGGATAATTACTGCAGAGCAATGACTTACAGGGCATTTGTTATTCGTAGGTTTTATTTAAAGACAATTTTTATTTATAGGTAAGATTATTTGGTCTTAGTTTATAGCCTTTCTCCAAGAAACATAGCCTGGTGGCCCATTTGTTACTGGAACAGTGCTTTAATTTGATTTAATCACAAAACATATATAAAAAATTTCAAAGATTCTGAGCATTTTATGATATTCAAAGTGACCTTAAGTGAAATTAATGGCAAAATAAAGGATCATCAGATTGCGGTAAGCAAACGTGTTCAAGTGGTCGGCCGTGCGAGCTCATAATAAGAAGGGGTCCGCAGGGTGGCTCCGAACACCGCCCTTTGCCGTATCTGATCGGCTATCTACACCTTTTTCTTGCTCGACAGGTGACCAGTTGACCTTGAAGTCGGAGAAAAATATCTGACTTTGATAGTTAAAGTATGTTATTTAAAACTCTGTGCGATTCTTAGAATTGCTTCTCAGACCGTCAACTTGAAAAACTTTTCGGGACTAAAGCTGGATTTTTTAAAAAGCTAATTATAATTAAAATGAAAATTATTTTGCGCGGCCGGCTGAACGCTATTATATGTAAGTGTCAACTTTTTTTAGAATGTCCAGCTTTAGTATGCCTTTGTATGGGAGTGTCAATATTTTTTTTCTATTATCTAACTTTAATGTCATACTAAAGCACGCTGTAAAAAAGTAAAATTAGTGGCAAAATAAAGGATCATCAGATAACGGTAAGCAAACATGTTCAAGTGGTCGGCCGTGCGAGCTCATAATAAGGAGGGCTCCGTAGGGTGGCTCCGGACACCGCCCTTTGCCGTATCTGATCGGCTAGCTACACCTTTTTCTTGCTCGACAGGTGACCAGTTGATCTTGAAGTCGGAGAAAAATATCTGACTTCAATAGTTAAAGTATGTTATTTAAAACTCTGTGCGATTCTTAGAATTGCTTCTCAGACCGTCAAATTGAAAAACTTTTCGGGACTAATGCTGGATTTTTTTAAAAAGCTAATTATAATTAAAATGAAAATTATTTTGCGCGGCCGGCTGAACGCTATTATATGTAAGTGTCAACTTTTTTTAGAATGTCCAGCTTTAGTCCCATAAGAAAAGTCTAGGCATTTAATCATTATCTATGCTGAACGCCTTTGTATGGGAGTATCAATATATTTTTTTTCTATTATCCAACTTTAGTGTCATACTTAAGCACGCTGAAAAAAAGTAAAATTAATGGCAAAATAAAGGATCATCAGATTACGGTAAGCAAACGTGTTCAAGTGGTCGACCGTGCGAGCTCATAATAAGGAGGGCTCCGTAGGGTGGCTCCGAATACCGCCCTTTGCCGTATCTGATCGGCTAGCTACACCTTTTTCTTGTTTGACAGGTGACGACCAGCTGACCTTGAAATAGGAGAAATTATTAATTTTCGATGATAAAAATATTAATTAAACTCTGTGCTATACATAAAAGGGCGACTCAGCCCGTCAATTTGAACAAATTTTTCCAATGGGGAAATATATTGACAGGCTATTGTGTATAATAATCTGGAATTCTGAGCGTTATAACGTTATACAGGATAACAAAATGGCGAAGTAATATATGATCAGTCTATGATAGTGAACACAGTGAACAACTTTTCGTACGGGAGAAGCTTTGAACCTTGAAATAAAATAAACAAACTCCCACATAAAATGAGCTATCAGCTAATAAAGTTTCTCTATGGGAAGTTAGAAATTGTTTTTCATATTTTAATGTATTTCCGCTCGGGATCGTATTTTACGAGTATATCATAGTCAGATCCTTGTCAGATCATGTCCCTTAAATATAACTTCGTCATTTTGTTACACACTACTTATGTAACATAATAATAACCCTCAAAATTTTGTAAAAACATTAGGGAGTATTTTTCCGTTAGAAGATACATGAAATTTCCTTACGTCAAAGGCAGAGAACAGTTTCCGTATGTCAATCAGAGTGCTGAGCTCTCAACATTCTCCGCTTGAAATACAGATCTACACAGGTATTCATTTCCTTCGAGTTTCAAAGATTTGGTGATCTAGGCTTAATTTTAATAAAATAATTAAAATATGAATAATACGACGACGCTATGAGGTAGCATTTTTTTTTTATATCATAAGACGAATTTTTAGTCATTCCGTTCTATGCCAGACATGATATAGATTATATCTGCAATATAAAAACGAATCGCTAAATGTGTTGCTACGCACAAATCTCGAGAGCAGTTGAACCGATTTCGTTATTCCTTTTTTTTTAATATTCCTTGAAGTACGAGGATGGTTCTTATGGAGAGAAAAAAATATATGTACCACGGGCTAAGCCGGGGCGAACTGCTTGTACATTAATGAAATTATAGTTAACAAAATTGCGAAATAATATTTAAAGAGCATGATCAATCCTTGATATTAAACAACTATACCCAGAGGACATTATGTACATCGAAATACGGAAAGAAACTTATACTTGATTGCTCATTTTGTATGGGAAGTCGATTTTGTTTATCGGTTTGAAAAGTTTTCTCCGCGGAAAGTTTTTCAACATCATAGACTGTTCATACCCCTGACATTTTATTTCACCATTAAACAAAAACAAAACATAAAATACTTTTAATTCCGGAAAAATTTACAGTTCCCGTGGGATTGGCAACACAAGAGCGGAGCCACGGGCAAAGCTAGTTCCATATCAAACTGTATTTTTTTGACAAAATTAAAAATATATTCAATTTTCAAACAAATAATATATTACTTTGTGACTTCGATCTGGCATTGTGATACGAGTATTATTTATCGGACATTATTCAGAAAGAACATTCTAGCTATTACTCAAGTAAGCGTACACCTGCAGTACATTAAACAAAGTACTGAAGCGAGTCGCACAGAAATTGAATTCGAAAAATATCAGACAGAGGCAGCCAGAGGTGGGGCAGAGGTGAGCAGAGGTAACGTAGAGGTGGGGAGTCGCTGGAACACTTCCATGACAACGAAATTTTCTGCTAACGCTCCATGACGCGGTTACCGCGCGATAAGTCAATTCTATTAAAGATTCAAGACTTAATAATATCCGTATATTTGGCTTATTTTCTTCCTTTCAATTTAATGTCGCTATATATATTTTTTTTGTTGTGTACATATTTCAATTTAATTTCTTTAAAATATTCTTAGTTAATATTAACGTCGATGTGTGAAGATGTGAATTTATAAATCTATACCAGTGATAAATACTATATTACACACTGTTTTCCCGCGACATCGCCCGCGTTAATTATAGCCTATGTCACCATCAAATAAATTAGCTTTCTAGGTATAGTTGAAAGAATTTTGAAAATCGGTCTTTTGGTTTCGGAGCCTATTCGATTCAGCCAAACAAACAATCAAATCTTACCTCTTTATAATATTACTATAGATAGATTTGATAATAAAAAATAACAGCAACCAATTAAGTCGCTTTAGAAACATATAATTATGCATAATTACCTGATAAATTTAAAATAATGTTGGATATATAAATAAAAAAAATGTCTCTTTAACTTAATTTATCACTATTGGGTTATAGTGTATAGTACCAATCCCAGTTTTTCTAATATTTTTAATTATGAGAGTCTATAAATGTATATGAATGAATGTAAGTATATATGTATTTGTAATAAAATATAGTATCGTTGAGTTAGTATCCCATAACATAAGTCTCGAACCTACTTTAGGGCTACCTCAATCTGTGTGATTTATCTATATTCATTTATTTCGAAGACAGTATTTGGTTGCCTAGTAAATAATCTAAAGGGCATATCAGAACTTACAAATAACAAACAATTATTTCCCTTCAAAACAAACAACGTTGCGAATGTAAACAACGAAACGAATACGTTCGGATACAAGGATAATTGCTGAGAAATATGAGTTCTCCAGTCATATTTCTCCACAATTATCCCAAATAAGTTTGTATAAACTCATTTCACGGAAAATTGCGCACCGGCTCGTGAGGTACCCATTAAATTAAAAGTAATGAAAGATTGTGAAAAATTCTGGTCATTTTAATTATACCAATTTGAAATGTTTTTGTTTTGTTTTTTTTTTTATTAACATTTAAATGTCGTTATAACTTGCCATTGTCAGAAAAAATATTATAATGCGAATGCGACAAGTCTGTGTGAATAGAAAATTATAACATAATTAAGCTTATTAATAATTTGTTTTTTTGTTACTTACACAAAGTAACTAACTTTGTATGTATTTTTTTTATGTATTGTTACAAACAAACAAAGCGACCAATAATCAAATCCTTTCTCCGTAAGTATAATAAGCATATATTAATAATAATTTAGAGAAACACTTATTTTATGACAGATGTGGCCTCAGCTAATAAATTTAATATTTAGTTCGTAGTCATAATATTCCTTCTTTGCCTACCCGATAGAGCTGGCGTGATTATGATTATCGCTTGCACATGTTAAGCAACCTCGGGTGCTGTCCACCTTTTCATGGGTGGCCGTTTGTCCAGCTGTCATCATCGATAAACTATGTCAGATGCTTTTAAGCAACTTGAAAGATCTAACGGAGTTTGTGGTGGGAAGTCAAGGGGTACAGTTGGGGTTTGCCTTAGACGATTTTGCAAATTGATATAAGTGGAATTTATAATATGAAATTGATGTAGTTTGGTGTTATAAATGCTCGTGCTCATGAACAATTTGTGAAATAGTTAAAGTAGACTGTTATATGGACTCGTATAGATTTATGACCGGAAGCTCCCACGAGGTATCAAAGAACATACGCCATCTTTGATGCTACTTGTTAAAATTTTACCGTACAACACCGATACTTAATATCTCAATTTACTGGACATTTGCAGAATCACTAAAATCTCGGTGGAAGCTATATTATAAAACAGATGAAGAAGAAGAAAAATCTGACACAAGTTTTGGCACTTACACTCACGAAAATAAACAAACAACAATATGTCTGTAATATTTCAGAATTGCATCATACCTATAAATTTTAACGATTCAAGTGCTATCCGCGCGGGTGATAAACAATGCGATCGACGTAAGTCAAATAAATCAACTAGCGTTCGGCAATTTGTCTCAGGCAGAACTTAATGTTTATAATTATTTAAGGGCACTCAACAGTTTTAATCACGGCGCATTTTCCCCAAATTAATAGGGGCGCTCGTTTTCGAGCTGCGTGCCCTTGGAAAGGTAAACAATTAGGCGTGATGTCAATAAATCCGTGACAAAATTTAATTAAAATCGAGTTTGATTTTGAAATGATGAGCCGTGAAAGGGATGTATACTTGCATCGTCATTCTTCCCATTTTGCGTTCAAGTTTCAAATAATGGTTTAAAATAGCTCAGATAAAAGAACAAGGTAGGTTGGTTTTCAATACTGCATTGGAGACTACTGCTGATGATGGTGATGGCCAATACTAGTGTCAAATTTTTCAAGCTACATAGAGGCATCTGACATAGCAAAACGACTCCCATCAATGATGACAGCTGGGACCATCGTTTAAGATGCCTTCTGAAGCACGGAGCAGCTCAAGATATTTTCAAGCCGCTTGCGGTCACCCATCAAAATGGGGACTGCAATCGAGGTTGCTTAACATGCGTGAGCGATAATATTACTCTCGCCCACTGGGCCATGGGGTCATCCAATAAAAATTGTATATAAGCTGATAAAAGTCATTTAGCGAGTACATTACTTAATATTAATTATACTTTGTTCTTTTTATTCTACAAATCTAAACAAATTGACTTAGCGTTAAGCTGTCTTATAACCTGATTAATTATTGTTTTGATCAATAACTCAAATTATGGTATATGATTGTAATGTATGGTATATATTAATCAATTATAATACCAAGGCTTCCATCTTTTTAACATACATCACTTCGAGTAAATTCTATAAAGCAAATCACAGTATCCCAGTAAATAAAAAGCAGACCTTGTACATTGTTACATAGAGAATTAATAAGTAGTTGGATTGCATTAATTTGCCTTTACAGCCAAACTATAGCTATACATGTCCAACTATCGTATTAGGTTCGTCCAATCGCTCCATCAATGATGCCTCTACAAACCTCAACCAAACTATTTCAACAGAGATTGAGCCCAGGGTCATTCAAAGTAAATCACATAAAATTATACCGACGGAAAAACAATAAGTCACACATTAATAAACAGAGTAATTATTTGGATCACAGTTTTCAGCTTTACAGACTAATTATGACCTGTTCACGTCCAATTATCATTTGAGGTTCGTCCACTCGCTCTGTTAATCATTTCTCTACACACCCTTAAAACACCATGTCAACTGAGCTTGTGTCTGGGGTCATTTATAGCAAATCAAATAATACCTGTAACGTAAAAGCAGTCACACAATGATAGACAGAAAATTAATCCATTTTTGGATCGCTTTAATAAGCTTTACAGCCTAATTATGGCTATACACGTCCAATAGTTTGTGGTCCGTCCACTCGCTCCATCAATCATTTTTCTACGAACCCTAACTATGTCAACTGAGCTTGTGCCGAAGGTCATATAAGTAAATCATATAATCCCAGTACCAGAAGAGCAATAAGTCACATATTGATCGACAAAAAATAAATCAATATTTGGATCGCATTAATAAGCTTTACAGCCTAATTATAGCTATACACGTCCAGTTATCGCTAAAGCTTCGTCCACTCGCTCTGTCAATCATTTCTCTACACACCCTTAAAACACCATGTCAACTGAGCTTGTGTCTGGGGTCATTTATAGCAAATCAAATAATACCTGTAACGTAAAAGTAGTCACACAATGATAGACAGAAAATTAATCAATTTTTGGATCGCTTTAATAAGCTTTACAGCCTAATTATGGCTATACACGTCTAATAGTTTGTGGTCCGTCCACTCGCTCCATCAATCATTTTTCTACAATCCCTAACTATGTCAACTGAGCTTGTGCCGAAGGTCATATAAGTAAATCATATAATCCCAGTACCAGAAGAGCAATAAGTCACATATTGATCGACAAAAAATAAATCACTATTTGGATCGCATTAATAAGCTTTACAGTCTAATTATAACTATACATGTCCAATTATCGCTAAAGCTTCGTCCACTCGATCTGTCAATCGTTTCTCTACACACCCTTAAAACACCATATCAACTGAGCTTGTGCCTGGGGTCATATAAAGCAAATCAAATAATACCTGTAAGGGAAAAGCAATCACACATTGATAGATAGAAAATTAATCAATATTTAGATCGCCTTAATAAGCTTTACAGCCTAATTATAGCTATACAAGTCCAATTATCGCTAAAGCTTCGTCCACTCGATCTGTCAATCATTTTTCTACAACCCTTAGAAAACCATGTCAACCGAGCTTGTCCGGGTCATATAAAGCAAAATACATAATCCCTGTAACGGAAAAGCAGTCATACATTGATAAACAGAAAATTAATCACTTTTTGGATCGCTTTAATAACCTTTACAGCCTAATTATGGCTATACACGTCCAATAGTTTGAGGTCCGTCCACTCGCTCCGTCAATCGTTTTTTCTACAAACCCTTAGAGAACTATGCCAACCAAGCTTGTCCGGGTTATGTATGGCAAATCACGTAATTCCTATAACGGAAAAGCAATCACACATTGATAGGCAGAAAATTAATCAATATTTAGATCGACTTAATAAGCTTTACAGCCTAATTATAGCTATACACGTCCAATTATCGCTAAAGCCTCGTCCACTCGCCCTATCAATGGCGCCTCCACAAACCCCGGTAAACTCATTATACTCTAAAACGACCAGGAAATCTTATAATCTTTCGCCTGAAAATTGGAAATCTTGAATAATTGAATATTAAAATTTATGGATCTGGAATAAATACTTCAGAAAATGTTCTTTCATTTTGGAAAAAGCGTAATGTGATAGTAATAGTCTACTAAAAAGATATTTGGAAGGTCCTTTTTATTAAAAAGAAATGTTTTTAATACCTAGGTTTTTTTAGATAAAGAATAAGGGTGTTTGGTTTTTATTCGAAAGATGATCATATTCCTTGATGAAATCCATTAAAATCTGAAATGAAATGAGTTTAATAAAGAAAAGGCTATTCATGATTTGACATAAATAACATTTAGTGTTTCTGTATGGTAGATTGTATGTATCATACATTATAACGACACTTTTAAATCATAATGCTCTGATATTACGCCTTCCAATGTTTCTCCGTTGCTGCATTGCATATTATACAGGGTGAATTTGAATTTATTGGTATCTGCACGAAATGTTTGCATGTAAAAATATTTCTTGCGTCGATACCGAATTGCTTGTTTGTCTACCGGTCTAAAATCGCATGTTTTGCGTGAATGCCGTTATAACTGACTTATTTGATACTATTTTAATAAAATTAGTTCCTGGCGTTTTTGCTGGTTTCTAGAGAAATGAGCGTGTAAGGATTTTTTTTTTAGCTTTTCTGAGATGTAAAAATGTGTATTTTTTATTAACTGATACGGAGTCTTAAGTTTTAATTAAGGATATCAAAAAATTTAAAAACATACTGTATACAAAAGTAAGTTGTGTGTAAGTTTGTTCAGGGTAGATTTAAGTTTATAATATTTATTATGCACTAAAACGTAGCTGGTTCACTTAAATGAGATATAATCAATTATAATTTATACGTATACAGATATGAAATTTTAAAGTCCGGCTTTACTTAGTAAATCCGAGCGTAGTTAAAAACTTAAACATAAACTAAAGAAACAATTTCCATAATTCAGACTAATTTGAATATTTTGACCTACCTATCAAGTAAAATGATGTCATAAATCCCACGTCACTGAGGCCGAGGTACACAAAGATAAAAATTGGCCACTGGAAACTGTCCAAGGGGCGCCGCTATGAAGGCGATATATTTCACATCTAATTTCGGGGAAGCCCGCCGTGGCCTACTTAGAGTAATGGAGGGACCCTGTTTATTCCACCTGAAATTGTTAGCAATTATGCATTAAAATATTATGTCTTTTACCATTTGTATTCATTTGGGATTTAAAAGGTCTGTGCTTTGGCGACGAGAAGTCTCTTTTGGAAGTGATAGATGGTAGTGATGTATCACTGCAAGATATTTAATATACTTTTATAAATATATTAAATTTTTAGCATGCTACGACAAAGGTATGATGTAAATAAATGTATGTGAAATTTATATACGCTTCCAACAGAATGTCTTCTTCACAAACAATAGTTTTACCCGTTGTACAATTAGGATCTTTACAATTTAATGTTTACTCAAGGATAAAAGAAGGCTGCTCAGTCGGCCGATACGATGTTTTTTTATTAATCCTAACCCTGCCATCTACATTAGATGCATTAAAACAAGTAAATTAAACAGTATATTAATTTTAAAGTAACAGTAGTAATGTTACAAAAAAGTGTGAGACAGTTGTTTTTGTCTCCCGGCCAAGTGGAGCAAGGTGACGGCCAAGTACGTGTCCAGTCGACTGCCATGAAAATTAATTCCTTAGCCCTATGCCTTATGCTAGCCTATAAGGTTAAAATTAAACAATGTTTAAAAATAATTACAACAAAAGTGTGAAAATCGCATACGACGGTGGTTTAATCCGCATGCCAGATGAAGCAGGACAGGATTACTCGTAATTGACTATCAGGTGATGGCTGAGTGCGCCCCGTCCGCCGTTATTACGATTCTTTCACTACCACTGTGTCGTCTATGTTAGATATGACTTAGCAAATAAAATAAACAATATTAATAATTTTACAATCGTGTGTGACAGGTAGTTTAATCTGCAGGCTAAGTGGAGCAGGACGGGATTAATTGACTATCAGGTGACGACTGAGTACGCGCCCAGTGTGGTGTTATGCCGATTCTTTCATTATTCCTGTGCCTGTCGGATATGTTAGATGTATCAAAAAAACTAAATAAACAATATTAAGTAATTTTACTTTAAAACTGTGAAAATTGCATGTGACAGTAGTTTAATCTCCAGGTCAAGTGAAGCAGGACGGGATTAATTGACTATCAGGCGACGGCTGAGTGCACGGCCCAGTCGGCTGTTATGACGATTCTTTTATTAGTCCCATGCCTTTTACCAGCCTATAAGGCTAAAATAAACAATAAGTAAATTTACAAAAAAATGTGTGAAATTCGCAAACAACAGTGGTTTAATCTCTAGGCCAAGTAAAGCAGGACGGGATTAATTGACTATCAGGCGACGGCTGAGTGCACGGCCCAATCGGCTGTTATGACGATTCTTTTATTAGTCCCATGCCTTTTACTAGCCTATAAGGCTAAAATAAACAATAAGTAAATTTACAAAAAAATGTGTGAAAATGGCAAACTACAGTGGTTTACTCTCTAGGCCAAGTAAAGCAGAACGGGATTAATTGACTATCAGGTGACGGCTGAGTGGACGGCCCAGTCGGGTGTTATTACGATTCTTTTATTAGTCCAATGCCTTTTACCAGCCTATAAGGCTAAAATAAAAACTACGTAAATTTACAAAAAAAATGTGTGAAAATCGCAAACGACAGTGGTTTAATTCCAGGCCAAGTGGAGCACGAAGGTATTAATTGACTATCAGGTGACGGCTGAGTGCGCACCCAGTCAACTGTTATGACGATTCTTTCATTAGTTTTATGCCTTTCTAGCCTATAAGATTTAAATCTATGACTTCTAAATTTTTCAGTAAAATATCAATAGCTTAAGTAATGTATAAAGACGTCTGGTTGACTATGTTTAGTCTTATACATATAAAAATTATAAGATAGGTTAAAGATTTATTTTGTTCTTTGTAACACACACACACACAATACATAATCGAATTAAAAACAAACAAAAACTAAACATGATTTATGTGTGCCACAATAGCACAAAAAGGCTACAGATATCTTGCTCAGGGGAGCAACCACTGATTTTCAGCTGTTTTTAAACAAAATATATTCTGGCTCACGCAGTGTAAAATTAGTTTGTAGCAAGCAAAATACATTAGTAGTACATAGTACGTATGTATTTTCAAAAAACATATGTATTATGTATCCATGTAGAGTAAGCAAGCTTTCCAAAAAAGTTGCGCGGGAAAAAGAAAAATTTGTCTGTTCTTCCAAACCAGCAAAAGGGGAGACTAGAGTAAAATCAGTTAACGTATTTTAATTTCTTCAAAATTACGTACCATTGCTTTTACGTAATTTTATTGCTTAAAAAAGATTGTTAGATAAAAGTCCCATTGTTTAAAACAAGCGTAAAATAAAATATTCTCAACCGGTTAGACGTAACCGGAAAATGTCCCGTAAATCAGTCTGGCCGAAAGTTTAGCGAATACCTTCATCTCTATTGTCTCTTTATGATTAAAATTTGCCCAGAGCAGGGGCAGGGAGTTTTAAAATGAGACCCCAAACTTGTGCGTCGCAGTCGGAAACCAGGTTCGAAGGCACGAAACAAACAGAGTCGGTGCGGCTAATGTAAAAAGTTCCACGCCGCTGTAACGCCGTTTGTTTGCTTCCAAAACATCAGCGATCAAGTATTTCGTCGCGGTTCACTAGGTGTTGTTTATTGCGCAAACTTTCCCGGAATCCAACTTGGGATAAAACCTTTTAAATAAATCTGTCACGTTAAACTATCCGCACAAATATTCCGATGAGAGAGAAACTTGAGAATATTTCGAGCTCGTATTGAGCAGGGTCATTACTCCGAAGTCTGTAAGTAACAGGCAGGAGATAGAAAACCTCGCGACTCCTTGCACTCTGTATTTATTTCTACAAAATGAATATACAAGACGGTCTGTAGGTATTGTCTTTTGGAAACGAGCCAAAACTTCGCGACTCGGTAATATTTTTTAAATTCAATTTCAGTGAACCCACAGTGCTGTATCCACTCGGCTTAATGTACACCTGGTGAACGTTCAAATGAGATACAACGAGACTATTTACTTATTTATGGGGATTTTATTACTCCGAAACTGTCTACGTTACCTCGAATTTTAGTGTAATGCAAAAATCTGCTATTGCGTCGTCTATATGCACGCAATGTGCAATTTGTAAAAAATAAAATAAATATAAAATGAAATGTTTTTGAATTATTAAAGCACAACATCGACAACCAGAAATGAAACGCAATAGATGAAACTTAAAAAAAAACACCTTTGAAATTATTCGTTTCATATTCACCACAAAAAACATGCTCGTAATAGTCATAACCGTAAAATCTTTAATACGCACTGGAAAATTCACGGAAATCAAAAACATCAACTGGAAAATGTTCGTATTTTCCTTTCAAAGAATTGTAAACATTTCGTCTGAAAAGTATATTCAAATTAATTACTGATATCGAGAATTTAACGTGAAATGACGTACAAAGCTAATTTGAAATATTGCTGTTGGTCGACTCGGGCTATATATTAAATACCTTAAGCGTGAGTCTACAAGTTAAGATTTACGACTATCGATCATAAATTCACGTCAATTTACTGTTATAAAATGAGAATTTATTTTTACATGACTGCCCAAAAAAGGGTCGTTGTGCTTTTAGAGTTTATGTATGTACAAGAAGTGATCAAAAATAGTGATACCGATGAGTGATAAGATGACCTACTTGTATATATTTTTGTTATTTGTTGTTTCACACCAATATTTAAAGATAAAAATTATTAACGTAAAATTCATTTTCTCAAACATGCTCGGAAATGTAGGCATTACTGTAGTAAAAAGAAGACCGGAAGTTTGTAATTCTTGGCTCATTCATCGCATTGCCGGCCTAGGCCAGGAAATAAGTATGAAAATTACTTCCCGGCCGCTGCTCAAAACTTTTTAATTAATCTATGTAACGTAAATTATGTCACTTGTCATACAGCCAGTTTACTACCACTGCATTTTTAAAAAATGCATATAATACGTGAATATAACTACAATTTCATTAAAATATCGATATGTGATCATACGAAAATATGCTTAATTTTCGTTGCGAGAGAAGAAAACAATAATCTATGATCTATTAAATTTTTTGTGAAAAATATGACTGGGCTCTATGGGCATTGTTTCCTTTGCTGGAATTGACAACTGAAAATAAAAAAATTAAAAACTCGGGAGATCTGTTATTTTCACTATACCCGTAGTGATTAACGCCACTGCCGAAAAACTGCCTTTACGGATTTTAGGGCATAGAACACACGTCAATTGACTTTGAATTTATGGCCCCCCATAGAAACTCAAAAGGAATTGTATGGCATTTTTTTCATTTTCACCCTCACTCCATTATTTGTCTATGATCCTTATTGCCTAGAGAAAACATATGGCAGTCGGTCGTCTGATACTAGTAATAGTATCTTCTTCGTAGTTTGTGATTAACGCTTTGCAGTAATTGATTGACATTGATTGTTTTCGGTAAATATGTGCAAAGTTGGTTATTTATTCGAAATGAAACGGTTCAAAATGAGTTTTAGTGATGAAAGCAACACTGCAATGGATTTTAAGTACCTACTTCGCCTAATTTGAAACTTGAAAGTAGAAAAATTACTACCGGCAAATACCTAGTAAGGGGAAATATTTAAGGCATGTAAGTTTATGTGTAACTTTAAGTTAAATTTCCTCACATTTATTGAGAAAATCTCTATACTTTCCTCGGCGGGAAAGGGATTGCCGGACTCGTAACTATTGTCAAGGCCTCGCTGACGCTCGGCCTTGAAAACTATACTCGTCCGGCAATCCCTTACTTCCCGGCCTCTGCAGTAATGTACTAATTTCGTGTGCAACAATGTATTAGATGAGCAGAAATAGATAATGGTCAGCAAACTATGGGTAGCGAACATTATAAAATCAGCAATTTATGTCATTCTGGACGAATATAACATTTTCAGTACAGCATATTAATTATATGAGCAAACAATAAGTGATTTATAAAAGATAGACATTTGTCGTCGCGGACTTTTTTAGATCTGGTATAGAGAAATAATTCCATCACTACATGATTTTCGCGTAACGGGAGCTTTCGAATGGGAATATTTTTTCCAACTTTTTGCAACATTTTCCATTTTTTTTTTTCATGTGTGTAAGTGGCCAACACTGTTTTCAGATTTTTCAAGCTGCCTATAGGCATCTGTCTTAGCTTAACGACTGCCATCAAAGATGACCGCCGGGACCATCGGCTTAACGTGTCAGAAGCACGGAGAGCACGAGATATTTTTATGCCACTTGCAATCACCCATCCAAGTGGGGATTGCGCCCGGGGTTGCTTAATATGCGGATGCGCTAATAGTGCTTGGGCGTAAGCACTATTAGCGCATCCGCATATTGCAGCACTGGGCCATTAGGCTCCCCTATTTTAATATTTTCCATTAATACTTCGCTTGTTTTGGTCGCAGCATGATGATATAAACCAAGCCTTTGTCGATAAATGAACTACCCAACACCAAAATAAAATTTTGATTCAAACTAGTAGTTCCTGAAATTAGCGCGTTAAACCAAAGAAGCAAACTCTTCAGTTTTATAATATTAGTATATATAGTACGTTTAAGGGGGAACAGTAGGCACAGTAGCGACGCCAATCATTTTATTCCTAATACTTTACAAATAGAAAGAAATTCAAGAATATAAACAATACAAGCCTTAGTAAATAACCTGAAGTATTTTTTGAATCATGTTTTTTATTATCGGAATCAGTGAGAATTATGAGAATCTGATTACCGCCAAAAACGGCCGTTTTTGGCGGTTATCACTTTTTCTCTCAATGACTGATTTTCATAATATTAAAACATGATTCCAAAAATACTTCAGGTTATTTACTAAGGCTTGTATTGTTTATATTCTTGAATTTCTTTCTATTTGTAAAGTATTAGGAATAAAATGATTGGCGTCGCTACTGTGCCTACTGTTCCCCCTTAATCTGTAAGATTCGTGCTTTTTCTGGCAGTTAAACAAAAAAACTTATCTTATTTATTTTTTCTTCATCTCTGGAAAAACCAGCCAAAACATATCAAATAATAAACGGCAAATTCATTTTTTACTAGAACTTTGACCCAGGTGTGGCTTAACCGCTGTAATGAAGGCGCGGATGCACCGCGCGTGCGTTATTAAGGGATTACCCTGCGCTTCACATCCCATCAGTGGCTTGTTTTATTAATATGCTTGCTTTTGCCGCGACTTCACCTATGTTATTTATAACCTATACCTATAATCTACAACATGTATATCGGGAAAAACGGGATAACTGTTTTCTTTTTTTTTATGCTCTTAACCGACGGTTACCCAGTACCGTCGGTAACACCATTATAATTAAATATCTACACACGTAAGCACAAAAGAGCCACTAATTATGGCTTAAATATTGAGAAATAAACTCACAACATCTTTTCTAATTGCTAAGCCTCCGAAGGCAAGTTAAATTAAACTCAAGCTCTAAAAATAATATTTGAGACACTACAATACTTGAAAACTATTGAATTTCTAAATAAGGAGCACAAATAAATAAAAGAATAGCAAAAACTTTAACTAATTTTTAATCAAGAGAGACAAGTTTTCACTTACACGTCTTATCACCCCGAGAGCGCGCCGCAAAGTGCCCGCGTCTCGATTCCGAGCGCTAACGGACGCCATCTTTTAAAAACAACCGATAGGTGGCGCCGTTATCACCGGAATTTACAACTAATTATAGAAAATAGCTAGTAAAGCAATGTAATCGTTCTTCATTAATTATTTCTTAATTTATTAAAGCTAATTTACAAATAATAATAGTCAGCCAAGCAAACATATTGTGAAGATAAGTAAATTAACTTACTTTGACATCTCATAACCGCTGTTAGTCAAAACACACGTTTTTATTTATTCAATTAGTTTCAAATATTGATAAACAAAACTTCATTAATCAATAAACAACACTTTATGATTTTAGATAAAAGATTCTTAAATAATAAAAGTGTTTTTCTTAATTAGAATAATTAATTAAAAATGCCTAAAAAATCGACGCGGCGACACGGCCATTCTGATATGCAATGCGTGCTCTGCATTGCTCCTAAGGCTCCATAATTTTCTAGGTCTTCCATCTGAAAAGTAGAAATAAAAATATCTTGAGGCTAGGTCCTTCCACAGTATTCCTAGGCCCTATGTTTAAAGTACTAAGAGGCTGGGTGCTTCCGCAGCACTCGAGCCCTAAAGCCAGATAATATTGTCAGACTATTTAGGGGCTTACATACATTCATGGCACTGGTATGTGATTGGATAACATAGGTTGAATTTCCTCAGTATATCTGTAAGTTAGTGACATTTCTTCCACAGTATTACCATTTCGTTTTACATAATGGATTATGAAGACGACACACTAAAATAGTTCGCTGCTCGCTCCACGCGTCAACAACTTAATTGTTACAAGAATATTAATATTGTTTTGTTAGTATATAGGTAGGATAGGGTGCTGAAAAGGTCGATGCTGTTGAACAAGAGGGGCTCTAAAGGATGATGGGTAAGGCCGATGCTGTGCTCTGGGTGGCTCATTACACCGTGGTACACAGGGGACCATTTTTCTTTCAGGACAGGATATTTTTTTTTTGTTTTTGTTTACTATCGAACGGCTCCATACGTCAATAGTTAGTTTATGTTTCTTTTTTTTCATAAATTACATTTGTCAAAGTTACTAAAGTCAAGTCATGGCCATACGCCTCTTTTCATTTTATTATTGTTTTTATCTATCCGTTGCAGCTCCACGCCTCAACAGTTTTAAAATAGCATTTTTACTCTATTTTATTTTTTATTACAATACACCTTTTTTATGTGGGTGAGTATTAGTATGTTGTTGACAGTATTATTGTAATATGAACGTTGCTCACCAAAAGTTAATCAGAAGAGGCTTGCTCGTCAGTTTCCAAAATTTGTGGCTCGCTTGTAGAAGCCTCCGCTAGACCGGATGGTCCAGATGGTTCATCTGGGGGCGACACGGGTTCCTGGACCCTGGGTTGTGGGGCGCGCCGCAGCTGGTCATGGGCCACTTTGCGAGGCCGCCCGTGATGCCCGATGACTTTTCGCACGAGGTAACGGTCGTTTTCGAGGACTCTGTGAACTTCATAAGGTACACTGAATTTGAGGTCTAGAGAGGTTTGGTTGCGTGGATTATTTTTTATTAACACAAAATCTCCACGCTGAAAATTGTGAATTTTTGCCCGACCTTTATCAAATCTCACTTTATCTTTGGCAGATTGATCAACCATTCTTTGCTGGATATGACGTTCTAATCTCTCAATATCAATTGTTGCAGTTTCAAGATTGACTAAGTTCAGTAGCTCTGGTGGTACGCAGTTGCGTCGTCGTGTGAGAAGTGTCAATGGGGACGTACCTGTTGTGCGTTGCATAGTACAGTTAAGTGCCAGCTGCAGGCTGTCTAAAGCGGTGTGCCAATCCGGAGTTTCATAGTTTTTGATAATGACGAGGCCATTTTTCAGCGTGGCCATAACGCGTTCTACTTGGCCATTGGCTCTGCTTGCACCTGGAGCTATAGAATGTATTTCGATACCAAACCTGTCACAATACCTTTTGTATTCGCCCAAAAATTCACGTCCACCATCCACTATTATTTGCCGCGGTGCTCCGAAGAGATAAATTACTTGTTTAAGAGCAGCAAGGGTGCTATGCTGACTTTTATCATTTGTGTGACGTAGAAGCACATATTTAGTAAATGCATCTATAGTTACCATGACGTATTCCTGTTCGTTGGTAGTGCCAAGCTTACCAGTTATGTCCATGTGTACTACTTCAAATGGTACAGTTGGTTTGCTGATGGGGTGAAATTCTACCAGTGTAGCTCCTGAGGTTTGTTTCGATGTTTTGCATACTATGCAGTTATCAACAAAGTCTCTGACGATCGTGCTCATTTTATCGAAATGATAAGTCTCTCTTATTTTATGGAGAGTCTTTTCCCAGCCTGGGTGCTTCAGTGCATCATGAAATGTATTAATAAGGCTCCATTGAAAAGCTTTTGGCACGACCACAAGCTTTTGCATACCCAGAATAGTATCTGGTTTCTCAAATTTTAGGACATTATCTTCTAGAATATAGCCGGGTACCTGATCTCCATTTTGTAAAGCGTCGATTACGGGTCTCAGTAGGGCATCGCGCCGTTGCTCGATGTTAAGCCACTCCAGATTACTTGTCATGACATTTACGGTTTGAAGTTCAGGGTTCCGACTTAAGAAGTCGGCGTGTTGCATCCGCTCGCCCTTCCTGTACTCTATGTCAAAGTCAAAGTTCTGGAGGAATGCCCACCATCTATGTATGCGTGGCAGGAGGTCTTGCTTGTGCTTTGAAGCTTTCAGTGCATTACAATCCGTAATGACTTTGAATTTACGGCCGTATAAGAAATGCCTGAAGTGCTTAATTGCCCGTACCACGGCAAGGGTTTCTAATTCATAAGAGTGGTACCTACTTTCTATATCCGTTGTCCGCATGCTGAAGTAAGCCACGACGTGTTGTCTGCCCTCGATGATCTGAACGAGAATGGCTCCAAAGCCAAGGCTGCTGGCATCGGTGAACAATCCAATGGGTTCTCCTTCTTGGAATATAGTGAGGACAGGTGAGGAAGTGAGGTAATGAATTATTTTCTGACGCGCCTGTTCATGAGAATGACTCCATTGCCACTGTGTGCCTTGTTTGGTAAGATCGTACAATGGGGACATAGTTCGTGCAAAATCCGGAATAAAACGACGGAAGTAGCCTGCTAAGCCGTTGAATTGGCGGACTTGTTTAACCGTACTCGGCACGGGGGCTTTGAGTAAGGCTTCAACCTTTTTGGGACTGGGACGGACTTGACCATTCTCTACTACGTTACCCAGGTACTCGATAGAGGTTTTAAAGAAACTACATTTATCAATATTGATAGAAAATCCAGAATCACGCAACGCAATTAAGACCCTTTCCAAATTTGCAATTCCAGAAGGAAAATCGCGACATTTGGTGATTACGTCATCTATGTAGACCTGAGCCACGCTATCATTATGGTCTTTGTATGCGCTACCGGGGTTTAAGAGGGTCCCTAACGCGCGATTTATACATCTATGATACACGGCCGGGGCGTTACACAGGCCAAACGGCATAGAAAGATATTCATACAAACCGTCCGGCGTAATAAAGGCCGTAAGCTCAATGGACTCTTCAGCAATAGCAATTTGGTGAAAACCAGATGCCATATCAAGTGTAGAGTAGTACTTTCCACCGGCCAGCTGATCTATTTGATCAGCGATTAATGGCAGGGGGTAATGATCACGTATAGTGTTTGCGTTCAACTCCCTATAGTCGACACACATGCGATCATCGCCGTTCTTTTTCTTTACTAAAATGAAAGGGCTTGAAAAAGGAGACTTACTCTCACGCACAATATTATTATCAATCAAATCTTGAACAATCTCTTTAACTTTTTCACGCTCAATTGGACTTAATCTATATGGCCTACGCTCAACAAATTTATCCTTGTTTTTTAACCGAATTTCCAACGTACCCGTATTAACTCGGGTCTTAGGAAAACCGCGAGTAAAGAGATGAGAATATTTGTTAAGTAAAGCCAGAAGCTGGTCAATTTCAGACTGTGCGGACAAATCATGATTTAAATTATCGAATAGAGAATCATTTAATCGAACATGCATAACACAGGGATGAGAGATCAGTGTCGCGCTGTTTTGAGTTATAATAACGCTCAATCCAGTCTCATGAAGAATATTTGCACCAATAAGAACGTCCGAGGTCATTTCATAATCCGGTAACACGTTGAACAAGATTTCTACATGAATATCGTCAATAACGCATACTGTTTTTAAAGTGCTCATAGAAATAACCGGGAATGGTCCCAAACCACGCAAATAAGTAACCGTATGAAACCTACGCCCTGGTAATTTCTCAGCAACGGATTCACGCATAACGGAGCATTCAGCACCACTATCAAACACGGTCTTTACTTCTATGTCACCGACACGCATACGCATAGTGTTTAATATCGAACCGTTTTTAGTCAGAGAGTTTACGTTAGTAATTAGTATGCTAACTATACTATCTGCTTTTCGCGACGAAAACAGGTGTCAAAAGTATGACCAGGTTTAGAGCAAAACGAACAATGTTTATCGTTTGATCGCGATATGGCGGAAGATGTGGACGCTACGGCATTTTTGTCACTTGAAGAACTATTTAAGTCGGGGGTATTTTTATTACGACAATTTGAAAACGTATGACCAGTTTTCTTACAGTGATTACAATATGGGGAGGTAGATCGGTTATCAATCGTAAACTTGGTACGTTTTTGAGGTGGCTGGTTGGAACTATGGGGATTTGGTCGCTTAGCACGAATGGAAGTGGCAACTGAGATTAATTCAGGCACCAAAGTAGCCCTGGCATTCATTAACTCAATTCTTAGGCGTTCATCACTTACTGTTCCAATCACCGCCTCCACCGCATCACTGCTGTCTAATTTGTCCTTTGTCACGTGTCTCCACAGAACCCATGCACGTGTGAGAAAATCCGCTATGTCTTTCGTTGGATCGAAAGAATGTTCTCTAAATCGTAAAATATCTCGAGAGTAACGGTTTTCAGGTTCGAAAGTCGAAAAAATATTCTGACGCAGCTCTTCCCAGCTTGATGTCGTAACAAGCCAGTTATCAGCCCATATTTTAGCACGCCCCTTCAAAAGGCTACTTACTTTCATACGGATATCAAAATCACTGAGTTGGTAGGTACTTTTAGCGGTAGAAATGTGATCGCACCACTCACGAACCCCTACATTGCCATCCGGGTCGTATGAAGGCAAGAATACGTCAGTTATTTTGATCCTATCGCTAGTCTGCTGCTTCAGCAGTCGCTCGCTCATGGATTGCATCATTTTTATCATGCTTGAATAAAAATCAGTTGGTACGTTACCCGCATGTTGTGATACCACCGTATTTGTGCACGGCTGTAGTCCGTCGTTTTGGAGCGCTGCTGTAGCCTCGGTGCACGGAAATGCGGAAGACACAGCAGGAGCTGCAGTTGAAACCGCCGTACTCGATGCTGCAGGTGTATTCGTGGTCGGTACACTCAGAGTTTCTTCACTCATGATGTTAGTTCACTTGCAGATTATTCGGGAATCAGACCTGGAACACCAAAGATGACCAGGACAGAATTGTGATGAAAAGGATCGCCTGGGAGCGATCCCACTTCTGATATCGGGAAAAACGGGATAACAGTTTTCTTTTTTTTTTATGCTCTTAACCGACAGTTACCCAGTACCGTTGGTAACACCATTATAATTAAATATCTACACACGTAAGCACAAAAGAGCCACTAATTATGGCTTAAATATTGAGAAATAAACTCACAACATCTTTTCTAATTGCTAAGCCTCCGAAGGCAAGTTAAATTAAACTCAAGCTCTAAAAATAATATTTGAGACACTACAATACTTGAAAACTATTGAATTTCTAAATAAGGAGCACAAATAAATAAAAGAATAGCAAAAACTTTAACTAATTTTTAATCAAGAGAGACAAGTTTTCACTTACACGTCTTATCACCCCGAGAGCGCGCCGCAAAGTGCCCGCGTCTCGATTCCGAGCGCTAACGGACGCCATCTTTTAAAAACAACCGATAGGTGGCGCCGTTATCACCGGAATTTACAACTAATTATAGAAAATAGCTAGTAAAGCAATGTAATCGTTCTTCATTATTTATTTCTTAATTTATTAAGCTAATTTACAAATAATAATAGTCAGCCAAGCAAACATATTGTGAAGATAAGTAAATTAACTTACTTTGACATCTCATAACCGCTGTTAGTCAAAGGTAGTCCCGGGCTATTAGTCGAAGTTACTATCTTTTTTTGTACTTCCTAGCATAAGCATAACCATTAAATTTTCTTAACACTTACGATTTAAAACATTATCAAAACATTATGCATAGCACAAAACCTTATATTTGCTTTGATTTTAAAACTCAGACATGTCATAATATTTATGTTATAAGGAAGTGTCTGTATGCTTCAAGTGCTTATATTACTGTGAAGATTTCCTCAATTCAAGTAATAGATAATATTAATTGGCGAATGAATTTTTTTCATAAGACCTTTGGTCGTCGCCGTGGGTGCGGCTTAACCGCTGTAATGAAGCCGCGGATGCACCGAGCGTGCGATATTACGGGATTATTCTGCGCTCTACATGAATGGCTTGTTTTATTAACTTACTAGCTTTTCCCACGACTTTTTTGTAAAAATATACATACATATTCATCGTCATCATCATCATCAGGATTTTTTTAATTTCCACTGCAGGAACATGACCCTCTCTGTACTACCAGAGCCATATATTAGCCAGAGCAGTTAGAGGATTTAGCCTACACTCTCCACGCTAGCCAGACGGGTTGGAGAGGGCCGGATGGGTTAGAGCGGACATACATATTATCGCGTCTTTATTCTTTGTGGGGTCTTTAGTCCTTGTCTTTATTCCGAGCCCAAGGTAATAAAATCCCAAGGCCACGTTTAGCGTATTAGTGGGTATTACGGTGGAAAGCGGAATTAAAATAGTGTTGGGTTGCAAGCCGCATCGCCGCAAGCAGCTGGTATATTCTATGTTTTTCCTATTTTCCCAAACCAGCAAAGAATAGACTTCTTTGTAGTTTATGCTATTCCGTATTAGCTACAACGCTGTAAAATTTCATTAAAATCCATTCAGTGGTTTTTGCGTGAACGAACTTTTTCACCAATCCCAGGTGCGGTTTAAACGCTGTAATGAAGCAGTGGTTGCACCGCGCGTGCGTTATTACGGGATTATTCCGCACTCTACATCACATCAATGGTTTGTTTATATCATCAACTGAGAAAATATTTTTTGGATAAATTAGTTGTAAATACATGCTGGGTGATTATCTACGATATTCCCTGAGAGAGGTGACTCTACCTGTCGTTCTGAAAAACTATTTCTATGCTCGAAATTAGAAAAAAAAAATTGTAGTCAGCCATCTGGGCACGTTGAATGAAAACATAATTACAAAATATATCTTAGTCTTACTGCGACAAAAGCAATAGTCACTCCATACAAAGGTTAAAAATAAATAAAAATTTTACGCATATATAAATAATTATGTGTTTAGCGCGAAAAAGAATATTAAAAGTCCTATAGGAAAAGTTATTCATATTGACGGAATGGATTTCTTCGCCCAGGGAATATTGAGCGTGAATTTACACGCATATAATAATATAAACACTTCCAGTACCCGTAGAGTATAAAAACACATGAAACTAATTTAACAACAACTAGGTTTTCATTAAAAATATAATATTATAATTTAAAAAAATCATTTTACTACATTCCATAAAAGCCTAAATTTTAATAAAGAGAATCTGCCAGACCGAAATCCACGCGTAATCATAGCGTAGTGGGCTGGAAAAATGGTATTTTCTCTCACCTGATATTAAAATATATTAAGCTGTACAATGGTGCGGTAGTTTATTTTTCAACTAGCGGGCGCGGCCTGTGGCAACTCGTAATTAACGTGGCTTTCACGACGCCGGGCTCTTACGGGATTGTAGTGGTGACGAGCGAGACTAGAGCCGCATTGTTATCACGAAAATACGCGATCACGAAACTGGGTTTTCTAAAAATGCTTGTGACTTGTGCAACTGCATTAGAATGACGGCAATTGTAATGAGAGTGAACGACGATTAAGGAGTTCTCAGGTTATAACTCTTTCGTGGTGGTTTGGACAAAAATAACATGTAGTGTATAGCAGTTGCATTTTTTCCTGCGCAGATCATAAAAGCCAAGCGAGTAGATGGGCTATAATGTAAGGAATCATGTCAATAGCCGATGCAGCTAGCAACTATTTACTACTGATTTCGTTTTATTACACCTTGCCTTTTACCTCTATCTAGGTAGAGGTATGATGCCCATCATACCTCTACCTAGATAGAATCTGTTCGATAGATCGAACTCCCGAACTCCGAAAAAAAAAAATCGAACTCCCACACATTTAAAGAATTTTTTTACTCCTCAGGTTAGTAGTAAGTTTCCTGACCCCCTGCAATCTAATCATTTTTCATGAATACGTAAAAAAATCAATGCATAGTAGCATAGTAGCCTGACTCACACTAGGCCCGTTTTTTTAAAGTAAAGACGTAGAATAATTTTAATTTGAGGAAAAAATATTAAATACGCGAAATTATGTACCTTTAAGTTAATAAGCTCAGCTTTTGCACGGTGAAATCTCAGTTAAGTTCATGAGCCATTCTATCCAAAGTTTTTGTTTATGTTGTAGGGGAGCAATTTGAGCTTGCTCCACTGAGAAAGTTTACTTACCATTTTAAGCAAGAATCTGTTAGAGAGGATGGGTAAAGTAAATATTATTCTTGAAAAAATTGAAGATTTCCTTTCTTTTGTTGTTTTTTTATCTTGTGCAATTATGGTACCTATACAATACATATTATATCTACCTAAAGGAATCGAATTTTAATTTAAAATAAAACTATGTTAAAAATAAGAAAAGAAATAATTTTATGACCATTAAGTAATACTTGAGTGATAGAATATATGTACATAATGTTTTCTTATGTTTTCGCGATTGTTACACATATTAATAATTTTTTTTATCGCGTTTATTACATTAACGTTTCAATATACCTAACGTTTCGAGCACTTTACAGTGTTCGTGGTCGCAGGTAGACTACCTGTGACCACGAACACTGTAAGGTGCTCGAAAAATAATTTTATTTAAAAAATATATGTACATGTTTTTTTTTTAAATTATAACATCAATATTATAAAAAATAGAATATTATAAAAGGAGCGTGAAAAGCGTGAAATAATTATTAATAAATTACGAAACTTCTACGTTAACGTACTTCGGTTTTAAATTAATAAATGAGTAGACACATACCATTTCAAGGATTTTTTTGCAACTGGTTAGACTGAAACGAAGAATATTGTTTATTCGCTCGTCGGCACCGTGGCGACTGAATGGCAGCAAGCGGAAATCCAGGCTAGAGTTCCACCCGATGTGCGTCCTTTTCCCTGGTATCAACCAGGTACCGTTAATCATAATGATATTAGGAATATTTTTTATGCTTGTTTGTATGTCCCACTGCTGAGCAAAGGCCTCCCCTTTCTACTTCCATAGGCTCCTGTCAAGAAAGAGAGGCTTTATAATTATTTTAGATAATTGTCATATTATTCAACACATCATCGTCAGCAGGTATTTTTTAGTCTCCATTGCAGGAAATCTCTTTACTTCCAGAGCCATATTTGACAGAGCAGTCAGAGGATTTGGCCTACACTCTTTTTGCTGGCCAGACGGGTTGGAAAGACCTCTTGGATGTTTACAAGCTTTGTTTAGCTTGTGTTTCCTAAGTCACCTTCTACGACATCCACGGGAAGCCTTGGAGTTGCCCTATTCTACTCTGCCGGGAATCACACGGCTGCAATGGAAAATAATGCAAAAATCTGCAATTTGCTTCTTCTTGGGGATTTTCCATCCATCCATCGGAATTTTGTATATCAACCATCCATCCATCAGGTCTTTTTTTTTAGTCTCCACCGCAATATATTAGCCATAGTAGTCAGAGGATTTGGCCTACACTCTCCACGCTGGCCAGACGGGTTGGAGAGGTATATCAACCATTTAATTGTTATTATGATGATTTTTTACGTTATTGTTAAAATGAAACAAATTCTTGTAGCACAGGTACACGGATGTCGCCCTCCGCCTGTCTCCGTTCCCACTCGCGGACTTCTGCCCTATATGTAATTTACGTTCGATTTGACTTCGTAACTTGTACTTGTGTTGTGAAAAATTTTTGAGAACAATATACCCGGACTTTTGTTAACTGCATTCCTGATGTTTGACTGTGGACACTTAACGTACCTACTAGTTAGCTTTCATCGAGTCATAATAATTTGGAGTCAGATTGGCCCTAACTAAACCTAACATCTACGTACACGTTGTTTTACAACGTTACGTAGTAGAAAAGTAGAATACGACCACTCCAAATCAAGTAAGGCAAGTATTCAATACAACGTACTATTATTCTCTTTATTTATTTGTCTGACCATACCCTGACTAGTTTAAGCTGGATACATCCTGGCGACGATAACAAAACAGCTTACCAAGTTAGGTGTTAATACGACTTACTTTTATTGTGTCCGTGTTTGTTCGCTAGATAGATATTACTGTCGACGGCTGGCTTCACAACGTAATAATGGGAATTATGGTGTCTTTATTATTTTAATAATTTTAACTTTATTTTTAATGTGTTTTCATCCATACATAATGCTATTCTGGTATATTCTTATTATTTGTATTATTGTAGGAATGGGATGTGATAGAGAAATTCAACGTGTAGGACGAAATCGCATCGCGGTGGCCGAATTCGTAAGGCGTTGTCGTACAAAATGGTAAATTTTAATAACTTTAACTTTATTTTTAATGTGTTTTCATCCATACACAATGCTATTCTGGTATATTCTTATTATTTGTATTATTGTAGGAATGGGATGTGATAGAGAAATTCAACGTGTAGGACGAAATCGCGTCGCGGTGGCCGAATTCGTAAGGCGTTGTCGTACAAAATGGTAAATTTTAATAACTTTAACTTTATTTTTAATGTGTTTTCATCCATACACAATGCTATTCTGGTATATTCTTATTATTTGTATTATTGTAGGAATGGGATGTGATAGAGAAATTCAACGTGTAGGACAAAATCGCATCGCGGTGGCCGAATTCGTAAAGCGTTGTCGTACAAAGACAAAGGTTCAAATCCTGCCCACGGGGAATTTCTTCCCTTTCCATATTTCTTAGTTAAAAAAAGAATTTTTAACTTTATAATAAATCCTTCTGTACTATCTGATACACTGATAGTGGACTCAATATAGTAAAATTCAGTGTAAAAACTTTTAAACACGACGATATTTAAGTGATTATTTTCTTTTTAAATTGTAAAATTTATCAAATGAATATGTAGTAGCAGAATTATGTTTAGTGAAACAATTCACTTAAAGTCGTATACCTACCTATCTATACATTATATCATCCTCAAGAAGTAAACAAAACAAAATTCATAATGCTATCATCACTTTTTCCAATAATTGCAGAAATACATAAATATAACCAAATTATGCATTATTTCAGTGAGGGATATCTTACCTATCTATTGATATTATACATATTTTTCAAAAGTTTTATCCTTTTTTATATTTTTAAGTAAACCGAATGTAACCTCTCCCATATTCCCTTTGAATAAACTCCGCAAGATCAATATTTCAACAGCGGTTCAGTAACTTCAGCATTTTGAATAGGAACAACACAATAGCCTTAGTTCGGATACAGCACAAGTTTGCTTAGGACGTGGACTCATTCACTCCCATCAATCCCTTGCTCCCATTATTTGTTCATAGATCAAAGGTCAGAACGTCCCATCAGCAAGTTCTCGTCGAAGAATTTCAAACTTTGTCTCTTTACATTTAAGATGTATCTTGAATAACAATAAAGTCTATCGACATCCTCATGAGTTCTGATTTTGTGTAAATTCAAGAAAAGGCGTTCCATTTTTAAAACAATTTTCGTTTGGGAATGAATGTAAAACAATAATTGCATTCCGTGATGCAACTAAAATATTTTCATTGTGTCGATGAATGAAATGTTTTTTACATTTAACGCGAGTGTATACATTCGGGCTGGCATGTGCGATAGTGCTTAATCAAAACTTCAATTAAATTTTCGTAATACCTTTCGTCGAGCGCCCTCGCCTGGGAGAGCCCACAAATTAATACCTACGCTTTGGAATATGTTTTAATTTCAATATTTACCTTGATGGCAGTTTTTTTATAGTCGTCCTTATTGTTACGAATTTTCACAAAGAGAAAGGTGTTATAAGTTAGACCGCTTTCTGGGTGTGTGTATCAGTGTCTGTCTGAGGCACCGTAGCTCTAAAACAGGTGAACGGGTGTACGTAGATATCATCATAATCAGCCTATACTTGTCCACTACTGGATATAGGCCTCCCCAATTGCACGCCATCGAGATTTATCTTCGGCTGCTCGCATCAAGCTCCTGCCAGCCATACGTAGATATGTTTTATCGAAATTGTTTCAGTCGTTAACAAGATGGAAGGATTTTTGTATCGCGGTTAGATACTTATTTTTTATGTTTATTGCTTTTTATGTAATAAATTGATAATCACTTATCTCAAGTTATTGAATCATTAATTCCTTTAATAAAATACCTTTGTTTATATCAATATTAAAAAAGCCGGTGTTATTGTAATTTAAATAAAAGATAACATTTCAACCTTACAATTTATAGAAATACTAAGTATCTGTAATATAAGAAAAGTAACTTACAATATAATAAATTTGCTAGACTTATCTTAAAAAAACTTAATTCTTTTCCTAGTCAGTTTATACTACGGATATAAATGACCTGTAAGTTGGTTAATACTAACAAACGACTCGGCAAGAGCGAAACCTCTCACGATTCGAACAATTTCTCGTACTGTAACAAGAATAGACTATTTAGAACCTACCGAGACCGTTTATACTGCTTTGTTGAATCGAAGGAATTGGACTTAGAAATACGATTCTATGATATATTTTTTATTTTCTTCAATTCATAAGCATTATTTGTGACTTATTCACTACATTGACTACAGCCTCCAATACACCAGCCTGTGACACGAGGTTGGGTCCTTTATGAACCTTAATAAGTATTTCAGTTTCGTTTATTAACTTTGAACTTAACATAAATTCTTGACTTTTTGTCATGGTTTGGTCTGAGATTAAACTATCATTTCATCATCATCATCATCATCAAGTCTTTCTAGTCTCCACTGCAGGAGCACGACCCTCTCTGTACTACCAGAGCCATATGGCTCTGGTAGTACAGATACTCAGGCTAGTATATACTAGCCTGAGTATCTTTGCTTTGTTTAGCTTGGGTTTCCTTAGTCGCCTTTTACGACATCCACGGGATGACTTGGACTGGTCCTATTCTACTCTGCCGGGAACCACACGGCGAACTATCATTTATCTCTACCTATTTATATAAAATTAGTAAAACAGTAATTGAGAGTAATGTTAAAAATTAATTATCACTAAATATAGTATAAGAATTTTAATCATGTCACCGAAATAAGTTTGTTCAGAAAAAATATAAACACGACTATACTGCTTAAAATAGCACAGCAACAAGAACAAAGTTCTTAAGGCGTTTGCTATGTTGACACGGGGCGGGGGTCGTGGGATACGTGGTCGACATTCAAGAACCACTTCTCTGCCCCATCGGCCATAGGTTCTTCGCGCTATAAATCGTATCGCATAAGTATAAAAGTCAAACGTGCACTTTTGGCTTCAACATGTATGGTTGAAGCCAAAAGTGCACGATTGTCAGTCGGAGTTTTTGGTAATTTGACGGTTATTTAATTTTAGGAGTGTTGCCGTTAGATGAAAGTGGCACAGAAACAGCTACACTCGTCCAAATGAAAATTTACAAACTCACATAAGCTCTCTCGCGTATCATTTTTCTAAATTAACTTTCGTGCGGCTCCTTTAATGTGTAGGCACTCTCCGCAGCTGAGTGGAGACAAATGATGCTGCGGGAGAGTGGACAACAAATTTTTTATCCTCCAAAAAAATTGATTTTCTATTTAGTTGAATTTTTACACTACTGCGCAAATAAGGAAAATTATGTATTCAAGTTGATGTACTCATATGTGTGTTTTTGTATTTCACCATGAAATCTTAATGACTGAAAAGATTTGGATGTGTGAGGTACATAGTAATAAATCTTAACACATTCCGATTCCATTTTTAGGTAGTTATCATCATCATCATATATTTAAGTGTTTGTGCTCAAGAAATAAAATTGTTTGCAAGTGTTTGTTACTCACCTTTGTGAGCGTAATAATAACCATGTGGGATGTTGGGTCCATTATTTTTAAATATCATATTTTGAGCAAAAGTGTTATTTTTTGTGAATTAACTACTATCTGTAATATTTTTTTAAGTTTTAATCATATTAAATGTCTGATTCTTGTTATGAAACAATATCAAAATCCATTTTTTAGAGACAAGATTTCCTGTTTAACAGGAATATCTATTTATTTCTTTAAAATATACAACCCGATACAACACAAATCACTGACTAGACAAGTTCCAGGAATGAATCTACTACAAGTGGTTCGATTGCTCGCGTCCTAAGCAAACTGCTCGAGTGTTTGTGTTCGGGCAATAAAAACGTTTGCAGGTTTTTGTTACTCGCATTCATGTGAGTAGTAGTTACCATGTGGGATGTTGGGCTCAATACTATGGGATGTTGAGCTCATTAGGTTATAAATATTATATTTCGAGCGGATGCGAATTTACGGTAAAAAAATATACTGGTTTTATAAAATTACTATTAGCTATAAAGTACTTTTAAAGTTTAAATATAGGCAAAAAGCCTACCTGCTTCCACAATAATCAAAAATCAAATTTTGGGACATTCATAACTTTTGATGGAAAACAAGAGCATTTATTTATTTCTCAAAGACAAAATTCGATTAATAACCATCTTGAGCTGTTTCAAGGTGAATAGACTATGGGTAGCTCGAGTGCTCGCGTCCTAAGCAAACTACTCGAATGTTTGTGTTCGGGCAATAAAACGTTTGCAAGTTTTCGTTCCTGCATTTGTGTAAGTAATAATTATGACGTGGGGTGTTGGGTTATAATATTTTGAGCGAATGCTGTATGTTTTCCTAATATAACTACTATATGTAGAGTTTTTTTAAAGTTTAAATGTGGGCAAATAGCCTAATCCTTGCTTAAACAATATAAAAATCAAATTACGGACAAGGGGATAGAGACAAGAACATTATACTTGATGGTCAACAAGAGTATCTATTTATTTATGTCACAAAGGCATAATTCGATTAATCACTGTCTTGAGCTGTTTCAAGGTAAATCGACTATGGTTGGCTCGATTGCTCGCGTCCTAAGCAAACTACTCGAGTGTTTATGTTCGGGTAATAAAAACGCTTGCGATTTATTCGCTAAATCACAGTAATGACTTAAATACAGCAATAATTAATTACGGTATCAGATATCGAAATAATAAACAAGTCATAATATGATAGTTCCATTGATTAAAAAAGAAAAAACAAAAACACGACAGCCCTTCCAAGAAAGTGTAGTCTAATGTCAGTCGAGAGGTTACAAGATTTTTAACATTACCCTATACAGGTATCTAAATCCGTTTTGGCATTTGGAATTTATAAGAGTAGCCTAAATAAACTAACATATTACATACATAAGACCGCCCATTGTACATAGTCTTAGTAATGTTTTTGTAAATTTTTATTTTTTGGTGTACAATAAAGTATTACTTACTACTTACTTACTTATATGAACTGAAACAATTCACTTATTTTGGTAGTCGTGGAAAAAAATAAGGAATCAACATAATACTAGCATTTGCATTGGCATTCTGCAATAGGTTATAGAATATTAATAATCATATTCTAGAAACAGATCATTAAATTTCCTGTTCAACTTGAGTACCTCTCAAAGATATTAAATGCGATTCAACACAAATCACTGAATCAGACAGTTTCAGAGTTTATCCATGTGCGAGTTCATCCGTAAACTACTCGATGTCATTATATTATAAGAGACCTATCATTAAAACATTTTTAACTTAAGTATTGTCATTATTTCACATCATCATCAGGTTTTTTTTAGTCTCCACTGCAGGAGCATGACCCTCTCTTTACTACCACAGCACTATATTATTATTTATTTATTACCGCTAAAGTTTTAGTGGAGTAACATAATTATGTCATCATCATCAGGTATTTTTTAGTCTCCACTGCAGGAGCATGACCCTCTCTTTACTACCACAGCACTATATTAGCCAGAGCAGTCAGAGGATTTGGCCTTCACTATCCACGCTGGCCAGACGTGTTAGAGAGGTTTCTCTGCTGTTTATTAGCTTTGTTTAGCTTGTTTTCCTAAGTCACCGTATACGACATCCACTGGAAGACTAAGAGTGGTCCTATTATATTCTACCGGGGACCACACGGCCACTATTTCACATATAAAAGTAAATATAATAAGATCGAGGAATCAATTTAAACATGTAAGAAGGAAAAATAGTTAAATATACGTTCCCCTAAGGGTTTCTAACATGCAGTTTGCTATAGTTAATAGTTCTTTGGCAGACAAATTGGTGACTGCAGTTTCTTTAGCTTATCTCAATTCCGACGCTGATGTCGATACAGCCTCCGTGGTCCAGTTGCTTAGGATGCGAGCAATCGAGATACTATAGTAGATTCAGTCCTGAAACTGTTCTAGTTATTTCTGTCATATTAGGTGAAGTCTTGGAACAATAAAAAATAATGATGCACTGTGGAAGAGGAAATTTAATAATTTTGTTTTTACATTTTTATTGTTGAAGCAAGAATTGGGCTTTTTGCACATACAGCTAGCAGTTACTTCAGAAAAACATACTGCATTCGCTAAAAATATTAATTTTATAATCAAATGTGCTCGATATCCCACATGGCAATATTTATTTACACGAAGATCACACAAACATAAACACTTGAGCAATATGCTTAGGACGCGAGCAATCCAGTCACTCGTAATAGATTCACTTCGAAAACTGCTCGAGTCAGTGATGTGTGTGAGTATTACGTAACCAATTGTAAGGCATTTGTCCCTATCTAATAGAAGGTATAATGTATCCTTAAAATGTATATTTTTGTATAAGTATGTTTTTCCAAATAAAACCTACTTTATTTGTAAAAAATTATGATACTACATAACTTTTTCTGAAAATATTTGACTTATGGCCAACTAAGCCCACATTCTCTCATATGGTAAGTAAATTATTATTTTCATCACGGTGATTTGTGAAAAATTGCTAATGTTGTTATTGTTTAAACACAAACACTTGAACAGTTTGCTTAGAATGCTAGCAATTCAGCCAATTGTAGTAGATTCATCTCTGAAACTGCTCGTGAGAGATTTGTATGAGTATTACAGTGTAACCAAGAGTCATGTATCTTATTCCTAGTATGTAAATTCTAATTAGCCCGACATTGCAATTGATAATTATTATCAACTTATAATTAAATCATCACATACCGAAGCCATCGTAGCGAATAAATCGCGAACGTTTATATTGCCTCGACACAAATCCTCAAGTAATTTGCTTAGGATGTACAATTGAGTCATTGTTGTACGATAACCTTTTGAACTATATAAGCCAGTGACGCATGGTGTCGAGTAGTATATTTGAGAGATTTCCTAGTAAAACAGAAAACACTACAAATATTAACTTGAAACATTGAATTGATAGCCTAATCGCATCGTCATAATTACTCTTCCATGCTGGTCTGGGAGACAAGAAAAAACGTAGAATGTACCAACTGCTAGCAACCCATCACTATTTTGATTCCGTAATCTTTAAGACCATAAACATGCCAAACGTGACCTTTCGGTTTTAAAGCCTTAGGCTCTGTCTGCCCCGTAAGGGATAAAGACGTGATACTATGTATGTACGTATTAAATCTATTACATTAAGAGTCCCACGTAAAGCCGAAATCCCATACAAACATAGTTTGGTTTTAGTTTTACAACAGTTTAGCCAATCTCAACCAAATTTCGTACATACGACCGGATAAGGCATATTGATGTTTATAATCAGACTTCAATTTTAAAAACAATACCTATACAAAATTACAGCGCGTAGAAGTTTTCGATACAAAACTTCTTACGGTCGTATGTACGAAATTTGGTTGAGATTGGCTTAACTGTTGTAAAACTAAAACCAAACTACGTTTGTATGGGATTTCGGCTTTACGTGGGACTCTTAAGGCGATTAGTGAAGAAATTGCAAACGTTCTAATTGCCTGATTATAAACCCTCGAGTAGTCGGCTTAGGACGAACAATCGAGACACTTTTATGTGGATTAACCTCTGAAACTGTTCGAGTCAGTAATTTGTAGTGTATCGGATTACATTTATACCTTAAAGAGATACTTCAGTTGAACAGAAACGATTTTATTGCTGATCTTTGTTTTTTTTTTCATGTGTGTAAGTAGCTAACACTGGTGTCACATTTTTCAAGCCGCCTAAAGACATCTGACATAGCTTAACGATCAATGATGACAGCCGGGACCAACGGCTTAAAATGCCTTCCGATGCAAGTTGCCTATCTTGAGTAATAATTACTGATTGATAATGTTTTATTTACCGAGGATTGAGCATTCTGCCTTTATTTTAACTTTAAAATACTTCTATAATAGATAGTACTTTATTGTTAGAAAAACAGTTTTTTTTTTACAAACACAATACATTAGTTTAAAACATAGAACTAATAACAATAACCTAATAAATTGTTATTATTACTGACGTTATGTTTGTTTGTTTTTCGTATGTGAAAGTGGCCAACACTGGTGTCCGATTTTTCAAGCTGCCTTAAGGCATCTGACATAGCTTAACGACTGCCAACAACGATGACAGCCGGGACCAACGACTTAACGTGCCTTCCGAAGCACTTAACTAGCGGTGATTAGTCAAAAAATTATACTCCTTTTAGGCCGGAGGTCTAAGGTACTATTTCTGAATGAGTTACTTAACTAGACAAGAGGATTTTTGTATAAAAATAATCTGACATTTCCGAGCACTTACCTGTTCATAAGAAATACCCCTGAACACAAACACTCAAGCAGTTTGCTTAGGACGAGGAATCGAACCACTCATACTAGATTAACCTCTAGAACTGTTCGAGTCAGTGATTTGTGGTGTATTCGGTTGTATCTTTGAGAGATACTACGGCACAACAGGAAATTTGATAAGCTTGTTTCTGGAACATGTGGGTTAATTATGTTGCCAATAGTAAGGCTTTGTGGCATATTTTAGTTAGTAAATAGGCAATAATTTAATTTTAAGGCCAATATAATAATTCAGGGAAATTTAATAATAATGTATATTGGACACGCGTGTTAATATAATGACGCCAACTTTTAGACATTGTGCTCATCTTTATGTATATAAATAGGATTTAACACAAACCTTTTATTTATTTATTACCGCTGAAGTTTTAAGTTTCTAAAGGAGTAACATATAAATATAAATAAATTACGGACAAATCACACAGATTGAGCTAGCCCCAAAGTAAGTTCGAGACTTGTGTTATGGGATACTAATTCAACGATACTATATTTTATAATAGATTACTTATATAGATAAACATCCATGACCCAGGTCAATCTGAAAAAGATCATTTTCCATCTTGACCTGTCCGGGGATCGAACCCGGGACCTCCGTGTCGCAGGCAGGCGTGTTGACCGCTGCGCCACGGAGCTCGACTGTCATGACAACATAATTATGTCATCATCATCAGGTATTTTTTTAGTCTCCACTGCAGGAGCATGACCCACCCTCTTTGTACTATCAGAGCTTTATATCAGCCAGAGCAGTCAGAAGATTTAGCCTACACGCTCCGCACTGACGGGTTAGAGACGTCTATTTGTGCCGTGTAGTTCCCGGCAGAGTAGAATAGAACCACTTCAAGTCTCCCCGTGGATGTCGTAGAAAGGGACTAAGGAAACACAAGCTAAACAAAGCTTATAAACATCAGAGAAACCTCTCCTACACGTCTGGCCAGCGTGGAGAATGAAGGCCAAATCCTCTGACTGCTCTGGCCAATATATGGCTCTGGTGGTCAGGGAGGGTCAGGCTCCTGCAGTGGAGACTGAACAAAACCTGATGATGATGATGATGATAGGCAAAAAGCCTACCTGCTTCAACAATAATCAAAAATCAAATTCTGGGACATTCATAACATTTGATGGAAAACAATGGATCTATTTATTTATTTATTTCTCAAAGACAAAATTCGATTAATCACCATCTTGAGCTGTTTCAAGGTGAATCGACTATGGGTAACTCGAGTGCTCGCGTCCTAAGCAAACTACTCGAGTGTTTGTGTTCGGGCAATAAAAACGTTGGCAAGTTTTCGTTATACTTGCATTTGTGTAAGTAAGATCATATTTTATTTTTTAAACATACTTAATTCTTAAGGCAATATAATAATTAATAAAATGAAAAAGGAACTTTAAAGTTAGCTGAAAGCAATGTACTAGTCACCTTGTCTTGAGCTGTTTCAAGGTGAATCGACTATGGGTAACTCGAGTGCTCGCGTCCTAAGCAAACTACTCGAGTGTTTGTGTTCGGGCAATAAAAACGTTGGCAAGTTTTCGTTATACTTGCATTTGTGTAAGTAAAATCATATTTAATTTTTTTTAAACATACTTAATTCTTAAGGCAATATAATAGTTAATAAAATAAAAAAGGAAATTTAAAGTTAGCTGAAAGCAATGTACTAGTCACCTTATCATCCCAAATCGTAATTAATTACTGTTCTAATTAAGCATCACTAACACAAAGACGACGTAGCGAAGAAATTGCAAATGTTTTTACTGGCCTGAACACAAATACTCGAGCAGTTTGCTTAGGACGCACAATTGAGCTATTCATAGTAAATTCATCTCTGAAATTCTTCGATTCAGTGATTTGCGGTGTATCGTGTCATATCTTTGATAAATACTACGGCTTAAGAAAATATGTTTCTGGGACATAAATGTAGCCAACTAAGTAAGCATATTAGGGAATGGCTACTTTATTACAAGGCCAAAATTATAAATGCAGAATTAAAAAAGAAAATTCAAGTAACACTAGGTAAGATCTAAATGCTTAAATAGTGACCTTATTATTCTAACTTCCCAAATCGTAATTAATTACTGTTGTAATTAAGGCATTACTAACACAAAGGTGACTTGGCGAAGAAAAAGCAAATGTTTTTACTGGCCTGAACCAAATACTCGAGCAGTTTGCTTAGGATGCACAATTGAGCTATTCATAGTAAATTAACCTCTGGAATTCTTCGATGCAGTGATTTGCAATGTATCGTGTGATAAATACTGCAATCGCATGAAAACATAATGTATCTCACAAGTAATACATATTTTATTAAATGAGACTGTTTATTACGATTGCCAAGTCAATCTATTTATTGAAACATAAAAGATTTTTAATTTTAATATGGTCACAATAAGATTCTGTTAGGTTAGCTAATTACGTAATAACTTAAGACAAAAGGTCACTTTAGTAGGGACTTAATAAATTTACCAACTTGGTATTACATGGATCTCACAACTTTTTACAGTAGAAGAACAGAGTAGCGAGACTTGGGTTTTTCACAAGTATTGTTTTTGATGGCATCTCATTTCTTTTTCTGTTATGTATTAAAAGGCATCACTAACACAAAGGTGACTTGGCGAAGAAATCGCTAAATAAGATCAAAATACTTAACTAATGACCTTATTATTCGAAATCTCAAATCGTAATTAATTACTACCGTAATTAAGGCATCACTAACACAAAAGAGAAGTAAGAAAGAAATTGCAAACGTTTTGGGCTGAAAACAAATACTCGATTAGTTTGTTTAGGACGCACAATCGAGACATTCATAGTAGATTAACCTCTGGAACTATTCAATTGATTTGCGATGTATCGGGTGTCTTTGAGAGATGCTCCCATTGAACAAGAAACTCGATTATTACGTTACTGGAATATAAGTATTAATATTGTTTTACTTACTTAAATATATTATGCTCTTCTTCGGAAGGTATTTTGTGTTCGTACGTATTTAGATTTCTCAACACTTAGTGACTAGAACTTTTTTGACAAGTCGGCTCCATAAAAAACGTACGTTGATCCATAGGTCACTACCCTTGGCTATAGAGCTATTAATTCATTTTCATCTTTGTTAACTTGTCGAATGTAAATGGGTGATAAATGTAACAGGAAAATTCATAATGTTTTCTTTTTTGTTTCAGATAAAACTAATAAGCAACAGATCTGCTACTTACTCAGGTATGTAATTATTTTCTCACTTTTTTTACCTAGGTTTAATAAAATATCAATACCAAACCTTTTTAGACGTTAGTTCATTTAACACCAAGCTTGACTGTGTCATGTGAGCAATGGACAATATAATAATAAAGTCATCGAGCTGAAGAATTGAATTAAGTCACAAAAACTCTACTCTTGTCACTACAATGTATGTAATATTTGGAAAAATATCCTTGACTTTGGGCTAGAGATTTAATAACTTTGTATTTGCCAAAACTCTTTACTCATACGTACCTATTCAATCTATACTATCTAGACGAGCTCCGTGGCGCAGCGGTCAACACGCCTGCCTGCGACACGGATGGTCCCGGGTTCGATCCCCGGTCAGGTCAAGATGGAAAATGATTTTTTTCAGATTGACCTGGGTCTTGGATGTTTATCTATATATGTATTTGTTATAAAATATAGTATCGTTGAGTTAATATCCCATAACACAAGTCTTACTTAAGATCTTACTTTGGGGCTAGCTCAATAAGTGTGATTTGTCCGTATATATTTATTTATTTAAATACCTAATATTCTTAGAACTCACCCATAATCGGTTTAGTTTCACGAATTATGTTATTAGCAAATGGACTGTATGAGTAAATGTAACTTAGTGCATGCACCAGGCTGAGTGACTAATGTTAGTTGGGTTTCACGGGAAAGGGAATTAATAATATGAGGATTACGCCTGCCCGATCGAAATTCAATATTGGTTAAGTAAACCATAACTGATAATTTTTAGGAATCGTATATTATTCTTATAAATCAACAGACTATAGTACACTCGCTCAAGTGTTCAGAGTGCCTCCTGAGTTGCAGATGAGAACTTTCAAAACACTACACAATCAATTGCACAATAATATATTGTCCATAAAAAAAATCTAATTAGGTGAACATTGACAAGCTACTGAGAAGAAGATTTTACATAAGTAATAAGTTCATTTTACACATTATATCTGTAAATGTGCTACTGTAAAACATCAAAAAAAATTTTTTTTATTTTTACACCTATTAAAAAAAGTTTATCTAATTAAAACAAATAGTATATTTTCCAGTATTTATTTTTTATACCATTAACTATCTTAAATTGATCTTTAACATTGTATTTTTTTTTTCAATATCAATGTTATTCTCGTTTCAAACGTTTGCTTCAAAATATTTGTAGTTAGTTTACGTAATACGTGAGTAAAACTATTTTAAAGTATTTTTGACCTAAATTCTAACTTTAACTTGGCTTTACCCGAGTGAGACGCTATATTTAACATGGCTGCATGCAGCACATAAACCACAGAGTACAAAGTTTACTATGGTCAAACTTATCCACAAGGATGCACATGGCGACACTAAAACCCACTTTACCTCAATGTAACTTTGCCGCTAACACAACTTAACCCACCAACTAAGCATTTATTAGTTTCCCTTAATAATGTTAGGTATTGACTATGTTGGACCGCCAACTTCTCGTATAGAGTTCGGTGTCAGAATCGATCTATTATGATGTTATAATGTATTTGTAATCCACACAAAGACCGTTGGCTTGCTGCGCTCATGATTTTCTACAAATCATTTATTTATTTGTTTTTGTAATATGCTGTATCCGGGGGCCGCGGGAAGGGGAAAAGTTTTGTTCTACGGTCATTAAGTGTGTAAAATCTGCTTACACAAAGTGACTGCAGATCAATTGCTTTCTTTACCAGTACCCTGTGTCACGACATCTAATAAGGCTTTTGTGACTCACGATAGCCTCATTGTTTGTAAAAATAATTTTTTTTTTTGAAAAGCTAAATAGAAGAAAAAAAACATTAGCAAAGAAAACATATGCATGATATGTAAAATTTTAAATAAATCCAATTATGTTACAGCCAAAGAGAAATCGCAGGTCAAAGAGCTCGATTTATCCAAATATATTCGATAATACCAATTCAGCACTGGTTTATTTTCCACAAAGCTATTTACTTTCAATATATGCAAACAAAGTCGGTTCACTGATTTGTCCGAAAATATATTCAAAGAACATTTTAATAAAACATATTCTCAGTATTGCAATCAAAATTTCAACCCATTTCCAGGCATACAAATAACCGCAGCTGGTTTAATTGGCGTAAAAATAACGATGTATTTGAAATTTACTCGTAGTAAAAAATATTTACAAGGTACATCGCTATAAGTAACGTATACACGCATCCGATTTTAATTACTTACCCTTCTGGAGTTAATTTACCAATTTGATTTTAATTGTATGTAAACATCTACGCAAACACAATATTAAAATTACATGATGTTTCGTATTATCAAAATGCTTGGAGGTTATCTTACACACACAATTTGACAACTGCATCATTTAAAGTTTGAGCTCTTTAAAATGATTACTTTTAAATTTCTTGAAAGATCTTTTGCATACATCTTTCAGAGAATCTTCATTAATATAATAACACAAGAACATTTTTTATCCTTAAATTTTGCTTTTTTATTATGAGGTTGCCTGTATTATTAAAACATGAACAGATTCATTTTAAATCCCTTGGCATTATTAAAGTATTATTAATTTTTAAATTTATATATATTATTATATTATTAAATTCTTGGAATCAGGTTAACTACTAGGACGAGAAATTGCAAACTTAAATAATTAAAATATATTAACTTAAATTTATTAAAAAGTAAATAAATATTTATTTTAATTATTTAACTTTATACACAATACAGTGTAAAGGCAGACACATTGATGTTACTAATAAGATCTCTTGAATACAATATTTCGATCCTCCTCATAAAGGTAGCGAGAAACGAAAAGTAATGGCTGACTAAACGAAAATTATTATTCTTCATATAAATTGTCTACCTGTTATATTTGGATGCATGCATATTTTGATTGACATAGACAATATTTCCTTAACTCCATCCTAACTTTCTAACTACCTAATATTATAGATGCGAAAGTGAGTTTGTTTGTTTGTTACGCTTTCACGCCCTATCTACTGAACCGATCATCATGAAATTTTGCATACACATAGGTTAGGGTACTGAGAAGGACATAGGCTATATATAACGTGGGTGAAGCTGCGGGGGACAGCAAGTATTTTTTAATTTCTCTAGGTGTTTTAAGCGTTTACAATGCAGCTATTCTGATATATTCTCATTAAATTATCCATATTTTATTTTATGATACGAGTACCAAATAAAAGTTTGAATGTGACCAAGAAGATCTCCAAAATAATAAATATCAATCCTCGTCATAACGTTAACCAGTAACGGAAAGTAATGGATGACTAAACTCAATTTTTTATTTTTTAAAGAAATTGTCTACATGTTTTGTTTGGATGCGAAATTTGTTTTATCATTTCCTTAACTCCATATTTTTGTTAAAATACGAGTACCAAATAAAAGTTTGGCACTTTGAAATGTGACCAAGAAGATCTCCTAAATAATAAATATCAATCCTCGTCACAAAGTTTGCAAGAACCGAAAAATAAAAGTTAACTAAACTTTTGCGTCTTTGGCGAAAACGAAAATATTAAGCAAATTACAAATTTCCCCTTGATTTCAGTGCTCGATAAAGATGATTAACCCTCGAAAATAACGAGTCAGCCCTCTTTGTTGTTTAAGACAATGTTTCTCAAGTTTCGTAAAATTACTTTCGTTAAGTACTCTTTAGGCAGGATGGTTTCTGGAACGTATTGATTTATTATATTCAAATTTTCATTCATTGTTTAATCCTTATAATATTTAAAATGTGGAAATCGATATGGATGTAAAGATGTGAGGATATTTGCACACCTTCCTTCCACACCACCTCCTAGAATGGATTTTAATGATTTTCATCATCATCATCATCAGGTCTTTCTAGTCTCCACTGCAGGAGCACGACCCTCTCTGTACTACCAGAGCCATATATTAGCTTGAGTAGTCAGAGGATTTGGCCTTCACTCTCCACGCTGGCCAGACGGGTTGGAGAGGTCTCTTTGATGTTTATAAGCTTTGTTTAGCTTGTTTTTCCTTAGTCGCTTTTTACGACATCCACGGGATGACTTGGAGTGGTCCTATTCTACTCTGCCGAGAACCACACGGCGGGCGGGAACCACACGGCGGATGATTATATTATTATGTTAAACGAGTAGCTACCTATATCAGTAATTAGCATCCACCCCACTCAGGGTCATCGTACCTATCCAACGGTGAAAGAATTCTTGAAATCGGTTCAGTTGTTTCAGAGATTAGCACGTTAAACCAAACAAACGAACTCTTCAGCTTTATAATATACATAGTATATAGATAAATCTTAAAGTATTAAAAGAAGAATTATTTTATGAAATCCAAAGCACTCACGACAGTTTACCGCCAAGGGAGCACTCCATAAAAATGGCAAGGGAATTTCTATCAATTTGTCACGACACTTATGATGTCATATATCAGTAATAATCTCGTAAAATGTCCGCCTCGGACCATCTTTACTACCAAGCCACAAAAAAGAGACAGGGTACTAAATAAGTAATACCGTTTTTGTTTAGCAGAAGCTATTTCGTAATATTGAAATTATTCGCTTGAGATAATTCCCGCGGAAAGTATGCGGTTTGTTGAGAAACAATGATTACAGTTGTTAGGGTTCCGTATCCAAAACGGGACTCTATTATTAAGACTTCTATGTCCGTCTGTGAGTCTATCACCAGGCTGAATGACAGACAGAGAGACAGATGACAGTTAAAATTTTAATTTATTGCCGCTATAACAACAAATACTAAAAATAAAACGTGGCTTTATTGCCCTTTTTTGCTCGATATTAATAACAGCTGTTATAGGTAGACGCTTGAAATGTTGACATAGTATTAAGTTATATAATAACTTTAAGAATCAGTAATTAAATCAAAACAAAATATGTAAGGGTACTATACAACAAATATGATTTTTTGCCGTTGTTGCTCAAAATTCTGATGTTGGTACGGAACCCTAAGTGCGCGAGTCTGACTCGCACTTGGCTGATTTTTTGTTTGTTCATATTAAGTGTAAGTCGTGCTTTGCCCAAATTTTAAACATATATATCTCATAACTACTATGTGGCCACCTCTGACCATTTCTTGATAAGCCAAAGAGCATATAATTACTTGAGTCTCAAAGGGCACATTATATCGACTGGTAAGTAACTACTAAACTCCGCCATTATAGGTTAACTCAAACTGGTAAACTTTCATAGAGCGCTCATATAAACGAGTATATTAGTAGGAATATTTTATGAGACCATTGTTGTAGAGACACACGGGGTACTCTCGTAATTTTGACGAATCTGACACCACTGTAGCTGAAAACCATGAAGCTGTTTAAACAGAGAGTGCCAAAGTAATACATGCATGCCTTCTTTCTCATCTGTGCCATTCACCGGTGGCATCTACAGCCATAATGCTTCAGAGCTCCATTTCGCTACATGTTATACATACATTCAAATTTATTATTATTTAATAAAAAACATAACTCACTAACGCAGTCGGAAAAAATCATTAAACACTGCCGCTAAAGCAAGAAGACGTGGCATTAACATGAGAGTACCTACTCAGTTGGTATACCTATATAAATAGCCGTGCGGTTCCCGGCAGAGTTGAAAAGTACCACTCAAAGCCTTCCCATGGATATCGTAGGAGGCGACTTAGAAAACACAACTCAAACAAAGCTTATAAACATCGAAAAGACCTCTTCAACCCGTCTGGCGGCTGGCTGAGTGTAGGCCGAATTTTATAAATAAATAAATAAAATAAATAAATACGGACAAATCACACAGATTGAGCTAGCCACAAAGTAAGTTCGAGACTTGTGTTATGGGATACTAACTCAACGATACTATATGTTATAATAGATACTTATATAGATAAACATCCAAGACCCAGATCAATCTGAAAAAGATTATTTTTCATCTTGACCTGACCGGGGATCGAACCCGGGACCATCCGTGTCGCAGCCTGGCGTGTTGACCGCTGCGCCACGGAGCTCGTCGAACTGACTGCTTTGGCTAATAATTATATGGCTCTGGTTGTACAGAGAGCGTCGTGTTACTTTCTGCAGTGGATATTAAAATTGACCGAATGATGATGATAACAGCTTATAAGTTGTCTAAATTTAAACGAATTACCTAGAAATTTATAGGAAAAATCCAATGACATAAAGAAAAACATAAACAACTTTGCTGAAGTAAGTACGTTTTGTTAAAATAGAAGTATGAATAAGAAACGTGTGATGTGAAGTTATTTGCCAAAAAGCTGTTTTTGGCAAAGAACTTCACAATCACACAATTCTAGATTATTATTCTTTTGTGTTACAGATTTTAAATATGCGATTCATTTTGACACTCAGCTATTTTTAAATATTAGTCAGGTTAAAACGTCAAACGCTTCCGCTAAACTTGCGTCATCATGGCCTCCCAGTAAATAGCTAGTAAACTCCGCCATAATAGCTCAACTCAGACTGGTAAACTTTCATAGAGCGCTCATATAAACGAGAATATTAGTAGGAATATTTTATGTGACCATTGTTACCGAAACTTTAGCAAGATTTCCCCGGGCGCCGCAATTTATAATCAGCACCATGTTTCATTAATCTGCGCTGCTTTTCCGATAAAACATGCGAGCGATCTGATATAAAAAGCCAGGGGTGAGTCGAATTCACACATCTAGGGTTCCGTCATCATCATCTGGTCTGTTTTAGGCTCCACTGCAGGAGCACGACCCTCTCTGTACTACCAGAACCATATAAAGCTAAGGCTCTGTATCACACTGCAATTTAAATAAGGAAAAGATGCAAAAAATACGGATATTACTTATAAATTGATAAATTAGTAAGTTTCAGCGAATTTCTTTCCTTAGATATTTTTGAGTTACAGATTTTCGCTATTTCTTTAATATAAGTTTTCCATCCATAGCATTTTATCTATACAACTTTTTTGTTTTCACCAAATTGATGTGATCAATTTATAAATTAGTGTATAAAAAAGTTCCATGCTTCTTTTATCATTTATTTATTAAATACTACATAAATGTGAGTTATAAAACTTTTAAAATAGCAAGTTGACAAACTGAACGTAAATCTTGTCTATATTCCGCCACCAAAGTGTCATAGAGTAGCAGAAAATTGCTGGAAAAGTGACGCGAGGAAAGTATTTTACTGATAGGGCTACACAACGAGAGTGTAGCAAAAGCTAAGAATCAAAATAAGTATTTTTGTTATACTGAGTAGACAAATAAGTTGCGTGGCCATACACAATCACTGGTTATCATAAGACTCAAATTTCAATATATTTTATTTTTGTATTTTAGGGTAAGAGGTCACAATCATAACATAAATAAACTATACAGAAACTCAAAAACGTGCACATACACACACAAAATATGACAACGTAACAAAATGATTTATATTATACAAAAATGCTAAAGCACAGTTGAATAGAATGGATAACAGTTAAAGAAAAAAAAACCTTTGTTTTACGAATAATTGTGAAATAGAATTACATAATATGTTTATAAAGCCATGTCCTATCCAAGGGCTAATAATCAGGGTTTTCTGAACATATTGTCTATTATATACTTTTGATAAGTGTTACTGATAATCCAATCAAACTTTTATATCTCGTACAAACGAGCAATTTTGATTGGAATATCACTACCATTGAATTTTTTTTATAACTGTCATTACTAATTAGTTAGGTATTGTATGTGTATACTAACCGAGTTTCGCCCGCTCGCGTGGTGACATCATGGCCCTCCTGTCGACGCAGGTAGCACACGAGGATTTACGTGCATTTAGTAGTATGTCCGTGAGCCAATGTTACAGAGTTGTTAAAATATTTATGAGAAGACCCTTTTCTCATGGCTTTTTATACCCGTATAATGTGAGGAATTTACTGCGTTGATCCTTTAATGTAATTGAATGTAGATACAAAATCGATAAGACGTCGGACATATTTTGGGGACGCAACTTACAAACTACGCTTCTAACTTTCATGTTCTGAAACATTACTTTATCAGAGATAAGATATGAAAATGTAAAGTAAAGCTGTTGTTTGTATCGTACGTCTTGTTTCTATAATTGTTTTTTCTTCCATGCTTGTATGGGAGAAAAGAAATAACGTAGAATTTACCAGTCGTATTATTCCGCATAGATTGCAAGGATAGGCGAAAAATCGAAGTACTTAATTATATCAATAGGCGTTGCAGCAAGCAAAACAAAACTATTAAGTGCAATTTCGTTTTTTTTTATGTCATCAGGCGGCAAACGAGCAAGCGTGCGAGCGCTGCCCATGGACAACTGCAACACCAGGGGTGTCACAGGAGCGTTGCCGGCCTTTTATTTCAAATATACGCCTACCAACTTCTTACCCAGTGCCTTTCGGTCTTGACATATTGATACCTAGTATCCAATCACATTTCAATAATGAAAAATATCTTGTAATGTACATAATCTAGCAAGTTTGTTAAAATTCATTTGAATATTACCTACGCATTAAAAACTTTTCATTAACGAAACATTCAAAACGCAAACTTTAGAAAACAGACTCGTGGATTTCATTTTATCCTCCGATCCGGGCAAACGAAGCGTAAAAACCGGAAAATCCAAGCGTATTCGCATGTTACTACCTGATCCGAAAACCGGCGCCGCCCGTAGCCGAACTACCGCTAATTAGTTAGGTATTTTCACGCGAAACTTCAATTAATTCCGTCAAAACCGCCGCCGGCGGTCGTCCGGCCTTTTTGCCGGCGAGAAAAGTCAAAGGCGCCGCGAAATCGGAATGAAGTAATGAAATTTCTATTGGCGAGTCGTTTGGAAGCCGCGGTTTCTTTCCTGCCCGCTGAGCCGGCTTTTAGACTCATACTTGAGAGCCGCTGAGTGGGTCAGATCTTCTGATTACAAACTTACCTTTAAAATAAGCTAGTATTTTATATATTTTTCAAGCGCTGCTGGTATGTTCAGATCTTCTTATTATGAACTTAGCTTTGAAATAAGCTAGTATTTTGAATATTTTTAAGGCATTGCCGATAGGTTCAGATCTTCTGATTACAAACTTACCTTTAAAATAAGCTATATATAATATTTTTCAAGCGCTGTTGATAAGTTCAGATCTTTCGATTACAAACGTAAGTACCTTTGAAATAAGCTAGTATTTTAAATATTCATCAACTTGTAATATATATATAATAATACAATAGAGATAATTAAGAGGCTTATATTAGCGAAACTAGTGACACACTAATTTTATTCTTGTACTAAATATGATTAAATTGAATAAATCCATGACACACTAATTTTATTCTTGTACTAAATAAGATTAAATTGAATAAATCTACGACAGTATTTCGGTGTTAAATTACTTACTTGTAGTAGTTTAAGTAAGGATAACCTTTTAAATAAAATTATTTTAATATGGTATTTATCGCGTTTATTACATTATTTATACACCTAACGTTTCGAGCACTTTACAGTGTTCGTGGTCGCAGGTAGACTAAGTTGACATTTGTCTAGTATTTTATAAGAACTGCAAAATCTACCGCCTAAAATATTTATTGATAACGTTCCGGATGTACGCAGTATTGGCTCACGGTGTCTGAAGGTCTTGCAGTCTTCTGCTTAGCTTGAGATTTGATTAAATTGATGACTGGATCCCAAGCTGGTAGTAACTGCCAACCATCCTCTCTATTGAAATTAGGATGTTTTTTAATTTCAATAGCCTCACGAAGCATTCTTGGAATGTATCTGTTTCCTTTTGCAAGGACTTGAGGATTATCAAAACGCATATAGTGGTTGGGTTTGTAACAATCGCGAAAACATAAGAAAACATTAAGTATAACCTTTCATCAATATCATCATTTTTAATTAAAAGAACTACTCATTACCGCATAAGTGGCCGCTTTTGGAGTAATACCAAAAATACTACAAGTTATATACTACCGAAGTACTGTCGTAGATTTTTTAATGTGATCTTATTTAGAAGTACCTAAAATAAATAAAATGAGGGGTGGCGTTATTTGGCTGGTCTAAGTGCCTTAAGGTAAGCGGTGGTAAGAAGCCGGCCGTTACATTTTTAACACTTTTCTTGGCGTAAATTAGTACTTCAAGGAGGCTTCTTTAAACCTAACACTTAACTTCAAATGAACATCAAAAATTGATTACTAGCCCCACTGCTGGGCAAAGGCCTCCTTGCTTGTACAGCGTTGGCCACTACATCATCAACATCTGAGCGTTAACCAGGTGATATTCTCCGCTGCTATGCTACGGTTTTTATCGTCTAAAAGACAAAAATTTATGATTAAACTAACGTGAGATAAAGACATTGTTAAAATACGTTACAACGGGCTACTCACGTAAATAATCAGCTACTTGCCGACATGTTTCAACCTCATCCGGAGGTCTTCCTCAAGGCGAATGTGAATTGAGGCGCCCGCATGATATCGTATCATTCCGCACTGTGACCTCCTGATGAGGTCGAAACATGTCGGCTAATAGCTGACTATTCACGTGAGTAACCCATCGATACGTATGTTAATAATGTCTATATCTCACGTTAGTTTAAAATTTATTTACAAATTAAAAATTACATCATCATTCTAAAACGATAATTCGATGTTGTGGAAAGCAAATCGAGGGTCAGTAGAGGCGTAAAACCGTCGGGCAAACTCGGACCTCGCGATAATCTCTGTCTGAAAGATTTGATTTTCCGCTAAATTAGATAAAAGTAATGAAATACTCCCTCGGGATCCCGACTAACCTGACAAGACATTGAAAGAAATTTACTAGGGGCATCGATTTCGTAAAGCGTTTCGCGAGTTCTGTTTTATTGAATTTTATTTAACTCAACCCTTCTTTTTTTTTATTTACAGACGCTTTGTCGGAAAAAGGTTAGTATGAATATTTGACTGCCCTTTTTTCCTTATAATACCTACTTTATTGTTTAAGGGGTGTTAGATAACCCTTGATATAGACTTGAAGGCATGACTCACCCCGAGTATAGTTACCACGGGGTGATTCAGCCCGTTAATACCAACAACTTTTTCTAAGGTACCATTACCCCTTAGAAAAAGTCGCCCCATCATGGCTATATCGAGCGTAAATTAATTTACGCCCAGTATGTTAACGAGATAGATTGGATATCTTATATTATTTATTTGGCCATCTAAGAGTCTTTATATTTTTTGTGATCCTATTAAGATAGAGATTCGTATTGTATTTATATGAAAGAAGCAATTTAATTCAAATTAATCGTAGTCCCTAAAAGACACAATTTTTATCAATATAATGTAGGTAGGCAAAGTAATCTAAATTTAAATGAGATAATACCAACTCCATCCACCGTGATCAGTCAACTTGTGAATAAAACACTAAATTATAAGTGGAACGAGGCTTTCACAGTTTAGGCGGGAATATCGGCCACGTACCGCCGGCGCGCACCGCCACCGCCCGCCGCCACCGCCCGCCGCCGCCGCGCGCCGCCACCACGCTGTGTATTCCCTGCCTCTTATTCAATTTGAGAGCGAATCACTGCTGCCAACCCGATTATCTTTCACGTCAGGATTTATACACGAGAACTCTTCCCGAGCGTAGCCGACATTTCAAAATTTCACCCTCTTTATAGCACATATCTTAAGTTTATCACTTAGCAAACTCGGAAATCTTTCTCCTGTAACTAACTGCAGTACTTTATTTCCTTTATTGGCTCATTGCTGCAGTGAGTTCGTGAGAAAGCAACTAGTACTTTTCTGTAATGGGAAAGCACTTGGCACATGTACAGAGCAGAGAGCAAGAGGCCACTCGGCTTGGTAAACATTTGCCCAATAATTGTGAGTCCTCAGTTACGCTGCTGGAATAAATATTCCCGCTCCGTAGGGAACGCTCGTACATTCCTTTAATTCAAAGCATTTCTTTGGACTGTGGACGAAATTCATTGCTTATTGTTTTATTAACAAATAACTTGCGATTTGGTTTTTGCTTTTGAAAAGTTAATAATGCGGTTACATTGTTAGTAGAATTGTTTAATTAAACAGCTTTTTTACATACATATATACATACATACATATAATCACGTCTTTATCCCTTGCAGGGTAGACAGAGCCCAAAGTCTTAAAACCCAAAGACCACTTTTAGCGTGTTAGTGCATTAAGGTGGAAAGTGGGATCAAAATAGTGATGGGTTGCTAGCCGCATCGCCTAGAACGTGATTCCTTAGAGTTTCGCCCAATCCCTTGACCTGCTTTTACGGTCTGCGTGGGAAGATAAGCAGCTGGTATATTTAATGTTTTTCTTTTTCTCCCAAACGGCATGGAAGAAGAATGCTTTTGTGAGTATTGTCAATTTTTTGTTTAACTTTACTTTTGTATAATAACTTAAACATTTATAAGTGAAACTCAGACAGACATCTAACATAACGGAGCGCAGACTAACATGTTCAAATTGTTTGTTGAGATGATGCATAATGCAAACAACACGACGTTGTTACACATTAATAATTCCTATTGTTAACTTCAGCCAACAAATAACCCCGACTGCAGTATACACAGACGTCTGACAAGCATCTAATAAATAAGCATATTTTGCCAACGTTCCTTAACAAAACACCTGCAGTAACAAATTTCAAAGCAAGCAGGAATGTCAAATAATTTGGAGAAATTCTAGCATCCGTGCTCAAGGCACCGTAAATTCAAACGTAAATGTTTCTCACAAGTTGCCTTCACTCGTGAAATGATGTGACGCGAGAATCAATAGCAATTTGTAACGTGTCCCTTCCCTAATTTTACACATTCTGACCTTTAGGAGGCAAACACAGTTGTGTACAAATACTTAAAGAAACAAATTTCTGTCGGAATTTTAGAATTCAGTTTGCTTTTGGCGATGTGTGAATTCTTGACGTACGATGACTAATAATATTATTGATTACTAGCTGTTACCCGCGGCTTCGCCTGCGTAAAATATAGCCTATGTCCTTCTCAGTACCCTCACCTATGTGTACGCAAAATTTCAGGACGATCGGTTCAGTAGATTTGGCGTGAAAGCGTAACAAACAAACAAACTCACTTTCGCATTTATAATATTAGTTAGGATTAGGATTAGGATATGCTTTATTTGGCTATCTCTTATGTCTTTATCTATAAAATAAAGATAATTTTAATCACGAATATACTAATCTAACATAAAATTTATAAAATTAAAAAAATATTTTTATGAATTCACAATTCTGTTCTCATTCTTATTTAACTAAAAAATAAGATATGCAAAAACAATCCTGCTGGCGTTTAATTTTTTCCCATATTTTATTTATTTTTTGAGTTCACAAGATACAACATTAAACTCTATAGGTGTTTTTATGCATTTACAGTGTTCTTAATTGAATAAAAAGAAACAAATTTTTCATATCATGTATAAACATTTTAATGAATAAGATTCAAAACGTTTATTCAGAAAATAGGCCCTTGCAGGCACTTTTTCACGTCAAATCACATTTAAAATTATCTTATTAAGTATTATGCATTTACTAATTATTGTTCAAAAGCTACAGACTACTAGCATTTGGGCATTAGCATTTCGATTCATGAGGTATCTTAAAAATCGCTAATAATCTAACCCGACCCGAAAACCTTATCCATTTGCTGAAAAGCTAATATCAAAGTGGAAAAATCAGCGTCCTCTTGATAACGATCTGAATAATGTTATTATCCAATCTTGAGCGTCACTAACGTCCGTTAAATAGAATATCAGCTCCACTCAGTCGGAATTCATTATTAAATTAGCATTTAGTAGGTATCAGATCAAATTGGCTCCCCGTGGGTTCAATAGCCGAGCTTTATTATGTTTATTTATCAGACCCTTTAAAGGACCCAACGAATATACCAAGCTTACAGTATTTGCATTACTAAATGTACATAAACAAAATATGGGAAACAATTAGTAATTCTGATCTATGCGCAGGTATGACAATTATTTATATCAAATGTTAATTTCTAAAAAAATGTTTTTGATGTGAGTCTAGGTGTCTTAATTTATAGGATAAATGAGAAAAGTTATATGGATATTCTGTATTTCATAATTTAAAAGTAGTATGGTACACAATAATAAAAATAATAAATGGTGTCAACGACTAGTATTATTTATGTTTAGGTATTGTATTATTTTTTTGTTGTACCATAAAGTGTATCTTACTTTTTACTCGTACTTTTAATAATTTCTCTCAGTTTTTCCATACAAAAAGAGACTACTTATTCTCGAATGTAGTATCTTTAACTGATGATTTTGTATTCTAATAGTTTGCATATTTACTATTCAATCTTAGTAGATGTTGCTACTATTTTATCAACCTTCTATTCCACATAAAAAGATTGTTGTATTAAAGATCTCCCCCGCTGACTAACTTTAACACAGGTTGATTTTGAACCTATGAACTGTATTGTAATCTTGGGATCAGAATCCTTCATAGAATACAGAATTGTGAGAAAAATAAATAAATAATAAATATATAGGGACATATCACACAAATTGAGCCAGCCCCACAGTAAGTTGTGTCGCAGGATACCAACTCAACGATACTATATTTTATAATATATACTTAAATAGACAAACATCCAAGACCCAGGTCATACTGAAAAAGATCGTTTTCAATCATGGCCTGACCGGGGATCGAACCCGGGAATCCCGTGTCGCAGGCTGGCGTGTTGACCGCTGCGCCACGGAGCTCGACATAAGGAATAAAACGTAAAATTTTTAGCCCTCCCATACAAAGAGTTGATATACAAAATTTTTATGAGAAGTCAGATTTTATTTTTCGATTTTGACATTTTTTTCTTTCGATTCTGTATTCCATTAGAGATTCTGATTTCGAAATTTTAATATAGTTCATAGATTGAAAATCAGCCGGTATTTCGAAGCACATGCACTCGATAACATTGGCACAAATCTGCCAGTAGATCATATCAATGATTGGCGTCAATACATTGAAACTGGGGCGAGAGGAAACCTTTACAAATCGCATGAAAGAGGTAATGCGATAGTCGCAGCAAAGAGTTTTGTTGGCGACGCCGACGGCCGACACTCGCGGAAGCACCTGTCAGTGTCGTCAACTCAGTTTCCTATCGTATATAATAAAAATAAGATAGGTATTTGTTTGTGTAAATGTAAACAGTTTTGTGAGAAAAAAAATAATTATTTTGAAATAAAAAAAATATATTGAATTCTCATTTGACAACCTGATCAATTCTAATTGAAAAATTACACAATTGTAAAAAAAATAATAATGGAGAGTAGGCACCCATGTTGACTTAGTTGTTAATAGTAAAGCACATAAAGCACTCGATAACGTTGACACAAAACTGCCAGTAGATGATATCAATGATTGGCGTCAATACATAGAAACTGGGGCGAGAGGAAACCTTGTCAATCTCGGTAAGTCTGTTACGTATTAACTTTATGGTAAAGCTAGAATATATAGAAATTATGTTATTGTTTATCACAAAACAAAAAAGTTTAAATAGTGAATCTTCATTTGACTCAAGTAGTCAAACAAACACCAGGCATCTGAAAAGGGCATTTTAAAAAATAGTAGAGTACCCATAGTGACTTAGTTGTAAATAGAAAAGTACAAAAAGCACTCTATAACGCTGACACCAAACTGCCAATAGATTATATCAATGATTGGCGTCAATACATAGAAACTGGAACGGGAGGAACCCTTTACAAATCGCATAGAAGAACGCGATAGTGGCAGCACATTGCTTTGTAAGCGACGGACGACACTCACGGAAGCACTTGTCAATCTCGGTGAGTCTGTTACGTATTAACTTTATTGTAAACCTAGAATGTATAGAAATTATGTTATTTTTATCACAAAACAAAAAAAGACATAGTGAATCTTCATTTGACTCAAGTATTTAGCCCCAAATTACGAAAAACAAACAAACACCAGGCATTTAAACAGGGCATTTAAAAAAAATAGTAGAATACCCATAGTGACTTAGTTGTAAATAGCAAAGTACAAAAGGCACTCTATAACGCTGACACCAAACTGCCAGTAGATGATATCAATGATTGGCGTCAATACATAGAAACTAGAACGAGAGGAAACCTTTACAAATCACATTGAAGAACACGATAGTGGCAGCACATTGCTTTGTAAGCGACGGACGACATCACGGAAGCACTTGTCAGTGTTGGCGACTATTCATGCAGTTGTTACGCGGATTCATGTGATGGGGGTGTAGCATCCGATTCCTTGAGAATGTTCTCTGTTACCTGACGTGTTGATGAAGGTTTGATTCAAACGAGGGAACTAGTTACCGAAATAGGCAGAGTAGGGACACCTATTCAGCTTTTGACCGAGGCTTTGGTAGCGTTATTTTGATAAAGTAACTCTTCCGTTCTCTACCCAATGAAAAGGACAAATTTGACAGAAATAAGAAAATTAGCTGAATCTAGGATAAAAGCATTGTCTATGATCCAACTAGAGCTTCACACCTTATATATTAAATTCATGTTTCAAAAACAACCGATTGTTTAAATGTTTAATTTTACCTGTTATATGATGCATTTTAACATCCAACAAAACATAACATGTAATTTAAATTGGGGAATGTGGAATTAATAATTCCGCTTATTACAGTTTACCTTTATAATTCATTTTTTATTATTTAACATTAATTTCGTAAATTAATATTGCCAAAACAGACATATTCTGTCGAACTAAAAGTTTAGCATTTAATATTTGGGATTCATTAAAGCCATTATGGTTATTTTCAGATTAAATTACATTTGCCAGTTTTGTAAATTAAACATGCAGTTTATACGATTTGTTGGGTATTGAACTAGCGATAATTCAAATTCGCGTCCTCAACATGAAATCGAACAACTTTTGTTTTTTGATCTAGTCTGAATCGAGAAAAAATACGTAGAATACCTACTGATCCAAAATATGCAGCAGATATTTTTTTCTCGATTTTAGGCTTGTTTATCGAACAAACATTATTTTTTTAGAACGTGAATTTAGAATATCGAAAATTCGATACAAAACACATTTTAATGGCATATAACTTAAACGATCATGCTTCAATGTAAACAGACTTCTTCTTATTCAAGTGCCTCTCTATTACTGGACGTCTGCCGTCAGCGTCCCACACTTCTCTCTATCTAGGTATCGCCAAGCAAAACAGTTATTCAGCTCTAGGGATTCCGGTCCACTCCCTTATGGTCCTGAGTATGATGTTTCCCTACTAATAAATTACATCGGCTCATACCGGATATGTTGTAGAACCTTCGATCAAGCGTGAATTCAGCCTTGGTTTGCAACAACAGTGGTTGACGCTGACACGCTAACATAACAACAAAAATCTTAAGTCAGCTGATAATGCTAACAGAAACAGATGTTTCAATGCGATTTGAATATTTTAGTTCTGACACCCACCATAAATACGTTATATTTTAAGAGCGTATACTAGCAGTATTTTTTCAATATGGTTTCCATACAAATGTATTTCTCTATTTTCTCGCTGAAAACTGATTCTAGAGCCACAATTCTTTTTTCATAAAATCTAGTACTAAATTAGGAATGCCTCTATTTTTTATTTTTTCCAAAAAAATTGTTTTTGTAAAAAAAATTTTTGTTTTAAACAGGTTTTTAGAAAAAAATAAAACATAGGGACATACATATTTTAGTAATAGATTGTATGTAAAAAGAATTGTGCCTCTAGAAGCAGTTTTCAGCGAGAAAATAGAAAAATACATTTGTATGGAAAACGCACTGCTAGTATACCCTTTCAGTTAGTCAGTATTATTTTCTTTATAAGCGTCTATTAGCTTTTGGAACAATATCGACTTCAACAAGTGTACATGTTTTAAGAAATTTAAAGCAGTAATTTATATTTAAATGAGAACAAAGCTATAATAGTTTTTAGGATCGGTCCGGGACAAAGTTTTCTCATCGCACAAAACTAACAAGTCCATAATTATTTGTTGGCCTCAACACGAGCAGTGCAGTTTTAATTGAAACAAAACAACCGAAATATGAAGTGCGCTTGACCTGCCACTGAGAAGTTAATTTGAACTGTCTCGCTGTAGTTTTAACGAGAAAATACTTTCGTGTGTATGCAAATTTAATATGGACGAGTTATACGAAATAAACTGTAAATCGCGCTACGAAATTCTATGAATTTCTGACAACTATGAACAAAATTTTTTTAAGATACAGCATAGTGACTGCAATTAATGAGTTTTATTGCTATATCTATGACGAACATGCAGGTTTGTTCAGGATGACAGTGACAATTTGATTAGGAGTAGTTATTGTAGATCAAAATTTTCCAGCAACTAAATTTAAAAAAAATGTTGCTGGGGCTATTATCTGTAAAAAATAATGTTGTTTAGTCATAGTGACTTACTCACAACTTAGTGTGTGGCTAGCTCAATATGTTTGATTTGGTCCTTCAGCTAAGTATATTTAAATCTTTATTATTATATTTACTTACAAACTTTTGTGTGATTTGGTGACTGAGATATTTAACGCCGACTGTGTTCCATCATCAAACCCGTTCCTTGACATGATAACATTAGATTGTTAGATTTGCTCTCATAACGATACTGTAAACAAAATAAATAAACACGAAATTGAATACACTCAGAAGTATTTAAGCACTATTAAGTTTTGAACTAAAAACAAGTATAGCAGGGTAGGAACACTAACAATAGTACATTATGATACAAGTACGGTAAGCTGGATATTATAGTCGAGGTGTTTATAGGCACGAGGTGAAGCCGAGTGCTTATAATAAACCGACGACTATAATAGACAGCTTAACGTACGCGTATCATACGACGTTTTTCAATACATTTGCGATTACCATAAACTAAAACAAGATTACATTTCAGCAAATAAGGAATTTACAAAAGTTAGGAACTAAAGCAGTTTGTAAAAATACAGTTATAATAATCAGGTACATTTACTCAGGTTTATTTTCACCAAAAAAAGTACATTGATAACCTTCTCCTTTTCGAAGTCGGTTAAAAAATCACATCTTACGTATCAGAAAAAAGTTCGGATTCTATGAAAAAGTTTAAATTTTGCATCTTTGGCATTGGACTATTGAGCGGTTGTGATTGGTGTAAAGTAAAAAGCACAAGTGGCGTAAATACATCATTACGATACAGATTTCGATGTCATAAGAACCGTATTATTAGCAAATGTATTGAAAAATACAATTACGATTTCAGAAACTGTAACGAGAGGAAATTGCGTAGTTGCTACATGACCTCAAGCAAACTTATTAATAGGCAAGCGAAAGCAATTTAGAATTCAATTTGGAGGGCCACTAGTCACTAGGTAGGCAATTTATAACTGTCGATATGAAACTGAGCAGCAACGCCGGTGCAAGTGGCCGCTAACTTACCTCGTGGCCAAATGGCTGATTACGTCAAGCTAAGTTCTGAAAATTCGTTTCTAAATCTACTCACGAGATTTTATAGACTCAAAATTATTTAACCATTATAATGTTTTAAACTAAAAACAAGTATAGCAGGGTAGGAACCCTAAACAAATACAATTACGATTTCAGAAACTGTTACTAGAGGAAATTGCGTAGTTGCTACATGACCTCAAGCAAACTTATTAATAGGCAAGCGAAAGCAATTTAGAATTCAATTTGGAGGGCCACTAGTCACTAGGTAGGCAATTTAAAACTGTCGATGTGAAACTGAGCAGCAGCGCCGCTGCAAGGGGCCGCTAACTTACCTGGTGGCCAAATGGCTGACTACGTCAAACTACTGAAAATTAGTTTCCCTTCCGATGAAAACTTTAATTGGTTCCTCAAAACCAATATGTGGCGGCTCTGTTAGTTCGATCGAAAAGTCTACGTACGTAACTTAGTTTGACAACGAAGATTGAATTCAACTTTTGTAATGAGATGTGACAATTTCAGCAAGTTTGACACAGTAAACAAAGTTTAGCGGTTGTTTATTAGATGACGACATGGGCGTGGGTTTCAATCTAGCGAGTCCTTTTAATAAAGGGAGAATTTAACATTATTTAAATTGTTGTTTGTTTGTTTTTCGTATGTGTAAGTGGCCAACACTGGTGTCATCAAGCTGCCTTAAGGTATCTGACATAGCATAACGACAACCGGGACCAACGGCTTAACGTGCCTTCTGAAGCACGGAGGAGCTTGAGATATTTTTGCCACTTGCGGTCACCCATCCAAGTAGGGACTGCACCAGGGGTTGCTTAACATACGTAAGCGCTCATAGAGCTCACACCCACTGGACCATCGGGACTAACGGATTACTCACGTAAAAAGTCATTTTTAGCGGACATGTTGCGACCTTATCCGGAGGTCTTCCTCAGGGCGAATGTGAAACGAGACGAACGCGCGATGTTGTCTCAATTTTTACTGACTTTTTACGTGCATAACCCGTTGTTACATACCTTAATAATATTACATCTCGCGTTAGTTTTAATCAAGTGATTATTTAAACTTATCTTACAAGCTTTCGCCCGCAGCACAGTTTGTTTTATTGTCTTTGCCTTTACTTTCGCTTTTATTATGTTAGTTATGTAAGACAGTTACATTCAAATATTTACTAAGATATTTGTTAATTCTTGTCATTAACATAGTCATCTCAGCCGCCAAAAGTGCACTGCTGGACAGAGGCCCATGGATTTCCAATACGACTGGTTGGAAGTGGCTTATATCCAATTCGTCCTGACCTTGGTCAGGTTGTCCGACTACCTGGTACCCACCAACGCATGGCTGGCTAACGCTGCGCTTGCCGGCACGTGATCGCTATTCAAGAACCTTTCTGCACCATCGGCCATCGGTACCTATTTCGCGCTATGCACCTTAAGGCGCTTACACCAGCCAACTAGCGCCACCCCTGGTTTTATTTCTTTTACTACTAAATATGTTCAAATTAAAAAAAAATCTACGTAGGTACTTCACTAGTAAATGACTTGTAGGATTTTTTGTATTGCTTTTCATTATTTTACATTTGGTTAATCAAGAGAACTACTGATTAACGCCAAAAACGGCCACTTTTGGCGGTAATGAATAATTCTCTCACTCGGAAATGATAATATTGACGAAAAGTTCAACAAAAAATACAACAAGTAATGTACTAACGAAATACTTACGTAGATTTTTTAAATATGTTCTTATTTTGAAGTACAAGAATTAAATAGCGGGTGTCGCTAGTTTCGCTGATGTAAGCCTCCTAAGTTAATATCTTGTCAACTTAAAGATATTTAAATACCTAATAAGATAATTATATCTTAACATTTTGCGTGCGTAAATGTAAAGCGCCAGAATGTATTGTAAAATTCACCAAAATATTATAGAAATATTGTAGTCTTTCAAAAGCTTTTCATAGGTCACAGCACTAAACTACTCGTATTTATTACTGTTTTGTTTTGGTAAAATTGGCGCGTTGGGCTATTCTTCTAGCGTCCCGTGGAATCTGATTAATGGCAGTAATATTCTCACGCCGCGTCGTATTGGCCATAAGAATTGTGAGCTAGAAGGACCGCTTAGTAAGTTTTTTCTAGTATAGTACAGTAATCGCAGTTTAAGAATTATATTTTCTGCAAAAAATATGAATACTAATACAATAATAGATTTAAAAAAAGGTGTAAATAAGAATAAGTTAAACATATGAATATATTTCCTACCTATAATCATTTTCGTATCTTAAATAATTTCACAAATTGTTTTATATTTAGTTAACGTAGCACGTCTTCTACCGTCCGATCGTCGGTGCGCTAGAAGGAGACACGAGTTGTCACTTATTATAATTTTTTAAACCGATTTTTTTGTGTTTAATAAACACCAACAGAGCAATTAAAAATAACTAAATGATAGTAAGAATCCCAACTAATATTATAAATGCGAAAGTGAGTTTGTTTGTTTATTTGTTTGTTTGTTTGTTTGTTACGCTTTCACGCCTAATCTACTGAACCGATTATAATGAAATTTTGCATACTTATAGGTTAGGTTACCGAGAAGGACATAGGCTATATATTACGCGGGCGAAGCCGCGGGTAACAGCTAGTTGAATATATTCATATTTGTAACTAAAGATTAACATTTTTTTTATTTTCCTTTCGTTTGCTAAATAATATTTTGGTAACATTGGTGCGTTCGGCAATTTTATCTGGATACAATTCACCACGTTGTATGTATGAGTATTACAAGAATTGCGCGCTAGCAGAAAAAAAAACGATAGTAGTTTAGCTCAACGAAGAATATATTTATGAAAACCATGTATCACTTTCTATTATAATAATTCTTAAATATTTTACTTGATGAGAAACACAATTCCAACGCTAAATGTCCAAAAGCTAAATATCTAAAAGGTAAAGGTAATCATCATAGGTCGCCTACCGATTAAATGTCGCTGTAACGTCTGAATCTAATACTACTAACTAAAAGAATGTTACTATATATAACTATACTATATTTAAGGACTAAAAGAATATTGCACTATAAGGTGAAATCTCTCATACATTTACGTATACAAAGAATATATTTTTCTAAATCATTTCTTTCTCTATATAACAGATTAAATGCTTTTTACTTTTTATTATGTTTTGGTAACATTGGCGCGGTGGGCTATTCTTCTACCGATTAAATCTGATAAATAGCAGTAATATTCGCGCACGCCACGTCGTGTGTACCACAAGAATTGTGCGCCAGAAGGAGAGTCGCCATAACTCACCTACCTCGCGTTGTACTATTAATATTTTATTGCCCACTGCCCTCTCCGTGTACTTATGCTGGGTGTAAGCACTTTTTTAGATTGTCGACATGAGATATATGTACAAAATAATGAAAAAATTTATAAATCAAAAGTAAAAATGATAGAGATATCCTTGATTCCCATATGTATCTTGATGACCTCTGGGGCCGAATGGTCACACGCCAGGCTGGCACACGGGAGGTCTCCCGTTTAGCTCGAAGGGTTCCCTTCGTTTGAGATATGACTTGCATTTGCTCGGTTTTACTCTGAAAGATGGTTTTCCTATTTCATCTGAGTATACTCGTATATTCTGAACGAGTGTATACTTGGTTGCATTTTAAGCTGTGGGGTTTTTTGAGCCCAGGGCCCACTTAAGGTGACATCGCTTTGTTAAGGTTTATATATTACGTTGGTACTTAAAGTAATCAAAAGAATATAAGTTTGATTGTAAGTTGACAATACCTAATTTTATTGATTCTTTGGGCAGCAGGATCTTATTCATAGCTAGTTCATACCTTCGCAAACAGACTCCAATATGAATTCTCAAACACCATTTATGGCACCACGTGAGTCTATGTTGAACACCAATGACATAATGATCTAAAAATCTAAGTCATATCATAATAAATAGTTATTGCGACTACCTGTATCGTGTTGTATAGGTAGTAGTACATGCCTACTTATAGTACTCAGGGATAATGTATGTACCTATGTAACGGTGAACGAATTTTTGAAATCGGTCCGATAGTTCCAGATATTAGTACGTTCAACCAAACAAACAAACTCTTATGCTTTATAATGTTAGTATAGATAACTTACGTAAACCACTTTTGAATTAAAAACAAAAACAACATTGTCACAAATAAACACAACGCAAATAGTAATACTTTCTCGCTTCAGGAAAACCAATGTTAACCCAACTCCGCAAAAATACGACGACAACGAGTTAGAAACCGTATTCAAATTCATTTTCTTACGATAACTCGATGTTTACAATCGATTTAGTCCGCGAAACGGCGATCCTTTATAATTTCCCTGAGTGAATATTATCTTCTCGTCTGAAAATTGTCGAAAATAAGCTCCCATTTTGTGCTTTGTTTGTTTTGCGGTACTCCTGGTTTCGGTGCGCAGTGATAGCTTATTCGTCAATTTGCATTGTTAATGTCCGACATCATTGTTTTGCTCGGTTATATTTGAGATAATGGTTTGGGAGAAAATGAAAAACTTAGAATATACCCGCTGCTTATCTTCCCGCGTAGACCGTATAAGCCGGTCAAAGGATTGGGCGAAAACCTAAGGATATAGATCGTCAATAGGCGATGCGGTTAGTAAGTAACCCATCACTATTTTGATACCGCTTTTTACCTTAATCCACTAACATGCTAAACGTGGCTTTTGGGTTTTATGACCTGAGGCTGCTCTGTCTAACCTGCAAGGGGTAAAGGCATGATCATATGTATGTATTTGAGATAGGTAGATATTGATTTAAGTTAGTGGATTACCGTATATACTGTTCCGATTGGGTTTAGCTTTAGGCGTTCCCAATAAATCAGGCGTAGTAGTAATCAGAGACACTAATGGACCCGTGGAGATAATAGTTATAGCATACGATTATTTGGATATCACTGCGGTATGCACATGAAGATGGAATTGTGGATTTTCATGCATTGCCCCCGCTGGCCAAACTATTTTGTATGGGAATGTCTATTTTTTTTTCGAATTTCTAACATGAGACTCACAGGATAAGTTGTGCATGTTAACGGGCTGAGTCGTCCCTTTATGGATCGGACAAGATTTTATGAACATATCACTATCACTACACATTATAAAACAAAGTCCTCCGCCGCGTCTGTCTGTCTGTTCGCGATAAACTAAAAAACTATTGCACGGATTTTCACGCGGTGATTCATGCGGCAGGTTTGAAGGTATAATACATGCCCGGGCGGCCGGGGACGGTTGCTAGTTGTATATAAACTTGTTACGGCGCACCAAGATATCGATGGGATCACATGCAAAGGCTATTTAAAAAACATATACTTCCGCAGTATCTGTATTAGTTCAGGATTTAGACTCCAGTTTCGAACGAAAACTGATGCAAGTTCGATGAAATCAAATTATTTGAATTGACTTATAGTCTTTTAATTAACGTTCTGTATGAGTGAAACTGAAACGAAAGCCCAATATTGGAACGGAAATGATGTTTCATTTCACGCGTTTGTTAAAAAGCTCACACTGGATGGTTTATTATAAATAAAAAAATATAAACGTACAAATCACACAGATTGAGCTAGACCCAAAGTAAGTTCTAGACTTGTGTTATGGGATATTTACTCAACGATACTATATTTTATTAAATAAATATATAGATAAACATCCAAGACCCAGGTCAATCTGAAAAGGATCATTTTTTATCTTGACCCGACCTGGTTCGAACCCGGGACCACCCGTGTCGCAGGCTGGCATGTTGACCGCTGCGCCACGGACCTCGTCGAATGATATTTATAGCGTGACCAGAAGCATTGGTAAATCGCATTTGAAGCACTTATGTTCATAAATAGTGCTTCAAACCATCACCATCATTTTACCTGCAAAAGTCCACTGCTTTACATAACTAAGGATTTTCAATACGACCGGTTGGAAGTGGTTTGCATTGAGTGTCTTCCTGCGACCTTGGCCAGGTCGTTCGTGGGTGGTAGTCCAATCGCCATCCAAGAGCTTTTCTGCCCTATCGCTTCTTCGCGCTATGTGCCCCGATGATGTATCAATCTAAATTACTGTGTACGTGAAATGTCAAGATATACAAATCTATGTCATATTTTATAAAAATGTTAATAACATTAAATTGCGGATAGAATGAAATCCGACCCGTCTGGCCAGCGCGGAGAGTGTAGGCCAAATCCTCTGGCTGCTCTGGCTAATATATAGCTCTGGCAGTACAGAGAGGGTCGTGTTCCAGCAATGGAGACTAAAAAAGACCAGATGATGATGTACGTGAGACATTGCAAATGTCAAGTAATACAATTCTATGTTATCCTTTATAAAAATGACAAAATTTACTATTTCCTAAAAAAACGTTCTTTTACTAAGGTCAACATGGCAGTAGAATTGTAAAAGTTTTAACCGATTCGCAGGATTTTCAATACAAACGCAACATGACCACTAGGCTTCGCGTTTCAATTGACGCAGGCTGCAGCGCCCGTGGTCTTCGCTTTGTGACCTTTTTAGGATTCTGCAGCAAAATTTGATGTTAGTCATTTATCCTACCATTCTATGGGTTATTGTTTACACTTAATAAAATCACTAAAAGAAAAGCTTAGTAGATGGCTGAAAAGAAGCACCTCCTATCATACCGGCAGAAAAACGTCTTCTGCTAAAACTTGCAAATAAGAGCCCAAGATGAAGGCGGCAATGATGAGCAAAAAAAGGAATATATAAAATCGACTATCAATATCAACGATATATAGAATTCAGATATCGAAAACCATGGAGGGTAGAAGAAAAATCCTACGAGCCAAACCAAATTACGAACTATTATAATGTCATGGTGTACCTATAATAAAACAGTGACTTTTAGTAGTAAGAACTGAACTGTTTATTATAAAACGCAATAAATAAATTGAAATTGAAATTACGAGCTCCGAAGTAGTTACTCCAGCTGAGAATGCAACCGGGAGATCTTTCTTTTCTCTCGGGTGATAGAAAAAGAAAGAGACAGAATAAGAGCGAGATTACGAAATGTCTTCCCGTTTAAATCGCCGTTTGTTATATTCTTTTGCATAAAACAAAAAAAAAACAACATTCTATATTGGCAATCCTTCTCACCATTTTCCGTTTCTTCGTAACACAAATTTCGAAACCCAAAAGAGGTAGAGAAACAAACTTCGATTATTTTTGTAAATATCGGTATTAAATGCTATAGCGCTCTGCACTTAAATGAACAATGGAATTTTTTTTCCTTGCAAAATTTTTCATATTATATTTTTTTCATGTACGGAACCCAAAGTAGTAGTACCGTTTGGTTTTGGTCCGATTTTTAGTTTTTGTCCACTATTCTATCTTCCATGCGCTCCACTATACAATCATTTCAAAATCCATTGTCCTGTTACTAAAGTCGAACAAGTTAGTTGGTTTTACTTCATATGCCTAGACAGAAAAATTTTACGTACAAATTACTACTCGTATTTTAAAATTCATTCATCATTTTAAGAGTTGTTGTTTTACGACTAGGCTCTTAAATTTTAGGTTAATTGATAATACAAACATTCAAAGGTTTATTGTTTAATTCATGTGTGTTTTAACTGGCTTGATGTTCTATATTAAATCTGATGACGGTGTTAATGGTCCAACCCCGGACGCGATACCCACTTGGATGGGTGACCACAAGTTGCATAAAAATATCACAAGCTCCTCCATGCTTCAGACGGCACGTTAAGGCGCCCGGACAATCATTGGTGGCCGTCGTTAAGCTATGTCAGATGCTTTAAGGCAGCTCAAACAATCGGATAACAGGGTTGACCATTTGCACACACGAAAAACAAAACACCGTTTAAGAATATAGAGTAAGTAAAACCAAAACTTGATACAAAATTAAAATTAAAATCAAAACGTTAAAGGCCAACATTTTATCTCTAGATTTACATATTAAATCAATTATGGGTAGAACATTAATAATGCAAATTGGCAAATAAGCTATCACCGGGCGTGACTCGCTTGATCCCGCGGCGCTAAATAAATACTCTTTCAGCGGATCGCTTTCAATAGCTACTTGTCTGCAAACACTGAAAGCTAATGGCCTCTATGGCACAGTGGTTAGCCCACCAGACGTTACGCGATACGGGTTTGATTTCCAGCTCGTGAAAATAATTGTACTTCATTTTCACGGGTATTTGCATACACACGAACTCTTGATCATGATGTTTGATGCGCTTTATCTTTATAATTTAAATAGCTAACGCCCGCGGCTCCGCTCGCGTTTGTGTCGATCCCTCGGGAACCGTACTTTTCTCCGGGGTGAAAGGTAGCCTTTGTCCTTCTCCGTACTCCAGGCTTCGTGTATGCAAAAAATTAATGATGATCGGTTCAGTAGATAGGGCGTGAAAGCTTAACAAATAAACAAACAAACTCACTTTCGCATTTATAATATTAGGATTAGGATTGACAAAAGAAAAAATACGTGTTCAATATTTTTCGATAATCTAACTAACGGACTTTTGTTAATGATATCATTTTGATATAAGCAACGCCTATGAAATTACTTTTGAATATTGTTTCCTAAAAATAATATCGTGGAACTCCATGTAGCTTGAATTTTTCGGGGCCCATGATGGGGTGCATGATATGGAATCATTTGAAACAAAAGAATCATTTAACAGTCTTCGTGGTCCAGTGGTTAAGGCGTTTGCCTTGTTGACCCGGGGGTCGTGGGTTCGATTCCCACGTGAAGCATACTTTGTTAAGTTGTTTCCAGTTTTGGTTAGGACATTGCAGGCATGAACCACCTGATTGTCTGATAAGAAAGATTATTCCGTGCTTCGGAAGGCACGTTAAGCCGATGGGCCCGGCTGCCATCAGGTATTCGTTAAAGGAAACACGTCAGAGGCCGAGAGGCGGTTCCAAAGAACTCTGACACCAGGGTGTGCATGGTCGATTGACCGTGTCACCTACACGAAATGATGATTTGAAAGAAAAAGGAGATGTCATTTCTTTAATCCATTTTATGAACTAGTGTTATTTTGTGAGTTTTTTTTTATATTTACAATGTAAAGTGAGAATGTGAAGTTTTTTTGCTGTTTTTTGACAAAAACGGCCAATTTTGGCGAAATCTCTAAGAAAAGCTTCATGTTTACACTTTAAACTGTAAATTTTGGTTCATAAAATAGTTTGAGGGTATATCTAGGGTCCCGAAGAACAGAATTTTAAATGATAACTCCGTTTTCTGTGTAACGATTTATATTTCAAATGGTGACAGTACTGGAGCCCCCTAAAATTCATGTTAATTACAATTCACCAACGAACCGTAAGCTTACGATGATGCTTGTCGCAATCGCAAGGAAAAGCTTGGAAGTGTCTAATAACGGTTACATCAAAGTCGTTTTGCGAGGTTGTCAGAGCCATTCGCAAATTTATTATTCGCTTACCTAATTGAAATTTATGATTGCGAAGCCAACCGTGCGTATACCTGGTAGTCATTGGCTTAATTCGTGGAGTTATGAAAATAATATAAGGAAAATGAAAAAATATACAAAAGCGCTGCCACCGAAATTGAGCTTTTATATTTCTTTTTTCATTTTTACTGAAATGTAGCGTATGTTGATAAGTAAGTTGGTGTATTATATGTTTGATATTAACATGATACCTAAATCAGAAAAAAAAACCTTCAGATAGTAAGAAAATACCGTAAGACTCAAGTGCACCAACTAATAAAATGTATTGTGTTTTCTTTATTTGTTTTCTATATATGCATGTACAATTGTACATTTTCATAAAAATATGTGATCAATGAAAACTAACTAGACTGAGCTGTCTAAGAGATAATACTGATGGTCCTACACGATCAAAACATATCTAACTTCTCAGTGCGACACATCTGTAAGTGTGCAACATCTGCAATGTTGCGTTTAGCGTAAATAAAATACCGTGCTACGAGAGCCTACGAGCTACAGCATTGCTACAAGTTACAACATTCTATAAACATCCTTCATTTGCTACGAAAAGTTACAACGTCTATCACCATACTTCGATTGCTACGAATGCTACGATGTCCACTCAGTGCTACGAAATCTTACTAAGTAGGTTTGGTATAAGCTCTCTGACTCTCGTTGTTTTTTTCGAAGATGTGCAAGCAAAGGTTTGCTCAAGAACTAAAAGTTTGCTTAAATGAAACTACTTTTAAATACTTCTTAGAGAAAGCTTACAGCATCAGTTTTGCAGCAAATTTTTCTGCTTATTCCAAAGTTCTTAGTAAATTAGCATTTATTGTCTATAAAACGGATTAGGCTAAACAGATTGCATTTTTACTCGGTGAAGATAATAGTTATTTTGAATGGTGTACTTAGCTCGAACAAAGTTTGTAAAGGTTAGGCTTAATTTGAATATACACTTTAAGGTAAACTTTTTGTTATGTGTCATTGACTTACTCAATTAGCTAAAACACTACAGATAATAGATAAATAACGGTAATAGATAAATAGATAATAATATAGTCCATGAAAATCGTACAAAAATAAAGGTGCCACATACCATCAAATAAGATATTCAACAAAAGGGATGCAATTATTAAATTATATAAAATCTTCTTTAAAATCAGAATGACCTTGTATATGCAAGTCAGAATAGACGGATCTGAACTAAGCTATAACCATATTCAACTGAATTGGACCAAACCATTTGTATTCATCCCTCAGGTACCTAAGAATCATATGAATCACTAAAAAGATTTGTTGTCAAACATACCATTATCATCATTTTTCAGGAAAGAAGTAAACACTGATTATCAAGAAGTCTGATCTAGGAACATCCTATTATATACATCAGAATTGAAATTAGTTGATTTTGTCGCCACTTATTTTAGTACCTACCTGATACGTAGTAATAAAACAAAGTGGAGCTTTACTGACACCCGAGCCAGTGGCTTTTGAATAAAGTTCAAAATGCCGGCAAAATTGGCGGTCCGTTGAAAATTTGATCCGCTTCGGTCATTTGGTTTTATATGACTAAAGGGTTGTTGCTTTTGAAATATATAATAGATTTTAGCACCGGCTATTTTTGTCCAAACCATTTTGGAACAGTGAGTTGAAACTTGAAATTATAGTATTTTACACTTGGCATCGTGTTTCGGATTTAAAACTTGAAATTATAGCATTTTGCGTCAGGCATCGTGTATCGTTAGTATCATTTTATTCAATAGTTTCGCAAAAACTACTTAACCTCTGAAAATTATCATCATCATCATCATCATCATCTGAGAATTATGTACTTATGTGCGTCTTATTATCAAATAGTCACTCTGAAATGTATGTTGTTTATCAATCTCAATAGCATTTTTATTTTTTATCATTTTTACACCCCATAAAAACCTATAAATTACTGAAACATTATATGAAAAATTGATGGCGATTAGAAAAGACACTTAAATTTTGTCGCAAAAATGTGTTTGAAATGTTTGATATCAAATTATTTGCGCGTAAATTTATTTTCAAAAGGCACTAAAAGCTTTCTATAATGGAACTCAATTTCACGTCCACGTTTCCATTTTTTTGTTATTATAAGCTCAGAATACAATGTATCAGAATTTCCGATTTGTATTTTTTGTTCGGTTTACATCTGTTCTTTCTCATACCCGTGTCCATCCCTTTTCAATAATATTCAAAGTAGATTGATACATTCAGCAAACAGTATGATCTGGGGTTAAAACAAATTCTGATTGTTTTCTAACCATATACAGAGTGTAATATGACCCAGGTTGACTCAGAATCCGTCAATATGGACAACTTTTCCTGTGGGGTCTATGCTGGGATCTCCAAACAATTTTGACTTCCCTATACATTTCGCCCGGGCGGCAAAACACTTTTGTATGAAAATGTAGATTTTTTTTAGTTTCCACCATTGATCCCATAGCAAAAGTTGTTCATATTAATGGGCTGAGTTACCCCCTTAAGGGTATGTCGAGGGTCGTGTTACAACTGTATATGTACCTATAAACGAAAATAATAGCAAATATCCAAATATAGTTATTTCTTCTACAATTTATATACATCATTTTTAGGAATTAAAATTTGAAAACATTTTTATTTTAAATTTAATTTTCTTCCTTTATGACGGATACATGAATCTGGCTTACGATTTTATATACGACGTCAATAACACTAAGAACTTAATCCACAAAGGAAAAAATACCATTATTAAAACGCCTTTTACGGATGATGTTCTATGTATGACTTTAAGAGAGAATGATACTGCCATAAAAATATCTACATCCTGGCCCGCGTGGCGCCAATCACTTAATACGGCCAATCCGGGCCGGTTACTTACAAACTTTTCTATATAGCAATTTCTTTTATTCTACGGACATCTGTCTAGTTTCCGGACCCTTTTCCTACCCTCATCGGATCCCAGACACTATTACCTGTCAATGTCTTCATAGTTTGTTGTCAATATACGTTTGAATATTTATTGTTTCAAATAAAATCTTTCCAATTTTAGAAGAGAGTTTTATGAGACTGATCCAAAACCAGAATAAGAGTAATGTTGCTCGTACGATTCAATTATTATATGTGGGTAAATATGTCTGTCTGTTCCTTTGTTACCTTTTGTAGGTCAAATGTCTTCTCAACTTTGAAGTGTGAGGTGTCATTTGATTCGTTCTCTTCTCCGGTAGCTCATTATGACAGACGTAAGCGTAGGGCAGTCGATTATATATTTTTAGAAATAATGCTTCTTGTTGATTGCCTTAATGTGGTTTTGAACGATCAAGCAGGTGATTAGATATCACTTGTGGCAAATTGTGTTGATGTTATGAACTATGATTAATCTATGTTTAATGAAACGATAAATCCTTACTAATTAAAGTTTCAAGACTGTATTATATTAATGCTTAATCAATCATAAAGGATCTCCTGTACGCATTGACCTATCAGATTACTAAAACCTAGGAGTAATTCTACAACTCATCCCACAAAAAGTTAAAAATTTATCTATGAACAAAACCAAAGCAAAATGTACTTGTCTCACTGATTGTACTAAGCGTCGCTAAGATTTAAAACTCTAAACAAAAAAATAATGGGACGAGTTACTGAATGAAAATATTGTAAATTTTGATTTTCTGCAATTCGTCCCAAATGGGCCGTAGGCTTGTGGGACGAGTTGTAGAATTACTCAAACCTAGCAAGTTTTTGGATCAGATAAATAGAAAAATAATCATTAAGCTTTAGATACACTTTCCGCTAGAGAGGCTTAACACAAAGACCCCTTTGACGATGACTAACAAAGCTATATCGCAAACCATCATCAGTTCACAACCTTTGATTTTCAACTAAAATGTTATTGGATTTACAATACGTCTGTTTCGCTTCACTTACTAAGCTAACGCAGTTAGTCGGCTGATATGTATAGCAGTTAGTTCACTGCATATTGCTGAGTTCCGGGGAATCAAGAGCTTTCACATCCAGCTTATCTGGTATACTCAGGGTAGGATAACTAAGGTTAACTTCTCTTACTTACTAAATGTAAAATCTCATAATATGAAAATGAAACAAATACTAAATGTAAAATCTCATAATACGAAAATGAAACAAACTCTGTCCACAGTAGATCCTCTTCCACGAAATTGGGTTGAGAACTATTTCCCATTTCTTAGATTTATTTTACTTTACTGAGTTTCATCATTATCATCAGGTCTTTGTTAGTCTCCACTGTAGGAGCATGACCCTCTCTGTACTACCTGAGCCATATGTTAGCCAGAGCAATCAGAGTATTTGGCCCACACTCTCCACGCACAGGTGTCGCACAGGTTTATAAGTTTTCAGCTATGACATCCACGGGAAGACTTGGAGTGGTCCTATTTTACTTTGTTGGAAATCACACGGTTCCTTTAACTTAGTTAAACTATATTTGATTTACGACCTACTGTAAAATAGTCGTTAGTATGTATTAGAATCTGTTAGATAGGTCTTTAAAAAATATGAGGTTGAAAACACCATTTTTCGATTTAGGGATCCGTTACCGAAATATTTGGTTTTAAAACAAATTTTTGTTAGAGATAAGTGTCTCCTCCCCCCCCCCCCCCCCCCCCTCTCTATCTACTAAACGGTTATATATGGATACGTAAAAAAATTACAGCAGTAGTATATACACTGAAGTTGAAAGGAAAACTATCCGAGAGAGAGTACTAAGTACAAACTAAAAAGTTATAGGCAACCAACTTATAAAATGTACTCAAAAATCTAAAATTTCATACATTTTCATTGTTACATATTTTTGGTCGTTAAACTGTGAGGTGCGAGTGTGAACAGTGTGAACTCAAAGTTGTCATTCGCAACTACGATACCCTACACTACGCGTGGCCCGACACACACTTGGCCGGTTTTCTTTCTTCTAGCCCAGACAAGTACGAAAGTTTTAAAAAATAAATAACAGTTTGAACGATAAAACAAAAGAAAGTTGCCAAAAAGGTTCGTTTCACGGAGTTAGCTGTAGGGTAAGGGGAAGGGCGATATTGCAATTAGGGCATTACCTTCTTCTTGGGGTCGCGACAAAAATAAGAACGCCATTAGTGGACTGTCAGTTCATTGCCCAATCAGGATGTTGGAGCGACTTCGATGTTCACACAAAACTTCAATAAAACTACTTAACTTTTCTGATCGTTCAATCACACCAACTACGTGTATAGGTACTTAAGAGGTAATTACTGTGTTTTCATTTTACAAAGAATAATCATCATTCTTTAAGTTCTTTGTATAAATATATAGGGACATATCACACAAATTGAGCTAGCCCCACAGTAAGTTGTGAACTTGTGTCGCAGGATACTAACTCAACTATACTATATTTTATAATATATACTTCTATAGATAAACATCCAAGACCCAGGTCAATATGAAAAAGATCTTTTTCCATCTTGACCTGACCGGGGATCGAACCCGGGACCCCCATGTCGCAGGCTAGCGTGTTGACCGCTGCGCCACGGAGCTCGACTTGTATGTTTTTGAGTGTGTAAATGGTACCATTACTGATATAAAGCTGCCTAGATGCATCTGACATAGCGAAGTTGCTAGCTAAGCAGCTTAATAATTACTGCCATCAAAGATGACAGCCTCGCCCGGATGCTTGTTGATACTTGAGTCGGCTATTTGGCATACCAACAAGAAATAACATCATATTTACAGTAAATTTCCAAGCAGTAGAGTAAGAATAAGGCATGATTTTAGCCACTAGGATAGTTTAGGAACTATCCTAGTGGCTAAAATCATGCCTTATATTTCTGAGAAGATGATGAAGATGCCTTATTAGATGATAAACACATAAGGTGAAATTTTGAGGAACAGAAACACATTTTGCACATATTGTGTTGTTGTTAGCAGTTGTGGCTGAGTGGTGTAATAGAGCGATCTATGTGTGAAAAGTTCCGCGTTTAAATCCCTACTGGCCCGACTTGTACCTCTGACTTTGTAGACCAAATTCAAGTACGGACATTTTAATCGACCACTACCTACTTTTTATGAAGGAAAACATCATAAGGCAACCTAAACGCTAGTGGATTGATGTAAAAGGCAATGGCAAACCACTCAATACACCTGATGATGATGATGATGATCTATGTGCCTACGTACATTTTCTGTTTACTGATTCCCTGAAATTTTACGTCACTTAACTAAGGTGCCCAATTACTCCCAGCAATCACCTAATCGCCTCAACTTGTAATTCTGGATAAACGTTACAAGCCCGTACTTAAGTAAGAATGGTATTAAACAGTAATCCAGGGATTTAGCGCTGAAAACAGCGCAAATAAATGTACAATTAAAGCCACGCTATATACACTCGTGTGTTACATGGCTGTTTCTAGCCGCTCGCCCCCGGCGCTCGCTCCAAATTACACGGCCCAAATGCTCTTTGTAAGGATTTCTATCTCCAACAATAAATAAATTCATATAGTATGTACGCAAAAGCCTGTAGAACCCCTCCGAAACTTGTGCATTTTTAATACGGTATCCTTTGATTGATTTCGTTTCGCCGAATCGATTCTTAGAACCGATTTTGATTCGTTAGTTTCTTGATTCTTTTATGCTTATTTTAGATTCACTTAGATTATACCAACTCCAAAGGAATAATACTTATATTAGAGAAAATATCAAAATAGCAGTAGGTTTTAGAATGAAAGTAAACAAGTAAGTATTTAATACCGCTTCCATAAAGCCAGTTGAGGTAAAAGAGGATAATTTTTAAAAAATAAGTGAACTTTTTGTTGGCTTTAATTACAACGGGATTAAGTCTTTAGAACGTTTCGGTAAAATATAAACGAAATAATCTGTTTATTTCCGAATGAGTTCACTTTTTCGACCTCGTGTACCGTTTTTGGTTACGTATCTGTGAATATTTTATAAATGATAAAGTAAATTAATGTACATATTATAAATTACGGAATAGCCTTTTTTGGTACAAATTTTTCAATAATTGATTTTATTAATGATTTCATTGAAAACATTAAATGTTGTTCCCGAAATAATTTTTCGGTTCACATATTTTCATTGAATATTTCATGAATCAATAATGCATGCATCAATAGTGCATGAAATAATTCAAGTCAACATATTTTGACGACCTCTGGTTGCTTAGTGATACTGAGCTTTTGAATCACAACATGGGCTCGATTCCCAGCCAGGCCATGATGGAAATAAAATATAGTATCCTTCAGTTAGTACGACACCAGTTCACAACTTACTGTGGGGCTAGCTAACTTGTATGATCTGTCCCTCTGCACAATTTGTTTTGAACGTTTTAAGCTTCAAAATTCAAATTGAAATCAACACAGTTAAACATAAAGAATGTTACGGTCTACGCGAGCCGACGTTTACGGCATAAAACACACATTTTAATGGCGCTAGTTAACACCTACTAACTAGGCGCTTTAATTAAATTTCAGTCCACATTGTAACAATTTAGCGCCCTCCTTGTTATAAAAATTAATGTTAATAAGATCCGGGTTTACGCAGGCTGTAAATCAGGGCTCTTTTCATTTTGCCCGAGGTGTCTGTTCATTTCTTTGCCGCTTTGGGACGAATTAAACTTGTCTATGGGCAATCGTGAACTCCATTCGGCCGGTATAAATTAAATGATTAAAAGTAGGCTGGGAGATTTCTTGACTAATCAGGAGAATTTTTCAAAAATTAACAAAACTCCACTGCTTTTTTTGACTGTTTACGTACCTCATATTGATTTTTTGTTGAAGGTACATAGCCAACGACACTCTGGCGAAGAATACGAATCTAATAACATCCCACACTACAAAAAGCTGTTAAGGCTGCAGGAGGCGCCAATTGAACAAATACCTATAAATATATACACAGAACAGATATAAAGATATACATAAATATTTACATTTTACATACTCTGCATACGCGTGAAGAACATAACAAAAGAATAAAGTCATAAATTTTTAAAAAAATCGTCTTGTTTAAGTAATGATGATATAAAATCTTTACCTAAACGTACTTTAGTATATGTAGTTTATTTATCATTTTAAATGTACTTACGTATTTACGTAAGTACATTTAAATGTTAATAAAACCCTGTCCGATATTGAAGGGGTGACTCAGCCCGTCAGTAAGAACAGCTTTTCAGGACTAATGCTGGGAAATCGAAAATAAAATTGACATTCCCTATACAAAGTGTTCAGCCGGTCGGACAATTGTATGAAAATATTCAACTCTTTTCGAATCTTAAGGATTAGTCTCATCATCATCATCAGGTCTTTACTGCAGGGGACCCTTTCTGTACGACCAAAGCTATATATTAGCCAGAGCAGTCAGATTAGTCCCATAGAAAAAGTTATTAATATTGACGGACCGAGTTACCTCAGTATAAGACAGGATTTGATTAACATATATAGTATACGTACGTGTTCCAGTAAAATAAAATAATCACGAGCTCCGTGGCGTAACGGTCATCACGCCTGCCTGCGACACGGATGGTCCCGGGTTCGATCCCCGGTCAGGTCAAGATGGAAAACGATCTTTTTCAGATTGACCTGGGTCTTAGATGTATTTGTTATAAAATATAGTATCGTTGAGTTAGTATCCCATAACACAAGTCTTTCATAAGAACTTACTTTGGGGCTAGCTCAATCTGCGTGATGTGCCCAAAAAAAACAAAAAAAAATTTGTGGCGTACTTTATTTCTGTAACCTCGACGTTTCAGTACAATTTTAAATCAGGAGGGACAAAGGTTATCCAAAACATTTATTTTAGGCAGAATGAGCAGGCATTCTAATTAACACAAAAGTTCCATTTGGCAACCTTCTACATCATATTTCACTAAAGTCAGGAATGAACTTGCAAACAATTTGTTACCGACGTAGTTAAAGATTTACCCTATTACGTTTCATGGTTGGCTTCAAGACGTATTTAACCTTTTGTTCAAATAACTTCGTTTAGTTTGTCTATATAGGCTGATTTTGAACCTATCGGGGAGAAAGTAATTTCGTATTTTGTATGAAGATTTTATCCGTCCATACAGAAGAGGTGTAACTTTGACATCAAAATTCTCAGAAACAAAACGCTAAAATCAACTTTGTGCTATTCTAACTGGGACAACGGTATGTTCATAAATACCAAAATTCACTTTCTGCGTATTTTGCATAATCTCTTTATTTTTTAATTAACTTTTTAAAATGTTAATTTTTTTTCGTCTATCTGATACATTTTTAATAAACAAAGAAACGGTTAAAAAATTAAGGGAAAATATTTTGTACATTTCTATATAATTCTTGAAAATTGTACCATTCAGATGGTATCTAATTCAGCCAGATACATATAACGCTTCCAAAGATATTTGATTACAGCTTTACACATAAAAATACGAAATTACTTTTTCCCCGACCTATTATTTAGACCTCCCATACAAAATCGACGATCAGCTGGGCGAATTTATATGGGAAGTCTGATTTTATTTTTCGATTTTCACCTTTGTTTCTATCGATTCTGTGTCACTATGATAACCATTAAACGAAATCAAATTGTGATTTAAATTAATTATGTAAAAATAGCAACTCAAGCCTTGCAAGGGCAAAGGTCTAAAACCGTATGGTCATAAACGTTACCTAAACTATTAGCTTAAAAGTGTCCTCAAAGAAGTTAATGTTGCGTAGTTAATACTAGTGCATAGATTCACTACCTGGAAAGCAGTCTATATCGTCTATCACCTAAGCAAGTCATTATATCAATCCCATCCCAACTAAAATCCCAACTATCTCAACTTCCCGACTATCCCATCCCAATCACAATCACAACTAATTATAAATAAGAAATTGAGTTTTTTTGTTTATTTGTTTGTTACGTCACGCCATTTCTACTGAACCGATCACCATGAAATTTGGCATACACTTTGTCTGGAGCACGGAGAAGGACATAGGTTTAGCCATAATCTCGCTTCACACTTTATCTACTGAACTACTCTTCTTGAAATTAGGCATACACATAGCTTAGGGTACTAAAAAGACATACCTTTCATGCCATAAATGGTACTGTTCCCGTGGGATTTGCGAAAAAAGGACTTGGCAAATTTATACGACAAAATTATGCACGAGCGAAACCGCGGGTAGAAGCTAGTAATTAAATAAAACTAAAACAATAACTGCGGTTAACTAAGTAACTAACTACTTCCATCGTTAGAAAATTTCTCATCGCCGAACAAAACGCTTCAGGAATTTCGAACACCAAGCGGTTCCGCTATTTAACTAAAAATTTGTCCGTCGGGTTACCGGGATAACTCTCCGAATGAAGACAGTAATGGCTAATAGTTACTGTTTGACTTAAAGGTGGCGAATTAAAGGGGAAGCTTTAGAATAGCTTAGCACGACTTTGTTATGTCTGAGGATTGGATCTAATAGAACGTGCCTTTTTGTTCTCAACAATATGATGTAAAAAAAAGCGGAGATGTAATCAAAATATTCATACAAAATAGCACTTAAATTTTTACTAGTATAAAGTTGGTGTTTCGTCCGAAGTTGAGGAAGCTCGTTCGCTTTGTTTTGGTCACAAGGAAACCTAACAAACCTAACCAACCTTCTGTGAGAAACTTGTTCCTTTTTTTCGTAATTATGTATGTAAATTATGAAAGCTAAAGAGCTTATAATTTGAAAAGGGACCGTTTCCACGCTTTGAAAATGATGTCTTTATGAAGAACAAAGTAAATTCTATCGATTCCAATCCGCAGAATATCTAAATTCGTGCTAAGCTAAAGCGCACCGAATTAATAATGAAAACTTTGCACGAAGAGTAGATTTCAAAAAATATTACTACTGTTGTTAGCGTCTAGCCGAAGAAGACTTTGCATACCTCTAATTTTTTTCGATATTAAAATTAAGATAAAATTGTCTGAAGAAGCCTGTTTTAAAAATATGTTTGACCATAAGAAAGCCCTTAAAATTAATAGCAAATTGCCCTTCGCGTGAGGGTTCACCCTTCGTGGGTACCCTTCGTGTCAAAAGCTGTCATGATTACCACATATTTTTTTTAAATTAATTATTGAGTTAGGTATTTGTCTCCTATCTCACCTGACGGTAAGTGACGATAAAGACACTGCCACTTCTAAGCGCAAACCGTTATAAAACTGCACTGCAGCATTTTTTCCAAACAACGTCACTCAACGTCGAGGCTGGCGGCGGCAGGAAGGGCTGTCATAAAAACGAAACTCAGAGTCAGACCACTGTGGAAAAACTGGCTTATAATGCGAATAAGCATAGAACAGGCGGTTGGGGATACAAATTCAAACTTCATTGACTTCAATTTTATACATATGTATGATTAAATGTAATACACATGTATTCATCATCAGGTCTTTTTTAGTCTCCTCTGCAGGAGCACGACCCTCTCTGTACTACCATAGCCATGTATTAGCCAGAGCAGCCAGAGGATTTGGACTACACTCTCCACGCTGGCGAGACGGGTTGGAGAGGTATCTTTGATATTTTAAGCTTTGTTTAGCTTGTTTTACCTAAGTCGCCTTCTACGACATCCACAGTAAGACTTGGAGTGGTCCTATTCTACACAGCCGGGAACCACAAGGTTAAAGTTAATAACCAATTAAAGTTAATTGAGTTTGAAATAATGTGTTATTTTTAATAATCTTACCGTCACTCCAATATTAAATCTATTGCTGAGAGAAAACATAATAGGCAGTCGATCGTCAGATACTAGTAATAGCGTATTCTTGTAGTTTATGACTTAGACGTACCTTAATTAATTAAGCAACCGGGAAATATTCTTGTATATGTCAAGCTGTCTCTTCCATGCTGGTTTGGGAGAAATAATAAACATAGAATATACCAGCTTTTCTTTCCCGCGCAGATCGTAAAAACCGGTCAAGGGATTGGGCGAAAATCTAAGGAATCACATTGATAGGCGATGCGGCTAGCAACCCATCACTATTTTGATTCCGCTTTCCACCTTTTCGCCCACTACGATGCTAAACGTGGCCTGTAGGTTTTATGACCTTGGGCTCTGTCTACCCCGCAAGGGATAAAGACGTAATAGTATGTATGTATGTATGTTAAGCATACAGGTTCAGAATCGTACAAACTTGGGGCAATTGACAGTTTCCCGAAATTAACTTCGCATACAGCGTCGTTCGCACGTGTTCTCGGCGACCGCAAACCTCAGTAGTTCTCCAGCTGACACAGGAATCTGATTTGGTTAGCCGAAGGCATGTCAGCTTTACTTATTTAAAGTGTATAAATCCTGTGATTAGCAAGGTTACAGGAAAATATCTGTAAAAAATGTATACTCAAAGAATGGTACCTTCGCTTAACGGGGTGAAATAGGATTTAAAAGTTGGTAGAGATATTTAAATATTTACCCAGTTATCGCCTTAAAAATCAGTATTGTAGGCACAGTTTTCTAATGTATAATTCTTGAGGGAACTTCGTTAATACAAGCGAAGGCAAATGTTATGCATTAAATAGGAATACTTAAAAGTATCTTAACTAATGACATGCTTAAGTCTCGCGTTGTCTGTATCTTGCTAGGCAATTGTCTGACACAGACAGAACGTGCTTTAGGAACGATTTTAGTAAGGTTAAGGATGCTTCAAAGTATTCGGACGAAAAATTAACTATTGAAAACCTACCTTTTTTGCCACTTAGGTTGTGTATAATCGATCAGCTGATTAGCAGTTTTGTGATTAGAAAACCGAATTCGACAATCAGAAAGATTTTTTTCTACTACTTGCTATAAAAAACTTACCTGAGAGCCTCATCTATTGTCATTTAAAATTACCTTTCTCGCTGAATTGGTGACTAATTTCGACTGACAAAGTGGCCAGCTCGGTTTCCGTAGTATTCAAACCTCAAACAGCATCTAGCGTAATATACAGATCTGTGTTCTAATCCGATTACCTCACTCGGCGATATTAGGGTACTGACACGAGGGAAATATGTCCGAATACTGCAATGCTCAATGAAACAGACTACAAATGAAAGTCAAAGGTTAGGTACATATGTTTGGAAACAATATTTATCTCATTTAGTTGCATTTTCGGGTATTTCTCATACGACAAACCTAATAATAAATACTCGAATGATCATATAACCTAATTTTATTTAATGTACTTTTGTTTTTTATTCTATTCTATCAAGTAAGTAAATAGGCATACATACGGCCCCCCTGATAGAAAGCAGTTACCCTAGCCTATGGCCGCCTGCAAAACCTGAGGTGCCACTTGCGGCTTCCCGATTATGCCTGAAAAAATATTTTAATGCCCTATTTTAAAAACTCCATGTTGTCTTTTGGGAAAACCGTGGTGTAGCGAGTTCGTTCCATAAGAAAGCCGTACGTGGAAGAAAGTTCCTCTTAAAATTTTGATTTTGGCGGCGCAACCATTTTGGGTCTAGGATCTGAGGTTGAATCCCGGTCGAGATGGTCTGAGGTTCTTTGGAGCTTGAGTGCTATATCATTTTATACTAATCACTATGTGATAAAACTTGTTTGCATAGGTACCTACTCGTATACTGCCGGCTAGCTAAGCTAAGCCGGCCTGACGCGGTGTAAAAAGGTTTTTTGTTTTTTCGAAATTTAACCGTATTGCCATTGAGGCTGTCAAAACTTAAAATTTTCCTTCTGAAGATTTTCTTCTACGACTTTCTCTGATGATAGTTTTACTGTGGAAAGTTGAAAGATTCAGTTGCGGAATATATATTTATTGCTGAAACGATAATAAGAGACAAATTAACAAAATCACTTAGTTAATACTAAACTAAGTAAGTATAAAAGTGGCCCACCAGACTGTCTCTAATCCTATTATCTCACTCAACGATATTAAGTTCCTTACAAACATGAGGAAAATATGTTGTTATCATACGGAAATGCTCTAATACGGTACCAGCAAAAATATATACATAACCTAAAGGTGCAAATCGATTGCACTAATTAGGAAGGCATAAATATATAGCGATATTTATATCGTAAGCCACATATTATTTCAGCGTAACTTCTCAGCAGTATCATTCTAACACGTGTACGTTGTTCAAGTCTTTCTAAGGTATGATACACAGTGACAGGGGTACCAATTCATTTAGAAAAATATTTATACAGTTCTTACGGATCTTCATTAATGCAAGCAATGTCGCAGGCGGGAGCTAGAAATTCTTTATATCTTTTTTAAAGTTTCATTAGTTCAATCCGTAATTTAGGACCCGAGCTCCTGTCAGTGTACTAAACTGTGTGAAAAGCAATGCACATAATAACATATTAGATCTGAAATAATGGTGTGGTTTGCCATCTGCTTCCTCTGTTTACTTACCCATGTACACACATGCAAGTTGCCACTTTATGCCTTTACCCGAGGCAGCTAGTAGTCATGTAATAGTCCATACTTGAGTCAGATGGGGCTAAAAGTCAGAGGTTCTAACGAGAACTCCAGATTAAGTAAGAACCCGGGACCTTTCACTAATAAATAATGTTCTTATACCACTAATCCTACACCGCTTCATAAGTTATGTAGACATTTTATTGCAAACAAGTTGCATTAATTAATAAAATTGAAATACTCGACTGCCGTTTTTTAAATGGTTTACGTTCGCTAAAGACGTGATATGCCTATACACATCAACAGGTTTTTGTTAGTCTCCACTGCTGGAGCACGACCCTCTCTATACTACCAGAGCCATATATTAGCCAGAGCAGTTAGAGGATTTGGCCTACACTCTCCTCGCTGGCCAGACGGGTTGGAGAGGTCTCTTCGATGTCCATAGCTTTGTTTAGCTTGTGTTTCCTTAGTCGATTTCTACGACATCCACGGGGAGACTTGGAGTAGTCCTATTCTATACACTCCGGGGAAGAATACTAATCTAATGACAACTCACACTCCAAAATCGGTCAAGCCGTTTAGGCTACAGGAGGGAGCAATAGAACAGACTTACTTACATACATACATAATAGTAAAATGCATACTTATTTACATAAAAACGTACGAAGAACCTTACCGTCCTCCTTCTGTGGGTCAGTCAGGATTATTACCCGACTGACCCATAGAAGAACCTTTGGTAGCTGATTAGTTCACCAAACGTTCTTTGAATGTTTTATTAGTGCTGGATGTCTATGTCGGATGATTATATACGTATGGCACACGCCATCGAGTGTACGCAAATTGGCTTGTATTGTCGCCGTAAGCTGTGTTTGTTGATCTATTCTACAGATATACGTTCGATACGATACAAGGTACACGTTCCTACGTGAATCTTGTAGTACTCGTAATTATCAGATAGTTTTCTTTTGTTCTCTTCATTACTCCTAACTCCTGTGTATTTTGTTGTCTTTTTTACTTCTAATCAATGGATAACAAATGTATTGTTTTGAAGGTTCCGTAACTCAAGATGTAAAATAGAACCGTTTTGATAACGAGGTCGTCCATCGGTCTGTATGTCAGACACTTTCCCAGGAACGGGTTGACGTATCAAATTAAAATTGGCAGATACTAACACATAAAATTTTTGGCGCATTTTCAAAAACTGATATATTCTATTTATCTAACTTATTTCAAAACCGTACAAATCTGTCAATTTGACACACATACGGGTCAAGTAAATAACCTCCTTTTAAGCAGTAATTTAAAAATATTCTTACATAAGCGTACTTATTTCTCGAAAGCTTTCTTACTCATATTTATTAAATAAAGAAAATAAGAAATGGATAAAAAATTCCACGCGGGCAGGACTTGAACCTGCGTCTAGATCTCAGTACGATCTATGCGTTGCCACAATTACGCCACCGCGCTTCAAGCCCCGGCGCCGAATTTCTCCACCATATCCCATTCTTCTTACACGCATCTAAGCTTGCGTCACCCAACACAACTACCCCACTTTTACAAGTGCGGTATTTGATTTCAACTCATTTTGCAATGAATTATGATGATAATGATGATGAGATCGTACTGAGATCTAGACGCAGTTCAAGTCCTGCCCGCGTGGAATTTTTTCTCCATTTCTTATTTTCTTTATTTAATTAATAAGGTAAAATAGCATTGTGAATGCAAAATAAAATCCCATATAAAGTATTCTTACTCATAGTCAAAGTTCTTACCTATACCTTAGCACTACATTACTTTTACACAGAGGAAAATCTAGGTATTAGTAACAAGATATAAACATTACAGCTGAATATCCTTAAACCTATACTGAGGATCACACTTAATGCAAGATAAATGGACGTGATCTTTGGGGAGATCTAAAACAATGAGGGACAGGGAGGACTATAAGACTATACGAGTTCAGTAGGTCAAACTCTCAAGAGACCCGCCTCATACGTGAAGGTGAAAATGTAATACTGCTTAAGTTCAGCATTTTTTCTTTTGAGAAATATTCGTAGGAAAATGATTCCGACGCTCTATATTTATTAATGTAGTAGACAAAGCTAAAGATTTTCAGTTTTCTCAAATCTGATAAACAATTGAAATATGATGCGTTATTATTACTACGAGTGCAAAAACAATTGCATCCATTAAAGTAAAGCATACCTAGGAGGGTTGATGTGAGGTAGGCAGGCAGCCGCTAAAAACACTTCAGATTTTTTTCAACGTCAATATATAAGTTAGTCTACGAATAATAAATTAGTGTTATATCGTCTATGATATAAGAAATAAGTATGCTGTTGAATAGCAGGCAAGACGCTCAAATAAAGCAAAGAGATTTTGTAATTTCATTTTCAAAATCAACAAGTTTAAGAGTGACGCTTTGGTCGGTGAAGCTCCCTTCATTTTTCTTGGTAGTAAACTACTCTCACTACTCTCATCCTCTCATAAATTTGTTCTTATGTTTAAAATACAAATACAATATTGTAAGAATTCATTCGATAAAACAAAATTTGAAATCTCAAAACGTACCCCCAAATTAATATCGCAGAAGGATAGCGATATTACTTAACCTCTTGTTTAGAGCGGCGTGTACATCCACCTTGGAAATCCCAAGAGGGGCGTTAACAGTTAACGAAAGCCCCGATTATACTGGATTAAGACCGTTGTTAAATAACGTTTAGTGAAGGTTGAATTATACGAACTACATGACGCGTAAATTAAACATTTGCCGGGCGAATTTTACCCCGAAATCAGTGGATTCGTGAGTTCGATATAACGTTCTTTTATTACCCGACTTACCCTCTGAGAAGAATGGTAATATTTATCCATTGAAAAGTATAGAATACAGTTACCTTCCAGAGGTCTTGTTCTACAATAATCATATGATTATATGCATATTAACAGGTATTAATCACATACTACCGAGGTAGGTATGTATACAAAATAAGAAACGAGCAAACCAGTTAGCAGGCTCACTTACTCTTATACCTCCAGGGCAGGTTTGTTGTGCCCGATAGCAAGAACATTAAAATATCGTTACTAGCTTGGGTCATTTCTATGTATCTATCTATCTCGTTCTAATGCATTTCTTCAAGTATCAGTAGATGGCATAATTTTCTATGTACAGTGTCGAGCATTCATATATACTTGCACAATTGTATTCCATTTAATCTTATTAGATCCCCTTAAAAACCAATATGTAAACATATGAATGCCCGCTACTGTACATATAACATCATTGCAAAAATACTTGCCTGTTTCCGCGACTTCGTTCGGGTAACTAATAGTTTATGTGCAACTCTATTATTGCATTGTAAGCTGGATTTAAAACTCATCTAGTAATTATTGCGTGAAAAAATTACTAATATCCTCACATACATACAACTTCAATTAATAAAATTAGTTAGATTTTTATTACATACAGTTTGCTACACTGATTTAACACTTTTTAAACTAACGAAAATGTGCAAATTAATCAAAACAGAAATCTACTGCGATGAAAAAATGAAGGAAAATACTTATTTTCTAATTTTATCTAACATAAATCGGAAATAGGATATGTTATTTGACATACAATATCTTATATCAAGTTATCAAACAACTTCTAATTGATGGATGACTATCTCCTGGGAATTTAATGGCAAAGTAGCCAGACAAATATGGGTTCCGTAAGAAAGAGCAAAGTTGTGTATGTAACTTGTATCGAGTTGCCTTGCATAATTGATTACTTTCTTATTCCCTTCCAAAAGTTGGTTGGTTGAGGGAATTCGTGGCATCAAATTCCTTAGGGAACTGCGCACGGAACCTTAATCGTAGGCTGAGAACAAAAGCTTTTGAATTTGTGAAAATAATTGTTTTCCTTCTTTCTTCTACATACGCTAAAGTTATGGAATGAACTTCCTGCTATTGTTTTTCCGAGAGATTACAGTATGGGGTTCTTCAATGGCGTGAAAAGATTTCTTCAGGGTTGGCAACGCGCGAGTGACATTCCTGGTGTTACAGACGTCGATAGGGTACGGTAACCGCTTTCCATCAGGTAGGCAGTATGCCTGTTTGCCAACTTTACAACTACTCTTAGTTAGAAATTACCTACTATCTATATTAACATTTAATTCTTTCTAGTTAGACTCATGTTTATAAATGTTTTACATTTCGTACGTGGATCCAGTATATTGGCCAAGATAGGCATGCCACAACCTCTTTGAGGAGTATTTTATTTTCCAAGTTTATTTTGTCTTATTCTTATCGTGACCTCGGGTCAAAACTATATATTTTTTATATTCATTGCATTGCTACTCTATTACCACTGTCTAAAGCCTTTTAAAGGTGAGTAGGTCTCTACTTCATCATCACCATCAGGTCTTTCTAGTCTCCACTGCAGGAGCACGACCCTCTCTGTACTACCAGAGCCATATACTAGCCTGAGTTGTCAGAGGATTTGGCCTACACTCTCCACGCTGGCCAGATTCGTTGGAGAGGTCTCTTTGATGTTAATAAGCTTTGCTTTGCTTGTATTTCCTTAGTCGCCTTTTACGACATCCACGGGATGACTTGGAGTGGTCCTATTCTACTCTGCCGGGAACCACACGGTCTCTACTTATATCCTAAGAATACAGAAATCTTCAAAAGCCGCACTGGCTTATAAAATTGAGGCATAAAAAGATAAGCTTAGTCGGCCGGCGTACGTCAAGCCATCGGAATTTAAATTGACAGTTGTATTGGCTGCCGGTGTAAACGTGTAGACTGTCGTCAATTTTGATTTTATTATGAAAGTAACGTGAAATTAAAAATATATGCTCTAGCAAAAATACGCGGGTGTGAAGCGAGATGGGTCACACGCAAACAAAAAAGAGTAATGGCGGCTGAGCTATTAGTTTGTTTTGTAAAGATTAAGAAATTCTACTGTACATTTGACCCGTTCGCAGTCCATAAATGAAACACAATAGTAAAACAATCGAAACAGACCACATATGGTCTATGAATCAGTTAAAGGGCAACATATGCACGCACGGGTACGCATATGATGGCAATAATACCTAGTGCAAGCCAGGTACATCACACTGGTATATCATTTATTGCAAGTTCACTGGACTGTGACTCGCAAAGCCGTTGTAGAGCGGCGAACAATATTGGAATAGTTTATTTGTTTTTACCTTTCGACAGCCGACAACACACCTCGTTGTTAAGCTTGGAGAGGAACCAATAGTTGTATATTGCGAAGAGTGCCTATTGATGGGATGCAATAATGTAAAGCGAATATTTATTGTGATTGAAGAGTGAATAGTGAAGTTATACGTAGCTAATTTCAAGTTAGCTCCAGGCAATAACGAAATTATGACCTAAACACTCGAGACATACACACACACAAACTCGAGACACACCAAAGAAAAACTAGAAGTACTTTAACGAAAAAATTTTACCCCCAAATATCCTAATCCTAACTAATATTATAAATGCGGAAGTGAGTTTGTTTGTTTGTTACGCTTTCACGACGTATCTACTGAACCGATCATCATGAAATTTTGCATACACATAGGTTAGGGTACTGAGAAGGACATAGGCTATATATCACGCGGGTGGAGCCGCGGGTAACAGCTAGTTGAAAATAATCTTAACTAATGACATTCTTATACCTCATACTGTCTTTGTATTGCAAGTAGACAGTGACAGAACGGGACTTAAGATTTTTAGTTAAGATGCATAAACCAATAAACCAAAGTTAGCTACTTAGTTCTTGTTAGTCACTTGTCCGGTCTTCCTACACAATCACAAACTAAGAAACTAATATCAGACGAACGACTGCTTTCTGTTCTCTAGGCAATAGAGACCATAGACAAATATTGGAGTGGCGTTTTGTTGATAAAAAATTATACGTAATCTCCATGTACGTACCTATATCTATGTATTACACATTAAACTCAATTGAATTTGAATTTGCTTCTCTCACATACTCGTAGCTCATAGGGTATATCCCTAATAGACATTAAGTAATTTTTTGGCTGGTTCAAAATACTAAAAATGTCTATTTTGTAAAATAAAGGCCAACAAATGACTAGCAGCAACATCTTATTAACCTCGGTTCCATAATATTTACGTATCCTGACGTGCACGAGGAAATTGGTTCCGTTGTTCGACTAAGTACGAAGTTTCTTTGCGAACTATACCGTATATCGCAACTAATCTTAGGGCCGCAACTAAACAATAAACATGATTGCTAATTATGTTGACACTACGTATTGCGAGCAATTTTCAGTTGCACCGTATGTCGACATGGCGTTCGTAATTTCATTATCGTCTCAATCCTGACTATTTCTAATTTTTGTGTGGATATTGACGTTTTGTATTAACCTCAAGGCCTAACACATCTTCACTAGACCTTTTTGCCTCGCGTGTGTAAGTTTTGGAATGAGCATATTGAGCATTCTTCCACTGTTTTTTCCCCAAAGCTGTTTTGACCTGGTTTTCTTCACAAGACGGTCCTCTGATATTTGTTATGTCCATGGGTGAGGTTAACTTACTATCAGGTGTATCGTACGCTCATTTATCCGCACAATTTACACTTACATATCGTTAGCAAGCTTAGTTTAGGTTTTTTTCTCTACATGTAACGTCACATTTGTATCGTTATTGCCGTTTTAAACAAGCTGGTGCCTTTGAAGCTTATTAATTAGATATAATGGCAAAAACTGTAGACAACAAAAAACGACAACTATCTCGGTTGTAAAACTTTTAAGTAAAAAAAAATTGTAAAATTAATTACAACTAAAATTACATAGATCTGCAACTAAATAACAAATGTGTTTGTTAATTATGTTGGCCAGCACAATGTATCGATAGCAAGTTTTAATTGCACCGTTTGTCTTCATGGCATTCATCCTTGAATTCCATCGTTTCATAAAAGACTCTCGTAGAGAGAGATAGCTAGATTTGCGTTGTATTTGCAATGCGGTATACTTAAATAGCCTTTAGTTTTATATTCGATCACCTTGGTTCGGGTTTATTCTCTCTAACTGTAACGTTACATATCCTTATTAACGTTATACCTCCTTAGAAGCTCATTATATGTAATGACGAAAAATATAGGCAACTGAAAAAAGCGTATTTCTGTTAAACAAAAAATGAAGTCTTCATTTTTTGTTTAACAGAAATACGCTTTTTAAATCTCGGTTGTAAAGCTTTTGAACACATTTATTTGATTTGTAAAATTAAATACAATTAAGATTACATACATCTCTAACTAAACAAGTAATGTGTTTGTTAATTATGTTGGCTGGCAACGTATATCGCTAGCAAGTTTTAATTGCACCGTATGTCGTCAAGGCATTCATCCTTGAGTTCCATCGTTTCATAAAAGACTCTCGTAGAGAGACTACTAGGTTTGCGTTGAATCACTATACGAATATGAGTATGAGTATACTCAAATAGCCGACAATTTTATTTTCAATCACCTTGGTTCGCATTTCTTTGCTTTGAATGCTACGTTACATTCGTGTAGTTATTTATGTTTTATAAATCCAGCTTTTAAAACTCATTGTAGATTCAACCAAGTTGTAAGTCTGTAAAGAATATTTTTGCAAGACATATATCGAATTCTGCCTAAGTTATAAAGAATTTAAAGATATACGTGGAAATGAAATAAAATTTAAATGATTTAGTTCTTGAATTCAACAATTTGCCGATTTTGTTGGCGCTACGTATAGTTCTTCTTCTTATTTAAGAGCTTTGTAGCTCTTGTCGATGGAGTATGCGCCAAACTTCTCTATCCTCTGATTTAGACTTTAGTTCTTGACACGACACCAGCCTTCTTCTTTAGTTAGCAAGTTTTAATTGCGCCATCTGGCGTCACGCTATTCATTCTTGAATTCCACCATCTTATTTTAATATTTTTTAATATAACGAATCGCGTCGAGAGAGCACGCTTAGTTTGCGTTGCATCGCGATGTACTTCTAAACCTGTGTTCCAACCGACTGTTTTTTTTTTCAATTGCCAAAAATTGAGGATTGGTATCAGGCAGGCAGCCAGCTGTAAAAACTTACGCAAAACCATATCAAAGCATGACGCTCCTCGGTCCAGTCTGTCATTATAGTGGACCCCGGTCTCCGAAGCCTCACAGCTGGGGGTGCAATCGGGAAAACCTCTGATATTGACGATGACTGACATTTATGATGTTTTATGGGTGCCTCTTTAACTCATTAAAAACTTAAAAGGTTTTTGAACAAAGAAGAAAAGAATACCTCGGTTGTTAAGCTTTTGAGTAGAGCAGCGCTTTCTGTAAATTAATAAATTATCTCTTTTATCGTCACGAGAGTTTTTGTAGGATGTTTTCTTACTTCCAAAGGATTTATTACCTATTAAGTAAGTACTTAATGTATTATCATATTATTTAATTTGCCACAATACTGTCGATAGTGGCGCAGTTAAAAAAAAAATAATAAAATCTTATTATATGCTCTTAACAAATACGTTTAATATTGTTTTGACACGAACTTTTCGTAACGGAAAATGGCATAATTGGCTTGAATAACGACGAACTTTATCTTAACGGAACTTAAAAATGTTTTTGTAAGAAAATTATACTATATGTTGAAATCCTCTAAGTATATTAACGTGCCTTGCTTCATTATGAATAATCTCAATCAAATCGAAGTTAACAAAAAATATTTAGATAAATTGGGATTTTCAGCTAGTCATTTCCTACTATTACCTATATATCACATCTAACCAACAATATGACGCCTGCTACATTGTCATATCCAATTAAGACACAAATCCATATATATGTACAATAGACATTCTGATACGGCCCACATCGGATAGAACTGGAATGCAAGATATCATCGGCACTGCGCTTAACTGCTCACACGGATTCCTGTGGCCAAAACAATCGAATATCAATAACACAAAGCTATGGTACATGCCTACAATACCCGTAGAGCCGGTGCAATGCGGTAATATTGACGTCATCAACATCAAGGAAGGAAAGATAAAGGGATATACATAGATTAAAAAAAAAAATGATATAAATATGTATAGGCAGAGGTCCTATTTTTCTATGCTTTTCTTTTGCGGGATAGACAAATTTTAAAGCATGGATACAATTATTATAACAGAGATAGGTATCTACCACTACTATAATTCTTGTTTCCTTTATTAATTGAAAATAACCTTTATTCCTCAATCAAGTCATTCTGTATTAGGGATTTCGCAAGTACGTCGCACCTCTTTTTTTCTTACTTCCAGATAAGAAAACAAGCAAGAAATTTAAATAACTTAATGAGTATTTTCGTAGTAGTGAATATAGAAAATCCTATATGTGTAAGATAGAGGCAGTAACAACTACTTAATTCCATTTCAAACTGGTATTTACTCGTATTCAAAACATACTCGAATCCTTATAAGCTCAAAGCTACATTTCCATGAAAATTAGTAGGTATTATAAGTAAGAACGTTAAGAAGCTCCAAATTAGATCACGTTCTATTTTAGACGTTAAATAACCAAGGTATAATTGATGAATATAAAAATTTGCATAAGAAATAATACCGAGAGGAGATAAAACAATGAAATCTGAAGACTTAATTTAAAAAGAGACCGTTTAATATTAGAGGATTATTAACTTTAATTGGTTTCAGGAACTGCTGTGAAATTACGCCTATTGTAACTTCCCTTCTTTCAAACTGTTTGCCTTATCTGAATATTTTAATTAAAATAAAGTTCTTATTTTTTCGTTAAATTGTTTTATGCCTTAATAGGCTTAGCAACTTTAAAATTAAGCAATTGAAAATGTTTTAGAGATAGTAAATTTGTAAGGTATTAGAATTTTAGCTGTAAAATTAATGTCTTTACTTTGGACTTAAAAGGTTATTACAGGAACTCGTAATGAAATTGGGTATAAAATAATTATACACCCTCAACCGCAACCTAATATTCCCATCGCATTTACCTTTCGTGGAAGATAATTATTTTCAAGCTTACCTTGTACTCGTAATCTGTGTATTCGACAGGGAAACCAACATGAGGGAACAGTGGCGTAACTAGACCATCTGGGGCCCGTGGAATACATACAAACATACATATTATCTCGTCTTTATCCCTTAGTGGGTAGTCAGAGCCCAAGATCGTGGCCACGTTTAGCATGTTAGTAGGCGTTAAGGTGGAAAGCGAAATCAAAATAGTGATAGATTGCTAGCCGCATCGCTGTAATTCCTTATATTTTCGCCCAATCTCTTGACCGGCTTTTACGGTCTGCGCGGGAAGATATGCAGCTGGTATATTCTTTATTTTTCCTTATCTCCCATACCAGCATGGAAGACGCCTATGGTAATAGGGCCCATGAGAGATTGAGTTCAGCGAGCGGCATCTTGCTGGCTTAGGTTTGCCCCAAAAAAGCTTTTCTACTCCTGTCCGGGTTCCCCCAGGACCAGGGGCCCGTGTCATTTTACATTCTACCCTGTAGTTAAGCCACTGTGAGAAATTTTCAGACAAACTGATATTTAGTGTGTATAATGCAGAATGCACAAATCACCTTGTTATTTTAGTTCATGTTATTATGTAATTTTTGCCACACAATGGCTTGTTGTCTGTACTTTAGTATTACAAATGTCTTTGGCAATGTTTGATCATTTTGTATTAATATGGACCTAGCTCTTAAAATATTTGAATGAAAAGTGTGTGTATTGTGTATTACTGGATAAGTAAAAATACGTAATTAAATGTTCAATACCATTTCGCCTTATTTTCTGTATACCCGCACTTGAAGTGGTTCAGAGAAATTGCCCTTCTGAAACCTCTCCAAAAACATGCCTAATTGGATCGAGTTTCCGAAATTTCTAACGTAATTTGGTCAATTATAATGTAAGTAGTAAATAATCCTCGGTAGGCAAACCAAATAATTAGCATTTCCCTTGAACATAAAGTCGTAGGCACTTGCTATTATTATGTTTGTTTATTACTTGGATTAAATGACAGCCGTGCCGTGGTGCAGTGGTTTACACACTAGTTTGCGACCCAGCAATCTAGCCTATCTACAGTTCTGACTATATAGACATCTAGGCTTCTAGAATATAAAATAATCTGATTCATGATGAAAAAAAATATTGTCGGCATTTATTAAAACTTCTCAGTGACAGGCGGGAAATACTGTCACTAATTCACTGCAGCGAGCGCCGCCATCGCTCCCCATAATGGCAGCCGTGATGATTAGTGGAACCATCTCTCATAGACCGCTGGTTTTTTTTTTTATTTAACTAAGTAAGCAAACAGGCATACGGCCTACCTGATGGAAAGCGGTTGCTGTAGCCTATGAACGCTGGGCACCTTGTACGTGTTTATAAAATACAAATAGCCAATATTTTTATATGAGGTTGGCAGTCTATAACAGACAATATAATACTTATGTCATAAGTATTTTATAGCCAATAGTTATGTATCTACGTTTACGTATATCGCATAAAAATTATATGCTTTCATTTTTGTTCCAGATAATTGTTCTTGCTGAGAACGCTGCAAAAGACGCTTTATTAACATGTAAGTTTTAAATTATATTACTAATATACTTAAAATGTGCTACTTATATCTAATAAGTTTTGAATAACTTAGACATCTTAGAATAGGAAGAGACCACGGCAGTTAAAATCTTACCATTTAGGCTATAGGTTTTCTTAAGTTACTATTGATTTTCCGATGTGCTCTTGATAGGTTACCTGAATAAAGAGTTTTCTAAAGATATAAATACCAATTAACAAATTACATGAATTTGCCCCCACGAATTGTTGTACTAAGTAGAATTGTATCGTAGGTTAGGTAAAGGACACTATATACCGTTGCCATATTTTCTTACGTCGCTCTCTCTACTGACCACACTTAACAGCATTCCCCAAAGAACTTGGGTCGAAATATGAAAAAAATCGGCTTCTCATAATAAACTGCTAATCAGCTGATCGATTTGTTATTAGTCCAATTTTTTCGACATGTATTCCTTGGAGAAAGTTGTTCAGTATGATCATTATAGGTATTCATTATAAGGTAGCCATGTGGTTCCCGGCAGAGTAGAATTGGACCACTCCAAGTCTTCCCGTGGATGTCGTAGAAGGCGACTTAGGAAACACAAGCTAAACAAAGCTTATAAACATCAAAGAGACCTCCTCTGACTGCTTTGGCTAATATATGGCTCTGGTAGTACAGAGAGGGTCGTGCTCTTGCGGTGGGGACTAACAAAGACCTGATGAAGAAGATGAAGCAGTAGATTAAAGGTACCAACGTTCATGAATATGGCAAGGTTACAGATTTACACGGTGTATTTAAAATAAAATATTTTATCAAAATGTTCTAAACTACATGTTTATATAAAACGTAATATCTTTAATGTAGCACAAATATATTTCATAGACGACGTGTAAAGCCATGGCACAATTCTGAGCCTGATATTTGAAACATTTTTTGTGAGGCGTGACAAATAACATGCCAGCAAAGGGTCCCCCAGAGAACTAGTTATTACTTATAGGTAAGGACATCTTTATATTCCCACGTCATAAAAATAAATGGGAGTGTCATAACTCAAAAAGAAGTTGCTTAAAATTTAATTTACTAACTGTGTTGCAATTACAGTAGAAAAATAGTTTATAATCGTCGTTGGTACATGTTTATATTTTTACAACAGCGTTCCTTGGTAGTAATAAAGCTATGGTTTATTTTTAACCTTTGACGCAAAAAAGTGCTAGTTATAAGTTTGGCCGCTCTTTATGTATATGTGTGTCTATTTGAGTCACCGGATTTCTAAAATGGGGGAACAAATTTCTTGGAGACGGTTCTCAGATATTTTTTTCATCAAAATTCGATTCAGCCGCACTTTCGTTCTTTTCGGGGGTTATTTAAAAAATATTTATATTTTTGTTACACTAAGTATCTGGTAATAAGAGATTAAAATTTTAAGATTACACCGAATAAAATTAATAGTCTACACTGAGTTGAAGACTTGCCAAGTACTACGTGATCAACGAATGTATCAATTAAAAACGAGAAATCTGCTAAGAAAAAACCGGCCAAGTGCGTGTCGGGCCACGCGCAGTGTAGGGTTCCGTAGTTGCGAATGACAACTTTGAGTTCACACTTTTCATACTCGCACCTCATAGTTTAACGACCAAAAACATCTAACAATGAAAATTATATGAAATTTTACATTTTCGAGTACGTTGGTTGTTTATAACTTTTTAGTTCTTTCTAAATACTCAGCTCTTGATAGTTTTCCTTTCAACTTCAGTATATATACTACTGCTGTAATTTTTTTCATGTGTCCATATATAACCGTTTAGCAGATAGAGGGGGGGGAGACACTTACCTCTAACAAAAATTTGCACTTTAAAACCAAATATTTCGGAAACGGATCACTAAATTGATAAATGGTGTTCTCAACCTCACTATATTTTTCAAAGATCTATTTAACACGATGGGTTTATATAGAAAAAAAATACTCTTTCTTTACTTGTATGGGAGCTACCCTAAAAAAATTTTTGTTCAAGATTTTTATCTGCCAATTTTTTGCCATGATTTATATACATACCCATACCAAATTACAGCTTTCTAGTACTTTATAGTCTCTGAGTAAAACCGCGGACGGACAGACAGACATACAGACATGGCGAAACTATAAGGGTTCCTAGTTTACTACGGAACCCTAAAAAAGATACACGATTAAAACTACTTATTCCCATGATGGTATAATAGAACAAAGTTTGGTCATATTCATAAATAAATATTGCTAGAATCACTTCATCGATGTTTAAAATATAAACGAATAAAGCCGGGGAGAGTAGCTACTATTATTTAAAATGTCAAGTAATTAATTATTTTAAATACGCAATGACACCAGTTCACACGTCGGGTCGTTGCGAATATATTCCCACTGTCGGTCATGAGATTATACGCTTACTTGTGTGATCCATTATCTTTTATATGCTGAAAATTATTTCTTTACAAATAGCCACATGGTTTATAGCAGTTCACGGTACGACGTGTGTATCGAAATGTTGAAAACGGTGAGAAAAATCTGTATACCATTGAAACTACTTATTCCCATGAAGGATCGCAGCTGTTCAAAGTTTGGTCGTATTCACGAATAAATATTGCTAGAATTACTCCATGAATGTTTTAAATAAATACACGAAAAACGCCGGGGAGAGTTACTACTATATTTAAAATGTCAAGTAATTAATAATTTTAAATACACAATGACACCAGCTCACACGTCGGGTCGTTGCGAATAAATTCCCACTGTCCGTCATGAGATTATACGATTACTGTGCGCTTACTGTTGTGATCCATTATCTTTTATATGCTGGAATGTATTTATTTACAAGCAGCCGCATTGCTTATAAGTATAGGTATAATAGCAGTTCCACGGTACGATATATGTAGCAAAATTTCAGTAACGGTGAGAAAAATCTGTAAAGAAAAATAAGATATAGCCTTAGAATATGACTTTAAGCTTATTCTCATATGTAGGTATAACTAAACAGAGTTTGGTCGTATTTAAATACATGTTGGCAGTATAACTTCAGAAAATGTTACTGTTTAAAATAAAATATGTACGAGAAAAGCCGGGGAGAGCTGCTACTATTATTTAAAATGTCAAGTAATTAATTACTTTAAATACGCAATGACACCAGCTCACACGTCGGGTCGTTGCAAATAAATTCCCACTGTCCGTCATGAGATTATACGCTTACTGTTGTGATCCATTATCTTTTATATGCTGGAATGTATTTATTTGCAAATAGCACATGGCTTATAGCAGGTTTCCGGTACAAAAGTAATTGGTGAATTGTTTTACAAACATCATCATCATCAGATCTTCTTAGTCTCCACTGCAGGGGCATGACCCGCTCTATACTACCAGAGCCATTTAGCCTACACTCTCCACGTTGGCCAGACGTGTTGGAAAGGTCTCTTAGATGTTTGTAAGCTCCGTTTAGCTTGTATTTCTTAAGTCACCTTCTTCGACATCACGGGAAGACTTGGAGTGATCCTATTCTACTCTGCTGTTAACTGCATGATATTTTAACTAAATTACTTTTATTAGCGGTAACGCTTGCCATAAACAACTAAAGGTGTGGTCCACACTGGGATGGGTGTATTACAAGTGGCATAAAAAATCCGAGCAAGGCATGCGTAGACTTTGGCCCCGGCTATCGTCACTAGAAGGCAGTCTTTTAACTAAGTCAGATACTTTAAGGCAGCTAGAACACCCTAGGATAAAATAATAATAATTATATGCATATAATACGACACCGCGGAAATTCTCGGGTAATGATGATGTTGATGTACGACATGATACTTTTGCACGCCTCGTAACGCAGAGTATTTGAGGTTTTGCATTACTCTCAACGTCTCAAGGTCTCTTGTTTTAGAACTAAAGTTCTTTATTTACAAAAAAATATAGTTAAACGGATTGAATCATGAAAACTTTCTTGAGCTCAAGCTTTCTTTACTTAACTGCCGTTTACACTAGTATTTCCAAGTGTTTACCTAGCTAGATCTAGTTATGGGCTCGGAACACTTTCCACGTTTCCTGCTAGCACTAATGGCCGCTGCGTTCTTGCTTGTAAACTAGATGACAGCCGCTCTAGGTATCTCTGTCCACAAAAAAAATCTTTTCTATTTCATTTCAAGATGAATACAAATAAAAGCTTTATTGCAAGACTCAAACGAATGGTATTTGTATTGTACGACGTACCTAAACACTGCACAGTTTATAGTATATCAAGTAACATAATACATGTAGATTAAACCTCCTAAGGAGGATCTAAGTGTCTCAGTAGGCAGTTTAGCGTTTTAATGCAACAAACAAAATCAAAATCAAAACGTTTATTCAGAAAATAGGCCTTTGCAGGCACTTTTTCACGTCATATCATATTTAAAATTATCTTATTAGATAATATGTATTTATTAATTGTTCAAAAGCTACAGACTACTAGCGTTTCGGAACCGACCACTGCCGAGAAGAAACGCCGAAAGAAACTCTTATCAACAGTTTTGGTCGCCTACTCGCCTGAAGGGCTTTATATGATTACGAATATTTATTCCTTAAGTTGTCTTTTTCTTTCTTTGCTTTTTTCTTTCTTTTTTCTGTTTTCATGTTACAATTTCAATATACATAGATTTATTATTTTTGGAACATGTTTATGTTAACGATCGAGTGTGCAAAGATAATAAACAACATATGATACTTAAAGTAGTCTCAAAGAGGCCGAGCAGACCAGTCCCCCCTGACAGCACCCGTTCACGAGTTGAACACGTAACAAAACATAGAACACGTAACGTCCTTGCGTGAGTGACGAAAAGTGGCATAAAAATATTGGCTCCTCCGTGCTTCAGAATGCACGCTAAAGTCCCGGCTGTCATCGTTAACAGCAGTCATTAAGCTATGGTATAATTTAACACCTGTGTTGCTCGCAAACCTACACTCACAAAAATGAAAATACCTAATCTATATAGTACTAAACTAATGGTACGCATATTCCAACGGGTAATTGATTAGATAGCATAATAAACACATAATTGACAATGCAGACGTTCATGAAGATGACATTTAATTAATTGCTGTTCAACAATGCGCTAAGCCGTCTACTAAAGATTGGACTTTAGCATATTACTAGCAGCCCTCCCCGGCTGCGTCCGGGCATGTATTATACCAATAAACCTTTCTCATGAATCGTTCTATCTATTGGTGAAAACCGCATGACAATCCGCGTAGAAGTTTTAGAGTTTATCGCGTACGAACAGACAGACGCGGCGGAGGACTTTGTTTTATAATATGTAATGATAGTGATATAGACACATATTAACAAGCAAACATTCAAGAATATTGATTTAATTGCTGTTTAACAATACACTAAACCGTCACTAAAGAGTGGACTTTCGCATATAAAGATTTGTTTTTCCAAAGCTTTCACATTGCAGAGTTACGGATTACTCGACAAAGTGAGCTTATCTCTTTGTTGAAATGATAGTGCCAGAAATGCGAGCTGACTGTCTTGATCCTTGGCACAAATGAAATAACGGAATAATACCGTAGTAAGTTAAGATTTTTTTGAAAAATGTGCTATCAATTTAACGTTTCTTCCCTTTGTATTTAAATCCTATTTTTGTGCATCCATTCGTAAGTATATGATGGAACAAAAAGCTGGAGTTAATATTAGTAATAACGTGGTCAATCTTTACAACAATATGATTGGTTCGGTTTACTTTTACTGTCATAAATTTGAAGAAAAATGCGTCTTTGGATTCCTTAAACTTTTTACACCGTACATAGGTACGGTGTAAACTCACTATGCGGCGGTCATAAAATAAGTTAGTCGATTTCTGATGATTGATGAAAGACAATAAGTATTTATAACATGATTTTAGCAATAAGAATGGAGGTCAAGCCTCGTATCTTATTGTGGACATTCACGAATCAACCATACGTGGCACTGCGGCATATCTTTCATTGCTATTTTCAACAAAATTACTAGACCCAAACCGCTATAGGTTTGGGTGTTAGGCGTATTATATTAATATAAAGATTTGAACTGAAGTATACGAACGTTTACGTGTGTTCTAAAGACATCCTTTGAAAACTATGTGTAATGTTATGAACTATATAATTATGATGTTTGGTCATTCAAAATTATGAACAAATAAAACACAAAAATGACAATTTACGAATTAAAACGTACTTAGGTATTGTTAAACACGATGAGAACTTAATTATAAACTAGTGAACGGGACGTCCGTGAATGAATTAAACTTTTATATGTAACAAACGTTTACGTTCTCAAATAAGTACTTTCCAAATGGAAGTTTCACTGTATACTAAAACACAAGATTTTACTAGAAGTTCCGTAGTAAATAAATAAAAGCAATAAAACTTAAAAGTAAAATAGTGAGTCTGGACATCTGCGCCCTGAAAGCGCCAGTGAGAAGTAAACACCATTTTTACAGCTCGAGGCGACTTCCAATTAAGAGCTTTTAAATTTCACTCCTTTAAGGTATTTTATTATCTTTTCATCTATCTAGATCCACTAAAAACAGCTCTTTGTTTTTGCTTTGTCTTCTTAATCCTAAATTAAATGTAAACCCAAACTTAGTAGTTAGTAAAGTGGATGAGTTTGCCTCATGCCACCAATTAGGTAAAGTACTCTACTGTGAGTATCGTCTTAATATCTATCTATTATAAGGGTTACATAAATACATAGCATACATATTAACACATTTTTCCCGTGATAGGGAGACAGAGCCCAAAGTCTCACCCAAAGGCCACGTTTAGCGTGTTAGTGAGCGTGACGGTGAAGAGCAAATCCGAATAGTGATGGGTTGCTAGCCGCATCGCCCATTGACGTGATTTATTAAATTTTCGCCCAATCCCTTGACCAGCTTTTACAGTCTGCGCGGAAAGAAAAGCAGCTGGTATATTCTATGTTTTGCATGGAAGGATAATAAGGGTTAAAGACAAATAAAAAAAATAAAAAAGTAACTGCTTACAGAGAAGTGAAAAAACTGTCGGAAAAAAGAGAGAAATGGCAAAAGCTATTTTATTGATTGAATATTATATTTTTTTATCCTTAAAAACCTGTAATTAAGAAGTAAACAAACTTATAAATTATGCAAAGCTGTTGAATAAGGGCGTTTTACTCGGCAAGAGTTCAAACGGAAAGCAATAAAATCGATGGACGAATTTGCATGGGACAAAGCACTTCCGAAGTTTAATATAGCCGTGTAGGGAGCGATCACTTTTTGTAAAAAGCCCAATAGACTTGTTCACGGCGCCGTTGTGAAATGTGATGGTATTAAACGCTTGAGTTTACTATTGCATGCTTTGTTTTAGAAGGTAAGTACCTATCTAACTTTGGTTAAATAGGTATTTTAAATAAAGCGCATCCAGCATTTTGGGCACGTTACCTCAATGTATTTATGAAGATTTTTTCTATCTATAAGTAAAAAAATGGTTATGATATCAAATATCAATTTTAAAAAAATGTGATGATAGTGATTAATGATGGACGTACTGAGAGTGAGTTGCTTCGCTCCGGGGAAAATTGTCAATACCGAAAAAACAATTGAGCAAAGGTAAAAATGAGGGATCCGACCAAATTAATAAACTATTTACTATAAAAGTATTACGTAAGCATGATATGCAACAATGTTTACATATACATAAATACTGGTGCGGTAATAATATACTCCCGACGATTTGACGAGTCCTCTCAGCCCCCCTATTTACTAACTCGGATGACAGGTGTCGATGCCTATCAATCTAGAATTTACTGTTACAATGCGGGTTTTGCTTGCTTGAACTTTTTATTTGAAATACAAAAACCGCATTGTAACACTAAATTCTTGATTGATGGGCATCGATACCTGTCATCTGAGTAAGTAAATAGGCCGGCTGGACTGCCAACTTAGGCCAGCCAGAACCGAAAGATACGTTGGGGGCGTGGGCTCTGACTGACTCTTTGGAGCACGCGGGTCCGTGGTGCAGGCCACATGCAAGCTCCCTCCCTGTGGCCTTGTTATCTGTTTATTATTACCTATATGTGCTTATATTCCTTCCTCGCTGTCTGTATTCAGTTACCTACCTAAGCACTCGATCACCAAATTGAATACCTACTACCTATATTGTTATTATCACTATTTAACAAATATTACCATGCCACTAAAGACATGATAGTTTTTTTAACTTCTGCGTCAGAAGAGCTTCGCATCGCATTATATACTTCTAAAAATAATAAATTTTAAATGTAAAAAACCGGCCAAGTGTGAGTCGGACTCGCGCACGAAGGGTTCCGTACCAGAAAAAAAAACGATAAAAAAATACTTTTGTTGTATGAAAGCTCCCCTCGGATATTATTTTTAGTATTTGTTATTGTTGTGGCAATAAAAATACAACATCTGTGAAAATTTTAACCTCCTTGCTATTACGGTTCATGAGATACAGCAAAAAACGCCAACAGCTACTCTGTTGTATGGGAGCCACCCTTAATTATTATTATTTTGTTTTTAGTATTTGTTGTTGTAGCCACAATAAAAATACAGAATCTGTGAAAATTTCAACTGTCTAGCTTTTACGGTTCTTGAGATCTAGGTCGGCTTGTGGTTGCCATGAAAAAGGGCTAATATATCACGTTTTTTGTATGGGAGCCCCCCTTAATTATTATTATTTTGTTTTAAGCATTTGTTGTTATAGCGGCAACAGAAATACACAATCTGTGAAAATTTCAACTGTCTAGCTATTATAGTTCTTTATATACAGCCTGGTGACAGACGGACGGACGGACATCGAAGTCTCGTGAATAGGGTCCCGTTTTTTCCCTTTGGGTACGAAACCCTAAAAATTAACAAGTTCAGCCGCCCTATTTACTAACTCGGATGACAGGTGTCGATGCCTATCAATCTAGAATTTACTGTTACAATGCGGGTTTTGCTTGCTCGAACTTTTTATTTGAAATACAAAAACCGCATTGTAACAGTAAATTCTTGATTGATAGGCATCGACACCTGTCATCTAAGTTAGTAAATAGGCCGGCAGGTCCATTATGATTCGAACCTCGCGGAATAGTTTCGATAAGGTTCCGAGTACATTTGATTATTTTATGAAAAATTCATAGTAATGTATCGCATACGTTGCCGTACCTGCCGTAGTTCTGTGCCCATATTTTAGAGGTCCATAAATTACTTACGAAAGTTGACTTTAGAAGAGCTTAGCACGAAATAAAATATTCTGCGAATTGGAATCGGTAGAACTCACTCTCCTCTTTATAACCATTTTCGAAGCGCGGAATCGGGCTGTTTACAAATTTTAAGCTCTTTAACTTTCATACTTTACATACATATCGCCAAAAAAAACTAGTTTAGTCACAGAAAGTAGGTTACGTTCGTTAGGTTTCCTTGTGACCAAAACAGAGCAACTGAGGGAAGCGAGCGAGCGCCCTCAACTTATGGCGAAACTCCAACATAAGGCGAAACCCCAACTTTTTTCTTTGAAAAAAAATTGGGGTTTCGGTTTTAAGTACCTACTATTTTGTACGAAAATTTTAATTAAGAACATCTTCGCGCTTTAAATTATAATGAAGTTGAAAAGAGCAAGACGAGTTCTATCAGAAAAAATCCTCAGGAATCACAAATTTGTACTAACCAAGCTTTTCTAAAGCTCACCCCAACATAAACCTTTTATCGCCATACGCTACTTCGATTGCACCAAGATTGCACGATTAACCGAATATTTATTGATCGATTGAGCGTTTCTCTAGTAATGGATATGGAAAATCGACATATATTCTTGTAACTCTATTTAATTAATTTTCCATTCTTAAGCCGATTCTATATTCTATCCTAGTTTCAGCCTTGTTCACACTTAGTTCAGATACATTACAATAAAAGTTTTTGAAAAGTTCCCGCCACGCCACTACTAAGCTTACATTGGCAGAGCTGTTTTATCGACTTGCGTTTTATTTTCTCTATGGTTGACATCTACTGTCAAACTGTTCACTAAAACGCCGCCAGAGGCGCTATAGTCTACAGAAGCCTCAAGCTTGTTTTTAATCTATGGCATTTTGACATTTGCAAGCTTCATACCGACGCGTCACCGTCGGATTTTATTTAATTTTATTATTATAAAAATAAGCGACAAAGAAAATTGTGATAAGTGTGATTTTATATACACATCTTGGTGATAATATTAGTGATAAGATTTGTTATGTTATTGTTGCACATTGGAAACATAAACGAGGTAAGAAACTGCCGTGGCTCGGTCTAGCTAGATTGTTTGGGATTTGCGGGATCGATAACCCGGTCGGCTAGCCATGAGGAGCGACGCTGAGGTTATGTCGCGAGCAGCGAACAGGTATCGGAGTTCAAGTAACGGTCTCGGCCGTAGCCGCCGCCTCGCGTTACCGCCGCAGAATCCGGTCGGCCCTAGGACCAGTTAGTTTATAATAGCGTCTAGATCCTCATTTGCCGCCCTCATTCCGTTACGCTTGCCACCGACCGCTACTGTAAATAAATCGGTAATCAGCTTCGCTTAAAAAAGGAAGAGTGCCCATGTCCCACACCTTTAGAACGCTCGACACCTCTTGACGTTCCTTTTGAGATGTGCGCCTGTTTTCCAGCTTACCCTGCCTGCAGTGCGTGCCAAGAGCCCCAGACTCCCAGCCATTAGATTGAGTGGAGTGTCCCCTGTGTCCAACCACACGTAGTCCCGTACGCAGTCAAAATTCCGCGAGACACAACGGACACCTCCTCCAGCATGGATCTGGAGAAAGCCCCCAACCTCCACGAGGAAGACTCCAAAGTTACCCTCACTATCAGACTGATCATGCAGGGGAAGGTAAGAGAGAACACTTACTTTTCAATTGGCACTGTTCGCTTCGTTTATGGTGTTTAACTTGTGAAAGTGTACACTTTACCTTCTTCTAAATTTCACTGTGTTTGTGCATAGATTGACTGTAGTGATTAACTTTTGTTTAGCCTTTTGCCTTGCATTAAAAATTACACATACATCTTAAATTGTTAGCAGTAATACCTAATATGTAAATTATTTAAAATTTACATATTTTTAATTATTATTAATTATAATGGCAGCCATAAATTCTGTTCTCTCTGACACAAATTTTAAAAATATGCTGCACCTAATTTATTTAGTTGTTTCATCTTATTTTACTATTAAAACTTGCAACTATTATTTACATATAATATATACTCTGGAAACATTTCATTTTGTTATTTAAACATGTTAAACAGAAACTAGATGTCACTCAATAGCTATAATTTAATAAAAGTCTATGTCCAGCAGTGGACAAGTATAGGCTGATGATGATGATGAAGTCATAAAATTTTATGAAAGGGTTGTTTGTTTAAAAGTATGGTAATCTAATATGACTTTGGTATTTCAATCTTGTTAGCACACTTGTATGGTTGCTTAATGCGGGATCCTATTGTTACCTATGTAGGCCTGCTTTGACTAGGCTTTAATTATTACATTCACCGGAAACTACTTACCAAAGTGTTAATAAGTAAGAACAACTGAAATAGTTTTGTAGATTTGGCTACAATAATTTACTTAAAAGATTGACAAATCCAGTATTTGAGTACACTATAATGCTTTAATTTCATAGATATAGTGCAATAATGGGTTTTAAAGTCTAACCTACCTTTGCAAAGTAAACAGTTAAACTGTGAAAATTATTGTGGTAAAAAATGTAAATACAAGCAATTATTTATATCATTTGCAGCCAATTCACACTAAATGTTTTGTAAACAAAGCCATGTGTCCAATTTATCATATTTACTAAAGCCACTAGCTATTTATGCATGCACTGTCCACCTTTAATTTAGGGTTTCGTTGCACAATAGTATGCTAATTTAATTTAGGACATCTAGATGCTAGATCGCAGTGACAAGCTAGATGTATTGATGTGGACGCCATATGCATACTCTTACCTATACACCCTTTTAATTGGCCGTAATCCAATGCGAAGTACATCTGGCACTCTGCCAGCTATTGGGTGCTTGCCCTGTTCATCAAACTTGTCGATTTGTATGTTTTTCTAATTAAAATAATACATGTGTAATCTAATACTCCTTTGTTTCATGTTTTTGTGCTTCCTTAGCCTTTTTCTTTATATTTATGTATTGGTGTTACGGTAGCATTTTAATGTCGTATTAATGTTAATTTTTATGGCTCTATTCATATTATTGTGAGCATTTAAGATGCAAGAACTGTCAGCATTATATTTCATGCAATGCTGGATACTATTCTCTTTTGCATTTTGACTTAATCAAGTATTATAATTTAAGTAATTATAATATTGAATGTTTTAATTTATGCGTAAAAGTTCAATGTACTCAAATGACATATTTAGTAGGTAATGCAAGTTAATGAACTGATAGCAAAACCTTCGTAGTATGCAACAGTTCTTTGAACTCCCTCTGCTGGTTTCATCACAAGCTGGCACTATTCCTGTAGCAGACTGCAAGCCATGACGCTCCACATTGCATTGTTCACATACTGCAGAAGTCAAACCGCCCGCTGCCAGGAATGAACCAATGTGTTACAGCTACTCTAAAACTGTCTTGATGTAACACCAATGTATCTTAATGCAAAGAACTGCTCTGTGACTATTATTAGCCACCAGACAGGAAATCTTTTGTGCTATAAATCTCTGTGTACTCAATTAATTACACTGCATTCGTTGCACAATAGTTGCCAATGTTATCCCGCCACTAAGTTTATTTTCGGATCGTCTTTTAATTAACAATAAGATAAAGAGTACATCTCATCTCAGCGGTCTTTGTGTTTTCATTTCAGGAAGTTGGCAGTATTATTGGCAAAAAAGGAGAAATTGTCAAAAGGTTTAGAGAAGAGGTTAGTAAAAAGTATTCAGTATTTAATCCTGAACTCATTAACTCTAACAAAGGTTTAGATATACAATATGTTAATAATATCCTGTCCGATCCTTAAGGGGGCGAGTCATCCCGTCCACATGAACAACTTTTCCAGACTCAACTCAGCTTGTTAATATGAGAACTTTTTGACAGGGTTTTATTTACATATTATAATGTACAATATATCTATGTATATTCATACATGAGATTAGTCAAACGAGAAACACTATTTCAGTATTAAGATAAAATTTATAGGAATGCTTAATTTATTTATATATTCTAGTATCTTAATTTCAAATTAGATACTTTATGAATTATTTCGGCTCATATCACGATAATGTTTGTTTGATTAACATAATATTTACGCTTTTATTTTTTGTATGCCACCTTCATTCTAACTTTATACAATCACTGGGTTTCGCCCGCGGCTCCGCTCGCGTTACTGTCTAACCCTCGGTAACAGTAGTTTTCTCTGGAAAGAAAGCAAAATTTCATGATAATCGGTTCAGTAACTAGATAGGGCGTGAAAGCGTAACAAACAAACTCACCATTTATAATATTAGTTGTGATTACCCATGACACAAAGAGAGGATTTTTTAGCCTCTATATGGTATAATAGGTTTAAATAGTGTGAACTAGTTTTAATGTGTTTTTAGATTAAAATCCTTGGTTTACTTACGATAGATCTTGTTAAAACGGGCCTCTAGGAATCTATATATCAACAAAAACAACAAATCTAAATCTTTCGTGACTAGAGAGAATTCAGTAGCTATTTGTGAACAAAATGGACGAACTCCGTGGTGCAGCGGTCTACACCCCTGCCTATGATTTGGATGGTCCCGGTTCGATTCCCAGTCAGGTCATGATGGAAAATGATCATTTTCAGATTGACCTGGGTCTTGGATGTTTATCTATAGAAGTATCTTTTATAAAATATAGTATTGTTGAGTTAGTATCCCATAATACAAGTCTCGAACTTACTTTGGGGCTAGCTCAATTTGTGTGATTTGTCCGTATATATTTATTTATTTTTGTATTTTTCTCTTTTCAGTCCGGAGCTAAAATCAACATATCTGATGGATCGTGCCCAGAGCGCATTGTCACTGTCACTGGCAACACAAGTGCTATATTCAAAGCATTCACACTCATATGCAAGAAATTTGAAGAGGTTTGTATTCTTTTAATTATAAAATTCCTTACGTATGTGAATAGTAAGTTAGTTACAAAAATCGTTTACGATATTATGATTTGGAAGCTTTTAAAAACACAAACTTATCTTTTTAGGGTTCCGTAGTAAACTAGGAACCCTTATAGTTTCGCCATGTCTGTCTGTCTGTCCGTCTGTCCGTCCGTCCGCGGTTTTACTCAGAGACTATAAGTTCTAGAAAGCTGTAATTTGGTATGGGTATGTATATTAATCATGGCAAAAAAGTCGTAGAAAAAAATCTTGAAAAAAAATTTTTTTTTGGGTAGCTCCCGTAGAAGTAAAGTGGGGGAGTATTTTTTTTTTCTCTACTTACCCATCGTGTGGGACATCGTTGAAAAGGTCTTTGAAAAATATTGTGAGGTTGAGAACACCATTTTTCGATTTAGGGATCCTTTTCCGAAATATTTGGTTTTAAATTGCAAATTTTTGTTAGAAGTACGTGTCCCCCCCCCTCTATCTGCTAAACGGTTATATATAGATACGTGAAAAAAATTACAGCAGTAGTATATATACTGAAGTTGAAAGGAAAACTATCAGAGCTGGGTACTTAGTACAAACTAAAAAGTTATAGGCAACCATAACTTCTTAGTTTGTATAATATGATATGATATAATTATAGGCAACCAACTTATAAAATGTACTGGAAAATGTAAAATTTCATACAATCTTTATTGTTAGATGTTTTTGGTCGTTAAACTGTGAGGTGCGATTGTAAACAGTGTGAACTCAAAGTTGTCATTCGCAACTACCGAACCCTACACTGCGCGTAGCCCGACAAGCACTTGGCCGGTTTTTTAAAAATAAAATATGGGAAAAAATCGACTTCGGTATGCTAAGACAGCGTCTTTAGTCTTGGTATACTTCCTTACCATTCAGGTCACTGCATTTCGATCCTAAACGTGGTATTTCTCCACCATATTCCTTTCTTCTAATACGTAAAACTTGGCTATCCTTCCATTACAAGTGTGGTTTTTGATTTAACTCATTTTTCAATGAAGTTGAAAATAAATACAGAATAGCATTGTGAATACATTTAAATATTGTACGACTTCCTACATATTATGTTCATCTTTATTGTAGTATGAGTTAAAATTAAATATGTATAACATTTTAATGAATTCAGAAGATTTTTGAAAATCTCCCAACCGTTACAGTGGTGCTCTCAGTTCAACGAGGGTGGCGGCGGCGGGTCTCGCGCGCCCATCACGCTGCGGCTCATCGTGCCCGCCTCGCAGTGCGGCTCGCTCATCGGCAAGGGCGGCTCCAAGATCAAGGAGATCCGCGACGTCACCGGCGCCAACATACAGGTACCACACCACGAGAATCATCATCACCACTTTTATTATTGACCAACTTTAAAAAAAAAGAGAAGGTTCTCAATTCGTCGTAATCTTTTTTTTTATGTATGTTCCCCTATTTGTCAAAGACGCCTGGACCGATTTAAGAAATTCTGTTTTTGTTCGATAGGTAATACTGTACAGATGGTCCCATTAAATTTTTCTCGAGATGTGTATGTATAGTGCTTTTTGAACTAAATACACAAAAACCAAAAAAATGTTGTCAAGGAAGCCATTCGGTTTACATTTATTTCCATTTTTTTTTATGCTTATTCAAACAAATTGATAGGGTTGAAGGCAGTTTTTGTTTTTTGTTAAAAATATCTTAAATTATTATTTCCGTGTGGTTCCCGGCAAAGTAGTAATTAAGTAGTAATTAAAAATCATGACAGAAAAACTTCAAATGACATGCAGTGACTCTGACGTAGAGGCTTTGTCGCTTGCGGAAACGAGCGGTCTAAACCGCTCGTGGCAATCCTTCGTTAACAAACGATTCAAAAATGAGGCTTTTTGGAAACACTAGCGTCAATAACACGTTTAGTGAGTCACGCGTTCAAAAATAGCACCCCTGATGATGATGATGCATGTTTGTCTGTTCAGGTGGCGAGTGAGATGTTGCCGAATTCAACGGAGCGCGCGGTGACGATCAGCGGCACGTGCGACGCCATCACGCAATGCATCTACCACATCTGCTGTGTCATGCTAGAGGTAACTTAAATTATTACTTTATTATTATAAATTAACCTTAATAAATTCCTTATCTGCTGAACTGCAATCTTGTTTTAGTTTATGATAATTGCAAATGTATTGAAAAACGTCGTTTGATGCTCGTACTCAGTAAGCTGTCTATTATAGTCGGTTCATTATAAGCACTTGGCTTCGCCTCCTGCATATAATCACCTCGACTATAATATCCAGCTTACCGTACTTGCATCATAATGTGCTAATAACGTTGACATTTGCTGGAAAACCCTATCGTTATTTGCAGAGCCCCCCGAAAGGCGCCACCATCCCGTACCGGCCGAAACAAACGGTGGCTGGCCCCGTCATACTGGCGGGCGGACAGGCCTACACCATACAGGGCAACTACGCCGTGCCTGCGCAAGATGTGAGTTCACTACCACATATATTTCCTCTGAATATTTCGAGTAAGATCTCATACAGACGAATGGCACGGTGTCGACGCTTCACCAGCTGATGCCGACGCGTTTACGGCTACTGCCAACAAATGGTGAACGGCTTGCAGTTGTGTCGCATAAATATATAGCTGTATTGTTTTACAGCAGCCGTCGACACGTTTGCTAATTGATGTCGCCGTTTCGCCCGCAATCATCGACAGGTGTCGACGGCTGCAGTGGTACCTGCCGTCGACACCATGCCGTTCGTCTGTATGAGCTCTTGCCGGACTGAGATGCCACACAGATGCTGCGTCTTCGCTCAGTCGTCACGACGCTGCCTAAATATATATGCCAAAATTTTGATCGTTTTGGACTCTCAAAAGGGTGATTCAAGCCGTCGATAGGTACCACTTTTTCTATAGCAACTAAACTGGAAACTCGAAAAAAAATACTTTCCTATACAAATACGTTTACCTTTGTCCGGGCGGCAGAAATAATGAAAATTTTGTATAGAAATGGCATTTTTTTTTAGTTTTCAGCATTGGTCCCATAGAAAATGTTGTTCATATCGACGGGCTGAATCACCACCAAGCTTTGGAGCGACAATGGAGTGGCCGCGCAGCTCCCGTGTAGCGTTTTGGGCTACTATTTTTGAACGTGTGACAACTCTTCTTCGATCGATTTTTGTTTGGAGCAATCGTACGTTTGCGAACGGCGAATTTTCGAAATCTGTGAAAGCGCCGCGACGACAAAGCGTGCGCGTGGCATCGCCATGAACGCCTCTCGAAGAGAACTGGAACTCGCTTTTATAGAGCCATGAGCTAAAAAGTCTACACGTCTACTTAATACATAAACGTATATTATCGCTTAGCTATCGTTCGTTCCACAGGTTCTTAGGCGGCAACTCCGAGAGTTATAGCCTAATCTAAAATCTGGTTATAGCGTTCCGGTGACTTTGTCGCCGTAACACTTAATAATATCTACTACGTAGAGACGTATCGAATTTTCTACCGTAATAACTATAAACATACTGAAGGTCTTACATTTAAATGATGTTGTGTTGTGTGTAATGATTTTGTTTCGTGCCTGCGTTGTTTGAAATATGTAGTAAGAGGGCAAAACTAAACATTCGTAGTCAAACAAATTATACAGTGGACGACAACCAAGCTAGTTACTACAAAGTATTTAAGTCTGCCACTTAGAAGCCAACATGAATTACGTCAGACGTATTTTGATAGTATATAAGACGACGTATACGGTCTTACTAATTGACAGCTATCCGACATGAATTTGGATTACTTTTACTGGCTTTATACTAGGTACAAATGGAGAACTTGCATGAAGAGTACATTTTGAAAACGATTTCTGATTATATAAGCATCTAGCTGGAAAAATCTGTTAAGGACACTTTCAGTCCGATATCGATACATTAACTTTGGTTAAGATTGGTTAGAAAAGTCCGTTTCAAAAATATGAAAATTTCAGAAATCTTATATTACTATGAAATAGCTCTTTAAATTTATAGCAATTTTTGTTATGTAGATATTTCTCTAAACGCATTATTTAACATAGCTGACAAACAGAGTCCTCACAACACGCATACAAATTGCTAAAGGAGTGACGTCACTAGTCAGTTGTTTTTTTCTTAGGAACGTTTAGGCCGAGACGAAAAATTGGAATTTTCAAACCCTTATATCTCAAAGAGTTTTTGGGTTATCAAGATGATTTTTTCACTGTTATTTCTATTTTTGAGAGCTCTTTTCATAGGACAATGAAAAAAATTGTGTGCAAGTTCCGCATTGTTATCTCATCTTTATGACGAAAAGTTTAAACATAAAACCTTTAGCTTTAGGTATTCATTTTTACAGGCGATTACTATATATTTAATCAAGCAAAGCTTGTGTCGTGTTCTAACCATATTCGGCAGCGTGAATCTTCGGACGCTCGGCTTTGACCAGATGGGATGCATAATATGGGTTAGAATGGGGTAAATTTTCTGGTATTCTCCCCTCGGAGATTGGTTACGACGGCCCTGAGCCGAGCTAGCGTGAGCAATGAGTTGCGGTGTGCAGGCGGTGTGTGCGCCGGTGTTCCCGCTGCTGGAGGTGAAGCCGCCGCTGGTGGGCGCGCTGCCGCCGCACCACCTGCTGCCGCCGCCGCTGCACGAACACCACCTTGTGAGTGCGGGCCACACTCCTCATAGAGATCCGACACCCCCACCAAACCTTGATGCTATCGCGAGACTCTTTGTTGATTTACTTATCTGCTGTCTCCTGTTGTTTATAACTCTGTAGTTCGCGTACCATGAGCATATCTTAATTTTTACTCCGACCCCGTATACCGTCACAATTTCTATGTATTCTATCGCCTTGCATATATGAAATAGCCTAATCAGACAAAATCAATTCAGTCCTCAATATAACTTGTTTCGCTGTGCTCTTGTATAATTTACTGGAATCTATTCAGTACCATTTTAAAAAAGTTGTATTTGTTTCAAAAATGTAACACCCTACTACCCAAACATTTTTTCAAACACCTATCTAAGGACAGGTTATTCATACGAACTTAACGACACCTTTACTGTCGAAATCCATCCATCCATAAGAAAGATGTAAGGTGTTAAGAGTCGACTGGACTGGCGCATGTAAAAAACGCGCTCCATACAAACGGAAAAAGGGAATTGTAGCAATATTTGATAATTTTGGTAAAAAATTATGCATTCAATCAATTAATCTCATTATAATCTACGTACGTTCCTATTCAACTTGCTTAAAATATCAATGGTTTGATAATTACAAGCCTTTTCAAATTTGTATGGAAATCTTGAGAGGCGTATAATTCTCAAACCATTGTCAATTTTACCAAGCTGTATAGGAACGTACATAGATTATAATGAGATTAATTGATTGAATGTGTAATTTTATACCAAAATTATCAAATATTGCTACAATTCCCTTTTTCCGTTTGTATGGAGACATGCGCTTCCAGGCGACTCTTAAGCGCGATACAGACGGCGGACAAAAATTCCGCCGCTTTTAGTATTGCGCGTAAAGTTTGCATTTTGCCCGCGCAATACCTCATGACGGCTGGAGGACATACGCACACTTTGTGCAACCTTATTTAGTACAAATAAGTGCGCGACGCGGACTTTTGGTCCGCCATTGTCACTCGCCTGCGTTGCGCTTTAAATTTATAAACATACAATATACGCGCGAAGCAGGGAGTTAAGTACATCGCGTCATTATTTTCTAAATTATATCTAATACAATCTATTGAACTCATTCACTATAACGTATTAATAAAAAAATAGTGTCTTCGGTAGTGCCGATAGAAGTGAAAACTTGAAGATGTATACAGAGTTGTCGGTTTTTTGGTAACGGCGTAGCGAATTAAATGTTTTTTCCCGTCTCAATAATGCACAAAGAAGTCACTTCATTAAAGTATAAAACTTTATAAATACAAACTGATACCGAATGTGTCGAACACATGTGTCGCCAACTGCACATGGTGTGTGTCAATAACCTTAGCGGTATCGGCGACCGCGACGTTTCCGTCTTGTCGATGAGTGTCATACCCATTTCTTGCTTCACTTGAACTGGCATCCGCCTACTTTGAAGTCTGTTATTCCTTGGTAAAAGTAAACAATTATGTCTTTCTCTTTACAATAGCACACTTTCATGGCAAAATTACAGTTTAAAATACCCCCTTTGTTAGCATTTATATGTCCTGATCTTCTTTGCTCATTGACTACCAAGTATACAATTTGTTTGGTGAGCTAACAATTATTTAAATTCACGTTCTCAACATGAAAATGAAATCGAAATGGGTAAAAATATAAAATTATGTCTTTCACTTTACAATAGCACAGTTTCGTTTGATTACAAAATTACAGTTCAAAATGTCCCCTTTGTTAGCATTGATATGTCCTGATCTTCTTTGCCCATTGACTTCCAAATATACAATGTGTTTGGTATTGAGCTGGCGATAATTTAAATTCACGGTCTCTACATGAAAACGAAAAATTTTTGTTCTTTGTTTTGTTTTTCGTATGTGTAAGTGGCCAACACTGGTGTCAGATTTTTCAAGCTGCCTTAAGGCATCTGACATAGCTTAACGACTGCCATCAACGATGACAGCCGGGACCAACGGCTTAACGTGCCTTCCGAAGCACGGAGGAGCTCGAGATATTTTTTTGCCACTTGCGGTCACCCATCCAAGTAGGGACTGCACCAGAGGTTGCTTTACATACGTAAGCGCTCATAGAGCTCATACCCACTGGACCATCGGACCTCCATTTTTGTTCTGTAAACAAGCCTGAAATCGAGAAAAAAAATTAGTAAAAGTATAGAATTATGTCTTTCTCTTAACAATAGCACAGTTTCATGACAAAATTACAGTTTAAAATGCCCCCTTTGTTAGTATTGATATGTCCCCCTTCCAAATATACAATTTGTTTTGTATTAGCGATTATTTAAATTCACGTTCTCAACGTGAAAACGAAAAATGTTTGTTGTGTGAACAAGCCTGAAATCGAAAATATAATATCAGCTGCTCCATACATTTTGGAACAGTAGGTATTCAACGTACTATGGAAAAGATTGTACGTTGAATACCGTTATTTTTTTGTTGATTGTTTTCGATTTCAGGCTTGGTTGCAAAACAAAAATTGTTCGTTTTCATGTTGAGAACGTGAATTCAAATTATCGCTAATACAATACCAACACACATTGTATATGTAGCCTTCTACAGAATCCATTAGTTATATTTCATAGCCTAAACTTGTTAGTGATTTTCTATAAAATATACTTCCGTCGATAATAAGCGCGGAATCTTAACAGAATATATTTGAAATTTCCTTTAAAGAATATTAGAATATTTCATATAAGCAAGCATTACAATGTCCCCATTAGGTATGAGCATTTTTAATTACTATCTCTATGAGGTTTTGTGGAATTCCGAGTGACATTATGTGATTGGTGCTGCCCCAGATTCCTATAAAGTGGTTTGAATGTGTGATGTCGAATACCCCAGTAGCGGATATGATTATTAACATTGTAATGTAAATATTCTAGAAAATATACCTGTAATAATAGACCATTGGTGATGTGGAATGTAGAAATTATTACATTATTTTGCGCTGTACTTCCCTTCGCTTGAAACTATTATTTATCTTTATTATTTATTTGCACGCATCCCCTTTAAATAGACGTTGGATCCCCATATTATAAATCCGAATGTTTTGATTCATTAGCATTAGAAATTGATGATAATTTTAGCACATCGATTTGTATTATAGACGGTATATAGAGGAACATTTGAAGCTTTATCTGTTTGTTTTCTGGCATTGCCGAGATACGAGCCTCGCCAATCATTCAATCGTTCACGCACACAACGATGCAGAAAAATTACAACCCGTAAATGCACCTTTCCTTATTTTGCCTCTGCCTTGTCTATTCCAATATCTCGTGTTTTTTTTATTGTTTATGTTTTATTGAAGATTAATGAAATTTAACAATGGAAGCGCATGGCTTAACGTGACACAAGTCATTTTAGAGATCAGTGATATTTTGCCTATTCCTGTTTAGTCGGTGCGTATTGGGCAGCACCACTCAAGAACTCACAATGTGGATTAAATTTCGTATCGGAAACGTTCTAAGAAAATTCGCAGCCTTTTTATACAGATCCATTATATCCGGATTCTTACTTCCTCAGTATGTTTAATTTGATCGTTAATTGATAAGTTTATATGTACTTAAATTAAGCATACTTTGGAATGTTGCGAATTTTCTTTGATTTACTAATGATTACTTTCTAAATCTAGTTTCTACCCAGGTTACCCTATCCAGCGATCCCATCCCGGCTATGTCAGAGAAGATGAAAACAAGCAGCTGGAGCTATACTTACTAATTTTATATTTAAAACACTTTCAAACGCATATAGCATGGTGAAGTTTTTAGCGTTTTGAAAATGTTTAATCTCGGAACTATGTAAGCATTGTTGATTAATGCCTCGTTGGTTTATTGTAGATGGGAGGACTGGCGAAGTCACCGTTGGCTGGGCTAGCGGCTTTGGGACTCGGAGGCCTGGGACCGGCTAACACAGGTGGATTGAACCCAGCAGGTATTAATACTATTAAGTGTAATCTTCGCCCATTGGTACTGCTACGCATAGCTCTGCTTGTATACCTGCAAACGTACATAGTTGTGTTACGGTATGAACGGGAAGAAATGTCGTGTTGAGAACTAGAGTTATTGCTAAATTGTACAAATGATGTCAATTTTTTTGTCCGTCCTATAACTTCATGAAAAATATTGGAGACGTTTTTTATTACCTATTTAAAAACTTACTACAGTACATTGATTTGAAATGCTACATGACTTGTAAATTATAAGTGGACGTTATGTAAAGAAAATGCGCTCTTCAGTTTGTTGCCGCTCTGCACTCCGCTTTAGAAGCGGTACTAAACATAGCTACTAGCATAGATATTATAATTCTAAAGAAATGGATATCTCAAAGAATTTTAAATGGAGCTAATTAACTTCGTTGCGCTTAGCTCACACCTAAACTCTGTACCGTGAAAAGGCCGTCCATTTCACGAGACACGATTGCTTTTAAATGTTGTTTGTTGGAGTAGGGTATGTCTACCTCAGTTTATATAGAAGTCTTTGCTACTAGCTATAGTCCGCATGTTATCAACTGAGTCGTAGAGCCGTAAACGTCAATCGGGATAAGAATGAGCAATGCTCCCGGACGTGTCCTCGATATCTGTGTCGATACTTAGCTACCTGTGCACATGCAATCGATGAATCACTTATAAAAGTAATGATATTATAGTATCAGTATTATACATATTGCAATAATAGTATTTTTAGATAAAAGTACAAATAAATCTTAATAAAAGCTTTTGAAAATTACATTGTTTATTCATGTTGAATATTTCCCTTATGCGATATGCGCTTTAATTTTATTTTCATCTCACCTACCCTTAAACAGTGTCATTAAATGCAAGCAAAGTGGGCTGGATGGTCGCTATTACGACCGCGGGCTATAAGATTTCATACAAATTCCATAAAGCCCGAGAGCGCATAAAGTATTTTTTAAATTTAATAGGGCACTATACCATGCACAAGCGTCAAATCTTCTACATCCAAAAAGTTTTCTTGTCGAATATTCAAATTTGGAATTGCCAGTGAACTCGATGAAAAAAACATTTGAACTATTCTGCGAGATTTTTGTCATTAATTCAAATTTGGAATTGTTAATGGCCGTGCGTGGCTGGCTGTTTGTATTCATCGATCTTTGACTTCCACTTTTTGGATAAAACATATTCGTTATCTGTGTTCTTTCTGTTCACTGTTTGCCGCTATTTATTTTTAGGCATAATATTTATAAGTAATCGTAATTTTCATTAATTTGCATGAAATACATTCCCTATGATAAATGAATACATGGTCAATAATGTTGATATAGATAATATAATCAGCCAGCTTGCAGACGCATAAATATTAATTTTCAAGGTAAACTATATAGAATATTCATACTATACAATTTCAACTAATATAATATGAAAAATATTTTTTTACTCTACTATTTACTCGGTGAGATGAAAAACATTGTGTGTATCACGGCCGGTATTAGACATTACAAACTCGGACTACTAAAAGCACTCGGCTTCGCCTCGTGCTTGTTAGTAGTCGCTCGTTTGACGTAATGTCTTCTATCCCGCCCTTGCTACACAATGTACTATTACGACATCACTAAGCGGCTCTATAAGACCCGAAAGTGCGAACGAGATAGATATAAAGAAATTATTTATGGCCCGACGACTCAGTTGTTAAGGGCGTATCCTAGCAGTATTTTTTTCATACAAACGTATTCCTCTATTTTCTAGCTGAAAATTGCTTCTAGAGGCACAATTATTTTTTCATAAAATCTAGCACTCTAAAAGGTATGGCCAGAAGTTTCAATTCTTTTTGTCATAAAATCTAGTACGATAAAAAAAAAGAATTGTCTCTCTAGAAGCATTTTTCAGCGAGAAAATAGAGGAATACAGTTGTATGGAAAACATACTGCTAGGATACGCTGTTAACGCGCCGTCTATAGTTGCTAAGACTTATCGCGCCTGTTGTTCCACAGCAGCCCTGGCGGCGCTGGCCGGCTCGCAGCTGCGCACGTCGTCGGCCGCGCGCAACCAGCCCGCCACCAACCAACAGTCGCACGAGATGACCGTGCCCAACGAGCTCATCGGCTGCATCATTGGCAAGGTACACCATCATCATCAGATCCTCAACCTCACTGGTCCAGTGGTTTAGGCGTTTGCCTTGTTGACCCGGGGGTCGTGGGTTCGATTCCCGCTGGAAGCATACTTTGTTAAGTGGTTTTACAGTTTGGTTAGGAAATTGCAGGCATGAATCACCTGATAAGAAAGATGATTCCGTGCTTCGGAAGGCACATTAAGCCGTTGGTCCCGGCTGCCATCTGGTAGTCGTTAAAGGAATAGGCCGAGAGGCGGTTCCGAAGAACTCTGACACCAGAGTGTGCATCATGGTCGACTGACCGTGTCACCTACACGAAATGACGATGATGATCATCAGGTCTTTGTTAGTCTCCACTGCAGGAGCATGACTCTCTCTGTATTACCAGAGCCATATATTAGCCAGAGCAGTCAGAGGATTTGGCCCACACTCTTCACGCTGGCCAGACGGGTTGGAGAAGTCTCTTTGTTGATTATAAAAAAAAAAACATATTTTTTCTATTACAGTAGAATGAGGTCAAACGTCTTGAACTTTGTATCCCTTTCTAGCAATAAGACTTATGTTACTCTTTTTAATTTTATTTTCTAATAATTAGGATTTGAGCGAATATGTCAGGAATCATGTCACAGGCAGTTAGCAACCATCACCACATGCTGATTTCCCTTTCTTTTTCCTACACGCCCAACATCACTTTTAACGTGATCACTCCTAGACATTTAACCACACAAATAATAAAATCCTAAAGGGGTAGTTATGTTACGTGACGCAAGCAATTAAGCGTATAAGAGGAATGGGATGTGGTGGCGAAATTCGATAAGAAGCGCGGTCGCCTAATTTAATGAAAAATGAAAAATATATTTATTTTCCACACTACATTTAGAACACAGTTGTAAGTTCAAATTAAGGGGTGGACTGGAGCCTGAACTAGGTTAGACCTGTATTTCGGGCCTCCAGGACACCCACCCGCAGAGCAACCGAAGGTTCATACCATGGCGGGAAAGGAATATGAGAGTGAGGGAAGGGACGGAAGATAGGAGGGAGAGAGTATGATGCGTGTATCGTTGAGGGTAATAAGAAAAAGCAAATATTTTAACAATTAAGTCTTTTGCAGTGATGTATTTTAGTCAAGTAAGGATGGTAACAAATGATTCCGTATCGGCATAGTTAAGTTTGAGTAGGTAGTCTTGAACAATGGATTTACAGGCATGCGTGCATTTAGAATATATGTTTAGTTTGGAGTTGGTAAGGCGTTAGACGTTTATAGTCTAAAGACTGCCGTTCAAATCCTGCCCGCGTGTATTTTTTTCCTATATCATCTTTCTTTATTTATTAAGAGTAATAAAGTCGTGATTAATATACGTTTTTTTATCAGGGTGGCACCAAGATAGCTGAAATTCGCCAAATCTCAGGCGCCATGATCCGGATATCAAACTGCGAGGAGCGCGAAGGTGGCAGCACTGACCGCACGATCACCATATCGGGCAACCCCGACTCCGTGGCCCTCGCGCAATATCTCATCAACATGAGGTGAGAGACATGACATATTATCAATCCAGCCCCCCTATTTACTAACTCGGATGACAGGTGTAGATGCCTATCAATCTAGCATTTGCTGTTACAATGCGGGTTTTGCTTGCTCGAACTTTTTTTTGGAAAACAAAAACCGCATTGTAAAGGCAAATCCTAGATTGATAGGCATCGACACCTGTCATCTGAGGTTGTAAATACGGGGCAGAGACTCGTCACGCATGAGCCACCGGCGTTGACCACAAAACACCGACCATGATGATTTTTTGAAATGCTTACCACCAGGCAGAACAGAGTCAATCCAATAAGCCTTTGTTATTGGATAACGTTTCATAAGCAGTTGAAATATTGCTTAATAACAGCTTACTTGACCCGCCGCCTCAGAGCTGCTGTCGCTCATTTCAGAAAACCCTCACTGAAGCGACTTGGAAGAAACGCACGACGATCGCTCGTGATTGGCTGTTGACACAAGAAGGCAGCAGTCATTGTTTTATTTTAGCTTATTAAGTGGGATATAATGAAGGTTGTCTGCCTTCCGTAGTCGAGAAGACTGCAGGAACGAGTAGCGGCGATGTGTGGTGATCACCTACGTCGTAAAGACATTAGGCTTGTTTTCGAAATTAATTCTCCTTAAAATAATTACTCCTCTGGTAGATTATTGAAAAATATTGGACACATATTTTTTCTTTTGTCAATCAAAAACAAAATTGTTAAAGATATAGGCCGTTAAAGCGCCGCATGACGTCACTGACCGATACACTTTTTACCGGCCTGTTGTGTCATGAGCCGACTCCTGCACTACGATGCGCTTTATCTTAATAATCTTTTGTTTGATTGGAAAAAGAAAAAAAAATATCTTATATTTTTCGACAACCTAAAAGACGGACAAATTATTTTAATAAGGGTTTTTAGGAAACATCCGTTTTTAGGAAATGTCCGTTATTATTTTTGAAAATGGTTTTTCGCAGCCCTGAGACGACGTTATGTGTTTAACGCCAGTGGCCCGTGTGCGGCGATACTAATAGGTCTGTCGTCGGAACATCAATGCTTGAGAATAGCTCCATCCAAGCCCTACCCAGTGGAAACTTGAAGGCTTCTACTACTAAATCACTCCATCATTAACTCCTACGTCTCCACCCCTCCAAAGGAGAATTATTTTGCCCATTCTTGTCCATTTATAATGCCTAGTCCATAGAATACGTTTATTTGATATCCCGTGAACTTCCTCTGTATGTCTTCACCTATTGGGTCGCTTCGAAGTCGATAATTTTTTTTAATTGTTAGTGCCTGACCAGAGATGAGATTAAAAAAACTTGAAAAGCTTGATATGGTAATAAAAATGTCGCTAAATTTGTATTTTAAATGTCAACGAACTATTCATTATTACTATCAGTATTAAAAATTCACATTCCTATAATAGGAATGTGAATTTTTGCCTAGACCTCTGTTATGTATAACAACGGGTCACTCACGTGCTATTTGTCGGGATTTAATGATATAGACCTCTGTTGTTACTATTACTATAAAAATGCACTAAGTTTTAAATATTCGCAGTAATATTCAGTTCGACCGTACTAATAAGAAGCCACTTTTGACTTAATTAGCCTCTAAACCATTGTAATTAATAATTGTCAAGAACTTTTTATCGATAAAGAGCTGATTTATTTTATAATATATTGGAGACAATTAAAAATGTTATGTTACTTCAAGAAAACCTAAACTAATAAAATTAAATTGCGTTGATACGTTCATTGTGGTAGAGCCAGGCTACCGGCGAAAATCACTTTTGCTGGTAGCATGAATGGACCGGCTCGTCCGGGGAAGTACCACACTCTCACAGAATATCGACGTTTGAGTAGTAGCTTTACAGCTTCTATGCTTCGTTCGGTGAGTGAGAGCGCCGGAGGCCAATCCCCCCTCCCCACTGGGGAGGGAAAAATAAAAAACCGGCAACGCTTTTGTCATACCCCTGGTGTTACATTAGTCCATGGGCAGCGGTGATCACTTACCATCAGGTGACCCGCTTGTTCGTTTGCCGTCCTATAACATAAAAAAAAAATCAATCAGAATTTTAAATTTATTATTTTCTGATCTTATTTGTTCAGATCAATGAACTTATATGAAATAACTTAGCACGCAGAATTTACTTTCAATTACAATTACATCAATCATTTGGCGGCTACAATGACTCTGATCTCCTAAGGGCTCCTTTAAAGAGACGCGTGGCGTGCAAAAGCGCGGGGAAAATATTGCTAGACATTATACCAGAGCGTGGGAAAAGATAAAGATTCATTCACATTGTAATGGCGTCATAGTAATCTTACATTTTTTTATTTAAAGTACATTTTGCGGTAATTGTACTAAACAGAATATAAAATAGATAACATAACAAAAATTACTTAAAACAAACTGAAAATTATAAACTTAAAATAGTTGAAAATATTGAGCGGTCGCAGTCTCTATGAATAGATACAACCTCAATCTCTGTTCAGCGCTAAATTAGTGTACCGATCGCGCCGCTTCGAAGAGGCCCATCATGTCGCCTGGCCCTTTACAACATTCCTATCCCGCTCCCGCAGTGTGGAGCTCCAGAAGGCGAATCTGGAGGGTAGCTCCTCCAGCGGCACGGGCGGGTCGTCGGCCGCCAGCCCGTTGGCGTCCGCCATCCCTCTGGCGCAACTGCTCAGCAAGACCTCCGCGCTCGGAGCGCTCAGCTCGCTCTCAGCGCTCGGCGGCCTCACCGACCTGCTCAGCGCTAACTCCTCCCCGCCCGTGCAAACCACGGGTGTGCACAGAAACCATAAGTCCTTCAACCGCCGCCAGGACGACGACACGCCGACCAAGTCCTCCAAAGAGAGGAACAAGTACAACCCTTACTAGACGCGCCGCGCCGGCCGCGAGGGACGCGCGTAGGTTTAGAGGGAATAGATGACGCTAGTTAACCGGTGTCTTGACCAATCGTTTGCTCGCTCGGCTTTCAGCTTTGTTAGTCATTTATTTTTAAATATTTTATAATTAAAACAACATAACGACCTTCAAAATCGTTATATGGTCGCCAAGAAGATTATACTCTTTGAAGATCTTACCTAAGTATAATAAAATGACTTTAACGTTTTTAGCCTTGAAGACGACTCGTGTGTTCTCTGTCTCTTACTGTACTGTATGTATGAAAGAGATAGAAACACTATCCTCTTATACAGAGACAGAGGACATACCGAGTCATCTTCGAGGTCAAAAACGTTATCTTCACTTTGTTGTATGAAAGCAAGATGTCCATAGGGTATATAATCTCCTTGATGCTCGCTAAAGAATATAAAAACATGACGTGTCTATTTTCTCTAAGTCTGCGGGGACGCGGCTAGTGGCTCGTTGGCGGTTCAACCGTTCGGACTGAATGTATCCAAAGATCTAAAACGACCGACGAGTTGAGCTCGCGTAGTTTCGGTCGGCTTATTCTAGGATGCAAAATGTATCCGTGTAGGTTTTAAGATTTAATTTTCTTAATAAGTGATAATAATTTATTTGTGACTATCTTCAAAAATAAATCACTGTAGTAGCACCTAACTTTTCTTTGTTGTTACTATAAAAATCATGTACCGCTTGGTATAAATATATTTTGAATTAGTATACAAAAATAATCTCGTCGCACTGAGATATTGATTACTCAGTGGAAAGGCAAGCGACATTAAGATAACGAAGTATCGATTCCATGTTAATATTTAAGGTTCTTGGATATGCGAAACTAGCGCCACCCAGTGAATTATTACTTTTACTTCTACCTAAGTCAAGAAAAACCGGCTGACGCCAAAAGTGGCCACTATTGCGGTAGCCGTTGTTTCTCTTAATTTATCAAACGAACATTAATGAAAATTGATACCAAAAATAATATAAGTAACTTACTTGTGCAGAAGTTTTTAGAACTTTTAATTTGATTTCCTTTAGGGGTAAAATAATAAATTTCTGGGTGGCGCTAGTTTCGGATATCCTAGCGCCTTAGGTTCTTTGGGAATGAAATACCTAGTCTTTTTAAAAATAATTCTAGATTAAATGTCACTTGTTAAAAAATGACAAAAATAAATTGATTATACCACGTTGACTACTAAAGAATTGATAACAAATTTTTTTCCTACAATGAAGATCAAAAACTAAGTGATGACAATTAGTATCTACTTCTAAATGTCATCACTTATATATAAGAGACCCGGCAAATACTACTTGTATTGAATATACAAAGAAAAATTACAACTAATCAATTATCCCGTTCCAAGCCGAGCCGCATTAAAGCTATATAAATAAAGAAATTATTCACTAACCGTAACTAAGTTTACTATCGTTGACAACTTAAGATTTTTCTTTTTCGTTTATCTGATGTTTCCTTTTTCAAAAAGTGTTTTCCTCTTTACTTAGTTAAAAGAATGCTAAAAGGAAGCTGCTTAATACGACAGTTTCTTAGAAATACATTAATATTAAATTTGGTAATTAATACCGATAAAGTAAGGCATTCATTGTTTGACGGACTGTTTTATATTTAAGTTTTATCGCTAAAGTTTAAATTTAAGTAAGGTCTGAAATTCGGGCATTTGAACATTACATAGGCACATAATAATATATTATATTCAGTAGGCGAGATGGTTAAACATGAATCTTAAAAAATATATATAATTGACTGATAAAATTGAAAGCCCGAATATAGCAAAAAAATTGTGAAGTTAATACGACTAATGGTAACTAGGGATCGTGACAATAGTAGAAATACGTAGAAGCTTGAAAGCTGTAGAATATACAGAGTGCTTCGCGGTAAATATGGACAGAGGGTGGTTTCAACTGATGAGAATGAATACGAAGTTTTAACAGTAATATTGATTTGCTCTATACGTGGTTACATTTCATTTTTTTGGTCGCTTTTACCTCAAAAATATATATTAAACGATAAAGCGTTGTTATTTTCATATTTCTTTTTAAAAATTCTATGCTTCGTATTATTATTTTTAAACCGTGGCTGACATTTTAGTGTGAATAGAGTGACATTGTGCGCCTAAAAAGGCAGTTCGCAAATTTGCGAAGTGTCGTAGTACGACAGTAAACAAAATTTTCTCAGTTGAAATTGCCCTGTAGATCAGTTTTAATACTAAAATACAGGGTTTCTATCGAAAACATCAAGCCGTACTTCAGGCCTGTAGTTGTAGAAGCTTTGTTTAAGTCACTAGGCTGATCATAGCTAAATAATAAATAAATAGACATGTAGTAAATTAGTACTACAGGTTTTCTTGTTTTGTCGTCTACGCCGTACTTACATGACATTATGGTTACGTGGGCATTATAAAGTGAAGAAATTAAGCTATAAAAATTAAGTTTATTATGTGGGTTGTATTTTAGCATTTGTTGATTAGCACTTTTAATGTGTAATCGAGCTTTAGGTTTAAGCCCTAAGAGAGATATCAACTACACCCCCGTTACCTCGAATCACCGTGCCGAATTCTCTCATCCCATATATTTTATTTTAATAATATACCTACGAATGATTATTTTTAAATAGTAAGTTAGTATTACTGATGCTATTTAAAAATGATTTAAATGAATTGACATTCGTCATGACAATTGTCGAATTGATTCTCTTTTATGTCATTTTTTGTGACAATGTCATAATTAATATCAAGTGCCAGTTTAATTTTTGTATGTAGGTGTGCGGAACTAAACTTGTGTGCACATTTCCCCCCGCAAAAAAACGCCAGAAAAATTGTAATAGTAAATTGTCGCTTCGCCCACTCCCTCCGTCCGGTACGGAGTCCGTGTTGCTACGAACAAACCTCTAACTCGAAATACTGAAATCTGTATTACTAATGACGGTAATAAAAAATCGCAAATAATGAAGTATCGTTTGATGACCACTGATAACTCTGTATGTTTTAAATCGAAATATGAATTAGTATTTCATTACTCTAACGATAATTGTAAGTGTAGATTAATGGTTTAACCAACATTATTTCTTTGGGTTTGGTCGTGTTTGAATAGACTTTTTGCAACGTTTTAATCATAATCACCAATCACCTTTTTGTTATCACGAGTGCGATTTTAATTATAAATAAGGATTTTTCCGGATAATTTACGAAAGCAAGGCTCTAATTTGTTAAGAATGGATGTTCTCAATATTTTTTTTATTAGTACCGTGTTGTGAAACGTGGCGCAGTGCGCATTTTCTGAAATAGTAGCTCTCCCCGCCCGCGTTAGGATTCGCCTGTATCATACTTATTAACCTGCCTCGTGAATCACTATCTATTGCTGAAAACTGCATTAAAATTCGTGGAGTAGTTTAAAAGTCTTTGCGAATAGATAGCGGAAGCGATATTCATTTTATACTATGTAAGGATAAAGACTAAGGATAAACGGTAAAGGCTACGCCATACTTGGCGAAATAGTGAAACACGAGGAGTGTTTGTGCAACCCGCTGAAATTATATGAGTGGACTCATTGACGGTATTGAAAAGCGACATAGAAATTAGATAAAAATTAACAAGGGTACTATTTTTAATGGGTGTCTTCTTTTAACAGTGTTCTTCGCGTAGGTAACGCGCGACTAACAACAGAAGCCTATCCTTGTTTTTTTTTTAATTTCATATTTTAATGAAATGTACAAAGCCGAGTTGGCTGACGACAGATGTCACTGTCTGCCACCACGCTAATCAAATATGAAATTTATCTCCTTTACACAAGATCCAATTTCTTTCAATATGATGTCAGAGCTTTGGAGAGTATATGGCTCTGGCTGTACAGAGAGCTGCTCCTGCGGTGGAGACTTAAAAAGACCTGAAAATGATATATCATGTTCTCCACCAAGCCTTCAAGAAATCTTAATTTCACAGTATGCTCTTAACCACTTACATGTGTTAGATGTACAAAGTCAATACGGAAAAATCGCACTCTTGTTAACTAGGCACGAGGTTAACTTTAATTCATAATTTCACTATGTTTGCCACTTGATAGATATTTCTCGGTATACTTAAGTAATTAGTCTCCAGAGTTTTGTAATGCATGGTTTTAGTAGAGTAAAGGCATATAGATTGCATTGTTTTTGATTCCACTTCAAGGAATACATTTTGAAACGTTACTTTGTACAGAACGGATAAATCGTGAGTACAAAACTTGCAATTTCTGTGCCTGTACGTAAACAATATCGTTAAATAAATTAGTGCGAGTTAAAAAAATCGAGGTCCAATTCAAACGACTCTTGTAGTTCCCTAGGGGACATCATTTCGCTGCCAATACCATTTATTTGTATAAAAAATCATGTTAATTTTAAGAAAAATGGACATTTTCGTATCGTTTCAGGAATTATATTACTCGCTAGAAACCTTAAGCAAAAATGTATTGTTTTAAAAGTACATAATAAAATGATAATTGTATGTCGTTTTTCATTACATACCTGCCATGCTAATTCTAACATTTACTTGCGTCAGTGCAGGCGATTACCGTAACATTACTAGGTATACTCGATAGCCTCCTCAAGACCCGCCACATCCCTGCCTACCCAGGCACAATCCCGTGTTACCTGAACGCCGAATTCTGCTCCACCGAGAACCTCATCCTACAGCTCACTGGATCATCCAATATCCCGGTAAGGTGATTCCTTTACATTTTAATTTGTATCCTAGAAATCCACTCTATTATTGAAGTCATAAATGTCAAACTTGTTTTCACCTGCTATCCTCAGATTCCATCACTTACCCGCGCCGATTACATGTCAATTTTCTATTGCATTGATGCCGTGGCGAACCACATAAGGTTTGAGAATAGTGGAATGAAAGCGGATATGGTGTGTTCCAGGATCACGATGGAGACGGCCGGGCTGCAGCTGCCGGGCTACCACTACATCGCCCCGAACCACATCGTGAAGGCCCCGATCCATTGAATGGGGCTCCGCGGCCAGACTTCCAGTGGCGCGTACAAACTGTACAACGCGGAGCGCGCCTACTACATGCCGCCGCAATACGGGACTCTGGCTCCGATATATTTCTTCAAGTGAATATCGAGACCAAAACTCGAGAGAGATGGGGAAGCAATTGGCAGATCACTAAATATCGTGCTGAAACGTATGTTTACATTTGTTACGAGTTTATAAGTATTTTAGATATTCTTATATTTATTCTCCACTGTATTAATTGATCGGAAAGAATAGGTAATCTTGCGATAATGAGGGGTGATAAGCATATTTCGGGGATATTGTAATGAAGTTTTAAAATGACTGACATTTTAAAAATTATCGATTCACCTGTGAGCGGCGAACGTGCTAAATGTCACTCGATGCACTTATTTAATCGCATTTATCATGTACAATTTTCAGCGTTCCCCGCTCAACGGCTTTGAATTTATATCAAAGTATGCATCAGGAGGTAGCTAAGCTGATCGAATTTACTATGGATTTAAGCGGTCGAGTTATTCAATTATCTATTGAATTTGTTTTCCGTTATGATCAGTACTGACCACAAATAAATAAAATGTTCAAAATAAGTTTAATCGAGAGTCGGCGTACAGTAGGTGTAGATGCGTTGCGATCGACCTCGGCCCTGCTGACGTAGCGTAGAGTTAGCATAGCGAACAGAGTGAGAGGGTTAAAGACAATATTTGTAAATAAAGATAATCGTAATATCCTGGAAAATTAGGTATTACAGTAATAGTCGCGTCGCTGGAGAGCGGCGCGGCGATACGAAACCGATGGGATCAAATCCTTTAAGAAACTTACATTAAAGCGGACAGAGACGAAGCGAACATTCAGTAAACATTTAAAATCGTTATGATCACAAAAAAGACGTTAGGTGTATAAAAATAGTGTTGCTAAATGTGATAGTCTTCTAATTTATTTTACATTTGAATAATAAGATCTCTAACATATACTGTGAGTGCATCGGCTGCTGGAAATTTTATATTGAGTAAATAATATTGGTCTAGGGATCAAGCCAAAGATTGTTGAAGTTTGTTTAACATTAATAATGTTGTGGATTTATGCTAAATTATTCTGAGAGTAGTTAATGTTTAGTGAGGTAGGACAGTTTGTTTTAACTTATTTTATCACCCTCTCTGGACTGCTCATTGTATTTAGTCTTAGATCAGAATTTAGGTAGTCCTGTGGTAATCAACATATTTCTAAAAATCTTAAAAAAAATCGCTTAGGTTAAAGTAGGGTAAGATAACTATAGGACCACTGTATTTGAAAGCTTACTCTTTGGAGGTTTCGTTGAAGCATAGATGATGCTGTCTAGTGCCACTTAACACATCGGTGTGCCAAATCTGAATTTGTACTTGATAATGAATAAGGAACATATTTGAATTAATGCGATGCATTTTAAACTCGGTTACTAATAATATTGTCATTAAATATCAAGTTTATAGATATTACAAAGTGTAATGATACATTATCCACAGATAAATGACTAATTTTGCACCCTAGATGTAAGATTCACAATTAGACTTACAAATAGTCGAAACATATCCTTATTACATATTTCCCCAAGTCTTCCCCTATCATTATTTTTAATAATTGTAATGAATTTTAAAATAATGAATGAATGTGCCAAAGTTGCGTTTACACTTGCAAGTCTGTATTTGAATGAAGCAGCATGTATTGAAATTTAAAGATCTTTAATTCGTCGGTTTGTCGACGCGTAACTAGTCAAATTGTTCTGAAAATAAAGACAAAATAATTAAAATTTATATAACTCTATGCTAGTCAAAATTATTTCAATTGGTATGTTTATGTTTTTGTAAAAAAGCTGAAAGTTTATTTATTTTTTGTGTTTGTACGAGTCAAAGTTTTAACTATTTTTGTGTGGTCTCGCTTAAAAGTAAATTAGCAATAAAATTTTGATAAAATCAATTATTTATAGTCTAATGGATTGCAATTAAGAGAATGTATAGAGCTTTGTAAATTAAGTACCACACAGGTATAAATAGAATTAATCTATAGATGTAATTGTGAAGAGATTTTGAAAATGTAGTAAGTGACTAAAGAGAAGAGATATAATAGCTGTGATTAAAATTGGAGGCACTTTTGTGCGGAAAGCTACGTCAGGTAGAAGCTGTATATTCGTCGTGGGCATAGAGCGCAGGTAGTTGTATAGTGCACGCTTATAGTGATGATGTAATGACAGGGACGGGACGTGCGCGGGATCTGGAGTGAGCGACGTACGTTTTACGGAAAGGCAATTGTAACGCAATACTTATCGAGAAGTATTAGTATCGGTGTCGTCACTACATGTAAACCTAGTACAATGCGACTTAAGCCTAGTTCGCACACAGCTAGAAAATTAGTCGAGTAGCGTTCGCACGTGTTGAGTATAATTCAAAACTATTTAGCAGCCACAACCAAAACTCGATTAAAACGACCCGTTCGGACTTGGTGGTAGGAGATACTAATCTACTCCACTAAAATGTTGGTATTTAGTCACGGCGAGTCACTTAAATACTTGCTACTCGACTTAAATACTAGCCCTGTGCGAACTAGGTTTAAAAGCTGTAGTTAATAAATGCATAATTAATTTGTCACGTGTAGCTATTACGTTCAGTTATTTAGTCACGGCAATTATTATATAATCTTTATTATACTCATATTAGAATAGTTATTATGATTCAATATTGTTACTGTTATTTTGATTTGCTCAATTTTCTGAATGTTTATGTAAGCTAGGCTTCAAAATATTATTTAGTTTTGTTGTTTTTTTAGTAATAATTTATTATATTCGGAAAGTGTTTGTTACACATATCCTGTATTTAACGTAATTATTAATGTTTATTACATATCCGAATTATTGTAATTTGAATGATATTTAATATTGTATAATCATTTTTATTAATAATTTCCGCACGTAATCAAAATACCTTTAGTAAATTTGATAAAAACTAAAGTGAAATCACAGATCTGTGTGAAATATTTATCATGCACAAACTCAGCATGATAGCTGAAATCTCGTTTATGTTATGTGTCATCCAGTTTCACCCAACTGACATGAATACACGCAAAACTATAACAAGCGTCATATAAGAAATACGTATTTTTATGGTGTACAGCCGTACATAAAGATGACGAATAGTGAAATTAATTATTAAATTATCTTGTTTTTGTCAACAATTTATAATGATTTATAAAAATCATTAATTTCGTTACGTATATACATACGTACTATTTTTGAGAAGCTACTTAGTATCGCTCGAATTCTTTTGGTTACTGGCATGTTTATGTATCGTGTTATAAATTTATATTAGCCTTTATTGACAGGGTCTGACTGCGTTGTATAGTGTAATTAAATTCAATTTTAGCAAATATTAATAATGATAATAGTATTTTTGTTTAGGATTTTCATGTTAGCACTTGAATTTGAGATACTTATTGCACCATTTTCAAGGATCCCTTTATTCAATTTTGTGGCTACTAGGATACATATATAACACAATGTAACGCACGCGCGTATTCTGTGCGTTTATTTGTTCATTATTTTTTATTCACACAGGCCGACTGTAAGTGGATCATTTTAAAAATATGGAAAATAATATCAATTTATCAAAATATGTATCTATTTAAAAATATAATATCGTTGAATAATTACGTAACCCACGACACAGGTTCACAACTTAGTTAGAGTTAGCTCTCTTTATGTCACTTGACCCTATAAATATTAAAGTTGCAAAGTACGGTCTTTAGTATATTGCAGCATCAATGATTAATGATACAAAATGTAACCACTTTCATCATATATTAACACATAATATTTGTATCAATTAAGGCTATGAATTCATAGCCTTAATTGATTGATTGTAATTTAATTAAATTAGAAACACATCAACGGTAATTTTTCCGCAATGGTAACCCCCGAATATTTCAAAATAAGTTAAGAAACTAATAGCATTCTTAAATCCCTTGCTGTCTCAGGTAATCTAGGAAGTGAAGTCTAAGATGCCTTTAAGTATAATAAGAATTCCCTACCAGTCGGTCTGTGCGAAAATAAAATAATGGAATATACATAAGATAATTATATTTTAACTGATTTAGGCAATATCATTGCTTAATATTTCGTTATCATCGTAAATAATCTATATCCACATACAGGTTTGCGACGATTGGGTAAAAGGGTTGTGTCATTTGTTATGCATATACAATATTCAATATATTCGCTTTGGTCCCTCTAAGTACACTACAAATAATTAGAACTAAAGAGTTCACGTTAAAAGATAATGTAGTTAAAGCAGGGTAACGTACGATACAGATTTTATCGGTATAAGTTCACACGATCGTACCTGTAGTTCAAATCGGTAATGCTTATAAAATTGTATTCAAACTTTGTTTTAAGTTATATTTAACCCAGTAACGAAACAAAAAGCATGTAAAAAATTACTTTATTATATTTACGGTCTTACAAGTTCTTAAATCTTAGGGCATAGTCTACAAAGTATACGGAAGTGCCAAAATTTATGTAATGTGAAATAATTTGGCCAATTTCTTAAATATCGTATGTGTTTGTGTAGGCTATGCCTAGTTCTCTGTTATCAATAATCGTTTAGTATTAACGTTTATAGTAATTATTGACTGAGTATAGTTAAGAATAAATTATGCAAAAGGCAACAAAATCTCTGATTTGTGTTAAGTTACTGCTGCAATTTCAATAAGCATTTAATTTTGTACTCGCACCCTTAGCGTGCATTCACTGCGTATAAGCTGAAATTCACAAGTTATCACAGTGCCCTTTTAAATGTATTTGCATTAAGGTAAATTTTGAAGTGCAGCAGCAACGGCAAGTGTCGCGTATTTGTATGAAAAGACAGCACGCAACGCAATAGTTGTCGCTGTTATTTCATACACAATACGTAATATTTACCATTGCTGCCCAACTTCAAAATTTACTTTTAGTGTTGTTTAAAACCTTGCTTTTCTGAGGCTATTTTAGACATGAACTTAGCAAGCATAAGTTTCGTTTGCTACTCCGTACATGATATACATTTTATCAGAGATTTATGCATTACATAATCGATGTTACAAGTTATCGTAACAAGGAGGATGTATTGACTTCATACAAGCATGATATGCCATATAATTTTAATCATCGTGTATATTAAAGTGTGTGTACAACAGTTTTGACAATATTATATGTGCCATTATCATCTTTATCAAAGCAATATGGCTGCAAATATCTTGCTTTCTCTGTAGTAGTTATGTGGAGTAATTTGTGTCACTATGGCGCATGCTTGTGTGAATAAAGGTTCCCAAACAGCGGCGATGTTGAAAGATCGATAAAGACACAGCGTTATCGCGATGCCTATCCTTAGCACGTCTGATATTAAGACTAACCTCGCGATCAACCACAATGCTAAAATATAAGTGAGACGATTGAATTTTTTGTATGATGTTCGTTTTGTAAAAACATTACAGTTTTGTCACCAGAATTAAACGCTATATTATATTGGGTGATGAAATAACAGTTATTTGGCAAGGGCGAGGGACTTATTCGCAATAACGTGAGCGGCTCTATCGATGAATAAATTGCTGCTATGTGGTGGAGCCCTAAAGAGAGACGTCTTATATTTTGTGTTCCACATCACAATTAGATGTTCACTCTTCATATCTTTCAAATATCAGTGTAATTGTCGACATATCTAATCGTTTTGTGAATTGAATTGATTAATGTTAATAAATTATAAATGTTGTACTTACGGTTACAGTTTACTGTCATTGAGGTTCATTTCAATATTAATGTTTGTTTTCTTATGTTAATTCAATAAAGTGTGTAAATGAATGTTTGGTTTTTTTGGACTACCTACATATCTAACGACTAGCTAACGCAATGTTAGATTTTACATAGTTAATGATCAATAATAACTTCATGTGTTACCGTGCGAGCATATAAAAGTCTGACAAATAATTTGCACATGGTGGTACAGTCAGAATCAAACTTCTGGCTGTTCGGAAGACTCAGAACATCGCGCGAGTCGGTGCGCAGCGTACACAACATAAGGTTCAGCGGGGAAGCGGGGCCTGTACTGCACACACTGCTAAAATCCGAGCCGCCATAAAATTCAATTCTGCCTGTCTTTCCTTTCAAACCTTGTGTTATCGTGAGTAGCGTTGTAAAATGCGGGAAAATTCCCTGTTTTTTTCAAAGTCCTTCGTTTTTTTCCAAGTTACATTCGAAAGTTTCAAGAAAATTTTATATGGAATTTTTCATATTTTTTATCGGGAAACTTTGAAAGAAACGGAAAAGAATTAATGTTTTTGATGATGGTCCAACGACATAATTTGGTAACCAGTAAACAATTTACACCCCCAAGGCAGGTGGAAAGGATTTTAAAAAGGGTAAAAATTCCGATGGTATTTTCCTGGAATATTTCAATGCAACAAACGAAAAAAACGGTAAAAAACAAAATATGGTTTCTTTCCCTGAAAAAAAAAACACTTTGTTTCTTTCGAATTTTTTAACGCTAATCTTGAGAGATTAAAGCTAGTGTCAGATCTTTTGGACTGCGTAAAAGTAGGCAGACGCAAGGAGATTATAGGTACCACCCTATGGTCTGTCTAATTTCAACCTTAAAGATGACCCATATGTTCTCAATAACTATAATTCACAGAGAGTTCAAATAATACTCAAACAGGTGATAATTTAGTGTATTTCATAAAAAGATACGCGAAAAAGTCATCCGTAAGGACGGTAGTTTTTCTGTAATAACTGAAAAAGTCCCATACTTTCGGGCCCCCAGGAGTAGCACAGGTAGGTAGAAAGACGCAAACTGGTAGTTTTGGCTAGTCTTAGCGGTCTCTACAATATATAAATAAATCGTCATTACATGTGCGCTTGCAATGTTTGATATTGATATTGACTGGCCTACTACCCGTTCTCGAGTGTGTTTTATAGAAAATCAGGATTAGCTGCTACTGACGATGACTGCAATCATGCTCGCACGTTACACGCAAAATAAATTTAATTCCTAACGTAGAACGTTAGTACTTGAATCTTTTTTGCGGTGGCGATCCCGACTCTTAACTCGCACACTGACGTGTGCAATGGATGTAAAATTTCGATTGTAGTAGGTATTTAAGGTATAAATATATCACTCCGTTTGTATGAAGCGCCATAAAAGACTAAATTAATTAATGATTTTATTTTTTCCGCACATAGGGCAGGCCTCGTAGAGCCAAACGCCGCGTCGCGTCGTAGCGTAGAATGTACATACGGCGTAGGCTTGCTACGTTTTGTTGTAGCTCAGAGCGTAGCTTAGCTATATCAGTACAATTTAATAAGGTGATTAGAGCACTTACTCCTAATTTATTTAATACTTAATTTTTTTTTAATTTATATTATTTAGTAATACATGATTTAGCCGTAGATGATGCGGCCATGCCATGATGTGGCAGAGTAGAATAGGACCACTCCAAGTCTTCCCGTGGATATCGTAGAAGGCGACTTAGGAAACACAAGCTAAACAAAGCTTCTTCATCAGATCTTTTTAGTCTCCACTGCAGGAGCACGACCCTCTCAGTACTACCAGAGCCTTATTAGCCAGAGCAGACAGAGGACTTGGCCTACACTCTCCACGCTGGCCAGACGGGTAGGAGAGGACTTTTGATGTTTGTAAGCTTTGTTTAGCTTGTGTTTCCTAAGTCGCCTTGTACGACATCCACGGGAAGACTTGGAGTGGTCCTATTCTTCTCTGCCGGGAACCACACGGCTACTAAACAAACAAACAAACAAAGCTAATGAACATCAAAAAGACCACTCCAACCTGTCTGGCAAGACTGGAGAGTTTAGGCCAAGTCCTCTGACTGCTCTGGGCAATATATGGCTCTGGTAGTACAGAGTGGGTCATGCTCCCGCAGTGGAGACAAAAAAAGGCTGGATGATGAGTAGTGCCTAGGAGTAATAAAATGAGGTCTGCCGCTAGTTGGTTGATCTACGTAAAAGGAAAAAGTCGCCACTTTTTCGATAATAGATGTAGCCCTTTTGAAACCTTACTACGATGACTCGGTAAATGTGATTTCCTCTGATTGGTGAAGTTAGCTTGGTTGTAGGAGACGTTAAAATAGATTAACGCAAACAATAAGTATATTGATTTGATAAATAATAAATAAATAAATATATAAGGACATATCACACAAATTGAGCTAGCCCCACAGTAAGTTGTGAACTTGTGTCGCAGGATACTAACTCAACGATACTATATTTTATAATATATACTTATATAGATAAACATCCAAGTCCCAGGTCAATATGAAAAAGATCATTTTCCATAGTGACCTGACCGGGGATCGAACCCCCGTGTCGCAGGCTAGCGTGTCGACCGCTGCGCCACGGAGCTCGTAGGTATTACCTACTAGCTTTTGTTCTCAACTTCGCCTTGTACCTACATTAATTTGGTTTCATGTCAATTTTCTTCATTTCGATTGATAATGTGTGAAAGTTTAACAAAAAAAAAACAAAATCTTGCGTTTCGGTTGTCACTATGAGGTCTGGTGGATAACCCGCGTAGCCTTTGTAAAATTATATAGATCGTCTTTAGTTGATTAACCTTGAATGAGTTTAGGTAGGTACTGTCGTAGTCGAAGGTGAATATAATCCAGGCTCCTTCATAATCTCGTTACGAAAAAAAAAATCAAAATTCACCTACACCCTTTGGCCAATACAGCATATTGTAATTCAATTTACAATTACTAACAATCTTAGACCAACAAATATCTCATAAGGACCTACTAAGTTTGCTTATCGCTACGCAGTCGTAGCAGTTAAAAGCTTTCAGGTTGCATTGCAGGTATCCTTCATTAAGTTTCATCTTACCGGAAAATAAACAGAGATGATGTACCTAACCTGATAACTTATTTCATTGCTGAAGTTATAATAAGTAAGGAAAGCCTTATTTAAAAAATCATTTTAAAAAATAGAAATCTTACTTGCGGAAAAACTGCGAAAATTTCGTACTTGCGGAAAATGCGAAATTTTGAAAACCTAATGACATAATATTTTAAAGAAAACTTTGAAAATTTGCGTGCCTGGCAATTAGGCGATTTCCATAGAGCACTGATCAGTGCATAAGCATAACCAAGGGCCAAGGGGTTAAATCGGTTCCTGATAAAAATAAATGTGACAGTATAAGTATTTTCTTTAGTTTCATTTCTTAAACACAGCAAGAAGTTCGAGACTTCCTCAAGTGGATTGTTACATACATACATACTATCACGTCTTTTTCCCTTGCAGGGTAGACAGAGCCCAGGTTTGTAAAACCTTAAGGCCGCGTTTAACATGTTGGTAGGCTTGTAGGTGAGAACGGAATCAAAATAGTGGCGGGTTGCTAGCCACATCACCTATTGACCTGATTCCTGAGGCCCATTCCCTGGATCGACTTCTACGATCTGCACAGGAGAGAAGCAGCTAGTACATTATACGTTTTTTCTTTTCTCCCAGACCAACGTGGATTGTTCTTTTGTTTATTATCACAGATTTGATCACCACAAAGAGTATCTAATTAATATTTAATCACCAGACCGTTTCTAAACGAGGTCGCTCGGGCTCGCCTGTTGTTTAGCCATTATAGCTCTTTCACGCGATGTCTTAGCGCCCTGACCTCCGAAGCTGTTATATTATTGACTTTCTAAGAAGTCACAGTCACCATCGTTAAGTAGGTCAAATTTTATTTTAAATTATTGAATAATAATTCAAGTTCCAAAACGTTTATACAGAGAATGATCCCTTGCAAGCACTTAGCACGTCTAATGACATTTAACAATAACTTAATTAACGAATTAAAAAAAACTTATGGAGTATTATTTATTTTAGTAATTATTGTTCAATAGCTACAGACTGGATGCAGAGAACACCGAAAGAACTATTTTCAAGTATTGGTGGCCTACTTACTCGTGTGTAGGGCTTTGTATGACCATCAATGGATCTTTGCAATGGACTTAAGTGGATCGAGCGGATTATTATATTTCTTTCTTTACTTTTTTCATGTAACGATAACGTTATACTTACCATTATGTTTAGATTAATCAGTAGGATCTAGTGTTATTTGAACCATCAACTATCGTGTACGGAGCACAGACATGAAAAAAATATCTTGAGGGAGTGAGAAGTTGTCTCGGGTCTCGGGAGTAGATTGACGTGCCTCGGCAGTCGGGTCGGGAGTCGCCGCCGCACGGCAGTCGGTCCGCGCCACTGCGCATGCTCGCCACTGCGCCACTGCCCGCGCGCTCCCCCTGGCGGACGCCGCCGCAGCGAGTTGCGTAACAAAAGCACACTCGCCTCCTAACGCTCCGCCGAAAACTTTCGCATCGTGCGCGCCGTCGAAATGTCGAAGCGTAAAACGAAATAAAACTTTCCCGCGGTGCGCGCTCTTCAATTTCAACCCCAAAATCGTGGTATACACTTCAGAAAATCCCAAAAACATCGGACTCTAGCTTCTGCCTTTTCTTTTTTAGTTTTCCAAGTTAACTTCTGAAGTTGACTGTGGCGAAAAGTGAACGAAAGTGATTTTCGCCGGCTGCAGTTGAAAGTGCGGACGTTCTAAGTGTTGTGTTGATTTGTTTTGTTTTGCTTTGCTTGCGTGGTGCCGCTGGGAGGCCGTGCTCGTGGACGGCGCTGGTGGTGGGAATCGATACTGCGGTGGGAGCGGCGAAGGTAATGTTTTATTACTTTGCTCAATTTCACTGATTGTTTTGTGTATAAATTGTATATTTTTACCATTTTGCAATGTTTGATACATTACATAATTCTTCCACAACAAAAGAGAAAAAAAAAAGATTTGCGTAAAAAGTTTTGATAGATAAGTTTAGTATTACGAAACTACCTTTATTATGTATTACGTCTTAGATTGTATCTTATTTAAGCATACCGTGTCTAATCTATGCAAATATACGGTAATCCTACTAATTCTCTAGTAAGCTAGCACTTTCGAAGCGATTCTGTTACCAAATTTGGGATACGGCCAAACTCTGACGTGGGTCCTGAGGAAACTAGGTCAAATAAATAGGTCTGAAACTGTGTCTATAAAGTCGATGTCATAAATTGAATGCTTACTTTGTCAGTCACTGAGCAATGCGGTTCCTCGTACGATATAATCCAGTTACGAGGAAAAAATATTCAAACATCGTCAAGCTACGAACATCTACGGCGTAGGTAACTCGTAGCCACATTCTCGTAGCTTCGTAGAACTATAGCAGGAGTATTTGCCATAGTTTTTATTTTTATTTAATCTGCCTCAGATACCAAGACGAAACAGAAGGTATTTGAATCACTTTGTTTCTTTTTTTACTTCGCAAAAGAATCGGCCTTTTGATTAGCTTACTTCGTAAAATGTAAAAATGGTTAGATTATCATACTAACCATTCATTTTATAAAGCATTAGGCGATTATTTTAATTAACTTCAGCTAAAGTGTGTAAAAATACAACATATTGAGCTAAAACTGACGTACAATACAAACTTTTACCCTTGGTTTCCAGGAAGACAAAGACAATTTTTAAACGGAAACGTTTGTCTTTATGTTAATGTGCAATGCCACGCATTCTTTCTCAGGGCAATATTCTAGCCAAAATAACATTTATACGCTAGGTTTAGGTTTAAACCTAGCTTATACTATTCATAAACCATTTTTTCAATGGGATCAATGCTGGGATATCGAAAAAAATCAATATTTTCATACAAAATTATTCGGTCGGCCCGATAATTTCCATGAATATGACATTTTTAAATTCCCAGCATTGGTCCCAAAGGAAAAGTTGTATATTTTGACGAGCTGGTTTGATGGATAATGGTATTAACTATAAAAGACACAGTGCTTCAAAAACATCTTATATAACTCTGAAAATGAAACAATTTTTATTAATGAAAAATACTAGTACAAAAACTACCACTTACCTCAGCATGTCATTAAATCGTTGAGTGTTATTCAATTTTCTTTTAATAAATACCTCGTATTCAATCTATTTAGATATGTGTTTACTTTATATTTTTATCTTTTACAGCTAATAAATTTCTCATTTGATTAGGTACCAACAAAGGCGGGTCGTAAAAATAAATGGGTCCATAATGTGGCATTGACAGCCGTGGCCATATTAGCACCATCTGATTTTATGTTGATTAAAGTACATACCAAATTATTAACACCTATACAAAGGATTCGTAACGGTTATTACAGTAATAATCTTAAAGCACATACTTTGGCGTAATGTGTCTTTGGATAGCTATGTTAACCATTGCATACATGAGAATAGGAACATAAAAATGTCAACAAAATTTTACAGTGATGAAAACCTATTTCAGGTTGGTTTGAAAGCGAAGAAATATCTTACAAGCCTGTATGAAAATTTGAAAAACGCTCTCTGCCTTGTCAAAAATATTAGTATGGATTTTTATGATACCGAATACGTTCAAATCCGCTGAGGCATAGAAGTTATGGTAAAATAAAGAAACTTACACTTTTACATACACCAACCCTAAAAACAATACACTCCTTTTTGGCAGTTCAGTAATACATACGTAGGGTACTTGCTTGATTTAGGATTAGGGATTGTGAAGATCGATCAGAGTAAGGATGATAACTCTTGCTTTTTTGCTCGTGATGTGGCACAGCATACTATTCTACAACCGGTAACAAAGGATCTTTGTTTCCATTCTGTTCTATGCGCAACCCCCGTCTACGCCGCAAGGACAAAGACAAAAACCTTCTTCTGTTTTAAAAAATGGCTTCCACCGATATTTCAATGATTCTGCCAATGTCCAGTAAATTGAGACTAAGTATCGGTGTTGTACGGTAAAGTTGTAACAAGTAGCATCAAAGATGGCGTATGTTCTTTGAAGCCTCGTGGTCGGGAGGTTATGATGACAAGTCTATACGAGTCCAAATAACAGTCCACTTTAACTTTTTCTCAAATTGTTCCATGAGTACGAGCATTTATAACACCAAACTACACCAATTTCATATTATAAAGTCCACCAAAATCAATTTGCAAAATCGTCCAAGGTGGACCCCAACTGCACCCCTTGACTTCCCACCACAAACTCCAGACAAAAACCTGTAGACATATTCAAGGTGACATTTTAAATCTAAATTTTAAAAATAGTTATTTATCTTAAGTAGTTTTCAGTACCATATAGTATTTAGTTTCATATCAATGTCCATGTTACGAGGAGAACATCGGAGATGAGAATGAATGGAACCAGAAGCTAAGGACGATCTTAAAAGAGTTGGATAGACGTTCGACGAGCTCCGTGGCGCAGCGGTCAACACGCCGGCCTGTGACACGGATGGTCCCGGGTTCGATCCCCGGTCAGGTCAAGATGAAAAATGATCTTTTTCAGATTGACCTGGGTCTTGGATGTTTATCTATATATGTATTTGTTATAAAATATAGTATCGTTGAGTTAGTATCCCATAACACAAGTCTTACTTAAGAACTTACTTTGGGGCTAGCTCAATCTGTGTGATTTGTCCGTATATATTTATTTATATTTATATGAAAGTATGGAAAGGAAAGGTGTATCAAAAAATATTGCCTCTGATATATAAGTGGACCTGTGGGGGAAATTGGGCTTAAATCATTATCATTCATCATCCATGCAGGTATCAATATCCCAAAGATAAAAGCAGGTTCATGTTTCATGGATCCATTACTAATTGTTTCTAGCTACTTTATAGCCTATGTCATTTTGCTGTTATTGCAGCTTTCTATTGGTAAAAGCTACAATAACAGCGAAGAGAATTTTAAATTTAGTCCAGTAGTTTTCAGTTTTTTCATAACAAACAAAGATAGGGATCAGCAAATCTATCCTCTTTTTAATTTATAAGTAGCTACTACGTTTAAAGTAAATCTATAAGTTTCCACTTTTAACTTTAGTTAAGGAAAACTAGCTGCTACCCGCGGCTTCACCCGCGTGATTTATAGCCTATGTCCTTCTCAGTACCTATGGTGTATGCAAAATTGCATGATGATCGGCTCAATAGTTACAGTGTGTAAGCTTACCAAACAAACAAAAAAACTCACTTTCGCATTGATAATATTAGTTGGGATGCTCTCAATATGTGTAAAATAATAAGTACTTGTCACTGAATGCAAGCCTATTTTTGACTTCCTTGAAACACAAATAGGAAAGTTAATATTTCAATAGTTCATTGCACACTAGTGCCAGGAACGAATACCCGTTTTAAATTACTTAAGTTATATTTCAGTTTCCATAATGAATGCCTCTATTATATTTACAAAAAAAGGACTCCCCGTTTGTTTGTATATATAAAACAGGCATCTATTATGGAAGCTCTATAAAAATAACTAAAGTAAAATAAAAGCGGGTATTCGTTCTAGGTAATCCCAAATAAATTCCGCGGTCACCCACCTAATTCTGCATTACGCCAGCGGGCGTAAATTTGTTTAAATGTTTGTGATGGCACTGCCCAACGTAATCCATTTGGCAAATATCCGCCATGGCCAGTGAGTGGCTTTACGCGCCCCATTTGTCCCTAGTTATGGCCGTTACAACACACGACGGAGGTAATGATACCATTCGACGTGAAGTGAGCTGCGACATTTTTACGACGCAGTTTTTGTCGTCTGAATATACACGTGTAATCAAAATAACAAGTGCTATAGTAAGTCCTCTTGTGCCTTTGACTATATACGTCATGTCTTTATTTCAATGATTAAAAAACTATAGTCAATTTTTCAATGCTTGTGTGCGTGACTTCTTTATGTTATCACCTAGGTTATCACACTCGTCCTGTCAATTTAGTTACTCGTATGCCTTCAAAATCCAATTGGTAGCTGTGTGTGTGTGCTCGACAGCTATGGGTTGGACACTATTTTTTTCTACGCTTAAGGCTAATAGAGTCTATCACCTTGTAAATATTCTGATATCTATGAGTCTATCCACAGAGATGTATTCTGATATCTATGAGTCTATCCACAGAGATGTATTCTGATATCTATGAGTCTATCCACAGAGATGTATTCTGATATCTATGAGTCTATCTAAGCTTTATATAATCTAAGTTTTGAGTATCTTATGATGAAGGTAATAAATTGTACCAAAGAATACTTAGGCTACGTGTGATCTCTGGAAAAACGGCGCAATTTAAGTAAGACGAATTTCATTTACTTAAATATCGAAGATATTTAAAAATCTGAGTATTGAACAATCACTTCATAACTCATCTAACATCGATATCCCCACTTGGATGGGTGACTGCAAGTGGCATAAAAATATTTGAAGCCCCTCTATACTTCGGAAGGCACTTTATAAGACGTTGGTACCGGCTGTCAAATCAAAATCCATGGTCACTTTAGTAACTCTTAATTGATCTTTAACAGGAAATTGATACACAGTTAACTTATTTCAACAGAATATTATAAAACCGAGGGGAATTTTCATGATAGCTTCGTCATCACTTGTGGGTGAATATAAAATAGACGAAAACATCATCATCATCATCTCAGCCCGCCTTCCACCAACTGCTAAACATAAGCCTCTCTTCGTTTCCACCATTATTTATTTATTATTATTATTACCATCCATCTCGGTCCTGTGCTGATCTTATCTGGGAGCAACCCATGATCTTGACTACACTGTCTATCCATCTCATAGCAAGACGTCCAACACTTTTACGAAAATCAACCTCGTTTTGAACCAGAGCCATATGTTGCAAATTCATTGAGAGATCTGTAATTCCATACAAGACTTTAGATACATGATCATCGGTCGATACCCGCTGAACACAAAATCATTTTAGCAGACCTTCAAAACATTGTTAAGAAGATATTATTAGCAATGTGTATTTTTAACTGTCAGCTCTGGTGTTCACTCACCGCGTTCCCCTTCCGACAACATCAGAGAGATTGCGATACTACGCTCGCTAGCGTGGGTGATTGACAGACTTCACACGCTAATGTTTATTATGCTATAAACGACGCAGGGCAATTTGGGCTAGCGTGAAAATATTTTGCACCTTGTCATCACAGATTTAATTAATATTTCATATTATAAGTGAACGTAGAAAATGTACTACATAATGCATATAGAGTACATTAGTACTCTCTTGGCCAAAAATCTTTCCTGTTCATCTATCGTGTTTCTGATAATTCAAAACTCGGAAAATATGACATGCACAGACACGTCTTCAAAAAAAAACCGGCCAAGTGCGTGTCGGGCCACGCGCAGTATAGGGTTCCGTAGTTGCGAATGACAACTTTGAGTACACACTGTTTACACTCGCACCTCACAGTTTAACGACCAAAAACATCTAACAATAAAGATTGTATGAAATTTTACATTTTCCAGTACATTTTATAAGTTGGTTGCCTATAACTTTTTAGTTTGTACTTAGTACTTAGCTCTGATAGTTTTCCTTTCAACTTCAGTATATATACTACTGCTGTAATTTTTTTCACGTATCTATATATAACCGTTTAGGAGATAGAGGGGGGGGACACGTACCTCTAACAAAAATTTGCACTTTAAAACCAAATATTTCGAAAACGGATCCCTAAATCGAAAAATGGTGTTCTCAACCTCACAATATTTTTCAAAGACCTTTTTAACGATACCCCACAAGATGGGTAAGTAGAGAAAAAAAAATGACTCCCCCACTTTACTTGTATGGGAGCTACCCAAAAAAAAATTTTTTTTCAAGATTTTTTTCTACGACTTTTTTGCCATGATTAATATACATACTCATACCAAATTACAGATTTCTAGTACTTATGGTCTCTGAGTAAAACCGCGGACGGACAGACAGACAGACAGACAGACAGACAGACAGACAGACATGGCGAAACTATAAGGGTTCCTAGTTTACTACGGAACCCTAAAAAGGGTTCGAAGGCCAGGTCAAGATGGAAAATAGTCTTTTTTCAGATTGACTTGGATCTAGAATAACTGTACAATATATTAATAAAAGCCTGTCCAGAATATTGATAATAGATACATATACAATATGTTAATAACACCATGTTCGATTTTTAAGGGGTCTCTCAGCCCATCAATATGAACAACTATTTCTATACCTATAGGAAATTTGAAAATAAAATTCAACATTTTCGTACAAATTTCCCGGCCGACTTCACTTTTGTATGGGAATGGTTTTTTCTTTAATTTCCTTAATTTCATTTTCTTTTAATGGTTTTACCATACCTATTGTACGCGTCAGTCTGTTCGCGAAAAACTTAAAAAATGTCATGCGGTACGAATTTTCATGCGGTTTTAATCAATAGACAGACTGATTCATTAAGAAAGTTTACAAGTTTAATGCACTCCCGGGTGCAGCCAGGGAGGGCTGTTATGGTAATAACATATTATCATTAAGTAAGTATCCCACGACACAAGTTCACAACAGAGTAAGGCTTAGGGTCAAATAAGATTAGGCATCTGTTGTGATTTGTCTCAATATATTTATTTATTTATTAAACTCTGTTAAAATATTATTATTCTTTTGTATTCTAAATTTGTTCACAATGTTTGCCAGAAGCATAGTAAAAAGGCACTAAAAGTTTTAGTGGTGTTTTATTGTGCAATCCTCAGAGTAATCAGATCTCGGCCCGCACTAACATCACCTTTAAATGAGAAGAAAAATAAAATCATTTATCCATCCTCACGTTAGATTGTGCTCTTGTGTGTCTGAAAAACATATATCTGAGGTAATCAATACAGAAAGCGAGATGTATGGACCAGTTTGCACACTAGATCTAACATAAATATCTCTACATCATCTAACTAGCGCCACCAATAACTTTATTTCTTTTAATCCTAAACCGAATAAAAATATAATCTAAACAGAAGCATGTTTATTTTGAAGGAAATGTAAAACACCTGAGGCATACGAAACAAAAATGCGAATTGAACTATTGGTTTCACTAAGCAATATTTCAATCAAAAACATCTACTTCACTAGTAGTACTTCATCTACTTGTAGTATTTTTGGTATTTCGTAAATTGCATCATTACAAATTAATTAAAGTAGGTACTCATTACTAAAAGTGGGATATGCAAAATAATAAAAAGTAAACCCATAAAATACTAAAAGTAATTTATTAGTAAAGTACTGAGGTAGAAGTTTTTTTTGTTTTAAATGAGTTTTAGAGTTGAAATTGGAGTGCAAAAATAAAATGAAGGGTAGTGCTAGTTTCGTTGATACAAGCCATTTAAGAGATAGGCTCTTCTCGATGTCACGTAGTGGAAAGAAACACACTCAACGACTATTTATTGCGAGAAATAATGGAATGGTTCGCCATTGCCTTCTCCAAAAATTTTATTATCCATTTCCTTTTCTGAAATATATCAGTTAAAGTATATTCATATTGTATACTACTAAAATACTTAAATAATCCTTAATACTTTAATTTATATACCTTTTCACAATAGTTAGTATAATATAAATACGTACGAACGTAGTAGCAGATAATATCATGTGAAATATAAACTACTGTTTTGATAAACCAATAGTTCAATGCTCATCTTTTCACCATGTCACGCTTACTTCCGCCTCAGGTGTTCACGTGTATTACATTTCCTCAAAAATAAGCAGGCTTCTGTATCATTCAATAAATAATATTGCGTTCAATTGTGTGTAGTACTGTAGGGAAGATAAATATGAACAAGAAAATATGAACAGTGGCCAATAAATAACAAAGTAGACGCAGCGTTATTTCAACGCAACTTGATTGAAATCTAACGTTTATAAGGTCCAACATGTTTACCCTTCATACAAATGTTACATAAAAGAGAAACCAGGGACTGTAAAACTCTATAATATAGATACACATACATACGGGTGTAAAACTTAGATCTGTCACAAAATATTTGTGTTTTTAAAAACCAGTTTTACTCTTTACACTTAAAGTGAAACAGATATATATATATTTACTTATGCACGTACCTGCAAAGCATTTTACTATCAAAAGCACTCAATTGATCTATAAAAAAGACAATACTTTTCACAATAACAAAGACAAAGCTGATTCTGTGAAGATTGCACAATAAAATTAGTAAATATAACTTTCAATGTTCAATTATGCTATATTATTTCCTCTGCTCTGGCTAATACTACATACAGAGAGGGTCATGCTCCTGCAGTGAGGACTTAAAAATTATTGATCTGATGATATTATTATCATTGACAAACCTACGATTATACCTAAAACAGAGGTGAAACCCGCCGCGTGTCCCGTACCTCCTCGTCTTGAAAATAAGTTACTGCCTGACATAAGTCTAAAACTATAAGCTCGTATAAACTCGTGAGTGACCGCGTTTTACGTTTAATGACTTAATATCACGTTACTTTCAAAGACATAATGTATTGATATCGATTGCATGTTATAAATAAACATTTTTTTTACCCAGAATGAAAAACACAGACGTTTCTGAGAATTGAGCCAATCGATCCGTATTAAATTACTGAGTAGCTAACAGTAGCGGTAGCTTAAATAGGTTAGCTTTCAAAGAGCTTAGCAATTCCATTATTAGTTAAATCGAGTCTGGCATTCATTTATCGACGATTGGCATAAGAATTGTGCAATAATTTTGTAAAACTTTCTCGACTGATAGGATTCTCAAATTTTATTTTGAAGACATATTTAATGTGACACAAAATCATGTCCAGTAAAATGTTTTTACCTACTGCTCCTTTAGGCTAGTTAGGTATATTATAGACAGGATATTCGATAAAAAATTACACAACATTCTAAATCTTCAATTTCAATAAGTACATGTTTTTCAAATAAACATGAAAAAACGCTTGTCTTCAATAAAAATATAGCTATTAATACGAGCAAATCCATTGAGGCATTTAGAAGATATGACGCAAAAAAATACTAACTCATATAATTACACAAATACTTACATTATATCTCTGAAAATACTCTCCTTCAAGAAAAAAATAAATGATCCATAGTTTTTCACATATCATAAAAAGATACATTCGAAATCCTATCCGGTGTCAGTCGTGGAATACATTGCATATTTTATTTTACCATTTTACTCTGAAAATTGCATGACGTCGTTAAAAACTTTATTGAACCGATACGAATCCATTGATTGTCCGGCCACACTAGTTTTAACGTCATCATGTGTTATACTTTATTACTTTCGCAACCCAGCAGGGCATCGTAGATTTATGAGGGTCGTCCGTTAGGCTTTCCGCAAGATAGTGTTCCAACTGTCCGGTTGACTCGCCTTTTACTACTCAATCCCTTTCTTTGACGCGATAGGATTTAACAACTTTTAAACTTTCGCGTTGCATATTTCAAAATCGGGAATTAACGCGAACATACCGTTTCCTCCAGACGTTTCGACCAGGTTACACCGACCGTGGTCACTGGCCGACTCTGTACGATATGTCTAGCTGGAACTCTGGACGATCGGTGTAGGCCGGTCGAAACGTCTGGAGGAAAACGGTTTTGCATTTAATGGCGATCACTTACCATCAAGAGACTGGCTTGCTTGTTTAGTCCTTTTTCACCAAAAAAATATACTATACCGGTTCTGTATCTACCAAAATACAACTAAATCCGAGGAATGGGCGACCATGAAAACTCTCTGTGTCTTCATTATAGTATGCAATCAAGCTAATTTCCAGCTTGCAGTCTGAATCTAAAAAATACACGTCCGCATTATCAGTGCGCTCCACAAAGCATTCTCTTTTATGTGATTTGTGGTAACCTAGTGACCCCACAATTAAATTATCGAATATCAAAGCTTGCTTGACTGCGGCAAATTTGGATGCAGAGGATGTTCAAATGATTTTCAAAGACTTCGAAAGGCCACGGTATATCGTAGATTATCGAGTCATCCGCCTATACATAAGCTAAAATTTAGGCCAAATTAAATTAAATTAATCTTTAGGCCTATGAAGACAAATCAGACATGACATAACTTTTCACATAATTAGTGTGAAAAGTTCGGTCGCCACTTTTGACGCGTGATTGTACCTTAATGTGCGCCTCACTTCTTTCTAACACTGCATTTCGCGTTCCGAGGCCGCCGTCGTCACTGAATAATTCAACTCATTTCAAAGCTCGTTATGTAGTTTCATATTTAAAAACACTAAAAAACAAAACGGGTCGGAGACTCCCATTCAGAAAAAGGACGCTCCGTGTACAACGTGAGTGGTGATGAACGTGACATTGCATCGCTGTTTTAGACACCTGGGTTTAAAAATAGTTGACAACACTGCGCATCAATGTTGAAGCGTCGCGTCGCGCCGCCGGCCGTCGTTCTGCCGGTACAAACCGGATCTCTCATTAGCAGAAATTACTGTTCTCAATCAAAACGGAGCTAGTCGCTCGCTTCCTAACCGAGCTCTTAATTGTTAAACATTGTCGTCGAGAGCATAATGGAACTTAATTCGCGAAGCTCATCATACTTTCTACAAAGACGTTCATTTTGAGCCAGAGTTCTTTATTTTTATGGTTATTAGTTATTTTTAAAGTATGCCTTTCAGATATTTTACTTCGTATCCCTATCAAAAATAAGGATGCTTTGGTATTTTTGATCTTGTAGAAGACTTGATATACTTATTTTAGAATAAGTTACAAGCGTATTTAAAAAAATCCATTAAATAAATGGTTGAACTTATTTTGTAAGGTGATTAGGTAATAAAATAAATAAATATATAGGGACAAAGAACAAAATAAGTTAGAATTTTGGTATCGTATGGTTGACACACAGGACATTTTGAAGTGACTAGACTTATAATTAAAAAGTAAATGAGAAGTGTTGACTAAAGCATTATGAAACAGACGAGCTATTTATTCATTCAAAGACAATTGCCTGAAATAACTACGCAAACGTTCGGTCGGTCCTGTGTTGAAAGAAGCATGCTTGCTATTCCCACGGCCCACATTCGTTTCACATATAGGTAATGATTGTGCGGTATAACTCGACTTGATTTTAAAAATATTTACCTATATATCTTCGTAATGTCGTCGAAAGATTTTGTTTTGCCTATACATATTTGATTTCGACGAAGAAGTCGAACACTGAGGAAACTTCATGTTTTGCACTAATTGCAATAAAATTCTTCAATCCATAGATATAACATTTTAGAGAAGATAAGTTATATTTATTTATATTTCCGGCCACGATCAGGAAAGCGCAGCGTGGGACGACCCCCGACCAGGTGGACGAACGACCTCATCAAGGTCGCCGGGAATCGGTGGAGTCAGCATGCACAAGACCGCAATTTGTGGCGATCTATGGGCGAGGCCTATGTCCAGCAGTGGACGTCCCTGGCTGATAGAAGTTATATTTATTAAACAATTGAGTGCGTTTGCCTGATGGGTAGTACTAGAGTGACTCAAGCAAACTCAAATAATGGCAACTCTTGCCCTGCAAATAACTAAGGGTCAATTCACACCGAGACGCGACGCGACGCGACGATACTCAAAGAGGCCAATGATTTCGCGCTGCGCCGCGCGTCGTTGCGAGACGCATCGCAACGTCGCGAGGCGCATCTTAAAATCGTAGCAGGACGACGCCTCGCTGCGCTGCACCGCGAGACGCAGCACCGCTCTTGCACGCCGCGCGCGTCCGGCGATGCACCGCTGCGTCACGATACGTCGCGCTACGCCGCGAGGCACCTCGAGGCGCAGTGCTGCGTGGTGCAACGTAATCTGAATTCTCACAATGTAATGTGTATATTTTCGTGTAGTGAATAAAGTATATTCTGAGTCACTCTATGAAAAATGTGCGCGCAGCGTCGCGCCGCGTCGCGTCTCGGTGTGAACTGACCCTAAATATACAAATCGGGAAACAGTGACGCGAGAAGAGACTTCCATTCCTTAACGGTGCTCATAATGAAGGAAGAGGCGAATTTAGGGGTGCGCTGACAAGGAATATCGACCACATATGGCTGGAATCCCTGTAGTACAAGCCACGTCGTCCGATAGTGGAAGGTTTGTTCACCTTTGGTAGATGACGTAGGTGGTGAAACCTCTACCATTATGGGGAATCTTATCTTAGTCATTTGCTTAGATGCTCACTGGGTGATTCAATAAGACGAAATTCAGCTACCTAATATTGTACACTTTCATTTAGTTGAATATACAGAGCAATTTTACTCTTTAACTATACCTACGTAGTAGCAAACTTTACACGTTGAAGTTAGCAAGAGTTATTACGTATGCGCAACGCACATTTCAACACAAAATGGCTGTGTGCTCGGCCGCACACACCCCCGAGCGCCCTCGAGGGAAATCCCCTACCTTGCAGCGAATTTAATCTGTGTACAAGATACGGGCCAGCCTGAAAATATTCAAGTCTCCTTAACAAAGAGACAAAGCAACGTAAAGCGAAAAAACTTGAATTATTAAAAAGTTACGATGTTTAAGACTCGCAAAGGGACTTTGCATAAACAAAAAGCAAAATTATACAGCCCTACTTTCTTTTTAAATTTGAGTGTTAATTGTAAACTTTAACCTCAATACATTTGTTATGTTTTAAGTGGACATTGCTGTCTTTATGCATCTGATAATTTAAATCAAATTGTTACAAAATATCTATATCAAATAAACTAGTAAGTAAGTAATTAAGTTAAGATATATGAAGGTATTTTGTATTCCGTTTGAAGGAAATGAATTAATTAGATTCACCTTCTACCAAGCTTCTGCTTCTTTAATAAAGTAGTATGTGAAGCTAGCCTACACTATCGATTAAGGATGCGCTAGTCGGGAACTCGAACTCGTCAGCGCACGTGGCTAAAATGCGTGCTATTTCGCTGAGAAAGGGATAGACTCGGTTTTGAACAGTGCGGAACTATTTACACTGATGTATAAGCACATCGGAACAACAGTCTAGTGTGTGCAAACACAAATATTGTTGAAAATCTAAATCTTCGTCGTCTAAAAATTCGCGAGTATGCGTTTGGGAGAAGTGTTCTTGTGATAAAACAGCTGAATGTTTTTATTAAAAGTAAAATAATTTATATTTTTTAATAACCAAACTATGCTTGTATGAATTTTGTTTTAGAGATTTTATACTCCTTCCGGTATTTAATTGTGCCCAAAGTTGCGTTAAAATTACGTGTTAAAACGGAATGTTTTGAGACTCATAACTTTTAAAGTACTTATAATTTTACAATTATGATTCCATACAAGCATAGATAACGACAAAACAAATCGATAGAATTAAAAACTTTAAACAGACAATACCGAAAAACGGAGTCATCACCCTACAGAATTTGTATGGCGAAACACCTGACTAGCGCACCCTTAAGTTAAAATAGTACGATAGAAATAGCATGCTCAATTAAGTACAGGGTCAATTCAAATGTCGAATTACGAGTAAAATGTATATCAATTGAGTAAAGTTCTTATTTCCTAGTTATTTTTTTAAGTATGCAGGCTTATTCTCGCATGTAGGTTCTATACAGGATAGAACATTTTGGAATCAATTATGTTTAAATCTCGGAATAGGACTGAACCTTCATTTCTTGTAAAATACCTACAACCTTGCAGGACTAGATAGCTAACATCATAAACAACAACTTTTGCTTTGGCAACAATGCTGGAATCTCGAAAAATAATCTATATTTCACAGAAAAGTGTCAAGCCAGCCCGGAAGTTTGTATGAGCATGTTAATTTTTTTTAGATTTCGCAGCATTTGTCCCATACTAAAACGGTGTAGATTTTTATTGTACCAGAGATCACTGAGCTATTGTATCTTCAACAAGAGGATATAATGTAAACAGTTATCTAAAAATCACATAAAAAAGTTTGAACAACAAAAGAGGATAGACATCTGAAATTCCTCCACAATTTTTGCGGTTATATTGCCTCGGAAACTGGTTCAGTGGGGTTGTGTACTGAGATCGTGATAAAACCAACAAAAAGATAGCGCGCATTCCTAGCTGGAACAGCCAGATTAAGTTGCTTAATCTACAGTTGGAGCGAGACTGGCTTATTTTGTTTTTCATTTTTAACTTTGTAATTGTAGAAAAAGAGAGTAAATAAACTTTCTTCTTTAGACAACGAGAGGAGGCCTTTGCCCAGCAGTGAGACACAAACGGCTAACAAAAAAAACTACTACTACACTTGCTTCTACGTATTAGGTAAATTATTAATATTTTTAAATTTAAAAGCAGTATCTGATATCTTAAGGCATTTACTAAAAACAAAAGGCCAGCAACGCTCATGTCACATCCCGGTATTGCATGTCCATGGGCGGCAGTTATCATTTACCATCAGGTGACCTATTGGTCCATGGGCGGCAGTTATCATTTACCATCAGGTGACCTATTGGTCCATGGGCGGCAGTTATCATTTACCATCAGGTGACCTGCTAGCTCGTTTGCCACCCTATGTCATAAAAAAAATAAAACAATCACTCTCTACAGAATTGATACTTTTAGCTTATTCATCGACATAGCAGTGAAGGAGTGACTCAGCCCGTCAATACGCACAACTTTTCCCCTAGAACCAATGCTGGGGATTCGATTGCGAATTTGTCATTCCCATAAAAGTTTGCCCATCCGCAATTAGTATGGGGGTCCCATATGAAAAGTTGTCCATACTGTACGTGTACAATGTACATCCGTTATAGATAATCTCCTTCTTTATACGCCTCGGCATCGGAGTGGGTTTTTTGAACATTCTTTTACAGTACAAGCCATACAGCTTTGGAACTCACTCCCACTTAGTATCCGCATGGCAACTAGTCGCCTGGCATTTAAGAATGCAGTACGCGCGTATATATATATATATATGTAGTAGTATTTTGCATTGTATGTGTATTTGTATGCAAGTTTATTAATGTGTAATTTTATATAAGTAATGTTTTTATCTACAGTTCTGGCTCAATTTTGCACTTACTTTTGCTTTTTGTTCTCGGCATCCCTTGTTGGTTGACTGGTAGATAAAGCCTATGGCTTTAAGTCCGCCTATTACTTGATTGTAATGAAGTTTTTAAATAAATAAATATAAATAAAAAAAAATCACATAAATTGAGCTAGCCCCAAAGTACGTTCGACACTTGTGTTAAGAGATACTAACTCAACGATACTACATTTTATTACAAATACAATTATAAATAAACAGCCAAGACCCAGGTCAATCAGAAAAAGAAAATTTTTCGTCTGACCTGATTGAATCCGGGCCGGGACAATCCATGTCGCAGGTGTGTTGACCGCTGCGCCACGGAGCACGTCATTATCTAATATTTTACTACCGCTGTGACAGATTACGGTTGCAGTGAGCATGATTTCCTGTTAAAATATTTTCGCAGAATATATAAATTTGAAAATAAGAGATCACTCAAATAGCACATAAATAGCATACGACATTAATAAATGTCATGCAAACGACGAACAGCACGAGTGCTTTTTATACATTCAGAGTTGAAAGACCTTTGAGATCGATACCAGACTGGGTAAAGCGTAGGCCACACCAAAGCTGCTGGTGAGCGAGCAAGCAGGGCAAGCAGTGGTTCACCTTTTTCTACCTGATTGCCCTTCCAAGAAGAAGGGTCGTTTTTCTCGCATACTCATTTATACATGAATGTATGTATTCAAATATGCCTAGTGTCGCCTCCAGTAGCTTGTTTGTTTGTTTTTCGTGTGTGTAAGTAGCCAACACTGGTGTCAGATTTTTCAAGCAGCTTTAAGGCATCTGACATAGCTTAAAGACTGCCATCAACGATGACAACCGGGACCAACGGCTTAAACGGCTTTATCGATTTTGAAGAGTGAAATGTCGTTAGATTTGTATTCTTCCCCGGAGTGTCATAAGCTATGTGACGGCAGCCAAAAATCGATGTGGCGGATGTAAACTGCCTTAATCTGCAGCCGGGGATTTTTTTTAAATAATTGAACTTATGCATATTTCGGTATACACTGCGTACTCAGAGATAAGCTACGTCAGCGATTCAACAACGCAAACGAAAATAGCCGAGGACTCCGAAGCTATGTTTATTTTTCCTCGTCTGCGTAGCTTAGCTCGTTGTAAACCAAAGTATAAAAAGAGGAGAAACGATACTCGCACTGCTTTAGCGATCTTTTTCAGAGTACTTCAGACTAAACAACTCCTATACCCAGGGCCGGACCGTAACTTTAGGGGGCCCTGAGCTCATACTACATAGGGGGACAGCTAATTACCTACTCAGATATACTAAAAATAAAATATTAAAATATAAGTAAAATGATTAATAATGGTGCTTATAAATAATTCTAACAGGATAGAAAGAGTCTGAGAGGGAAATAGCGAAGCGAACGGATATCGAATGAATGTGTAAGCTGTTGTGCATGTTAACTTTCAGTTAGAAGTATAAAGTACCTAAACGTAGATTTTAATTAAACTAATTGCATGGATTTGGTATAAACCACAGATAACTAAACATTCTGTTATCTATGGTAACCACATACTTAAGCTGATCAATGCTTCGCTTAAATCACAGATTTATATAAATGGGTCGCTTAGTTGGTATAAGCAGTTTCTCTCGCCTCTTGTCGCCAGCTCGCTGAGCTCGCTCGCTCGCCTGCTGGCGGTGTAGCCTGCTCATAGATATCAGAATTAAGCCTGCTTTTAATACAAATGCGACTCTGTAGTAGTATTAAGTTATTAAAACGACTACACAGTCACCCTTATAATTATTTATGAGGCTAGGCAATATAGAATATCGATCCATGTTCTTTATAAATTTTATATTAGAAACATTAGCTTCGGTTAGACTCATTTCTTCATAAACTTACCTACTCTATGTGAATGAATATAAATGATGGAAATGTACAATTGATCGTATTTGTCTTATGTGTGTCGCTCCAAATTAATTATTTTTCTTTCTTTTCATGTTCTATTATTGATCATACTAATCATTAGATGATCACCAGAGTCTCGGGGACATTTTCGGGTTTATCTTCATTTTTATATACGTAGACTATGTTAACGCCTTAACTTCATCATACCATTGTTCGGGCGCAGTCATTCTTATAAATACTTTAACTTTCAAGAAGTCTGTTGGGTATTATAGTAATATTTATTCACCTTAGTCTACATTGAAAAAAAAATACAAGTAAATATATCTAATATAACATACCTATTATAAAGACGTCGTTTGAAGCTGCAGAGACACTATAGGAACCTACAGTCTAATCGTGTTGTGTCCAAATTCTCTTTTATGACCCTCACTAATTAACAATCTCGCTATAAGATCGTTCGGTGGTATGACAATCGAAACAATGATTGTCGAATCTACAACCCACAGTGTTGTCACCTCGTGGGCCAAGTCAAAGTACTTGTTGAGCTTTCAGGCACTTTCTTAGTTAAAATATTTCTCTTTGGCCCTTTCGACGATATAAATAAAATATAAGGTACTTCTGGCTTGACGGTATCTGAAGTATTTCGTAATTAAGCCTGGTTGTGCGATAGAGACGTGCTTTAGAGGCACTGTTCAAATATTCAAATCAGGACCTTCCGGGTATTTCAGACCCCATTCTTTGTAAATTATAGACAAAGGAATCTGTTACAGCGTAATATTTTGTATTATTATATACAATTTTACAATAGAATCCAAATTTTTGTACTTTTTTAGGATTCTGTAACCAAACGGTAAAAACGGGATCCTAAACACGATGCCAAAAACCTTAAGGCAGCTTAATGTACGTACATACACATTTTTTTCTATATATCAGCCAAGGACGTCCACTGCTGGACAAAGGCCTCCCCCATAGATCGCCATGAATTGCGGTCTTGTGCATGCTGAGTCCACCGACTCCCGGCAACTCTGATGAGGTCGTCCGTTCACCTGTTCGGAGTTGGTTGGTACACACACAAAAACAAACAAATTGAATTTGCACATTCATTTCACATTTGTCGCTGAGTGTATACGCCGCCACACTAGGCTGATTATAGTCAAAGGCTGGTTCGAGCATACCAATTTGATTCACAGCGGATAATCCGGATAAACCGATTAACTGCCATTAATTTGTTGGAATCAATTAGCAGCTCCCTCGCAAACTAACCTCAGGGCTGGCGCCGCTGCTAAGCGCCTTACAAAACGTACCAACATGGCTACCAACAGACTTGTATGTAATCTGCAACAAATACCATAAAAATCTGGCCCTTTGGTAACTAAGGTTTCACATCTGGCAATTTTTTATAAAAATTTTGCTATTGATTAATATATAATATATTGCTAAGGCACTGAATGTAATGTATAAAGTGAAAAAAAGCCTGAAAAAAGATGCAAACAGGAACTTTTATCTTTATTATTAGTTTGATCACTCATTTTGTCTCATAATCTTATTTTCAACCATACAATGAATGAATGAATGAATGAATGTCCTTTATTTGCTTTTGTATAGGGTATACAGAGGATGGTCTACAAATAATTACCTCCTACACAGCCATAAACTTATAGCATGCAAATACACACATTATAATTATTAAAATTTAACTTTGTCATATTACAATTATAAAAAATCAAACAAATAGATTACAATTAATTAATGGTTACAATAAATTCATTGGTCAACTCTAGTGATTTAGTTTTTCTTTATTGAAATTGAGAAATTCCTGAACTGTATAAAAACCGTGCTCACTTAACCAATAGAATAACCTTTTCTTAAATAAGTTAAATGTCAGCTCCTTAATTGATTCAGGTATCTTGTTATATATGGCTATACACATACAGTAGCAATTTTTTTTAAACCGTTCTGTCTTAAGATTAATATCTAAAACTAGCCTATTGCCATTTCTGGTATTTCTCGGAAACACGTCTTTTGCTTCTTAGAACAAATTGTAGTTGAGTTTCACAAATTTTGTAATTTCAAGGATATACAAGCAAGGAAGAGGAAGCACTCCCAATGATTTAAATAGAGGCTTACAGGACATATCAGGAGCGACGCAGCATATTGCTCTCACACATTTTTTTTGAGCAACAAAAGCTTTCTGTATGCCTGCACTGTTCCCCCAGATTATAAGACCGTAACGCAATATAGACTCAACATAAGCAAAATACGCAGTAAGGGCTGTACTTTTTGAGACCGTCTTAGCAAGTTTATAAAGTGCAAATGCAAACCTATTAATTTTATTGCAGACATTTGCTACCTTACTTTTACTACCTACCTACTTACTTTCCAATTTAACTGATTATCTACGATTAAACCTAAGAATTTACCATTACTAAGATCTTTTATTTTATGTCCATTATAATTAATGTTTATTTGTTTCGTCAAATTATTAAAATTCATAAAATATGTCTTATCAATGTTTATTGTCAATTTATTATTTATTAGCCATTCAATTATTTTAGTCAAAGTATTATTTATGTCAGTTTCATGTTCGGTCATAGTTCTGTTGCTATTAGTAGTAACTATAACTGAGATATCGTCGGCAAAGAGGATATTTTTATGCTCGGTGACTCTAGGTAGGTCATTAATGTAGACAAGAAAGAGCAGTGGTCCGAGTACACTTTCTTGTGGGACGCCAAATTTGGTTTCTTTATATTCAGATCTATACTTTCTTGTAAATCTGTTCTTTTCTAGCTGAGTTATTTCAACCATTTGTACTCTATTTGTTATATATGTTGTTAACCAGTTTAAAGCATTTCCTCTCACACCATAACGCTCCATTCCTACACTATGTGATGGATTCGGAAAAATCGTTTCCGTTCCGGAAATTTCCAAAACCCTAAACCCCAAGACCAAAGAAAAGTGTAGACTACCTAACCACTATTGCCTCAAATATGATTTTTTAATGTAATCGCTACATGGCATATGGGATCCTGTTACAGGCGTTGGTAGTGGCTTCATCTTTTTCCGTTACATGTGTGCATCATAAATAGAAACCACTTCCAAGGGGGAAAATATTTCAGGTTTATTTAATGTCGATGCATGCGTGAGCTTGTGTCCCGTTGCGACACATTTGCATGCTTCGGTATTTGCGTTACTCTCATGTTACTTAGAGGCCTGTCCTAACTATTCTTAGATCCGTGCCATCAGTAGGAGTCATATATCATAACATAATTTAACCTAACAGTGTGCAACCCTCATCAATTTACGGTTAGTGGTGTCAGGGAGACGTAGCAGCCCTTTGTCATCCCTGTTTTCACTTTCCTAACACAATATATTATAATTTTATTAGGGTGCCGTGTTGTATAACAGATATCTATTAAGAAGAACTAATATTTTATAGCTTGTTAGGGTTGATACAGGGGTAACACAATAAAAAGTCAGTCATAAAAATAGACGAATGAAGAGTCAGAAATCAGAAATTATTTTAATCAAAGACATTACGACAAAAGAAAAAGACAAAAAGAAAACTTTCGCTTAATTTGTGTACTTGCTACAGACGGGAAGCTAAAACCAAAAATTAAGGTTCAAAATTGTCAATATTATCAGGTTCAAGCCTGAACTGTCAGGGTACAAGTACTACATTTCTTTAAGGTTTCCATACCCTCAAAATTAGGACTGCCCCCCATCCGTCTGTAACAAAGCTTGACTTTACCTACCAATGTTTTGCTGTCACATCAACAAATAATAAAATAAAATGAAAAATAAAACGGATCCCAAGTAACGTAAATTTTCTTAAAAATAGAAATTGCACAACATATTTTGACCAGCTCGAAATAGATGGAGCTTATGACAACGTGCTTTCCAGATTTGGGCTAACCACACCGACGTCGCATTTTATGGAAATGGCCGGCTGCCTTGTGTATGTAAATATGATGTCGGAATGCCTCGGATTTCTTGGTCACTCAGACAATATAAGCTTAAACCATGGCTTAAGAGGGCCCTGCAGGCCGATTTGCTAACTCGATGTACAACGATTTGATAGTCACTTTAGCATCCATTACGGTTTTCACATCTTAAATATAAATAGTCACTCATACCGAAGCCGTAATGAATATTGAAGTTACCATGAAAATTATGTACACCGTAGCTGTCTAAAGTTAGCAAATAGGCCTGCTGGACGCGCACGTCTCTATACAAACGGAAAAAGGGAATTGTTACAATATTTGATTATTTTGGTGTAAAGTTACGCATTCAATCAATTAATCTCATTTTAATCTACGTACGTTTCCATTGATAAATAACCTGTTATTTATCAATAACATCGGATGTTTATCTATATAAGTATCTATTATAAAATATAGTATCGTTGAGTTAGTATCCCATAACACAAGTCTCGAACTTACTTTGGGGCTAGCTCAATCTGCGTAAAAAAAAAAAAAAAAAATGGTTTGGATTATAAGTTGAGAATTAGAAACCTCACAACATTTTCATACAAATTTTAAGAGGTTTAAAATCTCAAACTATTAATATTTTAACCTGTATGTATAGGAACATATGTAGATTATGATAAAATTGATAGATTGAATGCTTAATTTTACACCAAAATTATCAAATATTACCACACTTCCCTTTTTCCTTTTGCATGGAGTCATGCGCATCTAGGGCTCTCTTAAACACGGTGGCAATCTTAAGTTTCTATAAATGTGTTAAAGCTTTGTTCTAATCACGTTTTTATACCTTACGTCCTATGTTTAGAATTATGGTGGGTGTGTAGGTGAACAACGGAATCAAAATAGTTTCGAGTCGCTATACCTACCACTACACCTAACTACAATAACGCCGCGTTTTATGTAAATCGCCGCCGGCTGCTTTGTATAATTACAGAAGTAATAATGACGTCGGAATGCCTCTTATTACTTGGCTACCCTGACAGTATAAGCTTAAGCTGGTACTAACCAATACTTAGGTATAGCTGCTATTATACCATAGCTATTATAATTCAACCAGGATTTTACTACAATTTAAGTCACAACAGGCATAAGGCGCAGCTAAGAAATTTTCGTTAATAGTCATAATTTCAAAAAACTTCGGCAATAATTGGGAATAATTCTGCAAATAACATGATGTTTTATTAAAATTGAAAATATGTGATGATAAAGAATTCGCCACAGGTAGGATTCGAACCCACGAATCTTAGGTCTGCGCCCTAAGTGTGTTACCAACTACACCACCGTGACTTCGAATCACCGCGTCGATTTCTCTCATCACATATTACCCCGTAGGGTATAACGCATTCAAAGCATGCGTATTTCTTCAATACTACCCACTATTTAGTAGTGTGGTATTCTACTTCATTCATATCAGATGAATAGAAAGTTGATTAAATTGAAGAAAGCTCTTACTCACTTAAATGGTTTTTAAATAGCATTACAATGCTCGGCATATTATTAAAATTGAAAATATGTGATGAAAAAGAATTCACCACATGTAGGATTCAAACCCACGAGTCTTTGGTCTGCGCCCTAAGTGTGTTACCAACTACACTACACCACCGTGACTTCGAATCACCGCGTCGAATTCTCTCATCACATATTACCCCGTAGGGGCGTATCCTACCTGTGGCGAATTCTTTTTCATCACATATTTTCAATTTTAATAATATACCGAGCATTGTAATGCTATTTAAAAACCATTTAAATGATGTTTTATTATTTATACTTATCTAATAATGCATCAAAAATGATTTATCCTGGTATTTTAGGGTACAAATTCGCTAGAGGTGAGACGTTATAAGATCCAAACAAAGGACATATTAGATTGAACTGATCCGGGGTAAAACCTTCAACGAGTCCCTGCGTATTACTGTGACTCACGCTGAGCGTGCCATACCGTTATGTGGGGCGGTGGTGGCAGCCTCCTCCTTCTTTTTGCGATTTCCAAGCACGGACTGTTGTAGCACCAAATGGGGCTGCTTAAAATTTACATGTATTCAGTCAGCTGTAGTTTGAATGAGTTCATAAAAATTCAGACATCATCATCATCAGTTCTGTTTTAGTCTCCATTGCATGAACACGACCCTTTCTGTTCTACCAGAGCCATATATTAGCCAAAGCAGTCAGAGGATTTGGCTTACAATCTCCACGCTTGCCAGACGGGTTAGAAAGGTCTCTTTGATGTTTATAAGCTTTGCATAGCTCGTGTTTCCTCAGCTGCCTTCTACGACATCTACGCGAAGACTAGTCCTATTCTTCTCTGCCGGGAACCACACTGCGAACACTTTTGTATTTGTATGGAATATAAGTTTCCAGCGTCGATTTCAAAGGTAAAGTTCTTCATTTTGATGGACTGAGTGGTCTTTTTCACCGCCCGTGTATAATTAACACGCTGTATATTCTATTCTATTACTAGTGCGCAGTACCGGCAGTAATGGCAGTAATTTAGTGTGGAACCCGTAGCAAATTTTATCAAGGAGCTATTTATGATGGAGAAGTGACCAATCAATCCAGTCCACATATCAATTTGAAACGTACCCTAGCGCGGGGCAGGTTAATAAAACCTATGCTCAGCCTTAAAAGAATTATACAAATTACACAGAATGCAGTCTCTATTTTACTACACTTTACTCACCAGTTTGTCCACACAATTTACCTATGGCCTATAGCTTTACCCCGCAACTCCGCTCACATGTCGTTACCGCGGAAAAAGTATTTTTTCTAGGATAAAAGAAAACCTATGCCCTTTGCCGTATCCCGGACAACATGTATGCTACATTTCATAATGATCGGTGCAGTAATTAAAGCGTGAAAGCATTACAAACAAACAAAACTAAAAACGCATAGGGTGCATTTCTTACATCCATTACCATTTACATGTTTAACTGGTATTCAGAAGTCTTACCTTAATCAGTCTCTTATTCTGTCTAGTCTTAACAAAAGATCTTATTCCGTATTTTTAATAGTTAAATAAAATGTTTTAATTAACTTGTTTCCTTTCGCCTTGGAATAAAGACAGTTGAAAGCATTGCGGAGGGCACTTAGAAATTCTAATTTAATTTTTCTTATAAACTCTGTTGAAAATAGCTTACTTACAGTGCAAAATAATGGTACTGCAGAAGAGTATGCATCATATAGAAGCTAGGGAAGGTATCTCAGTGGTGGTGAGCCAGTGAACTCTGAAATTGTATTTCAATCTGTACTCAAATTTTCATGAGCTACAGATACCATTGAAGAAAAAATCTAGAGTGAGCCTATGCAATGGCATTTTAGTGCAAATAGGGAGATGATTTCTAATAACTTTTACATTATTTCTGTCATAACAATTATCTTAATATTTGTGATGGCAGACCGATTATTTATTAGATTATAAAGAAATAAAGAAATATTTAGTAGATATAATACATTTTTCCGTGACGTTGTAAGCGTAACATATAACTTATGTTACCCGCTTATAATCTAGCTTTCTAGTAGTTTTAAAGTTATTCAAATACTAACTAATAAACAATCTGCACCTTTTATAAGGTTAGTACAGATCAACGAGGAAACATATATTTTTTTAAGTTATGTTGGAAATTTAAAATATAATTAAAATAAACTGTGTACATAGATTGACCAATCTATACCTTTTTTATTTCGTACACAAACTCTGTTGAAAACAGCTCACTTGGTGGAATGTAATTTACATACACGGAAGGTCCCTTGCCATTCCGGCGCGGCGGCGCAAATGGAGACAGTGAGGGCCATAACATATCAGCTTTAGCCACATTTGAGTGCCAAGGGAATCGCTTACGAGAACATCCAGCTGCATTTTGCTCGGCCGTAAAGAGTTAGATGCTATTAGCCCAATGTCCCTTTCGGAGATTTTTTTTATTTAATACTAGCTTTTGCCCGCGTGATATATAGCCAATGTCATTCTCCAAAGCATCATCAACGTGTGTGCCAAATTTCTTGAAGATTGGTTCAGTACATACAGCGTGAAATGCGCAAAATTGAGTTTGTATATTTATTTAATTGTTACCTCAACAAACAAACAAATATACAAACTCAATTTTGCATCGATAATATTATAGGATTTATTAGGATAGATGGGAAGTTAGAATGGGATAAGTTATATAAGGGTGACCAAAACTAGTGCAATTTTTTGAGATCTGAAAAAATACATTAGTTTACATAAATAACTATACCTGTTTGAGTTGGAAACTGAAGAAAGAGAATCTGTCTGATTATAAAAATGCGATACAAATTACTCTTCTTGGTAGTCGGGTAAATAAAACCATTGTCAAGATAACTAGGTATTGGGATAATCCTAAAGGAAGTTTCGCAATTCGAGCAGCTTACAAAATCGATTCATCCTGGTGGGTGTGGCAAGCTAGTTAGTTGTAAACTTTAACCCACGTCTGTTTTGCTTTAAACTCATACCTATTAATTATCTACGTTCACTGTGAAATTATGTTGTACCAGAATATAATAAGCCATTCCAAGTCACAGCTGGGTAAAATCCTGTCTTTTAATTGTCATAGAACTTTATGACAGAATTTGTCCTTCATCGTTGCCATCCATTGGCACGATGATTGCTCAACCAGAAAAAACACGAGATAAAAAATAATATGTTTGAGTACATATGTATAATAATAGATAACAAAGTCTAGTGAAGATAACTTTGTGAGGGTGATTCCGATAAAGTTACCTAACTCGCACAGCTCACAAAATCGATTCATCCTGGTGGGTGTGGCAAACTTAGAGTTTTTAACTTAAACCCACGTCTTTTTCGCACATCCCAATAGCTTTAAACTCATACCTATTAAATATCCACGTTTACGGTAAAATTATGATGTATCAGAATAAGTATAATAAGCCGTTCCAAGTCACAGCTGGGTAAAACCCTGTCTTTTATCTTTCATTGAATTTTATCGCTTATCGTGGCCATTTCATTGCCGTGATAGTTGCTCAATAAAAAAACTACACGAGATAATAAATATGCCTTGTGGTTCCGGCAGAGTAGAATAGGACCACTCCAAGTCTTTCCGTGGATGTGGTAGAAGACGACTTAGGAAACACAAGCTAAACATAGCTAATAAACATCAAAGAGTTTTCTCCAACCCGTCTGGCCAGCATGGAGAATGCAGGCCAATCGTTGCCATCCACTGGCACGATGATTGCTCAACCAGAAAAAACACGAGATAAAAAATAATATGTTTGAGTACATATGTACAATAATAGATAACAAAGTCTTGTGAAGATAATTTTGCGAGGGTGATTCCGATAAAGTTACCTAACTCGCACAGCTCACAAAATCGATTCATCCTGGTGGGTGTGGCAAACTTAGAGTTTTTAACTTAAACCCACGTCTTTTTCGCACATCCCAATAGCTTTAAACTCATACCTATTAAATATCTACGTTACGGTGAAATTATGATGTATCAGAATTTATTAAGCCATTCCAAGTCACAGCTAGGTAAAACCCTGTCATGTAGGTAGCTTAATAAAAAAAAAAACTACACGAGATAATAAATATACCTTCTGGTTCCGGCAGAGTAGAATAGGACCACTCCAAGTCTTCCCGTGGATGTCGTAGAAGGCGACTTAGGAAACACAAGCTAAACACAGCTAATAAACATCAAAAAGATTTCTCTAACCCGTCTGGCCAGCATGGAGGATGCAGGCCGAATCCCCTGATTGCTCTGGCTGATATATGGCTCTGGTGGTACAGAGAAGGTCGGGTCTCTTGCAGTGACGACAAAAAAATGGAAAAATGGCCTGATGATGATAATAATGGCAGTTTGAGTAGGTAACAAAGTCTTGTAAAGATAACTTTGCGAGGGTGATTCCGATAAAGTTAGCTTACTCGTGTAGCTCACAAAATCGATTCATCCTGGAGGGTGCGGCGAGCTTAGAGTTGATAACTTAAACCATAAATCCGTGTCTACTTAGCACATTCCGACAGCTTCCAACTTTGCGTACAAAATTATGTGTCAAACCATCTTTGTTGAAATTTCCGCTCCGTTCATACTAAACTTAGAAGGTAACAGTCATTATGAGGCTCGTCGTTGTGTGGCAGAGTAGAATAGGACCACTCCAAGTCTTTCCGTGGATGTCGTAGAAGGCGACTTAGGGAACATAAGCTAAACAAAGCTTATAAACATCAAAGAGACCTCTCCAACCCGTCTGGCCAGCGTGGAGGGTGTAGGCCAAATCCTCTAACTGCTCTGGCGAATATATGGCTCTGGCAGTACATAGATGGACGTGCTCCTGCATTGGAGACTTAAAAGGATCTGATGATGATGATTCAAAGGCTCAATACTTCTAGCTTTTGCAAATATTATTGGAACGATGTCGTGAAGGCTGGCAGGTACAATAATTTCTTACAAATTATCACGTCCTATAGTGTAAGTGTGCGTGTGTGCTAAGATGCGACTACGCAATATAGAAAGATAATTTTGCCAACACCATCAATGATATTATTACCAATCATATGCCAATCATATACCAATCAATAATGAGGAGCCCGATGGTCCAGTGGGTGTGAGCTTTATGAGCGCTTACGTATGTTAAGCAACCCCTGGTGCAGTCCCTACTTGGATGGGTGACCGTAAGTGGCATAAAAATATCTCGCGCTCCTCCGTGCTTCGGAAGGCACGTTAAGCCGTTGGTCCCGGCTGTCATCGTTGATGACAGTCGTTAAGCTTAACGATTATGTCAGATGCCTTAAGGCAGCTTGAAAAATCTGACACCAGTGTTGGCCACTTACACATACAAAAAACAAAACCACCAATCACCACTACCAATCGATATTTATTTTCGCTATTAAAAGGTTCTAGATAATAAAATAGAAATATCAATGAGAAATGCTTTGGGTTCACGAATATTTACTAGACTTATAACACAAATTAGAGAGTATCATATTTTCAAAACAAAAGGTTAATTTAAAATAAAGAATCTAAAACTATAGAGTTCGCAATAGATATCGTTGTGGTTACTCCGGTAGAATCACACTGAAGGTCTAGATTTTAAATCTCACATTGAATGATAATTTTATACTATGTTTTTTACTTTTGTTTTAATGAATTTCTACAATCTTTTCTTTCATTTGGTTATATTTATACATAGATTTCTATTTAATACCCCCTATTTTATTCTTATAATATTCAAAGGCGCCAAGTGGATACAATCCTACCCGGGTTGGAAGGAGAAGGTAGCCGTACTTTCCCATTCCCGGATTTTATCCATAATTATGCTGACCTTTTGGGCCCTATCTACCCAGGTCAAACCGCGTAAACCTCTTATGCAATTAATTTTTCAAGCACAATTTTCTAGCAACTATACAGCGTGAAAATTGACCTTTGACATACCCTTAAAGTGGAGCCTCAGATCATTAATATGAACAACTTATCCTATGGGAACAGCGCTAGGAACTCGGAATTTGTTTTTGACTTTCCCATTCTAATTGATCGGGCAGCTGATCTTTTTTTTATCATCATCATCTTTATCAACAGGTCTTTGTTTGTCTCCACTGCAGGAGCACGACCCTCTCTGTACTACCAGAGCCATATATTAGCCGGGGCAGTCAGAAGATTTTTCCTACACTCTCCACGGTGGCCAGACGGCTTGGAGAGGTTTCTTTGATATTAATAGCTTTGTTTAGCTTGTGTTTCCTTAGTCGACTTCTACGACATTCACGGGAAAACTTGGAGTGGTCCTATTTTCTGCCGGGAACCACACGGCACACTTTTTTGTATGAAAATGTTAAACTTTTTTTTTTATTCCCAGCGTTGATCGCAGAGGAAAAGTTGTTCATATTGACGGACTGAGTCATTCCTTTAAGGGTATGTCGATGGTCAATTTACGCGCTGTATTTGCTTGTATTGCGGTCAGTTTATTTAATGTGCGCAGAAAAGTCATTCGCAAATACTTAATAATGTTTCAAGCAATCAAGCTGAGAATAAAGTAAATAAGTGCACTAAGTAAATTCTGAAATAATATTCTCTTATATTATTATCCTCCTATTAGAGCAAGGACGTCAGCCACGTACATACCTACGAGTTATGCTTCTATATTACGTTCATTACTCCAAAACAAGGAGTATTAGCTGTCTGTTATTCCAGCTGAGTGCCGCTAAATATTTACTCGCTTTACTCCTCGCGCAAAGATGTTTTAACTCCGCCACAGAGCAAGGAGGCCTTGTCGCTCGCGCAAGCTATTATTGAAATTCCTTGCTCTGTGAAATACGCGCATTTTTGTAGTCTACTAAACAACATAAACAATTCGCCGTACGTACTATGGCCCACCATCTAGAACTAAGTAATCTATAATTTGACTATGCCCCATCATATAGAACTAAGTATTCTATCCTATATCGTTTGACTATGCCCCGCCATACAGAACTTAGTATTCTATCCTTATTGACTCACATAAAAATCTTATTTCTATTTTTTACTACCTATTTGTGGTCATAATAATCACTCTTCATTATTTATTTTTTTCCTCATATTTTTTATTCTTAAATTTTTATTCCTAATATTGAAACTCATAACAATAATTTTTCATATATCTTTTATTCATACTGTCATTACTAAGAAATGTTTCAAGTCATCATTTTAATATAATTTATTCGGTGGTCTATGTGTAACTATAACCTAACCTACTTTCTGTTACCTAGTTGTGTATCCAAACCAGTCGCTTTTGCACCCACTTTTACTTTTTTTGTAAAATTGTATGAAAACAAAATTCGGACTACTGATAATAGGAGTTAAAAAGTTATGTGAGATAAGGCGCCTATTTGACTATGCCCCATCATATAGAACTAAGTAATCCTATATCATTTGCCTCATATTAGAGCCAGGAATGAAGTACTAACATTGGAGTTATGTTCTTTACGTAAATTATTTTAAAACAAAGGAGCCTTAGCTGGCTGTTATTCTAGCTGAGAGCCAAATATTTGCTCCCCTTATTCCCTGCCTGTTTAAAGTAGTGTTTTGATGAATTGCCAGTTAACGGCCTCTTTACAACTCCGCTTATTAGTTGAGTGGATACAATTATCTGTTAACGATTCCACCATTGTTTACAGGTATAAATAGGGTCAAGCATCGCTAAGAGCTAATTAGAGAGCTCCTAGCATCTGCATTAACTTATTACATGGAGAGAGCAGGCCAAATCCTCTGGCTGCTCTGATTAATATATGGCTCTGGGTGTCAATTTTTGAACCAATAGAATAGATCCACCACTCGTTGTTAAGCTTTCGCATGGTGAATCTTAATTGGCTCTATTTTTGAAACTTTATTCAAATGGTTTTTCCGAATGGTCGCACGAGAGCACTCGGATTCAAAGACGTGTACAATAAAATATGAAATTTGACTTGACTCCATATGATCCCAATGGGTTCCATAAGTATCATAAGGTCCCAATGGGTCCAATTAGGTCCCATCGGTCTCAAAGGGTCCCAAGTGTCCCAAGGGTACCCAAAGGGTCCCATTAGGTCCCAAGGGTCCCATTGGGTCCCATTGGATCCCAAGGGTCCCATTGGTACCAAGGGTCCCATTGGGTCCCAAGGGTCCCATTGGTACCAAGGGTCCCATTGGGTCCCATAGGTACCAAGGGCTCCATGGGTCCCAAGGGTCCCATGGGTCCCAAGGGTTCCATGGGTCCCGAGGGCTCCACGGGTCCCAAGGGTTCCATGGGTCCCATGGGTCCCAAGGGTCCCACAGGTACCATTGGGCCACATTGGGTACCATTGGGCCACATTGGGTACCATTGGTAGTACCATCCACCAAGCCAAGAACACCAAGAACTACCAAAGGTACTAATCTAAGAAAAATAAAAAATATATTCGCACGGTTTAAAAATACGTAAAAACAGGACCACTCGTTGATTTTATTCATATGTGAATACGAAGCGAGTGCTGACGTCACAACGAGTGGCGGATCGATTCTACTAGCTCAAAAATTGAGCTCCTAGTAGTACAGAGAGGGTCTTGCTTCTGCAGTGGAGACTAAAAAAAGATGTGATGATGATGATTACTTTACATATCTCGTCCTTATTCCTTGCGGGGTTGTCAAAACCCAAAGTCACAAAACCTAAAGGCCACGCCACGTTAAGCGTGTTAGTGAGCGTAAAAGTAAGCCTCTATGGTCCAGTGGTTAAGGCGTTTGCTTTACTGACCCGGGGGTCGTGGGTTCGATTCCCGCGGGAAGCATACTTTGTTAAGTTGTTTCCAGTTTGGTTAGGACAATGCAGGCTTGAATCACCTGATTGTCTGATTTGAAAGAATGATTCCGTGCTTCGGGAGGCACGTTAAGCCGTTGGTCCCGGCTGCCATTTGATAGTCGTTTAAGGAACCACGTCAGAGGCTGAGAGGCGGTTCCGAAGAACTCTGACACCATGTGCATGTGTGCATGATCGACTGACCGTGTCACCTACTCGAAATGATGCTGATGAGTGGAAAGCAGAATCTAAATAGTAATGGGTTGCTAGAAGTATCGCCTATTGACATGAATCGTCAGATTTTCGCTGTTGACGTGATGCCATAGATTAATTTATAGCCTAATATTATTACAATATGAACGTTGTTATAATAAAAGGGAACTTCGGGCACTGATGCAACGGTAAAAAAGCTCAGAGAGAGACAATTTGATTCTTTAATTTTCAAATTAGTTATCCAAATATTTGTCCAACATTTCAGAAGAAGTCTTGTATGCGAGCATAGTAAAAATTCTCCAAGCTTCGTGAGCAGATTGTCTCGGGTGACATTGCTTGCCGACAATTATCATTCATTAGAGCACACAGCCTCTCATCAGCCACTCGGGTCGTTATGCCTTATTCAGCTCCGTATACTTTAATGTAAGCCTTGCGGTCGCGTGCTCTACGAACTGTGTGACATTCAAACTCTTTCGTATTTTTTACCCGACTAACACGACCAGAAGGAGGGTAATGTTTTTTTCACGCATATGTATGTAAATATAAATATATACGGACAAATCACACAGATTGAGCTAGCCCCAAAGTAAGTTCGAGACTTGTGTTATAGGATACTAACTCAACGATACTATATTTTATAATAGATACATATATAGATAAACATCCAAGACCCAGGTCAATCTGAAAAAGATCATTTTCCATCTTGACCTGACCGGGGATCGAACCCGGGACCTCCGTGTCACAGGCAGGCGTGTTGACCGCTGCCCCACGGAGCTCGACTATACTCGATGTTATAATACATCGAGTATAGTCGAGCTCCGTGGCGTTGTATGTAAGTATGTCTGTTCTATTGTTGCCTCCTGTAGCCTTAATGGCTTGACAGATTTTGAAGTGTGGGGTGATCCTTAGATTTGTATTCTTCTCCAGAGTATCATAGGCTATGTAACGTCAGCAAAAAATCAATATGGCTTACGTAAACTGTCAAAAACCAAAGTCGGGTATTATATATTTTTTGTAATAATGCAACTTAATCAAAAGATTCTTAATGGAATTGGAATCTATCTTCTAGAGTATGCGATCTTTTCATATCTAGTTACATGGACAAACAAAAATGTAGGTTGCACTGCACCACATTGCAAAGTCTAGCGTACTAGAAGTACGCTAGACTTTGCACCAGCCAGCACTGTGTTATAACAGTTTTCATTAGATAGACTGAAAGCTCATTCGTCTATTCACCGAGCGAGCGTGAAACGCGAAAGAAGCGTCTCCTTATTCTTCTCGTTTTTTGAAAGGACTATGTAGCTAGCTCCAAGTGAGCTTTTACTACTTCACCGGACTTTATCAGAAGCGTCTCCGTTACAGCTTTAGCTTCGGTAAAAAGGCTTTTGTATAGCTGTCTGTCTCTTCAAGTCGTATTTATCAACCGATCAACTTATGAAATTTTGTGAGCCGGTACAAAAATACATAAATATTCTTCAAATATTTTTACACTTTGTGAGTTGCTCTTATATGACTCGCGAAGGCTACATTTCATGAAGCCACTAGTTTTGTTATCATCTTTCATCATCAGGTTTTTTTGTCTCCACTGCAGGAGCAGGGCCATAATTAGCCAGAGCAGTCGGTGGATTTGGCATACACTCTCCACGCTGGCCAGACGGGTTAGAGAGGTCTCCTAGGTGTTTTAGGATTTGTTTAGCTTGTGTTTCTTAAGTCGCCTTCTACGGCATCCACCGGCAGATTAGAATAGTAACACTCCAAGTCTTCCCGACTTGGAGTGTTACTATTCTTATCAGCGGGGAACCACATGGCTAATTAGCTAAAAGCCACGTACCACATTGTTAAAAGTTATATATTTATACATTGATATTATTACGTATTTATCCACTAACCAAATAGCATACAACTACGCCAGCACTGAAGTAAAAACAGTTTCCATTACGCAGGCTCTAAGAGCTCTCTAATTAGCTCTTAATTTAGCGATGCCGGGTGCTTCACCCTATTTATTCCCCCTGTAAGCAATGGCGGAATCGTTAACAGATAATTGTATCCTCTCGACTAATGAGCGGAGTTGTAAAGCGGCCGTTAACTGGCAATTCATCAAAACACCTACTTTGCACCGTCGGGGAATAAAGCGAAGAAATATTCAGCGGGAATCACTAAGATCCTTGTTTTGGAGTTATGATCACTTTTCATCGAAATCTTATCGAATATGAGGATAATGGTACTGGAGAGAATTGTACAGGTGTGAGCAAAGTGCAGTGAATCATGAAGCTTACCTCGTTTTGGGGGGTTTAGTTTAGGGCACTGGCTGCATTTTACAGTATTGGTCGACAAACTATATCAAAATAACGTCTTTGTACAGGTTAGGAAATAAGAGCCAGCTAAGATCCTTGTTTTGGAATAATAAACACAATGTTAAAATTTACGTTTATTTTATGGAATATGAGGGTAATGGTCCTGGAGAGCACTGTACAGGTGTGAGCAAAGTGCAGTGAATCGTAAAGCTTACATCGGTGTGTGTTTAGTTTAGGGGCCTACACTTTACAGTGATGGTCGACAAACTATATGAAAACACCTGCTTTGTACAGGTTACGAATAAAGGCCAGCCAAGGTTCTTTTTTTAGTTATAAACACAATGTTAAACTTTAGTCTAATTTCATCAAACATGAGGATTATGATACTGGAGGGAATTGTTCAGGTGTAATCAAAGTACAGTGAATCGCGAAGCTTGCGTCGTTTTGAGGCGGTTGAGCTTAGGAACGTGGCTCACTTTATGGTGATGGTCAACAAACTACACGGTGAAACACTTATTATTTTTGATGTCTTCAGCGGCCCGGTCAATTTGAATGGAAATGACTTTTTTTTTTTTAGTTGCCAGCATTAGTCCCTTAGAAAAAGTTTCAAATCGACGGGCTAAATAAACCCTTAAAGGGCCTTAAACGATCAATATATCACCGTGTATATTTAAATTCCTACTTTGTGTAAGTTGAAGAGTACCTAAAGCGAGCTAATATTTGTCAATTTCATTTGGACTAACTGCTAGCTAAGGCTCTTTGTTTTGAAGTCATGAACGTAATATAAAGCATACTGTTTTCCAATTACGTAACGTGTTCATTACATATATTATTTAGCCTTTGGGCAGCCCTTGAACCGCAGACAACCAGTATTTCTTTTCGTTTTTCCTAAAATAAAATCTTTTATTGATCCTAATTCCATGATATAAATTTTTTAATGAGAATTAAATAAACCTATAAACTCGTCTAGCCAGCGTAGAGAGTGTACGCCAAATCCTCTGACTGCCCTGCTAATATATGGCTCTGGTAGTACAGAGAGGGTCGTGCTCCTGCAGAGGAAACTAATAAAGACCTGTTGATGATCAGTAAATAGTAATGTATTTAAAAAAACATGTGTATAGCAGGTCACTTATTTTGCAAGAAAACTATTTGAGATCTTTTCTGGCCTTTATCCTATTTGAATTCGGCATACAGAGCCGACTCCAAATAGATAAAATGAAAGCTCCATTTCGACTAATGCATCTAATGTTTTTCTGTCTCTCTGTCTTTTCTTTATATATCTATTTTCTTATCCATTTCATTTGCCAGAAGTTCGGCATCTCTTCTTTTAAGATTGTCATAAGTCACACGATAGCTTTTTAACTTTTCCGTCATGGGAGCCACCTTCAAACTCCCCTTATATAAATTTACATCATTAAAGTGCTTTAATATTGTCTACTCAAATTCACCTTTCAGCAACGACTACCTGCGACCGAGTTGCCCCAAATCGATACCGAATACTATTTCCAACGAGTCAGATGTAAATTTAGTTCAAGGTTCTATTTTCTGTACCCACGTCAAAGCTACTTTGTATTAAAATTCAGTCGCTCGGAATACAAACTTGAAATTAAGTTTGCACGGTCTAGGTAATGTTAACAATGCCTTTTGTTGGATGGAACTTACACCTAGGCAAAAGTTTTTATTTGGTGCTGAACAGTCGGTATAAAATGTAAGTTCTTAACAAAAATACATATAAGTTTATCTTAAAAAGTACTTATAATATTAGCGTTCGCCCGCTTGCATGAATACCCGCGACTTAAGCTATCTATACTTTCAAACCAAATTTCATTTAAATCGGACCAGTAGTTGAAGCGTAGGATAAAAGACAGATAGTCCTACAGAGTTATATTAGTAAGGATATGTCACTAGTAATGTCATAAGCGAAATTTATTTAGTAGGTAGTATTACTTCTACAGGTAAAGTCTAAATCGTTCATAGCAGCTTAAACGAACTCCGCGCCTAAATTTGGTCTGGATAATTACTATGTTAACAATAAAAAATAGGAATATGAACGATAACCTCCAAAGGAATTTAATTTAAAATAGAACTTTCCCACGTTATCAAATTAACTCGTACAAATTTTAAACAATTTAGGTGTAATTAAATTAAATACGACTGTAAAGAAATATCATTGACTACAAACAAGCTTAGTCGTAGACCAACGATGATATAGGTGTTTAAGCTTACAAAGGAACGTAATGTTAGCTAGGTAGAAGCAAAGAGTCGTATACACAAACTCCCTCTAAGTATAATTAATTCAATGGCTTAATTCTTCTACTGTTTAAAAGGTTACATAGTTGCTAAGTAGTTACATGCAGGAGTCACAAGTTTGTACTCAGTAATCGTTATATCAATTAAACACAAATTAAGTAGTAAAAATAGCGAGAAGAGAACGACGTAACGTGACGTAGAAAAAGTAATACCAAGAAGTAGTGCATAAATTTTAAATTTGTAACATACATTTAAAATATTTTGTGTACATAATATTTTACCAAAGCTTACAAACTCGTATACGAACTAACTTCATTTATTAGGCTCACGTGAAATGCTAGTAGAAAGAGTTTTCTTAGTTCAATATTTAAGTTATTACACAAGTAGGTATTGTTTGATGATTTGTGTTTTTTTTATTATTTTAAACAGGATTTTAGCTGAACATATTTAATCAAAATCAGTCCAACCATTTAGATAATAGATGGGTTTTCATGTCAGAGGTTCCTTAAAATTTTACATACATAACTTGTTTCAAACCTACTTCAAACTGACAATGTTAGATAAACAATGCGTCAACGTAACGCGTCGAAAACACGTTTCCAGCTAATAGGTTCTAAAATCCACTAAAACTGTGCAAAGGTATTAAAGCTATTCATGTTCTTACCTATGAAATTGGCGTTTTCTATAGAGAATTTCTAGTAAAGTGATTTTTTCATACTAACGTTTCTAGTATTATTTCGGGATTGTTAAATTCAACAAAAGTAAAATTTTGCATGTATGTAATGGCTACATTTTTTTATTAAAACGGACAAACTTCAAACTAGTTCTTTCCATGAGCATTTTTCTCATGCATGCATAATGTTAATGACAAAGGCCACTTTGAACTTTAAATAAAAAAATGTGTTTAACTAAAAATTATTGTCATAATGGCAAGCGAGAAAAAAATGCCAATTTCATAGGACCTACGTATGTTTTCCTTGGACACCGCTCGCTCGCCGCACAGCTTTAGTGGAAAAGCTGCATTAAGCTCGTGAACAAACTTTATACAATTTCAGTAATGTGTGAAGCTCGTATAAGTACATATATTTAATCTTTTAGCTCCGAAGCAATCTGCTACATGGGTTATCACATCAGCTCGTACAAACTCCTCGAAAGTTGGCGTAATTACTTCGCTACTGGGGCAATTACGCGTTTCCCGGTTTACTATCTGTGGGCTTGTTAAAAGGAATTTACTGCTTTTTTCTATTTATCCTTTTGATTATCCTGTTGTCCTTTATTTTAAGGATCATTGTGTAACTAAATAAATAGATATAGGTACTCCGTTGAAATACGTAAGTACTCATAATTGATAGTTATCAAAATAGTCCATAATGTGTTTTTTTTTTCTTTTATTCTGTCTACAAATACCTAGTCTACAAATACCTAGTCGACTTGGGCATTTCGTTGGTTGAAAACTTGAAAATAAAAATTGATGACGAATATGACATGAACGTGAGTTAGTTAGGTAACTCAGTTAGTTAGTATCAAAACAGCGCTCAAACTAGTCGCATTCGAATTCAAAATCAGTCGTATCCATATTCGTGCTGAATATTCATCCACAAGGTTTTGCCTAACAAAGCTGCAGATTCTGTTCAATGCATTATTAAGATGGTTGGAATACATTACATTAGTTGTGTAAGCTCGACTCTCTTCTAGACTAATATTATAAAGAGGAAAGATTGTTGGATGAGCGTTTGTGTTTTCTAGTAAGGGACATTCATGACCGAAACACAAGAAATAAAAATAAGTTAGCTACACCAGCTTTACGATTGCAGAAAACTAAGCGTTCATTTATGGGTCTCGGAGTACGCTTCTATAATAAAATTCCCGCAGAAATATCGGGTCTACCTTTACATAAGTTTAAAACGGCTGTTAAAATCAGTTAGTAAAAAAGGCATATTATTGTATTAATGATTACATAAATGATAAAAATGCGTGGTAGTAATTTTATTGTTTGTAATTTTTTGTAATAAATATAAATAACATTAGAAATATATAAAAATTGTAATACATTGTAATCGAAGCCCTTCAGGCACGTATGCGGTCATTACAAAACGCTAGTAGTTTTTCGATTTTGCATATTAAAAATAAAAATAATAAGAATGAAAAAAATGACGTTCAAAAAGAAATACAATTATCCAATTTTGAATAAAAATCTTTCACTTTGACTTTGGGATAAACTTAAAAACTACTGGACAGATTTATCAATAGAAAGGTAGTGCGCTATCTAATGAGTGAAACAAATTTTTTGTTACAAAAACAGCAAGTAACATAGACTATACATACAGCGTGGAAATTAAACCTCGACATACCCTTATAGGGGTGACTCAGCCCGTCAATATGAACAACATTTCGTATGGTATCAACGCTGGGAACTCAAAAATTATTTCGACATTTTCATACAAAATGTGTTCAGCCCGTTAAATCAAAAAAAATCGTTCGTTCAAAAGTATGCGAAAGTCAAAAACTTTTCAAGTTCTCGGCATTGGTCCCATAGTAAATGTTGATCATATTATTGGTGTTAAAAGTGACTCATAAGGGAATGTCGAGGGTTCATTTAAACGCTGCATATTATAAAAAAATTAAGGGAACTGATCACCTTCTTTTTACTCTACGAATATTATTTTTTGTATCATTACCTTTTACTGCAAGGAAAGAGTTCAGTCAGATGTAGTCAGATTTCTTTCCTGACGTCTGCATTTACACCGTTGTTGTTACCCTAATTACGTGTTTAAGGATCTTTTCGTGTCCCGTCAGCTCGTAAGAGAATTAACGGCCGTTGCAGACGTCCAGCGAAGTGCACTGTTAACTAGATAATTAAAAAAATAAGGTGTTTTACCTTATTTTTTAGGAATTTTACAATGCGGTGTGTTATTCTCATAATGTAAAGAGTGTTACATTAGAACTCCCGGTGAGCATTCATACTTTTTGCTATTCTGAGTTTTCTGAAAAATATTATGGTAATATTGGACAACATTGTATTTGAATTGATATACAAGTTAAATATTGTTCAATAAAGGCAGCTGATTGGACTCTACAACTCAGTGCTGCCATCTGGTTGTAAGTAATTCATGAAAACCTAAATACTAATATACCTACAATAACGTCTTTTTCATGACCCGAAACCTCGTAATGTATAGAAAGCAGTAATGGAAGGGAAGTGAATATCACACTGCAAACTGGAAAATAGGAATTCTATGTTATTCTCAAAATTAGGTAGCTGAGTGACCAAACTTCGCTCGAAGACATGCTTTCACGCCCTTTCAGATCGTGTATCAGAACTAAGTGGTGCGGCAAGGTCGATGTAATTGTAATGCGCAAAGAAGATTGGAACTAATCCGTATTTAAAATATACGAACTAAACCTTATTTAAAATTAATATTTTTATTTATTTTTTATTTTTATTTATTTTATTTATTTAGGAGAACCAACAGCTTATAACTATTACAGTAGTATTTAGATAATTAGAAATAGGAAGCCAATGAGAGGTTCCCGCCAATAGTAACAAAAATAGGTTATAAAAACAATTTTCAGAGCACTAAAAACATTATATCACAAACCATACGCCTAAATAGCATAATCCGCATAACAGTGGTACCCGACATCTTAAACTCAATTATAAGTTAAACTCAATCAGTAAAGAATTGCCTGGTCAATTGCCGTCTTATCACTGCAGCGCTAGAGTTAAAAAGATCCAGATCAGCATTCTTAGACAATTTGTTAGCGTAACTACTCGCACGCAAGAGGTAAGTGTTTTTACGATAATTAGTAGACGCACTCGGGACATGAATGGGAGCTAAAGATCTATAACTTCTAAAAGGGACTTTGAACGATATTTGCGCTAGGAGCTCAGGACAATCTATAGTTCCCGTGACAATTTTTTGAAAGTAAACTATATCAGCGATTTCGCGCCTGTTTTCAAGAGGTATTAAATGATATTTTTTACAGAGCTCATAATAATTGTTACTATCATAATAGACTCCAGTATGATAACATAAGAAACGAATAAATTTCTTTTGTATATTTTCAATTCTGGATTTATAGGTCACATATTGGGGACTCCATATTTGCGAGGCATATTCCAGAATACTCCGAACAAAAGTACAATAGAGAATTTTAAATGTTTTTTCTGAGGAAAAATCTTTTGAGACGCGCTTAACAAATCCAAGTGCTCGATATGCTTTTGCTATTATTGTATCCACATGGTGATCAAATAAAAGTTTTGAATCATGATCCACTCCCAGGTCACGTATCACTGAGTTTCTTTGGAGCTTTTCCCCTAGTAAGGAATAGTCATAGACCACCAGGTTACGCTTACGACTGAATGTAACCACACTGCATTTCGATGGATTAAGCTCCAAATAATTTCGTTGACAGTAACCTTGTAATCTCAAAAGATCGGACTGCAGAGATTCTGCATCGGCGGTAGACGAAATTGTGGTAAAAATTTTCATATCGTCTGCAAAGCAGAGAATCCGGGAGCATTTGAGATATTGTTCAATGTCGTTTACAAAGACCACAAACAACAATGGCCCGAGAAGTGATCCTTGTGGGACACCACTAGGTATTGGTACCCAGCTGGATACATAGTTATTTATGACAACAGCTTGTGAGCGATTATCGATATATGAAGCAAACCAGCGTAGCAGGTCACCACAGATACCGATATTAAATAGCTTCTGAATTAGTAATTTATGTTGGATCCGGTCAAACGCTTTGCTGTAGTCTGTGTAAACGACATCGACCTGGTGGCCTTTATCCATGGCCTCAGTAAGATATGAATTAAGTAGCACCAAATTAGAAACTGTAGAGCGTCCACTCAAGAAACCATGCTGAGCAGGGCTAAAAGAATGCTTTAGAGCCGGATAAACATGATTACGAACCAGTTCCTCGAAAACTTTTGAGACAATACATAATTTAGAAATAGGTCGAAAGTTAACTACGTCTGTTTTAGCACCTTTTTTGTGTACCGGTGTAATAAAAGCACGTTTCCAAATATGGGGTACAACACCTTCTTGTAGAGATTTATTAAAAAGAATAGTTAGAGGAATGGATATAGTTTTAGCACACTTAATTAAGAAAATTGCTGGCATGTCATCAGGACCGGCTGATTTAAAAGGGTCAAGTTTCAGTAGGATGGTAGAGACATTCTCTACATCAATAGATATAAACGATATATTAGCAACAGATATGGCTGGTTCAGGTAAAGTACTCATATTTGAGGGTGACGAGTTCAAAAACGTAGAACTGAAGTAGTCAGAAAAAGCCTCACAGATAGATTTTCCATCATTAACGATAGATGAACCAAATTTTAAACTGCTAGGAACTGAGCTGTTTTTAGATTTAGATTTCACATATGACCAAAAGCACTTAGGATTTTTAGAAATAGAACTTTCTACAGTAGTTAGATAATTTTCGTAACAAGATTTTTCTAATAGTTTGGCGCGATTTCTTAACAATTTAAATGACTCTTCATCTGCAAGATTCCCATACTTTTTGAATTTTCGTAAGTATTTATCTTTCTCTTTTAGTACTTTTTTTAGAGCGGGTGAGTACCAACGGGGGTGAGACTCTTGACGGATTAGTTTACTAGGAATGTATTTATCTCTTAATTTTAAATAAACTGAATAAAAGTACTCCGTGGCCTCTTCTATAGGTAATCTGTTTAACTCTGTATACCAGTCTATTTTACTAATTTCCTTGTTGATGGACTCAAAATTACCTCTATTATAAATAATAATATATTACTCTGATAATTTTACTACATCCAATTTACGCTATTCACTGGTGTCTGCATTTACATCGTGCTTGTTTATCATAATTACGTATTCCATCGCATTTCGACGTCAACTCGTGAGAGGATTTACAAGCCTTGCAAGGAGATAGAGCATGAATGAAATGAATATTTAGGACAGTTTGAGGGATAATCCTAACTAATCCTAACTAATATTATAAATGCGAAAGTGAGTTTGTTTGTTTGCTTGTTACGCTTACACGCCGTATCTACTAAACCGATCATCCTGAAATTTTGCATATACATAGGTAAGGGGACTGAGAAGGACATAGGCTATATACCACGCGGGCGGAGCCGCGGGTAAAAGCTAGTCTTATATAAATATCATTTATTTTCAAATCATTTTTTGAAATCATTTATTCATCAACAAAATTTACATCATACAAAGAATGCTGGCGCCCTGTGCTAAGTTAAAAACTTGTGTTACAGGAGCTCCACTCTTTACACATGTTACATTTTTACATTAATAATCTTACTAAGTTATTCGCTCTTTATATAAACTTCCACATATATATGTAGATGCACATAGAAGATTAAAAATAAAAATAAGATACTATTAAAACTAAGAAAACGAAGAAATAAGAGACGTTATCTAATATTATAGGGTCTGAGTTTGTTTCTTTGATGCTTCGTTAGTTATACTTTCACGCATTCAAGTTTGTTTCATGTATGGTTGTTTGGTTGAATCTCAGGATCTACAAAACCGATTTCGAAATTTCTTTCACCGTTGAATAGGTACATGGAAATATAGTAGAATTTTAAATGCTTAAACCAACTTTAAAAAAAGGTTAGGTTCACAACCAATTTCTCGTAAATTGATGGTGAAGGTTTCATATTTACCTATACAGAATTTGTTGCCGAATTTGGAAACTTATAAAAATTGGTATATAGGATCGAAGTGCAATTGGGGTTTATAGGTCTTATACATATAGTCGTAGAACCATTATTAGTTAGCTGTAATAAGTAAGATTCGCGTGGTCTACAGCTTACACAGTCATTTATTGCATTGCAGCCTGCAAACTATTCAGCCAATCCTCTTAGTGTGTGCATCTACACCGATTTAGTCGCATTTACGTGTTTTAGAGTCTTTTTATGAGCCGTCAACTCGTAAGAGAATTAACGACCATTGCAGACGTCATGCGAAGCGCATTGTGCACTGAAAGTAGAGCTTGAGTTTGTTAAACCTACGTTTTTTTCATTTTCTCATAATTTGAAAACGATGAGCATGCACCCTTTTAATGTGCCTGCATTTACACCTTATTTGTCATTAATAGGTACGTGTTTGTTCACGTCAGCTCGCAAGAGAATTAAAGTCGTTGCAGGGAGGTCGAGCAAAGTGAAATTTGCGCCAAAGAGTAGAAACAACACCTTACTTTTCGTTATTGTACAACGAAAAGCACATTAACATAGCCACCATTTTTCTCATAAATATGCAACAAGGATGATTAGCTCGACAATTTTTTTTTAATCTATGCTTAGCTCGCTTCTCACTGGCGTTCAATTTACTCTTTATGCGTCATTATTACGTAATTAAGGAAAATTTCACTTCACGTCAGCTCGCAAGAGAATTAACGCCCATTGCAGACGGACGTCACGCTAACCGCATTGTACACTGAAAGTGGAGCTTGAGTTTGTTAAACTTACGAGTTCTCACTTTCTCAATATTTGAATCGTAGATGTTGCATCGTGCATTTACACAATATTTGATATTTTTAGGTGTTTGGTCCCGACAGCTCGCAAGAGCATTAACGACTGTTGCAAGGAGGTCGAGCGAAGTGAAATTTGCACTGAAGAGTAAAAACAACATCTTACTTTTCGTTACATATTCACCAAAAATCAGATTAAACAAGGCCAATTCTGATAAATTTAATGCAACAAAGATATTTAGCTGGCTCTTCACCCGAATTTACACTATATTTGTCATTATTACGTAAATAAGTATCTTTTTTCCGTTCCGTCAGCTCGGAAGAGAAAATTTACCGTTACAGAAAGTCTAGCGAAGAGAAATATACGCTAAAGAGTAGAAACAACACCTCACGTTTCCTATTTACCAGAAATTCACATTGAATATTTCCACCATTTTTCTCATAAATGTAATGGAACTAGGATGTTTGTTTAGCTTGCTCTTTACCCCATTTACACCATATTAGTCATCATTACGTAATTTAAGATCATTTCTCGTCCCATCAGCTCGCAAAAGAATTAACTACCGTTGAAGAGATGTGTAGCAAAGTGCAAAGAGAAAAAATAACCCCTTCATTTTACGAAAGATTCCATTGAACATTTCCAACATTTTTCTCATAAATCTTATGCAACTAGGATATTTAGCTCGCTGCTTCACCCCACTTACACCATATTTGTCATCATTACGTAATTTAAGAGCATTTCTCGTCTTGTCAGCTCGCAAAAGAATTAACGACCGTTGCAGAAATGTGTAGCAAAGTGCAAAGAGATGAAATAACCCCTTCATTATACGAAAGATCTCATTGAACATGGTCACTTTTTTTCTTATAAACCTTATGCAGCTAGGATATTTAGCTCGCTTCACTCCACTTACACCATATTTGTCATCATTACGTAATTTAAGAGCACTTCTCGTCCCGTCAGCTTGCAAAAGAATCGACCGTTGCAGGCAGGTCGCGCGTGAAATATGCACGAAGTGAAATATGCACCTTTTTCTTTTAAATTTGATGCAACGACAATGTCACTGCCTTCGCATTTGCACCTCTTACGTCCGTGTTTGTATCTTAGAAGTTGCACATACGTCACAGACATGTCGAGCGAAGTGCAATATGCAATTAAGGGGATATATAACCTCACCTTTAGGAATTTCTCAAAATGTTATATCATTCTCTTTATTCAGTGCTGGGATGTAACTGAAATGAAAAGTAGCGTTAGTGTTACATTTGACGGATTTGGTGGCGCAGCGCATAACGCCCACTAACACGCTTAACGTGCGCTTGAGGTTTTATGACCTTAGTCTATGTGTATTACCCCGCAAGATATATTTCACAAGCAGCAACAACTGACACATAATGTGCCACACACACACACCCAATCACAGCTAACCGGACCCGAATCACCAGTTACAAAGCTTGAGGCAAAACCGATACTATACTCAAATTAACTCACATAGTGAGGTGGTAGGTGTAGATAGGTTGGTGGAACTTTGTAGGTGTGAACGTCACCATATGGTTGCACTTTCATTTGTTTAAATTGTGACATAAAAGAACAAAATAACTATCTTCACATTTTCACGCCGAAATTTTAGAGACTTTTGTTGTATAACTTCTGGCAAGTTCTTTGATGCATTTTGCTATCACCTCCATATAACTGGATGCACCAGTTGGGGCACAATATGGGGCGATTGCTTTGTCCGATCTGTGATATTTGTGACATAATATTCTTACCTTATGACTGCAAAAGAATGTAATGAACATTTTCAAATTAAATGTGCCATTATAAAAAAAAATCATAAAACCAAGTCAGTATATAGTAATGAAAGACTTAACGAACAGGAATACTTCGTTATTAAAAAAATAAGAGATGTGAAAATATTCCACGCGGGAAGGATAAAATAGCATTGTGAATGCACAAATGTAAAATTATTTCGTTGTTTGGATATTCCATACAAAAGAGAAATGCCTCGACTGGTGATATTTTTTCGTGTATCCCTACCTTCTTTTGATAATATTTTTACCTATCTTAGCCCAAATGTCTGAACATTATCTCAGCCGATACATAAGTATGTAGGTACCTACCTGCTCTCGTTGTCCTCATTCAGGGGTTAGAGCTATAGCCGCGGGCGTGCACCAAGTTTATTTTGTCCGCAGACCACGGCCAACTAATGAAACGTACGAGACAAGATGTTAGTAGCAACTCCAGTCATTATTAGCTACAACACTATCAATAACGATATAGTCCATGACCAGACTTTTTAGACATAATCTAAAAAAAGATTCTTCCAAGAACATAACTACTTACCCGGTGTATAGTATAAATATATGTTTTTTTACATGTTTTTTTCGTGTAACCCTTCTCTTCTAATAATAGTAATTTTAGGTTTCATGACAAAACCCCCAATGTTTTGAACTTTTTTCAGTCGATGTCTACCACATTATTTGTATGTGCTACTAACATCTCGTACGTTTCATTAGTTGGCCGTGGTCGGTACACAAAGGAAACTCGGCGCTCGCCTCGCGGCTATGCTGTCTAGACAATGAGATTGGAGAGGTACATACAAATAATGTGGGAGACATCGGCTGAAAAACGTTCAATATATTGGGACTTTTGTCATGAAACCTAAAATTACTATTATTAGAAGAGATTATAAATGGTTACACGAAAAAAACATGTATTTATACATGTTTTTTTCGTGTAACCCCTTATAACATCTCTTCTAATCATAAAAAATTTGGTATCATGACACAACCACAAATGTATTGATCCTTAATTCAGCCGATGTCTACCACATTCTAACTATGTACCTCCCCAATCTCTGAGTCTAGACAACATAGCCTCAAGGCGACTCCGAGATTTCTTTGTGTACCGACTACCGGCCAAGCCAACTAATGAAACGTACAAGATGTTAGTAGCAACTCCAGGCATTATTAGCTACAACCAGTAAACTCGGTAAGCAACGGCATTATTAATAACAACGTAGACCATGATATTATTAAACAATCCCGTTAAGAAATAAAATAACAATTTTATTTTTCAAAGACATGTACAACCCGATATAACTTGGCCAATTTTTCGTATAACCCTGTTGAATCTCATCTACATAATAATAATTTCAAGTTTCATGAAAAAAGTCCCAATGCATTGAACTGTTTTCAGCTGATGTCTACCACATAATTCCTACATGGTCCAGACAGTATAGCCGCAGGACGCCTCGAGATTCCTTTGTCCGCCAACCACGGCCAACTAATGAGACGTACGAGATCTCTGCAGCCAATCCCGTTTTATTAGCAACGACATTTATGGCGTATGTCACAGTCAGTAATCCGCACTTTAATATTGTACAAGATAAATTTTAAGGGCTTAAGCTCTACGAGTAAGTAAATCGAAGCTAAACCCATAAGCCACTGACGTTTATGTGGAACAATTGTTATTTCTGTTCCATTCGCCCGTAAGAATTAAAAATGTGCTTGTATATTTATCACTGTCATTACCTTGAAAAGGTGTTCGTTGGTTCCAGCCCTGAAATTTGTTTCATCACTGGTCATCATTTCAACTGCAAGAAGTCCACTGCTAAACATAGGCCTCTGTAAGGATTTCAAAAAAGGTCGTCCGTCCACCTGGTCTGGTGGATGCCGATGATGCGGCCATTTTTTTAATGTAGACTTTTTTTAACCAACGAAAAAGAAAAGAATATACCTATATATTCACGCATAACTTTTTACAGAGTAGATTTTAATAATCCTTTTTTCATTGGAAAGGGTCCCGAAGTTGGTCCCGTATAAATTTGAAAAAAAATCTTCCCTAAGCGTAGATAAAAGGTGATGGTTGATTTTTCGCTTTTCAGTGGTTTATTTTTTGTGCTAAAAAGTTTTTATAACATTTTATAAGAGTTTTGATTTCGGTCGCAAAAAATCAAAACCGTACGTATTTTGGCTTTGCCATTGTCGGGTAACAAAAAGTGAGTGTCTTTTATGTCTGCCGTTCAATTTGTATAAGGATAATTGAAGCATTAGAGAGTGCCATAAGATAAACTTTTATCGTAGAATCATCTATAGGTAGGTACCTGAAGAGTAGTTATGAAGGGAATCTCACGAATCCGTTGGAAAAAAAACTGCTTAATTGGAAAATAAAGCTTAAATACCTATTAGTAACTAGTAATTTAATTTAAAACAGCACTACATTAATTGATGAGTTACTTATGTGTAAGTGTTTCTTTTATTTACTTTTTATAAATACTTAGAATTTCAAAACTTAGTATATTTTATAAACCTGTGTTTTCTATTATGCTTTGCATATGACCTTTGTATTCCTACGAATATACATATTTTGACGTCTAAAGCCCTTTACGGGGTAGACAGAGCTTGAATCTTAAAACTATACATCGAAAGGTGGTACGCAAAATTTCTTGTATTTTTTTATATCTTTACACTCTTCCTAGTTCAGTACCACATCAAAGTTGAACTATTGTGATTCAAAATTTTAAACTTAATTTATTTTACGTAGCGAATGCATACAGTGTTTTATTAAGAATTCTCAAAAAAACCAAAGATAATTTTGATTATTTTTACTTCCGTCGGTAAATTCTAAAGTATCTAATTATTCTCCGGGACGCCGAAAAACAATGTTCTTACCAACGCGACGTGCTTCCGTGATCGCATCATAAAAAAGTCTCGAAAAGTTATAAAATAATTGATAATCTTTCAGACAAAAAGCTGGCTGCAACCAAACTACTGAACAAATAATGAAATTTAATCCGGATATGACTGAGATTTCTACGTGCATTTGCGATGAAACTGGTGATCCAAGGGCAGGCGTTAGTAGCACTGTTATTGCGTTCTTGCCAGTTGAGGATTGTTGCCAGTTCAAAAAAAAATGATCCTAGTAAATAGGTACAGAAAAGTCGATGTCTATGCTGATCAGAGAGAAGAGCGTGTAGCGTTTGTTTATGTACGTTTATCTTACTAGCTGTTACCCGCGGCTTCGCCCGCGTTATAGATAGCCTATGTCCTTTTCAGTACTCTAACCTATGCGTATGCAAAATTTCATGATGATCGGTTCAGTAGATACGGCGTGAAAGCGTAACAAACAAACAAACTCACTTTCGCATTTATAATATTAGGATTGACTGATTAGGATTTAAGCAGGTATAAATTGTCATAATTCCCCTAAAGCCTCACGTACATCCTTTCAAACACTCGGTTGACTGGAAGAGATCACTTAAAGAGATAAGGCGATTGAGCGAATTAACCCAAGTAGAAATAAACTTCTACTCATTGATGTTCCTGGGCGGTCCGCCCTGTGCAAATATTCTTTTAATCACTTTAATTTTTGGCAAACATGGTCTTTGGTTCCTATGGCTAAGTCTCTGACAACTCTGTATCTAAGTCATAATATGGTCGTATGTTTAGAAAATTATATACTGTGTAACCACCATAGAGTTGAAGTAAATATACTGACTACCTCCTATAGCCTCCTGCAGTCGATATCGACTTTACTGCACAACCGCTACACGCTACTATCCGCATGCTACATTAAAGGCCGAGATTATTAAAAAAAGGAAAAAATAAAATAAAGACAGACTGGTATTAATAAATGTAAAGTCGGCCAAAGGCTTGCGTAGTAATATCAATACTTTTTCTCAGATTTCTTCCAAATATAGCCGCTTCTCTACAATTAGATCATGTTCTCAGTTGCGTCCACGACTGGAACGTTTGGAAGCCCTGTATTTTTTTATATGTTCCCGTTTCGTGTCAAAACACAACGGATGGGTTCTTGGCGGGACGGATTACACGATGTTTGTTTTGGATTGTTGTGTAAATTGTTTCTAGTGGACTTAATAATGTGAAATTGGTGTAGTTTGATGTTATTAAATGGTCATGTCCATGAACAATGAGTGGGATAACTAAAATAAACTGTCGTGGTACGGCTGTAGTGAGATTTACTTAGCGGGCTGGTGGTTGTCCGCCTTGCTGCTTCGTTCATGATTGAACCAGTGGATTCGTGATAGATTCAATGAAATGAATACACCATAATTTCGTTGATATACAGGAAAAAGCGCGAGAAATTTCTTAATTTAATACTTAATGCTGGCGCGTTACGTATTTAACGTAACGCGTGAAAGCCATATAAAAAGAAAAAAAAACACTTCGGCTGATAGTGATTTTCTCAGGTGATTTTACGCTCTTTGTAGAATGTTTGAAAGAAAGATGTATGCTGCTGAGAGAGTAAGATTATTGTCAACATTCCGTCAGCCAGCGTAATACATTTGTCAATGTCACTTGTCACTGCAAATTGCCGTTGTTGACTTGCGACTAATAGCGTCTGTAAACTAATGATACAAATGACTTTTTGATTTTAAAAGTTAAATGTATTCTGGAGTAGATATTTCCCCAAAATATCGAACCGTATCATAGCAGTTAATATACATAGATGTTATATAAAGTTTTTCCTATTTCTCTTCCGCTGTGTATCTGAGGCGTTTGAGAGCATATACAAATTTACCATGTTCTAATATTTGGTTTCCTAACATTGGTTGAGTAACACAAACGTTTGATTGAGTTATCTTTAACAGCCACAGGACCTGGATACGCTGCTAGCAGACAGAAAAAAGCTAATGCAAAAAAAAATTACTAAAAATCTGCTGATCTATAAGCTAGCTAACTTTAGTAACTATTGCCGGTTTGACCTACTAAAATTAGAGTCAAAACGATTAGATCACAGACACGTAACCGCCAAACTATTAACAGCAGCCAACACACTCGTCATTTGTCACTACAAATTGCTGTTGTTGACCTACCATTCAACAAAGCGTTCGTTATTGTGTACAGGGGCTTACATTACGCTTCATCCAACTATAACACAAACCTATTAGTGGCGACTGTTGGCTAAGCCTATTCAATTTAAATTATTGTGTAATATTAAGAATTGAGTTACACTTTAGAACTTTGCATTACCTGTCGATAGATTTATGCACCGAATTGATCAGAGAGAGACATTGAACCTCAAACCGTATATACCAATCAGCACACTGACCATTTGTCACTTCAAATTGCCGTTGTTGACCAAACATTCGGCAAAACGTTCCCCATTGTGTCCCAGGGCTTACATTATGCCTCACCCAACTATATCACAAACCCATTAGCACCCACTACTTGCTAAGACTATTTAATTTAAATTAATGTTTTCATTTATCTATATTGACCTACAGAGTAACTGACTTGTGTTGAAGTAATAGTTATATTTTTGAGTTGGTGATAATTATCTAAACCTTGTTAAAATTTAATCTCGATGTCTCTGTTGATGGATTTACGTTCCTATTAGATCATAGAGATATATTGCTCCGCCAAATTGTTAAATGCAACCACTACACTGACTGTTTGTCACCAAAAATTGCCGTTGTTGTCCTAGCGTTCGGCAAAGTGTTCCCCATTGTGTCCCAGGGCTTACCATTACGACTTGCCCAATTATATCATAAATGTGTTGGTTACTGTTTCTGCGCGCACTGTTTGTTAAGTCTATTTAAGTTATATTAATATGTCAGCTATTATCTATTATGGCCTACGGAATTACTGACTTGTAACGACGTAGTAGTTAGGTATAAAATCTAACAGCAAAGTTTATAAACTTTGTTGTGTTTTAGCTATAACAGAGAAGAAAGAGAAATTCATTGCAAAAGTTGGTTGTTCAAAACAATAGTCACGAATTTTGAAATACCGCCGTTTCGTTTTAATTAGAGACTGATTGTGGGCGAACTATTTGGTCAATGATGCATGTAAATTGCCAAATTAACACAATTACGGTCGAAACACCCCAATTTAATTTAACGGTAAATATTTAAATAACGAGCCCGTCAGATGAATATCGGGAAAGCTTAACAATATTGTAGAAACGGTTTTTGTTTCCATAATAATATTTTTGTATAAGGTTATTCAGCTAACAGCCTACATATATGCATTATTTAATCTATCTTAATTCTTCTTCAAACGTAAGTTTATTTTCATTTTATTGAGAATTCTTATTTTGAATGTTCACGTTTGTAAGGATGTGAAAATGTTTGTTACTCTTTTTTTCACGTTTAATGGGATACATGAATGTTTTGGGGTCCAATTTAAAATTTTGTATTTCAAATAAATCCGCACTGGGAAATTGTTGGCTGGCTTTTTTATGAAATTTTACAATTTATAGCTGACAAAATCAGAATTCATTATCCTATAAATTACGTAGATAAAGTTGCAGGAAAAGGCCAGTCTTTTCTAATATAAGTTACATAACGTGAACAAAAAAAAACATTTTATGATACATTTTAAACACATAAAAATACATTTTATGTTCGAAAATAAAACAAAGACAACACCGTATAACCCCGAATTAATATTTCCATTTCGAACGATGTAAAAGACAATTAATTCATAAATTAAAAACGCCCGTTACTTCGCAATGGCTACCCGACTCATTTTCCCTTGTCCAGAAAATAAAATATGGCCAATTACGTTTTAATCACAACGACAAGGTAGGCATAATGAAAATCGCCGTGAAAAATTCATCACAATTCTCCCCAACGAATAAGCACCTAACTTTTTCGAAGTAATTTTACCGAATAAATTAATGGTAACCATTTGGATAGGTATTAAATTTGAGTAGTAAGTAGTACTTATAAGGTATTCCCAACAGTTTGTTTAGAATGAAAGTTAGATTATTTAATAAAAGTTTTAGGTAGATAACAACCTTACTCGGAGAGAGGTAGTATTCAGATAAATGTGTAACATTGAGCAGCAGATTTTTTATAATTTGTATCTTCTTTGGAGTACGGGTCTCCTGTCCTTTGGAGGGCTTGCGTGGGGATATAAATCCAACACGTAGAGGCCCTTTGGAACGGTCGTTATGATGTACTTTATTATTATTATTACGTTGTTGTTTATATAATGTGTTAGCTATATACTGCGAGGTAACCAGTGTTTTACTAGTAACTCTGTATAGGTACAACGTGTAAAAGACATACCCGTAATAAATGATACCTCGGGCTATACTTTATCTCTATCGTCTATTAAAATGTCAGTAAAAACAAAAACAAAAAAACAGCATATACATACAAAAGTGAACAAATTGCCCGATTGTATGGGAATGTCGAGTTGTTATTTTAATTTCATTATGCTATATTACAGTAAAATTTCAGTAGATTAATTTGTTGAATTACAAAATGATAATGTTTTGATTAAATAAGCCATGTTGTTACAAGTTGTATATATGTTGTTTATCAATAGCAGAAAAGTTAAAGATCTAAACAACAAGTAATAAATTAGAGGTTTAACAACTGTTTGTTCGTTTGTTTTGCGTCTGGAGTCCCGTCAGCAAAGATCTCGATAACAGTGACTGACAAACACCAAATCAGTTCCCGGAAACTTTCCGTAATTACTTACGAGGAATGAAGGGTGTTTGGAAAAGGGTCTAAGAAGATTATAAGGGTATTTTAAGCATTCAAGATGCAGAAATAAAGGACTTTTATTTGTTGGTTTAGTTCTAGTAGGCGATTCTCAACGTCAAGCATGTTTACTTGATTGTATGTATGTATGCATGTTGTATGAATTTATTATGAATTTTAGTGACGTTGAGTTAGTATCCCATAACATAAATCTTGAACTTAGTTGGAATCTTGTGTACTCTATGCAGTAAATAAAAGATTTCTGATTCTTTTGACGAGCTCCGTGGCGCAGCGGGCAACACGCCTGCCTGCGACACGGAGGTCCCGGGTTCGATACCCGGTCAGGTCAAGATGGGTAATGATCTTTTTCAGATTGACCTGGGTCTTGGATGTTTATGTATATATGTATCTATTATAAAATATAGTATTGTTGAGTTAGTATCCCATAACACAAGTCTCGAACTTACTTTGGGGCTAGCTCAATCTGTGTGATTTGTCCGTATATATTTATTTATTATTTATTTTTATTTTATTATTCAAAGTGTGTGATTTGTAAACTTTAAAGAATGGCTGAGTAGCGCTGTGTATATCAACTGTGCCAGAATAAATATAGCAAATGAATAAAGTAGCTCAAAATTTTTCTGGTTTTACAGCGCCAAAACGATCTCAAAAACTCGTTTCACATTTACTTTTATTGCCGCTTGTTGAAAAATTGAAGCACATTCGTGGCAACACTGCTTCAATAGTTTATAGAGGTAAAATGTAGCGTGAATTACGGTGAATTCTTGGAACAACAGTAGAGCGCAACACCATAACATCTTCTACGTTGAAACAGGATTTATTTGAGAATAGACCATTTTCATATTAATGCGGATAAAATATGTGTTTTAGATCATAGCCCTCCTAAAACAAATCAAGAAGTGGAAGGGTCTAAGAGCGAAAATTTTAAATGATACGATTCTAGCCTGACTTGCCTCTTAGTTTGTCGAATCAAAATAATTTTAACTTATGAATAAACAACCAACCATTATGTAGTATCATCATCATCATCATCATTAGCCTATACTCGTCCACTGCTGGACATAGGTCTCTCCAATGGCACGCCATCAAGGTCTATCTTCGGCTGCTCGCATCCAGCTCCTGCCAGCCATCTTGCGTAAAGCATCACTTCACCGTGCCTGAGGACGTCCTACACTACGTTTGCCGAGACGCGGTCTCCACTCAAGAACTCGTTTGCCCCAACGGTTATCGGTTCTGCGGCTAATATGGCCAGCCCACTGCCACTTCAGCTTGCTAATCCGGTGGGCGATGTCGATGGCCTTGGTTCTCTGCCGGATTACCTCATTTCTGATCTCAAATATGGAGCATTATGATTTTTCATTATGTAGTACGTACAAAAATGTTTCAATTGTTTTTTTACTTAGCTAAATACGAACATACATCAAATTATGTTGGGATAAATTAATTTTATATTTAAGCAATTTCTTTGTTCCTTTGCGTGGAGTTTCATCCATCGTGGTCGCAGCCAGCATGAGGTTCGCTCTAAAATCTCGCAGCGACCGCGATAAATGTAACTAATAAATTACATAAATATATACGTACAAACCACACAGATTAAGAGAGCCCCAAAGTAAGTTCGAGACTTGTTTTATGGGATACTAACTCAACGATACTATATTTTATTACAAATACATAATATATAGATAAACATCCAAGACCCAGGTCTCCTCCATTGAAACGTCAGCAGAAATAAATAAACAACTGGTTTGTAATAAACATAGTTACATAACAATTGCGGGTTGGTTAGCCCTAATGGCAAGGCATTACCAAACGTGGAAACACTGATAGATTTGCAAAATGATAGATTGGATGATAATATTGCGAGACTCATTAAACTCTTGCTGTAACTACGATGAATGTAATTCCATTAAAAAAAAAAATATATATATATATAGGGACATATCACACAAATTGAGCTAGCCCCACAGTAAGTTGTGAACTTGTGTCGCAGGATACTAACTCAACGATGCTATATTTTATAATATATACTTATATAGATAAACATCCAAGACCCAGGTCAATATGAAAAAGATCTTTTTCCATCTTGACCTGACCGGGGATCGAACCCGGGACCCCCGTGTCGCAGGCTAGCGTGTTGACCGCTGCGCCACGGAGCTTGACATTGGAACGTTAGCGGAAATAAATAAATAAAAGGATCATACTAAATCCTGTTTATATACACTGTTACATAACAATTGCGGATTGTTTAGCCCCAATGGCAAGGCATAACCAAACGAGGAAGCATTGGCCGGCCTACAGAATAGCAAGGCGATCGGTAGCACGGATCGATATAATTAAACAGGCGAGATGTTGCCAACTTGGCCAGACTGCCCGTGACCGACTGCTCTACATACATAATCGTAATAGCACTGGCTATGGCTTCTTTCTCCTAGTTTCTCATCTAAACCTTATTGCATGGTGACAGTGATTTATAATACAACACATATATCAGATTGAGGCATATTTGGAATAAATAAAAGAAAAGGCTGGATTGTGTCATATAAAGAGGTCAATAGAATGGCTGAGAACCGAGAGACATGGAGAGTACTCCACCGACAAAAACACAGTTCTTAAATAACAGATTGTTAGACAAGTATCACACTTTTGTTATTGCCTTTCACTAAACCAATTGTTCCACAGGCGTAGGGGGAGGGTTTGGGGCTGAAAAGCAATAATATCAAAATTAATACTCGTTATAATAAAATAAGGAGAGACGAGCCAAACAACTTACCTATTGCTACACTAAATATGTCTTTTGAATCCGCCCTCTCCCAAAAGTCGTCGATTATTCGATAGCATTCAGATGGCTTGGCTTTCATGAATATTACAGTTATTTGCACTTTTAGTTTTTTTATTTTCTGATACTAAAACCTGGCTACTGACTGTTGGTTCAATGCATCGGCTGCAGTTTCTGGCTCGATGATTTCATTTCATTTACCTATTTATTCATAAACAATGTACATTGTGTCAGAAATATAACTAAGGGCTTCAATCTATATCTATACATATAATAAAACAGTAAAAATATTTTGTCTGTACGTTTAGTATTTTTGACTGAAATGGAAAGAGGGACACTTAAAAAGTATAGTAGAAAGCAAACATTTTTTTTTAATTTCTTGTCTGTTTGTCTGTATGTATCATCACGATTATCTCCGGAATATATTCTCCGTATTGGACGGATTCGAATGAAACTTTTTTTGCTATATAACTATTAAGCCTGGGCAACTGGCTGGTTAACTGGGTCAACAAATTATTTTGGAAAATGGAACACTTGATGCAGCACCATAATGGTCCAGCTGAAATATAAGAAATATAAAAGTGGAGCGTTAGCAAAAGTTGTTAAGCCTGATGAACATTTTTGTTGAGGTATAAAAAGTCTAAGATTTGAACACCTCATGCAGAACCATAATGGTTCAGGTAAACTATAGGAAATATAAAATTTACGCTGTAGCAAAAGTGTTCAGCCTGATTAGTATTTTTTTGTTGAGGTATAAAAATTGGAAGATTTAGAACATGTGATCTTCCAGCTAAAAGTGCACTAGGGCAGACGAGATTAACTCCTTATTAAAAAATAATTCGTTTCAGAGCATAACAAACCCGGAAAATTCTTGGTTATGTGAACGCGGCATAACCAAAAAACTAACCCAAAGGATAGTTCCAACATAATATATAAAGTTTTTTTTGCATAATACGTTGATATTTATTAAGTATACACTGCTACAAGTATTTTCTTATGTATCGACATTCGTTCGTATTAAGGTACAAGTTGTTACCCGCGGCTTCGCCCGCGTAATATATAGCCTATGTCCTTCTCGGTACCCTTACCTATGTGTATGCAAAATTTAATGATGATCGGTTCAGTAGATACGGCGTGAAAGCGTAACGAACAAACAAATAAATAAACAAACAAACTCACTTTCGCATTTATTATATTAGTTGGGATATTAATACGCCGAAATCATAAAGGTTACGCGAACGAAGTCGCGGGCATCAGCTAGTTTAAGAATAAAAATAAAATGCGATGAACATAAAAGTACCTTAGCTATTAAACGCCAGAATACATAAAAGAAGGCGTTAAATGTCAAATTAATAAAATTTCAGAAAAAAAATATGTATATCTAGCGGTCACATAAATGTTTGAAAATTCGTCAACAGTGTAGCGACATTTTTCCAAAAGCAGTTCACGCAATTTATGAGAGATATTGACCAAAAACAGACAAGACCGAAAGAAGATAAGGCCAAGCTTTATTAGATCATTAAACGTGTGATTTCAAAGGCACACTACTACCGTACCAGATAATGGAACTCACTTTACTATCTTGAACAAACATAATCAGACGTAAGTGTAAGATGTAAGTGTATTATAATATTTTATTTGCCTCAATCGAGAAAGTTATGCTTGTTTTACCCCTATTTGTCAACTTAATGAAAACAATTCTCACCCATTACACACACACATTTCACACCCATTAACTCGTTCGGAATTGATGAAAATACAGTTGATTGCATGTTTAATCGTCCAAGCTTCGATAATAACTTAAATGTCGGTGTTTGTTCCGAAACGCTATTGTTTCTCGATATTTCAAACAACCAAAATTAAAAAGTAAATGACAGAATTGACGTTGAAAAAGCGATGCTTTATGCATAATTCAGAGATTTTAGTGGGAAGTCAAGGGGTACAATGGTTGCTTTTGATGATTTTGCATATTTATTTTAGTGGATTTTATAATATGAAATTGTTGTAATTTGGTGTTATAAATGCTCGTGCTCATGAACAATGTGTGAAATAGTTAAAGTGGACTGTCATATGAACTCTTATATCTGTCACCAGAAGCTCGCATAAAGCTAACAAAGGACCTATGCCATCTTTGATAGCTACTTGTTAACTGTTTACCGTACAACACCAATACTTTGAATCTCTTTTAACTTGACATTGACAGAATCACCAAAACGTCGGTGGAATACTTTAAATTAAAAAATAGAATCGAATAGAATCCATAAATTATGTTTTTTTTTCTCACCCTAATCCAAGAATGCGTGCAAACGATACCTGTTTTTCCTTCCTGGAAAGAATCGAAGAAGTTAACAAAGTAGAAACCAGTCGTACATGTATGGCTGAAAGTTTTAGTTCTGAACCCCACGGTAACCAACTTTGTACCAATATAAATTTCTTGCACTTTTGCATCAATTCGATACGTGCCTAATGGGCACGTATCGAATTGATGCAAATGATGAGCGATGAAAAATATTATGCATAGTTATTGTATAATCAGAGTTATAAAACCGTCGAGTTGAAGAGAATACTATAAGTTACGAATGACACTATTTCCCGATAGAGGAAACCTAGGTAATAAAATAGAAGTTAACCTGAGCATTTCTTAAAATATATAGCAAACTGCTATCTCTGTGCTCTATATATCACGAGTGCGGGCACGTAATGCATACTAATATCGCTCTTGGACCTCGTTATCTTCGGCATTCGGAGCCAGTTCTAAAGGGATTTTCATTACGTTACAAACTACGCTAAACGCTTCTTAAATAGATGTCAATACAGGACTGTAAATGAAGATTGATGCGAAGAACGTTTTTATTTAGCATAAAAATAATTCACATAAATATTGTTTGGTATAATAAAATCGACGAGCTCCGTAGCGCAGCGGTCAACACGCCTGCCTGTGACACGGAGGTCCCGGGTTCGATCCCCGCTCTGGTCAATATGGAAAATGATCTTTTTCAGATTGACCTGGGTCTTGGATGTTTATCTATATATGTATCTATTATAAAATATAGTATCGTTGAGTTAGTATCCCATAACACAAGTCTCGAACTTACTTTGGGGCTAACTCAATCTGTGTGATTTGTCAAAAAAAATCATACAAATAATTATAAAAGTACTAACGTAACGTCTGCGCTGGCGACCGTGATTGTTAACTCACACATTAACGTCTGCTAGGATGTAAAGGTTCGTTTGTAGAATCAATACCCATTAGTCTGTCTGTATGAAGATCACCTATCATACATATAAAAAATCCTTGGGATATGTTTCATGGATATATGTAAAAAAATACGGGCTTCTACAAAAATTTGATCAGCAAGACAATTTTAGGCGAATCAAATGTTTTTTTTTTTTCTATTATTTCGCTATATTTCTCAAAAGAAGAGTTGTTCAGTGTGATTCAGTGTAGCACAATTTAATATTGCAACTATTAAAATCAATCATTCTGGAAAAAAAATGCACAAAAATATTGCTATACTTTTTACAATATTTTTGTCTGACAACGATTTATTACTGAAGGGAAAAATACACAACCCTTGTAGAATGGTAAGTATCTGCTGATTCCGAATCACTGACTATTATTATATTAATCTTGATATTAGAATCCCCAATCAAATACAGAATTGCACGAAAAAAGGTAAAAAACGAAAAAGGAAACTAGACTTCCCACAAAAATTCGCCCATCTAATAGGTGATTTTGTAATATCCATTTTTTTCGATTTTCAACTTTTTTGCTATTATGTAACTCGTATTATATTGAGGATTCTTATTCCAAGATTAAGTAGTCAGGGGGTTCAAAGTCAGCCTGTATAAGATAAAGTTCAGGGCTATATTTACACATTGCTTTGGCTATGATCAGGTACGATTTTGCATTTCCTCTTAAACTTCTACCAATAACTAAACGAGACTAAATCGTCTTGTGACCCTAGGCCGTTAGTACTATTATTATTTCTGTGCCTAGGCTTCGTCTACCCATAAAGGATAAAGACATTTTATATAATTTCTCTTGGCAGAATATCAAACTAAGTGCCAAAATTGACATTGCTTGATCTTCACAAAAAAAGTCTGCATTGGTACTTACAAGGTCAGCACCCCTCATTCACATGTAAATAACAGTGAGCCATCGTTTTCACCCCATCGGGTTTAATGCACCCATAAAGAATCAAGATAAGAGTTTGCGGCGGTACCTAACCTTCTCGGTACAAATGGTACGACCCAATCGGCCTTACTTTGTTTGTTACCTTAGAGTTTGCAAATATAGCTAGTAAGTTTCCTTTTACCTTTGTCCTAAATGTGATTGGTAAAGGTAATGCTACTCAATCTTCTAACATATAATTATGATAACTAAACTTATAAATCCTAAATTCTTATTTCTACGAATTTGTCTTTTCTTTTAGACACGGTGGATACATTAATAGCAGATTTTCTTTAATCATTTTAATATAAGGTACTTACTCGGTTTAATATAAACGTGTCGGAACAAAAAAATAAGTGTAATCACATAGAACTATCGCCTCTACTGACGACGTGTAAGTAATTCGAAAAGTAATTGCATGATATCAATTGAGCGTCCAATTACAATATAATTAACATGGTTAAAAATATGAGAAAACATTAAATTTACTCCTACGGGTGTTTGCCGATAGAATATCGTGAATCTAAAATTCGTTCTTTGAGTGCATTTAGAAATGAACACAGGAGAGCGGATCAATATTATCGTGTGAATACCCGAACGTGTGTAGTTATGTATAGAAGAGTAATAACTATTAGATTAATAGAGTTTGAATTGAATTTGAATTGAATTAGTGATATTCTATGTTAGTAGCATCACCATCATCAAATTTAAGAGCTAGGCTCTTGTCGGTGGAGCTTCTTCCATTCCTTTCTTTCTTCCGCCAGTTGTTTCACTTCTCTGTAAGTAGCATAGAGCGCGAATTTTAACTATTGACCGACATTGAAATAATTGAAATTTCAGAATTAGAATCTGATTTCGAGATTTCAAACTAATTTTTTATAACTTTTACCTTTATTTGGAATAGAAAATTGCAAGAAAAAAAGCGTATCATTATCCCTAATTGAATATACCTATACATATATATATAGCGCAAACACAAGAAGGAAATGTAAAAATGAAAATAAAGAGATTTTGCATGGAAATTCACACAGCTAATTGGTGAATTTGTTTGGAAAAGGGGGGCGTTTATTATTCTCTTTTCATACCTTTATTTGCATTCTGTATTCTTTAGGGATTCTGATACCGAGATTTCTTTATAGCTCATAGGTTCAAAATCACGCTGAAAAGGACTTTAATCTATTCTTTCGTCCCGGGCCCAATTAAAATAACTTTTTATGCCTGTAAAGTAATATAATTTCAACTTTACAATAACAATGGTATCAGAAAATCAAGTAATCGTAGAAAATGAAAGTTCATCGTACACGGGTGGCGTGCTGGCCGCCGTTTTAATGCCAGCATGATGTAATCCATCGATCCGCCGGTTTACAGTTGCGACTCTTATTTGCTTAACCTGGCTTTAGAGCGGGATTCATGGCGGCGTGCTAACTTATTGTACTTTATGTATGCGCTTCCGCATGTAAAGCAACCCCGGGCGCAGTCCCCACTTGGATGGGTGACCGCAAGTGGCATAAACATATCTCAAGCTCCTCCGTGCTTAGGAGGGCACGTTAATCCGTTGGTCCCGGCTGTTATTGTTGATGGCAGTCGTTAAGCTATGACAGATGCCTTTAGGCAGCTTGATAAATCTGACACCAGTATTGGGCACTTACACCCACGAAAAACAAATATGTACATTCTAAGAAAATGTTACTAAACAGTTTCTTTAGCCGGAGTTAAAGTTAAACATCACAATAAACAATAATCCACGCAATTGACTAAGTAGTACTTTGACAGATATATTTGGGATCACTAATATAGTACGTAACTATAAAAAAAGGGTTTTTTTCAATTTCTTACAATTATTTTTGAGTTATCTAAGTAAGTACAGCGATTACTGTGAGATGTACTTAGTTCCAATTTTTGTTAAAACCACAGACATTACTTTTAGGGTTTTGTATATATTTAAATTTGACTAGCTCCGTGGCGCAGCGGTCAACACCGGTCTGCGAAACGGATGGTCTCGGGTTTGATCCCCGGTCAAGTCAAGATAAAAAATGATCTTTTTCAAATTGACCTGGGTCTTGGATGTTTATCTATAAATGTATTTGTAATAAAATATAGTATCATTGAGTTAGTATCCCATGACACAATCTCGAACTTATTTTAGGGCTAGCTCAATCTGTGTGATTTGTCCGTATATATTTATATTTATTAATGGCACGGAACCCCATTTAAATGCCAGCATGATATAATCCATCGATCCGCCAGTTCACAGTTTCGACTCTTATTTGCTTAACCTGGCTTTAGAGCAGGATTCATGGCGGCGTGCTAACTTTATGTACCTAACTTGATTTTTCTGCATTGTAAACAGCCTCTGTTTACAAAGCTGAGATATCGATGCGCGCAGAGCTTTCTATTTAATTGATTGGTTGATTTGTGCTTCTGGCTTTGTTCTTCTGGTTTAGGTTTTATTAGATTAGAGAGTCAACTTATATTTCTAGTAAGTACCTTCCTTTTTGTTAATACGTTCAATTCATAAAATTTATCTAAGTTGAACATATTGGACTAACTTACTCGTTATAACCTTAGGTCTTCTAAGGTTACAAACCTGCCAGTAAGTTAGTAATTAGATAACAATTTTATAAATTTGACTACAAAAGTTCACGTCAATTTGAAGTTACCCAGTACAAAGCAGATAATAACTTACTATTTATGAAATGGGTCTATAAATATTTACCAGACTGTCTGTATAACTCTACATCTATTCTTAAAATACTTATCCATATACATATTAATAAGCCTAGTATATTACGAGTAACACTTTTCAGTCTTTTTAAGTATGGAAGCTACAAATCCATAAACACAAAAGTAAAGGCGTGGTGAGGAAAGTCGTTTGGCCTAATTGACTTGTTAAAACTTGACGTTCGTTTCCCTCGAGGTTGTGTAGTCATAAGTAAATGGAAAGCCTACTCATCCGGCGACACGGCTGCTCAAAGTGCGCCCAAGTAAATTATTCAGCGCACCTGTTGTCACACGTTCCTTAGGGAACCCGTCTCTCGACGTCCTCTTTTTCGTATGTAGATTTCACCGGGCTACGTTTTTTCTTTAGAAAATATGCTTTCAAATATCCTATTCAATACGGGCCAAGTTTATGCTAAACAATACTAAGCCAACCTTATCTTCTGTCAAATAAGGTGCACGTTTCATAGAATATGTTTATTTATATGAAATTGCAAACCAGTTTCTCGTACAGGCAAATCTGTAAATAGAGCGGGGTTTTCTTGTTTTTGTGCTTTTTATATCTTCCAATTCAAGTTATTTTTCCATATACATATGTTTGACAAGAGTACTCTAATATTAGAAAAAACTTACTTAGTTTGAGTATTCCATACGTCTCTTAAAAATATTTCTTTTTGGGAACCCTCTTTTTTAACGTCAATCTATTTAATTTTTTACTATCTATGGATTATTATTGAAACCATCGTAATACATACTATATATTACAAAATATATTTTTTCCTAATCTAAAAGGTATATCTGGTAGAAATATTTCTTCACGTAACCAAAAAAATATGAAATTTAAATAGCCAAAGGATATTCACGTCTGGAACAGACAGTTCAAAGAACCTGTTAAGAAGTTCTTTGACTAGAGTTGAAGTTAAACATAACAATAAACAATATCCACTACATGTCCATGCAACTGAATTAAGTAGTACTTTGACAAATATATTTAATATCACTAATATTAACTTAATATTAATTACTTATTAACTATCAAATAAAAAGGGAAAAAATTAAATTCGTTGCAATTAATTTGGAGTAACTTAGGTAACTCACACTGTGTACACTGCGAGATGTACTTAGATACAATTTTTGTTAAAATCATAGCTTTTTTTAATAGACTCTACATAAACATTTATTTTTAAAAAAACGAGTAAAACCATTAAATTGAAAATGTTATTGTTTGCTATTGTTGCATTTTTTTTAATTATATTTTTATTTCCCATATAATTTTAAGGGGGTAAATAGAAAAGGGATGCCCTCTTTTCATCCTCTTTATGGTGGAAGTCCCAAATAAAACTGCCTATCCTATTTTTATTTTTTTATTAATTATAGAATTAGGCATTTGTCTCCCATCTTTTTTCATCATTTTCATTTGAGGATCCCTGTAGGTCATCATCAATAAACGTAAACTTAAATAAGAAAAGAGAAACAAAATGTATAATTCACCGCTAACGCCTTACAACTGGCGTAGCTCCTTATCCTGATGAATACAAATGAGCATCATGTAGGGTTACCATCACATCATTCACTTTCCTTTGTCGTCTGTTTGACTAACCACTGCATATTCAATGTTTTTGTTATGAGAAACGAACAATATATATCTGTCACTAATAAGAAAAATCAATCCCAACTAATATTATAAATGCGAAAGTGAGTTTGTTTGTTTGTTTATTTGTTTGTTTGTTACGCTTTCACGCCGTATTTACTGCACCGATTGTCATGAAATTTTGCATACACATAGGTTAGGGTACCGAGAAGAACATAGGCTATATATTACGCGGGCGAAGCCGCGGGTAACAGCTAGTCATACAATAAATGAGGACTAATAATGTGAAGATTTTTGACGAAGCCTGTTGCGGATTATTTTTCTGTAAAAACGTAGTCGAAACATGTTGTGGATATTAACCAATGTTTAATTCTCAATTTGAATAAATAAAATGGGGACTTATGTATAGGCGTCCGACCCACGTTCAGGTTTGCTATCCCAACTAATATTATAAAAGCGAAAGTGAGTTTGTTTGTTTGTTTGTTACACTTTCACGCCGTATCTACTGAACCGATCATCATGAAATTTTGCATACACATAGGTAAGGATACCGAGAAGGACATAGGCTATATATTACGCGAGCGAAGCCGCGAGTAACAGCTAGTATTCCATAATTCTTTTGTTTGTTTCGGAACGCTTTAGAGACTTTCCAATCTTGTAAAATTTGAGCGTACAGCCAGGTATTTCTACCATTATATTAATTTTTATTGCCAAGACGTAGTTCTAGCCTAGTACATCGGTAAAAGAAAAAGAGTACTATGTTTCCCAAAGATCCTGGTAACCCTATTCAGGTGGCAGCGCATTCCCGCAAACCGCTCCTCCCCCCACCGATATCACCGTCCTTGGCACACATCGCGGGGTTTGATTTAAGATATGACGACTAAACACACATTTGCATAAACAAACGCAAAGTGCCTGGGGAAAAGTCAAGGAAAATCAGTGAAAAATTAAATGGCGTTATTTTGAATTATGCACTTGATAATGATTATTCGATTAATATGTAGTTAAATCTCCTCTCTATTAAGCGTCGCCTGGAAGCGCATGTCTCCGTGCAAAAGGAAAAGGGAATTGTGACAATATTTGATAATTTTGGAGTAAAATTAATCATTTAATCAATTAATCTCATTATAATCTACGTACGTTCCTATACAGCTTGGTTAAAATACCAATGGTTTGAGAATTACAAGCCTTTTCAAATTTGTATGGAAATCTTGAGAGGCGTATAATTCTCAAACATTTGATAATTTAACAAAACTGTATAGGAACGTACGTAGATTATAATGGGATTAATTGATTGGATGCTTAATTTTGCCCTAAAATTATCAAATATTGCCACAATTCCCTTTTTCCGTTTGTATGGAGACATGCGCTTCCAGGCAACTCTTAAGTATCCGCAATTCATATTCATCGTTTATTGTTTTCGCTATGCTTATACTTTTTATATACTTACCTATATTTGTTACGTCTACATAACTGGAAGTTGAATTGAGTTCAATTATGCATTACTTACTGTCGCGGGCAAATAAACCTGTCCCCTCTACAATCAGGTTTATCTGCCCTCAACTACACATATTATGGACTAACACTCCGCTCCTGCTTCGCTCGTAATACATAGGTACATAGCTTACGGCACTCAGGGATAACAAACGTAAGGGTGAAAGAATATTTGAAATCGGACCATCTGAGATTATGGCGTTCAATCTAACAAACTAACAAACAAACTCTTCAGCTTTATAATATTAGTATAGATTGATTTAAAAGGTATCTTTATATTGACAAGCTCCGTGGCGCAGCGGTTAACACGCCTGCCTGCGACACGGGGGTCCCGAGTTCGATCCCTGGTCAGGTCATGATGTAAAACGATTTTTTTCTGATTGACCTGGATCTTGGATGTTCATCTATATAAGTATATATAATAAAATATAGTTTCGTTGAGTAAGTACCCTGCGACACAAGTTCACAATTTACTGTCGGGCTAGCTCAATTTGTGTGATATGTCCCTATATATTTATTTATTTATTATTATTTTATTTATTAATGAATAAAATAGATTATCCTCGAACCAGAAACATTCAAGATTTATTGATATCCCGGAAACAAGTTTCTTTCCTCTTTTCTAAAGCTACTACGTACCCATACCATAAAGCACACAAGCCCTCAGGGATCTGCCTGACACAGAGCGGTCAGGGTTCGAGTGTGCAGTTGCTTTCGACGGTCTTCGCGGTACCACAATGGTTCTGGCAGTCGTTGAGTTAAGCTATGTCAGATGAAAGGCAGCTTGAAAAATCTGAAACCGTTGTCAGCCAGTAACATGAAAAACAAAACAACCATATTTTTTTAAACGTACGAATGCATGCTTTCACGTGGTCATAACGCCTTCCCGTGTGGGTATCTCTATTTATCGAAATACAAAACAACAAACGTAAAACTGACCGCTTAGACGCTTGTACGCCTGACCGCAAGATCCCTCAAAGCTTACTTTGAAAAATACCCATTATAACTTCCAACATTGCAAGAGAAGCTAGAGGTTTCAGACCTATGCATAATATATGTAGTAATGGACTAGTCTACTATTATTTATGCGAGAATGCCCTCTGGTTAATAATTCAACGAGCTATTATGAGATTGTATATTCTTTAGGAGTCAGATTGAATAATTTTAAACTAAAAATAAACGTTCGTCTAATTATACGGATATCGCAGGCGTCCACAGCTGTTGCAATGTGAATGTATCCTCAAATAGATGATTTAACAAGTTTTTTAAAATAAAAACAAAGACCTAGTCAAGCAAGAAAATAATCTAATGTCACCCAAAATAGTCAAGGATCATAACGATATATGAAAGATAAAAATAAACGGTCTTAGATTAAAAAAACAATTCGTCTCTGCAAACATCATACTCCTTTTAGGGTCGTCGTGTAAAAAAGATCTTCAATATATTTTATTTCTCTCTGGTCTGCAGCAAACCTCAAATCTCGATCACAAATATTTATTTAGTGTAAGTCTCAGCAGAAATACGAACACATGATGAAATGCGTTACGGCCGGCCTTCGCGGTCCGTCCCGCGGATCATATTTCTTTTCTGATGTTAACGATCTCGGAGATGTAAGTTATGTTTTCTCTTCATTTCTACAGTATAAGATTGTTTTGTTTTTTGTGTGTGCAAGTGGCCAACACTTGTGTCAGATTTCTCAAGCGGCATCTTATAGTGATGGGATCAAATTGTAGGGGGTATCATATTTATCTGCCCCCAACTGTACCTTAAAATTCAATTAAAAATTAAGCTCTAAAGACTAAATAATTGTGTTTTCTACTTTATTCAAATCTTGCATCATCATCTCAGCCGCAGGAAATCCACTGCTGGACATAGGCCTCCCCCCCAAGGATATCCAATACAACCGGTTGGAAATCTTGCATAAAAAGCACCTTTATGAGCAAGATTTCTCTTTGCATTTCGAAAAAACTCAACTGCTTGTAAGTAAACCAACTGTGTATAGAAAAATAAAAATTGAATCGTTTCTCAAGACCTAGATAATGTCTCATTTTATGAATAGAAAAAAAGCGCATTAAAATTAAAATGTTAAGGTTAATGTTAGAAGACAATAAAATGCGAAAGGTTAAGGCTGCACGATATGTCAGTAACTGACCGCTGTGCCTTGGTTCCTTCAGAGAAATTGCAGCACATTTCCCGCGGGTTATTGTGTAATTTTGTCCGCAATATGATTCTTTGCTCAGTTTTCTTTCAATTAAATTGAACGAAGTAAACATAGTTTTTCCAATTTCATCAGTAGAAAAGGCGAGTTTCTACACCCTTAAGAGGTGACTCAGCCCATCAACATGAACAACTTATGTTATGGGACCAATGCTAAAAATTCAATATTATTTTTATCTCTTCCATACATTTGGTCCGATAAGCTGGACACTTTTGCATGGGTATGTCATTTCTTTTTTGAGTTCCCAGTATTGGTCCCATATCAAAAGTTGTTCATATTGATGGGCTGAGTCACCCCTTAAAGTTTGTGTACTGATTAAAAAATAAGGGTGTATAATTAAACATTATGTCGCGTTATTTAAAATCTTATTACTATCATCAGTACTTAAATTACATGCACCCACCATAGCCGTTCTGGGTTCGATTCTCGGAGCGGGCAAATGTTGTATTTAACACAGGTATTTGTAAGTGAACATAGGTGTGTTGACGTGAGGCAAGCGGCCTGTTGCAAAAACTGCCAAATCATACAGCATGAGTTTTTAGTATTAACCAACATCTGTCATAAGAGTGGAACCCGACCAGGCATGACTCATCACTATTGAGGATGTAATGCAACCGGGAATAATACCGGATGAGGAAGAGATTTTTTTTTGTATATAGTGCGAACAGCTTATAAAGAGTATATAAGGATTAGTTATTATGCGGAAAGGGGTTGTTGTTGTTGACATAATGGTCATCATTACGGATCTGAAATATCCTTATTACCATATTTTGATCCAAATGTACCTTATCAAGGTTGAGGAATTGTCGAATTTACTGTTTTGACATTGAATACTATTAGAAACTGTAAATTTTAGGCAGGTGTTCGTGATCTAGCCAGCTCTCCATACATTTGTGCAACAACCTCTTTAATGATTTGTGTACGAACGGTTCAGAAATGGAGTCGCTGGCCTCACGTCCCTTGCTTTGAATGCAAATAGCGCTGTCCGTTGTTTGTTGTATCGGAGTGACGGTCTGCGGCCGCAACCCATTTCAGCTAAAAGGCTTCCCCGGCCGAAACTTTTAGAATAACACGCGCCATGGTTCGTTTCTTTCGCCTTTCAGTGTTGAGTGTTTGTTATTACAATAGGTATAGAAAATAATAAAGGCCTTTGTATACAATTTTGGGGGTATTTTCGTTATCACATCGACAGTCCCAAATTTATACGCGTCGATAAGATTTATTTAAGTTTACAACTTCGCTTTTTTATAGATAACTAGCTGTTACCCGCGGCTTCGCCCGCGTGATTTATAGCTTATGTCCTTCTCAGTGCTCTTACCTATGTGTATGTAAAATTTCATGATGATCGGTTCAGTAGATAAGGCGTGAAAGCGTAATAAACAAACCTCAGATTAATATTATTATTCTAAGAAACAAACAAATAAACAAACTCACTTTCGCATTTATAAAATTAGTTGAGATTGAGATAGTTGAGATTGAGATTTGTTTTGTTTAACAACCTAAAAAAAGAACTAACTTAGGCGAGGAAGACGGTAAACACGTAAATTATTGTTGAACTGTATTAAAATAAAAAAATAAATTGAGTCTATGTCAGCCAGACAACGCATTTTTATTAGGTCATGGTCCCAGCGATCCAAAAAATTGCGTATTGTTGTTATTTTGTGTATTAATGTACTGATTTGTGGATCTAGTGACTAAAATCTTGTTAGAAATTGAAAATTCAGTTGCAAAAGGACTATTTGCAGTTTGCATGCAGGTTTGTGTTTTGTCGTGAGAGCCGTGTAGTTCAAGTTCAAAATGGCCGGCAGTTACATTGCAAATGTGCCGAAATTGAAAGGTCGAGAGAACTTTGACGAGTGGGTGTTCGCTGCCGAGAATTTTCTCATTCTCGATGGTGTGGACATAAATAAAGTATGTTCAGCGGAAGAAGCAGCTTCGGTAGAATCTAAAAAAGCCAAAGCTAAGCTCATAATGACCGTGGATTCTTCTTTGTATGTTCATATCAAGAATGAAAAAACAGCTCAAGATATTTGGAACCGCTTAAAGTCGCTGTTTGATGATTCGGGTTTCACGCGCCGAATAAGTTTGCTGCGACAGCTTATTTCCATAAGGCTAGAAGACAGCGAATCCATGACGGCATACGTAACACAGATGGTTGATACTGCGCAAAAGCTGAAAGGAACTGGTTTTGAGATTTCGGATGAATGGGTTGGTTCATTGTTGTTGGCGGGGCTGAGCGAAAAATTTGCACCCATGATTATGGCTATCGAGCATTCGGGGATGACCATAAGCACGGACGCCATTAAAGCTAAATTGCTAGATATGTCCGATGCTGGTAGCAGTCACAGTGCTTTTTTGTCAAAAGGATGGCAGCAGCGAAAAAAGGTTAGCGCTAGCAATCAAACTTCAACAAAAAATGATCTGTCGAAGTCACATATGTCAACAAAGTCACCGAAAACAATTCGTTGCTACAAATGTAAACAACTTGGTCATTTTATGAATAAATGCCCACAGAATAATCAGAATAAGACAGAAAACACATTTAATGTTGTCTTTATGAATCCTGGAAACCAATTTACGGATTCTGATTGGTATATTGATTCAGGGGCAAGTCAGCATATGGTCGTGAACAAGAATTGTTTACAAGATGTCACTTACGATCACACTGTGAAGAATATCATAGTGGCGAATAAACAAACGATACCAGTGCTATGTGAAGGTAACACGAAAATAACAACAGTGGTAGATGACTCTGAATTCCGTATCACAGTCAATAGAGTATTATGTATACCATACTTGACTACCAATTTGCTATCAGTAAGCCAGTTAATCGAAAGTGGAAACACGGTTGATTTTCAACAGAATGTGTGCTACATAAGGAACAGGCAGAATGTACTGGTTGGCAAAGCAGAGTTGGTAAATGGAGTGTATCGGCTAAACATCAAGTCTGATGAGCTGTTAGTAGGTTCGGCTACAGCTGCGACTAGTGAGGTGTGGCACCGAAGATTGGGACTCTTAAATAGTACAGATTTAAATGCTATGAAGAACGGTGTAGTAAACGGAATTGATTTCATAGACAGAGCTGTGATTAACAAGTCCAAATGCATCACATGTTGTGAAGGGAAGCAAGCGAGACTGCCTTTTTCTCACAAGGGTACCAGGTACGAGAATGTACTAGATCTGGTTCACGCTGATGTTTGCGGGCCAATGGAGCAGGATTCGATTGGACTATCACGTTATTTTTTACTCTTTGTCGATGATTATAGCCGGATGGCATTTGTCTATTTTCTCAAGGCCAAGAGTGAAGTCTTTGGATACTTCAAAGAGTTTAAAGCTCTAGTTGAAAGACAGACTGGCAGGAAACTGAAAGTTTTGAGAACAGACAATGGAGGCGAATTTTGTTCTAATGAGATGGAATGTTTTTTGAAGAAAGCTGGTATTGCACATCAGAAAAGTAATAAATTCACGCCGGAGCAAAATGGTTTGTGTAAAAGAATGAACAGAACGGTGGTGGAAAAAGCTCGGTGCTTGCTGTTTGACGCCAAATTAGATAAGAAATTCTGGGCAGAAGCTGTAAACACAGCTGTGTATCTGAGAAACAGAAGTTTGGCATCTGGATTGACACAAACACCTTATGAACTTTGGACAGGCAGAAAGCTAGATGTCAGCCACTTTAGAGTATTTGATAGTACTGCTATGGTTCATGTTCCTAAAGCCAAGACGGCCAAGTGGGACAGAAGAGCAGAAAATAAGGCTTTTGTTTGCTCTCAGTGTCAAATTAAATTATAACGAAGGGTGTAAACTCTGTAAAGCATCATAGTTTTGTTTTACTGCTTACAGCTAGGTGTTTACAATACTGTATTAAAGTAGTTTACTTTTTGATTCGTTATACAAAATTTGGATTATTTTAATAGGTAGGTGTGTTGAACTGTATTAAAATAAAAAAATAAATTGAGTCTATGTCAGCCAGACAACGCATTTTTATTAATTATGACCCCTAAACCATCGAGCTCCTCACTTTTTTGTAATGTATTCTGCAAATATTTTAATTTGGAAAGAAATATGGCGTGCTCATTCAAACCAACGCGAGAAAATTGCTTATTTGTAGTCGCCATTAAAAATACGCCAAGCTCAACCAAAACGAGGCGCAAATGATCTATTGTCGCTGCGACAACACGGCTCTGAGCCACGGCGGCACAATGCCGCGGCATGACATCGCCGGCTCTTAATTACATTATTAGGCTTGAGCCTCTTTAAGAGCGAATTACACGGTTTAACTTTAATCATAAATATGTTTGTTAAAAAGGTTTATAACCATTAAATAATTTCCTACTTTCTCGTAAATAATGGAAAAATCACACAAATTGAACTAGCCCCACAGTAAGTTATGAACTGGTATCTGAAGATACTGACTCAACGATACTACATTCTATAATAGACTTCCTGGGGCGTGCTGATAATGAATAAGTATTTCTTCGATTTGTTTAAAATTATTTGACATCACTTTATTCTTTATTATTGTTCGTAATTTTAATATATTTGACATCGAAGCAGTTCCCAAACAGTGAAAGATATTATTTATCGTTACGACTGCTGTATTTTAATAAAACATGGAAAAATATGTGCTTAATAATTTGTATTCTCAACGTACATCTATTGTAATATTCATCGTCCATCGCGTCCAATTAACATTTATTCTCGACGCGTACTTTGTCATTTAATTAAGTACTACTTGATTTCGATTGCAGCCCGGATTTAATAATCAGTTGCGCGGAAACGTATATGTTGGTTACACTTATACTTACTGTAAATAACCGAGTTGTTGTTATTTTAACTCTTAAATCAATTTTGTGTTAACTTATGGCACTTCAATGAAATACAATATTAAAAAATATTTATGATTATTACTAGCTGTTACGCGCGGCTCCGCCCGCGTCCTATGTTCTTTTCAGTGCCCTAACCTATGTGTATGCAAAATTTCATGATGATCGGTTCAGTAGATACGGCGTGAAAGCGTAACCAACAAACAAATTTTTGTTGGTTACGCTTTCACTTTTTCAGTTGCATTATTTAAGGTTTTTTTTTTCTTTGTATAGATCTATTCTCACTTCATAAATACCAGAGCTACTAATCACTAATTAAGTTATGCTTACTTGGTCCACACTTTAGAATATGTAACTTATTAAGTTGTGGGAGAGGCCTAGTTACCTGTAGGTACAGGTTCCGCAAGGAGCCTATTTCAGGAACTAGTCTCATCACTACTTAATGAGCAAAAAAACTAAAGTACTTGCGCCAAAGTTTTGCTCCTTACTTTGTAATGCTTTTGTGATGAGAAAATAAATAAACTTATTATTATTATTATCATTAAATATACAAACTCACTTTCGCATTTATAATATTAGTTAGGATTATTCAGGTACTGGAGTATTAAATTTAACCTGGGATAATATCAGCTTCATAATTAGCATTCCCAACATCCATCTCTTGTAATATTAATCGATTTGGCGTTTAATTAACACTTGTTCTCGACGCGCACTTTGTCATTACATTAAAATACTACTTTATATCGATTGTAACCCAATTTTATCAGTTGCACGGAAACTGAGCCATTACGCATATTTATACATATAGGTATGTTGACTACAGTACTATAAATAACCGAGATGGTATTTGTACTTTGTACTCAATGTAATGTTAAGTCATAGCAATTCATTTGCAATTTGGTAATATAAACACATATTAAAAGATATTTATGATTATTATTAATAAGGCACCGTAAATAGTATTTAAATAAAACGTGGTAAATATTAGCTTCATAATGAGCTCTCCTTACGTCCGTCCGTTGTAATATTAATCGACCATTGCGTTCAATTAACATTTATTCTCGGCGCGTACTATGTCATTTAATTAAAATTGCAGCCGGATTTAATCAGTTGCGCAGGAACTGAGTCTTTATGCATACTTGTGCCTGCTAACTGTTCTCAATTTCATAATTAATGAAGGCTTGTAGTACTTTATTAAAATTTTAATAACATGGACACATTCTCCAAATACATTTAATACATTTTGTCATAAGCTTGTAGTAGGTATTTAAATAAAACATAAAAAATATGAGCTTAATGACCATTAAGCTCATATTTTTAAATTATTGGATGTTGGGAATGATGAACATCATTCTCAACATCCTTCTCCTGTAACATTAATTGTACTGTACCTAAATCGCGTTTAACTATAATACTTGATATAGATTGCAGTCGCATTTAATCAGTTGCATGGTAACTGAATTATTACGCATAATTAAATCTGTCTATTGTAATGTCAATAACCTAGAAGGTTTTCATCATCATCATCATCAACAGCCTTCTGCATCCCACTGCTGGGTATAGGCCTCTCTTAATGCATACCATCCATTTCCATTTAGAAGGTTTTATGTTAACTTTTTACTCATGTAAATTTAAAGGTCCTTAATTTGACTTACAATAAAAATGACGTATTTCCCAAATATTGAAAGTATTTTATTATCATTTCTTTATGTTAAATGTAGATAAACGCTAACTTAAAAAATAATATTCTAAACATTTAGCTCTAGTAATATTCATCATCCATCGCGTCCAATTGACATTTATTTATGGCATATTTGTACTTTGACGTTATTTGATATCGGATTCGGCCGGATTTAATCAGTTGTGCGGTAATACGGAAAAGCTGTGTTGCTCGAAGGCGGTAATAGAGTCATTACGCATACTGGTAATTGCCTAGTTGGCTGGCCGTACTAAGATTTGTTTTAGCGGACCCTGGGCTCTGAAGCACTACAGCTGGCCAGGATGCTACAGAGAACATGCGAGAAAGAGGTTACGGTACACTACTGTAGAAAAAAATGATAAGTTGGAATATATAACTCTGAACTAAATATCATTTAAAATAAAGTTAAGGTATAAATGGAAGATAATGATTGGCATTAAGTTATTGCCTTTCGTTCAAAATCAATTTAATGTATGTGCAATAAATTAAAGAAAAAAAAATAATATAATCAACAAATTCACTAAATATTGAACGCCATGATTTTGTCACTGTAATAAATATGAGCTTGAGTAATGATTGGTATTCTGAACGTTCGTCTCGTGAAAAAAATCTTGTAATATCCACCGACCATTGCGACAAATTGCCGTGTGGTTTCCGGCAGAGTAGAATAGGACCACTCCAAGTCTTCCCGTGGATGTCGTAGAAGGCGACTTAGGAAAAACACGCTAAGCAAAGCTTATAAACATCAAAGAGACCTCTCCAACCCGTCTGGCCAGCGTGGAGAGTGTAGGCCAAATCCTCTGACTCTTCGGCTAATATATGGCCCTGGCAGTACAGGGAGGGTTATGCTCCTGCAGTGGAGACTAAAAAAAAGACCTGATGATTGCGACAAATTAACAAATTTATACATGTAAGATAAAGTTAAAAGACAAAAAACCTGACTGCTCTTTTCCCGGGCATATTTTAAACTCACAAAGAAGAATCGCTTTATATTTTCAATTTAAACTATAAGCTCGGGTAATTATTTTTTTTATTTTTGTGGAGATTTAATCCGTTCATACAAAAGCTGTAATTCAGCTCTTATATTGACATAAAAATTCTGTAACTGAAAATTAATCACAAGTTTTTGGCGAACTATTTAATGTAACATTAACCTTTTCTTTTAATGTTTCGAATTATTCGTTAAGATGATACGTTTAATTAGTCGTAGTCGTAAAATAGTTGATAACTGGTAGGAAAATGTTATGAACAAATGAACATGCATACATGCATAGAAATATTAAATAGATATGAATTACACAGTTGCGCCCCACAGTAAGTTGTGATGATTAATCTGAAAAATATCGTTTTCCATCATGACCCGACTGGGGATTGAACCTGAGACCCGTCCTATCGTGTGTTAACTACAGCGCTACGGTGGCTGTAAAAAATAAAACTTGAATAATAATATATGATATCGAATCTCACCGAATTTAATCAGTTCCGCGGAAATTGAGCCATTACTCCTGGGTGTTGGCTGCACTAACATAAACAAATTAGTTATTTACAGTAGTGCAAACTAGTTGTTTCCAACGCTTTACTCAATTTCTTACGTAATTTTGAGTTGAAATTACTTACTTTATTTGTTACGCTAATACACTTCATAATGTTTCAAAATCATCAGTATGAAAAGTATTTCATTTCGTTTCAAGAGAAGTTATGAAATTGCGCCAGCTTTCCTATAAAGCCTGCTGATTTTAATAACCAATCGAAGCAATTTAAAAATCACTCAGATATTTCAAATAGCCGATGTGACAAAGACTCAAACTTTAACTTTAGTAAAAAAGTCTTTAATAACACTAGCAATTCCCGTCAGGTGAAACAGATAGATTTTCTCAATTTTCGCAATATTCGTTCAAAGACAATAAAAGTTTGTAGCCGACCGGCGTAGACTTCGTAGCACTTCGTAGCCTGAGCATAAGTAGGTACGAACGAGTTAAACTCGCTTGATATTATGTCATACTAGATGTTACCCGCGGCTTCGCCCGCGTGACATATAGCCTATGTCCTTCTCAGTACCGTAACCTATGTGTATGCAAAATTTCATGATGATTGGTTCAGTAGATAGGGCGTGAAAGCGTAACAAACAAACAAATAAACAAACAAACTCACTTTCGCATTTATAATATTAGTTAGGATTAGGATTAGGATAGGATTTTCGTACTATAGTAACACTCAGCTAACTTGAACAATACTTTCAAATTTGGAGTTTTTATCGAATGGTCGTGGTCGCAAGCGTAACTATTAGTGTATACTTACCTATAAAAATACCTATACAGTGTAGAAACTCGTCCAAAACACAGCTGGAAACTAGTTGAATGAGTATAGAATTCATAGCGTACCTCTCGATAGTATTATTCATAAAATTTTAATGGAATGAAATGATTAAACGATTGGATATTTTTATAAACACGTAAAGTCACGACTAAATACTAAAATGTAGACTGAAAACCGAAAACTAAGTTATTATATTTTCAATGTTAATAAAATAGTAGAAAATTCACAAGGAGGTTATTAAAAAAAAGTTTGACTTCATACCAGGGTTACCCTCGTCATTAACTTCAAGGTTCTATACATATAATTGTAGAAATTTAAATAAAATTATTTTAATACGAATGGAAATTTTAATACGAAGGAAAGAATCTACCGCCTAATATTTTAGGCGGTAGATTTTGCAGTTCTTATAAAATACTAGACAAATGTCAACTTAGTCTACCTGCGACCACGAACACTGTAAAGTACTCGAAACGTTAGGTGTATAAATAATGTAATAAACGCGATAAAAACCGTATTAAAATAATTTTATTTAAATGTGTAACAATCGCGAAAACATAAGAAAACATTATATAATTGTAGAATTCCAGTCAGTTGTTATCCCAAAGATTATTCATACAGTCATACAATTATCTAGATGCAACTAACATTTTCTATTTTATTCTATTTATCAACAAACGTGCCTGACTGAATGGATGCTTCGTCATCTGGCAAGTAAGCGCAAATTAACTGAAACACGATCACGTCCGTGGCGTAATTGCCCTGATACATGATAGGTACGATTAGCGAAGATTATTTTCCCTAGCTTTTCCATGATCAGGTGTCGATTTTTAAAACATTCGAAAGCCAACGTATGCGAACCATCAAACTTCCAAATGTGATACTTTGTTACCTGTATTCTTGAAAGCAAAACCAGTTAACATTATTTCATATGAGAGCGCATTGAAAGTAATTTCATTTTATTATTTTTGTTGTTGATTGATTACATTTATAACATTGTACATGTGAATTTTACACATAATATTCAATTTATTTCATAAAAAAGAAATATTTTGTAACACTTAAATATATTACTAAACCTAAATTTAGTAAAATTCATCATACGACTGCTTTTACTTTCAGCATACACTACATTCATTTTTATTATAACCGTTCAGAAAACTACCGATTTTTTCCGTGTTAACGGAATATTTTTAGACAACATTATAATTATTTTAAATAAATTTAATCGGAAGTCAAGAGTACACACAAACCTGCTTATAATTTTTTTATTGTTATTTTATACTTTAATTTTGTAAATATTTCTCTGAACTTGTTATTATAGTTATTTAATATGATATGCAATAAAGTTATTAACACAGAAATTTGACCGTTTGACTTATATACACCTATGAATATCGTTCAAGTTTTGACGTCATTCCAATGCTTAAAGTCATACAAATGGTTTATAAATTGCGTTTCTGGGGTACGGTTTTCGAAATTTCACCGTTCGCAAACGAGCGGTTTTACGATACAAAAATCGTTCGAAGTCGAGTGGTCACACATTCAAAAATAGTACCCCTGGCCGTTCCCAATTACGTCCTTTTGTGGTGTTCACAACGCGACCCACGTACGAACCCCGTTTCCCGAGATTCTGAACCTCAGATATTAGAAGTCTTGAAGCTGACAAATTACCTGACATAAGAATGTGATAAATGGAACTGCTGAATGATATGTTGGAAAATCCATCATGCCGCAGAAATAACTATTGCGAATATAGAGCACAAAATATTCTCAAAATAGCTGAAGGATTAAATAATAGGGAGTATGCACGTATTTTTAGGGTTCCGTAGTAAACTAGGAACCCTTATAGTTTCGCCATGTCTGTCTGTCTGTCTGTCTGTCTGTCTGTCTGTCCGTCCGCGGTTTTACTCAGAGACCATAAGTACTAGAAAGCTGTAATTTGGTATGAGTATGTATATTAATCATGGCAAAAAAGTCGTAGAAAAAAATCTTGAAAAAAAATTTTTTTTTGGGTAGCTCCCATACAAGTAAAGTGCCCGAGTCATTTTTTTTTCTCTACTTACCCATCTTGTGGGGTATTGTTAAAAAGGTCTTTGAAAAATATTGTGAGGTTGAGAACACCATTTTTCGATTTAGGGATCCGTTTCCGAAATATTTGGTTTTAAAGTGCAAATTTTTGTTAGAGGTACGTGTCCCCCCCCTCTATCTCCTAAATGGTTATATATAGATACGTGAAAAAAATTACAGCAGTAGTATATATACTGAAGTTGAAAGGAAAACTATCAGAGCTAAGTACTAAGTACAAACTAAAAAGTTATAGGCAACCAACTCATAAAATGTACTGGAAAATGTAAAATTTCATACAATCTTTATTGTTAGATGTTTTTGGTCGTTAAACTGTGAGGTGCGAGTGTAAACAGTGTGTACTCAAAGTTGTCATTCGCAACTACGGAACCCTATACTGCGCGTGGCCCGACACGCACTTGGCCGGTTTTTTTATTTGCTTAGTATAATCCTTAATAACCACAGTAACAAAATATGAAAGAACTTTTAAAATATCTTTATTAACGACGAAGATGTGAAACTTTAAAGTTTAAATAAAAAAGAGAAGTCCGATATGGACTAGTGACGTCAAAGTCTATGTGATGCATACATTTGCCATATAAAATAGTGTTTTCGCGAGTGAGATAGACATATTTTCGTAAAATCATTTTATCTCCTTCCTTTTTTAACCAAATTTTATTCTGTTTTCACCTTCAATACTTTACTTTTGAATTTTTTTTTTTGGATAAACTGGTAACCTAACAGATATTTTTTTCATGCATATTCCCTATTATGTATTCCTTCTATATAGCTTTATACCTATTTTTATCTGTTTACTATTCTCGAGGTTGACCGGGAGAGAATGCTCTTAGCATTAAGTCCACCTACTGTAGCTTTTTAGGCTCAATAAGTTTTAAATAAATAAATAATTACTTCTTCGCTACAACATTTACGAAAATCATTTTAGCTAAGTATACTTATCTAATCGGCACAAACTGAGAACTTTATCAAGTTAGCGCGAACTAGTACTTTGTGTACTAGTATTTTTGTAGCCTTTTTATTCCTAAATAAAACTCGTTGGTTATTTAAACCTACTGCCAAAACAGTATAAAAACCGTGTCCTTTCTACATAACATACGTTCCTATATTTATTTACTTTTCCTAAAAATAATATTACCGCTCTTTTTGGCAACGAATATTCTGCAGGTAAAAGCGAAATGATTCATTTTCCTGCCAGATTCAAAGCGGGATTCATTCATAAAGCGTTTTTTGCCGGATCATATAACGCGTCTTCCCTTTTACTCGCTACCGATGTAAATGCCATGTTTGTATGTAAATAAAGGGTCGGCTTAATTTAACGTTGAAAAGGTAATGAAGCTCAAAGATGATTGAAATGAAATAAAAACGTTCGTCTTATCGAAATAATTGGGTAGAGTGCTTTTATTTTATCTTTTTTTTTTAAGATAACAGCATGTACTTGAGAAATACCATTCATCTTTGTATGTCAATACGCAATTGATTCAAAAAAGCATTTGTTGCATTATTTTTTATTAAATTATTTGAAACTTTAGCATGAAGAATTCAGCTTAATGAATTTATTTTTTTAACTGAATGGCTACCCTTTTCCAAATAAGCTAAATGACTAAATCTGACAAAACAAAGTGTTTTGTAAAAAAAACCAAATCATTTTAGCCAAAAGTTTCTAAAAATATTTATGTTTAACGTTGAAGGCTTGGAACGTCCATAATATTTGTCATTCGACCTATTTATACAAAGCCAATGTTTTGCGAACACAGTTACGTCATCCAATTCAATTTGGCCATATAATCTGATATTAGAATATAACATCTATAGTTTTGGCCTTCTAGTTTGGGGACCTGTCTTTTGGACCTTTTGTTAACACTAAAAAGTATAAAAATGTGGTAAAACCTTTTTATGCCAAGATTGTTGGCGAGTGATAAAACCATCCTCCGTGGCGCAGTGGTTAACATGCCAGTCTGCAACAAGTATGGACCCAGGTCCGATCCGCGGCCAGGTCATGACGGAAAACGATCTTTTTCAGATTGGCGGGAGCCATGGATGTTTATATATGCCACCGGAAAATAACAAGAATCGTAAGTTGATCAATTCCCGAAGTAGTTTATCAACGTTCGGAAAATCTTTAACCGCAGTTGAAATGTATTATTTAACGCAATCAATGTTAGCTAATTGATCAATTTACGGTGCCTGGCAGTAATTTAATAATAAACGATTTTCCCACCAGACAAATCATACCTACCGAATGTTGATCAAATAACTCAAAAATTTATCATTTCACGATTCTTGTTATTTTCCTGTGACATATACATATATCTATTACTTAATAGTCGTTGAATATGTATCCTACGACACAAGTTTACAACTTACGGTGAGACTAGCTCAATTATGTGACTAGGTGATTTATCTTTATATGTCCCTATAATTTTCAGCATCACCTTGATGGTAGCAGACTTACATTTCACTACAGGGTAATATAAACCAAGAGTCGTAATCATAAAGGTGCTAACGGATAATTCCCTGCGTCACAGTTTTTAAGAAAAGTCTGCCGCGGCGTATGTGCCGTAACGTAAGGCCAAATCGGTACTCGAGGCGGCCTTTATGCTTTTTCATTCACTGGTGTACATGTACATAGCGTACAATACACATTTTCCCAATGCACTTGAGAGCTATCAGTGTCATCTAACCACTTTATTTAAGGATATTATGTAATAAAAGATATTAAAGCCAAGGTTTATATGGTTTAATTAATACCTTCCAACTCATAGATTCCCTGATTTACATAATTATGCTCTCAGTCAACTTCGAACGTTAAGAAGTGGTTTATCTATATAAATTTAGCGTGAAAGCGACACAGGGAACAATAACAAAAGTTTTAAAGACAAAAGAGCCCTTAGCGTCACCATTAGTCTGTCAAACGTAAAGTGGTCTTTTAGCTAAGAGCGAGAACAAGGTGACAACTGGAACGTGCCACGTCGACTGTAACCAAAATAGACACGTCACATGTTATTAAGGTTGCTCCCTTTTAATGGATAGAAAAATGTCTCAAATTAAATCTAAGAGGTCATAGGCTCTTGTATATATGCAATAAACAAGTAGGTAAATATACTGACACTCTAAAAATGTTTAACAGGAAAGCGACAGAGGGAACCGTAACAAAAGTTTTAAAGACAAGAGAGCCCTTAGCGTCACCGTAAGCGTGTGTGACGCAAAGTAATATTTTAGCTGAGAGCGTGTATGACGTGACGACCAGAATGTGCCCGTTATGGAGGTTGTTCCCTCCCAATCGATTGAAACATATTTGGCTCTTGTCCGATGCAATTAAAAACGTAGGTAAACATATTAACACGCTAAAACATATTAACGCGTTAAAGCGCCATATGGAACGGTAACAAAAGTTTTAAAGAAAAGAGAGCCCTTAGTGTCACCGTTAGCCTGTGAGACGTGAAGTGGTATTTTAACTAAGAACGTGTGTGACGTGACGCCTGGAATGTGCCACGTCCACGTGTAACCGAAATAGACACGTTACATGTAATGGAGGGTGCTCCCTTCCAATCGATTGAATAATGTCTCTATTATGTTGAGATACTATTTTTACTGAGTGTGATTGACGGTCTGTTTTTTTGTTAGCGATCGTAGATATAGAAATGTCCTTATTTTTGAGCATTTACTAATATTACTGGAATTTCATAAATCTTTATTACATTTTTGGTACATAACGTAAATCTGACACCAGTGTTGGTTACTTACACACACGAAAAACCAAACCAAACCAGACGTCGAGTTTAAATAAAATTACCTAGATATCGTTAAAAATATTCGGAAAAACAAAAAAGATCTAGCTACGTCTCGCTCATATCTCGGAGTCTTCCGAAACTCATTCGCCCAAGCACTTTAATGTATTATATTCTGTGTCCGAGACTTTGTCCGTATGGAATAGTGAGTTATTAAAAAGGAATCTATGTCCTTTCTTCGGCTCTAGAGTATCTGTGTACCAAATTTCATTTAAATCAGTTCAGTGTTCTTGGCGTGAAAGCGAGATAGACAGAATTACTTTCGCATTTATAATATTAGTATGGAAGTCACATCGTTTAAGGTGATGTCGACCCCCTGAAACCGGTTATATCTACCAGAGGTTTTATACAGAGAGTTCAGAAACACCCTGTTAAAGCTAGATTATTTTCACAAACATACCTTAGTTTTAAAGAAACTAGGTACATTTTTTTTAACTATCATTGAATTTCCTACAGACGGTGAGAAAAACTGCCCTAGAAACTTATTCCAGGAGAGTGCGCCTCTTTGCGACCGAGGGAGGAAAAAATGGCATCTTCGGGTCACATTACACTATTTTATCATGTAGATACTCCGACGTTTTTATCTCTTTGATCCAACTGAGCCTTAGCCCTTTGCCCAAGGGTACAGTTACCTGAACAAATACCTACTTCAAACTAAAATCTCTTTATATTTCGGTTAAGTTTGTTCTCAAAGTTAATCGTGTATGTATTATATTTTAAGCAAATTAACTATAGTATTGAATATAATCTATAAGTTAAAATGTGTTTTATAGTGTGTCGTAATATGTATTTTATGTTTGTAGGTTATACAGAGATTTCGTTAGTACACTTAGAATAGTAACGGTACTACGCGTGATAATTTATATGCCATTTAAGATACTTTGGGGCGTTTAAATATTACGAAAGAAGAATATCAGCTAATTTAACTTTCTCCTTTCTCTTGTCAGCTAAAATAAGAAAAGCTCTTTCCTCATTATTTTCCTAAGCGTACGTAAACATTGGAAATATTTTTACAAAAAAGTCTAATAATATTGCAAAATGTTGCTAACGTCTGTCACCACGTAAACCCCGCCCTATTTCCCAACTTGGGAGACGACTTGGGAGTCCCAAGTCATCAAAGAAAGTCAAGCCTGAACCCCCTTGCACTGCTTACGTAATATTACAATGACACCTCCTAAACTCCAATAATTTTACTTGTAATTGATGTCCAATTTATATATACGGACAAATCACACAGATTGAGCTATCCCCAATATAAGTTCTAGACTTGCGTTATGGGATACTAACCCAACGATACTATATTTTATAATAGATACTTATATAGATAAACATCCAAAACCCAGGTCAATCTGGAAAAGTTCATTGTCCATCTTAACCAGACCGGGGATCGAACCCGGTATACCTTCCGGGTCGCAGACCGGCGTGATGACCGCTGCGCTACGGAGCTCGTCATTTTTGAACATAACTACAACGAAGTATGCAAGAAATAATACTGTATTAATAGAACACACTTACGACATAAACTTCAAAAAATGTACTGCAATGGAAGTTTGCAATAAATAAAAAAATACTCGTTCATTTTCAAGAAATCAATTCCGTGCCTCCTCTGTCTTGTTACCGACAAATTGCTTGTCGCTTCCAAATGATTGATGTGATTGAACCTTGCTCGAACCTCAGTCCGCATTTCCTAACTGTAACATTAGGCTGGCAAAATACTTATAGGTACACTAAGTGCTTTGACTATAATACTCTCTACTCCTGACCTGCCTTTATTTCGATGATTAAAAAAACTGGCCGATTTTATATACTATTTCATATTTTATAGCTTTCACCGTATAGGCGATCTGCCTATATCCAGTTTAAAGCAATACAAGGTATCGGTTGTTTTGTTTGTTTTTCGTATGTGTAAGTGGCCAACACTGGCGTCAGATTTTTCAAGCTGCCTTAAGGCATCTGACATAGCTTAACGACTGCCATCAGCGATGACAGCCGGGACCAACGGCTTAACGTGCCTTCCGAAGCACGGGGGAGCTAGAGATATTTTTATGCCACTTGCGGTCACCCATCCAAGTAGGGACTGCACCAGGGGTTGCTTAACATACGTAAGCGCTCATAGAGCTCACACCCACTGGACCATCGGGCTCCTCGGTGTTGTATGGTAAACAAGTAGCAATCAAAGATGGTGTAGGTCCTTTGATGTCTTTAGCATCTGGTGACAAATTTATACGAGCGCATATGACAGTAACTATTTTACACATTGTTCATGAGCACGAGCATTTAAAACACCAAACTACACATTAAAGAGCCCATTAAAATCAATTTGCAAAATCATCCAAGGCAAATCCCAACTGAACCCCGTGATTTCCCTCCAAAAACTCCCGGCCAATTTTTTATCCTTGTGAGCGTGACGGCCTTGTGTTAGCACATGCTTCAATAAACTTATGTCATGAATTCGGTAGCTATGTTTTTGCATCACAGTCTATGAGTTGGACACAATTTTTTTCTACGCGTTACACGTCCATCCAACAGAATAATTGAATTATATATGATAAAAACACGAAACCTTGCGAAGGATATAGTTACATATTTATGTACCCGTACTTCGCGAGAACCTAGCAGATACCGAATTACCTTGGTCGACTTTTGCAGGTCATACCCGAAATGTAAGATAACAATCCCCTCTTTAACAATCATATCGATTTACATTATTATATCCGATAACAGAAACGTGAAACAGGACCACTCAAGGTATCACCGAAAGCGCTCGAAAGCGCCGATAAAATACGTCGGTAGTAATAAAAAGGACGTGAAACGCAATAGGATCGAGGTACTTACAGCGCCTATCAACATGACGGAACATCATTTGAAAAATTAGGTTTACGCTTATTCAAAAACTCCGCCCATATTACATTTGTAAGGAAATTTCGTTGTGCGAATGGAAAAAGAAAAAAGGAAAAAGGGGACCGGGAAGGCCGAGACACACTTTCATTAAACAAATGAAAGAAAAATTAACGTTGCTACTCACAGAGAAGTGATAAAACTGGCGTAAGAAAGAGAGGAATGGAAGAAGCTCCACCGATAAGAGCCCAGCTCTTTAATTTGATGATGATGATGAATGAAAAAAAGGGTGAAAATTATTTAGACCTCTTCCTATTGTCTCCTAAGAAGGACTCGTAATGTGGTCAGGGTTGTCATCGTCAACTACCTGTCCGGTGGTTGTAGGTATGACATCGGGTACGCGCGCCCGGCCTCTCGAGCTGCGACTTTCCTATCCCCAATCCATCCACGCATGTAGCATCCCAAATACCTATTCCGTTACCCTAGTCCAAAAAACTCCTACCCTTCTATAGGCATGAGCGTCAGAACCAACGAGCCAAACAAACTGCGCTCACCAACCCGTTTGCCAAGCGTGGTGAGTATGGCAAAAACCCCATGTTATAAATCCTTGGGGAAAGCTATTACTGGCAGTGGACTTTTTGCAGCTGAGACGAACGTTAACAAATCATCTAAAAAAAGTGAATAGAAGAAATTACAAAATGCCACCTCAAGTGTCTTATATCGGTGTTTGTCTGTATGTTCGTTTGACAGATAATGTTTATGTCGCTGTTACCCAGTTGTTATTGTAGCTGAGAAATATAAGTGTGTCCTTTTCATCGATTTTCTATACAACCTATCGTTCAAACAGGTTAATAGCCCCATCAAACTGCATCGCCAGTATAAACTCAATTTATGGCCAATGACTTTAGCGAAATGGTTTACTTTAGTATGTGATGCTGATGATAAAACATATAATTTTATATAAGTATAAACAGAGCTAAAGAATGTATGTTTTTTATGTAAATATCTGATTTCGATACCAAGAACTGTTATAAAAAAAAATAACTCACTCGACAATCATCAAAACTTGATGATTGGCGAGAAGAGTTATTTTTTTTGTTCAGTTACATATACATATTTATCTATACTTTTAATCAATGAAAAACAATTAACTAAAACTAATTTTAAATTAATGATTTATATAACTTAAGTAAAATTATAAAATAAAGATAAACTATAAATAAAAAATATCGCGTAGATCATTGCCTTGCGGCAGGGTCCCCAAGAGGCTGGCTGCATTGCCACGTTGGATGGCAGTGCTAATTTGTTGTGCAAAATAATTACCAGCCCTTTGATCACCAGATACTTACTTCGACCAGCCGCTTACTAATTTTTTGAAATAACTTATGAGCTGAGGGACCCCACGGACCCAAAGTCTCCACCCCAAACGGCTCAAATATGTAGCCATTACTGAGGTCTGCATATTTGCGCCTCTTGAGGGTCTCGGCGTTGGCCACAGCTGTGCCAGCCTTGCAACTGGTGCCATGGAGGTGGGAAGGCGCGAGTGTATCAACACAAGTAGCGTCTCAAACTAATGGACTCCCCAATCTCCAGGGCACAAGTGTCATGCCATCCGGTCTCTTGCCATCATCGCGCGCCAGGCCATTTGGTTCCAAAACAGACGGCAGCTCAATGGTGACAAGAGCGCGGTGGATGATGTTATTTATATTGGCATGGCGACCTATGCGGCCAGCGCTCCTGGAGTATGAAAGTCCCTGACGTCCAAACTGGTCAACTGCATCCTCGCAAAGGCAATGATGCGGAACATTATACTAATATTATAAAGAGGAAAAATTTGATTGTTTGCTTTGAATTGGCTCCGAAACTGCTAGATCGAGTTTCAAAAGTCTTTCCTATAAAAAGCTAATTTATCTACGGGTGACATAAGCTATAATTTACGCGAACGAAGTTGTGGGAAAATTGCTAATTATTTATATATTTATTAATAAGACAAAGTATTTCATTTATTTACATTATTTTATCTTTTTCAGGTACTGGCTATTCACATTTGAATGCTCTCACAGAAAATATCCGAAGGGCTCCTAATAGATTCGCTTTCAAGGAGAGCAGTACGTACTCAAATAATTTAAAGATAGAATAGAATAAAATTAAGATCTTTTCCTCATCTTCGCTCTTCCGTTTATCAGTAATTATCCCATAAATTAGTATATATGTAGTATATACTATACATGAAGGTATATGTTTAATCAGATTGCAATGTATGTATTGATTTATAATTTTTTGGTACACGTATCTATCATCATCATTTCGTGTACGTGACACGGTCAGTCGACCATGCACTCCCTGGTGTCAGAGTTCTTCGGAACCGCCTTTCGGCATCTGACGTGGTTTCTTTAACGGCTACCAGATGGCACGTGTCTATGTATTTTTATTGGCACTTTATCGCACCACCCATTTTAATTTTCTATTGGTTCAAAGGGTTGGGAGAGAAAGCACATGGAATTAAGTCCACCTTTTACACTTTATTTTAAGTAGTGCATTAAAGTTTTGTTAAATAAACAATTTCAATGAATCATCATCATCATCAGGTCTTTTTAGTCTCCACTGCAGGAGCATGACCCTCTCTGACTATCATAACCATTTATTAGCTAGATCAGTCAGAGGATTTGGCGTTGGAGAGGTCTCTTTGATGTTAAAAAAAAAACTTTGTTTAGCTTGTGTTCCCTAAGTCGCCTTTTACGACATCCACGGGAAGACTTGGAGTGGTCCTATTCTACTCTGCCGGGAACCACACGGCCAGTTAACCATAAACTGTTATAGAAAGAGTTTAGATTGGGGGTTTTGGTTGCTTGGTCGAACAGAATGTAGTATCTCTTAAAACAACTCTCTTATTGACACTCATCTACCAACGTAGATGTTAGATGAGTGTCAATAAGAAAACCACTAAGTAAATACCGTTAAACTTTTGAAGTAATGTACGTACAAACATAGTAATCACGTCTTCATTCCTTTCGGGGTAGACAGAGCCTGGGATCGTAAAACCCAAACGGCACATTTATCGTGGTTGGACGAATCTGACGGGTAGCTAGCCGCGCATCGCCTACTGACACGATTCCTTTCCCTAAGCCGGCTGCTACGGTCTTAAATGTATGTTATTTTTTGTATTCATCATCATCATCAGGTCTTTTTTAGTCTCCACTGCAGGAGCCTCTCTGTACTACCAGAGAAGTCAGAGGATTTGGCCTACACTCTCGACGCTGGCCAGACGGGTTGGAAATGTCTCTTTGATATTCATGAGCTTTGTTTAGCTTTTGTCTCCTAAGTTGCCTTCTACGACATTCACGGGAAAGACTTGGAGTCTTCCTAAGTATTTAACTCTACCGTGAACCATACGGCATTGTTTTCGTATTGTTGTACCTAAAATAGCTACCATCTGTTTTTGTCCTCCATATTAATTGTGATTGGCATTGCGGTGATTGTAATTAAAACCATGATTGTCCCTCACTAATCAGTGATGTAGAGTTCAAGATATCATTCATAACCGCTGATGTCATAATCTAAAAATTTCATGCCTGTATTTACAATGTGGTCTTCCTCAATGTCGTAAAATTAGGGCTACTATAAGCGACAAATACTTTAATTGCCTCGATATAAAGTTCAGAATCGTATATCACACGGATGTCAGCGACACAATTAGAAATAATGCCTGGACGCTGATTCCGTTCTAAATTAGTTTCGATTTGCCGATCTATATTTAGAACAGTGTATATTTTTGTCCTACTTGATACTGGAATAAGCTGCTGCGTACTGGAACTTAAATTAAACTTAATTAGGTAAGGTTTCAAGTGTTCGAAATAAATAAAGTTAACACATAAGCCTCTGTGGGGGTGACACCTATATACTTAGGTATCAAGATAGAAGTTAGTGAAGGTACGAAGATGAAGATTTTGTAATTTTTAGAACAATTTGTATGTTTTCTTTTCAGCCTTATCCATAATAAATAATAATATACTTAAATGCGAAAGGATATTTTACGCTTTTGCAACTGAACCGATAATCACTAAAATTTGCATAGGAAATAAAAGTTTGTTAGGGGTAAGGTAAAGAACAAAATATCTTCTTTCGCGAAAAAAGTTAGTGATCTCAAAGGATCTACGTTAACGTGAGCGAAGCCGCGGGCCAACTAGTTCTACAACGACAAGAAACTTTACAATAATTTGAGTGACCTGGTTCTTTTTATTATTGATTCCTTGTGTATTTCTTTAACATTTGGCCTAGGTTTTGCATCTGGCCGAATGAAAAATAAATATGCCAGCTAAGTATACCTATCTTTTGGCTATATGTACATAACTGCGGTAACTGAAAATCTGTGTTTGTACCTCAATGCAAAATAATAGCTTTGACCTTTTTCCATTGCTGCAGCAAATAAGCAATATATTTGATCGTTTAGATCAACATATTATCTGTCTCTTTTACGTGAATCTTTTTAAAAATTAGGTGAATATGCTTCGTTCGGGTAAAGCTCACTCCATCTTAGACCAGCCTCCAGGTGAAAACTCAATAAAAAATGCAAACAATAAACTGACGGATGAGCAACCACGACAAACAGATAGGGGTTCACAGATCTGTACATTAGGGGTTGGTATGAAGAGTTCACGACTGCCTAATATTCGCTTTACCACCGTAATCAATCCAAGACATGGCTATTTTCCGGTTGTCAGTTAAAATTAAGTACACGGCCGTAAAGCCCCTCCTTCAAGTTTATTTATACACCAAGCGGAAATGTAGGAGGACCCGAATATACCGCGAACAAATGAAAAAAGTCACGCAAAGTCTCGTAACTATGGGTTCAGCAAACATTTAAATGTACGAGTAAGTTTGGTATGCCATCATCTTTATGTAAATACTCAAATTGCTTTTTTTTATGAAGGTACTTCTTGCTTGCTATGACATGCTTTTTGAGAGGTAGTATCAATCATATGTACCGTGTTTTAGCTACATTATTTTATACTCTACGTTACCTTGGTTTCCAGACGGGGAACAAGCAAGATGGTCACCTGATGGTAAATGATCACCGCCACCCATGCACGACTGCACCACCAGGAATGTGAAACGAGCGTTGCCGGCCTTTTAGAATAGGTACATAGACGCGTTTTTGCAGGTTCCGACATCTTATTGATTCGAAAATACCACAGCGGGAAGTTAATTCCACAGTTCGGTCGTCGTACGTGACAGGAGATTTCTTTTAAAACGTACGCATCGCAGTCCATTTTGACATAATTATATATTTTTTAAATGAAAGAATAAATATTGTTTATTTGAATTGTGAAATGAAGATATTTGTGCATATTTCAAATTGGCTACACAACGCTGGTCTTCCAAGGTCAGAGAATGGTTCGACGTTGTTGATATAGAAAAATAAAGTTACGTACTATTGTTTTCCTACTTTATTGCTTAACTTTTCTTGCTAAAGCTAACGTAATATATTTTTACCCGACTGACCCTCCCGGAAGTATAGTAATATACTTATTTGTAAATATATATCTAAGTATGTCCCTCCTGCAGCCTAAACGGCTTGGTTGATTTTGAAGTTTGGGGTGTCATTAGATTAGTATTCTCCCCTGGAATTTCATAGACACTGAAGTGCCGTCAGCAAAAAAATCAATATAGCTGCCGTATAATATTAAAAAACCGGCCAAGTGCGTGTCGGGCCACGCGCAGTGTAGGGTTCCGTAGTTGCGAATGACAACTTTGAGTTCACACTGTTCACACTCGCACCTCACAGTCTAACGACCAAAAACATCTAACAATAAATTATAACTTTTTAGTTTGCACTTAGTACTCAGCTCTGATAGTTTTCCTTTTAACTTCAGTGTATATACTACTGCTGTAATTTTTTTCACGCATTCATATATAACCGTTTAGCAGATAGAGAAACTCTAACAAAAATTTTCACTTTAAAACCAAATATTTAGGAAACAGAAACTAAATCGAAAAATGATGTTCTCTACCTCACAATATTTTTCAAAGACCTTTTTAACAATACCCCACACGATGGGTAAGTAGAGAAAAAAAAAGTACTTCCCCACTTTACTTGTATGGGAGCTACCCTAAAAAAAAAATGTTTTTCAAGATTTTTTTCTACCACTTTTTTGCCATGATTAATATACATATCCATACCAAATTACAGCTTTCTAGTACTTATAGTCTCTGAGTAAAACCGCGGACGGACAGACAGACAGACAGACAGATATGGCGATACTATAAGGGTTCCTAGTTTACTACGGAACCCTAAAAAGGGCAGTCGCTTTCTATATTTTTTGAAATAATGCTCTTTGTTTCTATCTAATTTATAAAGACTGTTATTGATTGTGTCTCGGCAACTGCGCAGCGTCTGTTGGTTTTTCATCAACTGTAATTTCCGTGGCAAACCGTTTTTTTTTTCCACAGATGTAAACACGCCTTAGTATACTGCACGGAATATATAATTCGCACGACTTCGCCTCACGCCTCACGGGAGCCGTAATCGGCGCACTTCGGTACAGATAGCAAACACATCACTTTTTATTTGCCTATATATTTTTAACATTAACGTTGGTATTACATTTTCACGGGAGTTGTTAAAAAGCTCTGCTATTTTATATTAGAAAATATACAGAGTGTTTTTTAATTCATTGGCATCCTTTTAAATATAGACTATACCCATGATTGAAAGGAATTTAAGACTACTTTCGAGTACATTCAAATTACACATTTTTCAAATTTAAGAAAAACTCAATAACTACCTCAAACGCTTTGAAAGAAGCTATTACTTTAGCTTAAAACCAAAATTTTAAACAGGAATGAATTTCCAAAAAACACCGAAAAATAATTCATTTAAACAGTATTAAATCAATCGGTCGGTGAAATTTACGCAAAGCAAGTGACTTTAGACCGATACACAACCAGCGATTTAATGTTGACGCAAGGAATGTTTTTACGTGTAATTTTTTTAGTGTATGCAAACGAATTCGATTCCAACCTGTATAATGCCTTTGAATAGCTTGTCTCAACTTACACGAAAAACATATTATCATATACATAACTCTGCTTACATAGTTTGCTGTCTAAGGTTGCTGTAGATTGTATTGTTTCATTCCAGCTCTGAAATATCCCTTTGCCAAAAGTTAAAAAAGCTAGAATAAAATGATTTGCAATAAGTCAGCCTTTATGATATTATTTGTTTTAAATTCTTTTTATGATTATAATTTCTATTTTGTATTAATTATTTATGGTGCAAAAAAGAATAAAAGCATTTATTAAATCAAATTTAATATTTATATTCCATCCAATAAAAACAATCATAGAAGTTTTTCGTTCACTCCAACATTCCCGAAAGAGACTCGTTTAAATCCACTAAAACTTTCACTAATAAAAGCTACGAAAGTTCTGAGTCCACCGATATAGCCTTGGAATACAACAAAGCAAAATATTTGAGGCTGTCGCGCCATAAAAAAGCTTAACTTTGAATATTATTACGAGCATTCCGGAAAATTTATGTCGGTAAAGCTCCCTTTACTAACTTTTATATCGCAATATACATATTTTTGGTGTGACGAATATGTTTGTGGAATGTTGACAAAAAACTTATACGTTTATTTAAGCAAGATAAGACAAAAGAGTGTTTGGTTATATACTTTGTATGTACTAATAACTTATTTCGAGTGTTTGGTTATATACTTTGTATGTAACCAAACACTATAATTTAAGTCCGAGTGGGTTTTTTATAGGATGAGAGTCACTTTATATATACAGAGATTAAACGCACTCAAATAACTTATTAATAAAATTTGACAGTTTTATATAACTTTACTGTACTTTAGTGTTGAAAAAGGTTTTATTCAACCACTAATCAAGTATTTTAGATCTTTTTTATTCAATAACTCAGATAGTAATTTTGGACCTTTCTTTCTGAACATTTCCCCGGTTGCATCCTCAACCTAAATGCTTCAGCGCCCGGGGTCTGCCGACCGCTGGTATCAAGAAGTTTTGGGTAAATACAAATTATTAATAGTTCAAAAATATGTATAAGGGTTACATTCTATCCCGAAAAAGTACATACGGTTCCCGAGGACTTAGCAGATTTAGGCGCCCATAGAAGTATTTGACCCTTTCACGCTCAAGATTTTATGCAATAAAATAACTTTGTTAAATGTCATTAAAATCTTTCAGTAGAAAGTTTTTACGTTAAGCAGTAACAAACATCCTTATATCCATACAGACTGTCACATTTTATCTACCTTGCCTGATGTCTATTAAGTTTATACCGCTACCTCCACTTACTTCTCTTTACAGTCTTAACCTCTTCCAAAACATTCTATTTATTTTCAATATTTATTCCAAATGTTCAATTTCCTTTCCTGCCAGTTTTGACACAATCTGCTTTCATTTTGTAGATTTTATTACATTTATTAGGTTCGAAATCGTCTAGTAACGACAATGCCGGCACGCAACTCGGCGGGGTCAACACTCGAAAGTAAAGGTTAACATCAAGTCTATCAAATTTATCAACTGTCAGAGCGAAGTTATGAATACCAACTCCATGGTAAAAGGGTATTTGTTTCTTAAATTACAGTAGAGAACATAGGGACATACCTATTTTTCTTTTCGTTACGCTATCGAAAGATGTCCCGAGTTCTCTTAATTTGAAATGATAATTTTGATGAAAATTTATACTAAAAATACTACAAGTAATTTAATACCGAAGTAGTGACGTATATTTTTTATTTGATCTCATTTAGGAGTACAAAGTTTCGGTGATGTATGATGCAAGTACGATAAACTGGATATTAAAGTTGAGGTTATCATAGGCAAAGGCGAAGCCGATTGCTTATAATAAACCGATGATTATATTAGACAGCTTACTGAGTATAAGCATCAGACGATGTCTTTCAATACATTTGCGATTACCATAAAACAAGATTGCAGTTCAGCAGATAAGGAATTTAAAAAAAGTTTGTTAAAATACGTACATAATAATCAGGTACATTTATTAAGATTTAATTTTTACAAAAAGTACATACAACTTAACTCTCTCCTTATTTTTAGTCGGTTAAAAATGACATCTCACGTATCAGAAAAAGTTTTCATGGTGAACATGAAAACTTTTTTATGAAAACACGGCTTTACTCACGTTTTATTACGTCGGATCTGCCGACTAGTTTCGGTCTGTTACGAAGACCATCATCGGGGCGAGTGAAAGGGGTGGCGACACGACGGTTACGCTTCCCTCAAAGTAATATATAGTATAAAACGTGAGTAAAGCCGTGTTTTCATAATGAATTTATCTCGCGTAAGTTTTAATATTATTATATGAAAACTTTTTGGTCGCATTTTATGAAAAAGGTTCAACCGTCCAACTGTGGCATTTGGCTCTTGAGCAGTTGTGATTGGTGTAAAGAAAAAAGGACAAGTCCCATAAATACAGCATTAAGATCCAAGTTTCTATGTCATAAGGACCGTATAAATAATCAACGTATGGATAAGCTTCTTAATAGTTCAAAAATTCTGAGTTATAAATGTTGCAAAGTTTGCAGCTTGTTTCCGTCCAGTCCATTGTTAATGCCGATAGTCTGTCTCGGACGTGGCAATCTCCCGCTACTCATTACCTAATTATCTGCACAGAACTAGATTTAACTAGGGCTATATTTACATTTCTACCACATTGCCACATGGGCTATCGAAATCTTCTAAAGTTTGTAGCTTGTTTCCGTCCATTTTACATTTCTACCACATTGCCACAGGGGTCCATTGTTAATGCCGTTATGTCTGTCTCGGACGTGGCAATCTCCCGCCACTCAGGACCTTAATTACCTGCCAGAATTAGAATTAGGGCGATATTTACATTTCCACACAACACATTCGCACAACGTGATTAATTAAAACTTGCTAATTAAATTGTTTCATATTCTCGTTTTCTCCACTGCAATAGGAATTATTTTTAACCATTAGCTTAGCTCTTATGTTAATGTGTCTGAATAGTAATCCTAACTAATATTAAATGTGAAAGTGAATTAGTTTGTTTGTTTCGCTTTCACGCCGTATCTACTCAACCGATCTTCATGAAATTTTGCATACACATAGGTTAGGGTACTGAGAAAGACATAGGCTATATATATCAAGCGGGGAAAGCCGCGGGTAACAGCTAGTACTAGATACAGAGGCAGACAGCGCCTAGGGGCAAAGGCCAAGTTAAAAAGTATTTATATTATACTCTACTTAAGCCATATTTTTGCCTCTAATGCTGAAAAAGGAAATGAAAATTATGATATCACCTATTGATATAGCACCCCAGACTCAAAAAGTATTTTTCCATTAATTTTCTCGCTACAGACAAACTAAGTAATAGAAACACTTTATTCTTGTGATCAACAATTAAACAATAAATTCATATCAAGCGTTGAAAATTACACATATTATGAACGTATTGCCTTCCACATAACGACAGACACTGACTAATTTCGTACAAAAAGTAATATTCCAGCTCCAGCAATGCTCCACATTTTTCAATATCGAAATGGGCTACGTATAACGGGTGAACTGTTGTTAATAAATTGGTCGGGCTTTACACACAAAAACGGCTTTCCCGTTTATTTATTGTGGCACGTAACGTAACCAATTCGAATTGGCGGCAAAACTATATTTTTTTTACTAACAACAACGTTTGTTTTATTTCAGGTACCTATATGTGAAGAGAAACCCTTATGTAGTTATTTTTTACAAATTTACATAGGTATCACTGTTGAAAACCGCCTTCATAGAACACGCGTGAATTGAGTTTAAATTTGTGGCCCCCAATAGCAATTCAAACTTAATTGTATTACATTTAATCATCTTTATCCTCAGTTCAATTTTTGTTTATGGTCTCTATTGCCTAGAAAAAACATAAGTCACTCGGTCGTCTGATACTAGTGATAGTAACGTCTTCGTAGTTTGTGGAAGGTACTTCTCTTATCTATCTAATAAACAATTAGATTTTCACTCGCTGATAATCATTTTTAACGACTTAAAAAAAGGAGGAGGTTCTCAATTCGTCATAATCTTTTTTTTATGTTTGTTCCCCGATTTCTCGAAGACACCTGGACCGTTTTTTATAGGTAATACTTTACAGATGATCCCATTAAATTTTTATCGAAATGTGTCGGGCGCTTTTTGAAAAATACACAAAAACCAAAAAAAGATATACAAGTATGCCGTTCGGTTTACACTTACTTCCATTTTATTTTTATGCTTATTCAAACAAATTGATAGGGTTGAAGTCGGTTGTTAAAAATATCTTAAATTATGACTTATAAGTAAGTAAGTATCCTATCTTCTATTTTTAGTCGCACAAAAGTAAGAAAACTTTTAAAACATGTAAATTTTAGGCATTGTTCAATGCTAAGTGAATATCGACCTACGAATAAAGAGAAGCCGCATTGAATATTGTGGGCCTGCTTTTTGCAAAACGGGCAGTGTCCCACCGGCAACCGGCCGATATTGATTCGGGAAATTTCGTTTGCGGGTCGCGTTCGCACTTTGCGGTTACGGCGACCTAACACCGACACATCAAATAAAAAGAGAGACAGAGGAATAACTTATGTATGTATGCCGTTCACTTACGATTTCATTACATGTCAACCCGGCACAAACGCACAAAAACAAAGAAGATTAAGCTGTTTGGTTCTTTGCAGTATCGTATTACATAATAAAAGTAAAATACAGCCACGTCTTGCATATTTTTTAGGATATTTAAATTAGTAAGTTAAATGTTATTAATATGTAACCTTGCCATATTGTCGAACGTACATACATATCATATACTATCAGTCGAAATAGAAAAAAAATATAATTGGGTTCTCCATATAAAACTGCTAATCAGCTGATAGAAATTTTATGTGAAGTCCATTTTTTTCATATTTTGACCTATGATGCTTGGGGATATTGCACACAGTGTATTGTCTAAGATGTGATAGACACACATGAATATTATTTAAATCATTCGCATATGAGTTAATAAATTAACTCATATGCGAATGATTTTAATTTAAAAAAATTGAACATATTCAGGATATTTTAGGGCATTTACACAAATTTGAATCGATGGTTATTTATGTGTAGAAGTAGAGCATGGGTCGAGAAATGTCACGTCGCATTACTGTTTCCCTCTTTAGTTTGTAACCGGCAGGTATCCCCTCTTTTTCCTAAATCCAATAAGAGATAACGAACACATGGAGCGAAATTTCATTATCTTAGCCTATGTCACTCAGGGAGAAGTGTAGCAAAATGTTTGCCAGAGATGACAAATAGGACAATGGCATTATGTTCTCACTGTGAAGGCTTTGTTTTATTATATATCTTTGTGCGTATCTATAAGACAGTTACATGTAATGTGTTGCTATATATGTCAGTCGACGTTTATATGCGTACATATGGCGTCATAAATTTAAAAAATGCGTTTCTTTATATTACTTAGTTAGATGATACTAACTACGTAATACAAAGAAACGCATTTTTTAAAACCTATGAGGTTCGTTTTTAAAATGGAGACAAGCCAAGTCACACTAATTGCGCTAACCCAACAGTAAGCAACCCATCATTATTTTGATTCCTTTCTCCACCTACAAGCCCATCAACGTGCTAAAAGTGGCGTTTTGGTTTTGTATATCTAGGTTCTGTCTACCCCACAAGGAAAAAAGATGTAATAGTATGTTGTAAAATTTCCAATGTAGTATAAAAATGGTCGCTGAAATATAACGTTATCCTGACTAGCTTTCCAATATCCGGTGTAAGGTCAATAGAGTAGTCGGAACCGGATAGCAATCTCTATATTGGTCTACACCACCTTCACAATAGGATTAAAATTGTATGGGGTCTGCAACTTTACGACTATCGTCCGACACACAATTGTGTTTTTTATGGCGTTACAGGGAACAATACGTATGTCTTCCTTTTCACTCTTTTTAATGAGTAACTTTTGTTTCTGTCTTCCATGCTTTTTTTTCTTTTTGCTTATTGAAGGTCGCTTGCCGGTCGAGAGACTAGGCAAAAATTGAAGATCTCATATCAATCAGCGATGCTGCTAGCAATGCATCATTATTTTTATTCCTGTTTTCATATACGCCACCAACACAGTAAACTTGATCTTTGAGTCTTATAGCCGTAGTTTATGTTAACCCTGTAGTGATAATAGCTTATCTACTATGCGTAAGTTCAATAGAGTAGTCGGAACCGGATAGCAATCTCTATATTGCTTTACACTACCTTCACAATAAGATTAAAATTGTACGGGGTCTGCAACTTTACGACTATCGTCCGACCTGCAATTGTGCTTTTTATGGCGTTGCCGGGAACAATACCATACCGTGTGTTTTCCTTTTCACTCTATCCTTAATTTATGAGAAATCTTTTGTTTTTATCTTCCGTGCTGGACTGAGAGAAAAGCAATACATACTGTGTGTATACAAAAACGATATCTGCGCAAAAAGAGGAAAAGCTGTAGCTTATTATTTTTTGCGCAGATATGAAAATAGGCATGAGGCGAAATCATATGAATAAGTGATGCGGTTAGCAATAAGTACATCGCTATTTAAATTACAGTTTCCACATACGCCACAAACAACGTATACTTGGCCTTTGGGTCATATAACTGATATAAGATGTTATAATATGTTTTATGTGCAAACGAAGTGCTTAAAATAAAGAGCACTGTTAAAAGTTCGGTTTTGTACCTTTACAAAAAGATTAAAAATAACTCGCGCGTTATGTTCACTCAAAAAGTACAATCTCCAATGTAGTGGAAAAATACTTTTTTAAATACCTAAAACGTTATTCAATCTTTCTTCTTCTTCACTATATGTAAGTTCAAATTAGAACCTGCTTTAAACCACCTTAACAATAAGATTAAAATTGCTCGGGGGTCTAGAACTATATGACTATTGCCCGACCTACAATTGTGCTTTTTGTGGCGTTAGCGGGAACTCTACCATAACGTATGTTTTTCTTTTCTCTCTATCCTAACTTCCTAACTAATATTATAAATGCGAAAGTAAGTTTGTTTGTTTATTTGTTTGTTTGTTACGCTTTCACGCCGTATCTACTGAACCGATCATCATGAATCATTTTGCATACAGATAGGTTTGGGTACCGAGAAGGACATAGGTTATGTATTACGCGGGCGAAGCCGCGGGTAACAGCTAGTCGGTAATATTTTCATCTATTTTATCGTTTCTTAACTTTCTATCTTCCATGCTGGACTGAGAGAAAAGAAATATATTTTTTTACGTCTATGAAGTGTAAGCTTTTTTTTAAAGGCTAAAAACCCTTTTACCTACATAATAGGTAAAATAAGAAACAGGTCAGAAAAATCGCATCCGTCTTATAACTCATAACTTCTTTTCCATGAAATGAAATGTACTGAGGTATACATATAATCAAATTTCTTTTCTTGGCTAGAATAAAGTTATAAGGATGATGGAAGTTATAAGGAAACTTTGAAAGCAAACAACGGGTAATCCGATCCTCATCCATGTTTTATAAGTTTGAAGTTTCTTTATCTTTCCTGCAAAGCAATGCCAACTCCACCTATTTACGAGTAGATAATGCATAATTAATATAAGAAACGTAACTTCCGGCTTAAAATAGGTAGAGGCGCCACCTTTTTCGAGGGAACACTGAAAGTTTGCTAATTAACTTTTTCACTAAAACTAACTGCAGTCTAAAAAGCTCTTTGGTGACCGAGTTTCGCTCTGCTCTGGGAACACGGAAAAGCAAGTAGTTTTGAAAGTTTGTCGTTAGACTAAATTTCATCGAAATTGTTAGAGCTGCTTCCGTTATTCTTATACAAGAATAGCTAATTCACTCCATACTAATATTATAAATATGAAAGTTACTATGTACTCTGTCTGTTACCTTTTCACACTAAAACCATTGAACACATACATATGGAGATATGGAAAAACTACACAGGTTATTTTTACTACTGTTCCGGATGGCACCTCCCTCTTTATCAACGCGAGCTGCGAAGATACGGGCGAAATTTGGTAAATTTATAAGCTACATAAATTGGCATTTAAATTAAAATTATGTAGATACTGATAGTGAAAGTATTTGTAAAAGCGTGTAATGTAATGTGTGTAACCTTTAATAATTATAGGTAGTGATCATAGATATCAGAATATTGTGGTAGTGATACATCGGTTCGAACTGTGCTATTTCTAACTGTAAATAAACATTCGCTTATTAATACAAAAATCGGCGATGTGCGAGTCGGACTCGCGGCAAAAAACATGTTCGTTGTATGGGAGCCTTAAGTATTTATTCTGTTCTGTTTTTAGTATTTGTTGTTATAGCGGCTAAAGAAATACATCATTTGTAAAAATTTCAACGGTCTAGCTATCACGGTTAATGTGATAGAACGTGGTAACAGACAGACGGACATCGAAGTCTCGTGAATAGGGCCCCGTTTCTACCCTTTGGGTACGGAACCCTAGAAATCAAAGGTACCAATACTATTTTTTTTCCTATATTTAAATAGTTTATCATAAGGTATATAACAAAGGGAGACGGGTCGGTAGTCACAACTAATATTATTAATGCGAAAGGGAGTTTGTTTGTTACGCATTCACGCCCCATCTTCTGAACCGATCATCATGAAATTTTGCGTACATGTTTCCTGGAGTACGGAGAAGGACAAAGGCTACCTTTTATTTCGGAGAAAAGTACTGTTCCCGAGGGAACGATATTAACGCGAGCGGAGCCGCGGGCGAAGACTAGTAGTTTAATATAAGAAATCCATCACAAAATAGTTCCCAAGCGAACTGAATTGTCAATATTAATTTCCGCGCGTTGATATGAAAGGGTTCACTTAGGGTTCGTTCACACGACAGCGCGAATTCTCGGAATCTTGCGGCGCTCGATAATTTTAAACGAAATTATTTTACATTAGCAGCAGCTATTTATAACTTAGTAATAAAATAACCATCAAAGTTAACTCAAAAACCTGAAAATCTATATTTTTTGAATATCCAAGCAAATTCTAATTCAAGACACCTCTCCAACCCGTTTGGCCAGCGTGAAGAGTGTAGGCCAAATCATCTGACTACTCAGGCTAATATATGGCTTTAGTAGTACAGAGAAGGTCGTGCTCCTGCAGTGGAGAATGGAAGGCCCTGATGATGATGAAGCAAATTCGCCAGCAATAATTATTATCACATTTCCATGTAGCTATAACTCGTTATCAGACTTAAATAACGCGTAGCTAGTTAAACATATTAATTTTTTTTATTAATTTATTTGTTTGTAATATTGTTGACGGATATTGAACATTTCCCGCTGACCTACTGGAAACTGGACTCAGTTTCGTTTGGCGTATTCTTTTCAGCACCAACAGTGGTCGTTCTGAAACGCTGACAAAATATATGACGTTCAAAAAGAGATCATGTTATCCAAATTTGAATAAATTTGATTCCATTAAAATCTCACTTTTCACACTCACACATCAACTTCCAACTCTTCTCGCACGGCGTTCGTGAAAACGCAACCTTACTCAATAAAGTAAGACATAATGAAGAGTTATGGTTACACGAGACTTTATGAAAGCGTAATATTGTTGTTTAGGTTCACTAGAGGGAGCCACTGATATGGATATTACGAATACATACATAAACTGGGGATAGAATACGTGACGATGTTTACTTCAAACCCATTGGCTAATGTACATATTAATATCTAGCAAGGACATTCGTGTCGTGGTAGGTACTTGTACTCGTTCATTTATTCCAAGGTAAATTTAAAATCCAGATTAATTTAAATATGTGTGTTTGTGTGTAATGGATAAACTCAAAAACTACAGGACCGATTTTAAAAATTAAAAAAAAATTAAGTCTATACCAGCTTCTAAATACGTGCATGAATGTATGTATGTATGTTTGTATATTTGTATGTTTTTCCGCGCAAATCTCAAAAACTATAAGCTGGGTAACAATAATTATTTTTAATTCAACTTGGTATTGTCCAACGGCGGACAAGGGGGACAGGGCAAGTTTCATCGGAATCGCATCAGTAATTTTAAGAAAGAGAGTTAGTGTGTTTCAACCATTAGAATTTTTTTTAAGTCAATTTAAGTTTTTTATATTACTACGTATTCTATGATTGGTAGCTATCAAATGGCATAAAAGTATATCTTTAGGGGCATATGTTATTTAACTGTAATTGATTATGGTGAGCAATAAATGTTTATTATTATTATTATTTGTATCTCTCTGAGACTCACGGGTGTTACCCCGGTCCTTTGGAAGGCTTGCGTGGGGATATAGATCCAACACGTAGAGGCCCTTTGGAGAAGTTGATGTAATGTAGGTCTCCAGCCAGAACCCATTCCTGGAAATACCAATGAATGATATATCCTCGAACAGGTTTTGGCCAGAGGTGGGACTATTGCATTAGAAAAAGGGAAATTAATGGGCTATGGGGCTGAAATATGGGTGGACTTAATGCTGGGTTATTGCAAACGGTCGAACACCTGCCATAATCATGATAACTGACTACAATTATTATTATTATTATATATTCTGACTTGCAAATAGGTCGCCATAGGACGCAATTAATAAGGCAGGTTTATTTGCAATTCCAACTTGGTGACGCGGTGCACGAACTCCCCGCCGGGAATCGTAGTCGCGAAGTCAATAACCCGAACTAAACTAATTATTCTAAACCTAGCTGTGCGAGTTTGCTATGGAATTCTATTTACTTTTAATTAAAAAGCTTTTTAACCCCGATCTAATTTAGTAATTTTAATAAAATGTACCCTTTTTCCTGTTTCGTATTCCTGTCAACGTGTATGCAGAATTTCTTCTTGATCGGTTCAGAAGTGTGGGCGTAAAAAATAAATGTTAAAATAAATGATATACTGTAAAGTTATACGATAACTCAGGAAAACGTTCCCTAAAGAATCGCAATAGCTGTGATAAGCAGGGGTCGCGGCATGGGGCCCACAAAGCCTCTTCTGACCCAGTCAGGGGTTAATTGTCTCCTCTTGCCGCTTCGAGCACAAAATAGCCATGTTGAAAGCGCTTTTGCCTTTGTTTTTATAAAAATGAATAGGGTGATATTTTCATACTCGCGTTTCCCGCAAATTAAGTTAGTTCTTAAGTAAGACTGGTTTTATGGGATACTCATTCAACGATACTATATTTTTTTGAACAAATACATATATAATAACACAATAGACCCAGGTCAATCTGAAAAAGATCATTTTCATCTTGACCTGACCGGGGATCGAACCCGGGAACATTCGTGTCACAGACCGGCGTGTTGACCGAAAGCGAAGCTCGTCAATCCAGTCTATCCAATCCAGTCTATTCAGTTGTTTGTTTTTCGTATGTGTAAGTGGCCAACACTGGTGTCAGATTTTTCAAGCTGCTTTCAGGCATCTGACATAGCTTAACGACTGCCATCAACGATGACAGCCGGGACCAACGGCTTAACGTGCCTTCCGAAGCACGGAGGAGCTCGAGATATTTTTATGCCACATGCGGTCACCCATCCAAGTAGGGACTGCACCAGGGGTTGCTTAACATACGTAAGCGCTCATAGAGCTCACACCCACTGGACCATCGGGCTCCTCAGTGTATCCTCGGTCTATTCAGTGTATTCTATAGAAAGAAATAAAATTTAGGGATTAGGATCATTATCATCATCAACAGGTCTTTGTTGTCTTTGATATAAGTATAATATAAAAAGATTCAATCTATTTCTTCTCTCATTTTGAAGTGCAGAATTTATCAACAAACATATAACAGTCATACTAATCTACAAGTATTGATAGCATGAACTTGAGAACTATTTTACTTCGTACCATATATTTTTTCCCCCCTAAAAATGGATTGTATGAGTTGATATATATTTAATAACCACCAGTGATAAAAGTTAAACGTCTTCCCAAAACCCTGTTCCTCTCGAATGACAAAACGGAGTTTCGGGAAATTCAATCTCAAAGGAGCGATGATTCGAAAGTTTGCCGAAGTTTCAATAGCGTTTGGGAGTTGAAGATGTTAGCGTGGACCAGCATGCCGGCTCCTATAACAATATTAAATATACTTTGGGTTTAGAATCAAACCCTTCTGGAAACAACATAAAATAATCCGCTTGAAAACTTGGTTCGATAATGCTAATTTGGCTCCTCGTAGATTTTGAGTGTGTCCAAAGATAATTTAAGATATTTTTAACAAAAAACAAAAACCGACTTCACCCCTATCAATTTTTTTAATAAGCATAAGAAAATAATGGAAATAAGTGTGATCCAAACGGCATACCTGTAAACATTTTTTGGTTCTTGTGTATTTTTTCAAAAAGCGCTCGACACATTTCGATCGAAAATTTAATGGGACCATTTGTAAAGTTTTACCTATCGAACAAAAAAAGAATTTCTTAAATCGGTCCATGCGTCTTCGAGAAATCGGGGAACATACATAAAAAAATAAAGATTACGACGAATTGTAAACCTCCTCCTTTTTTTGAAGTCAGTTAAAAATAACCATAAACATGAGTAACTTCCTAGAACTACGTAGTTTTAGGATATTGTGAAGTGGACAGGACGTTGTTATTCTGACGAGCACGATGTTCTGAAATAGAATTCTGGGGTCAGGTCGATGACATTCAGTGTTTTGGGAGAGTCTCCCAAATTATACTTATATAATAAAGAGGAAAGTTTGTTTGCATTTAATTGGCTCCAAAACTACTGGAATGATTTTCAAAATTCTTGTACCTATAGTAAGCTAATTTATCTGCACGTTATCAATTTTTACGGCTTCTATTAAAAATTGCTAGTATTAAATAAACCTACCAATTTTAACAACGAAATGCAGAATCTTTTAGTCTTCTTCTATTATTCAATTGATGGATAACTTTGTTTCTAGTGAGCTAAAAATAAACTACTTACTTCTGCTACTAAGAGTGATTCCAGGAACTTAAATTGCCTCTTCGTAGAATTTGAGTGTGTTCAAAGAAAATTAGGAACCATAAAGATGGGAGTACCTAGAACTGAAGCGCGCAATGTCCTAGAGCTTACATTAGATTCCAGGTTCTAGCTTGAATACATTCAGAGCTCTTTAATTAGCCTGTTTCTGCTATTAAGATAATAGTTATAGGTATTTGCAAGAACCATAATTTATTATATAAAACGGTCTTATTTATTTCAAATTAAGAACCAGAACAGTAATTGGATAAAATAAACTGCATAAGCATGATTCGAGGAAGCTAAATTGTTTCTTTGTAGAATTCGAGTTTATCCTAAAAAAATAACATAGGGGCGTAATATCTAGAAGTATCTAATAGAGGTGGAATATCTGGCAGGAACTTGACAGACGAACTTGTTAAGTGTGATGCGGATAATGTCTTGGAATAAATTCCTGGGCATAAATAGCTCGACAACATTCAGAGCTCTAAATAATCCTCCTCCTGCTTTTCAGACGATAGTCAAATGTTTTAGTGCAAACAGAAGTAGGGCAAAATAAATTGCTAAACCATGACTAAAAGAAGCTTAATTGTTTCTTTGTAGAATTTAAGTTAGTCCGAAGAAAATTAACTTAGAGGTGGGGTACCCAAAAGTTCATATTTGTAAAGAGAGTGTGAAGCGCAAGTGACGTGAAATAAATTCCTGCAGATAAATAGCTCGACAACATTCAGAACTCTAAATTAGCTTTCTTCTGCTTTTCAGACAATTTTTAAATGTGTTGGTAAAAACAGAAGTAGGACAAAATAAGATGCAAAGACATGATTCGAGAAAGGTAAATTGTTTCTTTTTGACTCCGAGTTTATCCAAAGAAAATAAAAATAGAGTACCTAGAATTTCGCAGTTGTAAGATGAAGTAGACAGGAAATTGACAGACTAACTTTGTTAGTCTGACGCACACAATATCCTGGAATAGATTCCTGGTGTTAGGTCAATGACATTCAGAGTTCTATATTTAGCCTTTGCCTACAATTCAATCGAAGGTTAGTTAATTGTAGGCACTGTCTTGTTAAATCAATAGACTACCTGAAGCCTGCTCCTGTATTTGTGGGATTCAGACTAATCTGTCTTTAAACTTTAAACGTTAATACTCTGTCTTTATTGTCAAAAATCCCTACCGCAATAGATAGATACATACTATCACATCCTTACGGCGTAGACAGAGCCTGTTAGTGTAGGTGGAAAACGGAAAATAACAAGTGATAGGTTTCTAGCCGCATGTGTTTTATTGATTTTTAAGATTTTTTCTAAATCTATCGGCTGGCTTTTACGGTCTGTACGTTGCAGTTAGAAAGCTATTTTTTCTATTAAATCATAAAAGTGTTTCAAGATGATCATTTACCGAGAGGTTTTTTACCGATTTGTAGTTTAAATTTAATGACCTATATATTTCGTTAATATTACATCACGTTACATACAAATTTATTTAAGAACATTATCTAAAAACGTTATGGTATATTATTCTCATCTTAATAAACATACCTATCATAAAAATAAATCTATTACAGAAATTTGGTTGACCGCAATGCATGACCTCATTAAATATGCAATCCTTTCAAAAATATTCTCATTTAAAATCGTAAGTATAATTTGTAACGAGTAATAATATTACTTTTTCTTCTGCAAACAACTGTATTGAACACACGTGGTGCTTACCAACTGTTCATTAGAAGTCGACTTTATTTACGTTATTTTCCGTCAAGGGATTTCAATCTGCTCTGATATTGGATGAAGTCAAATATACTTCAACCTTACGCTGGCAATAAGGTATATTTCAAACCAAAAATCAAACAGATTCGATTGAAGATTTATTACGATTTTTGACGAGCTCCGTGTCGCAGCGGTCAACACGCCGGCCTGCGACACGAATGGTCCCGGGTTCTATCCCCGTTTAGGTCAAGATGGAAAATGATCTTTTTCACATTGGGCTGGGTCTTGGATGTTTATCTATATATGTATCTATTATAAAAAAATATAGTATCGTTGACTTAGTATCCTATAACATAAGTTTCGAACTTACTTTGGGGCTAGCTCAATCTGTGTGATTTGTCCGTATATATTTATTTTTATTCTTAGTTTAATTCGTAGCGAGCTACACTAAGACTTTCGTACCGAAAGTAATAATCTGATGTGATAGAGTGCTTTGATAGTCATAACTAAAGCCTCCATATCGTTTACTATCGCTTGAATGTTAAGTTTAACTAATAAGACACGAAAGCAATGACCGCGCCGTATGCATTGTTAGTGCATATGCATGTTAAGCAGCCCTGGGCGTGGTTCGCACTTGGACTGGTGATCACAAGTGGCATGAAATATCTTTTGTTCCTCCATGTTACGGAAAGCATATTAAATTATTTGATTCCGGCGGTGTTCCCATCGTCGTTAAGCAGCCTGAAAAATCGAACATCAGTGTTGGCCAACACCTGATTAATAACAAAAGACAAGTATAAGTATGATACTATGTTTGTCTATCAGGAATAGAAACTAGACTGAGATAGACTTTTCTATGACCATAACAATCATATAACACAAATACTTATTCTCATTTTATCGTACTATTATACAAAGAGTTCTATTAATAGTGTGATAAAATGAGAATAAGTACGTAAAAACCTACTTAATTAAAATGATGATTAAACACTAAGTTTAGAGGAAAGTGTGATTAAAATGAAAAATGGTTTTCGCTACTTTGTGTAACTGCTCCAGCCAGCGGGCGTTTAATTTCGCAAGTTTTCTTTTACGACCCTACAGAGCGTTGTTTTGGCCACTTGAATTATACAAGGAGACTCTTGACTTCATATTTTCTAGCGACTATGTAAATAAATATTTCTCTTGTTTCAATCGTAGAGATAGGCTTTGTAACAAAGTCTTCGAGCATACCTTCGAGCAACACGGAAGGGAGTAGCCATACGCTGCATTCCCCTCTGTCAAGGTACAAGCAAAATTAGGCATATGCATGTCTATGTGTTAGTTGTGTGTGACTCATCTGTACACAAATTATTTTTTCTTTTTTATGTCATTTTTTGTGACAATGTCATAATTACTATCAAGTGACAGTTTAAGTTTTGTATGTAGGTGTGCGGAACTAAACTTGTGTGCACATTTCCCCCCGCAAAAAACGCCAGAAAAATTGTCATAGTAAATTGTCGCTTTGCCCACTCCCTCCGTCCGGTACGGAGGCCGTGCTGCTCGAAGGACAAAGTGGATCAGATTACACCTTTGACCTATATACTCTCTAGACTCCGTCACTCTATCAAACCTTTATATCAATGAATAAAAAACTGGTCAATATTTCAATGGTTGTGTACATGTACGTGACAGCTATGTGTTAGCACGTGTATCATGTCAACTTATGTCAACACAGTGTTCGCATGTCTATCTAAAATTAATATAATCACACTACTTACATCCCATCCCAACTAATATTATAAATGCTAAAGTGAGTTTGTTTGTTACCCTAGCATCTACTGAACCGATGATCATGAAACTTTGCATACACGTTGTCTAGAGTACGGAGGCTACCTTTCATCTCGGAGAAAAGTACTGTTCCCGAGGGATCGGTACTAACGCGAGCGGAGCCGCGGGCGAAAACTTGTTATAAATATAAAACCTTTTGACTCTACCTACACGTCGCAATTTTGAACATCTGAACTATATAGAAATATAGAAATCGTGGAATCAGATTCCTTAATCCCTTAAAAATTGATTCCAATAGGGATTCTGACTCCGAGATTTTAATATAGCTTAGGATTTTAATAAAGGTCCATCGAAACAAGTATCTTTAGGTATAATTGACCTAAAAGCTTAATATTGCTACATATGTCAGTAGGGTGATTTTGCCTCTTTACAGCCATTTTTATTGAAATATCGCTACAGTAATACTCGACCTTGCCGTACAAAATGTATTGCAATAGCCGGCCAGCCGGCCCGGGTAATGTATTAATCTTGTAATATAGAAAATGTAAAAACCCACCAATGTTTGTCACAAGGAGATTAGTAACCACGTTTAGTCTTTAAATGAATTTAAACTAATGAAATACAGATGTTACTGCTCAATCTATCAAATCTTATACACCATTAGAAATTAAATTCAAAATATTCAGTCGTGTTCTTTATATAAGAATCGAAAATCAAATATTTTTTTACGTAAACCATAGGTAGTAACGTCATATCAAACTGTAAAATTAAAATAAATTAAGTAATGTAAATAAAAAAAAATGCATTTTCAGATAGTTGCAACTCCTTAGTACTTACTATCTCGATAAATTTACATGAGAAATAACCGCCTAATTCGTTGTATAAAAACGACATACCGAGAACCACCTTTAAAATAAAAACTATAAATAGAAAATCGATGTTTTACAGCGTTCCCCAGAGAAACACAATCGACGAAAGCTTTTAACTTCAAGCTATATGGTAAAAGCTTTCAGACTACTTTGAGTTCTTTGCGGGTAGCGTTAAAAACAATATGAAATTCACGAAAAATTTTCCTCAAAACTTAGTTCAAATTTAATATACTGTAACAGTTTTAAGGTCAGCTCAATGTTTGTTTTTCGTGTGTGTAAGTGGTCAACACTGGTGTCATATTTTAGATCGTTATTTAAGCAGCCTAATTGCATCTGATATAGTTTGACGACTGCCATCTATGATGACAGTCGGGGTCAACGGCTTAACGTGCCTTCCGAAGTACGGGCGAGCTTGAGACATTTTATGCCACTTGTCACCCATTCAAGTGGAGACTGCGCTCGGGGTTGCTTTACATACGGAAGCGCTTAAAATGCTTATGCTCATAGGCCATCGGGCTCTTCGAATACGACCGCATAATTTTACCTAAATCTAACATAAAACATGACTATTTTAACTTCTAAAATTTTAACACTTACAAACAAACATTAAAAGCTTGTTAATATTGCTTGCAATATTCGTTACTAACGCAAACTTCATAAGCCCTTCAAAGCACATAAGTCTGTAAATTAGTTACACAATTTCACATCTAGGTAAGTACCTATTCAAAAGCCCTCACAATTAAAGTATAAAAATAAAATATTGTTGGATTTAGTCCAAGCTTTACTTACGTACCCTTATGTTCCCAAGGATCACATAACACTGATTTGTGGCGAGGTTGAATAATTACTGTAATTTGTAAAAGAATAAAACCTCAACCCATTTCTAGTGAATATTTAAACGGCCGCCCATATCATTGTTGGCAATGCCTCGGGCCAATTTCGTGACATGGCCCCTTTCCTCTAAGGAAATATCGTGTGTTCCCAAGGCCATCTCACCGTTTAGTTTCTAATTCCTAGCTTAAGTTTTCCTTTTAAAATTGTATGGTACTTTAAAAGGGAAGTTGTGTTTGTCGAGTGAGTATGTTCGGTTCTAAGTTGGGGTGTTGATGGACACGGTCCATATGAATAGGTCGAGTATCCTACAAACTTCATACGATAATACTTTTAGATTGTGGGATATAAGCATGGACAAAGGTTACGACCACTCTCCGGATGGTATCTAATACAGCCATTTGCCATTGCCATTCAAAGAGGCAACGCTGCTAGCGTGATGGGTACGAGTACCTTTGAGCCGCAGGCACAATCCGGGGTGGAATATTTAATTAGTTATTCAGCTCGTTTGTTTTTTTTTATTATTATTGTCGTTACGTTAAGCATAAAATGTTTTATTAACATATTTTATTTCAGGTAAGTCTTTTTATTTTTATATTATTTTAGGTAGTATCTAAGTATAGTTACTTTACATTCGTAAATAAAATCAAATTAACTTTAAATTTAAAAATAAAATTATTATAGTTTTCTAACTTATTTTCCACTTTAATATATAATATTGATCAACATCAGAGTGCTTGAATGCGTAGAAGTAAGTCTCATGTTTTAAGTATAATCATAAATGTTATAATTTGTAGTATTCAAGCTGAATTCAAGTGATTATAATTCAGGTATTGACTGCTCATACCGTCTATGACTGAATGACAAAAAGATTTACATACTTCTTATAATAATTTCGATAACAATCGGATCTAGACGAGGAGCTCAACGAATAATTTTCAACATGGCCGGAAAATCAGCTCCCCGCCTGGGAATCCGGATCGTAACTCAGCCCGTATCCGGCTCCATTCTGTTCCATCCGGCCCGTCATCCTGTAAAACCCTGCACATTGCTTATGCCAGTACATCCTGTTTGTTTATGCTCTCACATAATATATCATATTAAACTCGTACTCGGCTATAAAACGAGTTCGAATCTTGATATTTTTCCTGATAAGGAAAAGGATATGTTCCATCATGGTAGTATCATCTTTGACGTTACTTGTTCACCAAGTTTCATACAAACTAGGGTTGCGCTCCAACTATACACAGATGGCTACGTGCTTTATTTACTAAACATTCATATTACAACTAAATATAAAAAGATTTTTCGATTAATGCATTTGTTCATATTACATATTTATCTTCGAAATAAATGCTTGCCTATACGTAATACCTATACTATTTTGCTTAAACTCAATTATGATTAGCTTAGTAACCTAGCGTGGACCTACTGCCATCTAATGGTGACGATTTGAAGCTTAGCTTGGGTTTTCAAAATCAGTCAGCTGTTTAGGCTGGTAAGCAACAATGAGACAGACATACATATATACATACGAGTACATATAAATATTCCCTCATTCTGGGTGGGGGTCTCAATGGGGTTATAATAAGTTATAAAGAAATTAGAGTATAATGGCAAATTTAATTTGAATTTGATTCAAAAAAGGCAAATGTTTTTCCAGTTTCAGTGTAATTAATCACTTAAATAATTTATCATGCCTAAAGCAGTTTTGACCTCCCCACGTTTCGCCTACTCGTAATTGCCACGTTTACGACCTAGGGCGATAAGCCAGACGAACTCTCAATTTGTATTCTTACAGGACATTAAGCCACAAACATTAATATAATACGTTAAGCGTAAGAGCGTCTGTAGGTTATAAGGCGGAATTATAATCCAACTTCTCAAAAATACGACATTCATGTATATTATTACGTTTTAATCCCTTTCAGGGAAGACAAAACTGACACGCTAATAATATTGGCTTTTATCAAACAAAACCGAGTACCGTACAAGCTAAATTTTAATACTCTTATTCCTAATTTTCAATTTCATCCAAAAAAAAAAAGAATTGTGTAATCTAATTCTGCGTTCATACATCGGGACATATTGTTTTTTTTAAAAATGGCTACCGGAGACTTAATTAAACTTGTACATACATTAATTGAACGAGAAAGGGTTCATTTTTATTCTCCGTGGATTGCGAATCAGCCACATTTAATTTTTGGCACAGAAAATAATACTTACGAATAAAAACCTCGCCCTTTACTAACATTGGCTCGCGTATAAAGTTGTAGTTTTTTTATAACTATCTCTAAGATAAAAAAATCAAAATCAAAATAAATCAAATTGTTTATTTCATTACTGTAAAACATACATTTCTGGATAGTGATTGGAGTCCACTTTTAAGCATTAAATGCCTGTGTTAGTGTTCCCCGCTCTCTCACCAAACAAGTCATAGTTGAGATCACATGTTAACTTATTTAAGTATATAAAGTAACACCAGATTTCATGTCAGGTAGATTACATAATTTTTAGGTATAATATTTATTTATCATTAGTAAAGATATATACTCGTAGATATTAAAATATACATCGAATTTACACAAATTTTATACAGTTAAAAAAAAATTAAGAAGAATAATTCATACATGTCATACATAATTATGTTGCACATATGTCAAGCATTCAGAAATGCCTCCGTTTTGTCATAGCTCCAAGTTTAGTAATAGCTTCCGTCCGGTACGGAGGACGTGTTGCTCGAAGAGTAATAGTAATAAATAGTAAGTAAATAGGTATTTTCTCGTAGAACTCAAAATGTTATTATCCATATATAGTAAAAAGGCAATCGTATTACGAGTGAATAATGTGGTATAGCCACGGTACCGGTGAAAATCTCTTTTGCTAGTAGCATGAATGGGTCGGCTCGTCCCGGGAAGTACCACACACACAGAAAATCGACGTTTGAGTAGAAGCTTTACCGCTGCTATGCTTCGTTCGGTGAGTGAGAGAGCCGGAGGCCCGTCCCACCTGTCTAGGGAGGGAAAAATAAAAGCCCGGCAACGCTCTTGTCACACCCTCGGTATTGCATTCGTCCATGGGCAGCGATCACATACCATCAGGCGACCCGCTTGTTCGTTTGCTGATTTATGTCATAAATTAATTATTTTTTTTACTATTTTAGTATACAGTAAGTAAATATCATGTTGCTTTCATAGAACTCATAAATATTGAATAGACATTATTATGATTGCGTGTATCAGCTTAAAACTTATCGTTGCTTTCTATCAGGCAAGATAGGGGTCTCCTATACTTCTATAGGTCGAACGCACTAAATTGCTTCATTAAAAGTAAGCAGTGTAGGGTTCCGTAGTTGCGAATGACAACTTTGAGTTCACACTCTTCACACTCGCACCGCATAGTTTAACGACCAAAAACATCTTACAATGAAAATTGAATTAAATTTTACATTTTCAAGTACATTTTATATGTTGGTTGTCTATAACTTTTTAATTCGTACTAAATACTCAGCTCTGATAGTTTTCCTTTCAACTTCAGTATATATACTACGGCTGTAATTTTTTTCATGTGTCCACATATAACCGTTTAGCAGATAGAGGGGGGAGGACACTTACCTCTAACAAAAAATTTCACTTTAAAATCAAATATTTCGGAAACGGATCCCTAAATTGAAAAATGGTGCTCTTAACCTCACTATATTTTTCAAAGACCTATTTAACGATACCCTAAACGATGGGTTTGTATAGAAAAAAAAAATATTATTCCCTCTTTACTTGTATGGGAGCTAAACTAAAAAAAAATTTTTTTCAAGATTTTTTTCTACCACTTTTTTGACATGATTAATATACATACCCATACCAAATTACAGCTTTCTAGTACTTATAGTCTCTGAGTAAAACCGCGGACGGACAGACAGACACAGACAGACAGACATGGCGAAACTATAATGGTTCCTAGTTTACTACGGAACCCTAAAAATGCTAGTATATTGAAAAAAAAATGCTATGCCAGCCATTTCAACATATTCGATTACTTTCATTAAGGAGAAAAATAAGGATATTATAAGATTTTTATCAATAAGCAACGAAAGAATATAAGGATATCTTAATAGATATCCTTATAAATTGTTTGGGCAAGTATTAACTAATGTTAATACTTGCCCAAAAAATGTATGCAGTTATTATGGTAGTTACAATGCTGATATTCAGTTAGTGACTGGAAAATGTAAAATAGCTCAACATAAAAGCGATTTTAAGGTAATAGGTAGATGCGAAGTATTTTTTTTCTCTATGTAATAATTTAATTGAGTCGTGTATGTTGCCCCACTTTATTGTTGAGATGCGCCATTTCATATAAAAAAACCGATATCAAGCAAACTACTGAACAATTTAGATGAAATTGAAATTGGATCAAAAAGGAAGTAGGTAACCGAGCGAAAACCGTCTCCTTTTTCAACCGACTTAAAAAAGAGGTTATCATTCCGACTCATATGTATGTAATGTAATATTGTCAGAATAACATGGGTTAATTTTATATGTATTAGTCTTTTGAAGCTTATATACATGTGTGCCAAATTTCAAAGTTGTAGTTTGTTTGGTGTTTAAGTTAGATTGCTAAACTTCTTTTTACTATAATATAATAACGTACTAATAAGTCAATAATAACGTACAACAACGTTATTTTTACTTTTGGTATAATCTAACTTTCATCAAACAACAACAACAGCGCAAGTTTCGTCAAAATCAGTTCAGTAGTTTTTGAGAAACTTGCACTGTTCCCTAAGTTGAGTGTTTTGAGTTAAGTAGGTAGGTATGTCCCAGTCACGAGGAAAATTGGAGTGGGCCTTCGCATCACAAGGAATCGGCATTTTTTTAAATCTTACTTGTTACCAAGTTAAGTCAACTTAATATATGCGTAAACATGTAAATAACTATATCTCTAGCCATTTTAATATTCACAATGAGACTACGTAATTTAGCGGCTGAAACGCAAGTTGAGGGCGGCGCCGTCGCGATGTGGTACGTTTGTATTTAACATGAATATTTAATGCCCGCGTAATAAATACACCTGTCTAATAAAGGCAAAACGCATTGCGATTACGAACTCTCTATGAATTATGGACAAAGATGTTATTAGAGCAGATCTTTAAATTCCATAGAAGCTAAATCTTGCTTTTATATAAAGATTAGCAATTATCTCTAATGGTGACCACGTATCGGCAAGCGCAGCATTGGACACGATCTGACGACCTGGGGGACGATTTTTGAAATTTCGCCGTTCGCAAACTAGCGGTTTTCCCATACAAAAATCGCGAGTGTCACACATTCAAAAATAGTACCATTGATCAAGTCGCAGGTTGCAAGTAGCTTCCAACCGGTCGTATTGGAGAGACGTTTCTAGCAGCTAAGATAACGATGATGACCCTGCCATGTATTTGTTTGCAAGACAGTCGTGTTTATATTCTTTTACATAGAATTAAGGATTGTTTAATATAAGGTATCCATCTAAAATCTATCGTTTTATTGTTGCAGAGTTGCTGCGACATGGTGAGCCGGCGGGGACGCGAGACGCGGGCGGGTTGATCGTCTCCACATGCCGACAACACTCTGCAGTCAGCAGAAAGGTATATATCAAGGTGGTAGTCTATGCATTCTTCTTGTCGAGTCGAAATGGTGATTGTTAAATATCTTTTGACCATTATTTGGCCTGGCTACTTGCTCTATCGTTGGCATCATTGAGGTCTTTAACCGTGCAGCAGGCCTATTTGCTAACTTTTGACAACTACGGTGCACATCATTTTCATGGTAACTTCAATATTCATTACGGCTTTGGTAAAAAGAATTGGTCCAAGCGTGTATTTAAAAGGGAACTCTAACGCCAAATCGAATACCATTTAATCGATAATTGAATCGACAGCAAAATATCGAAGCATTTAGCAACTTACACACTTGATTTACAATAACAATATAATAAAGGCATTGTAGCTGAAATTAAGCAATGATTAACTCTAGCCTCAAATGTCCCTATAACTAATTCTTTGTGATTAATCGAGATCCGTGGAACACGGCCAAATTAATATTCATGTTTTCGTAAACTAAGCGAGACTGTACTCATTACATAATTAATAATGGGATGATGAATGAAATGACCCCATTACTAGAAGTAGTCACGACACAGTACATACAGTTAATGTATTTTTTTAAGTAAAAACTTTTTAGCGGCGCTTTGCACTTTTTGTGATGGGAAAAAAGTTAAACTCGCGACAGGTCACGTGACCGACAGATTTGTCAGATTGAAAATTCGTAAGACGGACACGTGACCTGATCAGAAAACAACGATTAAAATTTTCACTTCTACCAGTACTCCCGGAGTGCAACCGTTGTTTTTTATCATTTGTACGTGCAGGTGATTCTTAACACCCTAGCAATATTTTAATGATAGAATCAAAATCCTTATAAATAGAATATAGCTTCGTAATCATACGTTTTTTAACTTGATGTATAATAAACACACACAGATAAGACTAGCTGGGCCTGAGTAACCTCACCTTTTACTTTGCGTAGTCTTAAGTTTAAGTTTAATGTAGGTACCTATAACCTATTTATAAAAATGCAACGCGCTCTTTCCACCAACCGACCGGTTGATTATCACCTGAGATACAGGGATAGACTCCTGGATGGCGAATGGACGGAGTGTCTTTAAGAGCGTATACTAGCAGTATTTTTTCAATGTGGTTTCCATACAAATGTATTTCTCTATTTTCTCGCTGAAAACTGATTCTAGAGCCACAATTCTTTTTTCTTAAGTTCTAGTACTAAAATAGGAACGCCCCTATTTTTTATTTTTTCCAAAAAAACTGTTTTTTGTAAAGTTTTTTTCTTTTAAACAGGTTTTTAGAAAAAAATAAAACATAGGGACATACCTATTTTAGTAATAGATTGTATGTAAAAATAGTTGTGCCTCTAGAAGCAGTTTTCAGCGAGAAAATAGAGAAATACATTTGTATGGAAAACGCACTGCTAGTATACCCTCTTAATACTTGCTAGTACTAGCTAATAGTTGCTAGGTACAAACGTACCTTGAGTCCAAAATCTGTGTTCTGCCTTTCAATATGTATTTATCTACATTACAATGCATTGTATTTTTTGTCCTGTTTGATGTTTTAGGCAAATAAAGATTATTATTATAAACATGCGAAATTTTTACACTACACTACTGAAAATCGATTTAGTAATTGGAAAGTTCCGGCAGGGTTGCCGATTAAATAAAAAAAAACCGTCATAAATGACGATTTAGGTATGACTTATGGTTATGAGGTAAAAATACAAAAATAAAAAAATACGGTCGAATTGAAAGCCTATTCCTTTTTCAAAGTCGGTTAAAAAGAATATTGTTTATTCAAGCTCGTATGACTATGGCTGACGTTGGATGTAGAAAACCGGAAACAAGTCGTAAGCGGATTAGTCGTCAACGAGGCGGTAGCGTCAAATTCATTCAAATAAAAGTTTTTACTCTTTATACTTTTAAGGGTTCCGTAGTAAACTAGGAACCCTTATAGTTTCGCCATGTCTGTCTGTCTATCTGTCCGTCCGTGGGTGTATTAATCATGCCGAAAAAAGCCTGCCGAAAACGAGGATGTCATATTTTTTTTTATACAAACCCATCAATGTTAAATAGGTCTTTACAAAATATTGTGAGGTCAAGAACACCATTTTTCGATTTAGGGATCCGTTTCCAAAATACTTGGTTTTAAAGTGCAAATTTTTGTTGGAGGTAAGTAACCCCCCTCTATCTGCTAAACGGTTATATTTGGATACGTGAAAAAATTACAGCAGTAGTATATATATATATATATACTAAAGTTGAAAGGAAAACTATCAGAGCTGAGTACTAAGTAACTTATAGTAACTTATAAAATGTACTCAAAAATGTAAAAGTTCAATCAACTTTCATTGTTAGAAGGTTTTGGTTGTGAGTGTGAACTCAAAGTTGTCATGCGCGACTACGGAACCCTACACTGCGCGTGGCCCGACACGCCCTTGGCCAGTTTTATCGTCTATTGAGTCTTGTCAATTTCAAGAGTAGAATTACAAATGCCCTGCGCAGGGAATCCAACCCGGTGCCGCTCATGTAGCACGCTAGGTATGTTAACCACTGCACCTCGGAGACCGTCATCACACCTCTAAATATCAAATAAACATAATCTAAATAAATAGTAGGTAAGAAATAATAATTATGATTAATCCTATAAAATAATGCCTTTCTTGTTTCCAGATGTCCTAATATGGGTTGGTCATGCGTGGTGGCACGCGCAGTGGCCTTCTGTCTCACGCTGAGCATGGTATCGGGGCTCACATCCGACATGTAAGTATTAAGAGTCGCCTGGACGCGCATGTCTCCATACAAACGGAAAAAGAGAATTGTGGCAATGTTTGATAATTTTAGGGCAAAATTAAGCATCCAATCAATTTATCTCATTATAATCTACGTACGTTCCTATACAGTTTGGTTAAATTATCAATAGTTTGAGAATTATACCCCTCTCAAGATTTCCATACAAATTTGAAAAGGCTTGTAATTCTCAAACTATTGGTATTTTAACCAAGCTGTACTCGTATAAGAACGTACGTAGATTATAATGAGATTGATTGATTAAATGCTTAATGTTACTCCAGAATTATCAAATATTGCCACAATTCCCTTTTTCCGTTTGTATGGAGACATGCGCTTCCAGGCGACTCATAAATATATTGTTTTAGATAAAATCTGATTTATCACACTCGTAATAATAATCATTGACGAGCTGACGAGGGTGACGAGCTCCGTGGTGCAGTGGTCAACAGCCCTCCTGCGACACGGATGGTCCCGGGTTCGATCCCCGGACGGGTCAAGATAGAAAATGATCTTTTTCAGATTGATCTGGGTCTTGGATGTTTATCTATATAAGTATCTATTATAAAATAAAGTATCGTTGAGTTAGTATCCCATAACACAAGTCTCGAACTTACTTTGGAGCTCTTACTAACTTAATCTGTGTGATATGTCACTATATATTTAAAACAAAAATTGCTAAAAGTAGTGTGACACATAATAGCGAAATATTTTATTATGAAGGGATGTTCATTAAAAAGAAAGATACAAGCCTATGTTGACATATTTTATACAACATGCAAATTTTTTAGTATAATAATGCAAGAAACCTATAAAAAAGATTTCAAAATTATTAAATTACTGTTCGTTACAGTAATTTAGTAATTTTGAAAGTATGCGTAAAGCGAGTAAGCATACAAATTAATCCATAATAATTATGTTTCGTTAGGCGAATTCAAAAAGTAATATGTTAAATGTTGTGTTGCCAGAACGGTTAAGAGGCTTAACAAATAGAACATAGGTAAGATTTATGGAGGTTTCTGACCTAGTATAAAAATTTCATCCTGGAAACACTAACGTGTTGCCAGGATGAAATTTCCTTGGTATTTGGCATATTTCCTTGGTATTTCTGTTGCTAGTGTGTTAACACACTTACCAAAACACAAGGAGCCTCCACGCGGTGCCCTGGAAGCAGCTAGACACGGTAACGCAGTGTCTAGGCTGTTCAATCCTTTTACTACGATGTTTTGATTGTTTTTCGTGTGTGTGAGTGGCCAACACTGGTGTCAGATTGTTCAAGCTGCCTTAAATCATCTCACATAGCTTAACGACTGCCATTAATGATGATAGCCGGGAACAACGGCTTAAGGTGCCTTTCGAAGAACGGAGGAGCTTGAGATATTTTTATGCCACTTGCGATCAATCCAAGCATACGAAAGCGTTAATAATGCTCACGCCCTAGGCCGTCGGGCTCCTACTACGAACGATGTTAAAAATCGACACGCTAAGAAGAAGAAATACAAGTAATTTACAAGTTACTAACAAATGATAGATTTTTAAAATTCGACATGATTATGGATTAAAAAAATTTATTGCTGGGTGGCGCTAGAGTTGCTTAGGAACGTACTACAGCGCCTGTTAAAATATTACAGCCATATATTTCTTTTATTTTATAAGTAGCTCTTCAAATAAGAGGCGAACTACATTGTAGTACCTGAAATAGAATGTATCAGCCTCACCGCACTTCACAACGTTGCTCTCTCCTTACAATATCCACGACTGCTTCGACCATGCGAACACCATGTCTGTATTTTTAAAAGACACAGGAATAAATACAAATATAACATTTTCAGGAGATGAAGTTCATAAAAACATCACTTCCATCATAACTGGCCACTAATAAATAGAATCAGTCGCCGGTGATGCAGTATTTACCTACTCATACACTTTGGCGAAGGGTGTATGTAGGTATAAATGGAACGGCAAGTTCACGCTTGGCCGCTCCGCCGCCGCGCGTTACGTCCGCTTCGCCGCCTACCATGTTCACTTTCAACTCTGACACACATACAGTAACAAAAACCCTGTTGTTCCCGTGAAGGTCATATAGGGTAGCTTGTGTAGGTTCTATTTACCGGAATTCAGAAATTGCGAAAAAAAATTCATTATTTTTTCGTTTGGAATTTAAAACCTTATCAACGCTTGGTACAGTCAGTGAGACAGGTCAAATATATATTTTTTAGAATTTTTACATTACTATGTTAGCGTTCTTGTTTTAAATATATTCTTGGCATTTAAGATAGTCTTTACCCATGATTCAAAATAATATACAACTACTAAGTAAAGTAAAGTTACATTATTTTTACATTCCTACACATCCGAATTACCAACGAAGCCGAAAAGTAAAATCATTTAAACCTTATCAATTAGTCAGTGAGATTTACGCATATTGTTATCCTAGGCCGATACACAAACCAGCAATTAAGTGTTGACGGAAGAAACATTTTTTGCGGATGCCAATGAATTCAAATTCATCCTGTATTCGGTATGCACCACCTAAATACTTATTATAAAACTGCTGTTAGTTAATTGTGTTTGAAGTGGTCGTAGCAACTGCTACGATTTACCGGTACCGAATGTAAAAATTACAAAGAGTGTGCTACGACAAGCTACGACCAACTACTTTGCGATCACAGAGGTGTGTGTTTTGAAGCCTTAGCTACTACAACCAACTAAAAGTAAATATCGAAAGATCACAAATACAAATTGTCTACAGTAGAAATTGGTCTATGCGGTCTCTGATATGTTTCTAAAATTTCTAAATTCTACTAAAATCGCAAATATATTGAAAATTTACTTAATATCGTTTGCTGTACTTATAATATCTCCTTTGCTTTATATAATTATCTACACAATGTAATAAGAGAACTTCAACTAGAAGTCAATATAGCGGCTGTTCTTCATATATAATTAAACATCGCAGCTAATATAATTTAACAATAAATAGGAGAAAATATATAATGTCCTATATGTTAAATTATATCACAGATTGATTATTTCAGGAACAACAGAACTAAACTTTATTTTTAGTAAAACTGTACTGTCTACATCCCAGTTTTGTATTATATCTAGGAAATAATACTGTCTCCATCCCAGTTTTATATCATACTAACTAGGATATAAATATAGTCCTGAGAAACGGGAGCGAGAATCTTGAAAAATAATTAAACTAAGAGTAAACAACGTCGTTCGCTTTCCGAAAACAACTTTTTTTGTCAACTGAAACGTTGTTGTGTAAGTTCTGAACTTTAACTCGAAAACAAAGTTAACCTAAATGTGTTTGTACAATAGTTTGTTCCCCTGTATTGATGAGTCTCCAAGTCACAATACAGCCTACTACCACCTGATTCAATAAGGCTTTGTTTTAATAAACTTAGTTTGCCTCTTCTGTTTGTTCATTGTATTGTAGCAGGTACATGTGTTATGCAAAATACAATCAAAACTCGGGGTCTACTCAAACTATCGCATGTATAACGAACTAGATTGGAAGTGTTTAGGTACACAAATATAATATGAAAACATTCATATGTTGAGTACCTCCCTACTCGATAGTTAGGAGGTACTCAAAATATATGAATGTTTAAAAATTTTTTTTTCAGCCGCACCCCTCATTTCATTGCTTTTAAGAATTAATGTAAAATAATTGTTGGTATTAAAAACATATTTTTATTAAAAGGTACAAAGAATGTAAAAAGTAGTAAGTATTCGTCGACAAAGATCCTTCAATTGTTTATTTTAATAATAAAAATAAAAATAAAATCTGGAACAACATACAACACAAACACAATGTCGTTTTGTTCTGTTTATTAACATATTGAGAGGCTTTCGTGGTGGCAAGGTAATAAGTGCTAATCTAAAATCAATACGAAGGCTGCCATTCTGCGTTCCCACACGCTTAATTTGCCATGATAGGTACGACGTTGATAAATTGTTCGTAATGTCTGGAGTTTTTGGCTAATCGTCCTCACGCCTTTCGCAATCTGAACGATTTACGCAGAAATAGAAAATTCAAGAGGAATTACTATGTTGAGGACCCGTAATGGTCTGGCCATGAGAATGAAGGTAGCAATTTAATGTATTTCACGCCTCAAGCTAAGGTTGTTTAGATAACGACAGTGCTATATTAAGAAAACTTCTAGGTACCACGACAGTACATATTCTTATCTATGACTTATACCTCACGCTCGTTGTGGGAATTTGTGAAAAAAAAATCATAGTTGTAACCTATTTGTTTTCAGATTTGCAGCGGGAAAGTCGGACAAGGAGATACTGGACAATCTACTAAAAAATTCCCGCTATGATAAAAGACTGCTTCCCCCCGTAGATGGTAAATATTACGAGCCCTTATTTACTTTATTACGTTAATATTAGCTACCTTTTTGTTTTGTTTGCTGAATGTAAGATAGACTCCGGCATTGCGGAACATAAAACATTGATGTAATATTGCAGATCCAGAATTCTGTTGTGGTCTTACATCGCCCAACGACTCTCTGGCTCAAAATAAAGTCGGGTTCTCTTCGCTCCGGCCTCGCTCGCACAATCGTGGTGCGTTGTGTTTATGTTTCTGAAAAGAGAAATCCTTACGTTTTCCTGCATTATATTATGTAAACTGTAGCGTCTTTTATGTTATATTACAATCAACTCTTTGCACGCAACTCCGAGTATCCAGGTTGGTTCCTTTCACACGCAATTGTAGATAACCCTATGCTTTAGTTTTATGCCATGTATGAGACACCTTATTGTTTAGTATGTTTTAGATATACTTTTCTGTAATATATGTACCAACATATGCACCTTGTTTCGATGTTATAGAAAATAGATATTACTATTAAGGGCAGGGGACAATAAAAAGTATAGGTACCTTTTATAATGGTGAGATAATAATAAAATTGACCCAAGTATTATGTTTACTTGATAACTTGCTCCATTTATATCTACAATAAGAAAAGTGTTATGCATATACGCGCTATTATTTTCATATTCTGAAAATTCAAAAATGATGACATGGGAATCATGCATTTTGTGTTTCTATCACGCTTTGTTACCGCTAATGATTTTCTCTTTTCACAAACATTAAACACGATTTGGTCCCTTACTCTCATTGAGTGTTAAATCTTTTATGATTTCTGTTCATGTGGAATCGGATCTGCCAATATATTTTCAATTGAACTGTAAATCATAATGCAGTTTATTAATTTTTGCCTTTTTTGTTATGTTCTACTTCTTACAAATAAAAATTTATACCTATCCATAAAGATTGGGTACCGTATCTTTAGCACTCTATTAGCAAATGAGCATGCAATAAGTGTAACTGTGCTGTGTATAAATATTGGTTCTCTTATATGTCATCGAATGTCTCTGTATTGGTTTTCAGGTGTCCTCACCGTAAATGTTAGCGTGCTACTTCTTAGTTTAGCATCTCCAGACGAATCTAGTCTTGTAAGTTCTGCGTTCATATCTTTAGATTTACTTCATCTATTTCTTATGATCATCAATATTTTGATATTTCTATTTGATTATTTTTGATTTCTTTGAAACTTTAATCATATGTAACTGTTTCAGAAATACGAAGTGGAGTTTTTACTACAGCAGCAGTGGTACGACCCTCGGCTGCGATATTCCAACCAGTCCCACTACGACTTCCTAAACGCTATTCATCATCACGAGGATATTTGGCTGCCGGATACATACTTCATTATGCACGGAGATTTTAAGGTAGGTATTAAAATTCTCTCATATTTATGCTAATCATGGTACTTACCTGAGCAGAAAACCTCAAATTCCAAAGTTATTTGATTGGACAAATGATTCCAGAAGAAATGCATGAATAATATAAACATGCAAGAATGATTGTATAAATACACAAGAACTTTTGAATTTTTAAATATAATTTTATCAATTGTCAAAGTTTTAAGCATATCTGAGCAACTTTACGTAAGTATATAATTATACAGTCCTTAATTAATAAGCTTCAGTTCAAACAAAGTAGTATTCTTACAACAATGAATATACGATTTTATGTGTAGACTTTACTACGACATTGTGATACAAGCGCGAATAACTGCTACGATCGTAGGTTGCTCGTAGCATTCTTTACGGCATTGCGATCGTAGCAGGTACTACATCGTAGCACTGCAATAGCGTTTCTGCTATTCTACGTTACAGCCTTGGCTACACGCGTAGAGTAAACGTTAGACGGTAGGGAACTTACTATGCTATGCTACTTAATTTTTTAGGGTTCCGTAGTAAACTAGGAACCCTTATAGTTTCGCCATGTCTGTCTGTCTGTCTGTCTGTCTGTCCGTCCGCGGTTTTACTCAGAGACTATAAGTACTAGAAAGCTGTAATTTGGTATGAGTGTGTATATTAATCATGGCAAAAAAGTCGTAGAATAAAATCTTGAAAAAAATTTTTTTTTTTGGTAGCTCCCATACAAGTAATGTCGGGGAGTATTTTTTTTTCTCTATTTATCCATCGTGTGGGGTATCGTTAAAAAGGTCTTTAAAAAATATTGTGAGGTTGAGAACAACATTTTTCGATTTAGGGATCCGTTCCCGAAATATTTGGTTTTAAAGTGCAAAATTTTGTTAGAGGTACGTGTCCCCCCCCCTCTATCTGCTAAACGGTTATATATGGATACGTGAAAAAAATTACAGGAGTAGTATATATACTGAAGTTGAAAGGAAAACTATCAGAGCTAGGTACTAAGTGCAAACTAAAAAGTTATAGGCAACCAACTTATAAAATGTACTGGAAAATGTAAAATTTCAAACAATCTTCATTGTTAGATGTTTTTGGTCGTTAAACTGTGAGGTGCGAGTGTAAACAGTGTGAACTCAAAGTTTTCATTCGCAACTACGGAACTCTACACTGCGCGTGGCCCGACACGCACTTGGCCGGTTTTTTTTTTTAATGGACTACGTAGCTAGCTCCAAGTGAGCTTTCGCTACTTCACCGGACTTTTGAGGTGAGGGCAGAGTGCCCTCAACCTGTAAGGCAATCATCACCAAAGGGTTCCCAGGAGGGACGAACCTCGGCTTTGGGCGTTGCCTGGGTGCGCAAGGCTTGGAGAGACAGTAAACTCTCATATGCCTGATGGGCCGCGATTTGCATGCATGACCTGAAGGGCCGAACTGAGAAACAATGGCAAAGCCTTTAGAGAGCAGCAACTCTCATGTTTTGCCGTATGGGCCGAAATGCTACTTAATTACAGTACGACCACTTTAATAAGTTACATCGGCATTGTCCGATGGCGCAGAATAGCGCAACCTACCGCCGACTCAAGCCGACTGAAAACATCAATCAAATAAAGATCTTATTGCTACAAAATAAGATTTTAAATCCAAAAACAACAGTACTCGTGCTATCTCTCTCGCAATACTCGTACGACTGCCGTGAGTGGTCGAGACGCCACATGGCGCGTACACATCAGCCAATAGCGGACGGGTATTTTCGCGCCATGCAAAAATTTTACTTCTGCGCAGGTACATCGGTGTAACTTATAAAAGTGGTAATAATGTAGCAACGAAGTAAGTACTCTGCCGATTACTCTATTGTTTAATCTACGCGTGTGGAGACTTATCTCATAATCATTATGGAAAAGACAAAAGCAAACTACTCCATTATTTATCCCAAAAATAGTCGTTACGTAACTTTCGTTCCACATAATGACACTGACAACCTAGCCGATTTAAATTTAAGTAATTATTTTTAATTCCAGGACCCGATAATACCCATGCACTTCGCGTTGCGCATCTACCGCAACGGCACCATCAACTACCTGATGCGTCGCCACCTCATTCTCTCGTGTCAGGGAAGGCTCAACATTTTTCCTTTTGACGACCCGTTGTGTTCATTTGCCTTAGAAAGTAGTAAGTATACACTCCTTTCTTAAGTTTTCCTTTCTTAATTTTTACATAATGCGTCGCCACTTCATCCTCTCATGTCAGGAGAGACTGAAAATGTTTCGTACTAAAAACCACTTAGCAGCAATGAAATGTTAAATGTCTGGTGCTAGTTCATTTTAGATTAGACAATCACTATTCTATATCACATTTTCATCGTTACTGTTTTTTCTGGAAAATCATGTTAATTCACACAATCACACAAATGTTGAAAAAACTAATTGTTAGGTATATTTTGAAATAATCACAAATACAAGATTTTATTACAAAAGCTTACTGCAGTCCTATTTATTGTATTAAGAAAGGCTTATTCAATAAGAATTAAACCTTTAAAAATCTTATTTTTATTTTTGATTACGGCTATGTTGGAAACTTCAATTTGGTTAAAGTCTTGAGTATATAATCACTTCACTAACAAACCGCATTTTGGCTTAAAATTAGTGCAACTACCAAGTGCCTAGTTAATTTAAAAATCTGAAATTAACCGCATCTACAACACTTTTAGTTATTCGGCGTATTTTGATTCAATTACAGTATCATACGAGCAATCAGCAATCACTTATGTGTGGAAGAACGACGAGGATACCCTGCGCAAGTCGCCGTCGCTCACCACCCTCAACGCGTACCTCATCCAGAACCAAACCATCCCCTGCCCCATCAAGGCCAGTTGGAGAGGTAACGACCACACGCTCATATCCCATCGTACATTTCAACGCTTACATTACAACGACATAACCTTTGTTTCAACCTTACGATTTATGTAGACTAGCCTCCCGACTCCTTTTTTTTTAAATTGAGCACTATCCCGTTTTCGCACAAGAGAAAATCAAAGATGTTTTAGCGATAGAACTGAAATTCTGATTAACTCTTTTCAGCTTGGTCTTGATTTACATAAAAAAGGTTATTTTTTTAAAGTTTCTTTTATATCATCGACAATGACGTAGAAGCTTCTAGAGTGTGTTTTGTAACTTATTATTAAAATTTTGATCTTGTGTTAGAGCATTGCTAGCAATCGCATGTACATTAGTGACATGACTCCGTGGTTGTTTTGTGATACACTTGAACAGTTTAGAAGTAGAATTAAAGAGTATTTTGTGTCATTAACAAGTTACATTTTTACATAAAGAATTTTGAACGTAGAATGTAAGACTTTGTTAACGTCTTTGCAAGCAGCTGATGGTATGTCACTTTACGAAGACGATGAAGAGCTGACATGTAACCTTTGCCAGAGACGCTTTGAGGAGCAAGGTACTTGAGTCGCACCGGACGATTCACCGTTCAGTCCGGTGACGTCGTATTTGCCGTATATTTTCCGCTTATGTGTGAGTAAATGCGTAATTGTGTTATAAAACTGATTGGTGTAAAATACGTCGGCCGAGGTATAAATCACAGGATGATACAATGTTTTCACTAGTCATTTTATGTTTCCTGCTCATCTCTCCATTCTTGCATGCATGTAAACTGTACTCGTATACGTTTGTTCCGCACGTGTTTGATAAATACATAGTTTGCTCTTTTGTCTTTGAGAAATTCCATCGACGCTAGAAATTACATTTAACAGCATATGAACACAACACGCATTACTCATACATTCTGGATAGTAGTTAGTTTATTAGAAAATATTGTTTTATTACATTATAAATAATGAACCAACTTACAAGGCCTCTGAATGGAGTTATTTGGAATTTTTACAACCACGCCTTTACCTAACCTCCACCACTTTTTATTTTGAACAAAATAATTTGACGATACTTGATGATGTGTCTTGTGTAGGTCCACATTGTACCTAACTATATTCACTTCACAGGTAACTACAGCTGCCTTAAGGTCGACCTAATCTTTACTAGAGACCGAGCGTTCTACTTTACTACAGTATTTATCCCCGGGATTATCCTGGTGACCTCCTCCTTCATCACCTTTTGGCTGGAATGGAACGCAGTGCCAGCCCGTTCCATGATAGGTAAAATATGTGGCTGGCGATGGGAATGCTCTCGGTCTTGCATTTAACTTTCTCTGACTGTAGATGTGGCTGCGGCTGTCCATAAACACGCTGTCTTTCCTTTCGCAGGTTCGGCTTAATCGTTGCATAAATATATTTTCACAAAACACTTTATAGCCGATACACACACGCAAGATTTAATGTATTATTTCTAGATTTGCTTGATATTTTTAGGTAATTACAGCTGTCTCAAAGTGGATCTCATCTTCACGCGGGATAGATCTTTTTACTTCACCACAGTTTTCATTCCGGGCATCATTTTGGTGACATCTTCGTTTATTACTTTTTGGCTGGAATGGAATGCAGTGCCTGCTAGAGTAATGATAGGTTGGTGTATTCATTTTATTTGCTTCAGCAATTAAGGAAATCTTACCTTTTGTAAATGTAAATAATGAAAAGACTTGACAACTAAGTCACTTTTTGAAAAAATACTTCTGTAAATTGCTCTAATTATTTATTTTGCGACAGTTACTAGTGCACAAGTCATTAGATATCTATTAAACATGAATATGATAATTTTCTATGCATGATTAAGATATTGTAACCAATTTATTTCTTCTATGTATTATTGTTAACGCTTATTTAAGTATAATTTACGATTTATATTGACAGTAACTAGTTAATTTAAAGCATCAATGAAGAAAAGGTACGTTTATGACATGTTTGTAATTAAAATTATCTTGGGACAGGTGTAACAACAATGTTGAATTTTTTCACGACGTCGAATGGCTTCCGGTCGACTCTGCCCGTGGTGTCCAACCTCACGGCCATGAACGTGTGGGACGGAGTCTGCATGTGTTTCATCTACGCCTCCCTCCTAGAATTCGTCTGTGTCAATTACGTCGGGAGGAAAAGACCTCTACACAATGTGGTCTATCGACCGGGCGAGAATCCCGTAACACAGGTGACTATAACTCCTCTCTTCCATTTTCCTCTGTGTTATAAATCCAATAACATATTCGATGTTGTGTTAGCCATGTAGTGGTTTGTATTGTGCACTACCTCTAATACAAGATTTAATGTTGTTATCCTTGTCAAACATGTAAAATATTCTGTGAAGCCTTGTGTGCATTTTTATATCGATGTTTGCAAGTTACCTTCTGCAATCTACTGGTGACATATATTCAAAAATAAAAGATATCTCTAGTAAAATTATAATGAATACTTACCTTTATTTAGAGAAGTGTTTTAAATTGGTATTTACATAAGTACCTATTTATTTGATCTTTATGTAACCTGCACTATTTTTACATACCTATTTACCTAAATTATATTTACTCATTTATGTTTACGAAGGATCTCAGATCCAAAATAAATTCAGTCGGGACGGCAATAAGGTAAATAAGCAATTAGATACTATTAAAATCTTCGGACTTTTGATAAGTCTCGCAAAGAATTGCACAATAATCTATAATATGATAATGTAAAATAAAAAAGCTAAGCTCATTTTCCCTGTATGTTATTGTCTGCCTGACTGATGACAAGTACAAACTGCAATTTGTACTTGATACTACCGTAAGTATTGCTCAGCTCCTTCGTAAATAAAATGATATATTTTTCTTACTCTTTGCAATGTTTTCCTTGCCGATTCTAGACAAAGACATTGCATGATACCTGTTACTCGAAACAGTTATAGCAATGTCGTTTTATTTATTTTATTATCAAAGCATGCTTCACGAAATTTTCAATTCATTGCATGTTCGTATTTGGCTCATCTTATTTTAATTTTACCTGCTGGGCAGGCCAGTTATCATATTAAGAATTTCTTTTGCAATTGAAACACAAAATTTGGTTCATCTACTTTCTCCAATCTTAGAAGACTATTTTGTGTGGCCGTAGCCTAAATAATTTCTATTCGTATCTTCTAAATTTATCATTACCTATCTATTTATCGCTTTTCATCTATGTAATTATAACCCATGATATAATCGTGTTTATAACATATCTACTTTCACAATTCTATCTGTATACCACAGAAAACATTGCAAAGTGCGACAATTGAGATTCAATTATATCTGTCACAATATATTATCTCACAAATGTTATTTATTTATACTGAATCAAAACTTCACTACGAAATATAATATCCAACTTTACTCTATAGTATTCAAAATTGAGTATGTAAGATATTGTACGTACAGTTGTATTATAATCTGGCCACAACAATCTAGTCTGTATCATCACGATGCACCGTCATCCGTCACGAGTGAACAATGTGTGTGTGATGTGTTCGCAGCGACTGCCCGCAGTCCTCAGCAGAATTGGCATTATACTGGCCAGCCCCTTGGTAAGAACCTTCGCCACAGTCATTGGCACTTCCTCTCATTGAGCTGTTATATTTCTTACAGGTCCCCCAAGAATTGCCTATTCATTTTAAAGTCTCTGTTATAATATAAAAAATGATTAAATGGAGACACAAATAGTTATCTGACTCAATTAGACAATAGAAAATATAGTTCTGTTAATTTAAAAGTACTTATTCAAGAACTGGATTCTGTAAATAAATGTAAATTACCTTGACGAGGATTAGTTTGCCGGTAAATGAGTTAATTTGTGACGATATAACAAAAATTACATGATTTTTTTATAAAGAAAAAATATTCGTGTGTTATAAGTTTTCTGATGTCTTCCGTTCTGATGCGTATCAAGTATTAGAAATAACAATTAAATAAAATAGAAAAACTACAAGTCACAATGCTGCGATAATATGAATATGCCGTAACAATACCTCTTAATTGTTATTAATGGGTTTCGAGACAAGAAATATAGCAGTGAAAATGAATACTAACGCAGCACGAATTCTCCATGAAAGCATGCGGTCCTGTTCTTGGTCCTTAGTTAATAAGATACTTTTCTTGCAGCCTTCTGACTTGCTTTTTAGGCGAATTTACTTTTAAGCTTACCCACCCCTCTTATTCGATCATGTTTCGCATGAAGAATCAAGCTTAAAATTTTAAATATAGGAACTTATTTTTAAAGCACATTATGTACGCCGAACATCTTTATTTAATATTCTAGTACACAGACCACATTACCAAGATGGATATAGAGATATTATTGGTGAAGTATCCAAAGACATACGATGAACACACAATGCTCACGCAAACGTTAACCAGCAACAAATACAAAAAGCTGAAACACCTCACAAATTAATAATGCTGATTTTAGGCCTTTGATTCAGCTTAATTTTCTAATTAAGGTCGTTAATGTAGCTTTTGCACAATACAATTTACAAGCGTTGCATTGTTTTTTATAGGACTTGGATCAGCCAACTAGCGCCACCTATCAATTTATTTCTTTTACTTCTAAATAAGATCAAATTGAAAAATTCAACGTCAGTACTTCAGCAGTAAATGACTTGTAGTATTTTGCGTATTACTTTTCATTATTTAGCATTTAGCAAATTAAGAGAACTACTCATCACCACCAAAAAAGGCACTTTAAGCGGTAATGAGTAGATCTCTTATCTGAAATGATGAAAAGTTACTCTAAAAATACTACAAGTAATTTACTACCGAAGTACTGAAGTATTTTTTTTTAATTTGATCTTATTCAGGAGTTCAAGATTTAAATTACGGTGTCGATAGTATCACTGATGTTAGCCTCTTAAATTTGTCAAATGACGTACAAACGTTACTCGCGCTTCGCCTGCTTCGTTGAATATAAACATTTTAGATAGAAGATGTAACGCTATCATCATGCTTCAGCTAAGAATAATGTTGTATTAATTACTAGGAGGCGATGGCATTCCTTCAATGGGCTAGGTCTGAGACGCCAGAAGCCGAGCCAAGCGTAAGCGGTGCCGTAAGTGATGGCATTGACTCATGACGACTCATCATACCTTAGCCCGCATCATCATCACCTGATATCACGAAACTAACGCATTCTTTTATTTAACGCTGCTTTTGGATTGCTGCAGCCTGTAAGTATGATCAACGGTCCTTTACATAAGCACTCATTTTTGTCCTAGTACCTACTTTAGGTTAAGCAATGTGTACCATTTGCTCTAGTTGTATATTTCTCAAACGATGCAAACTTTAAACTTTTTAAAATTATACGATAGTGACTATTAAGAGAGCTCATGATTTGAATTCTTCGATTCGATAGAAATTTTGTCATTTTTTAAATAGGTGTATTTTTGGCTTTAATTGGGTTTAGAGGCATCATCATCATCATCATCATCAGGTCTTTTTAGTCTCCACTGCAGGAGCACGACCCTAAATACCCTTTAGAGGCATAAATCAGCAAAATTGACTGACTAAACTTTATGATTTAGGACGGCAAACGAACAAGCGGGTCCTGATGATTATTAGTTTTTTATAGTTATCTATACTTACTGAATGATATTATTAATTTTTTTTAACTTATTTATCAGCATTAAAGCCATTGGTTTAAATACCATAAATTCACTTTATTTCTTAATCTTTTCGTATACCTACCTTGCATCCTAATTATTATTTTATTTTATTTTTTTCCCCAATAATCGTAAAATCTTAGTTTCCTGTAATGAAGCCTTTAAACCCATTCGGTATCGCTAGATTTTAAAACCTACATACTCTGCAGCTTTTCGTCGGGCTTATCTAAGAAGTTTTATGTAAACGTTAAAGTTGTGATCACGAAATAATTACTATAATCTAGATTCTTTAAGTATAATCTTTTGAGATCGCGCGGTGAAAAGCGGCTTAATTTTCATTCTAACTAACCGCATTAGTGAAACATTAAAAGGTAGTAAAATTATTTTAAATACTCATTGCTTTAAACGATAGTCGAGAACAAATGAGAGAAAATAATCTTGCTTGTTCGACGATCGAATAAATGAGAAAAATAATTCTCAATAGTTCGATGATCGAACTAGTAAGAATAATCGAATTAGAGAGGTGTCGATGATTCCAGGGGGATAAAAAGCGGGAGTCTACGGGTGCAGCTGACCTAGTGACGTGCACGGCGTGCTCAGGAGCACCCGGGCCCTGCACCCATACAGCGAACAACGGGGGCGTATCAGAAGTAAGTTCACTTTGCACTTCTGTAGGCAGCGGTGGTCATAAGCCTAGAGCATATTGAGGCAAATTCTTTTTGGCGGCCTTTAGTCTTGTTCGACAATCAGAAGTGCGACAAGGGGAGCGGTAATATTTTCAGTAGCGATCTAGCGGTCTCTACCGTCTGTAGCACACAGCTGCGAATGCGAACCGCGAAACGCTGTCTAGTATGATTTTGTTTGGTGCGTCACACACCGCATGCGAAACGAAACTGGAGTGCTATTTTTGAACGCGGGCCACTCGTCTTCGAGCGATTTTTGTATGGAGAAATCGTTCGAAGACGAGTGGCACATGTTCAAAAATAGTACCCCTGAACCGGATTCGTTTCGCTTTCGCGGCTGTATGCCACAGACGTAAAATACAATCGCGTCCTCGGCCCGGCGCTTTTGCCACACTGACGTACGACCTATAACGTTACCGCTCCATACCCTCTAGAGCCTAGGGCCAAACCTGCTCGTTTTTTTCTCACTTTATTGTTACCTAAAAGCTAAGGAATTATGTCGATAGGCGATGCGGCTAGCAACCCATTACTATTTTGATTCCATTGCCAACCTCGCCCATTAACACGCTAAACGTGGCTTGCTGGTCTGTCTACCCCTTTGTTTAAGAAACGTTTAAAGTACTACTTTCTTTTATATCTGCGCATTATTTGAGAAAAGCACTATACAAGCTTTGGCTTACGTATATTTGACTCACGTTTGTTTATCAATGCCTCTTTTGCCGGTCTCTACAGTAATTTACTATTTAACTACCAGATTTGGGTGTATGGATTACATCTAAGTATACCTATATATACTATACATATACAACTATATACATACACCGAAAAAATACAAATTGGGCGTCTACTCGACATCTGTTTTGGTGATTTGTATATATATATCTTTTAAATGAAGTATTATAATTCATTTTAGTATAAGTTTGCTGTGTAAAGTTATAAGACTTGACTGATGAATAAATAATATATAAATTTAATCATTAAGTAAAATTAATATCTTAAATAATATATTGAATTTACTGGCAGCAGAAGTTTGATAATAAAAAAAAACTAATTTCTTATTAAGTTAAGATATGGGAAAAAATTCCACGTTAATACTTATATCTACGTACTATGAAAGTCTCAAGATTGTATGCTGTATGTACGTATCATTTGGTATATTTTATTTAAATACAAGTACCTACATAGTTTATTAATTTTGTTTTACACTAGGGTTATAGCAAATATCTATACTTATCAATCATAGGCTACATGACACGCAACACTCAGCATTTTTTAGTTTCCGATGTTTTAAGTTTTTTTTTGTTACGACTTAAAAACAGAATTCCGAAAATATATATTACAACAAAGTTTTATTTAGGCAACGTTTAAATATGTAATGTTTTTAATTTTTTTTTTTTATAAAATGTAAATCTATTACGAAAACACGGCTTTACTCACGTTTTATTACGTCGGATCCGCCGACTAGTTTCGGCCTGTTACGAAGACCATCATCGGGGCGAGAGAAAAAGGTAAACCTAAAAATTATTTCAAGACAATATTACAGTTAAGCTCTTAGTTAACTAAAAAGACGTTATTTTAAATAAAGTAATTTATTTTAATATAATATTTTAAAAATACAATGAGAAACAATTTAAAAAAATGTAACACAAAATATACAACATTGAGTATGAATTTATGTTTAGTTAGTTTGGCTCTGTGGTATGAGATACTAGCGCCACCCAGCAATGTTCAAAAAATACTTCAGGTTATTTACTAAGGCTTGTATTGTTTATATTCTTGAATTCCTTTCTATTTGTAAAGTATTAGGAATAAAATGATTGGTGTCGCTACTGTGCCTACTGTTCCCAGTCCAAAATCATATCAAATTTAAAAATCTAAAAGCTGAATGCGCTAGTAAATTACTTGTAAGTAGTATTCTTGGTACTCATACCACATTATCATTCATTTTGATTACTGAGGCAAAACAGAAAAGGGTTTTTAATGCTCTGCCAAACAAAGTTGCACCTTGTCGAAAAATCGTAACGTAATACAGATTTTCGGAATTCAGTTTAAAGTAAATTTTTGTCAACATCGCGAGCTACTAGATTCCACAAATAACCATGCTATAATTTACATTGTTTTTATTTTTTAGTACGTAGTTGCAATATACACAAATAACACATGATGTAGTATCTTTTTTGACCAACATTACATTAGGTACCTACTTAGTATCTCTAAGTAGGTATCTAGTTTAAAAATAGATATCTACATAGTAAGTATAATCTCTTAGTAGGTACCTAACCATCGTCACTCTCATCCCGCTATATTGAATAGTCACGCAGTTGGCTTGCAGTATCATCATTCATTTGCCAAATAATTTCTTTCAGCCATGTTTCGTCCAGGTTCGCAAAAAAGAACCGCCGCACCCGATTCGCGTGGCCAAGACCATCGATGTCATCGCCAGGATCACCTTCCCCACTGCCTACGCCGTGTTCCTCATATTCTTCTTCATACACTACAAGGCTTTCTCTTAATGCCGCCTCAACCTTCGATGCTCCTTTTGGCTGCTTTTGTTAACGAACAGTTGTGTCACTACGGTATTCTATCGCGTCACATGTATGCATGAGCCTAGGCTATTAATCAGTTCTTTTGAGTGTCAATACGAATTGTGATGCCCGTTTGTGGTCGTGTTAAAATTATATTTAAGGGACGTGCGGCAAAATATTATATCGTTGCTGCTTCTACTGTTAATACGTCGTATAGAATTGGTAGATATAATCATTTTTCTACGGGTTTTGAAATAGTTTTCGAAAATTCATATGTGAATGTTTGTAATATACCTGTGAGGTATACTTTGTTGTGAATACACGAAAACTTATGATAGAATAAAGAGGGATCAATGACATATTTGTATGAAAATTACTTGTATCGGTATTAATAGGTCGAATCATATTGTAACGTCTGAAATCTACGAGGAGGTTAGTCGAGCGAACTGTTTTCACGCTCTGAGAAACTATTTCAAACCTAAAGACAGTCCAATTGTATTTTATATTGCTTTAAGTTTAATTATACTTTTAAATAGCAAAAGACATGATTACTTACATGATATAGAATAGATTTAATCACCATAGCTGAGTTAGGTTACCTTTTTACACCCTCATAAGTTGTGATAATATTGTAAAAAAGTAAGTTGCTTCGGTATTACGAGTATGCATGCGTTGAGTAGCTAAAGGTGATGGATCGCTGCGGCTAAGATTAAGTTTCAGGTTCATTGTATAAACAAACTTTAAATTAGTAGCATAGATAAAGCTCAAGTCGTTATTATATTTAATATTGATGGTAATTAGAATCGAACACGTTAAGTTATTGTAATATTAAGTGTCTGTTTCACTAATTACCTATGTTATATTGATTGACCATGAACATGCCTTCTACATGTCAATGTTATTTTTTGCCTGAATTATTCTTAGTAGTAACTTAATTGATGTATATGATTCCCGCTGTAAATAATGTTAAAATTATAAACCTATCGATACGTAAGGTTAAAACCAACACGTTGCAAAGTGTTAGTAATATTGTAAGTATCGTAAAATTTGTGCTGTGAGACCATGCCGTCACCCTGTTTGTTGCGTAAGTACGAGTAGTTTAACATTTCTTCAAAAGCTATATGTATAAAGAAGTACGACCTGCCTTTTAATAACATTAAAAGACATAAGTGGCTATTAGACGACACGGTAATCAGTTTCTGACGAGACGGACGCCGCAATACGTTAGACACGTTAGAATCTACGTGTCTAATGTATAGCGGCGTCCTTCTCGTCAGAGACTGAAAATCGCGTCGTGTAATAGTGGCTTTAATTACAAATCTGCTATGTTTTGGAATCGTATTCTGTAAATACCGATATTTTAATTATTTCGGTACTTGCAAGATTTTACCGATAACGATATCGTCATATTAGTAGGTATTGTCGATAAAAGAGTTTTATGATATTGCATCACATCCAATATCTGTGTTATTAAGAAAAACTATAAGTACCTACCTTGTTTCAAAATATCGATACTGGAATACAGCTGATACTGTCCGAACATACAGTAGGTATATCACAAAAAATGAATATACCTACATATGATTTCTATGGTTTTTAATTATAATTAAGGGTTCTGTAGGTTTACAGATATAACTGAACTTGCAAGATATTTAACTTTGAGTGTTTAAAAAAGAGAGAAGTGAACTTGTTCTTATTGTAACTTACTTAAATACTTATCAGATATGCAATTTTCGTTCAATTAACAAGTTCCAGTTTGTAACACCAACGACACTTTGCCTTTTGCTTGATAAAGAGCGGACCAACGAGTCAACTGTTTTGGAAAATAGATTATATATCTATATTAAGTATATCTATAGGAAACATTTAAGGAGACCCGCATTGTGGCTGTGCTTACATAATAATCAATTTAAAATCTTCGCAATGCTAGTCAAAAACTGATTGACGAGAAACCATGGCAACACCTAATCATTTAAATCAGTAGTAATTGTATGCATAATTGGAAATAAGTAATTGAGAGACTATTTGAAAGTTCAAAATTATTAAAGAACATCATCAAATAAATTATATTTTGCATAAATGGCTTCAAATAGGTAAATCCTGAGTATATTATCGTTAACTCCTGAATGAATAATTTATGGCTTTTGCATGCATATAGATTTTAATACCATAACATCGCCAATCAACACTCAAACTGCTCTGATCTCTACTGTATCTAAACTTACTGAAATGATTTATTTTTTGTCAAATTTAAATGTACAATTACGACCATTCCCACGATTTTTGGATACTTACTTAAATACAAAAGTGATACTACTTTAAATTCGCGATATTTTATACTTAAAGTGTAAGATAAAAAATAACATATCATTCGCTTTGTAAGATACATTCTTGTACCTTTTAAATTATGCTAAAGACCTGTTAATCAAAGCTATATATTCTATGCTGCCTTTATCTTCCTATATGTACATTGTTAAACTTTAGATAATTTTGTCAAATATACCTTATTGGAAGCCTTCAGCATATTTATTGCTTGTGATATATTTTATTCGTATATTTTATATATCATTATGCAACATTGAGAAGAGAAGGACACGATACGATAAAATGGACTGTCTTGTGTATATTTAAAATTTATCAACTATACCTAAGTAAGAATATACCTAAAGAAGACATCACAAAGAATACTGAGTATATTGATATGTGTTCCTATTCTTGCAAAAGAATCAGTAAGAAGCTCGGTATATTTCGGTGCTTATATATTAAAGCTTTCGTAATAAAATACTACTTATTAAAAATGTTATGTACTTACTTCATTCAAAATGTTATATGTAAACTTACTTTACCATATTTATTAGAAAGTAAGACCTACTTGTGTATTGTTTTTGAAACATTTTACTGAGGATGTTCAATTGTTCATACTAAGCCATCCATCGTGATTTGTCACATTTTCCTATTCATTATCATAAATACTATTTTTGTCACATTATGCACAGGTATTTCGGAACTTATGTATTAATTTAAAAAAATGAATTTTAAGATTTTTGAAACTGAACTCCTTATAAATAACTGTAATACTTAAATTATTTTTATTTTATTGACTACGACTAACGTTTGCACCTAAGTATGATTGCGACTCTCGTTTCAAAACATTGCCTAGGAATACCTAAGCAAAAACATACACAAAATCATTGTTTTATGGAATCAAAAAGTTTTGATTTACATTTTATATATCAATCCAATTATTTATTTATCAAATATAAATTAATTTCTGTATCTTCAAGACAAGAATCAAAAACTATTTTCCTAAAATGTAATGTGCATTTTATACTTAAAAACGTGACTTATATTTGAATGCTTCGCCCAAAATGAGAGAGTAGGCTAAAGAGCCGCTTAAGTATAGATTATATTGTAAGAATTTAAAATAACTCTTTAGGATTGTACCTATCATTGGTATGCTGTACCATAAAAACAATAATTCAAGTAGTACTTGCAAATTGTATTGCAATTTTACTTTTTGCTTTAATACTTTAATATAGTGGTAAAAAGTAGGTACATACTTATAATGTTTTTGACAAATCTCTTTAATTTATTTACGTAGCGTATGCACTTGTTCATTTTACGATTTCGTTTCGTAGTTGCAATATTTCTCACGTATAGAGATTGAACGTAGCCAATACCTGGCTAGATATTTAGTTATATGTCCGTATATGTACCTATGCCAGATGTATAATATGATACTGTATTATTGATAAATATTGTAATTAGTTAAGTAATTTATTATCAATATCATAATGCACGAAAAGACATTAGTGAGATAATTAAAACGTGGGTGGATCCAATTCAAATCTCCCTTAGTAATATTCAAGCGGTTTGGATCCAAAGAAATAAAATTTCAAATATGCATTATATTAAATTATATTATATTGTTATTTAACAGCCCCTATATTATACTGTTATAAAGCAAAAATACCCGAAAATGACGTACTCGCACTTATTTAAAAAAAAAAGAATTTTACTTTAACAATGGGTCTATTATTGTTTTATGTTAGTAGAAAAGTAAATCTGTAACCTTATCATATTCTTAGTTATACTGACTATACTATAATCCTAATATAACATAGGTCGAATAAAAAAAATTGACTTCACATAGGTACTACATCAATCAGGTGATGAGTAAGTTTTTTTATGCCTTTTTCCGACTATTTACCATGGGGAAAGTTATCAGGATGATCAGTATTAACGTTCGATAATATGGCGAGGTTACAGATTTCACCGTATAGTATTTGCTACCTTATATAATTATTGCACAAATCACATGTACTACCTATATCATTCAGAAGATTAAACATGGAGTTAAGTAGGTACTGTCAAATCAAACTCAAATAGTAAAATGGCTGCAATAACATTTGGTGGAATAAGATGTTAAAGTCAATTGGAATGATAATAAAAAGAAAAAACATTTTGAATAACGTTTAAAATGGTAATATTTAATGCAAAGGCACTGAAGTTAAATTAGCACTCCGTCCGTATCACAGAACACAGAAGTCAGAAGTGGTCCGTATCATTCATTTGTAAACATAGCCGTGGTTTGTCCCTAGTCTTTGTAGTGTGAATAATACTTAGTAGTCCTATAGTTTTTTTTACCTGGTAGGTAAAAAATATGCTGCAGCATATTACTTATTGTTCTTAATCTATGTACTGTATATCAAATTGTCACTGCCTCAAAAAAATGATATTAGTTAGACCTTACTTATACTATATGTTGTTTTAAACCGATTAGACTTCTTAAGAGTCGCCTGGACGCGCATGTCTCCATGCAAACGGAAAAAGGGAATTGTGGCAATATTTGATAATTTTGGAGATCGTATGCAGCTAGATATGACCGAGCGAAGCCTCTCGGTTTCACCTTGGCAATAAAGTACCTATTTCGTATGTCCGTCTATCCCGCTGTTCACTTCTACATGTTGCATTTCACAACCGATTCTCCTAAAACTTTGGGAGCAGGTTCTATTAAATTGTTTTTTCAATTCAGCCTCAAGATTTTTTTCAATATGGCAGTGCGGTTCTGGTAAATGATAAGACTCGCGAGGTCTATAACTCATAAAGCCACTAGTTTACAATATTTAAAAACAAATATAATTGTGAATAACAATTACCAATTATCGAACATCTTATTTTTAAATTGCATCTTATAGATTTAATTTATTTCCAGCAATATATAAAATACCTTAGTCCATCAAGAAGTAGGAATTGGGCATTAAATCAAAGGCGTTTATCACCAGTAGCCAGTACGATGTTGGCAAAACGTTATTTTTAGATAAATTGACCGTCAATTTAATACGAAAAAATATTTAAAAGAAATATAAAGTACTGAACTAATAATATCGCGCAATGCTTTTACCACGAAATTCTGCTACATTCTTCGATCAAGGATGAAAGGCTACCTTAGATGAAAAGTACGGACTTAACTCCCATGGTGAATTTTAAAAAAATGCTTTTGGTAGATATTTATGTACTTATTTTCTCCCAGTTACTTACCTACGTTTTGAAGTTTACAGTGTTATAAAAATACCAGTCAAGTTGCTGTAGTTCACATTTTACAACATTGTCCGTTGGTATGTTTTAAGAAGTTGAAATAAATATAGCTTACATGATATAAATTTAATCTTTTATATAAAAAGCAATTAACTAGGTAATAAAATACTTAGATATATATATGAACGTATTAGTCAGTACAGTACACTACGATATTTTCTAATAAAAAAAAAACATAATAAAATCCGTCATGTACTTAAGATAGTTTTAAAATGAATAACATCGTGGATAAGAATGTGATTTAAAAGTAGATTTGCGAAACAGATTACTTGAATTCTACTTGTACAAACTGCTATTTTTTGCACTGTGAATGCTCGTCACTCATACAATATTCAATCATAATGATTATCTTAGAAAGTCATTGGTATTATTATTTTAAGTAAATAAATACCTAATTTATTCATCGCAAAATCATATTTTGTACTTAGTTATTACTTGTAATGGACACCGACACGCATCGCCTTGTAAATAGAGAATCAGCGATTGCTGCGTTCGTGTTTATACTGTGGCATTGTAAATAATTTTATTGTGAAGTTTATGAATTACAATTTTCATCAAATAAAACACAAATTCGACTTAACTCTTTGTTTAATTTAGATTCATTCGCCCTCACTCTCAATCCAATAAAATATTAGGTACGTAGGTAGATAGGTATGCAAGATATCAGCCACACTTATTTTACAACCCCAACTTTAAGCAAAAGTAAGAAAAGCTCTTTCCCCGTCTCCCCAAGCTTATACCTACATTGGTTCCGATTTCATGTAAGATATTCGTTTATTTCGAAAAATGTTACTGACGCCATCACTGTGCATTTACTCCCCCGTCCCCGATGTCATCAAAAATAAACAAGCCAACACTGCTTACGTAGGTAATATTTAAATCACCTCCCCCCTTATTTACTAACTCGGATGACAGGTGTCGATGCCTATAAATCTAGAATTTACGGATTCGGTCTACAAGCGATATTCCGAGCATTGCTCGCTCCATCGCTCGCTGTGCCACCTGAAGCTTTCGCATAAGCTTTTTTGTGAGTGTCTAGGTCTCAGCGCCATAGGTCATTACAGGTAGAACACACTGCTCAAACATGCGTCTTTTAAGGAAGATTGGTATTCTTTTGCTTTTTAGAACGTCGGCGATCTTGCTGAACGCCGCCCAGCCAAGTTGGATCCGTCTATCAATCTCCGTTTCATGGCGGTCCTCTTTCAACGAAACAGTTTGGCCCAAGTAAAGGCAGTCAGTTACGTTCTCTACTTTCTGCCCATGCACTACTATGTGAGAGAGACTAGTTCTGGTGCACATTATTTTGGTTTTGCTGGCGTTCATTTTTAAGCCAACATTTAAGGACGCTGTATAAAGTTCTTCTAGCATAGCAGTGAGTTCTTCCACAGAGTTTGCAAACAGAATTATGTCGTCGGCAAAGCGGAGGTGAGATAATGTTTCACCGTTCACGTTTACTCCGGTTTGAGACCAATTTATCAGTTTAAATACATCTTCCAGAGTAGCCGTGAATAGCTTTGGAGAAATTGTATCGCCTTGCCGAACTCCTCTTTCGACGCGGACGGGCTGCGTGAGCTTATGGAGCTGAATTTGGAGGGAAGCCCCTCTATAAATTTCTTTCAGCACTTCTACATACCTGTCGTCCACCAAGCATCGTTGAAGAGCATTGAATACCGCCCAGTGTTCTATTGTGTCGAAAGCTTTTTCGTAATCTACGAATGCAATGCATAAGCTTTGACGGTATTCCACACTTTTCTCGATTATTTGTCTTACGCAGAATATGTGGTCAATTGTAGCAAATCCCTTTCTGAAACCCGCTTGTTCGACGGGCTGCGCTGCGTCTAGTTTGCCTGCAAGTCTGTTGGTTAGTACCTTGGTGAACAGTTTGTATATATGCAAGAGAATAGATATTGGCCTATAGTTAGCTAGGTTTGATTTGTCGCCTTTCTTAAATATAAGCTTAACTATGGCATTTTTCCAGGTCTTTGGTGTTGTTCCTAGTACCAGTACTTGATTGTATAAGTTCTTGAGTTCTTGTAAAACAGACTTGCCGCCGTACTTAAGAAGCTCGACAGGTATGTTATCTATGCCGGGAGCTTTCTCATTTGCCATGGCTTTAAGGGCAGTCTTAATTTCATATAGGCTGATTTCAGGGAGATCTTCAGTGAGGTGCCGTGTAAGTTTCGCTCGTTTGTCACGACTTGTATTTATAGGTTCGGGCACCTTGGATCTATAAAGGTCCCCGTAGAATTTGGTGGCTATATTCAAGATCTCCTCTAGGTCTGTTGCTAGAAATATGGACATTCAAAAAACTACTGCATGCAACACTGGCGTAGCCAAGGGGAGGTTTTTGGTGGTTTATAAGTTATTGCTGATTTTTACACTACCTTGTCTTTTAGATTCGCTGAATCGATTATTCGATCGATTTAGACTGAACGGCTTACTTAGCTCTCATTACTTAAACCATGATATATCATGCACTTTTAGTAGTTTTATTTTCTTGAACCCTCCCCGTTACTAAAACCTGGCTATACCGTGGTATGCAACTATATCGCTATTTAAAATGTGCTCAATCCTCGGAACCCTCGGATTGCACTAAAAAGAATGTAGGTAGGTACCTATGTTACATAGGTAGGTACCTATAATACATACCTACATTCTCATAGGCTATATAATACACCTGCGCCGTGTATTTGAGTATAAATACCTAGAATAAACATCGCATCAACATGTCGTCCCCATATTGGCCTCACTCACCTCAACCGAGCTTCCAACATATAGATGCTATTACAATACAATGTTCATCAAGGTGTATCGGTACTGGTACCTAGGTCCCGCGCCAATATGATTGCCAACATCGTGGCTTTCACAGGAGTCCCGTGTACCGTGGAGGCCACGATGTTGGCAATCATATTTACGAACATGTAGGACGCTTAGGGCGCGTTTCCACATATCCGGTTTGCGCCGCTCGGTCTTTGCTTATCCATGTGATAATATGCTTGACCAGAAAAAATTGACAGTACCCAAGAGATTTTTTTTTCTCTTCTAATCTCATTTCACAAATAAAAGCTTCAATCATTAAATGCCCTCATTACCATAATGAGGCAATTTTAAAATTTATTTTTATATCCCTCAATTCCCTCATTACATTACTATTTCCACCTTAGTAGTCTATATTCGACTGCCGTACCTATTTAATATTTCTGAAATTATTTCGATCCTATTTCCTATGCATATCATATGTAGACGGCACGTACCGCATTGACTTCCAGCTAGTGGCAAGCTCTCATCACAAACATGAAAAAACCGCCACGGGCGGCGCCGGCGTCAGGTCAGCCGGATATGCGGGTGGACACTCGCCTTTATAGTGGCTGTACAGCTGATAGTATTTTAGCCGAGTGCTATTTTTGTAAACAAAACCGTCAATGTCAAAGAATGTCATGGTAACGAACGTCATACAATACAGTGAGGTTGGGGTTGTGTTGGTTCAATTTAGTTTTTTTTCGAAATATTATTGTAAAAAAATATCGTACAAACACATCAATAAAAGCAGTTCAATTACAAGAAGCACCATTAACTGGTTAATAGTTGCAGTAAATCAGAATTCCCTGTTCAAACAAGCCAGTTACCTCTAGAACCAAGCATACGCCAATAAAAATGAACAGAAATGTAAACCAAATACCTGTGTGCATGTAAACAACCGACAACCGCGTACATGATGATAGTTTTTAATATTTGGTCGGTTTTGCAGTGGTATTTAAGACCATTTATTAAATGGTTTTTGAGAAAGACTACAAGGTTATGTGAACTACAAAGAATTTGTTATGGAGAGAAACCAGGAGCAGCAAGGTCATGCGGGGTTGAGAAATCGCTGATGCTTTCTCGAACACGAGATGTGAAGGAAGTGGTTTCTTACTTGGACGCTATGGTATTAGAAAAAAGGTTTACACCGCGAAACTTTCGCGAAATATTAGACCCATCCATATCAATCATTGTAAGAACCAAAAATGTTAATCCTAAACTGCATGTGTCTTTTATTGCGTCTCTCAGACGATGTCTGGAACAGATCTGGTCTTACAGAAGTTTGCTCAATGAGGTAGAAGAAGTTCGCTGCATACAGTTTGATAGTAACAATGTTGAACATGAAGAAAAGCTGTTAAAACTATGGGATCTTCTGGTTCCAAATGAACCTCTAGAAAACCGAATTTCTAAACAGTGGCAGGATATAGGTTTCCAGGTTGGTAACAAAAATTTTGTAATTAGTAGTCATAGAAATAAGTATATTTGGGCTCTGATAGTACAGAGGGTCTTGTAGTAAAGACTAAAAAATGACCTGATGATGATGCTGAAGTAGGTATCTATACATATATATAGTAGGTATCTATATATGTACAGTTCAATTAATATATCGTAAGAATGAGTAATACCAGTAAGCACACTTGGTATGTATGCTTGACATAGTATTATCCACTTCGTGATTGTTAAATTTCACTTACATCACATATGCATAGAGTGATAAAGATCCTTGTTACTTTTTCTTTTCAGGGAGATGATCCAAAGACTGATTTCCGTGGTATGGGTATGCTTGGACTGGAAAACCTGCTGTTTTTTGCATCAGAATATCCTCAAGCATCAAGTCACGTTCTAAGTCACTCACATCATCCAAAATATGGCTATACATTTGCAATAGTTGGTATCAACCTCACCTCAATGGCATACTACCTTCTAAAGGATGGATCTGCAAAAACCTACATGTTCAATGCAAAACAGCACCTACCTAGTATCAATTTGTTCCACAAGTTTTACTGTTACCTTTTCTATGAATTTGATAAAATGTGGATAGAATCAAAACCACAGAATATAATGGAGTTCTCAATTATTTTCAAAAAGTTTGAAAATGCTGTGAGATCTGAGCTTGCAGACCCTGCATCTGTGTTCAGAATAAATATAGAAGTAGACACAATATGAAATAATAGCATTGAAAATGTTCATTCATTTCCTATACAACTGTTTATTAAGCAAAGCAGCAGCAATATGTATGGGTGCAGTCTTTATTAGCTACTTGAATAGAGTATTGTGTGGGTTTCACCAAATTCTTGTTGATGCTGCTCTGATTTTAGGTTTGTGCTGTAGTGGATTATATTTTAAATACTTATTTAAAAAACAAGTGATAAAACTTGACGGCAATAATTAATGTGTGAAATTTATTGAGCACAGACCTAGGACTATTGGGAGAAACTGAACTTAATTGTTAAATTGTATTTATTTGCACTTCTGTGTATGCATATATTCATGCACATTTTATTGTATTTGTGTTGAGCAAATTATTAGCAATGTAGCAAGGAATAATCTACAACTAAAATTTTAGCGTTTTTATCCTATTTCTATATATTTTTAGGGACACCACTCGAATGTGGGCTTAGTGCACACAACATAAAGTAGTACAATTTTGTGTAGACGATGTTTTGATGAGTTATGTATGAATTTATTTTATTAGAAATAATTGAGCACAATAGCATGACATTTGCTGAATTACATGTTCTTTGAGATAAATAATCTCATGGCTGTGTTAATTTATTAGTTATTCTTATTACACAATAAATCTATTAAACATGTATTTTTATTTCTATCAAAAAGCCTTTATACAAAAAATCATATTCTTTATTCGTATAAAAATACATACAAACATGTGTCATTCTTATTTAGTACCTTCATGCCAACAATTAACATAATATAGGAAAATATACTAATTATAATATCAAAGATACTATAAAAGATTTTACACTATAGAAGATTTTATTCACAAATAAATGCAGCATCCATCACAAATAATCACAATCTTTAATTAGATACTTATATTCGTTTCTTGAATATTAAATGCATAGACATATTCTTACATAAATTATTATATAAACGGAAGACAAAAACCTGTGAAACCACCTTACATTAATTATTGGAAATTAACTGTTACTCGCGGCTTCGCCCGCATAATATATAGCCTATGCCTTCTCGGTACCCTAACCTATGTGTATGCAAAATTTCATGATGATCGGTTCAGTAGATACGGCGTGAAAGCGTAACAAACAAACTCACTTTCGCATTTATAATATTAGTTGGGATGTAAATTACTGCATACATGAAAAGTAAGTATGCTTTGAAAAAATATAAACTAAATTCTTCCCAATTAACTTATTTAAGAATAGGACGGAAAACTTATGTTTATATAAGATACAAAAATGGTTACTTACATAACAATAAATAAAACCTTATCCTATAAGTACCGAGGTGAGATCAGTCACAAATGTCTAGTTCATGTCGTTTTCTCCTACATTTCTAGTCACTAATAAAAATTAATTAACTGGGTATTGTACTTCGGGTATAAAACGGGAAGCTAAAAACAAAAATAAGAATTAGTATTACTTTTGGTAACAATAGTGTCACTTTTATATTAACTAGATAGGTATATTAACACCAACTACACCACCGTGACTTCGAATCACCGCGTCAAATTCCCTCATCACATTTTACCCCGTAGGGTATAACGTATTCAAAGCATGCGTATTTCTCCAATACTACCCACTATTTCGTAGTGTGGTATTCTACAGTGCCCGGCAAATAAGTTAAACTAAGTGTGAGTAGGACACCGCAATACATTGCTACTGATTAATATAGGTGTGTCTCGCTCACACTAAGTTCAACTTATACGCCGCGTGTTGTACTTCATTCATATCAGATGAATAGAAAAAGCTCTTACTCAATTAATGGATTTTTTTAAATAGCATTACAATGCTCGGTATATTACGGTACGGTGGTAGTTGGTAACACACTTAGGGCGCAGACCTATAAGACTCGTGCGTTCGAATCCTACCTGTGGCAAATTCTTTTTCATCACATATTTTCAATTTTAATAATATAAAGAGCATTGTAATGCTATTTAAAAAAAAAACATTTAATATAAACATTTCGTTTATAAACGGGGTGGTCTAGTTACCTCACGACGGTACTTATGTAACGCACCTCGGTACCTAAAGGCTAAATATAAGATCATGAATAACGCCAACCTTAAAAAGATGGTATGTGAATTGAAAAAATACAATGCAATTAATTGAAAACAATAAAGCAATAAAATCATTATTACTAATTACTGATTTGTTTACTACTTATAATGAATTTCACTTTATGAGGAACCTATTAAACTCTACACTGATATAACATTCATGTTTATTTGTGGAAAGAAGTCTTAACAGATATGGCTAATTCATTCTATTTACTCTTTTTTTCTTTTTTGTTATCTCTGGCCGGTTTTGATTTCGAACCAGCTTTGAACAAGGCTATCAAGGCTGTGAGAGCTACGAGACCAAATCCAGCCACACCAATCTGCCAGATCCACGGATGTTCACTCAGGATGTGTAGTCCAAAAGCAATACTTTCCTTTATCATGACTACACACCAATCAACTAATTCATCACTGTAACAAAAATAAAAGATGTTAAAAATATTTCTTTACTAGCAATTTTCCAGCGACTTCGTTAATATGTCTATGTCACCCGAAGATAAATCTCTCTAAAAAGCTTTGAGGTGATAAGATTTTGAAAATCAGTCCAGTAGTTTCGGAACCTATTCAATGCAAACAAACAATCAATCTAATATATTTCTCTTTATAATATTAGTATAGAAGTAATATCATTTTAATATAAAATTACATGCTGGTCTGGGAAAAAATACAATAGGGATAATACATGCACACATATTGTAAACGGCACAAAAGCAATTTTTGATAATATACTCACAATGGTGACGCCAAAAGTGGCACAGTTTCTCCTTTGCTGTTTTTGTACCAGTCTTGAGCAAAGATCACAAATGATTTGATGTCGTTCTTTGGCAATTCATACCTATAAACTTTTCCAAGTCGGAAGCTGAAAGCAGTAATTCCTTTAATTAGGTATAGAGGAAAATATTTGTATGTGAATTGAGTTGATTAAAAAAAAAAATCTTTTGTTACTTAATAAAACAGAATTAAATTTTACAGTACTTATCTATTTTCAACCTAACAAAAAATAGTGATAGCGACGGGTTCGATTCCCGGCTAGGGAAATATGTACTTTTTTAATTAATTATTGCTTGCAACAATGGCTGGCAACAGCCGGCCACAGTTGGCAACGGGCCGTTTAGAAGCACCTTACATATAAACTTTCCTCATAAGTCACTATTTATGTTTAAAAAATATTAGTTGCTTAGTTTTGAAGATCTAAGAAGACATTGGACGGACAGACGCCGGAAGTGATTATGTTGTATACTATGTAGTTTTATGTATGACTGCTGTCATGATAGCGGCTCCGAGGTCTGACCTACCAAAGCTGCAAATGCAACCCAGTTGCAGTTTTGCAAATCACAAACTGCTATACTTATACCACTTACGGTTAAACAAGTTAATACTTACAATAGGAAGGCCGGTAGTTTTGTGACTTGAAACCGCTTAGCCGTGGCCGCGCCAGCCAAGTTGGCATCGATGCGAGCTACATTGATGCGCCCCCGCAACGTAGCACCAACTCCTTCCCACACTGCATGCAATCTCTGACATTCTACACAAGACGCTCCATAGCTGAAAATAGTACAAGACTTATCTCAAGAAAAAAACGTAACCTTATGGTTTTAAAGACTTGCACTCTGTCTACCCCGCAAGGGAAAAAGACGTAATATTTTGTATGTATTAACATAAGAACTACATTATTTTTCATTTGAATCCTAGGTGCAATCAACTTTGAGACTCATTCTACCTATGTACATTGTAAATTTCTACCTATGTACATGTAGCATTTGCAAGGTAATTAATCTACAAATATGCTCAAAACTGTCACATAATATCGTTTGATAAGCTGAAAGGTTGAACCGTCGTGAAGATGTTCAGATGCAAGACAGTTAGACGGACTCTTTGGCACAATGGTTAACACATCAGACAGCTTCATGAAAGGCTCTAGCTTCGATTACCTGCACAAAGGAAATGCTTTATTTTCACAGGTATTTGTATGCAGCTCTGGAGAGGTATCCAAGGGAAGTTTGCGTCAGGCAAGCAATAAATAATAATAATAATAGCCTTCATTCGGACTTCAAACACGTAATAAAAACAACAAATTACTTAATTTAATCTAAAATTATTATTTATCTTTTTTCGCCCGTTTGTCATTGACAAAGGCAAAGGCAAGCAAACAGCCGTAAAAATCTTTTGCCAAGTCATATTACAGCATGACCACGTATCATAAAAGCAGTGGTCAAGCTCTGATGCATCACAGCAGGGAATGCAACAGAGAAACTTGCTGGGATGGAAAGACAGCGAGACACTCAGCAATCTACTGGCCTCCAATAGTAATTTTAAAGTTAAACCAGCAGGCTGATTTGCTAACTCAGTGTACAACGATTGTTTGTGATTGTCACTTTAGTATATTACGGTTTTCATATCTCAAATAAAAATAGTCATTCATTACATACAGTACTATTATGTATTCTGTGGTTAAAACAGGTAATACTCACAACATGACAAACCAATCACCAGTGGTTGCTCCTGTGGCTGCTTGAGTGATATGTTCGAATATTTTATCAGACAACTCCTTCACGGCTGGGGACTGATTCTTTTCAAAGAAGCCATAGATTTCATTCTCATCTGGTTCACCTGCAATGAGAAAAAAAGATTTCTATTAAACCAATTAAGAAATACTTTGAAAGAAAATAACTTTATTTATAGAACATTTACATGCTGTTACAAATCATGACTCTGAAATTTTATAATATTTATCCAAAATTATTATTTTTTTGACAATCATCTGTGGGTATTTTGGGTGTCGAGCTCCGTGGCGCAGTGGTTACCACGCCAGCCTGCGACACGGGGGTCCCGGGTTCGATCCCCGGTCAGGTCATGATGGAAAACGATCTTTTTCAGATTGACCTGGGTCTTGGATGTTTATCTATATAAGTATATATTATAAAATATTGTATCGTTGAGTTAGTATCCTGCGACACAAGTTCACAACTTACTGTGGGGCTAGCTCAATTTGTGTGATATGTCCGTATATATTTAATTTAATTTAATTTATTTCTCCTACTGTGTGAATTATCCCTATACATTTACATTATCAGACTGAAGTAAAAAATTAAACATTTTCAATTTGCTTTAAATAAAATTACAAATTTGAATTTGAAATTTTAAAAGCCTTTGGGATTCATTTATATGAGTGTGAAACACAAGTTAAAAAGTCCATATGACTTTTGCAAGGTTTAGGACTAGATTATTTAAATGGAATCAAAAATTAACATGCAGATAGTACAGAACTCATTTCAAATATTCCATTATCTTTAAAAAGTATAAATAGAAATTTCTATCATACCACTGAACAGTAGAGGGACTCCATGTCTAAAGAAAACCAAGGCCGGCTCCTTGGTAGGGCTATAAAGTCGGGCCAAATGACTGCTCTCAATTTTGACTGTCACAGCATTTAGGTGTTTCTTGAAATCCTCTTGCAAACTTTGTAAGTGACCATCAAACTTATTACAAACATCACAATTAGGTTTTGCTGAAAAATAAAGGAACAGAGTAATAAAGCTTTGATACACCTCTGTAAACTAGGCAACTCATCATCATCAGCTTTGATGGTGCCCTTCATACTTCATCTCATGTCATTTTATGGCAGCACCAGCACCACACAAAATGACAGCTCCTAATGGTAATTCTCGGCATCACAGCCTGTGCCTGGTCAAATCAGTGGTTTTTATTGCACAAACTAACAAAAAGTTGACTTAATGCCATATCACAGAAGCTCTGCGGCTCATGGTTTTACAAGAAATCCTTCTGAAGTTAGGGATGTAGTGATAGAAAAGTACTGGTTCAGAGGGAAGGTTACGAGCAGGGATTTGACAAGTAAAAGGTAAACTAAACATACCCATGGTGCCTGAGCAAAGCAAGCCTCACACATATTCAAATGACTTGCCCATGTCTATCAATAGGCTATAAAATGAAAAGGCATGTTTTGGGACTTTTGGTCATGTAGTTAGTATTTAGTATGTAGTAGTTTAAAGAGGAAAGTAAGAACATTTAATTTGTTTGGTTACTCACTGAATAGTACGATCAGCTTTTCTTTATCTCTAATTAATTGTAACAAATCATCGTCGCTCACGCTTTGCAAGCGTTGACAATCGGCTTGCAGAGCAATTAGTAATAGTGACACTAAATACCATTTTGATTCCATTTTTATCAGGTCAAGGATGATTTAGATTATAATTAGGTATTATATATTTGTTTTTCAGTAACAGTACCAAAATAATCAATCTATAAGTTCACTCGATAGATATTATCCACTCTTGTTTTGTTTGAGTGACATTACATCCGATCCGTGTCGTTAAATACGTTTGACATTTGTTTGACATGCTGGGTAGGTTGTGCGAACATGACATTGTTTTTTTTTCTAGGAATATCTTTTTTTAGGGTAATGATACATATGCTACTTATTAGCATGCTTCCGTGCTAGTTTTGAGCACGCGCGCACGTATGAACAGCTGTTAGCTTAAAGCACGTGCTTAAAATAAGTATGCTCGTTTGCGGTGTGCAGCGGTATACTCAAAGTCAATACTCTTCTTGAATTTTTGCCGTCCGGAATTTCCATGTAGCCGACAGAGTGACGGATTGAACCCGGGTGGGTCCGGAATTGACAACATGTACTTAACCGGAAGTTATACTTTTTATATATGCAATCGAAAGTACCTTGTACGGTACGTATATACATCCATATTTATTATAATTTTTTAAAACCAGTATTAATTTTTTTAGGAATTTATAAAAAAGGCCACAAACGTAGGATTTATAAACAAATATCAGGAGTGCTATTTTTGAACGCGGGCCACTCGTCTTCGAGCGATTTTTGTATGGAGAAATCGTTCGAAGACGAGTGGCACGCGTTCAAAACTAGTACCCCTGTGCCTTATTTACTTTCATTGTCAATCTGACGTAAAATAATGACATTGACAGGACTTTGACCGTCTGAGTTGCCAGATTTGGGAAATTTTACCCGGGAGTCTGGAAATTTTCTAAAGGCCTCTCCCAATGTGAATAATAAATATCGTATCCGTTTTCACCGTTTCTTATTTTTCAATGTTATTGCCGGCCAGAAAGTTTTTCGATGAAATAATGATTTGGTTTCGCTTATTTCTTTTACCGGTTAACTATTTTCCTAATATTTTACCTGTTTATTGAATCACTTTTCATTCACGGCTGCACGTTACCATAATTGTTATCTTGGTAAATTCAACGACCTGCCTGTGTGAAAATCCATGGTTCGTCAAAAGATGAAGAACTCGGAGTCCAGTGTCTTGTGAAACCAAGTCAGCACGCAAAGAGATATCGGTGTCCAGAAGTCAAGCCAAAGTTATCAGGTTGCGATCGAGAACGAAAAATATCCAACGACATGTACAAACACCAAACAACAACAAAACAACGAATTTTTTTGACATTGATTAGCATTCCATTTCCTTGCCTTGTAGGTAAGGCAAAGTCAGTCCATCCATGTATACCATCAAAATATAATGTACAAGGTAAGGGACGTTTTCGGGTCACTGATGTCATTCCCAAAAGATTCCTAAAATATTTAAAAAAAACGACTTTCATCATTAATTTTAAATGAATAGCTTTGAGCGCCATGGCGAAGCTCAAAACTGGTGCCAAACTATTATTTATTGCTTTGAACATACGACCTCAGGTTCTGTCTTGTAAAGAATAAGAGATGTGTTTTCGACTTTCGTATTATCTGAACGTCAAAGAAACAAATAAAAATATCAGGAACATAGTTGACAACCAAAATAAATAAGCAAATCCAAACCATTATTACTTTAAAAAATATAGCGGCCGGCATTTACAATAAAAAAAAAACAGTGAAAACGGATACGATATTTATCATTCACATTGAGAGAGGCAAGGCCTTAAGAAAATTTCCAGACTCCCGGGTAAAATTTCCCAAATCTGGCAACTCAGACTATCACAGTCCTGTCAATGTCATTATTTTACGTCAGATTGACGATGACAGAGAATAAGGCACAGATATTTGTTCATAAATCCTACGTTTGTGGCCTTTTTTCAAAAATTCCTAAAAAAATAAATACTATTATTATATAATATATATGCAGAATTTATTTTTTTATGAATTTTTGAAAATACGACACAAACGTAGGTTTTATAGAAATATCTGTGCCTTATTCCCTGTCATTTTCAATCTGACGTATATTACTCTCTGTCATTGTCAATCTGACATAAAAGAATGACATTGACAGTCTGAGTTGCCAGATTTGGGAAATTTTACCCGGGATTCGGGAAAATCTTTTTAAGCCCTGTCCCCATGAAAATGATAAATATAGTTTCCGTTTTCACAAATGTCGGCCAGAATGTTTTTCGATGTAATAATGATTTGGTTTTGCTTATTTCTTTTACCTGTTAACTATATTCCTCGTATTTTTACTTATATTTTTGACGTTTAGACAATACGAAACCACGTATTTTACCCCCTTATTTATAAAATTGTCAATCGCTTATTAAACCTATTTTAGGTATAATATGTTTTGTCTCTATCCCACGCTCTAATGTTTAACATTAAAAGAACGATTTTTACACAAAGATAACAATCATGGCATTGTTAGTGAAAACAGACTTGATGCCATTGTTGCATGTTTCATACAAAACTGTCGAAACAGGGTCATAAGTTCATAACGCTATCGGAAAACCTCTACTTTCGTATACATTCTAAAGCACAAGATAATCGGTGCGTTGCTGTTGATAGAAAACTCGCTAAAGGTGCTTTTTTATATACCTACTATGCGAGGGTCACTTGAACGTAAGTACCTGCCTATAACTTTTTATATTAAATCACTTCACTATCACTTTCACTTCACTATCACTTTCACTTCACTATTCACTATCACTACATCACTATCACTATCACTACATAGTATAAAACAAAGTCGCTTTTTCTTTCCCCATGTCCCTTTGTATGCTTAAATCTTTAAAACTACGCAACTGATTTTGATACGGTTTTTTTTTTGTATATAGAGTGATTCAAGAGGAAGGTTTATATGTATAATAACATCCATCAAATAGTGGAGAAATGCTGTTATTTTTCAGGTTTCTAATATGATGTCGTAAATATTCACATTTTTTCCGCTTACATTGCAAACGCAGGCTAAACCTTGAAATTTATCAAAATAATGTCAATGTCATTATTGCATCTTGTCATGCAATTTTACGTCAGATTGACAATGACAGGGTATAAGGCACAGATATCTATTATAAAGCCTACGTTTGTGTCGTATTTTCAAAACTCCTTAAAAAAATTAATTCTTGTTTAAAAAAATTAAAAAATTTTTTTAGTATATACGTATTTTTATTTTTACAAAATTGGTGAACTGAACTAACTTAATGTTAATTAATTATTGTTATTGTACTGTACCGTTTGTAAATCACTGAATAAAGATTTTTCTATTCTATTCTATTCTACAAGGCACTTTTGATTGCATATATAAAAAGTACCACTTCCGGTTAAGTAAATGATGTCAATTTTTTCCGTCTCGGCCCGGTGTAATGCAGTCAAAATGCAGTGTAGTGTAGTCGGCCTTAAACGGACCCGGACTGCCCGGACCCGGAAGTGTTGTGTGTAAATAGCGCTTTAGTCAATGTCAAACAAAACTCAAAATTGACATTGACATTCTTCTTTTATACCTATCCATTATCGAGACGAGTGTGTGTGTGAGAAGTTTTGCATTGATATTATTGCAATTTGTTGTTTATTTACGCCCTTGTTAGTTAAGTAGCTTCAAGTTCAATCAAACCATAAGTCTACAACCGTCTTAGAACCAGGTGAAGGTTATCAACATTTACTATATCGATGTAAACCACAATGTTATTCGAATTATTCTTCGCTCGTGAATGTACTTTATCGTCCTGTGAAAGTTCGATCTAACAAGTGCCTGATTCCAAGTCCTATTTATATGCACGATATGGTCGCTTTCGATGCATCTTTGAGGCAGTGACACATTTCTTGAGCTTAAAGGGTGTTGTGTGTGACTCATCAGTCGTTAGAGTTGATTGGGTGCAATTTGACTGAGATAATTTATTTTTAGGATCTTACGATGGCTGATATAGTGGAAGAGAAGGTGGTTATGACACCAAAATGTAAAACAGCAACTTCTACAACCTTGGTGGTGGAGAGGAAGGCAGTAGAGCCAGAAGCTAGTGATAAGATTCATGTGGCTGGAGGGGACCACACAGGCATCATCATCAACAAAGAAGAAGTTTATGGTTGGTACAATTTTATTTCTAATTTTTTTTTTTTTGAGAAAAAAAGTTTGTTATTTGAAAATTGTGATAAGGAGATGATTGAGCTTAATGCGAGGCTAAAAGTTATTTATTTATTATTATTTTTAATATTGGTTCGAAATTTAGTTCCTATGACTTTAACTGAGTTTGTACAGATAAAACCTTTACAAATGTTATACCACAATAATAAAAATAAAACCGTAAAACTCATACAAACTTACACATTGTAATATTTGTACCTACATGTTTTGTGATAACAAACATACCTAAAGTGATAGGGTAACAAACTATTTTGTTTTGGTCAAAATTCATAAACCAAATAATGTACCTTTTTATATAAAATCAGCAAAAATGTTATCAAAGTCCTTGAAATACCTAATTACAGTTTGCAATTTGCTTCATTATTAAAATGAGTTTGTGTCCCAAATCACATTACTATATAATAGTATGAGATAAATTATTTTATTGGGGTAAAATAATGTTACCATATTACTAAGGCTTCACTGTCTGTCCACCCATCTGTATCTCATGAACCACTAGGCAGTTGAAATTTTAACAGATTATATATTTCAGTTGCCACTATCACAGTAAACACTAAAAACAGTACAAAATTAATATTAAAGAGGGACTCTCATATAACAAAGTGATTTTTTTGACATATTTTACTTGATAGTCTAATGTCATATCGTCGTCATTTAGCGTGTCCTTTGTGTGTGAGTTTAACTCGCACTCAACTGATTTTACTAAGTATGTTATGCCTTTAGGCAGCTTAAAAATTAGGCACAATAAGCAAACAAATCGTCCTTGACATCTTTGAAGAGCTCCGTGGCGCAGTGGTCACCACGCCAGCCTGAGACATGGGGGTCCCAGGTTCGATCCCCGGTCAGGTCATGATGGAAAACGATCTTTTTCAGATTGACCTGGGTCTTGGATGTTTTTATTTATCTATGTAAGTAATTATAAAATATAGTATCATTGAGTTAGTATCCTGCGACACAAGTTCACATCTTACTGTGGGGCTAGCTCAATTTGTGTGATATGTCCCTATATATTTATTTATTTCTATTAAACAAAGTATGCCAATAAATATAAACATAAAATATTTTAAAATAAAAACATTCAAAAGTATACGAGTTCACTTTCATAGGTCAGTCTTATAAATAAGCTATGTAACTAAGAACTTTCTTTGTACTACCTATTGTGGAGAGAAATAAGATTTTTGTTTATTGTTATTATTTAAAAAAAAACATGGGAAGTGGAGAAGGAAAAGGCTCTTGAGCTTTCCATGCAACTAGAAACATGCTCAGATGAAAAAGGGACCGAAAACAAATTGTTTAACATTTTATGACAGTCTTCTTCACAAAGTATCTTAGTTGAGGAAATATTTGTAAGATTTATAGATTTTATGATTTTGCCATGCTTACTTGTAATAATAAATTAGAGTAAGTGTAAAGAATATAAATAAATAAATAAATATATAGGGACATATCACACAAATTGAGCTAGCCCCACAGTAAGTTGTGAACTTGTGTCGCAGGATACTAACTCAACGATACTATATTTTATAACATATACTTATATAGATAAACATCCAAGACCCAGGTCATTAAAAGATCGTTTTCCATCATGACCTGACCGGGGATCGAACCCGGGACCCCCGTGTCGCAGGCTGGCGTGTTGACCGCTGCGCCACGGAGCTCGATTAATAGTATCTGTGTAGTTTTTAGTTGTGGTAGAGCCTCGCTACCGGCGAAAATCACTTTTGCTAGTAGCATGAATGGGCCGGCTCGTCCGGGGAAGTACCACACTCTCACAGAAAATCGACGTTTGAGTAGTAGCTTTACCGCTACTATGCTTCGTTCGGTGAGTGAGAGAGCCGGAGGCCCATCTCCCTCTCCCCTCTGGGGAGAGAAGATAAAAGGCCGGCAACGCTCCTGTGACACCTCTGGTGTTGCAGTTGTCCATGGGCAGCGGTGATCACTTCCCATCAGGTGACCCACTTGCTCGTTTGCCGTCCTATGACATAAAAAAAAAAAAAAGAACAATGCTCATAGAATATCCCTGAGGATGAGACCTAGCTAGATCTATTACTATCCCCGAAACCCTGATAATGAAATGTTACTAAAATCATTGGAGCCATTTATGTACGAATATCAAGACGTACCGGCAAGCGCAGTGTTGGACAGTGGACACCCACCGACCAGCCCCCCTATTTACTAACTCGGATGACAGGTGTCGATGCCTATCAATCTAGAATTTACAATTACAATGCGGGTTTTGCTTGCTCGAACTTTTTACTTGAAATACAAAAACCGCATTGTAACAGCAAATCCTAGAGTGATAGGCATCGACACCTGTCATCCGAGTTAGTAAATAGGCCGGCAGGTGGTCGGACGAACTGAAAGGGTCGCAGGAAGACGCTGGATGCAGGCCGCTTCCAACCGATCATATTGGAAATTCTTGGGGGAGGCCTATGTCCAGCAGTGGACTTCTTGCGGCTGAAATGATGATGATGATGATCAAGAATAACTTTTTAAAATAGAAGTAACTATTAAACAGACAAGTGCAAATTGACCTCAAAGAGATTTGTGTATTCTAATTAGGTCAATCATAAATATTACAATTTTACAAGGATAGTTAGTATTATTAGTAATATTTAGTAGTATCTCATCCAGTGACCACCAAATGATATTTAAAATATCTTAAGATGAATAAAATTTTTGACTATTGACTAGTGGCACACACTCTCTGGCAAGCTTAGTTCCAAAAGTCACTGTTAGATGTCAGTATGTTTAACCTAAATCAGCCCAGTGCTGCCCTAATTTGAAATAATCATATGAAAGAAAACAGAGAAATCAATAGAAATTATGTTCTGTGAGGCCGTAGATAACCCTTCAAATTACTTTATAAACTTTCACAGTTAAAAGTGAGACATTGAGCTAAGTAAAATTCACGTCCACACTTTAAACTGACAACCTCCGTGGTCCAGTGGTTAAGGCGTTTGCCTTGTTGACCCGGGGTCGTGGGTTCGATTCCCATGGGAAGCATACTTTATTAAGTTGTTTCCAGTTTGGTTAAGACATTACAGGCAGGAATCACCTGATTGTCTGATAAGAAAGGTGATTCCGTGCTTCGGAAGGCACGTTAGGCCGTTGGTCCCGGCTGCCATCTGGTAGTCGTTAAGGAACCACGTCAGAGGCCGAGTGGCGGTTTCGAAGAATTCTGACACCAGGGTGTGCATGGTCGATTGACCATCCCCTCTATTTACTAACTCGGATGACAGGTGTCGATGCCTATCAATCTAGGATTTTCCTTTACAATGCGGGTTTGGTTTTCCAAATAAAAAGTTTGATCAAGCAAAACCCGCATTGTAACAGCAAATCCTAGATTGAGTTAGTAAATAGGCGGGCATGTCACCTACACGAAATGATGATGATGACACTTTAATCTGTAAGCAGTAAGCACTAGGGCCTCGTGGAACATAATTTCAAATGATTTCTCGGTTGTCTTTTTTTTTTAATGGGGGCGGCACTGGATTCATATCAATCATTTGAAAGATGTTATGAGTCATAACTTATGACTAATCACAAGAAGTAAATGTAACAACTACACCATAACTGTAAATAAGTACATTAAGCATACAAAACAAGGTCCTCTTGCTTATACTTACATCAAATTACGTCATTATGAAGTCCATTTACATTTTTCTTAAGTGAATGCAAAATCACTAAATAGCGATGACAAACATTCTTGAGCTTATTCAAATCATCATCAATAAGGCGTGTAAAATAATAATAACACTGAATAGTAGCTGTTATTGCATTCCTAAAAATAAATCAGCCAATGTAACTTGTTTTAAAGGATGACTGTCCATGACTGTGTGCCGCAGTGAATTTATTTGTTCTCAAAAATATATTCTCGTGTAATTTGTGGAAGATTTCCAACGTTTCTTAAGAATTTCTCAACAATTCCTGGGATTTTCTTCGCCATTTTCTCATGTATACGAGAATATGAACATTTTCCACAATAGAGAAGCGGAATCAAAATAATGATGGGTTGCTAGCCGCAACGCCTATAACGTGATTATTTCGCCCACCAAACGCTAAACGTGGCCTTTGGGTTTCATTACCTTGGGCTCTGTCTAACCCGCTAGGGATAAAGTCGTAATAATATAAATATGTTTCACAAAAGGAAGGAATTTTTAGGAACGGAAAAAATTGGCATATTTTTGTTAGCCTGATTCTGTGTTGAAGTTATTTTACGAAAAAGGTTCATCAAACTTGGTATCTTAATTGCTATTAAGCATTCGGGGCTCCCTTATGAATAGTTCTATTGTATTATGTTGTATTTGTATTGAATGAGCTATAAATCATATTTCATTGCAATTATTTATCATCCAGCAACTATATAAATATGGAAGCTTGTTGTGGAAAAGGATAAAATGACTGCAAGAAGGAGTCTTTTGCAATATGTATTTAATGCGTGTATGGCTGCGCCCGCATCCACTTTACTATTATGAAATCATGTCTAATCTACTTGATCTTTGATACATGGATTTGAAAACTTAACTCATTGCTAGACACTGAATGTACGTCTAATACTTGTCTAATAACAATAAGGCTTCTATTTTATCTTGTTTAGTATCCAGCGATGTGTTAGTTTATCCTCATCAACGTGTCATCAGACGAGCATGAGGAAGGGATTTCGGGTTCGATCCCCTCTGCTTTGGTCAAATAATAATGGGATGATTAACTTTAATGGCGTTTAGTCTATTATCAGTGGCGTAACAATAGGGTGGCAGAGCTGTCAAAATGCCACGGGCCCCCGACCCAAAAAAGCCCCGGCCCAAGAGGCCGTGGGCTCAAATTTTTTTTTTACATAGTACCTACCTACCTGACTATTTTATTTTATTTGAAAAGTATATTTTTGTAAGTTATGCTTAAAATCCAAAGTGACAAAACTAAAGACCATAATACAATAAGTTAATCGTTAAGCACTTTAACCAACCCAAACAAAAATATGTTGATTCATTTATCTCATGAAAAGAATTTGCCACGGGCGCCAGTTGGTATAACCATTGGCCATTTTAAAAAAAATGTCAGGAAGAAAACATGTCTCAAACCAAGATAAAAGAAGAGAACAGCCCCACACAAACGGATATACGAAAATATATAGAAAATTTTCTCTCAGGATAATACGTAGCTGCTTTTGTAGCGCTTAGTGCCGGCCGGGTACAATAACGAAACCGACGGTTTTATTTGCACCACCCAATAATTTATGAAGCTGGCGCGCCTCTACTTCGACTTTGTAATAAAAGAATAATGAAATTAGCATCAAGCACGCACCGCGAACGGGGCGCGCCTCCCTTGAGAGTGACACCCAGGAGAAAACCCAGTTACCAGACCTTTTATATCCCAGAAGCAAAAATGCAATTAAACTTAAATTATATATTTTTATACTTTATTCCGACAAGATTTCTACGTGGTTCCACTTTCATGGAATCGTTAGTAAAAATTAAAATAAAACTGCATAGTACAATTTTTTTCAGGTACTGGTACACAGTTTTTAGACTATATTTATATGCTAATCATGGACTACATCAATCGTGATTATCTGTTACTTACTACATACTTAATCTCATATAGGGAAGATAAAGGTTTTAGGATTATCATCGTGTGAGCCTACCGCAGACAAATACCTGAATTAATAGAGAACCCAGAACCCCTTGATGGTTAGCGGATAAGCATGTTGATAAGTTGATAAGCATGCTGCGCAGTACATATTATCACGCATCTTATTCCCTTAAAGGCTTGACAGAGCGCGGACAAGCGTGTTGACAGCTGCGCAGTACATATTATCACGCACGTCTTATGTCAAAGCTATTGATTACTCACTCTTATTTGGTAGATCTCAGACACCTTTAATAACTTCCAATACATTTCCCTTCCAGAGAATGGAGTGACAGAGCCATGCCACGCTCAGTTAGAGTTCCGAGTGTACTTGGTGTCAGCTGCAACGGGCTCGCACACCAGAGAAGCCAGGGCGTTGAGGTTTTGGTTCAAACCGCAGATGCCGCCGAGCGAACGACCGCACGAAGCGCAAACTTTCTTCCGGGAACTTGTCAGCCCTCAAGACTTTCCAAAAGGTTTGTTCTATGACTGTTAAGGATCGTTGACACCGCCAGCGAGCGAGCGAGCGAGGAAACTATGACCTAAGCGATGTGGTTCACACCACGACACAGCTATTTAGAGAGGCGAGCGAGCTCTCTCAGATATCTTGGGCCGCAACGCTCATTTAGTTCGCTGTGTGAACCAAAGTATGAAAAGGGATGAAACGATGTTCGCTGGCCTCGCTCGCCTCACTCGCTAGCTGGCTGTGTGAACCGCCCTTTATATTTTTTTCAATACAATTGATATTAATACGGTCTTTATGCCACAAAAACTTGAATTTGACGTTGTATTTTACGGACTAGCCCCTTTTCTATACGCGAATCTCAATTACTCAATTGATTTTATGGTAACCGCAAATTTATTGAAAAACGTCGTATGATGCTCGTGATCAGTAAGCTGGTTATTATAGTCATCAGTTTATTAGAAGCACTCGGATTCGCCTCGTGCCTTCAAACACCTCGATTATAATATTCAGCTTACCTTACTTTCATCATAATGTGCTAGGTATTATCTTGCCGTCCCTTCGTTTGGCAGCAGATAGGTACGAGTATAATTGTAATGATTAACATACTACGATTTTCGCGGAAAGAGTAGAGGCTGGTACAATATACGTTTATCTTTTCTCCCAGACCAGAATAAAAGTAGCAAACACCATCAGTACATCAGAAAACTTTGTGTGTCACGAATATTTCCTGTCCTGTAATTCAGTCCCAGCACACTTAATTAATTACCTATGCGTCTTGCTTGACATTGAAGAACATTAACAATGGATCGCGGCGACAGGCATATTACGAGAATTCCCAAGCCTTGGCATGGACAATTTTGAATGGCAAAAAACTCTGACGCTTGAATTGTCGGGACTGTATGATTATGAAGGACGATGCCCACTTATAAAGGGAGAATATTTTTCCTAAGTAAATGATACTAGTATGATAATGCACCTAAACTTATGATTTTTAGACTAATATTACAAAAAGGAAAGATTAAATAAATAAATACTTATATTCGGACAAATCACACAGATTGAGCTAGCCCCAAAGAAAGTTCGAGACTTGTGTTATGTTGTGGAATACTAACTCAACGATACTATATTTTGTTACATATACATAAATAAAGATAAACATCCAAGATCCAGGTCAATCTGAAAAAGATAATTTTTAAAAGCTTTTTCATCTCGACCTGACCGGGGATCGAATCCGGAACCAACCGTGTCACAGGCTGGCGTGTTGACCGCTGCGCCGCAGAGGTCGTTAAAGGGAGGGATCCGTATGAAAATTACATTAATTTACACCCAAGTATCAAAAATTAATAGTTAGGTTAAAATGATGGTTAGGTTCAACTGTGATTAAACCGACCTACTCCGACAAGTCGCAAAGTAAACAATTAGCCAAAAATAAATAAATATACTTGTAAAACACCAGTAAAAAGTAATTTCGGGAAGAGAAAAGTAAGCTTGGGCATGTGGCTGATCTCACTTGAAGGAGATCCCTCATGAGCAAATCTGCTATCCTAAATTAAACGTATAGGTACCCTTATCCTTCCTTTATTGTGTATGCAAAATTTCATCACAAACTACGAAGAGGATACTATTACTAGTATCAGACGACCAACTGCCTTATGTTTTCTCTAGGCAATAAAGATCATGGACAAATAATGGAGTGAGGGTGAAAATGAAAAAATTGTCTTAGAATTCCGTTTGAGTTTCTATTGGGGGCCACAAATTCAAATTCAATTGACGTATGTTCTAAATCCGTAAAGCCAGTTTTTCGGCAGTGAATTTCATAATAACTTCAGTAGTCAAAGGGTAACAAAAAAATGTACAAACCCACTGGCATATTTATAATACTAGCAATTTTCCCGCGACTTCGTACGCGTAAATTGTAGCCTATATCATCCGCAGATAAATTAGCTTTCTATAGGTGAAAGAATTTTAAAAATCGTTTCAGTAGTTTAGGAGCCTATTCATTGCAAACAATCAAATCTTTCCTCTTTATAGTATTCATCATCATCATCATCATCATCAGGTAATTTTTAAGTTTCCACTGCAGGAGCACGACCCTCTCTGAACTACCAGAGCCATGTATTAGCCAGAGCAGTCAGAGGATTTGGCCTACACTCTCCACGCTGGCCAGACGGGTTTAGAGAGGTCTGTTCGATGGTAATAAACTTTGTTTAACTTGTGTTTCCTAAGTCGCCTTCTACGACATCCACGAGAAGACTTTGAGTGATCCTATTCTACTCTGCCGGGAACCACACGGCGGATAATATCAGTATCGATTAATAAGATTATCAGCTAAAACCGATTATAAATGTTTCAGATTACGTGGGCTTCATAAAAAAGATAATAAAACTAATGCAACACAAGTACAACCAATTGAAACTGCTGGAAATAGAACTAAGACAAGAAGGGCGCGGGTCGCCCCCTCCAGGTTAGTATCTAAAATTTAGTATATTGTATTACTACTAGCTGTCCACCCCGGATGCGCCCGGGTTGAATTATAAACTAGAGATCAAGATTTCAAACGCTGATTTAAGGCGGCACTAGAGCCACCCCGCAATTAATTATTTTAATCCCAAATAATATCAAATTTAGAAAATCGATCATGTACATCACTAGTAAATTACTTGTAGTATTTTAGTAATTCGAGCGGACGAGCTCCGTGGCGCAGCGGTCAACACGCCTGCCTGTGACACGGATGGTCCCGGGTTCGATGCCCGGTCAGGTCAAGATGGAAAATGATCTTTTTCAGATTGACCTGGGTCTTGGATGTTTATCTATATAAGTATCTATATAAAATATAGTATCGTTGAGTTAGTATCCCCTAATACAAGTCTTGAACTTACTTTGGGGCTAGCTCAATCTGTGTGATTTGTCCGTATATATTTATTATTAATTCTACAAGTAATTTATTAGTGCATTATTTAAATTTGTTAAATAAAGAAATTGTTTCTCTTTATATAACAAACGAATATAATGAAAATGAATACCAAAATACTGCTAAGTTATTGACTTGTGATGTATAAGATAACTTTTTAAATAAAAAAATAATTGCTGGATTGCGCTAGTGTCGCACACTACAGCGCATCAAAATTGCCCTAGTAGTTACTACTTATTGGAATCTTTCAAGATTAGCCTATACAAGCAGACAGATAACGCATTACTTCAATTTATGCTATGTAATTATGATTGGCTCACAAAAAAAATTTTTTTCCCAATTTTTTTCCTAGTAATATTGAAAAATTTTAAATCAAATAACGGTCGAATGACATATATTGATGGATGCGAATCCAAAATATCATATTTATAATCAATCATATTTTGAAGTATAAGTAGTTAAGATATGAGTGAATAACATATCTCTATTTAGTATTACTTTATTTGTATCTTACATTTATCATAAAAAAATATATGCTTTGTTTAATTACATGTATTTGTGTACTTTTGCTAAAAACTGTATATAATAATTTCTATTTCATTGTACAGAAACAAATGGTGTTATTACGAGTAAGGCCATAATATACAACTATTGTAATGGGTGTATGTATTATTATTTCGTAGTATGCATGAGTTTGTACTATATACACACACTTAGGGCACAAGTTAGACTCCTGGAAATACACCACTCTATACACGGTGAGATTCGATCGTTTCGAGAGTTGAAACAGCTCGTCAATTTAAACAACTTTTCCTGGGCATATCCCATTAGCCCCCAGTGGGGGCGGCCACCTCTGGTAGCGTATGGGACTAATTTAATATTGGTTGTGCCAATTGCCACCACTTATGGCTTAAATTGAACAAAATTTTAAATAACCTCTTCGTTTTCTTTCAAATAATTTATTTCAAATGAGGGCAGCACTGGACTCATGGATCCCCATCATTATCAACAGGTCTTTGTTAGTCTTCACTGCAGGAGCACGACACTCTCTGTACTACCAGAGCTATGTATTAGCCAGGGCAGTCAGAGGATTTGGCCTACATTCTCCACGCTGGCCAGACGGGTTGAAGAAGTCTCTTTGATGTTTATACGAGTAGCTTTGTTTAGCTTTTGTTTCCTTAGTCGACTTCTACGACATCCACGGGGAGACTTGGAGTGGTCCTATTCTACTCTGCCGGGAACCACACGGCTATCCCCATAACATACCTAAAAATAATAGGGGCAAATGAGACTGCCAACGATTTGCCATTGCCTTTCGCCACCAGTGGGGGCGTCGCCAGTGGTGCCAATAGGCACAAACAAAATTAAATTAGTCCCATACGCCACCAGTAGTGGCCGCCTCCAGTGGGGGCGAATGGAATATACCCCTTTTCCTTTAGAACCAATGATGGGCAACATTTTTTTTGACATTCCCATTTACATTAACTGGTCGACTGAATATTTTTGTATGCTAATGTAAAAAAACCGGCCAAGTGCGTGTCGGGCCACGCGCAGTGTAGGGTTCCGTAGTTGCGAATGACAACTTTGAGTTCACACTGTTTACACTCGCACCTCTCACTTTAACGACCAAAAACATCTAACAATGAAGATTGTATGAAATTTTACATTTTCCAGTACATTTTTTAAGTTGGTTGCCTTTAACTTTTTAGTTTGCACTTAGTACCCAGCTCTGATAGTTTTCCTTTCAACTTCAGTATATATACTATCGCTGTAATTTTTTTTTGCTGTTATTTCCGTTAAGCAGATAGAGGGGGGGGGGGGGGGGACACACGTACCTCTAACTTTGCACTTTAAAACCAAATATTTCGGAAACGGATCCCTAAGTCGAAAAATGGTGTTCTCAACCTCACAATATTTTTCAAAGACCTTTTTAATGATACCCCACACGATGGATGAATAGAGAAAAAAAATTACTCCCCCACTTTACTTGTATGGGAGCTACCTAAAAAAAAATTTAATTTCAAGATTTTTTTCTACGAATTTTTGCCATGGTTAATATACACACTCATACCAAATTACAGCTTTCTAGTACTTATAGTCTCTGAGTAAAACCGCGGACGGACAGACAGACAGACATGGCGAAACTATAAGGGTTCCTAGTTTACTACGGAACCCTAAAAAGAAAGGAGTTCCCAGTTTTGGTCCCATTGGCAAAGTTGTTCAAATCGACGGGCTAAATCACTTCCTTAAAGGGTCCAAAACGATCAATATTTTTCCGGGTAGGTATGGGGTGCTATTTTTGAATAGATGCCTCCTCGAAAACTATGATCTGTTCAAATATAGTACCTTAGCTTTATCAACGGACACGTTCAAAGATGCGTTTAGTGTGTGCGTTACTAAAGCCCATTTGTATGGAGTGTCGTAATTGTAAAAAGTGAGTCTCCCCGAGATAGATCCACTAAATAATGATAATGACTTAACTAATATAATGATAATGACACAGATTTTTTAAAGAAGATTTATTTTCTGAGAAAAAAATGTATGCTTAGTTGTTATTTCGAAATTGATTCTCACGTAGGGTATGGCCTTTTTTTGGAATATCAATAAAACTTTTTGTTTATCTGCAGTACTGGTACTAGTAACATGTGTATAAAAAATCTTCCTACTGACCAATCTCGGTGAGATCTTGTATAATAGTGCTGAGAGCCTAAACAGAGATATTAATGGATTATATCACAGATAATATCAATATCATATGGCATAATTACGCCATCCAAAATAAGTTTTTGTACGATTCTTAAGATTAGTTTGTGTTTCCGTTTAGGTTCTGAAGTTCATATTATATTTATCTGCCATTATTGCAATCTTTTCTTCAGTTCTATTTTCCTTTCAAACTAACATTTATTTAAATGTAGGATCTAGAGGATTTAGAGTAAGCGAATCGTATTAGAGTCTGAATCCTACATTACCTACTTATAATATTTTTATCTGTGTATTTGAAGTATACTGATCTCTATTATAATTATATTGTGTGATTTGAGTGTTTTCGCATTTCTTAACAATTTAACTTCAGTCATCAATTCCAAGTTACTAAAGTTTAGCAGTATTTACGTAGTTTTTTTTTTCATTATAAGATATAATGAAGAGCCTATGTAGAGTTGTAAATCTATTTTTTCTTTCTCATGACAAGATCTCCACTTAAATATCGACAATTTTATTTATTTAGAAACAGTAGTTAGGTATCATTTCGTTTCCAATACATTTACCTCAAATCTGGAGAAATCTGAATAAAATTCAGTTTAAAAAAAAAGTAAGAATTTGAGTCGCAGGCGATTCTCATGATTTGAGTTCACTTTAGTTGTAGAATACTTAGATGAAGGTAGAATCAGTTAACGAAAACTAATAATTGTCTAAGTAACTTATTCCACATGCATGCCGATTTTATTCACAGCAACTATTACTAATCAAAAAACATACGTTGATTTTTCATTTCTTTCAGCGTTCATGGAAGACAGTGTTGCCAACCAAACGCCAATTATATCGGAACAGAGAGTATTAGACATGATCGAAAATGCTTATCCCAATCCTTTAACCGTGGAAGATTTTGTCACGTAAGTAGCAAAAATATAACTCAAATAGTACTTTTAAAAAATTAAACTTTAAAAGGGTTTTTAATATTTTTCAATTACAAATTATTTTATCAGTTAAATTGCATTCTTCATCGCTGTGTGAGTTTAATATTTAATGGTAACAGGTTCAATAGTGACAGGCCAACTGATTAACGTCTGTAGCACACAGCCGCGAATGCAGAACGGAAGCGTTCCGGAACGAAACACTGGCGGAATTGCGAAACGCTGTTGTATGATTCCGTTTCGGTTTCGTTCCGCTTGCGGTGTGAGACGCACCAAACAAAATCATACTAGACAGCGTTTCGCGGTATCGCCAATGTTCCGTTCCGGAATGTTTCCGTTCCGCATTCGCGGCTGTGCGCCACAGGCGTAAAGAATAGCAAGTTCCAGCAGACCACAACGTTTAATCTTTTTTATCATGACATAAAACTGTAATTGTCCTTTTTTGTCTTTTAGAGCTGGGAAATGGTCAAAAGCAGAAGTGAAGGATGCCTTAGAATCGTTAGAAGAGAAAGGATTAACACGTGCCATGTCCGATGGTCTTTACATCCGTCAACACAGTGTGGATACACAGGTACGCTACGATTAACTTTAATCTTAGGCTCTTTCTACCTCTAACGCCTCCTCTACACAATCGCCGATGATCGGCTGTCATCGCGGATTTACTGCATATTGCTGTTTAACTCACCGAAGCTCTTGAGAGTTTTCTATCCAAGGAAGCAATGTGCAGTTAAAAGCCACGATGACAGCTGATCATCGGCGATTGTGTAGGGGGGTGGGGGTTGGGGGGTAAGTAACCATGACGTTACCAGTATGTATGGAAAGACAATATAATACTAACGTATAGACTGCCAATCACATACAAAAATAGTTAGACGACGGCACTGTTAATTTAAATTAAAGATGGCGTTAATCCGCATTAGCCTAAACTTGCTACGACTAAGATATTTAAATATTTTTTTTTCCAGTTCATTGCATTGCTCCAATACGAAAAGTTGTTCATATCGCCGGGCTGAACACCTTGAAGGGACCAAAACGAGCAAAATTACGCCATATATTAATTAAAAAAAAGATGATGTTTTTTTTTAAAATAAGTATATGTGCTTTGGGGCTAGCTCAATTTGTGTGATTTGTCCGTATTATTTATTTATTATGAGTTGTTTTTGGGGTAACATCGGATCCCTTATTTTCTGGCAGGTGGTAAAACAAATGCCGACGCTGTGTTCCTCGCGGCAGCCGACTATCGCTGTTGTCACCGCGCTTTACTGCGAGAAACAGGCTGTGGACGCCATGATGGATAATCAGGAAACCTACGTTCGATACACAACTGTTGGTGAGTACTTTGTTGTTTATTAGTCCTCATATTTTTTTTTAGTCTCCACTTCAGGAGCACCACCCTCTCCGTACTGCCAGAGCCATATATTAGCCAGAGCAGTCAGAGAATTTGCTCTCCACTCTCCACGCTGGCCAGACGGACTATCGCCGTCGTCACAGCGCTGTACTGCGAGAAGCAGGCTGTGGACGCCATGATGGATAACCTGGAAACCTACGTTTGATACACAACCATTGGTGAGTATTTTCTTGTATATTAGTCATCATCATCAGGTCTTTTTAAGTCTCCACTGCAGGAGCACGACCCTCTCTGTACTGCCAAAGCCATATATTATCCAGAGCAGTCAGAGGATTTGCTCTACACTCTCCACGCTGGCCAGACGGACTATCGTCGTCGTCACAGCGCTGTACTGCGAGAAGCAGGCTGTGGACGCCATGATGGATAACCTGGAAACCTACGTTTGATACACAACCATTGGTGAGTTTTTTCTTATATATTAGTCATCATCATCAGGTCTTTTTTAGTCTCCACTGCAGGAGCACGACCCTCTCTGTACTGCCAGAGCCATATATTATCCAGAGCAGTCAGAGGATTTGCTCTACACTCTCCACGCTGGCCAGACGGACTATCGCCGTTGTCACAGCGCTGTACTGCGAGAAGCAGGCTTTGGACGCCATGATGGATAACCAGGAAACCTACGTTCGATACACAAATGTCGGTGAGTACTTCTATCTATCTATCAGCCAGGGACGTCCACTGCTGGACATAGGCCTCCCCCATAGATCGGTGAGTACTTAATTGTTATTTATTAGTTGTCATCATCAGGACTTGTTTAGTCTCCACCGCAGGAGCACGACCCTTTCTGTAATACCAGAGCCATATAATAGCCAGGCCAGTCAGAGGATTTGCTCTACACTCTTCACGCTGGCCAGACGGGTTGGAGAGGGCTCTTTGATGTTTATAAGCTTTGTTAAACGACTTCAAAAAAGGAGGAGGTTCTACGTTTCACTGTATGTTTTTTTATGTATGTTCACCGATTTCTCGGTAAATTGTGGAGCGATTTTCAAATTTTTTTTTATTTTGTGATTTCGTAGTCGCCTTCTATGACATACACGGGAAGATTTAGAGAATTATTTATTACTAAGCTTCGTTTTTCTAGTAGGTACAGTACTTTTATATTGTTAGCGTGGAAGAGCTTTGGTTGTAGTTGTACCGCATACGTACACGCGCTTTTGTGTGCGTAATTGACAGTATTTTTTTTGACAGAGACTTTTACTTGACATTGCTGACCAGAGGTACTATTTTGGAACGCCCGATTGTACTAAACGAGTGATGTTTCCTTAGCTATGCTGGTGTCATTGAGTGGAATGATATGCACACAATGACTATTTTTCGCAGGAAATAGTGAGTGGTTTTCCATTTCACGCACTAGTGAGCAATTCGCTAATGTGCTGTGTCAATCGCTACGGACAGGAAAGACACACTGCAGGTTGCCAAACTACCACCGTAGCGCAGCGCTCAACACGCCAGTCTGCGACACGGATGGTCCCGGGTTCGATCCCCGGTCAAGCAATGATGGAAAACGATCTTTTTGTGATTGGCCTGGGTCTTGGATATTTATCATAAAAAAATTGTGAGTTGAGTTAGTATCCCATAACACAAGTCTCGAACTTACATAGGGGCTAGCTCCGTGCTTCGGAAGGCACGTTAAGCCGTTGGTCCCGGCTGTCATCATTGATGGCAGTCGTTAAGCTACGTCAGATGCCTTTAGGCAGCTTGAAAAATCTGACACCAGTGTTGGCCACTTACACACACGAAAAACAAAAAACAAACATTGGGCTACCTCAATCTGTGTGATTTGTCCGTATAATTTATTTATTTATTAAACGATTTTGCGTACCTACTACTACTTGTACGTTTTATGAACCGTAATATTTCAATCCGATAAAGCAATTTTGTTTGCTGTGTGGAGAGTGTAGGCCAAATCCTCTGACTACTTAGGCTAGTATATGGCTCTGGTAGTACAGAGAGGGTCGTGCTCCTGCAATGGAGACTAGAAAGACCTGATGATGATGATGTGTGATGCAAGTTGTCATTATAAGAAGTTGTCTTTTTCGGAAATTGACTATATTTGCAATAGTCGTTTTTGGATGTTAAGGTTTTAATATTCGTATGTCGTAGATTGTAAGTTGACGTCATTTGGAGAAAATGAGCTGCGCAGTTTGTTGCCGCTTTTTCTGCACTCCGCTTTGAAAGCGGTATAAACTTAACTTTGAGTAAATTATTGACATCAATAATATAACATTGTAAACCAATTGTAATGTTAATTGACGTTCACCAAATGATATATAAAATATCTTAAGATGAATAAACATTTTGACTATTGACTATTAGGAAGTTGTCGTTTTCGAAAATTGACTATTTTGCAATAATCGTTTTGGGATGATATCGTTTTAAAAAGTTGTCGTTCTCAGCCTGAGGGCGCAGGAAGAATCAAATTAAAATTGAATACAATTCAAATGCGCACACACTTGTTGCACACATGTTTATTGATTGAGAATGTATCAAGTACCTACATAACTATGTATGTGACTGGATAAAAACGCTCTGTGTTTTAAAATAATGTATATTTTAAACAATTAAAGCTATAAATACTTACAAATGGACGCAAATAATTACGTAATATAACATCATCATATTCAACAAATAATTAAAATGCTGGGAATCAGACTAGGATATGGTATGCAAGCGGCTTTACATAAATAAATCTTCCATGTGCACACATGCTATAGGACATTGTACTGAGATGTTCACAAATACTTAAACTAAATACAACACACTGGGTTTGCTCACACTTGTTTCATTAATACGATTATAGTGTCTGTATACAAGAATCAATGTATTTGTATCAAGACAGATAATGGATTCTTGTTTTGCGCCAGTCAACTTAGATTAATTAGTAATCACAACTAAGACACATTTATTGCACAGGTTTGATGTCAATTACTCCTTCTCCTACACTGTAGGAAAATTCATAGCAATTACCATGTGACTAAAAATACTAATTGAAAGGTACCTAGTACCTATACAATGAGTCCCGACTGCCCCGACAACTGTATCGCAGCCTTAAAGGGGCGACTCAGCCCGTCCATATTAACAACTTTTCCTATGAGATCAATTCTGGGAACTCGATTTTTTTTTACCTATCCATTCTTTTTGCCCGGGTGGCTAAGCACTATTGTATGAAATTGTCGATTTTTTTTACAATTTCCCAGTATTCAACCATTCAACCATGACAGGTTCAACCCATAACAAAAGTTCTTCATATTGACGTGCTAAGTCGCCCCATTAAGGTGGCCCTTCCCCGACCGACTATCGTCAACGCGAGCATGGTCGAAAAGCTTGTTCCGTCCAGCGCAATGTCAGATAAAGAGGCAAAGCGAAAAGAGCCCCTTGCCCTCGTCTCCCGCACACCTCTTACTGCCACATGGAAACAAGCTAGTGAGTACGGGAAGACATTGAACGAAAAATAGTGTGCGGAAATTTCTTTAAACTTGTTTCAAGAAATACGTGTTTACTGGCCTTACAAGTGTATGTAAACAAAAAAAATTGTACATCTAGAATCTCCATTACATTTGCAAGGTTTCTAAATGAATATTTTCTTTACTGTTACAATTAATGAGTACATTATAAACGCCCAAAGTTCACATAAAATTTGTGCAAAAAAGCGGATATTTGGAGGCTTATATTGAAGTTGTTTCTCCAAATTTTGATTTTTTATTTTGATAGAAACCTAGATATAGTGCACAAGATACCTATTAGTAGAAAATCTTCAAAGAAAGATTTGTTACACCGCCATAATCACGTACGAGCGTTTGTATGAAAAGATAGACGGGTTGGCCGCCCTTAAGGCTTCGACACAGATGTCGGGACTCATTGTATAATAGCCTATATACATAAGTCAAAGATCTAAATTTATAATGTAACATGAACTTTGATCCTGCAATGGATTCAATGCACTTAACAATTCTTATAATAAACAATATGAAAACTGTGATATAAAATATCACTGGCATACATGAATGCGCTATTAAAAACACAACAACAATAATAAAAAGACAAACATATCACTACATTCAACTGTCAAGCACTAGTGTAAAGTGTGATAATAATGCTGAAATCCTTGACGTCGTAAAAATATATGTGGTACTTAAATAGACAAAACGACAACAATCATAAATGTGGTGGGATACATAATACAATAGCAAGACCACCAACTCTGCCCTTACCAATATGGAGGAAAACAAGTAACACAGATATGGCAAAAGGTTGGTTTAACACAAAGAGATTCAATGGACACAGTTCCTAGGGCACTTGTTTCATACAAAAGTTCATAGAGCAGATTATAAGGAAGGAAATTTTATCAAACTAATTTCAAGAATCGGTTTCATGGTTCCTTTCACCACTTTTCTCTATAATATCGAAAAATGTGAGGAGATATTATTTTAAACCATACGTGGCGTAAATAATGTCGAAATAGTATTAAAGGGGTATGATCAGTCCATGATATTGAACAAGTTTCTCCAGGGGTAAAAAATTGATACAAAAAACAAAATTGGACCTTCCATATAAATTCAATCAGCTGATTGCTCATTTTGTACGGGAGGTCGAATTATTTTTTTCATGTTTCGATTATTGATCCCTGGGGAAAGTTGTTTAATATGGACTGATCACGCTCTTTAAATATTATTCCGACATTTTGTTACGCAATGTGTATTATAGTAACACTGACTGACTGATTTAAAGTACTATAAAGAGCATATTTAGGGGATTTTCATACAATTAAGCTTAATTGCGGTTGTTGTCATTAAACTGTAAATAATGGTTTATGGTTTTTACATCCGAAAATAGCTAAAATCGTTCATTAATTTATTATTGCAATGTCATTTACTATATTGATAAATACACAGTTCTTAGGAGACTGTCAATTTCTTTTCCAAAATGTTAATTTCTATGATATGACAGGTCTGTATCTGTCAATGAATTGTACCGAGTTTGTTCCGTGCTAACTTTAGGCTTAAATTTGGGTGGTTATATATTTAATCTCTTTGCTTTTGCTCCATGAGAGAAGCGAGCATAAATGTGACCAATTTATTCGCATGAGACACATAGTAAGGGTCAAAGTTAAATAGTATCGCTATATTTATATCATAAATTACAGTCGAAATTCCAACGCTTTTACGAGGCTTATATTACCTTCTAATACTAAGTATCTGATATCGCTAAAATCATGACCTGTGCTGACTAGGTCTAAACTGGAGTTCGCTTCGTCACTACCATTTTGGTAATAAATATCATAGAAGTTATCGCCGTTCCCATTTCTGCATGTGAACGAGAGGCGGAAGTCTGAACCTGCAAAGATTTTTCATTCATTATTGCATTTTCTTTTTCAAAAAAGGTTATAGATTCGACCGAAGTAGACAGTTTTTGTATATGTACATAAGTCTATGTTACTCTATACCAGCTTCCAAACACGTGTGCCAAATTTCAAATGTATGAATGTTGTATAAGTTAGTTGAAATTTTTTTTATTTATCTTGGTATAGCAACTTACGGAATGAAGCAAGTTTCGAAATCGGTTCAGTAGCTTTTCAGATGGAGAGTTAAGTGTGTTTCAGTTTTTGAGAAAAATTGAAGTTGGTTTGTTTTTCTTGTAATTACAACTAAATTTTGAGAGATTGAAAGAAAGAAGGATGGAAAGCCTTTGGTCTACAAAGTCTCTAAAGTAGGAAGTATGGTATGGCTATAGGCTGTAATAATAAATTGCATTTTCTAGCTACATTTTACATGTTCATTGTAAAAAGACAATAATGTGTCGAGTTATCATCTTCACAATGAATATAGGGATCTTGATGTTACATGACATCATCATATGCCTTTAGAAAATTTAAAAATCCGACACTAGAGTTTGCCACAAACACAAATGATACTTTAATTTGTGTATGTGGCTAATTAGCTTTAATTTTCCAAAATGGGATTTTCAATAATCAGCCAAATTAACAAGCGAAATACAGTGCCGTTACCGCCGACTTCATACTCTACATTTATAACCTCACCTGACAATATGGTCCTTGCTTCTGTACTGGTATCATTCCTTACATCTTGCAGTTGGCCATTAATATCTGCATTGATTAGTAATGTATTCTCATCGAACTTTGCATCTAGTTGACAGGCAATTCTGCTTTGATGGGTCACAAGACTTATTGTTAAACTGAAATAATAAATAAAAATTATTTGTTACTATCTCCATATAAGAAACTTAAATAAAGGTAAATATGAGAAAGAACACAGTTGTTCCTGCATTTTAAGTTTTAATAACAGCAAAGATATAGCTCTAGATTTCTATGGAATCAACCCATCACAACCATTGTCACTACTCGAGTTAAGCAAATCTGTGAGAGGTTGAAGACATTGTGTGGGTCAGGACTGTGTGAAGAGCAAAGTCCTCTCTCCTAGCAGAAAAAAATGCAGAATGAAATCCTTCAACTAGGTTAATCATAATTCTAGATAGAAGACAAAAACGCTTAATCACCTAGTTGCAGGAGTTATTCCCTCTCTTAAACCACTTGTCTGGCCCATTGAACTGTGTCCTAGGTTTGTCTCCACCTTGCTCTAGGATATCTCTCTAGTAAATTGTACGCTAAAAGTCTTTCCATGGATGTCGTAGAAGGCGACTTCAGGAAACACAAGGTAAACAAAGCTCATAAACATCTAAAATACCTCTTCAACACATCTGGCCAGCGTCAGTCAGTCAGAGGATTTGGCCTACACTCTCCAGTGTAGGCCAAATCCTCTGACTGCTCTTGCTAATATATGGTTCTGGTAGTACAGAGAGGGTCGTGCTCCTGCAGTGGAGACTAAAAAAGACCTGATGATGATGAAATTGCATGCTTTTTGTAAATAAAAAAGAAACATACTTGTTAGGGTTGTACATCATGGACCCAGAGACACTGATGGAATTCTCAGACTGTAATGTTCGTGGGACAAGGAATACTATTGCATTGTCACTGACCCATCTGGGCCGGGGCCACTCTGGTAATGCATATATTTGATCACCCCGTAATCCAGTTCTGAAAAAATCATAATTTTTCTGTTATGGAATTGGCACCATTCAATGAGACTTTGCATGAATACAATAAATTAAAATATAGATAGTTGAATATTATATGAGCTTTCCACAAGATACTCATGCAAGTATAATAATTAATGCATGCATGCATATATTGACGACCTCCGTGGCGCAGCGGTCAACACGCCTGCCTGCGACACGGAAGGTTCTGGGTTCAATCCCCGGTCAGGTCAAGATGGAAAATGATCTTTTTCAGATTGACCTGGGTCTTGGATGTTAATCTATATAAGTATCTATTAGAAAATATAGTATTGTTTAGTTAGTATCCCATAACACAATTCTCGGAACTTACTTTGGGGCTTGCCCAATCTGTGTGATTTGTCTGTATATATTTATTTATACTAACTGTTGTTTGAATAAGTCTACAAATTATAACTAATCACTCAGTTAGGTTGATACCAAAAACGTTATGATTTGTTTGCAATTATAATAAATAAAATTGATTGAATGAAAACAATTAAATGGATTGAAAACATTTATAATAACACTTAAAATTGTTAATTATTTAAATAATAAAGACACTTCTTTAGAAGAAACAATATGGGATGCTATGTTAGTTAGTAATAGGCCTTTGCCAATGGTAATATAAATCTAAATTAATGCTATACATACCCAAAACTAAAACTCAAGGTATTGATGCTCTGAACATTTCCGTCCACGCTTAAGTATCTTATATTCTTAACACTGTCATTCAGTGAAATCTGCTGTATTGGAGACTGACTATAAATGTCCATGTAGTCATCACTGCGGCATGCAAAACCAATAGTGAAATTGGAGCCTGAATAGAAAAAAAATATATATTTGCATTATATATATTAACTGAGTTGAAATTGGTTCACAGCTCAACTTTTGCCAATTGGTTAACAATATGTTTATTTTAAAACACAAATTGACCAAGTAGTACGATCCTGGCCATAGAAATAGGGAAGCTTCTAGCTGAATTGAAAACTGTCATGTAATTATAACTGTAATTGTATGTAAATATTGAGTTTGAATTGGTTCATAGCCAAACTTCTTTAAACCTGAGATTAGAAGTGAGAATTGGTTAACAATATGTCTATTTTCCAATCAGGAATTGGCCCAGTACCTAGTTGTCATGGGGTGTCATATATCACTCTGCAGATATTCATTGAGTTTAAATTGGTTCACAGCTGAACTTGTTTAAATCTAAGTAGAGGGACTCTATTGGTTAACAATATATCTATTTTCCAATCAGGAATTGGTCCTGTAGTTGTTGTGTGGTGACAGAATTAGATTCCATGTCCTGACTAGAAAGATAAAGACTTAAAGCAGATCTACACGAGTCTAAATAACAACAAGCGTAAATTGTAAGTTTAAAAATACCATCTAATAAATCACCGGCAGTAATAATGTCTTCCAGTTGCTCTTCACTTTGAACCTTTCCATTATTAACATACAATTTATTTTCATAGAATTTTGCAGCCAGTTGGCAAACAATGTTCTCGTCTAAAATATTACTTCCAGTTTCAAGGCTCACTGTTAAACTGAAACAAATTGACAATAATTTTATTTACACATTTAATTAGATTAACAATGCACTATACTGACACCCACACATAAAGCATTATTCTTTTGCACAATAAGAATAGGTACATTAATGTGTAGTACTTGATCAGTAATGTGTTACTAATAAAATGCGTCATGTTTCTGCATAGGTATTTACTCAGATAACACTTTCAGTCTTATCATGGTTGAATCCACTATCATTTAATATACTTTTCACTAAAACCGATTCTAATATCAAATATACAGGTACTCTACTTTACATAAAGCTTTATAAAAGCTTCTTTATCACTTTCTTCTGTATATATTTTACATATCAATACTTTTTATTTGGAATATAAAAACCGCATTGTAACAGCAAATTCTAGATTGATAGGCATCGACACCCGAGTTAGTAAATAAGGGGGCAGGTGTAGAAATTGCTGATCACAGTTCCATGTAATAGAGTTTTGAACTAACCTTTTCGGGGGGTTCATCATAGTTCCAGTAACCGTAACAGTATATTCGTTTTGTAGTTGATAGGAGATGGTAAGCAATTGGGTGCTGGGCCATTGCGGCTGGGGCCACGACGATCTCCCGTTCATTTGGGTTAGTGGAACACCGTTCCCACGTTCATTGTTATCGGTAGTAGTCGATCTGCAATCGATTTCACCTTTATTCACTATTCAGCTAATTGAAACACTTATGCAAACATTTTAAAGATGTGATAGGTTATGATAACTATCGCAATATTTACAGTTTATTTCACAGAATTAAAAGGTATTAGTATTTAATTTTATTGTGGTCACTGATTTCACACTGTAGTGAAACTTATTAATTGTGAAACCAATCCAGTTTTTTACGAAGACTATTTATTTGTTTACTTTCTATCCGTGAATGAAGGAATGAATTGAATTCCTTCCGTGATTGACATGACAACACTTGACATTGACTTTGACATTAGGGGTACGTCATAGACAAACAAAAAAAAGAAACACGGGAATTTTCGGGGCACAAAAATAAATAAACATCAAACATTCTTGACTTAACTGCCTCACTCACTCACTCACTGCACTGTATCTAAAATTACATTGCCGCTACAGTACTAAAACCAATAAGTAGACATTAATAATATAATTTATGTATAACTTATGAAGATTGCTCATACCCAAAAATACAATCGCAACATGCTTTTATCATCTTCTCTACCAGGCAAAATGATGCGAAACGCGAGTGATGAAAACACAAGTGTTCAATATCTCGTCTTGTCACAACTGCAATAAACCTTGACGAGTAGGTTCCGGAGTTTCGGAAGATGAAATGACGTAATGTTCAAAATAAACAGTACACGGCTCCGAAGGCACGCACCTTGAAAGTAACGGTCACCACGTCATCTTGCGATACGTAGAGACGCTTGGAGAATTCTCTCTACACTGCCGACCGGCCGGACTCAATCGCTCGTGTATGTGTGTTAACGGAATGCCGCCGATCGTGAGATGTTCGGTTGTATGTAGCGAGCGCCTGCTACTTGCATACTTAACATTCTATAGATTAAAATATTAAAACCGACTTGGCTTCAGACGAGCATAAATGATATCAACTTATCTACCGTATCATTGACTCATACATGTAAGGCAGGATCAATCATGCATGACCGTCTATTTATTTAACAATGTAATACACGGTACGTACTTATACATAAAAAGAAAGAACTACTTATGTGGTATCACGTTTGTACTTATTTCAATGAAATTTTTAGGGTTCCGTACCGCAAAAGGTAAAAACGAAAATAGGATCACTCGTTGGTCCGTCTGTCTGTCAATTATATCTGCGGTCTCTTGAATAAACTTCTAAGTCAATGCAATCAAACGATATGGCCGTTAGTGTCGCAAATTTTGCCAACTTGCTCAAAATTGCAAGGGAATAAAAACCTTTAGGTATACCTACCTACTTCCCGTTGACCTATGAACGGTGAACGGAAATTTGGTAAGGATAAAAAATATCTAGGTAGGTATTTACATTTTTTAATTTAAAAAATAATATAATGGGTACTTAAATAAGAAAAATCCCGGTCAGTTTTTATCGATTAAAAGCGTCATGCTAGGCTAACATATTAAGCAATATAAGCTAGGCTTATTTCTATCGATTTCTTTATAAATCTCGGTACAAATAAACCCCTACATAGGTTCTTGCCTATAAATAAAGATTATTAAACCTTCATAACAGTGATAGGTAAATTTAGGTAGGTACCTATTTTGCTTTGCTCAAAGTTATCTCCTATTTATTATGCAAATCAATAGCGGCGTTAGAGAGGGGTGCGGTTGGCTGACCGCCCAAGGGCGCTGAGTCTAGGTTCTCAATTCGTTTGTTTTTTTTTATATATTCTTAGAGGTAGGTTACACGTTCAGTTTGGCAACAGTTCAGTCCATCAGTCTGGCCAGAATGATCGGAGAATGATCGTGTAACCCACGAACTGACAGACTGATGGTCTGGACGGATAAAAATTAAAAATTGTAAATAATTTTCTCAGTCTGATTGAATGATGTAAAACTGATGCGAGAAACGTGTAACCCGCGCGCATCATTCTCGCATCAGTCACTGTCGGCGACGCAATGACACAGCAACGAGCGCGCCGCAAGCGCCGCCGCCGCCCTCAACACCTCCACCCCTGCCCCCGCCGCCACCAATTGAAATAGAAAAAGATTTTTATAATCACTTTGGAGTCCTTGAATGATCTCTTCTTGTAGCCAGCTTCTCATCCATCGCGCTCTTTTTATGCGTTTCTTTATACTTATTCCACACCGCCTGTGGAACTTTGTGGTACTGAACTCAAGAAAGTGGATAAGTTTAAGTATCTGGGCCACTGGGTGACCGATAAGTTAAATGACGACGTAGATATTGAACGGGAGCGTAGAGCGATGGCTGTGCGGTGCAATATGCTAGCCCGCAGATTTGCACGATGTAGCAAGGAAGTTAAGGTGACACTTTTTAAAGCTTACTGCCAATCCTTCTACACGTGCAGTCTGTGGTCTGACTATTCGCGGCGCGCATACAAAGGTTTGCGCGTTCAATACAATGATGCGTTCAGAGTACTGTTTGGGCTGCCGCGTTTTTGTAGCGCGTCAAGAATGTTTGCCGACGCTAATACAGACTGCTTTTATGCAATTATTAGAAAGAGGAGTGCGGCGCTATTGAATCGTTTACTAACTAGGGCTAGCTCAAATAGTATTCTGTGCGTGTTATCTGACAGGTGGGACTCCCCACTACTGGGCCACTGGATGCGCCTTCATACTGAGGTGGATATAAACGATACCGATGGCCAGAGGGTGGGAACCTCGCTGTTAGTAAAATATTTTGTATTGTGTGGTTGGTTTTATAATTATGTCCTGTTACTAACACTAGGTTAAGTCTACTAACAAAATATGGATTATGTACGAAATAAATATTATTTATTGTTATTATCATCTCTTTATTTACTTATAATTCTTAATTATTTATTTATATATTATTATTATAGCACACGCTTTCTTTTTCCAAAAAATATCCATAGCTGAGACAACTGACCGTTGGCTTCGCTGACTAAACGGCGACTGACGTACTTTTTATCAGTCTGCAGTCAGTCTTGATTGATCGTGTAACCGTGAAAATCATCCATCATTCTGGCATCAGTCAAGTCAATCCAGACTGATGGACTGAACTGTTGCCAAACTGAACGTGTAACCTCGCTCTTAGAACCACAGAACTTAGTTCTGTGCTTAGAACCTTCCGTATGCAAATACGCAAGGTAGCGTGATATGATTTGCATCCTGTGATGGGGCGGGCGTAGAAATCTCGCCCGGGACGCTACTAATTCTGACGCCGGCACTAATGCAAATCATAAAAAAGCAGAATGACCCGTGACGATGGCCGATGATGACAAATTCAGAGGACTCAGAGGTGATCAGAGGTCTTGGCCTAATGAAACGTCCTACGTAGTTACCTCGAATTTGTGAAACGTCATCTTCTTCATAATAATTGGGATATCGTGCCAGGAACTCTAGGCTTGAACTCTATGCAATGTCGTAAATTATTCACCGGCTAATCTATGTAACGGGATTTAGTGTTTTTTAACGGAACCCTAAAAATAAGGTTTTAAATCGTCATTTATGAACCAATTAAAATGTTTTTTTCGTTTGGAAAAGTCTTTTAAATTGTTTTATTGAAATCAGTTCAATAGTCAGACGGACCGCTCAAAAAAATCGACTTCAAATCTGTTTTTTATTTGAGAAAAGTTTGTATGTTTTCGACTGACTTCGACATACATACAACCTACATCAACGCAACACTACAAAGTTCAGTGCAGTTAGGGTTGTCACCCGACAGATGAGAGGTACGGGTAGCAAAGAAACACCTCGTAACTTTGACGATGTTCCACCGGAGTTGTCCCCCTAGTATGTTATATTTTTTTGTGAGTTTCACCTCCCCGAAGGTTGTCACTCGCACTGGGCAGCCGCCGTTATTACTGTTCTTGAGATTTTCTTTTTAATAAATTAACTGATCAGTAAGACTCTAAAGAAATATAATTCTGGCTTTTACAAAGATCTTTTAAATAAAATCTTTTAAAATATCGATCTTATTGCTGAAATCCGTGGTTGGAATCGAACCTGGAATCCATGTTGCACACTGGAGTGATAACCACAATATAAATTTCTGTGCCACTGCGCCCTGGAAGCCTTCTTATTTTTCCAGAGGCTTAAAACGAATAACCAATTTCGAATAATTTATGTTGCTACCACAAAACAAGAATGTGGTTGTTACTAATTATAAATCAGTCACACTTACAGACAAATATTTTGAAGCAGGAGTTCCATCATCTCTTAATTACACTTCCAAAAGTATTTTATTTTCAACAAAACTAACACAGATCGTTGCTTGAGTTCGGCGGCTGATGGACGAATGATGAATCAAATAATTAAGTTTAACACAATAAATTAATTACGCACATAATACATACCTACATTTGACTGAACTTTTCCTGTAGGTATACACCTAAATATGTACCTACGTATGAGAAAATACCAGATGGTTATTGGTGCTCAACCATTGGTGTAAATGTAAAATCCGATTCCTGTCTTTACGTCAATGACATGTCATCGCACGTGACGGAAGGGAATTCCTAAGCTAGTGAAACCGGTTTTTGTATATGGAAATAAAAAGAGACTCTTACTTACATTGTCTCTTACAAACAGCACAGAAACTTTATTCGACTTTTTTATGCGTTCTTTTATCTTAAAAAAATAGCTTTTCGCGTAATATGTAAACTATAAAATTTTAAAGCGTCCTGTAGTTCTTTTTTATTTTATTTTATTTATTATGGTACAATCACAGAGATCAGAACATTACATTTTATAATACCTACTTATATCTAATCACTTTTATTCTGACATCCTATAGTAGATTGCACACAACATTTCTAAGTAATTATATGATACATGAAAACATATAAGAGACAACGAGTAAAGACAGAGAGAGAAAAAAAAATGACTTACGTTGAGATATTGCTTGTTTAAAATTTAAAAAACTATCAGCAAATAAGTCTTTTAGGACTCTTGTGTTAATCTTGTTGTATGTTTCACAACTTCTTATCATAGAATTATTATGACCAACATTGTTCCTTGCAGGTGGTATGCTAAATAGTTGTGGAACCCTGGCTGGTCGATTAGGGATTTTAAATCTTAATTTTTCCAGCAATTCTGAACCCATCAAACCATTGGCTATCTTATAAAGGTTGCACAAGTCTGTCGTGAGTCTACGGAATTCAAGGCTTTTCAAATTAAACCTTCGAAGCCGATCTTCGTACTCTAAAATCAGCCGTCTTATGCAGAGTCAACCGCAAAGTACTCTTAAAAACCGACGTTGAATCTGCTCAATCCTATCCACAGAACAACAAATGTGTTTGTTGTTCTGTGATCCTATCAATGTGGATCTGATAAATAGGTGACTAGACGGATGAACAGTATTCTAATACACTGCGTACTAGGGACGAGTATAATATAATCCATGACCTTGCTTTTTGGAATTGTTTCGCTATACGTGTCACGAAGCCTAGTGTTCTTCTAGCTTTACTAACAATAAGGTCATAATGATGTTTTAAGGACAGTTGACTGTCAAAAATCACTCCTAAATCACGCACAGTAACCTCTCGTTTAAGTGGGGTTTGATCTATTTTGTATTCATACCAAATTGGACTCCTTTTTTTGTAAACGTTATAGTCAAACACTTTTCAATATGTAGCGACATATTATTTTCATGACACCATTGATAAATTTTATCTAAATGTCAATCTTTTACAGTCAGCAATGTCATGAACTTTAGTAAATACTTTTATGCCATCGGCATACGCAAGGCACTCACAATCTATTATTTCCAAAAGGTCATTCACAAATATTTAAAACATGAGTGGGCCCAGATTAGACCCCTGAGGAACTCCGGAGTACGACACGTACGGTGTTGAATCATATCCATACAGTGCAACCAACTGAGTACGGTTAAGCAAGTATGACTTAAGCCACCTTAATAGATTTCCATGTATCCCGTGTTGATCTAACTTTCTTAACAATACAGTGTGATCAACGCGGTCAAACGCTTTCGAAAAATCTGTATAAGCAGTATCTACCTGACCACTGCTGTCAAAAGAATCTGATAAGTAGCTGGTATAGATTAGCAGATTGGAATTAGTTGATCTACCCGAAACAAACCCATGTTGACTTGAATGGAGCCTATGTTTAATATGATTATAGATATGTTCATAGACAATTCGTGCAAGAGTATCAAATTTTAATCAAACATACGTCCATTAATTCTCATAAACATACACTAGTACCTACACGTTAGCATGGAGTCCTAATTTCTAATTTGTACGGTTTGTGACAGTTGTACCGTTGTACGTAGATTGCACCACTGGATAGCGTCACAAATTTTAAAGTTCCGTCTTGTTCTGTCCGTCTGTCTGTCTGTCTTTCTCTCTCTCTCTCTCTCTCTCTCTCTCTCTCTGACTTGGTGGACTCCAACTGTGACAGGGTTTTGGTGTTACCAACAGCAGTCCTAACTAAAGAATCGGAATCATGGTAGGTACAAGTCGCGCATAATGTACATATAGGTCTCGGGAATGCCACCAGATCATCTCTCGGGATCAGTCGAAGGCCATATCTGGGCCAGTACATAAACAACAATTCAGAGTTGACGCAGTTTTTACATGCAAAAATTTCTTGCCAGTTTATTAAAATTCATCTTGTATATTAATCACACCGACAAGTGGTTTTAGAAAATACTAATTTAAAAAATTGTAGTTCCTGTCCTTTATATATATAAACTGAGGGAAATGTACCTATATTATTCCTTGTAAATCCTTGCTGAGGTTGTCGTTGGATAGGCCTTAAACTACAAATGTCAGTTAAGTAGGGTTCACAAGTCAGAGTTATTATAGCTATACTTTAGTCGACCAACTTATTAGATGACGTGCGACTACGGAACCCTACACTGTTATAGGTATACATGATTCTTTTTGTGTTCTGTGGGTACATGCACATGGACAGTTTTTATTTTTCTTATGCTGTTTTTTTATCCTATCAGATGAGCACAGAAACTAGTTACAAATAAAACAAAAACTTAAAGTAACAACTGATTTAATAGAAATACTTAATCATAATTACAAATAAATGTCTATTTTTAATATGTAGTTCTCAATCTTCTTTCGGTGGGAATATGTACACATTTATTATATATTTACAAACGAATACTAACACTAAAAACAGTATTCTTAAATTGCCCAATGTTTCAATTGTCAAGTTGCCGTGCGTTCAAATAATAGCGATATATTTTTAAGAATTTTATAGAATGTTGCTATCATCATCATCATCATCAGGTCTTTTTATTAGTGTCCACTGCTGAAGCACGACCCTCTCTGTACTACCAGAGGCGTATATTAGCCAAAGCAGTCAGAGGATTTGGCCTACACTCTCCACGCTGGCCAGACGGGTTGGAGAGGTCTGTTTGATGTTGCTACTTTGCTACTAAATGAACAAATAATAAAAATAAATGTTGGCTTGGCTGTGGCTACTACATGAACAAATGATAAAAATAAATGTATAGTGAAATATTGTATGGTAGGACGGACCTCCGTATGCGATTCCGGATCGGCCTTGGGCCTTGGCAGCCTTATCAGTCTCGAAATCTTAATTATACGTGTGGTTTTGGGCACTGACGATTGAAAACGTAGGCTTAAGATCAATAAATAAATTACTAAAATTAAAATAATACTGCTATGTGGGCGCTTTCCATCCCATGTAGACTGACAATTTTAATCAGTCTTGTATAACTTATTCCTAGCTTTACCTAGATGTTACAAATACAAACGACTTATATAACGCATAAGTGGGGTTACACTTAGGTTTCCGTGTAAAACATGCAAAATTGTATTAATGTTACATTATTGTAACAGAAATTCAGAATACTATGAATATTCTTGAAATACTAAACTCTAGAGGTATTTGCTAAATACTCATCTCTCCCTAATCATAAATCACAATGCTCCTTTCGCCTCCTATGGGACGCCCCTTGTTGCACTCTCTCCACTTATTCCACGTGCACAGCAAATCATTCGTTTCTGACTAACTCACGTTACTTAGGTGTAATAATTTGGTTACCACACTTTAAATAAAACCAGTAAATCCTAGTTTGATGACTACTAAGTGTTATATAAAAAATTAAATTGCGAAACTTTCATCCCATATCCGGTAACTTTTATATGTTTGATGTCACCTATATTTTGGATTTCACTGAAATGAGCATCAGACAGACCCTGTCCACCTCCAATTTGTATGATGTCAGTTTGACTTGTATTTCGGTTTTCTCTTATCGTAAAGCTGACCACTAATGTAATGCTACCTGAAAAGTAATAAAATATTAAATATCAAATAATTGACAGCACAGTATAAATATGTACTATCGGTATACATTATAATGTTTAAGACGATTTCATTCATATGCGATGCTTTAAACCATCTCAAGTCACTTGAATGATTTTCTAATAAATTGCGGCCGTAGAAGTCAATAATCTTTGCAATGAACCCGATAGTAGATTTTTCACTCGCGACGTAAAGCCACTTATTTTAAAAACCCATACCATACTTAATGTAGATTTTGATTTGAGCGACAGGAACTGGCGACAGCGACTTGTGTCGCTGTCGCTCAACTTCAAAGTCTACTTTACGTTATTTGTTATTATGTATGGAAGGAAATAGAATTTTTATATTGCAAAATGTTTTTATGAATAGTGAAGAATGTCTTGTTTAGCGATTACATAATGGAGCATGCTGTAATTTTACTGATGTGTAGTCACCCAAATATATTTTAAAATAAAAAAATGTCTTACCAATATTCTTGCTTTCTACAAATAAGTCGAAACTTTCTACTATGGTTTCTCCGTTACCATCTTCCACATTCGTCCGTTCCATCTCTTGCACGATTAAAGTACATGCAGTTTCATTATTTTTCCTTATTAAACTTATGTTAAATCTACAAAGAAAACAAAGCATTATCATTTCATAATTGTTATATTAAAAAAAAGTTTTCAATAACGAATTAAAAATTCTGATCTTTGGATGGTAAGAGCGCTGATGGCATATCACTGATCCCTTGGGGGTGTGGCAGGGCTCTAGTGGTGGGAGTGGAACGCTACATGCTTCGCTTTCCCATCTCAGGGGATCAGTCGCGAGAGCCGGGTCAGTTGCAGAAGCTGAAGAGGTCTGATAACTGCTTCAAAATTCAGTTGCCAGTTTTAACCCGCACATAAAATGCAATAGTTAAATAATAGCTTGTAAAATGATGTTAAAAACACTTACGGCTTCAAATCTTGCACAATAAATTTTATATCAAAAGTATCTAGTAAATTCAGTGATTTAGGTAAATCATAAATCTCAGTGGTTTCCTTCATTTTGTCAGATCTCCTGGAAATAAAAAAAATATTAATTATTAAATACAATACTTAATTAATAATAACTAATAGGCTGACTTTTCGAACAGTAGCCAATTTTTTAAAGCATGCATTGATGATGATAATACAGAACTTATTTCCCCAAAAACATTTTGTGAAATATAGCGAAAAAATTTCGCTCGTTCGATTAAGCTAATTTCTTTGAAAAGGCGAAATTTGGTTTTGGTTTTTCCCAAATATTTTTATGGAAAGAACTTCAGCATCAGGTACTGGACCTGCTGTAAAAATTTATATAAGTATAGAGTTGACCATAATAATATATCTATAAAAGCCCTTTATAATGAGTCCAATCCAAGGTCAAACAACCTTGCTTTATCCTTGTTATTTTTGTTATTAAAATAATAGTTTAAAAAACTAAAAAAACACGCTTTGTAATTACGTTTCTGGACTAGTCATGTATTGTCATCAGAACTCAGAGCGTGTGCAAAATTTCATCCTAATCGAAGACCGGGGAAGTGGGTCAAATTAAGATTCCAAGATTTTCTTCCATATATAGTTAGTTACAAGTGAAGCTAATAAAAGCGTGTTAAAAAATTGTCCGACAGTCCCGTTAAAAAAAACTTGTTTCATTTTTCGAATAAAATTTCTAAATAGAAAACTAAAATATTAGTTTGGATTTTTAGATTAAGTGCAGGGAATCGCACTCTTTAACTAAAATGATTTATAATTTACCAATATGTTAGTCTAATAGTCATTATTAACCGACTTCAAAAAAGGAGGAGGTTCTCAATTCGTCATAATCTTTATTTTTTTTATGTATGTTCCCCAATTTCTCGAAGACGCCTGGACCGATTTAAGAAATTCTTTTTTTGTTCGATAGGTAATACCTTACAGATGGTCCCATTAAATTTTTGCTGAAATATGACGAGCGCTTTTTGAAAAAAATACACAAAAACCAAAAAATTTTTTATAAGTATGCCGTTCGGTTAACACTTATTTTAAATTTCATTCTTACGCTTATTTAAATAAATTGAATAGGGTTGAAGTCGGTTTTTTATTTTGTTAAAAATATCTTAAATTATTTTATTGTCTCTAAATTAATTAGAACTGTTTTGTGTTCATAGTAGAAAAATTTGGCATTATCTTCAAACAAAGCCCCTAATGACCTAAATGTAGATTAACTTCAGAATATCCCACTATTTAATTAATATCATTCATTATTTACCACTTTGGTAATCTAACAGTCATTATTTTATTGTTTCTTAATTCATTTACACCGTTTTGTTCTTCAACAGGTCTTTTGCGAGTTATCTCCGTATGACTAGTCATTTACGCAAGCAAACGTGATTTCTTAGCAGTAACAATATCCATAATGAACGTCAGTACCATTTAGTTTGAAGGATGTAAATAATTTAATATGAATATGAATGCAATTTTTGTTGTGAACGTACTACTACTCTACTACTATAAGTTTAAGTTATAATATTAAAAAGTCGTTTTAGTAGGCAGGACGTTTCTGATGGACTACTAGATGGATTTTATGAAATTTTACCATTTTATAGCATTTTGTATAATAAGACGCACATCTAAACACAATTGCTAGAAGTTTCTACTACATAAGTCGTATATGTTGAATTCTCTTTTCAACAGAAAGTAAGTAGGTATGGAGCTATCTATGTAGTTTTTTATTCTAATAATTCTAATCACTGATTATTAAAAAATTCTAAGATTTTTCATACATATATGTGTTGTTGCTTAAGTTTGTTATTTATTCAAATTAACTCTCATTAAATAAGATGTGGATATTTTATGTATGGAACTATTTACATACTTAATATTAACTTTAACCTTATATTTTATTGAAGGAAATATGAATCTATAAATATTCTACGACCTTAACTTATTACTTAAGATTAATTTACCGTTTCATTGGATGATTGCTGACTTGTTCTGATAGAAATCCAATTAAAACACAGATAATATGCACTTTAGACACAGCCATTTCGTCAGCACTGATCACTTAGCTGTTAACACTTACACAAATTCGGTATTCTATTCACCGGTTATAATGTGTTTCGTGTAATTGTTGTTCTGTCACTGCACTTAAGCACCGTAGTGCATTTGGTCGGCAGTAACTGGATGAATGGAAAGAAATCATTATTCTGCAATAATATATAGTATATGAAGTGAATCATTAGCGCTTTGAATGTTACTTAATAATAACCACATATGGTATTAATTTTTTTTTTATGAGGATACATGACAGAGTAATTTTCAAACGACGAAAAAACTGAGGTATTCAGTTCGACGCGTATATTTTTTTATGTGGTGTGACCACGCATTACTTTTTACAGAGCAGTCCGATTTAATAATTCTTGTTCTTTTTGAAAATGGTGGTCCTGTTTAAATTTTTTTAAAACAACCCTAAGGGTAAGAAAAAAGGGGTTGATTGATTTTTGCTTTCACTTTATTTCCGCACACGGTTAAATTATTAAACCGACTTCAAAAAAAGGAGGTTCTCAATTCGTCGGTTTATTTTTTTTATATATGTTCCCCAATTTCTCGAAGACGCCTGGCTGGACCAATTTAAGAAATTCTTTTTTGTTTGATAGGTAATACTTTACATTTGGTTCTATTAAATTTTTATCGAAATGTGTCGAGCGAGCGCTTTTTGAAAAAATACACAAAAACCAAAAAAATTTTTACACGCATGCCGTTTGGTTTACATTTATTTCAATTTTATTTTTATGCTTATTCAACAAAAACAAACAAATTGATAGGGTTGAAGTCGGTTTTTAGGGTTCCGTAGTAAACCAGGAACACTTATAGTTTCGCCATGTCTGTCTGTCTGTCCGTCCGTGGTTTTACTCAGAGACTAAAAGTACAAGAAAGCTGTAATTTGGTATGGGTATGTATATTAATCATGCCAAGAAGTGGTAGATAAAAATCTTGAAAAAAAAAACTTTTTTAGTGTAGCTCCCATATAAGTAAAAAGGGAGTAATATTTTTTTTTCTATACAAACCCATAGTGTTGGGTATCGTTAAATAGGTCTTTGAAAAATATAGTGAGGTTGAGAACACGAAACGAGAACGTTTCCGAAATATTTGGTTTTAAAGTGCAAATTTAACCTAGCACGATCCTGAAAGAGGCATCAGCCCGTTTATAGTACAATTTTTCTTAAGGGAATTCTGGAAATTTATTAGTTTTTTATCAATAATAGTAGTACATTAGGGTTTTAAATCGTTATCGGTGCAGCTTTTTATTAAAGAGTTGTATTCAATATTAGTTCTAATTTTAAAAGGGTAAAAACGGGACCCTATTAACGAGACTTCACTGTTATTGATACATCGTCCGTCTCTGTCCCCAGGCTGTAGGTATCTCATGACCCGTGATATCTAGTCAGTGAAATCATAACAATATACTGATAACAGAATAAAATAAATATTTTAAGTGGGGCTCCCATACAACAAATGAGATTTTTCGCCGTTTTTGTGCTCGATATTAAAATAACGGCAACAGGTTGACGCTTGTATACCTATATTTATTTATTTATTTATTTCACTTAACTTACACCAGCCAACTAGCGCCACTCTTGGTTTTATTTCTTTTACTACTAAATAAGATCAAATTGACAAAATCGACGTAAGTACTTCACTAGTAAATGACTTCTAGTATTTTTTGTATTGCTTTTCATTATTTTGCATTTGTTAAATTAAGAGAACTACGCATTACAGAATAGTTCTCTCAATCTGAAATGCTGATGTCGATGAAAAGTTGTACTAAAAATACTACAAGTAATTTACTAAGGAAGTACTTACGTAGATTTTTTTCAATTTGTTCTTATTTTGGAGAACAAGAATTAAATAACGGGTGTCGCTAGTTTCGGTGATGTAAGGCTCTTAAAAATAATTAATTCAACATAAAATAACTGAGGCGGGCTAGCATACAACAAACGTCAATTTTTTCCGTTTTTCGCTCCATAGTCTAATCCTAATTCTATCCTAACTAATATTATAAATGCGAAAGTGAGTTTGTTTGTTTGTTACGCTTTCACGCCGTATCTACTGAACCGATAATCATTAAATTTTGCATACACAAAGGTTAGGGCACTGAAAGGGACATAGGCGGGTGAAGCCGCGGGTAACAGCTAGTTTTGTATATGTAAATAATGGCACTCCTGACCTACTACCTTCCAAGCCTACTCTATATATTTTTTTTATTTTATAAATGTAAGTTTTTCTTCATTCACAGCCTCTGTGGTCCAATGGTAAAGGCGTTTGCCTTGTTGACCCGGAGGTCGTTTCCCACGGGAAGCATACTTTGTTAAGTTGTTTCCAGTTTGGTTAGGACATTGCAGGCATAAATCACCTGATTGTCTGATAAAAAAGATGAGATGATTCCGTGCTTCGGAAGGCAAGTTAAGCCGTTGGTCCCGGCTGCCATCTGGCAGTCGTTAAAGGAACCACGTCAGTGGTCGAGAGGCGGTTCCGAAGAACTCTGACACTAGGGTTTGCATAGTCGACTGACCGTGTCACCTACACGAAATGATGATGACTACTTTACTTACTTAAGTAAAAGCTAAATAAAATCCAGTCCGTCATCATCGTCACTGCAGTATGAAATGTGACTACAATCCAAGAACTCGATAGTACCTGAGGTAGATGGTTGAGATGGGTCAATGCCCATTGCCAAAAAATAATTCAAGATTAGCAGTTCGATATTCATTGGTGCATATGGTAGGTTAACACACATGTACATGTCGACTTCGTTCCCGCTCTTGTTTATCAAATTTTTAGTTGTGTGATATGGATGTTATTTTTGCGGCTTTTTCTGTGTCAGTCGGTTCCTTTTTAGGGTTCCGTACAAAAAATGAAAAACGGAACCCTTATAGGATCACTCGAGCGTCTGTCTGTCCGTCCGTCCGTCTGTCACAGCCGATTTTCTCCGAATCTACTGAACTAAATTAAATGAAATTTGGTAAGATGGTGTAAACCTATGACCCAAACACGGATGTGCAAAGTAAATATATATTTTTTTTAATAAGGGTCAGTTTAGGGGGTCCAAATAGAAAATGTTAAAAAAAAGTTTTGCATACCTTACCGTGTTATATATCAAATGAAAGGGCTTGTTATGAGGATCTCAAAAATATTTTTTTTTGTTCGGGAAAAATCAATACTTTTGATTTTATTCATAAAAGAAGGCAAAATTTTACCATTCCCCCCCCCTGATCTCCGAAACTACTGGGCCTAAAATTTCGAAAATATTACAGTATATAGTTTATTGCTTGAAGATTACAGGAAAAATAATAAGAATTCTATCAGTTGAAAATAAAGTGGTAAACTCACTATAATAAGTTCACCTAGGGAAATAGTTCACTAAAACACCACTAGATAGCGCTAGTCAATTGAATAAAACATTTTTGCACATTGTGTGTGTGTTCACGAAGCATATTGTACGGAACCCTCATTGCGCGAGTTTGACTCACACTTGGCCGGTTTTTTTGCTGTGTATGTGGCTATGGGTACTGAATGACTCAGTAGTCATTCAGTACCCATAGCCACATGTTCTGTTCAGTAACAGCAGCAGAAGTACAAGTTGCCGTGAGAATTTGCACGTCCACTTTGCTTACCGCAGTGGATCCGCATAAGCCGCTCCACCAAGTTGTAGGTTTTATTTCACTTACATTTTTTCATAGAAAACTTCAGCACCAAAAGCCATCGGTAGAACGCTAAATTTGGTATTATGCTTAAGCCAATACTTCGACCTACCTTGGAAATGAACTCCATTGCATCTTGATTCTCATAAAGCTTTGCATCGCCCTTATTCAGTACCAGCTACTCAGTACAGCTCCCTGTTATTAAGTATGCCGCATAATTGCGTTGTAGCTTGAGGCACGTTTGGAAAATCATCGCACTCAACTAAAAGTGTCAATGCACTAAGTACAGCCCACCAACGCAGGCCTTTCATTTACGCGGTCACTTTCTACCGATGAAAAATATCACCTAAAAAGCTACAATAGTTTGGCCAAAATTATCCGAAAACCAAAACACAACAGGTTCCTATACCCACAGACCTTAGAGCATTTACCCTTTATAGGGTAAATGTTCTAAGCCACAGACATATATTTAAACCTAACTATACTTCCTCTTTCATCATTAAATAATCCTCTAATTTTTATAAATAAATGTTTTATTTGAATTAAGTTCGTATTGAACCTTGCTGTATCTTTTATTATCGATTACGCACACGATTGTAAGGAAAAATTGAATTTAATTTCCGCCCGGCATAAATTAAAAAGCGGCCAAGTGCATGTCGGGCCACGCGCAGTGTAGGGTTCCGTAGTTGCGAATGACAACTTTGAGTTCACACTGTTTACACTCGCACCTCACAGTTTAACGACCAAAAACATCTAACAATGAAGATTGTATGAAATTTTACATTTTCCAGTACATTTTATAAGTTGGTTGCCTATAACTTTTTAGTTTGCACTTAGTACCCAGCTCTGATAGTTTTCCTTTCAACTTCAGTATATATACTACTGCTGTAATTTTTTTCACGTATCCATATATAACCGTTTAGCAGATAGAGGGGGGGGGGGACACGTACCTCTAACAAAATTTTGCACTTTAAAACCAAATATTTCGGAAACGGATCCCTAAATCTAAAAATGGTGTTCTCAACCTCACAATATTTTTCAAAGGCCTTTTTAACGATACCCCACACGATGGGTAAATAGAGAAAAAAAAATTACTCCCCCACTGTACTTGTACGGGAGCTACCCAAAAAAAAAAATTATTTCTAGATTTTTTTCTACGACTTTTTTGCCATGATTAATATACACACTCATACCAAATTACAGCTTTCTAGTACTTATAGTCTCTGAGTAAAACCGCGGACGGACAGACAGATAGACAGACAGACAGACATAGCGAAACTATAAGGGTTCCTTGTTTACTACGGAACTCTAAAAATGCGTTTATTGAGCAGAAATGGATTTTAATCCAGCGGTGGATTTAAATCCGGGCGTTTACCCATCGCTAGTTTCTGGGGTCGTTGGATATTGTAAGCAGCATAACTTACCTATATAACGATAAATTTATTTTTTCATTCATATTCATATTCGTCTGTTTCCCTTGCGAGATAGACAAATCCTAAGGCTAGAAGACTTAGCTTGTTAGTGGGCGTGTAGTCACTACATTCCTTTTTTGAATTTTTTACACATTATTGTCTACTTGTTAGTTTGGAGAAGGACAAAAGCGTGTTTTTTTTCAGTTTCTTAAACTATTATTTATTTGTTATTCGAAGAGATTATTCGTTTTGTAATAGGGTCTTTGAGATAATTTCAAATTTTGATTAACAAGTTATGTTATAAATAAGACAAATATGAAAAGAATAAAACAAACTTTATTAAAGATTACCAAACCAGCACGTGAGCAAATACTTTAACAGTAACATATTTTTTCTTATTGATTTAATTGGTAAATCAAAACAAAGATATAATCTAATAAATGCTCAATATAATTTTCTGTTGGTGGGATTTTATTAAACGACCTATACACGATTCCATTTGTCAGAGCAGACAGACTCTCGAGTATAGTTTATAGGTAAGTTGTAGAAGCATTCTCGCTCTGTTATAGACTCAAGATTCTACTCTTCTGTCGAGTTGAAGAATTAATTAAATCGCCTATAGGCCATTTTATGAATATAAATAGAAAAATTACAAATAAATAACGACTTAAAAATAATGCCCAACTTTTCAATAGTCACATTGCCGGTCTAATACCATTAGTTTTAAATATTTTTAATCATTGAAGTACTGCCGTTAGGTAGTATTTGAGATTTTATAACTGGCGATGGTAAATGAAAAAGTTAGGCTCTTAATAAATTAATATAATTATAATAATACTGTTTCGGTGGTTGTCCGTTTCCCGGGCTGATAATTAAAATCAGTCTCAGCGTTTAGTTCTCCTGTACAAATAATATCTGAGAAATCATCATCCATATCATCATAGACTATAATAAGAGTTTTTAACCTTTTCTCTGATATAATATGTTAGTCTTATTTAATAAGACTATTGTCATAAAAATAATTTCAACTGTTTAGAGAACACTATTCTCGTCAGTTTGTGACCCTCATAAGGTACAACATGTTAAGGGAAAAGATGATATAGTAGCGGATATATTATCCACATATCCATCTGTTGGTTATTACAGCTAAACATTTTAAGTAAAATATATACTAGTTGTATGCCTGCTGCCTTTAATTATTATTAACGGATTAAATTGTAGACATACAAAAATTTTGTTAGTTCTGAAGTTTCCTAAAACACTTCTTCTTCGACTTTTAAAATCACATTACTGCACCTTGAACATGAATGTAAGTTCTGAGAGATCGACATCTTCTTCACCCACTCCCGTAACCGTAAAATACTCGATGTCATCTATGGTAAAATCTTTCAATTTTATTGTATCTATTGATCCAACCGGCCCTCCAATACTGATCATATCAGTTACATCAGAGTTTTTAGCCTGTCTTACTGTAAACTTCACTGCTACTGTTGAACCTAAAACAAATAATACAAATGTATTAGAATACAGCCACTGAACTATACAATCAATGAAGGACTGGTCATATAGAACGGCGCCGTATCGAAAAAAAATAATGGGGACAACACGTATGTCATAAGATTTATTTACCGTTGTCCCCCTTGCACGTAAAGGTAATGGGGACAACTGTTAGTTAACTCGGCGTTGCTCGCTTTGGGTAAATTTTACCCAGAGCTACAAACAGTTGACTATATTTTTTAACTGACTAACCACAGTGTGACGCGCTTTTGAGTACCTTCGAGTCACGTCCTTGAGCGTCGTCTCCCATCGGGAGGTTGAGTTGGCGCGACTCATTGGTGAGTTGTGGACATGCAAAGTGAGTATGGGTGATTTTCACCCATACTCACAATATGGTGTGTAAGTTGTTAGAATGAATTGAGATTTTTGATCTCTTGTAGAATTTTTTTTCCAATTCAAAATAAACCATATAATTAAGTTTTTTTGGTATTAATTAAATCTTTAGGTATCATTTCATAAATATAAAATAAAGAAACAAGCCAATTAGCAATTACTTTTGACAAGTATCTAGTTTTATATCTGGGTATATTTTACCCATAGCGAGTATGTATGTAGCTTATAGGGATGCGACGAACGCCGAGTTAAACTTCACGTATTGTTGCCCACCTTAATTTTTTTTACACGGGGCTCTGTAAATTAACGCTTCCGGTCTAAAATGAAAGATTTTCCCACAACACAACTAGACTCGAATCTAAATTAACAGTAGTAACTAACTACCCATAAGTGCCAAACTAATCAAAATAAAAGGAAACAATATGCAACCATGATTATTTCTATCCCACTCTTACTTAAAACTTTAACATACATGAATTTGTAAGGGATCCAGTGCTACCACTATTTGAAATAAATCGACAGAAAACGTAGGTATCATTAAATCATCATCATCATCATTTAGTGTAGGTGACACGGTCAGTCGACCATGCACACCCTGTGTCAGAGTTCTTCGGAACCGCCTCTCGGCCTCTGACGTGGTTGCTTTAACGACTACCAGATGGCAGTCGGGACCAACGGCTTAATGTGCCTTCATCTTTATTATCAGACAATCAGGTGAATCATGCTTGAAATGTCCTAATCAAACTGGAAACAACTTAACGAAGTATGCTTCCCGTGGGAATCGAACCCACCACCCCGGGTCAACAGGCAAACGCCTAACTGTTTATCATTAAAAATGTTGTTCGACGAGGTCAAAGGTTTCATACTAATTTTTGAACTACTGTTTACGGTATAGAGTGTGAACTTGAACCTTTACTTAGCGTTTTCTCCGGTCTTCACATAAACGCTAATAATAGCTTCAATGTCTTCAATTTTTAATTGTGAACTAAGGAAAATAGTTCATAAAGTAGTTTGAAGGATTATCTAGAGCATCGCAGAACAAAATTTCAAATAATTTCTCCGTTTTCTTTCGAAATTATTTATTTCAAATGGGGGCAACACTAGACTCATGTATCTTAAAGCAACTTTGTAAGTAGGAAACCACATAGAGTACAATGGAATCAACTAGTTATATTTTTTAATGACTGTAATTTTGATTCCGTTTTCCATCTACATGCGCACCGCCATGCTAAACGTGGCTGTATGTCTTAAAGACCTAGGCCCGCAAGGAAAAAAGACGTGACAGTATGTTTGTATGTATTAAAGAAGAAAGAGAAACGTACCGTCCTCGAATTTCTTGAAGTTAGATTTAAAAACCAAATCACGGTCAGAGTCCGCATTAACATTTTTATCAAGCTTGACAGTATATGCAGTTTCATTTTTGTTCGTTACCAATCTTATCACCAAACTGTGAACAAAAAAAATTATAAATAAACGTAACAGAAAAAAAAAATTTGAACAATAAAAAAATGATAAGTTGCATCATAGTTTAATAAGGGGTAACATACATTTTTACGAGGTCCATTTGAATTTTGACCATTTGAGGCCACATTTGATGTAAATCATTTGAAAGAAAACAGAGATGTCATTTAAAATCATGTTTTGCGAGGCCTTAGATAACACTTCTTGAAAATCTTTTTCAGATTGACCTGGGTCTAGGATGTTTATCTATAGGTACATATATGTATTTGTTATAAAATATTGTATCGTTGAGTTAGTATCCCATAACACAACGCTCGAACTTACTTTGGGGCTAGCTCAATCTGTATGATTTGTCCGTATATATTTATTATTTATTTTATTTATTTATTTGATACCTCGTGGGAGCTTATATCATTTAAAATCATGTTTTGCGAGGCCTTAGATAACACTTCAAACTATCACTATTATGTTCACTACGGGACTTACGGCGATTATTTTTGAGTTATGTATGATATTTCGACAACATTGCAGCTGCCATTGTCACAGTCACATCAGTTAGTCTGTGACAATGGCAACTGCAATGTTGTTCTAAATATCAGACAAAACTCAAAAATAATCGCGGTTAGTCTGTGACAATGGCAACTGCAATGTTGTCGAAATATCAGACAAAACTAAAAAATAATCGCGGTAAGTCCTGTAGTGAACATAATAGTGATAGTTTAAAGTGTTATCTAAGGCCTCGCAAAACATGATTTTAAATGATATAAGCTCCCACGAGGCATCAAATAAATAAATAAAATAAATAATAAATATATACGGACAAATCATACAGATTGATCTAGCCCCAAAGTAAGTTCGAGCGTTCTGTTATGGGATACTAACTCAACGATACAATATTTTATGACAAATACATATATGTACCTATAGATAAACATCCTAGACCCAGGTCAATCTGAAAAAGATTTTCATCTTCACCTGACCGGGGATCGAACCCGGGACCATGCGTGTCTCAGCCTGGCGTGTTGACCGCTGCGCAACGGAGCTCGTCAAAGAACACCTTTGGTGCTACTTGTTAAACTTTACCGTACAACATCGATGCTTGGTATCTCAATATACAGGACATTGGCAGAATCACTGAAATTTCGGTGGAAGCCATAATATTAAATAAAAAAGAAGTAGAAAAATGACCACTTTACTTAGCGTTTTCGTTAAAAATGGGCACTTTTGACATCCCTAGTTTGAAGTATTATCTACGGCCTCGCAGATTCAAAATTTTAAATGATATCTCTTGTTTTCTTTGAGACGATTTATTTTGAGAAATTCATGCTTCCCCTATAAAGTTTTTATATAAAGTTTTTCAACATGTTATTATTGCGAACGAGTTAATACAGGGCTGGTTGAAAAAATCTTTGGCCTTAATGACGACTGGTGTGTTAAAAAATTATTATTTTAGAACAATTTTCCTTATATAGAGGCTTATAAGGTCAACCTTATAAGCCTCTATATAAGGACAAAAATTGCTATTTACCAACGTCGACGTTGGTATATTCATATATATTTCTCATCACTACATATTATAAAACAAAGTCTTCCGCCGCGTCTGTCTGTCTGTCTGTCTGTTCGCGATAAACTCAAAAACTACTCCACGGATTTTCATACGGTTTTCACCAATAGATAGAGTGATTCACGAGGAAGGTTTTAAGGTATAATACATGCCCGGGCGCAGCCGGGTAGGGCTTCTAGTTTTCAATAAATAATTGAAAATAGCCTGCATAGGAATTTTTTTCAGCTAACTCATTCGCGATATATTTCGTAGTGTGCAAAATTTGCCAAAAACACTTCATTATTTTATCAGCTAGGTGAAAGTAGATTTAGGTTGGATCTAAGACAATATACAATAAAAAAATAAGCTACCCCATCCCAATAATCTTTATATCTTGAAAACGGCTAGACCGATTTTTGATAAAAAAATCTAAGCTCCTTAGAAAATCTGGCATCAAAGAAATCCGCATCTAAATAGATTCACACGTTAAACTTATAAAATGGCTTCTTGCGTCGGTGGTTAAAAATACTTACAGATTCTTCGTATAATTGAAAAGTTTGATGTCAAAAGCATCCTTTTCTCGTAGTGTCCTGGGTAAAAAGTATTTATTAGCATTTCCGCTCCTCCTGTAACAAAGAAATGTAGATTTTATCATAATATAATTAGTTTGACTGACCCAAAAGAAGGGTAATGTTATTCGCATGTATGTATGTATGTAGGTATACATATATGTATGTATGAAAGTATGTCTGTTCGATTGTTACCTTATGGTTAAATCTAAATGAAGTAAAAAGTCTAAATGGCTTGACCGAAGCTTTGAAGTGTGACGTGTCATTAGATTCGTTTTCTTTCCCGATGTGCCACAAGCTATGTGACGTCAACAAATCCCAACTAATATTATAAATGCGAAAGTGAGTTTGTTTGTTATGCTTTTTAATTTTGCATACACATAGGTTAAGGTACTGATCACGCGGGCGAAGCCGCGGGTACAGCTTGTAATCAATGTAGCGGACGTGAACTGTCAAAACAGCAGTGGGGTTTGTTTTTTTAAATAATTCTACTTGTTATCTAACTTATATTTAAATTTTAATGTACCTTGTATGTTTGTTCGGATCAAATCTGGGTATCTCAATAATTGTCACCAGTTATCCCAAAGTGATTGAGTTCAGCTCAATCAGTTTAGGATAACTGTTGCCCCCTTCCGTCTTATTATAAAACGAGGACTAATTTTGGTACCTGGTTTAAACCATTATCCGGTGGAAGGGCCTTATCCGTAATAAATAGAACAACGGTCTATACTAGATCATTATAGTATAATAAAATTAAAATAACAGCGAGAAAAAGAAACAAAGAAAAAAAAAACAGGTTTTCCATATAAAAGTATGCAGCCCGGGCGATTTGTATGTGAACGTCAAATATTTTTTTTAACTGTTATTTTTAATTTAATTATACTTAAGTGATCTAGTTCACGTGGTTCGATTTATTACGTATATGTCCCTTCAACTTTTTATAGTATCTATTATACTTAAAATAAAGTATCGTTCAGTTACTTACTACTATTCCATGAATGACACAAATTCAAAACTTACTGTGGGGCTAGCTTAATTTGTATGATTTGTCCCAATATATTTATTTATTTTTAGATACTTACCGTTGAATTGGGTGATTGCTGACTAGTCCCAATAGAAATCCAATTATAACACAAATGATTATCACTTTAGACACAGCCATTTTAATCACTCTGCTATTATTACACTTAACACAAATTCGGTATTATATTCACCGGCTATAATGTGTTTTGGGTGTTTGTTGTTGTGTCACTGCACTTAAGCACCGTAGTGCATTTGTTCGGCAGTAACTTTATGAATGAAAACTCATCGTAAAACCTTATTATATAGTATTAAATGAATCATTGGTGTAATATGACATAATACTATAGGTATACTATGACATAAAAGTACATAACTGAACGATTACATTTTAATTGAAATAATATTCCCGGTAAGTTAGTAAATATTCCCACAATGTGGGAAGTTTCAAATTCCAACAATTTAAATCCAATATACGCACACAATTTACGTATGTTATGCAAAAAGTTAAGGAAATATTTCCGTGTAAACTTATTTATTACCTTCTGTGTTCTGTGTTATTTGCTACCTGTTATCCGTTAGTCCGTTACCCCTGTCCTGCAGGCCGATTTGCTAACTCGGTGTACAACGATTTAATTGTCACTTTAGCATCCATCACGGTTGTCATATCTTAAATAAAAATAGTTAACCATACCGAAGCCGTAATGAATATTGAAGTTACCATGAAAATGATGTACACCGTAGCTGTCAAAAGTTAGCAAATAGGCCTGCAGGTGGGGTTTTATAACCAACACCGATATTTTTTGTGAGTGTGGACAGCCCCAGAGAATGCCACATCTACTATCTTGCTCCACGTGTCCCTCCTCGTGTACTTTAGACGACACGATGATCCCTACTAATGATACAATACAAATAGCCAAATTTTGGGAACAGAAAATATAGTTTCTAGATTGGTTTGCCACCGATACGAAAAGAAGAAGTCTGAGGTGACCGAAGGTTCTAAATACCAGACTTACCAGAGAGACTAAAAATTAACCACATAATTCGGATTAGATAAATAATAAATAAATATATAGGGACTTATCACACAAATTGAGTTAGCCCCACAGTAAGTTGTGAACTTGTGTCGCAGGATACTAGCTCAACGATACTATATTTTATAATATATACTTATATAGATAAACATCCAAGACCCAGGTCAATATGAAAAAGATCGTTTTCCATCTTGACCTGACCGGGGATCGAACCCGGGACCCCCGTGTCGCAGGCTAGCGTGTTGACCGCTGCGCCACGGAGCTCGACTTTTATCTCGATTATGTTAGAATAGGGGTGGCAATGCAAAACTAATTGTGGATGTCGCTGCATACGATCTTTCCTAACAAAAATATGAATTTCTATATTTTTAAGTTTTTTATGCAAGTAATAAGTGCATAAGAATTGTGATAAATCATCTGACCTCGATTCACAAAAAAACGTATAAAACTAATTTTTGTTCTCTGAACGATTTTCAAGTATTTTTCAAACGTAATATTTATAAATACTTTTTTTTTATACTTCTAATACGTCCATTTGTCTGAACCTAGCTTATATAAAAATTTCAAAAGTTAATTTTACAATATTATTTCAGTTTATGGAGAAAAATATATTTTAAGTTAAACGTCCGTACACTTAACAGTTTGTTTCAATCAACCGTCAACAGCGCCACTCTTTGCAGTTGCCATCCCCTTAAAAATTATTAAGAAGTTAGGTTACTAACCTAAAAGCAGCAGTAGTTTCGTTTCTGACTTCTTGTTCTTGCATTGCAATTGTTGTCCAAATGCCTACAGCGAGAAGTATAGCCGTTGATAATAATAAAATAGCTGTTAACTTTTGAATTGTTCCTTGTAATGATCACATTTACAATTAGAATGTTTGTACAGGTGAATCGAACGTGTACACTTTGGGCTCAATCGGTGCACACCGTGTGGTCACCACGAAGCTACCTTCGGTGGGCAGGACCAGAGAGGCAATGACTGCAGCTGGAAACACCACCACGAGATTACTCGGCATCTTTCAAAAGGTGAATTGAAACAAATTGGATTTACTTTTGACTATTTCCTTGTTTGGTTGTTTTATTAGTTGATCGTTGCGTTGGATTGTCACAACGTTTTGAATCCCCTACCGAAAAGATTGATAAGTTTTGAAAGTAAGTCAGTGTTCTGTGTTTGGTACGCGGCCGCTGAACGGCTGGACAAACAAAATGCGGTTTGTATTTTAATTTGTCCAGCCGTTTTTTAATTAGAGACAAGATATTGTGAAATAAGTTGAAAATTGGACTACCATGAGCAGCCAGGATTGAATGCATATGATTAACCGTTGCAGGTTTTCTGAAATGCTTTTTCACTAGATGGCAGCACAGCACTGAATCGGTGGGTCCGTTGAGCCTCTGTCACTTGATAATGTTTAAAAAGCAGCGAGAACTGACACATTGTTGCCCAATAACAGTTTACTGGACCCGACGCCTCGGTACTGCCGTCATTGGTACATATAGAGATAGAGAAAATAATTTTTTGGTACATCCAATGCGATGACATTGGTCAGGTCAGGGCTAAAATTATGTTTTTAATTTTGTCAATACTCCGGGCATGGACGTATAATACGTCCATGACTACGGGCTTACACTTGTTTAACGACAGTTAGAATAGAGTAAATACATTTTTTTTTATTGTTTAATGAAAGAGTTTTCAAAATTAAGCATGTCAGTAAAAATGTGCGTAATAGTCCAAAAACGTGGCGAAGTCACATTTTTTTGAGTCCACTAATAACTGCACCGTCCGACAAATGTCGTTAATGGATCATATGAGAAGTTTGTTCGGCAGCTATGTTAAATATTACGTTTATCAGAATGGCCATACTAGGCTATAAGGCTTTAAATTTATAGGGATATCTTTTTTAGGGTTCCATACCCAAAGGTTAAAAACGGGAGCCTATTCACGAGACTTCCATGTCTGTACGTCTGCCACCAGGCTGCTGTACCTCATAAACCGTGATAGCTAGACAGTTGACATTTTCACAGATGATGTATTTCTGTCGCCGCTATTACAACAAACACTAAAAATAAAATCAATATTTAAGGGGGGCTCCCATACAACAAACGTGATTTGTTTGCCGTTCTTTGCTCAATATTAATGACGGCAATCACTTGACATTACCACACTTACCCGCGCCAGACACAAGGACTTAGAAACCTAGTAGTTTGTACATCTAGTACTATTATTAATTCTGTGACATCAGGAAAATAAATATACCTATAGGGACAAATCACACAAATTGAGCTTGCCCCACAGTAAGTTTTGAACTTTTGTCGTAGGATACTAACTCCAACGATACTATATTTTATAACAGACACTGAAAGAGATCTTTTTCCTTCATACCAGACCAGGGATTTAACCCGGGACCCCTCGTGGCTCGCCTCGCAGGCTGGCGTGTTAATCGCTGCGCCACGGTGGTCATCAAAAAATATATCAAGGAAAATTACTTTCGAGAAAAGAAATGAATGTACACGAGGAAATTATAAGGGAAATTTGAAAGTTATTTATTTCGAGTAAAATCAGGAAAACAAAAGCAAAGTAAGAAAACAAATGAGTAACAGAATAATAGTAATTTTTAGAGTCACCCATGCTTTTATTATGAGTGTTGAATTCATACTGTACTGTTGCTAAGATAATTTCTAATGAACCCAAACACGATGAATTTATCTTCTTTAGTTTAGATATGCAAAAAATGGGAATTTTTGTTGCCGAAAAATTATAGAGGTATTTTGGCAAGTCTAAGCTTGCTACTACGGATGGACTTGGCCTTTGTTTTTGAAACCTTCCATGTTTTTTTTCTAATTCCCAGCATTGGTTTTATAGTGATATTTGTTTTTTTTTTGACGTGCTAAGTCACTCCTCCAAAGGAATGTCGTTGGTCAATTTACAAGCTGTTTATTTTGATCCCAAAGTGTTTGCATATGCATGAAATAGCAATGGCTGCGTCTGCGTCAAATGGTATGTTCAATTTGGTTTATAAATAACAACCCTTCTGTTACCGAGTTAAGAATAGATACGTAGATTGGCAACTGACCGTGGTGTACTTCCTAAAAGCGATCGATATTTGTATAAAAGTTACAGATATATGTTATCACGTCTTAACCCTCACGGAATATACAGAGTCTAAGGCGATAAGATCCGAAAGCCACGTTAAGCATGTTAGTGGTTGTATAGATGGAAATTAGAATCCGAATAGTGGGTGGCTCTATAAGTTGTCTTTATTACAAGATTTTATTTATCTTGCATAGTTAAATCTTGCAACTCAAATTTAAGGCACTTATCCTTAAGGCGAAGTGAGTTCACACACTAGCGCCACCCAGCAATTAATTCATTTACTCCTAAATCAAATTAAATTTAAAGAATCTAATAGCTGATTGCCCTAGTAAATTACTTGTAGTATTATTTTTGATATTACAATCTAAGTTTAAGAGAACGAATTTTTACCGCCAAAAGTGGCCACTTTTGGCGGTAATAATTCGTTCTCTTATTTCATCAAATTAAAAATAGTGAAAACTTGCACCAATAATACTACAAGTAATTTACTGGGGCATTCAGCTATTAGATTTTTTGAAATTGATATGATTTAGGACTTATAGAATTAATTGCTGGGTGGCGTTAATGCGTAATCTCACTACGCCTTAACCGATTTTGTAGAAATTTGATGTAGAAAGTAGATACTTCTGTAGTTGTTGGTCTAGTGACAATGAAATATTATAGCACCACTCGTCATCATTATCATCGGGTCTTTTCAAGTCTCCACTGTAGCAGCACGACCCTCTCTGTAGGTACTACTAGAGCCATATACAAGCCAGAGCAGTCAGAGGATTTGGCCTATGCTCTCCACGCTGGCCTGAAGGGTTAAAGAGGTCTCTTTGATATTTATTAGCTTAGTACTATTATTAATTCTCTGGCTTTGTTTAGCTTTTGTTTTCTAAGTCGCCTTCTACGACATGCACGGGTAGACTGGGAGTGGTCGTATTCTACTCAGTCGGGAACCAAACAGCATGACGCTCGTTATAAAAGCTTGTCTCAAGCAATAAAGCAAAAAAACTTATAATATGTATTATAGTTTTATTATTGTGATATTTAAAGAGAGCCCTTTGCCAGCACGTGTAATTTTGTTCAGCACAATACTGTTTAACAATTACAATTTATTATGAACAGATGCAATCACTAACAGTTATTACTAATTCATTAGAAGTAATTGTTGTGGTTTTTATATAGGTATATTAACGAAGTAGGTAAAGATTAAGTTTATGTAATCAAAGACCAAAACCAATGTATATGTATAGGGTTTGCTCAATCTAGGTTTCAGGTGATACTAGGCTGTCAAAGCTTGGGAGTCCAAGGGAGGTTTTATTTGGGGTTAACTAGAGCGCGTCAGAAAAGGACCGTCCATTATTCACGTGTTCACGTGATGGCTTTCTCCATTTTTTCAACCTGTTTTTAGTATTTGTTGTTAAAGCGGCAACAGAAATACGTCAACTTCAACTGCCTAGCTATCACGGTTTATGAGATACAGCTTGGTGACTGGCATCGAAGTCTCTTCTATAGGGTTCCATTTTTTTGCCGTTTGGGTACGGAACCCAAACAAAGAGTACAAATATCATGTCAAAACTAGTTGAACAAACGTTATGTTTACGTTGTTAGTTATCTAGCCCTGTATGTTTATAAGTGTTTTACATAAAATACTAGATAAATGTCAACTTAGTCTACCTGCGACCACGAACACTGTAAAGTGCTCGAAACGTTAGGTGTATAAATAATGTAATAAACGCGATAAAAACCGTATTAAAATAATTTTATTTAAATGTGTAACAATCGAGAAAACATAAGAAAACATTAGATACATTGTTTCAATTTCAACAGGTGGAATACGTCTTTCTGGTGGGCGTGGGTGGTGGCGTGCCACACTACACAGACTACTCAAGACACGTACGGTTGGGCGATGTCGTCGTGTCGACTCCCGCGCCGGACTTGCCAGAAAAGTATTTTCATATTTCTTACTTTGATATTTTCCTGAAGGGCGTGGGTGGTGACGTGCCACACTACACAGATTTCTCGCGACACGTACGACTGGGCGATGTCCACTACCGCGCCAGACTTGCCAGAAAAGTATGTTCATGTTTCTTGCTTTGATACTGCAATGTCTTTCTTCCTGGAGGGCGTGGGTGGCGCTGTACCGCACTACATAGACTACTCGTAAATTGCGACAAGTACGGCTGGGTGATGTCGTCGTGTCCACCCGCACCAGACTAGCCAGAAAAGTTTGTTTATGTTTCAAGCTTTCATAGTGTGATGTATATCTTTCTGGTCGGTGAAGGTGGTGGTATGCCATACTACACAGACTACTCGCGACACGTACCGCTGGGCGATGTAGTCGTATCCACTCCCGCGCTGGACTTGCCAGAAAAGTATGTTCATTTTTAGGGTTCCGTACAAAAGTTGAAAAACGGAACCCTTATAGGATCACTCGAGCGTCTGTCTGTCCGTCCGTCCGTCTGTCACAGCCGATTTTCTCCGAATCTACTGAACCAAATTAGATGAAATTTGGTAAGATAGTGTAATCCTATGACCCAAACACGGATGTGCAAAGTAAATAAAGATTTTTTTGAAATAAGGGTCATTTTGAGGGGCCCAATTACAAAATTAAAAAAAAAAGTTTTGCAAACCTTACTGTGTCATATATCAAATGAAAGGGCTCATTATGAGGATCTCAAAAATATTTTTTTTTGTTCGGGTAAAATCAATACTTTTGATTTTATTCACGAAAGAAGGCAAAAATTGACCATTCCCCCCCCCTGATCTCCGAAACTACTGGGCCGAAAATTTTGAAAAAAATACAGAATATAGTTCATTCCTTGAAGATTACAGGAAAAATAATAAGAATTCTATCACTTGAAAATTAAGTGATAAACTCACAATAATAAGTTCATCTAGGGAAATAGTTCACTAAAACACCACTAGATGGCGCTAGTCAATTGAATAAAATATTTTTTGCACATTGTGTGTGTGTTCACGAAGCATATTGTACGGAACCCTCATTGCGCGAGTTTGACTCACACTTGGCCGGTTTTTCTTGCTTTGATATTGTGATGTCTGTCTTCCTGGTGGGTGTAGTTGGTGATGTGCCTCACTACACAGACTAGTTAATCCCGACAAGTTTTGTTTTTTTAATAATAATCACGTGTTTTCTAATACTCTAACCCCCTATTCATAAAAATTAACAATCGCTTATTAAACCTGTTTTAGTTAAAATATGTTTTGTCTCGTTCTTTCAATGTCAAACATTTGAGAGTGGGATAAAGACAAAACATATTTTAACTAAAATGGGTTTAATAAGCGTTTGTTAATTTTTATGAATAACGGGGTAACTATATAGATGAGGTGAGACTCTACTTGTGTGCAGACATCACTTACGCATGTTCTTGGTTAGTAAAGACGTCTAAGTCTGGACGTCTAAGACTTTAACGTCTTTGCTAAGCATTTTTCATGGAGACGGAATGCGTGTCAATAAACAATATTGAATAATGTATTGCAGAACGTTAATGTTTTGTAGTATGACGCCGGATTAAAAATTCCTCACAGAATAAGTTCCTCCTTAGACTCTGGTCACTAACAGATTATGCAAAGGTAAACTTCTCTATATTTTTAATAGAAAATAAAAAAGATTGAATGTACAACATAATAAGTATAAAACAAAACCATAGCATTTTTTTGTGTTTATCTGATCAAGCGACCTTCACTTACCTGTTGGGGCAAGGCATGGACTCTAACCTATAGTCATATAACCTTCATGTTCATTTCAATTCTCACCGATTCGAGTCAGTACTGTAGCCGCCGTGTGGTGTGGGTACAATTAATTAGTATATCGTTTGTTGGTAATCGCTCGAGCTGGAATTTCTCATCTCCGTACGAAATCGTCCGAACTGTTCGCAGGCTCGGTAACAGCCGGCCTTTATTTGTTTCACGCTCATAAGTTTTGTATGCCGCTACGAGTTGAACGTTTATCAATAGTTTTGAACTGATATTACAGTATTACGGATGTAATAATTGAATGGATGTTTATCTCTATATGTATTTGTAATAAAATATAGTGTCGTTGAGTTAGTATTCCATAACACAAGTCTCGAACTAACTCGGGGGCTAGCCCAACCTGTACGATTTGTCCGTATATATTTATTTATTACGAATTAATAAATACAGAGTTCAGTTTCGTCATCTGAAGAGAAAACACGAAGAACAATTGGCCAAAAATGCTTTAACTATGAGGATTGATGGGTAGAGGCATGCCAGACAGGATTTCGTTTAAAGGGATATGAAAAGGGTGAAAGTGTATTTGAAAATTGGTTGAAGTCGGTGTTTTTATATGAAAGATTATATTTGACATTTTTTACATTGAATTCAACTAATTGCGCCGCAATCAATTGAATTTTTAATTGAAATCAAATAGCTTGTATGAATGTTCAAAATTTCATTAGCACCAGATAGAGCTTTTTTATTCGGTTACAAAGAGGATCGTGAAATACCATAGTATATTGCGTAATTATATCTGTATTGTAGTATTTGGCACACTTGACCGGCCTTGTAACTATCAAATCACCTGCGTTTTCTATTCGGAGATTCAAGGTTATTTTTTGATTGATTGAAATTCTTGCCTCAGATGTAGAATACCCGTGCCAGCAGATGTAGAATAGCCGTGTGGTTACCGGCAGAGTAGAAAAGGACCACTCCAAGTGTTCCCGTGGATGTCGTACAAGGCGACTTAGGAAACAAGCTAAACAAAACTTATAAACATCAAAAAGACCTCTCCAACCCGTCTAGCCAGCGTGGAGAGTGTAGGCCAAATCCTCTGACTGCTCAGGCTAATATGGCTCTGGTAGTACAGAGAGGGTCGTGCTCCTGCAGACTAAAAAAGACCTGATGAGAGATGAGATGAGAGATGTAGAATACCGGGTTCAAATTTGCCACTCTACACGACATTTCCTTAAAAGGATGACTCAGTCAAAATCAATAACTTTCCTAGTGAGATTGATGCTGGGAATTCGAAAAATAACATATTTTCGTATAAAAGTGTTTGGCGGACCCGGAAATTGGTTTATAATTGTATTTTTTTGAGTTACCAGCATAAAGCCATGGAAATTTTGTTTATTTTGTTGGGCTGAGTCATCGCTTTTTAAGGTAATGTCGGTGATTACAAATACGGCAATAAAACCCTGTCCGATCCTACATGGGGCGACTCAGCTCGTCAATATCAACAACATTTCCTTTGGGACTAAATCAAAAAATTCCATAAAAAATGTTACGCCGGCCTATTTATATGAAAATTTTGATTTTTTATATTAACTCCAGCATTAATTTTATAGGAAAAGTTATTAATATTGACGAGGTTTTATTAACATATTGTATTAACACCGTTATAATTGTATATTTTGCTGATTTTCCGTATGCTAGCAGGTACGAAGTAAGATAACTACTATCCTTTTCTTAAGACTTTTCCTTCAATAGCTGTCAATAGATTGTTTATCATACATCGGTGGGTCACAATATTTGCAAATGTTCCATCTTGTTTATGTCATGGAAATAAAATATATGTACTAGTATAGGTATGGTTTAGTACCTAAAAAGGCAAAGTAGCAACTCAAGTTAACCTTCATATATTGATCACTGTCGGTTACGTCCTTTATTATTGTTATCTAATAGAATTGCCGTCCTTGTGTTACAGTAAAATGATATTGAATTGTGTATGAGCGAGCTTGATCGTTAGTACAAGGCACGTGTGTGACATTACATAGGTCAGTGTGTTAAATCCTTTAAATCGGACCATTTTCATTGGTTTGTATAGCTATCGCATCACCAGCAATTCCTACATTATCAGACCTTAGAGCAAGATGTCCTTCAACGCCCTTTTGGTCAGGATTAATCTATGTACGAGTATAGGTACTATTCATAGAGCATTTAGATGGATGGATCTTTAGAGTAAATTCTCATAGAAAATCTATACTTATATTATCAAGAGGATAGATTTATTTGTTTGTTTGAATTGAATAGGCTCCTTAAATCTCGGACCGATTTTCAAAATTCTTTCACCAATATAAAGCTAATTTATCTGCGGGGGACATGGGGAGGACATTTACGCGGATAAAAACGCGGAGAAAATTGTTAGTAACTTATAATTTTGTACACTATCTTATAATATAGATGTAAATCACGTGATACCGCACGTGATTTATCGATTGGCTCCGGAAAATTCACGAAGACGTGTGATACGTGCTTGTCACTGGGATTTGTGTGACGTGACAATTTGTGCATTGACTTGCTTATACAATGTACAGTATTGTTTTTCATATTCACACTCGCATATGTGCATCGTAAATATCTTATCTGTTATCTTGATGTACCTGCTGAATGTATAATGATAATTTTTATGTCACGAAAACCATTATAGTACAGTCACTTCAAATTTAAAATCAAGTTAGGGTTCAGTTTTGTCAATAAGCAATATCAGATGCCTTTAGGCACCTTGAAAACTCTGACATCAGTATTGGCCAATTCACACACAAAAAACAAATAATAACTGCGTGTAACGTAAAAGGGCTTTCAGAAGCACGGAAACGCTCAAAAAGGATTTGTGCTACTTGTGGTCACCCATCCGAGTGGGGACCACTCCCATTGTTGCTAATAAGTACGCACGCCTGGGCCACCGAGCTCCTAATAATAACACAGTCATTACGATAATGTATAAGTTTTACTTATTATAGTAGCCAGTAGCGTACGACCACAGAATTGGTACATAATAGTATCAGCGTACGACGTAGTAGTCGATGCGTTACTGAATGTAGATTTTTAATCCGCCCCTACAAAACTCCAAATTAGCTTAAACGAATATGGCGTTTTGTTACGAGTTTACCCTTGAAAAAGACTAGCAAGTGAGTTTTAAAATTTCGGCAACTAAGAAATCTTTTATAGGATACAGCCAAGGTCTCATTCTTCCTTACAAGGCAACTTAAATTTCAACGTATGTTTTGTGTTAACATTTGCCAAGATTAAAATTACCAACATTGAGAAGCTCGATGGTCTAGTGGACAGGCGTACGACCTATGTCGCTAAAACGATACGCCTAGCAGCCACAGACTACTAAACCTATAATTTACAACATGTACTTATCCGGAAGTGATACTTTTTATATATGCAATCGGAAGTACCTTGTATACTTCCGTATTTTTTAATATTTTTTAAAACCAGTATTTATTTTTTTATTAATTTTCGAAAATAGGGCACAAACGTAGGACTTATAAACAAATATTTGTGCCTTATTCACTGTCATTGTCAATCTGACGTAAAATAATGACATTGACAGGACTTTGACCGTCTAGTTGCCAGATTGGGGAAATTTTACCCGGGAGTCTGGAAATTTTCTAAAGGCCTCTCCCAATGTGAATGATTAGTATCGTATCCGTTTCACTATTTTTTGCTTATAATAAACCGACGACTATAATAGTCAGCTTGCCGTGCGAATATCATACGAGGTTTTTAATACATTTGCGATTACCATAAACTATAACAAGATTTTAATTCAGCAAAAAAGGAATTTATAAAAATCAGGAACTAAAGCAGTTTGTAAAAATACATTTATACTAATCAGGTACATTTAAGTACTCATGTTTATTTTCTCCAAAGAAGTACATTGATAACCTTCCCCTTTTCGAAGTCGGTTAAAAATCACATCTCACGAAAGAGAAAAAAGTTTTCATGCTGAACTTTGCTTTGCTCTTTGCTCGGATTCTATGAAAAAGTTTAAATTTTGTATCAGTGGCATTGGACTATTGAGCGGTTGTGATTGGTGTAAAGTAAAAAACACTAGTGCCCTAAATACATCATTACGATTCAGATTTCGATGTCATAAGAACCGTATTATTAGCAAATGTGTTGAAAAATAAGTAGGTACTACTTATTTTATGTGATCCGGTATAGAGTCAGCGCGCCACTACTAGAGACGGAACTTTTTTCAACACAGACGGAACATGCGTGTCATGGAGCGTTACCGTTTATTGTGGTTTTGGTTTGTAAAGTAATTGTAGAAATACAAAAACCTGCTATTTTCTACTTGTCATATAGATTACTTACGTCAGAATTTTCTTTTTTAACCTTTATACTGTAATTATGATACCGCAGCACATTGGTGCATTCTTACGTTACTTCTGCTGACAGGTCGATGTAAAGTATGCGACTTTCGCTTGCTTGCCGGCCGCGGGCTGACGACACGTATTATTATTACTTTTGTCTCTAGTAGGTCTGTTTTTCTTAGCGAGTTTGTCTCATCTTCCATGCTGGTTTGGGAGAGAAGAAAAAACAGAATATACCAGCTGCTTTTCTTCTCGCGCACCGTTCGCACCGTCAAAGCCGATCAAGGGCAATTGGGCGAAAATATAGTGAATCACATTGGTAGGCGATGCGGGTAGCAAACCATCACTATTTTGATTCCGCTTTCCACCTTTACGCCCACTACGATACTAAACGTGGCCTGTAGGTTTTATGACCTTGGGCTCTGTCTACCCCGCAAGGGATAAAGACGTGATAGTACGTATGTGTCTCTAGTAGGGCACAAGCGACATTCCGTGCTCTATGGTAGCTTAACACGTTTCCCGCCCACTCATGACCTACCGACCCACGGCGCGGCGAGACCGGACGTCACGGGCTGCGGTCGCGGGTTAATTGTTTGTTACGAATGACTGTCTGTGTGACACACCTACCTAGCACAGGTACACTACGACAGCCACGTGCTTCTCGTAAACAGTATTGGCTGGAATGATGTTGAGTTGAGAATATACAAAAACATGTTTTATAATATTATGAAATATTGCATGAAGAACTTTTGGTGAAAACGCTAAGTAAAATTTCATCTTCACATTCTCACTTTTAACTGTAAACACTGTAAGTATAGTTTATAAAATATGTAGGGCCTCGAAGAACAATATTTTAATGATACCTACCTATTCCTGTTTTCTTGTTACATTTTATTCGTAGTTTCTACCCCTTTGGATACTGAACCCTAAAAAAACCTACCGGTTTCATCGAAACAGATTCATGGTGTCAAATTATTGTATGACCAAAAAAAAAGTCCCAGTTAATATCTTAGATACTCTTATTATTTAGGGAAAGAAATGCACATAATGCCTATTTCTAGGAAAGATTTCTAGGGATAATAACTAACTTACTATGTCTCCTTCAAATGAGAAAGAATCATTTTTCCTTTAGATGATTTGCTTCTAGGCTAGAAAATTATATACGAGTATACTAGATACAAATTGTCATACAGAACAAACGCAGCATGTGCCTCAGTACACGCGTATATGAGAATTGTTTGTTTGTGGCTAGTGTTCTTCATTGACAAATATTATAAAGCACGGAAGCGCACAACTCCATTGAATGCTCTGATGAGCCATAATTCTTCGAAAATGTACTAACGAACAATACGAAGACCGTCGCGTCGTGACGGTGAACAGTGGTCAGACCGGGATGAACCATCCCAATCCCAACTAATATTATAAATGCGAAAGTGAGCTTGTTTGTTACGCTTTCACGCCGTATCTACTGAACCAATAATCACGAAATTTTGCATACACATAGGTTAGGGTACCTAGAAGGACATAGGCTATAAATTCGCGGGTGAAACCGCGGGTAATAACTAGTTATTTATAATACTAGCAGTCCGCCCCGGCTTAGCCTATGATACATACCTAGCCTATAGCACTAAGTAAGAATTTTTGAAATAGGTCCAGGAGTTCCTGAGTTTCGCGCATTTATCCTCACAAGACGAGCCAAAGAAGAGAACGAGGTAGACAGCCTAATAGCATATAAGACCAAAGGCAACATTAAGCGTTTTGGTTGGTCGTATAGTTTGAAAACGGATTCAAATAGTGATCGGGTGCCAGCCGCATCGTCTATTGTCAAGAATCCTTAGATTTTCGCCCATTCTCTCGACCGGTTTCTACAGTCTGCGCGGGATGTGAAGTGAAGCTGAATATTCTACGTTTTTCTTTTCTCTCAGATCAGCGTGGAAGAGAACTATTAAAATAGAGCGAGAAACTTATGTCACAACTTTCCTATTTGCGACATGACCCCCTCACGTTCTCACCCCGGTTTCGATCCATGGCTACGTCATGAATCATGATGGAATCATATTGGCCTGGGTCTTGGATGATTATCTAAGTATATAAGTTTCTATTATAAAATACTAGCTGTTACCCGCGGCTTCGCCCGCGTAATAAATAGCACATGTCCTTCTCGGTACCTTAACATATGTGTATGCAAAATTTCATGATGAGCGGTTCAGTAGATACGGCTTGAAAGCGTAACAAACAAACAAACAAACTAACTTTCGCATTTATACTATTAGTTAGGATTAGGATAGGATAATATTAGTTAGGATACTACTGTTGAGTTAGTATCATGCGACACAAGTTCCCAACCTGTGAGGCTAGCTCAATCTGTGCGATTTGTCCCTATATATTTATTTATTTATATGCCGGCTGTCCTGCTTGGACGGCCGACAGTAACGGTGATTGATTTGAAGCAAATCAATGTGTAAGACAGCTAAGCATTCATCGGACAGAGACGAATTTTTTTTTAAATCTATGTTCTGACAGTTCACATAAATCACAATCTCAATTATCCCATTACATTAAATTATGAGACAGAAAACCCTGGTTTAGACAGTAATGCATACTACAAATAACAATGCGGTCTGTCATGTCACGTACTGTGCTAATAAAAAACAAATCTTCATTGGGATATAACAGTAAATGAGATATTTTCTAACATTTGTGATTTTAAAGTATATCTTCTAGGTCCCATGACTGAACTGTTTTGCTGGCGTATTACCGCATTTATCCGTAAATCTACTAATGAGCATAATATGCTCATTAGTGCAAGCATATCCTAACTATCCCAACGAATATTATAATTGCGAAAGTGAGTTTGTTTGTTACGCTTTCACGCCGTATCTACTGAACCGATCATCATGAAATTTTGCATACACATAGGTTAGGGTACTGAGAAGGACATAGGCTATAAATCACGCGGGCAAAGCCGCGGGTAACAGCTAGTATTATATGCTTCTGTCCCGCGCACGACTCTACTAAGTAGCATGCTTATTTTTATCCATAGCTCTTTTTACACATGCTACCAAGTAGCACGTGCTCAAAACTAGCACGGAATTATGCTACTAAGTAGCATGTGTATCCGTACCATAAGGGGGCACCCTAGGCACAGTAGCGACGCCAATCATTTTATTCCTAATACTTTACAAATAACAAGAAATTCAAGAATGTAAATCATATAAGCACTAGTAAATAACTTGAAGTATTTTTGGAATCATGTTTTAATATAACGAGAATCAGTCATTAAGAGAAAACGTGATTACCGCCAAAAACGGCCGTTTTTGGCGGTAATCAGATTCTCATAATTCTCAGTGATACTGATAATATTAAACATGATTCCAAGAATACTTCAGGTTATTTACTAGTGCTTATATGATTTACATTCTTGAATTTCTTTCTATTTGTAAAGCATTAGAAATAAAATGATTGGCGTCGCTACTGTGCGGCCTTAATAGATACATACTGTCACGTCTTTTCCCCTTACGGGTTAGAAAGAGCCCAGGATTATAAGACCTAAAGACCACGTTTATCCATAATAGATGCTTTACTACAAAAAAAACTGGGTTTTAAGGATTTGACTAAAATTAATTACAGCAACATGTTATCTATATTAACTGTTATAGTACTTAATTATTATTAAAGGTTTTAATTTACCTGCTTGTGATAACTAATAGCTATACAATGTGTCAATTAATCTGCGTAATTGGACGATACATTAAATACTTATGATATTTTAAATTACGTGTAGGAGCGTGTCGGTATGGCGGATGATAAACTATCATATATTTGTGACGCTAATAATATTTAGTCATCGGGTCTGGATTACCTTTAATGGGCTAGTGGCTGGCTATCACGCCATGGTGGAACACCTGAGGGTCCCGGTATCGATCCCCGATAGGTCGAGATGGAAATTATCTTTTTTCAGGTTGACCTGGATTTTGGATTTTTATCTAATATCATAAAGAGGAAATATTTCATTGTTTGTTTGTTTGTTAACGTTAAATAGGCTCCGAAACTATGGACTGATTTTAAAAATTCTTTCCAATCGAATGCTTATTTATCGCGGGTGACATAGGCTTATAGCCTATGTCATAATTTACGTGGATGAAGGAGCGGGAAAGTTTCTAGTCTTATATATTATTGTTGAGTTAGTATCCCATAACACAAGTCGCGAACTTACTCCGGGGCTCGCTCAATCTGTGTAATTTGTCCGTAACTTGTAAGTAGGTATATGATTAGTTATTCATTAAGGTATAGGAATAATAGAAAAAGAACGTAACCGTAATAAAATAATAATATTGTTTAAGATAAAAAAGTATTTTAGTAATAACATGTGTTTACTTGCGCATTGGGGTTTTCTATATGCAATTTACCATTTATGGATATTGTATTTATTAACTTAGCCGGGGTTGTCCGGCCACAAGTCATTCTATAAAGTACATGTTATGTTTAATATTCATTATTCACATATGTGATACAATATTGATCGTCTAGTCATCGGGATTTAGGAAAGTATATGTATACCTACGTTTATACTTACGCACTATGATAACAAAAATAAGGCAATTACTACGTAACGTGTACAAATAAGTTGAGTTTGACGTAGCAACCTATATGATACGAGTACGTCATACCAAAATAAAAGTATTCTATGCGGTTAAACATTAATGGATTAGATCAGCCTAGGTTGTTTTTTTATTATTCAGCTTAAGAGTCACCTGGATGCGCATGTGTCCATACAAACGGAAAAAGGCAATTGTGGCAATATTTGATAATTTTGGAGTAAAATTAAGCATCCAATCTAACTAATCTCATTATAATCTACGTACGTTCCCATACAGTTTGGTTAAATTATCGATAGTTTGAGAATTATACGCCTCTCAAGATTTCCATACAAATTTAAAAAGGCTTGTAATTCTCAAACCATTGGCATTTTAACCAAGCTGTATAGGAACGTACGTAGATTATAATGAGATTAATTGATTAAATGCTTAACTTTACTCCAAAATTATCAAATATTGCCACAATTCCCTTTTTCCGTTTGTATGAAGACATGCGCGTCCAGGCGACTCTTAAGTAAGCAAACAGGGCCACCTGATAAAAATGTTTTAGTAATTCTTGACTTAATTGACAGAGTGAATGCGAAGCGTCTTTCCTTCAGTTGTAAAGAGTTTCTTTCGGCATTTCTTCTCTGCAGTGGTCGGTTCCGAAAAGCTAGTAGCGTGTAGCTTTTGATCATCTCTTTCTCTTAGCCGTCAACCGCACGGGTTAGGCCTCCTCCAGTTTATGCCATTTTTGTCGGTCTTGTCTTGGGCAATCTCAATACACTTCCCTCCTGCTGTTTACTTAACATCGTCTGATCAGCGCATTTGAAGTCTCCCCTGTGGGCGTTTTTCGCCCCACGGTCTCCATTCCACCAGAGCTTTGCACCACGAACTTTGTTTTCTGGCGACATGGCCAGCCCATTGCCACTTCAGTCAGATTGACTATTGACTCATTCGTTTTGAACATCAAATAATTATATAAGTACATATTATTTATTACTCAAAACATCTAAGAGACCTCTCCAACCCGTCTGGCCAGGGTGGATAGTGTAGGTGAAATGCTCTGCCTGCTCTGACCAATATATTACTCTGGTATTACATGCTCCTGCAGTGGTCACAAAATAAAGGACCTGATGATGAAGAATCATTACTTCATCAGGATTATACTACATCATTAAGATTTTTAAAGCAATATTCGATTTTTTTTCTAGATACGTATACGTATTCTGTGAGAAGGCTGAACGGAACGGCAAAGGTGGCTGGGACTACGAAGTGAAGCCATACAAACCTACCAACTACCTCCTGCAGGACATAGCGATCCGCCTGGCCAAGTCTCAAGCGCCCTGGGACACTTACGTCAGTGAAGGTATGTCACTTTTGTGGACACACAACCATGTGGTTCCGACCTTTAATTTGTACGAATTGATTCATCATCATCATCCGAAAGAAGTCTTCTGTTGGACATAGGCCTCGGCCGAGGATTTCCAATACGACCGGTTGGAAGCGTCCTACATCCAGCGCCTTCCCACGACCTTTATAAATGCTGCGCTTGCAGGTACGTGGTCATCATTCAAGAACCTTTCTCGCTAGTAAAACCGACTTCAACCCTATACGTTTAAGTGGGTGTGGTAGTTCAATCAAAATAGAGGAACAACGTCGTCATCAACTTCTCTTGATTCGCGAAAGAATTAAACAGAAATAAAATTAAACCAAACGACATACTTGTACAAGTTTTTTTGGTTTTTGTTGATTTTTTTTATAAAAGCACTGGATACATCGACCTTTGAAGTTCAGTAAAAACAGAGGAGTAACGTTCTCATCATCATCGTCTTAATTCGCATAAGAATAAAGTACAAATAAGTTTAAACCGAACGGCATACTCTTACAATGTTTGTGTTTTTGTTAATTTTTTCAAAAAGTGCTTGATACATTGCGACAAAAATTTTATGGGTCCACCTCTGGAGTATTGCCTATCAAACAAAAAAGAATCACTAAAATCGATCCATAATTGGCTGAGTATTCGCGTATCATACATACAAAAAAAAAAAAACAAACAGACAAATTGAGAACCTCCTCCTTTTTTGAAGTCGGTTAAAATATACCTACTTAAGAGTCGCCTCGAAGCGCATGTCTCCATACTAACGGAAAAAGGGAATTGTGGCAATATTTGATAATTTTAGGGCAAAATTAAGCATCCAATCAATTAATCTCATTATAATCTACGAGTACGTACGTTCCTATACAGTTTGGTTAAATTATCAAATGTTTGAGAATTATACGCCTCTCAAGATTTCTATACAAATTTGAAAAGGCTTGTAATTCTTAAACCATTAGTATTTTAACCAAGCTGTATAGGAACGTACGTAGATTACCTATAATGAGATTAATTGATTAAATGCTTAATTTTACTACAAAATTATCAAATATTGCCACAATTCCCTTTCTCCGTTTGTATGGAGACATGCGCTTCCAGGCGACTCGTAAGCTCTCTTGGCGTCTCGCGCAGACAGAACACAAAAACTGATCCATCGATGGATGGATCGTCTTTTCCGGTTGCATCCTCAGCTGTGATGTTTTTGAGCCCGGGTTCCGCTATTACAACAGCATTCATCACTGAGTAGTATAAAACAAAGTCGCTTCCCGATGTCTGTCTGTCCTAAGTAAGCTTAGATCTTTAAAACGCAACAGATTTTGATGGGGTTTCTTAATAATAGATAGGGGGTTTCAAGAGGTCTAATTGTTAACATGCATAATACATGCCCGGGCGCAGCCGGGGACGTCTGATAGTACTGAGACATGATTTGGTGAGTGTCTACGACCGGCTGCCTGCCTGAACCGTCTTTGGGTAGCTCCAGAACCACGAATCTTGTGAAAATGGCCGCGCCAGGAATCGAACCCGGTGCCCTCGTGTCGCAAGCTCAAATGTTAGCCACTGCGCTACGGCCGCGAAGTTGTCACACAATCACACAAATACACAACTGATCAAGGTATCATAAACCCTGATGGATATCCTATAACTTTGTTACTATTTTAGTTTCCCGATTCAAAGTCTATAAGCTGAGATTTCACATCGATTTTGCATAATATAAGGCCAAGTTAAAAAAAAAAATTGTCTAGAATATTGAATTCTGTATGCCAACCACATGTACCTCTATTGTCGATACATTACGTGACATAAATACCATGAGATTACCGCTCAGTGGTCCCAAACATCTAGTTGTCAAAATAAATCAAGTTTATTTACGAGCATTTATTTGTGGCCCTTTGTGAGAGCACAGCACTTTATTCATCGCAATTGCCCTCTTAAATTAGTTCAATTTGCCCTACGCTTTACGAGATGGGTGGGATAGGCCGATGAAATAATGTCATTGAGGTGAGGTGTATTGTTATGAAAGGCAGGCGACCAAATGTTGGAATAACATACCAATAAGGCTTACTATGTAAACTTCATCTTTGAAAATTTATAGAGTATGTATGTAGCAACAGTCGTAAAAGTGCCTAAATAAACATTACGTCATGGAGATTCCCCTCGGTAAATTAAGGTATGACCTACCCAAGCGAGTTATACAATATACATATTGTCACGTAGCCCGTAAGAGAAAATAGTCCTTTACAGGTTAGACAAAGCCTAGGGTCATTAGACCATAGATTAAACGGTTTGGTGGGTGGATAACGATAGAGAAAGGTGGAAAACGGAGTATCTGTGAAAATGCAGTACATGTCAGCTCATGCCGGTAATCGAACCCATCATCATCACATCATCAGGCCTTATTGTCTATACAGGTCTAACTGCCTCTGTGGTCCAGTGGTTTTTTTTTTATACTACACCCTCTGATGGTAATTTTTTCTTGCGATATTGGTCGTTTTCGGTATGACAATAAGGCTTTAAATTCTATCATAGTGTCCCACGCCACCACCGTGGCTGGGCCGTGCCTTCGCCGTACGCCTTATCTGTATCATCATCACCAGGTGTTTTTCAGTCTCTACTGCAGGAGCATGACCCTCTCTGTACTACCAGAGCCATATATTAGCCAGACAGAGCAGTCAGAGGATTTAGCCTACACTCCACGCTGGCCAGACGGGTTGTAGAGAGTCTATGTGATGTTTATAAGTTTTGTTTAGCTTTTGTTCCTAAGTCGCCTTCTACGACATCCACGGGACGACTTGGAGTGGTCCTATTCTACTCTGTAGGAAACCACACGGCATCCTGTGTCTTATGCCTTAGTTTTATTTCGTTGCGGGACTGTATGAAAATCATTTGTTTCAGGCCTGGATCGCTTACAAGGCGTCCCCGGCCGCTGGGAGGCACCAGAGGGCGTCTCGGACAAGCTGTGTATGGAGGTCGGCGAGGGGGCCTATATCGAGGTGTCGCACCCGGCACCTCAGGGCGACCAAACGTAAGAAAAACTCTTATCTTATATTAGCAAGTTCGCAAAATTTAAAATATAAATAAACCTTAACAATCTTGTTTTGCTGTCCGTCTAACTTTTAAACAAAATGAGGCCATTTTCTTACTGGCACGGTTTATAAACTCAACTTTTAGAAGACTTAAGCTTTATCTATTCTATTTTTTTATTTAATGCCTTTACCGAGGTTTCGGTGATTCTGCCCATGTCCAATTTAAAGAGATACAAAGTTTCGGTGTTGTAATACAGTTTTGTTTGACAAGTAGTAATGAAAAATGGCGTAGATCCTTGGATTGATTTATGAGAGCTTCTGGTAAAAAATCTATATAAAACGAGTCCATATGACGGTGTCCTTTATTTATTTATTATTGCACACATTGATCATAAGCACGAGCATTCATAACTCCAAACTATACCAATTAAATATTATAAAGTCCACTTAAATAATTTTTTAAAATCATCTAAGTCAAACCCCTTAACTTCCCACCATAAACTCAACTTGAGCTTCGTTTGTTCCATAAAAAAGTTGTCTTTCTTTGTTCAGGGACACAGCTACAGGGAAGTTCCGCGTGCACTGCGCGCCCGTGGCCGGCGGGCGCGCCGTGGCGTGCGCGGGCGAGGCGCGCGCAGCCTTCGCCGCGCACGCGCGCGCGCTCGCCTACGACTGCGAGCTGGACGCCGTGCTCGACAGCGTGGTCGGCAACAGGAAGGACTGCTTCGTGTCTATACGAGGTTGGTACGAGACTGTCGTGTGGTACCCGGTAGAGTAGAATAAATAGAATCAATCGGGAGAGACCCGCACAGCTTTCGCCGCGCACGCGCGCGCGCTCGTTTACGACTGTGAGCTGGACGCCGTGCTCGACAGCGTGGTCGGTAACAGGAGCAGTCCTTCCTGTTACCGACCACGCTGTCAAGCTTGTGTCTATTCGAGGTTAGTACGAGACTGTGTGTCGTGTGGTCTCCGACAGAGTAGAATAGGACCAATCGGGCGAGGTGCGCGCACGAACTTATGTTCGCTGGCCCGTAGAGATTTTTTTTATTATTATTAAATGAAATCATCACTTTTTGATTCGCTATAATTCACTTTTAATTGCGTTAATCTGCCTGCCTTCTTTCCAATAGCGGCAAATCAGACATGTCAAAGATTACGATGCGATTAAGATTAGAAGTACAGTGGACGACCTCAGCCACGTAGTTCTATTTTAAATTTTTTACCGAGATGCCTCAATTAACAAAGGTGTTCGAAATTTGAAAGTCATTACCTAATCGAGAAACTATATTGTAATGAAAATACGTACAATATTACCTACGACTAGAGACAATATAAAGTTTAATGATGCTTATTAATGCCCAGTTTTTGATATTATTATAGACACTTTATGGTGTGTGGTAAACCTATTAACGTACACGCGCTGCCCACTTCCCTGCTCAATAAGGCTGAGTGTAAATGTGATATCAGATAAATAAATAAATAATTTATAAATATATACGGACAAATCACACAGATTGAGCTAGCCCCAAGTACATTCGAGAATTTTGTTATGAGGTACTAACTCAATGATACTATATTTTATAATAGAGATACTTATATAAATAACCAAGAACCAGTTCAATCTGAAAAAGATCATTTTCCATCCTGACCTGACCGGGGATCGAACCCGGGACCATCCGTGTCGCAGGCAGGCAGTGTTGACGCTGCGCCACGGAGTTCAACATATAAGTATATTAATTGAGTGCGTTCGCAGGCATCGCGGACTACCGCGACGGCACGCGCGGCAAGCAGTGGCAGGCGCACGCCGCGCTGGCCGCCGCCGCCGTCATGAAGGCCGTCGTCGCCGCCATGGACCCGCCCGCCGACTAGGCTCCACCGACACGTAAACGTTGAATAACGACGACGACAGCGGCATGTGTCGCGCATATCATACGAAATGACCTTCGATCAACAATACCAACTAGATATCAGGTCTGCGCAAGAAAAGCGGCTCGGCAAATAAGAGCGCACTCCAGACGGTGAGCTCTTATTTTGTTTACTTGGAATAATAGAATTGCGACTTTATTATCACGTGCTATGGTCGAGAATACGTTGAACTTAAAACGGTTTTATAGCTACATTCAAGCGGACAGAAGTTTGCTTCGATTTTGTACGTAACGCGATATCTAGTTGGTATTGTTGATCGAAGGAAATGACCGACCTGAGCGTCAATTATAAGTTTATATACGTCAGTAGTAAAACGATTTCATGTAATGGCTGGTATACACTTTGATTAGTGCAAGTGCGAAGTACATACATTTGTTACTAAACGTTTAGTAGAAATGTATGAACTTCGCTCTTTTTTTTATACTTTATTACCGTTTTTAAAGAAACATATACAAATAAACATATTATGCATTACAAAAGAAAACCACGGAGGTTTGTTAGGTACTAATGCAAGATTCCACTTAAGGTATCATATCATCTTATTTTTTATCTACAAACATATAATCCAATTTGAAAACACTTACTCTTACACTAATCAAAGTGTATACCAGCTATAATTCGCATTATTATTATATTATATAGCATTCGATAGCTCGTAATAGTAAACTATTGTCTTACTCGATGAAAAACGAAGGTCAGTTTTGTAACTCATGGTGCTTATACCAGAGAAAATGTTTCTGTAAACACAGCATTGTATTCGTTTACGTTCAACCTTGAGTCGTTTTCGATTACGAGATTCGAAAACTACTCTGGTATACTTTGTCTACCATGAGGGTAGACAAAGTATAGTAAACTATGACGGTTATAAAAACGTTACCGTATTACTATTCTCGTAAATGAAATGTATAGACTCATGGTTGATGCTCTGTCATCCTTATCCTTACGTAGAATAAAAAAAGTCGGTCCCGCTGTTTGTAACTTAGTTCAGTTCACATTTTAATGCAGTTTTCAGAAATCGATAGTAATCCATGAGGAAGATATAGGTATAATATATTCCTGAATGCAGCCGCAGCGGATGGCTGCTAGTTTTGATAAAATACGCGACTCTTGCCGCTGTCGCCAAACTTCAGAGTCAACTTTAACACAAATCACCTTCGAGTACTACTTACTGAACCTACGTTTTCCGCAAACTACAGACACCTGCAAAAGTCTATATATATCCAAAAGGCACAGGTACAGCGCGTCATACAAACAGCATCTACGCCTAAAACAAACGAATCTTCACACCCGTGCACACGTTAATGTGTAAGTATCAGAATAGCAATCAGGATCATAACGAATGTATAAGAGATGTCGTGTAATGTGCGACGAGCAACAGTAGCAGCTTTATTAATTCTGTGCTAAATATGAAAATTGATTACACTGATTTGGATTGCATAAATATTTAGCGATATTGTGAACCTTATGCCACATGCATTAGGTTTAAATTGCTATCATTTTTATTTTTAAATAGTAACACGACTCTTAAAGCCAATTCTATATAATTGAACTTTTGCGGTGACCTTACCTACTCTCTATCGTAGCGAATATAAGTAATGTCAAACTTCTTAGCTGCATTTTGGCTTGAAATTATCGCTCATTGAAGTTTTTAAACAGTATTTAAAGACAAAGGAGGGCGTTAAGAACTGAGCGCTTAGACTGTTAAGCTTCCATAAAAAAAAATGAGCTTTAAATTGATTATACTTCAATTTATGCTCTTATAAGTAAGCACATAACGGGGCTGTTGTTTAGCAATGATTCCAAGATTTTGGAAAATAACTGCAGGCTGCTGGCACAGACATCCTATCCTACTATCCTTTCCTACTAATATTATGAATGAGAAAGTTTGTATGTTTGTTACTCAATCACGTCCTAACGGCTCAAGGGATTTAGATGAAATTTTGCAGACAAATAGTTTATTACCCAGACTAACACATAAGCTACTTTTTATCCCGTAAAAGAAGTTACTTACTGTTCCCGAGGGATCGAGATTAATGCGGGCAAAAGCTAGTATTTACATGAGGTATGGCCATATTGATATGAGCACAGATATACTTAGTATATATGTATGGTATTATGTTTGAGAACAGTATATTTCTGTAGATAACAGCCTAAAGTTACCTATGAACAACAAATGAATCAATTTATTTGAACATCCAAACAATACCATTTATAGAATTTAAAGGTAATCGTAATTCGAGTTAAGTTTAATATGACGTCTATTGTGAATGGAAATTCAAAGAAATTATGCTAAATTATACATGTTTTCCTAGAATTTTATGAAAAAAATCTAAAACAAACGAATCTTCACACCCGTGCACACGTTAATGTGTGAGTATCAGAATAGCAATCAGGATCATAACGAATGTATAAGAGACGTCGTGTAACGTGCGACGAGCAACAGTAGCAGCTTTATTAATTCTGTGCTAAATATGAAAATTGATTACACTGATTTGGATTGCATAAATATTTAGCGATATTATGAACCTTATGCCACATGCATTAGGTTTAAATTGCTATCATTTTTATTTTTAAATAGTAACACGACTCTTAAAGCCAATTCTATATAATTGAACTTTTGCGGTGACCTTACCTACTCTCTATCGTAGCGAATATAAGTAATGTCAAACTTCTTAGCTGCATTTTGGCTTGAAATTATCGCTCATTGAAGTTTTTAAACAGTATTTAAAGACAAAGGAGGGCGTTAAGTAAGAACTGAGCGCTTAGACTGTTAAGCTTCCATAAAAAAAAATGAGCTTTAAATTGATTATACTTCAATTTATGCTCTTATAAGTAAGCACATAACGGGGCTGTTGTTTAGCAATGATTCCAAGATTTTGGAAAATAACTGCAGGCTGCTGGCACAGACATCCTATCCTACTATCCTTTCCTACTAATATTATGAATGAGAAAGTTTGTATGTTTGTTACTCAATCACGTCCTAACGGCTCAAGGGATTTAGATGAAATTTTGCAGACAAATGGTTTATTACCCAGACTAACACATAAGCTACTTTTTATCCCGTAAAAGAAGTTACTTACTGTTCCCGAGGGATCGAGATTAATGCGGGCAAAAGCTAGTATTTACATGAGGTATGGCCATATTGATATGAGCACAGATATACTTAGTATTATATGTATGGTATTATGTTTGAGAACAGTATATTTCTGTAGATAACAGCCTAAAGTTACCTATGAACAACAAATGAATCAATTTATTTCAACATCCAAACAATACCATTTATAGAATTTAAAGGTAATCGTAATTCGAGTTAAGTTTAATATGACGTCTATTGTGAAAGGAAATTCAAAGAAATTATGCTAAATTATACATATGTTTTCCCAGAAAGTTATGAAAAATCTCTTTTACCTTTCAAGGTAAATTAACAGTTCATTAACGTGTATATGCAAGTCCCTTGACGTCTATCGACACTTCATACGGTGACTAACTACTACTCATGCGAAAAGTACACCACTGATATATTAATCTGTTACATGAACATATGTAAACTTTGTAACAGGACACAAGGGAATAATAACAATATGAAGCTCAATAATTTCCTAAAGGCAAATTAATGCAAAATACTAATTTAAATTCGTAAAACAGTATATAGGACAAACGTTTTAAATTGTTTTTTCTTACTTAACCATTCTTATTAAAAGAAAAGGTAGAGTTTTACAAACATAAAATCTTTTCTGAATAGTAAAAGGCATTGTACAAGTGTAATGCAATTCAAAACAGCTAACACATATTTAAAAAAAAGTAGGTTTTTAGGTAAGTATGTGATTTACTACCTAGTTATCAGATTTTAGATAAATTTATAGGATCGTTCTGTCTACTGTGAACACTGTGTTCACTCTAATGTATAAGTACCTACTGTTAAAAAAATTCGAAAGTAAAAATATACTTCTTTAAAATTTAGACTAAGTAATGATAATTCATTGACAGGTTTACTTGCCTTAAATTTGGCTGTTCGAAAATATAATTAATATTAAATATTACATTAAATTATTTACATATTTTTAGTAGATGTGGAACAGGCCTAGTGAGATTTATGTGTAAATCCTATACTCAGTTACCTATACATAACATCACGCAATAAGATAAATTATACAATGGCGGCTATAGGGTCAATTCATACTAGCGCAGAGTAGAAACGAAGAGAAATGACATTCAGGAGGATTCACGCGTAGTTCTCAGAAAATGAACATTACGCTATTAAATTGAAGTTTAGTTTGCCATATTTACATTGTTTCGCTCCGCTTCCACTCTGTTCTAGTATGATTTGAACCTTAGGGGGTGACGATCCCTAAAATTGTCTGGGGCCGCGCGATTTCAATGGCCTCGCCTTCTGCTTTAAGGATGCGCTAGTCGGGAACTCGAACTCGTCGGCGCACGTGGCTAAAATGCGTGCTATTTCGCTGAGACAGGGATAGACTCGGTTTTGAACAGTGCGGAACTATTTACACTGATGTATAAGCACATCGGAACAACAGTCTAGTGTGTGCAAAAACAAATATTGTTGAAAATCTAAATCTTCTTCGTCTAAAAATTCGCGAGCATGCGTTTGGGAGAAGTGTTCTTGTGATAAAACAGCTGAATGTTTTTATTAAAAGTAAAATAATTTATATTTTTCAATAACTAAACTATGCTTGTATGAATTTTGTTTTAGAGATTTTATACTCCTTCCGGTATTTAATTGTGCCCAAAGTTGCGTTAAAATTACGTGTTAAAACGGAATGTTTTGAGACTCATAACTTTTAAAGTACTCATAATTTTACAATTATGATTCCATACAAGCATAGATAACGACAAAACAAATCGATAGAATTAAAAACTTAAAACAGACGATACCGAACAACGGAGTCATCACCCTACAGAATTTGTATGGCGAAACACCTGACTAGCGCACCCTTAAGTATAAATAATGTATATCTTATTGCGTCATCTTATGATATTTTGTTCTTTTCTTACTATTTTGATGTAATGTTTGCTGGTGTGGTATGGCAACTTCCACAAACACGACGTGTTAATATCTGCCAATTGCTATGGGCTCAAATCGAGTCTTCCCCCCAATTTGTCTGATTTATTTAAAGTATACATAGATCTAAAGATTTTATGTGGTTAGCCACATATGAACTCCCCTCCAGTTATTATCACATACAAAGTAGTTTTAGGAATCGAACCCACGACCCCTGGGCCCCCGGGTTAACAAGGCAAACTCTTAACCATTGGACCACGGAGTCCATTCACCATGAAATGGCCGCACGCATTCTAATCAAGTACATATTGCAATAAATATTATCCTCTCACATTTTGAAATATTCAGTTAGAGGGGAGGTGTTTATTCCAGGGACAGAAATATCAATACTTTGATGGTATCGATACTAACGAGATATTAATAAAAATATCGATATTGTAGGTATTAGTATTTTTGTGTTTACTTTATGCATAAAAATATGTATTATTTTATCAATATGTGACCTAATATTTTTAAAATTTGTAGGGTATCGATAAAAAATATTGATATTTTATTTAATAAAAATTATTTCTTTCAAGTTGTCAGTTCACTGCACGCGTCACACGCTCGTCTGTCCTTGTATTATATCATATGTACGAAAAGGAAAGCAATTAGTTATCTATAGGTAGTGTTATTATCGAATATATTGGTATTAAATTAAAGTGATAGTTCAAAGTATTTATACAGAATACTAATTTATTTAAATACTTAGATATGCATAAAAATGTATCGATACTTCTTGTGGTATCGATATAAGTCCCACTTTATTCTTAGATTAGAAGATCTCTGTAAGTATCAATCTGTTAACATCTACTTGAACGTACCTTCATACATGTTTACATTACTTTTGTATGTAAAATGTAAACTTTATAATTATCTGGGAGCAACTATTTTATATCTATGTATTAATGAAAATTGAGTATTCTGATTTATTGCATTTACTATTATAATTTATATTTATTCTAAATAGAAAAATAACATTCACATGTCAAAACAATATGGCTCTAATTACTTTTTAAAATATACCTATGTAAAACTACACGCAACATAAATCTGCCAGAGCTTAGATTAGTTTAGTAATTAGAAAAATAATAATAATTGTAATCTGTTATGATACTAATTCACTGCCATAAATGGCCTATTTATTGCTATTATTATATTATACATGCATTAAGTAGATAATATCGATTCCACTGTTGTGACAATTTTGAAACCAAAGTTTAGACGTTTGGCTGTTTTTTTGAACACCCTAGTCTAGTCGACAAAAATGTGAAACATTATATTGTGACGAAATATTTTATTTACAACTACTTAGGACCCACTGACGTTATTATTTCACATAGATTTATAGAATGTTAGGATTCTACAAGAATCGTAGTGAATAGAATTCATCGTTTTTATGCCAACAGTAATTTATTGTCTTTTTCATTACTATCGTTGTCTAATCATGTTTGTCACAAGTATGAATCTGTTTGTAATTTTAGTGTTTACTTAGCTAGGTATTGTATTTTATCTGTATATTCGGTTTGTTATTATTAAGACTTCGTTTTTTTTCTTATTTCTGTCTTGACATGCACAATAAATTATTAAAACGAGATTGTTGTTTTTGTTTCCAAATCTATATACTTGCATATACCTACTTAAATATTTTACTTTCGTGTTTTTTACCCCACTGACCCAGAAGAGGTAATGTTTTTCGCTCTTATGTATGTCTGTTTCATTGTTGCCTCCTGTAGCCTAAACACGCATGACCGATTTAAGGCGCTGTAATTCACGAACTGCCGTAAAACGTCTACTTTTTCGTCGCGCAGTTAGCCTTATTTTTCATGCAATACTAGCATGAAAAAAATATGAAGTACAGTCCAAAGATCAAAATAAATGATTACATCAAAATATTTCCAAAAAATATTTAAAGCCTAAGAAAATAAAATGACAAAAATCTATATCCAGAAAAGGTTTCGTCGCGAATTACTTGATATTTTCAGCGATAACTACCATTTTTTACATCTATAAAAAGTAAAACTTACTGAGCAGAATGGATACCTAAAAATATAATAATATTTGGTAATAATTAAGGAATTATTAAATTAAAACCGACAAAAAGCGGCCGAAATGACAGATATGAGTTCGAACTGAGATCGCCTACCGGTATCGCCACTTTTAACCTTATTTCATTACCAGTACGTACTATTATCGCGCGATTACCATTACTAGGTGTTACAGCGCCTTAATGTGAGGTGTACATACATACATGGCGAAATTTTGATCGTTCCGGACCATTAAAGGGGTGATTCAGCCTGTCAATATAAACAACATTTCCTATGGGACAAATGCTGTAAACTCGAAAAAAATTTCGACATTCCTATACAAATTGCCCGGGCGGCTGAACACTTTTGTATGAAAATATCGAAATAAAATTTGAGTTTCCAGCATTGGTCCCATAGGAAAAATGGTTCATATCGACGGGCTGAATCACCCCTTTAAGGGTCCAGAACGATAAAAATTTCGCCATGTATATCGTGTATATATAAGCTATGGAACGTCAGCAAAAAAATCAATATGGCGTAAACAATCAAAAACGGCAGTTGGGTTTTTTTATATTTTTAAATAATGCAAACCTACAGAGGTTATGTATGCAATGCCTACTTTATATATAACAAACACGAAGTGAAAGACAAATTTATGAACCTTATCTACTTACATACATTATTTTTGAACTATCCTAATCCTTACTAATATTATAAATGCAAAAGTGAGTTTGTTTGTTTGTTATTCACGCCCACTACGCCATCTACTGAACCGATTATTATGAAATTTTGCATACAGAAGTTAGGACACTGAGGACACAGGCTACTACATATTACGCGGGCGAAGCCGCGGTTAACAGTTGGTTTCCTATATTTATTTTACAAACCATTGTTAATCAAAGTACAAACCATGACTTTTACCTTACCTTGTATTATGGTAGGGTAGTTTTGTTGGCACGCCTAACTATATTGCGTGCCGGGGTGCAAAAAATTTTGCTTGGCTTGCTTTTATCTGCCAAAGTGCCAATGCGCGCCTTTAAGACGCATGCTAATCGAAACAGGCTGCCCGGCGCCCGCCCTTACCGCATTTTGGTGACGTTTTCCTCTTACCCATTTTATCCTCTCGGCTTTGGCGGCGCCGCTATCTTTATGTGCTGCTAGAGTATTCTACGCGCGACTTGCGAAGACGTAGGTAGCGGTATCGACTACGCCCGATTGTCGTAATCTGAACTCTGAGGTAAGTACGGGAGGGATGGGATACTTCAAATTTCCATAAACACAATATCAAAATACAGACAGGGGACGTCACATCTGGCTGGTCTTGTCGAGTTGTTGTAATGGACTCGCCCGAAAAAATGTGAGTTTCTAACTTTTATATCATAGAGTTTTTGGAAGACATAAGTATTTATATTCTCTGATATACATACCTATTTTAGGGACCTCTTTACATTGAACAACGGAAAAAAATATTCGCATAATCTTTATTGAAGGGTTAAACAAAATCATATCTGCTTTATACTTTATGTTAAAAACATCTGAAATTTCCATCAATTTTGTTGAAAGTAGGTAGTAGGAAATTTAATGATTTGTTACTTACTACAAGCAAGGTTTTATAAGCAATTTTGATCATGGTAAGATTTATTATGTATGTATATATGTGTGCCATGTTGTATAATTAAACGGTATCTCAGCGACTAAGCTCTGCCCGGAAGACTTCCCAAGGGACGACAACCTAGCTAGATCAGTTTTTTATCCGCGATAGGGGTTTCGAGGATACAGGAACATACCAAATTTCAAAAACCGATAAATAATTGATAGTTTTATAGTAGGTATCGGATGACAAATATAAAAGTCCTAAAAAATCTTAAAATTGTTTATTGTTATCAATCCCGAGAAAACAATAGGATATCATAGGAATGTTACTGTATATTCTGCTGTCCAGTTTTCTGTAACATCATTTAGTTTTTCTCCACAATGAAAACTCCCAAATTCACTCTGAAAAAAATATAAGATTAATTGAATTATTTTAACTTACAGTATTTTTTCCCGATATCCCAATTTGAATAAAATACATATAACATATATCCACCACCATCCTTGGTGATGTTACAGTGATGTTAACTTTAGGTAGCAATGGTAAATAATTGTATTGTAAGACTTTACGGTCAATTCATAACAGCGCAGAGTCGAAGTGTAGCGATTAGCGATACGATGATAATATGGCAAACGCACTTTTAAATCAAGTTCATAATGCTCATTTTCCTCTGAGATTCAGAAGGGCGAAATTCGCGTGCAGACTTGCTTATTCAGGCGTCATTTTTTGATCCCAGAAGGAATATGAGCGTTACGCTGTTGAGTAAAGGTGAGTTTGCCACATTAACATCATTTTACTTCGCTTCGACTCTGCGCTAGTATGATTTGACCCTGCTGTGTTCATGTTACATAATACCGGTGACTTTTTGAACACCAGCCAATTTTTTACAGCAGTTTCAGTACCAATAAATAATGAACTCATCATAGTTAATATTAATAATCATATTTTTAATAATGAACTACTTTCTATAGACATTTTGGGAAAATAAAGAATACCTCCCGATTGCTCGATCAACAGATAAGTACGGCGATTTTTCAAATTTTTGTCATATTTCCTTTCATATGTCAATAAATTTTTATATGAAAATGAGTTATGTATTATAAACTGAACTGGCTATAAAAATTTGGCTAGTGTTTAAAAAACCAGCCTGTATATCTAAGAGTCAGCTACGCAAGTCATGGTTTTTTTCTCAAATCAGTTGTATTGTATATTTTGAGACAAAACCTTAGTCATAGTTGAAATATAATTAGGTGGCATGACAATGTTGCAAGTGAGATTGATTTGCTCTTGTAGCTGCTACCAAAGATACAAAATCATATCCCATTGGTATTATTAGCATGGACAGGAAAGGAGTGACAAAGGCTATGGTGGATGACAGATCAAGGTGGAAAGAACTGACAGACTGTGCCGACCCACATAAAAAAGTGGGATAAGGTAAAGGAAGAAGAAGATTATTAGCATAAAAATAAATATTTTAAAAAGGATCTTACATGAGGTTTTTTTAAACCAATATTAAAAATATATGATTCAGCCATAATAAAAATGATAAAGTGAATAATATGTATGAGTATCATATTATCCAAAAAATTAAAACTGTGTAGTGCCGTTGGGATTTTAAATAAATTACTTTATGGTGATTACAGATGAATATGTGTAAGTAATTATGTAGGGATCCCATTTATTAGAATGAGAATAAAATAATATTGATTAAACCTACATTCTACATTGCATTGTAGAAGTCATAATACCTACTAACGCATAGTGAACTTTCACAAAAAGAAAACTGTGTGGATTGTTAAACTGTGTGGTTTGGTTATAAAGAGCAAAAATAAATACATATACCGGAATATTTAAATATTAATTAGATCACATTAGCAACAATCAAAAGTTAGTTGTCACATATCACAAGCATGTTATAGGAGGGTGACAACAACCCACAAATAATAAATGCTATGGAAATGTAACTCAAACTTAGAATCTTATTTTTACACCATAATACTAATGTAATTAAGGCTACGGTATCAAATAAATTATATTCATAATAATGGTCCAATGGAGAACTAAAAGGAATACTCTCGTCATTTTACAGAAAACACTATTATAGTTCAGTACCAATGGTTAAGGTCAAATAATACTAGCAGAGACTTGAAGCGAAGTGACAATGTTAATATGGCAAACTCACATAACTTATCAGTGTGTTCATATTCCTTCTGAGACCAAAATAAATGCTGCGTGAATATGCAAGACTGCACGCAAATTTCGCGCTTCTGAATCTCAGATGAAAGATCTTGCGTTAAAGATGCGTTCCGATCCTATATTAAGGCCCCACACTAGGCACACTAGCGACGCCAATAATTTAATCCTAATACTTTAAAAATAGAAAGAAATTTAAGAATGTAAATCATATGAGCCTTAGTAAATAACCTGAAGTATTTTTGAAATCATGTTTATTATTATCAGAATCAGTGAGAATTATGAGAATCAGATTACCGCCAAAAACGGCCGTTTTTGGCGGTAATCACTATTTCTCTTAATGACTGATTCTCATAATATTAAAACATGATTCCAAAAGTACTTCAGATTATTTACGAAGGCTTATAAGATTTACATTCTTGAATTTCTTTCTATTTGTAAAGTATAAGGAATAAAATTATTGGCGTCGCTAATGTGCCTAGTGTGGGGCCTTAACATTGTTTCCTTTTGCTTCGACTCTGTGCTAGTAATTAACCCTCAGACTGCTGTGAGGACCTAAACTTGAGTGATAATCAGTAAGTGCATACATATATATGTATATTCAAAGATACCAGTGTTATTGTCTCTCCTTAAAGTATAGATAAATATTATCTTTAAATTTCTATTCTACTAATGTCCATCACAGACAAGAGGCATGCATAATTCTCATTTAGTTAGTGTCATAATAAGGTCATTATTGAGTGAGTTACATTTCCACACTTTTATATTTTGATGCAACATGTCATTATGTTGAAGACACAAAAGCAACGGGCAATATTAAACTGTTACTTGCATCAGTCTTAGAAGCATGGCGTCACTTGTTTGGCTGCCAAGGTTATTGTTGATCTTCTACAACGTCATAAAATCATTCAGATTAATACAAATCAAATCATATTTAAATTGCTTAAAGAAATTGTTTTATGAAATCAAAACTCTAAAATACAAGGAAATGATAACTTACCAACATATTTAACTTCATCAAAAGCCTTTCGAGCCTTTTTGAGTTCTTCATTCATTGTCAATAAGTCTTTTACACGAGCATATTTTCTCTGATCTTTACGCACTAAAAATATGATATCTTCTACTTGTACCCTGCCTGTTCTTCCTACCTCCATTGCTCTGAAATATGAGAAATAACAGAGTTATACCTATAATGGAGCCTTATGGTTCCCGGTAGAGTAGAATAGGACAACTCAAAGTTTTCCAGTGGATGTTGTAGAAGGCAGCTTAGAAATCACAAGCTTATAAACACCTCTCCAACCTGTCTGGCCAGCTTGGAGAGTGTGAGACAAATCCTCTAACTGCTCTGACTAATATATGGCTCTGGTAGTAGCTCAGAGAGGATTGTGCTCCTGCAGTGAAGACTAAAAAGATGAATGTTTCATAATTTTATTGCTGAGTATTACTGAATGCCTGGCAACAGCAGAAAACATGATTAGTACGTTTGCTGTATTGAATTTACCTGTGTGTTGTTTCAGTAATGAACTCCATTACAAGGTCTTCTAAGAAGTCTACACTTTCTGTATAAGGATTCTGGTCGTCACCAAAGCCGTACATCATACAACGAAGTTCTTTGCTGAATAGCCTCTTTCTTCCTGAAGCAGTTGCGCCAAGCTGTTGCTCCGATTCCTCTTCATCAAACTAAAATGAAATGATTGGTGAAAGCTGTGCTTCAGGCATCATATCAGAAATAAAAAATAATGCTTTTAAGATATCGAGACATGATCTAACCTGATCAAAGTTTTCGGGTGTTTCAGGAGTAGGTGTAGCAGTCATGTTGTAAGCAGGCCACAATAACTAATCAATATATCAAGGAAGAACAAAAACAAAAAGAATTCGTCACACAAACACAGCAAATTCCAACCAAATTGAGTGGCAGAACTCCACAAATATGACAGCTGGCCTGGCTGTCAGTCAATTCTTTTTTTTTAAATTGTTTTACCTTCCGATGGATACCAAGTGTTTGCTCAATGTCGGTAAAAATGCATACGCTGTAGCCACTATAAGTAGGCTAAAAAAAAGTTATTGCACATGTCAAATCTGACAGTGACAGTTAAATTCATGTTTTGTTAGTTCCCGTCTCTTCTGCACAGGTTTACTGCTTTTATTTCAATTTTTGTGGTTTATTTAATTTAGGCCCTTTTATTTTACTAGAAATAATTTAAGTATAAATAATACCTACTTAGTTAAATAAATGGCAAAATGAATCCTATGACGTAAGTTAATATTTTAAAATTGTACTTAATAATGTGCACCTATAAAACCATTACTTTGGTAGGCTTTTGCTGCATGGAATCAATGTAAACCAGAGTGGAGAGCGGATCCCGGGCTCAGACGCACCGCAGCTTAGGATGCAACCGGGAATACATTTAAAATGAGCATGGCTGGAGACCTGTAGCAAGAAAACATACGTCTAGTGTTCAGACTTCGTTTCCTTTACTTTGATAGAATACCTGCGTTTTATTGGTAAGTAACCATTTATAATTTAATTTCCTTGTTTCAGAAATGTTAAGAACGTGTTAAAACTAAGTGAGCGTGAATTGGCCAATAACTCGAAAAGCTCATGGCATGACCAGTATAAGGATAGTGCTTGGATTTTTGTTGGAGGTCTTCCTTTTGACCTTACAGAAGGCGACGTGATCTGCGTATTTTCACAGTAAGTGAAGTAACGATTAATAACATTTATAGTAATAATAAAATAAATAATTTTGTCCTGGTTGAGTGTGGGGGGCGAGCTTTAGAACAGAATTACTATAGTAGATTGTTGCACTGAGCAGAAAGTAAGTTATTGCTGCACGAGTGTTTATTTGGAGCCCGAGCGCTAGCGAGGGCTCTGAAAAGCACGAGTGCAGTTTAACTTACTTAATGCGAGGTGCATAATCTGCTTTTCTTTCAACTACTGCAATAAAAGTAGTTGAAAAATAAAACTGAAGACAAATTACAATAGTTAAAAATTTGTTGTTCACATTCCCGCTTTTTTTCTTTATGGCCAGTATTTTTTTTAGGCAAGGCAATACACACGTCCCTTTATTAACTCCATACGGCCGTTAGGTTGGCTTACCTTCTTTATGACAGGTGACAACTATTGTCCACGATTTAAAAAAACTAAACAGTGCAGTAAAGGATTTCCATACATTTTTGCTGCACTAGAGCAGCAAAAATGTATGGAAATCCTTTACTGCACTGTTTAGTTTTTTTTTTTACTTTAAGTGCAGCAAAGTTCTGCTTTGTGCTGGATATGTAGTGCAGTTATGATAGAATTGCAGCGTAGTTGGAAGAAAAATAAATTTGTAACTCCAAGTATTGTAAGATACAATACTTGGAGTTACAAATGTGTTCTTCTCAATGTGATTTAGCACAGAGATGTTATATACATTTTCAAACAAAATAGCACTATATTTAAGTACTATTTTGTCGTGTAGTAGAAGTATGTAAAACATTAACAGCATTATTTTAACAAGGAACAAAAACGTTATGTTATGGCAGGGACGATTCATACTAGCACAGAGTTGATACAAAGTAAAGCAATCTAAATCACTAAAGAAATCAACATTGAAATGCTTATCATTTCTTCTGAGATTTTTGCATTGCAGACAAAAATGATGCAAGAATACCTGTCTCTGCATCTCAGAAGAAAATGAGCAGTATGATGTATTATGGGTCAGTTTGCTATATTAACATCTCTTTGTATCCTTTTAAATCTGTGCTAATGTATGAATTGACTCTAAGAGATTATTAGTATGTTTATGAATGGATGGATAAGAAAAAAATTTGGAAAGATTTAGTAAATTTTAAATTTTATTTTACAGGTATGGAGAAATAGTTAATATAAATTTAGTTAGAGACAAGGCTACTGGAAAATCTAGAGGTTTCTCGTTTATTTGTTATGAAGATCAGCGGTCAACTATTTTAGCTGTTGATAATTTAAATGGAATTAAGGTACCATCATCATATTTTCCTTAAAAATTGTATCTAAATGAAATATAAATGCATGCAATAACTGCTGCTTACTGCTTACTGCTACCGTGGGCTATTTTCCACACTTAGGCCGCCTCTCTCTCTCACACACCTATTAGGCCGCCTATTCGGGCCCATTGTGTGTGAACAGAAGATGTCCATTCTTCGGTCTTCTGTTGATAGGAGATCCCAGATCTCTGTCTTTGGTGGGTTGCTACGGTTGTTTTACACGAGCCAACCCAGCTCGTCGAGAAAGCGTAGAACCGCAGAGGGTGTGCTGCAGGCCTCGCTCATGGTTTCTGGTTTTCCCAGGAACTCTTCTCTTGTAGTTGTCACACTAGGGCATTCTAGTAGTAGATGCCTAGCTGTTTCTTCAGTCTCTAAGCAACCTCTGCAAAGAGGGCTGTCAGTCAAGCCTATAACAGATAGGTGTTTATTTAGCATACAATGGCCTGTGATTACTCCAATCATGCAATGCATGCAATAACATAGGTATCTGCTTTCGTACAATCTACTTCTGTGGCATAACTTCACTTGTCACTTGTTTAACTGTCTACTCAATTTTTTTCACACAAATTTTATTACCTTATATGTAAACATATTTTTTTTACAGATTTTGGGTCGCACAATCAGGGTGGATCACTGTGAACAATATCGGGCACCAAATGCCGATATGAGTAAAATAGATGAGGTCACCGCAGCCATTAGAACAGAAGGCTGTGCCCCAACTATTGCGCCAAGTATTCCAGTTATTAAGCAGGAAACTGTTATAAAACAGGTGATGAAATTAATGTGGTTTTTGACTAATTCTGGTTATTCTATCTTTTTTAGGGTTCCGTACAAATATTGAAAAACGGAACCCTTATAGGATCACTTGTGTGTCTGTCTGTCCGTCCGTCCGTCTGTCACAGCCGATTTTCTCCGAATCTACTGAACCAAATTAGGTGAAATTTGGTAAGATGGTGTAATCCTATAACCCAAACACAGATGTGCAAAGTAAATAAAGATTTTTTTTAAATAAGGGTAATTTTTAGGGGCCCAATTACAAAATTAAAAAAAAAAAGTTTTGCAAACCATACTGTGTCATATATCGAATGAAAGGGCTCATTATGAGGATTTCAAAAATATTATTTTTTGTTCGGGTAAAATTTAAACTTTTGATTTTATTTACGAAAGAAGGCAAAAATTGACCATTCCCCTCCCCCTGATCTCCGAAACTACTGAGCCGAAAATTTTGAAAGAATTACGAAATATAGTTCATTCCTTGAAGATTACAGGAAAAATAATAAGAATTCTATCACTTGAAAATAAAGTGGTAAACTCACTATAATAAGTTCATATACGGAAATAGTTCACTAAAACACCACTAGATAGCGCTGGTCAATTGAATAAAACATTTTTGCACATTGTGTGTGTGTTCACGTAGCATATTTTACGGAACCCTCATTGCGCGAGGTTGACTCACACTTGGCCGGTTTTTTTACTTATTGTATTTTATGTTGCAATAAAAAAAATTGTATTGTAAAGGTTATTTTTTTTTTCATTTCTAACACTGTCTTTTATTTTATTACAGGAGCCAGAGCCTAAAGAGAAAAGCAAAGATAAAAAAAGAAAAAAGGAGAAGAAGAGTAAAAAAAAGAAGAAAAAGAAAAGCAGAAGTTCAGATTCAGACTCCTCTGATTAGATTTATATAAGATAAGAATTTCAAGTAAAAATTGTTTCATAGCATTTATTTTATGATAATAAAATACATATATGATGATAAGTACATTGATTTATTTTAATGTAAGTATTCATCGAAACACAACAAACTTTAATGGTATAACTCACATTACTTACAAGAAGAATAATATAAATAATAAATATATTCTACCCATATGATGTTATGAAAATATCAGGATTTCAGAAAAATATACATAGAAATGATTTTAACATCATTAAAATTTCCTAAGCTAGTTTTTAAAGGGCACTTGGCACATTTACAACACTTACATATTAGTGAGATCATGTATCTACAGGTACAAAGGTAAACTCTCTAATAATCAAGAATTTACTTCAGGAATTTTTCATAGAATTCTGGGTTGCTATAAGCTATCAGACCATCAGAGTTGCAGAATGCCTGTGTATTGTCACTCTCAGGGACATTATAAGTAATGGGAAATTGATTGGAGTATGAAACCAGGTCCCCACCCTTGCTTTTTAGAATAGCATGTGGAGCACAAGTATCCCACCGGAATGTTGTTCCTTTTGACACAATGTACATGGCTGCCTCACCTGAAAATATGAAATAACATCGTCAGGTCTTTTTTAGTTTTTAGCATGACCCTCTGTACTACCAGACCCATATATTAGTCAGTAAAGTCAGAGGATCAGAGGGGTCGTAGAAATAGGGGAAGACCAAAGAAAAGGTGGATGGAATGCGTAAGAGAGGACATGTGTAAGAAGTGTGAAACAGAGAGTATGACCAGCGATAGAGTGAAGTGGAAGAAACTAAGAAATTCTTCCTATTTACAAAAAGGGTGATCCTTCTGATGTTCAAAACTATCGTGCCATTTCCATTTTATCAATATTTTCTAAATTGTTTGAGTCCTTATTACAACCGATACTGAGTGTCTATGTGGACAACATCCTATCGGATCGTCAACATGGATTCAGGAAGGGCCGTTCTACTGAAACTAATCTGGCATCATTTATATCTGAGGTTGCAAAGAATGTAGATAGTACTAAACAAACCGATGTAATATACACAGACTTCAGTAATGCTTTTGACAAAGTTAGCCACACCTTGCTTGTCTTAAAACTGAAAGAACACGGCATAGATGGTCCGCTATTACATTGGTTCGAATCTTACTTAAGTAAGAGACCTCAGCATGTTGTAGTCAACGGTTTTAATTCTCAACAATATCATGCAACCTCAGGAGTTCCTCAAGGGTCTCATTTGGGTCCTACGCTTTTCCTTATATTCATTAACGATATTGCAACACACATAGAACATAGTGAATTATCCCTATTCGCGGACGATTTAAAAATTTATCGTACTGTTAATTCTCATCATGACATGAATTTACTCCAAAAGGATCTAAATAGTATTAGCAGTTGGTGCAAATCAAATCAAATGGGATTAAATGTCAAAAAATGCCATCACATCAAACTAACTAAAAAAAAGTTAATATTTCCTTCCAAATACAATATAGACGGGGTTGGCTTAAATGAAGTCGATGAGATTCGCGATTTAGGCATAATAGTAGATAAAAAACTAAGTTTTGTGTCACATGTTGATAGTATAGTGAAGAAAGCTGCAGGATTGTTAGGATTTATAAAAAGGACGACAAAGGGCTTTCATTCAGTTACAGTTCGTATAATTTTGTTCAACACGTTGGTAAGAAGCATATTAGAATACGCAAGTGTTGCATGGAACCCCTTATACGCAGTTCATTCTCAACGCATAGAAAATATACAGCGCGCATTCACCAGATATCTTGCATTTATATCACCTGGTATATCACACAGAACTCCTTACAACGATCGACTAAATTTCTTCAAAATTCAATCTTTGCGTCAACGACGAACATTATGTGACCTATCGTTCTTGCACAGGCTTCTCAATGGTAATTTGCATTGTGAAAAACTCATGGAAAGCATCGCAATCTATGTTCCACCTCGTTTGCCTCGCCACCCAATAAAAAAAACTTTTGTTCTACCGCAGTCCAGAACCAACGTTGGTCAAAATGCCCCTCTCACCCGATGCTGTGCAAAATACAACGAACTGACGACAAAAAACTCGTCAAGTGTAGATGTTTTCCATGACTCATTGTCTAAGTTTAAAGCTAATATCACCCAGCTGCTGGGGTCCCCCGAGTCACATAACTAATAATAGTACTGTTGTAAGTGTATCCTAGTTTTATAAATTTATATATTTTTGTTATTATTATTATTTCCCTTTTTTAGTATTAGTGATTGTATTAGTAAAAGAAATACGAATTTATGGTGAATGCTGTGTGCACCTGTAATAGGTATATATATAAGAACAACTATTATACAAAGTGTTTTAAGGCAATTCATTGTATATATACTGTTGGTGTGCCTTTTCCAAATAAATAAATAAATAAATAAACTGACATGTTGTGCCGACCCCACATAAAGTGGAAAAAGTTGAAGACGAAGAAGAAAGTCAGAGGATTTGGCCTACACTCCTCGCTGGCGAGGGTTGGAGAGGTCTCTTTGATGTGAATAAGGTTTGTTTAGCTTGGGTTTCCTAAGTCGCCTTCTACGACATCCACGGAAAGACTTGGAGTGGTCCTATTCTACTCTGCCGGGAACCACACGGCTGTATATTTTTCTAATTGAAATGGAGGCAACTATGACCTAGACTTTTGAAACACCCCACTGCGTAATACTAGTTGGGAAAGGTAATTTTTATACAGAGAATTTTGATCTTACTTTTATGATTTGAAAAAATCTAAGCATACTTTACTACTATCAATGTAGAAAATAATAGTTGATAAGAACTAACTTCAAATCCATAGTACAAAACTGATTTTGATGAAATTTCTAGGGGGCTATTTTTTGAAAAGTGTACACTTTTATATAAGTAAAGATCCATATCTTACGATAAATGACAACAAATAAGGTAACTAACATAGATGGATACAAATAAACATTCTTACTATTTTATATATTATAAAATCTCACCTAAGGCAACTTTCATAAGTTTGTTGCCTGCTCCAGGGGCAGACTTCACTTCCCATCCAGCCTTCTTTATTTTGTCAATGATTTCTAGCTTTTCTGCTGCACTCAACAGTACTGTGTTAGTATTGCTATTAACATTACTGTCACTGCATCCTGAAGCTTTGTAGTTTTCGTAACTTACACCCCAAACTATACGGCTTTTATTGCTAGAAAGAAAAAAAATGTGTTAAGAACACTCTACATTCTTACAAAAGCCATAGATATTGAGCTTCATACAAGTTATATTTATGCCTAATACTACTATAAACATAACTTGTGCAAAAGTCTGTGTTTAGAATCAGGGTTCCCACCACAGAATGAATAAAAGTATTCATTGACATAATTATAAGAGACATTGCGTAATGTGCGCCCAGCAACAGTAGCTGTTTAATATGTGTTTAACCCTGTTTTTCAAAGGTATTGAAAATATAGAAAAGGGGAGAGGTGGAGGACGCCATATATCAGGGGATACTTCAAATCTGTTATTTTGATTATCTTTACATCAGAAGCAAAAATACCCTTTGAAAAATGGTTGGTTGATCACTCCAATGACAGGCTCTCCGGTTGATCTTTTATATGCTCCAATGAGGACAGTGACACAGGGTAGACCATGGTTAGCATCTGCTTCTCCACGAACCCCAGAGATAAACTCAGCAGTGGCATCTGTGCAGATAAAAATAAAAATAAATCTTTTGAAGCCTTGATTTAACAGCACAATGGTACCAGTGTCCATTACGAAGAAAGTTTTTAATGAAATTAAGATACATACTGGAATAGAATAGTTTACATTCTATCCTAGAATTATGCCAAGTATCAGTGGTAAGTCATAAGCTAAATGACAAAGATGCATGTGAAGAATCTAAACAATGTAGGAAATACGTATATCGAAAAAGTTGAGTGAATACCAATTGGATCAATCCAAACACCCAGGTCTGCAATATCAATTGAAGGCAAATCTTTAGGTAAATCATCCAATGATATATCCACGTGAGTATGAGCTGCTGCGGCCATTCTCTTAGCCGCTTTTAAGGGTACAAGCGCACTCAGCAAATCAGCTGTGCATTCGGCATTTTCTTCGAGTTTTATGCACACCCCACCGATCTCTGAACATTCTTCACCTCGTACATGTTTAGCCAACTCAGGATACTGAGTAGCTATTTCAGTTTTAGCGGATTCCTGAGCCAAAACATCAGCTATGGTCTTGAAATCTTTATCGAACCGCGCGTTGGCTTCTCCGTCGCATTTCTCTGCCACTAAAAGTTCCTCATTCCCTTCGAGGCAACAAGAGCGTGCAATTGATGCAGCTTTTTCAGATGCCTGTATAAGAACTTCTAAAACAGTAGCCATTTAGTTAATATTAATTAAATTCAAACGCAAGTTTCAGTAAAAAAGCAGAACCCAGCCCAATTAAAATTGACTTTGACATTGACATTCATCGTGGAACGTGTTGCCAGTAGGCATTCCCTCAAAAGTAACGCAGTCTGACAAGAAGTAACGTTTACAAATAACAAAGCTCACGTACCTACTTGAATTAGGTGCTGAGGCGAGATCAGCTAGAATGCAAAATGCAAGGGATAACGCACACGCTGGCACAGGGTCCCACCCAAAGTAACTAAATATCCATACGTTTTGGCAACGCTGATTCATCTTCATAATAAATATTATGTTCATAGCTTTTGCTGGTAGCTTTCTTGCTTTTTACATATGTTTCCACATTTCATTCGGTCCACAATTACCTTGCCAGTGACTGGGCATCATAGGGCCTTCCCTATAGTCCCACATTACACGATCTTGTGTTTTCCTGTGCCATGTTGGTCCAGCAATGTCTTTTAAATTATCTTCCCATCTCTAGTGATCGTAGGTATGAAGGTACAAATGAAAATTTTATATTTTCTTCTGATACTTACCTAACAGTGTAATGTTACACACACACTGCATTTTTTTTGTATTTATGTTTTTCTATCTATTCTCTATCATACAATATTCGTCTAAGTTGTTGCTTAGTGGCTGCTACAAGATCAACTCAGAAAAGCACCTAAAAATGCCAAAACTTATTAAAATATCCAGTTATAATCACGAACAAACTTATCAACAATTACAAGTAATATAAAAAAAACCGGCCAAGTGTGAGTCAAACTCTCGCAATGAGGGTTCCGTACAATATGCTTCGTGAACACACACACAATGTGCAAAAAATGTTTTATTCAATTGACTAGCGCCATCTAGTGGTGTTTTAGTGAACTATTTCCTTAGATGAACTTATTATTGCGAGTTTACCACTTAATTTTCAAGTGGTAGAATTCTTATTATTTTTCCTGTAATCTTCAAGGAATGAACTACATATTGTAATTTTTTCAAAATTTTCGGCCCAGTAGTTTCGGAGATCAGGGGGTGGGAATGGTCAATTTTTGCCTTCTTTCGTGGATAAAATCAAAAGTATTGATTTTACCCGAACAAAAAAAAATATTTTTGAGCTCCTCATAATGAGCCCTTTCATTTGATATATGACACAGTAAGGTTTGCAAAACTTTCTTTTAAAATTTTGTAATTGGGCCACTCAAAATGACCCTTATTTCAAAAAAATCTTTATTTACTTTGCACATCTGTGTTTGGGTCATAGGATTACACTATCTTACCAAATTTCATCTAATTTGGTTCAGTAGATTCGGAGAAAATCGGATGTGACAGACGGACGGACGGACAGACAGACGCTCGAGTGATCCTATAAGGGTTCCGTTATTCAACTTTTGTACGGAACCCTAAAAAACACAAAATCACGAACATCCTCGAAAACCACTAAAACTGTTAACAAAACAACAGAAGACGAATTACAACAACCACCAAGAAAACTAACTACTTAATACAATCACGAAAAAACGTCAACAATCACAAACAAACAACCAACAAAGAACATCAGCTGCTACCATTCTGGATAAATACTCGTTTGATAACTTATTTCTACATAATAATAAATAAATAAATTTACAGATACGGAAAATTTACACAAATTGAGCAAGAACAAAAACACATACAAACAAAAACAAAATACATAAAAAACAATACATTATCTACTGCCTATTTGAGTGTGTTGGATGACTTTGGAAGACAAAAATCCTAATTTACCTATATTTAATTTGGCATAGGCTATAATTTATGCGGACAAAGTCGCGAGGAATTGCTAGTAGTTAATAGTTCAGTTACTGCTGCCTAGCACGTTGTATTGCTGACAGCGTTTTAAATCAGAATGAAACCAATGCGTGACCAGCCAGATAGTGTCCATGTCCAACCAACACTGAGTATGCATATAGTAGGTATGTTATGCATGAGTTACCCTGAGTGATTTATAACTACGACCGAAATGTAGACCTAGGGATGCTGGGCGCTATCATCAGTTGGCGGATGTTTATTTGAAGATGCACATGTGCACGATCGCTGCGTGATATATAGAGACGCTTCAAATTGTCTCCTCAATATCTTATATTTTGAAGTAAATAAAATGCTAAATCACAAGGTACAAAAATTGAAATTTTAAACATAATTATTTATCACAAAACAGGCATTTTGTCTGTACTTAAATGTTTTTAATTACCATTGCAGTGTATAAAGCGCCATATATCGCAGTTATCGGTGTATACCACCATTAATCATTGCCAATAATTGCTTTGTGCGATTCTGCGCATGCATGCATGACGAAAGGAAAACCTCCCCGCTTCCCTGCATTTCGGAGACAAGTCGTTTTTAAGGCCTAGAGCCTAGGGCCCAGCTCTTTCTTACTTTGTGCAGCCAATCAGCCAGCCAGAGTAAACCAAGAATTGACTTTACAGTTTTTAGCATGGACGCAGTACTAGTGTTTATTTTTTGGTTTATTACGGTTTAATTTTTAACTTAAAAGTTACAAATTGTGATAAAAATATTTTACTGGCAACATTAAGTGACATTGACATAAATTTCAGGCGCACCATGACAGTTTCTTTTTTTCATGGCTTTTACGCATTACGTATTTAGCCAGTATGATATCACCATGGACGTATAAAAAAGTCCATGGATATCACATGAAAAAAGTTTAAGTTTCCCGCCCTTTTCGAGTTTTCTTGTAAACGAAATGCTAGTCTATAATCAGTCACAGACATGAAAAATATTTTTTTACTTATAGGTAGGCTTACACCATGGAGAGAAGTATATATGTAAGTACTACGTAATTACACCATCTTACCTAATTTGGTTCATTAGATTCGGAGAGAATTTGCTGTGACAGACAGACGCTCCAGTGATCATAATAGGGCCTACATAAATACCTACGAATAATAATATATCAACAGCCAAGACCTCGGCCAATCTGAAAAAAAAATAACTTGTTTTCCATTTTGACTTGACTGAACTGATATAATTTCCCAAACGCCAAGCACAGTGAATCGAAAGCGTCCGCGTTAATTATAGCCTATGTCACCCGCAAATAAATTAACTTTCAATTAGTGAAAGAATTTTGAACATCGGTCTAGTGGTTTCGGAGCCTATTCAATGCAAAAAAAGCAAAGCAAGAAACAAACATACAATAAAATATCTACCTATAATATAAAAATGAATCGCTGAATGTGTTGCTAAGCGCAAATCTCGAGACCAAATTTCGCTCATTCTTTTTTTAGAATATTAAATAAATAAATATATACGGACAAATCACACAGATTGAGCTAGCCCTAAAGTAAGTTTTAGACTTGTGTTATGGGATACTAACTCAACGACACTATATTTTATAATAGATACTTATATAGATAAACATCCAAGACCCAATTCAATCTGAAAAAGATCATTTTCCATCTTGACCTGACCGGGGATCGAACCCGGGACCATCCGTGTCGCAGTCAGGCGTTTTGACCGCTTCGCCACGGAGCTCGTCGTCCTTGAAGTACGAGGATGGTTCTTACGGAGAGAAAATTTTGACTATAATATGTAGTTACCACGGGCGAAGCCAGCCCCCGTATTTACTAACTCGGATGACAGGTGTCGATGCCTATCAATCTAGAATTAACTGTTACAATGCGGGTTTTGATGCTCGAACTTTTTATTTGAAATACAAAAACCGCATTGTAACACTAAGTTCTTGATTGATAGGCATCGACACCTGTCATCCGAGTTAGTAATAGACCGGCAGGGCGGACTGCTATTTTTTATAATATTGGTATAGTATAGATGTACCTACGCCGTTGGCGAATGGACACGACGATTTTGTCAGATTAGTCCGACGTTGGTAATTTCGTCGTCAATCACGACCAGGCACACAGTCTGTCAGTACGTAATATATAGCAATGCAATAGGTTAAAGTATTTTTACAAACGCCGTGAGATGACAGTTTATTTCAGTTCCTTATTTTATTTTGATGACTCACTATTGCGTGAAGCACGGGCATAGCCAGGTTTAAAACGGGGAGGGTTAAAGAAACTAAAACGACTAAAAGTTCATTAAAGCTTTATTTATTTATTTTTCTGTTAGGAAGATTATCGACTACAATAACAATATACTTAGAACAATAGGATAAAAACATTCAGTCATTTACAAATCTCCACTTATAACTTATACATAAGCAATAAAAGAATCGACAAGTTAGCGACAGTTTAACACAATACACAAGCAAACAAAACATATGCACCATTACACAATGCAGCAGCGGGATAAGTGAGAAGTGAAGCTGAGAGAAATTATATTTTAATTTTCATAAGAGCGGCAGCAGGTAGTAAAGAGGGCGAATCTAGAGATAAGACATTTATAGTGTAATATTATTGTAATAAATAATCCATACTAATATACTAATTAATATTATAATTGCGAAAGTAACTCTGTCTTTCTGTCTCGCTTTCACACCAAAACTACTGAACTGATGTAAATGAAATTTGGTAAGTACACAGATACTTAGTTTTCGCCTGTGAAAGGACATAGGCTACTTTTAATAACTCACTATTCCACGCGGATGAAGTCGCGGGTACATCTAGTAAGTAATAATAAGTTATGGCGCTCGCCTCTTCTTAGTTTTATTATAATTAATGTTGAAAGCCTAACTTATGTAAATTTCTCGTGGATGTCGTAGAAGGCAACTTAGGAAACACAAGCTAAATAAAGCTTGTATGTAAACATCAAAGGGACCTCACCCACCCGTATGGCCAGCAAGCGAGGATAGGGTAGGCCAAATCCTCTGGCTGCTCTGGCTAATATGTAGCTCTGTAAGTACATAGAGGGTCGTGCTGCTGCAGTAAGTCCTTACTGCAGCAGCACGACCCTCTATGTACAAAGAAAATCATAATGTATAAAGAAGACCAAGAAAATACCTGATGATGACCCTAACTTATCTGGGAGGGTTTGACCCTAAAAACCCTTCCCCTGGCTACGTTCGTGGCGTGAAGTGCAGCAGTGGGTCAGTGGACAATGAAAATGCAACGTAAGTTCAAACACGTATTAACGGTTTCAAAATTTAGGTAAGTAGTCATAAACTCGTATCGCGTTGTGCTTCAGTTACTTATTTCCCAAACTTTCTCACCATTTATATTATATGGTTGCAAAAGGATTAATAATAATATGAGGTTCTCAGATCTGGCTGATATTACGTCACAGTCTTTTGGGACCTTCAAAAACGAAAGGATTTACTTTCACTCTTTGGAAATAAGTGCCTACTTGGAGTTTCGTGACACCGTGTGAAATTGAGATTGAACTGATTTTATTTGGGTTAACAATTTATGTCAAATTATCGGCACTCAGTGCTTACGAAAGATTTTAGGCGGTTGCGCCCTATGCGACTATAATTTAGAAAGCAAAGCATATAATCTATGTAACTAGGTACTGCCACTGATTTAGATAATATAGGTAGGTACTGACAGTAATTAGTCAATATACCCCATTAGAATTACCGTTCTGGGTAATATTCAGTCCATATCTTGGTTTCTGTCAAGTCAAGTTCTAAGTGTATGTAAGTATGTAGCGTAAAAGTTTTCAGGTTATTGATAGGTAAGTAATAGTCTTCTGACTTGTTTGTCGTGTTCCGTTTGTTCGACTGCTCGAAAGTCTGCTTAAAATTTTAAAAGCCCAAAATTTGAGTTACCTATCACATTAATTTATTAATATTATTCCACCGTGCCCTGAAAAAACTTCGCCAGGGAAAGCATATCACACACAAATTGAAACTTATTCGAAAGAGCAGTCCATCGATCAATAAATATTCAGTAAAGCGTTCAATCGAAGCAGCATTTGACGACAAAAGATTGTTAAATTTCTTCGAATAATCATCATCATCATCATGATCAGGTCTTATTAGTCTCCACTGCAGGAGCATGACCCTCTCTGTACTACCAGAGCCATATATTAGCCAGAGCTGTCAGAGGATTTGGCCTTCAAATAATCGTTTAGTCTATTTTCCGTTAATCGAATAAGTATACGACTTTCGAGAGTACCTATATTACGGACCCATTTGTTGTATTGCATTTTTAAAAACAAACATAAGACCTCCTGCGTGTTTCGACTCCCCCTGGATGGCTTGAAAGTATCTACTTATTTATCTTAATCTTCGCTTTTCTGAATGAGATGTGGATAAAAAAGAACGCCTGACCGGCCGTGACATGACGTTATGACCGTAAGATAAGGTGTAAATGGCGCAATAACTCACGGTTGTTTACGGCAATCGTTGACGGTATCCATAAAAATTAGTTCATATTGTTTTTGTTACAAAACTGTTTTACTTTACTCTGTTCTGTTTCTGCTAAAATCAGCTGCAAACAGTTTCTATCTGCGTCTACCAAATGAAAAATACCAACTTATTTACGAGTAATAAATATTTTTTTCTTGATTATCAGACTGGAATTTGCCACAACTTTAGTTTGTTGGTGAATAACACGAGTGAAAAAAGTATATAAGTTCTTACACAGGCTTTATTGTTGCCTTTTTTTTTGTCCCATAAAGTTACGCCACTTTCCAGGTGATGGCACAAGAAAAGTTTACAAAAATTATTGCAAATTACTCAATATTATATTGGGTAACCAAAAAGAAAGAAGAACTTAAGATGCATGTGGCGGAAATGAGAATGCTGAGGTGAATGTGTGGAGTAACAAAGATGGACAAGATCCTGAATGAATATATAAGAGCAAGTTTAAAAGTCGCATCAATAGTGGACAAATAAAGAGATATCGTTTGACCTGGTATGGCCATATCCAGAGGGATGCCAAGCACCTAGCTAAAAAGATGCTCCACTTAATTGTGTCAGGACATAGAGGAAAGGGAAGGCCGAGAAAGTCGTGAAGGGAATGTGTGAGGAATGATATGAAGGAACAGGGAGCTAGTGCCGATATGGTAGGGAACAGAAAACTTTGGAGAAAGTTGACAAACAGAGCCGACCCCAAATAGGGAAAAGGCAAGGAAAAAGAGAAGAACTGATAAGGCGCTAAATTCCCTTAAGTAACATAAAAATAAGTAAATCTTTATCCGTTTCGGAGTAGACTATGAGCCTTAAGCCATATTACCTACACCCAAAGGTCACGTTTAGTGTGTTGGGTAAGTAAGATAGTTGGTAATTGAAATCAAAACTAATGGGTTCTTTGATAACAACCTTTTCCTTCAATCATCTACCTTCGACGGTTTCTACGGTCTGTGTGGAAAAAGAAGTAGCTGTAATGTTTTCTTATGTTTTCGCGATTGTTACACATTTAAATAAAATTATTTTAATACGGTTTTTATCGCGTTTATTACATTAATTATAATGTAATAAACGCGATAAAAACCGTATTAAAATAATTTTATTGAAATAAGAAGTAGCTGGCTGGCACTGGCACTGGTAGATTTTGTGTTCTCTCAGGCCAGCATGGAAGCGGAAGATATCTGCGTAATTTGCAAATTGATTAGATACCCAAGCTAAGAGGTAAAAAGTATTTTATTGAACGGTCATTGTCGACACGCAATTAGCGGCAATGATTTAATTAATAGGTACGTAGGTATCTCGTTTTTGTACGTGAGTAGTGACCATTATCTCATAAGAAACTGACATTGCTATAGGGTAAAGTTACCTAATTCTGAATGAGTTGGCAGTTTTATTCGTTCGATAACTTATGGCGAGCTGTGTACTATCAGTGGCGTAAGAAATTATACCATCTGCAGGCTGATTTGTTATATTTTGACAACTACTGTGTACTACTTCCAATGGTCGCTTTCAACATCCATTACGGCTTTCGTATGATTGACTATTTTATATTAACTATTCATACTATAGATATATAATAAGCGCTAATTAATTTTGAAGTGACTATCAAAACGTTGTACGTACACCCTAGATGAAAAAGCAATGTCTGCTGGGGCTCGCGGCTGACTCATACATACCTACAAAGGGGCCGAGTTTGCAAGCAGCTTTGTTGGCTTAAGTAGCTGTTCCTCCAACCCCACTGTTTTGTTCTTGGCCGGGGCCAGGACCCGTCGCCGGTGGCAATTTGCCGGATTGCCAACCTGTAGTTACGCCACTGTTTAGGTGATGTACCTAACAGGTAGGTTTCACTAGGATATTTGAAACGTTTTTGATGTGTTCCAAAAGAAACTATTGTCTGTGCTATAGAATATACCTACCTAGAAAATAGATTCAGTGTTATTTCTTTTAGCAAGAAGCCCTACTCACCCGTTACAGTACCAACTGTGTTAGTCTGTCTGATATTTATGAGCTAGGGAACCGACTGCTTTTAAATGCGTGCCTTTACCAGTCGAGCGATTATTTCCTAAAAATCTTAGGTTTTAGAGCGCTTGTAATTAAATTTGCAAACCGGAACACCACTGCCCTGCGTCCTCTTTTAATCTCTTTGGCACTCTGTATCACATGGCCACAGTGTTGGTTTCTGTACCTAGCACCACAACAACTTTTCCTATGAAACCAAAGTTGGGATATAAAAAAATTACTAATAGCCCGGATGGCTGAAAACTTTGTATGAAAATATCGAAAAAAAAAATGAATTTCCGGCACTAGTTGTTCATATTGTCGGACTGAGTCACCCCCTTTAAGGGGATGGCGAGGGTCAATTTACACGCTGCCGCACGTTAATCACCATTGCTGCTTTATTATTGACGCTTAAAAGAAGATAATGTCCCATCCCATCTTCTATCTAATATTAAAAATGCCAAAGTGAGTTTGTTTGTTTGTTACGCTTTCACGCCCCATTTACTGAACAGATCATCAATCATTAAATTTTGCATACACGTTGTCTGAGTATGGCTTAGAAATAGAAAAAAAAATAGAAGGGCTTATGCTACCTTTCTTCTAAAAAAAAAAAACTCCACTTTGAAACTTAGGTTGATAGAGAAAATAAATCAAATCAAAATCAAAACGTTTATTCAGAAAATAGGCCTTCGCAGGCATTTTTCACGTCATATCATATTTAAAATTATCCTATTAGATAATATGTATTTATTAATTGTTCAAAAGCTACAGACTACTAGCGTTTCGGAACCGACCACTGCAGAGAAGAAACGCCGAAAGAAACTCTTATCAACAGTTTTGGTCGCCTACTCGCCTGAAGGGCTTTATATGATTACGAATATTTATTCCTTATTGTCTTTTTCTTTCTTTTCTTTTTCTTTCTTTTTTTCTGTTTTCATGTTACAATTTCAATATACATAGATTTATTATTTTTGGAACATGTTTATGTTAACGATCGAGTGTGCAAAGATAATAAACAGCATATGATACTTAAAGTAGTCTCAAAGAGGCCGAGCAGACCTTTTATCTCTTCTTCCTCGCCTTATCCCTATTTGGGATTCTCTCTATCTTTATTCCTCCTCTATATTTACCCCTTATACCCATAGCTTTAGCTACCTTTCATTTCGGAGAAAAGTACTGTTCCCAAGGGATCCTCTCTTTCGCGAGGGGTGCTTAGGGCTAAAGCTATAAGATTAATAAACATACTTAATATATTTCTAACTAACAACCTTTAAAACATAACATTAAAACAATCTTTGATTAAAATAATCGTGTCAGTATTGCTTAAAAACCACATTGTTCACGATACAAATTGAATAACTAATCGAATATTGTGTTCAATTACATTGTGCTGTAATATCATTTCTCTAGCATTTAGTTAAATGGTTCAAGGATCGGCCGGCCCACGAACTGATAGTTAACTTTTAAGTTAACCACTCGAAAGGTTTAAACCGATTTCTATAGATAGGTAAATTTGTATAACCTTGATCTAGTTAAATTTATTGTTATACATGTACTTATATTTAAATCAAAGTTAGTGATTACATTGTTTGCGAAATAGTATTTATTACGAACTACTGGTTATTTTGTGATATTTATGCTTGTTAACTTAGCCTTTTTATGATCCTATCTTACTTTTAGCTTCATTTTTAAGCGTAATTCAAATTGGTTAAGTCTAGGTATCTATATTTTAAAAAACAAACGTATTTATTTACTAATATTTGTTGCATTAAGTATTAGGCTCTACAGATAATAGGTAGGTATAACAACCCAGCTTCGTTCGGAAAAATGTGTTTTCTCTAAGATATATATATATATATATATCTTAGAGAAAACACATTTTTCCGCATATATATATATATATATATATATATATATATATATATATATATATATATATATATATATATATATATATATATATATATATATATGCGGACAAATCACACAGATTGAGCTAGCCCCAAAGTAAGTTCTTAAGTAAGACTTGTGTTATGGGATACTAACTCAACGATACTATATTTATAATAGATACTTATATAGATAAACATCCAAGACCCAGGTCAATCTGAAAAAGATCATTTTCCATCTTGACCTGACCGGGGATCGAACCCGGGACCATCCGTGTCACAGGCCAGCGTGTTGACCGCTGCGCCACGGAGCTCGTCATAACTGGAAACTGTATGGATTTTTCAAGATTGTTCCAACTGCCTTTCTCCTGAGGCGCTTAGTCGAATTGGAAATAAATTTAATATAAATAGAAGAATGCGTTTAAAGGTCAACGTTTCCGTAAGTATATATTTTATTACTTTAATATTTATTAGAACTAAGATCTTACCAACCTAACAATTTAAAATGTCTGAGGCCACAGCAATGTTATGATCTAATAAAATCATTCGAAAATACCCGCGACATTGTCCCTTTTTAAAATTTAGTTTGAGATATAAATCTATATGATAGCTTTTTAAATAATTAAATAGAAAGGCAGAGATCACACAGATTTTGTGTAATTTGTGATATGTGTGAGTTCCTCATAATCAGGTATACATATCATTCCTCAGGTAGTGGAGAGAGTGTCGTGCTTCTGCAGTGGAGACTAAAAAAGACCTGATGATGAACAATGAAACAAATATACAAAGTTAGGATTAAGATTAGTTCTTTCTTTCTTCTTTCAAATTATGGCTTTCACCGAGATTTCAGTGATTCTGCCAATGTTCAGTATGTAATGAGATACTACGTATCGGTGTTGTACGGAGTGGGGCATCAAAAATGGCGTAAGTTCTTTGGTAGCCTCGTGAGAGCTTCTGGTGACAAATCTATACGAGTCCATTTAACAGTCTACATTAACTATTTCACAAATTGTTCTCGAGCACGAGCATTTATAACACCAAACTACACCAATTTCATATTATAAAGTCCACATAAATTAATTTGCAAAATCGTCTAAGGCAAACGACAACTGTACCCCTTGACTTCCCACCACAAAACCTAGGATTAGTTCTGACTACAGTACGGTGCTCTTCAATATCTAACATTGACATTTGTGCCGAGCGTAACAGTTTGTTGGGCTACAGTCGCTGCCATAATGGCGCAGCATCATCGCGGCTCACGTGACGGTAACGCAACAGCGAAACTGATTCGAGAAGCGTCGGCTTCTTGCAACAAATGCGATTCCTTATTATATTCCATTATCATCTTAGCCACAAGAAGTCCACCGCTGGACATAGGCCTCATTATATTCCAATATTAGCTCTATATTTGGTTTACACTATACTTTGCGTCATACCAGCCTGCGACGAGGGGTTCTACCACAAACTACGAAGAAGATACTATAACTAGGGCTCTACCACCGGGTAGGTCATGTTAAAAAACGATATTTTTCAGATTTGCTTGGGTTTTAGATGTTGATACATAAAGTACCTATCGTTGAGTTAGTATCCTACGATACAAGTTTGGAGCTAGCTCAATCTGCATAAACTGTCCCTATCATTATTATCATTATAATCAGGTCTTTGTTAATCTCCACTGTAGGAGCACGACTCTCTCTGTACTCATCATCATCAGCAGGTCTTTCTAGTCTCCACTGCAGAAGCACGATATTTTCTGTACTACCAGAGCCATATATTAGCCAGAGCAGTCAGAGGATTGGGCCTACACTCTCCTCGCTGGTCAGACGGATATATACACACCTGTATATAAGTATTTATTTATTATTTGCACTATCCATCCATCCATCCATCAGGTCTTTTTTAGTCTCCACTGAAGGAGCACGACCCTCTCTGTACTACCACAGCAATATATTAGCCAGAGTAGTCAGAGGATTTGGCCTACACTCTCCACGCTGGCCAGACGGGTTGGAGAGGTCTTTTTGATGTTTGTAAGCTTTATTTAGCTTGTGTTTCCTAAGTCGCCTTTTACGACAGCCACGGGAAGACTTGGAGTGGTCCTATTCTACTCTGCCGGGAACCACACGGCTATTATATATCATATATATTACACTATCGTGCTTTGACATTTGGTGCCGAGCGACAGTTTGTTGGGCAACAGTGTACATTAATGGTGCAGCGTCTCCCACGGCTCAGCTCACGTGATGGTAACGCAACAGCGAAATCGCAAGAAGCGTCAGTCTTCTTGCAACAAATTATTATCTTCTAATGAAAGTTGTTGACGCTATTTTGACGGCCACCGTGACGCAGCGGTTGACACACCAGTCGGGGGCTCTGAGTTCACCTTCACCATGGCCGTAGCCAGGGGGTTATTTACATAAATATGTCTTTGGGTTCATTCTTACCATTTAAAAGTTATGTCAAGATACCAAGTAAGTCTGATAAGTTATGTTTGTGAAACCAAATAAAGAGCTCACCGATAGCAGTCTGACTCAACGGCTTTTATTTCATGCACCTTGTCGTTTTATTTTCTTGAACCCTCCCTGATACTAAAGCCTGGCCACACCCGTGACCTACACTCCTGGAGCTGCACTGCGCGGGTCGTTGTCGGAAAGACGGCTGCTATAAAACTTTACCAAATCATAAGAAGTATCTCATCATCATCGTCATATCAGCCACAGGAAGTCCATTGCTGGACATAGGCCTCCCCCAAGGATTATTCCACTCATGCCATACTCACCACGCTTGGCAGACGGGTTGGTGAGCGCAGTTTATTTGGCTTATCTCAGTTCCGATGCTGCTGCCCATTTAAACCGTTTTTATAGCAAGGGAAGGATAGGAGTTTGTTGGACTGGGGGAGTGGAATATGGGATGCTACTTGCGGGGTAGACAGAGCCCAGGCCTGCAAACCTTGAGGCAACGTTTAGCATTTTGGTGGGCTTGTAGGTGAGAACGGAATCAGAATATTGATGGGTAGCTAGCCGCATCGCCTATAGACATGATTCCTGATGCCCATTCCCTCGATCAGCTTTTACGATCTACGCGGGAAGAGAAGCAGCTGGTACATTCTACGTTTTTTCTTTTCTCCCATGCAGACCAGCTTGGAAGCTTACTACCTATATTCTATTCTATACTATCTGTCATTATGGTCGAGCTCCGTGGCGCAGCGGTCAACACGCTAGTCTGCGACACGGGGGTTCCGGGTTCGATCCCCGGTCAGGTCAAGATGGAAAAAGATCTTTTTCATATTGACCTGGGTATTGGATGTTTATCTATATATTATAAAATGATGTTTATGTATATATTATAAAATATAGTATCGTTGAGTTAGTATCCTGCGACACAAGTTCACAACTTACTGTGGGGTTAGCTCAATTTGTGTGAATGTCCAAAAAAAAAAATATTATGACAATGGATCTCAGACTCCCACGCATCTGGACCCCTCAGATGAGGATGATAATGAAGAAGGTAATGATAGTTGTTGCTGTTGTTATTTATGAAACAGATCAGCAGTGTCAACGTTACAGTGTTGCCATGGTGGTAAAGAGAAATAAAATTAATAAACTTAAATTATTTCTTCTTCTTCCTCACCTTATCCCACTTATGTGGGGTCGGAACAGCCTGTAAGGTTTTTCCATTTCGTTCTATCACGAGCCATCTCCTTCGTTACCTTCTTTTTCTCCATATCCTGCTTCACACACTCCATCCATCTTTTCTTTGGCCTTCCTCTATTCTGGTTTCCAGTAACTTTCATTTCGAGTACCCTTCTAGTAATATGGCTCTCCGAGCTTAAATTTAAAACACATTATTATTTAAGTTACTAAAGATGCAACGAAAAGGGTTTCATATTATTTCCTTTGCTATATAGACACATAACAAGACACGCTGATTTTCAACTTAACCATAATATAAAGTAAGTAGTCATTATTATTAAAAATGGTTGCACTCACGTTATATTTAGTCGGTATTGCCGACCGGGTTTCGGACAATTCAGATGGCCATCTTCAGGGCGAGTATCAAGGTCGTCGCGACACGGCCGTTCCTTGAGCACTGTGTTCCTGTGTGCTCAAGGAACGGCCGTGTCGCGACGACCTTGATACTCGCCCTGAAGATGGCCATCTGAATTGGCGGAAACCCGGTCGGCAATACCGACTAAATATAACGTGAGTGCAACCGTTTTTAATAATAATAATTATGTCTCGCGTAACATTTAATAAAGTAAGTAGTCGAGAAAAACTTTCCTTACAATTTCCAATGTGAGTGCGCTGCTTCTTGTACCAATTCGGATTAGCACGCCCCTGATTTGCATTTCGTGCTCAACCTGAGATTCCTCATTTACGTTTTATATCCCTGGAGCGTGCTGTTTCCAGGGTAGTTTTTCGATTTAAATTATTTGATTGACACACTCATTTACGAGATTAAGTGTTGAGGTACTTACTTATCGATTTCATCAGATAGTACTAAAGGTAAAGGAATTTAAGTAATTAAGAAACTTATTAAATGCAACAAATTAATTTATGTATGAAAATTAATTATTTATAATATTAACTTCAATAATTTATATCATTAAATAGGTATTTTGTTATCAGAGATTTCTGGGATCTTTTACAAAACTAACGAAAGTCTGAAAAGTGAGACCCGTATTTTTTTATGACATGGGACGGCAAACCAGCAAGATGGTCACCTGATGCTAAGTGATCACGGCTACCGTTGTAGAATTGCAAAACCAGGGGTGTTCGGTGTTACAAGAGCGTTGCTGGTCTTTATTTTTCCCTTCCCAGATAGGAAGGGGTGATGGGCCCCGGCTCTCTCACTCATCGAACGAAGCATAGAAGCGGTAAAGCTACTACTCAAACGTCGATTTTCTGTGAGAGTTGGTACTTCCCCGGACGAGCCGGCCCATTCATGCTCTAGCAAAAGTGAATTATGCTGGTAGCGTGGCTCTACCACAACTCAAATAACTTTTCATACGTGGTAAAATCACCGCCAAAAGTTATTTTCACCAGGCCATACGGCCTAAAGGCCACGTAGCCACAATACAGTGCGGGTAACTTACCACATCGTCTATTGATATGATTTCGAAGATTTGCACCCTACATCACATACATGCATTAGCAATTTCTTTGAAAGTGTGGTAGAATAACATCATTGTCATCATCTCAGTCCATTTTTTGCCAACTGCTGAGCATAGGCGTCTCTTCCTTCTACCATCCATCTCGGTCCTATGCTGATTATATCCAGGAGCGACAAAAATAACTGCAGAATAACAAATCGTCAGTCCTTGGCCGGCCATCTTGTGCAGATAGTAAAAGCTGGTCAAGAGAATGAAGAACATAAAATGAAAAAAATTTTCCATAAATCACATTCTGAAAAAAAAATTTTTTTGTCAATACATTTCGCTCTCCTCTCTCTCTCATAAAACTAGCTGATCAGCCAATCGGATAATTCGTAGGATATGTCTGTCTGTGTCGCTGAATAAACAATAAAAATAGTATACAGGCTGAATTTTTTTAAAACTTGCCAATTTTACCTATGCAAGATTTCAGCTAATTTAAAAATCAAAGTGGTTTCAAATTACATCCAAGATTTGACCCACTCAGCGTTAATACTCATATGTATAATGATATGCATGTACGAGTTTAAAGTATGCCGTCGTTAGGTATCTATTTAGATCAATGCAATATGGATGCAACTATGCTTTGTGTGTATCAATTATACCAGTTAACAGGTAGGTACCTACATAAGTATTACGTGCTTTGTGCTAACTGGGTCTAACCATAGAAAAATGGCAATGACTTTGGGCGCTGAAGGTTATAGTACAATAGGAAGGCTTAGTACAAAAGAAACTGATAGATGTAGGTAGGTACTTAGTATAAGCTCCAATAATTGTAGGCATATAAATAATTTTTACAGATTAATCGTAAGTAAACGGTGTATTTGCCGTGTGATTCCCGGCAGAGTAGTATAGGACCACTCCATGTCTTTCCGTGGATGTCGTAGAAGGCGACATATAGTCCAGTAAAATTATGTTAACCCGGACATATGAAATTATTAACCGGGACCTTTTGGGATGATGCTCAAAAAAGTCCCGAGACCTATTTAGAGGGATGGCCGGGAAATCCTGGAAAAACCTGGATTTTCAAGGAAGTTCTTGGAGTGCCTAAAATTGTTATAACTTAAGCATTTTTTATTTTTCTGTCACAACTCTAGGGTTCCGTAAGGACCCAAAAGGTTACAAACGGGAAGAGACGCAGCTGATACATTCTACGTTTTTTTCTTGTCTCCCAGACCAGCAGGCCTATTTGCTAACTTTTGACAACTACGGTGTACATCCTTTTCATGGTAACTTCAATATTCATTACGTCTTCGGTATGAATGACTATTTTTATTTATGATATGAAAACCGTAATGGATGCTAAAGTGACAATCAAATCGTTGTACACTGAGTTAGCAAAAGGCCTGCAGTGTGGAAGGAATGGAATGTTTGTCTATATGTATCAACTTACTGTGGGGCTAGCTCAATTTGTTTGATTTGTCCCTATATATAAATATGTAATGTGTCGGAAGCCACCGTCATCGCTACCACGCACTGTCCTTGCCAGAATAATATGCGGTCAGGTAAAGGACGCAAACCTCACAGGATTTTCCTAGACTCGTTCATTGCCATGACTCAGATATTTAACCTTTGGGCCGCACGTAAAAAATAATAAATAACTGTCCCAAATGTTGTATTTTCCCCATTGACGTAGATCCGATCTGATAAAAATAAATATCACAGATGCTAAACCAAAACTTTAATTTTACTTCAATAAAAGTTACTATCAATCATATATCATCATTCATCATCATTTCAGCCGCAAGAAGTCCACTGCTGGACATAGGCCTCCCCCAAGGATTTCCAATATGACCGGTTGGAAGCGGCCTGCATCCAGCGTCTTCCTGCGACCTTTATTAGGTCGTCTGACCACCTGTCGGTGGGTGTCCAACGCTGCGCTTGCCGGTACGTGGTCGCCATTCAAGAATCTTTCTGCCCCATTGGCCATCGGTTCTTCGCGCTATGTGCCCCGCCCACTGCCACTTTAAAGAGCTAATCCACTGGGCTATGTCGGTGACCTTGGTTCTTCTACGGATCTCCTCGTTTCTGATTCGATCTCGCAGAGAAACACCGAGCATAGCCCTCTCCATGGCTCTTTACATCAATCAATCATATATCAAACAACGATAAATTATAAACTTATTATTTTATATCTTCCACGCTGATCTGGGAGAAAAGAAAAAACGTAGAATGTGCCAGCTGCTTCTCTTCCCGCGCAGTTCGTAAAAGCCGAGCGAGAGAATGGGCGCGAGGAATCATATATATAGTATTTTGATTCCGTTCTCCACCTACAAACCCACCAATATGATAAACATGGCCTTTAGGTTTTATAGACCTGGGCTCTGTCTACCCCGCAAGGGAAAAGGACGTGATAGTATGTACACACACACACTTTAACGTCTACCCCCTTTGCAAGATAGACAGAGCCCAAGTCCATATGACCCAAAGCCACGCAGCATGGTGGTGGGCATGTAGATAGAAAACGAAATCAAAATAGTGATGGGTTGCTAGCCGCATCGCCTATTGCCATGATTCCTTAGATTTTCGCCCGTTGTATTATGTTATAATCATGTCTTTATATTGTAATTTGTTATGCTACATTATTCAATCAAAATTAATGAACATTTTCCATCTTAAGGGCCCACACTAGGCACACTAGCGACGCCAATAATTTTATTCTTAATACTTCACTACATATTATAAAACAAAGTCCTCCGCCGCGTCTGTCTGTCTGTCTGTCTGTCTGTTCGCGATAAACTCAAAAATTACTTCACGGATTTTCATACGGTTTTCACCAAAAGATAGAGTGATTCACGAGGAAGGTTTTAAGGTATAATACATGCCCGGGCGCAGCCGGGTAGGGCTGCTAGTTACAAATAAAAAGAATTACAAAAACGGCCGTTTTAGGCGGTAATCGTATATTCTCTTAATGACTGCCTCTCATAATATTAAAATATGATTCCAAAAATACTTCAGGTTATTTACTAAGGCTTATATGATTTACATTTTTGAATTTCTTTCTATTTACAAAGTATTAGGAATAAAATTATTGGCGTCGCTAGTGTGCCTAGTGTGCGGCCTCCTCCATGCTACAGTATCTAGAAGACAAGATGAGAACACGATGATGATACTTACTTACTACATGTACGAAGACCTACGTCTCCATGGCGCAGTCGTTACCATGTTTGCTTGGGACACGAAGGGCATCGGTTTCGATTTCCGGTGCAGGCAAATACTTGTTTAATTTTCATAATGTTACTCAAGAAGGATTGAACTCAGAAAGGTGTCCGGCCTTGAATTCTTTCACCAAATGAATGCTATCATAAAGGCAGTCGCCAGATCAATCGCATTACATGCAGCTGAGGATGCATCCCAGAAAAATCTCAGAGGAAGGTGAAGTAGGGTAAGCTTAGTTCTGACAACTGATAATAGCCAGCTGGTCCCCGGTAACTTGAACCCTCAGTAAACCCCTCATGGCGCCATAGCTTTTATGCCAATGCACCCTCTGCAGGCTCTTTTGGGATATCGCGACCATAATTATATATACGCTGTTTTCTTATAGACACTATAATGACCGTAGCCTTCGCCTCAAACGGTCGGAGAAGTATTAAAAATGTTTGTAAGTTATAGTTTTATTTTCTGCTTATTAAATGTGCTCGTGCATTTTACTTTCACGAAGATCTTAATAAGGTCTATTTTTTAAGTCTGTTTGTACGTCCCACTGCTGGGCTAAGGCTTCTCCGTTTTTGCTTCCATATACTAAGTACTAGTAAGGGCTACAGTCCGCCATAAGACTATTAAGGTGACGAAGTAGAAGTCCTTAATACATTATGATACAAGTACGGTTAACTTGATATTATAGTTGAGGTGTTTATAGGCACGAGGCGCAGCCGAGTGCTTATAATAAACCGACGACTAGAAAAGACAGCTTACCGTACGAGTATCATACGACGTTTTTAATACATTTGCGATTACCACAAACTAAAACAAGATAGCAGTTCAGCAAATAAGGAATTTATAAAAGTTAGGAACTAAAGCAGTTTGTAAAAGTACATTTATTATAATGATCAGGTACATTTACTCAGGTTTATTGTCTCCAAAAAAGTACCTGCATTGATATCCTTCTCCTTTTCGAAGTCGGTTAAAAAATCACATCTCACGAATTGAATAAAAGTTTTTATGCTGAACTTGAAACTCTTTGCTCGGATTCTATGAAAAAGTTTAAATTTTGCATCTGTGGCATTGGGCTTTTGAGCGGTTGCGATTGGTGTAAAGTCAAAAGCACTAGTGCCGTAAATACATCTTTACGATACAAATTTCGATGTCATAAGATAATACGCGAGCTAATTGTAATAAATTCAAACAAATCTCTGAACATTCAATATCATTATTGAAATCATCTTTGTGATGCTGATGAAATAATGTTTTTGCAATGATGAGCATTGGAGATAATTTTCTATTGTATTCAAAGATAGCACTGACTTACCGAGATCGAACGTTTTTCATTTAAATTGCTTATCCGTAATTATTTACGGAAATTAACATTTCTTAACATTGTGTTGTGTGCTAGCATTGTATTGCGTAATATCATCATTTTGCCTTAGATATCTTATCACAGTGGTACTCAAACTTTATTGGCAGGGTGGCACCCTAGTCTAGGCCTTAACTATTAACAACTTGTAACATTGCTTTGAACAGTATATCCTATTCAAACCCACATGGCAAACTAGAAATTCTAGAATGCCATGTGGCTTTCTAAAAATATTTTCAGTTTTTTTATTATTTGGGATTTCAAAAGTGCCATCTACACAACCACCTTCGCATACTTTTTACACGACTGTCAAAAAAGGAATGTATTGCTTTGCGAGTAAATAAATATTATGAATGCGAGTTTCTTTCTTCAACCTTAATTACTTATTTAATTACTAATTACTATAAATAATGGATCGACGTATCGTTAGAATCCTTACCGAGTGACATCGGCTATTAATTTTTTGGCAGGGTCGTATTTTTTCTCTCTTTTATCAGGTTTTGCTCATCTCCTTCTTTTTACGAGAAATTGCATTGGATAATAATTAGTTCTTAATTGTATAATAAGAGATTAATGCGTAGGTATAAATTCTTTTGCGCGCAACAACTTTTATTACTACTTATCCCTCAGGGTTAATATTGAAATAAAACTTAAATTAAATCTTAAAGTCTAAAATAATTTAACTGCGAATAAATAAATTGTGACATTATTTGAAGTACCTATTGACCTAGGTTAAGTAGAAGTCTATGATATTTGTTTATAAATTCTTGTAGGTATAGCAGACAAAGTTAATTTTTTTTAAATTACTTTCTCCTTATTTAAAACCAAAGAACAATCGATGTTTCCTTTAAAATAAAATTTCATAAATAACTAATCACTGCTTATTTGTTTTATGGGTATGTAGGTAGCGAGCACGATCTTGGCATTTATTTATGCTGTAATCTTAAAACTTTGCCATATCATATTACAATATGTCTTCATATGCTGTAATGTAAAAACTTTTGCCATATCATACCTAGCACAAACTACGAAGAAGATACTATTACTAGTATACCTAGGCTGCTATTTATGTATCCGGAACTAGCCACTTACATAACCAGTATTTAAAAAGTAATACTTAATTAAATTTGAAAGAGAAACTCATTTGCTGTAGAATACAGTTTGTTTCTTTGTTGTGTGATTGTCTATCAAATGTCTTGTTACATTTTGGCGCCATTTTAAAAGTGACGTGTCGATCATCCAATATCCATCACCATGGATTTAACTCGTGAAAATTTTACAACGTAAAATACGTCATCATCATCATCATTTCGTGTAGGTGACACGGTCAGTCGACCATGTACACCCTGTAAAAATATAATTACGTAAAATACGTAATTATATTTTTACTCGTATTACAACGATATGTCTTCATGATGTAATGTAAAAACTTTTCCATATCATATTACCTATCTGACGGTATTTGCTTCGAAGGATTAATGATAAGTAAATGTAGCATAGCGGTCAAATGAGTGAGGAGGTGAAAATCAGTTTTTAAGATAACTTTCCTTTTTTTTCACGTGTTGTCTTTGCGTGTCTAAGTACTCTTAATACTTATTGCAAATAAGTGTAATACATATATTAATATCTTTACAGTTCTGAAGTACCCTAATAAAATTTCGTCATTACATATTTGTTTGTAAATGCAATAAAGTGCAGAAAACTGAGAACATAAAAAATGGTGGATTTCTACCAAAGGGATCTCTTTCAGTCAGCAAGTACATCACAGGAAAATTATAAACATGACAGAAGGTAGAAGTTTGTACAATATCCTAAGTATCCTAACTATATCCTAATTCTATCCTAACTAATATTATAAATGCGAAAGTGAATTTGTTTGTTTATTTGTTTGTTTGTTACGCTTTCACGCCGAACCGATCCTCCTGAAAGTATGCATACACATAGGTTAGGGTACTGAGAAGGACATAGGTTATATCACGCGGGCGAAGATGCGTGTAACAGCTAGTAGGTATAGACATTAATAATCAGCTAAATGTTTGATGTGAATAAAGCAAAGTTCCATGAAATCATGGAAATGAAAGAAAGATAAATTATACAAAGCCCTTCAGGCAAGGAGACAACCCATACTACTCAAATCGTTCCTTTTGGCGTTTTCTTTGTGTTGCAGTGGCCGATTCTGAAACGCATCATCATCATCATCAGGTCTTTTTTAGTCTCCGCTGCAGGAGTACGACCCTCTCTGTACTACCAGAGCCATATATTAGCCTGAGCAGTCAAAGGATTTGACCTACACTCTCCATGCTGGCCAGACGGATCGGAGAGGTCTCATTGATGTTTATAAGCTTTGTTTGGCTTGTGTTTCGTAAGTAGCCTTCTACGACATCCACGGGAAGACTTGGAGTGGTCCTATTGTACTCTGCCGCGAATCACACGGCAGAAGTCTGTGCTACGACTTTAAAAGTACAGACTCTGTAGCTTTAAAAAAATCCCAACCTCGAAACTACTTAAAAAGTACCTACTTTAAATACGAAAGTGAGTTTGTTTGTAACGCTCTCACGCCCTGTCTCAGAACCGATCATTTTCAAATTTTGCGTACACGTTGTCTTGAGTACGGAGAAGAACATAGGCTACCTTTCGTTCTGGACTATTCCCTAGGGATCGATGCTAACGCGAGAATATGGAGTAGTATGGAGCCGCTAGCGAAAACTAGTAATTAATAATTTATTTACTTCATGTATCATCATTTCGTGAAGGTGATACAGTTGACCATGCACACCCTGATGTCAGAGTTCTTCGGAACCGCCTCTCGGCCTCTGACGTGGTTCCTTTTTAACGACTACCAGATGCCAACCGGGACCAACGGCTTAACGTATAATTAAATTAGATTAACATATGATCTGACGTAAAAAGTACCTAAAGGTAGGCCTATTTCCTAAAGAAGCGTTTGAATTTCTGAATTGAACCTCTTTATTAAACACTTGATGAGCTCCGTGGCGCAGCGGTTATCACGCCGGCCTGTGACACGGATGGTCCCGGGTTCGATTCCCGGTCAGGTCAAGATGGAAAATGATCTTTTTCAGATTGACCGGGGTCTTGGATGTTTATCTATATAATTGATTTGTTATAAAATATGGTGTCGTTGAGTTAGTATCCCATAACTCAAGTCTTACTTAAGAACTCACTTTGGGGCTAACTCAATTTGTGTTATTTGTCCGTATATATTTATTTATTTATGATCTGACGTAAAAAGTATCTGCGTAGTCCTATTTCCTTAAGAAGCGTTTGAATTTTTGAATTAAACCTAGCTATTAAACCAACCACAAATATTAATCTCATGTTTGCGTGTCTTTCCACACTATGACACCGATTAGAACCTAGCTATTAAATATTGGACGGATGTTTTTATTAATATAAATGGTATAGTTTCACTTAATAGTTTTGTCACTTTGCGAGGGGAAGAACGGAGATATCAGTAAAAATTTGGTTTGACGAGGCCCTTAATACTAAGAATAGATAAGTAACCTTAATAGGTAGATAACCCTTCAAACTATTTGATGAACTACTGTTTACAGTTTAAAGTGAAGAGCGTGACGCATTTCTCAGCGTTTCTGTCAAAAACTTTTGGCGAAAAACGCTAAAAAGAAACAAGAAGATTCAAAAGAAGACGTTTATCCAGAAAATAGGCCCTTGCAGGCACTTTTTCACGTCAATCACATTTAAAAATTTACTCATTATTGTTCAAAAGCTACAGACTACTAGCATTTCGGTTAGCTAAGTAAGGCTTCACGCACTGTAGTTCATATAAGATATTTTAACAAAAAACAAAAACCGACTTCAACCCTATCAATTTGTTTGAATAAGCATAAAAATAAAATGGAAATAAGTGTAAACCGAGCGTCATCCTTGTATACATATTTTGGGTTTTTGTGTATTTTTCAAAAAAACGCTCGTCACATTTTGATAAAAATTTTATGGGACCATCTGCAAAGTAATACCTATCGAACAAAAAGAGAATTTCTTAAATCGGTTTAGGCGTTTTCGAGAAATCGGGGAACATAAAAATAAAGATTCCGACGAATTGAGAACCTCCTCCTTTTTTTAAAGTCGGTTAAAAATAGATTGAAGGGTTATCTAGGGCCTTGTCCAACAAAATTTTAAATGATGTCCCCGTTTTCTGTCTAACGATTTATTTTAAATGGTGGCAGCACTGGACACCCCTAAAATTCATGTCATCATCATCATCATCATCATCATAACCAGGTTTTTGTTAGTCTCCACTGCAGGAGCACGACCCTCTCTGTACTACCAGAGCCATATATAAGCCAGGACAGTCAGAGGATATGGACTACACCCTCCAAGCTGCGGGCTCCAAGCGGGTTGGAGAGGTCTCTTCGATGTTTATAGCTTTGTTTAGCTTGCGTTTCCTTAGTCGACTTCTACGACATCCACGGGGAGACTTGGAGAGGTCCTATTCTACTCTGCCGGGAACCACACGGCTCTTAAAATTCATGTAAGTATGCTTAAAAGAGATCTCTCCATGACTCATTGCTGCTGCTAGTGACAAGGAACTGACTCTTGACTGCTTTTTGCGCTACCTTCGCGCTAGGCTGGAAAGCAATACTTATGTATTGCTATCCAGCGAGGAAATACAGCCAGCGTCCTTGACACCATGCTGCACGGACAAACCCTTTTGTATGATTTTGGATTAGTTTAGATTAAAGTTATTTTTTGAGATTATGGTCTTCATCATTATCAACAGGTCCTTGTTAGTCTCCACTGCAGGAGCATGACCCTCTTTATAGATTTTATAGGGTAATAGGCGAGAGAAAATAAAAGTAGATTAAATAAATACGTTAGAACGTATATTCAAAATTATAACAAGGATGGTATAACGTCTGTCTCCTAACACAGCGTAAATCGGAATGAGAGAGAGAGAGTGGGGATGACGATTGTATTTATACCGAGAATATTGAGGGTGGCCACAATAATAATATTACCATCAATAATTATTAATTAATTTTTGTTATTTAAATTATGAAAATGTCAACACGCCCCCTCAAAAATTAATCACTAATTATTTACAATCATAATTTTGACTAACCAGAACATTAAAACCATCCAAGTAATGCTGGGAAATCACAATGTAATATGGTCCAACATTTGTTGCAAGGATTAGGGAAACCCAGTAAAACCTAATCAGACCAATAAATAAGCAAATCTTAAACTATGCACTTAAGTATAAATTATGCATTTATCAATTGATATAAACAAATAAATCAACAAAATGTAGTTACAAACATAAGTTCATCTCATCTCTGAACTGTCTAAATGCGACGACAGGTAACGGCTTGGTTAACGCATCCGCAATCTGTTTACCTGTGTGGAGGTACAACAATTAAATAACATTGTTTTCTACTTGTTCTCTAGAGAAGTGGTATTTATGTCTATATGTTTAGACCTTTTATGACTCGTAGGATTATTGGCTATACTTATACAGCCATTATTGTCTTTCAAAAATAGGTATCGGATTATTAATATTTAAATGTACACTTATAATTAAAGACTTTAACCATAACGCCTCTTTCACAGCTTCAAACAAAGCCATGTACTCAGCTTCGGTCGAAGAAGCTGCTACAGAAGTTTGTCTTTTAGTATTCCAAGTTATAGTACAACTGTTAAACAATTTAAATAAATATCCTGAAGTACTTTTTCTATCGTTAACATCACTACCACCCCAATCTGAATCTACATAACCACACAAGATATCTTCAAAATTATCACACCTTTCGTATTTTAGTTTTAACTCTATGGTGCCTTTTAAATACCTAAGTACTCTTTTGAGACTTTGCCATAGCTCTTTATTATTTTTGTTTGTATACCTGCTCAAGATATTGACACTTACGCTTAAATCAGGGCGCGTACACAACATAACATACATTAAGCAACCTATAAGGCTACGACAAGGCGCACTATATTCACTATCTAAATTTAGAGCTTCATAATTAGGCTTATTCTCTAAAGAAGTACTTATTGGATGACAGTCAGTCATACTGAATTTATCCAAAATAGTTTTAATATATGAACTTTGATCTACAAACATAATTTTCCTTATTAACTATACCATCTGGCACTTTCATATAAATTTCTTCCATTAAAGTGCTATTTAAAAATGTGGTTTTTACATCCATATGATGTACCAATAAATTAAATTGATTTGCAAAACTAATTATGAATCGAAAACTTGCTATACGAGCAACTGGGGCAAAAGTCTCATTATAATCTGTCAAATATTCCTGACTAAAGCCTCTGGCAACTAGACGTGCCTTATATCGAGATGGATTACCAAACTGATCATTTTTAATACTAAAAACCCATTTACAGTCGACTATATTTTTATTGTCAGGTCTAGGCACTAACGTCCAAGTATTATTTGCTAAAAGTGAATGTAATTCTTTCTTAATTGCACCTTCCCAAAGAGCTCTATCGTTTCGGTTATTAATCTCATTAAAAGATGTAGGTATTACGCAATTAATTGACTGAGCACACATAAGAACTTCATCAAGTTCCTTATAAGATATTTGTGTACGACCTTTTACTTGAGCCTAGCGCTCCTCCTCAATTGACAAGAATCATCGATATTTTGATCAAAACTACCAGTTGATTTATAACTAATGGCATTTCATATGACTCGTTTAGCTTACGAATCTTTCTACTAGAAACAGATTCATCAGATTTTAAACTATCTGATTTTTGCTCAACTGATTTAACAATATCCGATTTCGTACTAACTGATTTCGTACTATCAGATTTTGTACTATCCGATTTCGTACTAACTGATTTCGTACTATCAGATTTCGTACTATCAGATTTTGTACTATCCGATTTCGTACTAACTGATTTCATACTATCAGATTTCGTACTATCAGATTTTGTACTATCCGATTTCGTACTAACTGATTTCATACTATCAGATTTCGTACTATCCGATTTCATACTATCCGATTTCGTATTAACCGATTTCGTCCTATCGGATTTAGTACTATCAGCTTTACACATATCAAATTTAGGACTGTCACAGCATTGAGGTTTTATTTACTCTGACTTAGGTGTCAGTTCAGTATTTTGGAAATGTTCGATGACATCTCCTTCAAATCGCAACTTAGGCCTTGACTGCAGAAAATTAACCTCATCTACTATGACATCCCGAACCGTTTCATATTTTTCACGTTCTATGTTCCATACCTTATAGCCATTCGGTACATAGCCCACGAGTATACCCTTCCATGATTTTTCATTAAAACTTAGTTTTAGTGGTTTTATTATGTACGTAGACGGTAGCACCAAAAACCTTTAAATATTTAATTGCAGGCTTTTTATCATGCCACATTTCGAACGGGGTTTTATTTTGTGTCAAAACGCGGGTAGGAGAAAAATTAATCAAATAAACTGCAGTTAATACTGCATCTCCCCAGAAACATTTCGGTAATTTAGCACCACTAACCATCGCACATGCTTTTTCTGTTATTGTCCTGACCATGCGTTTGCTAACCGCATTCTACTGCGGTGTCCTAGGAATAGTTAAATGGTATGAAATCCCTCGGGACACACAGTACTCTTTCATCTCATTAGATAAATACTCCCGTCCATTATTACAGTATAAATTAACCAAATTTAAATTAAATTGTGCTTCACTTTTGGCTACAAAATCTTTAAAAGCTGAAAATACATCTGATTTATAGGCTATCAGGTACGTAACACAGTAATGGGTATATTGATCCACAAACAATTAATTCTTAACTACACAAAGTAATTCTTGTTATCGATTGAGGTAGGAGTGATCGGCCCACACACGTCAGTATGTACAACAAATAATGGTCGTTTAATATGGCTTTTATCCTTAGATATATTAAATGGCAATCGATTTTGTTTCCCATTTATGTATGCTTCGCACAGTTTTTCATCAGGCGTTATTGAATCAATTAAACCAATGTCATCAATCATAGAATTCCTTTTTAAATCCAAAAACTTTTGTTTACTAATGTGTCCTAATCTCTGATGCCAAAAGTCGTAATTATTTTTATTATTACTGTACAACTGAGAAACAGATCGATTAACACACACTTCTAAATCTATTGAAATTAAATTATTAATTGATTTTACCTCGCATCAGTACTGTACCGTCCTTACTGATATAAGTTCCGTGTTGATCGAAGGTGACGGTCAACCCGGCGCGCTGCATCCTCGATACGGTTGTACGGCACCTCCGGACAACAGTACATCCTCCAGAGTTTCTTGGATGCCAGAGTCACTAATTACTTGCAGTGTTCCACGTTTGGTGGCTGAAACAAATTCACCGTTCTTAGCTACTGAAATTCTAAAAGGTTTATGTAAAATTGTATAGGTACTGAAAATATCTTCCCTGTTAACAATGTGGTCGGAAGCTCCGGAATCCAACAGGAATGTTATTTGTTTCCTGTTTTCGCCAAATTGGTAATCACCAGCCATGAATGCAAACCCGGGGACTGGAAACCATTGCCTCCTCAGTCAATTCCACTGCTTGAACAATTCGAGGTCGTTCAGCCGGTTTCTTCGAGCTTCGCTCCAGCAGCCAAAGTTCCGTCATCAAATCATCAAAAACCGTGAAGTGTTTGACTAGTAGAGTATCTCCTTGTAGTTTCAAACCCAACAGCTTCTTTCGTATAGCCAACTGCGTTGCTAGGCTTTTCCTTTCGTACAAGGCATCCAGGCTTCTAAATATGTCTTTTGCGGTCAGTTCTTCTTTGGCAAAACTAAGAAAGGAGTCCGACAAGTACTCGACAATAACGCTTTTAGCAATACGATTATTCTTCTGCCATACCTCGAACTGTAACACGGGTCTTCATCGATGACCTTGATGACCTCCAATCCGGTTAATAGCGAGCGGATACGAAACTTCCAGATGCTATATTTTTCGCCGTTAAAAGGTTGGATGTTTCGCTTAGTTTTCAGGTTATCCATAACGAAAATGGTTTTGGTTAAAGTTGATTGGAGGACACGTGTGTTTTTAGAAAACAAAAAGAAATGAATTTAAGGAACTACAGCACAATACTAAAGGTAGTATGGCTGGGCCCATAACCTATAGATTTTATAGGGTAATAGGCGAGAGAAAATAAAAATAGATTAAATAAATACGTTAGAACGTATATTCAAAATTATAACAAGGATGGTATAACGTCTGTCTCCTAACACAGCGTAAATCGGAATGAGAGAGAGAGAGTGGGGATGACGATTGTATTTATACCGAGAATATTGAGGGTGGCCACAATAATAATATTACCATCAATAATTATTAATTAATTTTTGTTATTTAAATTATGAAAATGTCAACACTCTTTGTACTATCAGAGCCATATATTAGCCAGGGAAGTCAGAGGATTTGGCCTACATCCTCCACGCTGGCCAGACGGGTTGGAGAGTTCTCTTCGATGTTTATAGCGTTGTTTAGCTTGTGTTTCCTTAGTAAACTTCTACGACATCCACGGGGAGACTTGGAGTGGTCCTATTCTACTCTGCCGGGAACCACACGGCTAACTAATATGTTTTAATTTATTAAACGCAAACATGCAGATAACGAGATTCAAATAATTAAAATAAAATAAATAATATAAGTAATGAAAAAATTACTTACTTAATTAAAGGAAGAGCATGTAATATCTACTTCCTCCTTGTGAGTCAAAATCTGCAATAGTGAGGTTCGGAACCTGTCTTTCCATTTTGGCTTTGAATTATTAAAAAGAAAATTCTTAGAATTTAGGTTTCTGCAATTACTATTATTCTGGGTTAATAGTCTATCTGCAATCATAAACATATCCTGGTGAAATGCCTATGTAAAATTGTTAATTGCATAGAATCCTCAGGGATTCTATGCAGATAACAATTTTACATAGGCATTTCAGACTCAGGTCTGACAGGAGGTTTACTGCTTCAGGAATCGGTGATACAAGCTTCCGGGCATAATATAAACTATGGATGCCTTCTGGATACGAAGAAAACGTGTTTTGATGATAAAACACTGTTATTCATACTTGGATAATATAACAGCTAACTAAAGGCAACTAAAGGTGATTCGCAGTCATAAGCAATATTGATTACTAAATTGGATTTTTTTTAAATTTCTAAATACATACATACATATTATCACCTCTTTATCCCTTTGCGAGGTAGACAGAGCCCATGGTCATAAAACACAAAGGCCACGTTTAGCGTGTTACTAGGCGAGCGGAATCAAAAAAGTAATCGGTTGCTAGCCGCATCGCCTACAACGTGATTCCTTAGATTTTTGCCCAATTCCTTGACCGGCTTTTACGGTCGTCGCAGTAAGACGAGGAGCTAAATTCTACGTTTTTCTTTTTCTCTCAAACCAGCATGAAATAAAAATAATAAGTAAATCATCATATTCTCTATTAAATATATCTTTCAGTATTGAAGACTATATAGAGTGCAAATTACTCAAGAAACCCTGAGCGCGATCACTCCAAAGCCGCTCGAGTTCGAGGACATCACGCAACGGACACGACGACCGCTTTGTTATTAACTAACTGGACCAGTGTTGCAAATTTGCATTGAGTTTCAGTTTTCAGGCCGATTGGATCGCAAAAAACAATTGATGTGTAGGAGAAACTTTATTTTATTTGGGGGTTTTTTAGGGTTCTGCGCGTCCAAAGGTAAATAGAACCCTTTTAGGATCACTCGTTTGTCCGTCTATCAAGAACTATACTCAAGCACGCATGGTTATACATGTAAAGTTGAAATTAATATCCGGGACCCAAATCTCTGCGTAAATCAAGCGGTTCCAAATTATCTATCAGCCAGGTTGTAAGCCCTAGTTTCCTCTTCGTCTTTCATATTCCAAAGATTACTGATGTGTCTGCCGCCAATTGTGATTTTTTATGAGGGTTCCGTAAACAAAAACCGTAAAAAAGGGACCTTATTACTGAGACTTGCATGTCCGTCGGTCTGTCTTTCACGAGGCAGAATTTCATAAACCGTGATAGCTAGATCGTTAAAATTTTCACGAATGACCTATGTATGTTGCCGCTATAGCAATAAATTTTTACTAAAAACAGAATAACTTGAATATTTACAGCAAACATGATTTTTCGTCTTTTTTGTTAATCTAATGTTGTAGAGATCACAGTTATAGATAATGGTACAGAACCCTATGTGCACGAGTCCTACTCACACTTGGCCGATTTTTTAATTTGTATTTGTCTAAGTTATTGTGCAATAAAGTATTTTTACTTGCATATTTTCCTGACAATTGGCGAGGAAGATTACCATCATGAGGAAACAACCCAATTGAAGGAGTGAAATAATGTAAATCTGTTTTTTTAACCGATCGGGTACGGGAGGGTAATGTTTTTCGCGTGTATGTAAGTATGTATGTTCCGATGCTACCCCTTGTACTTAGTCTAATCGGTTTGACCGACTTTGAAGTGTCAGGTGTCCTTAGATTCGTATTCTTCCCCCGAAATGTCATAGGCTATGTAACATTAGCAAAAAATCAATATGGCGCAAGTAAACTGTTAAAAACGGGTTTCTTTGTTTTTAAGTAAGTTAGAGTTAAGTAAGGGTTTTACATTTTTTAAATAGTACAACTTGTTGTATTTTATGATCCGGATTCCAAGATAATGGTCAAAATTTTTATCACTAGTTTCAGAATAAGCCTTCGCTTACGTTATTTTTATTTTACATAATATTCTGCTAAGCCAATTCTATTGTATGCCACCAGCGGTCAAGGTTACAGAAGTCGAGTTTGGTGTCAAGATGGCGTGTCGTCCTGGACCGTAATTCATACAAATTAACATGGATGACACTAGAATTGTTGATAATTATATTTGCTTAAATGGTGTTTGTTGATTACAATTGGGAATTATCATAAATTAATAAAGTATTTGTCATTACTAGAATGCGCGGGGCTATAATACAAATGCCGGATGGAAACGTTAGGTATTTTACACATAGGTACATAAAAAATATAGTCGTAGCCATTATCATCATCATGTCAGTTGCATGAAATCCAGTGCTGGTTACAGGGCTCTCCCAATGATTAACATCATTTAGGGTGATTAGCCATACTCCCCACGCTTGACAAAAGGGGTTGATGAGCGCAGTTCGTTTGCCTTATATTGGTTCCAACGCTGCTGCTCTTCGAAACCTTAGTAAGAGTTTGTCGGAGTGAGGGAACGGTGTAAAGATATTTGGGATGCTACGTGCTCGGATAGGGGATGAGAAAGCAGCAGCTCGGGAGGCCGGGCTTGCGCACCCGATGTCATACCTGCAACCACCGAACAGGCAGTTGAAGATGTCACTCATGACTTTTAGAAAATAAGTATAAGTATATAGTAGGTAGATAGGTATTTTGGTTTCAAATTGATGAGTTGTGGAAGACTCACGCGAAGAGAGATTGTTTTTTCAACCTTTTGATAGAAGGACTGTTCATACTAGACGACCTATTAGACGAGCTCCGTGGCGCAGCGGTCAACACGCCTGCCTGCGACACGGAAGTTCCCGGGTTCGATCCCCGGTCAGGTCAAGATGGAAAATGATCGTTTTCAGATTGACCAGGGTCTTGGACGTTTATCTATATAAGTATCTATTATAAAATATAGTATTGTTGAGTTAGTATCCCATAACACAAGTCTCGAACTTACTTTGGGGCTAGCTCAATCTGTGTGATTTGTCCGTATATATTTATTTATTTATACTAGCGGAGCCGGGCTGCGAAAACTATAGTTTTACCACTATAAATCAAACTTCTTTTTAAATTCTCCTTCAGTAACCTGCCTAACCAAGCATGAAGATACGCATGGTCTCAATGACGTGTTTTTATACTGTACAGCATGTAAATTTACCTTCGACATTTCCTTGAAGGTATGACTTATTTTGAACTGTTTTCTATAAGACTAAGAACCCAAAAAGACATATCCATACTGTGGTATACCATGGGATAACATAAACACAGGGGACTGACTATATTTGGCAATCCCGACGAAAATAGCACGTGGCTGACCCGTTGTTATACATAACACGGGATAAATCACAAAGCAGGGAATTGTAGCGCGCGAGCGACAATTGCAATTGGTGTTATTTCGATAGGCTGGGCTAATTTAACCCTCGACATTTCCTTCAAGGGAATGTTGATGATTAATTCACATGTTGTATAATAAACATTAAAATATTTTTAGGGAAAAAGCTGAATAAATAATAAAAAAACATAGTCTTAATATTAGTTTAAAATTGCCTTAGTGTGATTAGAGCTGAAATAAATCATTATTAAAGATTCGCAAAAGCCCTGAAAGCCCTTATTTAATTATTCTCCAAGCCCGATGATTACCAGCGCGCTCTTCTCCGAGTCTGCCTATGAAACTCCGTGCGTGCCGACCCCTCTTCCCGCGTCCGCGTTTGCAAGACGCAACTGCAACTCATTCACAGTTTTCAAAGCCGAGACCTCCAGTAGGTACTTGCAAAGATAGCATGCAACACTTTACAATAGAATGTACTAGCCACGAATTCAGCCGTTGTGTCGTGCGATCGGGCGCACGAGGCGGTTCTCTGCCTTTATTTTTTCGTAATAGTTTCCGTGAATTACTTTTTTGGTTGACATACGTAAAGCGTTGTTTGAACTTTGATTAATTAATGAAATGCTATAGTGTAGTGCAGTGCGTAATTGGATGCTGAAAATGAATTCATGTTATTACGGGTATGTAAGATTTGTTTTGTAAACTAGTGGTATAATTTCGGATATTTAGATTATTTCTAAGATGATGGCTTAGAGAAATGCTGTTCAATGATAAAGGAAATATGGAATTTATACACATAGGTACTTATGTAAATTAAGTAGGTATAATATTGCACTATATTTATACCTACCTATGAAAGTCCTCAGTGCCGAATAGCCAAAATAGGTACCTTTATCTATTCTAATCTATATTTATACTAGCCTTTGTCCTTTTCCGTACTTTAGACAACGTCTCTATGCTAAATTTCATGATGATCGGTTCAGTAGATAGTGCGTGAAAGCGTAACAAACAAACTCACTTACGCATTTTATAATATTAGTTGGGATTATGAAAAGAAAACATTTTATTGTTTGATTGACGTGAACCTACTACTTAGACTAGATTTTTAAAATTCTTTCACCTATGGAGAGCTTATTTATCTGCGGATGACATAGGCTATAACTTACGCGGACGAAGTCACGGGAACATTGCTAGTAATTAATAAATGAAAGAACCTGGTCAATCGAGCTCCACTCTGGAAAGTGTAGGTAGTTCTAGCCCATAGATGAGACCTAGTTTGATCAATGAACGAAATAAAAACACGACTGTCCAAAAAAAAACCAGGGTCACCCGGTTAGAATGTCTAATAGTGAAATATTCTTACAAAACTAGACATTCAAATCTGTATGACATTTGGAAGTTATGGTCGCAGAAACAAAACTCATACATAATTACAAAACCCAGAAAACAATACTGTATTTATTATTTAGGGAAACTCGTGTTATAAAATGTAAGAATAATTTACATCAAAATTGTCACAATAAATATAAATAGTTATAAGAAACTTACTAGCTCTGTTAAGGCGAAGTGAGGTCACACACTAGCGCCACCCAGCAATTAATTCTATAAGTCCTAATTCATATCAAATTTAAAAAATCTAATAGCTGAATGCCCTAGTAAATTACTTGTAGTATTCTTTTTATTACTTCTCATAGATATTATAATCTAAGTTTAAGCGAACGGATAATTACCGCCAAAAGTGGCCACTTTTGGTGGTAATAATTCGTTCTCTTAATTCATCAAATTAAACAAAAACCGGCCAAGTGCGTGTCGGGCCACGCGCAGTGTAGGGTTCCGTAGTTGCGAATGACAACTTTGAGTTCACACTATTCACATCCGCACCTTACAGTTTAACGACCAAAAACATTTAACAATAAAAATAGTATGAAATTTTACAGTTTATAAGTTGGTTGCCTATAACTTTTTAGTTTGTACTTAGTACTCAGCTTTGATAGTTTTCCTTTCAACTTCAGTATATATACTATTGCTGTAATTTTTTTCACGTATCTATATATAACCTTTTAGCAGATAGAGGGGGGGGACACTTACCTCTAACAAAAATTCGCACTTTAAAACCAAATATTTCGGAAACGGATTCCTAAATCGAAAAATTGTGCTCTCAACCTCACAATATTTTTGAAAGACCTATTTAACGATACCCCACACGATGTGTAAATAGAGAAAAAAAAATTACTCCCCCACTTTACTTGTATGGGAGCTACCCTAAAAAAAAATTTTTTTCAAGATTTTATTCTACCACTTTTTTGCCATCATTAATATACATACCCATACCAAATTACAGCTTTCTAGTACTTATAGTCCCTGTGTAAAACCGCGGACGGACAGACAGACAGACATGGCGAAACTATAAGGGTTCCTTGTTTTCTACGGAACCCTAAAAAAGTGAAAACTTGTACCAATAAGTACAAGTAATTTACTAGGGCATTCAGCTATTAGATTTTTTAAATTTGATATGATTTAGGACTTATAGAATTAATTGCTGGGTGGCACTAGTAGTGTGTGAACTCACTTCGCCTTAAGTAAGTCGTGTAAAATAACTGGCCAAGAGTAGGTTGACATATAAATCAATGTAGAGTTCCGTAGCTATTGCAATTAATGCAAAGAACATTTTGCGGATATCTATAGACTTTCTACTGGGTTCCCATAAAATTTTCCATTAACAATTTAAAATATCCACATATTTTTATAAGTAATTTTGGTTTATTTCTTTACTCTTAGCTTTTTCTATTAAGTATATGAATTAACTCTTTATCACTCTTTTTCGTTTTAAAATAACTTAACAAGGATAAGTATTTAAATATTTCAATTCTTCCCCCAGTCCTGGCCAGCAGGCCTATTTGCTATCTTTTGACAACTACGGTGTACATCATTTTCTTGGTAACTTCAATATTCATTACGGCTTCGGTATGAATGACAATTTTTATTTAAGGTACGAAATCCGTACAGTGACAATCAAATCTTGACCTGTACATGGCCACAGAGAGCGGCATACAAGTTGCTCAGTACTGGGCGTAAAAAGGAATTTAACCATCGAATCGATAAGAAGAATCTTCAACGAAAAAAACTAGTATCAAATACAGAGCCTGCCGGTTACAATCCTGCGGACAGATAGATACATACACACTCAGAAGGACAGCCGTAAATTTCATAATTTTAAGTCAACAAGAAGTACCTACTTATAGTACTTATATGTTTGGTTCCCTTACAAAATTTAGCAAATTCGCAAAATTTTGCAACTTTTGAGCTAAATTGGTTTTTCTTAAAGTTTTTTCACAAATTCAATAGACCGCAGATCTAAATCCTGACGTAAGAAATAAAGGGTTAAATAAAACTACTACATATTTACAAATAAAACAGGCCTGGCAGCTCGTTGCCCCGCGGAATCGTGCCAAGAAGGCTAGCAGCATTGCCACGCTGTATGAATGCTAATCTTTTGGCCAAAATATAAGCCAGCCCTCTGGTCACGAGACACATCTATTAATTTTTTGGCGATGGCATTGAATAATTTATGTGCCGAGGGTCCCCCCGGCTCTAGAGTTTCAACCCCAAACGGTTCAAATATATAATTGTTACCAATACATTCATATCTGCGCCGTTTGAGGTTTACCGCCGCCGCCGCTGCTGTGCCGGCTTTTGATCCTGTGACCGGGAGGTGAGACGGCGCCAGAGTATCGACGCAAGTAGCGTCCCATACCAGGGGCCGCCCCAACCTCCAAGGCACAATAGTCATCCTATCCGGTCTCTTGCCATCATCCCTAGCCAATCCGTTTGGTTCTAAAACGGATGGCATGTTGATGGTAGCAAGACCCCGATGGATTAAATTGCTTAGAGCGGCGTGACGTCCTAAACTACCGGCACTTTTACGGCAAGACAGACTGTGGTGACCTAAGACATCAACGCCATCGCCGCAAGATCCTGACTAATATTATAAATGCGAAAGTAAGTTTGTCTTTTACGCTTTCACGCCCTATATACTGAACCGGTTATCATGAAATTTTGCGTACACGTAGGTTAGGGTCACAGCAATAGATCGACATATTTCTGTGGTTAGGGTACTGATAAGGACATTGGCTATATATCAAGCGGGAGGAGCTGCGGGTAACAGCAAGTATGTAATATTAATTTCGATACAAAAGTATTGATATTAAGGCACACAGATGGACAAACGTGTGATCCTATAAGACTATAAGGGTTCCTTTTTCCCTTTAAAGGTATACGGAGCCCTACAAATAGTTCGAGCTTATGGAATTCAGACATACAAGAATATCGAGGGTTTTTTTAAATTTAACCTCAGGAACCCTCAAAGTTATCTAATAAAGAAATCGTTGAGAATAGACTCATTAATTTTAGAATTACGAATGTAAAAAGTTTTAGTACCAAAGTTACTCTGTCATGAATTACAAATAAATGAATAGTCACGTTCAGCTATTAATTAGAATTAGAGTGTTTATTTTATCATTATTTTTACTACCTGTATAATATTGTGTTTACCTAGATAGTTTTAGGGTTACTCAAAGGGTGGACACAGAACCATATTACTAAGTCTCGGTTATCCGTCCATCCGAACGTCTGTCGCAGGGAACCGTATCATTGGAACCGTAATAGATAGACAATTGAAATTTTCACAGAATTTGTTAGTCTTATACCGCTATGGCCTTATTCGCTAGAGGGCGCGCTTAAGTAAACACTAAAATCTCGATCTTCTCGATTAAAAAAATTCTAATAAATAGAATAAGCTAATATTTATGTACGAAAAGTGATAAAAACGTTCTTCACAGTGTTGAAAATATATGGTAATATAAAGTGCAGTGTAACTACGTGAAATTGAAGACATAAAATACCGGTAATTCTAAAGAAAAAGTGCTCAAAAAAGGACATCTATAAACATTAAAAGTGATATACAAAAGACAATCAGTGCTATAAAGGACCATATAATTTTAAATCAACAATTAAAATCCTAAAGAATATCCAAGACTTATAGTGAAAAGTGATTACAACCTCAAAATATTTTACACCAGTGATGACTTGTCATAATACTACAATACTCCCATAGCAAAGGATCAATAAAATAATAACAGCGCCATCTATATTGTAGCGACTGAACTACTACATAGATCGAGATAAGAACCTTATCGATCAACTTGAGCAACCATAGAACAACATCTTAATAGTACTGAGAAATATCAAAAGAGGGCGCCACCATGTCGAATATTGAAGAGTTAATACGAGAATTGAGAGCTGATATCAAAAAAGACTCCGAAGAAACACTTCAACAGTTAGAAAGGCGAATGGTTAGCAACATAAATGAAAATATTGATAATAAATTCATAACATTTCACAACGAGTTAGAAGCAATAAAGGAAAGTAACTCAGAACGAGACTCTAAAATACTCGCTATCGAAAAACAATTAAAATATAGAAACATTATATTCTTCGCAATAAACGAAGGAGAAAAGTCGTACGAGGAACTAGAACTGATAATTTTAAAGATCGTTAAGGACGACTTAAAAGTAGATTGCAACCAAAACGACCTTGAGATGGTCAGAAGGATGGGGAGAAGATCCGAAAACAAGATACGACCTATTGTAGTAACCTTTACTACATATGGGAAAAAAGTGGCAATATTAAAGAACAAACGATACCTGAAAGACAGCTCCATATATATCAAAGAAGATTACCCAAAACAAGTACTAGAGAAGAGAGAGACTTTAAAAGAACAAGTCAAGAAACTAAAAGAAGAAGGGAAGAAGGCTTTTATACGCTACGACCGGATAATAATTCAAGAAAACACAGAAGAAGGACTAGAAAATAATAAAACACAATTAAACAAAAAAAGAGATTTAGAAATCACACCACCGAATAAAAATGAATGTACACAGAATAACTACTTACAAACAACTAGATATCAAGTAGCGAAAAGGAATAAAACACAAACTCTACATAACAAAGCTCAAGGCGCACTTACAAACTTCTTTCAAAAACGTAGCGATTTACCACCGCAAACAACGACCCAAATAATAAATGAAGAGGAAAGTGCATAGCAACAATTAGAGCCCCCCCAAAAGCGTGAATATCCCAGCGCCCGCAACTCAAACACAAACTCTATCAATACAAATAAAATAAACGAAAAAAACAACATTAATATACTACAGCAGAACAAATTCAACAAAAATTCATCTAAAACCCCAAGAAACCTGGTCAGTCTGGGGTACAAAACCGACCACACCCCCCCAATCAACGAAAAAATAGAGACGGCAACAAAAAACTTTTTACATGTATGGGCATACAACGTCCGAACCCTCATGGAAGACTACAAACTACAAGAGCTTGAATTAAGCCTACAGGACTTGAAATGGCACATTATAGGACTATCCGAGGTCCGTCGTGAAGGGGAAGCTCTTATAGAATTGAACTCTGGTAATCTTTTTTATCACTATGGCAAAAAACAGGGTGTGCATGGTATAGGCTTCCTTATCAACAGTGAGATCAAAAACTATGTATCAGAAATAAAACATACTTCAGAAAGAGTGATAAGTTTGGATCTTATAATAAACAACATCTCATATACATTTATTCAGGTATATGCTCCATGTAATAAAAATACGGAAGACCCAGAAGTACTACGCTGTTTGAAGGACACAGAAAATACATATTCAGACTGCAAAAGTGATTACAAATACATAATGGGAGACTTTAATAGCCATATAGGGAAAAGAAGACTTGGCGAAGAATACAATATTGGAAAATACAACTACGGGAAAAGGAATCCTAGAGGAGAACAATTAATAGAACTAGCACAGTCACTAAACCTTAAGATAGGTAACACCCTATACAAATGCAATCGGAATAGACGATGGACTTGGAATCACCCAAACAATAAAGATAAAACACAAATAGACTATTTCCTCATACCTAATAGAACAAACATACAAAATATAATTACAATAAGGAAAATACAATTTAATTCAGACCACAGACCAATACAAATGATACTTAAAATACCAAAAAAGAGAAAAAGGTTCAGTAAACATACAAAATCATTAAAAATTAACATTAATAAATCAATACCCGATACCACAAACACACAAACACAAGCTCTAATTGCAAGCCTTCAGATATCAGACACACTGCAGATACAATACGACAAATTGGAGAACATTCTAAAATCATCATTACAAAAACCGCCAGTCAAGCCAACCGAAGATAACATTTATAGTGAACAAACAAAAAGACTTATGAACCTAAAGTTTGACTTAGAATGCAAGGAAAATAAAACCAAAATCGACAAAAACAGGCTGTATGCGGTGAATAGAAGACTAAGACAACTGAAAAAAGAAGACATAGAGAACAACAAAATGAAGAAGATGGAGCAGCTTCTTAGCCAAAACTGCTCTATTAAGAAAGCAGAAAAATTACAAATATTAGGAAAAGAGTTAATTTTGAATATGAAAAAAAAGGACACGACCATAAATAAAAGGAAAGATATAGTCCAAGTCGCCACCGAATTTTATAAAAATCTATACAAAAACAACAAATACAACACAACCATATACGACCCTAAAGAATGTACAACATGGACACCACTTTTATTAGATGAAGTAAGATCATTAGCAAGAAGGTTGAAAAACGATAAAGCGACAGGACCGGATGGCATCTGTAACGAACTTATAAAATACTGCAATGACGAAATCCTTGACCTGATAAAGAATATTTTTAATAGAATAATTATAGAAGAAAAAGTCCCTGCACAATGGATGAATTCAAATATGACTCTACTGCACAAGAAGGGAAGCAAAGATAACATGGACAACTACAGACCTATTAGCATATCATCGTGCTTATATAAGCTCTTTATGACTGTAGTAAGAGGAAGAATCCAAAACAATCTAGAAGAAGAACAACCGCCAGAGCAGGCCGGATTTCGATCTCACTACAGCACAACGGATCACCTACACACTGTCAACCAAATAGTAGAGAAAGCAAACGAATATAATTATCACATTTACTTAGCTTTTATCGATTTTTCCAAGGCCTTCGACTCGGTCGATCACGAATTCCTTTTTGCTAGTCTAGAATCACAGGGAACTGACCAAAAAATTATTAATATACTGAAGGTAATTTACAAGTGCAGTACAGCAACTATCAAAACAGACAGAACAGGACGACCTTTCCCTCTACAAAAAGGTGTCAAACAAGGTGACCCAGCCTCACCACTGCTTTTTAATGCGGTATTAGAAACGGTTTTCCGAAAACTCGAATGGGAGAAAAAAGGTATAAAAATAAATGGAAGATATCTAAGCAACCTAAGGTTCGCCGATGACGTGATTATCTTCTCCGAAACCTCCGAAGAACTACAGCAAATGATCGACCAATTTTGCTCAGCATGTAAACCCGCTGGACTAGTTATGAACAAAAACAAGTGCAAGATAATCACAAATGGAGATAAAAAACTGGTTTTGATAGAGGGGGAGAGTATAGAATACGTGACTGACTATATTTATTTAGGACAGATTATATCTTTTGAAGATCGACAGACGAAAGAAATTGAACACAGAATAGGAAAATCATGGAATAAATATTGGAGTCTTAAATTTATAATGAAGAGCGAACTATCTGTCAAAATCAAAAAAGAAGTCTTTAATTCTTCCATACTGCCGACACTCACTTATGGAGCACAGACCTGGAGTCTGACCAATAGTCAAGAAGAAAAGTTAAAAATCTGCCAGAGAGCTATGGAAAGATCAATGATAGGAGCTAGAAGAGAAGATAGAGTCAGAAATACACAACTCAGATCAATGACAGGAGTGGATGACGCTATAAAAGTAGCGAAGAGGCTTAAGTGGAACTGGGCAGGACATATTGGAAGAATGCCAAATAATAGATGGGCAAAAATAACCACAGAATGGATCCCTAGAGACAAGACACGTAGAGTGGGTAGACCAAGAACGAGATGGAAAGATGACATCTCGAAATATACGAGCCAATGGTGGAGAAAAACTTGGGATAGGAAAATGTGGGAAAAATTGGGGGAGGCCTTTTGCAATAAGCAGCATGCAGAAAATTATGTTTAGCTTTTGTATTTTATTATATTATTTCATATTTAATTTTATCAGAACAACTAATTATTTTATTTAAGTGTTTAAAAATAATGTACTTACTTACTGCATGAAATAAAGGCTTTATTATTATTATTATTATTCGGCTTATATGTTTTTCTCCTCACAGAGAGGGTATACACCTAATACGCGGGCCGAAGCCAAGCGTAAGAGGGGGGAGGGGGTTATTGGATGCTATAGGTAGAGGTTAGTGTCGACGAGCTCAAGAACTTCCTGGTGATACGGCAAGTATTGAGGATTACAGCTTTTTGGATCAAAGTAAGTATATGTGATGGCATGTCTAGTGTCTCTAAGCTATTTTTAAGGGTAATCGGTATGATTCCTGTCGATGAAAGCACTATAGGCACAATATGAACGGTTTGGGCTTTCCACTGGGTCTTAATCTCTATTGCTAGGTCCTGATATTTACTTAGCTTTTCAGATATGGTATTTTGTAGGTTGTGGGTGTTGGGTATAGCGATGTCTATCAAGTATACTTTTTTATTCATTTTATCATGTAAAGTAATGTCAGGTCTGTTAAAGTGTATGGTTTTATCAGTGATAATGGTTCTGTCCCAGTAGATCTTACAGTCATTGTTCTCTAATACAGGGTTTGGGATATATTTATAGTATGGCGTCATCTCAGAAATAAACCGATATTTATATGCAAGGTGCTGGTGTAATATCGATGCGACTTGATCATGCCGGTGCTTGTAGTCAGTCTGAGCAACTGATTTACAAGCACCGGTTATATGTTGAATAGTCTCAGAGGCAGCGTTGCAGTGTCTGCAAAGGTCAGTTAATTGGTTGACGTCTTTAAGAATGTGCTTTCTATAATTTCGGGTAGCTATGACTTCGTCCTGTATTGCCAACATGAACCCCTCTGTCTCCGGAAACAGTTCGCCTTTCCTGAGCCATTCGTTCGACTTATCTTTGTCGACGTGTGGTTGGATCAGGTAGGTTCGGTGTCTTCCATGAAGAGACTTTGCGGTCCATGCTGCAATTTTGTGTTGTGCGTCTGTAAGTAATTCGTTGGGTTGCGTCTGTCTGTCATGTAGGTTAAGTGGTGTAAGCTTATTATCGGCTTCAGATACAGCTCGATGGAGTGGTGATTGGGAAGATTTTGCGTGGAAATACTTTCTAAGTGTTAGAATTTGCTTGTTGTGTAAATTTTGGATATCTATTACACCTCTTCCTCCTTCTTGTCGTGGTAAAGTTAATCTTTCTATACAGGCTTTGGGGTGGTGTTTTCTGTAAACTGTAAGTTGAGTATTGATGATTCGTTGTAACTTTTTGAGATCTGTTTTCGACCAGTTTATAATTCCGAACGAATAGGTTAAAATGGGTATTGCATATGAATTTATTGCTTTAACTGTATTTTTTGAGTTTAGGTGTGATTTGAGTATAAGATGGAGACGATGTTTAAATTTGACCTGTAGTTGTGCTTTTGTTTGTTTGTGTTGAATTTGTCTTGATTGGTTGAAGCCTAAATATTTATAAACGCTATTGTCTTCAATCGGTTCTATTGATTCCCCTGTTTCTAGAGCAAACCTGTTATTTTGTAATTTACCTTTATTTACTGAAAGAATTTTACACTTATCTACACCAAAATGCATTCCAATATCTGTTGAAAATTTCTGTGTGATGTCGGCTAATTTAAATAGGTTGTTTTTATTGGATGCAAAAAGTTTGATGTCATCCATAAACATGAGATGTGACAGTTTGTGGTTACTATTTACGGTACATCCATGTTCAGGGCTATCTAAAAGATAAGATAAAGGATTGAGTGCCAGGCAGAACCAGAGGGGGCTCAAGGAATCTCCCTGGAATATACCTCGTTTTATTGCAATCGGTTCAGTAGTTACTGCATCCTTAATTTGTTTATTTTGTATTTTAAGAACAGTTTTCCAAGAGTGCATGGTTATTTGGAGGAAGGATATTATTGTTGGGTGAATTCTATATAAACTTAAAACAAAGAGGAGCCAGCTGTGTGGGACAGAATCGAAAGCTTTACGATAATCTATGAACATCGTGTGAATATTCCTTTTAGTTTTAAAGGCTCTATTCATGACTACTGCATCTATTGTAAGTTGTTCCTTGCACCCCTGACTCTGCCTTCGGCATCCCTTTTGTTGTTCTGCGAGTATATTAAAATTATTTAGATGTTCAATAATTGTGTCACTAATACAAGCTGTTAATATTTTATAAATGGTTTGGAGGCATGTTATGGGTCGGTACTTTGCTGGATTTTTCCTATCATTTACATCCTTTGCTATCATGTATGTTATACCTTCTGTAATATATTTTGGCATTGTCTCTGGGGATTCTAAAAATTTATTGATATGATAGTGTAAGTGTGAATAGATGCTCTTAAATTTCTTGTACCAATAATTTTGTATGTGGTCTGAGCCTGGAGCTTTCCAGTTGTGTGAACGATGGATTACTTGCAACAATGTTTCTATTGATATATGTTCAAAGTTCATTTCGGTAATATGTTTATTTGCCTCATTTATTTGATTAAGCCAATCGGCTTCCTGGTTATGTTCGATAGGGTTTTCCCATATTTTGGCCCAAAATTCTCTCAGTGACTCTGGTGTTGGTGTGTCTGTATCCTGGTTGTTTGTGTTGTTGTGTATATTTGCTATGTTTCTGTAAAACATTTTCTCGTTAGTAATGAATTTATGGTTTTGGGTTTTTCGGGCTGTGCATGTTAGGTATCTATTGAGTCGACTTGAGGCTGCGTTAAGTTTTTGTTTTATTGTATCTAAATATTGTTCCAAATGAGTATTTAAGTCTTCATATTGTGCGTGTACTGAATATTTAATTTTTATTTCCTCTACTGCGTCAACTATTCTTTTACTACGGTATCCTTGCATATATTGAGTTAGTCTAGCTATGTCTGTCCTAAAACTATTTATTTTTCTTTGTAGTCTTTTTTGCCACGATGGTATAAAGTTGCCACTTCTAGTTGTTTGCGAAATTTTAGTCCCATTGCAAATTGCGGAAGCGTAAGCTGCTGTGTATATGATTGTTTGAACCGATAAAAAGTCTTGATCTGTAGTTAAATATTTAGGAATTATATCATTATCAATAAAATCTATTATCATTGATAGTCTTTTCGAGGTTTTTTGTTTTGGGATATATGGTCTTGATGTAGGGTCAGTGTTCTTAAATAAGTTATACGCTTTGTCAAATTCTAAAGTAATTTTTTCATGGAATTTATTTTGTATCTGATCTCTATTATATTGTGTTTGTTGTGTATTAAGTATGGTTTCATTTTGAGCTATTGTGATCTGTGAAAGGCTTGGTTCACTGTCTATGTCATCTGTAATACCCTGTGGAGATATATTCTGTTGTATGACGTGGTTTGAGTTAGTGTGTTGGTGATGATTTATCTGGATTAGTGATTCAACATCCTGTCTTATTTGTTGTATCCTTCGTTCGGGTACCATTTTATTATTTATTATGACGCGTCGTTGGTCTGAAAGCCTCTGTTCCGATATATGTGCTAAATGGGGATAAAGTTCAACAAATCTAGTGTGTAATCTTTTTCTGTGAGCTGTAATGTTGGTTTCCAATTCTGTTACCTCAAAATATATTCTTATAATTGACTCATTTAGTTCGTTTGACCAACTCATACGTGTTCCAGATGTTTGTGTTAGATTTTGTGATATTATTTCATGCTGTGATAGGTTTGAAGCTACTTCGTTTTTGATTTCATTAAGTACTGATTGTGAGAGTAGTTTATTATTGATTATGGCTCGTCGTTGATCGCCTAACCTCTGTTTTGATGCATTAATTTCTGGATATGCTATATTGAATTGTTGGTGTAAAATGTCTAAATAACCGCGGGTGTTGGTTTCCATTTTTGTAGCAATCAAATAGGTTCGCCAGATGAATTTATTCATATCATCAGTCCATCTTTGCCTGGCGCGTTTAGTGTTAGCAGCGGGTACAGTAATGTCGGCGCATGCCTGCTGCACAACATCTGCTGACACGGGTGAAACAGTTGATGACCGGGTTATTGCATCAAATTCAAATGAGAGTGGTGATGAGCTGGGTGATGGAAAAAGACTATCGGATGATGATGGTGAATGAGTGATGAAGTCGGCTGTAGCATATTGTTCGAGGGGAGCCCGCCTGCTCAGCCCCCCGTCGCCAATGGTCCGCATACTGTGGCACTCAGCATCGGCTCCAAGTGCGCCCCGGCGACCCCCGGGCAGCGGCCGCAAATTATATTTCTTACTTTGATTCTCCATTTCTCTACAAAAGGGGTTGGGACCGTTTGTTTGGGAAGGGTTGTCAAGATGTTAGTGACAAGTAAAGCTTTTTTTTTTGTGCTTTTGATCTAGATGGTATTGATCAATTAGGATTTCAGTACCAAGCTTCCCGTAAGCCCCCCTACCACGACAAGGTGGCCCCTCAGGGGGGTTATTATTATTATTATTATTATTATACCGCTATGGCCCTAATGGGCTACAAGAAATGTGTTTCTTTGCGTTTTTTTAAGTCCACGAAGCATAAACTAAAAAGATGATACTAATATCAGACAACTGACTCCCTTATGTTTTCTCTGGGCAATAGAGTCCAACAAATATTGGAGTGAGGGTAAAGAAAGTATGATTAAAACTACAAAAAAAAGTAAAAGTATTATACATAGATGAAAAACATTATTCTTCCGGATCTGGATCTCACAGTATATCCGGCACCCCGGGTCGATCCTCGGATGGACCCCGGGTTTCTAAGCATTTTAGGCGAGAATGTAACCGAGTCAGATGGCATAGGCATTATGACTTTTCGCAGCGCTAGCTCCTGTGTTCTGTGGCTAGCCCAATAATGATTGTTATAGATTTTTCTCGATATCTTGGGCAAAGACAATATAATCCTATCATATAGACTACCAACCTCCTACAAAAATATTGGACCAAATAAAGTAGGAATTTTACTCATGATTGTACTATAAATTACTAAATAAACCTAACTAAAAAATATATATATATTTACAAATCGTACAGTCCCTCCAGATGCTCACCCCTGGGCATCGTGCCCAAAAGGCTGGCAGCATTGCCAAATTGAATGGCAATGCTGATACGCTGAGCCAGGTAGCTTCCAGCCCTTTGGTCACGGGTTACCTCAATAAGCTTTTTAGCCAGGAAACTAAAAAGCCTATGTGCTGAAGGACCCCACGGACCCAACGTTTCTACCCCAAAAGGCTCAAATATGTAGTTACCTCCTATACCTACATATTTGCGTCTTTTAAGTAGGAATAGTATTGGACCAAGTAAAGTGGTCATAGTTAGACGACGAACTAGTGAGTTGTTCTCTACTCGTCATTAGATGGCGTTAGTCAACGTGAGCCTAAACTTGCTCAAACTGAGATACAGTTTATTTGAATTTGAAATAAGACATACATTGTGACATGGCCGTGTGGTTTCCGGCAGAGTAGAATAGGACCACTCCAAGTCTTCCCATGATGTCGTAGAAGGCGACTTAGGGAACTCAAGCTAAACAAAGCTTATAAACATCAAGGAGACCTCTTCAACCCGTCTGGCCAGCGTGGAGAGTGTAGATCAAATCCTCTGACTAATATTATATGGCTTTGGTAGTTTGGAGAGGGTCATACTCCTGCAGTGGAGACTAAATAAACCTGATGATGATGATGATGATATTTTGTGAATAATGCTTTCATTTTCTCATAACATGGTAGATACAAAGTTGCAGTAGTGCCATCTCTGTGCAACTGTCAGAGAAAATTGTACGATTTAGAGGTTCGGACCACATGCCTTGGGTGACTTTAATGCAATTTTCGCACGTTCCCTAATTGTTTTGAAAATAATATGGTGATAAGATTTTTAATATCAGTTAGAGTTTATCTATCATCTATCACTACATAAAATGATGAAATATTTACACAGCAGTTGTTTTAGAGTTTATTTATCATCTATCACTACATAAAATGATGAAATATTTACACAGCAGTTGTTTTAGAGTTTATCTCTCATCTATCACGACATAAAATGAGGAGCCCGATGGTCCAGTGGGTGTGAGCTCTATGAGCGCTTACGTATGTTAAGCAACCCCTGGTGCAGTCCCTACTTGGATGGGTGACCGCAAGTGGCATAAAAATATCTCGAGCTCCTCCGTGCTTCGGAAGGCAAGTTAAGCCGTTGGTCCCGGCTGTCATCGTTGATGGCAGTCGTTAAGCTATGTCAGATGCCTTAAGGCAGCTTGAAAAATCTGACACCAGTGTTGGCCATACTTACACATACGAAAAACAAACTACATAAAATAACTACATAAAATAACAAAGTCGCTTGCCCTTGTCTGTCTATCCCTATGTATGCTTAGATCTTGAAATTTACACGTCGGATTTTAATGCCGCTTTTTTAAATAGATAGAGTGATTCAAGAGGTCATATGATATGTATCAGCCCGGGTGCAGCCGGGGGGGCTGCTAGCATTGACATACAATAAAACAACAGGAAAGTTACAAATAAACGCAAGCAGTCGTAATAGCCTTTACGCGTAAATTATATAGCTCATGTAACCCGCAGATAAATTAGCTTTCTTTAAATGAAAACTCTCCCATGCTCACAGGCGAGGGGATGGGCGCAAATATAAGGAATCATGTAAATAGGCGGTGTGGCTAGCAACCCATCACTATTTTGATTCCGCTTTCCACTTAAACGCCCACTAACGTGATCTTTGGATTTTATGACCTTGAGCTCGTAAGGGATAAAGACATGATAATATGTATGTATGTTAGATGAAAGAATTTTGAAAATCGGTCCATTATAGTTCGGAGCCTATTCATATCTTCCGTCTTAATAATATCAGTATAGAGTAAAGATTAGTATAGACAAATAAACACCAACAATCAAAACTTTATAGGAGTCTAGATTAATAATTAAGCAAAATTAAAAATTTGCAAAAAACCCACGACACAACTTTGTTTTGCACTAATATTGTGGCGCCCCCTAGTGAGTTACAGCCATGACACCTATCTAAGAACATGAACTCATTAAACACAAACCCGTTATTGAAAACCGCATCAAAATCAGATCATTAGTTTAGAAGATAGGTGGAACATTACTTTGCACAAACAAACAAACATCTCTCACCCTAAACACATATACTTGCTCCGTTCCGTCGTGGGTAAAAATGCTACTGTTGTGATAAAAACTTTGTGGCACGATATTTTAAGGTTTGAATTTTCTTTCCAGTTTCCGATGCTGCGTGCTGTCAGTTTGGCTGACAGCTGTCGTAGCGTACCAGCAGGCCCCTCCCAATGTTGTCTTCATCATGACAGACGATATGGTAAATATTATATTGCTTTAAAATGTCCTTGAATTTCGTATGTAAATTAATTTAGGCATATCTATTAATCTTGGGCTAAAAATCTTTAGAAAAGACAGAACGGCAAAAACAAAAAGAAAATAAGAATTTTAGGAAAGACTTGCTTATTGGTCTTATGACCACTTTGATTAGTGCAAGTGCGAAGTACATATATTTCCTACTAAACGTTTAGTAACAATTGTATGAACTTCGCACTTGGACTAATCAAAGTGTATACCGGCCATTAGATACAGAATCTCACGAAAAAAAAGTAAATACGAAACAAAAATATCATAGTCTTTGTTTTTTGTTTCATCATCAATTCGACCTGATCGGTGAATTTGTATACGAAATTCACTTTTTTATATATTTTTATATGATTCTGCTTTCCTCTTTTTACTTAATTCGAAGATAAAATTTATTACTATCAATATTTAATTTTTTATATGACATGACACCTTATGTTAATATACGTGATACAGATGAACAAATACTTACGTGCGTCAATTACTACATATGTTGGTCGATGACGAGTATACTTATGATATAGAATCATATAATACATATCATTTTATTCAGTTGTATAAACTGACTTAATTCATAGTGCATCATACCTCATCAAATAAAAGGTTTTTATTCAGTTTATTCACCCGAGATATCAGATCTGTATTCACTTATGCAGCTACATTCACTTTAAACCATCTCAAAAGTTAAAGGGCCCTGAACGCGCATGTCTCCATACTAAGGGACAAATTGAATTGTGGCAATATTTGATAATATTTGTGTAAAATTAAGCATTAAATCTCATTAAAATCTACGTACGTTCCTATACAGCTCAGTAAAATTGTCAATGGTTCGAGAATTATAAGCCTTTCAAAATTCGTATAGAAATGTTGAGAGGCTTCTAATTCTCAAACCATTGATATTTATATTGATGGTAACATTTATGTTGTACAAAAAACCGTCTGAATCGCAGAGAAATGCCTGTATAATAAAGTACAAGTATTTGCCCGCGCCGGGAATTGAACCTGGAGTCTGTCGTTTTAACCAATGCACCACGGCCGTCAAAATTTCTCCACATGTAATATTTTCCATTTTCCGACCGACTCACCCCGACGGAGGGTAATATTTTTCGAGCGGGTGTATGTATGTATGTGTGTCTGTAAGTAAGTCTGTTCCATTGTTGCATCCTGGAACCTAAACGACTTGACTGATTGTAAAATGTGAGGTGTCATTAGATTCGTATTCTTCCCCGGAGTGTCATAGGCGCCAGCATAAAATCAATATAGTAGGCGCAAACTGGCAAATACGACAGCCGTGTTTTTTTTTAATACAACTTTAAAAAAATATTTTTATATATCTTTGTATAGCGGACACCACAGAACACGGACACTCACCTAAAGTATTAAATAGTAGGGGATATAGGTAGCCCGATTTGCGGATATCCGCAAGAGATAAGGCGCTTACCGTAACGAATGACGTGATAGGTCATTGCTATCTAGCAGATAACATTTTCACAGTCACGGACAGAATCGACTGGCAGCCCGCATGACTCCGTTATGCCTCAAGCAGGCCGATTTGCTAATTCGGTGTAAAACGTTTTAATTGTCACTTTAGCATCCATTACGGTTTTCATATATTAAATAAAAATAGTCATTCATACCGAAGCCGTAATGAATATTGAAGTTATCATGAAAATGGTGTAGCTGTCAAAAGTTAGCAAATAGGCCTGCAGTGCACGCGTAGAGTAAATGGTAGAGTAGACAGTAGAGTTGACGGTAGAGTATGGAATGAATGGTTTTTATTTACACGAGGAAAACGCGTTAAAAGCATATCTCTTTGCTATGAGGATACAGATCGGTATTTTTCTTTTTGTGATAAAATGTACACTTGCTTTGTTTTGCCTTTACTTCACATGACGTTGTAGAAACAATTGCAATTGCAAAAAATGGGACAAAGATACATTTCCTAATAGCTTAAGTATATATTAAAATCGTCAACAAAACGATTCCTTAAATATTTACAGCACTGAAACGTTTGAGAAGTAGGGTAGGCTGGCTGAATTTTTTACCCAGCTTTTCTTCCTCATTATAATGAAAGGAAAAGCTGGGTAGAAATTTACTAATGATGGAGTTATGAAAAATGAACAGGAAAATAGGCATCACTTTATAAATAATCGGAAAAAAGCAGAAAGATAGTAGAACGCTCAATACGATATGACCAGTTCAATAATTCAAGGTCAAGTAGGAGGAAAAAGAGGACCAGGAAAGCCGAGATCATAAGAAAACAAATAACGATAAACAAAACGTAAAGGTTACTGTTTAAATCTAAAGGGGTGGAGCAACTGGCACAATGTTAATGATAGTATGGTATCCAAGGGACAGTAAAAGGAGTCTAGGACGGCAAACTACACCCTGGGAGGACGATATTAAAAGAACTGCTGGACGAGCATGGATCGTGAAGTGTGGAATACGTTGGAGGCCTTTGTCGAAGGACAAGCTGTTCCAGAAACTAGTGTATATAGTTAGTGTAGAGAATTAATTGTAAAGGAACAGTAATAATCGTATGAAAATAAAAGTAGATAATCAATTTTTAATTCTTTTATTTATCGTAAGATTCAGTCCGAATCAAACGTTATGGTGGCTCGGAGCATCGCGCGAGTCGATGCGCAGTACATAATATCAGCAGGGGGCGCACGGGGAGGCGGGGCACGTTCTGCGCAGCTTGCAGCTAATATACGAGCCGCCATAAAGTTTGATTCGTCTGTATCGTATTGTATATCGTATGCCGTAAGATAGATATTATACATTATGAAAACACGACTTTACTCATGTTTTATTACGACGGATCCGCCGACTAGTTTCGGTCTGTTATGAAGCATCAACGGGGCGAGTGAAAGGGGTGGCGTGGCGACACGATGAAAAAGCTTCTCTCTAAAGCATTGAGGGCCGCCTCGCGCGTCGCCGCCCGCGCCGCTGCCCGCGCCGCTGCCCGCGCCGCTGCCCGCGCTGCGCGGCTCGTAATAAAACGTGCGTAAAGCCGTGTTTTCATAATGAATTTATCTCGCGTAAGTTTTAATAAGTCGGTTAAAAGCAGAGTTTTCGATCAATGTGTCCTGGCAGGACACATTGATCGAAAACTCTGCTTTTTGCTGCTTGTCTTCACCTACGGAATGGAAACAACAACCATGACCCAGAAATCTGCTGAAATGCTCAGAGTCTCTCAAAGAGCAATGGAGAGAGCGATGTTAGGAATAACATTGCTCGATCGTGTACGAAACGAAGTTATTCGAAGGAGGATGAAAGTCAGGTATGTTGTAGACACTATAAAGCAATCGAAATGGAAATGGGCAGGACACATAGCTAGGATGACCCAGGATCGGTGGACCAGAAGGGTTATGGAGTGGCGACCATGGGCCAACACGCGAGGTCGAGGACGTCCAGCACTTCGTTGGGTGGACGACATCAAGCATCACGCAGGCCGAAACTGGATGCAGGTGGCACGGGAGACACGAAAATGGAAAGATATGGAGGAGGCCTATGTCCTGAAAAGGATAACATAAAGGCTGCTATGGAAGTTTTGATATTATTAGATATATACAGTTGCACATTTTCAAAACCTGCACGGAAGTAAGCTACTAAGTAGCATTTGTATTTGATACCTTTCTTAAATATCCGTGAACTGCCGGTTCAATACTAAAACAGCTGTCAAAACTATCAAAACTATTGTTTCCTCGTACATACAATGGTCTTCTTTATACATTAAGTTTATTTGATCAAATGGTACTTGACGTCATCTGATGAAAATTCAGTCAGATGGTTCTAGGCGGTCCATTGTGTTGATCTTATGAATGCAAATGAATTTATAATGATGCTGAAGTAGGTAGCTACTCGTGTACTTACTTAGTTTGATACTTTCCGTAATCAATGATTTTATTACATATCATCATCATCATCATCATCAGGTCTTTTTAGTCTCCACTGCAGGAGCACGACCCTCTCTGACTATCATAACCATTTATTAGCCAGATCAGTCAGAGGATTTGGCCTACACTCTCTACACATATAATTAGGTACTATTATAAAAACATGTATGGTGTGTTTACCACATTTATTGACTTCTTTGATTATAGACTGTGACTATGGGATATGTGTGTGCATGGCAAAAACAGGTGCCAGGTTTTAAAGCTGTTTCATTCCGGAGCCATCCATAGAAAATGCGCAAATGATAACTTAATCGGCTAGCAAATTCATGCAGGCACCTTAAAAAAATCTTAAAGTCACTCTGGCTGCGGGCTAAATATCTGACCTAAAGGCCACAAAGGTGTGTTGGTGGGCATATGAGTCAAAAATACGGTCCAAGTAATGTTGGGTGCTGACCACATTGCTCATCGAAATGATTCTTTCGTCTTTAGATTTACCCCGAACTTTCAGTCGGTTTTTATGGAATGCGTGGGAAGAGAAGCATCTAGTACATTCTACGTCTTCCTTTCCACAAGTTATTTAAAGAACACTATCAGTAGACAGCTTTAAGTTTACTACTACTTTAAGTGTACTATTCCCTATAATGTGTTCCCTGTATTTAATTCCTCACAAAAGTATTCGGCTCGCCCGGTAATTACATGACAAAATGGCGTACAGGTTCAATCCAATAGGAAAAGTTGATCATTTTGACGGGCTGAGTCACCCCTTCAAGGGAAATTACACGGATTTTTAATTCTTATTCCAGGGCTGGAATGACGTATCATTCCACGGGTCTGACCAGATCCTGACCCCGAACATCGACAGCCTGGCGTATAGCGGCGTCATACTACACCAGTACTACAGCGAGGCCATCTGTACCCCTGCTCGCACAGCGCTGCTCACTGGCAAATATCCTATGCGGCTGGGTAAGTTGGTGAGGACATGAGAAGATTCTTCTCGTTATCGAATCAACGACCACTAGAATCCTGCTTGACATAAAAAACCGCATCCAAATCGGTTCAACCGTTTTAGAGCTGCGTTGCCTCACATAGACACACAAACACAAACACCCCACACACAGTGCGGTAGAACTTATAAAAAATTTTTTCGCCGGGTGTTGAAAATAATTAAAATCAACGTAACTACATTTACCATTAGTATCTTCTTAAACTAAAAAAACGTCTTTAGCTTTAACTTATATAGTATTAAGTATACTTCGAGAGACAAGAACTTAATATCGAGGAACAGATTCATCACACTTTTAATTCCGAAGTACAAAACAAAGCAACGCTACCATGTAATAATTTGCATGGTAGCGATGCCGTGTCTTACTATAAAGCCAATGTAATAGTTAATAGACTGAAACGCTACCATGAAAATCAATCTTCCTTGTAAATAAAAGTAGTTTCACGGGTTTGAATTCTTTTGACGTATTGGTAATTTGCACAGAGTATAATGTTACTGTCGCTCGCGCGCTACTAGAGACGCCTTTTCAACACATTTCATGCGAAACAGACGTGGCAGGAGGCTATATCTTTTTCTTCCAACTACGCTGCAATTCTATTATAACTGCACTACATATCCAGCACAAAGCGCAACTTTGCTGCACTAGGAGTAAAAAAAACTAAACAGTGCAGTAAAGGATTTCCATACATTTTTGCTGCTCTAGTGCAGCAAAAATGTATGGAAATCCTTTACTGCACTGTTTAGTTATTTTTTTTAAATTGCGGGACAATAGTTGTCACATGTCATAAAGAAGGTTGGCCAATCTAACGGCCGTATGGAGTTTACAAAGGGACGTGTGTATTGCCTAAAAAAAAATACTGGCCATATAGAAAAAAGGTGGGAATGTAAACATCAAATTTTTAACTTTTGTAATTTGTCTTCAGTTTTATTTTTCACTTACTTTTATTGCAGTAGTTGAAACAAAAGCAGATTATGCACCTCGCATTAAGGGGGAACACTAGGCACAGTAGCGACGCCAATCATTTTATTCCTAATACTTTACAAATAGAAAGGAATTCAAGAATATAAACAATACAAGCCTTAGTAAATAACCTGAAGTATTTTTTGAATCATGTTTTTTACTATCGGAATCAGTGAGAATTATGAGAATCTGATTACCGCCAAAAACGGCAGTTTTTGGCGGTTATCACTTTTTCTCTCAATGACTGATTCTCATAATATCAAACATGATTCCAAAAATACTTCAGGTAATTTACTAAGACTTGTATTGTTTATATTCTTGAATTTCTTTCTATTTGTAAAGTATTAGGAGCGCAGAATACATCGGTATGCAGCTTTGAGTCAGCAAAATTGGACACAACGCCATCAGCTGTCGTCACAAGCGATACACCGCGCCCCGCCGCCCGCTCTTCCCCCCGCAATGAGCTGACATCACTGCCGAGCACGTCAACCCCGACACGTGCCTACGCAGCCGTAGCCGCCGTCCCTGTTGCTGCGCCAGCGCAGCGACCTGCCTTGAAGGGGAATAAACAGGCAAGCTCTCGCAAGCCTGTGACGTCGGGTCAACATAAAGATCAGTGCGATAAGGAGGGCTTCACTTTAGCTAAGCGGAGGAAAACGAAGCCTGCCAGCCGTAACCATCTTGGCACCGCACCGACTGGACCCAATCAGTTGCGTTCAGAGGTCAAGTGTACGCAACTGTATGTGTCCCGACTGCACTGGAATACGACGGTTCAAGACGTCGTAACCTACGTGCTGAAGAAATCCAAATTGACATTGAGGGTCGAACGGTTGGCATCTCGCCATAGAGTAAACTTTAGTTCCTTTGTGGTAGGAGTGCCGACCCAACATCTCGAGACCTTCATGAAGGAGGACTTCTGGCCGCAGGGAGTCGTGTACCGGAAATTCCGAGGACGGTTACCTGCTGAAGCCCCGCGCCTCACGTCGCCGACACAACGTGTGACCTAGTTTTAAGTTATATTGTATTATATGTATGTTAGTCTAAGGTATATATGATATGGGCCTCTGATATTGTACGTAATTGTAGGTACAATATTATTGCCTGAAATAAAGGATTATTATTATTATTATTATTATTATTAGGAATAAAATGATTGGCGTCGCTACTGTGCCTAGTGTTCCCCCTTAAGGAAGTTATATTGCACTCGTGCTTTTTAGAGCCCTCGCTGGCGCTCGGGCTCCAAATAATCGCTCGTGCAGCAATAACTTACTTTCTGCTCAGTGCAACAATCTACTATTATTGAGGTTTTAAGTGGCAAGGAAATTGTAGAAAGGCAAAAAGCGGCTTTTTAGGGTTCCGTAGTAAACTAGGAACCCTTAGAGTTTCGCCATGTCTGTCTGTCTGTCTGTCTGTCTGTCTGTCCGTCCGCGGTTTTACTCAGAGACTATAAGTACTAGAAAGCTGTAATTTGGTATGAGTGTGTATATTAATCATGGCAAAAAAGTCGTAGAAAAAAACCTTGAAAAAATATTTTTTTTTTTGGGTTAGGGTACTTGTATGGGAGCTCCCATACAAGTAAAGTGGGGGAGTAATTTTTTTTTCTCTATTTACCCATCGTGTGGGGTATCGTTAAAAAGGTCTTTCAAAAATATTGTGAGGTTAAGAACACCATTTTTCGATTTAGGGATCCGTTTCCGAAACATTTGGTTTTAAAGTGCAAAATTTTGTTAGAGGTACGTGTCCCCCCCCTCTATCTGCTAAACGGTTATATATGGATACGTGAAAAAAATTACAGCAATAGTATATATACTGAAATTGAAAGGAAAACTATCAGAGCTGGGTACTAAGTGCAAACTAAAAAGTTATAGGCAACCAACTTATAAAATGTACTGGAAAATGTAAAATTTCATACAATCTTCATTGTTAGATGTTTTTGGTCGTTAGACTGTGAGGTGTGAGTGTAAACAGTGTGAACTCAAAGTTGTCATTCGCAACTACGGAACCCTACACTGCCTGGGCCCGACACGCACTTGGCCGGTTTTTTTCTAATTACCTCAGATTTGTTTATTGACCCTTCTACTGTGAATATGACGAAATATTTTAGCACATTGGGCCAGTTTTTCATTTTTTAGGGTTCCGTACAAAAATTGAAAAACGAAACCCTTATAGGATCACTCGTGCGTCTGTCTGTCCGTCCGTCCGTCTGTCACAGCCGATTTTCTCCGAATCTACTAAACCAAATTAGGTGAAATTTGGTAAGATGGTGTAATCCTATAACCCAAACACGGATGTGCAAAGTAAATACCGATTTTTTTAAAAATTAGGGTCATTTTCAGGGGCCCAATTACAAAATTAAAAAAAAAGTTTTGCCAACCTTACTGTGTCATATACCTATCAAATGAAAGGGCTCTTTATGAGGATCTCAAAAATCAATACTTTTGATTTAATTCACGAAAGAAGGCAAAAATTGACCATTCCCCCCCCCCCCCCCCCCCTGATCTCCGAAACGACTGGGCTGAAAATTTTGAAAAATTACAAAATGTTGTAGATTCCTTGAAGATTACAGGAAAAATAATAAGAATTCTATCACTTGAAAATAAAGTGGTAAACTCACTATAATAAGTTCATCTAGGAAAATAGTTCACTAAAACACCACTAGATAGCGCTAGTCAATTGAATAAAACATTTTTGCACATTGTGCGTGTGTACACGAAGCATATTGTACGGAACCCTCATTGCGCGAGTTTGACTCACACTTGGCCGGTTTTTTGAGCACAAACTGACAGGACGAGTTTGCAACACTCGCCTACAAGCCGGGCGCAGGCTGTCACCAGGTAGTAGTTTCTTCTCTAGTTGGGCGCGAGCGACATTCGGGTTCTGGCGACATTTCGTGCTCTATGGTAATTTCATACTCCCAAAAAAAAAAGAAAGTAAAAAATATGACGTTCAAAAAGATATACAATTATCCAATTTTGAATAAAAATCTTTGACTTTGACTTTTGACTTTACTCAACTGAGATAAACTTTATATTGGCAGAATTATTTTTTTTCTACATTTGTACTCGCACAAAACCTTTTATTGGCGTGAGAAGTTTATTAGTACAATTAATAGTATAGGTATAATTAGGTTATGCATGGCATGAAAAAAAACAAGTAAATCCCTTCTAGATCGTAATGCTTGACATTTATTATACTTAAAAAAATAAATTAACTGATTTTAAAACTCTCTACCAAAAAAGCAGTAAACCGATTTTGATGAAATTTACACTACTCCCTTACATTATTTTATTACGTATTACATTTTGCAATTTAAATTTTTTTACATGGACGTATACCGACTGACAGACAACCCAATTAAAAAAGGAGGGATAAAGAAAAAACGCTTGTCATACTTACGCTATGGCAAATATCGGTATCCGCAAAACTTTAACTGTACGCAAGCAAGAGAGTAATGATAATGATTAACAGTGTAAAGTTACTGCAAAACAGTTTCCTACGGAAGCAATTAGTGATCAAAGAAATCTTAATCCTATATAAGTAACTAAGTATAGATAACAATCATTTAGAGATAAAAAACGATTGTCATACGCTATGGCGAATACCAGTGCTGGTCAAGGCCGAGTCATTGAGACGTCGTGTCAATGGCACACACGACACGTAATTTCCAGATACTAAATTCCAGTTCAAGATCACCACTTGCTAAAGTAAGTGACACAACTTTTGCCCCAGATTATGCTTTATTACTTTCACGCTTTGCCGCCTTTTAATCAGCAATTACTTTTGAGTGGCCATTATTGGTATTACGTGTCTGCGCGTACGAGTGCACTACCGGTGTAGTGATAGATATTTTTAATATAATGCTAGTTTTTGCCAGTAACTTTAATGGTATGAGCTCGATTTTTTAAATATCTTCGAAAATTATGTTCACTACGGGACTTACCGCGATTATTTTTGAGTTCTGTCTGATATTTCGACAACATTGCAGCTCCCATTTTCACAGACTAACTGAAGAGACTCTTCAGTTAGTCTGTAAAAATGGCAGCTGCAATGATGTCGAAATATCAGACAGAACTCAAAAATAATGGCGGTAAGTCCCGTAGTGAACATAATAGTGATTGTGACCGCGAAAGCTTAAAATCATATATCTTCGAAAATCTCTCAAACTCAAATCTTCTTGAGCAGATTATGTTCAGAAGATCTGGCCAAGCGGAGACGGACTGACATGGCGAATCTAAGGGTTTCTTCACAGAGCACGAAATATCACTCGCGCAGCGCCCTTCGCGAGCGACAGCTTCTAAAGCAAAACAATACTGCATATAAAACTTGGTGTTATGTTATAAATAAGCAGAATGGCTAGTTTTGACCGTTTTAAACAGCTTTTTAAAAAAGAGGAGGTCGAATTGAGAAATTCGACAGTATGTTTTTTTTGTATATTTGTTACGCGACTACTGAGCCGATTTTTTTTATTTTTTTTAATGGTAATATTTCATATGTTGTTCCATATTTTTTTAGAACTTTATCATTCTTTGTTTTTTATAGGACGTGCGCTATAAAAATTGCAGTGTTTTATCGGTTTTTCGCTATCAGAAAAACTGAAACCCAAAAAAAAACTTGCAAAATTTGCATAGGCATTTATAAGGTGACGATATTTAAATACGGATCATGTTAATTATTTGAGTACCTACTTATTTGTAACACGTCTAAGTATATTTAAATTTGGCGAGATAAGAGTCGTTATCCTTTCGAAAAACCTGTTGCTAAAACATATAAACAGTTGTTAACCCTCTTCAACGAGACTGGTATTTGATAACGAACTAACTACCAAGTTTTTATCATAGTGTAGGTAGATTGCTCAATTTCACCCACGCACGCTTTCTTTGAATGGTGTGATTAAAACCTTATTACACTTGGTTTTAAACCCTTATGCCTTCATATATCGCTATCGTGTCTAAAGTCCACTACAATTTTCCAGATATACCTAAATATATATATATATATACTATGCTAACTTACTACGACGTCATCTCGTCCTCGTCAGTGACAATTGAATTTTAACCATGTGGTTTTAAACTTCTGGAAGTATTTCCATCATCATCTTCAAGGGAATTCTTTGGTTACCAGAGTTACTAAGATATGATAGACTTTTTGAACAATTTTAAACAATCTTAGAAAATAAATCAGACCAATAGTCTTTTAGGTTAGGTGCTTACATAATCAGACACATTTTTCTAAATCTGTTCTTCATGCACGTTTCATCGGTATTCAAGCCTATGCTACTTGGAGTGAAACTAACTTTATGTTACTTTAATTGCAAGTTTTAGGGGCGCGAGAGAACATGACATAGAAATTTCATTAGTAAGCTGTAATCGAATGAACGAGTTGCCAACCTTTTTAGGGTTCCGTAGTAAACTAGGAACACTTATAGTTTCGCCATGTCTGTCTGTCTGTCTGTCCGTCCGCGGTTTTACTCAGAGACTATAAGTACAAGAAAGCTGAAATTTGGTATGGGTATGTATATACTCGTCGCTGCGTCACACACAACAAAAAAGAATTTGAGTATATTATTTTGTGTTTTAATGGCCACAAGGTATGTAGGTATGTACCTATAAAATTGGATCGGTCACTGACGTCACACGCAACGCAACGCTTACGGGCTATATCTTTATCAATTTTTGTTTGATTGACAAAAGAAAAAATACGTGTCTAATATTTTTCAATAGTTTATCAGACGGACCAAGTATATATTTTAAAAAGAAACTTGATGACTATTGGCCGTTATAACATGCGAAAAAAGAGTACTTTGTCATACATACCTAATATCTTTTTCTAGGGATGCATTCCACGCCACTGTTCAACGCCGAAGATCGAGGAATTCCACTGACGGAGCGCCTCCTGCCGTCCTACTTGAAGGACCTAGGCTACACCACGCACCTGGTCGGGAAGTGGCACGTGGGGATGTCTCGGAGGGAGTACCTGCCCACCTCGAGGGGATACGACAGCCACTACGGCATGCGAGGCGGCTTCGTCGACTATTACACGTATAATAAAGTCGAAACGGTTAGTTCATCTTTTACTCTATTTGGTTTACTTAGCAGCCTCCGTGGTCCAGTAAGTAGTTAAGGCGTTTGCCTTGTTGACCCGGGGGTCGTGGGTTCGATTCCCACGGATAGCATATTTTGTTAAGGTGTTTCCAGTTTGGTTTGGACATTGCAGGCATGAATCACCTGATTGTCCGATAAGAAAGATGATTCCGTGCTTCGGAAGGCACGTTGAGCCGTTGGTCCCGGCTGCCATCTGGTAGTCGTTAAAGGAACCACGTCAGGGGCCAAGAGGCGGTTCCGCAGACCTCTGACACCAGGGTGTGCATGGTCGACTGACCGTGTCACCTACACGAAATGATGATGATATTGAAGTATTGAGTCACTCCTCCAAGGATACGTTGATTGCATCGATTGACACGCTGTATATAATATACCCAGTTCTTATCCTAATCCTAACTATCCTAATCCTAACTAATATTATAAATGCGAAAGTGAGTTTGTTGGTTTATTTGTTTGTTATGTTTGTTACGCTTTCACACCGTATCTACTGAACCGATCATCATGAAATTTTGCATACACATAGGTTAGGGTACCGACTCAGGTACCGAGAAGGACATAGGCTATATATTATGCGGGCGAAGCCGCGAATAGTTTATCAATAAAAGTGAAACAAAGTTACGTAACTTTTAGCTTAGTTTTGTAATGATATTTTTTCGAGAAACTCTGTTATGTTTTCGTATTTCTGTGTCAGTAGTGAAACTACCTAATTCGAAGCGACTACTGACCCTGAGTTCTTCAGTGTGGTTTTTATTTACTTATTTATTGTTATATAACCGACCCGAAAGAGCTGTTGGTGTTTGTCATTACAAGATGCCGCAAAAAGACTTATTTGTAGAAAGTTTAATTCGTGGAATGTCATAGTAGCACGTTGTACAAGATAATAATGATTTAGATGGGTACATTATGTATCTCTATATGTCTGATATAACTCCTGTATTTAATAACGACACTCGGAAAACACACCTGTCAAGTTCAAGCAGGGTTTTAATTTCAATTTCTTTATCATACAGCACATTGGATGTTTATCTAGATCAATATCTATACTAATATTATATAATATACTATTGGTTAATTTTAAGTAGTTTTAATTATGATAATTATTTATGTGTAATAAATAATCCATGTATTTATGTTTATAATAAAAGCATATGTTATTGACACAAGTTCACAATCTTTACTAATATTATAAAGCTAAAGAGTTTGTTTGTTTGGTTGAACGCGATAATGTCAGGAACTACTAGTTTGGTTTTTGATTTTTGACTTTTGCTATCAAACATAAATAAAAACTCTGAATGGTAAATCTGGGCCAATCGGGCTCCAAACCAATAAAAAATGGTATAGTCTCTCCAACTCCGTGGCGCAGCTGTCAACACGCCTGCCTGCCACACGGATGGTCCCGGGTTCGATCCCCGGTCAGGTCAAGATGTAAAATGATCTTTTTCAGATCGACCTGAGTCTTGGATGTTTATCTATATTATGTATTTGTTATAAAATATAGTATCGTCCAGCTAGTATCCCATAACACAAGTCTTGCTTAAGAACTTGCTTTGAGGCTAGCTCAATCTGTGTGATTTGTCCGTATATATTTATTTATGATTTCTAACTTCCAGATATAACCAAAACTATTCAAAATTGTGTAGATGTAACTATATGTTTTTTTACGCAACATTAAACTTGCAAATAAAATGTTAATGCAATAAATAGGTACTTATGTATGTACCTTTTAAGTATGTACAATTGTTCTAATTGCAGTGGCCAGATGGCACAACGATGTACGGACTGGACCTATACGACGGCGATGTTCCGCAAGTCGAAGAACAGCGCTACATCATCGATGCGCTCACGGACAGAGCGGTCAAGAGTGAGTGATTTAAAAGTATTCTGAAATAAGTTGCGACAGTACAGAGGCGTTGGGTCCGGTCAAAGACTTCTATATAAACTGAGAAAGAAACTGAGGTAGACGTGCCCTACTCCAAGAAACAGACATTCAAAAGCAATCGTGTCACGTGACGTGGACGGCATCGTCGCGGTACTATATCTTTGTTTCAATAGAGGTACTATGATATCTACTGAGGATAGATTGACACCCTTTTCAATTTTTCCCTTTGAGACACATAGAGAATATTTTATTATTACCCAACGCAAAAAAGGGGTGGTAATTGGTTTGACCGCCATTTGTTTGTGTGTGTGTGTGTTTGTGTGTCAGTCTGTGGTTTTTTACCCGACTGACCCACCCAGCAGGACAAAATATTTTTCGCGTGTTCTGTAAGTAAGTCTGTTCCATTGTCGCCTCCTGTATCTTAAAAGCTTGACCGATTTTGAAGTGTGAGGTCATACATTCGTTTTTTCCTCCGGAGTGTCAAAGGGTAGTACACGTCAGAAATAAAATAAAAAATTGCGGACGTGAATTGTTATAAATGGGCGGTTGGGATTTTTACTTAAAATAACGATATGTTCTTTCATTATGTCCTATGTTTGTGGGTGTGAAATAAGTCCCTGAATTTAGTAGCACCACTATTCACTAACTAACCAAAAAAGTCTGAACTACCGTGACGATCCATGTAACGGAGTTACGCTCAAATTAATTAGCGCACGGTAGTAATTAGTTGACAAAAATATAAAACTACAAGTCACACACGACGTATTGTGTTTTTTATTTAGTATTAAATTTTATAAAAATCCTTACATCCTCTCCTTAGTACTTTATTAAATACTTTTTTAGATATGCTGAGCTATAGACAGGGTACTTGTTAAAAACCAGTAACCAGGAGTTTAAATTTTATGTCAAACCTCAAAGGACTAACGTCCTTTATGATTTGACATAAAAGTAAAATATATTTTCAAGTTATTTCGTCCTGTCGTGAAATCATCTATATTTCATTCGTACGAAAGGACGTCACGACGCTGGCGCGCGCATTCGCTGCGCGTAGAGTTTTTAACATTCACGCGGAAAATTAAATTATATAATTATTTTTGACAAATTACCAAAAGTTGTACAATTAAGTTGTTATTTATGATATTATTTATCGACTCCTGAGAGGTTACGAGTGTTTAACTAGAAACCCTGCAAGTGAGAACTGTTCGTTCAATAAGCAGTATTACATTAAACCGCCTTACCCACGCAAGTAATCAAATACCATTGGTGTTTATTTATTTATACTTATCTAACAATGGTTTTATAATTATCTAAAGATTTATTATTCTTTGTTGTCTTTCAGTAATCCACAGCCACAATAACTCCTCGCCTCTGTTCCTCCATGTTACCCACAACGCGCCGCATACTGGCAATGAAGGGGGGCTGCTACAGCCACCACTCTACTCCGTCGTGAAGAACAAGCACATTGCACATTCGGATAGACGACTCTTTGCAGGTAATCTTCACTCTTATCCTTTTATCTATAGGGAGACCTTTGTCAAGTGACTGCTTGACAAAGGTCTTCCTTAAGTTGATTAAAATGATGTTTGGACACAGAAGTGAACCTTTATTCAGCACATGACCCATAACTTAATTCAATAGATGGTTCTTCTTAGGTAAATTTCTATACTCATATTTGTATTGAGTATAAATAAATATATACGGACAAATCACACAGTATGCATGTGTTGCAAAAATGTAATACTTACCTAAAATTCTGTTCAGTAATTTTAGATTACTCAGATGTCGTTGAGACCTGTTCAACGACATCCAAAATGACTTTGGACAGAATTGCTCCTTGCCTCTGTTTCTCCACGTGACCTACAAGTAAGAGCCTATATCCCTAACCTAACTACTTATGTTTTGAGTGCGTATGTCAATAATTGATTGTGTTCTCAACAAAATAGTAAATTAAAAAAAAGGGATATTAATAAGCTAACCTTTCATTTTTAAAACAAACTCTCTAAATCTGTTTATGTATCTATGTCATATGTGAAATAGTTCAGGCATTCTTTTTTTTTTGCAGAAATCATCAATCACATTGACCTCAGCGTCGGACAAATAGTGAAAGCTCTAGCAGAGGCAGATATGTTGCATAACACAATGATTATTTTTGCATCTGATAACGGAGCGCCTACCGTAGGACAATTTAACAATTGGGGAGTAAATCTGCCTCTGAGAGGAAAAAAAAACACACCTTGGGAAGGAGGTGTGAGAGTGCCAGCCTTTATTTGGCATCCATCTTTTCGACCGAGAGTTTGGAATGGCTTGATGCATATCTCTGATTGGTTACCAACCTTGCTGGCAGCTGCTGGAGGTCGACTAACAGCTGAAATCGACGGAGTCAACCAATGGGATGCTATTGTTCAAGACGGTGAATCTAAGCGAACTGAAGTATTGCTAGTCGTCGAGGATAGCCAAGCTAATACATACGCAGCTTACAGAGCGGGAGATTACAAGATAGTAGTGGGCAATGTGACTGGTCTGAACAATGGTTACTACGGTGCAGAGTTAATGATAAACAAAGCCCCTCCACCAGAATACTACCCAACGCTTCGGTCTTGCGAAGTAGCCCGGTCGTTTGAAAGAATGGGCTTCTATTTAGATTACAATGGAGTGCAATCCATGAGGGCGGCAGCTACGTTGAGGCAGGATGACCCTGTGAGTGACCGAACTCCCTGCTTACCTACACCAAGTAAGTATAGTTTTGCGAGATCTGCATTTAGTTTATTTGAATAGAAGCGGAACGTAAATAAATTGACAATGTAAAAAAATAAAGTTTTAAATGCTAGATGTTAAGTTGTGTATACTGATAATAATATACAAATATTTCAACAATTTAGATATTATAAGAGCATATAAAATTGTTAGCCGTTTTCATGACTAGTTTCTAAATTATTGATTGATTTGGTCACCTTCCGGGGCATTTTCTGTACTCCTAAAATGTATATATTTAAGTAGGTAATCGATTCAAAAACTAACGTGTATCGTGGCGGTTTCCACTTTTGCCGCCCTAGCTTATTTTTAAAACTGCCACCGTCTTGTTAACTTTTCCGGACCAGAAGACATTCATTCCCATTCGTCACTCGCCACCTTTTGCCGCTCGCTCTAGGCTTTACCCTTCCACCTATTGGTAAATCCGCCACTGAAGTCGAGGAAGCGTGAAAATAATCTAATTATGACAAACTCACCTCACATTTGTAATATCTGTTAGTTAGTACAAATAACAATCAGTATTTTGTACCAAACTACATACTACTTACGTCATCATCTATAGCGGGATAGGTAGCCTGAGGCTTTTAGACGTTAAGGACATTATTTAAAATTAACGCGTAATCTTTTTTTTTAGCTCGTGGCTGCCTCTTCAACGTGCGACGAGACCCCAACGAGAGACATGATTTGTGGACGAGGGCAAACAAAATCGCAACTCTGTTAACCAGCAGACTACGAGGTCTATGGGCGATGCAACAGCGAAGAGGTCCCCTCAACCTCGACCTTCTTGCTGACCCAGCCAACTTCAACTACGCCTGGACTCCGTGGCTACCAAGCCCAGATCTCCCAAATAATTTAAATTTCAAACTAAGTATCGATAAGGCAATTAGTAGCAATGCAAGGAACACAACGTTAGCAGCTTCGATAAATTGTGAAGGATCGACAGGAATCAAAAACTTTCTATGTATATTGAAGAGTGTGTTTTAAGTGTGAGTGTACTGTTAAGTGTAGGTAATTTTGATTTGTGATATATGTTAAGTATTTATTAGTTAATAAAAATGTTGCCATTACAATTAATATTTGAAATAACTTTTTTATTTTATTCCTCCCGGGACTTTTGAAAATGCTACATCTATTTTAAAGTCAGGAGTCATCAATAAAAAAAAAATTTTGTACGTAGTATAGTTTATGAGTACCTCAGGGCAATATTTGGGTCCTACATTATTCCTTGTAAGTATATAATGATTTTACGAATTTACAACTAAAAACGGCCCGCATAATATCATATGCCAACCATACTTTTATTTTATTTTATGGAAACTCCTGGAATTATGTTTAGAAAGCTGCAAAAGAAGGTCTTACTATAATTAACGCCCGGTTGCGAGATAACTACCTAAAAAAAAACAAAGAAAACATACAGATTAATTATTATTGAGAACGTCTTTTTTTTTGAAGTCGAAAAGGCCTACGGCGCGGTCGGCGACGCACGAAGCGGCCCTCAGTGCTTTGGGGGAAGCGTAACCGGTCGTGTTGCCACCCCTTTCACTCGCCCCGATTAAGTATTATATTGTCTTTGCCCCGATGATGGTCTTCGCAACAGACCGAACTAGTCGGTGGATCCGGAGTAAAGCCGTGTTTTCATTATGATTAAAAAACAAGCCAATTATTCAATGCTTGTGTGCGTGACAGCGTTGTGTTATTATCACACGCGTCCTGTCAATTTATGCTCTCGAAATCCGTCAAATTGGTGCTTGTGTGTGTGCGCGTGCGCGACCGACTATGGGTTTGACTTTCATAGTTTTTTCTACGCTTTTAGGCTAATAGCGTCTATCTCGGCTACATATTATTATAATCAATGCTTGTAATATATGTAGATCCTAAACGTTGCTCATTATTATCTGATTTATTTAAGAGATGAAATAAATAATTTAGAGGCCTTCGAAAGGCTTGCGCTTTTAGATCCTACACTTAGAGGCTCTGTGGAGAAGTTGATATAATATAGGTATTATTATTATTAGGTATTTATATTGACCTCTCCAACCCGTCTGGCCAGCATGGAGAGTGTAGGCCAAATCCACTTACTGCTCTGTCTAATTTATGTCTCTGGTAGTATAGAGAGGGTCGAGCTCCTGCAGTGGAGACTTACAAAGATCTGATGATGATTATTTATATACTTACCATTGGTTTATTAACGCATAGCTCGATACTTACACAAGACATATGCCAATGTGATATACGTCAGTTGCATTGTAGGCCACCGGTAAGCTGCGGTTGACCACCGAAGTCTATTAATATTTAACCTAGGTATTTAGGTATAATTTGTAGTATCTATTGTCATTACCAATTTTATTTCTTTTCTTGGTCTCACTAATGAATTGCAATGGCTGCGTTTAAGCACATCAATAAAATATAAATAAATATAATCGTAATAGTAAAAAATAGTTCTAAACAATAGCATTATTTCCATTGAGATATAACTACTAGAAAAGACGCCGCAAATCCTTACTTAGTCGCGTTCAACTGTGGCCATTGCGCCACAACTCAATCAATCGGTTGTTAGCTCTTTCGCTTGTGGTACTTCCTTCGATTAATAAACAAAAACTTGGAAAAAATCATAAAAAAATGTCTTGGTGTGTTTTGAGATATTGCAGTTATAACTTATCAATTACCTACTGCACAGTGCTAAGGAACAAATTTTCATCAGAAAGTACATATTTTTTTACAAAATAATCAATATAATTACTTCCCGCCATTTTGCAATATGTTGACATGTTGCTATGTTGCTATGGAAACGCGTGAGAGTAGCAAATATAGCGCTGAGGTATTGATTTATGTATGATTGGACGCTTAGTTATTGTTTGAGCGCTGCAGCGCTTAAATTTTAAATTTCGACGAATGGAACAATCTAGCTCCTCTAGTATTATATCTCAATGATTATTTCAAAAAATAAAAACTCGACTGCCGTTTTTCACATTGCTGTATTGATTTTTTCTGACGCTTCCAGAAAATACATAGGACATTATATATAACTAATATAACTACGGGTCACTCACGTTGTTATATATAATGTGTTTGTCTCACGTTAGTTTCAATGATATAAATACATAGGAATCTAATGACACCGCACACTTTATAATCGGTCAAGCCCTGAGTAGCAATGTCAAGCCGTTTAGGCTACAGGAGACAACAAAGGAACAGATATACGTACTTATATACGTACTTACATACATACTTCCGCGCGCAAAACATAACCAACCCTGTTTCTGATTCGGTTAAATTAAAACAATCAAAAACCTTAGTCAAAGTTCTTTTAAAACTTAAACGTAATAAGCGTACTTCTGAAAATGCATTTATTGAAAAGGTATTTAATAATAATAAAAAAAAGAAAAATAAAGGTCGCAGGAAGACGCTGGATGCAAGCCGCTTCCAACCGGTCATATTGGAAATCCTTGGGGGAGGCCTATGTCCAGCAGTGGACTTCTTGCGACTGAAATGATGATGATGAATAATAAATGCATTTTCAGAATATTAACACTATATGGACATGTGCATACTTCCCATACTCACTTACAGAGCCCAAACATGGTCTTTGACTGACATCCAAAAGCATAAACTGAAGGTTTGCCAACGCAACTTGGAACGCAGTATGCTCGGAGTACTCGTAGATCGCATACGCAATTCTACCCTGCGTTCTCAGACCAGAATTGTTGACAGGACTGGGCTGGACACGTTTCTCGAATGTTTGACGATCGCTGGGCCAAGAGAGTTACAGACTGGAGGCCCAGTGGCAAACGGGGACGTGGTCGACCAAGGATGAGGTGGTGCAATGAGCTCAATAACTACAGCAAAGACTGGAGAACAAAAACGACAGACAGACAAAAATGGAAAGGACAGCACTGGGACACTCAAGGCTCGTAATAATAACACTATAAATTATAAATGTTTAAGTGTAAAAACTCAACATTGATAACAAAATAGCTCAGGCGTTCAAATCACCTACACTAAACGTACAACTAAAAGTGAATCTGGTAATCTTAGAATTCACTTTCCTTCTGCATGTTGCATGCAAGGTTATCATGAAAGATTTTAGATAATGTCGTGGCGTGATAAGTAAGTAGAGAAAAACATCATGCCCTATGAAGGTTGTGAGATAAGTTGACAGTGTTCCTCCAAAAAACAATAGGGCAGTTACCTGGGTAAAATAAAAAATATAGTATTAAATAATATAATTTTTTTTAAATATTGTTTTACGGCCCTGGATACAAGTTCTTTAGAGCCTTTCTTCATTTATTTCGCAAGTTGGCGAGTTATTCTTCTTGGTTGTCAACGAAATGATGGTGTAATTCATTTCGTTGTTTTCACGGAGCCCCTGGCGACAACTCTTGGCGAATCCACTGGTTTCATCATTGACGACGCAGCAAGGCGGACAACCACCAGCCCGCTATGTAAATCTCACTACAGCCGCACAATGACAGTCTATTTTAGTTATTCTACACATTGTTCATAAATATGGGCATTTATAACACAAAATAACACCAATTTTACATTATAAAGTAGACTAGAATCAATTTGCGAAACAATCCAAAACAGACACCGTGTAGTCCGCTAAAATTCCTGCCAAGAACTCTTAATATAATAAAATGCAACTGTCAGTTAGATAATCAGAAAATATTCATAGGGGCTCGTGAGGTCGTGACTTCACGTAAATGCGTAGAAAATTGTGACGTCACAAAGAATTTTAACGGACTATCCATACTATCCTAATCCTAACTTCCTTACTAAGATTATAAATGCGAAAGTGAGTTTGCTTGTTTGTTTGTTCATTTGTTTGTTTGTTTCTTTGTAACGCTTTCACGCCCTATCTACTGAATCGATCATAATGAAATTTTGCATACAACATAGGTTAGGGTACTGAGAAAGACATAGGCTATACATCACGCGGGCGAAGCCACGGCTAACAGCTAGTACCCAATAATTTATAGTTTAAACACTTGAGTAAAAAGCAAAGTCGCTTCCCGATGTATACTTAGATCTTTAAAACTACGCAATTTTTAAATATAGTGATGCAAGAGGAAGGAAAAAAAAGTCCACCGCCGCATCTGTCTATCTATATCTGATAGAGGGATTCATGAGGAAGGTTTTAAGGTATAATACATGCCCGGGTGCAGCCGGAGAGGGCTGCTAGTGTATAATAATTGCCCGGGCGTATCCGAGGAGGCACTCCTGTAATGTATGTTAAAGTGATGTATTTGTGAGACTTTGCATGTGCTTGATATTTGAAAGTAAAGTTAAACAACTGTTTATTCTGTACCAACTATTATATTATTGCACCGCTTTTACTGCACGATCATTTATTATATACAGATATAATATAAGACAGAGCAACTTTCTCTTTGAGACATTACAGCGAATTTTGATCGCCCAAGGACTGAAATTATGGGAAATTTTAAGAATCCCTATTTATTTTTCTGAGCATACTGGTTTATTCTCAGCTGCGTCGGAGCCGGTACGAATGTCAAATATTTGCTCATAGAATCGCTCGAATAGAAAACGTGCAATTCAGACAAGACGCCTATCGGCAGACAGACTTATCATGCACTATGTAAAATATGTGATACTCGTGTTATCCTTTCTAATGTATATTGATACTGTGTGACAATGAACTCTATGATTTACGTACCGATAGTAACTACACTTTAGTTGAATACTCAATTATTTAATCGTCTATATAGTTCTGTGAAGTGGCCGTGATCGTTCAGATAATATAATCTTGTCTCACAACACAATGTGTTCGGATTTATTTGTCAAAATACACGTGCGGCATCCAGTAATGTAAACGTGTTGAATCAATTTTGTTGTTTTAAATTTATAGCTCGTATAACTGAGTATATTTTTTAATTTTAGGATGGGCCTTCTGTATGTTTTCTTGTTATGTATTTTGATCGTTATTGTGGTGGTAGTGAGCAGTGAAGATAATTTAAAACGGCCTAATATTGTCTTTATTATTGCGGATGATTTGGTAAGTAATATTAACTTAAGTTGATTCCGATCAAATCAGGCTATGAGAAACCGGTTAGAAGGAGGTATAAATAATGAATAGGCACTTAAGTTTTACTTATTTTAGTTGTCTTAAAAAGTGATAAGGTATTTTGTTTTTTGTGAGTATTTTTATACAGGATAAAAACAACAAAATTATGATGGTTCAAAATTCCTAATAGTATGTACAGTTATATATGCAAGAAAAAAGGTAAAGAGTGAAATCAGTATTTGGACTTGTCATAAATTTGACCAGCTGCTTGGTGAATTTTATGGAAGGTCTTCATATAAGCAAGAAAAAAAGAAGTAAAAATGAAAAAATAAAAACTTGGACTTCCCATTGAAATTTGAGCAGCTGATTAATGATTTTTTTTGTGGGCTCCAATATTATTTTTTCGTTTTGAACCTTTTTTGTTGCTGGTGTAGGAGTAATTGTGTTCCATTAGGGATTCTGATTTTGAACTTAAATTACTGCTAGGTTGATAAATCAGTCACCCTATATTGCTTTTTGCACAGAGCAAGGAATTTTATTGTAGCTCGTTTTTGCACAGAGTAAGGAATTTTAATGTAGCTCGGGCGCGAGTGACGAGACCTTTCTTGCTCTGTGGCTATTTGTCATTTAAATTCTTCTCACATCGGACGTACTGTTTCAGGGCTGGGACGACGTTAGTTTCCACGGCTCGGACCAGATACCGACGCCCAACATAGACCTGCTGGCGTACTCCGGGGTAGCTCTGGAGCGGTACTACTCCCACGCCATTTGCACGCCCTCACGAGCTGCTTTCCTTACAGGGAAATTTGCACATAAGCTTGGTAGGTGAAGCTGTAAAAAGGCGGAGCCAATCAGTCCATATTTCTTCTTCCGTCGTGCACTACCTGTACTGTTTAGAACCTTACTTAACGTAGCCACTAAAATGTTGGTTTACTCTGCGGTAGCTCTGGAGCGCTACTATTCCCACGACATTTGCACGCTCTCACGAACTGCCCTCCTCACAGGTAAATTTGCACATAAGCTTGGGAGGTGAAACTGTGACAATACGATGATAATCAGTCCATATCTCTTCTTCTGCCGTAGAAAAGCTGTCCCATTACCTGTGCAGTTTAGAACATTAACGTAGCAAATAAAATGTAGGCTTACTCTGGGGTAGCTCTGAAGCGGTACTATTCCCACGCCATTTGCATGCACTCACGAACTGCCCTCCTCACAGGTAAATTTGCACATATAGGCTTGGTAGGTGCAACCGTGAAAATTCAATGCGAATCAATCGATATCTCCTCCACGTTGGCACGCTCCAGGGTAACTCTGGACCGGTGCTACTCCAACCCACGCCATTGAAAAGTGACGCTCCTGTCAGTGGAGCTCTCTCCATTTTTGTCATCCAAGTATATTCACGAGAAAAAGCTTGTTCATACTCTTCTTAAATTAGGAAATTGGATATGGGAAAAATTCCAAGTGGGCAGGTTTTGAACTGCGTACGTATAAGTCTTTGTTCGACTTAACTTACCAATGAGACCACTGCAGTTCGATCCATCACGTTGAATTCTTCTAATTCCTCTTATACGCATTAGGGCTTGCATCACCTGACATACTATTCCACCATAACAATTGTGGAGTTTAATTTAACACATTTTACAATTTTCTGAAGTTTAAAATCAATTAATGAATATGTAGGAAGACAGCTGATATTTGATAGATGTTAATATAATCTAAGATGTTAATCTAGTTAATTACAAACGATAAATAAGCATCAATATAATTGACATTTTTGTGATCAGGTATGCAAGGCTACCCTATAGTACAAAGCGAAGACCGAGGGCTACCTTTAACTGAAAAACTACTGCCGCAGTACCTAAAGGAGTTGGGTTATGTGACGCATTTGGTGGGCAAATGGCACTCGGGAGGTTGTCGCTCGGAATATCTCCCTATTAATCGGGGATTCGACAGTTACTTTGGACATATTGGCGGCTATATTGACTACTACGAGTACGTATTGGAAGAAACTGTAAGTGTAGAATGTTGTTATACATACATACATACATATTATTACGTCTTTATCCCTTGCGGGGTAGACAGAGCCAAAGGTCGTAGAACCCAAAGGCCACGTTTAGTATGTTGGGCGATAAGGTGTAAAGCGGAATCAAAATATTGATGGGTTGCTAACCGCATCGCCTATTGACGTGATTCTTTAGATTTTTGCCCAATCCCTTGACCGGCTTTTACGATATTCGCGGGAAGATAAGCAGCTGGTATATTTTATGTATTTCTTTTTCTGCCAAACCAGCGTGGAATGTTGGTATAACAGCATGTAAATTGACCCACAACATACCCTTAAAGGGATGACTCAGCCCGTCAAAATGAACAACTTTTCCTATAGGAATAAAGCTGGGAACTGAAAAAAAATCGACTTATCTTATCTTATCTTATCTTATCTTATCTTATCTTATCTTATCTTATCTTATCTTATCTTATCTTATCTTATCTTATCTTATCTTCATTGGGGCCGATTATAAATCGGAAGCACGTCTAACCTTTGGGTTATTTTGTACTTACCCCATGCCTTACTCACTCACACGGTGATTCCCGAAGAAGGACTGCATAAGCTTCAGGATATCACCTGGTGCGTAGTGCCTGTAGTCCTCTAGATCAGGATACGCCGATCCGAAAAGGTCCAAACGCTTACCAGCCAAAGAGTCGCAGTAGCACAAGATGTGTCTCATCGTCTCCTCTGATTCCTCACATGCCCTACATAGAGGGCTTCCGACAATTTTCAATTTGAAGAGATGACTTCATCAAACAAAAGCGTTTGGTCGTCCGGGCAATTAGTGTGGGCACAGAGCAAGGACTTTCAATGAAGCTCGCGGGAGCAACATTGAAATTTCTTGCCCTGTAAGTGTGGGAAACCTATCCAAATAACTTTTCGAGTTCTCAGCATTGGTCCCATAATAAAAGTTGTTTATATGGACGGTCTGAGTCACCCCTTTAAGGGAATGTCGAGGGTTAATTAACACGCTGTAGATATATTGTTGATACTTTTATCAGGATGCTATTTGAGGGGCACCGGGTTTCATTCCCGGCGTGGGCAAATACTTGTACAAATTTTTCTCAGTATATAGGGCCAAATTGAGCCAGCCCCACAGTAAGTTGCCAACTTGTGCCGTAGATTTTATAACAGATACTTATATAGATAAACATCCAAGACCCAGGCCAATCATAAAAATATTTTTTTTCCATTATGAACTGTCAGGATATCAAACTCAGGCTCAGGACTATTCAAGGTGCAGGTTGGCGTGTCAAAAAAAGGTTTAATATGCACAAATTGATTTCAGTGGTCTACCGGCCTTGTAGCTGGAATGTGTTTGTACAGAAACACTACAGCAGCATGGGACGTGGAAGGCTACATCACTGACGTATACACTAAGGAAGCAATATCAAGTAAGCTCTTATCACTTAATATTTACCTTACATAAAGCTATTATGATGCACGAAAATGATATTCTCAATGTTGACTAAAATTTTTTTTATGTTGCTATGTAAAGACCTGCCAAAAATAAACACAATAGTGACAGAAATACATTTCTAAACAAAAAACTCTTTCAGTTAGTTATAAAAGTTTTAAAGACACATGTTTTTAGACGTAAATTTTTAGACGTGAAAACGCGCCGCTGAAATGCCTATGTCGCAGTCATCGGGTTGAATCTGCTATTTGATTGAATGACTAGCGCGTTCATTGAATGACCACGTTTAATTGAATGACTAGGCCGAACGTTGAACAAATAAGCGTCGCTCAACGTCCAACTACGTAGTTAGCGGATTGTTGTAACATAGCCCTTTGAAAAGAGCGGACATAGAATCAGTCAGGTGATTCAAATTTAGTTCATTTTTTTCCCACTGCGGCGCTAATAGTCACCAAAACAAATATGGCGTCAAACAGCTCGAACAGATGGCACGGTATTGATATTTTTTCGATTAAATTTATTCAAAAGTGCGTTATTTGTAATAAAATAGTATGACATTATGGATTTAGCTATTATAACGCCGCCGCCGGCTACTTTAAAAACTAAGAAAAATGAAATCATGCTACCACCAAATATTACAAAGTCGGCTAAGATTCAAAGACTTCGCTAAATGACATTCATTCAGTCAAGACGTTGAACGTTGCATTCAACGACTTGACGAGCTGTCCTTCAGTCATTCAATTGAACGTCGCCATTCAATGAACGCGCTAGTCATTCAATCAAATAGCAAATTCAACCAGATGACTGCGACACCTACATATTTGTGACGTCACAAGCTTGTATTTTGTATGGGTGGCGTGAGAACTTTGTTTGGTAGCTATACGAAATATTTCGTTTATGGTAATGGTTTCATAATAAAAGTTGCTATAAATTTTGCAGACTAAAATACAGTATATTTGTAATTAAAGATTTTCATACTTTAAATGATGGTCCTATTCACCCAACTTTAAAGAAGCTTTAAGATCACTTAACGAATCGATATCAAATTAAAAGTGTCCTTTATAGTGTTTTTAGATAGAAATTAGTCTCATTAGAAACAAATTTTATATAATCTTTACATTAGGCAACTACCGTATATTATAGCCCAGAGAGTTCGTACATTTTGCCTTGCATTAAATAGGTAGTTCTGGTTTTTTTTATAAGTTGATCGTGACGTAATGTTTGGTCACTTGGTCATATTGAATCAGGAACTCGAGCCATAATCGAAACATTGTAATATTTTTTGAAAATATGGCAAAAATATTTTTTTGCATATCTCACCATCAAGGCGTAAAATATAATAAAATGATGCTCTTCCATGCTGGTTCGGGAGAAAAGGAAAAACGTAGAATATACCAGCTGCTTTTCTTTCCGCGCAGACCGTAAAAGCCGGTCATGGGATTAGGCGAAAATCTAAGGAACCACGTTATAGTTGATGCGGCCCATCACTAGTTTGATTCCACTTTCCACCTTAACGCCCACAAACACGCTAAACGTGGCCTTTGGGTTTTACGTCATTGGGCTCTGTCTACCCCGCAAGGGATAAAGACGTGATAATATGTATGTATGTATTTTAACCTTTGCCTGCAACTAAATGATGTATTAATTTTTTCTTTGATAATAAAAATATATACTTTGAAGAATTTACAATTAATTTTTGCGCTTGGTTGATTGGTATCAGGAAATTCAACTTTTGCTCCCGCATTCAGGAGTTTAATAAATATTTTTGCACGTCACAGTCAGAGGTGAAATAATGGAAAAGTAAGGTAATCGGATGTACAGTACCGTCGCGAGTCACGATAGGCAGCTTTATTTGACGTTTGTATTCGTCGGTGATTTTAATGGACGTAAAATTTATTGAGTACCATCAGGCAAACTGGTGAATTTCATGAAGAACATACCAGGAAATGATTTTTTAAATTAAGAAATTTGTTGCAGATATGTACTCGCTAAGAAGGCACATTAAAAAAAATCGTAATATTTTTGAATTTTTGTGGTCGTTTTGGTACATATCCCCCTATTTTCATACTTTTTGGTATTCACGGATTCCGTATAGGCGGTACTTATTATAGCATCTATCGGGAATACGAAAAGCTTACTGTATACCTACGAATAGTGTCTTATTCACAGCTGCATACCTACAAAACGTGTCATCCTATCGGGCCGCACTGTGTATGTCATGGATATATATGTATGAACTACGCGTATGTTTTGTACTTTAAGTTTAATATGTCATAAGTATCATAGGAAAGTGTTTTCATTTATTAAGATACTGGAAAAGTAAAATAAATTATTTTTAATGATTTCAGTAATAAAAAAGCACGATACATCAAAGCCCCTATTTCTGAACATCGCGCACAACGCTCCCCACTCCGGCAACGACGGAGCTTTAATGCAAGCTCCTCCACAAGATGTGAGGGCAATGCGCCACGTAGAACTGCCAGAAAGAAGGATCTATGCGGGTAAATATAACTAACATCACCTCGAAAAACTACTTTTCATAGCCCCGACTTTTGAACATTGCTCACTACTCTAACCACTTTTCAAATTCAAAGCTAAACTCATATCAACCAATATTTTCTGATCAACTCTCTTCACCCCAGCAACGATGGCGCTCTAGCCCTCAGTGAGAAGCAAGGTAATGTGAAATGTGTCAAGTTGAATCGCTTGAAGGAAGGATTTTTGCAGGTTAATTTAATTTATCTGATAAGGGGAGGAGTTTTTCAAAGCCTCTGCGTCTAAACATGGCGCCGCGCACAACGCTCCCCACTCTTGTAACGATGGCGCTATACAGGAAGCCCCCTTAGTCTGCAATAAAAAAATATATTCATATCTAGTCAGCAAGTATTTATCTAAGGTATTTATAGAGAAAATGAAGGACATGCATATCAAAGCTACAGCAACAAATATTTACGTCACGTAAGTATAGACTTAATACGTCTTGACATCTATGTTAGATTGATATTGAATTAGATTTTGTATAATGTTTTGTCATATTGCTTAACGTCTTCGTAGGCCTCTATAAACCACTTGATAGACCCGGGTTCAATTCCCGATTTATCAGTTGGTCTGGATGACAAACTATCCCTAGGCAAAAGTGGCAATTCAATCGCAATGATCCTTACTCGGACTACTGCAATGCATCGCTCCTCATCCGATCTATACGTGAGGGCCATGTGTCACGTTGCCTTCTCGGGGAAGGGATCTTCGTAGGTAACCCTAACTAATGGCACTATCATCCCTTGAAATTGAATTTGTGTTCATAGAATACGTGTTAACTTTTGTCAAGGTTTGTTTTTTATGAACAAGTCTTTCCTTTGTTAGTATTTTTATCAATTAGTTTAGTATTAATCTTCATTTATACTACTACTACTAATCAATTAGTTTAGTATTAATGAAGACGAATACTAAATTAATTGATAAAAATATAAATATTTGCCCTTTCTTGACTTCATCCGAGTAAATTATAGCCTATGTCACCCGTAGATAACATTGAAAATCAGTCCAGTAGTTTTGGAGTCTTATGCAAACAAACAATCGAATCTTTCTTCTTTACAAGATTAGAATAGATTACTTGCAATTTGCCAAATTATTAAAATTTATAATCTGTCAAGAAAATTTTTACAAATTGTGCCTTCGAAATCTCAACGAATTCTTATTTGAACACAAGACAATCTGTTATAATGTAACTAAAGCATAAGAAAAAAAAAACAACTAGTGAAATCGAATCTATGCTTTTCTAATTTAAAGTTAATGTAAGTACCTGTTTCATTTTCTTTCCAGCAATGGTCAAAAAGCTTGACGAGAGCATCGGCGACGTTGTAGAGGCTTTATACGAAAAGGAAATGTTGCAGAACACCATTATTGCGTTTGTTACGGACAATGGGGGCATGACCTCCGGCAACTCGTTGAATTATGCATCTAATTGGCCTTTGAGAGGAATAAAAATGTCCCCGTTCGAGGGCGGCGTGCGAGTCGCCGGACTTTTATGGACTCCGACCATACGTCATCATCTGTGGAAAGGTTATATGCATGTTGTGGATTGGCTTCCAACTTTATTAAAAGCAGCAGGGGCTAATGTTCCAAGCGATATTGATGGCGTTGATCTTTGGAATCAAATACTTTCAAATGAAACTTCATTCAGAACGGAAATGTTTGAAATCGATGACTATACAGGTTATGCTTCGATTGTATCTGGAGATTTTAAATTAGTGACTGGTGATGTAACACTTAGTTATAGTGATTATCAGGCAGACGGTTTGAGAGGTATAATAGGAAATACTTCTTTGTATGAAGACTCTATTAGAAATAGTAAGATGTATTCAGTTTTGGAGAAAATCGGAAAACCATTCGCAACGGAAGATATTGATTTAAGACAGAAAATTAAAATTGACTGTAAAGAAAAAATGCGGGACAGCAGTACTGCTTGTTATCCTCAGAACGGTATGTAAATTTTACTGTTTTAGTAAATTTATTTCCGTATCAAATGCTTTGGTAGACCTATACTTACGCAAATTATAAATAGCTTGAGCTAGTCCAACACAAAGCTGTGATTTTATAATAGCTACATACTGCTTACTGCTTACTCTACCGTGGGCTATTTTCCACACTTAGGCCGCCTATTCGGGCCCATTGTGTGTGAACAGAAGATGTCCATTCTTCGGTCTTCTGTTGATAGGAGATCCCAGATCTCCTTCTAACAAGCTTCTAATAGCTACATAATATACAAATCCCATACAAAAAACGTGATATTTTAGCCCTTTTTCATGGCTACCACACGCCGAGCTAGATCTCTAGAACCGTAATAGCTAGACAGTTGAAATTTGCACACATTATGTATATTTATTGTGGCTACAATAACAAATACTAAAATCAAAATAATAATAATAGTTAAGGGGGGCTCCCATACGACAGAGTAGTTGTTGGCGTTTTTTGCTATATCTCATGAACCGTAATAGCAAGGAGGTTAAATTTTTCACAGATGTTGTACTTTTATTGCCACAATAATAACAAATACTAAAAATTAAATAAAAATAATATTTAAGGGGGGCTTCCATACAACAAAAGTATTTTTTTACCGTTTGTTGCTCGATATTAATAATGGCTACACGTAGACGCTAGAAATAATTACAAATTATTAAGGTTATATATTTAATTTTAAAATAAATTGTTAAAATAAAATGAAATCAGTATTTAGGAGGTGCCCCCATACAACAAGTGTTTAATGGCACCAGCTTTTAGCCTTTTTTCTGGTACGGGACCCTTCATGCGCGAGTCCGACTCGCACTTGGCCGGTTTTTCATCTTTACGTGACCGACCAAAGGCCGGAACTGAATTGTAATTTTATTATCAACTATAGTTGATAATAATCAATTTACACGCTATATATATATTAATTTGTAAATTTCAGGTAATGTCTGTCTATATAACATAATTGATGATCCCTGTGAGACGACGAACTTAGCCGAAGTATATCCAGACCTTGTGAACAACATGACTGCCCGTCTGCAAGCCGAGCTGGACGTAAGAAGAGCCCGCACCGTTCCGATGTACAGGGATCCCAGATCGGCACCGAAATTGTTCAATTATACTTGGACTACATTCGTTGACTATTTTTAAAGACTTAACTTTGGCCATTCCCCCTTATTCATAAAAATTAACAATCGCTATTAAACCTATTTTAGTAAAAATATGTTTTGTCTCTATCCCACGCTCTAATGTTTGAGATTGAAAGAACGAGACAAAACATATTTTAACTAAAATAGGTTTAATAAGCGATTGTTAATATTTATGAATAAGGGGGTTAATCACTACATATTATAAAATAAAGTCCTCCGCCGCGTCTGTATGTTCGTGATAAACGCAAACTACTGCATAGATTTTCATATGGTTATCTCCAATATGCAGAGTATATAATACATGCCCGGGCGCAGCCAGGAAGGGCTGCTAGTTATGTAATAAATAGGACTTAGCACAAATCTTTTATTTATTTGTTTCCGCTCTTAATAAATCTATCTATCTATTTGAAATTACAAGTTTCATCTGCAACATGCTTCGTCATCTTCATTGAAACGTCAGCGAATGCAATTAAATAAAAGGTTTGTGCTAAGTTCTGTTATACATAATTATGTATTTTTAAAGACGTTTGCTATATATTAATGTACATACTTACTTAAGTAATTTTAACAGTTTAATTTTAATCTTTGATTTAAATCCTTTTATTGTTGTTAAATGTTTTCCAATGAATATATTTTACTTAGTATTGGTACTTACTTTAGTATTTAAGCCGGTTACTAAGACAGATAAAAAAAAAAACTTATTATAGTTTTCTTAGATTATATGATAATTCTTCTTCTTCTTCTGTTTTATAAAATGGCTTCTACCGAGATTTCAGTGATTCTGCCAATGTCCAGTAAATTGAGATACGATGTATCGGTGTTGTACGGTAAAGTTGTAACAAGTAGCATCAAAGATGGCGTATGTTCTTTGATGCCTCGTGGTCAAGAGCTTATGGTGACAAGTCTATACGAATCCATATAACAGTCCACTTTAACTATTTCACAAATTGTTCCATGAGCACGAGTATTTATAACACCAAACTACACCAATTTCATATTATAAAGTCCACCAAAATCAATTTGCAAAATCGTCCAAGGTAGACCCCAACTGCATCCCTTGACTTCCCTCCACAAACTCATATGATAATTAAATTTGCAATCAAACTTTTCACAAAACTGATGACAAGGGTTACAACACTTTCCTTATTTTTTATTATTATTTCACTGAATAATTACAAAGAAAATATATTCAAATGAAATCACGAACTATTTTTTTCAATTATTTATTTTCAGTATAATTAGTTACTTATAATGAAAACAGAATAATTAATTCCTAAGTTGCGAAGCTACAGTCCAAGTTGTGCTAGAATTTGACTATTAATAATGTATGCCATAGGCTAAACTCTAAATTTGATTAGCCTTCTGTTATAACAGTTCAATTTGTGTGCCTGGCATACCTAGAACCGCAATAATATTCTAAATGGCTATTTAAAAGCCAACTTTAAAGTTCGGTGGCCGCAGTAAGAGTCGCTGTTTCTCTTGTTTACTCATTTATTGATAGGAGTACTCCTGTGAAGTTTTGAATAAAATAGTTTAAACTAATCTTGTTTCTTCATACAAACTTTCAAGACCTTTTTCACTTCCTTAGGGGTTGAATTTTAAAAAACCCTAGGATATGTAAGTATTTATTTCTAATCGATAATTTAAAAACAAAGTTTCAGGCTTCCTGCTCTAAAAATGAGGGATATCCATACAAAATTTTAACTCCTTTTTCACCCGCTTAAGGGGTGAATTTTCAAAAATCGTTTCTTAGCGGATGCCTTCGTCATTACAACTATCTGTATTCCAAATTTCAGAAAAATCCGTTCAGTAGTTTTAGCTGTGCGTTGATAGATAAGTCAGTGAGGTTATATAATATATTGTATTGCATGACAGCCTCAGTGGTGCAGTGGTTAACTTCTGCGACAACCCGGGGTTCCGTGATTCCCGGGATGTACCGGGTTCAATCCATGGCTATGTCATGCTGGTAAACAAACTTTTTCAGATTGGCTTGGTGTTTTATCTATATAAGAACTAGCTCAACCTGTGTGGTTTGTCCGTATCATAGAGATATATGTGTCACAGTCATCTGGTTCTTATAATATAATAATTTATTTCTTGTCAAACTATTGTGACATGGGTAAAAATGTTTGTTCCTCAAACGAATGCAGTGTAATGCAATTATTAATGCAGTGATACTAATTACTTTTTTGGTTATTTAATTCATAAGTACGAAACAAGGAGTACTTAAGCTAAGCATAAATAAATGTAGTTATCGAATGATGATATCAACAATAACCTGTAATAGCGGCATTATAACAAACTCGAAGTAATAATAAAAGTCCTTATCCCACAGTTACAGTGCAAAATAAAGAATTAAGAGAATTGTCTTTTCACAGACAAACATAAAATAAGTTTGACACAAGTAATTGATAGCCATTTTGTGGTAAGTTGAGCAGGCCTATTTGCTAACTTTTGACAGCGACGGTGGACGACACGTCAATTTGAAAAAGATCATTTTTCATCTTGACCTGACCGGGGATCGAACCCGGCATCATCCGTGTCACAGGCCGGCGTGTTGACCGCTGCGCCACGGAGCTCGTCAAATATATAAACCATATTAGATGTTGAAGTGACCATCACGGTTCTTTTTTGATTTCCCAGCTTGAGTCCCGTAGGAAAAGTATTTCATTTTGACGGGCTGGTTTGATTGTTTCAAGGATAAGAGTGTTCATATACTAACACCCAGTAGAACAATATGGAGCTAGACTAGAATAATACTTTAACTTTGGATGTTGAGGTGTCCGTGTGTCTGTGTCTAATTGAACCATACTAAATATGTGCCTGAAGGGCCTGCGGTGGGTTGCTATTCATCTGTACCGCAATTAATTTATGGTATAACGTTTATCGATGGTTATTATTTCCGTCCTCAGCGGAATTAGGCGGAAGTAACGAGGTAGATTCCGCCGGTTCCTTAAGGAGCTTATAACGGGAGGGATACAGGAAGAGTTACTGTAATTTTGGACTGGCCTGATATACCTAGGGAAATATTAAGGAATAAAATGAAGGGTAGACGACGAATTTCTGAAATAATATATTTCTAAAAGGAGGCATAGGCAATGAATACGTTTATTATAGACCATAAAATTGAAAGATATAGAATTAAAAACCATGAAACGGTTGACATAAAATTAAAAAATTCGGAGAAATATCACAAAAAGTTCAACTGTCGAGAATTCAAAATTTTAATTCAGTGATTCTTAGTTACTCATTATAAATAAACTTCATTTGGTGAAAGGTAAGTTAATAATAAATTAAAAGCTTAATGGAGTAAATTACGTAAATTGAATCAGTAGTTTTTTAAAGACTTAGGAAGAGTACCTAATAGAATCCTTCCTTAAGTCTCAAGTCTTTGGTACGTCAGCTTGAAGAGCAAATTTTAACGTATCTAATGGCATCGCTCAGTGCGAAACATGAGTAATGGCTAAGATTAGCATAGGGCTATATCCTGGTCAAAGGGCTCTCCTGAATGCCTAGAATAAGGACGCCGTGACACTTGGCGCCATTCCCAAATCAGTTGTTTCCAACGATCGAGCATTATCCGTAACCTAACGCCGGTACTGAACAAATTAAACGAATTTTTAGTGATATTTTTCAAACTTTCAACGTTATAATAAATAAATAATTATATAGGGACATATCACACAAATTGAGCTAGCCCCACAGTAAGTTGTGAACTTATGTCGCAGGATACTAACTCAACGATACTATATTTTATAATATATACCTATATAGATAAACATCCAAGACCCAGGTCAATATGAAAAAGATCTTTTTCCATAGTGACCTGACCGGGGATCGAACCCGGGACCCCGTGTCGCAGGCTAGCGTGTTGACCGCTGCGCCACGGAGCTCGTTATTAACATTAAAATTAAACATATCGGGATATTTACCGTGATTATTGTGGTTTCTTTAAGTTTTCAAAAACTAAATTGAAAACTGGAAACTTGAAATATCGAAAACCCGAATGAATTTCTTAGTGATGTCATCCAGACGTGAAAACTATGTACTTATTTAGCTTTTCTTCTAGCGTTGATCATAAAATTACCCGTTGAGGAAATCAATGAATATATTTGGAATCAAGTCTTATTCTATGCCGTTGGCAATTACATAATGTTTTAAAACCTTTTCGATCTACATGCCCACCATCATGCTAAAGTTGGCCATACGAATCTAAGTTCAGTCTACCCCGTAGAGATAAAAAGTGATAAGTACAAAGGAATGGCGTATTATCTTTCATGGAAACTTTTTTTTGTAACTTATATTATACTAAGTTAGTCCTTTCTCGAGACTTCTTCAACTTGAAGTAATCTTAATCATTCATTTTCAGTTATTTCAAAGCATCTTTCAACTCCTGATTATTCCTTAGTAGAAGCTAGAATTATAAAAATTATGGCAGAAGTGAAGACATGACTGTCAATTAGTAACTTGAGGTCTTCTTCGACGAGTTTGAGTGAAGGAAAATTTGAGCATAACTCGAATTGGACAAAATACGAGGTCAAATCTCCAAGCAGCGTCTACTCAGCAATATTTAAACTACCTACAGCCTGACACAGTCCGCCCAGGAATGCGGGACAGACCCTTCGGGCCCTTATTACGTCGTTGTTCTGAAGTACCTGCAGCAAACACAATTAGGTACACGCTCGTTTGCGATTGTTGAGGAGATACAAATGATTTCGTTTGAACATTTAAGATGTTTAGATACTGTGTAATTGCTGTCCTTTCTATTTGCTAAGACATTCGAACGACACGTTTTTGGATAATTATAGCCTAGTTTGGTGATCGAACTTTTTTTAAGAGTCCGAGTAAAGCGACAGACACATTATGCTACTTTTGAACGAGGTTATAGTCAACTAATGAGAATGCTTGTACACCGCACAAACATACTGTAAATACGCATGCTTTTTTGTGTGGTATATTAATTAACACAAGTCTTAAACTTACTTTGGGGCTAGCTCAATCTGTGTGATTTGTCCGTATATATTTCTAATGAATACCCCTTGTCACAAAGTAAAATAACGAAATTCTGATGGCAGAGAGATGGAGACAGATGGAATTTTATTATTTACGATAAATGAAAAATAAAGATTTCAAATTATCAGAGTTGGGAAAGTGAATAGGATAAATCAATAAACAAAGGTGTCTCATAATCATTTATTCAGTAATAGGTATATATTCATACAGTATTTAATGAAAAATAAGCCGCTTAAATAAATGCCATCAATAAGAACGCACATAATACTTAAAGCTCCTACACTTCTTAAACTTCGAAACTCTCTTGCGATTCAGGGTGCAAAACAAACTTTTTGACGATGCGAGTTCATTTGATTGAATTTACGTTTTAAAACTTAAACAAGGTATTCATGTTTTTTTCAAAGAACATTATGAATTAAGTTTTTGCAATTCATGAAGACGAGTGACTTGATGTTCTTTGCATTGCATATGTGTCTACTTATGTATTTTCATAAAGCCCATTACGAAAAAGATTTTTCAGAATGTTAAAAAATTAAAATGGCGAAATATGTTCATAATGACAGGCTAAAACAATCCTTTGAGGGTCCAAAGTCAAAATTACGCCCTGGATAAATAAATTTAAAAAAAATATGATGTCTTTGATTTTGTCAATTTTTTAATTAAGGCCATAGATATCAGAATATGATGATTAAGGCGAATCAATTGACAGCAATCCCAATTGGTAAACGAAATTAAATTAAGTAAATCAAATTTTGCTCACGATACCCGTATTCAATCTCACGCACACTGTGACACATCTGTAAAACTTAAGTACATATTAGTTTTCCACAAGTTAATCCCGCTTGACGTCATAAATTGCAAAAACTGTATACATAAGAGATATGCTGAAGTATCTGTAACAATAAGTTTTAATTTGAAGTTTTCTTAAATAATCTAAAGATATTGAAACAATTTTAGTATCAACAGCTTCACTATGTTATAGGTATGCCAATTTACATTCTTGACTATATTCTGGGAAGGATCTTCTGGGTGCATTGTACTTATTACATCTATTTGTGTCATAATAGATACAAAACGTCTGTAAAAATGTAGACAAAAAAATTACAAAGATCTTATTTTGTATAGACTAGGATAAAGCCGAAATGAGTGTATTTTTAATGACTTAATAAATCTAATAAATTAGAAAAGATAAATCTAGGGGTTGAAATAGGGAGGTGAAGTTTTACACTACCTACTTACTTTAAAAATAGGTACTTTTGTAGGTATGAGACATCCAGTAATACCTACACTAAAATTTACTGATTTCTACACAATCAAACCATGGTGTTTGAACGCGAATAATTAATACAATAAACACAACAATCAAAGTCAATGAAGTCTTAATTGAGCAAGTTTATTGTTGGTCCACGATTAACACAACTCCCTCAAAGCGCCGACTAGTCAACAATCAGTCGAACCTTCCCCATTCGGGTTTATGACCACCATAAACTGCAAGACTTTGGGTTGAATAAATTTTAGCTTATCCCCTTATTTTCGAGATTATTTTGTTAGCTTAGGGCCGGTGGAACAAAATTGTTTGGAATCTGCCTTTGGATTGCTGTGTCCACGTTAAAATGTGGAACAGGCATGAAGCAAGATTTTCGAATGAAAATATGTTTGTATTCAACCCCTAAGGGGGTGAAATTGAGGGTGGAGTTTTACGTGGACAAAGTAGCGGGATAATTTGCCAGTACTATCTATATTAGTGTAAACTACATACTTTCAAAATAAATAGGTACTTTTGTAGGTAAGAGGATATCACATAATACTGACATACACAATCAAACCACGGTGTCAGAACGCCAATAATTAAAAGAATAAACACAACAATCAAAAGTCAATCAAGTCTTAATTGAGCAAGTTTATTGTTGGTCCACGATTAACACAACTCCCTCAAAGCGACGAAGAGTCAACAATCACTCGATCCTTTCCCATTCGGGTTTATGGCCACCATAAAGTGCAAGACTTTGGGTTGAATAAATTTTAGCTTATCCCTTATTTTCGAGATTATTTTGCTAGCTTAGGGCCGGTGGAGTGAATGACAATAGCCACTTTTATAAATTGTTTGGAATCTGCCGTTGGATTGCTGTGTCAATGTTAAAATAAGGATCAAGCATGGAACAAGATGTTTGAGTGAAAATATGTATGTATGAATTTCGTAGATTGTAATTTGACGTCATTTGAAGAAAATGCCCTGCGCAGTTTGATGCCGCTTCTTCAGCACTCCGCTTTGGAAGCGGCATAAACTTTGCTGTATGTAAATTATTTACATCAACAATAAGTAACTGTAATCAGTAATATGTAATGAAAGTTGACGTTCACCAAATTATATTGAAATATCATACAATAAATAAAATATTTGACTATTGAATGAAATATTTAACTATTAATGTCTGATTGTTTTTATGTGATGAAGTTTGCAACTTCTTCATGCTAGGCTAGATGAACTTTTACATTGGTAAGTATTTTAGTCAATTCTTCAAAATATCATGTCAAAAAGATAAGGAACAACTTTATTTTTTGTTTTACCCACACTACACCCATGCTGCACACAGTAGGTTAAATATGGTATAACTTTGACGGCATATCTGAAAACACAAAACGTAATTACATTCTTGTTTTGGGTTTTCTACCCCTATATTTAAGCTTTTATTTAACTTGCTATTTTATTAGCTTAGCCGTGTGGTTCCCGGTAGAGTAGAATAGGAACACTCCATGTCTTTCCGTGGATGTCGTAGAAGGCGACTTAGGGAACACAAGCTAAACAAAGCTTATAATATCAAAGATACCTCTCCAACCCGTCTGGCCAGCGTGAAGAGTGTAGGCCAAATCCTCTGACTGCTCTGGCTAATGTATGGATCTGGTAGTACAGAGAGGGTCGTGCTCCTGCAGTGGAGACTTAAAAAGACCTGATGATGATGATGTATTTTATTACTGTTCCAAAGAAACAAACCTCATCTTTGTGGAAACCTGGCTTTACTCACGTTTTATTTCGTCGGATTGGTCGACTAGTTTTGGTCTGTTACGAAAATCATCATCGGGGCGAGTGTTAGGGGTGGCGACACGACGGCTACGCTTTCTTCAAAGCACTCTTTCTCGTTGTCTCGCATAATGAATTTATCTCGCGTAAATTTTAATGTTATTAAACCTACTTAGATTGAGGTTTTTTTTGGAACAGATCTGGAATTCTTTGTATGAATTTTTCCATCAAAAATATGGATTTGGGAAAAAAACACGTATGTAAATAATGAAAATGCATCTAGTTAAAGATGAAGTGTGCGTAAGATTATTTGATTGCGAAGTTATTTGAAGTTAAGTCTTAGTTTTTTTAAAGGGACCAATATGTCATTGTTACCTTGTGTACCCATGTAATAAATAGAGAATTTAATAAGAATATATCGGATTTGCATTGTGAATGCATAAAAACACCTATCATATATATATATATATATTTTCAACATAAATTTATACCTTAAAATACCCATTAAGTAATCCTTACCGTAGAAAACGTTTCTCTACACAAAGGCAGGAAAATGCTGTTGACTTGCATGGTCTTGTTGGTCCTTATCAACATTATCATGATGGATGCTCTTATCTTCTTGTCCGGATTACTCTCCCAACCGCAGAAATATATAGCTTCCCGTAATTTTTTGCTCTTTTAGGACATAAAAAAGTGTGAGTCAAATAGAGAACATTAATATGTTTTTTTATCCCATCCCAACTATTCCAATCCCAACTAATATTGTAAATGCGAAAGTGAGTTTGTTTGTTAGTTTGTAACGCTTTCAGGCCCTATCTCCTGAACCGATCATCATTAAATTTTGTATACACGTTGTCAGGAGTACGGAGAAGAACGTAGGATAGACAGATCCGCGGGCGAAAGCTAGTGATAAAAATGGAGCTCCGTGACGCAGTGGTCAACACGCCGGCCTGTGACACGGATGGTCTCGGGTTCGATCCCCGGTCAGATCAAGATGAAAAATGATCTTTTTCGGATTGACCTGGGTCTTGGATGTTTATCTATATATGTGTTTGTTATAAAATATAGTATCGTTGAGTTAATATCCCATACCACAAGTCTTACTTTGAGGCTAGCTCGATCTGTGTGATTTGTCCGTATATATTTATTTATAAATAAAACCTGCCAAGCGCGAGTAGGTTTGCACTAGTATATGCTTGGTACCTAATAGGACCCCTGGCAACGTTGAAATTTACTGGATTAAAGTCAAAGTTATATAAGATTACAGTGTATTAAAATACCACATTTTTACATTTTAGAAAAGCTCAAACACTTTGTTAGAGGCCATTATTGACATAAAAATCAAAAATGATAATGTAACTGAATAACCAAAAACGTCGAATAATAAATTTATCTTATAAACAGCATCACATTAATTTATCAGCGACATTAACGCAAAGCATGTAATTTAAGGCCGGTACACAAACCAGCAATTTAGTGTTGGCACATTTTTTTTTTAAATACTAATGAATTCAAATTCACCTGTATATCGAAAGTCAGAATCGATATTATAAAGTGAAATGAACTTTAGAACTTTAAACTTACATGGTCTTGGAGGAGGTCACTATATTCACAAGGTATGAAGGAATGTAGAATTGTTATTACCAGGAATACTATAAATTCTACTTTTACTGTATCATACAAGAAATCCTGAAATCAAAAAGTTAATCTATACTAATAATATTATAAAGAGGAAAGATTTGATTGTTTGTTTGCATTGAATGAGCTCCGAAACTCCGCTGGACTGACTTTCAAAATTCTTTCTTATCTGCAAGTGACAAAGGATATAATTTACGAAGACGAAGTTGAGGGGATATATTTTACTAGTTTTAAATAAAGAGCAATGGAGTAGTTTTCATTCAGATAAAAAGATCACTTATATTGATGAAACATTCATCACATTTGAATATATCTTTTTTTATTTACCTGAAGAACTTGAAACGCTGTCAAAGGTAGCAGTAGCATGTTCCCTTTTAATATAAATTCATATAGTGGTCCAAAATTTGCATTTATTCCATCCATGATGCTAAAAGAAACATAATAATCATTGATTCCACAACGAACAATCCACTTAGTTTTTTTTTACATTTCAAGACAAGCGGTATCTTTTTCTATCAAAATTTTGGTTTAATTCAAACTCAGATAAAAAACAATTTATTACCTATATAGTTTTTGAAGCTTCACATTGATCCATTTGATGTCTTTGTACATATCTTCTGAATTTTTATTTCTAGCGAATATGTTATTCATCCGGTTAATACATATCTCTATTTGGCCTCTTATATGTGTCAAAATTATGGGTACTAAGGGTTCAAAAGCAGTGTTCATTGTAGAGGTATAAGAACCGTACGTTGTCGTCAAAGTGAAGAGAGACCAGAAAACAGGTGGGTCATATCTGCGGTCATTGAATTGACCAGGTAAAGACAGATCAAACATGTGAACTAGGCGAGGTTCTCCCTTCCATCTGTAATATCCCATCAGAACGAACGCTTGGAGTAAAAATACAACACCGTTAACAAAATTAAGCACGCAGTATTTAGTGATTGTCATGCCTTTCTTAGCATATTTTACAACAATATCCTTTTCTTTTTCTGAATAATCTTTGCTAAGTTCGTAATCTTCATCAATGATGGCGAAAATATCTGCCATCAACTCGCGATTGAAATGTAAAAACCAGAATTTGATCGTGGTGTTAATCCCGACGAGCAACATGGTTACATTTTGACATGCGTCTGAGTACCTTCCGTTTGGTAAGTCATGGTTATACACAGCATTGATAAGTAAATAAATTGAAAATCCCATTATAGACATTAGAAAAGTGGTTCTAGCTATCCAAAACCCATTTCGCGGGATGTGAGGGTGAGCGCCGTTCAGAAAGAGTATGATCACGGCATAGAAGAAATTTTTTTGAAATTTTAAATCTGTAACTAACATTTTGGTTGAATGAAGTCTACTTCATCGAGTAAGACATCGAAGGTAAGTGCGATAATAAAATATAAGGGTGTAGTATTACTCATAAATTAGCAGAAATTACAGGTTTACTGCGAACTTACAAGTGCACCCGACGCAACAATAGCACGTAATCTATCTATGCATCGATAAATGGAATAATAATTTTTCAGTATCTTAGCCGTTGACAAATTGTTTATAGTGAGTTTGTTATTTTATAATTTTATGTTTGCTGTAAAACTTTGCTATGGTAGAGCCACGCTACTTACTGGCAAAATTCACTTTTGCTAGAAGCATGAATGGGCTGGCTCGTCCGGGGAATTACCACACTCTCACAGAAAATCGACGTTCGAGTAGTAGCTTTACCGCTTCTATGCTTCGTTCGGTGAGTGAGAGAGCCGGAGGCCCATCCGCCCCTCTCCCTCTGGGGAGGGAAAAATAAAGGCCGGCAACGCTTTTGTAACACCCCTGGAGTTGCAGTTGTCCATGGGCAGCGGTGATCAGGCGACCCGCTTGCTAGTTTACCATCCTATGACATTTAGATATATATTAAGTAGGCACGGCTATAAATATCAGAACGTTCAGCAGGCCTATTTGCTTACTTTTGACAACTACGGTGTTCATCATTTTCAGGGTAGCTTCAATATTCATTACGGCTTCGGTATGAATGACTATTTTCTATTTATGATATAAAAACCGTAATAGATGCTAAAATGACAATCAAATCGTTGTACACTGAGTTAGTAAATCGGCCTGCTGATCAGAATTATTTACATTTGACCTAATATTTAAGACTAATTCATCCACATTTTTTATTTACTAAGATTTTTTTGGCTTCCTCTGATATAAAATGAAAATATATCCCCTCATTTTTACCCGATCTGATACCTCCTGCTCCTCACCTGACACGCTAGTTTCACACTAAGTGCATTTTCAACACATTTTATATGAAATAAAATGTGTTGAAAATGCACCTCTTGTAGCGCGCGAGCGCACATTGCTTGCTCTGTGGTATAGGGGTAACTACTGCGATGCAAGTACTTCACACGTTGAATAATTTATGCTGCTACCAACAAGCTATTACAACTGTGGCAATTCATAACATTATCACATATTAATTTAAATATTACATACTGAATTGACTGATAACTACGTTATATTAACGACTGGCCGTCATAAAGTAGTAATCATGTTGTCGGCTGTCTGTTACCCACAATCGTTTTAATCAAGGGCATCGTCAGCCTTTAAGTCAGAGGCGTGGGGGAGGCAGAGGGGGGATAAAAAAATGTAATAACTGCTAGTCTGAAAGGAGATCGAGAGGTAGCAACTTTGCAATACCCAAAGGCGACGCCCTTAGATTTCAATAAATTTTAAACCATGTGTTAAAAAATTTTCTATTTCTAAGTGATAGTCAATCACTTAATTAGTTTAATCAACTTCGGATGCAGAATATGGTTATTAATGAAGAAAATCCGCAAGTATTTATAACATCATGTCAAATAAAAACTAAGGGTCAAAAATAGTTCATTCTAAAAGGAAAATACTTATTCAGTCATCTATTCATATTGTCTTGCGTAATAAAGCAGCGTTAGTAGAGGTCTCTTCATTATTTTTCATAAAGTGAAGCGAACTGAGAACAGCTGTCGCGGCTTAGATAAGGCAATCCACGCAGAAGGGTGTCTCCGCCGCGGACGGAATATAGATGAACGAATAACTTACTCTCCAACTCTGCAATTGCTGCAAACTGACTTACTATTTAAAATATCCCGCCCAAATTAAAGAAATAAGATTTTACTAAAAGAAAAATACTTTTTCTGTCTTCTATTCATATTGCCTCACGTAATAACGAAGAGTTAGTAGCGGTCTCTTCATTATTTTTCGTAAAGTAAAGCGAACTGAGAACAGCTGTCGCGGCTTAGATAAGGCATTCTAAGCAGAAGGGTGTAGCCGTGGACGGAATACGGAATCAGATGAACGAGTAACTTACTCTCCAACACTGCAAACTGACTTACTAACTTTCTTTAATTCTTTTAATATAACATTTTAATACACTTATGTTCGATCTAGTCATATAACGATCTCTTGCAGGGGTTGATACGCTAGAACCGTAGAAAAGTACCTGTGAAAATAAAGTTCAACTATTTGTCCGTGGAAGAAACTGAATCCAGCAGCACGAGATTTTTTGATATCATTAGAGAAGATTCTATGAGTATTCGGGGGCCAGTTACTTAGAATTGTCAACATATTATATAATTATTATTCACCCTTCCTACACCCTACATCTAACATGGTTAGCTAGCCTATTGCGATAGAGTAGCTACAACACATCCCATCCAGACTAATAGTATAAATACGAAAGTAAGTTTGTTTGTTTGTAACGCCTTCACGCCGTATCTACTGAACCGATCTTTTGATCGGTTCAGTAGTATAGTAGTAGAAGGTAATAGGTATGTCGTAGATTGTAAGTTGACGTCATTTGGAGAAAATGCGCTGTGCAGTTTGTTGCCGCTTCTTCTGCACTCCGCCTTGGAAGCGGTATAAACTTAGCCGTAAGTAAATTATTGACGTCAACAATAATATATTTTTGTAAACTAATTGTAATTATGAAAAAAAAAATTACGTTCACTAAATGATATTGAAATATCTAACGATGAATAAAATGATTGACTTTGACTTTGATCATCATGAAATTTTGCATACAGGTTGCCTGGAGTACGGAGTCTTCTCCGTACTCTACATCCCAGCCACCTTTCATCCCAGAGAATGGAACTGTTCCCGAGCGATCGACACTAAGTGGAAACACGGGCGAAGGCTAGTTACTCGTATTTTATAATTTGTAAAAATATATTATGAAATGTCAATATGTTTGCAACATTCCGAACAAAGATAAACTGGTCTATTAAAAGATTTCTAAAATCAAAACATTCATCTAAAATACTACTTTATTTCATGCTCGCAACGACCAACTGAATAATTATTTTGGCGTGAAATTAATTATTCAAAATGTGCAGAGGTCCTTTTCCTAATCCTCGGCGACCCTCTCGGCCGCCTCAGCAGAATATCAAATGAGGTGTACTTTTTCTTTTGACATAAAAACACTGGTAAACTCGTTGATCTTTACGAATACTACACTTCCAGTTCCATACAAATATTCAAAGGCTTATTAGTCTCAATCCATTGATAATCTTACCAAGCTTTATAGAACGTACTTACGTAGATTTTAATGAGGTAATAATATAATACCAACATTAACAAATAATTGTCTAATACAGTACTGTTGAGGTAGTATTCTACAACATAAGTTCACGACTTTATGTGGAGTGTGATTTGTCCTGTGTATATTTCATCATCATCATCTCAGCCGTACGAAGTCTTGCTGGACTGTCTCCCACAAGGATTTCCATCATTTTGGGGGTTTTGCCATTATCACCAGGCTTGGCGAACGGGTTGGTGAGCGCAGTTTCTGCATCACAGAATCGACCTTTGAGTAGTAGCTTTACAGCTTCTATGCTTCGTTCGGTAAGTGAGAGAGCTGGAGGTCCATCCCCCCTAATGCGAAAATAAATGGTCGGCAACGCTCTTGTCACACCCCTTGTGTTGCATTAGGGCATGGGCAGCGGTGATCACTTACCATCAGGTGCCCCGCTTGCTCGTTTGTTTTATATGCCATAAAAAAAGACAGTTGCGGATGACAGACCTGACCTTCTTATATTATTTGTTTAGATATTTTCAACAGCCTCTAAGATAATAAGTATAACTATTATGAAGCTTTTTAAACATTGCGTTATGCGATAAGCCTTCGTACCTTCTCTTAACGATAAAAATACGTGTATTGTTGACTTTAAGTTTGTTACATTCTTTCATCAGACTTCGTATAAGGGACTCACTAAAATTATGAATATAATTTATTTTTTGGGCAATTCCAAATAAAGCCTCTGTTATAAGCTTTTCCCTGACAGTTTAGCGCACCCTTGCATCCATTTGCGCGTACCGCAGAACACGGAGTTCGCTCGCACACTACTAGAGCCGAAAGTAATAACAATACCTACGTACCTACCGCGTGTCAGCCGGCGCCCGGTAAGTAAGCGAAAGTCGCATACTCGGCTTATCAGTTCGAACTCAAAAACACGTAAAAATGCCCCAGTTTGCTGTGGTATGGTATCATAATTACAGTAAAATGGTTAATAAACATTTACTTACTTAGATCATTTAAGAATGATCCAAGTTCCGATATCACAAGTAGAAAATAGCTGATTTTTGCATTTCTTTAATTGTAGAAAGCTAGCCTAGTAATTTAGTGTAATAATTTTGAAACCAAAAACCTCAATAAAAGACCCCTGACACGCTTGTTTCGTAAGAAATGTATCGTAAAGGCGTTTTCCATTTTCTAAAATTCCATTCCCTGCTCTATAGCGCGTACGAATCCTCGGCCCGAATCTAGCAAATTTTATAAATTTCGTCTAAGCGGATTCGCCATTTGCATAACTGCTAATGCCCTTTAAAAGCGAACGTGTTGCCGGGAAGTTGCAAAAATGTTCGGAAATGTTTGCGCTAAGCCGCGAGTTCACCGTGTTTGAGTTGCCGCAAAGTTTTTGTTTCTCCCACACCATCATTTTCGCATGGCGCGTATTATAATTACAGTAAAAAAGTTAGTCAACAATATTCTGATGTAACCAATATCACAATTGAGTAGAAAAAAAGCTGTTTTTTGCATTTATTTAATTGTAGAAAGTTAGCCAAGTACCTAATTGGGTGTAATTACTCTAAAACCCAAAATCTCAACAAAAGGTAACGCCCCCTGACACGCTTTATTTCGTATGAAATGTGTCGTAAAGGCGTTTCTAGTAGCATGAGCGACAGTCACATCCCTGCTCTATAGCGCCTACGAATCCTCGGCTCGAATCTAGCAAATTTTATAAATTTCGTCTAAGCGGATTCGCCATTTGCATAACTGCTAATGCCCTTTAAAAGCGAACGTGTTGCCGGGAAGTTGCGAAAAATGTTCGGAAATGTTTGCGCTAAGCCGCGAGTTCGCCGTGTTCGAGTTGCCGCAAAGTTTTTATTTCTCCCACACCATCATTTTCGCATGGCGCGTATTATAATTACAGTAAAAAAGTTAATAAACAATATTCTGATGTGACCAATATCACAAATGAGTAGAAAAAGGCTGATTTTTGCATTTATTTAATTGTAGAAAGTTAGCCAAGTACCTCATTGGGTGTAATTACTCTAAAATCCAAAATCTCAACAAAAGGTAACGCCCCCTGACACGCTTTGTTTCGTATGAAATGTGTCGAAAGGCGTTTCTAGTAGCACGAGCGACAGTCACATCCCTGCTCTATAGGGCGTACGAATCCTCGGCTCGAATCTAGCAAATTTTATAAATTTCGTCTAAGCGGATTCGCCATTTGCATAACTGCTAATGCCCTTTAAAAGCGAACGTGTTGCCGGGAAGTTGCAAAAATGTTCGAAATGTTTGCGCTAAGCCGTGAGTTCGCCGTGTTCGAGTTGCCGCAAAGTTTTTATTACTCCCACACCGTCATTTTCGCATATGGCGCGCCTGATTTCCCTAAATAAAATTATTCCGTGTTGTTGTGAGCTGCTTTGAAATATTTACATTTTATACATTAGGTGTTTTCGATAAAATTATATTAGATACTTTAGATACATAATGACGACGAGCTCCGTGGCGCAGCGGTCAACACGCGTGCCTGCGACACGGATAGTCCCGGGTTCGATCCCCGGTCAGGTCAAGATGATCTATTTCAGATTGACCTGGGTCTTGGATGTTTATCTATTTAGGTATCTATTATAAAATATAGTATCATTGAGTTAGTATCCCCATAACACAAGTCTCGAACTTACTTTGGGGCTAGCTCAATCTGTGTGATTTGTCCGTATATATTTATTATTTATAATTATATTAGATAGATAAATTATAGCCTATACAGGCGAAAGAATTTTGAAAATCGGTTGAGTCGTTTCGGAGCCTATTCAATGCAAATGAACAAACATATCAAACCTTTTCTCTGTATTATATTAGTACAGACAAGTCCTGGGTTCGATCCCCGGTCAGTTCAAGATGGAATTTTATCTTTTTTAACGAGTAATTCCACAACTCGTCCCACATACTCAATTAAACTAATTCAATGTTTATTATAAACATGCGACAAATAGAAGAAAGAAATAATTAATTTTCATTTTCTGCAATTCGTCCCAAATGGGCCGTAGGTATGTGGGACGAGTTCTTTACAAGTATCTTGCTTACAATGTAATAAATAAAACACCAACCTACAGCATTTGTAATTTATCAAAGGCCTCATCTACCGTTATAACAGATATTCTATAAATGTACTCAAAGTATCCAGGTGAAAATTTAATTAAAAGTTAGCGTAAAGTTCTTTTCGAAAGTTTGGTCATTTTTGGGTCGCTTATTACCGTTTGAAATGTTATTCGCCTGATTCAACCCTTCAAGTTAATTTACTTTTTATATTTCAAAAGAAGCGTTGATTGTTTGCTTGCTACAAGGATTTTTTGATTAATTTAAATTATTTCTAATTAGCTTCCGCCTGCGGTTCCGCTCGTGTTAGTGTCATTTGTGTAAAAACATGTAAGTATGTCAGGCAGGTTGTTCAAAATCAACCTGTATACCTATTTAGTTTTAATAAAGTGCTAGACCCTCGCTTGCGGCGTAAATCACTTTTGCTAGTAGCATGAATGGGCCGGCTCGTCCGGGGATGTACCACACTCTCACAGAAAATCGAGACGTTTGAGAAGTAGCTTTACCGCTGCTATGCTTCATTCGGTGAGTGAGAGAGCCCTCTGGGGAGGGAAAAATAAGAGGTCGGCAACGCTCCTGTGACACCTGTGGTGTTGCAGTTGTCCATGGGCAGCGGTGATCACTTACCATCAGGTGACCCGCTTGCTCGTTTGCCGTCCTATGACATAAAAAACTATTCCGGTGACCAATGATTTAATAAGCTTTTGCAAACAAAAGTAAATAAAATTTTTATGTTAAATATCACCTCATGCATGATACCCATTGTTATTTTCTGTTTAGAATTCTTTCACTTATTTGGTTGACTGGAAGAAATCCCTTCTGGGATAAGTTCGCCACTGTAAATGTACTTCCTTAAAACTGTATCTTACTTATTGTTAATTTGTGTTTTTGTGTCGTGTGCAATAAAGAGTATGCAAACAAACAAACAAACCAATTAGTTTAATGACGGAGAGAAAGAAAAAATCTAATCTTCTTTGTTGAATTTAAAAACAATAGGAAATATAAGTGAATGATAGTACTTATAAGTAAGTACTTTCCTCACGGTTAATGTTTATGTAAACTCTCCTATTTGTGCATAGCTTGGATAGGTATTGCTTCGCGGCTGATTGATAGCCATTGTCACGCTGATTCAGCAGATCATGACGCTCTATGTCGTTTGCTATAGCAGCATTGTTCTATTTCAGCAGCTCTTGTGTTTATACTGAGCTCGATAGAGCCTTTTATAGCTATCTCTAGTTTTTTAAAGGACATTAATAATACTTCTGCTCTGACAAAATACAGCCTGATTTTGAGCCTCTGAGCTATATTGAGTTATATCGAAATCAGAATCCTTAATGGAATACAGAATGTGACAGAAATGCTGGAAAAAAATTATATAGAACGAATTTAAATTAATACTCCCATACAAAGTCACCTATCGGCTCGGGCGGACTTCTATGGGAAGTCTAATTTTATTTTGGGTTTTATAACTTCTATTCTCACCATTCTGTATTCCATTAGTAATTCCGAGATTTTAATATAGCTCATAGATTCAAAGTCAGCTTATATGTTCTTTGGTAGGTTTTTCAAATGTCCAAATCCATTAAGCCTTTTGTGATGGAATAAAGTTACACACATATTCCAGCAGACATTTATTTTCTTGTGCACAAAATGACCAATCACTATATCGTCGGTCGCTGTGTCGAACCCATTGATTCGATGATATAGTACGAGAGGACAGTAACTCCCAAATACGTCATATGAGGTGACCAAACATCCTTAATTTTCTTATTTCAACAGTTTTCAGTAGTTTTCGTTTCTCATTTACTATTCCCACCACTTCTTCATTCATTTTTTTCTGTGTCCAACTTATGTTCCATTCGTCTTCAGCACCACATTCCAAAAGCTTTCAAGCGTAATATATAATGTGCAAAAAGACCCTCGTCATTTCCTAATAGGGGTGACTCAGCCCGTAAATATGAACAATATTTCGTACGGGATTACTTTGAAAACTCAAAATTTTTTTAGACATTGCCATACTATACAATTTGCCGGGCGGTTGAACTCTTTTATATGCAAATTTCGATTTTGTTAAAGTTCCCAGCGTTGGTCAAGCTTATGTCGAGGGTACATTTAGAAGTAGTAAACTCGATCTTATCAACGTAAAAGCATGATGGCTTGTCTTTGTAGCTTCAGTCTGCATTGAAAGCAGTGTCGCATATCACGTTTGAGCCCCAAAAGAGAAAATAATTTTCCTGTGTCGAGTTCGCGATGTATCTGCGCCTAAACAAACAGAGCGTCATGTCGAAGGCTTACATTGTTATGTTTGCGACAAACACGTTTTGACGACCTATTTTTGGAACCGTTGCTAGTGGAGATTAAAGTGTCAAGGTTTTAGAATCGATTATCAGTAATTAAAATCTATTAAATAAATAAATTCAAAGGCCTCAAGTACAAAGAGAACCACCTAGGTTTTCTTTGTACTTGAGGCCTTGTATTTATAAATTAAGTCATTTTTAAAACTTAAATTAGCTGAAATAAAGTAGTTTTTCACACTCCTGGGAGTGTGAAATAGGTATATGGATATCGCTGATCGTTTCTCCTTCGACCAAGATCTACTAAATAGATTAAAAATAATTTTGGGATTTTTATGAATAGCTAATGGTCGTCACCTGTTACCATTTTGGATTTCCGTCTTTTAACCATCTGACACATTTTTCATTTTTCGTCTTTGAGTCCACCATTTTGCTAAACGTGGCCTTTGGCGTAATAACCAGCAGCTCTGTTTACCCCGTACGGGACCAACACATGATTATGTACCTGTATCTCTTTATGTCTTCAGCGTGTAAGAAACATTGGACGTTAAGAAGAAAACAATATTTACCCCCTCATGTGATTGCGTATCTGAGCCTAATCAAACATTCTACCCATGTCGCCGGCTCTCATTATTTTATGATTCCTAGCACAGACTTATATAGGTATGTAGTTTAGACAAAGATGATATAAAGTATTTTCTAAAGGTCTGTCTTTGTTGCTAACAGGGCGCTTCATGATACTGTAGTTTCTGGTTGAGATTGAAAGGTTCTACAATTAATGTTAGTATTTATAAACTTATTTCTGAAAATCCAGAGTATCTGGTTGACACTTAAAATAATATTTACATGGTAGAAGTAGCTTTTGCTTTTACTAGTTTAGGTTCTATCTACCCCACCTATAAGGGATAAAGAAATGATTCTGTGCATGTTTGTGCCTTTGTGCTTCCTATTGTATAAAAGCAGTGTGCGGTTGGCGCCAAAGAGAACGTTATTTCCCGCATATTCGTGTTTGCGATGTATCTACTCTCAAATAAACATTGTACCCATGTCACCGGCTTACATTGTTATATCATTCCTAACACAGACTTATATATGTAGATTAGATTAAGATATATAGATTCGTCATCGTGTGGTTCCCGGCAGAGTAGAATAGGACCAATCAGAGTCTTCCGTGGATGTCATAGAAGGTGACTTAAGAAACACAACTAAACAATGCTTATAAACATCAAAAGATACCTCTCCAACCCGTCTGGTTATCATGGAGAGTGAAGGCCAAATCATCTTACTGCTCTGGCTAATAAATGCCTGGTAGTAGAGGGTCGTGCTCTGCAGCGGAGACTAAAAATACCTGATGGTGATAACGATGAAGTTTTAACATTAGATATAATAGAAACAATATTTCCTGAAAGTCGGTCCTGGTCCCATGTTTATCCAAAGCAGTGGAGTGGGGTTACAGAGAAAACATCATTTTCAGCGTGGTTGTGTTCGCGATGCATCTGAGCCTAAACAAATATTGTATCCATGTCGCCAGCTTACATTGTTTTGTTTGCGACAAACACGTTATGACGACCCACACGTATTTATAAAACGTGTATAGAAGATGAAAATCAAAGTTAGTATTAATAAGATTACGATAAACTTATTTTTAGCAGTGTGAACTAATTTTAGATCGTTATTTTTGTTGTAACAGTAGATTTGCTTATTGCGATTTTATAATTGGTCCTAGAGCCAGAGACTTTAATTTTCACGCAGCGATCATCATGACCCTGAAGGTATTTAAATGTCAAACGTTCAACATGAATAAGCTTTATTCTGCTCTATTTCGAGATAAGTTAGATTCGGGATATACTTATTTAAATTCTATTTTCCGTTTCCACCTTCATGCGAAATGTTGCCTTTGAGACTTATGGCCGTAGGTTCTATCTACACCGTAAGGAATAAGGACATGATAATATGCAGTGCCTCTATCCTCTATCCTCTTACTGCTCTCTAGCCACTATATGGCTCGATAGTACAAGGAGGGTCGAGCTCCTGCAGTGGAGACTAAAAAAGACCTGATGAATGAAAAAAAAATATATGCAGTGCCGGCTTAAGCATTACTTATGTTGTTATTATTTATGTCGCTCTTCCAAATAGATCCAGCGCCCTTGAGCAGTCGCCCAATCTATTGCCCTACCCTAACGCTACTATGAATGTGGTGGGCTAAAGTTGATAGCATGCAATTAATAAATAAAAGTAAGAATTTGGGACACACCTGATTAGTTTTGTCTCTATATCTTACTGTGTGTGTGTGTGTGTACATTTAGCTTAGCTTTATCACAAATAAATTACAATATGTTAAAAGATTCCATTCGATTCATGCGGGTCACTCGTCCGTCAATAAGAATCTTTTCTCATAGGAACTTAAAGATAGACTTCGGCTGGGACCTTGAAAACTTTCATACAAAGATTCCGTTCTTTTACAGTATTCATTGTCGTATACCGTAAAAGTAAGGCATCTTTATTCCTATATCGAGGAAACATTAATAATGATATCTATAATGAACAGCTCTAAAACTCCATTTTAATAGGTACTTTTTAGGCAAAAATTTTTAATTTCATATCAGGAGACATGTATCTTTTTTTATATTTTAGCAAAAAGAAAAGCTACTCAAACCTATACGCATTTCAGAAAGACCATTGGTTGGAAGAGTGCAAAAGAAACTCTAGTAACTTGTTGAGGTATTGATAGTTATGTACTAAATAACTGTTTTCATATTTTTTTCATTCTTTTGGTTTAAGGAATTGCGTTTTTGTCTCTCTCTCTTTCTGTCTCATCCACCAGAGTTCTTCGAAACCCTAAGTCCGCTTTCCGACTTATTCTCTCCACTTAAAACGGTCTTCTGCAAGACTGCAAGACCATTACAATGTTGTATATTTACATTACTTTTGGGGCCCAACTGCGATAAAACAAATGCAATTGCCCAGAACCGTACGGCGGAAGACATTTTTTGCAGTTACCACAATTTAAGGAACATATTTACCAAGGTATTCTCCACCCTAAACTTCCCAAACTCACAGATTAAATAATGGTTCCAACGCGTGTGAGCACGCTGAGCAAAAAAGGGCAAAATCTCGCTTATTTGTTTAATCTAAGGGACAGTAAGGCTGCCCACACACTAACGACTATACTATGATTTTTATACCAGGTGTAAACATTTACTCCTGGTATTATGGGTTATAAACGCTCAACACATTAACATTATGCAACCAATGCTGAGGTTTTAAAAACTCCTATAATTACGTAATACTTATTTACCTAAACTCTGAAAAAATCGTGAAATGGCTATGTATATTTTGACTGCTTATAGTCTGTGATCAAAAACAGTCAAAATGGACACGTATAAGAAATCAACCTACCTACCTTAAATAAAACGAAAAGTCCTTCACGAAAAAATCACATTTATAAAGATGGAATAACAAAACAACTATGTACGAGAAAGTAACATGTCGATTTGTCAACTGAAATGAATTATTGAATTGATTCAGGCGTTAATTTGCGAAAGTCAAAAATACATGCACTTTGAGTTAAATTAATTTGCATTTATAAGACCTATTTATGAGATGTTGATCGTTCGAATGATAAGCAATGAATGAATTGATCATTGCTTGTCATTCGAACGATCAGCATCTCATAAGTAGGTTCATTGTCTGCAGATGCTTCATGTAGAGGCAAAACACGTGTCGCAAGCACGACGGCTGAGGATGCTGCACCCTCAATAGATGAAATAAGATCGGCAAGGGTTACTTGCATCTACCATGGTGGCGGTCATGAAGGGATTTACAGAAGTGATTAAGCTGCTGTCCAGCTATAGCTTGCATAACCTAACTGGTGGCGGAAGCAATCAATGACGATGATGATGACGAATTAGAAATAAATTTCATCAATTAAATATCGTGAATGTTTAGTTACCCTTAAACCCTTATAGAGCAAGGCATAGTAATGTTTTCTCAATGAGTCAGCTGAGGCTGCGGGCTGCGGCGATCCATCAATCTGTCTGCTACTCGATGTATTCGACAACATCCTTCTTTTCGATGAAAACCCCTATCCAAGATCTGTTGCAAGACTATTTAAAAATTAGTCACTCTTGCTTCGTAGCTTATTGCTTTTTAGGCGACATGATCAGGAAGGCTTCAATCCGAAAACTTCTTTATAAACTAAGGTAGACGCGCCGTACGTACCAAATTTTGAAGCGTTCAAAGGGAGCTATTTAACACCGTTGCGTTAGTGCAACGTTGTTAATTAGCTCACACCTAAACTCTGTACCGTAAAAACTCCATCCATCCCCCGTATGCATGGCACGCGCGACAACGTTTATCGACTATCGCCATCTTGTTTTTCGCAATACTGAAGAGCGAGAAGTAGATAGTTTATCGCGCGATATAAACGGCGTCGCGGGAGCCATGCTACGGGGGCATGTCATGTGACACATTGCTTTTAAATGTCTGTTTCTTGGAGAAGGGCACGTCTAACTCAGTTTACGAGTATATAAAAGTCTTTGCTTCAGACTAGCGGACGATATTGATACCTTTAATTTTCTTACCTCATGGTTTTCCCAGTTGCAGCCTGTGGAGTAGGTGGCTTCGATAATATGGCTATAATTGATAATATGGATATATTTTACGGCTTCTTACGAATAATAATCTCGTCAATCTCCTTGAGCAGCTTCAGAATAACAGACCTGGAAAAATGATGTAAAAGTACCTGCCCGCACCGGGAATAGAAACCGATGGTCGTGTAGCATACTGACGTGCCACTGCAACATGGTGTCTGTATAAACACACATCTAGGTAAGCCCTGTAGTGAACATAATAGTGCTTGTGACCGCGAAAGCTTAAAATCATAAACATACAGCTATGCTGCAGAATTTCATTAGTCGTTTTCTTAATTTCCCTGATATTTGTGATGTGAGCGAAGAGTTGTTTTTTATTAGTTTAGATTTTATTCGCTATTGCTATTCTAGTTTTAATTGCAATTGAATGTTTGGAGTCTACTCTCAATAAATAATGTTCATACATGACTTACAAACCTATGACACCCGATTGAAAACGTTTTGCTAAAAATATAATAACATAGAACAATCGATGAAGAAGAAATTTGGTGAATTGAATAGTGTTAATATTTTTTGTCGTCTATTAGTTATCCTTATTCCCAAATTTATATTGCCAGGAGATTCAAAATGAACCTGTATATGATTTTTAACAAGGTATGACCCGTAACTACGGGATAATCTGCCCATATTAGATTTCGGGCTCTGGAGACTACCCTTTGTAGACATCTCATCTCACCCAACTTATGGGATTTAAAGTTAAACCTGACGTCCCAACATGGACAATATTGTGACGCAACAGCTACTAATGGTAACACCTGTGCCAGGTTTTTGAAGTGAAAACGTACTTAAAAGTATTCAGTGATTTTTTCAAATGGAAGAAAACTTTATGTGTTGTATTCTTTTTGCACTCCTTAAAAAACTACTGAGGTATCACCGTGGCGACCTATTGGTTAAGATCTATACGATATTTTAATAGTAGATTATTAAACAAGGGTTGTAATTGATCATTGTCACTCGAGTTGAACACTCTACTTTACATCATGAATGCGAGGAAAAATCTATGCAATTTGCAACAAACAATAAATTGCGCGCAAAACCGTTTTTTTTTTAAATGGCGTTGCGCTCTTGATGATTCAGCTATGTGTAGCGGCCAGTGCGCTTGTTTAAAAAAATGAGTATTATAGGAGCCGAAGCGTGGCGCGTAGCCGCCTTTGATTTTCAAATTTTCTTACCTCCCTCAGGATGTAGATCAAACTTACAACCCGGATTTTGAGTTAAATACAACATCCTTTCAGAGCTTGAATGATGTAAATAAATATAACCATATTAATCCGAAAAGAAGATTCCATAAGAGTCATAGGTTATGACTGCCTGATGTTTTTTAGCTTCATTTAATGCGGCCGTTGGTTCCTGTTATTCCCGGTTGCATCCGCAGCTGAGATGCTAATTTCCGGCTTTCGACGGCCTCCTCCCCCTTTTTATCTCTCCAACTATATATATCCCATCCCAATCCATCCAAACTAATATTATAAATGCGAAAGTGAGTTTGTTTGTCTGTTTATTTATTTGTTTGTTACGCTTTCACGCCGTATCTACTGAACCGATCATCATGAAATTTTGCATACACGTAGGTTAGGGTACCGAGAAGGACATAGGCGAAGCCGGGAGTAACAGCTAGTATATAAATATATTTATTTTTGTTCTCGATTTCGCATGTTCTTTGCCATTTTGTGAGATCGTTGACATGTATATCATCCTAAATAACATTGAACCAGTATTTTTTTGGCTTTTACTTCCTAACCATAGGAAGCGGCATTGGTGCTGCTATCTGTCATCTAATAATACAAACAGCAAACAATTTTTCAGAGACGATATTCTAAATTTTTCGTAGTGTATATTGAAAACTTGGTGATTTTTAATACACAGGACATTTTTTCAGGCGGGTCAAAGTCATATTAATTGTTTGAAGAGGTTCCATATTTGGTTCTATGGTTGAAGGGTAGTAAAGCGCGCCCCGCCGTCCATCAATTTGCAATAACTCGTTCTTCGATTCAGTGATCTGTTTTTCTCTTTTGAAAGAAACGCGTGGGTAAAAGTAAACCAATAAGGGACTAAAAACAATAGTAAAACCGGGTAAGTGCGAGTCGCAAACAGAGTTCCGTACAATATTTAACTATGAAAACCACGCTTTTAATATGTGTCTTTCATCTTATTCATCAGGTCTTCACTGCAGGAGCACGACCCTCTCTGTATACCCAGAGCTTAAGCTAGAAGAGCAATCAGAGGATTTGGCCTTCACTCTCCACGCTGGCCAGACGGGTTGGAGAGGTCATTTGATGTCTATAAGCTTTGTTTAGCTTGTGCAATATGTGTATAAGGGCACATGAATGTAACCTCTTTCATGCTATCTCTCATGTCATCATCATTGTAGTGGACTGTAGGATTAAAACACGTCTTCTGATTGGCCGTGCTATTACAAAATTTTGTCAATCTCGGAGTCCTCTACAATCATTATCTGGTCTTTTTTAGACTACACTGCAAGGCCTTCTCTGTACTACGAGAGCCATATATTAGCCAGAGCAATCAGAGGATTTGGCCCACACTCTACACGCCGGCCAGACGGGTTGGAGAGGTCTCTTTGATGTCTATAAGCTTTGTTTAGCTTGTGCAATATGTGTACTCTGATGTATAAGGGCACATGAATGTAACCTCTTTCATGCTATCTCTCATGTCAACATCATTGTAGTGGACTGTAGGATTAAAACACTTCTTCTGATTGGCCGTGCTATTACAAAATTTTGCCGATCTCGGAGTCCTCTACAATCATTATCTGGTCTTTTTTAGACACGAACATCCAGAAAAGGAGAGCACTGGTTTACTGTTATACAGGCCCCGCCTACATCAGACTCCAGTCTCCTCCAATCTGTGTTTGTCACATTAAGATAGTCTTCTCGCAAAGTTATGTTATAGATTGATTGGAGAAAAATAAATACATTTTTACTTTTTTTTTTTACTTTAGACTACACTGCAAGGCCCTCTCTGTACTACGAGAGCCCTATATTAGCCAGAGCAATCAGAGGATTTGGCCTACACTCTCCACGCCGGCCAGACGGATTGGGGAGGTCTCTTTGATGTTAGCTTGTGCTACCTAAGTCGCTTTCTACGACCTCTATTTATTTATTTAAACTTTTAACACAATTTAAAAAAAATGTGTACAAAAGGAGGACTTAATATAAATAAATAAATACATATATACGGACAAATCACACAGATTGAGCTAGCCCCAAAGTAAGTTCTTAAGAAAGACTTGTGTTATGGGATACTAACTCAACGATACTATATTTTATAACAAATACATATATAGATAAACATCCAAGAACCAGGTCAATCTGAAAAAGATCGTTTTCCATCATGACCTGACCGGGGATTGAACCCGGGACCCCCGTGTCGCAGGCTGGCGTGGTAACCGCTGCGCCACGGAGCTCGTATATCCATATGGCATTATCGTATCGCCATATGGCATTCTCTCCCAGCCAAACCTTTGGACCAAAAATCTATTCTATTCTGCCGGGTACCACACACACACACCTACGACCTCTCTTGTGTGGTGCGGTGAACCAAACTCTTCCTCGCATGGGCACTATTTTTCTTAATATATTAGGTATCTGTGGTTCGGACTTCCCAGTGATAAATGCGTTTTCTCCTTAAATCCCTGATATTGAGAGTATTAATTATAGAAGTTGTTATTGATACTCTAAGTCGATTCAATTTTTAATATAGGTACGATGTTATAAAACTAAAGTTAGGTATACAGCATATTTTGGTCATTATTATTAAAGTTGGTCAAAATGCCCCTCTCACCCGATGCTGTGCAAAATACAACGAACTGACAACAAAAAACTCGTCAAGTGTAGATGTTTTCCATGACTCATTGTCTAAGTTTAAAGCTAATATCACCCAGCTGCTGGGGTCCCCCAAGTCACATAACTAATAATAGTACTGTTGTAAGTGTATCCTAGTTTTATAAATTTATATATTTTTGTTATTATTATTATTATTTCCTTTTTTTAGTATTAGTGATTGTATTAATAAAAGAAATACGAATTTATTGTGAATGCTGTGTGCACCTGTAATAGGTATATATATAAGAACAACTATTATACAAAGTGTTTTAAGGCAATTCATTGTATATATACTGTTGGTGTGCCTTTTCCAAATAAATAAATAAATAAATATTTCGGTGCAAAAACCGTGAAACGTAAGTACTACAGCCTGGTTTGCACAAATGCAATTGAATAGAAACTAAGAAACCAAAAGTACTTAATATATTTTTTATTTTGTTATTATAACGGCAGAACGCGTACATGCACCTTCTGTGAAAATTCGAATTCCTTACTTTCACACACAATACAATACTAACGTGCCTATTACGATTTAATAGATACACAGACAGACGGACAGACATCGAAGGCCTAATAAATGGGTCCCGTTTTTACCCTATATGTACGGAACCCTAAAAAGCATGAAACAAAATAATGTTCGTGTCGACCTCAATCGAGCCATACAGCGAGCTTCAACAGGGCAGAATTCTGAAAAACCGATAGCAAAAGGATTAGTCTGTTATTTGCGGATGCCTGTCATGTTTGTCGAGCTCACTGATGGATGTTTGTCTGTCCGTCTGTCTACGGCACGGTACGGGTACTAATTGAAGAGAGCCGCCGGCCATTCGGAAAAACTAGCAACCCAAAACAAAGGGGAAAATAGGATTTTTTTGGCAGTTAGAGAGACGAAGGCATGAATTAGCTATTTTGTTTTTCCAACGGACTTAAAATTAGTTGGCATTGGAGGAATTTGCACAGCTGGATTCTTTAGCTATTCAGTGAATCGGTTTATTAGAGAGACGTTGGTAACACGTCAAACATAATTTAGCATTTACATAAATAACTGAGGTGATGTCGATCAAATTGATTCATGCGCACATTTTTCGACGGCAACGGAAAGAAGTGTTTGACTATTTACCCAGTTAAGGTGGTTTGTGACTTTTGGGGTTCCGTACCGAAAGGGTAAAACAGGACGCTATTACTAAGACTTCACTACTTATCTGCCTCCGTGGTCCAGTGGTTAAGGCGTTCGCTTTGTTTGACCCGGGGGTCGTGGGTTCGATTCCCACGGGAAGCATACTTTGTTAAGTTGTTTCCAGTTTGGTTAGGACAATGCAGGCATGAATCACCTGATTGTCTGATAAGAAAGATGATTCCGTGCTTCGGAAGGCACGTTAAGCCGGTGGTCCCGGCTGCCATCTGGTAGTCGTTAAAGGAACCACGTCAGAGGCCGAGAGGCGGTTCCGCAGAATTCTGACACCAGGGTGTGCATGGTCTACTGACCGTGTCACCTACACGAAATGATGATGATGATGACTACTTATCTGTCCCTCCCTCGGTCTGTCACCAGTTAAAAATTTTACACTATTTGTTTTGCCACTGTAACAACAAATACTAAAAACAGAATAAAATAAATATTTAAAGGGGAGGCCGATATAACAATTTTTTTTAGATTTTTGCACGATTGTGTAATTTTGTATAGATAGATAATTATAGGTAGTACGTGGTGGTTTTCGCACGTAAGTGCCCTATTGTTTTCAACACACCCTTACAATTACAATTACAACTACACCTTAGTAGGGTGTTTATGAAAGGATGTTGTCTTGTGTACATTATAAAACTATAAGTTACGTTTTATATGAAAATCAGTTATTATTCTTAATTTTTTCCACTTGCCTTGCATCCGACATGTAACGACTGAAATTATTTCTACGCTTGTATACCTATATATGTATTGTCATTTTTTTCGTTAATCTTCAAAATAATGGCGCTCGTAAAAAAATAGGTCAGCCCATGTTTTGTGTCTTACGAAAACGTATCCTTTATATTTTATGTCCCTCATAGAAATACCTTTACCCTTCTACGTTATTCATAGTGGACACTGCCTCCGTGATACCTTTTGTTACCTGTCTTAAACTTGTCTGTACTTAGAGTGACCTCGTTCTACTTGTTTGGAAACATGTCTGATTCGTCAGTATTTAAATCAATAGACTCTATTTATAGATAGATAATGTCTTCAATTATCGGCTTCGCTAGCATAACTAACATTTAAAGATCTCAGAAGAAAAGTGATTCATTTCGATCGAGAGTCAATTCACACGTTGTATAAGTATGTATTATAAAAATATAGTATCATCGAACTCAGTTCATAACTTACTGTGTGGCTAGCTCATAGCTCATGCTGTGTGATTTGTCCCTATATATTTAAGAAAGAAAGAAAAAAAGAAAATTGTTTATTTGACACATCACAAACATGGTTACACAAAGGGCATAAAATATATTAATTAACTATTTTATTGTATAATTGTAAATTATGATCTCAGTGGTCGAAATAAATGATTATTTAATTTAATTTATTTAATAAAACACTATTTAAAACATTATTATATTTTGTGCCTGTATCAAAAAGGCCTCCTCTCAGCATATGTTGCGACGCGAGAGCCACAACGCTGTTCTTCCGAGGATACCGAAACCAAACATAAAATAACAAAATTAAAACAATAACTACTAAAACTACAACTAAGCAAGCAAGGTGGCGGATGGCGCTGTGGAGTAATAACATTTTTTAATAGAAATATTTACTTTTATATAACAGTTAATGTAAATAAAAGAACCATACAATAATAATAAATACGTATTAGTTTAATTATTTTTTGATATTTTATATATACATATATTTACAAAATAATTATATGAAATTAGGTAAAATTGTTAATCGTGGGAGAACCCTTTAGTGGGAGCCACTTTTAAAGTTTGACCCAAAATTTCATTAATCTTGTTGCCTAAACGATGTACTCGTAAAAACAAACAATCACATCCCCATTAATATATTCTCAATAAATATTTTTCTTTCTGAATGCAAACAGAAAATTCCTTTGTGCTCTTCATTCGTATGTCAACTCATCTGCTCGTTTATTAACTGCCATCATTTTATTCGGAAAATCTGAAGAGAATTCAGATTGATTCCTGAAAGTATTCGCGCCATTTATTAAAATGTACGAATTTGCAATTTCCGGTCAGCAGCCGTAGGTAGTATAGCTGATAATTGATTTTTTACAACTTATTACGAAGGCTTCATTTTCGTTTTATCGAAGAAAATTCAAAAACGACTGCCCTTCTCAAAAATCAAATACCAATTGAGACTTGGGAGGGTGTAAAGATTTTAACGATCGTCATTCTTCCAAACAATTCAAATTTTGATGATGATCGGCTCATATAGGTTAAGGATTAGATAAATAATATATAACTAAATAATATATAATAACTTTCGAATTTATGATATTAGTACGGAAGGAAAAGGACGTTGACTTTCTTGATAGGCCATGTGAGGAAGTATAGAATGAATCTAAAATTGAGAGCCCAAAATAACGATCCTCCACCAGTATTAATTGACAACAAAAAATTATCCTACCGAAACGTCAATTGTAAAATATTACAGAACGTTTAATTCAACAATTGTTTTAAGGTTCCGTAGTCAACAAGGAGCCCTTATAGTTTCGACATTTGTCCGCCTGTTTATCCGCGGCTTATAGCTCAGAGACTATCAGTACTAAAAAGCTGTAATTTGGCATGGGTGTAACATATTAATAACGCCGACAGAATAATTTTTTTAGCTTCTTCCGACATTGTAAAGTCTTAGAGAATCAAACTTTTCTTGATTAATTACTAAATGAAAGGAAAATCTGTTAATATGGGTATATACCTAGTGTGTCAGCTGGTTTAGCCTCGTTAAAGATAAATTACTTGAAGAGAGTCCCTTGCGAGTCATAACTGGCTAACTAATGTTCTACAAGAGCGATAACTATGCGCAAATGTTAAATAATCATGAGATATGTCGGCACTTCCTTATAAATTACCAACGTGAGGGTCTACGATCGTCGTTTCATTAACTAGCTAGTGCTAGAATAGGTTTTTTTCAAACTCTGCCACTCTTAACAACACATTGCCTCTTAAATTTACTCCTCATGCTAAAAAGCAATATCCATCCTTGACTTTCCACCCGATTCGGTCCAATATAATATGGATATTCTATCTCCATAATTTCATGATTTAACTTTATACCTAGCTGATTAAATTCCACTGATTATGGCTATATAAGAGTCTTAGCCTCTTTAATATTGCATCGACGACTACAATAGGCTAGGTTCCTGGGTCTAAATAGTAACATAAAAATTAGTCCGTTAATTAGATAATCAACTCAGTACAAAATTTAGTGACGAAGTGAAAAACGTAAATTGATAATAGAAAAATGCATCAAAAGTCATGAATGCCATTATAGTTTACTAAAAAGCGTACGAAACTTTGACAGGTTTAATCGCTTTAATTTTTTATTATTTAACGAAAGAAAAAAAAAACGTGACCTATATATATTTTTGACTAGCAGCCCGCCCTAGCTTTGCCCGTGGTACATACCCAGCTTTTGGCACTAAGGATAACGTACATATACAACGGTGAAAGAATTTTTGAAATCGATCCAGTAGGGTCTGTGATTAGCGCGTTCAACTAAACAAAGAAACAAACAAACACTTCAGCTTAATATTATTAGTATAGACTTGTACTATTATAAATTCGGTGGTATAGATTAGTGAACATTATCTAACTGGACTTATTATATTATATCAGGAATCTAGTCCTGACAAATAGCCACAGATAAACAGATTATGGCTTGAAACTAATTTTGAGTCTTTGACCCGTCGGAAAGGGTATGAATATAAATCACGTCAATTCGTTGTTACAAAAAGTGTAAACAAAATAACCGAAAAAAAGTTAGGTAAATTCAAACTCTATTCAAATATTCATTCAAAGAGAAATGTGATCTTCCAGAGGAGAGAGCCACAAGGCGTGAGTATGATAGCGCTTACACATGAGGCTGGTTTCAGAGTGACGCGTTTGACCAGCGCCGGCGACACGCGCGCGCTTGCATTGGGGATGGCAACTGTCACGTATACGTTGACAGTTTAGTAGGGTTGTTCCGATATAACTTTCAAATGTATGGACACTAATCAATATTTTTCTTCATAATCCGACCAAATCTCGTGAAATAAACTATTAAATTGTTTATACTAGCTAGTTTCCCACAAATTGGCATATATATTTTATTGTTACACAAAAAATATTATTGTAGGCTATGTTTGCCAAATACTTGAAAATCATTTGATAAGGGAACATTGAGTTTTATACATTTTTTACGAAAGGTTTCATGTTTTGTCACTATTCTTATGCACTAATTAATTGCATCAAAGGCTAAAAATAAACATATTTATATTTTTGTTAAGGATGAACGTACGCAGCTACATCTACAATAAGAATAGTAGTTTATTACACTAGAATAGTAGTAGCGTTTCAAAGTCACGCAGTTCACACGCGCCGTTCGTAAGACGCGCGCTGTCAACGCTGGCGAAGCACGCGCGGTCCGAGATGTCTGTGAACTTAGCATAACAACTGTCAGCATATCAAAGTTTGAAAGGAGTTCTATTCGCATCCAGGTGAGTTCTATAGTTCCTGATACATTTCGAAAATAGTTCTATAATATTTCATGAAAAAAATTTTTTTTAAAAAATGATATGCTAACTTCCCGTAGCATATCAATTTCCGGAAAATTGAAAGTAAACAATGAAAACTGGAGCTTCGGGGCAAGAAAAAGAGTTCCTGATGTATTAAAAACATAGTTCTACTATATTAAAGCAAATAAAAAATTTCAAAGTTTGGACTTACATTGATGATTTACTAATTAAATATTATTTTAAATTCAGATTTTTTTTTATTCCAATGGATTATTTTCTACCTCTGGACCCTTGAACTCCTTAGTTTTATACACTTCATGTATCTCTCTATATGGCTTAATCAAAGTCCAGAGTAAAACTCTACACTTGGCCTCAGCATATCATAGCCGAACATAAGCATTCAGAGAAAAATATAATACAAGCAGCAAAAAATTAGAATAAAATATTTTTTCTGCATGTGCACCCTAGAACTCCTTGGTTTTATAAACATCAAGTACCTCTCAACATGGCTCAATCAAAGTCCAGGGTAGAACTCTACAAATGGCCTCAGCATGTCATAGCCGAATATCAGTATACAACGGAAAATATAAAACTTGATAGAAAAATTAAGAAAAAAATGTTATGATGTCTAAGGACCCCACAACTCCTTTGTTTTATATAATTCAAGTACCTGTCTATATGGCTCAATCAAAGTCTAAACTAGAACTATACACATGGGCTCAGCATATCATAGCTGAATATAAGCAATCATAGAAAAGTATAAAACTTTTAAGAATTAAAAAAAAATGTTGTCCTTCCTTAGGACCCCGGAACTCCTTAATTTTATACACTTCAAGTATCTATCTAAATAGCTCAATCAAAGTCTAGAGTCGAACTCTACACATGGCCTCAGCATATCATAGCCGAATATAAGCAGTCATAGATAAGTATAAAACATAAAAAAAAATAAAAAATTGTTGTGCTACCTAAGGACCCCGGAACTCCTTGGTTTTATACACTTCAAGGACCTTTCAATATGGTTCAATCACAGTTCAGAGTAGAACTCTACAAATGGCCTCAGCATATCATGGCCGAATATTAGCAGTCATAGAAAAGTATAAAACTTTCAAAGAAATTTAAAGAATTGTTGTGCTACCGAAGGACCCCGGAACTCCTTGGTTTTATACACTTCAAGGACCTTTCAATATGGCACAATCAAAGTTCAGAGTAGAACTCTATAAATGGCCTCAGCATATCATAGGCGAATATAAGCAATCATGGAAAAGTATAAAACTTTTGAGAATTAAAAAAAAAATTGTTGTTCTACCTTAGGACCCCGGAACTCCTTAGTTTTATACACTTCAAGTATCTATGTAAACAGCTCAATCAAAGTCTAGAGTCGAACTCTACACATGGCCTCAGCATATCATGGCCGAATATTAGCAGTCATATAAAAGTATAAAACTTTTAAAAAAAATTAAAAAATTGTTGTGCTACCGAAGGACCCCGGAACTCCTCGGTTTTATACACTTCAAGGACCTTTTAATATGGCTCAATCAAAGTTCAGAGTAGAACTCTACAAATGGCCTCAGCATATCATAGCCGAATATTAGCAATCATGGAAAATTATAAAACATTAAAAACTAAAAAAAAAAATTGTTGTCCTACCTTAGGACCCCGGAACTCCTTAGTTTTATACACTTCAAGTATAAATATAAATAGCTCAATCAAAGTCTAGAGTCGAACTCTACACATGGCCTCAGCATATCATAGCCGAATATAAGCAGTCATAGAAAAGTATAAAACTGTAAAAAAATATTAAAAAATTGTTGTGCTACCTAAGGACCCCGGAACTCCTTGGTTTTATACACTTCAAGGACCTTTTAATTTGGCTCAATCAAAGTCTAGAGTAGAACTCTTCACATGGCCTCAGCATATCATAGCCGAATATCAGTATTCAAAGAAAAATATAAAACTTGACAGAAAAATTAAGAAAAAAGTGTTATGATGTCTAAGACCCTAGAACTCGTTTATTTTATATACTTTGAGAACATATCTATAAGGCTCAAATCAACGTCTAGACTAGAACTATACACATGGCCTCAGCATATCATAGCTGAATATAAGCAACCATAGAAAAGTATAAAACTTTTAAAAAATTAAAAAAAAATTGTTGTTTTACTTTAGGACCCCAGAACTCCTTGGTTTTATACACTTCAAGGACCTTGTATTATGGCTCAATAAAAGTTCAGAGTAGAACTCTACAAATGGCCTCAGCATATCATAGCCGAATATAAGCAATCATAGAAAAGTATAAAACTTTTAAGAATTAAAAAAAAAATTGTAGTCCTAGCTAAGGACCCCGAAACTCCTTGGTTTTATACACTTCAAGGACCTTTCAATATGGTCCAATCAAAGTTCAGAGAAGAACTCTACAAATGGCCCCAGCATATCATAGCCGAATATCAGTATACATAGGAAAATATAAAACTTGATAGAAAAATTAAGAAAAAAATGTTATGGTGTCAAAGGACCCTAGAACTCCTGTATTTTATTTACTTCAAGTATCTATCTATATGTCTCAATCAAAGTCTAGACTAGAACTATACACATGGCCTCAGCATATCATAGCCGAATATAAGCAGTCATAGAATAGCATAAAACTTTCAAAAAAAATTGAAAAAATTGTTGTCCTTCCCAAGAACCCCAGAATTCCTTGGTTTTATACACTTCAAGTATCTTTTAATATGGCTCAATCAAAGTCCAGGGCAGAACTCTACACATGGCCCCAGCATATCATAGCCGAATATAAGCAGTAATAGAACAGCATAAAACTTTCAAAAAATTAAAAAAAAATTGTTTAGCTACCTGAGGACCCCGGAACTCCTTGGTTTAATATACTTCAAGGACCTCTCAATTTGGCTCAATCAAAGTCTAGAGTAGAACCCTCACATGGCCTCAGCATATCATAGCCGAATATCGGTATTCATAGAAAAGTATAAAACTTTAAAAAAAAATTAAAAAATTGTTGTGCTACCGAAGAACCCCGGAACTCCTTGGTTTTATACACTTCAAGGACCTTTCAATATGGATCAATCAAAGTTCAGAGTAGAAATCTACAAATGGCCTCAGCATATCATAGCCGAATATTAGCAGTCATAGAAAAGTATAAAACTTAAAAAAAAAATTAAAAAATTGTTGTGCTAACGAGGGACCCCGGAACTCCTTGGTTTTATACACTTCAAGGACCTTTCAATATGGCTCAATCAAAGTTCAGAGTAGAACTCTACAAATGGCCTCAGCATATCATAGCCGAATATAAGAAGTCATAGAAAAGTATTAAACTTTCAAAAAAATTTAAAAAAATTGTTGTGCTACCGAAGGACCCCGGAACTCCTTGGTTTTATACACTTCAAGGACCTTTCAATATGGCTCAATCAAAGTTCAGAGTAGAACTCTACAAATGGCCTCAGCATATCATAGCCGAATATAAGAAGTCATAGAAAAGTATTAAACTTTCAAAAAAATTTAAAAATTTGTTGTGGTACCGAAGGACCCCGGAACTCGTTGGTTTTATACATTTCAAGGACCTTTCAATATGGCTCAATCAAAGTTCAGAGTAGAACTCTACAAATGGCCTCAGCATATCATAGCCGAATATAAGCAATCATGGAAAAGTATAAAACTTTTAAGAACTAAAAAAAAATTGTTGTCTTACCTTAGGACCCCGGAACTCCTTAGTTTTATATACTTCAAGTATCTATCTAAATAGCTCTATCAAAGTCTAGAGTCGAAATCTACACATGGCCTCAGCATATCATGGCCGAATATTAGCAGTCATAGAAAAGTATAAAACTTAAAAAAAAAATTAAAAAATTGTTGTGCTACCGAAGAACCCCGGAACTCCTTGGTTTTATACACTTCAAGGACCTTTCAATATGGATCAATCAAAGTTCAGAATAGAACTCTACAAATGGCCTCAGCATATCATAGCCGAATATTAGCAGTCATAGAAAAGTATAAAACTTAAAAAAAAAAATTAAAAATTGTTGTGCTAACGAGGGACCCCGGAACTCCTTGGTTTTATACACTTCAAGGACCTTTCAATATGGCTCAATCAAAGTTCAGAGTAGAACTCTACAAATGGCCTCAGCATATCATAGCCGAATATAAGCAATCATGGAAAAGTATAAAACTTTTAAGAACTAAAAAAAAATTGTTGTCCTACCTTAGGACCCCGGAACTCCTTAGTTTTATATACTTCAAGTATCTATCTAAATAGCTCTATCAAAGTCTAGAGTCGAAATCTACACATGGCCTCAGCATATCATGGCCGAATATTAGCAGTCATAGAAAACTATAAAACTTAAAAAAAAAATTAAAAAATTGTTGTGCTACCGAGGGACCCCGGAACTCCTTGGTTTTATACACTTCAAGGACCTTTCAATAGGGATCAATCAAAGTTCAGAGTAGAACTCTACAAATGGCCTCAGCATATCATAGCCGAATATAAGCAATCATGGAAAAGTATAAAACTTTCAAGAACTAAAAAAAAATTGTTGTCCTACCTTAGGACCCCGGAACTCCTTAGTTTTATATACTTCAAGTATCTATCTAATTAGCTCTATCAAAGTCTAGAGTCGAACTCCACACATGGCCTCAGCATATCATGGCCGATTATAAGCAGTCATAAAAAAGTATTAAACTTTCAAAAAAATTAAAAAAAATTGTTGTGCTACCGAAGGACCCCGGAACTCCTTGGTTTTATACACTTCAAGTATCTATCTAAATAGCTCAATCAAAGTCTAGAGTCGAACTCTACACATGGCCTCAGCATATCATAGCCGAAAATAAGTAGTCATAGAAAAGTATAAAACTTAAAAAAAAAAAAAAAATTGTTGTGCTACCTAAGGACCCCGGAACTCCCCGGTTTTATACACTTCAAAGACCTTTCAATATGGTACAATCACAGTTCAGAGTAGAACTCTACACATGGCCTCAGCATATCATGGCCGATTATAAGCAGTCATAGAAAAGTATTTAACTTTCAAAAAAATTTAAAAAATTGTTGTGGTACCGAAGGACCCCGGAACTCCTTGGTTTTATACATTTCAAGGACCTTTCAATATGGCTCAATCAAAGTTCAGAGTAGAACTCTACAAATGGCCTCAGCATATCATAGCCGAATTTAAGCAATCATGGAAAAGTATAAAACTTTTAAGAACTAAAAAAAAATTGTTTAGCTACCTGAGGACCCCGGAACTCCTTGGTTTAATATACTTCAAGGACCTCTCAATTTGGCTCAATCAAAGTCTAGAGTAGAACTCTTCACATGGCCTCAGCATATCATAGCCGAATATCGGTATTCAAAGAAAAATATAAAACTTGACAGAAAAATTAAGAAAAAAGTGTTATGATGTCTAAGACCCTAGAACTCGTTTATTTTATATACTTTGAGAACATATCTATAAGGATCAATCAACGTCTAGACTAGAACTATACACATGGCCTCAGCATATCATAGCTGAATATAAGCAACCATAGAAAAGTATTAAACTTTTGAAAATTTAAAAAAAATTGTTGTTCTACTTAAGGACCCCAGAACTCCTTAGTTTTATACACATCAAGTATCTATCTAAATAGCTCAATCAAAGTCTAGAGTCGAACTCTACACATGGCCTCAGCATATCATAGCCGAATATAAGCAGTCATAGAAAAGTATAAAACTTAAAAAAAAATTAAAAAATTGTTGTGCTACCGAAGAACCCCGGAACTCCTTGGTTTTATACACTTCAAGGACCTTTCAATATGGATCAATCAAAGTTCAGAGTAGAACTCTACAAATGGCCTCAGCATATCATAGCCGAATATAAGCAATCATGGAAAAGTATAAAACTTTCAAGAACTAAAAAAAAATTGTTGTCCTACCTTAGGACCCCGGAACTCCTTAGTTTTATATACTTCAAGTATCTATCTAATTAGCTCTATCAAAGTCTAGAGTCGAACTCAACACATGGCCTCAGCATATCATGGCCGATTATAAGCAGTCATAAAAAAGTATTAAACTTTCAAAAAAATTAAAAAAATTGTTGTGCTACCGAAGGACCCCGGAACTCCTTGGTTTTATACACTTCAAGTATCTATCTAAATAGCTCAATCAAAGTTTAGAGTCGAACTCTACACATGGCCTCAGCATATCATAGCCGAATATAAGTAGTCATAGAAAAGTATAAAACTTTAAAAAAAAATAAAAAATTGTTGTGCTACCTAAGGACCCCGGAACTCCCCGGTTTTATACACTTCAAGGACCTTTCAATATGGTTCAATCACAGTTCAGAGTAGAACTCTACACATGGCCTCAGCATATCATGGCCGATTATAAGCAGTCATAGAAAAGTATTTAACTTTCAAAAAAATTTAAAAAATTGTTGTGGTACCGAAGGACACCGGAACTCCTTGGTTTTATACATTTCAAGGACCTTTCAATATGGCTCAATCAAAGTTCAGAGTAGAACTCTACAAATGGCCTCAGCATATCATAGCCGAATTTAAGCAATCATGGAAAAGTATAAAACTTTTAAGAACTAAAAAAAAATTGTTGTCCTACCTTAGGACCCCGGAACTCCTTAGTTTTATATACTTCAAGTATCTGTCTAAATAGCTCTATCAAAGTCTAGAGTCGAACTCCACACATGGCCTCAGCATATCATGGCCGATTATAAGCAAACATAAAAAAGTATAAAACTTTCAAAAAAATTAAAAAAATTGTTGTGCTACCGAAGGACCCCGGAACTCCTTGGTTTTATACACTTTAAGTATCTATCTAAATAGCTCAATCAAAGTCTAGAGTCGAACTCTACACATGGCCTCAGCATATCATAGCCGAATATAAGCAGTCATAGAAAAGTATAAAACTTAAAAAAAAAATTAAAAAATTGTTGTGCTACCGAAGAACCCCGGAACTCCTTGGTTTTATACACTTCAAGGACCTTTCAATATGGATCAATCAAAGTTCAGAGTAGAACTCTACAAATGGCCTCAGCATATCATAGCCGAATATTAGCAGTCATAGAAAAGTATAAAACTTAAAAAAAAAATTAAAAAATTGTTGTGCTAACGAGGGACCCCGGAACTCCTTGGTTTTATACACTTCAAGGACCTTTCAATATGGCTCAATCAAAGTTCAGAGTAGAACTCTACAAATGGCCTCAGCATATCATAGCCGAATATAAGAAGTCATAGAAAAGTATTAAACTTTCAAAAAAATTTAAAAAAATTGTTGTGCTACCGAAGGACCCCGGAACTCCTTGGTTTTATACACTTCAAGGACCTTTCAATATGGCTCAATCAAAGTTCAGAGTAGAACTCTACAAATGGCCTCAGCATATCATAGCCGAATATAAGAAGTCATAGAAAAGTATTAAACTTTCAAAAAAATTAAAAATTTGTTGTGGTACCGAAGGACCCCGGAAATCGTTGGTTTTATACATTTCAAGGACCTTTCAATATGGCTCAATCAAAGTTCAGAGTAGAACTCTACAAATGGCCTCAGCATATCATAGCCGAATATAAGCAATCATGGAAAAGTATAAAACTTTTAAGAACTAAAAAAAAATTGTTGTCCTACCTTAGGACCCCGGAACTCCTTAGTTTTATATACTTCAAGTATCTATCTAAATAGCTCTATCAAAGTCTAGAGTCGAAATCTACACATGGCCTCAGCATATCATGGCCGAATATTAGCAGTCATAGAAAAGTATAAAACTTAAAAAAAAAATTAAAAAATTGTTGTGCTACCGAGGGACCCCGGAACTCCTTGGTTTTATACACTTCAAGGACCTTTGAATATGGATCAATCAAAGTTCAGAGTAGAACTCTACAAATGGCCTCAGCATATCATAGCCGAATATAAGCAATCATGGAAAAGTATAAAACTTTCAAGAACTAAAAAAAAATTGTTGTCCTACCTTAGGACCCCGGAACTCCTTAGTTTTATATACTTCAAGTATCTATTTAATTAGCTCTATCAAAGTCTAGAGTCGAACTCCACACATGGCCTCAGCATATCATGGCCGATTATAAGCAGTCATAAAAAAGTATTAAACTTTCAAAAAAATTAAAAAAAATTGTTGTGCTACCGAAGGACCCCGGAACTCCTTGGTTTTATACACTTCAAGTATCTATCTAAATAGCTCAATCAAAGTCTAGAGTCGAACTCTACACATGGCCTCAGCATATCATAGCCGAATATAAGTAGTCATAGAAAAGTATAAAACTTAAAAAAAAAAAAAAAAATTGTTGTGCTACCTAAGGACCCCGGAACTCCCCGGTTTTATACACTTCAAAGACCTTTCAATATGGTACAATCACAGTTCAGAGTAGAACTCTACACATGGCCTCAGCATATCATGGCCGATTATAAGCAGTCATAGAAAAGTATTTAACTTTCAAAAAAATTTAAAAAATTGTTGTGGTACCGAAGGACCCCGGAACTCCTTGGTTTTATACATTTCAAGGACCTTTCAATATGGCTCAATCAAAGTTCAGAGTAGAACTCTACAAATGGCCTCAGCATATCATAGCCGAATTTAAGCAATCATGGAAAAGTATAAAACTTTTAAGAACTAAAAAAAAATTGTTTAGCTACCTGAGGACCCCGGAACTCCTTGGTTTAATATACTTCAAGGACCTCTCAATTTGGCTCAATCAAAGTCTAGAGTAGAACTCTTCACATGGCCTCAGCATATCATAGCCGAATATCGGTATTCAAAGAAAAATATAAAACTTGACAGAAAAATTAAGAAAAAAGTGTTATGATGTCTAAGACCCTAGAACTCGTTTATTTTATATACTTTGAGAACATATCTATAAGGATCAATCAACGTCTAGACTAGAACTATACACATGGCCTCAGCATATCATAGCTGAATATAAGCAACCATAGAAAAGTATTAAACTTTTGAAAATTTAAAAAAAATTGTTGTTCTACTTAAGGACCCCAGAACTCCTTAGTTTTATACACATCAAGTATCTATCTAAATAGCTCAATCAAAGTCTAGAGTCGAACTCTACACATGGCCTCAGCATATCCTAGCCGAATATAAGCAGTCATAGAAAAGTATAAAACTTAAAAAAAAAATTAAAAAATTGTTGTGCTACCGAAGAACCCCGGAACTCCTTGGTTTTATACACTTCAAGGACCTTTCAATATGGATCAATCAAAGTTCAGAGTAGAACTCTACAAATGGCCTCAGCATATCATAGCCAAATATTAGCAGTCATAGAAAAGTATAAAACTTAAAAAAAAAATTAAAAAATTGTTGTGCTAACGAGGGACCCCGGAACTCCTTGGTTTTATACACTTCAAGGACCTTTCAATATGGCTCAATCAAAGTTCAGAGTAGAACTCTACAAATGGCCTCAGCATATCATAGCCGAATATAAGAAGTCATAGAAAAGTATTAAACTTTCAAAAAAATTAAAAATTTGTTGTGCTACCTAAGGACCCCGGAACTCCCCGGTTTTATACACTTCAAGGACCTTTCAATTTGGTTCAATCCCAGTTCAGAGTACAACTCTACAAATGGCCTCAGCATATCATGGCCGAATATAAGCAGTCATAGAAAAGTATTTAACTTTCAAAAAAATTTAAAAAATTGTGCTTCTGAAGGACCCCGGAACTCCTTGGTTTTATACACTTCAAGGACCATTCAATATGGTTCAATCCCAGTTCAGAGTAGAACTCTACAAATGGCCTCAGCATATCATGGCCGAATATAAGCAGTCATAGAAAAGTATTTAACTTTCAAAAAAATTTAACGTGAGAAAGTGCTAGTATATCTCCTAACTTAAATAATTCTAATGATAAGTCTTGCACATTTTCACTAATTATACCGAAAATGTGAGACAGTTGCATGAAATGAAATATGTCATTGCTGTTGCTGCTAAGATTGTATAAAGAAAGTACTAATTTTTGCAATTTTTCCTGATTTTGACTTAGATTGGTTAAAATTTGGTTTTGTTGAAAGATCATTTCTTTCAGGTCAGGGGTGTCATCCTATACCGCCTGTCCGGTGGTGTATGGGTTTGGCATTCGGGGTATGCGTTCCCGGCCTCCCGAGCTGCTACTGACTCTCTCCTTATGTCTTCCGAGTTAGTAGCATCCTTTCTTACCTTTATCCTGTCTTAAAGCCAAATAATCCTGTCCTTATATATTTTTTAGGCTCAGTATATATTTATGTCCCATTTTTCCTATTCCGCCAATCCAAGGTCTGCCGTGCCGAGGGATGCATGGTTAGGGGTGAGCCTAATTTCAAGCGTGCCATTTTGCCCTGGGACCGGGCGACCCCAGAATAAGGCTAGCCTTCACCCGGTACACGGGGCACTGCCGGGTGCGACAGTTCATCCCCTACACTCGTGGGAACGCAATGATTTCTAGAAAACAAAATCAAAATGGCGGCGATGCGGTTCGCAACTCATCACGTCTCGTTTTCCATGGGGGCGAAAAGCGGGCTACGGAAAGCCGTTTTGCTACTTTAAATGTCAGAGGAGGGATGGATGGTAAAGTAGACGAGGTATGTCAGATGATGAATGACCGAATGATTGATGTTCTTTGTGTAAATGAGACGAAACGGAAAGGATGCGAAACCACAAGTTGTGGGTCATTTACTTTTTATTGGTCTGGTGTTCCAGATACCAGTAAAGGCCGTGAAGGAGTCGGCCTCATCCTATCCAAAAGAATGGCAGAGTGTGTGAATGAGTTTCAATTTGTGAATTCGAGGCTTGTATGGGTAAGAATGAAAGTAGGATTAAATAAATTGTTTGTGTTAGGGGTGTATGCGCCTTTTGAAGGTACGAGTAAAAGGAACAAAGAGGAAAGAAAAGAGTTTTGGAATAATGTGAGAGATGTGTTATGTAGTTGTAAGGAAAATGAAAAATTAGTAATGTTAGGTGATTTTAATAGCTGGGTAGGAGTAAGACGCTATGGATTTGAAAGCGTATTAGGTTCGTTTGGGGATGAAAGGGAGAATGAAAATGGGAGAAGTTTGCTTGAGGTATGTTTGGAAAGGTATCTTTGTGTGACGAACACCATGTTTCAGCACAAAATGATTCATACATATACAAGAGAAGAGAATGGATCGAAGAGTATGATTGATTTTGTGATAGTGGATGATAGACTAAGAAAGTGTGTGGTTGATACGAGGTCGTACCGAGGAACAGGAATTCACACAGACCATTATTTGGTAATTTGTAAAGCCAGAAACATTTTTCAGCGATGGCGACACCGTGAATCGGTACCCTCAAATAAGTTAGAAAGAATAAAATTGGAAAAATTGCAAGAAGAGGAAGCGATAGTAGATTACCAAAAAATGTTGGTTAAAAGTTTTGAAAAGATAGAGGAGGAATGTGAGATAGAAAAGGTATGGAACATTTTAAAAGATGGAATTGTAAATGCAGCTCTGAATATTTGTGGGACATCAAAAAGAAAGAGAGGTAATCAGTTGACGAATGTATGGTGGGACAAGGAAGTACAGGATGCTGTGTATAGAAAGAAGAAAGCATGGAAGGATTGGCTTGCTCTAAGAACGGTTCAAAAGGTGACTGATGAGGCCTTGCGGGCTGCTAAAGAGGAATATAAGAAGATGAATGTATGTGTAAAAGAAATTGTAAAAGAAAAGAAGGATATGCAAAAGGATGATTTTGATGTAAGGCTGTCTCAAGATTTTAAGAGCAATGTCAAATATTTTTGGAAGTGCATAAAACAGGTAAGATGCAAAGAAACAAAATCAGAGCTCTATAAGATCAGAGATAAGAATGGCAGAGTTTTAATGAATAAAAAAGATGTTTTAGAAGGATGGAAAGAGTATTTTGAAGGGTTGTTTGAAAAAGATGTAAGAAGGTTTGTTACTGCAGAGAATGTGATACAAGAGATTGAAGCAGAAGATATGAATGAGGAAATAAAAATTGAAGAAGTTGTGGAAGCGTTAAACTGTATGAAAGCAGGAAAGGCTGGGGGATATGACAGGATTACTGTCGAAATGCTAAAGGCTGGACAAGGCATCGTGGCTAGTCAGCTGTGTAGTCTTTTCAATATGTGTTTTAAAAGAGGCGTGGTTCCCAGAGACTGGTGTAGGGCCGTTTTAGTGCCACTTTATAAAGGAAAAGGCTCACAGCAAGACTGCAAGAATTACCGAGGCATTAGTCTTCTTAGTGTGGTTGGCAAACTGTATGCAAAGATATTGATTTAAAGGGTTATGAAAGATACGGATGATAAGATATGGGATGTGCAAGCGGGATTTAGAAAAGGAATGGGATGTTCAGATCAGGTCTTTTCCATGCGATGCATACTGGAGAAATTTTTGGCTAAAGGCCAAAAAGTGTACTGCGTATTCGTGGATCTGGAAAAGGCCTATGACAGAGTGGTGAGGAATGAATTGTGGTCGACACTGTCTGCATATGGGGTGAACGGCCATCTGATCCAGGCACTGAAGTCTCTTTATAAGGACTCCAGTGCTTGTGTCAGAATTAACGCGGACTATACAGACTGGTTTGACATCGACAAGGGTGTCAGACAGGGATGTGTAGCCTCGCCATGGCTGTTCAACTTATTTATGGACAGTTGTTTAAAAGATTTGAAAGATGATGAAAGTGGTTTGAGAATGAAAGAGTTACTTATCAAATGCCTCCTTTATGCCGATGACCAGGTTCTGCTTGCGTCGTCTGAGGAGGATTTACAGATGATGGTAACATGTGTGAATGATGCATTTAAAAGAAAGGGTATGAAAGTAAATTTTAATAAGACAAAAGTGATAGTTTTTGAAAGGGATGAAAGTGCAACGGTATGCAATATAGTTATAGACGGAGAAAAAGTGGAGCAAGTAAAAGAGTTTGTGTATTTAGGATGTGTGTTTACTAGAGATGGAAGGTACGAAAGGGATATAGAAAGAAGAGTGGCTGCAGGTAATCGAGTGAATGGAGCATTGCATTCCTTTATGAACAGTAGGAAGGTGTCCATTAAAGCACGTCTTGCTGTTCATCGGGGAGTGTTGTTGCCCACCCTTATGTATGGAAGTGAAAGTTGGGTATGGCAGAAGAAGCATGAAAGTAGGATAAATGCGGTAGAAATGCGTGCGCTTAGGAGCATGTGTGGTGTAAATTTGAGAGATCGAGTGAGAAACGATGTAGTGCGGGAGCGATGTGGAGTGAAAGAGGATGTAGTGACAAAAATTGAGAAAGGAATGTTAAGGTGGTTTGGACATGTAGAAAGGATGGATGAAAGAAGTCTCGCAAAGAAACTCTATAAGGCAGATGTGACCGGAAGAGTAAGTCAGGGCCGGCCTAGACGCACATACCGTGACCAGATTGCGGACATTCTTGTCAAGGGGCAAGTCAGGAGTACCCGAAACCGGCGAGCATGTATGAAAAGAGTGATGGATGTAGATGAAGCGAAAGAGTTTTGTAAGGATCGTAGCAAGTGGCGGTCCTTGGTCTCTGCCTACCCCCATGGGAAAGAGGCGTGATAGTATGTATGTATGTATGTATGTATCATTTCTTTGTTTAAGCTGATATGTTTGTTTAAGTTAACAGCAATCTCTTGATCATTTTTCTGAAGTAGTTTTAACGCGTTTTCAAATCTTATCGCATCGTTATGGTCAAGGTTACCGGTTATACTTTTAATAAATGTCCCTAATGGATCTACGAGTTCACGCTTTGCCCGTTTGGGTTCAAACGTTTCGAGTTGTAACGAGATTTTGTCAAGTCGGTTAAATAAGTACAATATTTGTTGCCTAAAATAATTGAATATTTTATTGGGTACTTTATTGGATACGTCTGTCAGTTGTGTTTTTAAGGAGTCAGTTTGTTCTTTAATGTGTCCTATGTCGATTTGTTGAAGAAAAATATGGTCGTGGGATATAAGCTTAGTTTTTCCTAATTTGAAAGGTAATAGTCCAGGGCCGTTTGATAAGTCGTCAAGTCGGATGGTTCTTGCTGGTAGAAGGTTGGGCTGGGCTAGAGCCAGGGTCGATGTTAGTATCAGGATCCTGCAACAACGGGATGGGATTAGTTTTCTTTGATCGTTTTAGTCTAGCTTTGGCGACTCGACCGCGTTTACGCGAGGTGTAAAGGTGAATAGGTAGGTTGGTAACTACTTTATCGCCAGTGTACCGTGGGGCAAGTTTTTTCCTATTAGCTGCTGGGTTCTTAATGAATATCTCTTGACCTTCCTTGTATTGTGTTACAGGTTCACGGTCAAGGTTACGTCTCGTCATTATCGCTTCTCGGGAAGATAGTGCTGAGTCTTGGACAATGAGGTACACTGTTTCCATTCTATCACGATGTTCATTTAAATATTGTTGCATTAGTCGTTCTGTCAGGTCTAAGTCGGTTGGGTCTCTAGGGTCAAAGTGTCCGTTTATTAGTTCGTAAGGTCGACATTTAGTTAAACTGTGAACTGAACTGTTGTAAGCTATCAATGCATATGGAACTAAACTGGGTGTGGGTTCATTTTTGTGTTGATGCGTATGCAGCCGTAGTATGATGTTTTATTTTATGTAACTTAAGAAACTCTGCCACGATTTGGTTGGTGAACTCTGTGCCATTATCCGTAACGAGTGTTAATGGAAACCCGTGATGAGTGCTAAAGTATGTTAAGGTTTTAACTATATTGGGGGCTGTGCAATCTGGGATGCGGTATGCCTGTGCGTATTTAGAGAATGAATCAATTACAGTTAGATATTTATCTTGTTCTATTGTGAGGATATCCGCATGCATTATTTGGAAAGGTTTTGAAGGTGGAGGGACAATTTGAAATTCTTGACGTACAGGATCGCGATCATATTTAGCGCTGTTACATATTGCACAGTTATTAATAAAAAGTTGTATACTATCTTTTAATTTAGGCCAATAGTATCTTTGGGAAAGTGATAGGTGAGTTTCATTTATACCTCTATGGTTAGTTTTTCCGGTGTGATATTTGGAAATAATATCTTGCTGATTTTAATAATCGGGAATATTTTGTAATTCGCGCTTGACTAAGGTAAGTTTCAGTGCTGAATTTTTGAAGGTACGCTGAAGGATAGGAACGATCGTATACATTTTATCCAAGGGCTCAACTAGAATAGCAGTATGTAATTTTGGGTCTATATGTTTTTTGACGATCGATATGATTTCTTCTTCCAGATTGGCTTCTGATATTTTCACGACTGTTCTCCTATACGATTCAAAAGGGGGTGATAGTTTTTGGCTTGCTAAGTATTGATTAATTGGTAATTTTAATTATTAGTTGCCTTTTATATTTATGGATCTTCGGTAATGGGTATACTTAAAACAGGGTGTTCATGAGAGGTGTGTATGGTCGCGTCACAAGTTAAATGTTGTAAATCACCTTGAGCGTCGTGTGTAGGACAAAGGCTGCTTAAAGGTCTGAGGGAGGGTGCCGTGTCTGTAGATGACTGACTGATGATAGGTCTGTCATCAGGAGCAGTGATCGTGGATTCAGATGAGCTAGATAGGTCTACTACACTGATGCTTGAGCTCAAACTGACAACTTCCTCATTATGGATTTCTATGCGACTTAGGGCGTCTGCGTTAGTGTTAGATTTGCCCTTTTTGTAGATAATAGTGTAGTCGTATTCTGATAGTTTAAGTCGCCACCTAGTAAGGCGTGAATTGGGTTCTTTTGTGTTCATAAGCCATTGCAAGGGCTTATGATCGGTAATGATTTTAAATTTGCGACCAAATAAATACGGTCTAAAGTACTTGACCGCCCAAACTATCGCAAGTAGTTCCTTCTCGATAGTTGAGTAATTTAGTTCACTAGAATTTAACGTACGAGAGGCATACGCAATGGGTCTGTCAGATCCTACAGTTCCTTGGGATAAAATTGCACCGAGTGCAACGTTTGATGCGTCAGTGGTGAGTATAAAGTCTTTTTTTCGATTTAGAGATCCGTTTCCGAAATATTTGGTTTTGAAGTACAATTTTTTTGTTAGAGGTAGGTGTCCCCCCCCACTATCTGCTAAACGGTTATATATAAATACGTGAAAAAAATTACAGTAGTAGTATATATACTGAAGTTGAAAGGAAAACTATCAGAGCTGAGTACTAAGTACAAACTAAAAAGTTATAGGAAATCAACTAATAAAATGTACTAGAAAATGAAAAATTTCATACAATTTTCATTGTAAGATGTTTTTGGTCGTTAAATTGTGAGGTGCGAGTGTGAATAGTGTGAACTCAAAGTTGTCATTCGCAAATACGGAACCCTACACTGCACGTGGCCCGACACGCACTTGGCCGGTTTTTTTGTTGATCTTGTCCAAATTAGGGAAAGTGCAAGTTACTTTGAAATCAGTTCAGTAGTTTTTTTAGGATAGATAGTGTGTGGGTTGAAGATCAAGTTTTTTTAAAAATAGTTACATAATATATTTACGCGCGAAAAACATTTCTTTCTTTCGAGTTTTTGATCTGGTCGGGTAAAAACGACATCACTAATAATTAATACCTTAAAATTATAGTCTGTGGAAAAATATGTCAATTTTTTTACTTTGTCATTGAAATGAATGTTTGTCAGGATCAATGGAGATATACCTACAAGGATAATATATTTTTAGTTTTCTGATATGTTTGAAAGGAAAATTATAATTTCCATTATCAAAATGAGCAGTACTATTTATTGAAAGTTCCAAAAATATATATATGGTATGACGAGGAATATACCATGTATAGTGAAACTAAAGGTTTTAGAAAAGGGCGCAACGTATATTTTATTCTTTTACACGTAATATTTATATGTAAATCTCTGACTAAAGACTTTATTCTATTCCTGACGTATAAATACAAAATAAACATGTTTTATCAAAGTAAATATGGTTTCTGTTCATTTGTGTTTTATTATTCTGTACCAATCAACAATTTTATAAGTATAATATGTAGACAATAATTCCTATTTGCTATGATCAAAATAGGAATTGCTTAGCATTTTATCTCGCTTGGATCAAGGCAAATGCTATATTTGGAAGTGAGACATCACTCTGGAATTGCCCTTCATCCGTGGAGCATATTATCTTCAGTGACATCGAATAAATATGATGAAATTGTTTTGTCGTGAATTAAGATTAAAGCAGCCGAAGATAGATCTCGATGGCGTGCAACTGGGGAGGCCTATGTCCAGCAGTGGACGAGTATAGGCTGATGTTATTCAATATGGATTATCTTTTAAATGCGAGTACCAATACCTGTGCAATACCTACTCTGTGCTATGAGGTTTACTTACAGAAAGCTTCCACTAATGTGATTGGTCAATAATTTCAACTTTTTTTTTATAATTTTGGCAAAGGACTAAGACGTTAAGATTTCTTGATTCATGATTTTAATAAATTATTAGCACGTAATTATTTTTATTTTATTTCTAATTAGACCAGAAAAATATTATTTGACTCATCATAGTATTATTTTATTATGTTTCATTCTGAATAATGAAATAAAAGCATTCCAGTCATTTTATCGATAAAAATCAAAAATTTACGTCTTTCGTAGGTAAGAACTTCACTATTATCGTAGACTTTTGATGACTATGGATCCGTCCACGATTCGAACGATAAATTCGTTCGTGACCTTTCGAGGTCCTCGTCTGAAATACGAACTACGTCGCGTGTCAACTTAGAGTAGGCCTCCAGGACACACATAAGACTCAGATGGTTGCTTATATTCAGCTATGATATGCTGAGGCCATGTGTATAGTTCTAGTCTAGACGATGATTGAGCCTTATAGATATGTTCTCAAAGTATATAAAATAAACGAGTTCTAGGGTCTTAGACATCATAACACTTTTTTCTTAATTTTTCTGTCAAGTTTTATATTTTTCTTTGAATACTGATATTCGGCTATGATATGCTGAGGCCATGTGAAGAGTTCTACTCTAGACTTTGATTGAGCCAAATTAAAAGGTCCTTGAAGTGTATAAAACCAAGGAGTTCCGGGGTCCTTAGGTAGCACAACAATTTTTTAATTTTTTTTTAAAGTTTTATACTTTTCTGTGACTGCTTATATTCGGCTATGATATGCTGAGGCCATGTGTAGAGTTTGACTCTAGACTTAGATTGAGCTATTTATATAGATACTTGAAGTGTATAAAACTAAGGAGTTCCGGGGTTCTAAGGTAGGACAACAATTTTTTTTTTTAGTTTTTTTAAGTTTTATACTTTTCCATGATTGCTTATATTCGGCTATGATATGCTGAGGCCATTTGTAGAGTTCTACTCTGAACTTTGATTAAGCCATATTAAAAGGTCCTTGAAGTGTATAAAACCAAGGAGTTACGGGGTCCTTCGGTATCACAAAATTTTTTTAATTTTTTTAAAAAGTTTTATACTTTTCTATGACTGCTAATATTCGGCCATGATATGCTGAGGCCTCAGTTCTGGGGTCCTAAAGTAGAACAACAATTTTTTTTTTAAATTTTTTAAAAGTTTTATACTTTTCTATGGTTGCTTATATTCAGCTATGATATGCTGAGGCCATGTGTATAGTTCTAGTCTAGACGTTGATTGAGCCGTATAGATATGTTCTCAAAGTATATAAAAGAAACGAGTTCTAGGGTCTTAGACATCATAACACTTTTTTCTTAATTTTTCTGTCAAGTTTTATATTTTTCTTTGAATACTGATATTCGGCTATGATATGCTGAGGCCATGTGAAGAGTTCTACTCTAGACTTTGATTGAGCCAAATTAAAAGGTCCTTAAAGTGTATAAAACCAAGGAGTTCCGGGGTCCTCAGGTAGCACAACATTTCTTTTTTTTAAATTTTTTGAAAGTTTTATGCTGTTCTTTGACTGGTTATATTCGGCTATGATATGCTGGGGCCATGTGTAGAGTTCTACCCTGGACTTTGATTAAGTCATATTGAAAGGTCCTTAAAGTGTATAAAACCAAGGAGCTCGGGGGTCCTTAGGTAGCACAACAATTTTTAAAGTTCTATACTTATCTATGACTGCTTATATTCGGCTATGATATGCTGAGGCCATGTGTAGAGTTCGACTCTAGACTTTGATTAAGCTATTTATATTTATACTTGAACTGTATAAAACTAAGGAGTTCCGGGGTCCTAAGGTAGGACAACAATTTTTTTTTTTTAGTTTTTTTAAGTTTTATACTTTTCCATGATTGCTAATATTCGGCTATGATATGCTGAAGCCATTTGTAGAGTTCTACTCTGAACTTTGATTGAGCCATATTAAAAGGTCCTTGAAATGTATAAAACCAAGGCGTTCCGGGGTCCTTCGGTAGCACAACAATATTTAATTTTTTTTTAAAGTTTTATACTTTTCTATGACTGCTAATATTCGGCCATGATATGCTGAGGCCATGTGTAGATTTCGACTCTAGACTTTGATTGAGCTATTTATATAGATACTTGAAGTGTATAAAACTAAGGAGTTCCGGGGTCCTAAAGTAAGGACAACAATTTTTTTTTAGTTCTTTAAAGTTTTATACTTTTCCATGATTGCCTATATTCGGCTATGATATGCTGAGGCCATTTGTAGAGTTCTACTCTGAACTTTGATTGATTCATATTGAAAGGTCCTTGAAGTATATAAAACCAAGGAGTTCCGGGGTCCTTCGGTAGCACAACAATTTTTTAAATTTTTTTGAAAGTTTAATACTTTTCTATGACTGCTTATAATCGGCCATGATATGCTGAGGCCATGTGTAGAGTTCTACTCTGAACTGTGATTGAACCATATTGAAAGGTCCTTGAAGTGTATAAAACCGGGGAGTTCCGGGGTCCTTAGGTAGCACAACAATTTTTTAATTTTTTTTAAAGTTTTATACTTTTCTATGACTACTTATATTCGGCTATGATATGCTGAGGCCATGTGTAGAGTTCGACTCTAGACTTTGATTGAGCTATTTAGATAGATACTTGAAGTGTATAAAACCAAGGAGTTCCAGGGTCCTTCGGTGGCACAACAATTTTTTTAATTTTTTTGAAAGTTTTATACTTTTTTATGACTGCTTATAATCGGCCATGATATGCTGAGGCCATGTGTGGAGTTCGACTCTAGACTTTGATAGAGCTATTTAGACAGATACTTGAAGTATATAAAACTAAGGAGTTCCGGGGTCCTAAGGTAGGACAACAATTTTTTTTTAGTTCTTAAAAGTTTTATACTTTTCCATGATTGCTTATATTCGGCTATGATATGCTGAGGCCATTTGTAGAGTTCTACTCTGACCTCTGATTGAGCCATATTGAAAGGTCCTTGAAATGTATAAAACCATGGAGTTCCGGGGTCCTTCGGTACCACAACAATTTTTTAAATTTTTTTGAAAGTTTAATACTTTTCTATGACTGCTTATAATCGGCCATGATATGCTGAGGCCATGTGTAGAGTTCTACTCTGAACTGTGATTGAACCATATTGAAAGGTCCTTGAAGTGTATAAAACCAAGGAGTTCCGGGGTCCTTCGGTGGCACAACAATTTTTTTAATTTTTTTGAAAGTTTTATACTTTTTTATGACTGCTTATAATCGGCCATGATATGCTGAGGCCATGTGTGGAGTTCGACTCTAGACTTTGATAGAGCTATTTAGATAGATACTTGAAGTATATAAAACTAAGGAGTTCCGGGGTCCTAAGGTAGGACAACAATTTTTTTTTTAATTCTTAAAAGTTTTATACTTTTCTATGATTGCTTATATTCGGCTATGATATGCTGAGGCCATTTGTAGAGTTCTACTCTGAACTTTTATTGAGCCATAATACAAGGTCCTTGAAGTGTATAAAACCAAGGAGTTCTGGGGTCCTAAAGTAAAACAACAATTTTTTTTTAATTTTTTAAAAGTTTTATACTTTTCTATGGTTGCTTATATTCAGCTATGATATGCTGAGGCCATGTGTATAGTTCTAGTCTAGACGTTGATTGAGCCTTATAGATATGTTCTCAAAGTATATAAAATAAACGAGTTCTAGGGTCTTAGACATCATAACACTTTTTTCTTAATTTTTCTGTCAAGTTTTATATTTTTCTTTGAATACTGATATTCGGCTATGATATGCTGAGGCCATGTGAAGAGTTCTACTCTAGACTTTGATTGAGCCAAATTAAAAGGTCCTTGAAGTGTATAAAACCGAGGAGTTCCGGGGTCCTCAGGTAGCTCAACATTTCTTTTTTTTAAATTTTTTGAAAGTTTTATGCTGTTCTTTGACTGCTTATATTCGGCTATGATATGCTGGGGCCATGTGTAGAGTTCTACCCTGGACTTTGATTAAGCCATATTGAAAGGTCCTTGAAGTGTATAAAACCAAGGAGTTCCGGGGTCCTTAGGTAGCACAACAATTTTTTAATTTTTTTTTACAGTTTTATACTTTTCTATGACTGCTTATATTCGGCTATGATATGCTGAGGCCATGTGTAGAGTTCGACTCTAGACTTTGATTGAGCTATTTATATTTATACTTGAAGTGTATAAAACTAAGGAGTTCCGGGGTCCTAAGGTAGGACAACAATTTTTTTTTAGTTCTTAAAAGTTTTATACTTTTCCATGATTGCTTATATTCGGCTATGATATGCTGAGGCCATTTGTAGAGTTCTACTCTGAACTTTGATTGAGCCATATTGAAAGGTCCTTGAAATGTATAAAACCAAGGAGTTCCGGGGTCCTTCGGTACCACAACAATTTTTTAAATTTTTTTGAAAGTTTAATACTTTTCTATGACTGCTTATAATCGGCCATGATATGCTGAGGCCATGTGTAGAGTTCTACTCTGAACTGTGATTGAACCATATTGAAAGGTCCTTGAAGTGTATAAAACCGGGGAGTTCCGGGGTCCTTAGGTAGTACAACAATTTTTTAATTTTTTTTAAAGTTTTATACTTTTCTATGACTACTTATAATCGGCTATGATATGCTGAGGCCATGTGTAGAGTTCGACTCTAGGCTTTGATTGAACTATTTAGATAGATACTTGAAGTGTATCAAACCAAGGAGTTCCGGGGTCCTTCGGTAGCACAACAATTTTTTTAATTTTTTTGAAAGTTAAATACTTTTTTATGACTGCTTATAATCGGCCATGATATGCTGAGGCCATGTGTGGAGATCAACTCTAGACTTTGATAGAGCTATTTAGATAGATACTTGAAGTATATAAAACTAAGGAGTTCCGGGGTCCTAAGGTAGGATAACAATTTTTTTTTAGTTCTTGAAAGTTTTATACTTTTCCATGATTGCTTATATTCGGCTATGATATGCTGAGGCCATTTGTAGAGTTCTACTCTAAACTTTGATTGAGCCATATTGAAAGGTCCTTGAAATGTATAAAACCAAGGAGTTCCGGGGTCCTTCGGTAGCACAACAATTTTTTAATTTTTTTTAAAAGTTTTATACTTTTCTATGACTGCTTATATTCGGCTATGATATGCTGAGGCCATGTGTAGAGTTCGACTCTAGACTTTGATTCAGCTGTTTATGTAGATACTTGAAGTGTATAAAACTAAGGAGTTCCGGGGTCCTAAGGGAGGACAACAATTTTTTTTTTAGTTCTTTAAAGTTTTATACTTTTCCATGATTGCCTATATTCGGCTATGATATGCTGAGGCCATTTGTAGAGTTCTACTCTGAACTTTGATTGATTCATATTGAAAGGTCCTTGAGGTATATAAAACCAAGGAGTTCCGGGGTCCTTCGGTAGCACAACAATTTTTTAAATTTTTTTGAAAGTTTAATTCTTTTCTATGACTGCTTATAATCGGCCATGATATGCTGAGGCCATGTGTAGAGTTCTACTCTGAACTGTGATTGAACCATATTGAAAGGTCCTTGAAGTGTATAAAACCGGGGAGTTCCGGGGTCCTTAGGTAGCACAACAATTTTTTAATTTTTTTAAAAGTTTTATACTTTTCTATGACTACTTATATTCGGCTATGATATGCTGAGGCCATGTGTAGAGTTCGACTCTAGACTTTGATTGAGCTATTTAGATAGATACTTGAAGTGTATAAAACCAAGGAGTTCCGGGGTCCTTCGGTGGCACAACAATTTTTTTAATTTTTTTGAAAGTTTTATACTTTTTTATGACTGCTTATAATCGGCCATGATATGCTGAGGCCATGTGTGGAGTTCGACTCTAGACTTTGATAGAGCTATTTAGACAGATACTTGAAGTATATAAAACTAAGGAGTTCCGGGGTCCTAAGGTAGGACAACAATTTTTTTTTAGTTCTTAAATGTTTTATACTTTTCCATGATTGCTTAAATTCGGCTATGATATGCTGAGGCCATTTGTAGAGTTCTACTCTGAACTTTGATTGAGCCATATTGAAAGGTCCTTGAAATGTATGAAACCAAGGAGTTCCGGGGTCCTTCGGTACCACAACAATTTTTTAAATTTTTTTGAAAGTTTAATACTTTTCTATGACTGCTTATAATCGGCCATGATATGCTGAGGCCATGTGTAGAGTTCTACTCTGAACTGTGATTGAACCATATTGAAAGGTCCTTGAAGTGTATAAAACCGGGGAGTTCCGGGGTCCTTAGATAGCACAACAATTTTTTAATTTTTTTTAAAGTTTTATACTTTTCTATGACTACTTATATTCGGCTATGATATGCTGAGGCCATGTGTAGAGTTGGACTCTAGGCTTTGATTGAGCTATTTAGATAGATATTTGAAGTGTATAAAACCAAGGAGTTCCGGGGTCCTGCGGTGGCACAACAATTTTTTTAATTTTTTTGAAAGTTTTATACTTTTTTATGACTGCTTATAATCGGCCATGATATGCTGAGGCCATGTGTGGAGTTCGACTCTAGACTTTGATAGAGCTATTTAGATAGATACTTGAAGTATATAAAACCAAGGAGTTCCGGGGTCCTTCGGTACCACAACAGTTTTTTAAATTTTTTTGAAAGTTTTATACTTTTCTATGACTGCTTATAATCGGCCATGATATGCTGAGGCCATGTGTAGAGTTCTACTCTGAACTGTGATTGAACCATATTGAAAGGTCCTTGAAGTGTATAAAACCGGGGAGTTCCGGGGTCCCTAGGTAGCACAACAATTTTTTAATTTTTTTTAAAGTTTTATACTTTTCTATGACTACTTATATTCGGCTATGATATGCTGAGGCCATGTGTAGAGTTCGACTCTAGGCTTTGATTGAGCTATTTAGATAGATACTTGAAGTGTATAAAACCAAGGAGTTCCGGGGTCCTTCGGTGGCACAACAATTTTTTTAATTTTTTTGAAAGTTTTATACTTTTTTATGACTGCTTATAATCGGCCATGATATGCTGAGGCCATGTGTGGAGTTCGACTCTAGACTTTGATAGAGCTATTTAGATAGATACTTAAAGTTTATAAAACTAAGGAGTTCCGGGGTCCTAACGTAAGACAACAATTTTTTTTTAGTTCTTAAAAGTTTTATACTTTTCCATGATTGCTTATATTCGGCTATGATATGCTGAGGCCATTTGTAGAGTTCTACTCTGAACTTTGATTGAACCATATTGAAAGGTCCTTGAAATGTATAAAACCAAGGAGTTCCGGGGTCCTTCGGTACCACAACAGTTTTTTAAATTTTTTTGAAAGTTTTATACTTTTCTATGACTGCTTATAATCGGCCATGATATGCTGAGGCCATGTGTAGAGTTCTACTCTGAACTGTGATTGAACCATATTGAAAGGTCCTTGAAGTATATAAAACCGGGGAGTTCCGGGGTCCTTAGGTAGCACAACAATTTTTATTTTTTTTTAAAGTTTTATACTTTTCTATGACTACTTATATTCGGCTATGATATGCTGAGGCCATGTGTAGAGTTCGACTCTAGGCTTTGATTGAGCTATTTAGATAGATACTTGAAGTGTATAAAACCAAGGAGTTCCGGGGTCCTTACGTAGCACAACAATTTTTTAATTTTTTTTAAAGTTTTATACTTTTCTATGACTACTTATATTCGGCTATGATATGCTGAGGCCATGTGTAGAGTTCGACTCTAGACTTTGATTGAGCTATTTAGATAGATACTTGAAGTGTATAAAACCAAGGAGTTCCGGGGTCCTTCGGTGGCACAACAATTTTTTTAATTTTTTTGAAAGTTTTATACTTTTTTATGACTGCTTATAATCGGCCATGATATGCTGAGGCCATGTGTGGAGTTCGACTCTAGACGTTGATAGAGCTATTTAGATAGATACTTGAAGTATATAAAACTAAGGAGTTCCGGGGTCCTAAGGTAGGACAACAATTTTTTTTTAGTTCTTAACAGTTTTATACTTTTCCATGATTGCTTATATTCGGCTATGATATGCTGAGGCCATTTGTAGAGTTCTACTCTGAACTTTGATTGAGCCATATTGAAAGGTCCTTGAAATGTATAAAACCAAGGAGTTCCGGGGTCCTTCGGTACCACAACAATTTTTTAAATTTTTTTGAAAGTTTAATACTTTTCTATGACTGCTTATAATCGGCCATGATATGCTGAGGCCATGTGTAGAGTTCTACTCTGAACTGTGATTGAACCATATTGAAAGGTCCTTGAAGTGTATAAAACCGGGGAGTTCCGGGGTCCTTAGGTAGCACAACAATTTTTTAATTTTTTTTAAAGTTTTATACTTTTCTATGACTACTTATATTCGGCTATGATATGCTGAGGCCATGTGTAGAGTTCGACTCTAGACTTTGATTGAGCTATTTAGATAGATACTTGAAGTGTATAAAACCAAGGAGTTCCGGGGTCCTTCGGTGGCACAACAATTTTTTTAATTTTTTTGAAAGTTTTATACTTTTTTATGACTGCTTATAATCGGCCATGATATGCTGAGGCCATGTGTGGAGTTCGACTCTAGACTTTGATAGAGCTATTTAGATAGATACTTGAAGTATATAAAACTAAGGAGTTCCGGGGTCCTAAGGTAGGACAACAATTTTTTTTTTAATTCTTAAAAGTTTTATACTTTTCTATGATTGCTTATATTCGGCTATGATATGCTGAGGCCATTTGTAGAGTTCTACTCTGAACTTTTATTGAGCCATAATACAAGGTCCTTGAAGTGTATAAAACCAAGGAGTTCTGGGGTCCTAAAGTAAAACAACAATTTTTTTTTAATTTTTTAAAAGTTTTATACTTTTCTATGGTTGCTTATATTCAGCTATGATATGCTGAGGCCATGTGTATAGTTCTAGTCTAGACGTTGATTGAGCCTTATAGATATGTTCTCAAAGTATATAAAATAAACGAGTTCTAGGGTCTTAGACATCATAACACTTTTTTCTTAATTTTTCTGTCAAGTTTTATATTTTTCTTTGAATACTGATATTCGGCTATGATATGCTGAGGCCATGTGAAGAGTTCTACTCTAGACTTTGATTGAGCCAAATTAAAAGGTCCTTGAAGTGTATAAAACCAAGGAGTTCCGGGGTCCTCAGGTAGCTCAACATTTCTTTTTTTTAAATTTTTTGAAAGTTTTATGCTGTTCTTTGACTGCTTATATTCGGCTATGATATGCTGGGGCCATGTGTAGAGTTCTACCCTGGACTTTGATTAAGCCATATTGAAAGGTCCTTGAAGTGTATAAAACCAAGGAGTTCCGGGGTCCTTAGGTAGCACAACAATTTTTTAATTTTTTTTTACAGTTTTATACTTTTCTATGACTGCTTATATTCGGCTATGATATGCTGAGGCCATGTGTAGAGTTCGACTCTAGACTTTGATTGAGCTATTTATATTTATACTTGAAGTGTATAAAACTAAGGAGTTCCGGGGTCCTAAGGTAGGACAACAATTTTTTTTTTGTAGTTTTTAAAGTTTTATACTTTTCCATGATTGCTAATATTCGGCTATGATATGCTGAGGCCATTTGTAGAGTTCTACTCTGAACTTTGATTGAGCCATATTAAAAGGTCCTTGAAGTGTATAAAACCGAGGAGTTCCGGGGTCCTTCGGTAGCACAACAATTTTTTAATTTTTTTAAAAAGTTTTATACTTTTATATGACTGCTAATATTCGGCCATGATATGCTGAGGCCATGTGTAGAGTTCGACTCTAGACTTTGATTGAGCTGTTTACATAGATACTTGAAGTGTATAAAACTAAGGAGTTCCGGGGTCCTAAGGTAGAACAACAATTTTTTTTAATTCTCAAAAGTTTTATACTTTTCCATGATTGCTTATATTCGCCTATGCTATGCTGAGGCCATTTGTAGAGTTCTACTCTGAACTTTGATTGTGCCATATTGAAAGGTCCTTGATGTGTATAAAACCAAGGAGTTCCGGGGTCCTTCGGTAGCACAACAATTCTTTAAATTTCTTTGAAAGTTTTATACTTTTCTATGACTGCTAATATTCGGCCATGATATGCTGAGGCCATTTGTAGAGTTCTACTCTGAACTGTGATTGAACCATATTGAAAGGTCCTTGAAGTGTATAAAACCAAGGAGTTCCGGGGTCCTTAGGTAGCACAACAATTTTTTAATTTTTTTTTATGTTTTATACTTATCTATGACTGCTTATATTCGGCTATGATATGCTGAGGCCATGTGTAGAGTTCGACTCTAGACTTTGATTGAGCTATTTAGATAGATACTTGAAGTGTATAAAACTAAGGAGTTCCGGGGTCCTAAGGAAGGACAACATTTTTTTTTAATTCTTAAAAGTTTTATACTTTTCTATGATTGCTTATATGCAGCTATGATATGCTGAGCCCATGTGTATAGTTCTAGTTTAGACTTTGATTGAGCCATATGGACAGGTACTTGAATTATATAAAACAAAGGAGTTGTGGGGTCCTTAGACATCATAACATTTTTTTCTTAATTTTTCTATCAAGTTTTATATTTTCCGTTGTATACTGATATTCGGCTATGACATGCTGAGGCCATTTGTAGAGTTCTACCCTGGACTTTGATTGAGCCATGTTGAGAGGTACTTGATGTTTATAAAACCAAGGAGTTCTAGGGTGCACATGCAGAAAAAATATTTTATTCTAATTTTTTGCTGCTTGTATTATATTTTTCTCTGAATGCTTATGTTCGGCTATGATATGCTGAGGCCAAGTGTAGAGTTTTACTCTGGACTTTGATTAAGCCATATAGAGAGATACATGAAGTGTATAAAACCAAGGAGTTCAAGGGTCCAGAGGTAGAAAATAATCCATTGGAATAAAAAAAAAATCTGAATTTAAAATCATATTTAATTAGTAAATCATCAATGTAAGTCCAAACTTTGAAATTTTTTATTTGCTTTAATATAGTAGAACTATGTTTTTAATACATCAGGAACTCTTTTTCTTGCCCCGAAGCTCCAGTTTTCATTGTTTACTTTCAATTTTCCGGAAATTGATATGCTACGGGAAGTTAGCATATCATTTTTTAAAAAAAAATTTTTTCATGAAATATTATAGAACTATTTTCGAAATGTATCAGGAACTATAGAACTCACCTGGATGCGAATAGAACTCCTTTCAAACTTTGATATGCTGACAGTTGTTATGCTAAGTTCACTGAGGTCGGTCCGAGCTCGTCTACTGGCAGTTAGCGTTTCAGAGTGACGCTGCGCCCGCCAGCGTCACTCTGAAACCAGCCAAGCAAACCCGGGCGCTGACCTAACTGGAATAAGTGGCATAAAAATATCTCAAGCTCTTCCGTGGTCCTAAGGCACGTTTGTATCGGCTGTCATCATTGATGGCAGATGCATATAGGCAGCTCGAAAAAAAGATTAACACTTACCAGTTTCAGCTGCTTATAAAGGTACACACGAAAAACAAAACAAACCTAACCGCCACATTATTCATTGTAATTTATCTGAATAATAAATCACGACCACAAAATATGAGTAATAATATTCGTATAATTTATAAATACAAAACAGTGTGCATTTATTTAATAGTTAATCAACGTCATGTACGCATACGCGATCCTTTCAGTTTTTGATGTGATTGTACTTACATTAAATTCGAAATGCATTCACAAATTATTTACTATTGTAACACACTTTTCATGTAGTTAAACCAATATCAATGTAAATTTGTATTTGCTAAAAAGTGAAAAGTACCAATTATACTTTAAAAATATCTTTCAGTCATAATCCACATTCAAATTGTTCGTCTTGACTTCACAATGTATAGTAGATTGTACGGGATTGAAAGACCAGATTCACAAATAAATTATTCACTAGATTTTATGTTTTTCTTAGTCATATCTCTGGTTGTACTGTGCTTTTATATAAATAAATTATGTACCTAAATATTGGAAAAAAATAGGATTCCTTTTTAAGTATTAGATCCTACTAGCCCGCGGCTTTGCTCGCGTGATATGTAGCCTATGTCCTTTTTAGTACCCTAACTTATGTGTATGCAAAATTTCATGATGATCGGTTTAGTAGATACGGCGTAAAAGCGTAATAAACAAACAAACTCACATAGTTTTAGTTGGGATTTAAGAGTTTATATTAGTTAACTAGCTGTTACCCGCGGCTTCGCCAGCGTGATTTATAGCCTATGTCCTTCTCAGTACCCTAACCTATGTGTATGCAAAATTTCATGATGATCGGTTAAGTAGATACGGCGTGAAAGCATAACAAACAAACAAACAAACAAATAAACAAACTCACTTTCCCATTTATAATATTAGTTGGGATGGGAAGTTGGGATAGTTGGGATTAACCATTATTTTTTCTGTTCAATGTTTATCCTATATTTTCTTGTCTCTCTTACTTTACGTTAAAACCCATCTTAGTAAGGTCTGCGACAAGTAAGTAATTAGTATCTAAATATTTGCTTAGTAATCTCATAACATCATAAGTATCCCATTTCGTCTCTACTTATAATCTGTGACGGGAGGTACAATAACATTTTTTATAAATAGGATGGCAATCGAGCAAGCTGTTCACCATGGTAAGTGATCACCACTGCCCAAGGACAACTGCAACATCAGAGGTGTGAGAAGAGCGTTGCCAGCCTTTAAAGAAAACAGGCTCGTTCCGTTTAAAGAAAAAAAATGGATTTACAATATTTTATCTAAAAACTTTCGTTGAAGTGATATTCAACGAGCCTTTAACATAAGTTCGATTTTAATTAGGTCTAACTTCGTCTTTGTGATTTATAAATTATAAGTTTATTATAATACTACTTTTTGTGTCTTAGTTTTTTTATTATTTTTGACGACCTCCGAGCGCAGTGGTTAACACCCCAGCCTGCGACACGAAAGGGGGGACCACTCCAAGTCTTCCCGTGGATGTCGTAAAAGGCGACTAAGGCGATTCATTTTATTTATACTTTGTGACCTAAGAGAATCATTATGAGGAACTTACTACTTACTACTGTTAGGGAAACATAAATTTTTAACTACGATTAAATCAATAAATTCTAGACTTTTAACCTTCCCTCTAAATAGAATCCTGGCTACGCCCTTGTAGGTACATATCTATTGTAAAGCCGCTGAACTGCCATAATTTGTGCCTTTGTATGCACATCAGCTTCACTACCTATTAAAGTATTAAATAGCTATTTCGCCAGTCAATGGCCGTTTTGAGTCAGTTCCACAAAGGCTTTAGCTTTGTTTTAGACATTATTAGTATTGACTGCTATTGTTGTTCTCAAATCCTGTTACACTCATATTATTGTGTCTATTCATTTGTAATCAGTTCCAAATTAGATTATAAACCGTTATAGATGTTGAAGTGATCAGTACAACTGTGGTTGTCAAAAGTAAGCAAATAGGCCTGTTAGTCTTCATTTGAGAATCTTTTTTTCCCTGTAAGTCATGTGTTCTACGCACCGAATGCCCAATTCGCTGCCATTTCGACGAGTTAGTCCACTTCCGCGGATCTCTTCATGTAATGCGTAATGATTTATGACAGTATGAATTCGACGTAAGTTTGAGTATTATTGAGGTTGTAAACTATGTCCTTGTGTACATGATGCTTAATTGCGATTAAGCATGATAAATTTTAGATTTTTTTTTTTAATTAAAACTAGAGTGACATAAAAGACAAATTAAAATATGTAAGAGATCGGGCTATTTACCTGCAAAGTAATCTACTAACCTGGCCAACATCCGATCGTTAACAAACATAAAATCGTTCGCTCTGAGAAAGTTCTCCGGTTGAGTTCGAAACATGTCGGCTAACTGACTTTGTACGAGAGCCACTCGTTGTTAAACAAACTATTGTATAATTTTGGATACATATTGTCACGTCTTTTTCCCTTGAAGGGTAGCTAGAGCCCAAGTCTAGAAGACTTAAATACCAAGATTAGCTTGGTGTGTAGGTGAAAAACGGAATCAAAATATTAATGTGTTGTTAGCCACATCGCCTATGGACAATATTCTTGAGATTCTCGCCCATTCCCTCGATCAGCTCTTATGATCTGCGCGGAAGGGGAGCAGCTAGTACATTCTACGTTTTTCCTTCCCTACCATCTCTGTACCAAAGTTCCCTATGATGACAATATATTAGTATAGGTATAATTAAACCTAACATTTCCTATCCGGCTCATAATTAATCAAAACAGTCGCCCGTAGTGATTAAATTGGTGTATCCACAGCTGTAAGCATGCCTCGCCGGAACACTCTCAAATTGAATTCTATCAAGGACCTTCTATTAGTAGAAGGACTGAGTACCCATAATAGCTTTTTGGCATTGAAAGAGACAGAAATACTACAGGTTGGTTTCCCGCTCGTACATATGCAATTGTCATTTAGTTCATAGGAACTGAAAAAACTCTTTACGTTGCATTAAAATTATAATTATTTGTTGTTGTTGCAATTTTCAGTGTTGTACATCATTAAAAAATTAAAAAAACTAATCAGCTTGTATTTTAAATACTTAATAATGCTCACATAATCTTGGGTTGTAGGAATTTTTTCATTATTTTATATTTACTGAATCAGGATTTGACATTTCATATTGTTTACAATTTTGACATTATTACACTAAGAGATTTCGGCATGCCATAAACATCTTATGTTTTATCTGCTTACATGTGTTATTTCAGTGAATTCTTTCAAAACCATAGAAAAAGGGTACGTATATATATTAAATCGAATTGCAAATGTACGAAAGGGACACTAACCTGTAGTATTTCCGTCTCTTTCTAAGCCATAAATCTTTGCACATAATTATGATCTCTATTTTAAGATACAAGGAGGGTAAATATAGTATGTCAAAAACTGAAACAGTTCTATCAGGATACTAAGGAGAAGACGCTTACTGTATAGATGAATTCTATAGACATTGTGTTGCCAGTATAGCCATCAATTTGACGAGGGTAACCTACTTATTAATTTTAGCCGAAAAGGTAATATTATCCCACTTATAATAACCTCTCGATATTCATGCTGCTGAATCCTTTCCGTTATCTTGTAATAACATTCATCTCGCTTTTTTTTAACCGACTTCGAAACATAGGAGGTTATAAACTGAACAGTATGTATGTAAGTTATATTGTCAGAATTGCTATTTTTGTATATGTTTGGTACATGCAAATACCTAGACATGTGTACCTTTAATGAATGTTTGTAGGTGTGTATGTTTGTCCGTAGATGTCACTCGTGATAATTTTAGGATTCTAACGATACCTAAATTGTAGTGTATATCTTACACTGTAATTAAGGCATTTAGAACTTATGATTGAAGAATAAAATCTGAAGACGAAGAAGATTAAAGAATAAAATCACATACTATCTAAGTACTTTAGCAAATCATAAAAAAATACTTACATCCTAAACCTAACAAATATTATAAATGCGAAAGTGAGTTTGTTTGTTACGCTTTCACGCCCTATCTGAACCGATCATCATGAAATTTTGCATTGCCTGTGTCCTTTTCAGTACCCTAACCATGTGAGGTTAGGGTATTGAAAAGGACACAGGCTATGTATCACGTGGGCAAAGCAGCGGGTAACAGCTAGTATGTATATAGGGCAATTTTTTTCCCAATAACTGTATATATATATATTTTTTTTTTTATGTCATAGGACGGCAAACGAGCAAGCGGGTCACCTGATGGTAAGTGATCACCGCTGCCCATGGACTAATGTAACACCAGGGGTATGACAAAAGCGTTGCCGGCCTTTTATTTTTCCCTCCCCAGAGGGAAGGGGGGATAGGCCTCCGGCGCTCTCACTCACCGAACGAAGCATAGAAGCTGTAAAGCTACTACTCAAACGTCGACTTTCTGTGAGAGTGTGGTACTTCCCCGGACGAGCCGGCCCATTCATGCTACTAGCAAAAGTGATTTTCGCCGGTAGCCTGGCTCTACCACAACTGAATGAATAACAGATACGTTTTGATCGTTTTGTTTTCAACAAGATTTATGTTTGAGCTGGTTATTGTAAGGTAGATATTTCAGGCAAGCATAAGCATCCTTACGTGAAATTTAAACTAACTGCACTTTCAAGTTTGTACTTTCCTGGAGATCAGTAAGTTTTGACAGGGAGTTCAAGAAGAGAACCCATGCACGTACAGCCGCAGTTAAAAAGTAAACTATTTACTTTTTACAAAATGAGGCTATTTTACCGCGATAGTCGCTCAGTGCAAATGTCTTGTGCAGTGAACCGCGTAACTGTACTGAATCTTAAAAAAATATTATAAAAGGGAAATTAATTTATTTGGTTTATTTTCATTTGGTTCTTACCCTTAATTTAAATACTTGCCTTTAATATATACATATTTTATAAAGAAGAAAGGTTTAATTTTGTGGTTGTTTGTTTGTTATGGTTAAATTCAAAATCTTAAAAAATCTTTCACCAATACAAAGTTACATTATCAGTGAGTAACATGGGCTATAATTTACGTTTTGTTTACATTTTGACGTCATGTAATAATATTACATGAGATTCAAAGATTAAAAACGTTTATTCAGAAAATAGGCCCTTGCAGGCACTTTTTCATGTCAAATCACATTTAAAATTATATTATTAAGTATTATGCATTTACTAATTATTTTTCAAAAGCTACAGACTACTAGCATTTCGGAACCGACCACTACAGAGAAAAAATGCCGATAGAAACTCTTTTCAACTGTAGTTGAGTATATTATACTCGTCCTCACGAAAAATGTTAAAATAATATTGAGTTATATTCCGGCTGCCGGTATGTTGGTAAGTATTAGGTTAGTGAACTGTTTTGACGCCATGTAATATACTCGTAGTCATGAGTAGTTGAAGTAAGTTTATTAAGCGTGCCCTAGAGCGAACTGGCAAGAGAAAAGCACCGTCGTAGTGAAATCGAGTTACAGACTTCAGAAGAGTTGCCTAGTCTAGGACAGTTTTACAAGCGCTATGACGGTTTCAGAATCACCAAGTAGTTCAGTTTTTGAATTCTTACGCTAAAAACATTTTATTTAAAATAAAAACACTTACCTTAATTGTTGAAGAACGAAGTCTTTTTCTTATGCTTGTAGATCTTACGATAGATGATGTTATTTAGAATCACATAAAAAAAAAATCACATTGCTATAAACCTGGCATGACAAATCATGGCCCCTTTTTTTCCCGCTTTTTCAAGTTCAGTTCCCTAGTAAAAGTTCGATTTAATGTATATTTTGAACGTGCATTTTAGTTATTTTTAATTATCCAATGCTCATCATATATTTATTTTCAAAACATTTAAAAAGTAACAAATAAACTATTGCATCTCCTTCTGAGAATTGATCCATTGAACTGATACTAATACTTAGAACCATGAACTGATACTGATACTTAGAACCATGCCTGGAACTGATAATTATCTAGAATAATCCATAAGTCGTCAGTAAATAAATATTGACCATTTTCAATTGTTGACTATCCTAATCCTAATCCTAACTAACCCATCCCAACTAATATTATAAATGCGAAATTGAGTTTGTTTGTTTATTTGTTTGTTTGTTTGTTTGTTACGCTTTCACGCCGTATCTACTGAACCGATCATCATGAAATTTTGCATACACATAGGTTAGGGTACTGAGAAGGACATAGGCTATATATTACGCGGGCGAAGCCGCGGGTTACAGCTAGTTAAGTATAAAACTAGCAACTGATGTACTCATCACTGACAAATAAATGATTATTACTATGCTTTGGCTATTTAAAACAAAAATTCGTCGAAAATTTAATTCATAGAAAGACGGACGTAGATAGCTATTTCAATTACAATAATTTCTAACGGATTCGTGAGAAAATGAATTAATTAACCTACTAATTAATTCTGTAATAATGATTTGGATCTGAATATATACGTTACATACTACATGATTTGAATCAAAGCAAGGATCCAATAATAGTGCTTAATTAAGCTCAAGCTGCTTGGCGATGGTGTGTAAGCTGTGCCGTAGTGCATATTGCTGAATAATTAAGCATCCAACTTAGTAACGGCCGCCATAGCTTGAAACTGATAATTATCTAGGATATCCCTTCGTTTGTCAGTAAATAATCATCATCATCATCAGGTCTTTTTTGTCTCCATTGCAGGAGCACGACCCTCTTTCTACTACCAGAGCCATATATTGGTCAGAGTAGTAAGAGGATTTGCCCTACACTTTCTATGCTTGCCAGACGGGTTGGAGAGGTCTCTTTGATGTTTATAAGGTTTGCTTAGCTTGTGTTTCTTAAGTCACCCAATACGACATTCACTGGAAGACTGGGAGTTGTCCTATTCTGCTCTGCCAGGAACCACACGGCTAGATTGTGGCTATCAACTATCAGTAAATAAATATTGCCCAAATTCTATTGTTGACTTTGAGTCTACACAGCTGATAGTTGATGGGATAGGACCGCATAACACCAATGCTTTGCAAATGAACTAGGTAAAGAGGAAAAATCCAATTCTAGATTTGCTGTGTTTTGTAGCCTCGCTTCGATAGAACAGATCTGGTGGAGACTGTCTAGAGAGAAATGTGTCGTATGACACTGGTTATCAAATAACGTCATTCTAAAAATATCTCGTTATCGTTACGCATTCTTGCTACCTTTGCTATGCACAAGACCGCAATTTGTGTGCGATCCATGGGGGAGGCCTATGTCCAGCATTAGAAGCTAGCTTATAGATAGATAGATTGCTTCGCATATTTCACCCTATGAATTGTTTAAAACTTCCACTCTTTTTCACAGCTTAAATATTGTCAATATCCACCAAGCATGTTTAATCATCAATTCTATGATTTTAAACACCCTCATTCCGGGAAAAGTATTTTTCTAAATTGGGTATTATAAATAAATCATATCATATATCATATCATATATCATTTATTCAGACAATATAATTGTCTGAATGTCCATATTTGTTAGTATACATTTTACTTAAAACTATGTTAGTAGAATTTCAATTATAATTTTATTTTTATATTAATAATATTAATAAAGCCGCTGTGCGGGAGAAATCGGGACGTGCACAGCGACCCAACTGGCCATAACAGGACCATCCATGCGGTCCCCAACAACACGCAAAAGACTGTTGTCGCTGCCCCGAGTCCTACGCATCATAGATGCTGCTCGCTTGCGCATAGTGGCATGGAAGCCGTCCACATGCGCTTCAGCCAGCATGGTGGACGCGCTGCAGAAACGCGGCAGCCGCAACAGCCGCCTGAACGCGTTGTTATATTGAACGCGAAGGGAGTTTAGCGTACGTTGAGAGTGCCTAACCCACAGGCTGCAAGTATAAAAAGAGGTGCAATAGGCCCTGAACAGTGCTATTTTCACTTCCGTTGAACAGCGGGCAAACCTGCGAGCTATCATGTTGGCTCTGACCGACAGCGCTCTCCTTTCGCGCTCAATATCCGCATTGTCAATTAAGTCTTCCGTCACAATATGACCGAGGTACTTAACTAAGTGTACACGCCTCAATGGCACGCCGCTGAGTCTTACAGGGGGTACTTCCGTCGGACATTCTTTACGGGACTTAAATACAATCAGCTCACTCTTTTTCGCGTTGTATTTAAGTCCGTGACTCTGTGCATAGGCTTCACAGACACCAACGAGCTCTCTGAGACCACCAATCGACGCGCTCAGCAACACCATGTCATCAGCGTAACTAATGTTATTATAACAAATATCATCAACGTGACATCCGACATGGCGATTGCTGAGCGCGACGATCAAGTCATTAATATACAGGTTGAAAAGCGTCGGTGAGCTCAACCCCCCCTGTCTTACCCCGCATTTCAACCTGTATGAGTCCGATAGTGCACCCGCCCATCGCACGTTATTGACCTGGTTTCCATACCAGTATTTAAAAATATTAATTAATTCTGGTGGTATATTGGCTGTTTCCATTTTTTGCCATAAGGTGTTATAGGAAACCAGGTCAAAAGCTTTTGACAGGTCGAGGAAAGAGCCGTACACAGGCGTATTCCTATCTGTATAGTACCTAACGGCATGTTTCATACACACAATAGCACTCTCCGTAGATAGCTTAGGCCTGAAACCAAACTGATTATCGTGCGGAGTAAAATATGTATTGAAATGTGCATTCAACATGCCGTCAAACACTTTTGCGATAACGGTAGCTAACGAAATCGGTCTGTAGTTGCTTTTGTCCGCTGTGTCACCAGTTTTATTCTTAATAATAGGCACTACGACCGTCCTCATTAACTCCGCCGGCAAGTACGAGTGACCTATGCAAAGGGTGTATAGCATTGCCAATATCCTTGGTAAATGGGGACCCGCGTGCTGGAGATGCTCAATGCTCAGTCCATCATGACCTGGGGACTTGCCTTTTGAAATTGATTTAATTGCCATAGCAACATCCTTGGCTGTAAATCTAATCCCCAAGTCGCAAGCCAGAGTCCTAGCATTGGGCAACATGTCAGCTTTTCCGACGGGCAGCGGCTCAACAGTAAACGCATCTTTAAACAAATTTGCTATTTCCTTCTCTCCGGCAACACCTTCAATGCACTCAGGCAGGCTAGGTCCATGATTCATTTTATTTGTTTTTTTCCAAATCGCACGGAAGTCGCCCTTGGAGTGATTTTCGGCTAATATATCCATTTTAATCTGATCTTCGTGATTTTGACACCATTTTAAAATAAAAAAATAAATAAATAAAATAAATATATACGGACAAATCACACAGATTGAGCTAGCCCCAAAGTAAGTTCTTATGAAAGACTTGTATTATGGGATACTAACTCAACGATACTATATTTTATAACAAATACATATATAGATAAACATCCAAGACCCAGGTCAATCTGAAAAAGATCGTTTTTCCATCTTGACCTGACCGGGGATCGAACCCGGGACCATCCGTGTCGCAGGCAGGCGTGATGACCGCTGCGCCACGGAGCTCGTCAACTGCTCAAATTTTAGTTTTGATTTAAATATTTTTCTGCTATTTCGCATCTCTTCATAGACAGGACCTTGTGCTGGCCTACCGTTATATATCCACAGTTCGAATTTAGACCTAGCCTCCCTGTGAGCACTGCTCACATGCCTGTTCCAGCCTACCACGCGCCTAGCTTTCCGTTTAACTAATCTATTACTTCGACTGTTAGCCGCTGCTTGACTTAAAGCATCCACGACTTCTGTGTACATATTATCAATAATCACCCTATGCTTCGGATCACCACACATTTTATTACAACAATTCGTGAGCTCTATAGGAAAATCAATATTACATAATCTTTTTTGACACTCCTGATAATAAATTTGTATCTCTTCTTTAGATCTTTCACCCCAATTGACGTTATTACATTTTACAGAGCCATTTTTGTTGGTAACAGATCTCGATCTAACGACATTAAGGTTACACTCCACGACTAATGGTAGGTGATCCGAACATAGTACGTCATACATAACATGAACATTATCCACCAAGCACAGAGCTGATTTCGTTACTAGACAATGGTCCAACCAACTGGTTGTCCCATGTGCGTCACTAATAAAAGTAAAAGTATTCGATGTCAAACTTAATTTCTCAATATCAATACATGTCCATTTATTATCATCACAAAAATTCATTAATTCATAGTAAAATGTTTTATGAGGGTGCGCATTAAAGTCACCAATCACAATAACCTCCGAAATATCGAGAGTATCTATAATAGCGCTTACCGACCCGAGACAGTGTGTGAACTCGGCAAGATTGGATAATTTATCTGTCAGCATGTACACATTCACCACTAGCACTGCTTTGTCACAAACCACTGTTTTAATAGCACATATCCGAGGATTATCGCACGGCACCACTGTGACACTCGTCAAGGCACTGCGCCGCCAAAGTATCGCTGCACCTCCGTAAGGCCGACCAGACAAGACAGCATGCCTTCACCGCTATCCATCGCTGAGGTGCCCGTGTAACTAAACTCCTCGTCTATAGTACCTAAGAAAGGCAATTCTTCTTGAAACAGCCAAGTTTCTTGCAATGCGACAATGTCTGAAGATTGACATAGACGTCTTATTTCGTCAATCAAACGCTTGACATTCTTACAATTAAATGTTTTTTAATTTAACATTTTTAATGTAAATTCTTACAAATAAAGTGTCTATCAAAATGTTTTCTGCAATTTTGATCAATTTCAACTTAAGTCAAAGAGTCCTTTCAACGTGAAACACCAACGTCGGCCCACCACAAAGCGAAGCCATTCAAGACATTGCCGTAAACAAATAGTTTCACCATGAAAAGTTAAACCAATTTGCGAGCGTCCTTGCCACAGCCCCGGCGTTGCCAACAAGAGGCGTTAAACTTTTAATTAGTTCGACAACTCTGAAAGAAGCATTAAGGCTTCCTGTTGGCTACAGTTCGACATTCGACCACTTGTTTTTTTGGTTGTTACGTAATCAAAGCTAATTGTTTCAAGCGCCCGCTCTTTAGTTTTTACTCGTAAAAGTTCTACAGCGCCCTTATTTAATTTGTTTAGTTTATAGAACCGAACTCTCCAAACAAGTTTCGCGTTCTCCAAGAGCACTCTCGTTATTGAACGAAAATAAACACGAAGTATTAAACTAGGTACAAAATTTCATTGAAGTTACTTTCCAATTTTTCTTTAGCAAACAAATTAGATTGAACAGACAATTTACATACCTGCAGGCACAGTAATGGAAGTGAAAAGATCGAAAAGTAAGAAAATATAAAAGGATTTTTGGGAAATATTCAGTCGGCAGCTGTTGCGCGTTAGGTATCTGGAATTTAAATCCAGCTAGCAGTGGAAATGGTGCATATGTGCGATATTGAATCTATGCTGGAAAGTTGCACTTTAAATACTGTACTGATAAAGGCAAATCTTCTTCTCGCCACGTATAAAGAAAAGGCAGCCGTTACTGACTGACTGATCTACCAACAAACAACTCAAACCTCATAACTTTGTTACACTCTTATTAGTTATTATGACATAGGCATTTGCTTAGAAAAAGATATACAAAATTAACCCCCTAGGGGGTGAAACGAGGGTTTAAATTTTGTATTGAAACCGAGCAAAAACCGAATAATTTTTGTCATTATGTAAGATTTTTTATTACTACTGAATTGAGCGTAATTAGATACTTGTGGTAGATGCTGTATAATATAGTAGCTACAGGGGTAGTTTTGCGGGTATTTTCTGGCGAAATTGTAATTTTATACGACACAGACAAGGTTTATTATTTCTCTTTATGGCAAAGAGTCAAGCAACACAGATGATAAGTAGATAGTAACAGTAAATCCTTTTTATAGTTTTATTATTAATGGAGTATTTAGATATATTATAAGGGAGTTGTCCTAAACGATGTTGCAAAACTGCGATCGATATGTAGACCAGTGACGTCAGAATAGGGTGACAAAAAAGGTCAAATCATAATATAGGTGGGTTACGCATGTTTGTTTCATTTACCCACTGACAGTGCTTCATTAGCATTTTTCAAAGAAAAACTATTCATATAGTTTATCGTGTTTTTTAAATAATTTATTTCTTTTGTTCTCAAATTGTTCATTATAAAAAATAAATGTAATATAATTTGTAATACCCGGGACTTGCATAATATATTTATTTCGTGGAACATAGAATCCCTCGCTAACGCTCGGAATTATATTATATAGATATTCTTTCGTTTCACTCTGGATTCAAAGTAATACCCTCGCCTAAAAAGTACTATGTAAATCCCTTACATCATAATCTACTATTGCCTTACAATTAAACAAAATAAATATCTGATTAAGCAAAAAATATACCAAACAAGTATAAAATTTAACAAGTTCCATTATTTTCGAAAAATATTTGTGCCGAATGATATAAACTGAATGAGGCGAAACGAATCGCTGAATAAATTTTGCGAGCCTGCTTAATTTGCAAGTATCTCGCACCTACCTTCGTTTTAATGAGAGCCCTGAGGATCCCTAGATTCTGCCGTAAATGGAAATTGGAGTCAATAAGAATAGCTTGGAAACTTTTTCCGATAATGAAGTCATCATCATTTCCTTAGTTCACGCCCGATTGTCTTGTCTCGGTAAATAACTTTACGGTGTTTTGGGATACTTTATCAGTTGAAATATATATTTTTGAATAATTGCAATTCGGTTTCGATGTGTGATAATCTAGGTTTCTGATTATTTCTATTTGAAATAATTCGCTTATATAAGCTTTGGGAAATATATAACAATAATAATCAACTTACGCGAGATAAATTCACTATGAAAACACGGCTTTACGCATCCCCCCCCACCGGTCATCGTTTCGAGCCGCGAAGCGCGGGCAGCGGCGCGGGCGGCGACGCGCGAGGCGGCCCTCAGTGCTTTGAGGGAAGCTTAACCGTCGTGTCACCTCCCCTTTCACTCGCCCCGATGATGGTCTTCGTAACAGACCGAAACTAGTCGGCAGATCCGACGTAATAAAATGTGAGTAAAGCCGTGTTTTCATAATGAATATATAACAACATTGTAATCAATACTAAGTGTGAAAGGGACATGGCTTTTTAAATGAAATACGAAATAAAAAAAGAGAACCACACATTTTCTACGTCGTTCTCTCAACTCAGACGTTCGAATCGGTTTTTTTAATTATAACAACGTTCTTGGACTCATACGTTTCCTCAAACTCCGTAATACTCGGTGAAACTGTCAAATCTGAGGTTGTTTTCTATGAGTTCGATTGCATGCAAACTGTAAACAATTATTGCTGAATTTGCATCAATGCTTAAGATTTTAAAACAACCACAACTATAAGAACTTAATAACTGTCACAAATCGTAAAAAAATTACACTTGTTATTGTTAGTTTTGTATATACATAGTGCAACATTTTCCAAATGAATCAGTTTTTACTATTTTATACTAGCTGTTACCCGCAGTTTTGCCCGCGTGAAATATAGTCTATGTCCTTTACAGTACCCTTACCTATGTATATGCAAAATTTCATGAAGATCGGTTCCAAACTCACTTTCGCATTTTTATAGTTGGGATTATGCATTATAAATTATGTATTCATAAAAACACGAGCTGGTTTGGGTTTTAAGTATAAAAATAGGTGTATTAATAATTAGGTTTAGTAGCTAGTGTTGAACATAAATCGGGTCCTTGGGTCCATATTTTAGAGGACTTTAACCACAAAATACTCGTTTAAATAAAATTAATTTAGTATGGTTTTTATCGCGTTAGTTACATTATTTATAACTAGCTGTTACCCGCGGCTCCGCCCGCGTGATATATGCCTATGTCCTTCTCAGTACCCTAACCTATGTGTATGCAAAATTTCATGAAGATCGGTTCAGTAGATACGGCGTGAAAGCGTAACAAATAAACAAACAAACTCACTTTCGCATTTATATTATAGTTGGGATTGGGATAGTTGGGATTAATTTACAGAATCGAATTTTGGCATTTAATGATATGATTCCGAATTTTAATACATACTGATTAATTTGAAATATGGTGCATATACAAAATATAATTTTTTTGAAAATTATGTCTGTTAAGAGCGTATCCTAGTAGTATGTTTTACATACAAATGTATTTCTCTATTCGCTCGCTGAAATCTGCTACTAGAGGCACAATTCTTTTTTCATAAAATCTATTACTAAAATAGGTATGTCCCTGTTTTATTTTTTTTTCTAAAAAACGGTTTAAAAGAATTTTTTTTTAGTAAAACAGTAGAGAAAATAGAGAAATACATTTGTATGGAAACCATACTGAAAAAATGCTAGGATACGCTTTTAATATTCAAAATATGGACCTTTAATCGTTATCTGAAATAAATGAATACATATTATTTTTAGCCAAAATTTATCAATATTTCTTATTTTTTTGAATGAAAAATAATGAAAAAATAGCCGAAGTATCAAATCAGATTTTAAAATTAATTTGATTTAGAAGTAAAAGAATAAAATGAAGGGCGCTAGTTTCAGTGATCTAAGCCTCTAAAAAGTTGGCAAAGAAAAGAGTTAAGCAGCATCCTGTTTCGTTTATATTCACAAGCAAAACCCGGAGGAGCCCGATGGTCCAGTGGGTTTGAGCTCTATGAGCGCTTACGTATGTTAAGCAACCCCTGGTGCAGTCCCTACTTGGTGACCGCAAGTGGCATAAAAATATCTCGAGCTCCTCCGTGCTTCGGAAGGCACGTTAAGCCGTTGGTCCCGGCTGTCATTGTTGATGGCAGTCGTTAATCTATGTCAGATGCCTTAAGGCAGCTTGAAAAATCTGACACCAGTGTTGGCCACTTACACATACGAAAAACAAAAAAAAAACAAACACAAGCAAAACAATTTTCGTTGCTAATTAGAGACATGGCCGTCTTTTGTAAAACGACAACATGCGGCCAGCTGCTCTCGTTTCTCATGCAAATTATTATTTTATGGCAAAAACTCGGGAACCGCTGTACTACGCTCATTTCTTTTTTCTTACAAGCTTAACTTCTTTGGGCAACTTTTTAACGACACCTAAAAGTTAATTTTGCTGAGGTTTATGTAAACAAAGGTGTTCGGGCTCTTTCCAAAGTCGTTCAAGAGTTGTGTAGGTATAACTTATTTTCAATTTAAATTGAAGGTCTGATTTTTTTGGCTAAAACATAGTAAACAATTGCAGCATTTTGTGGCATGGTAACAAAATGATGCATTTGTATCACAGAGCAGGAAATGTGACTGTCGCTCGCGCTCTACCTAGAGACGGCTTTTCATCACTTTTCGTACAAACCAAGCTTGTCGGGGGTGGTACCGTTCTTTTGAGGGGTTCGGTCTTAAGGCTTTGAGGGAATGTCGGCGGTACATTTATACATTTATCCTGAAAAAATTTCACTCCTTTTATGAAAATGAAGTAAAATGGTAGTGGTTACAGGTAAAATAGTTAACTCACTTTTTTACATGTTTTGTGATTGGGAATTCACTATTTTATTGGTTAAAAATTAAGTTAGTCAAAACTTCTTTAAAGTATACCTACCCATCAACATATTCATAAATCCTTCAGTCCTTTTCAGCTGTCTCACTAACCCAAATTATATTGTACGGGAGTATTTACGCATCTGTTATTTTCGTCATGCATTTTAATGTAAGTTTTATAAGACATTATACATCGGATGATAACGATTTTGGTAATACCGATGTTGACTCAGGTGTTTGTATTAGACTTGTTGTTTATTGGCATAAGCGGAGCGTGTTTTTACAGGTCTTTACACGCTATTACCATTGCATCAGCATCGGTATTAGCCGTGTGGTTCCCGGAACAGTGGAATAGGACCACTCCAAGTCTTCCCGTGGATGGCGTAGAAGGCGACTTAGGAAAAACAAAGCTTATAAACATCACAGAGACCTTTCGAACCCGTCTGGCCTGCGTGGAGAGTGTAGGCTAAATTCTCTGACTACTCTGGCTAATATATGGCTTAGGTAGAACAGAGAGGATCGTGCTCCTGCAGTGGAGACCAAAACACGACCTGCTCAAGAAGAAGCATCAGTGTTATCGAAATCGTTATAATCCGATGTATAATGTGCAATAAGACTCATTAAAATGTATGACGAAAATAACAGATGACTAAATACTCCAGTAAAATAAGTATACAAAGAAGATTAATATTAATTTTTATAAAAAAAAATAAAGCGAAGGATTTATGTATGTGTTGATAGATCAATCACATAGTTAACTCACAAAAACACAAATGGTGGAAGATCTAGCTATGACTTGTATTTATTTTCGAAAGGTTTATAGTTACCATTAAACAGGTCAAGTGTGTTGAAAAATAGGCTTTAACATAAGATAATGCTGATTTTTTTAAATCATAACATAGGTCATGCTAGCAACCCATCAGTATTTTGATATATTTTTTCCATCTTATCACGTGGTGTAAAAGCAAAAGGCTCTATCTATCCCATATGTGATAAAGACTGATTTGTTTGGCAGTATTTTGGTATCTTTTTTTCTAGTTTGATTGATGTAGGTATGCAATAAAATGTACCAATTCCATGCGTAAATATTTTATAAATGTTCCATGAACCTTATTTTTTTAAATGAATAAGAAACTAGTAAGTTAAAATCCAAAATACGTTTTCTTTGCTGCACTGTTTTATTTGGGCTTCTATTTTATTTTTCATGTGTAGTAATTCGCTATTCTTATGTTTCAATGTGTGAACCCTTGTTTCATGGGTGTATGTTACCTTAATATAAGTATTTAATTTAGTATCACGTACCTGTCTAGTTAAGAGTCTTTCATTTGATTTAATAGGAGACTTTATATTTTCAAATAATTAATTGAAAATGATACTCAAAGTAATATTGTGAGTGACACACTTTAATATTTTTTATCAGTACTGATTAAAACAAATTTACCTTACGGAAGTGTTTTTTTTTTCAGTTTAGTGTCAATAGTTACGTGTATATATTCTGAAGAAAATCAGCAACCAAATATAGTTTTCATAGTTGCAGATGATTTGGTAAGAAAATTTTACGATAATTTTAATTTTATTTTTTGCCTTCTAAATATTTTATGATAGGCAAAGTGACTTAATTAAATATTTAGAAAAGATAAAGTCTTACACAGTTATAGAACACTTCTTATTATGATAGCTTTATAAGATTTAAAAAAGATTTTCTTGATAAGGCGATTTAGAATTTAAATTGTGTTAGTCATGATTGCATAAATTCAGACATATTGAAGCAATAAAAGATTTTATCGTTTCGCTGTAACTTTGACATCAAAATTATCAGGCAGAAAACTCTTGAAATTAGTGCTATTTTAACTGGCATTGAAGTATGTCCACACATACACACCAAACTTCAGTTTCAGCTTATTTTTATTGCTTCGTTAATGTAACACATTTTTGATAGACAATTATACTGTTAAAATGGCGGGATATAGGTTGGTACATTCTTAAAAAAAATCTATGTCTTTCTAATGGTTTCAAATCCAGCCAAGTAGATTACACCATAAAGGCTAGTAATAGTTTTGTAAATTCCTTGATTCTCAAAATTTTTTTTTGTTTCTTAAATTTTTATTTTTTTTAAGTCCAGCTAACATAACCACACAAATAGGTACTTTATAACAACTTTATGTGTAAAGTTGTACAAATACAAAATTACTTTTTCCCCGACCACTTATTTAAAAGGTCATCCTTATAAACATGTCAAGCAGTGTAAATAAGCTTCAAAACATATCCCTCCTGCAGGGTTGGCATGACGTCAGCTTCCATGGCTCGGACCAGATCATGACGCCTAACATCGACGTGCTGGCTTATGAAGGCGTCATTCTACATCAGTATTACACGGACACGCAAGGGACTGCTTCGATCAGCGCCCTCCTCACTGGCAAATACCCTATGAGGCTCGGTATGCATGTCATGGATTCTACGTATATAAATTTTCTTATCTAAAACGGAGCATCCCTCAAGTACCTGATCATTAACAAATTAAATAGATCAATATACGTTAATTTTAGAGGTATTTTTATGCATTGACAATGCTATTCTGATACACTCTTATTAAGTTAAGAAATAAGATTAGAACCTAGTGTATTTAGTCTTTTTGCGATCATTACGATACCTACTTCGATCCTACACGTCGAATTTCTCAACCATATCTCATTCCTCCAATACGCATTAGGGGCTCTGGGTGTGGTATTTGATTTGACTCATTTTACCTGCGTGCGTGAATTTTTTTCCCATTATTCCATAATGTGATTAAGAGTAGATTAATATACGTTGTTTTTAAACAAAGAACAAACAAAAAGAACATTCTAATATTTTATAAAGTCTTGTCAGCTTGGCGGGAATTTTAGCGGACTACACGGTGTTTGTTTTGGATTGTTGTGCAAATTGTTTCTAGTGGACTTTATAATGTGAAATTGGTGTGATTTGGTGTTATAAATGGCCATGTCCATGGACAATGTGTGGAATAATAATAAATAAATAAAATAAATAAATATATACGGAGACGAACTAAGATGAACTGTTATAGTGCGGATGTAGTGAGATTTACATAGCGGGCTGATGGTTGTCCGCCTTGCTTCGTCGTCTATGATTGAGCCAGTGGATTCGTGATGGATTGTCGCCAGGGGATCCGTCGATTCAACGAAATGAATAACACCATCATTTCGTTGTTAAACTAGAAAACTCGAAAAAGCGCGGGAAACTTCGTTTTTATTACTTGATACTGGCTAAATACGTAACACGTGAAAGCCATAAAAAAGAAAAAAAAGTCTTGTCAGAAATTAGTTTGGCCGTAACTGTTGACCAACAAGTACATTAATGTCATCCGCGCCTACATTCCGACGTGTCAAGTATTGGTAAGATAATATGATACTTTGACATTACTTACATGGACAATTAAATACTTTGATATGGATTGATAACACGATTAGTAGACATTTTTGCAGAGATTGTGTTGGAGCTGGGGAGAATTGAGTTGGAGTTCGAGAGGAGTGAAGATCATTTTAAGATTTTTTTCTGGTCCTAATAAAAACCTTCATAAGAAATGTAAACAAAACTTACGTAAATACCAAAATTGCAAAAGTGTCGCAAGTCGCGAAAAAAGCTCACGCACGGTAAAGATAAAGGATGCATTCATGGACATATATATATATATATATATACTTACTATGCTATACTTTCGTGGATGCAACTTTCAGAATTTCCTCCGTTCGAAATGTCAAACTCATTCAACTGTTAAATTTAGACAAACTTTTGACGTCGTTCGCACCCGGTCCATATTATTCAGTCTTAGGTCCATGTCGTAAACATTATATCAGCGCAGATGACCCGTCTCAAGATTTGCTTGGCTGAATAAACCGTAGACGCAAAGTTTCCTCGAAAATCAAGCCTAACACGTCACGCTCTCGTGGGTTAGGCGTTTAGCGTGAAAATGTTGGGCCTTTCATCCTCATTTATAGATATTTCTGGAAGGAAAAGCCTTTACGTTAGACTGATGTTAGGTATTTATATTGTCGAGCTCCGTGGCGCAGTGGTCAACACGCTAGCCTGCGACACGGGGGTCCCGGGTTCGATCCCCGGTCAGGTCAAGATGGAAAAAGATCTTTTTCATATTGACCTGGGTCTTGGATGTTTATCTATATAAGTATACATTATAAAATATAGTATCGTTGAGTTAGTATCCTGCGACACAAGTTCACAACTTACTGTGGGGCTAGCTCAATTTGTGTGATATGTCCCTATATATTTATTTTATTTTATATAAAACTAGCACTTCATGCATAAGAAAAAAAATAGCAACTACTAACTAGCCTAGCGACTGCACAAAACAATGGATTCAGTTTTGGGTCTCAGAGTACGCATATAATTTAATATCTGACTGAAGTAATGTTTGATCTTTTATTACATAAATAAAATTAGATGTAAAAATAGCTATTAAATAAGGCATATAACTGATAATTTTTTTTTATCAGTTATATGATTTTTATATCACTTTAGCGGATAAAATTGACAGTTGTATTATGAAAATACTACTACAGTACTTCTGAAGTAAATTGCTACATAATATTTTAGGAATAGTTCATCAATATTACAATTTTAACTAATCTACCATATTAAAATTATTTTTAACAAAAAAAAAAACACGCGATCGACTTTAACCCTATACATAAATAACTGTACAAACTGGAACTAAAGAGTAAGATAAATAATAAAATAGAAATAAGCTTAAACCGAACGGCATCCGTGTACAATTTTTTTGGTTTCGTTGAATTTTTGAGGATTCCTTTATGAGGACCTGACTTGGTGACCATGGGACTACCCAGAGTGCAACCTTTCAGACGAAAAAAAATCTTAAATCGATCCAGGCGTGTTCTAGAAATCGGGGAACATACATTAAAAACAAAAGATTCCAACGAATTAAGATCCTTCTCCTGTTTTTGAAGTCGGTTAACAAGCAAAATACTGATAATTCACATCAATAATACTACCATATCAGTGAATAAGATTTTCTCAACTTGATCTGATTATGGAGTAAGGGAATAAAGTAAATGATAAGTATGAATAAGATGAAGGAGTTTCGCTGATGAAGGCCCCGTAATGTGTAAAAAGTTAACAAACAGACAGAGTTCTTTTCGCATTTAAAATATTTGTATGAAAAACGAAATTTATCGTTTTTCTTTGCCATTTACATAACATTTCCCTTGTATTTTTGAAGATCTTCTGTTTTTCTTTAAATCACAAATAATAATCTAACATACCTACACTTACTCATTTCGAGATGCATTGCATCGTTTTGCAGGCACCCAAGGCGCTTCGATAACGGCATGTGAAGATCGCGGCATACCTATTACTGAACGTCTGCTCCCGGCCTATCTGCAGGAATTAGGGTACTCCACACACTTGGTCGGGAAATGGAACGTGGGCAAATCGAGGGAACATTACCTACCCACTTTCCGGGGATTCGATACGTTCTATGGCTTCCTGGACAGTTCTGTGGATTACTTTACCTATAATCTAATTGAGGTAAGTAGGATACGTTACATCGGTAACGTTATTTGTCAATGAACAGCTTAGTAGGGGTCATGAGATTAAATGATTAAACATCAAAGTGAAGTTGTATAATGCAGTTTCGACTTTTAAGACTGGAATTAGAAGTAAAAATGTTTTCTTTCACGTTTTTACATTCAAAAAATACAAAGGTTTATTTAAATAATTTAAGATATTTTTAACAAAAAACAAAAACCGACTTCAACCCTATCAATTTTTAAGCATAAAAAAATGGAAATAAGTAAAATCCGAACGGCATACCTTTAAACATTTTTTTGGTATAGGTATATGAGGTAACTCCTCTAGTATTATATCTCTATGTACAACAATAATATATTATATAGGTAGTTCTGCTTATTTGTTACATAAAGGGTTTTAGCAATTTTACTGAACATTAAATTTATGACTTGTTGTTATTTTAGAAATGTGGTGACAAAGAATTCTTCGGCCTCAATTTTTTTGACAATACGGAAGTTGTGGAACATCAAAGAGGTCACTTGACTGAAATACTCACAGACCAAGCCGTACAAAGTAAGTGTCATTAGTAATTGTTAAGTACATATTATAAATCTTGGTTTATAAAATAAAAAACCGGCCAAGTGCGTGTCGGGCCACGCGCAGTATAGGGTTCCGTAGTTGCGAATGACAACTTTGAGTACACACTGTTTACACTCGCACCTCACAGTTTAACGACCAAAAACATCTAACAATAAAGATTGTATGAAATTTTACATTTTCCAGTACATTTTATAAGTTGGTTGCCTATAACTTTTTAGTTTGTACTTAGTACTTAGCTCTGATAGTTTTCCTTTCAACTTCAGTATATATACTACTGCTGTAATTTTTTTCACGTATCTATATGTAACCGTTTAGGAGATAGAGGGGGGGGACACGTACCTCTAACAAAAATTTGCACTTTAAAACCAAATATTTCTGAAACGGATCCCTAAATCGAAAAATGGTGTTCTCAACCTCACAATATTTTTCAAAGACCTTTTTAACGATACCCCACAAGATGGGTAAGTAGAGAAAAAAAAATGACTCCCCCACTTTACTTGTATGGGAGCTACCCAAAAAAAAATTTTTTTTCAAGATTTTTTTCTACGACTTTTTTGCCATGATTAATATACATACTCATACCAAATTACAGCTTTCTAGTACTTATGGTCTCTGAGTAAAACCGCGGACGGACAGACAGACAGACAGACAGACAGACAGACAGACAGACAGACATGGCGAAACTATAAGGGTTCCTAGTTTACTACGGAACCCTAAAAATGGATAATAGGATATTACTTTATACCTATAATCAGAGTATCTCTAGGGATGATCTCTGGAAACACGAAAAACGAAAAAACATCACTAGGATTCAACTATTGTCGAGCTCCGTGGCGCAGCGGTCAACACGTTAGCCTGCGACACGGGGGTCCCGGGTTCGTCAGGTCACTATGAAAAAAGATCTTTTTCATATTGACCTGGGTCTTGGATGTTTATCTATATAAGTATATTATTATAAAATAAAGTGTCGTTGAGTTAGTATCCTGCGACACAAGTTCACAACTTACTGTGTGTGTATGTAATTTAGTATTTTATTTGTGGTCATTTCAGTAATAAGAGAGCACAACGCGTCATCTCCACTATACCTCCACGTGTCGCAAGCCAGCCCGCACTCTGGCGGAGGGTTGGTTAATCTCCAACCGCCTGCCGAGTGCATAGCGGCAAACGAACACATCGCCCACTCTGCCCGGAGATTGTATGCAGGTAAATTCAATGCAGCTTAAACCTCGCTGTACAGCCGGGTAACAACAGGAAATAACATTAGTCGGTCGAATAATTCACGCAAGTTTAGGTATGTTGAAATTCTTGAAGATGGAAGAGAAATTTATTGTTTAGTACGGAATGGCTATGATGATAATATTTTATCAACAGAAGCAATATTTCGAAAGAGGATTCAACCGTTCAGCTAATTGACCCGATTGAACTACCACACCCACTAAAACCTAATTTTATGTCCAGTTTGGACGGTTACGGTTAGGGTTGAAGTCGGTTTTAGTTTTTAGTTAAAAATAATTATGTCTCCCATACTTTGCAGACCCATTTCAAATGAAAGCCAAAATTCACCCATTTGCCGCCCCTCGAAATCTCGCAACGTAGACTCTTACCTACTCAGCCCGTGTATAACTATTATTCATCGTAATTTGATATTATTTATTTGATAGAATTTTACATATTAAAGTTTACATTTATATTGACCATTTTATGAAGAACAAACTTCGAATTAAGTATATATAATATTCAAATTAATTTAGGTTGGTACCTCCTTGATTCCTTATTTCATAAAAATTACAAACACCTATTAAACCTGTTTTAGACAAATTTGCTATGTTGTTGTCCATCTTTCCAATGTTTTACATTGAAGTAACGATACAATACATATTTTGACAAAAACAGGAACAAGAGTATTTTATATGAATAAGGAGCCTCAATAGAGATTTTTATACAATACGTACAATTTGTTTCAGGCCAAGTTACCAGTTTAGACAAAAGTGTGGGACAGATTGTATCAGCGTTGGCAGAAA